>CM068994.1:11354579-14273329 GCA_035357415.1 Ophraella communa | reverse complement strand
CAAAGGCCACTTAGAATAAGCATGTTTTTGCGTATTACTTCTAAAAACCAGTAACGTCACCGGGAAAAATTAATTTCACGTACAATCAGAACTGACTTATTACAATAAATTCAAAACCCTGTATCTCATAAACGACAACACCTATCACACATGTTTATATGAACTTTTCGTCTTAAAATTGAGTAACGAAGTGCCCCATATAATATTTTAGATTACTTAAGAAACACCCTGTATTGTTATTAGTTTCGCTCGTATCTACTTACTTCGACACATTAGGAGTGAATTTAATTTGACATTAAAAGAAAGTGCGAGAAAAAAACGTTTAGTAGACAACACGTAATCGGCAAGGTGGGAGAAAAAGCTTAAAAGCTTGATACTGCTTGGTGAACCTCGAGAAGGCTTGGTAAACAAGCCAAGCTTGAACTTATCAAAAGCAAGTTAAGCCAAGCTTCATCTTTTTATTTTCAAGCCAAGCTACTAGGCTTGGTGCAACACTGATCCAGAACCCCGATTAACACGACGGCTTATCTTCCAAAATAAAAGTCCATTCCCACAAGACACCCTCTTTAAAACTGGCTTAGTTGCTAAAATTTGCAGCCTTCGAACCGGTGGCATTTTAAAATGTTTAACCAATCCAACTAACACAAATATTTATCAATTTACAATAAATATTGTTGATACAGAATGGATTGATAAGAAACGGTCTGTTCTAGTAAAAAGAGTCAATAAACAATACGTATTTAGTGCTTCTTGGTGTACCATTTTTCTTGAAGGTTGAAAAGCTGTAGTATATAGATACGTTAAACACGAATCAATTATTTTAGTTGCTTAAATATTAAATGAAATGATGTGGAGAATTCATGTATTGTTAATTAGATATTTGTGTGTTTAAAATCCCCGAATGGCTATGATGTTTAAACTAAACAGATGGGTAGATACTCTTTAATTATTGATTAAAGAACAAGCAGGGTATGTGTTAAAATAATGATTATTATTGTAGTTTGAGGAAAGTAATCGAATCAACTGCATTTGCTAAGAATGTTGCTCTTTAAAATTATAAATTGTCCAAAGTAAAAGGTCCAAAGGTCACTCAAATCCAGCTTGGGACACCTAAGAACTTTTTTTATGATAACAATATCCGCTTTTATTTCAGACTGAGTTCTGGACATTTTTACTGTTAGTAGTGGTACTAGTACTATTAATATTAGTAGTAGTACATCGGGGGTCCCATTGACTGTTAAATAACTGAATAATTACGAAAAAAATTAAATAACTGACTGAAACGTCCGTAGGAAACCACGCATTTTTGCTTGCGGATGAGGCAATGCACCACTAGTGGGGAATGGTGTTTGTGACGTCATACACTATTTTGGGAATGTTGAGTATTATTGTATGTAATTCTATGCAAATATGACAGTTGCCAGGATCGTATTCAGCTAGTTATGAAACTAACTTTTATTGCACCTTGGATTTAAAAAACAAAACATTAGTATTTATGAGATTCTTAAAAATGGAAAAGTTATCAAATAATTGCCAAAAAGTTGATACTTTTACACTGTATAAACTATTTTAGATTGAATATAATGAATATAAAATTAATTTTTTCATTTTATAGCGTGTTTAACATATAAAATAACGTAAAATACTGACCTGAACGACAATTGTGACACTTCAGTGTTTGACACTGTAAGGGGGCATTTGCATTCCAGTTTCTGCGACAAAATGTTTTAATTTGCACGATTGATTGGTTAGAAGTTGGGAGCATTCAAAATACGCGAATATACGTTAATTACTCATAAGCTCTGCATTGTTTTGATATTGTTTAAGAAATAGTCACGGAACTACCGTTTTTTCTGTCGGCTACAACTTAATGTGTTAAAAAGAAATGAATAAACTATGACGAACTGAAAGAAGGGTTTAGTAAGAAGTATAGCAAGATACTTTTTGAAATGCACAGATCAATAGGATTAATATCCAGCCGAAAATAAAAACCGGACCAGAAAAAGATGAAATAATGCTATCAAAGAGGACATTGAAAGTATAAAAATTGGAAGACTTAACGTATGAATAGACTAAAATAAAAATGTAACATTATTAGTCCATCTCTTTCAAAATGCGCTAGAATTAGTTAAAATTAATTTTAATACAGGAAAGGAGGTACATTTTCTTGTAAAATGAAGCAGTAGTAATTACTGGCAATTCAGATCAATTTGAATTTTATTGAAAATTCAAGAAAGGTGTCAAGTATCCGAGAAAGCAAGTTTGGCTACTAGGAGTTGGCCAAAACCTGGTAGAAATTGGCCAACTAGGGGAGAGTGGGGTAAAATGGTCCCCCTAAGAAAAAAACTACCCAAAAATGGGAAAATATTTTTAAAATTTTATTTTAATATGATAAGCCCCTAAAAGAGTAATTTATTTTAACAAAACACCACTTTTTTGAAAAAAAACTTTATTCACTTCTTAAAAAAAACACAAAATAAAAAAAATTGCAAAGGGATCATTTTACCCGCATATTGGGGGTAAAACGATCCCTTCTACAAACAACTTAATAATGATACTTTGCGAATATAATATCAAGAAAAAAGTCGTTAAAACCTAATTTTTCTCTGAACTCGTGAACTCTGGCTAACGCAAAAGGAACATCAGAGCAATGTTCACAAATGAACTCATTTTCGTCTTCTTCAACTCCCGCACACAATTCGTGAGCCCATTCGAAACATTTTCTGCATTGAATTCATCCGTCAATTGAAGTAAAATATTCCTCGGAGCAGTAGAGACATGTTGCATTTCCCTGGTTGTCTTCTGAATCCGAAGAATTGGAAAGACTTTCTTTTATATTCTTTTGTTGTTTTGGTTTCTTTTGCTTGAGTGTCTTCTTATCATTTCTGTTTTTCGTTTTAATTGTCTTCCCTTTTACTTCTTTCTTGCTGATATCCTCTTCAAGAGCAGTTTTGTATGGCGTGCTGGTTAAAACTGCACTTCCACAAGATTTCCTCTTTGTTGCGTTCCTCTTGCCTTGAATTTTAGGAAAAGGTTGACATTCTTGTGGTGTAACTGTAAAAGATGAATTCATTTGTTCATCTTGTTTTGAGCTAGGCCCAGGTTCAGGATTCTTGTATAGATCGTTTGTTTCGCTAGAACCATTATCTGATTTGTTGGTTACGTCTGCCAATAAATCAGATACGTTACATGAACTGGATCCTGGAGCCATATCCTCACCTTCATCAAGACCACTAGGTATTTGATCGGTTACTTCAGCTGCTAAAAAGTCGACATCTGAAAAAACCTCAGGGTCAAATGGAAATATTCCAGTTTTGCGGAACCCGTTTATTCCATTTGTTGGTATACAAGCCTTTAAATAGCCCTTGCAAAATATTTGGCTGATTTGAAACACTGTCACGGTTCTACCAGGATGATGGTTCAACCATTTTTCTAATGCCTGGTCTAAATAAACACTAAGTGGACCCATAACAGCAACGTCCAACGGCTGCAACTTGTGCGTGCAGTGGGAGGTAAACACAAGATGGTTACAAAGTTTTCTCTGGCACTTACAATAACATCGAGATTTCTTGTGTGCGATAAATGTCCATCTAATATAAGCAACACGGGCTCATGAACACTTGGCTTCACAAAAGATACGAAATGAGCAAACCACTGCTTAAAAACTTCTGTACGCATCCAACCACTTTCATTACAAGCAAAAATGGTACCCGGAGGAGCTCCGTCTGTCAGTTCGGCCTTCATTCGCTTCCTGCTGAAAATAAGCATTGGGGGGACAAAACTTCCCGCAGCTGATACACAAACTACCGCTGTTGTCGAAATTCCGCGCTCCGCTGATGTTACCCTCGCCACTTGTTTGGAACCTTTTTTTGCTAAAATTCTCGAATTTCGCCCGGGAACAGTAGAAATCGAAGTCTCGTCTACGTTATAAATTTGGTGAGGGGCATAATTATTTTTTGTATAAATCTCCCTCAACAGATTAAAGAACTTTGTCACAACCGGTTTGTTGAATGCTCTTGCTCTAGCAGCTGAGGTCGCTTCAGGACATCTCAAAGAAATCTCTGGATGTCTTCTTCTAAACCCGTTCAACCAATCTTTACCGGCAGCTTTTTCGACATGTGAAAACTTGTGGGGGAGTTTGTTCTGTTCAGCAAGCTGATAAGCCAATTGTCGCAAATCACGCAAGGTCAGTCCATACATCCTACTTTCAAAATCTAGGATGTGCTTTACTAGTTCTTGCTCTTGTTCTGGCGAAAATACAGGGTGGCGGCTGCCAAGTGACTTCTTCTCTAGCTTTGCTACCTTATTTTTGTCGATTACACGCCGCTTGAGCGACATTCTTGGCACATTGAAGATTCGCGCAGCGGTTTTCACAGGCATTCCTCGCTTAACTTCTTCTATAGCATTTTTCATATGCTCAACATCCCAATTTTGCCTATTGGTTACTCGTTTATATGTTCGTGGCATTCTGTAAGAGACGTAAAACGAATTTAAAAATCAAAATTATGATTTAAAACATTTTTGCAGAATCTAAGGGGTAAAATGATCCCGTCATCATTTTACCCCCCTACTAGAGGATCGTTTTACCCCAAAGTGATATGCATTAAGTTTTGTTAATTATAAATTTAGCTGCATATATTAATTGAAAATGGATACCATAAATCAATTCAGCAACTCTTCCTCAACAAAACACAATAATAAAAAAATCAGTCATTCACAGCATTTAAAAAGAGCACACTAAAAAACAAATACCTTACCTTATATCATGAACGAAAAAAACACAAGTTCACTGATTACTAGTCGGATTCGAACTAAATTGTGTTTACGATCGTTGCAGTGTTGCCAGACCGCATCATTGAAATTCCCCCAAACCGAGCTTTAAAAACCCCCAAAAATTACCTTTTTTAAAAAAAATCCCCCAAAGAGCTCATGTAAGTTTTGATTACCCGAATCTTTTCATAAATTTCATTTTCAATTTTTAAAACTCCTTCAAAATCAGAAATTTGATACAAATATCCCTAATTTTAATCATAAAAGCCGTGATATTTACTGTGTACTAAATTATGACTATGCAAATCAAGAGTAGGTAATAAAAATATAAATCAAACGAAGTAAATCATCCATCTCTCAAAAGTGACTTGGTAGTTGAAGAAAGGAAAAAACCAATGTCAATGTCACCAATCAATTTATTCATAAAAAATAGTACTGTTGTTACAAAGCTACTAGTTTCGGTCTGAATTAAAAGACCATCATCAGGCTAAAAAGAATACAACGGGAAACATCAGAAAGAACATTACATAAATTAAGTAATCTTACCTGTATGTAGTACACAGATTTCAATCAATTGGAATGTTTTGTGGTTACAAATTTTACTATCGAATTGAAGTTATTAATGACATTGAATAATAATCATATGCACAATAGTTATATTCAATAAGGTGACATGGAAAATAAAATTAAAAATTGATAAAATTGGTACGAAAAGGTAGAAATTAATTAATCAATTCCATCTCAATTAGATAGAATTGAGGAAAAATCCATTAATAGAGGACAATTACCTCCAAAGTATAAAAGACGTGGAGGAGGAGAGTTACAAGAATTAAAAGTTCCACAGGCACCCTTATAACGGGAAACTGTGGGGTTTATAGTAGAAAAGTTACGAAATAGAAACTCGTAGTCTATTTTATAGACATGAGGGGAAGAAAGATAGGTTTTACACCAATTACCTACCTGCACAATAATTGTGCAGAGTATAGGAAAATAGGTATAAAAACCAAAAGTAAGGTCAGAAAACCTTATAAGTGGATACGGGAGGATCCATGACCCAAGAAAATAAATCAATATGAACGGAATTAACCACATCAAAAGATTAAGGAACACGTGAAGCGCACAGTATAAATGGAAATGGAGATGCTGATGATAAAACATACAATATAAGAAATCATGAAACATGAAACAACAAAAGTTTAGACATATGTCGTAGTTGACGTAAGTCAGAAGTGTTAGTGTAAACCACAGAACACATTGACAATCGTAGCAGCAAAGGCAACAAAATTACCCAGAACAGACATTAAAATAATAAATAAATTGTAACCACAAACAATCCATTACAATATAAGTTATGAATTCACAATATCTAAATTAGAGAGATTAAAATGATCAAAAATATATAACAATAACTTGATGAATGTAAATGTTTACGAAATTCAATAACATCTATGATCTAAAGATACATACAGCAT
Organism: Ophraella communa; assembly: GCA_035357415.1. Classification (NCBI taxonomy): domain Eukaryota; kingdom Metazoa; phylum Arthropoda; class Insecta; order Coleoptera; family Chrysomelidae; genus Ophraella; species Ophraella communa. Next base: position 14,267,087 of record CM068994.1, on the reverse strand, counting down.
AAAAGAAGAAGACTCTATTGACAATTGAAATCAATTAAAGTAACTGAAGTATTGTTTTGTTTGAGAATGAAAGAAAACAAAATTAATGTAAGAAAGAACTTTGTGGAGGATCAGAAAAGTGAAGACAGAAAATGAAATATAATTAGGATTTAAAAGGAAGATTAAGGAAGATATAAGGATCATTAGGTTTTAACTGTTCATTAAGGCACATGAATTCATCATTATTCACAGCTTCATTAATCTCAAACATCTCAAGCAAATTCAATCTAGGTCCCTTAAAACACTTATGCAATCTAGAAACGTTGGAGGTAGAGAATTCGTGATTTTCGCTTATAATATGGTTGGCAAAAGCTGACGGAGAATTAGGTGGGTTAGTATGTTTAAATTTATTAACTAGGCTGACATGTTCTTTAATTCTAGTGTCTATAAGGCGTCCTGATTGTCCAACGTACACAGCACTACAATCATTGCAGTGAATTCTATAAACACCAGGTGACCGTAAGGAAGGAACAGGATCTTTAGTATTAACTAAGAAAGAACTCATATTATTATTGGTTTTAAAGCCAAAGTTAATATCATATTTTCTCAAAATATGTCCAAACATATAAGATATAGGACCAAAATAATGTAAGGAACCAGCAAAAAACTTATTATGAGAAGAATTGTCAACTTTGGATTCTGTCAAATGAAAACTTAGTTTATATCTGTAATAAAATTTATTGTATATTCTGTTGATTAATGATAAAGGGAAATTATTGTTTATTGCAATTTGTTTAATTATATTGATTTCCTGGTTGAAAGAGGGAGGAGACAAAGGGATAGTGAAAGCTCTATGGAACAAACTGTTAAAGACAGCTATCTTGTGTGAAAAAGGATGATTAGAATTATAGTTAATGGCTACATCAGTAGTAGTACGTTTCCTATAGATAGAAAATTCAAGAAGGTGTGTATCAGTGTTCCTAGTTATAAGAATGTCTAAGAATGGAATACTGCCATTTACCTCCATCTCAATAGTAAACTTTATTCTAGAGTGAATCTGTGGTTTACACTAACACTTCTGACTTACGTCAACTACGACATATGTCTAAACTTTTGTTGTTTCATGTTTCATGATTTCTTATATTGTATGTTTTATCATCAGCATCTCCATTTCCATTTATACTGTGCGCTTCACGTGTTCCTTAATCTTTTGATGTGGTTAATTCCGTTCATATTGATTTATTTTCTTGGGTCATGGATCCTCCCGTATCCACTTATAAGGTTTTCTGACCTTACTTTTGGTTTTTATACCTATTTTCCTATACTCTGCACAATTATTGTGCAGGTAGGTAATTGGTGTAAAACCTATCTTTCTTCCCCTCATGTCTATAAAATAGACTACGAGTTTCTATTTCGTAACTTTTCTACTATAAACCCCACAGTTTCCCGTTATAAGGGTGCCTGTGGAACTTTTAATTCTTGTAACTCTCCTCCTCCACGTCTTTTATACTTTGGAGGTAATTGTCCTCTATTAATGGATTTTTCCTCAATTCTATCTAATTGAGATGGAATTGATTAATTAATTTCTACCTTTTCGTACCAATTTTATCAATTTTTAATTTTATTTTCCATGTCACCTTATTGAATATAACTATTGTGCATATGATTATTATTCAATGTCATTAATAACTTCAATTCGATAGTAAAATTTGTAACCACAAAACATTCCAATTGATTGAAATCTGTGTACTACATACAGGTAAGATTACTTAATTTATGTAATGTTCTTTCTGATGTTTCCCGTTGTATTCTTTTTAGCCTGATGATGGTCTTTTAATTCAGACCGAAACTAGTAGCTTTGTAACAACAGTACTATTTTTTATGAATAAATTGATTGGTGACATTGACATTGGTTTTTTCCTTTCTTCAAAAATATAAATCTTAAAATCAACATAAAACAATATAAAAGAAGATATATTCATAATGAAATAAGTTCGAGAAAAATACCCCAAAAAATACCCTTGAAAATCGAATCCCCAAAATTTCCCCCAAAGTAAAAAAAATCCCCCAAATTTGGGGGAAAATCCCCCAATATGGCAACACTGGATCGTTGTCTCCTATTAGCCGCTTCGTCTAGTACAATGTTGCCAATATTACACTTATTTTGCACGAAAGGCGAACTTTTAAATACAGTGATCATTTCAACCCGCGGGGATCATTTTACCCCCCTCTCCCCTAGTACCGGGGGGGTTTTTGGGTCACTGATTACGATTTTACTATCAGCAATTTCTGAACCATACTGCAAACAGTAAAAACTACCATTTTTTAGGTTTCTTTTAAATATTATGAAATTAAAGATAAGATTATCAAATTAATGAAAATTTTTGCACAGCGTGCGCAGAATTTATTTTATTGCACATAAAATTTCAATTTGCCATAATAATTAATTTACGAAAAATTGTCATAAATAGAGGGACCAAAGGGATTAACTATAACAGTTTTATGTAATTGTTAAAAAAAAGGATTTTTGGCCACAACTTTTTTTGGCTAAGCTAAGGTTATAGCCGAAATTTCATGTAATGTGCAAAATTTTAATTGTACTAACCTTTTTTTTTTAATTTCGCCCGACAAAAAAGAGCATTGCCCGTTATATACATAAAATAGACAATTTTAAACGGCCCACTCTTCTTACAGATGAAAAACTAAAATCGAAAAATAAAATACAAATATAACATTTTACCCAAATTTATCAGTCCAAAACAAACAATAATAGTTACCCGATAGGGCTAAAGGTGACTACATATTTAAAAAATTGGAAAAAGCCTCTGCCCATAATATTTTTTCTTATTATTTTAAATGGTTCTAGTTGGTATCAAATTTTTTCCCATTTAGTCATCTTGCAAAATGATAATGCAAATTAATAAAAAACTGCTTTATTTGTCAATTAAAATACTTCATATCAGTAATATATAATTTTTCTTTTAATATTACTAGAGTTTTATTAAAATTATAAAAAAATTTTAAAAATTTAACATTTTTTTGGCAAAAATCACATTTTTCTTTGCGCTATTACCGGTTTATTTTGATGAAAAATTGTATTTTATGTATTTATAATAAAAAACGATAATTTATCGATTGGTTAAGTAAAGTTCCACCCTCCTCGCCCCCAAACCTTCCCGCCAGTACCGCAAGTTATTTACTCTGGTACTGCGCACCTTCCTTAGCAAAAGCAAAAGTTACTTCAAGTATCTGCTATTTTCCTGTAATTACTGCTTAAGTTCTTCAAATTTTATTAACAATGCCATATTTAGTCGGTGATGTCTTTTGCCTTTTTCTTATATAATTTTCCCTTAGATCCAACATTTTAAATTTTGTTTATTAGTTTTACCATATACCTTGTTGTAATATGCAAGCTTGTTGGTTCGAGCAATTATCTGTTCAATTTAATATTACATGTAACTAATTTTAAGGTAGGTTTATTAATAATATAATGTATTCTGCATTGTTTTACCTCATCCATATGTTTTTTCTAGGCTCAGGATGGCCTGCTCATAGACCGAAACTAGTCGCTGTTCTATAGTTTTAATTATAAAAATCTGTGACATTGATTTTGGTATTTTCCTTTATTTAATAATTGTTAGTTCGCAGATATATTGTAAGTTCTGACTTTTAAATTTAACTATCATGTATATACAAGTTGCGGAAACATCATTATTACATCCTTTGACAGGACTATTTACTGCATAAATGTTCCTACAGCATGAAGCAGACCAACAAACATACCGACTGAGCAGCTAGACTAGAGGCTTAGTTGTTTTGAATAGAACTTGAAATAAACAAATATTATTTTATACGCCCTATTATAGGCGAGTAAAGTGAAGACGTACACAAGGCGGCAGTCTTCAAAGTCTCCGTTGATGGTCGAGAGTGGTTTCGGTAATAAATCGCTTGAATCAGCACCGCTGTTCATAAAAAGTCGCCGCTATCGCATTAATTATAAACCCGCTGTTCACTGGCCTGATCTCAAACAGTTTGCATATGGACATCATAAATAAATGTCAGTTATCTCTGCAAACTTGCCGGCATTCTACAACATTCTCGGCAAATTTAAATCAACTCTTTTCAGTTCTTCTTAAACGGAGACATGTTAATAGCGTGTGTCCTCTTTCGTGTATATTATTCGTTTAATGTAGGAATTGTCGACTTTTTCGTGTTTATAATTGTGGTTTTGATGGGTTAATTTAAAATAACGATATCATTATTATGATTTTCTCAAAGGTAGTCCTTAAAATTTTATCGATAAATTTTTAGATTCAACGAATACTGTTTCATTTGATAAAAATACGAAAACAAACTGCAAAGTGATAAAATCACTTGTTTGTGTCTAGTTTTACAGGACCAGTGGTATTTGAGAAGATTAATTTTTGAACCATTCTGTACAAAATGTACTTTATTTAATAATTCCTCTAAATCTTTTCACTAATTCTATTTTCGCTGTTAGACTGCATTTTTAATTATAAAAATTAAAGATTCAACAATGACAGAAGATTTAAATTCAAATTGCATGTATTTTATGTTGCCTACCTATGATCTAATTTATTAAAACATTAATTAATAAGAAAATGGGACGGTTAACGACATTTGGTGGTATTATAGAGAAGAGGGCTACTGAGATAAGGAAACGAAAAAGTAACAGGAAGCTGGCATTAAAACTCGCAAATGTTTTCAATGGATCTCTTTTTTCTTTTTATTTTTATAAATATGTCTCATTCTATAACAGGAGCCACTTTATTGACGTAATCAATGCCTTTACCCCTCCTATTGATGTATCCTGTACCCTTGATAGTATTGACAGTTGCGAGTTGTCATGAGAACCGTAAAATTACAGTTATAACATTTATTTCACATATTCACACAATTATATTAAGAGAAAAAATTGCCAACCCACTTCTTTTATCTATCTAAATAATTCATAATATAATAGAAATGTATTTAATTACATTTTCCAGATTAATTTACGTAATTTTTATGTAATAAAGTTAATTATTTAATCTTTTAGAATATTTTTATTACCGCGATACTTTTTAAAAATACTTACAAAGCTGTTTCAACTTGTAGATACATCGTAACGTATAAGAAGATACTTTTTATTTATTCTGTAACCATAATTTAAAAAATCTTTTTCAATATTTAGAATGTAATAAATTTTAATAGTCAACTAAATTTTTTAGTAAAAAACAATGAAAATGTGTCTCACTTGCACTACGGCGTCCATTCTAAACCGACATATTTGAAATCTTAGATGCGTTCTTTTTGACTGAGATCTCAGCTCACTTCAATACATCTATCTCTTTATTGAATACTCATGCGCAAATATTTTTGAATTTTCCCCTTCCACTGCTAAAATATGACTACTTCTTACCATAGAACACAACGTATTGCTACCCAGGAATACCACAATTTAAATTAAAAAAAAACCTTTTAGCTGTCAAAAGCTAGCTTCTATTTGCCGTATAGCCGCGGCAGCCCAGGCCATAAATTACAAAAAGGAGAAGTTTTAATTTTTATTTTATTCGTGTACGCCGCTTGCTAGTTGTTTTTCTTGTCTTTGTATATTTAATATTAACGACTTGTGTGTATACCTAGACTTCTTTTTGGATTTACTTTACTTTGGATTACTGATTACTTTTGCATGTCATACCAACACAATTTTGTAAGGGGCACGAATATTTAGGGGGAACTACGAGAGTGGGAGTTGGTTCGCGCACGAGTATTCAATTTGTGCCATTAACGAGATGGGTCTATTGTGGTGATCTGATATAAAGTGATGTGAATAAGCACCAAAAATAACGACAAACTCAATTGAAACGCGCGACCTGCCGACGCATGCGTAATTATACAAATATACCTACGAAATAAGAGAAATAATAATGCAGATCATTATTATTATTACATTTGGACATAACTAGCAAAATTGTAATGTATTTATTCCATCCTCCTAGAATAGACACAGCTGGAAAAGGATATCCTCTTAAGGGTCAAAGATTGTTCTTTGTCATATTGAAGAATAGCTCTTTTGACTGGTTCGCCATGAATATCCATTGCGTAGGAGTGAAAAGACCTGCGTTTGGTATGAAAATATTATAAATAACAGTACCTAACCAAATAAAGATAACTGATGAGCTTTAAAACTGAAATAACAAATTTCGAATCAAAAATTATTATAGCAATGAACATTGGACAAAACAAATTGAACTGAATAAGGATAATCGATTTCTTCGTAATACTGTCAATACAAGCTCTGCTTTAAAAAGTTTTTCAGCTATATTTTTTATTATACTTTGTTATCATACTTACGTTCATAAAGAAATCTGCGAACCAGAGTAGAAATAGGTAATAATAATACCTTCAACGACGAATTCTTACACCAAAGTAAAAACTACCTAATTTTTGTAACAACAACTCTCAAGCGAATTAAATAAAATAATGTGAATAAAATGTTCGTATTCTTGAGTCAACATCTGAAAAGACTGTCTTTGAGCCTTCTACGCAATTTGGATGAATTTTTACAGTGACAGAAATATGACAGTTAGCAGTCTAGTTTTCAGGTTATATCGATGATGCCAACCAGTAGTCATTTATAGTTCGTTTGTTCGCAGTTGGCAGCTAAGAAAAGTTATTAAATCGTAAAATGTTAAAAGAAGACCCTAAATCAGTAGCGATATTTTAATCTTCTTAGGTATAAGGGATAAGTAGTCATAATACGATATTTAGAATATTTTATTTTTCAATTTTAACGAGAATAATTGTGGTTGTTAGGGGTGTGAAGGGATTAAGGTAACCCTATGTGTATAATTGCAATAGTTGCAAAAACAGGTACGTTATTAGTCTATAAATTGAGGATTTGTTTATATCCTAATACATAAGAATATAGGTATTCGTTAGTGTTGGTGGTTTATATTGTGATATATATTTTTATTATTTTACTCCAAGAACATTTTCGGTGCACTAATGATGCACTAATATATCAAGATGCATCAACAACTGTTCGTGATGTAGTGACTAGGTGCTCCAATATGATCGGTGTTAGTGAATGAAGTATCTATCGATTTTTAAGTGAGAGAGAACAGGGAAATGTTAGTGAACCAGAAAAACACGTAGTAAAATAGTCCATTACGGTCAATAACTTTAATAGAAGACAAGTCCATTCTGTTATAGCAGAAGTAGACACGATTCCCAAATTTAGACGAAATACGTTATGAAAACTACTAAAAGAAATTGGTTTTAAGTAGGAGTCCCATAAAAAACGAAGATTTTTAAATGAGACAGAAGAAATTATTTGCTGGAAAATACAATACTTAAGAAGTACCTACCTATTAAAAAGTTTCGGAGCAAGGGAAGAACTATCTTTTATTTAAATGAAACATGGTTGAATGATTGACACACTGTTTCTAAAGCATGGATGGACACCAATATTTCAAATTCCTGTCAGGCATTTTTGGAGGGATATTCAACAGGATTAAATGCTCCTTGAGGAAAAGGTCGCAGACTAATAATCGCACACATTGGCAGTGAACATGGTTTTGTAGAAAATGGGTTATAGACTTTGTATCAAATTCAACCAAAGATTACCACGAGGAAATGATCTCTGATGTTTTTGAAGATTATTTTTCCCAGCTATTTTTGTCAAGTGCTGCAGTGGTTGTCTTAGATAACGCCAGTTATTATTAAAAAAAAGATACGTAATTGACGAAATGGCGACCGTATCACTGTCAATTAAAGAATTAATATGGGCACAGGTAAAAGGTGAGGTGGCAAGAAACAATACAACTTTTAAATTGATTGACGTTAGACAACTTTTGATAAATTCTTTTGGAAACCTAACTCGGGAAAATTGGACCAATGCCATAAACCGTGTGAAGAAGGAAGAGTACGATTGTGGAGTGTTGATATTAATATTGAAGAATTGTTCGAACCCATTGTAATTCTTATCGGACCAGGCAACGAATCTGACTCATCGTCGGATGAATACGACGAAAGGGAAGCTGACAATTAAAGGAGTAAGTGCTTTTTGCATTAATTTATATTTAATTCTTACTTTTTAATATGTAGCATATTTTTATTTTACCTTCAATCTTTATTTTAATTTGAATTAAACTTTAAAAAAACTTAGGTTCTACGGTCATGGAATCTATTCAGCTACGTGTTTTGACAATATTATCTAGGGTTTTTAGTGTGTTTGGGTTAGTTAATCCCTAATTACAGGGAGGATTCTTTGAAAAATAACAACTATGACTATACCAATTCCAAACAAACGAAATATAATTATGTTTTGACAGATCGTTGTATTGTTCAATCGGTCTCCATAATTCAAACATTCAAATAATTTTAAATGTAGGTACTAACTGGAAAAAGTTTATAGTTGAGTAGCATTCAATTTAAATAAATAATATTACATGGTTAAATTAAATGTCGTTTCGTTTCTGCTCGAATTGTTATAAAATGATGAATGATTTTAAGTGTGGCAAAACAGATACGAACGATTCCGGTGCGTTGGTCTCGTCGTGTGGTTTGTGACAAACTGTTGAATGACGAGGGCAAATAAACACACACACTGTGACGGGAAGGGTATAAATAGTATCATTAATCTTTTCTCCTTTTCAAGTGACGTACAAATAGAAGGACATCCATCTCAGTCACCGCAAAGAGGGTGTTCTTATAATGGCAAGCCGGGATATGGAATCAGCAAATTAATGAATCGTCGTGATTATTACTATCGAATTATACCATACAATATAATTACAGAACGCCCTGTATACGTAAATGTAACAAACAAAGACGTTTAAGAAATTGTATTCACACGTTTTCTAATATATTAGTATCTACATACAGAGTTCCCTCTGTGTTTTTCCATTTTTAAATCCTGAATAAAAAATGCATTTTAATTTTTCCAGCATTTCTCATCATTGTGCAACAAGTTGATATATCAACAAGTGGTTAAAATCTAGCTTGCAGTCTACACGTAGAACAAATGACTGCTGCTTACGCTATACAACTAAAACAATCGATTTAGTAACCACCAAAACTACGTTTATACGAGTATTGATGTCGACTAGATAACAATAATTTACTGCTTAAATAGAAGTAAAACGTATAAGAGAAAATGGATATTCAGTGAACGGCGTGTAGCAGCCATCTTGCGTAACGACGTCACGTTTACTAGTCCTGCCTTCGCAGGAGAAACCACGCCTATCGACGACTCGATGGACCGTCTTTATTACGCGCACCACAAGAAGATAAATTAAAAGATTCCAAAATAGTTTAGTTTTACTTCTCTATAAAAATAAAGAGAAAGCTTTAAGTCGATCCGCTAAAAGTATATTTTTCAATTATTTTTATATTCCTACCTGTATTAAATAAAAAAAAATCTATTATCAACTCGACCAACTAAAATACGTCTTCATCCATCAACTAAAAAAAAGAGTGATGGGACGTATGTATTTGTGCAAGGGTTGGAAAAAGAGGGCGGAGGGTCAAGAATAGGGAACGAGAGGTTCGTAAATCATTGCAAATTCCGGTTACTGTCAAACCTGGGGCCTGCGTTAAGTCATTACCGTCGCCAGAAGTGAACGTGGCCGTTCTCTATATCAACAGTTCAAAATATGATTGATGTTGGAGATTTATCATCCATTGTTTCTTGCACATTTGTGTGCTGTTATGTTTCATCACATTAATCACCGGATCTTGTGAAGGAATCGATCGACTTTGCTTTGATAGTAAATATGGTTTAAGGGGAATTGGCTCGTCAGTGTTGAGTATGGAGTTTTCTATCATGATATCTACCCTACTCTATCGATAATTTTGCTAAATTATTCAATATTATAACTCAATTTTAAAAATTTAGGATATCGGCCCACCTGAAACTTAAAGTAATAATTTCAATTGAATAAATGAAAAATGTAAAGAGTAGTGGAGTTTGTTGAATTTTACTAAATATTAATAATATGTTTGGCCCAGATTTTAGATTTAGATCCTCTTCAGAGCTGGAATGACGATTTTGTTAGTGGTTGTACTGCTGGGAAGTGATTTAATTTAAGGGGTTTTATTTGAGTAGTAGAGAAACAAAGACTACGCTGACAAATGACTGTCAATGGGGGTGCGGCAATGGTGGTGAAGAATTCGCTAGCAATGGGCCTAACCTGCTCGGTATGAGATTTACTCGCTTGAAAGCGGCTACAGAGCTGTAGCTTTCATCGATTCGGTAAGTATTATAGAGAACCACAGAATAGTATAACCACAGACCAGTATATTCTGTAATAAGGTAAGAATCAAAATTCGACGCGAGAGGAACCACGAGCATAACGAATTTTCATTCTAATCGAGTAGCAGACTATACGTACTCCACGATCAAAGATTTTAAATATATTTTTTTAAATTTTAAAACAGATACTGACTTACAGAACATTGTTGATTGGTACACCTATAAGAAGCTTACGGTCAACTATAATAAATCATTCTATGTGCCTTTCGCCAGTAATCAGTTGCCTGACTTTGATGAACTTAATTTTAATTATAATAATAAAAACATAAAATTATTAAAAAAGAAAGAAAGAAAATATTTACGAGTTACCCTTGACAGCCACTCGCATATAAAAAATACAACTAATACATTGAGGATGTTCATATTTAAGATTAAATATGTTAGAAATATATACTTATCTAGGAATATTATACTTTCAATTAGTACAAAGCAGACTTCAATATGCAATCATCTGTTGGGGTGCTACAACACCAAATCATATAAACAAATTGGAAATACTACAAAAAAGAATTTCAAAAACATAATAAAAAGGTTAGGTATCCAATAGACGAGTTATTCGGTGAAATAAAAATTATGAACGTAAGACAACTCTATGTCTATTCAGTTATTTTATTTATCTATAAAAACAAAAATATTTTAAAGGGAAAGACATAACTATAAGGGGTAAAGATAGAGGAGTAGTATACACTCACCTTGTAAAAAAAATCGGTATCACAAAGATTTTATCTCTTTCTAAGTGGAAAAATTTTGAAGTATCTTACAGAAATGTATAAGTTATACTTATATGCAATAAATTCAATTAAACTATTTAAGTAAACAAATAAGATTTATTATAAATAACGATAGAAAGACTATCCGAGCATTAATGGAGTAAAATTATCAAAAATTATTGTTTAAAAATAAAAAAAAATAATAAAAATTAAAAAAAAACTGCTTCACACCTAACTTCGTTACATTGTTTTGTACCAGCTATATTGGTCGAAATAAATATATTATAAAATAAATGGAAAAAAATAATTACATTCAATAATTCAAGAAACATTTTGTTTCTAGTTATATTCATGTAGTTCGCAAACGATAAACTGGTGCATTATTGGAGGAATTTTCAACAATTGCGTGGTTTGTAGAAGATGAACTAACATTAACATAATTTGAAGTGGAAGGCATGATTAGCGGATTGTTAGATCCAGTAATTGATGAGACTAGCTTATTTTTCCTATATTAATTCGATCTTGCACCAAACTTTCTATTTATCCTTTAGCCACTTGAGAAGACTACCACCCCCCATGCCTTTTTAGTGTTTCCAGATCTGGTCCTGCATCCACTAACACAGTGGCCGACGTTTTCCGATAACAATAACCTGTGTATTCTTGAGGCTTCTCGAGATTTAAAAAAGTGGCAATTTGTTTGGGCATATTAGCAATTTTATTGATACCAATTACCTGTTTCGTGCACTTTTCTCTTTGGAAATTCACAAAAAAATTATCAGAAAGGATATGTCGTGGTCTCAAATAGCAATATTTTCTCACTATGTTGTAGAATTCTCCTGTTACGGTAAATTCTTTTGGTTTTTTAGATTCTGTATTTGAAATGGAAATTAAAAATGCCGTTCCTAGATCTTTTATTTTCGAAACCTTCAGGTTGTAAAGCTCATTTTTGCATCAAGTTCCCATGACACCAATGACAAGAACGACCTATAAAAAAAATTATGTAAAAGAATAATAATACCAGGTATAACAAAACGTACCATTTTTTATATTTTCTGTCCACCCGAAATAATAACAATAGATTAATAACACTTTTTATCCTGGACTAACTAGATTTAACTTTTTTATTGCAAATATGCATTTAAACAACTATTGACTTAAAAGAAAATATCAAATAAAAAAATTAAATAAAAAAAATCGTCTTTGGGGTGATTTGAAACCACAACCTCTCGTCGACTATGCCAATGCTCTACCGAATAAGCCGTGCGGCCTTTGGTTGAACGGTAGATAAACATTATAACAAGAGCATTCTCTTCCAAGCAAACTAAGAGTTTAAATAAAAGAATAAAATTAAACATGGTTAACGTTAGCGTTGATTTAAAACTTACTTTTGTTGCTAAATACATATTGTCTGGAGCATTTTGTAAAAACTGCTGAACATTTTCAGCTACAAAAACCATTAATTTTTTGGTTGAGTACGTATCAGAACAACGTTTTAAAAATGCTCCAAGTTTTTTATATTTTGAAATGTCTATATCATGTTTTACGTTTATCGTTGCTTTTAATATTGAATATATTTTTCTTGGGGATTTCCATTTTCTGATAATTCACCAAAAAATATTATCAAAACATTGTCTGAAAATGAATTTGTTTTCTTTGTTTGTCTCCAATCCTTACTTTTCATATTCAGGTTTTGATTTTTGTGGTAATAAATTATCCAATATAATATTTACATTGTTTGTACTCGTAATTTCAGGTGGTGTATTTTCAAACTCCAACTCTGAATTACTGGAAAAATTCATTATATTTTCAAATCGAAACTAATAACAATAACTTGACTACGCATGACAATCAACTGCGTCAAGAGTAATGCTATTATTGCTAACCAGTGTGAGAATATTTTTCTATCACAAGAGAGAGAATGTAAATACATTTAAATTGCATGGAGATAGAAATGTTGCAGAATATTTTTTCAATCTCAAGAGAAGAAATTCCAGCATTCTGTAATCAAATTTGATTTCAGAATTGGCAAATTCTGTGATGATCGTGGAGCAAAGCTACACTATTGTCCATATATATAGTAATAACTCTGGTAACTTCTTTGTTGTAGTGGAAATGTGTCGCAATTTTTGTGAGCGGTCGTAAATCATCGGCAAAATTGTAGAAATATGGTATACGAGGTTCAGTCAGCAGGGGCAATAACATGTTTATTCGAAAGTGTTTCCTGCGGACAGGTAAAAGAGTAAGACACTTATAAAGGGTTTTCACAGAAACGACACAATGTCAAAATATTGATTTCATGTACAATAGTTTCTTCCTATTAAAATATCATACTATTATTATATTATAAGGCAAATGCGTTTTGCGTACTTCGAAGATTTAACCTTGCTTTGCTGCTCCTTAATTTTTCTCCTTAGTCCTTGCTTTCTGAGACTACTATCAGATAATTTAGAAGTTTGACAGGATACATCTACAGGATGTACCAACCTTACGACAAAGTTCGGTATATGGGTTGTTTTAGAAGATATCAAAAAATGTTATTAACAAAAATAGGATGCTTTTGATATAAGGATTTTCATATAAACGTATCCATAACTTCTAAAGGACTCTGTATAACGTATCAAAACCTTATATCAAAAGCTTCAAAAAATGTGAGCTGTCCGATTTCGGTTTAATATACAGGGGTTCCCATTTAAAAAATCATATATGTTTGGTTTGTAACGGAGTTATACTCTGTATAGTTTAAGGTTATTTTAAAATATGTACCCTAAAGACATCTACTATTTTTTTGGTTAATAGCATTTTTTGATATCTTCTAAGACAACTCATTTAGCGAACTTTGTCGTAAGGTTGGTACACCCTACATAAATCAATTAATAGATGATCTAATACTAAATAAATAAAGGTTAAAATCACTAAAAAACAAATGTATAAATTACTACAAAAAGTTCAAATACAATGTTTATTCCGCGCACTCATTATGATCGGTTGGATCGATGCGAACTCTATACACAGACTCGCCCGCCAGGCGGGCTAAACGGCACGACAAGGGTAGTGAGAGGACAAAGGGTGATGATTTGGGTCGCTGGCGAGAGTTAACCGACGTATTAGTATATCTGTGGATGATGGCTACTTTACTATGTTTCAATTCAACCTACCAACGGAGTAAATAAACAACAGCTCGTGGTCTACAACTTTATACGTGAAGAAAATATAGAATTCGTGTAGTTTTATCGGTTGGCCTAACAGATACGTACTTAGTTTTTTCGCTCAGTCGAATTACGTGTCCTCTTCTTGGACACGTAACTTACTTCTTTTGATTTTTTGAGTTGCGTAATTTTTGTTGATTTTCTTAATAGTTACGTCGTTTGTTGATACAGTGAAAGCATGTTTTAAGAGCTTATATATTATAGACAATAAAAAACACTTAAGAACTTTTAATTTCCTAACTTCTGTGAGTATAATAAAGCATTTATAAGAGTATGTTGTTTGTTGTTTCAGTATTACTACGTGTTACGTGACACGCCTTTGGTTCAAATCAAACCACTCCAATAGTTTGATGGTTTCCAAAATATTTAGTAATATTCAATGAACTGCAAAAGTAGAGTTTGAATTTTATTAAATGTATAACAATCTCTTCGTCATCCAGTATGAGAATAACGTTGGCAAACGTTGATTTCATCTCTGTCAGCATTTAATCACCCTGTATACATATGCATTGTGATGATTATCGGCATTCACGACTGACAGACAGCTGATGGTCGGGTCAGTGCATAAGTAATTCCTAATAAAGAAAAGCCAACTCACCGACATTCTTGGCTCAATTGATGCTAACGATATGTTATCGAAGAATTTAAAAATAATTACATCGAACAAGAGACTGAGTGAAACGCGGTCTGTCCATCAATGTTCGAAGTATAACGAGTCGTCGGAATCGGGAGCTCAGATCAGAGATACTAAAACCGAACGAGAACATCTTCTTGTTGGATCGGATGGATGCCGAATGAATTTAAAATCAAATCAAGGAGTCACCGGGATTTTAAATATTTTGCTTTTTTTTATCAAGTATCATGCAAGTAGATATTTTGATCAGTCTTTAAGCTGTCAGTACACATTTTTATTTCATATTTTATACAAAAAGGTCCCGCGGCTTCCTCCGTGATTAAACAACTATTAACAAGCTATTTTAGGAACGTCATGATATAATCAGTAAGAGTAAATGTAAAAGATTTTCAGAAAATTTAACAATCTCTAGAAGTAATTTTCGCTTCTGTATGGTTTGAGTTCTGTGGTATGGGTTGAAATAGGAATGAGCGGCAACGTAGCATTTCTTCTTTTTTATTACCTAAGGATTATGGATATTTAATTTACTAGCATTACGATTGACAGTTGACACTGACTTTTTGTTTTGTTTGTTTTATTATAAAAAGAATTGGAATGATTTGGGCAACATATAGGGTGTGTTCGGGGAGCACGCTATTTGCGCCAGTTGGCGCTATCCTGCTATTCCTCGTTTGCGTTATATGGCGCTTGGCGCTACATAGCTCGAAATCGTGCTCCCCGAACACACCCATAATATAAGCAATTAAAATTTAAATCTTCTGAATCTAAAAGCGAAAATAGATTTACTGAAAAGATACCGACTAATTATTAAATAAAGTAGCTTATGTACAGAATGGTTCAAAAAATAATCTTCTTAAATACCGTCCTATAAAATTTTACTAGATAAGATCACATTTCAATTTGTTTTCGTATTTTTGCAAAATAAAATACTAAAAATTTATCGATAAAATTTTAAGGACATTGATATTACCTTTAATAAACCTACTTGAAACAGTAATTTTATATTTAAGTAGTTAGTAAATTAAAACCAAATAATTGATAACAAGTAATTTACAGCCTGAAATGTCAATATCTCAATAGTCAATCGGGTAATCCAATTGCTAAAAGCGGACAGCACACTCTTATATACATTTATTGCCCCATAGAGAGGAACGCCAAAATAGCTGTCAAAGGACTATCACCTGACAAACAAATAGAGGACATAAATGAAGACCTAAGTGGACGAAAATAAGGGCAATTAGAACAATAAATAACTGCACAGTTAAACTAAACTTCCACTATTTATTCGAAAAATTCGCTTTAAAATTCAATTACAGCTGTTTCGCTATAACTAGCATCGTCAGATTGACATATTGAAATTACATGTTGTTTGTTTGTAACTAGGTACTTGATGTTGATAAGGAGTTAAGGCTAGACCAAGTAAGGAAGTAATAAGACATAACAATATTAAAGCCTAGATGTTATTAGCCCTACACTCCAGATTTGGAGATAAAAGAAAGATCGCGATATTCGTCGTAGAATATCGCAAAGAAGTCCAAGAGCACATTAAGTATGTTGGATATATACTACGTGCAAGAATAAAAAAAGCAGCTCTACCAGGAAGCAGAACACCAACACAATGTCTCAGCTGCCAAGGATATAACCACAGACAGTCAACCTGCCATATGGAAACGAGATCACAAGATGTGTCAGATGTGGAGGATAACAGTGATCTGGCAAATGCGAAAGACGGAAAAGTAAACCCGCAACACGCGCCAACTGTCATGGAGAACACATTGTCAGCTACAAAGGATACCCCAAGGCCTCAAAGAATAAACCAACACCGACTGCAAGAAAACCAGGACACAGTTACGCAAAAGTAACAAAAACAGATGAAAACAAGAAGAAAGAAGACATATTCGAAATACTGAAAATCTTCTAGAATCACATAAAAGAAATGAAAAATGTTTTCCTTAATTTTAAGAAACCATAAAAGAACAGGAGTGACAAAAGAACAGGAACAACTTATGAACGAACCCTCTCATCAATAAAAAGATAGCAGGAATCCTGGTAGGGACCTCTTTAGCAAGTGGATTCACTCTTTAAGGTCATTTTTAGTTGTAGTCCGTCAAATAAGGATGCAACTTTCTAGATGCAGCGAAAAACACACACGTCAAGAAAACGAAGAGCAGAGAATAGAATATATCAGGAAAAGGACCTCTAAAAACTATCCCTAAATCACAATGGTGGAAAGGACCAGCAAGAGCCCGAGGACTGAGATAAGATGGGGGGATGGAAGTTCTACCTGGGATCCCCTGCTCCTTGAGGATTGCTTTCTGGAAGAGATAGTTTTGAAAAGAGTGTGTTTGTGAGATTCATGTTTTTTTTTTGTTTTTGCTCTGTAACCCTCAGTAAAGCTTTCAAGAAAGTATTTTTTCTTCAAGCGGTCAATAAATGCATCTTTATGTGCATTATATACGTAGTAAAAGTACGTCTTTATTGATTACTGGGAGATAAAGTCTTTAAAAGGCCATGGGAGATAAAGTAAATTATGGGCGGAGCCCATATATTTATACAAAATATTTAATTAACATTTGTCAATTATCCAAATTAAAAAAATATATATTAAACAACAGTTATGTTATTGTTATTGAATATTATTTTCCAATACGCGAATACCAACTACTTTGACAACTGTCAAAAAAAAATAAGATAGCGACAACTATTTCAGTGAGAACTAAAGTTTGTGGTTTAAGGTAGGTAAAATATATTTGTTTAATTTTTATTTATTTTACACGCTTGAAGAAAAAATAGTATATATTACACGGAGTAGAACGTTCTTTTTGTGTTGAGTCCTTAGTTTGCAACCGAAGCGAAGCTGAGGCTGCAATCAGGACGAGTCACTTCTACTCCTAGTGATATAATCTACTATAATTCTATAATGATTATAAGTCATAGTTATTAATAAAATATAATGAATGTTGCTGAATAAAGTTTTCATTGTTAATCACAAATTCGGAGCTTTGCGTATTACCAAAGTATTACCAAGTATTATACTAGCATTCGTGTGTGGACAAACTGCATCTAAATACTGGCATTCATCGAAGGAAGTCAAGGACAAGGCCAAATGCTGGCTATGCAGGAGCTAGGAGCACACGGCCAGGGACTGTAGACAGGCGTTTCTTTGTAGATTTTGTCGGGCTAGACGACACAAGGCAGGGGAGCTAGGTTATAAAATGGGGGAAAAGGTTCCCAGTGAAGAAGGAAGTGAAGAGAAGAAAAAAGAAATGGATGCCCTTTTGGACCCCTTAGAACTTAGGTTCGGATCTTTTACTATAAATAATTATTAAAATCGCTTAAAATATAAATCAGAAATTATAATGATCTGCTGTAAAATGTAAGAATATAATAAATACGGTTCATAAGCTAAGTTATAACTTATAATTTATTTACGAATGGAATTTAACCGTAATATGTGCATTACCTATTTAAGATTTATATTTGAGAACATTTTTCTTCGTGAGTGGATCGGTCGTTTATAGGTCATTACACAAAATTTTATAGAGTGGATAACCATTAAATTATTCACATGGTTTCCATATTTCAACTTTTAAAATATACTTAACTAAATCACTCTATAACTCGAGTACTTCAATTCAAGTACATCAGATTAAATAGTTAAGTGCGAATACTATTGTTTAAAAATAAAAGGTAATGTATATAAATCAAAACATTAAAAAATAAGATAGTCCATATAAAAATGTTTCTTTTAAAATCAGTGATCCTTCTGGGTTTATCATTTTTCGTATCGGCTAGCATAATTTTACCATCATCAACGGGAAATGTTTCTGCTAGTTGTACTATAAGTGATTATTCACAAGTAGCTTCCGTTGTTAGCAGTTGTACAAACATCGTCATTAATTCTTTCACTGTGCCAAGCGGCAAAACTTTGGCTTTGACATTAAAAGACTATACTACGCTTACCATAAGAGGCGTTGTTTATTTTGATGTTGGCTACAATGACATTTGGTTAGTTGAAATCTCCGGAAATAATATAAATGTTATTGGAGAAAGGGGTGAGTAAATAATTTATCTACTCCCATATTTGTATTCCCTTGATTATGTGCCACTTAACACCTTTTTAAAATTGAAAAATATTGCATGAAATACATTTTTTTATAGGTTAAGAAAATTAAATAGATTTTATATCTAGTTTGTTTTATTTCTGCTTCGATATTATTTATGTTTAAATTTAAATTTCTGTCGCCCCACGTTGGGCGCCATTTTAGTAAAATTTTGAACAAGTAATTTTCATTTAAAAATGTATAGTATAAATCAGAAAAATATTTAGGATTTAGAATCCCTCCCTCCAAAAAAATTTAAGAAATGGTAAGATGTGCAAAAATAGTATTATATTGGAGGATTATACAGATTGTAAAACATTGGAAGACAAAGAAGAAAACAATCTTCAAAAGATTGAAGGAGTAGATAGAGTTGATGAAGAGGAATGAAATACTAAGGAAAAATAGATGGAAGTTTGGAGCAGATAACAAAGTTATGGAGGAATATCCAAAGTTGTATGTCCAGAGGGTAGAGACATTGAGATTTTTGGAGCAGGAAGACTTTGTCTTAAATGCACAACCTGACAACTTATTTGCCATTAATATAAACAAATTGCTCATATTTTTCTATCAACTTTAATTCAAAATAGTTATTTATTAAATCTTAAATTTGGCTCTGCCATGTTTATACTTTTGTTGCACGTGGATATGCTTAACAAACGCGTTCGTAATATACAATTATTTACTTGAATTAATTATAAATAAAAGAACAGAAAAAAATTTTTTTTAGATATCGTATTTTTTCTAAACATTCGCTTACTTGAATATTATGAAAAAATTGACTGTATGGTGGCAATCTTCATAAAAAATTAGGGTTATTACGTAACTATTGGGAATAACTGACAGAATCCGACTTGAACATAAAAAGTAATTTTTTATCAATTAAATTAGTAAAAATCATTTCCCTTTTTTTAGGCTCTCTGTTGCACGGTCATGGAGAGAAGTATTGGGATGGTCAAGGTGGGTCTGGAGGTGTTAAAAAACCAAAGCTACTACGAATTATTAAGGTTAATAATGCAGTGTTTAAGAATATTGCTCTCAAAAATTGTCCCATGTTTTGTACGGGTATAGAGCAAGCGACAGGTCTAACTATCGACGGATGGAATGCTGATTGTTCTGAAGGAGATGTTAGTACTCGTACTTACAAGGTTTTTATAAATAACATTCAAAAAATTTTTAATTCAATTTCTTCTCTTGTCTCAGGACAAAATATTAATGAGTTTCATTTCAGCGTTTAGGCAGAAACACTGATGGTATAGGTATATCATGGTCAACAAATGTTGTCATAAACAATGTTTTCATTCATAACCAAGATCAATGTTTATATGTTAACCAAGGTTCCAATATGCGATTTACTAGCATACATTGCGTCGGTTCGAATGGTATTTGTGCTACTGCTGGTTTCAGTCAAACTTCGTACGAGGAAAATACTACAAAGAATATTAGTTTTCACAACTGCGTTATGGAAGGTGGAATAACTGGTGTACAGGTAATTGCAATGGCTAATGGAGGGCCAGGGGAAATAAGTGATATTACCTTCCAAAACGTTCAACTTAAGGGTAAGCTACTTAATTATTTCGGAACATGATATTTAACAAACAAAGGTTTTATGCATCAGTTATAATTAATTTTACACTTAAATTAATCAGTCTGTTTCTATAAACCAGCGGTTCTAAAACTGTATGGCGCTATCCCTAGGGCGAATGCATATCAGAAAGGAAAATTAGCAGAAACGGCGCCGAAGGAAGTAGTTCACAAACTCAAGCACTTAGTGATTATTAGAGATATTGCCCTTACTACCTTCCTTGACACAGCAGAAATATTTAATAATGACTTATTCATGCTAGATGCTACATGCTAGATGGTAGATGCTGCTGCATTTAGGATATCCTTGACAATATGTAACTGAATCAGAGCGATGCTAGAGGACATGCTGATCCTAGCATCACTGTAAGGTGAGGAGTCCCTAGCAAAGGATGCTAGGGACTGCCCACAGGGAGGATTTCCCCTTTCCAGTGATCGCTATTGTTGACTGATCTCGGACCTCGACAAACAGTGGATAGAGGTACAAGCCTACATAGAGGATCTGGTGAATTCAGTAAGAGGAGACCATGAAGAGGTCATCTCTAAAGTGACTCAACGAGCTGCGTCCTCACTTAGTTTAGATCAACAAGCAACAAAAACCGCATTGGTCCATACCGAGATGACAAAAATGTTTGTTCATCAGTCGAAATCAACATGTCTGACGAAGATTATGTAATTGTTGCTTGTACCGCATTTATTATTATCGCTGCTAAATTGCACCCAACAAGATTTAGGTTCGACAAAGCCTTCAAAGTAGAACTAGATACAACGCCAGCAATTTGATAAAATATTTGAAAAAATATTACGTTAATATGTTGAGCCTTGAATACAGGTGTATGGTGGTTCCAGAACCTGTCAGGATGTAGGGCGGAGATAATAAAACCACCACAAGCCATTTACCGTCATATTTTCAGAAAGGCATAAAGCGAAGACGAATATATCGAATGGTATAATGGTTTCCAGTGTTGGTATACGGACGGCTCTAAGACCGAGGAAGATGTTGAAGCTGGGTTACATGGAGGGAAGGCAAAGGTGGATCTGAGCCAGAGCTTGGCTAACCTATCGACAATTCTCCAAGCACAATCTATAAAAGTCATTTCCGATAGCCAGGCGGCGCTAAAGTCACTGTAATCAAATCGGATCGACTCCAAGTCAGTTTGGAAATGCCTCAGGGTCTAATACGTCTAGAATAAAAAAGTAACCTCACCAACCAAAAAAGGTGCTGAAGGAATATTTATAGGCCCAAAGCCATTCCTAGGCAAATAGCGTAGCCAGAGGAATAATATCTAGCTGGGTAGATCGGAGAGACGATCTTACTAGTTAGAGCTCGAGAGTTTAAGACACTCAATGGCCTTCATAAGAGAAGAAGTTATTAGAAAGTTATTAGAAAGTTCTATCCAGAGATTTGGTAGTGAAATCTATATTCAGTGAAGTGCTGGAAGAAACATCTATTAGTTGTTTTTCTTCTTCTAGTGATAGGCTATTAAATTTACTTTAAAATGGTTTACTAAAAATTCTGCCGAACACTTATGTCCTTATTCCTTCCAAAATACCACTATTTCACTTCTCAGTACGTAGATACTTGACAAAATTACCACGTAATGGATTGATTTTAATGACTAGTCGTTACGTTCGACAAAGCCTTCAAAGTAGAACTAGATACAACGCCAGTAATTTGATAAAAGATGACTTCAATAACTAAATAATTTTGTCATATTGTCATACTGTCACAGAATCTGATGTAAATGGGATTCATCATTGGAGTCAGCTGCTTCATCAAGTAAAATAGCAAATAATTTTCCAATTAGCTGAGATTCCGAAATTCTTCGGCAGATTGTAACATTTCACAAAGGGATACTGAAAAGTTGTTTAGCATAGTTTTCACCAAACAATATTTCTACTACCTTTGGTAGCAGGTAGCAGGTAGAATAATTTGTTCTGCTATAGTGTGTGGTGTTTACAATTACCTACTTTGTAAGCCACTTTGTATGATGCAAACAAAGATTTCTCGTTTACTGCAAGCGTTTTCTGAAAATGTATCTTCTGCTTTTTAAATAGTCTCGAAAAATATAAGCAGTACTGATATATTCCTTGTGCAAATATCCTAGGTGCCTCTTCAATTTATTGTGTTTCATGCTATCGGTAGCAAACCGTTGCAGTTTTCCTTCTCCACTAATTTTAATTCCTGTAAAATCAAATATAGATAAGCATGGTAATATTTTCGGGTTTTGACTTGTATCCTTGTAAATCAGTCAAAATACAAGGTTCTTCATTATTAAGTTTTCGTTTGGCTCTAATTAAAAATTTAACCCTTTATCAGTAAACTTGAAAATATCTTTTTTAACTAGTTGTACTGCAACAGCTGTCTTAAAAGGCCATACCTGTAAGCGTACTTCTCTATTTACGACCGCGCATTTTGTGTCAAGCAGTTATTACTATTCTAGACGCCCTCTGGGGGATAAATAATAAACCTACTTTGTGAGTAATCGCAAATTATTTTTAATTTTATTTTGGATTGTTATGTGGAGGTTTATGTTTGATTCTTTTATTTGTATTTGTAAAATTACCACCAAACAATTAAAACACACAACTCAACCACTAAGTTCGACGCCTCAAACAAAAAGATTACTCACAATCCTCCATATTTGTTTACGTTTCTTAGCGCCCTCAACGGTAGTCGAAATCGCGAATACCAACTGGAAATAATTTTAATTCCCCGGATTGGCTATTTAATTCCTGAAATACAACGCGGGGCGTAAAAATGTTTACCGTCATAGACATTGATAACCAATGCAAGTGTGAAATTTTAAGAAAACATTTATTGATTTAGAGCAAATTAATGTTATATAATTATTTTTCTGAGTAAATTATTCTGATGGTCGCAAATAAAATGAGAACGTTATAATAAACTATATAATATGAACGTTTTAGGGATAAGCAGAATATTGTACTTGAAGAAACTTTTTAGTTTTTATTCTATTTTATCGATTTATTTTTAGGTGTTAGACAGTATGGCCTTGCTATTACTATGGACTTTCTTAACGACGGACATTACAACAACAATATAGAAGTAAAAAATTTAAAACTTTCAAGAATTTATGGTACCGTAGAAAAGAATGGAAGAAGAGTTGATATTAAAGCAGGTTCGAAAGTGCATGATTGGATTTTCTCAAATATTAATATAACTGGATCGACAGTAAAGAATTTTTGTAACTATGAACCACCAGGTTTCCACTGTTGAAAAACAAATAATTTTTGAATTTATAAAATATTAGTATTGGATAGGCTTTTTGAGTTTTGAAAAAATCTTATACAGTTATATGTTAAACTGATAAGTAATTGTTAAAGCCTGAAATTGTGCATATTTTGTAGTAATTTTTAATCTTAACCTTCTTCAAGAGAGAACAATATTTTTTTTGTTTTTACAAAAAATAAAAGCTGTTTTAGGTGTATTAAATACAATACAATATGATTTAACTATAATAAGTAAAAAAAAATAAAGTTTATTTTAAGACTACTTGTGTTTTATTCAGTTGAACTAGTTTTATGATAAGAATTAATTTAGGAAATTATTATTAATATACCTGACAGTATTAATTATAATAAAAGTAAACATCAAAAACAAAACAAAAAGTTGTCTAGCATATATAATAATTCTCCGAGCTATAAAGTAAAATTAAAACAAAAAGCGTTGCACGTCATAATTGTGATGTTGCCATATATGAAAACTAGTAAGAAAAGTCAAAATTTATCAAGTTTAATAATTAGAGAACTTATAATTTGTAAAATTTAAATATTCAATAATGGTATTCTAAGTATAATATCAACAGAAGTTGTTTTATACCTTAATCTAATAACTTTTATTTTATATTTTGTGTATTTGTAAGTAAATTTTAAATTATAATTTTATTATGTAATGTATCAATAATACATTTTGTACACAAACATGCTATTTAAACCTACCAGAAATATCTAGAAATTAATAATATAATATAAAAAAAGAAAACAGATATATTTGTACTATATGTGCTCTAGAAAAATCCACAAGCAGACGAAGTGAGTATATAGGAAAGAGAGAGATGCACATAGTGTTCTAGTACATGATTAATTCATAGAACCATAAAAGAAACTTCTGGAAGGTTAGAAACCTATAAAAGGACTTGAGCAGAGGTCGTTGGGGGAGTATATCATTGGAAGTTAGCCATAGAAGATCGGTCAATGTGAATAGTCAGTTTGAACATAGCGAACATTAAACAGTTTTTAAAAGTAGAAAAATAAAGTGCTAAATAGTGACATTAAGAATATAAGTTAAAAAAATATTGCTAAAGTAATCAAAAAGTGTAATTAAAAATATTTTCGGCGTATAAAAAAAAAGAAATTAAGTGTACTTACTATTTATAAAATTAAAAGAACTATATTCCAAAAAACACTGAGCTATATCCATAAATCGATTGGGAGGAATAATTATATCACACAAGAAACCAAACGTCTATCAACAACGATACTATTCAAAAGTCGGAGATTCCAGGTACACCTTCTTTGGTTTCTGTGTTTCATAGAGCGACTACGATTTTTCCTACCAATCAGAAAGCAGGATTCTTTTTAGTAGTTAGTTTAAGTTATGTAATTTAAAACAAAAGAATTTATTTGATGCTTAATATTAATGAATTTCGATAATAACTTATTTACCATTGCATAAATAACAATAATTTATTTGACACAATTTCAACATCATATAAGTTCTTTTCTAGTTCATAAAAGGCATTTTTCTTATTTTTTTCTACTTATTATTTTATTGATCCTTGGATATATTACTGTTTGACAAACATTTTAAAGGTTACTTTGGAAATTATTTTTAAATTAAATACATATATCCAAAAGGCTGGAAATTTAAATTTAGTTTAAACATAAAAATGGACTGTAAGACTGAAATAAAATATACTAAGTGACATAAATATCGGAACACCCAGTTTAAATGATTTTATTTTTATAAAATTTTGTATAAGTACTTACTGAAGCATAATAAGTAAATGATAAAAATTTCAAAATGATTGCATTGCCCTTTTACCTTTAATAATGTGTGGATGCACCTCGATGTGTTACGCATTCATCAACGCGCCTAGGCATGCTTCTGATAAAGTGGTCAATGTGCTCCTGTGGTATCTCATTCCAGGCAACCACCAACTCCTCTCGAAGTTCTTCTAGAGTCTGAGGAGGAGGTTGCAAATTGAGCAATCTGCTACCCATCATATCCCACACGTGCTCAATTGGGAATAAGTCGGAGATTTTGGTGGCCAAGGTAACAATTTGACATCATTATGTTGAAAGAAGTCTGTTGTGACTCTTGCGACATGTGGTCGGGCATTATCTTGTTGGAAAGTTGGATTTGCCGGGGTATTAAGATAGGGTAAAAGAAGGAGTTCTAAAACTTCTTGGATATAACGCTGCGCGTTCATGTTACCTCTGATGAAGATAAAGGTGATCTCGAACCATAAGCTATAGCACCCCAAACCATAACTCCAACAGTTTGATGAACATGCCTTTCAACAAAAAACCGTGGATTTATCCTTTCACCACGTCGTCTTCCAACCGCCACTCGACAATCGTGCATGTCTAAACAAAATCGAGACTCGTCACTAAAGACAATACTGTTCCAATCCTGATCCCAGAGTGACCGTTCTCTGTACCACTCAAGGTGATTACGTCGGTGTTCTGGAGTTAAAGTGAGTACCTAGTGTGGTCGGTATGAAAACAGGCCAAAACGTCTTATTCGTCGGTAAACACTTCGCATGCCAATAGGTTTTCCGTGTTCTGCAAACCATTCATTTGCAGTGGACTTGGTAGTGGAGAAACGGCCCCCTAAGGCCAATAATCTTAGGCGGCGATCTTCACGGTCTGTTGTTCTACGGGGGCGTCCAGAGCCCCTTGCTCTTTGCGTACGGCCTCCTCGAAGCCATGCCTGACAACACCTAACCACGGTGTCTACTCTTCTTTGCACTCTAACTGCATTTTCCCGAAAAGAAAATCCAGCTTCCCGCAGTCCCACTATACGACCCCTATCAAACTCACTAAGTTGACGAAATCGTACAGGTCTCCGTACCCTAGGCATCGTAACCATTTTTGGATTGTTAGCAGTATTAAAAACCGGACTCTTCAACTGATAAGGTTGAAGATTTTATCAATTGTTTATTTCAGTAAAATAAAAAAATTAATTAATTAAAATAAAATTATTTAAACTGGGTGTTCGGATTTTTATGTCACTTAGTATAGAATAAAAACAATAAAAAAGTTAAAATATATACACTCATGTAATTTTGAACAACTGAGGTAATTTTATTACCACCACAATATAAAAAAATTTGAAAAAATAACCTTAAATAGTTGTTTATAACTTGATAAGAACAATTTCCGATACTAATAGTTTTCTTCGTTTAATATTTGAAGAAGACGAAGATAACAGTATATCTGATATTGTATTTCCACAATTTTTGTTTGGCAACAGCGTTTTTTGTAAAATAACTAAATTTTAAATGAAAGATACTTTTATTTTTTAAATATTGTATTATTATCACTGACGAATAACGACATTAAAATCTATGGCGTGCAACGCTTTTTGTTTTAATTTTACTATAGCTAAAAAGTAAATTATAGGACAAACGGTCAGGTGGTCTACGGAGTCTTGAAGATCTTCTTGGACTTGTTTGTGGATTTAAAATACCATTATTCTGTTGCTGCTCAGTGCTCTGCTCTGTAGTATTATAAGGAGATGGAAAACTATTACATACAGTTTTTGACGTACATGGCTTAAACAAATTAATCAAAATCATAATGACTTGTAATATCTTCGTTCTCTTGGACCGCAGTCGTGCTTGTCGAATTTCGAGTAGATACTTCTGAGGATCGGTTGTCACATTCAAAATTTTAAGAAATCACAGTAGGTCTAAAAACTCTATACTGTCTTCTGGGTGGTAGTGGAAAGGGTTGTTGATTGTTTTGCTGTATTGATTGATTTTCCATATTTTTTTATTGCGCTAATTCGGTTTTAGTTATAGGCTTCTTAAGATTGCACGATCGAAGTTAATTGTTTTTTTTATCATGTAACATATTCAAAAGTGAAAGATTTATTTTTGATTCGAAGTTCAATTAACATTTTTGGTTCATAAATTGATGTAGTACCTGATGACTTTCCTCGTTGTTAAACTTTTTATGAAAAATTCCCATCTATCCCTAATTAATCTATGATTCCGTAAATTAAATAGGTCACTTCAAGAGACCTACTTCTATTTCTATTTACTGCTTATGGGACATTCTGTATAAAAATATAAATCATCTCATTTGGGGTGATCTGAACTCATTCAAGCTATTTTGTAACATGCAGGAAACAGTTAACTTACATCCGACATCTCATAACATGCTCCTAAACACAGAAATCAAATATGTCACAGACAGATTCCCAACATTCAATTTAATCACATCATACACACTCTGTCACGTCTTCTTTACCCGAGATGAAAATGGCCCAACGGGGGGTTTCTTTGTACGTGCTCTCAATTGAGAGAATATAATGTTCAGCAGCTAGACGTTGCTGCTGACCGCAAGGAAATTTGTAGTGACAGCAGAATAAAAAATAATATCATGATAGTTGATTATGACTTGGCTTTTGTAAATTAACCACTTATTTTTTAGTTTAAAATGAATTCAAGTATATTTTTATACCAAATAAACTGCTTTTTTATATTTTGCACTCATAAAAACCTTCATTATAAAACGCATTTGCGTATCGTACTGTAACTTTTACGCACGCAAATTTTTGTTTTAGATGGTTGGCAACATGAATAAAGTATTTATATTTTTATTTGCTCAAACATTACCAATTTCTGGTCGAATGTGTCGTCTTGATATGGCCGACTGAAATTTGTTGTGCTGTGATGTTGCCTGCTCTCCATTTAAGCTAAGAGATTTTTGATTGTTAGTGAATCAACTATAGCATTTGTTGATTACATTTGCAAAAATATTGTAACCATAATGCTATCTCTTATTAATATTTTATGAAATATAACCACCTAAATTATACAACAAATTTTACGGAATGTTTAACCATTGAACTGTTTCATTTGGTTAGATAAGAGAAATTAGTTGCTCAATAAGCGACAATACCGCACGGCTTGTCTGAATGATACCACGCCCAGAAGCGGTTATACTATGAAATTTGACACAGTCTCTGTAATTATTTCAAGCATTGTTTCCGAAGCAAATTCAACGATATTTTTAAGTTATATTGGGGTTTTTGGCGAAATTATAGGTAATATTAAGTGAAATTTAGTGAAAGAAATGGTTCGTCAAGTTAATGTATAAAATGTATGCAAAAGAAAAAATATAAAAGTTGTTTGGTGAAGTATGACGTTGGAGAAGATTACTGGTTATCTGTTTCAATTTTAAGAAATATAAGACAAATAGTGAATTTAGATAAGTTTATATATAGTCAAAAAGCGTTATTTAGTATAAACGAAATTATAGGTAATATTAAGTGAAATTTAGTGAAAGAAATGGTTCGTCAGGTTAATGTATAAAATGTATGCAAAAGAAGAAATATAAAAGTTGTTTGGTGAAGTATGACGTTGGAGAAGATTACTGGTTATCTGTTACAATTTTAAGAAATATAAGACAAAAAGTGAATTTAGATAAGTTTATATATAGTCAAAAAGCGTTATTTAGTATAAACGTTTTGGTCCAACGAAGCCGCGTCGTAAATCGTGATGTTTTTGCTTGCTTAATTGACTTTAAAAACGCTTTTGATCGCATTAGCCATCAAAGGTTAATAGAAATATTAAAGGAATACCAACTGATATAGATTTAAGAATTATTTCCAAACTTTACTGAAAGTAGGAATCGTTTGTTTAAGTGGAGGAAATGGAAATATTTTAAATTCGTCAAGGTGTTTGTCAATATTGTTTACTGTCTCCTTTACTTTTCGACGTTTACTCAAAAGGGTTATTTCAGGAAGCTCTTGAAGATGTAAATAATGTTATCTCTTAAAGTGCTGTACTGATCAACAACTTAAGGTTGATATGCAAATGATACTGTTTTTCTTGCAGGTACGGCTGAGGGTCTCTAGGGGTTAATAGAGAAAGTAGACAATGATAATGATAATACGAAAACAAATCACTCAGAACATACAGTTTCACATCAAGAACTCTCCCATTGAGACAGTCTCAACCATTAACTATTTAGGAGTGCAACTAAATATAATATATAATAAACATGAGAACTTCCCTGTATGAAACTTAATTTAAATCTAATAAATCGTTTATTAAAATGTTACATATTTTTTAAATTAATGTATGGTGTTGAATCATGGACATTGACGGATAGCTTAGTAGACTTGAGGCGTTTGGGATGTGGTGCTACCGAAGCATGCTGAGAATATCTTGGACTCAGCACGTAACTAAGGAAGTTCTCTTGCAATGTATGGTAAAAGAATTAATGAAGAACATTAAAGAAAGAAAACTTTGGACATATAATGAGTAACCAAAACATAAAATACTGTAGCTAGTTATGCAGGGTGAAATAGATGGCAGGAAAGGTCCTGGAAATCGCCGAATATAATGGTTACATAATCCTAGGTAATGGACTGGAAAAACTTTGGCAGAGCTATTTCCAGCTGCTGTCAATAAAGTTATGTGGGTCAGAATGATCGCTAACGTCCATTGAGGATAAGGCACTCTAAAAGAAGAAAAAGAAAAAGAAATCACTTTTTATTTCAATAATTTAGAGTGTTTTAAAAAATTAAAAGTTTAATAATATATTTAGAATCCACTGTCGCCATTATATCTAAACAAACTTTTGCCGTATTGTAGTTAATTTTTTTTATATTATGTATTTTCATGCATTTTTTTGTTTATGAGTTACTATATCATTTCGTATTTAAGGAAGTTTTCTTTTGTTTTATATAAAAAAATTTGCTTTTGAGGTTAAGTAATATTATTTTAATTTTTTCTTACCTTAGAACAAAACTTCTTTAAATATAACTCAAACTATTTATTAATGATAATAATGTGTTTTTATATGTTGCACTTATAAAATCTTCATTATAAAACGCATTTGCGTATCGTAATGTAACTTTTACGCACGCAAATTTTTGTTTTAAATGGTTTGCGACATGAGTGAAGTCTAATGACAAGACTATTGACAATGACATTTGTGGCTAATAGCAATTTATTAATTTTATATTATTCTTTAAAAAAATATTTGTGAATATGAATATCATCTTTTTTATATATTTTTATATTTTGCACTTATAAAAATCTTCATTATAAAACGCATTTGCGTATCGTAATGTAACTTTTGCGCACGCAAATTTTTGTTTTAAATGGTTGGCGACATGAGTGAAGTATCAAATGACAAGACTATTGACAATGACATTTGTGGCTAATAGCAATTTAATAATTTTATATTGTTCTTTAAGAAAGTATTTGTAAATATAACTATGATTTTTTACTTATATAATATATTATTATTGGTGTATTAGTCATTTTAAAATATTTTAAAACATTAACATTTCATAATTTAAATGTCAAAACTGTCAAATGTTATAAATAACACAGTGCTACCGACATACTTTTTAAAATCAAAATTTTCGGTATTACGTAAAAATAATAAATTAATTTAAAAAATGATAAAATAGCAAAATATAAAAAATATTATAAACAACTTATTTCATATGGCTGTTGTGACACTCGTTCTTTAAAAAACTCATCGCTTCGCGATTCGTTTTTTAAACTTGAACGCGTGTCATAACAGAATTCCATATGAAATGCGTTGTTTAATATACTATATTATTGGTGTATTAGTCATTTTAAAACATTAACATTTTATAATTTAAATGTCAAAACTGTCAAATATAAACTACGCAGTTCTACCGATATACTTTTTAAAATAAAAATTTTCGTAAATTACATAAAAATAATAAATTAATTTAAAAAATGATAAAATGGCAAAATATAAAAAATATTATAAACAACTTATTTCATATGGCTGTTGTGGCACTCGTTCTTTAAACTTGAACGCGTGTCATAACAGAATTCCATATGAAATGCGTTGTTTAATATACTATATTATTGGTGTATTAGTCATTGGGTACATTCAGGAGGTCCCAGCGGCTAGATCTAGCCACTCAACATGCTGTGGCCGCTGTTAATAAGCGCCTTCGTTTCGCCTGAATGCGTGGCTCACTGACAGCGGAACAAAAGTCAAAACATTTGAAAACATAACCCAATTTTTATTTTGGTTTTTATATGTCTATTGTGTTCATGTACAAAATTACAATAATTATCTTCAATTATCAATTGGATAAATCTTATCCCAACAATTAACACCTTAGAATATAATTAAGATCAACACAAACCTACATAACCCAATTTCGATATGTCATTAATGTCAAAATCGCGATGCGCTTTTTAGAAAGCGACAAATTTCTACGCTGAGCAAAACAGTCAGCCGCTGTTGAATAGCTTTCAAGCAGCGCTACATTCAGAGAGACTCCTTACTAAGCGGTCTCAGCCGCTGGGACCTCCTGAATGTACCCATTTTAAAACATTAACATTTTATAATTTAAATGTCAAAACTGTCAAATATAAACTACGCAGTTCTACCGATATACTTTTTAAAATAAAAATTTTCGTAAATTACATAAAAATAATAAATTAATTTAAAAAATGATAAAATGGCAAAATATAAAAAATATTATAAACAACTTATTTCATATGGCTGTTGTGACACTCGTTCTTTAAAAAACTCATCGCTTCGCGATTCGTTTTTTAAACTTGAACTGGTGTTATAACAGAATTCCATATGAAATGCGTTGTTTAATATACTATTATATAGCACTATAATGTCAAAAACTCCACAAAAAAACAAGAAAATCCACAGTACTAAAAACTTCATAAGGCCACAGTTTGTTTGGATATAATATTATGACTTATGTCAAGCAATGGTGACAGTGAGGTCACAATAATGTGGCGTATTGGAACCCTAAAATTCCTATTATAAAAAAATTATAAATAAAAAATTACCAGAATAAACTTTGATTAAAACAGTAAACAACTTGATTCCTAATTCCTAGTTTATTTCATATAAATTTTTTAACAAAAAAACTTCCTATTATTTTATTCCGGTTTAAACAAGTTTGTACACTTTAAACAAAAGCAAATCTTATACCGTAGTTTGGTGAAGTGCCATCTAAATTATGGAATTATTGGATGGGGAGAAGTATCAAGAAGCTACTTGAAAGCTGTTGAAATTACTCAGAAACGATTTCTCAGAATAATACTTAACAAATCTAAAACATTTTCTAGCAATTTACTATATTATGAAACTGAGACATTAGATATTAGGCAATTGTATAGTATCCAGTTAGGATGCCAACAATATAAAAATGTATTAGATAGTATTACTCCAAATCATCCATATCCGACGAGATCGAAACATCTGCATCGTACACCATATACCAACAAAACAATAGGGCAAAGAAATCATTGTTATTTGGGTCCCAAACTTTTTAATTATTTACCACAAAATATAAAGGATGAAACTTCTTTCAAACGCTTTAAAAAAGAGCTCGATATACATAAAATTATAGAGGGATAAAAAGAACGAACAAGCTTTAAAATCAATATATTATGCTTTTATATACAGCAGGCTTAATTTCGCTAGAACTATTTGGAGTCCAAGTTATAATTTATACAAAATCAGACTAGAACGGCTGCAGAACAATTTTGTTAGATTTCTACATTTTAGAGTTACAAACATTTATAAATCCACAAATATGACTGAATTGAAAAAACAATATAATATCAGAACTCTGGAGCAACGCCGAATAATGAGTGATCTTATTTTCTTTTATAAAATAATTAATTATAAATATGACTCATCTCTGTTATTGGGCCTAATACCTATGTATGTACCACCAAAAAATACACGTAGCAGATTTTTATTTCATGTGTCACATTTCAATACTAATCTACGAGTAAATTCACCTATTAACAGAATATGTTGCGAATTTAACAAGTATTGTAACGAAGTGGACCTTTTTCATCTATCTTTATATACATAGTTACAAGAAATTTGTCAAAGCGATATTCATATCATATTATCGATATTCATATCTGACGCATTTTTTTTCTCACTTTTTAAGAACATTTCGTGTATTTTAATTAAATGTTGATAATCTAACTATACCATGTTAGTGGATACTTTTTTGGGCTTCTAGTCTCTTTGTATCCCAAATTGAATAAATAAATAAGATATACATAAAACTATAGAGGGCTAAAAAAAAATTCGGTGTTCCCTCCGTGGATTTTGAGCAGTCTTTTACCCCCCTTTGCTAATAACGTTCACTAGACCAAACAGTTTTGAAGAAATTCTACATGTATTATGTGCTTTATTTTTTATTTGTCTTATGGTTTGTGATAGTTATTTTTATTGATTGCTAACAACTTCAGTAATTATTAGTTTATTTACTCACGTATTTTTATGTATTTTTCTCTATGTATTATATTTCCAGTAAATAGACATTATTATTATTATATTTTAGTTCATATCAAATGTTATATTTAACGTATTTCTTTATTGTTTATGTTAATATATTCTAAACCCGTAACAGAGAATACCTTCTCCCCGCTTTTAAAATATATGATAACTTTTTTGGTTAGATTATTCCAACCAGTTCAATGTATATTAAAAACCGCACTTAAACGGAATAATACAGGTCTTAAGTGGGTACGTACGTCATTTGTGAGATCGCCGCCACTGGTTTTGACTGTCAAGTTCAGAAAGACCATAGCAAAGAGTAAATTAACAATGAAAAAAGATATTGTTTGCTACCTCTCTGGGCCGTCATCATTTATCCAACGTCAACAATACCTGTCCGGGATTTGACAGTCCTATCAAAGCATAAATAATAGAGAAACACCGAAGGGGATCGAATGTTAAGGTAAAAACGTCTATAAAGCCATTACCGCGGAACACAACGAGAGATGGAGAAAAACTGTTATATAAAACCTAATAAAAGTTATGGTTTACTGTCAACAAACAATGTTTATCATAACGTACTGATAATAACATCAACATCTTGATTTCATTTTTAAAACAATTGTTTTTTTTTATTTATTATCTAGAAAGTAAATTATTGATGAATGTTTTATAGGTGAACATTTGATTAATAACATTTAATCAGTTTGATCGTCGAGTTTAAATTATTGTACACTATAAACTTCCATCTCTAAGGTTCTATAGTAGCGATTTTCATTACTGATACAGTGCAGTGTCTTCTCTCTCTTGGTAGAATATCGTATTACTTTGATGCCGCCATATAGACGAAAATCAATCAAGTGACGCGTGATACAAAAGCTGTAATTTATTATTTGTCGCTTCTCATAGGTGATCAAAAAGAATACCTGTCAGTGCATGTAGTTCACGGATCAACTATTAAAATACAAAGGAGCAACCTCAACATTTTTTTTAAATAGATTTTTGAGATGAGAGATTCACACTATGTACCAACGGGTACAATAGAAGTAGTTGCTTGTATAAAATGAATCAGAATGACTTGTCGTTTTTGAAATAATTAACTGCTGCATATAACTTTAACCAGACTAGAGATTTCTTATACGGTGAAAGAGTTCGTACTGTTTTTAAATAAATTATGACCATCACTTCTAAAAGATCGATAACCATGAAGGCTGCTACTCAAGTTAAAATTTGTCAAATCTCAAAGCGCAAATTGAAAAAAGAAATGAAAAATGAAATATAATAAGCAATTGTTAGTTATTGAAAATTTTATGCCGTCCACCTGCAGCGCGATCGATACAAATGTCATTTAATTCACGCACTTGAAGAAAAAATACTTTGTTGAACTCAACATAAAAAGAGTCACTTCTATTTCTAGCCATATAATCTACTATTTCTTCATTGCAAAAATTGATGGCTCATCTGCCGAACAGTCCCGATTTAATAACTATTAATTTTTCTTAATCCCGCAGAAAAATACTAAAATTTGAGTCCTTTTCACCACTGAAGATGTTTTGTACATGTATGTAAGTATATAAGTATGTATAGAGTTAGGGGTGATAAATATACTGCGATCTATAGGATCTGTCCCCCTTACTTGCCATGGGTCTGATGATTTCTCAGACTTATAGCAGCTATTCTAGTCCTATTTTCCTAAGAAAGTTTAGGACATCGTTGGGCTTCAAATCAAGAAGATATTCCTTTTCTATTTCATGTGACCCTAGAATTCTGCAAGGCAGGGCATTCCAAGAGTATTTGTATTGAGGTTTCGTCCTCTACCTCACAAAATCTGCACTTTGCTTCATCTGGTAACCCTAGTTTCTTTATGTAACTTCTTAACCTGCAATCTCCGGTTAATATTTCCGTTAAGCCTTTTTTTACTAAGGTTGAGGCAGCTAAGAAATCTCTTTTGGTGGTACTTTCCCAGAAGTATCTTAGCTTAGCCCTTTCCATATATTTTCTTCTTTTCTACCCGAAAATGCATTCCGAGAAGAACTTCCTCCACTCCCTATCTCATCCGATGGGAGCCTCAGTTCTCTGGCTCTTGCTGGTCCTTTCCACTATCGTGGTTCAGTGATAGTGTCCAGGTGTCCTCTTCTTGCTTGGAACGGTGCTATGCACCTATAGTCGCTGGTCTTCGTTTTCTTGACGTTCTCGAGTGTGTGTTTTTCGCTGCCTCTAGAAAGTTGCATCCTTAGCCGACGGACTGCGACTAAAGATGACCTTAAAGAGTGGATCCACTTGATAAAGCTGTCCTTACTAGGATCCCTCCCATCTTTTTATTGATGACAGGGATCTTTCATAAATGGTTCCTCTTCTTCTGTCCGTCCTGTTCCTATGGTTTCTTGAAGTTTAGAAAGATTGCACTACTACTGATCCCACAAGAGGGTTCTGGTCTCAGATGTGGGTTTTCGGCTCCTTTTTTCTACCTTACCCGCCGTTTCGTTCCCTTCTATTTCTATGTGGGACCCATAGGAGGGTGACAATGTTCTCTTGGCCTAGTTCATTTAACTATTCAAGGATTTCAAGAAGCTTTGATGGCTGCTTGACTATCCGACATGATCAAAATCTATAGTTTCTTTTAATATTAAATGGTATCTTTGTTTCATTCACATTTATTGCTCAACTGGTGATGAATTTTCTCACAAAGTTCAATTTTCTTGGCATATCATTTTGGGCATTTCCCAACTTTGATTAAATTGAAGTGATCGAGGTTTTTCTCTGATGTTTCCTACTTTAAACATTCTGTATATTGTTTTCTTCCTTACATTTTCTGATTGAATGTGCAGTGCGGTCAAATTTAAAATAAGTTTTTCCTCGTAGTATTCAGATTAGCTCTTGTGCCCCAAGCCACTGTCCCAAATGTGATTACTGGTCTCACTATTGCCGTGTACATGCCTTGCAGAATACGTGGGTTACATCCCCAGTTTTTCCCTGTTTTGATATTCTATTCCTCTAGAGAGGACAACTTGATTCATAGGAATCGAGTATTGCCTCGTTAAGTTCTATGAGATCATTCTCTACTACCAGCTGGTTTCTGGCATTTCTTTTAGTTTTTAGATTAGTGCTGTAATCTTCCCAGTTAGTTTCTCCTGAGTGTTGGCTCAGGAGGATTATACTATAATCTGATCATAATCATTTTGTGATCAGAGAGGGATGGTTGTACTTATTTTCTTGTTTTAGTTACCAATGTAGGTTTATTCTCCACAGGTCAACGCTGCATAGATCAATATAGGTCTTATTGCGATCTTGTATATCCGAACTTTTGCTTCCATTCGAATATGCTTGCTCCTCCAGATTGTGTCGTTCAGTAATGCCACTCTTGTAGATTGGTTTCTTGCTTCAGCCTTGAAGGCCCCGTATCCAGATATTTCGAATCCAAAGTATTTAAATTTCATTTTCTGCTGTATTATTTTATTATCAACCATTATTGAGAGCCTCGGAGATAAATTAAGTTTTACAGAATAAATTCGTCATATTGGACCTTCCCGCTATCTGTATGGTGTGAATTCAGGAAGGTGAAACCCAAAAGCTTATCCGCACTTAGACCTCTATCATGCATTCTTATGATCCTACCCCGTTAGTTCATCGCCAAGCCTACTAATTTGAAGTAGTTGACGACGTCCTTCAGGGAAGTCTCTCTTATTTATTTATTTTTATTTAGTTAGACGGCCAAGCAGTCACACAGGATGTGCTCGACTGTATCCTCTTCTTCTTCACATTCTCTGCATAGAGGTGTGTTAACTAATTTCATCCTATAGGTATAGATGTTTTTGGAGAACCCAGAGACCGGATGGAATCCCCGTCACCATTCAGAGTTGTTTTCTGGTCATTTTCAGCAATATTTTGGCTGTGTACTTGTTTGGATAACTCCTTTAAAAGTCTACAGGCTTCTGTGTTGTTCCATATACGTCTACATATCTGTTTCTATTGAGAACCTCGGAGATAAATTGAATTTTACAGAATCAATTCGTCGAAGTGGACATTGCTGCTATAAATTCACACTGATTTGGAACTACAATACAGCGACATGCGCTTGTGAATAAAAACGTCACGAGAAATTACAAATCAAACAACGTAGAGACTTGCTAATTAATTTCTTACAGTGAGAGCTCGCTTCCTTTATCGGTAAAGTGAAACTATAAAAAAAACCACTACTTGATTATATAAAAAAAGCATCAAAGGAGAGAACAATTTAACCTACGAGCATAAAACTGAAAATGGTAGGATCTCAATTCAGCGATAGTAATTCTTTCCACAAAAAACTATGTGACAAATTTTAAAAAGTGTACGTCTTCGAACAATGTTAATGTAGTTGAATAACATGAATGCTCGTACACAAATAAGAGAGCAGGAAGTTGGAATTTAAAAAATTTCGCTTCACACAAACTTTTTATGTCTTCACCGTATTTGCGACCGCATAGTCAAGATATTCCAACACAGTGGTAGCACTAACAAAGGGAAAACGTATACGGTTTAAGTAGCTCTATTAGCATTAGAATGCCTAGAAAATATGTAAATAAAACAATAGAAAACTCCTTTGACATTTCTTGTGCTATGAGGAAAAAAGTATTTCAGCTCTGCATTCATCTTGCGAAACGTAACATAGAAAAGTAATTGACAATTGCCACTGAGAGGTGGCAGCACTAGACAGCGACTGTTTCCTTGTGTCTGATTGAGGTTATGTTTACTTGTGGTGTAAACCGATGTTTTTATGGCCCTCAAACTACGTTATTTGTAAAAGCAATAAGAAAATAAAAGTAAATGAACGCAGTTAGTTATAATAATAATATGCTAAAATCTAGTTTGTAAAAGTGTACTGATTATATTAAAATGGGGTTACTTGTACCCGACTTCAAGTAGCCCCTGACCAAATATCTTCACTGGCCCGTCAATGTAGCCTTGTTCCAACAGTCGAAAACTCTGCCAAAAGACCAGTTCTCCATGCTACTTTAATGTACAATAAAACTTGCAGACAGGTTGTGAAAAACCTGGCATGTTTCCTACAAGAAGTGCAGAACTATTTTATCCCGATAAATCAATGGACCTTGATTTTGTTGAAGACTGTTTCTTGACATCTTGAACAACAGAGATTTAACTGTGCAAAACCTCGGGGTAGAAAGAGAAAAAAATAAACGTGGCACCAGGAAAAATATCATTGTTGGTTATAATGTACTCTGTTGAAGAACAATAGTCCACACCTAAGAGGAAGAAAGTTAAAGGGATCAAGTTAGTTCTCACTGAAAACCCATCCTTAAAAAACAACAGAAAAATAAACAACCATGTTTTTGACGATTCTACCTCTGAAGATGTTGCTTAAAGCCTTTAAGATGTAGAAGGAAATAGTTGTTCAGAAAGTAAAATGGCTGACAACGAGCGTAGACAGTCCTTCAAAGCACATGTGATCAAAACTGTTTGCTTCTAATCTTGACACAAGAGGATGAAGTTGCACTAAAGAGTTCTGTTCAAATCGACAATTTTATTGTGGTAAAATGCAATGGATTGCTGTTTTCAAGTGTAGTTAACCAGCTTGAAGCAAATCAAGCGCTTGTGGAATGTATGCAAAGATGCAAGGAAAGATGAAAATGGCAAGCAACAAAAGATATAAGCGGATTGACACAAAAAGAAAATAAATCCACCATTTATATAAATGCTTTGCTCATTCAAATATTCTTTTAGGGTTTAATTTACTAACCATTGGGATCACTTTATCCCACAACCTGTTGAACGGCCTCTTTTAATGGGTTTTGTGAATTGGAAACAAATTGGTGGCAGGAAAAATTTTAGAAAGTGGTATAAACAAGATTATCAATGCATATTATATATTAATTGAACACATCATTATAAATATGAAAATAAAACTGAAATTTTGGATCTCGGTAACCCCGGTCTACCGTATATGTAATAATTAACTGCTATTTAAGGACTTCCTTAATAATTAAACTCCAATATCCTGATAAACAGAGCGGTATCTGGGTAGTACATCGCCTGTAGCAATTTACTAAACAGCGCCCCTATTTAGAAAGTCAATAAAACAATATTGAATTTTGTCCACGTTGGGCGCCAAATGTGCGAGCCTTGTTTAATAGGTATGTATATCGTTTTGTTTCCATGGATTGCACCCCTATTTATAAAGTCAATAAAACAATATTGAATTTTGTCCACGTTGGGCGCCAAATGTGCGAACCTTGTTTAATAGGTATGTACATCGCTTTATTTCCATGGATTGTTTTTTAATTTTTAATTTGTAAAATAGTTGTTTGATTAGGTTGATGAAGAAAGGTGTAATAAAAAAAATAAAACGTCAATAAATCTTTAAATGCGCCCGTGGCCAGTGTCACCTTTGCCACGCCCTAACTATGGCCATGCTGATAAATGTGATTAAAGTTATAAAATAACGTACACGTATAAATGGTGGTAGAGATAACAAACCTTAGTTATTTATTTTTTAAAGAAAAATTAGGTTTGTTTGACAAACATACTTGGTTCGTTTGAAAAAATTCTTTGTTAACCTAGAACGTTTTATAGAGTTGTAGTAAAATTTAAATTTAAATATTCCGGTTGGATTATTATAACAGCAATTTGAAGATCATTATTTATTTAAATCTATGTTTTACACCTTTGATTTTGTGTAAATTTTTAAATGCCTAATCTTACAGAAAAGCCTTCGAAACAAAAATAAACGTTTTAAAGAATTTCAATCGGGGAGCTACTGTTTCGGTTAAAGCAATGCATCACAAGCATATCGAAACTGCTACCTTCGATTACATTTCTTTATAAAAGGAATCGTAATTGTCGGAACTTTTTTTAACCAACTTCTTAATGGAAGACAATCAACTCCTTTTAGTTCTGATTTAAAACAGATTGACTGACCATTTTTGTAAGAAGCAATCACACGGAATTCTCGCCGACTGCGGTTTGTATAACGTTTCTATAAAAATGTATAAATTTAACTATGGTGTTTTTTTCAATAAAATTGTTCATGGCATATTTTAACCTTAACAAGGGATATCAAAAGAAGGCGATTGTAGATTAAACAATTTCTGAAAAGGATAACAATTAAAGAGCGTACCCAAACTGCAGTTGGGATAATGGGTGTCCTTAACACGGCATCTGAATTGCAGCCCGAGCATTTCGGGTGCAGCAGCTACTAAATAAATTTTTGTACTACTTAATTTGTGAAAAATTATTAAGTTAGGAAAATAGAATTAAACTAAGATTTGCTTGTTCTGTTTTCTGAAATTTAATATGAGTATTGTTCTCTTATTATAAAGCCTAAAGTAAAGCTAACCTATACCAACCTAACCTAAAGTTAAGTAGGTATGAACGAATGAATATTCAATTGGAGACAAACCAGTGAAGATTATAGATGAAAAAACCACAATTACTTCCCATTATTAAAGACTGTTGGCTGAAAATCATACTTTTTCTAATTCCAACGTTTCTAGGTTACATAAATGTTTTAAAGGATGAATGATTGAATGAACAATTAAGACCAAAGGATATATATTTCTTAATCTTCCTTTGTTATAATTAGTAGTAGTAGATTTTGCTTTTGTTCTTTACGTATTTTCATTATTTATTTTTCGTTGTCCACTCTTTCTTCAATAATTGTTTTTTTTTTGGTTTCTAATAGGATTAAAGAATTCTTGTGTATTTTGCATTGTTTGTTTATCGTTGCTATTGAATTATTTTAATTGTTATTATTGTTCTCAACATAACCTCACAAATATTCGTTTCTCCCTTCTGAATTATTACCTAACCTCACTGATCAATTTGTTGCTATTTATTGTATATTTTGTTGTTTCTTCTGTTATTATCAGCTATTTGTTGCAATCTTACAGATATAATTCTGCAAGATGGGGAGATTCGTTCGATGTTAGTTATTTAATTACTTATGTTCCAATTCCAAAACTTTGAAATATTTATCTTAAATAATCTATAACAATCAGGTTTATCAACGATAGGAAGTAAAAGCATTGGGTAATTAATAATTGTTTATTACCGTTTATATACCGAACCGTTGACTTAGAAATTTTGAGAAGAACTTGAGTATTTTCCAAGGATATGGTATAGATATATGGATAATATTTGTGCAGTTTTCAGTACGAAGCAATCATCAGTAGAAGATTTCAGTTCAAAATTAAATTCAAAAGATCCATTCACATATAGTTGGTGTAATATAAATCTCAACCCACGTGACAAATGTCTAAAAAAATTACGTGAAATTATACCAACCCAAAATATTTCGATAAATTTCGTCTGTAGGTCGGTTCGCTTGTATAACCATTAATCTGAGTGCACTGGAGCTAAAGTAACTAGTCATATTTTAATATATTCACGTAAAAATTATATTTTAAGATTTGTATTGATGTATATTTAAGAAAATAAATCATAATTCGGCTAATTTCATTAATATAAGTGGATTATAAATAGTTTCTGTCAAACATTTTTGAATCGAAAGCAGTTTAGGTACAATGCGAAAAAACATAACATTTTGACATAAATTGGTAAAACTTCTTTTACATGTACGACGTTGTCACCATTTTGTTTATTTGTCAAGCGAAATTAATTTTAATTATTAGTAAAATCTGTTCTTTTTAGAACAAAATTTTGTGATTTAA
The DNA here is from genome assembly GCA_035357415.1 of Ophraella communa. NCBI lineage: Eukaryota > Metazoa > Arthropoda > Insecta > Coleoptera > Chrysomelidae > Ophraella > Ophraella communa. The sequence goes on along the minus strand of CM068994.1, from coordinate 14,224,363 downwards.
TTTCAGTATGTCGTATAAGAAGTTAAATAGTCGTTGCAAAGAGCTAGTAGCTTCTTTAATTCAATATTTTACACTAGAACGCGATAATAATGGTCCAATTCTACCCTTGACTGCGGTTAGAGAGGTAGATATTATGAATATATTGTAGATTATGTATTTTTTATTTGTTTATGTAGGTATTTATATTTAAAAGATATGTTAATATTTTTTGTTTCCTTAAAAATTGTATTTTTGTACGTACAATATATACAAAGAACAATAAATAAATGCACAGTTAAACTAAACTTCCACTATTTATTGAAAAATTCGCTTTAAAATTCAATTACAGCTGTTTCGCTATAACTAGCATCGTCAGATTGACATATTGAAATTACATGTTGTTTGTTTGTAACTAGGTACTTGATGTTGATAAGGAGTTAAGGCTAGACCAAGTAAGGAAGTAATAAGACATAACAATATTAAAGCCTAGATGTTATTAGCCCTAAGGGATTATCCTGGATGTAATTCCCTCTAAGATCAGTATAACTGTGCAATGATATAGAAAAACCAGGAAAAAACTATATCATGCTGATCTTTACAATAACTTATTATATTTATGTTACAATAATGTCTTATCTATGTATAAAATGAAAACTCAATCAAAGTAAACAGTTTAATAGTGTTTAGTTTAGTTTAACTGTGCAGTTATTTATTGTTCTTGGTTACTACATGTTTATTAAACTAGATATAATTTAAATAACTCTCTTTGATTAGGTAACATTAATTAGTTTAAAATATGATGATAAAACTCATTTTAAATTATTTTTCATTATATCCACCCTTAGTACCTGTATAGTACAATAAAAAATATTACTGGTTAAATATTTATATTATTCAAATTACATTTTATCTTTATTATTATGGTAAAATTTGGTTTTGTATTAAAATTGATTTCTCTTCATTATCTACAATTGAAATTATTTCACTGTTTTTACAAATTGTTGCCAGAATAGACACTTTTATGCAAACCGATATAATATAGTGACCGTATAATCAAAACTTTATAATAGAATTAATAGATTGTGATTGTATAAAACAACTTCTGTTGATATTATGTTTATTAGACTCTAACCCAATTTTTAATTGTCTCAATATAAAGCAAAAGTTGTTTATTTCATTTATAGCTTTGCCATTATTTGCAAAAAGGAATAATCCCAATACATATATAGCGTGAAAAGAGCTAAGAGTATCTAGAATATTCTACACTCTTTTTGTTCGTCCGTAGAGAGTAAAAAATAAGCTGAGATCAGTCTTATTTAAATTACTATGGCACGATCATTAGTTTGCAGCCTCAGAAATAGCGCAGCTGTATTCTAAATGATATAAAAATGTTCATTAAGTAAATTCACCGTTCCAGAACTAATAAAAATATTGTTCCCCATACAAAAGTTTTTTCATTTTTTTCGCCCAGTCATTTACCTCGCAAATAAACCATGTACTGACAATTAAAGTGACAAGCATCCAAAACATGCTCACTGAACCGTCATTAACTTTCTTACCGCTTCGGTGAGTCAATAGTTGAGGTGTCATTGTGTATCTGAACATCATTTCCTGATACAGCTACCATAATTTATCCCTACACGAACACAAAACAAAATTCTATGTGCCTTTAATAGACAGTTTTCGAAATGCATTGTTGCCGCTGTGACAATTAAACTTTCATTTTTTAATGTAAACCAACTAAAAAACATCAAGAAGTGTAAAAATGAAGTTAACGAGTTAACGACACATGTCATTAAACCATTTCCGCGTTTTTACCTTTTATAAGTTATGTGTTTATTAACATGAACGTATGCCGGCGCACCCCCGTGATATGGAGTTACAGGAGGGTTGCAATTACGCTAATAAACAAAAGCAAAACTTATTATACACATCAGAACGCGTACTCTGTAACTCGATATAGATAGAAATAGCATATAGAAAAGAAAACACATTTTCCTAAAACCTTCGGGCAGAGAAATGTGTATATTAGGCAATCCAAACCACGTGATCCAATATGGCCGTCCAGGGCAAATATTTTTGACAGGTCAGACAGAAAACCATTGTGTTGAACGTTTTTGCTGTGTTTAGATCAATTTTTGTAGTATTTGTGTGAGCTTTGTTGGCTATTTTGAGATGGAGAGTAGTTCTTTAAAGAAATTATTACATGAACATCCTGATATTAGTAAGAGGTAATGATGAAAACTTGCAAAATATTTTGTTTACTTACTAATGTTATTAAGATGATTGTGAGACAAAATGGTTTCATTTTGAGTATATCAGTTTAGGCACTGTTCCTTATGAACCTTGGTATTGCAATAATTGCTCCAAAGCAACGACTAGGTAATTATAAATAAAGACTTTTTAATAATACAATTTTGTTTTATTTTTCACTTTTAATTAAACAAAATATCTTGAACGGATTCCACAACCAACCACAATACAAGTTGTAGGCATTTTCTACTAAATCAAACACACAAATAAAGTCAAAAAGTTAATAAAAGCTAAGCTGTTATGAAAAGCTGTTATGAAATTTATTGTACTAACCCTTACTGTTCTTACTAAGCTTTTACTCTGTATCAAACACAAAACCTTCAATAAACTCGAAAACAGACCTTTGTTTACTTTCAATATTTGCCCTGGGATGCCATATTTGACAGGTTGTTGGATTGCCTAATTGAACCTGAAAACATTTCGATTTTTAACCTATCTACTAATAATTTTGACATCCTAAATGACAATATTGTCATTTCAAGCTGTTTGTGGAGATGTTTAAATTAAAAGCCGAAACATCAAATGTAGAAATGTAAAAAAAGGAGCCGAAACCCCACATCTTCGACCGGAACCATACTGTGGGATCAGCAGCAGCGCAATCTTAGGAAAACTAAGAAAATAAATGAAGAAAGATAAATCCAAGTACTAGAATTAGCTGGAGGGTCTGAGGCAGGCTAAGATACTTTTGGGAAACTACAACTAGAAGAGATCTCAGGCATGCCTCAACCTCAATAAAAAACTCTCTGAGTTTTAACAGAAATATTAAACGGGAATTGTCGGTTAAGAAGTCACATGAAGAAACTAGGGTTAGAAGATGAAGCAAAGTGCAGATTCTGTGAGGAAGAGGACGAAACCTCTATACACATACTTTCGGAATGCCCTGCCTTGCAAAATTCTAGGGTTAGATACCTGGGAGCACACCCCTAATTCCATACATACATACTCTTACTTAGGTCCTAAACTATTTAATTATTTACCACAAAATATAGAACATGAAACTTTTATTAAATGCTTTAAAAATCGACTAACTTTGCTTATTAAAAAAGTAAACCAACATATTTAAATAAAATAGTAAACAGTTGAACAGAAGCATTTCAGTTTTCCTTTTAAGTAATCCAATATGTCTTTTTTTTAATTAATTTAACGTGCATAACATATTTCAAGAATGAACGCTTAAACTAATATAAACATTATGGTAGAAGTTTCTTTTACACCCTCCAAAGCCTCCTTTATTTTAGATCTGAACAATATTTTAAGTTTTATTTTCAATAAAAACACATGAAATTATATAAAAAAAAAGATTTTGGTCAAAACATATCACAATTATTAAATTTGAAGGTGTGTCCATATGGCAACGCTAGGTCAATAGGATAATAAAATTGAAACAGAAATGGAACATACTATTTTATTTAAAACATACACTGACAACTAATTTGAAAAAGTAACGGTGTGAAAAATTTCAAAACATGTTACACATAAACCCACGTTACATTTCTTACAGGACGTCCGAACGATAGAACTGCAACCCTCTCCTGCACATCTCCATTTCTTATTATTGGGGACAGGAACCACTAGGTGATCTAATCGATCATAACGTAAATCATCCGATACTCTGTTTCCAGAAATACTGTTTTTTGATATCTTTTTTCTCCCTGGCCCTTTTGGTGGATTTTTGTAACGTGTTAGATAAGCTCCAACCACTTCCCTGCGAAATTCCAATTTTGTTATTTTATGGCCCGCCTTTTTATACAACAACCATGCGTTGTTGAGGGATACATCTAGAAGCCATGTTAAAATGGACCAATACCATTTTTTAGATCGGATGCCTATTCTGTACATGGCTGCATCTTCATCCATTCGATCCGTACCCCCCATATGCATGTTGTATTCTCCAACTGTACAGGGTCGCGTAACTTGTATAATCTTTTTCTCAGCCTGGCTGACTTGTTGGATTTACACCATGTACAGTTGAAGCTACAGTAACTGCTGCGTTGTCATTCCACCTTACAAAACACACTCCAGTAGTATGACAAAGTTTCGATTCAGAAAATCCTCTCGTATTTTTTTCAAATTGTTTTTTGTCTTGTATCGGACACGACTTCGGAAATCTGTTGCCTTTCAATGTTCCAGTCCCACCATAGCCCATATTATCTCTTAGATGTACTAAAAGAGGGAAACTAGTAAAAAGATTATCGAAGTAGACATTATGTCTATATGTCTTGTTAGGCAGTTCATCCAACATTCTAACTAAAGGCGCGGAGCAAGCTCCAAATTGATTTGAATATTGATCAGTCTTATTGGTAAAACTTCCTTGGTAAATTTTAAAATTGATCAAATACCCAAAATCTGCGTTCAAACACCATACTTTATAGCCAAACCGTATAGGTTTGCCTCTAATGTATTGCTTACATGGGTGTCGGCCGTAATATTTGATCATTGCCTCATCATAACTAAGATTTTTACAAGGAACAAAGTATTTTAAAAAATTTGTTTTTAACTTTTCAATTAGAGGTCGTAATTTACACATTTTGTCCTCTTTGGCCAACTTAGTATTGTCTGTGCAGTGAAAAAATCTCATAATTTGAATAAACCGATCACGTCTCATACTATCTGATACCATCTGATTGAACATATCTGATCCACAATCCCAATATTAACGTTTACCAGGCAGATTATTATATCCACTTAGATATAAAATTGCGATAAAACATCTTATGTCTGACCTCGTTACATTAGGAAAAGGAAAATTTAGAAACAGCGTACCTGTTTGTTTCCTCAACAATAAGGTCTATGATGCCATCATCAACAAACATTTCATAAATATCTAGGATAGTTTTGTTAGAGAATGAATTATAATCTGGTTCATCTTGTTTAGGAGTATTATCTATAATATCTCCATCAATCCATTTATGAACAATTTTTTTCTTTATTTGTTTTGCCATTTTTACATCATAAACTTCATTGTTATTTTCATATGATGTATTTTCTGACCGATTCGCATCTGATAATATTCTAATATAATTATCTAATACTACCTCCACTGGCTGTAATAATTGTTTTCGGTTCAAATTATCAATAGTGCCACCCTCATTTTCACTACCACTGTCTTCATCTGTTAATATGTCAACATCTGGAGGGGATATAAATATATCCCTAACACCACTAGCACCCTGATCATCATTTTCTTCCTCTAACATAGCCAAGGCTTGTTCTAAATGGAAACCTCTCCTAAAATAAAATAAATACAGTTGTACTAACCTCAGAGCCTAGCGTTGCCATATGGCAACAGCGTCATATATCAATATTTTTGAAGCTTCCGTTTTGTTACAAATAAAATGCAAAAATGCACTGATAATACTGAGATATCTAGTAACAATACCAACTTGAAATTTATTTGAATATATATCACAGTAAAAAAATATTGCACTTACTCAAATCGCACATCCATAATTGTAGACAGCAAAAAAAATCTTAACTTTAGCAAGCAGTAACCGACACAGCTGACAGTTATAAAATGAATTTTATACTAAATTACATACACTACACTATTTGCTTCTTGTTTTGTGACATATGCAACCAATATTACTTTTGAGTAACACAAGATTGCATAAATTAAGGGACACCGTTTGTGTTGCCATATGGCATAGGACTTGAAGGGTTAAATTTTGTTAATAAGTTGTTCTTCTTCTAGGAACTTTATCACTTTTCGAACTTGATCCGCATTATTCAGGGTCTCTTTGTAGTTAGACTTTATACCCATTTGTAGACGTCTCGTAGCGAAATGGCCAATCAACGAGAATATGCTTGATGCAGAGCTTTACGTGGCAATACTGACATTTGGAGGTGATGATGACATTAGGTAACCATGTGTAAGTCTAGTATGTCCTATACGTAGTCTTCTTATCACGGCCATACTTTTCCTCGATAAATCAGGGCAGAAAAATTGATCCACTGTTGGTTGAATTTCACAAAGTGGGCATCTAATTTTTTAATTAATATTAACCTAGTAAATTTTATTTGTTTAGTGTTGCTTTATGATGTTTATATGTAAAACTATTACCACAAGCAAGTTTCACCAGTGTTTCTTTTTAGTGTATATGATTATTACCTTAGATATTAATTTAAAAAACGTTGTATTTTATAGTGTATATTTTATTTATAGTTAAAAAGAATAAAGTTATTTCACCAATAAATACAGACTAAATCTGGTCAGATGAAGATGACCATGCAGAAACCAATAACTAGTATTTTGAGGATTCTAATACAATGTTGGATAAAGCTGATGATTTTATTGAACAATATGACATACAGTAGAAAAATTAGACAAGTGTACATAATTGTTTGATGTATTTCTACTACAAGTAGAAAAGAATGAGGTATATAAATTTTGTGTTTTCTACTGTTCGCTGTTAGTGTAAAGATAAAGATAATAAAGGAAGGAAAATTAAATATTATTTGTATCTACAGTATGGTAGTCGACTTGGATATATACCTTAGACTGTCTAAGAAGAGAGAATTGCTGCGCTTAGATATTTGGTTTCTCCACCAGTGTATTAAGCATAAAGTGATACCTACCTTCCATAAAATTTCCAACCAACACACCAGTTAATTTTAAAATACGTACACAGATTCAGTTTCTTAAAAAAGAAATATGTTGTCATTATGCAAAATTAGATTCAATTAATATTAATTTAAAGATTCTTTATGATTCAATTGTTCGGGAGGTTTCATTTGATTATTTTAGATATGTTTTAAGTAATTTGGAGGATGATTTAAGCTATTTTAAACAGCAAAAATATTTTAGACTTAATAAAAAGTTAAAAAACCTTTTAAACAAATCAACCCCAGGTTTTCAGAAACCACAAATTGACAATTCTGTTGACTTTAAATTTTGTGAACGGATTAAGAATTTAACTAACTGTCATTTTTCCAAAAATGAGTTAAAGTTTTGGTCCAATGGCTTGAAATTTTCAACCCAAACTTTGTTAAATAAAAAATTGTTGGAGAAATTTGCTGTCGATTATAGAGAACCTCGCACTAAATGATGCTGATAAGAACTCATTGAAACACCACAACACCACTGTTACTTCTCTTTACAAAAGGACTTTGCTTACTTCCAACATAATAATAAAAAAAGTAGTCATTAGCCCGTAAACAGTATTTTTTAATAAAAAATATATCTAAGAAACTTCAAGCAAATAATTTGATAATTACTAAAGCTGCCAAAGGTAACTGTTTGATAATTATGCATCGAGATGAATATATTCATAAAACTGAAACATTTCTGCAGGAAAACGACTTTGAAATCTTAACTAGTGACCCTCTCAATAAACTAGTTTCTAATTTGAAGGCTACCCTTCACAACTCCAAAGAATTTTTTGATTCTTGAAATACGAATTATAAAAAGTTTAACTTGCCTAACCCTTCTTTAGCTAGATTATATGGTCTGCCTAAAATCCATAAAGATAATTTTCCAATTAGATCAATTGTAAGTTTTTCCAATACTCCCCTTTCTTCATTGGCTACTTTTTTGAACAGTTTTCTGTTGGATATTCTTGATTATAAACCTTCTAAAACTACCAAAAATACTATTGACCTAGTCAACAAAATTTCGTCATTTAATCCTAACAAAAAGTTTCTTATGGTTTCTTTTGATGTAAACAATCTGTTTACCAATGTGCCCAGAATAGATACTTTTCCTATTATTAAAAATATTCTCGTCTCCAATAACATATCACCTACTACCGTTGATCATTTAATAACTGTATTTCTCAAGATTCCTTTGTTTTCAACAATGTTATTTATCGTCAACCCACTGGCCTTGCTATGGGTAATCCTTTATCACCTTTGGTGGCTGATATTTTTCTAGATAATTTTGAAACTACCCATATTTTCAATAGCTCTTTTTCCAGCACTCATCCTTTCAACAAAATCCTTCACTGCTCTAGATATGTTGACGACGTATTGGCATTCATTGATGGCTCAGTCGAAGATATACATTTGATATTATCTGAAATCAATAATATTCATCCATCTATCAAGTTTACCTGTGAATTGGAGCTCAATAATTCCATTAATTTCTTGGACTTGATCATACATAGGAACGCCGACAACATTTTAAACTTTTCTATATTTCGTAAACCAACGACAACCGATTATCTAATAACCAAAAACTCTAATCATCCTTATCATTAAAAGATGACATCCTTGAATTGTTTTATACATAGACTTTTGAGGATACCGATGACTGAAGCTTCATATAACAGAGAAATTTTGATACTTAAGCAATGCGGCGGCTAATGGTTTTCCGGATAGTGTTATTGATAAATCCATTATTAAGATTAAATATCCCCAGCTCCGAAATTTAGCCTTTAATCCACATCCGCAGAAACATGTTGATACTCCGATTTTTAGATCCCTTTCTTATTTCGGAAAAGTATCTTCCAATGTAGCTTCTATTCTCGAGAGGACTATTCCGAATCTTAAGATTTCTTTTAAATGCCAAAGAACCATTAAATCCCTTTTATGTAAAACTAAAGATCAAATTAAAAAACTGTCCAGAAGCGGAATATATAAACTCTGTTGTAACGACTGTCCAACCACATACGTAGGGAGGACTACAAAACCTTTGGAGATCCGTATCAAGAAACACCTGACAAGACCAGATAAGTCCAGCTTTGGCCATCACTTAAACTTTAACAAACACAGTTTTTCTCCCAATAAAAACAGCACGATTCTTCATGATATTCCAGGAAATGGATATTTAAAAATGAACCTACTTGAGGATTTGGAAATTTTGAGGAAACTCACGGTTAATCCTACCTATTGCGTTAACACGCAAATCCATTTAAATACCAAGTTCACACCCTTATTTAAATTCTTCTGGAATTGTTAAATGAACCTCCTTTTTGTTTTGTTTTGTTTTTTATTTATTTGATGATTTTACATTTTAAATATTTTTACAACTCAAGTTTTACTAAAATAATTGTATCTATTGATTAACATTTTATGATAACGTAGTCACTTCCATTTTATTTTTTGTTTTTATAATAGTAATTAGTTTTTAATTTACATTCACATATTGTTGTCTTCAAGATGTTTTAATGTTAAAGCTAAATTTTAAAATTTAACTAATTGCAAGTATCGACGAAGTCGGTCGCCATCACGTTTTCTATTGGAATGTAATTCAATGTCCGTTGGGGCATATAGCCCAGGAAGTAGTTGTTTTTTTTTGATAGAAAACGGTCAAGCTTGGTATAGAAACTGTCAAGTTTCCTTACCCTGGGTGCAGGTGGAAACAATTTTCCACTTTTTCAGTTTTTTTATTGACTGCACCTTATAGAAATTTATTTCTTGTATTGTTAATTTATATGATTTTATTGTGTTGTAATGTCTCTTCTGAAGAGGTTTTATCTTTTAACGTAAGTTACACTTTTTTCTTACTTCTAAGTTTTATGTTTACCTATCACCTTATAGGAAGTAACTCTGATGATGGCCTTATAAGCCGAAAGCGCTCAGTTACTGAATTTAATATACACTTTACACACTTAACCTACGGTTTTTAATATACAAAAAAAATTTCCTTCCTTTATTATTTCATCAAGTGTGTACAAAGTCTACAGTCTTTCATTTATTAAAGATAAAGATCCTCACGAGATTAGCGTCATACCTACTTCTACATAAAAAATAGAAAATTCATTTAACAAAAATCAATAAATAATTGTCCTAAAAATAATCTTCTAATCATTGCAAAATATTAGGTAATATTTTCTCAAAATTTATCAATATATTTACAATTTATGATTAAATTAAAATATCAAAAAAACCGTCTCACAGAAACCATCATGGAGTAGTTGCTTCGTATTAAACAGGTTGTCACTTGGCAACGTTGGTTTTTTTTTATGTTTACGACCTATATAGCCGTAATTTATCCTCCTCGCACACACATAATTTCACAAAAGGCAACCATTATCGAAATGAAATATAATTTTTAGGTGTTTTTATTTCTTGGAGTAGTAAATCTGTTGAATAATACCGACCGTGACGTTTGCCTTTGTGAGTGCCCTCTTGTAACCCGCTGGTAGTGAATTACACGCAAAATTGCACAGAGAGATCTATTTTCGAATGACATCATGACGATGGAAAATATGAGAAAGGTCTTAGCGGGGGGTGAACGTCCAATAGATTTGACATAAATTAATGTGACAGCTCGGTTCGTCCTCCAGTGCAGCTGTTTCGGAGTGCGCGCCTTGTGATTGTCCGATGACATATCGTTCTTGGCTTTCTCCGCATCTACAATAAGAAAAATGTTACAAGGAACTACTGAACATAACAGTAAATATTGAACATAAAGCAAGCGATATTTGTATGGATTTATCACGTAACTATCAAGCTCCCGTAAGGGGTGTAAAGTTATTTTAATATTTCTGTAAACGCTTGGGGAAAATTTAAGTAAATCGACATTTGCTAACATTTTTCTTAGTGTAGTTTCCTTGTCATTGTGTCACCACCAGTGGTTCTTTAACAGATTCCGTTTGGACGTTTTAATGGATAAAATATATCAGTATTAGTTATGGTTTTCGCTTTTGTACAGTTGATTTATTAGAGCTTGTATTTCGTACAATGCGACATTCGCAATACTGACACATATTACAAATAGGCACAAGGCGACTGTTAAAAATGAATTTATGGGCACATATTCTAAGTAATTTTGCAGTTAGTAACAGAGAACTCAAAAGATTTTAAAAAGTTACGTTTTACCTGTACCAAAACATCATTTGTGGTTTATTTGTCTTGTTAACAGAATGTATAAATATATAACCGGAAAAACCTTAAGGATATTTTATAAATTTTTATTTTCATAGTAAATAAATGAAACAAATTAAAAGAGAAATAAATATAGAAACTTTTTGTTTCAATAACGATGAAATGATTTAGGTATCGAGTCGAAAATAATAATAATAATTTTTAGAAATTTTGTAATTTTTAAATCTTACAGAAAATTATACTCAGTTTAGACTAATAAAATCTCATTGAGAACAGTAAACAACTGAAAGATTGAATTAAACTTTCACTATTTATTCTTAATAAGATGGACTTTCACGTAGTAAGGGTTAGTAAAATGTGTTCAATAATATAGTGCCTACAATAAAAGGGGACTGATGGTAATAAACCACTTTTATTGCGATCGTCTGTCACGGTTTATTGCTTATGGTCAAAATTTGTATACAGGTTGAGTATCATTTATATTTGTGTTCCCATAGTGAGAGTTAGTCTGTGCTGTTTAATAATTTTTGTAAAAATGTTTCGTCCTTGGGAAACTGCATCAGCGGCGCCCTGTGTTACTGTTCCTGTTCGATGACGATTTTATCCCTTGATGCCAAAGAAATAGTCAGACATGTTCATCAAAAGCTGGTCCAAAGGGGTTAAGAAAAACTACCTACTCTATGTACGAAGAAAACTTGGTGCCTACTATCAGATCATTGCAAACAAGACTAAGGAGCTTCACTTAGATAAGGATATCAATTTGAAACCCATGGACACTTTTATCCAAACTAGGTTTCAAATACTTACTGCAAAATTGACAAAAGGCAAGTTATTATGGAATCTCAACGGATTAGGCAATGGCGTTTTGAATATTTGACTGCCATAAGTGATTACAGGTCTTTACAAAGACCAATAATCTATTTGGATGAGACCTGGTATGATACCCACTATACACCGGCAAAAGGATGGACCGATGGAACAGTGCGATGCCAATCAAAAGAACAAAGAAAAACGGATCACGAATTTCGGAGAAGAACATTCAAGATTCGTGGTTGGATTACCACCAAGATACTACAGCCGAATTGTTCGAAGATTGTTTCGAAAACACTTTACTGCCAAATATTCTCCCGCATAGTGTCATAGTTATGGACAATGCCAGTTACCATAGTCACCAATTGAAAAAGGTTCCAGGCTCATCAAATACAAAAGCGGAAATCCAGGAATTTATGCTCCAAAACAACATGTACCTACTTTGAAAAAGGATGTAAAAAAACGCAGCTTTTAGAGATTCTAAGGACATTTAACATACAGAAGATGTGACATGTGACACAATTACAGCATCCAAAGGACATACAGTCCTTCGTCTTCCTCCCTACTACTGCGTATCCAACCCGATTGAGCATATGTGGAGAACAACTGAAGAACAAAGTGTGGACCCAAAATACTATACCTACATTATGTCCGTGTGTAATTGCATTAATCCGGCAAAATATAGATAACCCAGACGCTGATTGTTGGAAAAAAACAATAAACCATGTTATAAAAGTGGAGGATTCATACAGGGCATTTCATACTAACATAGAACCCCTTATAATTTATGTAGACGACGATAGTGATAGTGAAACTGAATTGATATATTAACAAATTTATATTTTTATAAAATTTTATTGTGGATATCCTTTAATATGCGTTTCTATTAAAAAATTATTTTTGCAAATTTAATCCTGACCTGCATTCCTTACCCAAACTTGCCAATACCTGAAATAAAAGTACCTAAGAAGTTTATTATCACCATCAGTTCCCTTTTATTGTAGGCACTATATTGTTGAACACACAATAAATTTCATAAAATCTCATATTAAAAAGGACTACAGGGTTAATAGTCAATAAAATCTGGCAGTTCCATAGTTTGCAATGCAAAGTTCTTTCGTTTCATAAATGATTCATAAAAATTATAATAAAAGAAATAAGTAATACATAACGGTTTTATAAAAAAATTAAATAAATAATCAATTATATATATTTACACTAAAATGAAATTATTCTAGATCATTCTATTATTTATCATCATCCCCTGGCGTTATAATTAAACAGAAGGGTAGTCTTGACCGACTAGTTAACAAACAAAAATTAATTTTTATCGGAGTTTCGGTCTATATTCGATTGGCTCTAGGTTAAAGAATACTCTTTAATAATCCAAACTTTCAAAAATTTATTGTTTGCTTTTTCAAGGCTAAATGTTATAATTGATAAAAACTACATGTAAAAAGCTATTTTAACAATTAAATTTATTGTACTAACCCTTACTTTTTGGAAGTCCATCTTAATAAGAATAATAAAAACTCTTCGTTTTAATGGTGAACATTTTGAACATATTATTTAATTTTTTTTTATTATTAGAACGTATTTTTTTACCAAATAAAATATTTTAAAACCTTAATAATTTTATAATTTTTGGGTTAAAAGTTGTAAATAAGGAAGAAGAATTAATTTTTTTTGGTATCATTGGAAAGAATTTGAAACAAGCTTTCAAATGATGTATTACTTGCCATATGGTGTCATTTAAAATTATCTTCCAAAAGGGCCCACGTCCGCCATTTTTTATGATTACGTCACCTACTATCTATAAAAAAGTAATATTTAAATGTTCTACAATAGTATAATTATTATAATATCAACAGAAGTTGTTTAATATAACTAAATCAAATAATTTTTATTATATTATATTGTTTTATTATATATTTTGTGTATTTGTAAGAGAATTTTAAGTTAGAAATTATTTTAATGTAACAATATTATATCTAGTACATAAATATGTTATTTAAGACTTACTAGAAATTTCGCGAAAATTGACTATATAATGTGTAAAAAAGAGACAGATATATTTTTACTATATTTTTATTCTGGAATGATCGATGATAGACGAAGTAAGAATGTCTAGTCATATTTAAAAAAGAAAGAGAGGCATATAGTGTTCTTAGCAAATGATAATTCAGGAAATTTCTAGAAAGTTTGAAACCTATAAAAGACTGAACAGAGGTCGTTAAGAGGGTAGTTTATTATTGGAAGTCAAACAGAGAAGATCAGTGAGTGTGAACAGTCAACTAGAACTAAGTTAACAAATAGTTTTTAATTAAAAGTGGTTAATACAAAGTTTTAAATAGTGATATTAAAAATACAAATTAAAACAATCAAAAAGTAAAACAAAGTGACAAAAGTGACATTAAAAACTAATCAAAGAGTGAAATTAAAACATTTTCGGTTGATAAAAAAGGAAGAATATAGGGGTACTTACTATTAATAGTACAATTAAAGGAGCTGTAATCCAACAACACTAAACTACACCAATTTGGAAGAACAAACAAAGAACGATAATATCACTCAAGAATCCAAACGTCTAACAACACGACATTTTACCAAAGTTTGAAATTCCCCGTATCACTTCGTTCGTCTCCGTTTTTCATAGATCAACTACAGATTTTTCCACCAATTAGGAAACAGGACTTTATATTAAGGTCAAAGAATATTGCTGAGTGTGTTGAAAATACCGAACTGATTGCCGTGGCCAAGGTTCACCCAGCAGACGTTAATCAACAATAATTTTGTTTAATCTAAGTGGGTATCTACATGAAAGAACAGATAGGGACCCCCGGCAATGATGCACTACTAGATGTATTTTCAAATATACCGCGCATAATACACTACCAACACATTGGTTGGGTCGATTAAAGTTTTTAAGTAGTTAATCTCACGCTAAGACAACTTGTCTAAGATCTCACGTAAAGTAAATATAAGTTATTTTTGTTCAAATACATAAATAAGTTAAAATTGGTTAGCATCGATGTAAAAAAGTAGCTAGAATCTGCTTATGTTACTACAGTTTGAAAGAACTATCGTATCTTAATTATCCAGCAAAAATTAAGATTATGTGAAAGAACAAAAATAAACAAATCTTTTGTTAACTTGTTTTCATCCTCAGTTCTCGATATTTCAGTGAAATAAATTTTATCTCAAGCTGTAGCCATTGGCTTTGATAAACGAAAAGACAGAAGAAGTGGAAAAAGGTCATTTGAATTCAACGCCAGAAGTAAAAGAACTTCAAGAGAAAGTTGTAGAAACGGAAATGAAGACGAGTAAACAAGTCAAGACAGTAAAATGAAATGTCATTGACAATGACTCTTCTGATGAAGCCGAATCCGTTCTGGAGGAATTTTTGAAAACACGTAAATATGACTAAGACGATGATGCTAGTTGCCTTTACTGTAAAGAATTTTATTCGAACTCAAGTGCAAGACAAACTTGAATTCGATGCCAAATATTTAAGTCGTAGTTACCCAGCTTTGCAAACTTTGTAAATGTGAACTATGTATTCATTTTATGTATTAATTTTATTAATTTATTTTAAAGGGGTCCGACATGGGCACAAATATGCAATTAACCACTTGGTTTTTTTTAAACATTCTGTATTAAAAAGGAAATTATTTGACTCTGCATTATGATTAACATCCAACTAAGTATATATTTTTATATAAAGCAAAATGATAATTGAAAAACTAAAATGGTTATTATGATATTTCCTGATATTTACCCTATTAAAAAAATGTAAAGTAGTCTGCTTTAATCATTGTGAGGTTAAAAAAGTAATTTATTTAAAATTTTTTCACCTTAAACCAAGAAAATACACAATACAAAAATATTCACTACCAAAAGCCAAAGTTTGGATTAAAAATGGCGGACAATGAAGTTTCTAATAAAGTGACATATTGTTTTAGTGTAGGTTTTAAAAATAATGAAATTTAAATAAAATTATTAATCAAAATTCATATGTAATAAAAGTTTTGTTGGTAAATGATATGAAAGTAGATTTTACATTTATTATAATATACATTTACAGGTGCAAAGGAGATAAAAACAAAAATCAAGATTACCCTGGCCTACAGATGTTTCACATCAAAAATATCGACTGAATGCTAGATTATCTAAACAAGGCATCAACAAATATTAAAATAATTGATTTAGGACGAACGTAAACCTAATAAATAACCGACAAACAAAAATAAGAATTTCATTTGAATTTTATTGTCAGCATCTGCGAAATTGCACATTATGGGTCCAATACGATAGTGACATAAATAATGTTTACGAGTAGTAGGCGGAAGAAAGAATGTTCGTAGGGACGTCCGAATTATTGTTTTCCAATGTTTATGACGCTGTTTCGATTTCATAACTCCCCGACAGAACGCGAGGGATTTGAGTGCACGTTTTTTAATTTATCGAGCCCTATATCAAGTTATACGGCCCGTTAGTCAACAGACCCCAAAACGTATCCACAAATCATTACAGATAAAATGAAATGAAAAAAAAACATATTATTTTAGACGATCGCTAATCCTAAGATATGTAGCATACAGTAAATGCTGATCCCGTTAAATTTATGGCAAATCGCGTATATATCAGATTGTTTTGTATCGCCTGACTCACTCGGATGATTTAAGGATCGGTGTATATATAAAAAACAAACACTTCTTTCGGATATGAATGAAGGTAAGGTAGAATGTCGCGATCAACTAAATATATCGCCATGTTTTCCCCTTTTTGAACCCGTCACATCATTTTTACTTTAGGTTTATTCGGATTATACTTTCAGGTATACGGAATTAAATAGGGACCAGGGAAACCAGATTGTACAACGTTAAAAATATACGATGTACCTATTACTAGTAATAGTAGCCTATAGCTCCAACCAAACCATTTTTTCAGTACGTCATATTGTAGGATTTTAAGAATGTCGTGAATAATTGCAATACATTTTTGTCTTAGATCAAAATGAAACAGAAAGGATATGCAAAAAATATATTTGGGCAGTTGATACGGCAAAGAACTGCAATACACTACGGTGCTGACAATTTTTCCTTCTCTCTCGCGTTGATAGATTTTATCCATACAGCGCATGTTTGAGAAATCCCAAAATACATACAGAACTGACTGAGGCTACCTGCGAGAGAACAAACGATTATCTGTTTCACCATATTGGAATACCTTCCACTTATAGAAACTGTCCATATAGGAGTATTAAATATTGCTTTGACAGTATCCTGTAAACATAAACAATACGCCATACAAGGAGTTTCAAGATGGCTGACTTCCGTCGCAAATTTTCTTTAAAGTTAATACATGACGGGCTCCTTCTTGTTTCTTTTTTGTTACAAGATTTTAGTTAAATCTGACTGCTCCCAGAAGCGTAATTAACAAAATATGAAAGGGCAAAACATATTTATTGCAATTTGAAATTAAAAAAGAAATAAAAAATCAATCAATTGAGAGGAGTAGTTTGGTATTTCAATAATATTTCCTGCACCTTTCTACAAACAAAGCACTTCTCCTCTGATTTCCTTAAGACGATTTTAAGTCTTCACGTTTCTTCAGCCAAATCATTTGAAACTGGATGTCCTGAAATATTGAAACTAATCGAGGCTATTCATGAAAAGAAAAATTTCTTGTGGTAGTATAGTCCATGTGTATGCGATCCCAGTTTTTAGAAGTTAAATCTAAATCATGCAAAAGTACTTTAAAAGGAGAGGTGCAAACCTCAGTACATTATTGACGTGATTTTACAATATTTTCGATGTATTTATCCATATATGTTTCCAATAACAGTATTTCTCAGCTAATTGTTTCAATTTGGTTATACCTATATACAATCTATGCAGGACGGAAAGAACTAGTGGTTAGGTTATGCTAGAAAATAAGCTGAACTCTTTAACATCACTAACCCTTACTTTTTGGAAGTCCATCTTACGAAGAATAATATTCTTGCAATTTATAAAATAGTAGTAGTTCAACTATAAAAATAGAATTTTTATAAAATTGGGCCTTTGGCTACAATCCGCATTTGAAGTTTAAATTTAATGGTTACCTACGTCATCGTGGTATGTGACGTGTACCAATAGAATCTGTAAAAAATTTACGATGTTGTCGATAACTGTGCTTAAAAATTAACTGACAAACTTCTCTCTATTATTTGTTGTCATAAAAAGAACATAAACCCACATATTTGATCTGTGATTGACACTTTTAAAATCTGGCAACGTTGAGTATTAAACACACTTCAAGATATTATTAGCTGGCGGTAAATTAAAAACTTACCAATTATTTATTATTAAATTTTATGAAATAAAGAATATTACATACAAAATAAATGCCAATATAAGTAACTAAGTATCTTATCCTAAATATTTACTATTACCATACATTATAACATTCAAAAGTAGAAGTCGCTTTAATATGCGCTAGAGAGAATCCAATAAAGTATGATGCAATGAACATAAATATCAAACATTAATTAGTACAAAAATTAATTATCCACTCACTTTCTTGGTAATAACTAGATTATAAATCAAATAAACACTGTGAAACAATAATATCATATGAAAGCAGCAAACATTGCAGCTGCTCACCCAACTTAAATATCAGTAATTTCCCGTAGCGTCCACACCTTTCTATTAACGTCCAAAAACAAATTTCCTACAATTTATTGTTAATGCGTCCTCTATTCCCAACACGAACCTATAATTTTCTCACCAACAACAAGAATGGCCTAACAATGTGTTAACCCAATAATTATATAACATAGTGACAAATATTTTAGGAAAACAGCAGGTCCATCAACGGTGGAATAATGTGGAAATAATTATCTATCGGAAACACGTCGTAATTTGGACATGATATAGAAGAATAGTGACCAAAATAGGCCATGTCGTGAAACAGACTTTACTTAATTGCTGGACAATAAAGTTTTTTTTTTTTGATGGAATTTAAGTTTTTCTCTACCGAATTTCCAGTTTCCAAATCATTTTCGAATTTAGCATTGGCAAATATTTGCGCTCTCAATAAGTAACTCCATTAAAAAAATATATAAAAAACTACATAAATATTAGTATCAGTTTTTTAGGATTAGAATTCTGTATATACACATCAACATTTATACTGCATCACTTCACATTTTTCAAAAAAAGCGTGTTAAATTAAGTTTCTGTTAAAAAAAGTTTAACAAAAGACAATTAATATTCAGTCGGTCCTCCTCTTGCTCTTATACAAGCTTCTATTCTTCGGGGAACACTTTCAATTAGATTGTTTATAAGCTGCTGAGGAATATTCTCCCTAATCTCGGTAGCAGCATGGATAAGGGCTGGAAGACCCGCATAACCCTGATTTTGTTGTCGAACTCTTCTTTTTAACATATCCCCGATAGAATTTAGATCCGGAGACTTTGGTGGCCACTGTAAACTAACAATATCTTTGGTTTCCTTAAACCCAATAACCCGTTGGGCGGGATGTGATGGGGCGTTGTCGTCCATAAACAAGAAGTGTTGCCCTACAGCACCTCTCCATAAACGAACAACTGGGTTTAATACTAAATCGATGTATACTTGACCAGTCATGTTGCCAGGGTTCAAAGTAAGAGGTGACCGACCATTCCACATTATATCTACCTCCCCAAAACATTGCACTACCACCTTGAAATGGGACAATTTCTAGGTAATTAGTGCATCTAGATTGACGTCCTTGAAGTCGCCAAACATGTACCCGACGATCGTCCGACACTAAACCAATCCTGGTTTCATCCGAAAACATCACATTCTGCCATTGATCCAAACCCCAGTTTTGGTGCTCACGACACCAATTCAAGCTAGCAACCTTATTATCATTTAATTTTAAAACTTTTAACGGTCTACGGGCCATTAAATTAGCCTAATGAAGTCTTCTTCTAATGTTTGACCGGTAACTTAAATTTGGTGTGCTTCCTGAAATTGCTTTCTGATGGCCTCGGCAGAAATGTTCGGGTTTCTTCGGGCCAATTGAACAATAAATCGATCTTGATTGCGGGTTGTAATGCGATGGCGAATAGCTCTTCGACGATTTTCCAGATTTCCGAGTTCTAAATACCGCCGGTAGATTCTGGATACATCACTTTGGTTGGCCCCAATAATTGCAGCAACCTCTCTTTGAGAATGACCCATTTCAATAAGTGTCACTATACGACCCCTATCTATCATTGAAATCCCTTGGAAAGGCATTTAAAATAAACCAATATATCCTACAGGGTTTCACTTATGGAACAAAGACGTCAGCACTGAACAGATTAAAAGTAACACAGCTAGCCATGGAAAGACGAATCCTCAACAATCTACAGGACCGCATTACCAACACAGAAATAAGAACAAGAAGAAGGAAAGTTAAAGATGTTGTAGAAAAAATATGTGCACTAAAGTGGAACTGGGCGGGAGAACGTCAACAGATGAACGTAAGATAATGAAATAAGACCATGGGAAAATAAAAGAAGAAGAGGTAGACCGCAAACGAGATGATCGGATGACATAAAAAGACTGGATCAGGAAAATAGAGGAGAATGGCAAAAGTAAAGAGAAGCCTTTACTCAAGGATTGGTGGAATAGGCTAGGTGAAGATTGTAAATATTCGTTTTGTTTTTCTAAAATTTCTTGGACAAGACAATTTAGATATCGATTCAGTGCTACTCCATGATGGAACTACTTCCGTCACCTAATAACAAATTATTACCATTTTTGGTCGGAGCTTGATTTTCTAAAGTTTTGGGCAGTCCAGTATACTGCTTGGCTTAATAATTTAACACTTTCCAATCTTTCTTCTAAATTTTGTCACTGTCTGAGCGTCAAAGCGTGGATGATTGACTGGTCTAAAAATGCATGAAATACCATAATAGTATATTCGTGACTAAAAACGCAAAAGACCCACGCGGTTGCTAATATTTCCTTCGCATGTGTACTCCAGAACGGTCGTAGCTAATAACTATACATTGTCTCGCTCTGGCACTCACTTATATTGTTATCAGTTCGTTCTATTGTTTGTTGCTCCTCATAACCTGATGGATTGATGTCTGTCTGTCTGTTCGCTCTCCCCGACGATTATAATTCATTCATTACGAATTACGACTGAATTATACATAACGCAGACAAATTTATGGCTTCGAGAAACTACGTAATTATGCTTAATTGATTATGTTTTAATGTTTTTATAACTCCGCTGGCGCTGATTAAGTTGAATTAATGGCGAGTTATGTCGATGATTAATTGGTCAGCAGATAATAATTTAATGACAATATATAAATGATGTTTTCATATTTTTCGAGGGAAAATAACATTTCATATTTATTTAATTATCAACTGCTGTTGTGAAAAATAAATAATAGACATATGATGGAAGTGGAACGTTTGGTAATTGTAACATCAGGTTAATGTAATGAAATATGATTTACCAATACAATTTTAGACTATACAATTTCTCGTACAATAGCTGTTTTGACATTGTTTGAAAAATAGAATATATTCAATTTTACTCAATTTAAAAATGGACATGCGCGTGATTTCCGCGTTTCACCTTTAGAGGTTTAGTCGCGTCAACGCCTGCGGAAATAGGCCTGCTGTCGGGATGAGGTTTTCTGCATTCTCTTCCAAAAACGATTATCACAAAATGTGGTAGGGTAGATTTTTCCTCCCACTGAAAGTTGCATTGCTGCAGTCCAAAGTTCACGCAAAGAATTTCAAATAAAGAAGTAAGAACTGGCCCGGGTACTCGGGGGTTTTCGAGGCCGTTGATCACGAATATAATGTTCAAATTGACCTCCGAACTCCTGTTGAACCAGAACCTGACCCTAAACGTCATCTCCGAGGGTTTTTCTGACACAATCAAAGAAGGTCAACCAAAAATCATTTTGGGGGGTTTTTCGGCCCGCTGAATCCAAATCTGGCATCGGCAAACATCCCACTGGCACCTGGTGCACCGAAAACCGGGCTGGAACCTCATCTCCGAGAGTTGAGAAGAGTGCCAAAAACAACCCGAAAATCATAATAGGGCAGTTGTGTGGGGCGGTGGTTCCAAATTTCACGTCGGAAACAACCTCCCGAACTCCTGGTGCACCAGAACCTGGCCCCAAACCTCATCTCCGGGGGTTTTTCTGACACAATCAAAAAAGGTAAACCAAAAATCATTTTGGGGGATTTTTATATGCACAAAAAATATCACTAACTGATATGCACGAGAAATATCACTCACATAACTATTTGATATTATTAAATATATCTCGTGGTAACATAAATGCTCCAAAAATGAACACGTCTTTCTCCTAACTGTGGATGCCGGCAGCTGCTCGATCTACGCTTTCTGGAAAAGTGAAAGGCCCGCTCGGCATGCTTTGGAGATCTGGGGGGAAATTATTCTCGTTGTTCCTGCAGCACTGGAACAACTTTTTCGAGGACCCTAAGCGAGAGCTACACATTAATAAAAAGGACGGTTTTTGGTGAGTATGTTGAGGTCGTATCTGTATAACTCTCGGAGATCAAGCCCAGGTTTCGGTGCACCAGGTGCCGGTGGGGTGTTCGCCGATGCCAGATTTAGATTCAGCGGGGCAAAAAACACCACAAAATAATGTTTGAAATCCGTTGCGTGCACTTTGGGTTGCAGCAATGCAACTTTCGGTGGAAGGAAGAAATCTACCCCACCATCACTTTGTCATAATCGTTTTTAGAAGAGAATGCAGAAAACCGCATCCCAAACCGTTCACTCGCACAACTTTCCCGGCAGTTCACAGGCGTTGACGGGACTAGTTAGTTGTTTCATAGGTTGACTCTTTAAAATTAATAAATTTTAATTATATCAGGCACAAATAGAAACCTCCAGATAATTAGAACAATCGAAATGAGAACACTAAGAAGGCAAAACTCTTCATTGCCATGAACAGGCAGTAGCCTACTAGCATGATGAATCATGCTAGAAAGAAGAAGAAGATTAGTAAGCTCAAGGGCTTATTGTTAACGAACAAGTCTTAAATTAGACTTGTCAATATGACAATTCCCAAGTAGTTCATACTTACAATATGATTATCTCGTCCGCAGATCTAATCTTTTTTTTCAAATTTTTGTAATTCTGCTTACTGTTGGTATAAATATTAAATGGACAAGAATGGAAGTGGGATAAACAAAAAAATACTGGACCCACTATTAAAAAAATCATTGATTAGGCAAACAAGATTATAGAGAAAAATGAAAACGGATATGGATAAATAGTGCAGTCGAATTAGGTGAAAAAGTGACCAATTTATGACTTAATTCCGAATTGAGGTAGCTAAGTGGAAAGGGGTAGGTTTGATAATTACAAATCGAAAGGCGAGCATCCAAGATCTTAGATGCGTGCGAGGGGTGCGTGGTAGGGGTGGAAAGGGGGTGAAAACGGTTTTTTGCAATTTGCAGCGTAAATACGCATTTTATTGAAAAAAGTTAAAGGGAAAAGTTGTAGATAATAAAAAAATCGACAACTTTTGTCTGAAACATTTTTTCACATAACCTAAAAATAAAGGCTAAAAAAGCGAAAAACCATAATTTTCTTTTTTTATTTTTTACTCAGCGAAAAATCAATATTTTGTTATGAAATTCAGTACAGTGATAGCTTTTTGTATCCCAAAAAAGTAGAATTTTTTTTTACGATAACTCAATTTTTTTCCGACCTATTAACTATTTTCGAAAAAAAGACCTCATTTTGTAACGGCTCCCAAGCTCCGAATTTTTATTTTAGACGCCTCTTGAAGGTCTCATTTTTTTCGTAATGACTTTAATTTTCATATACAATAATAAAAAAATACTACTCCTAGCAAAAAAAATCGTTTAAAATCGAAAAAACTGAAAAATTCATAATTTTTCACGCAGAATTTTGTGTACTGTACCAAGCATAAACCAATTTGATGACCACATCAAAGTCACGTTCTCGCCACAATCATTTCTGTCAAATGAAAATAATAAGAACAATTTGATCAAAGTTTTATGCACAGAATTGTCGGCTGCTGGATTCACGTGCATACAGGCTGAAGAAGATGCTGATCATTTGATAGTGAACACAGCAATACAAATCGCACAAAATAACATTACAGCTATAGTCGTAGGACAAGATGTGGATCTGTTAGTGTTACTGAATCAACTTAACGTTGACAATCACGATGTTTATTTTTGTAAAGTAGGCAGTAGTACGGTAAACGACAAGTTATATTCGTCAAACAGCTTTATCTACGAATCTCATAAAAAGTATATCGCATTCTTGCACTGCTTCACTGGATGCGATACGAACTCAGGTTTTACCGGAAAAGGGAAGCGAATGTCAGTTGTCATTGATATCAATGAATAGCTTTGAAAATCTAGCTTATACTTTTTATGATGAGGATGCTGACAAGGAGTTGATCGAAAAAAAATGGAAAAAAAATTAATAGCAGGCATTTACAGTAAGAAAGAAAGTGTTTTGCTACATGATTTGCGATTTGAAATATATCGAACGGCATCAACTAAAGCTACTTTTAAATTGGAGAAGCTACCGCCCACCGAAGGATCGGCTAGAGAACACACATTGAGAGCATACCTTCAACTGCAAAAATGGCTTAGAAATGACAAAAATCCTACGGAGTGGGGCTGGAAACAAACTTTGGAAGGATTTTTGATGCCAAAGTACACTGAAGGACAGTTAATTCCAGACAGTCTGCTGAAAAAAATTTCCAGCAGTTGCAAAAAAGGTTGCAGTTGTCGAAAACACGGTTTAAAGTGTACGAATTTATGCTCGAATTGCTACGGCGTTAATGATTGTACTAATATCGAGCAATCAATCACAGAAATTGCCGATGTACATCCTTCAGAACACGTTGACCAAAACGATGCATTTCAAGATGAGAATCGCATGCTAGAAGAGGAAGAAAATGTCGAATCTGACGAAGAAGAATCAGAAAATGATAATGAAGATGAAGACGAACATGATAAAGATGAAGACGAAGATGATGAAAATGAAGACGAAAATGGAAGATGACGATGAAGTAGAAGTACAAGAGGAAGAAGAATGTAATTCGCAAGTCAAAAGGGCGAGATATAATTAAAAATAAGAAACAGTAAAATTGTACTTCCTTTGTATAATTCCATCGTATGCACGTATAAAATAAATTATTTTATTTTTTTAATCAAATATAGACGTCCATAATTTCCTTTATTTTAATCCTACAAACTACAATAATGTGTGATAAATTAAATGCATGTACATGAAATATTTTTGAGAGTAATATAACGTGTAGAAGGGTAGGAAAAAGATACGCGTGAAAAATTATGAATTTTTCAGTTTTTTCGATTTTAAACGATTTTTTTTGCTAGGAGTAGTATTTTTTTATTATTGTATATTAAAATTAAAGTCATTACGAAAAAAATGAGACCTTTAAGAGGCGTCTAAAATAAAAATTCGGACCTTGGGAGCCGTTACAAAATGAGGTCTTTTTTTCGAAAATCGTTGATATGTCGGAAAAAAATTGAGTTATCGTAAAAAAAAATTTAATTTTTTGGGATACAAAAAGCTATCACTGTACTGAATTTCATAACAAAATATTGATTTTTCGCTGAGTAAAAAATAAAAAACGAAAATTATGGTTTTTCGCTTTTTTAGCCTTTATTTTTAGGTTATGTGAAAAAATGTTTCAGACAAAAGTTGTCGATTTTTTTATTATCTACAACTTTTCCATTTAACTTTTTTCAATAAAATGCGTATTTACGCTGCAAATTGCAAAAAACCGTTTTCAACCCCTTTCCACCCCTACCACGCACCCCTTGCACGCATCTAAGATGGTGGCCTTTCGATTTGTAATTATCAAACCTACCCCTTTCCACTTAGCTACCTCAATTCGGACTTAAGTCATGAAAAAAAGGTAATTCGATTGCACTAAAAAAGCTAAATAGGAGTCGTAGAAACACTAATAGTATTGCAAATAACCACAGAAACAAAAGTAAAACAAAGTGGTTGTGATAAAAGTTGGTACATGGAACATTAGAACGATGTTTAAATATAGGAAAATCTCTAAAAGTGGCAAAAGAAATGGAAAGATACAAGAAATCAGGTAGAAGAACGAAAGCAAAATAGTACAAAAATTATTCAGGAGAGCAAAAGCAGGGGAAAAATAAAACAGGATTTACGGTGAATAAAAAATAATAAGCAGGATACTAGACTTCCAGTCGATAAGTGATAGATTGTCAACTATAAAAGTAGATAATAAACAAGCAAACAATAATAAATGGATATACTTCCACCGACGACTCGAGAGAAGACGACGAATAGGAATATTTCAAGAAATAATATACTCAGTGATATTAGAAGGAATAAATTCTTAATCTTAATTTTTTGACAACAGAATGACTATATTTAAAGAATGAATGCTATGATAACCATATCATTGTTTTATCTTTTTTTAAAAAAAGATGTTCTTGAAAGACATGTACACAGGATAGTTGGAGGAATGGTTTGGGGGTCTATTATATATGGTAGCCGATCAATACTTGGGTTCATTTGAGACAGTATGACAGCTGCACGTTATGTTGATAATGTCTTACAAACCACTTTGATGCCTTATATACATGGCCGTCTACACCCCCATCTTTCAGCAAGATAAAGCGTGTCCCCATATTGCTCCCTTCGAGCATGTGTGGGATATGATGGGAAGAACATTGTCCAATTTATACCATCCTCTACAAACTATGGCACAATTAATCCATGAAGTTCAAGATGCATGTAAAGAGATACTACAAGCAGATATCTATCATATAATTTTGTCAATGCCTAGACGTGTATTCAGTTACGGGGTCACCAAACACATTAATTTATTTTATATACGTTATTAAAAATTCTTGAAAATTTTATTCTAGATGTAAATCTACCATATTGCAAAAAATTGAGATTAAGAAATTTTTCCTTCTGGGTGTAACACTTCTAATGTCACTTAGTATATAAAATTGGAAATTGGAAAATAGGTTCATAATGAGATGTTAGCGGACAAAGAAAAAATACATGAAAAAACGAACTGTAATGGCAAGAAACTATGCAAATTGCAAATGAGTTGTTACAGACTCATACATGATAGGCACCAAATTTAAGCACAAAAGAGACCACAAAATAAGTTGGATGAAGTACGGAAAGATGTTAACTGGATAGACCATGTAGTTATGGCTAAGAATAGTACCTAAACCAGAACATTCAGAAGAGCCAACATAGACTCATTTAACTGATAATTATCCAAATAAAAATGAAAATAATAAAAAAACTTTGAAAAGGTGTAAAGGAACGAACAACTAAATTTAATCAATTCCCCACTAGGAATTTAATACATGAAATACCTGCAATACGGCAACTTCTGAAGAAAATCCTTTCCAAAAACCTACATAGTCATTTTTTTATTAGCGTGAGTTACTGTAGACGTTGGCGATTAGACTAATTTAATAAAGTTTACCAAATATTATATTAGAAATAATAAAAGTAAAATAAAAAAGATTCGTTAATAAAATCGCCACCTTTGATTGGAGCTAATCACGGGAGATCCTACCTATATAATAAAGTCACAATGGTAAATTATTTTCGGTTTCACCCATGCCCATTCAAATTAAAAAACAAGTTTAACAGAGTGCCCCTGGTGTAATCTATTCACGTTCTCTCCTCTATTTTTAAAAATTCGCAAGCACCTACTGTGATCCCTTTTATAATCTTTGCAAAGCCGCTAGCTCCAAGGTAGGTAAAGGTAGGTATAAACCAGCATTTCTTTCTTTCCCAAAAACGAACTAGGTAATTTGTATTATTTATTGTTTATTTTTTGTTGTATAGGAATAAGTAAATGATTAAATCTGAAGCACTTTCGTTTTGAAAAGGGGTTAAATAATACTTGAAAGATGATAGGTACTTGAGGTAGCGATTATTTCGATTTCTAAATAAGGATTTGTCACCGGGTTTCTCATGACATTGACGTGGGTTAAGATGGATGGAAATATATGCACTTTTGGAAGAGTTAACCAAGTGTGGAACATTTTTGAGTGACAGCTATACTTAATAATACACAGAAATTAAATCTGCCACCCACGTTTAGGCAGTCGGCGTTTAAAAGATATTGCTACCGGATTGTAGAGAATAAAAACAAAGATGATTATTTTGTTAAATATAATTTACCTTTTTGCATTATTAAAGCAGTGGTTATAAAATGCGCAGCATTCACATTATCAGAAATAATAGACTTAATTATTTTTTATCTATAACTAATAATATTAACGCCTTTTTCAAAACAAATTAAAATTTATTTGGTAAGTAGAAATCTAAAAAAATAAAATTACTGTCAAAATATATTTCTACGACTGTTAAATAATATTTAAATTTGATTAATTGTGAAATCACATAAACTCCTTATTTGTTTATTAAATTATAACTAAATTTTCTACTTAAAAGTACCTAGAATTGACCAGGCGTGCTGTACCAAAAAAATATCTGAGACCTGGAATGTAACAGTTGGAGGTGGTAAAGGGGCTTATAACATATGAAAAAAAAATACATTAACTATTTCAATTATGGTCATAAACTTTTTGGGGGTGAAAAAGGGTGAAAAGGGGATTAAAACTGAAGTATTGCTGTTTGCGGCTAAAATTGACGTCAAAATGAAAAGTGCCCAATAGAAAAGTTGTAGATCATGTAAAAATCTAAAACTTTTCTCCTGGTAATTTTCTCACATAACCTCATTTTTTCGAGGAAAATGAAAAAAAAAACATTTTTCGTTTTTAATTTTTAGTTTTCCAACGGATTCGTCAATTTTGATGAAACTTGGTGAAAACTTACCTTTTTATGTCCAAAATAACCTCGAATTTTCTCAACCTTGTAACATAATAATTTTCCGAGAAATTGGATTTTTCTGGAAAAATCTCTTTTTTTCAACTGTAAAGTTTGCTCGGAAAATATTATTGGAAAAGGTTTTCGTGGGGCTCATTTTTTTCGTTTTTACGTCTACTTTTACATGAAAAATAAAAATACACCTCTCATTTAAAAATGTGCTCAAAAATGAAAAAAAAAAAACAAAAATGAATTTTGCAACAGCTAAATTTGCAATAATTGTTAAATTTTTGCTATGTAATATTAAAAAATGCAAAAGCCGACTCTTGCATTACATTCTACGGGAAAAATTACAAAAGAAAATGTATTTCATTATTTAGTCGGATTTTTAGTTCATTTGCAATATTATTATAAACACTCAAGTCTATTAATGAAGTTAATAATCCGAGCGGGGATTTCATGGTTTTTACTATTGTTGTATGCTGATTTGTTTATATATTATAAGGTTTTCCATGCGATAAATCGATTTGTTTTCTTATTTAACTTGATTTTACGCAGTTAAAAGTTCTTCTGTTCCGTATTCAGGTTTGTACTTGATCTTTAGTGGCCAACAATTTTTGATCTGTGAGCAGGAACAGCTGTGGAAATTGTCAAAGGTTATTGAAAGTTTACGCTTCCTTTAGGCCCGTATTAGACTTGGTCACTTGGCGACGTCACCGGTGGCGTCACCGGTGACATCACCGGTGACTGTACGGGCAGCCAGCCGCGACACCAGGAGAGTCACCAGTAGTGAGGCCAAGTCCACTCATTCAGCGCTGTCATCTCATCCGGCTAGGACATGCACTGTTTTGTTATCTGTTAACCTGAGTAAAATGTCTAGTGGTGAAAAAGATAAGAAAGGGAAAAAAGAAGATGATTGTGTTGAGTCCCAGTCTAGTGCGATGGAAGTTGTGGAAGTGGTATTACAGAGAAAGGAAATAAACAAGCTGATAATGCGAAAGAATGCCAGTTGCTATTAGAAAAAAGTGAACACGGAAGATTTTATTACTGCTGTTGAAGGCCATCCCTCAATTTGGGATGTAAGTTGCGATGATTATAGCAACAAAAATACAGTGGTGACGCAACAGCGGTGACTGTGTGTAATAGGTGCCATTTGATTCAATACCCAGCGATAATTCTTGGTCACCAGTGGTGACTCGTCTGGTCACGGGGCAGAGTCACCGGTCAGTCACCAAACGCTGGTGACGCAACCGGTGACCCTAGTGTAATAAGCGCCGTAAGAACTAATGCCCACCGACTAGTCAG
Organism: Ophraella communa; assembly: GCA_035357415.1. Lineage (NCBI taxonomy): Eukaryota > Metazoa > Arthropoda > Insecta > Coleoptera > Chrysomelidae > Ophraella > Ophraella communa. Next base: position 14,194,318 of record CM068994.1, on the reverse strand, counting down.
GTAACCGGTGACGTCGCCAAGTGACCAAGTCTAATACGGGCCTTAAAGGCGTCGGTTTTGTGTTCATAGTTCAGTGACTTTAAATATTCTGAGAAATGCTGGTGTGATGCAGTGATTCTAAAGTCTTTTGATAGTTTTTCACCTAATTTTATTGGGGTAGTTGACTTTGAAATTTTTTATAAAAATTAGAACCTTTTATATCTTTCATTTATTTTACTATTCATTCAGTTGTTTAAACTTGACAAAGAAGTTAAATCTAAATCATGCAAAAGTACTTTAAAAGGAGACGTGATTTTACAATATTTTCGATGTATTTATCGATCTATGTTTCCAATAATAGTATTTCTCAGCTAATTGTTTCAATTTGGTTATACCTATATACAATCTATGCAGGACGGAAAGAACTAGTGGTTAGGTTATGCTAGAAAATAAGCTGAACTCTTTAACATCACTAACCCTTACTATTTGGAAGTCCATCTTATGAAGAATAATATTCTTGCATTTTATAAAATAGACCTGTAGTAGTTCAACTGTACAAATACAATTTTTATAAAATTGGGCCTTTGGCTACAATCCGGATTTGAAGTTTAAATTTAATGGTTACCTACGTTATCGTAGTATGTGACGTGTACCAATAGAATCTGTAAAAAATTTACGATGTTTTCGATAACTGTGCTTAAAAATTAACTGACAAACTTCTCTCTCTTAATTGTTGTCATAAAAAGAACATAAACCCATGTATTTGATCTGTGATTGACACTTTTAAAATCTGGCAACGTTGAGTATTAAACACACTTCAAGATATTATTAGCTGGCCTAAATTAAAAACTTACCAATTATTTATTATTAAATTTTATGAAATAAAGAATATTACATACAAAATAAATGCCAATATAAGTAACTAAGTATCTTATCCTAAATATTTACTATTACCATACATAATAACATTCAAAAGTAGAAGTCGCTTTAATATGCGTTAGAGAGAATCCAATAAAGTATGATGCAATGAAAGAAGGGTTTAGTTTGAACTATAATACATAAATATTAAACATTAATTAGTACAAAAATTAATTATCCACTCACATTCTTGGTAATAACTAGATTATAAATCAAATAAACACTGTGAAACAATAATATCATATGAAAGCAGCAAACATTGCAGCTGCTCACCCAACTTAAATATCAGTAATTTCCCGTAGCGTCCACACCTTTCTATTAACGTCCAAAAACAAATTTCCTACAATTTATTGTTAATGCGTCCTCTATTCCCAACACGAACCTATAATTTTCTCACCAACAACAAGAATGGCCTAACAATGTGTTAACCCAATAATTATATAACATAGTGACAAATATTTTAGGAAAACAGTAGGTCCATCAACGGTGGAATAATGTGGAAATAATTATCTATCGGAAACACGTCGTAATTTGGACATGATATAGAAGAATAGTGACCAAAATAGGCCATGTCGTGAAACAAACTTTCTGAATTGCTGGACAATAAAGTTTTTTTTTTTGATGGAATTTAAGTTTTTCTCTACCGAATTTCCAGTTTCCAAATCATTTTCGAATTTAGCATTGGCAAATATTTGAGCTCTTAATAAGTAACTCCATTAAAAAAATAAAAAAACTACATAAATATTAGTATCAGTTTTCTACGATTAGAATTCTGTATATACACATCAACATGTATACCGCATCACTTCAAAGTTTTCAAAAAAAGCGTGTTAAATTAAGTTTCTGTTAAAAAAAGTTTAACAAAAGACAATTAATATTCAGTCGGTCCTCCTCTTGCTCTTATACAAGCTTCTATTCTTCAGGGAACACTTTCAATTAGATTGTTTTTAAGCTGCTGAGGAATATTCTCCCTAATCTCGGTAGCAGCATGGATAAGGGCTGGAAGACCCGCATAACCTTGGTTTTGTTGTCGAACTCTTCTTTTTATCATATCCCATGCATGTTCGATAGAATTTAGATCCGGAGACTTTGGTGGCCACTGTAAATTAACAATATCCTCGGTTTCCTTAAACCCAATAACCCGTTGGGCGGGATGTGATGGCGCGTTGTCGTCCATAAACAAGAAGTGTTGCCCTACAGCACATCTCCATAAACGAACAACTGGGTTTAACACGAAATCGATGTATATTTGACCAGTCATTTTGCCAGGGATCAAAGTAAGAGATTTCCGACCATTCCACATTATACCTCCCCAAAACATTGCACTACCACCTTGAAATGGGACAATTTCTAGGTAATTAGTGCATCTAGATTGACGTCCTGGAACTCGCCAAACATGTACCCGACGATCGTCCGACACTAAACCAATCCTGGTTTCATCCGAAAACATCACCTTCTGCCATTGATCCAAACCCCAGTTTTGGTGCTCACGGCACCAATTCAAGCTAGCAACCCTATTATCATTTAATTTTAAAACTTTTAACGGTCTACGGGCCATTAAATTAGCCTAATGAAGTCTTCTTCTAATGGTTTGACCGGTAACTTCAATTTGGTGTGCTTCCTGAAATTGCTTTCTGATGGCCTCGGCAGAAATGTTCGGGTTTCTTCGGGCCAATTGAACAATAAATCGATCTTGATTGCGGGTTGTAATGCGATGGCGAATAGCTCTTCGACGATTTTCCAGATTTCCGAGTTCTAAATACTGCCGGTAGGTTCTCGATACATCACTTTGGTTGACCCCAATAATTGCAGCAACCTCTCTTTGAGAATGACCCATTTCAATAAGTGTCACTATACGACCCCTATCTATCATTGAAGTCCCTTGGAAAGGCATTTAAAATAAACCAATATATTCTACAGGGTTTCACTTATGGAACAAAGCCGTCAGCACTGAACAGATTAAAAGTAACACAGCTAGCCATGGAAAAACGAATCCTCAAAATCAATCTACAGGACCGCATTACCAACACAGAAATAAGAACAAGAAGAAGAAGAAGAAGAAGGAAAGTTAAAGATGTTGTAGAAAAAATATGTGAAATTTATGGTACTAACCCTTACTGTGTGAAAGTTCATCTTATTCAGAACAATAAACAACTAAAAGGTTGAATTAACTTTCACTAAAGTGGAACTGGGCGGAAGAACGTCAACAGATGAACGTAAGATAATGTAATAAGACCATGGGAAAATAAAAGAAGAAGAGGTAGACCGCAAACGAGATGATCGGATGACATAAAAAGACTGGATAAAGAAAATAGAGGAGAATGGCAAAAGTAAAGAGAAGCCTTTACTCAAGGATTGGTGGAATAGGCTAGGTGAAGATTGTAAATATTCGTTTTGTTTTTCTAAAATTTCTTGGACAAGACAATTTAGATATCGATACTCAGTGCTACTCTATGATGGAACTACTTCCGTCACCTAATAACAAATTATTACCATTTTTGGTCGGAGCTTGATTTTCTAAAGTTTTGGGCAGTCTAGTATACTGCTTGGCTTAATAATTTAACACTTTTCAATCTTTCTTCTAAATTTTGTCACTGTCTGAGCGTCAAAGCGTGGATGATTGACTGGTCTAAAAATGCATGAAATACCATAATAGTATATTCGTGACTAAAAACGCAAAAGACCCACGCGGTTGCTAATATTTCCTTCGCATGTGTACTCCAGAACGGTCGTAGCTAATAACTATACATTGTCTCGCTCTGGCACTCACTTATATTGTTATCAGTTCGTTCTATTGTTTGTTGCTCCTCATAACCTGATGGATTGATGTCTGTCTGTCTGTTCGCTCTCCCCGACGATTATAATTCATTCATTACGAATTACGACTGAATTATACATAACGCAGACAAATTTATGGCTTCGAGAAACTACGTAATTATGCTTAATTGATTATGTTTTAATGTTTTTATAACTCCGCTGGCGCTGATTAAGTTGAATTAATGGCGAGTTATGTCGATGATTAATTGGTCAGCAGATAATAATTTAATGACAATATATAAATGATGTTTTCATATTTTTCGAGGGAAAATAACATTTCATATTTATTTAATTATCAACTGCTGTTGTGAAAAATAAATAATAGACATATGATGGAAGTGGAACGTTTGGTAATTGTAACATCAGGTTAATGTAATGAAATATGATTTACCAATACAATTTTAGACTATACAATTTCTCGTACAATAGCTGTTTTGACATTGTTTGAAAAATAGAATATATTCAATTTTACTCAATTTAAAAATGGACATGCGCGTGATTTCCGCGTTTCACCTTTAGAGGTTTAGTCGCGTCAACGCCTGCGGAAATAGGCCTGCTGTCGGGATGAGGTTTTCTGCATTCTCTTCCAAAAACGATTATCACAAAATGTGGTAGGGTAGATTTTTCCTCCCACTGAAAGTTGCATTGCTGCAGTCCAAAGTTCACGCAAAGAATTTCAAATAAAGAAGTAAGAACTGGCCCGGGTACTCGGGGGTTTTCGAGGCCGTTGATCACGAATATAATGTTCAAATTGACCTCCGAACTCCTGTTGAACCAGAACCTGACCCTAAACGTCATCTCCGAGGGTTTTTCTGACACAATCAAAGAAGGTCAACCAAAAATCATTTTGGGGGGTTTTTCGGCCCGCTGAATCCAAATCTGGCATCGGCAAACATCCCACTGGCACCTGGTGCACCGAAAACCGGGCTGGAACCTCATCTCCGAGAGTTGAGAAGAGTGCCAAAAACAACCCGAAAATCATAATAGGGCAGTTGTGTGGGGCGGTGGTTCCAAATTTCACGTCGGAAACAACCTCCCGAACTCCTGGTGCACCAGAACCTGGCCCCAAACCTCATCTCCGGGGGTTTTTCTGACACAATCAAAAAAGGTAAACCAAAAATCATTTTGGGGGATTTTTATATGCACAAAAAATATCACTAACTGATATGCACGAGAAATATCACTCACATAACTATTTGATATTATTAAATATATCTCGTGGTAACATAAATGCTCCAAAAATGAACACGTGTTTCTCCTGACTGTGGATGCCGGCAGCTGCTTGATCTACGCTTTGTGAAAAAGTGAAAGGCCCGCTAGGCATGCTTTGGAGATCTGGGGGGAAATTATTCTCGTTGTTCCTGCAGCACTGGAACAACTTTTTCGAGGACTCTAAGCGAGAGCTACACATTAATAAAAAAGACGGTTTTTGGTGAGTTTGTTGGGGGGCCCAAGTTTCAGTGCACTAGGTGCCGGTGGGGTGTTCGCCGATGCCAGATTTAGATTCAGCGGGGCAAAAAACACCACAAAATAATGTTTGAAATCCGTTGCGTGCACTTTGGGCTGCAGCAATGCAACTTTCGGTGGAAGGAAGAAATCTACCCCACCATCACTTTGTCATAATCGTTTTTAGAAGAGAATGCAGAAAACCGCATCCCAAACCGCTCACTCGCACAACTTTCCCGGCAGTTCACAGGCGTTGACGCGACTAGTTAGTTGTTTCATAGGTTGACTGTTTAAAATTAATAAATTTTAATTATATCAGGCACAAATAGAAACCTCCAGATAATTAGAAAAATCGAAATGAGAACACTAAGAAGGCAAAACTCTTCATTGCAATGAACAGGCAGTAGCCTACTAGCATGATGAATCATGCTAGAAAGAAGAAGAAGATTAGTAAGCCCAAGGGCTTATTGTTAACGAATAAGTCTTAAATTAGACTTGTCTATATATGACAATTCCCAAGTAGTTCATACTTACAATATGATTATCTCGTCCGCAGATCTAATCTTTTTTTTCAAATTTTTGTAATTCTGCTTACTGTTGGTATAAATATTAAATGGACAAGAATGGAAGTGGGATAAACAAAAAAATACTGGACCCACTATTAAAAAAATCATTGATTAGGCAAACAAGATTATAGAGAAAAATGAAAACGGATATGGATAAATAGTGCAGTCGAATTAGGTGAAAAAGTGACCAATTTATGACTTAATTCCGAATTGAGGTAGCTAAGTGGAAAGGGGTAGGTTTGATAATTACAAATCGAAAGGCGAGCATCCAAGATCTTAGATGCGTGCGAGGGGTGCGTGGTAGGGGTGGAAAGGGGGTGAAAACGGTTTTTTGCAATTTGCAGCGTAAATACGCATTTTATTGAAAAAAGTTAAAGGGAAAAGTTGTAGATAATAAAAAAATCGACAACTTTTGTCTGAAACATTTTTTCACATAACCTAAAAATAAAGGCTAAAAAAGCGAAAAACCATAATTTTCTTTTTTTATTTTTTACTCAGCGAAAAATCAATATTTTGTTATGAAATTCAGTACAGTGATAGCTTTTTGTATCCCAAAAAAGTAGAATTTTTTTTTACGATAACTCAATTTTTTTCCGACCTATGAACTATTTTCGAACAAAAGACCTCATTGTGTAACGGCTCCCAAGCTCCGAATTTTTATTTTAGACGCCTCTTGAAGGTCTCATTTTTTTCGTAATGACTTTAATTTTCATATACAATAATAAAAAAATACTACTCCTAGCAAAAAAAATCGTTTAAAATCGAAAAAACTGAAAAATTCATAATTTTTCACGCAGAATTTTGTGTACTGTACCAAGCATAAACCAATTTGATGACCACATCAAAGTCACGTTCTCGCCACAATCATTTCTGTCAAATGAAAATAATAAGAACAATTTGATCAAAGTTTTATGCACAGAATTGTCGGCTGCTGGATTCACGTGCATACAGGCTGAAGAAGATGCTGATCATTTGATAGTGAACACAGCAATACAAATCGCACAAAATAACATTACAGCTATAGTCGTAGGACAAGATGTGGATCTGTTAGTGTTACTGAATCAACTTAACGTTGACAATCACGATGTTTATTTTTGTAAAGTAGGCAGTAGTACGGTAAACGACAAGTTCTATTCGTCAAACAGCTTTATCCACGAATCTCATAAAAAGTATATCGCATTCTTGCACTGCTTCACTGGATGCGATACGACTTCAGGTTTTACCGGAAAAGGGAAGCGAATGTCAGTTAAATCATTGATATCAATGAATAGCTTTGAAAATCTAGCTTATACTTTTTATGATGAGGATGCTGACAAGGAGTTGATCGAAAAGAATGGAAAAAAAAATTAATAGCAGGCATTTACAGTAAGAAAGAAAGTGTTTTGCTACATGATTTGCGATTTGAAATATATCGAACGGCATCAACTAAAGCTACTTTTAAATTGGAGAAGCTACCGCCCACCGAAGGATCGGCTAGAGAACACACATTGAGAGCATACCTTCAACTGCAAAAATGGCTTAGAAATGACAAAAATCCTACGGAGTGGGGCTGGGAACAAACTTCGGAAGGATTTTTGATGCCAAAGTACACTGAAGGACAGTTAATTGGAGACAGTCTGTTGCAGTTGTCGAAAACACGGTTTAAAGTGTACGAATTTATGCTCGAATTGCTACGGCGTTAATGATTGTACTAATATCGAGCAATCAATCACAGAAATTGCCGATGTACATCCTTCAGAACACGTTGACCAAAACGATGCATTTCAAGATGAGAATCGCATGCTAGAAGAGGAAGAAAATGTCGAATCTGACGAAGAAGAATCAGAAAATGATAATGAAGATGAAGACGAACATGATAAAGATGAAGACGAAGATGATGAAAATGAAGACGAAAATGGAAGATGACGATGAAGTAGAAGTACAAGAGGAAGAAGAATGTAATTCGCAAGTCAAAAGGGCGAGATATAATTAAAAATAAGAAACAGTAAAATTGTACTTCCTTTGTATAATTCCATCGTATGCACGTATAAAATAAATTATTTTATTTTTTTAATCAAATATAGACGTCCATAATTTCCTTTATTTTAATCCTACAAACTACAATAATGTGTGATAAATTAAATGCATGTACATGAAATATTTTTGAGAGTAATATAACGTGTAGAAGGGTAGGAAAAAGATACGCGTGAAAAATTATGAATTTTTCAGTTTTTTCGATTTTAAACGATTTTTTTTGCTAGGATATTTTTTTATTAGTGTATATTAAAATTAAAGTCATTGCGAAAAAAATGAGACCTTTAAGAGGCGTCTAAAATAAAAATTCGGACCTTGGGAGCCGTTACAAAATGAGGTCTTTTTTTCGAAAATCGTTGATATGTCGGAAAAAAATTGAGTTATCGTAAAAAAAAAAAATTAATTTTTTGGGATACAAAAAGCTATCACTGTACTGAATTTCATAACAAAATATTGATTTTTCGCTGAGTAAAAAATAAAAAACGAAAATTATGGTTTTTCGCTTTTTTAGCCTTTATTTTTAGGTTATGTGAAAAAATGTTTCAGACAAAAGTTGTCGATTTTTTTATTATCTACAACTTTTCCATTTAACTTTTTTCAATAAAATGCGTATTTACGCTGCAATTTGCAAAAAACCGTTTTCACCCCCTTTCCACCCCTACCACGCACCCCTTGCACGCATCTAAGATGGTGGCCTTTCGATTTGTAATTATCAAACCTACCCCTTTCCAATTAGCTACCTCAATTCGGAATTAAGTCATGAAAAAAAGGTAATTCGACTGCACTAAAAAAGCTAAATAGGAGTCGTAGAAACACTAATAGTATTGCAAATAACCACAGAAACAAAAGTAAAACAAAGTGGTTGTGATAAAAGTTGGTACATGGAACATTAGAACGATGTTTAAATATAGGAAAATCTCTAAAAGTGGCAAAAGAAATGGAAAGATACAAGAAATCAGGTAGAAGAACGAAAGCAAAATAGTACAAAAATTATTCAGGAGAGCAAAAGCAGGGGAAAAATAAAACAGGATTTACGGTGAATAAAAAATAATAAGCAGGATACTAGACTTCCAGTCGATAAGTGATAGATTGTCAACTATAAAAGTAGATAATAAACAAGCAAACAATAATAAATGGATATACTTCCACCGACGACTCGAGAGAAGACGACGAATAGGAATATTTCAAGAAATAATATACTCAGTGATATTAGAAGGAATAATTTCTTAATCTTAATTTTTTGACAGCAGAATGACTATATTTAAAGAATGAATGCTATGATAACCATATCATTGTTTTATCTTTTTGTAAAAAAAGATGTTCTTGAAAGACATGTACACAGGATAGTTGGAGGAACGGTTTGGGGGTCTATTACATATAATAGCCGATCAATACTTGTTTTCATTTGAGGCAGTATGACAGCTGCACGTTATGTTGATAATGTCTTACAAACCACTTTGATGCCTTATATACATGGCCGTCTACACCCCCATCTTTCAGCAAGATAAAGCGTGTCCCCATATTGCTCCTTTCAAACATGTGTGGTATATGATGGGAAGAACATTGTCCAATTTATACCATCCTCCACAAATTATGGCACAGTTAATCCATGAAGTTCAAGATGCATGGAAAGAGATACTACAAGCAGATATCTATCATATAATTTTGTCAATGCCTAGACGTGTATTCAGTTGGGGGGTCACCAAACACATTAATTTTTTTTATATACGTTATTAAAAATTCTTGAAAATTTTATTCTAGATGTAAATCTACCATATTGCAAAAAAATTGAGATTAAGAAATTTTCCTTCTGGGTGTAACACTTCTAATGTCACTTAGTATATAAAATTGGAAATTGGAAAATAGGTTCATAATGAGATGTTAGCGGACAAAGAAAAAATACATGAAAAAACGAACTGTAATGGCAAGAAACTATGCAAATTGCAAATGAGTTGTTACAGACTCATACATGATAGGCACCAAATTTAAGCACAAAAGAGACCACAAAATAATTGGATGAAGTACGGAAAGATGTTAACTGGATAGACCATTTAGTAATGGCTAAGAATAGTAAATCAGAACATTCAGAAGAGCCAACATAGACTCATTTAATTTACTGATAGTTATCCAAATAAAAATGAAAATAATAAAAAACTTTAAAAAGGTGTAAAGGAAGGAACAACGAAATATAATCAATTCCCCACTAGGAATTTAACACATGAAATACCTGCAATACGTCAACTTCTGAAGAAAATCCTTTCCAAAAACCTACATAGTCATTTTTTTTATTAGCGTGAGTTACTGTAAACGTTGGCGATTAGACTAATTTAATAAAGTTTACCAAATATTATATTAGAAATAATAAAAGTAAAATAAAAAAGATTCGTTAATAAAATCGCCACCTTTGATTGGAGCTAATCACGGGAGATCCTACCTATATAATAAAGTCACAATGGTAAATTATTTTCGGTTTCACCCATGCCCATTCAAATTAAAAAACAAGTTTAACAGAGTGCCCCTGGTGTAATCTATTCACGTTCTCTCCTCTATTTTTAAAAATTCGCAAGCACCTACTGTGATCCCTTTTATAATCTTTGCAAAGCCGCTAGCTCCAAGGTAGGTAAAGGTAGGTATAAACCAGCATTTCTTTCTTTCCCAAAAACGAACTAGGTAATTTGTATTATTTATTGTTTATTTTTTGTTGTATAGGAATAAGTAAATGATTAAATCTGAAGCACTTTCGTTTTGAAAAGGGGTTAAATAATACTTGAAAGATGATAGGTACTTGAGGTAGCGATTATTTCGATTTCTAAATAAGGATTTGTCACCGGGTTTCTCATGACATTGACGTGGGTTAAGATGGATGGAAATATATGCACTTTTGGAAGAGTTAACCAAGTGTGGAACATTTTTGAGTGACAGCTATACTTAATAATACACAGAAATTAAATCTGCCACCCACGTTTAGGCAGTCGGCGTTTAAAAGATATTGCTACCGGATTGTAGAGAATAAAAACAAAGATGATTATTTTGTTAAATATAATTTACCTTTTTGCATTATTAAAGCAGTGGTTATAAAATGCGCAGCATTCACATTATCAGAAATAATAGACTTAATTATTTTTATCTATAACTAATAATATTAACGCCTTTTCAAAACAAATTAAAATTTATTTGGTAAGTAGAAATCTAAAAAAAATAAAATTACTGTCAAAATATATTTCTACGACTGTTAAATAATATTTAAATTTGATTAATTGTGAAATCACATAAACTCCTTATTTGTTTATTAAATTATAACTAAATTTTCTACTTAAAAGTACCTAGAATTGACCAGGCGTGCTGTACCAAAAAAATATCTGAGACCTGGAATGTAACAGTTGGAGGTGGTAAAGGGGCTTATAACATATGAAAAAAAAATACATTAACTATTTCAATTATGGTCATAAACTTTTTGGGGGTGAAAAAGGGTGAAAAGGGGATTAAAACTGAAGTATTGCTGTTTGCGGCTAAAATTGACGTCAAAATGAAAAGTGCCCAATAGAAAAGTTGTAGATCATGTAAAAATCTAAAACTTTTCTCCTGGTAATTTTCTCACATAACCTCATTTTTTCGAGGAAAATGAAAAAAAAAAACATTTTTCGTTTTTAATTTTTAGTTTTCCAACGGATTCGTCAATTTTGATGAAACTTGGTGAAAACTTACCTTTTTATGTCCAAAATAACCTCGAATTTTCTCAACCTTGTAACATAATAATTTTCCGAGAAATTGGATTTTTCTGGAAAAATCTCTTTTTTTTCAACTGTAAAGTTTGCTCGGAAAATATTATTGGAAAAGGTTTTCGTGGGGCTCATTTTTTTCGTTTTTACGTCTACTTTTACATGAAAAATAAAAATACACCTCTCATTTAAAAATGTGCTCAAAAATGAAAAAAAAGCAAAAATGAATTTTGCAACAGCTAAATTTGCAATAATTGTTAAATTTTTGTTATGAAATATTAAAAAATGCAAAAGCCGACTCTTGCATTACATTCTACGGGAAAAATTACAAAAGAAAATGTATTTCATTATTTAGTCGGATTTTTAGTTCATTTGCAATATTATTATAAACACTCAAGTCTATTAATGAAGTTAATAATCCGAGCGGGGATTTCATGGTTTTTACTATTGTTGTATGCTGATTTGTTTATATATTATAAGGTTTTCCATGCGATAAATCGATTTGTTTTCTTATTTAACTTGATTTTACGCAGTTAAAAGTTCTTCTGTTCCGTATTCAGGTTTGTACTTGATCTTTAGTGGCCAACAATTTTTGATCTGTGAGCAGGAACAGCTGTGGAAATTGTCAAAGGTTATTGAAAGTTTACGCTTCCTTTAGGCCCGTATTAGACTTGGTCACTTGGCGACGTCACCGGTGGCGTCACCGGTGACATCACCGGTGACTGTACGGGCAGCCAGCCGCGACACCAGGAGAGTCACCAGTAGTGAGGCCAAGTCCACTCATTCAGCGCTGTCATCTCATCCGGCTAGGACATGCACTGTTTTGTTATCTGTTAACCTGAGTAAAATGTCTAGTGGTGAAAAAGATAAGAAAGGGAAAAAAGAAGATGATTGTGTTGAGTCCCAGTCTAGTGCGATGGAAGTTGTGGAAGTGGTATTACAGAGAAAGGAAATAAACAAGCTGATAATGCGAAAGAATGCCAGTTGCTATTAGAAAAAAAAGTGAACACGGAAGATTTTATTACTGCTGTTGAAGGCCATCCCTCAATTTGGGATGTAAGTTGCGATGATTATAGCAACAAAAATACAGTGGTGACGCAACAGCGGTGACTGTGTGTAATAGGTGCCATTTGATTCAATACCCAGCGATAATTCTTGGTCACCAGTGGTGACTCGTCTGGTCACGGGGCAGAGTCACCGGTCAGTCACCAAACGCTGGTGACGCAACCGGTGACCCTAGTGTAATAAGCGCCGTAAGAAATAATGCCCACCGACTAGTCAGGTAACCGGTGACGTCGCCAAGTGACCAAGTCTAATACGGGCCTTAAAGGCGTCGGTTTTGTGTTCATAGTTCAGTGACCTTAAATATTCTGAGAAATGCTGGTGTGGTGCAGTGATTCTAAAGTGTTTTGATAGTTTTTCACCTAGTTTTATTTGGGTAGTTGACTTTAATATTTTTTATAAAAATTAGAACCTTTTATATCTTTCATTTATTTTACTATTCATTCAATTGTTTAAACTTGACAAAAATTACTTAACAATTTACATTCCTGAGGTTTAACTGTCCGTCGACCTTCACAGACTTCTTTCTTAACTCAAACTGACTCGCCCCTATTAATTGTTTCTTAGATGTTCCAGAGGGTTTCCTTCAGAATTCCGATATTAGGAGCATTTTCTTTAATAATACATCTGCCTTTTTTTGTACATTATAATGATACACACAGAATATAATAGAATGTTCTAGTGTCAGACTGTATGCATTATACATAATTACTGATTTTAATAAGTCATACAATACGATTACAAATAAATAAACTTATACACTAATATTTGTAAGAAATTAAGTTTATTCTCTATGTATGTTGTCGAATTATTATTATTTTCTTAAATTGCAAACCATAATAATATACAGTGTGGAGACCACTTATGGAATAAAATTATTTGTGGGGTTAGCTTAGAAATTTATAAAAAAATTCTGGGACCCGTCAACTTTGAAAGTCAATACGATCTCAACGAACTATAATACCATGTAGGGTCTATTATGAATTGTACAGGGTGAAATTATGAAATTAATTATAATTTTGTTCAAAATAGTAAATACATCAAATATTTGACGTAATTGATTTTTTACATTAAAACAAATGCTCAAAATGTTCTCCACCTTGTTGTTGGCAATAACAAAGTTTCTAATAAAAGTCGTCCCAAACGTCCTCAAACGTTCAACTTTTGAGGATACTGAGTATGTGTCTCACGCTTCCAATGAAGATTTTCCTCTGACCAATAACCATACTTTTATCTATTTACTTCCCCGTTCAATGTGAATGTTGATTCATTGGAAAAAAGAATTTTATCAACAGCTACTTCATTTCTGTTCAATTTATTCATAATTTTTTCGCTGGATCATCTTCTATTAGTTCTTGCACAAAAGTCAATTTATATGGATGAAGTTTTTCTTTATGGAATCACTTTAGGACATTTGTGTGACTCACATTATTTTGACGAGAAATTTGACGTGAACTTGACTTTGGATTCTCCACGACACTTAACATAATAAGCACTTTCACGTCATCTTCAACGAAGTGCGGTTTTCTTTTTAATGCTTTGACATGTCCAAGTTCTCTGAATTGTGCATGAATTTTAGACACAGTACCTTGTGAAATATTAGGCGACTGAGGATAGCTCTGATTAAATAAGTCTCTGAGTAAATAAGTCAAATAGGACTTCTGCAATTATCGCCGTAACCAATCATCATTAGAATTTCAATCCGGTGAGTCTTAGTTAAATATTTCATTATTAATTCGCAAGATATTAGTTTTTGATTAAGAATTGACAACTACGATATTTAAATATCAACACATCAACAACTGACAGACTTTATTTGCCGATTTAGTTTAATTATATTGGCATAGTTATCTATACAGTTGTTACCTACTCGTTACAAAAAATGCTAACAAAACCCAAAATATTGATTCTTAGTGAAGAAATTTGAGGTCTGCATCCAGCTAATTAAAAATAAAACCATTATTTAAAGTGTGAAACATTATTATTTTCACAATTTTATGTATTTACTATCTTGAACTTTTTTTTTGTTGGCCTTTGGGTCGGAGCCCACGCAGCCAGAAAACAAATTTGACAATTTTTCAGCAATTATTTTATGTTTCTAACCAATTTGGACGGGCAGCCGCATTTGTTTAATAAACTGAATATTAACTATTATTTCCCCTATATACACTATTCAAATTTTTCCTCAAGGATTACAGACAAAGGATAAACTCTTCTCGCCCAGGGGTCATTCAGGGCATTCTGTATACACAAGACAAGGTGGACCTCGGATTGATTGGGTAAAAATTAACACGTGGAAAAACACAAAGGTTACAACAATACAACTACTATTACCTATATACAAATTTTGGCATCCCTAACAAAGGCTAATAGACAATCGAAAAATATGCAAGGATAGTAAATGCATTAAATTATAAGGCCGGTTTATTTTTAAGTTGGTTAATTTATTTGTAAGTTCTCTGGATTCTTTATCGTATTTCTTGCAATTAAAGAAAATGTGGTCCAGGTCGCCGATTTGTTGGCATGTTGGACAGAGATCGTCATCAAGTATTTTGATTTTATGAAGGTGAGCAGGATAACAAGCGTGGCCAAATTTTAATCTACTGATTGTTGTTACACTTTTTCTAGGGTATTTGTAATCTTCATACCAAGGTTTGTTACGCAAGTGGGGTTCCAAGAGGGTGTATCTGGTGGGATTAACGAAGCAATATTCTTTCCAATGATGTCTCCATTTGCTTTTCAGGTATTTTTTTAAGACGGTCATACGTTCGTCTAACGTTATGGAAATTTCTGTGTTAATGCCATCCAGTAAACTATCTTTCGCTAATTTGTCAACCAGTTCATTATTTACTATCCCTGAGTGAGCTTTAACCCAAAATAATTTAATTATTACACCATTTTGCTGTAAAAAATATATATTTTTTTTATATTCATAATGTATTGATTTTGGTAGTTAGAATTGGTTTCTGTATGGTGTTTTAAACTAGTTAGGACTGAGAGTGAATCGGAGAATATTATACCTTTAGAGATGTTATTATCTTGAATATATTCAAGTGCCTTCAGAATAGCAAAAGCTTCTGCAGTGTAGATAGAAGTCGATTTGTTTAATTTGTATTTGGCTGCAGTAACATTTGGTACTAGTTATGCACTTCCAGTTTCGTCTTGGTTTTTTGACGCATCTGTATAGATGAAAGTAAAATTGTTATGCATATTCGATATTTGGTTGATGATTAAGTTATTAAGTAAATGATTTTCTGAGTATGAGGGAACAATGACGTCAATTTTGACAAAGAGATTAAAAAATAATATATCTGTGGCAGCTGCATTATAGTCAGAAGTTTCTCTCAGACCTTCAAACAATGGTGGGGAGTTTTTGTGTTGCCAGCATCTTGAACAAAATTATAAATAATTTCAAAATTTTACTCTGTACAATTCATGATAGACCTACATGGTATAGTTCGTTGAGATCGTATTGTTAAGGAGCTTTTAAAATCATAAAAACATACAAGTAGTTTCATTAAAAATATAGATCATGGATGATGCCAGACTTGTACATTTAAAATGTTTAAAAAGCTCACATTTGACCTTCAAAGTTGACGGGTCCCAGCGTTTTTTTATAATTTTCTAAACTAACCCCACAAATAATTTTATTCCAAAAGTGGTTTCCACACTGTATATTAGGGTTAGTCAACTAATAAGAAACATACTATGGTTAAACAAATCACTATTGTCCCAGTTTTTTGGAATAAAAGGTGGATCTTTGGCAAGTAGACTTCAAGTGTAACCCAATATAAAAACCGGTATAAGCTTTAAATATATACGGCGAACCAAAAAGCAAATATTTTATTATCAACCGAATGATAAATATCGCCAAAATGTTTTTCTTTTTTTTTATTCGACGTAACAAACGAGCCCGATACCGCCAATATGCTGTATATCAAAGTGACTGTTCAAAATAAACGTCCTCTTTATGCTGAATCGTTTCGAAAATTTATAGCGTCAATATATTTATATGGAAGGCAATTTTGTGAGAAATCCATCTCTCTCTCTTTTTCTCTGTGTCCTTCTCCCCCTAATACGCTGACTGGTAGCAAATAGTTTGGTACCGATGCGATAATATAAACATATTACCCTCTCACGACTCTCAACGAGTCCTAGTCATTACTGTATAAGGCTTCTTTATGGTGTTAATGCGCTCTATTACCCTCGCGGTGAATTTACGGGGCCTTAAACAGACCTCCGTTCTATTTATCTACATCCGCTACGCATCACACGATTTACTGCCCTTTTGCCACCGACCCACTAATTTATTTTCATCGCCGCGAACAAAAAACTCTTTTATTTTCGCATATAGAAGTCGTCCGCTTTACTGGGTGGCGATACAATTAACTGTTATCATCTTTCAATTTCTCCTTAAAAATAAAAAACATCTTCTGAATCTAAGAAATAATTATGGAGATAGGTTTTATCTGAATGTGCTCTGGATCAGCATCGCAAAAATAGCTATTTATAAACAGGATATTGACTAATAATTTGTACTTTTGGATTTAAAATGGATATAAGAAGAGATTTAAGGTTTCCTTCCTTACTTACAGTTGGTTCGGTAAATATTGTCCCATCTCCCATTCACATATACTAAGTGACATAAAAATCCGAACACCCAGTTTAAATGATTTTATTTTAATAAAATTTGGTGAATCTATTATTTGACTGAAATAAACAATTGATAAAATTTTCAGCCTTATTAGTTGAAGATTCCGTTGAAGAATCCAAAAATGAATATTGTAGCCGTAGTAAAGATCCAAATTTTGCGAATTTTGGTTCTTGACATTCTTTACGATTGGTTACGATGCCTAGGGTACGGAAACCTGTACGATTTCGTCAACTTAGTTAGTTTGATAGGGGTCGTATCTAGGAGTATTCCTAGATCAGACTCTCATGGTACACACACATACAAAAAACCACGCAAAAAGCTATATTGTCATTGGGTAGATGTAGACGAATGTGTGGAAAAAATTGGGGGCATAACCCTAAAATGACCATAAGGTTATATACAAGGGTTATTAGACCCATAATAACCTACGGGTCAGTAGTATGGTGGACAAAGACACAGCAAACTGGAGCAGTAAGACTGTTAAGTAACATACAAAGGTTAGCTTGCCTGTGCGTTACGGGGGCTATAAAAACTACTCCTTTAGCTGCACTGGAAATCTTGTTAAACATTCCACCATTACACATATATATACAGGGCGAAGCGAGAGCAGCCATGTACAGATTAATACATAATCAGCAGCACGAGATATAGCTTTGCCAATAAATTTAAAATAGTTATACCAGGCAATGAAAAGGCAGATGAAATGGCTAAACTAGGCTCAACAATGCCTTTTATTGGACCGGAACCTTTCTGCGGCATTGCAAAAAATATAATAAAAACGGTCATGAAAACATGGGTGGCACAAAAATCACGGGAATGGTGGTGGAATTCACCAGGACAAAGGCAAGCGAAACAGTTCATAATAGAACATTCGCAAAAGTTTACGTCAGACTTATTGAGTAAAGACAGGAAAACGGTCAAAACTGTAGTAAGTCTATTGACGGGGCACTGTAAGCTAAACAGGCATCTTAAGCTGATGGGGTTAACAGAGACGGATCTGTGCAGATTCTGTCACCTAGAAGAGGAAACACCAGAGCACATCTTATGTCAGTGCGACGGACTCAAAGCTTATAGACTTCGTTAAGAGAGTCGTACTGGGGGATGTAATCTAGTTTTTCGAGGACCACAATAGATCTGAAAAGGTCGCAGTGGAGTAGGCTTCTGGCCACCTCTTAAACATCTATCTATCTAGGGGTCGTATAGTGGGACTTCGGGAAGCTGGATACCGTGGTTGGGTGTTGTCGAGAAGGCCGTACGCAAAGAGCAGAGAATGTCACAATAGACTTCTTTCAACATAATGATGTCACATTGTTACTTTGGCCGCCCGTGCTCCCAATTGAGCACGTGTGGGATATGATTGCTCAATTTGCAACGTCCTCCTTAGATTCTAGAAGAACTTCGAGAGGAGTTGTTGGTTGCCTTAAATGAGATACCACAGGAGGATATTGACCGCCTCATCAGAAGCATGCCTAGGCGCGTTGGAAAATGCGTAACACATCGGGGTGCATCCACACATTATTAAAGGTAAAAAGGCTTTAAAGCAATGCAGTCATTTTGAAATTTTTATCATTTACCTACTTATTATGCTTCAGTAAGTACATATACAAAATTTTATAAAAATAAAATCACTTAAACTTTATGTCACTTAGTATTTAAATGCAATACACAATACATTAAGTAACACGTAGGTCGGAGATTGATGGTTTTATTAGGTTGTGGGTAAAGTAAACATTATTTATTATTGTATTGAAGCTGGTGTCTCAAATGTGGGCTGAATCAAAAAGTTTAAAGGAAACACAAAGTACATCCTACATTACACTTTCATATTTAATTATATTGATTAAATTTGATTTACAAAATTTTTTGGTATTTGATAGTAACTCTTATTTGGTATTTTTGTACAATCGAGATTTTGTGTCATTGATTGTGACTGATTTAGAAATTTGTAAGGAATTTGAACGGATTTTCTTTGTTATTCAAAATTTTTTTAAGTTCTTCTCTCTACTTATTGTAACATTTTTACAGCCTGATGATGGTCCCATAGGACCGAAACTAGTTGCTACAGTTTAATAAAAAGTTTGTGGGATAGACATTTAGGTTCAAAGGAAACACATTTAGTAATGTGCTACCTAAACCTTTATTTTGTTAATTTGTTTGGGAAATTAAACCACAATCCTTTTTTCTGTTTTTATTTCTTTCAATGTTTCGGTAGCGTTCTAGCTATCGTTATCAAGAACTTTAGATTTTAATTTAAAAATAAAAACCATTCATGAATAGTTATGGTCTTTCAGAAAATTGGGTTAATATTTTCTACATTGGTGAAAGAAAAATATGATTTATATAATTCAGTTTAATGGAGTTCTACCCAGAATCATAATGAAATCAACCAAATGATAAACCCAAAGTCAATGTCACAGATTTTTATTGTTGAATAAAATCTCTTAGCTACTAGTTTCAGCCATTATCAGGCTATAAAAAACAGTTATGTTAAATTGATTGTACTAACCCTTACTTTTTGGAAGTCCATCTTATTAAGAATAATGAAAAACTCTTCGTTTTACCAAAACTTCCAATATTTATTTAAAAAATTGCTTTATTAACTTTAATGACAGCCGTTTCGCTAGACTTAGCATCGTCAGATTGACATATTGAACTTACATTTTGTTTGTTTGTAGCTAGGTACCTGATGTTTATTAGGTAGTTATAAGGCTAGACCAAGTATGGAAGTAATAAGACATAACAATATTAAAGCCTAGATGTTATGAGCCCTAAGGGATTATCCTGGATGTACTTCCCTCTAAGATCAGTATAACTGTGCAATGATATAGAAAAACCAGGAAAAAACTATATCATGCTGATCTTTACAATAACTTAATATATTTGTGTTACAATTACGTCTTATCTATGTATAAAATGAAGACTCAATCAAAGCAAACACTTTAAAAGTGGAGAACTTCCCAGATTTATTTGTTCATTAACAACTTTAAATTGTGGATCTGCTAGATGTCTTTTTATTTCAAGTTCTTCAAGGAAATCTAAATTTTGTTTTTTATTACAAGTGTGTAGTATTTGGATGTCATTGATGTGTAAGAGTGAGGTTGGATGTTCAAGTAGGTGTGAAGAGTTTTTCATTATTCTTAACAGTTATGTTAATCGTGTAAATTAATAAAGAGGGAAAGAAAAACAAACCTTAGTTGTTTTAAAGTTATAAATATAAATTTGATATTTTTGTCGAAGGGGACAGTGAACAAGAGTATAAAATAACAAAACCAACAGATTAAAATGAAATAGGTACTTAAAAACCAACGTTTTAATTTGGTGGAAATAAATAAACAAATTAAATAAAAAAAAAGAGGTTTTATAAATAAGGTAAATAAGCTCGGCACTTTATACTTTAAGATCAGTCTCTGGGGAGTTTTTTTAAACTTCCAATACAGTCTATTTTGTCCTCTCTCCGAATCACGGCGTCAATATACCCTTTCTTTTTGAGGTAGGTGTTGTGCGACTGAGCATCAACATCTTTAAGGAGTCTATATAGGGATTTCTTAAAAGAATATTAACACTTCCTTTCTTATTATTTATTTTTGAAAAGATACTTGCCTTATTTTCTTTCGAAGTTGCCAAACGAGGCATGAAGTAGTAAATTACTAAGTACGTAGTTTCTAATAAGAATTTATCTAAAAAGAGAATTGTAGGTACCCATCGAATACAATAAAATATATTTTCAAAGACGGACACAAAGAGGTGCAAGAACCACAAACAGTAGCAAATTTTTGGTAAGAAATAACACGAACAAAGATAGATATCTTTGTCTATTTTTGAAGTTCATTGGAAAAATAGATTCCATTACAAACGTTAGAAAAGACAGATTTTTTGACAGTTCAAACGAATTGGGAATAAGACATTTGTATACAAACGTTTTTGGAGTTGTTTTTTAACCAAACTGTCATTAAAAACATTTAGGATTATAACAACTTATGCATTTGCAAAATATCAGCAGAATCAAATTATCTAACGAATGAAGCTTTTTGTAGTTGATTTATAAGTATCACATGTTATTTTATTAATTTTATTTCTACCACACAAGGTTATTAGCACTAAAGTGAATAATAAAAACAATAAGTATTTCAAAATGCTAATACTTTAGATAAACTTACCTGCTTAGACAATTTCTAGACAATTAAGTAGCCACAGCAATAATGCATCGAGCTACAAATTTTTAATGTACTCGTTCAAGATTATAAAAAAAACAAAATAGCTCCTTCTATCAATTCCAAATCCCTTCAAATATTGCCAACATAGTCAGATTCAGATATGTATTTAAAATCTTCTAGAACTGTGCACTCTTTAGACTAATACTGTAATTCGAAAATTCTATTAACGGTCATTTTTTGTTATAAATAGGGTTTTTCAAACAAAATTTTTCAAGTAATTCAATCATTTTCTAACCGGGAACTAAATAGTAAAATGTAGGTACTCGAAGGAACAGTACTGCCACCTGCATAACCACAAACCAACCGTGAAACCAACATCTGCTGTTACTTCAAAAGAACAGGGTTGTAAAATATAGTAGGTGTGACAAATGAGACTGATTTTTTACCAAGTTTGTGACTACCCTGCGAACCTGAAACTTCGTTCAGTAAATCTAACATCCCTTTTTTATCGACATGTCCAGGGATTACCAAAACGTGAATCCTCCAAAACGATAATGCTTCATATCATCGTGCCTTACGAAACCCGTACCTAATGACTTTTTTATTCTTGCGAATTAAACATGTCACGAAAGGAACGTTTTTTGAGTCTGTAGAATTCCAGACTTCCGCGACGGTACTCTAGGAGCTTCCAGCTGAAGCCTCCAGAATTGTTATGAAAACACTGGTACAAAAATGCGTACATGCCGAAGAGTATCTTGGGGATCATATTGCTATACCTTAATCTTTAAATATACTTCATTTCTGGACTCATTAATTGTAACCCCACATTTTTATATTTTAAACTATATTATAGTGATACTACAGTGGCCCTGACAATAAGCCAAGATAAACAGTGGCGAGCATAAAAAAAAACAAAAGCATAATCAAAGAAAGTAGAGAACTAATACAAGAAAGAAGAAACAAAAGAGTGAAGAAGCAACCATAGAAGAAGAACTAAGGGAAATGAAAAGACAAATCTTCAAAGCAATGAAAAGAGATACAAGAAAATACAAAGGGAGAGAAATTGAAGGAACTATTAGAGTAACAAAAGCATGAAGGAAAGAAACATGCAAAATGGGAAACAAAGATGCAGAACTTACTTCCAATTAAAATTAAATATTAAATATAATGACAAATATGGAGCACTGTCAACCAAGGACCAAAAGAACACAAAGAATAACAAAGCACCATGGAAAGACAAACAGTTTCAGAAGCAGTAAAAGTAGGAGTCAAATATTTTACTACTAAAAATAAACGGGCTTTTCTCTGTCCATTTAATCGTAAAATCCCCAAGAACTGGCATAATTTCATTGTAACAGTGCTTTACAAAATAAGGAGATATAAGTCACCCTTATAAACTATGTACATCAATTATAACCAGCCGACTAGAAAATAAATTTGGATTTCTATCACCCTGTGGAGCAGGAAGGGTTTTCCTGTGGGTTTCAAAACATTAAAACACTCATAGAAAATAAAACATATCTTTAGTAATGACATTCGTGGATTTCCTCAAAACCTTCTAGACAATTGAGTAAATGAAATGTAAAATACACTTTAGAAATATCCAGTAGACTACCGATATACTAACCTAAACTAAAACATTAGCAGTAAAACTACATGAAAATACTAACCTCAAAACTACTGAACTTGCTGTTCAATCATGGAAAGTACATTTAAATAATTGGACTGGAATCAGAAAGTTATAAACATAGATGTCAAGAATCTAAATAAATTACGTTTTGAAGATGACATAGTGCTCTTCTCGGAGAATCTAGAAGAAATACAATTGATATTGCAGGACCTACAGGAGGTGTGTGGAGAAGTCACATATCATCTACCAATTCTATATCATGTTCCGTTTGGTTCTTGTTTACTTTGTTTGCTTCTAGCTATTTAAAAGACAAAAATCTTTCATATGATAAATTCATTATTTAGTTTCACTTTAATTTAAGTTGAGATAGGTGTTAAATTTTAAAATTTAAACAATGAATGTTGATGTATTGGGTAGAAGGCGGGTACGTAGGGTGTACCTCAATGAATTTCAAGTTGCTAGAGCAGTGGCATTGATCGAAGTGGGATATTCCAGGCGTCGTATAGCCTGTTAAAAATGAAGGTTTATAAATTTACTATTTTAAAAGTGTACTAAAGTCTAGAGCGTCTCGAAGACTATAGATACTTGTTGTTGTCACTTGATTTTTATAAATAATGAGAACTGTCTTTGTCATAGAATTGTCAGTAATATATTTTTTTGATGCTGTCTTTTGCTAATTTTAAAATATTAAAAGTTTTCCATATTTGTCCAGTTATTTGACGGAAGATCTTTTACGCGTAGTATTTGATCCTTTTCCTTACATAGCCCAAATGCTTAATGTAAATCATTCTGCGGTTTCCAGAACTTAGAATCGCTACTAAATTTACGGCGTGGTAAGAAGAGCCCCTTATCCTAATCTATAAAGGGCAACAACCCAGAGAGAAGATCCTCTTTTACGACTTTGGGCAATTAGGAGTCGTACCACTACTGCTAGAACACTGCAGAATCTCCTTGTACAAGCTACAGGAACGCGAATTTCGGACCAAACGATACAGACTTCACGAAGGACAACTCCGTGCAAGACGACCCCTAGATTAACTCCAGCTCATCGAAGAAACCGAAGAAACTTTTGTCAAGATCATCTTGATTAAACTTTACAGCAGTGGGCCAATGTAATGTGTACAAATGAAAAAAAAATCATGTTATTTAATAATGATGGACGTGTAAGGGTATGGAAATGTGTCGGTGAAAGACATTTGGATTGACTGTGTTCAGCTATGGGCTGGTATAACTTTAAGAGGGCGCATGGAGCTTGTGGTATTTCGGTAAAGGACTTTAACGCTATCTGTTACATAGAGGAGATATTAGAACCTAATGTCGTCCCATTTGCCCATAATATGGGCGATGGCTATATTCTACAACAAGACAATGCCAGGCCACACGTAACTAGGGTCGTGAAAAATGTCTTACTGGAGCAAAATATCAATGTCATGAGATGGCCAGCTAATAGCCCGGATCTAAATCCTATTTAGCATCTTTGGGATGAACTGGAAAGACGTTTGAAGGATCATCAACCCTTCCAAAATTTGAACCAAGTGGCAGATGCTATTTTGGCGATTTGGCGATTTATGAACAGTTACCATAACAAGTAATTCAAAATTTGGTAGAAAGCATACTTCGTAGTTGTGCCGAAGTTCTTAGTGCCAGAAGTGGACGTACTAATTATTAATTTTCATTATTTAATTTTTTTTCTTAAATAAATTTTATTTCTTTTTGAAACTTTGCGTTTTTTTAATCATATTACCAAACACTCTTTTAAAGAAAATATAAGAAGGGCATCTTATAAACTATATTGAAATGTTTGACAAAATAATACATATTGCGTTACTAATTGTCATTTATTGGATTTTAAAGACATGTCTCTATATTCATTTACCATACATTATTATGAACTGAAAAATAAGTTAAAAACTTATTTTGATTGTATAGCGAGCTGGAAGAAGAGGTCGATTGTCTTTTGCCTTGCGTTAATAATTCAGTCAGTCAGAGCGCTGCTATCAACTCGACTATGTACATGTACATATGTCGGGTCATTAGCAAACTGTGTACATCAACGGCTGCCATCATAAACACGTCATCGTGCAGAACGCTTCACTCGTTAGTCTTCGCAAATAGACGACTATTAAGACTTTTGCGGATACCGTAAGCCAGCGGTTAAGCAAGATAAACGAAATGTAAAACTTTCACAAGAAAAAAAATATTTATTGGTAGTTTCGGTTTCGTAAAAAACTTTTCTCTAAAATGTGTGTTAATTTTGATTAAAATCATTTAATTGCATTTATTATACCTTCCTTTAACAGATTTAAAAACGTTTAATACGTAGCGACTTTACACCAAGTGTCACATAAACAACAATCAATTACATTATCCGTTTTAATTTATCTCGATAATCCTTCGAGATGTAATTATTTAGATAAAACATGAATTATTGGTCCCGATCTCCAATATTTCATGTACCTCACACGCAACATTCTGTAATCGCGCTTAATGAATACAGTGGCTTTGTGTGTGTCATGAATAAACATTAATTATTCTTCTCGACGAATAAATTAACGTAGATGATAGTGTTTCATTTTTAATCAAAAGTTTCTTTTTAATTTCACACTCTTAATTTTTCACAACCGATGAACTTTTTTGTTACACGTCAAAACGAATAAATAATAAATTAACCTTCATTTCTTATGTAAATTTATGACGATAGAAATCTAATTCAATTTATTATTATACACGTTATTTAATTATCTTATACTTTAGAACATTTTTTGTAACGATTTGACAAGTGACAGTGACATTAATTATCCTTATAGTTTTAATTAGATAAACAGTTGACGCAGGAAGTGATTTTGTACAGCTGTTCTTTGTCGGGGAGAATGTTGTTTGTTTTGAAAAATGCGTGACTAAAAGTAGTTTTCGTTAATAACGATCGCTGAACTGTTCCAAACAGTTTATTGTGTGTTGATCTTAAGTTGAAACAGCACCACGTGGACTTCCTAGAACTGTATATATCACCATCACCACCACCGCAAGTAAAAGCCGTAAAGATACGGGCTGTTTCACATAAATTATCCTCGCCTCATTTGATAGCCTAGCGCAGTAAGTGCTTTTCTAAATTCTTCCAAATGCCATTTACACTCTTAACTACGCACTAAAAATGGAATACGACTACTATATCTGTATATTTATAGTCGAGCTGTCAAATAAACAAAAGATTTTATTACGCATTGTTTTCTTTTCCGAGATGAAAAATGTACAAAAGTTTATGGATTTTCGCAGAAAATATCGTTCGGTTGATTCGAGTTGCAGCATTTGTTGCAATTCTCGTCGAATCTTGGAATGCATTTTCTTATATTGTAAATGTGGGTTATTCATCGTTCCCTACGGTGTTATTTTTGTAAATTAACTAGACGACAAGTGTGACACATTTTTACGATCTATTGTACATGTTAATTCAAAATGAATAACGTTATTTAATATATTGACTGAGCTAATTTCGCCACCGTTCTCCAATCAAAAATAGTATATACGAGGGTTGCCTTTTATATTTCGGGATTTAGCAACCCTGGTGTTGCAATCTGCCAACTGACAGCTCTATCGTAAAGTTGGACAGTTTTGAGGTTGTACGTACTCATAACGTTTTGACATACGAGCGCTATTTGTGTTGTTTACAGTAACTTAAAAGACCCA
This sequence comes from Ophraella communa, assembly GCA_035357415.1. Lineage (NCBI taxonomy): Eukaryota > Metazoa > Arthropoda > Insecta > Coleoptera > Chrysomelidae > Ophraella > Ophraella communa. The sequence continues at coordinate 14,167,676 of CM068994.1, read as the reverse complement.
AAAATGGAATTAAATCGTGAACATTTTTTACAACTTTCGACGTAGATTAACTCAACAGTGCATGGATAAACTTAATTCAATTTTTGCCGATAAAGCTCCATCAACGACCAGTGACCTATCGTGAGGTTGAGACCACAAATCACCTACTCCTAGATGTTTCACGCAGATGGCTCAAGGTCATGCTATTTTATTAGTATGTGTTTCAGACAAATAGATGGAAGCACCATTGAATTTTAGTAATATTTTGTAAAATTTCCTGTTGTATCCACAACCCACCGCTGCCAAATGCCTGTTGTCAATTGTCACTAGTTTTGGTTTATAACAGTTTGTAACGGTTTGTGTTTATAACTCTTTATAGTTGTAATTTTCAAATTTCATCAAATCGTTTTCAAGTGATATAGTTAGTTTTAGTGATAAATTTCAATTTTTAAACAATAGTGTGTGTAAGGTTTTATGATGCCACGTTATTTGAAATGTTGTGTGCCTAATTGCACACCAAAATATATAAAATAGGCATACATTTCCAAATCCAAATAAAGACTTACAAAAATTCAAAGCATGGTTAAATAATGATGAATTGAAGACGATGGAGCCGCTAGCTGTGTGTCAAACAAAGAGAATATGCCATAAACATTTTGATGTGAAGTATATTACAGTTTGGTCCAATAGATTATATAAATGTTTTAATAACATGTTTCTTATTTTGGCCTTTCTGTAAACAGTCAATTGCCAAAAAACTGTTAATTTCCTTAAATATTGCTCAGTAAATGACTTTTTATTTTTTTATTAAAAAGTCGAATATATTTATGTACAATTATAAATTGTTTGGCAATTACATTAGAGTTTACAAGGTATTAACAACGTTAATTATTGGCAAGCAATTGTGTGTGTACAATATAATAGGCTTTTTAGTCAAACCTGTAATTTAGTTATGAAGAACAAGGATCTTCAAACCAAGTGTAAAAATAATGCCAATTTAAATTTAGCGCCCATTCTTCTTTCCTCAGTAACAACTCAAGGAACAATTTACCCACTACTTAATTGTGTTTCAGTTCTATAGATGGCGCTAATTTTTGTCATTTAATGAAAGCATTGTCGTGAACTATCTAAGAGTAGGTGATTTGTGATTGAGACAACCTTAGGCATTATTGGGACCAGCATATATTCTATAGCTTTGTTCGGGTTTACTTGATTACTGTTTTCAAACTGTCAGGATTCTGCGCACAAAAAAATCCTGTGTTCGGGTTTTTCTTGTACGGTTTTCGAACCGTTCTATAATTTTAGTTTGGTGTTCGGGTTTTATTTCGGACTGTTTTCGGGCGATTTGAAAACTGTCAAATCAGTCCAAGGTTAAAAGTAAGAATTTTTCGTGGACTAATTGACGCATGCGCTTGGTCATTTTCATTATTTGTAGTGTGCATTTTAAATTAAAATTATCTTGGTATTTTAATTTATTGAGTTCATTATTATGGATTTATTGGAATAATTCTCGTCAGATTCATCCTCATCTTTTTCATCATCAAGTGATGGATTGGAGATGGTAGCAAATCTTTTTTTACCCGAATTATTACAGAAAAAAGTAAAAAATGTGAATTATGCCGAATAAACAGTACCCCTTTATAGTGATGAACAGTTTATCCAACATTTTAGGTTTGTGGACAAAATAATTTACTTTTTGTATCAGATATTAAAAAATAAGGCGTTCAGGTTTTTTCATTTGTTGATAGTTTTCAAACCGTACATAAATAGTCCTTGGATTTAGTCTAGTGCACATCCGTCCGAAAAACGAAACCCGAATAAAGCTAATATTGCATAAATATTTGACTGTCAGAAAAAAATTGGTTCGCATTGGATCCCACACAATTTGTCAATCGCTCAAAAAAAGGCCCGCGTCGATTGGTCCAAGGAAATGCGATCGCGGTGCTTCGAAACACGTCTATGACATCGTGACAGGTGATGAATCGTGGATTTACGCGTATGAGCCCGAAAGTAAACAGCAGTCGACTGTAAAGGTGTTTTAAGATGAGCCGAATCCAATAAAAGTTGTTCGCGCACGAAGCACTTCCAAATGGTCGCCTGTTTCTCGGAAAAACTAGACATGTCGCAACCGTACCACTAGAATAACGCAGAACAGTCAATTCTGAGTGGTACACAATTAATTGTTTGCCAGTTGTCTTCCAAGAAATCAGAAAACCGCCGAAGACGGATCAATCTTCACCACGACAATGCGAGCTCTCACATATCGGCTCAAACAACTGCATTTTTGAGCACCTTAAACATCGATTTGATGAATCATCCGCCGTAGTTTGAAATTCAATTTTAAATATGTAAATTTTGAATAAAAAGATTTTGAATAAAATGCCGACGTCTATTGATAGTTGCTAAGTGGTTGCTAGGGACGCCGTGCTATTTACTTTACAATTGTGCGTTTTCTTTATCATGGGTTACAAGGCATCTTACATTGATTAACGATTATGTGTTATTGACCACTTACAGTGGTTGTGATAGGTAAATACATTTAAATTACATGGGGGCAGAGGAGTTGCAAAATATTTTATTAATCTCAATTCTAGCATTTTGTAATAAAAGAGAGAATCGTTTTGGGCTAATTCGAAAAAAGTTTTTTTATCTAAAAAACCTAAACATCTGAGAGGAAAGAACAGACATTTGTTTCTAACTTCAATTTATGGACTTAAAATTCATTTCTATTAAGTATTTAAAAACCTACTTTGAATGATATTTAATTTCTAGGAGAATTATTAAAACAAAACTATTTAATGCAAGAAAGAAATCTTCGACTGACAAAAACCGTACATAAAATACATTACTAGAGGCCGTGGATTCTAAGTAGACCTGTGACGTCAACCGGCGCAGTACTCAAATTTGTGTTTGAAAATTTTCCTATTAACTATACTAATAATTGCAGCCCTTACTGATTCATTCTGGTCAGTCCGCCGTTTACGTCGTATTGTCTCTTTGAATAGCGCAGTAAATTTTGCTTATTTTTAAATTATATTATTTAGTTTAGTGTATTTTAATTATAGCAGTGCACCGCTGCCATTCAGTTGTGCGCAACTATTTACGACGTCACGGGTCTACTCAAAATCGACGGCCTCTAATAATTTTAATACTACTATGTGTGTCTAAAAGGCTCGAATATTTAGTAATATTTAACTGAAAAATGTAAGAATATGAGAAAATGTTTGACCTTTCCTAAAATTTAAATAAGTAAAATAACGTTTTGACGGTCTGTATGCACCAACAGTCGGTTCTAATTTAATCCACGTCAGAAACTGTTAAATGGATATGCGCCAACTCAATGAGTGGTTAAATCCAACCGTTATTTGTGATCACCCATATTCTGCTGGTTACTAAATTCAATCGATGTTTCATAACCTCAATTATATATATATATAATTATATATATATATAACAAAGATCAGATTTTGTTCTTCTATAAAACTTATGATTTTCTGATAATAATGCTATAATTCTGTACTTTTTCCATTATCTTACTTATTTCTCCTTTTAGATAATAATCTTATTCAATTTTTGGTGTCACACTTTATTTGTTATTAATTTATGGTATTTCCTAATTTTGTAAGATATAAGCTTATTGGTACGATCAATTTTAATTTTTTGAGTTTACTTTTTCACATAACTGACTTTTAAGGCATGTTTTTTGTAAAGTTTAATGTATTCTGTAATGTTGACTTCATCCTTAAGTTTTTTCTAGCCTAATAGGCTAAAACTAGTTGGTGTTCCAACTTGACATTATTAAAATACTAAAAAAAATCTGTGACATTAATTTTATGTTTTTCTCATTCTCATTGAAGTTATGGATTATTTATTTCTTTTACATAACTTACAAGTTACAAAAAAAATAACATATTTTATCAACATTCGGTTTATATTTTTGAAAGGGATATTATCGATTAAAGTAACTACACCTTAGAGGCAACGACACATCTCATATTCAATAGATCCATCATAAAGCCAATAATTTGTGGCGACAGTCGAGGTTGATAGAAAGATGATGTATTCGCATAGGCAATCCTCCACCCCTCCCAGTCTACTCCATCAATCTTCATCGCCGATGTCAACGCTAATCTGGCGGATGGGACACAATCCAATATAATGGCCGGCAGGGGCCAGTTACGTAAGCCCTTTGTGTTACGAACAGCTTCATATTGTTACAGCTGTCAAATGGATTTTAACAAAGAACTCGACGAACTTGAGCACAAAAGCCACGTCGATTAACTGTGTCTATAAGTACACGGCCGAATTCATTGTTGAGCATTTTCAGTCAAATCCGAACATGTTATCTTCTTCTTTGCAATTGAGTAGTCCACTTGCAAAGTGCGCTATACTGTTCAACCATTTCTTTAAGAAAATCAATTAAAATATTTTTTTCTAAAATTAAGTAATAAATATATATGTTGATTGTCATATATTTAATTATAGTTATTTTGTTTTATTTTATGATCAAAAAATTAAATGTCAGTTAAATGGTTATAATTTTATTTGAAAATTAAAATTGAACAAAGAGATTTTTGCAAAAGTATTGATAACTTAGCACACTTTGCAAGTGGACTACTCAATTGTTTATTACAAAATATGATTTGCAATAATATTTTACATAGAAAATAAAAAATATATTTAAACATAAAATAAGTTTGATTAAATAAGAACAATGTTGAAATTTTTATTTTCAATTTATGTTTAATACGTTCCACTAATATTTTAACGACTCCCTACATTGAGTAATAAGTACACTTTTATTAGAAGGCGCTATGGTAAACTTTTATTGATATTTTTATGTTAACAATAGTTTTACTAACAATTTTAAAGAACGAACACTTCTACAGTCATAAAGTTTATTACATTTGCACATTTAATTTTACCTAAAATGTTCTTTGATCTTAAAAAGTATTCTTTGAAATTCCTTGTATACCCGGCAATAAAAATAAACGAGATAATAATCTTCCCAAAACATAAATCAACAGTTTATAATAATAAAATAAAGTTTCAACAATTTGTTTTAATCTTTTCTAAAATCAAAATTATGAACCATTAACTAGTAGCTGGTTTTCAAAAGACATATAGATAAAATAAAATTACGATAAATTACAATGTAAAGATGGTAGCCGGAAAACGGTGCTACGCAACGGGCGGTTACCTATCAATGGAATTAATAGAAAAGAAAGGTATATCATATCCAGGAAATAATTATTAAATTTATTGGAGTGACCTTTATTTGGTTAAAGTCTGAATTGACTTTTTTTAAAGCGTTGGTATTGATTGTAAACATTTTGACAAATTCTGGTGGTACAGTGATTGTAAAAGTCCTTTCGATAGTTTTTCATTTCGACTTTTATAAATTTCTAAAAACTTGAAAACTGTTTTTCATCATACCTCTCTGAAGGAGGTATGGAGGAAATGGAGAAAGAAAAATCCAAGTACTGGAATCAGCTAAAAGGACTGAGGCAATCTAAGATACTACTGGGGAACTATGACCAGAAGAGATCTCTTAGCTGCCTCAACCTCAGTAAAAAAAGGCTCCGAATTTTAACGGGAATATTAACCGGGCATTGCCGGTTAATCTAACCACATGAAGGAACTAGGGTTAGCAGATGAAGCAAAGTGCAGATTCTGTGAGGAAGAGGATGAAACCTCAATACACATACTCTCAGAATGTCCTGCCTTGCAAAATTCTAGGACTAGATACCCAGGAGCACATGAAACAGAGGAAGGGGATCTACCTGATTTGAAGCCCGACGATGTCCTAAGCTTCCTCAGGAAAATAGGACTCGAAGAGCTGCTATAGGTCTGAGGCAATATCAGAACATGGCAAGTAAAGGGGGACACAATAGATCCTATAGGTCGCAGTGTAATTATCACCCCTAACTCATACATACATACATACCTCTCTGAAAACACTATGTTTACATGTCTATTTGGCGCACGGAAAAGGGGCTTTTCCCGTGCGCTAATGACATTAACTGGCTACTAATAAAACATACTATTGAAAGTTCCTTAATAACCGCAAACAATGCTTGTTTATTTTCCTTAGCAACGTTAAACAACGCTTGTATATTGTGACAGTTTTTCGAATTTGTATTCAAAATATTTTTAAAATGATTTCTCCAGAAGAAAAAATATCACTTGAAGCTGCGACAGTAAGTGCAGAATTACTGCCCAGGAAGTCTTGTGAGAGATATGAAAATGAGTACCGTCTATTTTGCAAGTGGCGTCAGCAAAAAGAAGTTAACACAGTAAGTGATGATACTCTTCTCGTTTATTTGTCTGAAAAAGCCAAATCCATGAAAGCTTCAACTTTATGAAGTCGATTTTCAATGTTAAAAAGTTGTCTAGCAGTAAAAGAAAATGTGAATGTTAGTAACTTGCCAAAATCTATTGCATTTCTCAAACGGCAAAGTGTTGGTTACACACCAAAAAAGTCCAAAGTATTAACTGCAGACCAAGTCGCCAAATTCATACTTGAAGCACCAGATGAGAAGTGGTTATTAACTAAAATAATTTTAATATTTGGTATTTTCGGTGCATGCAGAAGAGATGACTTGATTCGATTAACTTTGGAAGACGTGGAAGACAATGGCCGGTTTTTGGTGGTATTCCTTCGAGATGGCAAAACTCACAAATCAAGAAGTTTTACCATTACAAAGGAAGGATGCCCCTTTGATCCATGCAGTTTTTATCGCAAATATATTAATCTAAGGCCTACAAATATGAAAACTACAAGATTACTTATTGCGTATCGTAATGGTAGATGTTATGCTCAACATGTAGGTTGCCATACTATAAGTGGTACAACAAAACAGATTGCTGAATATTTGAACCTGAAGAATATACTGGACACGGCTTAACACGATATTCAGCGTCTATGTTAGTCGAAGGAGGAGCGAATTTGCTTACCCTAAAAAGACATGGAGGTTGGCATTCGTCGATAATAGCTGAAGGCTACATCGAAGAATCAGTAAGCAGAAAGATTGAAGTTTCTCGTAAATTGTTCAATCATTCAAGAATAGGAAACACAACGTCAACACCAGAAGCCATTGTAGTTGGGAAAGACCAAGAAATAAATACTAATGTACCTTCGACTTCATCAACTACAATTCTACAAAATGAAATGCCTGCTAAAGAATTGCACATTTACAACAACACAAATTGTAACATAAATATTTCATTTAGTAAAAATTAAAAATTAGGTATAGGTTTTTGTTCGTTCATGTTTAAAAATTAAGGTTTCTAACAATGTGTAGATTTTTTTAACTTGTTTTTTGTTTTCAGAGAGGTATAATGAGTATCGTTCATTACACGTCCATAAATGCTTTTCCCGTGCTTGCATGACTTCCCGAATTTATCACACGCGCACGGGAAAAGCCTATTTTCTGGACTCCTAATGAAATATACTATTGTCTTTCACTTATTTTACTATTAATTCAATACTAGTTCAATACTAACGAAAATTTTATAGTATTATATTTTAAATATAGAGACGCAACCTAGTAAGCGATTTTGTGCTGCAAAATAATGTTAGCGGAGAGATGTCGCCACCCGTTCATTTTCTCTAGGAATTATTAGTTTTATACTGACCATAGTAGGGTAAACAACTCAGAACGGAATTTTTAGATTGTGTCTCTCTCGATTATTTTCCATTAAGTGTGTAGTTAATCTAGACATATTTTTAAATATGATGTTTAGGTATTATATTAATTAATGAATATGTTTACATTAGAATCCATATTCATATTGTTTTCAGATTAGAACAGATCATAATACCTAAATGTGTTTTGAATATTTTTATGAAAATAATGATTTAGAGATCCTGCAGATGGGAATATGAAAAATTTCAAAAGACCAAAATTAATAAAAAACATGAGAATATTAGGACATTTGTTACGAGCCCAAACTAAAAATGAGCTTACCTTGAGTTTTATATGATTATTAAACATATTTTTGACATAAATGGTATTGCATATTTATTATCATTATAAATAAACTCATTTAATGTATAATACATTTACCATTTATTTATTAAATAATCTAAACACAAATTTCAAATAATTCATTCCTTCTATCGAAAACAAGAATATCATTATTGACACTATTATTGTTTAGTTGTTTGGTATTTGAGTTTTCATAACCTTTTTCCTGTACCATTACCTAAAACAATAAACAAACTTCTTTTATCAATTTAAAGTCAAAGAAAGATTTTAAAAGTCATAAGTCTAAAAAGATATTGACATCTCAACGTACCAACCAACTTCCTCTATAACTAAAATCAAAATTATTGTTCCATCAATTTGAAAGCTAAGTGACTTCCTTAAAAACCGGTTAATTTTTTGGATTCTTTCATTTTTTGGAAATAGCCACGTTGTGTACAATCCAAATTTCCATTTGTAGAAAGATTATTTCTATTTGTTAAGTAACAAAAATCACCTTTGTGGATTGATTCTTCCTACGAATGTGGAAAGAAAGAAATTAGGAGATCTGTTTTCATAACCATTTATTGGTTCCACTTTAGAAGTGGTAAGTTTTACATTATTATTAATTTCAGTTTTATTCGATATTAACTACTTACCTTTATCCTAATTCGCTGTTCATCTTTTAGGAACAAAGAACAGATTATCGTTCTTTCTTTTTTTTATCTCCTTTAGCTGAGACGTACCCTCTAGCTTACCACTTTGGACTTTTTCGCTATCACTAGATTGGCAATATCTAACATCGTAGACGACTTCATTCGCTACTGCCGTATGTGCTTTGGAAATCTTAGTTTTATCCATATTTAATAGACAACTACATCCTAAGGAGCTCACCCCATCCGAATTTACCTGGAAACCAGAATATAAGTCTACATTTATTAATTTTTCTTCACTGTATTATATAAATTATCTCATTAGATTAACAATTAGATTATCACGTAAATTTCACTTTACATTTACAAGCATTTAATGAAAATAATACAAATTACAAACTAGTGCTTACCGGAAAATTGTAAATATAAATACGTATTTATATCTTCCTCTCACTGTGAACGCTATAACAACTAAATTGTCAGTTATATTTGAGAACTGTTCTAAATTTGAGTGTTTTGTATTTATTAACCTCTCTTATTATAATAAATACAAAAGGAACAACAGTACATATTCGTTATTTTGTTAAAAAGGAACCCTTGAACCCATCCGGAAAACTTACTTCTTGTCCAACCCCTAATAGGAAGAGGCAAGCTTACACATTGGAAAACTAACAATAGTTTCTCCTTTTTTTACTTTTTTTTATTTAACCAAATTAATAGTTTTTACCCTTACTTCGTGAAAAATTTTTAATCAATTCTTTCATTTGCTTTTATTATTTAAATAACTTTGGAATTAATGCATATACGCCAATGATACTTTAGGTCTTTGGTAGTAACTATTAATTAATTAACAATTTCAGCTTTTAATTAAAGCCCTAGCTCCATTATTTATTTAATTATTGACCATTGTTGATAAAAAAAAGATGAAAAAATATAATATGCATTAAAATATTAGGTTTCCATTTTTTGCAGTTTATCATAAAACTCAATTAAAGCCTTATTTGAAAAATATAAGTATTATGGCACAGAAATATTAAGTTTAAAAATAGAAAAAAAACTCTTTTTTTAAAATGCTCATGGTTGTTTTCATCATAAAATTAACTATTAAAAGAAATATACGAAAAAAAATTATTTACCGAAAATTGTTTTTTAAATAAAAAAAAATTTAATTCGAAAGACCAGTAGAATTTATGATTTTTAGAGAAAAAATGGTATCTTATAATTTTATTATTATTTAGTTGCAAAAAGAGAATGTTATAATTAACAAACGCATTTTTTAGCAACACATAAATTTTTTTAAGAAACCGTTTTTTCACAAAAATCATAAATTATATTAACCAATAAATTAAGAAAACCATTTTTTAATTGGTTCATAAACAATCCATCTATTTCTAACAATTTTTTAAACAATGCTGTTAAATAATTAAAAATTAAAATTTTTATGTAGCCTTTAACATATAAAAGTAAAAAAAATATTGATAATTTTTATCTTAAATTCTAACGTTTTTTCAATTGTTAATAAAAAACCAGAAAATGCAAGTTTTTAAATTAATCCAACGGGGGTCTATTTGTTAGCCTATTTAGATGAAGTAAAACAAATTCTACGGCTTTAGTTACATAAAAATCTCGGTAATGTATTTGTTTAAATACATTTTTTTAAATGCAGTCAGAAAACAAAAAATACATTTTTGTGTAGCATATACTTTTTAAAACTAGATACAATTCGAGATATGGAAAAAATATATTGATAATTACTTTTTTAATCTTAAATTTTGGCGTATTTATAAATGTTTATAGAAAATTGGAAAATGCAAATTTTTAAATTTAAAATAATTGGAAGACGTAAAACAAATCCTAAGGCTTTAGTTCAATATTTAAATATTTATAGCGATTTTTTCTTTAACATTTACTGCAAAAAAATTGATAATTGATCAAATCATAACTAATGAAAAAATTGGGATTGGGATGACATTTTTAACCTTGAATTATTGTTTATTCAAGTATCCGAATATAGTACATGAATTTTATAATTCCTTATTATTCATACTTAATATGTTTATGTTTAAATAATTTTTTTAGTTACTGCGTCAGAGTGGCAGTGCGCATAAAAGTCAGACTACCCGTTTTTGGCAGTATTTTCAGGGCTCTGTAAAAATTATAAATATTGGACATACATTTCCGGGAATGGAGACTTCTTCTAGCAAATTTAATGTTATTTTCAAATATTTTTTGATATTTCGAAAATCCTGAATATTTTTCGACATATTCAAAAAACTAAACCACCACTTTTTTTTTAATTTATTGTTGACAACTATTGCTAATTTACTTTTCTATTTATTTTCACTCCACGCTACCGTTAAACAAATTATAAGTTTAATTGTAAATTGTTCTCTAAAAAGAACTTTTTAATACGAAAGTTAAATCTTTTTTGTAACAATTTATATCAAACGGTATAAATTGTAAAAATTGTATGTAGTTAACTAAAAAACCGTCCGGACTCGCTTTTAAAATAAATATTCGTCTGTGAACAGGTATCAATGTAGATACCAGGCGAGGTAAGGGGGCAAGAGAAATGAATAGTTCGATGTTTAAACTGCCCAAATACAGTATCAATGTTAATGAATAGGGGATTCGTTGGATTCTTCATAAAGCACAAAATTTTACATTACGTTGCGTCTCTTCTTATATTTATCACTCAGCGGTATATTACACATATAAAATGATTTTAACAAAACATACAATAAGATTCCAAATGAATAAACTTATAAGATACGTAATAATGTTTTCCTACGACCACATATGAAAGTGCTAGATTGCACACTTATTTGTACTTAAGAAAGTAGCTAATATCAATAAACGTATTGAAAAGTAAATATCAATACACGTATTGAAAAGTAAAAAAATATAGTTCTATGATCTGTGACATTTACGTCAAATTTATCAATAGTAAAAACACATAAATGTCAAACCAAGGACCATTTAATTTTTTTTTAAATCTTCCTTGTGTCAAAAATATTGTATTGTAATTGCCAATACAAATTTTTCTGTATAAAGTAAGAATAAAAAATAAAGTTTCTTATAGGTTTTTAAATTTTTAAAAAATAAACATATTTTTATTCAGTATTATTATTTTTATAAAAACACTTTTAGAAAGAAGAACAGTTTATTCTTCTTTTTTATATTGTGTTCATCCGTGCATGTGTCGAATGTGGATTTTTGAAGTTATGTTTGTGTTTTTGTTTACAATTATCTTTGTGTCTATTATTATTACATTACTTTTCAATTAATTTCACCAACTGACCATTTTACTTTTAATTTTTATAGAGCCCACAAAAAAAATTAAAATGTCATTTATCTAATAAAGAATTTTGATGTGAATTCCTGAGAAAGGTGGTTTTGATTTTAATTAATTATATTTCCATGCAATATATAAACTCGTTTAAATCCTAATTTTTAACATGACTAACAATTAAAATAAATTTAAAATATTTATTATAATAAGAAATATTGGGGTCGTAGGAAAAATCGTGTACACAACGCGTTGGAAAGTGTATTTCTTGCACTTGTTACGTTTCCGCACTCGCCACTACGCGGCTCGTGCTAAACTTCACTTGTGCGTAATACTTCACTTTCCACACTCGTTATGTAATATACTATTATTCACAATCACATATGTAATGTAACCATTATCATTTCAAAAGTTAGAAAGTAAAACTTTTTTATACAGTAGCACTTCCCGACCTAGGTCGGGAAATGGCCACTTCCCGACCTGTCATTCTTCTTCTTTTTTATTATTATTTACTAAGCTTCTTAATTTTAACTCGGACAACTCTCTAATTATTCCATTAAACTAATCATATAATTGTTCATTGCTGCAGGTAGTAGACTATGACAATGACGTTTCTCGATTTCTCATTATATTGACAGTAACTTCAGATTAAAAAGAAAACTCATTTAGTAAAATGTCTGACAGTGATATAGAAATGGAAAATACTCCTCCAGAAATAACTGAAATGGCTAACAGTGTCATTCAATCTTTACTTCCTGATAAAAGTAAAACACGTTACGAAAACGTATATTCACAATATAAGAACGATTACAATAACTATTCATCTGGTTTTCGATTTTTGAAGATTTCCAGGTAGGATATACTCATGTCGTCTTAAACTTATTATCTTATTTCACTTATACTTGCAGTATTTATAATTTTTTTAATTATTTATTTTACAAAATTTATGTCTATGGATGCTTTATCAACTTGTCACTAACTAACTAACCAAAAAAAACAAAGTCATTGAATACATGATTGCTGGGCATCAGGTAAAAAAGGTACGTTGGTAATTTATTCCAAAACTGCATTAGATAGCACTTTTTACAATCTACCGTGACCCATAACAAAAGAACAATGTGTTTGTCTCATACAAAAGCCGAATAACCGGCACTTTTGACTTTCTCATTATTTTTTAACAATGAAACGGGACTACCCAAAGCTAAATTGTGAAATTGCTTTGGTCCGCAGTTTGAAAATAATTATTTTTAGTCACACCACTTTGGAACATCTAACGACAGAAGCTAAAACTTAATCAAATTATACCAAACAACATAAAAACTGAGAATATTTCTACACACAGTTACGTTCTACCATTTTATTGAAGCAATAAAAACCCCGTAAGTAAAAATTTATGTAACACTTCACATTCTTGCCCGGTCTTTAGTAAAATATTTGACAACTCTTATTACATTCTGCCGGAGATGCCTAAGTAAACCTAAGCCTAAGCCCGTAATCTTAATATACGATCGTTCTTATTGCCCTTTTATATGGCGTCCTCGCTCTAGTCGCTGCCACGATGTATACAGGGTGAATCGTTGACGTCATCATTGTGAACATTTGCGGCGTTGTCAGATTGTTCATGTTGTATGAAAATTAACAGAAAATAACGAAAGTAAACAAAAAACGTGAAGGTTAGAAAATTTCACATTATATTAAGTGGAACTTGAAAATTAGCGATATTTTTTTTTAATTTTATTTTGTTAATTACATTCATTAAATGATTTCACAAATTAAAGAATTCCACAATAAAAGTGGTAAGGTTATTACTGAGTTACCAAACAGAACAATAAACAACTAAAAGGTTGAATTAACTTCCACTATTTATTCTTTAAATACTCTAAATGTAATGACAGCCGTTTCGCTATCGAAATAGCATCGTCAGATTGACATATTGAAGTTTCAATTGTTTATTGTTCTGAATAAGATGAACTTTCACATAGTAAGGGTTAGTACCATAAATTTCATTGAGTTACCAAACAATAAATCTAATTGAAATAAAACCACAAGCAATAAATAAAATATTTTTTATTAATGAACGTATTGTCAAAGACACAAATGACTTTAAAAAATCAACATTAACGAACAAAACGTTTTATGAATCTTCACTATTAAAATTCATTACTATTGGACCAATTTCTTGACGATAAAATATTGTTTATCTCTCGTACCATTTAAATACCTATTTCTCTTTCAGTATGATTTATATAGTTTTTCCACATATCAGGAGCAATTATGTTAAGAGTCAATGCATGAAATTTTGGGCGGGAAGCTAAAGGACAGCATATCGATGTGAGCAAGACAACCTACGAGTAAAACTCTATTCATAAAAACGCTTGTACACACCAAGTCAAAAGTATGTGTAGGTATGAGAAATTCAGAGTAGTTGCATTATGTAGTCAGTCAGTTGTATAGCGAAGCTTTCTGTTGTGTATACTTAACGTAATACCTTTGTGCGACTATTGTTAGTACAACAGAATTAATTTAGCGGACCACATACAACTCGGTTATGAACGTCACTCACAGCGTATATCTATTCAGCTGACTAGCTCCAACTAGATGCCGATACGGATTTCGCTATTACTGTAGTGAAACATAAAGTAAGAGATGAAATGTTATCAAAAAAAAATAAAGAGTTCATGAAATTTTATATATCGTAGGTAATTGATCTATCCAAGTTTGTAAGATTGTCGTTTGCAACGCAGGTATAAAAATTGAATCTTTTTTAGGCAGAAAGCCATTTATTTATGGTAATCGGTATCCGATTTCAGTATTTATCTTTTACTTTGGTCATACATATTTTTTATTTTATTTTCTAGGTCTGTATTTCACGACATTTGAATGAAATAATATAAAAACAAGTAAGATTATTACAAATTTCAATAAAAATAAATTTAAAAAAAAAATAAATTATAATAGTAGGCCTTCGGCTCGTTTGTTATTCCGGTTAATGCTCGTGTATTAATAACCATTACACGAGAGTTGCATGCATGGGTACACTGTTTTTCTACAAATACACTACTTCAATTTAACATTGTTTTATTTTTTTTAAATTCTTGTTACATTTTTTGTAAACAATAGCAAATAAAATATGAAAGAAATAATCAAGTAATCACTAAATTTCAGATGGTGTGCATGAAAAACTATCTAGATCTCTTTTTTTAAAATAAGTACCTTGATTACTGCAAAAGATCCAAACTGACGCACACAAATCTCTAAGAAACCTTTACACTTTCTACACAAAATATTGGGTCTGTCTACTAGATATTACAAAATGTAGGCATTAGAGGTCAATTTTTCAGCTCCATAATGAATACCAGTATTATAATGAGTATCATTATGAAACTGAAAATTAGCAGATTCAGATAGGGTTCTGAACGTTAAATAATAGTATATTAAACAACTCATTTCATATGGAATTCTGTTATGACACGAGTTCAAGTTTAAAAAACGAATCGCGAAGCGATGAGTTTTTTAAAGAACGAGTGTCATAACAGCCTTATGAAATAAGTTGTTTATGATATTTTTTATATTTTGTCATTTTATCATTTTTTAAATTCATTTATTATTTTTATGTAATTACGAAAATTTTGATTTTAAAACGTATGTCGGTAGCCCTGTGTAATTTATAACATTTGACAGTTTTGACATTTAAATTATGAAATGTTAATGTTTTCAAATATTTTAAAATTACTAATACACCAATAATAATATATTATTTAAGTAAAAAATGATATCCAAATTCACAAATATTTTCTTAAAGAACAAAATAAAGTTAATAAATTGCTATTAGCCACAAATGTCATTGTCAAAAGTCCTGTCATTAGATACTTCACTCATATCGCCAACCATTTAAAACAAAAATTTGCGTGCGTAAAAGTTACATTATAATGAAGATTTTTATAAGTGCAAAATATAAAATATAATTTTATTTAACATTCAGAACACAATGGACTTCCACAGAGTAAGGGTTCATACAATAAATGACATTCAGATAGGGTGTTTTATAATCTCTGTTATATAATGTGAGGTGAAAAAATCACAAACTGTTTCCTCATGTTAGTTTCCCAAAACTGATCTAGCTTTTCAATTTTTTCCATATGAAAATTAACCATAGTTTTTAATAATTGTTAAAAATTATAAAACATATTCGTTTTTATAATATTCGTTAAATTAAATACAGGATAAGTTAAAATGCAAGTACATTATTTTCTTGGTAATTTTAAATAGAACACCCTGTATTTTATGTCACTATCGAATAGTACTCATATCATTCTTCAAATTTTATGAAGTACTCCCTATACCTAAAGTTATCCGTTTTCTAGATATTTTTATTTTTTCATCATTCAAAATGATCTCCCAAATAATAGTAAAGAATTTGGTTATATTGGTTAGGTTATATATTGGTTATAACTTTTTAAATACCCGGTATAACATAATAAAACTTTACATTGTTGTGATGTGGAAGTGATGAATTTAAAATAAAATACATTTAAAAAAACATAAGTTTGGTGTGCCACCATCTTATGGAACACCCTGTAAGATTGTAACTAATTTTAAAATGTGGAGTTTAAAGTTGCCTACAATTTTTGTCAATAAGTTTTTTTTTGTATTTTTCACTATAACAGATCTACTGAGCTTCCTAACACTAATCAATCACCCTGTATATATACATAAATACACCCTATATAACCAATATTTGTATTTGTATACTTTTCTTTAATAATATATAGGTAAACAAGTTTAAAATATTTGTCCAAATGTCTTAATAATATATAAAAAATGTCCACAAATTTAAAAATTTCACTATTTAAACACGCCAACAAACAATAACAATAGAACTGCAATCTTACACTCAAACATTAGGAATAAAACTTGCATCCCTTAAGCAATACACCCATCGGTTGGCCAAATAAATTATTAAATATTCGTCTATAATAGTTTATTTTTCCAGCTGGTCCGCTAATTCTTACAATTGAAGGGTTCACGCACATCGGCACATTAAAACACGGAGTGTACAGGAATTAATCTGTATGAGGGCGCTTTTATCAGTAGTTTAAAAATTTGAATTTGATCTCTTCTTTGGTACCGTTTTTCTCCGTTAAGAGAAGACATATTTGGATAAAATTTTAAGGGCATATTACTGACAGCTAGTTGCAGAAGCTATGCATGTTTAATCTTAACTTTTTTTTTAATTAATAGAAATTAATTACCATTCGCAATCAATATCAACAATATTTAAAATTTAAATATGCATAGCTTATGCGCTATCGTGAACCACATACGTCCTGAAAGTTTGGGAAATTTTCATGCAATATTAACAAAGAAAAAGGGGTTTTTTGAAAAAAAGACAATTTTTCATAGATTTGTCCAACTATTTTACTTTATTTTGAGGTCTATTTGTGCAAGTTCACGTATATTTACTTATTGCTATTAATTATCAGCAAGTTTTAAATATATAAACATTTTATTAGCTGATATTTGATAAAATGTTTAAATGGTGAAAGCGCTAATGCAGCATTGGCTCTTAAGTGCCTAATGTAACATGTTTAGGCAGTTGTTCGCGCTGTTACTATCTCTACCAATTGCCTAATGTAATAATTTTATACTATGCCCCAAATTAATTCAATGTGGTTAAAGATACAATAGTAAGGAGGAAGACGTAAAACTTTGTGTCTATACCGTCCTGCCATATCGTCCACTATATACTTGGTTGGTGGTTTATTTCTAAAAAAATGTTTAAAATAAATGACATTATGTAAGATTATATCTGTATATTTACTAAGAAACGATGTGCAACAGTTCTGTTTTGAATATCATATGGGAATAGGGAATGTTTTTTTCTGTCAACCACTCCTGTGATAAGGTGCATTATCAAGTACAATTAGAGGAGGATTCTCTAAGTTTTGCATCCACTTTCACTTATTCAAACCATTTCAAGAAATTCGCCTGGTTCATTTTCCCATCATAATCACTAAGTTGAGTTTTTTTACCAAAATATTGCTTCAGCACCCGTTATAAATCCGTTTTCATTTCCAGCATATAGTAGATATAATACACATATGTCCAAAAGTTTGGAATAATGGAATATTTCATCTTTTTATTAATTTTTATAAATATTTTTTTTGATATAAGTAAACAACATTTTGCTACAACTCTAACCAATACTAAATAAATCCCGAAGTCAGATAAACATACAAAAAAATGATTTATTCTTTTCAGGTGAAAAATGTACAATGTATTAAAAATTTTTTTAAATATATTAATAAGCAAAAAAAGGTTTTTAAATAAAATTAATAATCAGTATTTCCTCCATGGGCCTCCATGCATGACTGTAGGCGATGTGGCAAGCTATCGATTAAATGGTCGAGCTAGGCTTGCGGAATTCTCTTCCATTCTTCACGAGCAGCATCTTTCAGTTCTCGTAGAGTAATTGGGTGAGGGTTTCGCTCATTAATGCGTGTTTTAAGAATGTCCCAGGCATGTTCAATGACGTTCATGTCAGGGGAATTTGATGGCCATCTTAATGTGGATATTCCTTCTTCTTCCAAAAAATTTTGTACTGCAGCTGTTCGATGTGGAGGTGCATTGTCATGCATAAACAAAAATCCATCACCTTACGCCCCCCGGAAAACAGGATTTAAAACTTCCTCGATGTACATATCACCAGTGATTTTTCTTTCCAAAACCAACAGAGGCGTTCGTGTACCCCTCATAATACCACTCCAAACCATAATACTCCCACCTTCAAATGGAACACGTGGTTGGGCTGTGTGTAATTGGACTTGTCGTCCTGGGGTCCTCCAAGCTAGCGTTCTTCGCGAATCAGAAACCAAGCCAATTCTTGATTCATCAGAGAACATCACGTAATTCCAGTTAGGACCATGGTGTAATATTTCTTGAGCCCATTGCAACCTTACAATTTTTTGTTGATCGGTTAGTTTGGGAACACGTAGAGGTCTTCTGCGATACAAATTTATCGCATTTAATCTTAATGTAATTGTTTGGCTTGAGATATTCAGTCCTTCAAGTCTAGCAATTTCTCTGGATATGCCACTTGTAGATTCCTGTCGATTTCTTCGAGCTATCAATGTTAACTGCTGGTCTTGTGCTGCTGTTGTACATCGACTTCTACCACTTCTGGGACGATCCTTCACATCATTTGTGTCTTGGAATTTTTTTGTTAATTTTTCATACAGCACCCTGAGTAACACCAACAATATTCGCGATATCACTTTGACTAAAGCCCTGTTGTAACAAAGCAATTACTCTAGACCTATTAAAATATGATATCTTGTGTCTGGGCATTTTTAAACAGCTCAAATGAAATTTAAACAAGAATTGGAATAATGTGAAAGCACCCAAATCAATTAAATATGACTAAAAACGAATCAAATTTATTATTATGTTGATTTAAAAACGCTTTAAAATAAATATCAACAAGAGTTTTTAAAAAACCATAGGCGTAAATATATTATTTCTAAATATTCCAAACTTTTGGACATATTATATCTGCAATGATAATATTTAAATGTTAATATAACAATCTGTGTTAATATAACAAACCCTTTTCCATCCGTTTAAGTGGTTTTAACACTTTTTATATTTTCATTTCGCCATTTTAAAATATACAAGTTTCATCGAGAAACGGGAATTGATATATACCTTCATCCTTCGTTTTTTTATAGCTTCTCAAGAATTGTACTCTTTTAAAAATAACGTTAGGTAATTCCATAAGTCCTCGTCGTGGATTATCCTTCATCCACTTAAACTCAAGCTCTCTAAGCATTCTTTTTATAGAAGTGGTACTACCATTAAATAATTATCTTTCAGTTGCGACCACAATGATTGAACCGTTACGTGCTGTTCTAAAAGCATACAGAAATAAAATTATGTTAAATGTATATTTTTTATAATCATATTTACTTCTTTGGTACATATTGTAAATGGTATCACGAATATAGCTTGTATTTAAAGTTGTTGTATTTGTTACTTGTTTATGAGCGCAACGCTTTTTCTTTGGTGACTCGAACTGTTCACCTTTTTTCTGCGTTTGACATATATAATTGTTCTGCTGTTCGTCCTTTAGATGGTTTAAAAAAAAATACATTTGCTTGTTCTCTACCAAGTGCTGTGAGCAATATTAGTATGTCAATATCTTCAGCTACAATAGTAACGGTATTAAATAATGGAGATGCAACAAGAGCAGAGCGAACAATAAGAGTGTCTGCATCTGATTCTGCTTGGTCAACAGTGAAACCTATTTCCGAGAATGCAGTTTTATTTTTATTTTTATTAATTTTTAATAATTTAATTTAAGACTTTTATTTTCAACGCGTAAAATTTCAAAATTTGATTTGAAGGAATAGATTTCTTCTAATAAATGTTTTGCATATTTTTCCATTTCGAAATTTTACTGAAAAATAGTACTCACTTCGGAGCGCTGCAAAACCTTAGCTATTGACTTATTGAAAAAATGTTGCTTATAAAAGTTGGCCCTCAAAAGACGATCTACAAAAATGGTCTGATATCATTTTTTCGTAAAATGATAAAAAAAAGTTATATCGAAAAATATAATTTTTTTTCTCGAATTTCTGAACATTTTCGCTTATAACTTTTTTATTTATAGTTTTACGAAAACAAGTTACTGAACCAAAGTTGTAGAGAATCTAATTTGCAACAAAAAATGTTAACAGTTTTTTTTTTATCAGATAAATAGTTTAAGAGATACACGTAAAAACCATTTCAACCTCTATTTTCAAGATGGCGGCCGTTTGACAAGGGTGGCGACCCCACAAATTTGGTTTTAGCTTTACACTGACCCCCCCTACACTTCTAAAAAATAAAATTGCGTCCTCTAAAAAACGCAAGGTTAGGCCTAAAAAATGTAACATTTTAATGGACTAATATATGCTGCTTACTGTTCTTACACTGATTTTTAAAGCAGCAGCTACACGCTAAAATAAGTAATACACTACATTTTTGTAAAGTAAAGTAATAATATTTTATTCGCATATTACCTCTTGCACAGCGTTTAAGGGTAACAAAGGTCCATTATGCTTCCCTTCTTCTTCAAAATACCGCTCTTAAAAAGTTTACTAATACAATTAAAACTAAATTGTTTATGAGTTAATTAATACTTGTGTTATATTCTTCAAAAAAATGTGTTTGTTGCCTCAGCAATTATTCCTAATAACTATAAAATTAAAATAATTATTTGTTAAATAACAACCATCGTAATATTAACGAGTTTAAGTATTAATAATTAGTCACTTTCTCTGACAACTTCATACAATTGATAATGATAATTTATGACTAGAAGTGACATTATGCGCCCGACCCCGTTATCGCTGACAAGCTATAACTTATGTTATTTCCGCTGTTTTGTCCAATAAAAATTTTAAACAAAAAGAAACAAAAACAGAAAAAATCGCGCCTGTCTAATTAGTACGGATGATTAATAGACTTTGAAAAAACAACACGTTAATAGATGTCTTCTCATGTGCAACCAAACGCGCGAAGTAAACAAGGTTTTTTGAATAAATCATTGAATAGTTAGTTTTGCTAGTTTTAACAATGTGTTACTTTCTTTTTTAATTTTTTAGCACCTGCAACACAATTACATCTTTCGAATAAAAAGAGAAGTTGGGTTCATAATAGCAGAGCTTTTGATTATTGCTGATCTACGCTTTATTAGTATCATTATGTGTTGAGAATGTATCTCATTTTTTTAAGAAACAGTTCACCACCAACAAAAAATAAAATAAAATTGCCTAACGACCTTCCAAGGCATAAAGAAGAATTGAAAATTTTTCTAGGGATAAATCTAATTAGCGAAACGCATTTTGCAAATATAACTTATTTAAATATGCCTAAATACAAACTACTGAAATTGGAAAGGACAAGGTGAGATGGAGACATGTCGTCAACCAAGCTATGTAAAAGTTCAGTTATTACAATTGAAATAGCAAGTACTGCAAAGATTTTGGAACGAATCCTAGTCGTGGAGTCCATGCGAAAGTGACAGTTGAACATAGTATATTGTCCCTAACGAGTTTCGTATGGAACTCTAAGAGCTTAGCAATAAAATTTAAAATTGAATCGTATCAGCTATGGACCTACAAGGTCTGTAGTGCTAACATATATATAAATACAAACTAAATCATACTAATCATCCTGATGTCACATCTCATGGTTGTACAGCAAAACTTATCAAAGAAAACATCAAACAACATGAACTACTGAAATATGAGGAAGAATATATTATACAAGCAACGTCAATAAGAGTCGAAACATTCCCTTATTTAATCAATTTTACAGCCGTGTACTATCCAATTCGTCATAATTTAAAAATAGAACATTTCGATGCATTTTCCCAAACCTAAGGATAAAAATTTATAGCTAGAGAAGACTACAACGGCAAACACACTATCTGGGGATCACGACTTACAATAACAAAAGGAGCAGAGCTTCACATGTGATACCGAACAAAAATGACTCAACTGGAACACCTACTTACTGGCCAATCGATCCTAACATGACCCTAGATTTATTAGATTTTTTCATAACAAACGGTTTTAGCACTATCTATACTGATATAACAACAAGTTACAACCTGATGTCGGACCACCGTCCCATAATAGCAACAATAAATACAACAGTCATAGCTAAACAATTAAAACCTCGTTTACATAACAATAAAACAAATTAGGACACTTACAAATATTTAGCAGAGGTCTTTTCTCCTTATAATTAAGACCAAGGACTAGACGTGGACCAAATCCTAGCTGTACATACCTGCAACAGTACATAATAAATAAAAGAATACAATTAGATTTGAAAACCGTACAAGGCTTATTGGAAGAAAATCTCATATGTCAATAGAATACAAATTGCTATTCTATAAAGCCATTATAAAACCGATTTGGACATACGGTATTGAGCTGTGGGGCTGCGCTAGAAAGTCCAATACAGCCATAATCCAGAAAGGACAATCAAAAATACGAGCAGTGGTTAATGCTCCCTGGTACATATCAAACCAAACATTACATAATAATCTTAAATCACGTATGTAAGTGAATTCATACGAGAAAACATTACAAAACACCATAACTAGCTAGAAGACCACCAAAACAGCCCCTTCTACAACTTACCTACAACAGACGATGGTCTGGACCTAAGAGGAAATTGAGGGAACATTGCAGGATGTTTACCTCTCCAACCCATTACATGTACACTAATTAATTAATTATTGTAGTGTCATCAAATTGGCTTATAGATAACGTATATCTGATTGTCAACGAAGGGTTAAAAAGATAAAAGCTCATCCATTTTTTGACGTCTTTTCTAGCTGTAAAATGTACGACTACATAAAAGTTCTGCTTCATAAATAAGATTAGTCGATTTATTTTAATCTAAGAATACCAAATAAAATAGAATATTTGTTTGTACAACAAAGTTCATAATATCAAATGACAGTCTAATCATTTTCTTCTAAATTCGAGAGCTTCCGTAAATATTTCTTTATAATTTAAAAACCTATTTTGTTGAAAATCTCTAGTAGAAAATTCTGATCACTAAAACAAAATTAATTAATTCATTCATGTATGTAATCTAGATCAAAGTTTAGTTTAATAAAAAAATGGTTTTTAAATCAGATAATTGACAGGTACAGGTATTTTATCGATTATTTTGATTATAAGATTTATAAACAATAATTAGCATTAAATTATATAGTAACCTTGGTGCTGATTTCATATTAATCTCTTATGCGATACATACTTCCGTTTACAATTCGAAAAAACAAGACCTATATTACGTACCATGTGGAATAAGAAACCAAATTACCTACGAGCCAAACATAGTGGAAGATTGGACATAATTGGCCTTATCCTCGAGGTGTTTATTATTTATAGTTAGATCGGTAGAAAATAAGAACAGAAATAATTAGAACATTATGTTGTGTTTTATGTTCTTTTTTGTGTTTGGAATAAAATTGTTAAATGTTAAAACAAAATTACCTAAATTAAAAAAATCTGGTGTTTCAAAATTAATTGTCCAAAATGTAATGCAGTATATATAGGTCAAACACAAAGAAATTTTGAAGTAAGATTCAATGAACACTTAAGAGCATTTAGATTAAAACAATCAGATAAGTCAAATTATGCAAAACACCTACTGGAACATCCAAACTCACTTATACACACCAATGACATTCATATACTACACATTTGTGATAAAAAACAAAATTAAGATTTTCTAGAAGAACTTGAAATTAAAAGACATCTAGCAGATCAACAATTTAAAGTAGTTAATGAACAAATAAATCTTGGAAGTTCTCCTCTATTAAACTGTTTACTTTGATTGAGTCTTCATTTTATACATAGATAAGACATTATTGTAACATAAATATATTAAGTTATTGTAAAGATCAGTTTTTTTCTGGTTTTTCTATACCATTGCACAGTTATACTGATCTTAGGGGGAAATACATCCAGGATAATCCCTTAGGGCTAATAACATCTAGGCTTTAATATTGTTATTTCTTATTACTTCCTTACTTGGTCTAGCCTTAACTACTTATCAACATCAGGTACCTAGCTACAAATAAACAAAATGTAACTTCAATATGTGAATCTGACGATGCTAGTTTTTAGCGAAACAGCTGTAATTGAATTTAAAAACGTATTTTGTGGAAGTTTAATTCAACCGTTCATTTATTTATTGTTCTTAGTAAGATGGACTTCCACAAAGTAAAGGTTAACACAATAAATGTTTCTGTATTTTATATCCTTTATATATACTGGCCATACATAAGTATCATGTATCACTGATCGGTTTAGGTTTTAAAAGTGCATTAAGTTGATTAGTGGATTATATTATAATGTTATCCATTATATTTTTCAAATTCGGTGTTATACAATTTAGCATGAGACAAAAAATGTCTCTATTTAAAAATATACCCCCCAGATACCACTATCGGTTGCAACAGGCTCTGAACATATTCCCGCTTAAATTTAAACTTAAATTCTCTCACGAATTCTTCTTTTCCAAG
Source organism: Ophraella communa (assembly GCA_035357415.1). Taxonomy (NCBI): domain Eukaryota; kingdom Metazoa; phylum Arthropoda; class Insecta; order Coleoptera; family Chrysomelidae; genus Ophraella; species Ophraella communa. The sequence continues at coordinate 14,142,695 of CM068994.1, read as the reverse complement.
TTGGTTGCTGCGGTCTCATATCGATGGTTATTCAGCAAATGCAGTGTCATCAGACCATGGTCTCGTATTGTACATTATTCAGCTATACGAGTGCCACCAAACCGCAAGATAGCGTGGTAAAATTTTAGAAAAGAACATTGAGATGCCTGTCTATCTTAGTTTTGTTGCCTATGTTCATAGTGACCGTGTAGCGATTTGGTACGCAGTGTCAGTAAATGGATTATTGGTCCCTTACTTCGTAGAAGACGAGCGTAGAAGACCCTTTTACATTAAATCCAGTGCGATATTTGAAACAAACTTTGACATCATTTTTTATTGATCTCAGACAATTCTGTCGTGCCAGAAACATAAAGTTGAATACCCAATGGTTCCAACAGGATAGGGCTACTTGTTATACCAAGACAGCATCCTTAGATTTGATTTGAAAACATGTTGAAGACCGCTTAATTTCTCCTCGAATTTTCCTTACCATTCTCATTCACCTGATCTAATAACTCTTGATGCTTAGGTATGGGGTGTACCGAAAGAAGCCATTTTTACAGAAAACCCACCGGCAACTATTGATGAACTCCCTGAAAAAATGCAGCAGCCTATTAGTCCAGGAGGAATCGGCGCATGAGTACCGAAAACTATTCCACCTCAATTTTTTTATGTGATCCTCTTCAAATTGTCCTCCTAATTGTTTAAACAATTACAAGGAATTGTTATTTTTCAAACGGACAAATTTTTTTTATATTCTTTATTGAAATACCAATAAAAAAGGTCCTATAACTTTTCATGATAAAGTTAATATTTTTAAAGATATGAATTTTTTAAAATTCAAAAAATCTCAAATTTGGGTACATTCGACACATGAAAAATATATTAAAAAAAAAGATATTGTGAAAATAATATTTTTTTTAATTCTCTTTACAATAGTTAATAATATTGTTAATAGAGATTTAAAAAAATTTCATTGTTTATATCTTTTTTTTAATTGTTAATTTGGCGCTCTCACAAGTATGCATCGCTTACCTTTAAGTATCGCTGTCTCTCTCTGACTCATGCGTTGCGTCGGTCTCTCTGTGTCTTGAATCATTATTTATCATTTATCTTAAAAACTATCAACTTTATCAAAAATTTTAAAGAAAGCAATGTTATTAGATAATAATTAAATTGCCTACAATTTGTTTTTAATAAATTTTTTTCTGAAATCAATTGTTCAAAAGTTAAGCATATGTCATTAAAATTACTTTTATCAGTTTATATTACTTTTTTGTTATTATCATAGTAATCTTTTCATTTATATCAACAATAATAAGATATAATGGTATTTGAACATTTTTTGAAATCACAATTATTTATAAATAATAAAAATATATTGGGTATTTAGAAAAAACATTCAAATAAATTGATTAAAAATAATTTTATGTATATGTATCATAGTGTGTGTGAGTGTGTCTGAGTAAGAAAAAAATTATTTCTTTTATTTTTTATTCTTTCAAGGTTACTCTTTGTATAAATAATAACGTTTAATAGCAAAAAGTAATATAATCTGATAAAAAAGTAATTTTAATGACATGCTTAAAGAACTTTTGAAAAATTGATTTCAGAAAAAAATTTATTAAAAACAAATTGTAGGCAATTTAATTATTATCTAATAATTGCTTTCTTTAACAATTTTGATAAAGTTGATAGTTTTTAAGATAAATGATAATGATTCAAGACACAGAGAGGCCGACGCAACGCATGAGTCAGAGAGAGACAACGATACTTAAAAGTAAGCGATGCATACTTGTGAGCGCGCCAAATTAACAATTAAAAAAAAAGATATAAACAATGACATTTTTTTAAATCTCTATTTACAATATTATTAATTATTGTATAGAGAATTAAAAACATTTATTACTTTCACATTATCTGTTTTTTTAATATATTTTTCATAGGTCGAAAGTACCCAAATTTGAGATTTTTCGAACCTTAAAAAATTCATATCTTTAAAAGTATTAACTTTATCGTGAAAAGTCATAGGACCTTTTTTATTGGTATTTCAATAAAGAATATAAAAAAATTTGTCCGGTTGAAAAATAACAATTCCTTGTAATTGTTTAAACAATTTCGGTTTAAACAATATGGCACCGGGTTGCGCCATGGCAACATGCATTTATATCATTAGGAGGGCAATTTGAAAAGGATCACATAAAAAAATTCAGGTGGAATAGTTTTCGGTACTCATGCGCCGATTCCTCCTGGACTATATGTTTAATAACATGTTAAGCAATCTTGTTAAGCGTTATTAGTATTGCTTTGAATGCAATGGCGAGCACTTTGAACACATTTTGGATAGAAGCAAAACTTAAAATTCGCATTATTTGAAATGTTGTAATTTAATTTTTTATATGTAACAAAGCATTCGTTTTTCAATGTCGGTTGTTTTGGCGCATACTGTACTAAGTATATATTCATAAAACTCGTAAAACTATAATTAACACATTATCCTCCAAACGGTTTGAATAATTGTTAGATATTATCGATAGTAGTATGGCGTATAAATTAATACTTACATTTATTATTCTGTCAAATGTTATTAATAATACACAATTATATCTACAAGTACGATGCTGGTATGTCGAATAATTAAATAAATAAATCATGATAACCAACAGAGTCCTTGTAAAATTGAGTGAGAGTTTCATTAACAGTCACTTGAATATTGTTAATAGGTTAGAGTTGAGGTCGAAATAAATTGGGTTAAATTAATCAATTTTATTGACATATCATTTGACACAAATATAACTGAACATTTAAATAAATCTTTATAGCATGACAAAAATCGCAAAAATATCGAATACGATCCAATTTGGACATTTGCCAAACGTCTTTTAAGCTGAATTAGAGTTATTTTTTCTGCTTTCTGACTTTTTTATTTGTAAATCAGTCGATATGAATGTGCTGCCTTATACCCTAGAAACCTGTTTAATTGACATACGAGGTCTGGCTATTAAATAACGAGACTGCTTATGAAAAACAAATTTATTTTAAAAATTATTCTACAATCCCCTTCAACATACTCCCCTTCCCTCGCTAGTCACCGTTCCATTCGTTTTATCTATTGGTCAAAGCAATGCTGGAAGTCTTCTTTTGTAAGAGCATTTAAGAGCTCCGCCGATTTCCCGCCGGGTTCCTTTTAAGGCAGATTTGATCTTCGGAAACAGGAAAAAGTCACAGGGTGCTAAATCAGGCGAGTACGGCGCGTGTTCGAACACTGGAATGCGTCTATCGGCTAAATAACGCTTCACAGACAGCGCGTTATGGGATGTGCGTTGTCCTGGTGCAAGATCCACAATTTGTTTTTCCACAATTCCGGCCGTTTCTTACGAACTCGCTCTCGCAGAGTTACCAAAACTTTCAAATAGTAAGTTTGGTTTACAGTTTGACCCTCTGGAACCCATTCAGTCATCACGATGCCGTTGATGTCGAAAAAAACGATTAGCATGGCTTTAAATTTTTATTTCGACATCCTTGCTTTTTTCATTCTCGGCGATGCGGGAGTTTTCCAGTGCATGGATTGCCGTATTGGAATATCCAGGTTTCATCGCAAGTGATGATGTTTTCAGGCTCTTCATCTAACCTCTGAAGAAAATTACTTCTAAGAATACAAAACCTTACAAATAGACCTTAATTTAAAGGTAACCATATACTATTATGATGTTAAGTGTTCAGCTTTCCTAATCGTTGAACCATTTTTTTAAGTATACAAAAAATCAAGTGGCAATCTGCAACTGCCTTCACAGAAATGAATAATTTATGGGTTTTGTCACACAAGTTGTTTCTACATATTAATAATGTCGGGGTAGATATATATAAATATATAGAATGGGCGTTATATGGATGACACATCCACACAACAAATGATAGAACACGGTATTTGTTACTGATTTATATCTCAGATATATTCAGTTGTTCGAAAAGGTACACCGCATACACCATTAATCGTTCTGTTAGCTTCTGTTCTGTAAAGGCTGACTGAGAGGGATAGGAACATTTTAGGCCAGTCAAGAGATTTGTATTAAAAATTATTTACAAGATAAATTCTTACCACTAGATTTTAAAGCTCCGCACTACATTGATTGATTATTTATTTTATACAGTATTCGCCAAAACAAACGACACTGAAAAACTAAAGCTTTATTAAACTTGAAAAATTAAATAACATTTCATATAATGTGAATTTTAAGTTTTGCTTCTACACAAAATGTATTCAAAGAACTCAGTTGCTTAGCATGTTATCAAACATAGGCTGCTGCATTCTTCTGAAAAAGGTCAACATTTTTTCAGGGAGTTCATCAATAGTTGCTGGTAGCTCTTCTGTAAAAATAGCTTGTTTCAGCATACCTCATATGTAAGCATTAAGAGTTGTTAGATCAGGTGACAGAGAAGGTTAAGAAAAATTTGTGTCACGGGAAATTACGCGGTCTTCAAAATTTCCTCGAATCAGATCAGATCCAAGGATGCTATCGAGGTATGACAAGTAGCCCCATCCTGTTAAAACCATTGGGTATTCAGCTGTATGTTGCTGACACGACAGAATTGGCTCAATAAAAATGGTGTCAAAATGGTCTACGCTCGTCTTCCACGAAGTAAGGACCCAATAATCCATTTACTGGCACTGCGCACTAAATTGTTACACGATTACTGGTCGTTCAAAACCAAGAAAATGATTTGTCTGTAGATTGATAAATCCATTCAGATAGATGTGACATTCGTCTGTAAACCACACATTAGAAAAAAATAGGAGTTGTTCATAAACCTTTGCCAAGACTAAAGCACAATAAATAACTCTTATAATTTCTTGTCTTGTCTTGTCAAATGTTGCCCAATCTGTATTTTATAGGAAAACCACTAATCTTGTTAAACATTCTTCGGGTAGACGTTTCTCTTAAAGTCATTTTTTGAGGTGGTCTACGGAGACCTTTTTGGTAATTCTAACACTTGTTTAAATGGCCTTTCTTGATTCGCATTTGTTGTTACGGTAACTGGACGACTAGTACAGCTTTTGCGTTGAGTTAGAAAGCTTCCTGTCGGTCGAAATTTTGCAACGAATCTTAACAAATCCTTATTAGTCAGTGTAGGCTTCTGAAACACTTCCCGAAATTGATTAACGAACTAGGTCCATTTCGAATCTTTTTGGCAGTTTGTTAGAATAAACAATGACAAGTATTGTCACTTGTTTTATATGACGCGATGATATTTCACAGGTTCCCTGATTTTAGTTTCCTTTGTTTTAGCGCATACCATATTTGCAAAGCCTTAGATACATATATTTGCCACAAACAATTAAGTAATTGTAAAAATCAACACGATCTTCTTATTTCCTGGTTTTTTCATCATTGTATAGTGTTTTTCAAGAAAAATGGTTGACTGCAGTCCAAATACCTTCTTTAATCTCATTGTATAAGAAATAGCTTGTCAATATACATGGACAGTATTAAGGGCCGGATTTTAGATATTTATGTATTAACTTTATGTTATTTAATATAATTTTAAGTAAAATAGGTGCCAACCTGTGTTGATAGAGCGTAATAACCATGTATTAAGTATTAAATGCAACTAAAGAAATGAAAACTGACAAATTTGACCAAAAAAGCGTAAAATTTTACCTGGAGATGTTTATGGCCGAATTTGGCATATATAATGAGATTGCCTTAGGTATCTTAATTACATTCAACAATTTTGCTTAAAAAACACTATACAATTATACTGATCTTAAGAGGAAAATATATCTATAAGGCTAGTCATATCAAGACTTTTGCTTAATTTGCATTCATTAATTTTTGTCTAACAGTTTATATCCGAGATAGACACAAATATGTTATAACGTATTCTATGTATGTATTCTTTATCTAGCAATGGACGTGGAGGGTAGTGACGTAAGTGTCAAACCAAATGATTCCAAACACCATTTTTATGGTATGTTTTATAGGTGTTATTGACTATTTTATTGTATTTTCTTGATTTTTGGGAGTTAATTACTGTTTTTTCATTGGTAAGTGTTCATTCATATGATTTACATCACTAAAGTAGATAGACGAACAATTTCCGTAAAAATATTATAACATAACCTTTAAAGTTGTGCATTGTCATAAATTTTAAGAATACTTACTAAAATAGTACTTTAAAAATCGAATTTGGAAAGATTTTGCTTATATGTATTTAATTATGATACTTCCGTTATATTTCAAAATATAATAGGGACTTAAAGCAATTCTAAAAATTTATCACGTATCCTTATCCGTATACGCAACGTAAAGGAGATACGTAACTAAGCAAAAAGAGGCATAAAGCAAATGCGTTTGTAACGTAACGTAACCATTCATGTGTTTTAATTTTTAACGTAAAAAATAAGCCCCGATATCTACCTTAACAAAATAATGTCGTCATTGCCATTGTAAAATATTCTTTTTCTTTTTAAATCCATTATCGCATGTCAAAGAAATGTTTGTTATGATTGATGAACAGAAAATAAGGTTATGATTTTTGAGCATACAACATCACTTATCGCTAAATTATTGAAAAACGCGATCACAAAACACAATAATGTGATACGTTACGTTAGATACGTGTGACGGATTGATACGTTTCACGTAGCGTAACGAAAACCACGTATCGCTTCTGCACATGCGCATTGCGGTACGTATACGGATACGTAGTGATTTTTAGAACTGCTTTAAGTCCCTATTAATAACAAAATAACTCAAACAAAAGTTATTTCTGGAGATTTATAATGTTGCCGTTTGGAATTATTTCGTCGACATTTCACAGTTCAACAGCATAGAACACAAATTTTGACGTCACGCTTTCCCAGTCCAATAGCCATATTTAGTGTTTGTTTCTCTTTCAGTTAAACTGTTAGGAGGTGTGAGTAATTCAACTGGCCTACGTTAAATAAAGATGGTGTGTACTGGCCTAGCCGAGTGAACACACACACACACACATGTGCTGCCGTTGACATGCTCATAAAATATGATTCTCTGAAGGATAACAAATGCATTATTACTAGTGTTAATGGTTATAATAAATAAAACACGGACAATGGATTCTTAATCCTCTAGATTTATTAGCATCTGACTGTCGAGGATACATAAAGGATGATGAGAATCGAATAAATCACATTTACAGCTGGATGAACATTTTTTATTTTTTGTAATATTAATGTTGTTTATTCTACACCTGCTTCATCCTCATCAAATGATTTCGGGATTAATCGAGAATACTTTAATGATTTTTAAGAAAATTTGCATGGTAATTTTGTTTTGATTTTAATGGAGTTTGATATATAAATCAATTAACAATTAAATACACTTGATGTTTGTATTTGGAACTGTTAAGAAGTTCAGATATTACGGTAATTTAAGAATTATTTAAAACAAACCGAAATATGGACCCACGTCATTAATGTCTAAATAAATGACGTAATAGTATACAATGCTATTAGCAATATAGCCGAATAATGCTAAAAAGTTGGGGACCTTTAGAATCCAGTAAAGGAATATTATGCTTTGGTGTAAATTTAGTTTTTTATGTAGTGCCAGCATCTGATTAACAGCGATGAATAAAAAAAATCTAACAGAACTTTCTAAAAGTGCAAAGAAGAGCTCCTATCTGCATAGCCAGTGCGTATACAACAACTTTCACCAAAGCATTACTAGTGATCGTCAGAATGCCTCCCATTAACTTAGTGACTGAGGAAAAGGTATTAAGAAAGAATCATGGAAATACAAAGGATTTTACTTTATACTTCTATCTATGATTTGTATCCCTTTTGCAATCGTTTTCTTTCTTGAATACCAATTATTATTTTTTCGTACTTCCGGGCCTAAAGTGACAACTTCACTCCCTTGTGACAGGTACTAAAGTGTCACATTTAATCCCTCCGGTATTAAATATTGACGAAACTCCCGGAACGATTAAATCACAAACAAACGAATTTAAGGGATATTTTATTGAAAAATATAATTAATTAGAATGGTAATTAAGGTTAATATTCAAATTAATATTGTGACATCTTCTTCACTCATGATACCAATAATTATCAATAACTATGTTTCTTTACAATGACACTAGTAACGACAATGTTTCTAAATTATAACTGTCACAACGCAATGTTACTATGGTAACTTATTTTAAAGACAGTTTATTAAATGAGTTGAAGAGAGAAAAAACTGCTTGAAATTATTGATATAATTAATAAAATCATACCGGAAGTACGAAAAGTATCGTATATACCTTACGACTGAAGTACATTTAATCCTTCAGGTAAATTATGGCCCTCCCTGCGGTCGGGCCATAAACTTTACTTTACCTTCAGGATTAAATGTACTACTTCAGTCCCGCGGTATATAATGTACTATTTTCTTTACAGCCTGATGTTGGTCTGATCAGAACAAAACTAGGGGTGCTATTTCATGTAACGGTTTGTGGTCTGTGTAAAGGTCTGTGGTTTGACTTTTTGTTATATTGAATTTATATTTTATCAACTTTTAAAGTAAATCAATGAAATCCATAAAGAAAAAATGTAATTTTAAAATTTCCAGGTATCACACGTATCACGTACGACGTCGAGCCAGAAACTGTTAGTAAAAGATAGAACGTTTATAGACGTTCCTCTTTACATGAAGAATGTTAAAGAAGGGTTGTTACTGCCTCATTTAGCCTGGGTTGCATTTGGTTACTGCCACATTTATAGGGTATTGCATCGCTGTAAAACCCCGGAAGCTTTTTTCCCCACCCAACACATGCAAGACGCCGTAAGACGTCTTGATACTAGTGGAAATCAAATGAGTAAATATTGTACTGCCAAACTGAGAGGATAGTTTTTCGTTACATCGCAGTTTTTGCACGGGTACAAAAACGCTTTTTTTCTATAAAGAAAATATTGCAAAAGGAATTATACAATGCAAGAATTGCATTGTATTATTGTTTCAGGGACTCCTGGCGGCCAGTTTCAGAAAAAGTCCATATTTTTAAAGTGCAGAATGTGCACCAAGAATAAGGTACGAAAAGAAACGAGCTATAGATGTAAGGGTTGTAAGGAAAAACCAACCCTGTGCCCAAGTTGTTTTGAAGAATGGCACACGAGCCAGGAATAAAACATTTTTAGTTGTTACCTAAGTAGGGATTTTATTTTTTGTAATAACTTTTTTGAAAACTTTATGTTTTAGAATAAAACATTCTTTTTGTATGTTTTTGGTTTTATTTGAATACTTCTTTTTATATTTAAACGTCTATCGGCGTTGTGCCAATTTACAACAAAAAATCTACCTAAAAATTGACAAGACGTCTACAGAAGTCAATTTCAAAATACTCTAAAAGTTACAAAAATATCTATTTTTTTTAATTTCTTAGAACTTTCTAGGTCAAACTTCGCATCCCTATGAAAAATTTGTTAAAAAATAGTTGTGTCATTTTTAACCCGTTTTGAGGTATCTGTACCGTCCTTCAACGTGTTACTTTCCAAGAATGCACCCTATAATTTTATAATTTTTTGTATTCTTGAAAATCGTATTTCTGTACGTATAAATCGACTTCACTTATTTTTTTTACGATTTGAGAATAATTATATTCAGGAATTTGTTTTGTTATCGGCAACAATGTATTACGTTACATATTTGTCATTGGACATTTATTAAGTGGGTCTACATTTATATTGTATCAACTATATATTTAAATTTATAGAATAATGATAACAATTACCTACTATTTTTTAAATATATACTTCTATAGTAATAAAAAACAAGAATACCTCATACCTAAATCCAACAGTATAAACTTGAAAATGACCAAATCATCTTACTGGCTTTGTAAAATGAAAAACCAGGTGCACTTTTTGAATTGGAAACATGATATACTACTTTCTGAATGAAGTCTGTTGCCTAATAAAATATCCGTAACCATATAATAATTGCCGGTGTAACAACAACACACTGTGAGAATACACCGGGCTTCAAAAGGCTCACAGAAAAAAAATTTCATGTATAGAAGCTCAATAATTTAGACAGATAAAGCGGTGCCTTTTTATGGAAGGGTACAGGTAACGGATTACATCGAACAAAATGTTTGTATCATTCAAAGTGGAAAAGTAGGACGCTATTGCGATTGACAAGGAGCCATTTGCGCACTCAAAACGGTTTGAGTTACTCTTTGACATTAGAAACTTCACATTTTTTTAAACTTTTTATTTGTTAGTTTGGTACCTACATAAATCGCCGCATTTGTGTTACAAAATAGTTTGTGCAACAAACTAATGTACCCAAGAATATTAAAAACCTACATCAACCTATATTTTTCTAAATATTTAAAATATTTTCCATTATTGACAAATCATAAATTTATTCTTTCGATAGTTTTATTAACATTGACTTCAATTTCAACAACCTCCTGCGTTAGGATGGGGTTTTTAAACGATATCTGTACTTATTCCTGAACCAAGGTATATTCTTCCAGTACAGAAGGGTTTCCCTTGTGCTGCTCCACTTGAGATGATTTCCCTGGCAGTACTTTAAGCTATGCCAATAAATGTTTCTGGCTCGATAAACGCGGACTTCGTTCCCCTTTTTGCCAGTGTCGGCTCTCTCATTGCCCCCATGTTCGATGGGTCCTTATCCAGAATCCAATAGTGTTGGAGTCATCCCCAAGAGGATGCCTACCAACCAAAACCACCTCAAAACTCGCCGTTGTCCCTTTCTCGGAATCGCTACCCTAGCATACTTCAAGACAGGCGGCGGTCCCTCACACACTCATCACATAATATTAATATCACTCACGTCATCAAGAATGTTGCCTGGCTTAGACAACTAGGAACAATAAAGTCATAGTAAGCTACGCGAAGGCGCATAATAACTCAGAAAGTAACCCGTTTCTAGCAACTCATACTTTGGCATTTCTAAATGTTATCTCTGTAGGTCTAGCATCGATGACTGACCTAATTATGTCACACTCTGACTTACTCTATAGGGAGATGGAACAACTAGAAAGATGCAGAACAAGAATACAGCCAAGATTCCTGGGAATTACTAGGAAACAACTTAGATTAGCAATAGGAATTTAAATTCTAGGGCATTTAAAACAGTTTTATGGAATACATTTAAGTAATACACCACTATGAAGGGGATTTGGGCAACAAGAAGAAACTTTTGAACACATTCTGAGCGATTGAGCTAAACGTAAGTCGTAAATAAACGAGTACTGGTAAACTCTAGCCAACATTAAAGATACTTCTTTCAAGAATGTTAAAAAAACTATTTTAAATCAGTAAGTTGCACGACGAAATAAAACAGGACAGGCTCGGGAGCCAGGACATTGGACTTAGTGAGTGATCTTTGTGATTATTTACAGATACAGACAGATACTTACCTCTTAAACTACCAGTTCATTTTGACTGAGGAATGAATTTCAAATATTTTTAAAATAATTTAGGCTCATTTCTATAGAGTAGTTGATAAAATTTTCATTAAATTGTCTATTACAGTTCAAACCCATGAAGATATGTGAAGAAACATAAAATTTCTGTATAAATAGGGGTCAAATTGCAACTTTACACCCTGAGGATGAAGTTTTCTATCCGACTTGCGTACTGCACTGATGAGATCACCCTCACCTTGGAGGAGGGATGGTTGATGGTCTTAGAAATAATGCGCCAGCATTGAGTATACTGGACTGGAGTTCATCCAATTTTCCAAAACTAAAGTTTAAATAAATTCATAACAATATTTCCTTATCAATTTTTAAACCTTGGACAAAAAAATGTAAAAAATTCTGTACACTCCACTGGCATATGCAAAAGACCAAAAAATATCCGTCTATAAAATCTGTGGTGATGTTACTATAAGATTTGGTATTATTTTTCTGCGTGTATTTCAAAGTCCTTTGAAACGCCAGGCGGTCGGGTATAGTTGGGTCATATATCTAAGGCAAATAAAAATAATGTCATGTCAGACACATATGACAAAGTGAGGTACTCCATCATCGGGCATTAGAAACGGCCGTGTCTTCACGCAATAATGCGGACAACAAAGCCCCGTTTTCGTCAACACAATTGGATCACTTTTCACAGAACGAAATCAGGTTTGAAGGTTGTTTTTTTATAAACTAATTACTTGACTTTTGTTAAAAACCGTTTTTTGTTTAACGAATGATTTAATGAATTGTGTTTTCGATTTTGTTTATTTTATTTTATTATATTTCATTAATTTCTTGTGCCAAAAGAATAATATGCTGTAAAAATCACAAAATCGATTATTTTTGGATTTGGATTATTCACTCCGTGAATATTGCACTAACTAGTTTATTCACAGGCGTCAGATAAAGTGTTAGGTACAAAATATTAAAATTTTATACCTTTTTAAAAATAGTTAAGTATTAAAAATATTAACTACAAATGTTAGGTATAGAGTTTTTCAAGAAAAATGTTTGACTGCAGTAAGCCTTATCTTTCAAATATTGAAATATAAACCACACTGATGTATAGTTCAAACCAAATCCTTCCTTCGTACGTCATTCATTTTGACTTCATATAGGATCTTAAGAATATCCTGAATCATTGCATGATATAATTTAAGCATTATTGACAATCTCCCTTTTTGATGAATAGGGTAAACACCAGTCTTCTGGAATTATTTTATTGCCATAACCAGCTTTTAACAATTCTTTCGTTATTTCTGACACTCCTGGAGCTTGTTATTCTTTTGCTTTTAGATGGTATTCATTATTTTTTGTGAATGTGACTACATATCAATGATTTCATCATGGAGAGGAAACATTTAACGTTAGACGAAATTAATCGAGCTGTAGGTTTTCTTGAAGGTGGCAAGCTGCAAACTCAAGTTGATTATAGAACCGTTTTAGAGGAACTGGTAGTCAGCCGAGCAACATCCAGGACGGGGACGCTCTACAACAGCAACTCAAGATAGATTTTTAATTTTAACAGCTAGGAGGCAATCAACAGTAACCGCTACTGAGTTAGTTACGACTTTAAAGAGCGCGTAACTTGTAAACCTCTATCTAGAGGTAATCTCGCTTCAAGACTGAAATGGTATCAAGAATTTCAGAATTGGGCTACTCAAGAGTGGGATCCATTTTTATTCAGTGACGAATCTAGGTTTCGATTTCACCCAGACTCTCATCGAACAAGAATGTGACGAAAATCTGAAAATGTGGAACAACTAAGACATGTTCAGGAAGGGAGCAGATATAGAGGTGATACATTCATGGTATGGGGTGGAATAATTATAGGAGAAGGCAGGACCGATCTCGTTTTTCCTCATTCGTTCCTAACGAAGGTCAATTGTATTTAGATACCATTCTTCGGCGCAGTTGCGTCCACATACTACAGGTATTATGATCAACTGGTTGGAAAGCGAGGGAATTGAAGTTCTACCACGACCAGCACAATTTCCTGACCTTAATCCTATTGAGCATGTATGGGATACGCTTCAACGTAGAGCTTCTGACAGCAGTAAAATTAATAACCTTTTTTGTCCATGAACCAAAGAAGTAGAGCAGTAATAAACCAATGTGGAGGTCACTAATTGTATTAATTTTGATTTTCGACTCTTTGGAAAGATTTTACAAATATCTTAAAATTGGTTATATTGAATTATTTTATGTTTAAATTAGATTTCATGTTTTTTAAAGACTATTTCACTAGACTATTTTTAACTGACAAAACTGCATAGCAACGGCACGTATTATATTGACAAAACGTAATATCTCAGCGACAAAATTATGACAGATCCGTTACTAAGGTGTCTGGTATTTCTATAGTTGTCAGTGTCAGTGTCCAGACGAAAAATCAAGATTCGGTTGCCGGTCAGACGAAGAAATCAGAAAATTGGTTTCGGAAAATGTCCCATTGAACTCCAGAAATCCAGAAGCTCTATTTGGAACCAATTCTCGGAGTTCCTACGGGTGAGAAATTTTACACTTGAAAAATGTACTACCATAACGGAACTAGCAAAAATTCTCTAGGATTACGCCTTTAATATGAAAAAAAGCAATGGCGAAGACTATAAAGAGTCGTCTGTAAAGTCAATATGGAATACGGCATAAAAATCGACCCTTTCACGGATATATCTTTCAAATGTGCAAGATTGGCCAGAGACACCAAGCGAAGGCAGCTTCAAAGTTGTCCAGAAAAAAGAAAACTCAGTTCAAAAGCATTATCCATTAAAGAACTATTAAAAATTATAAAAAGTAACGATGAAGAAACCCCCGATGGAGCACAAAAAAAGTTTCTTCAACTTTGATCATTTGAACTTGCTTGGAGAGGCAATGAGGCCGTAAACTACAAGATTAACTTTTTCCAGAAGGAAATTGATATTATGGAAGAATTTACGAATTGAATACAACAGCATTTTTTCGAAAACAACTCAAGGCAGGTCAAAAAGTTTGGCAAGCAGCGAATGGTAGACTATTCTTGAAATTAATAGAAAAAAGAGTACCAAAGATTGTATCAGACAGACTCTTTCTTACCGTTCACCCCAATTGGAAGAATGGATCTTGGTTCAAAAATTGTCCACTTGGAATAAACCCCGTCTCTAAGTGGACAAAAATGTCAGCTAAAAAAATTGGAATAGACACAAAAAAACATAAAATATCAAACCATTCTCATCGATATTCAGCTGTGATACCCTTGTTTAAGCAAGGTGTTGCTGAACAGGAGTTTATTAAATTAACGGGTCCCTCAAAGGCAAGCTCGTTAAAACCTTATCTGTAGCTGGATTCCAGTCACCACGAGAAGTTGATCAAGAATCTCAGGACAACAAATGAAGCTGGACCTTCGAGTTCCCAAATGTTACATGTCAATAATAGACAAAATCAATCTTTAGTAGAAAAGAACGGGCAAACTACTATAACTTATAATAATTGTACATTTAATATTGTTAACAAATAAACAAATATTCGTTGATATTGTCTTGTTTTTCTCGTGAAATAATCCATTCGAGAGAAAAATTGTTCTTGGCAAAATTTTCTTCTGGTTTTATTCAAGTTTATTGCTTTTAGGCAATTGTAGCTCATGAAATTTTGACAAAATCACGAGAGGTCAGTCGAGTGATTTTGTCAAAATTTCATTCGCGTAAATTGCCAAGCAACAAACTGTCATACCAGTCGAAACTTTTGCCGTCAAAATTTTCTTCCCTTATTTTTTTCTTGAATTAACTCAAGAAAAACTGACGTGGATTTAAAAAATATCCCTAGACTTTTCCGTTTTTTATATTAAAAAAATATTCTCCGTTCATTATGTTAAATGTTTTCTTTTTTGCTCTACTTTTTTTATTTTTACTGATTTATTTATTACTCATTTAATTATTATTTATTGTTGTCCCTTGTACCAAAGTAATAATGTCTGGTAAATTATCCTGTATCTAATGAAATTTCTTGTTCTGATCAATCAAACATATCCATGACTTTGTGTCATCATTATTTACGTAAAATAATAATCTGCCGTAATTTTTTATCAAAAGAATGATTATGTACGGTTAGAAAAGTGAATCAAAATCACAATACGTCCTGAAAGTCATTCCGGTGCGGTTTATAATAGTATAACCGGCTTATTTATTAAGGTGGTAGTCTAAAGTACGTCTGGGCATTTATTACATACGGCGTGAGTTTTACAGAGCTCGTATATATCTTCAAACAACCAAGCCGTGACTCCATAATTCATTTTATACGGCCTTTTCAATTTAACCACTCACAAAGACGTATATACAAGGCGGTCAACAATCCTTTAAAAATAAAAATCTAATATTCCAAAAAGTGTTTATGCTATGAAATGAAAATCACTAGTATAGCTAATAATTACATTTTACATTTCAAATCGGTGGATGGGATGGGTAAAATAGGAACATAGAATGGCCATCTAGGTCATCTGATTTGACTCCTCTTGATTTATTTTTGTGGGAATACTTGAAAAGTAAAGTTAACCAATACAGGGTGATTGATTAGTGTGAGGAAGCTCAGTAGATCTGTTATAGTAAAATTTACAAAAAAAAGTTATTAACAAAAATTGTAGGCAGCTTTAAACTCCACATTTTAAAATTAGTTACAATCTTACAGGGTGTTCCATAAGATGGTGGCATACCAAACTTATGTTTTTTTAAATGGAACACCCTGTATTTTATTTTAAATTTGAAATCTGCTTAACTTCCACATCACAACAATGTAAAGTTTTATTATGTTATACTGGGTATTTAAAAAGTTATAACCAATATTACCTGAAAATCGTATCAAGTTTAACCCCCTGTATAATTAAAAAGAACTATAGGAACATTGATCTATTGCAACCATAGTTTTTTAATAATTGTTAAAAATTATAAAACATATTCGTTTTCATAATATTCGTTAAATCAAATACAGGGTAAGTCAAAATGCTAGTACATTATTTTCTTGGTAATTTTAAATGGAACACCCTGTATTTTATATCACTATCGAAAAGTACTAATATCATACTTCAAATTTTATGGAGTATTACCTATACCTAAAGTTATCAGTTTTCTAGATATTTTTATTTTTCCATCAAAGTATTGATTTGGTAGATATTTTAACGTTTACCAATAATTATTGTGAGTTGGCCATGATTGGTTTGTCAGAAACTGACAGTTTGACATTATTGTTTATTAATTTAGTAATAGCGTTACAGAAAAGAAAACAATTTATTTCAAATAAATTTTATATAAAATAACCGACTGAAAATTAAGAAAAAAAAATTAACAACAGAGAAAAATAAAAAACAACAGTAATTTTAACTTATCTTACTTAAGTAAGATGTTCAAAATGACCTCCTAAAACATTTATGCATGCTTGAAAGCGGTCATTGAAAGAGTATTTGTAAAGAAATATTTTGAAATGCAATTCGGATTCTTTCATATCATCCCTTGTTGTTGGAGGTATTTTATACACTTCGTTCTTAACGTAACCCCAAAAAAATGAGTCCATTTTATTGAAATCTGGTGACCTTGGGGGCCACCTGACCGGTCCATCCCTTCCGATCCATCTTTCTCCAAACTGATCATTAAGTTCACCACGTACTAATTCGTCGTGGTGCGCAGGAGCACCGTCATGTAGAAACCACATTTGTTCACGTATATTAAGTGGAACCTCTTCTAATAATATCGGTAACTGATTTACGATAAAATCTAAATAAATCTCACCATTTAAGTTATCTTCAAAAAAATATGGACCTATTACATAGTTACCGACGATACCTCCCCACACATTTAGAGACCATCTTGTTTGACTATGTGTTACTATGTGGTATGGATTACTTGTTGAATAGTAGTGAAAGTTATGCCTATTAACAGAACCGTTTCGATGGAATGTAGCTTCATCACCAAATAGGACATAATCAAAAAATCTCTCTGCTCATTAATTTTTTCTAAAGCCCATTCACAAAACACTATTCGTTTCTGAAAATCATCATTGTTTAATTCTTGATGCTTTTGAATATGATAAGGGTGCATCTTGTTTTTAGATAGAATGTTTTGAACAGAGTAGTAACTAAGTTCTTGTTCATGGGAAATGCTCCTTATACTTGTATGTGTACCACAATACTGAATTAATAAACAATAATGTCAAACTGTCAGTTTCTGACAAACCAATCATGGCCAACTCACAATAATTATTGGTAAACGTTAAAATATCTACCAAATCAATACTTTGATGGAAAAATAAAAATATCTAGAAAACTGATAACTTTAGGTATAGGTAATACTCCATAAAATTTGAAGTATGATATTAGTACTTTTCGATAGTGATATAAAATACAGGGTGTTCCATTTAAAATTACCAAGAAAATAATGTACTAGCATTTTGACTTACCCTGTATTTGATTTAACGAATATTATGAAAACGAATATGTTTTATAATTTTTAACAATTATTAAAAAACTATGGTTGCAATAGATCAATGTTCCTATACTCCTTTTTAATTATACAGGGGGTTAAACTTGATACGATTTTCAGGTAATATTGGTTATAACTTTTTAAATACCCAGTATAACATAATAAAACTTTACATTGTTGTGATGTGGAAGTTAAGCAGATTTCAAATTTAAAATAAAATACAGGGTGTTCCATTTAAAAAAACATAAGTTTGGTATGCCACCATCTTATGGAACACCCTGTAAGATTGTAACTAATTTTAAAATGTGGAGTTTAAAGCTGCCTACAACTTTTGTTAATAACTTTTTTTTGTAAATTTTACTATAACAGATCTACTGAGCTTCCTCACACTAATCAATCACCCTGTATAGAAAGTATACGTATTGTTGCACAAATAACTCCTGAAGTTATAGAGAAGGTTCGAGCACTTCATTTAGGTTTCGGTGTATATCGTGAATAATACATAATACATAATAAATAATAAATATTAGTTGTAATAATAAATAGTAGACTATGAGCTATGGGAACAAGCATAAACACTTGTTCTGTTACTGTGTTAATTTGTTACTCGGTTACTTTGTTACTCTGTTACTCTGCTACTCTGTTACTCTGTTACTCTGTTACTCTGTTACTCTGTTACTCTGTTACTCTGTTACTCTGTTACTCTGTTACTCTGTTACTCTGTTACTCTGTTACTCTGTTACTCTGTTACTCTGTTACTCTGTTACTCTGTTACTCTGTTACTCTGTTACTCTGTTACTCTGTTACTCTGTTACTCTGTTACTCTGTTACTCTGTTACTCTGTTACTCTGTTACTCTGTTACTCTGTTACTCTGTTACTCTGTTACTCTGTTACTCTGTTACTCTGTTACTCTGTTACTCTGTTACTCTGTTACTCTGTTACTCTGTTACTCTGTTACTCTGTTACTCTGTTACTCTGTTACTCTGTTACTCTGTTACTCTGTTACTCTGTTACTCTGTTACTCTGTTACTCTGTTACTCTGTTACTCTGTTACTCTGTTACTCTGTTACTCTGTTACTCTGTTACTCTGTTACTCTGTTACTCTGTTACTCTGTTACTCTGTTACTCTGTTACTCTGTTACTCTGTTACTCTGTTACTCTGTTACTCTGTTACTTTGTCTGAAAGTCAATAAATTTGAAATTCCCGCCGACGCGCTAACGTTGCATAAACACTTGTCAAAAGTTAACAGAATGGTAGCTAACATAGGTTTAACAAGCGTTTATGCAACAGGCCTTATATCATTAGAAGTCGAAGTTACTCTTTGTGTCAACTGCAATGATGACGAAACACAAAAAGAGCCTTTCTTCAAGCCCGTAATATAAATGAAACTTGAACATAAACTCATTTATATAGTTCTGAAATCATTTTTGGTAAACTTACTGTTTTTAACATTTATATTGATCGCGCTGAATATGGACGGCACATAATATTCAATAACTAACAATTGTTTATTATTATAAAATGCTTTGTCTCCCACTATACATTTATATGTACATAAACATTTTCAATTATTTAAACATATTTAAGAGAACTTTTCAAATAATGTATTACAACACCCACGTCTGGGTTTTTGTCTTACAAACTACTGAGCCATAGGTCAACATAGGTCTCATGCTTAGATTAGGTAAAAGAGGGGAAACATAAGGCCAACCTATGCGTATGACTCGACTTTGTGACCTATTTCCGAGGGGCTGCCATTTTGTTAGTCCAAGCATTGATTTTGGTGCTTGTTCGATTTTGTGCAATTATTAAGTGTATTTTGAACTATTTTGTATGAAAATACTGTAAAAACATGGTGACTTGCTCATCTTATAATTGTAGTAGTAATAGCTAGAAAAAGGAAACCCGTATATAAAAAAAAACTATAATATGAGTAACTGCCTAGACAGATTAAATATTTAGAGCCTAGACAAATTAAATATTTCTTCTTCATTTCATTTAAAAATTACTGTACTCAATTGTGCAATTTAATCAAATTGCAATAAAAAGTTTACAAAGATTATTATTAAGAACTATTTTAATTTTCAGATTTCCTGGAAATAAAGCGGGACTGGAAATTAAGGTAGCTAATATGAAGATTTTAAATTGGTCCCCATCAAAAAACGATTGTATTTGCTGAAAACCATTACTTTAAATAGATCTAATGAACAATTGAAGTCATACCCACTATTTTCTCAGAACTACCCACCAAGACTTCAGTCAAGACAGGTGTATTGCAAAAACCATTTATTTAATGGGCAGTAAAGGTATATTGTACAGTTTTAAATGTATATGCTTATAATTATAATAAACACGTGTTTCAGTTTGAGTAATATTTTGAAATAATTTACAATGCTTTATAAAGTTGTTTTTTAAAATATCCAATATTCTTCATATAAAACTTCAATATAAGTACCTCACTTCATAATAATTGGTGTATAAAGTGTGTAATAAAAATAAGTCTTAAATTTAAATTAATGTCTTAAGTGAAATGAATGTTAATCTATAACAATACACTGGAAGTCATTTATTTATTACTTTACTTATGGCTCCATGCGATAAAGCGACGGAATCTCAGTATTGAATTCATTTTCTTGATAAAATAATTCTTTGGTATATAAACAGGATTATGTCTTAAAACCTTCTCACAGATACGCCACTGGTGTTTATTGTTTGGTGCAGATTTGCTGTCGGTTGTTAAGAGTCCATAGATCTTTCCTTGTCTAAGGTCTCATGAACCTCGTGATTTAGGCTGAGTCCCCACAACCTTTGGATTTGTGGATTCCATGCCAACCTTTGGTCAAATATTATATCTAGGTATTTAGCCTGGCTTAAAATTGGAATATCTACCTCCTTCATAGCTTTAAGCCATTTTTCTGGTGAAAGAGACCTCTGCTGTTTTTTAAAGATTGACCGATAAGACCACATCCTCCACTTCCTTCAGAACCTCCTGCGTGAGCGAATCGATCTTTGAGTGCGATTGCAGCTGCGTATCATCTGCGAATTCGAGACAGTAAACCCTTTCCCGCACAGTCTTCTAAATAGATCGTCCACCAAGGTTACCCACAGCAGCGGAGATAGTACTCCCCCTTGCGGCCATCTTCTTTCTACCTTTCTTTCAATTGTAGCTTCTCGAGGTCATGGTAGTCCTACTCGTTGGAGCCTGTCACTGACTCTGGGGGACGTTATTAAACGCTCCCTCCACGTATAAGCTGCTTTTTAATTGTTTATATTTTTACGTCCAATTCTTTTACTACGAACTTATTAGGTCCTTTTGAATATTTCTAAATTTAACATGAGTTTGCTCGCTGATATTTTGAATACTAGTGAGAATCTGCTGCTTTGTAATCAAAAACACAGAAATGTCTAATCTATCAATTGACATTATCATATCTTCTTTCATCAAACATAACGTATGGCTTGTAATAAAGGTATTACTTAACACCAAGTGACTAATTATAAAATAATATTGCTCCATTAATTTGTATATTGAAAATGATGTGCCTTAAATCATAAACAACTACAATTACATTCATGTCATACGAGTTTTGGCAGCAAATTATTGGCGACGAGCCAAAAATTAACCGGTTTGAAACTCAGCTGCCTAAAGGTTAGTACATTATTTAAATTTTTCAACATGAATACATTTTTCTAACAACAAAAATATTTAAATATTATATTATAATATTAGACGCAATGGCGATATTATCTATTTTCACGCCTAACGACTTACCGTATCAATAAATAATTGTAATCAACACTTGTCACCAAAATTTTAAAATACTTCTTTAAAAATACTAATTTATATCCACTTAATTACTTATTATCTCATTATTATTAACATAATATGAACATAAATATGCGCCAAACAGTTTGAATTTTAACCAGTCCATACATAAAATGTACATAATTATGTACTATGCATTAATGTAAGAGGTGATAGTTCCGTCAAGAAATAAAAAACACAGCGACCACCACGATAACAAATTGTAATCATTCGAGTAAGCTGCCTGTTAATGACAAAACAAAATTTGCCTATTTATACGATATCATTAAAATTAAAATATTGACAAAAAAAGAGACTGAGAAAATGCATATATTTGTTTAATTAATAATAATTGTTTTTGTTTAATATTTTTGGAAACTTTATATTATTTTAAAGAAACAAAGATTTCCCATGTACAAAAGAAGCTTTTTTTAAATCAATACCATAATAATGCATTTATTTGCCCATAATCTATTGCTCCTGGCAATATTTAGTTAATATTTGAGCCAGGCACTATAAAAGTTTTCTACAAGTGACTATACCGACTAGATCAGATTGATATGGTTTAACTCAGTACTGGAGAGTGGGTCGGGTCTTAGTAATTCTTAGTAAAACCAGAAATGCTGGATAGAGTTCTTTATCATAATATGCTAAATGCCACAAACCATTAAGTACTTACTAAGATATGTTCAGTAAAATGAGTACTTGAACCTTAAATATTAAATTCTCTAAATATTTTGAACAGCAAATTGAGCCCCAAATAGTACTATTTGTTTTACAATTTTATATTGATAACGATGAGTAGATTATTTTATATTCACAATTCTGTACCAATTGTGTTATAAGCTAGTCTTGTTTTAACAGTTAGTTTTAAAGTCTTAATTGGATAAAGTTATATTATAGTAGTATAATTTTAATATTAGTTCAAATAAGAATTTAATATTATTCTTTAATTTACATTTTGTTTTCCAGATACCCCTGATACTTGAAGGAAATAGAACTGCAGTTGTGAACTGCGGTGAACACAAACATAATGGAAAGTTCTTACTTGTTTTCAGCAGTGTGCGGTAAAGCCAAAGCATCTAAGATGTTACTAGACATTACTCTCTAAGGGCGCAGCCTAATCACTAATGGTACTGTAGGTGAAAGAGGTGCAAATAAGGTGCTGGTACTACAGGCTGGTACTACAGGCTACTTCTATGGATGAGTTATCTACTATAGACTAGAAGGTTTGGGTAGTAGGTGATGGTTAGGTAGATATGGCCTAAAAGCATTAATAATTATGGTAACCTACAGATGTGATCAAAATATATCTTACCGGATATGAGGAGCGGCCTTTTAAAGATAAGTAAATATATCCACAATTAATGTGCAAAATCAGTCAAGATTTTTATTTATACAATATCTTTGATATTGCTTAGAAGAATGACAGAAAATACAGTGAGAGAGGAAACCTGATATCCTTTATTCAGCTAGTAGATTTTTGGTGATCACAACTAATATTAACCGTGGTAGGCTTTTATTTTTGAAAATTAGGCATTAGAAAGCTATTAAATACTGTTGCTAATAAGAAGAGTTCAACCTCAAATTCAAGTTTATAATGACAATGTAAACAATAGATACATATTCAATCAATCTTTTCTTAGTCTTATTTTAAGTGGTAAGTACTGATTTCCCTAATTTTTTTCTGCATATGAAAAATGAACCCGTAACAAATCCTTTTCATAATAAAATTTTATAGGCTGATGATGATCTCTATATTAGCCCGAAACTGGTAGCTAAGCAAGGGTTTCATCAATAAATTTCTGTGAAATTGACTTTGGGTTGCACTCAAATGTTCAAAAGCCTATATTAGGGAATTTTATCGCCAAATTCTCCGAACAATCGAAATAAAAATCATAATTTCTGTAAATTTATTGTTCAAGAGTTTGTAGGTTGGTATATATTGTAAGATATAAATGTAGATAACAAAAATTAATACTTATAAAATAATTTTTAGTAACAAATTAGCGAAAGAATCATAATCTCAAACAAATATAATATTGTACCTTTCTACGGTCAGTCATAAAAAAATATAGTCCGCACCTCGGTACAGTCGTGAATACTATTTAGGAAAGTCGTTCTGTAAAACCCCAGCGATGCAATGAACATTTCATTGTGTACAAAATAATCAAGCAAATGTGTTCAACAATATAGTGCCTACAATAAAAGGGAACTGATGGTAATAAACCACTTTTATTGCGATATTGCGATCGTCTGTCACGGTTTATTGCTTATGGTCAAAATTTGCACACAGGATCGGTTCTTATATTTGTATGATTTGGGTTGAGTATAATCATTTATATTTGTGTTCCCGTAGTGAGAGTTAGCCTGTCTTGTTTAATAATTTTTGTGAAAAATGTTTCGTCTTTGGGAAACTGCATCAGCGGTGCCCTGTGTTACTGTTCCTGTTCGACGACGAGTTTTATCCCTTGATGCCAAAGAAATCGTCAGACATGTTCATCAGAAGCTGGTCCAAAGGGGTTGGGCTTTTACTCCTGCTGTAAGAGAAACCAGCGATTTGACAGGGATACCGGAATCATCAGTGAGAGTTCACATTTCGAGGCCAATTCATCGGAGACGAAAACGAAACGTTAGTGGTGTTTCCAGAACCACTGATGACGGTGATAAAGGTTTGATAAGAAGAACTATCTACTCTATGTACGAAGAAAACTTGGTGCCTACTATCAGATCATTGCAAACAAGACTTAGACTATTAGACTGCCATAAGTGATTACAGGTCTTTACAAAGACCAATAATCTATTTGGATGAGACCTGGTATGATACCCATGATACGCCGGCAAAAGGATGGACCCAGGGAACAGTGCGATGCCAATCAAAAGCTCTATCGAACAAAGGAGAACGGATCACGATTATTAATGCTGGATCAGAAGATGGTTGGATTCCAAACAGTTTGGGACTTTCGGCAAAGAACATTCAAGATTCGTCGTTGGATTACCACCAAGATACTACAGCTTTTAGAGGTTCTAAGGACATTTAACATACAGAAGACATAATTGATGACACAATTGCAGCATCCCAAGGACATACAGTTCTTCGTCTTTCTTTTTACTACTGCGTATTCAACCCGATTGAGCGTATGTGGAGAAAACTAAAGAACAAAGTGCGGACCCAAAATACTATACCTACATTATGTCCTTCTGTAATTGCATTAATCCGGCAAAATATAGATGACTCAGACGCTGATTGTTGGAAAAGAACAATAAACCATGTTATAAAAGTGAAGGATTCATACAGAACATACATAGAACCCCTTATAATTAATGTAGACGACGATAGTGATTGTGAAACTGAACTGATATATTAACATATTTAAATTTTTATTAAATTTACAGTTCTATAATTTTATCAATACTGGTAAAACGATTAGTGGTTTTATCAGTATAAAACGGAATGATTGGCTAGCATTTAGCACAGAACATTGAAGATTAAGCGTTTTCATTGGACGAAATCACAAAACTGTGATATTTTGAGGTGAAAAAAATAATCGTAAATAAACCGTACTTCAATACTACAGTCTACTATTAAAACTATTTTTATATTTTGCACTTATAAAAATCTTCATTATAAAACGCATTTGCGTATCGTAATGTAACTTTTACGCACGCAAATTTTTGTTTTAAATGGTTGGCGTGTTGGCGACATGAATGAAGTATCTAATGACAAGACTATTGACAATGACATTTGTGGCTAATAGCAATTTATTAATTTTATATTGTTCTTTAAGAAAGTATCTGTGAACATGAATATCATCTTTTACTTATATAATATATTTTAATTTATATATATATATATATATATATATATATAATTTATTTTAAAATATTTGAAAACATTAACATTTGATAATCTAAATGTCACAACTGTCAAATGTTATAAATTACACAGTGCTACCGACATACTTTTTAAAATCAAAATTTTCGTAATTTATATACAAATAATAAATTGATTTAAAAAATGATAAAATGACAAAATATAAAAAATATTATAAACAACTTATTTCATGTGGCTGTTGTGGCACTCGTTCTTTAAAAAACTTATCGCTTCGCGATTCGTTTTTTAAACTTGAACTCGTGTCATAACAGAAGCCCATATGAAATGCATTGTTTAATACTATTAATTAACCTCGAAAAACCAAAATGTATCTTCAACATGTTATAGTTTTATTGAAACAGCTGTCATTCAATTAATAAACCTTGTTTATTGTTCCTACTGTATTTATTCCATTGTTCGCTAATTAATTTCTGTCCTTTTATAGACAACTAATCACGTAATGGACAATCCTACGTCAAAAAATATCTAGATCAAATCGAATCTGTTCTGTCAGCTCTGAATCCGAATTCTTTCTTGACCGTCGTCATTTAAAGGCCTGGCTACAGGCTACGGCTACATACACACACACATACACACTCATGGATAATACATCTCAACGCGTCAACTCGGGGTAATCAATCGTGATTTATGTGTATTGAATGGGCCTGTGAATGGCGGCTGTTTCTCACAAAGACTTTGCCATAATGTATTTTGACTAGACGAAAATGGATTTCGGAAACATTCCCGATATATGCACGTTCGAGAATAACGCGAAAAGAAACCGATGCAACATAATGTATTTAGTGAACAGCGGCGTATCAAAACTGTTTTTTATCTAAAAGATGTATAGCTAGTGAATTAGGTAAGTATGCTTCTTCAATATTTTTTTTTGTAACCATTGTTTATTAAAAATGCTACACTTCTATAATCCTTATATTTCTCCTTATGCTGTAGCATATACAAATATCTATCGATACCAAAGATCAGATTTAACTGGAATTAACTGAAAAAAGTGGCATCGTTTATTATACGCCAGCACTTCTTTAAATAAAATGACTGTTAACTCGATTAGTATATTTTTTATTTAAACACAAATCTCCCTTTAACACTTTTATTGATAGATACATAAATCATTTTAATAACAAACCAAGTTAACTAAACCATATTCTGAAAGAGTTGTTTATTTATTTACGGGTCTAGCCCGTTTTAAAGGAAATACAGTAATAATACACTATCTGAATATAAAAATATAAAATAAATAAAACTAAAATATTACTACAAATTAGTGTGAAAATTTTTTGCTCAATTAGAAATCCAATGAAATCAATTAATTTGTGGTCATCTGCTTGAATACAACCAATAAAACCAACATTATACTGAAAACAGATCCCATGGGCTGTTTTCACTCAATCATGTAGCTATGGATACCTACATTTCGTTTCATTTCGATTTTGACATTTCAAATATTCAATATTTCAAAATGTCACGATTTGGTTGTAATACTGATGAGAATATTAATGAAATTATCGAATCAAATATACCAAAGAATACTGTTTACAGTAAAAAATTTGTATGGAAAGCGTTTATGGACTTTTGCAATGATAGAAAATATGAATTAGATGGAAATCGGACGGTGGAAGAATTGTAGTCGATTTTAAAGGATTGGGCTGCTCTGTATTTTTTTTTTATAACCAGCAAAAATTTTTCTATCCGAATAACCCTCGAACAATGATAAATGCTCAAGCTTTCTAAATGCTCTCAAGCTTGTTGCTTACAGGCAGCAGACCTCCGCCTACGGCGTCGGTCTGTTTCCAAGCAACAAGCTTTCGAAATCTGTTATAAAATGTTTTCGAACAATTATAAATGTCCTTGGGTTATTACTACTGAAAACAGATATAACAAAAATAATACAATACAGAAAGCAAAACAGGTGTGTTACATAATACAATCAACCAGTGAATATAACTTATTTAAAAACAGTTTTGATTTGCATTATCTAGATATTGAGTTCCCTAACATCCTTCTTGTAGAACTTTGATCATTCTTTTTATTGGATAATAAATATACCCGAAAACAAAACCGACCTATGAGAATTCGATAAAAACCACACAAATCGTCATAGTCTAGCATCTATAATAAACAGCTAACCTCATTACCAGAAACTTTTCACAGATGTATTAATGAGTGATATGGGAGTAGGTGCTGCTCTAATTACACCCACAACTACTTTTAAATTTAAGCTGCATGAAACTACCAGTGTCTTCCCTGCACACCCCATCTCTTGGTACCAAATTTTAATATTTATTGTACTAACCCTTACTTTTTGGAAGTCCATCTTATTAAGAATAATAACTTCCAAAGTTTAATTGAAAAAATTTGGTTTTAAATCACAATGACAGCTGTTTCGCTAATATTCGTCACATTGACACAATCCTACGATGCTAGTTTTTTAGCGAAACAGCTGGAATTGTATATAAATTCATCTAACTCCCGTTTTTTCTTTTATATTACTAAGTTCCATCGAAAAAATTATCGTCAAAGTCAAATCTGAAAGTTTAAACTAATGCAGGCTCAGGGACATTCCCGGATCATCAGCATCATCTGAATACCATCAATGGCATCGACGGAAACGAACAGGCTGATAATGGTGCGCGTACCGCTGTGCATAGTGCGCAATCTGAACTAGCGTTAGGGAGTGTACCAGGTGACCTTAAATCTTACTTCAAAAATACAATTATGTGTTAGTGGAGTGAACAATGGGAAAGTTACCAATGCAAATTACGAGCTGTAAAAGATAACGTACTACCTTAGAAACTAATAATCGAACAGAAAAGACTGTCTCATTTGAAAACTAGACTGTCCTCAATATAGGAACCATCGAATAAACTATAAAATATCAACATATCACTCTATTAGGGAAAGATCTTATTTCATATATCAAAAGCCATAGATATATTTCATAAAATTTACATCATATTTTTTATGTCTTAATATAAAGCGCCTATTTCCTGAAGAAAAATATTTTTAAATATCATGCACATACATATTATCTCGAAATTATATTTGGTCCTTCGAGCCGTATATTCATATAATTTAAAGTCAAATATATTGAAGTAGTTAGACGGCGACCACACTCTACAATAATATAAAACGTGTATTACACACATATGCTGTCAGTTATTTCATATATCAAAAGCCATAGATATATTTCATAAAATTTACATCATATTTTTTATGTCTTAATATAAAGCGCCTATTTCCTGAAGAAAAATATTTTTAAATATCATGCACATACATATTATCTCGAAATTATATTTGGTCCTTCGAGCCGTATATTCATATAATTTGAAGTCAAATATATTGAAGTAGTTAGACGGCGACCACACTCTATAATAATATAAAACGTGTATTACACACATATGCTGTCAGTTAAATCGTAGAAAGAGCAATGGAAGCCTGAAAGAGTGTCGACAAGCAAATAGAAGAAGCAATAACACGCTGATCTGCGGTCGAGGGTGTCAAAGCTCAAAACGGTGGGGATGGAACAATGCGCGTGACGTCACAAACAGCAGAGAGCGCTTGTCGCATGGCCAACTAAGCGTCAGTGCCGTCAGTTTAGTAATGTTAACCTTTGAGTATAGGTCGTATCGTTTGAAAGTATAGCCGTTTCTTCCTCCTCGCGGGTGTTTAACGAACTGTTTTTTAAGTGTGTATTTGTGTATGTGAAAGTGTGAAGTTTTAGTTGTTTGCTTATGGAAAACATTTTGACATTATGTTAACTTCACCTAATCAATATTTGAGACCGGAGTACCTTACACCGCTACCGACTACGGTAAGTTAAAAATTTAAACCGACAGAAGTAAAAAAATATCTTCAAAGATTGTTTAACCTATTTTATAAAATACATAGTACTTATAAAAGGTTATAAAGAAGTTACTACTTTCAGAGAACGTCCACTTGTTTAAGAGTTTTATTTTTAGTCAGCTTTTAAAATTAAATAAAAAACAACAATATATTCAATCCTTATATTATTTGCTGGGATGTACTAGGAGGTGTTCTACAATGCGACGGATCGTTGGTAAAAAAAGTTGATACATTAGCATTACACAAATTTTCTATTTTTATTGAATTGATTCTGAAAAAGATTTTCATTTTATCCAGAAGTAAACATTTTCAGTATGAAAAAGACATATTCATATTTCCCAAAGTTTGGAAACATGCAACTAAACTGAATTAGGACATACGCAAAAATAGAAAGTAGGAATATAAAATAGACGACCTTGTGTACACTGAAGCAAATTGATTTTTTGCTCTTTGTTGATGTATAATTAATAACAATATTTCATATTAATTTATGCTAAGGCTGATTTAATTCACCTGTAATTATTTTATTTTTACTACTAATTATGTCCCAGCAATATTTCTTTATAAATTACTACTGACAAGTATAATTTACAAATACTAGTTGTCGACTAATATTTTTTTATCTTTGACAAAAATAATTATTATATTCGACCAAAACATAAAAAAAATAATAAAATAAATTAATAACCCCATAAATATCTCAAAGTTTCAGATAATATTAATAATACAACGGTTGACTCGTAAATTTTTATGTTGTTTCCTCCCGCATCAAACAACAAAGTTGTGTTAATATTATCTCTACACATAAATATAACTATTATTTATGATATCTTTATTGCATCTTGTATAATATGTACACAAGACTTTTGTTTCATCCTGTCATAAAGAGAATACTTTCAACATACCTCATTTTTCTTTTTGAACATTTAAAAATATATTGAACAATAATTTACGATAAAGATAAACTATGAATCACAAGGTATGGTGGGCACATTCCGTGTCCAATATAAGGATTGGGTAATAATAAGAAAACTATAAAAACATTTAGTTTGATTTGTATTTTGAACACATTCGATAACTATTGTATTTTGTTACAGTTGGATGCCAAGAAGAGTCCATTAGCGTTGCTCGCCCAAACATGTAGTCAGATCGGTGCGGACACTCCCAACTCCAAACTTCTTCAGAGTTCTGAGAAAACTTCAAAATCCAAAACTGACTCACAAAGAGATAAGAGCGACTCTACAACAAACAAGTCCTCTAAATTAGATCTCGCCAGTCCTAGAGAAAAGTCCAAATCTCCTGAAGAGAGATCAAGTTCGGGATCTGGTACGAATAGAGTCCGAACTCCAGTTGCATCTAAACCAATCAGTAATGGAAGATGTTCTAGTAATGTAAGCAATTCTCCAAGGGCATCGCCAGCTGAAAGAAAAAGTCCTGCGACTGAAAGCCACATAGACGGAAATGCGACTCCTGACAAATCTATAGGAAGAACTACTCCACATACTCCGTCTTCTTCAGCTTCAAAAACAGCATTTACTCCAAATATATTAACATCGTCTTCAGATCCTGCTATTAAGGATCTTCCGCTAGGAACATTTAAACCAGGTGTACCTCCAACGAGTTCTCCGTTTGTGGGAGGATATCCTTCGCCATCATTCTCCTTGCCCATGGATTTAATGGCTTCTACATTAATGAGCCAACATCACGCTTTAAAAAACAGTGGACTAGTTCCTTACCTAAGTTACGGTAGACTTAAAGCACAAGATACGTTATCATCAGTGTGTAGAGATCCTTATTGTACAGGATGTAGTGTTAGTTCTCACTTATTAGGTAATTCGAGTGCCGCCAAACCTTGTTCGGCCGGGTGTACTCAATGTGATCATCCAAAACCAATAACCACAACTGCTTACATGAGTCACAGTCCAGCGGCTACGGCATACGCCCACGCACAGCTAGCAGCTTTAGCGGCAGCTTCGCACCTACCTTATGTATGCAACTGGATATCTGGTGATGCGGCATATTGCGGAAAGAGGTTTTCCAATCCGGAAGAACTTTTGACTCACTTGAGGACTCATACTAGTGGAGCTATTTCTGATAATAGTTCGGCATTATCGATGCTAGGATCGTCGGGTTTACCTCCCACGCATCCTTTGCTTCACAGAACATATCCTACGCCTCCGCTTAGCCCTTTGGCGACGGCAAGATATCATCCATATAGCAAACCGTCCTTATTACCTCCTTCCCTTAGTTCGTCTTCATTGGGTGGTTTTCCGTTGGGGCATCCAGGTATTTCTCCATATCTTTCCCCATATTCTTTGTATGGGCCTAGGATGGGAGCTGCTCCTGGCATGCACCAATAGATGTTCTTGTGAAGCCAAATACTTAAAAGCTGTGTTATAGACTTTCCTAGTCTCTTAAGATTACCTAGATGCTTTAAGCGATTGAGGCTACCATTAAAATTATGTCTTAAAAAGTACATTCATTTGGATTTGTTAAAATTTATTTTTGGGGTGTCCAGTCGCTTGAAATGTCATGAGAATAAGGTTTCACCTGTTGTATTATTGTGTGGACGTATACAGTGTGATATTATTTTTAATACTGTACATTTTCAAATGATATCTCAGCTATTACTGTAAATATTTGTTAACAAAACAGTACAAGAGGTTTAAAAGTAAAAAAAAACTTATATATACAGTTTGTAAAATTATTCCCTGTTAAAACATTTTTAGTTAAAATAAAAAGGGGGCTGGAGGTTTTTTCAACTTTAAAACATATTAGAAACATAGAAACCATCATTTAAATTCGATTAACATTTTTAAACACCTTGTACTTGTACTTAAAGTATATTTAATTCTTAAGGGCTGCAATTACAAACTTTCTTATTTTTAAAATAGATTTGGTTGAAGCTTTTATTTATGTACTTAAAAATGTATATAAAATACCATGTGCCGTAATTATATTTGGCTGGTAAGAATTAAAAATATTTTAATATATTGAAAATCCTGATATATATGTATATATTTGTATGTACAGATCTCAGAAAAAATTTAACTTATTTCAAAATGAGTCCAATAATTTGAGCAAGATACCTTTTACCCTTAAACCTTCAAAAAGTTATATGCACCACTAACTTTCAAAAGTAGAAAAACCAAACTTTTAAAATATAGTAAAAGTAAATTGATTCTAATTTTCTTAGTGAATTGATTTCCATTTACTTTACAATTTACAATGTCTTCCTTCCGCTATCGGCTTTCTCAGTATATTTATTCATTTTATTGGCTCATATAATTTATTATCCTTCATGGCAACTTGTCTGTTATTAATGAATAACATATGCCGTCTTAAATTTTGTTTTTAGACATTTTATTAAAGTTGTTTTATTAAAATAATATGTTGTATCAATCATGAAAATAATTTTTTTTGTTTATAATTCAAATGCTATGTAAAACATTTAATAATTGGTTTAATTATTGTCAAACAGCTTTTTATTCTAAATTAAAGAAGGTGTATATAATCGTGAAGATAATATGTATGTACGTTTCCTAATTATATCAACCTGTAATTTTAGTTAAACGAGTTTATATAAATGAGTTATTTTATATTGTTAAAATTTTGATGTCATTGTTTTATTTCTTTTACAAAAACTATATTAAAAATATTTACTTCATTTTATTGCGTTTTCATTTAATAACCAACAAAAAAGAAATCTTATAATTTAAACAGTTGAACATAACGCTGCCAATGTATAAAAAGTTTGCACCCCATTGTTTCAAATTGACTAGTCTGTACATTGTACTCGTTTTGTTCTACAAAGTACCTACTGCAATATTACGCAAAAATTCAAAAAAATGCAAAAGATAATTAATAGAAAAGAACAACTTTTTTAGGAGTTATATAATACTACTAAGTAAAATTCTAAATATTACTCCTAGTTTCATTTACATAATGTTATGCTACAAATAGTTCTGTTTCGCTGTTATCTTTATTAAAATTTATTATAATTGGTTTAATAATACTATGATTCTGAGGAATGTATTAATTTTCTACAGCTACATACGTGACGGAATAAAGTTTTTAACTATCTGGGGAATATCCTTAAAACATTTTCTTATTGAATTTACAACAGTACCTACCACTTAAAGTGGATGAAATATTTTCTGATCTAATCTTTGACTTTAATTGATACCACATATGCTCAATGGGATTAAATATGTAATAGTAGAGTAGAAGTCATATGACCCATTTCTTCTGCCAATGCGTCACAAACATATATTTTTTTAATAGAAAAAGTCTTTAGCTCACTTTTGGTATAATGCTTTCCAAAATATATGTCATCCTCCGCCATGTAATTTTGAATTTCCAATTTCGCGTTATTTGTACCTTATTTGTAATTGGCGACTGTGGTAGCTTGTATTGTCCATTACTATCACAATAGTTTGGGGTGTTTTGAAAAACCTATTCTTCAAACAGTGCTGCCCTTATATCTTCATGGTAATCCACGCAGGAATTTTTTATATTCTTTGCAGAATGCCACAAGGCATTTGGCACCCAGCCGTCTTATGACCCCGCATGTTATGCTGATTCTTTTGGCACCCAGCATGTAATGGTTATTCTTTTGCCCTTATTTGAAGTAGCCTTTGTTTGAAACTTATTTGAAGGAATGGGACCATCCTTTGGATGGTGTTGAATGCGTGTCAAACCACGTCTCGTCGAGGTAAATTAATGGACGATTTTCGACACGATATATTCTTATTGAAGTTATATATTCATAACACCAATTTTGTAATCGATGGAATTCCATAAGGACTTTCTATTAATTGTATGATATCTGAATCCTATTTTAGACAGGATTCTCCACAGACTAGTAATGCTACAACTTATCTGAGTTTCGGCATCAATAAGACGTTGCTTCAGAGTACATTGCATATACTTTTCGTCGTATTAGTCTTTGTCGGCTTCAGCAAACATTTGCTGGAACCAGCATCTTTTTGCTTATGAAGATAAACGCGATTGTTTTCACTGTCGCAAGAGGTATTTTAGTCAAATCACATATTACTTACAGCTGCACTAGCACAAGTTATACACAGTTTTTAAATTTTTTGAGCATTTAGAGATAAATGCTTTTTCTTCACCGGAGTATTAGTGCTTCTCCACGGGCGCAACATAATATTTTATAGATATAGATTCATATTTATTAAAATGATATAGGCTATTAGCACTGGTAGACAGTGTAGCCCTACATTATTACCCAAAACTCACACAGTTACCACTTAAAAGACTATTTCAACATCAGTTGATAAAACTTAATGTTAAGAAGTAATTTAGTTATAGGAAATGTATATAAAATATTAATTTAAGTTTAAGCTCTTTAATCTTTGATAATATCAGAAAAATTCATATAAACAACTAATATAAAAGTGTAATAGTAGCTGTCAAATTCATATTATAAATTAAAATAACAAGCCTAATTTACATTCTTTTAAATCAAATTAGTATTCAAAAATTATAATTGAACTATCTTAAGAGATTTATGCACAAATTAATATCCATTTCATGTTATTTGCTCAAATTTGTACAAATTTCAGGAGTTGTAACTGCCACAATTAGCAGATTTCAATTTTATATAGAAAACTAAAAAAAAAAAACTGATCAAAAAATAATTTAAATGGCTATTTCATGAATATAAGAATGCAAATTTTCTATATATTATCAAAAAAACATTCAAATATATTAAAAATTTTTATCATTTTATGTAAAATTAGGTTAAAATTTGCAAATTGAAACAATTGATTGCTAATTTAATGTCATTAGTGTCATAATTTTGGAAAAAATATAAAAAGTCGTGAATTTTGGCTTTCACTCTCTTATTCGCAATTGAAATTGATACCGACGTCTTGGATGCAGTAAAATCTGGTATCGTAACATCACTTTTAACAAAAAGTTGAATTTATTCATGTGATTTAGAAAAATATTAGAATCACAGTAATTAAATATAGTCAAAGTACTTACTAAATAGTGTGATCCATCAACTTTAAGCTGAATTTTGGTAAGATTGATAAAATTTCTTATATCCTTATGGATATCGTACCTATAATACTGGGAAGCGGGTGTATGGCGGATTGCCGGACTAGCAGGAAGCAGCATCGAGATCGTTACCAACAAAAGGACAATTATTTGAGGTACGTTCGTTAAAAACATTTTGTTTGTGTTTGCGCATGAACATTAAAATTAAATCATGGACAAGTATTAGCACTTATTAAATATTTCACTAGGTATTTCGACTATATTAGGTAGTAAATAACATGTAATAAATCTTTGGATAAAATTAATGGTGTATAAAATTCATGTGTTAAATTAATTTCTTAATTATAATAGACTACCTAAGTCTGACGTCACTGGGTGGAGCTTATTTTTCCAAACAAAACAAAAAATTTAAAGCCCATGCATTTAAAGGACCTTTACTCATTTTCTTTTCAATTTATTTCTTATTGTTAGTTAAATAAGAGAGGTTCTAATTTGTTCTGTTGAGTGTGTGTGTATATATTTATTGAAAACTTCAAGAATTTTTAAAGGTAGGTGTCTTAATACTATTTTCATAAAATTAAGGTTAAGTTTTGTAATTTATGAAATATTTTTTATATTTTTAGATTTTGTGATTAAAATATGGCTTTTAAACTTGTTTTAAAGCTTTCAAATATTAATGATTTTTTAAACAATGATAATAAAATAATTAAAAGAGGTGAAAATTCATTGGAGTCGAACCATGTAAAAAATATGCAGTTTGATGCTAATTTGATGATGATCAGAGGGAATATATATATGCCAGTATGAAAGATAAAACTTACAAAGCTGAGGTAGGTTTGGATTTTTTCATATGATGGTAATATCTACTAAATATTAACTTATTTCAGATTACATTGAATAAATTGGGTGATATTGTTTCCGCAACTTGTGCTTGCCCTAGAGGAATAAAATGTCACCGTATAGCTGCATTGGCTCTATTTGGACACTATAATATTTCAGTAACAGATAGAGAATGTACATGGAATGCGCCAAAACAAAAATATTGAGCAGTAAAAACTACAGAAGAATTATATCCTTAAAACCATATACTGCTGTTGAAGAGCCTTTAAGTCAAGAGCAAATGACTGCATTAAAAACAAGTTAAGTTTATTTGGTAATACTGTGGGCTCTAGTTGATGCTGCAGATCAAGGCACTCAATATAATTTGCCCATTATTAAAGATATCATTCCATCTGCAGAATTCAATTTGGCCTTAAATAAACATTAAAAATATTGCTGCTCTAACAGTAGGACAAGTTACCAATGAACACTGGTTTTTAATCAGAAAAATTAGACTTACTGCTAGTAATTTTGGAGTAGTTATTTCTTCATGCAAAAGAAATAAGTATCCAGACAGTCTTTATAAAACTCTAATTGGTAAGTATATACATTTGCTGCATAATTATATTCACACCTTTTGAAAACAATCATGAAACATTAATATCCTTGTATATTAATTTTTATTTTGCTATTGTAGGTGCTCATTCTCTCAATGGCATTCAGGCTATTCAGTGGGGAAGAAGTCATGAGAAGCATGCTCTGAAACATTTAAAAGAAAATTTGAATTCAGATGTTAATCCAACAGGTATTTGGCTGACAAATTCAGGAATATTAGGAGCAAGTCCTGATGGCTTGATTAGTGATGATGCCATTGTTGAGGTGAAGTGCCCATATTCCTTTAAAAATGATGTTTTGTCAGAAAAACTTGAAAATAATAAAACATACATTATATATTATAATGAAGAGGGAGATATATGCATTAATAAAAATCACAATTATTATCATCAAATTTAACGTAATCTACATATTTTAAAAAAATTAAAATGTTATTTATGCATATGGACTCCACTTGAAGTTGTAACAGTTGTAGTAGATGATGATGCTTCTTGGGAAGAAAATGTATGATTATTGGAAACATTTTATGTAAATCATTACCTCCCAAAACTATTAAATGGTTAAATTTGGTACCTAACAGAAATAATAGGTAGTTTGTAGTATATATAAATTAAACATTTTTTTATTTATTATAAATATATTGGGTCTGACAATGTATACAATTATTTTTGATTTTTAGTTTAAAATTTATACTGTTTATAAAATTTGTAAAATATAATATTTTTCATTATGTCTGTTTTTTTAATTTAAAATAATACAACAAAAAATGTTTTATGAACTGCAATTAAAGTGCATAGCTAGATATTCATGTGGCAAGTTTAAATGTAATTTCATTAACGTCATTAGTATTTGATCAATTTTTGGCAATAATTTTACCTGCCACCCAGCATAATTTTCGAACTGTCCACTAATTCAAATAGAATCATGTATAAACCATTGCTGTGTATGCCAGTATACATAAGTATGTGTGAATCATTATTTTTATATATGTTCAAAACTGAAATGGGTGCATAAGTTATTCAGTTTTTTGGTAACTTCTTCCAGTTCTTGTTTTAAGAAATAATGTGCAGGAGGGTGTTTAGAAGTGGATGGTTCTGAAATTAAAGTTGGCACTGAAGTTGAAGGTCCTGCTGGTTCTATTATTATCAGTTAACGGTGGATTTTGTTTACTGCAAAAAAAAGTACTTGTAAAACAAACCTACCTTATTAAAGGTAGAGAGAGTACCTATATCTTTATATTATTGTAAAAATATAAATGTACTACATACCATTTTTCAGGGAATCAAAGATTAACCTCCTTTTAGTTTTAAAGTTGGCCCATTTTTTTGACAACTCCAAACTAATGAGAATTTTGATGGCTCTCTATCTTGTCTCCTATTAATATTTTTTCATTTTATTAAAATTTTATATTATAATATTATTATATTAATATACCTTATCAAAGAGATCCATTTTTCTTTTGGATGGGATGGAAAAGCAAAGTATTTGCATATTCTCTGCTCACTGTAATGTTTACAGTAAGGTACAAAACACATAACCATTGCGAAAAGGGCTCTTTCTAGAAATGAATTATAATTTTATACATAATTCAATGTTTTAATTAAAATCTTTATTATTAAAAACCATTCAAATCCATAATATAACCTAAAAAGGCTTCTTAGTGTTAAAATAACAGAAAAACACCTACCTTTAAAAATTCTTGAGGTTTTCAATAAATATACACTCAACAAAACAAATTACAACCTCTCTTATTTAATTCACAATAAGAAATAAATTGAATAGAAAAAGAGTAAAGGTGGTTTAAATGCATGGGCTTTAAATTTTTTGTTTTGTTTGGAAAAATAAACTCCGCCCAGTGACGTCACGACTTAGGTAGTCTATTGGATGTTTTACAGAGTAGTTTAATTGAGTTTTACTTGCATCCTTCCCAGGATAAATAGTCGGATCTCTAAATAAATCAAAATTATCGAGCTAGCATATTTTTATTAGGGCGTTCTTTTAAAATTAAAGCATATATATTAGTAAATAATTCAAGAATATATTTTTAACAATTAATAAATAAAACATTACTAATATAAAATAAAAATAATAACGAAAATAAATATTAACAAAATCAAACCATAACAGTATATTATATGTACCTAAATATTCATAAATTAATTAATTTGAAGCATTTCGAAGGCATAAAGTTAAAAAATTAAAAAATGAGATATGTCTTGGTAAAAATCATTCGTCAAAAACAATAAAAAAAAGAAAAATACATACAAATGGACTTCTTAATGTTATATTTACATAACGCATTTAAATGGCGACATAGATTAACAGCAATAGTTAAACTTTTCGTCGGTCATAAAACAAAAATAATTGGGACATTGTAACGAGTGAGAAGAGCCATCTATCTAATCCTAGAATAGATCGGCAGCGACAGCTGCTCAATTTATTTTGCAAACATATAATATATTTTTCATAGTGACGACAGCTGTCCCTCTCTCTCGGTCTTGTTAAGTGTCTTGTAGAAGTTTAGTGCGGTCTCTTAGGATAAACAACTATTTACCTAATTCAAGTTGGTAATTATTATCAAAATCGTTTCCACAAAACAATTGAGTTATTTGATATTTATGTTAAAATTTGATAAAAAAATATGAGATGTGAAGTTTTAAAGTCATTTATAATGCATAATAAAAGATAACAGTGGTTTGCATATTTGCACACTTTTTGTTGATTTAAAAATTTATATGTATCCCCGTAATCGGTAGCACTAAAATTAAAACTGGGTTTAGTTTCGTCATTAAAAAATCCTTACAGTAAAATGATACAATATATATATACTTGTAGTATCCAAAATGTTAAATTAGTTATAGTGTACAATGACAAGCCAGATTATAACCTGGCTACAGCATTGTCAAACGCTGAATTGAACATTACGGCTACTACATTCCACTACTTACGAAGTGGCCAACGGATTTTTAGCCATATCGTCAATCCGTCATCTTATCCTTCCTTTTCTGAACTGAATATTAGCAATAGTTAGTTTAAATTGATTGTACTTACCCTTACTTTTTGGAAGTCCATCTTATTAAGAATAATAAAATCTGTATTATTATAGATTTAGGACTGCGTGATTGAAACATGTTTATAAATTAGTTATAATTAATTTGGTGCTGCGAACCTCGCTTCGCTCGGCACGCAGTGATAGATTTATAATAATACCAAATCAATTTTAACTAATTTAAAAACTATTTTTGCCAGCTCAATTATGTTTAAATTTGGTATTATCATAAATTAATCACTGCGTGCCGAGCGAAGCGAGGTTCGCAGCACCAAATCAATCTTAACTTCAGTATGGCGTTGTGATAACCACGGTTTTTTTAATTTGATCTTATGATCTAAAAGAAACAGGGCATTATTAATAAAAAATCACATTTGGAGGTTATGTTATTTATATGCGTAGAAATTTTCTAATTTGTGATAAAAACATTCCTTATCTACAGGATATTATCCATTTTGTACATGGTGAATTACGACGAATAGCTTTTTTTATTAAAATATACAACTACTACAGTTTGTCTTTGATTGTAATGCAGTTTATAATTCGAATAAATGCGTTTCAACTTCAAAGGTGGAAAGATAGGTTAAGCCGGTTAAAGTATAAATTGAAGTTTGACAGACTATAGGTAAAATATCTCGAATAATCCGTTGGCCACTTCTTAAGTGGTGGAATATAGTAGCCGTAATCTGAATTAAATTCAGCGTTTGACAATGCTGTGGCCAGATTATAATCTGGCTCGTCATTTTACACTAGGGCTGATTTAACCTACATACAGTGGCGTCTTAAGCGGGGGTGCAAGGGGTGCACGGCACCCGGGCGGCAGGTTATAGGGGGCGGCAGCTGGATCATAACGAATGACAAGTTCCATGTTTACATACGCGTTTATCATAAGTATGTATTCGGATATAGGTATAAGTACGTAATTTTTTATAATTTGTTTTTACATCTGGTACATAATATGTATATACATATGTGACTTACTTTTCATTTAATTAAATATATATCTGATGTTATTAAATTGTGATATAACTAAATAAATTAAATTGTTTGGTTTATTTTAAGAATAGTTCTCTACCTATCTAGCTTCCCTTATGTCGTTCACCTTCTTCACGGTATATAGGAAATAAGTCTTATTTTCTAGGCTGTAATCTCCTTCAACTTATCGCCCAGAAGGGGCGGCACACAAGAGTTTGCACCCCGGCGGCAGGTGAGCTAGAGCCGCCCCTGCCTACATATACATGTAGAAATTATTAAAAAATTTCCGTCTATTTTTTACGATTTTCAAAAAACATATTCTTTTATAAGAAAAGCTTTTCTTTAAGTTGTTGGTCTATTATATTCGGCTACAGGAAGTAAATGTCAATATATTTAGGTTTCAGCTCCATTGATATCATTTTCCATCACTTTTACAGTGAATTTTATGCTTATCCTGCAACCAAGAATGCTGAACCAATTCAGTATATTTATAAGAAAAAACCAGACCCTCCTAATTGAAAAATTCAAAAATTCACACGATTATGATAAATAATAAGAATCGATTTGACAGGAAGGACATTGATTTGAGTATTGGAGATTTAGTTGAGAAGATTTCAAATTCTATCCATGAACCTAATTGTATTCGATTGTAGTAACTTTTACTTTGTGGAAGTCCATCTTACTAAGAACATTAAAAATAAAACTTTTTAAACAAAACCTCCATTATTTATTCAAAAAATCTGACGATGCTAGTTTTTACCGAAACAGCTGTCTTTGAAGTTAAAGAAGCTTTTTTTAGTAAATAGTGGAAGTTTTATTTTTAATGGTCTTAGTTAATTATATTCTTCTAAATTTTTTCTTAGCTTCTAGTTTTCTTAGCTGAACAAGCAAATATTCTTCTTAAACCAAAATTTTTCATTACATCGGTCAATAAAAATTATTTTTTTTTTGTTTCTGTTCTCATCCTAATTTCTGTTTATAGACATTGAAAACCAACGAAATTTTCATTTTTAGTTAAAGTTTGCTTTGGGGTGATTTACATCTATAAATATATTTTTAATTTATTTCATAGCACATAGCAGAATTTTGAATAACTGTATTATTACTTATTAGAGGCAGTAAGGCTAAACTTATCTACTACAGCTGTAACAATTTTTTATCTTTGCTTATGGGACAGTAGAGTTGATTCAGTACATTATCTATAGCGTAAATGGTGTGATCTTAAAGCCCCAAAATATTCTGATGCCAGAGCTACATAGAAAACTAGGCTTAATAAAGCAATTCGTAAAAGCTCTGGATCTAAATTGTAAGGCTTTCAAATAGTTAAGGAGATTTTTCCCTAAATTATCTGAAACCAGTAATTAAGAATTATGACTTGAAAATCGAACCTGGAAGAGTTTTGAAGCAGTAGGTGGTGATTTTCTAAGAAATCATGAAGTTGGCAATTTTACAGAAAAAATTAAAAGTATGCTAAAAAACTAAAAAAGTATGGGGGGATGCAGAGTGTCTCATAAACTTTATATTCAACATTATCATCCGTAAGAATTTAAATACAACATGGTTGCTTACTCTGAGGAACAATGAGAACGTTTCCGCAAGATGTGATGGATTTTGGAATACGATATCAAGCTCAGTACAACGAGAATACGATGAAAGATTACATTTGGCGTTTAATGAGAAACACCTCATGAAAACAGAAAAAAATATTCACTTTTAGACATTAATTTCTTATTGTTTTACATTAGTTTAGTATGTTATATTTTATCACAAATATTGAATAAAAAATACTTTAAATCCAGAAAAAACTTTTCTGGTCATAATTTAAAGTGGAGTTTAAAAAATATAAGAACCAGAGATTTTTGAAGATGCATTAGTCAGATCCAGAAATCAATTGTGTTGAGAAACAATAGAAATTTGGTAAATATTTGATTAT
The DNA here is from genome assembly GCA_035357415.1 of Ophraella communa. NCBI lineage: Eukaryota > Metazoa > Arthropoda > Insecta > Coleoptera > Chrysomelidae > Ophraella > Ophraella communa. Next base: position 14,099,859 of record CM068994.1, on the reverse strand, counting down.
AGAGGGTATAGAATTTTATATCATTTGCAGTTTAATAACAATTGACATCGATATAATGGCTCACGAATTATAAGATTTATGTTCGGAATCAGATTCAGATGAGGAATTGGATTAAATTGTTTTATATTCTTTATACTAAAAATAATGATTTTATGAAAAAAAAAACAAAGTAAAACGGAGATTTTGTTTTGACAACGGGATTATGTAAAAAACAATTTACTAACTACTTCCGCTTCATAAAGAACATTTGAATTTTAAGGGCACGCCCGTAAACGTTCCTTCCTTACCCCGTCGCCGATTTCGGAGACTGTCTGGCCCACAGCTTATGTACGTAAATAGGAGACACGTGCTTGTTTCCGTACGATAGCGGCTTTACTTTGAAGCATCGACATCAAAGTGCCGAAGGGTGAGTTGTTCTACTAGTCTTGTTTATGTACGGTGGCTACACATTCGCAGGGAACTGTGTCAATAACACTGTGCGCCATAGACTGACGTAGGAGCAGTACTGCGCTGTCCCACCCTGCAACTTAATTTACCCTTATCTGTTCAAATCAGTAGATAACAAAAACTGTACTACGTTGCCTGTGTATCAATTTACGCCCATCCTTAAACGCTGACTTCGTGTGGATGCGGGTACAGAGTTGTAGCTGCCTTGTTCTTTTCCTGTCAACTATTCAGATCGTGGGTAATTGGGACAAATAGCTAGAGACTGAGCTAGAGAAACTGGTGACAGTAATTTTATTATAACAGCCATTTGAGAAAGAAAAACGTATTCACAAATTGTGTGCAGGTTTGTGTCCAAAATCAATTGTTCAAACTTTTAAGCAAATTAAATCATTTTATTAAAACATATCCGTATAATAATTTGATTAATACTGCATAAAATGCATAAAAGTTATCAATCTCCAACCAATCATTATATTTGCTAGAAATATTAATTTTTTTTGTTCTAAGTAACTAGACTAACGAGCAGCGATGACGTGTAGTAAAAAAAGTTCCCGGCTCTTTCAAGTTTCCCAAGAACACATTAATAGGCATTTAACTGACAACGGTAGTGACATATTTATGATTCTCGCTCTCACATATATGAATGTTTACCATACATTTAACGTTATTTATTTCTATTCCAGTTGGCATTTCTATTAGCCTATAACTGCTAAGCTACTACCGAAGAGATTTATAGTTAAAAACTTTCTATAGTTAATTTTCTAACTAAAGGTTAAATGTCCGTATATTTTATAGTTTTTATTATCGAATAAATTATACTTGGTCATAACTTACTTTGATAGTTATTTTCTTTCATTTTATGGCGTACTAAAATAAATTATGTTTGCAACATGTTTTTACGGCTTGGTAATTTAAGTTTCCTTCTGACAAGGTGAATGCTATTTTTGATGTTGGTGTTGCTGCTGACGTTGGTCGATGTAGTCGTCTATGGGCTATAAAACGAGACGATATCCTTCTTCTCAACCAACGCTTGCGATTAAATTCATTACAACTACTTGGTGACACTTTAATAACATCAAATTGTTTTTCAAAAACCTCAACAAATCAACTTACTTTGCACGGTTCAAATATTTTCCAAGATTTATCAAATAGGTAGTCTCATAGTTTTTCTGGAGCAGGATATTAATAGAAAGTACACCTGTACAGAACTTTTTTTACACTGTGTTGATATAGTACTGAAGAAGCAGTAACGAAAAAGGAATAATCACTCTTTTTCCCGGTGTACAAATTTCAAATAAAATTAAAAGATAGTTCATTATGTGTCTCTGGTACGGTAGGCTAACTGGGTTGCTCAAAAAAATTACTTAAGAGAATGGATATAAAAAAACACATATAGATTAATATTGACAGATTTTTTAATTAACAAGTTTTACTGAAAACTCAATATACTCAAATACATGAGATAGGTACTTATTACAAGGTAAAATGTTTTCTCCAAGATTCTGAAATCAAATTTGATTATAGAAAGCTGGAATTTTCTCTCTTGAGATTGAAAAAATATTCTGCAACATCTCCGCCCCCATGCAATTTAAATGTATTTACATTCTCTCTATTGTGATAGGGTAATATTTTCACACTGGTTGGCAATAATAGAATTAACCTCGACGCACTTAGTTGTCATTGTGGTGCAACTGTCAAAATTATTGCTGGCATGTTTCCATTCGAAATTATAAAAAATATGAATTTTTTTAATGATTTGGAATTAGATTGTAAAAATACACCACCCGAAATTACAAAGAGTGTAAATAATATACGGGAAAATTTAGTACCAAAAAAATCAAAGAATGAGTGTGAAAAGTATATCAAACTATTCATGGATTTAAAATATTTGATCGTGGAGAAAGTATAGTCTGCTACTCGGTTAGAATGAAAATTTGTGATTCTCGTAGTTGCTGTAACCTTGTTACAGAATGCACGTTTCCTTAATAGTTTTGGAATAAGGTAATCCAAAGCATACAAATGCAGAATACATGGACAGTATAGTCTGCTACTCGGTTAGAATGAAAATTTGTGATTCTCGTAGTTGCTGTAACCTTGTTACAGAATGCACGTTTCCTTAATAGTTTTGGAATAAGGTAATCCAAAGCATACAAATGCAGAATACATGGACAGTATAGTCTGCTACTCGGTTAGAATGAAAATTTGTGATTCTCGTAGTTGCTGTAACCTTGTTACAGAATGCACGTTTCCTTAATAGTTTTGGAATAAGGTAATCCAAAGCATACAAAGGCAGAATACATGGACAGTATAGTCTGCTACTCGGTTAGAATGAAAATTTGTGATTCTCGTAGTTGCTGTAACCTTGTTACAGAATGCACGTTTCCTTAATAGTTTTGGAATAAGGTAATCCAAAGCATACAAATGCAGAATACATGGACAGTATAGTCTGCTACTCGGTTAGAATAAAAATTTGTGATTCTCGTAGTTGCTGTAACCTTGTTACAGAATGCACGTTTCCTTAATAGTTTTGAAATAAGGTAATCCAAAGCATACAAATGCAGAATACATGGACAGTATAGTCTGCTACTCGGTTAGAATGAAAATTTGTGATTTTCGTAGTTGCTGTAACCTTGTTACAGAATGCACGTTTTCTTAATAGTTTTGGAATAAGCTAATCCAAAGCACACAAATGCAGAATACATGGACAGTAGTACTCAGTATTATCATTAAAATATAACTTTCCATTTTAACAAATCACTACTAACGGTTAAAATTTAATGATAGGTTATTAAGAGAACCAACTATTCATTACTGTGGTATTAAGTCATCAATTTGATACATTCCATGTTCTAAGTATATTTATTAAACATTAAATTCGAATGAATGGTAAATGAGAAAGGAATGTTATTAAGAACGTGTACAAGGTGATCGATTGTAATTGTTTTATTTCTACTTAATTGGCAACATTTTTTTTATGCGTATTTAACAAAGATTCCAAATAATTATTGAAGGACAATTTCATTATATATATTTACTAAACATTAGATATGTACCACAATTTAGTTTTCTTCCATGTTATGAGCTGTTGATTCATGAAATGTACAAATTACCAAGGAATGGTGGAAATTTTATCAGGCTTTTAAGTAGTTTGTTATTAAACATTTACTTAAAAAAATATATCTAAGTGATATAGTCTAGGAGAAATCTGCCATTCTGCCAGTTGTTTCCTTGATCAGAATAACAGTCTGGTCAAAAATCAGTAAACTATTTCGCCCTTAAAGATTTATTGTTCTGTGTTTTTTTTTATTACAACTTTCTTCAAGAACCCATTCAATCAACTATTTTCAAATCAAAAACTTAAAAACAATCCATGGACATAAAACTATTATTATACAAGGCTACCTCACATTTGGCGCCGAACGTGAGGACAACTGCACTAAAAAATGTTTTATTGACTTTATAAATACTTGCGAAAAGAACAGGTGAAGGGCTGGCAAAAGAACTGGTGGAAAAATTAGTCGTTGATGGCTATAGTATTAAGTATGTAAGGAAGTCTTATGACAATGAGACTAATATGGGTGGAACACACAAGTCGTATCCTCGTATCCTACTCAAATAGGTGGCGCTGTATTGTCTATTACCACAGGCGCAATAATACCTAGGTACAGCTCTGCCGGCTCAGGTCTCTGTAAATAACTTAATAATTTAAGTTTGATTCGTTTTTTCTTTGAATAAAAATAAATTACATTATTATTATATAGTCCAATAAAATTAAGATTTAAATTACCATTCAAAAAGAAAGCCCGCATTTATGAATGTATGTTCGTTTTGACATAAAATTGAATATAGGTATACAAAAACTATTGAATTCTATTTAGGGGGTCAAAAATAATTAAAAGCTACTTCCAAGATCATTTTTTGGAAAATATTGAGATGAATAACTAAGCTCAAATATAAACATAATGTAAAACTTATCTAAGTATGAATATATAAAAGGACATTAGAATAATTCTCATGAACATATCATCCACTTTTCTTTATTTCATTTAAAATATTCAGTATAGTATTCTTAAATGTTAAACATTCAAATAGAGGAAGAATTTATTTAACGACCTTATCTTGGATAGAATTCTGTAATACTATTTTATAACAATCAAGCAAGTCCCAATTCATATAGCTTTCTCTGGAAGTTAAAGTCAGAATCTAAAACCAAAAGAATATAATTAAAACTATTAATTTAATTCATAGTTTTAATAAACAATTGTGTAATTTAGGTAGTTAAATGTTTAAATATTAGTTATAAGGTGGAAGTACTTACATTGTTGCATGTAAACATTTTGTAGTGCTTCGATAACAGATATGTATTCAGACAAAACCTCATAATATGAGAAATACCTTAAAATATAAAAACTGTGTTAATAAATTTTACCAGACAAGGATGAAATCAGTGTATTAACTATAAATGTTACAGTGATAGGCAGAGCAACCCTACAAAACTCAAATAGTGATCAGTTAAAAGAGTATTTCAACAACAGTTGATAAAACTTAATGTTAAGCAATTTAGTTAGAAGAAATGTATGTAAATAGTTATTTGAGTTTGTACATTAGTTATAAGTTTTTTAATCTTTGATAATATCAGAAAATTTCACTTAAGCAAGTATAATAGTTGCTATCAAGTTCATATTATAGATTAAAATAAAGAGCCTAATTTTCATTCTTTCAAGTCAAATTAGTATTCAAAAGTTATAATATATAACTATCTTAAGAGGTTTATGCACAAAATAATATCCATTTCATGTTATTTGCTCAAATTTACATCATTTCAAAGAGATGGACATGCCTAAATTAGCACATTTCAAACATCAATTTAATAGGGAAAAAATGATCAGAAAATAATTTAAGTAACTTTTTCATGAATGTAAGAATACAAAGAAATTTTATGTAAATTTAAATTGAAACAATTGATTGCTAATTTCATGTCATTAGTGTCATAATTTGGGAAAAGGTATAAAAGGTCGTGCATTTTGGTTTTCTTTCTCTTATTCGCTCTTATTTCTCCGATTGGCAATTGAAGTTAATCTTAAGTACGGCGAGAATTAGTATTATAACCCCAATTTTTTAATCAAAAGTTGAGTTTAATTACGTTAGTTAACAAAAATATTATCATAAAAGTAATTAAATAGAATCAAAGTACTTACCAAATAGTTCGCTTCATCAAAATCAATCTGAATTCTGGTAAGATTGATAAGATTTGTTTCATCGTTGTTGGACATCAAGCCGAGCTGAAATATTGGAAAACAATCATTTAACTAGCAGGAACCAACAGTAGCGAGATCTTTACCAACTGAAAGATAGTTATTTGAGGTACGTTTATTAAAAATATTTTATTTGTGTGCACATGACTATTTAAAATTAAATCAAGGACAAATATTCTCAAGGTATTTCTATTGTATTAGGTAAAATATTGCATGTAATAAATCTTTGAAAAAATTAATAGTATATAAAATATTCTTGTATCAATTAATTCCGTAATTACAATTGTATGTTTATAGAATAGTCAAATTGAGTTTTACTTGAATCCTACCCAAGATAAAGAGTCGGGTCTCGAAATAAATCAAATTTTTACTGAGCTAGCAGATTTTTATTAGGGCGTTCATTTAAAAAATAAAGTACACAACAGATAATAATTCAAATACCTCATTTAATAACATAATTAACAAATAAAATACAAAAACAATAAAATAAATCAAAATCTATAAAAACAAACCATCACAATATCTAGAAAATATACTAAGATGTGGAAAAAAGTTTGAGATAAAAAATGTAATTTTCACTTATAATATCACAAGAGCTTAAATTATTTCTGAAAATCTTTTTCAGGGCACGAATAGCGACAAGGGATAATATTATTAAAATAATATTACCCGAAAGAAAATTCCACACCATAATTTGGAAAATAAATATTAATCCAATCTGACGTCTGTCACAAAGCCTCTAAACAAGCCTAGTCTAAACTACGACTAATAAAAAACTGTTCGTTTTAACAAAACTTCCACTATTTAATTAAAAAATTGCTTTTTTAAACACAATGACAGCCGTTTCGCTAGAATTAGCATCGTCAGATTGACATATTGACATAAATGTTGAGAATAAAGAAAATAATATTAAATTATATATTGCTTAATATCAAAGGGAAAGGAGTTTCATTGAGTAATGAAAAATGAGAAAACACAGCTGTCTGCACACATCGTGTGAAAATACAAACATTGTAACATTAACTTTCTCCGATAGAGAAAGAAAAAAAGTCAAAATGAGATAACCAAAAGCAAAAGTAAACAATAATAACATATCATAATCTATCAGAGTGAATTTTTAAGAGTAAACCTCTACAATTTACAATTTTTTTTAAATTATTTGGTTAATTTTAGTAACGCCACTGATTAGAACGTTTTCAAATTTTTTTATTTTCGAATTCGTAACCAGCAAGATTTCTTGAAATTATAAAACCACACATCGAAAGATTTATAGCGATGTTAATGACAGAGGACCGCAAGAAGGTATATAACTAAACCTCACCATCGTCGTTAACTCGGAATCGGCGACACCATAATTTTGTGGGTAGCTAAGCTGTGATTTCAGAAATGGCTCCTTGGGGAAATTCTAGTAATTTGTTACTGTGTGTGTAGGTACCTTGTGATTTTGAAGTCTATCGGCATGGCGGCGTCGGCGGCGGTTGTCCGCCAACAAGACATAATAAAATCGAATAGAAAAAGGTTCCGAACACTTTTGCGGAAATCCAAGAAAGACTTAAAGGCTATAGAGAGCGATTTATTGACCTGCTTCACCAAACGATCCATCACTTTAAATTAATCTCTTGTAATACCGTAGAAAATCCACCACGTCAATAAAAATAACGAAAATATAAATTAAATTCAGACAGATTCATTTAATCACAATCTACAGACTTACTTCTTCTAATGTTGCAACAGAATATAATTAATTGATATACATACTGAACTTTATTTGATTTTAATTTAACTTAAAATATATTTATTGTGCCAAACCTTACTCCATGGAAGTCCATTATTGTGAGAACAGTAAACAACTAACTTTGAAACAACTTTCACGATTTTTTTAAAAATTTAAATTTTTAATATCAATGGATAATTTCGTAATGTCTATCAATGTTAAAAAGTTAAAAACAGATCAGAAAGTTACAATTAAAACGAGGACAACAAATGCCAGCAAAGGGGTGCTAATACATTTATGCACTTTGTTACCCCTGCAAAATAAATCTAATTCCAACTCAAAAATAAATGTTGAATGAGACCTGTAGTTTTATTTCCTTCGAATGAAGATACCATAGGCCAGTTCAAGAACAGCTAAACAAACGCTTCTGGTAGGGTAGTGGAATGTGTAGGTTAGTAAAAATTAACAACAGATTCATTAGGTACTATTAGTAAAGAAGTTGTATGTTATGATGAACATTAACTTATAACTGAGAAGTTCAGTTAGAACTCTGTATAAAAAATAACTAACAATATTGCGTTAAATGCATTATTTAATAGATCTCCTTAACTCGATTACATAACCTAAGTTACCCAATCTGTTAAACAATGTCTACGATTTTCGTTTTTCCAATGTCTATTCACACAGGTTATTTTTTCATACAAATGTGGCAACGTAGCTTGAGATTTAAAGTTTGCGATTTATCGACTAAATTATTCTTGAAAATTCAAATTTCCGCATGCGCATTAGGCTGATTCAGGCGGATGGTTGAACTGGAAGATTACCAAATTATTCCTTAACTAAGCGACTATTGTTTGTAAGTATACAACCACTATAATTAAAAAGTCTGATAAACGTCTAAATAAACAACTAAATTAATAAATAATAAATTAAGAGAAAATATCAAATTTGGAAATATTTTTTGGTACCTTAGGTACATAATTGAACCTGTATTCCAAAAAAGCTTTTTCGGAAAGAATGAAAGATGACAAGGCTAGGCCCTGCAACTTAAAGTTCTATGATTAGTTGAGTTGACATAGAAAAGTTGATGTTAAATGAACATTTAGAGGTAGATCAAAACTCAGGTCAAAAACATAAACATACTATGCAACTAAAATTTAACCTTAAAAATATTTTATTTAAAATTTGATCCCAAATTTAAGGTAGTTTTAAATGGTAAATAGAAGCCAAGTGTATTTTTGGACTGTAACAACGTGTGACACACAACTTTTTTATGACTATTAAAAAAATGTTATGGTTCAGATTCGAACCTGAGCCCTCTACATGAGAGGCAAGCACGTTTTCCACTGCGTCACGATCAGACTCATATCGTAAGATTTATACTATTATGTATTTGCTCGTCTTCATCATGAGGTATTCAGAATAGAATGCCTTCTTCTTGTAGTGTTTTAGATTATTTTGCTTTATAGTTTATAGAATTTTGTTTGAGAAAAGCTTCTTGCTTTGTAGACATGGTCGAAATTTATATTATTTCTGATTTATAAATGTCAAATCGAAAGCACACTTTTTCATTGATAGACTAAAAAAATGGTGGCGTTATGAATTTTCAGACCTTGTGTTGATAAACAATACTTTCCTCCCTATTTTTGGTGTTCATATGGTTGGTTTTCCGGTAAAATAGACGGAAAAGTATTTTTTGGTCTTCACCTTTATTTCCAATTTGTACAAATATTTTTATGAATTATTTATAAAACGAATTCTTTAATTCTGGTATTCTAATAATGCAAACAACATTTTATTTTAGTACAGATAATATATATAGATAAATTGTTTAGTTATATTATATATCTATAACAAAAGTTATAGAAGCCAGTGAAGTGAGACTTAGATTAGAAATAGAAGGACAAAATACTAAAATAAAACAATTAACTCAGGAAAATACTGAACTAAAAAAGAAGGTAGAAAATTTAGAAATTGAAAATAGGAAAAACAACATTGTTATCTTTGGGCTAAATAAACCTAGTAAAAATACCACGGCAACTTCAATTTGTGAAGATATAAAATCACTTTTAGGGGTAGATCTAACGGCAAAAGATATAAATAATTATTATCCTCTGGGGAAAACAAGTAATCCACCCATTAAAGTCGAACTGATTTCATTCTTACAAAAGAGGCAAATTATTAAAAACTGCTATAAACTAAAAAACACAAACATCGCAATCTCAAGTGATCTCACAGAGCAACAACGTGAAGAACAAAGAATATTGCGGTATTATCTTAAGCAACAAAAGGAAAACAAGAAATACAAAAGGTGTTTTATTAAAGGAAATAAATTAGTTCTTGACAACAGAGAATTTACTGCAAACGAATTACTTGATTTAGAAAATACCATAGAACAAAGAAAAGCTTCTAGCGAACCAAGCACACCAACACCTGATTATATTGAAACAGAAGAAACAAATAAACAGGATACGGTAGAAGAAAAAGTAAAAGAAGGTAATAAAGAAAAAAAGAAGCAGCTTAAACCAGCAACACAAAACCAAACACCAAAAAAACCTGTAGAAGACTTAAGAAAAAAAGATATCAGCAAAATAAGAAGCCTTCGTTCCACCCAAGAAAAATAAACTTAATTAAAAATATTTTTAAATAACATTAAATTTTAACGGTTTTTAAAGCGTTTTTCCAATCAATAGATAGTGTTAACTTTTATATATGTATATATTTTAAATTGTGTCTATAATTGTATGTTCGTATTTGTTAATTAAAAGAATGGATCAGTATTTACGCGATTTCAGAGTTAATACAGTTGAAACCTACTCTATCGACACAGTTACAGATTGTTCTGAGATATTAAAGATTAATAGTAAAAACCAGAATTTCCAAATTTTGGGGTTAAATATACGTAGTCTCTGTAAAAATTTAGATGAATTCAAAATCCTGTTACAAAGTTTGGAATGTGATATAGATTGTTTAATTTTAAGCGAAACTAGGGAGATTATAGATCAAACTCTCTTTAACATTGAAGGTTATACTCTACTATACAACGAAAGTAAGTTCAATCAATGCGATGGAGTTGTAGTTTTTATTAGATCAAATCTTAGCTTTACATATAGTATAGTAGAAATTTTTAACAACATTAATACATTGCAGATTAAAATAAAACTTGAGTCAAATATCAATATTTTAATTACTGCTTTATACCGATCTCCTAACTCTAACGTAATAGATTTTATTGAACATTTAGAAAACTATTTAAATAAATACAACGATAATACGAAAGATATATGTATTTTTGTAGGGGACATCAACATAGACCTTTTGAAACCTGACGATAGAATAACTTCTGAGTATTTAAATGTACTAAATGAAAATGGTTACATCTCAACAATAAATGAGCCAACAAGAGTACAAGGTAACAGCAAAAGCTGTTTAGACCATATATTTATACGAGCTAAACACAACTTTGATGAAAATATTATACCAATAATTCTTAAAACCAACATCACAGACCATTATTCAACGATTCTACAAATAGTGTTAGGCAAACAAACACATACAAACAACAAAGATAAAATTGTAACATCTATTAACGACGCAAAAATTAGAACTACATTTCAAAGCATAAATTGGGAACCCATTTACTTAACTACTGACCCAGACACTGCAACAAATAAGTTCATAAAAACAATACTGGAAGCCATAGAAAAGTGCACTGAAGTCCTTTACAAAAAAAGGAAAAAAACAAAAATAGCTCCATGGTTAACTAATGGTCTATTAAATTCAATTAACACAAAAAATAAGATGTTCCAAAAATTGAAAAAAAAGTCGGAAAACGTTCAGTTAAAAGTTCAATACAAAAACTTCAGAAACAAACTGTGTACTTTAATAAAAAAAGCTAAATTTAATTATTACAAAAATAAAATAGAGGAAAACAAAAGTCATGCACAAAACTTGTGGAATATTGTAAAAGAAATTAGTCATACAAAAAAAAGTAAACCGGTTGTAGAGAGCATTAAAAATGAGTTAAATCAAACCTTAACAAAAAAAAATCGATATAGCTGACGAATTTAATAAAAGATTCAAAGACGTCGGTAAGAAACTGGCAGAAAAAATCAGATTTGACAATGATTATGTACCCATGCGTAAACGTATTCCTAACAGTTTCTTTTTTGCTCCCATTGATGAACCTGAAATAAAAAATGCAATAAGTGACTTAAAAACTAAAAAGGCAGTAGGCGTAGACAATATCAAATCTGAAACAATAAAATTAATAGCAAGCTATATTTCTGAACCGCTAACACATATTTTTAATATGTGCATAAATCAAGGAGTATACCCATATAATTTTAAAAAATCAGTAATTATTCCACTACATAAAAAAGGAGATCTTACAGACGTCAATAATTATCGGCCAATTTCCTTGATAACTCATTTTTCTAAAATATTTGAAAAAATAATTAAAAATCGTTTAGTTTCCTACTTTAATAAATATAAAATAATATCCAACAACCAGTATGGGTTCAGGGAAAATATGTCAACTCAGGATGCTATACTAGCCTTAACATCTAAAATAAACAAATCTCTTGATGAAAGCAGGCCATGTTTATGCATATTCATAGATTTATCTAAGGCCTTCGATACTGTCAGCCATCGTCTACTCTTGCAATCTTTGGAGGATGTAGGAATTCGAGACAATTGCTTGAAACTTTTTGAAAGTTATTTATCTGAGAGACAACAAACTGTGAGAGTGGACGGTGTTGTCAGTGACAGTGAAACCGTTGAATATGGTGTACCTCAGGGAACAGTGCTTGGTCCCATACTTTTCAGTGTGTATGTCAATGGTTTGTTTTCATTGAGAAGTTCAGGCAGTATAATAGGTTTTGCAGATGACACTGCAATATTTTATGAATCAGATACGTGGGAAGAATTAAAATCTAGAGCTGAAACCGATTTCTGCCTTATCAAAAAATGGTTAGAGCATAAATTACTTACAATAAATACTATTAAAACTAATTACTTACCCTTCTCTTGTAATTATTCTGGTTCGCCAACATTCGACGGACTATGGATAAATGATAAACAGTCTTTTGTAATTTCACCCGTTAACAATATAAAATACCTAGGTATAGTTATTGACCAACATATGAAATGGAACTCACACATTTCTTTTATAATAAATAAACTAAGAGTTATATTGTATAAATTTAGAAAGCTTAAAGATGTATTGCCTGAACATTATATGAGAACATTATACCATGCTTTGGTAGAAAGCCACCTTAGATATGGAATCTTAGTATGGGGAAGTGCGTTGAAAACGCATCTACAACCACTAGAAGTTATACAACGACGTTTTCTAAAACTTATCTATTCTAAAAAATCTCGCTATCCATCTGATGCTCTATACTCAGAATTGAAAATTATGGATGTAAGACAATTATATTTCTTTCATTGCAATACTAGGTATCACAACAAAAAACAATTTGCACAGCATCCATCGCACAACTATAATACCAGACAACATCACTTCTTTATTGTTCCTCTAATGTTAAAAACGACTACTCAACATTCTTTCATATTCCTTGCACCAAAACTTTATAATAGCCTTCCAGAACAATTAAAACAAATTAGAAATTTAAATATGTTTAAAAAATTGCTAAAAGAATACATTTTTCAAAAAAGCAGGGATACTATAAATAATCTGTTTTGATCTATAATCTGTCTACTTTTCTTTTCTTTTCTTTTCCTAATATAAAATAAATAGTCAACTTAAGATATCTGATGTTTGTATAAATTTTTCTTAAATATTAATAACTTATACCATCTTATATATAAATTTTAGCGCATGTATGTATCTGATCCAAAATCTTTTAATCTTTTATACTTATTTTTTTATATATTCTTATTTATAGATAAATTAATAATAAGTATCTCAAAACAAGTGTTCATTCACTTTATGAGAAATATCATTTCCTGCTGAAACAAGTGTTTTGCACTTATCGGCATCTAGGCTTTATTTACTTTTTTATATGTTCAACTTTTTCTATTTTGTAAATTCGTAATTGTGAATAAAGCAATATTATTATTATTATTATTATTATTATTATTAATATAATAATTGTACCCTAACATTAATCTTATATTAGAAATTGGATAAAATAATTCGACTAATTTTCAAGATTTAAAACATGAAATAGTTAATAATTCACTAAAATATTTAAGATACAAGAAAACAATGCAAACAGAATAAAATATTATTATTGTGGAAATGTGAATGATTAATATCTTTAGCTACATATGCATTAAGGTCATTTAAAACACAAAATAATAGTACAAAATTGTTAGATGTAAAGAAATAACCTAGATTAAAAAAAAGTATATTTACAAAATGAAATATCCAAAATGTAATACTACATATTATATAGAAATGAGAAATTTCAATGAATATTTAGAGTGTGTGGGATACAACAATCTGATAAATCAAATTATGCCAAAACACAAAAACTTAGTCACAAAAACTATTGAAATAGAAATACTGCACAAAAAAAATAAATTTAGATTTTTTTGAAAAACTTGAAATAAAAAACAATTAGCAAACCAGCTAGCATTTTCATTTTATATATAGATAAGACACAAATGTACTACAAATAAATTAAGTTGTAAAGATAAAGTTTTTTTCTCCGATTGGCAGCAAATATTAATTTTGTTGGCACATATCAATCAGCAAAGTATTACTTTTCCTGCCTAGGCAGCAAAATGGTTACTTTGCTTCCTAGGCAATAATCCATAAAGCGTTTATAATTTCTTTCATATTTTATCCGAGACTTCGGCAACAAATTCAACTCAATATTTCTTATCACCTGCCTCATTTCTGGAGGAGTAAGTACTTCCAGGTCCATTATATAATAATTTAAATATACCTATATTTTTTCGCACAATTTCATGAATTGTCAAACTATAATTATTATGGACATTTTCATAGCAACCAACCATTCCAACAACTGCGGTTTCTATCAAATTTTAATTTAATTAAACACCACAGGAAAATAAAGAGTTGTAATAATTTGCAAATACAATATCCTCCTATATCATTATGAACAATCGGAGAAAAAATTATATGTTCAACTCGGCAGCAAAGTGGATTGACTCCCTTAGCTGAATTCAGCCTCGGCAGTCAATCTACTACTTTGATACCTAGTTAAACAAACAACTATATATCATTGTATTGTGTAATCTTAGAGTAAAATATAGACAAGATAATCCCTTAGAGCTAATAATATCTAGGCCATAATAACATCTAGGCTTTACTATTATTATATTTGGTCTAGTCTAAATATTGTTTAGACAGCCATCTCAATCTGATGATGAAATCAATCTCGTTATAGCTGTCATTGAGATAAAAAGTCAATTTTTTAAATAAACCGTGGAAATTTTTTTTGCAAACTTATTTGCTTAATGTTCTTAATTTTTATTATTTTTATTTCTTATATAAAGTGCCTTAGTGCTAATATATTTTAATAATATAATTGCAGTTGTAAAACAATTTTCAAATGAGATACAACCTATAGTAAATAACACTTAAATCCAGTTAATTCTGAAATATCAAATAAATAACTTAATGGTGATGCATTCCATGTAAAAATGTGACTTACACAATCATTTGTTGAATACTCGAAATAAATTAGTAAATTAACAGCTTAACTACTTATAAACATTTAATCTTTTCTAAAATAAATAAATAGCCTCATTGAATACTTATCAGCTTTCATTAAATAATAGTTAGGCTTTTGATGTTTTCTTTTGTAATACAAAGGAATTATAGACAAATCATTATCTTGAAAAGTTAGGAGTGGAAGTGTCAATCTTTCTGTTTGAAATTGGCGTCATCGTCCTGCCACAAAATAATCGAAAGGTGAGATACAATGTTTGAATATTTTTCGTCGTAGTTGAATAAATATACGAACGTACCTACTTGATAAATATATTCAAATACACTGCATTTTATTTTCAACGGAATTCGGAAGTTTGGTTTTTTTTTAATTTATTTTCTAGTTCAACTTCAAAGTAGACTGACTGGATTTTTTTCGTTTATTATTAATCAGTCGTAATAAGTAGTTCTTAATGTTTTGGTTGCAAAATGTCTTTCTTTCTACACAATATTTTTAGTTTTATTTACTTCAAACAAGAGAAAGTACTGATTTCTCCGCACCCTGATATGGATAACGCAACATCTAGACTAAGGCTGGGCCAATTTATCGATAAATCAATAACTTTTCGATAGGAAATTATCTATCGAATCATCGATAATTATCAATAACTTGATCATATTATCGATAACTTGATAATTATTGGTAACTTATCAATAACTTAATATTATTGACAACTCGGATAATATGGTTTCTACTTCCTAGGTCGATTAACAAGATGGTATTTGTTTGTGGGTCAAAATAAAAATGTAGGCATTGACAGGCAAAACAGTTTTTCTAAACTTTATATTTTAACTTAAAAAACAACAGTTTAACAATAATATATTGTGCTACAAGTGGGAGAACAATGACAGTTTGACAATACTATTTTATGTTACAAGTGGGAGAAGTTGTCGATTGCTCAGTTGGAAGTCATTGGCCAACAAATAAAAAGTTTAAAAAAACGTATATGTCAACTAGTAGCTTAATCTGATTTGGGTGAGTAAAGTAAAATTTGCGTGCGGAAATCTTTTCTGTCGCACGCAAATTTACTTGGCACACGGAGTGGGCCACAGACATATTATCGGAGAACGATCCATTCATAAAATTCTGTTTGTTTTGTAGCAATGATTACAAGAGAGTGTATATGAGTATGACAAAGAATACCAATCGAATCTCTTTGTTCCGTCCTCGTGCTGACAACGCTGTATCATTATTCAGATGTTATGCTTATGCTTGTAATCAGTAGTGTGCCATTTGTTAATAATGGGAATAATTCTGTTGGGTAATATTTAGTTATTTTTATTAGAATGTATTTATGTATTTATTACTTTGTTTTTCACTTAAATAATATCTTTAATATTAATTGTACTAATAAAAAGTAAGCCGTGCGGCATTGTCGCTTATTGAGCAACTCATTTTTATGATCTAACCGAATTAAATAGTTTAATGGTTAAATAAGATCTATAGAGTGAGCAAACGACTCCTTGTCAAAAGGAATAGCGTGAGTCAATATCCTACTTTTCCACTATAAGTGATAAAAAATAAATAAAACCGAGAATATACCATTCGAACTTAAATCTGCCTGTAACATCCTAAGCCTGCTTATCAATAATTTCGCTAATTAGTGACAAATTAATCAGTTGCTCATCATACACGCTAGTTAGGCTCGTTCTTTTATCGGTGATGACTCCTCCGCTCTTGCTGAATACTGCCTCTGATGGCACACTGGTGGCAAAAATCATTTTTTTGCCAAAGCTGAGTTTTGGATACTATTCACTTATCGATATTTAATTTGGAATTCTGGATATCAGATTCTCCCTAGCATCTTGGAATTTTATTGGAAACATTTTAAAATTAAAAGGCAAATCATTGGATCGTTTCAGTAACTACTGGACCAGCAAAACTATAGCACATACAATATTTTTTTAAGAAATTTAAGATGTAGCCTAATGTATAATTTCTAAGTAAAGCTATTGGTAAAACAGTTTTTAATTTTAAGGAATATGAGAAAAGGCCACTTAAATTTGGGGAAATGATATTCTTGTTTCATTACATTGTCGATGGGAGTGTAATTTACGCTTCTGGAAGTGTACTTCCAAAAGTATGCTATTAATTTAGTCAAAATTACTATTTCTTGCTTTCCATATTGCTCTTTGACTTTTTCAATAATTTGAGTTTAGATTAGTTCATAATATTGGTAACTATTTAGTTCACCAAAATCGATGTATATATTCATTTTGTTTTCAAAATTAGATATTTTGCTATTATGTGTGTTTTTGATAAAATGCAAGGCACTGAATCTTTGCTGTATTCTACTTTGTGTACGAAACTATAGTGTAATTTGACTTATATAATATCCATAATATTTTTATTGGTTGACTCGATTTACCTAGTCATTCGTTTTTTTTTTCAACTCTTACAATTTTATTCCATTCCTAAAAATTTTCCTTACGTAAATCATACATGTCCAAATGCCCCTTTATTCCCGTATAAACTTGCAATAGATGTCACAACAAATTGAATTAAGCTTCTTCTTCTTTAGCCTTGATTCATCCAGTGTTAGATATAGGCCTCCTCTAATTCTTTCCAAGCTTCTCTATCTCTAGCTACTCTCATCCACTGTCTCCCTATGATTCTTTTTGTTTCGCGTGGTCCTACCTCTCTTCATCCTGTTTTGCTATATGTCCTGTCTATCTCCACTTTTGCTATTCGTTCCATAATGTCCCTTACTTCTGTTCTTCGTCCCTTCGTTCTACGTATACTGGCAGTATACAGCTACCCTTTAGGTGCATTGGAAAATTTTTATCTTTTAGGATAAAGCTGAGTTTGCCAAAGCCGCCCACGTTAATTTAGTTGTTCTTAATTTCCGCCGATTGGTTTGCCTTCCCGTTCTGGTTACAATATTTTGGGTATTTGTCATGACTTTTGTTTTGCTTAGGCTCATTTTTATCTATCCTTTGATTTCTCGTTGTGGTCGTGCAACACTGAATTTAGTTCTTCGATGTCTGCTCTTATAAGGACAATATCGTCAGCAAATAGGTGATTCAGAAATGTCCCATCTATTTTTAGTCCTAAGGTGAACAATTTTAGCGAAATAGTGTCCCCTTCTTACACCCCTGTCTAGCTTTTTTTGTCTGTTTGGAGATCATTGTCTATCTGTATATGAAATGTAGAGTCTTGATATATATTTTTTATGATGGTGGAGTATCGTGTGTCGATTCTAGCATCTAAGTTACATTTTGTTTGTTGCAGCGGTATGTTGTATGGATCAAAATAACTTCGGCGTTATTCCCAGATCTTCTCCCATTTTTAGTATCTCCATGCTAATTCTGTCCTCCTTAGAAGCTTTTTCATTCTTCGTATCTTGTAGAACATTTCTGATTTCTGTTTGTGTTATTTCAGGGTTTTCTGGACCCACATTAAGAATGTGTCTTGAGGTTTCTTTCTGGTCTGGATTTGTTGACTTATATAGGTTTTCATAGAATGTTTATATTTGTTTGGTGATCTCTTCCTTATGGCATACAAAATTGTTGTGATCGTCCTTAATTTTTGTCATTTTTAATTAAACGAATATACCTATATATAATTTAATAACTATTATATTGTTAACCACTCAGTTATAAATAAAATAAAAAGTCTAATGTGGTGTTTGCGTTGAAGTCCCCTTACCACATTGACCAACATCATTAAATAGTACAAAGAGATAATTTAAATAATAAATATAGCTGATAAGTATTTAACATGAAGTTGATATCATTATAACCACATTATAATTTCATTAAATATCTATGATCAGTATAATAAACTGAGTATTCTAATGCTACCTTGAATAATTTGGTTCAATTTGATATTGAAATTTACGGAATGTTCCGTAAAGGAGTAAAGGGTTAGAAATATAGATAATAACGTTAATCTGATGATGAATTGAAGGTCTTGAAATAGCTGTCATTGGGGATAAAAAAGTTAATTATATGTTTTGTTTTGTTTTTCTTATTGTAACTGTGATTTTTAATTGTTTTCCCCAAATATATAGATAATAATCAGGTTCATTATCTAAATCTAAAGCTTTCTGCAAATATTATGTAAAACTGAACAGGAAGTACCTAGTAAAATAACCTGCAGTAGCATGTTTGTAGAGCAACAAGTATGGTATCGCTTCTTGTTGCCCTCTTCCACAAACTGATGAGTTAAGTCAAGACATGCTCTTTTGTTTAATCTGAAAATCTTTGTAAATCAATATTCAGGGAGTTCAAAGGGTTACTGGTATCTCTTATATGTCTAAACTCTAATCTTAAAATTTTTCTAAATATGAAATACATTTCAAAAATAAACTTAAATAAGAATCATTCTGCATCCTGCTCTGCGGGATGAGAAGAACTGCTTACCTCGTACTGATGAGACACAATAATGTCGAAACCGGTCTACGAGTAGTGTTCTTCCCGTTGATTTACAAATCGAAAGAGATGGTTTTAAGTATCGACGAAGTCGATCGCTATCACTTTTTCTATTGGAAAGTAATTCAATGTCCGTTGGGGCATATAGCCCAGGAAGTAGTTGTTTTTTCATAAAAAACGGTCAAGCTTTGTATAGAAACTGTTAAGTTTCTTTACCCTGGGTGCAGGTGAAAACAATTTTCTACTTTTTCAGTTTTAAATATTTTAACTAATGCAACTATTTGCTATATTTTCATACTGATTTAAAAAATCGAATTGAACGCCATTTTTACAATTTTGTCACCTTGTTATATTTATAACAAGTACAAAAAGTACCTTGTTGAGATAGTCAGCTTTGTAGCAAAATCTATTACTAAATGGCAGATCATACTGCTTAAAACTAATAATACCGTTTTTTGCAAAACTTGCTATGAAAGCAATATGTTTTTAATAACCATGTTTTTATTTCAGACAGAATCGACCTGAATAAGATACAATTTTTCTTCGCGAATGTTTTTAGAAAATTTCCTGCACTAGGTATGTAACTAATAATAATTTACATGTTTGGACTAGCCAGTGTTTTTTGCGTTTTACTTAATACGCAGGTAGGTAAGTTGTAAGTTATTTTCCAATAATAGTTTTGTTATTTACTGTTTTATGGAAATTTTAAACTTACGTCAAAGTGGAAGGATACAAATTACTATAGGAAAAAATCTATTTGTTTTTGATTGTTATTTTAAATAACTTATATAATCAACATCCCCAACTTCACATTATTAGGTAATAAATTAAAATTTCGGATTGTTCCGTATCCAAAATTGGATTTGTTAGCGAGTGTGCCGACAAAATCAAAGTATGCAGGCGGGCGCCACGATAATTTCTTCTGCCCCCAATGATTAAGTGCCGCCCTAGAGTCGCCTGGGTTAGTAATACTTCGAAATCATTGTGGTGCTAATGGTATACTTAGGATAAATACATATATTGGGTCGTTGGGACTCGTCTCAGGGTCATTATTTCAATTTAAAATTATATGCAATTAAAGTAACTATCGCATTAGAATTAAGGAAGTTTTTTTTTATTTTCCTTTTTGGTTCTTTGTTGTTTTTCATTTTGTGGTGTATCTCGGGGCTATATAATTTAAACCTCAAAACGTTGTTGTAGATCGGAAAAAGATTACAATCACGAAATCGAAATTTTAAAATTATTACTGTGACGAATAAATCATTTTTATTCAGGTTATAAGTGACATGTCAGAAGGCACTCAACATGAAAAAATACAAAAAATGGGAGTAACGCGGCTTGACATTTCATGTAACAGGTAAAAATAATAATACAATTTTAAAATCAATATGTAATAAATATATACAGGGTGTTTCATTAAGAATCGTCTATAACTAAACATAAACATAATTTTTAAATTTAAACTACGTAAGTTGAACAGTCTAAGCTTTTCAAAGATTTTAAAACTTTATATTTTGGAAAGTTTGCATAGAGACCTTGGCATTTTTTTATATTTCATATTTTTGCTGGGATCTCATTTATTTTTTGTAGGTGGATCTCCTTGTTTTGTTTTTGGGGCTAATTATCTCCTGTTTTTTCGACATCAACGGCATCGTGATGACTGAATGGGTTCCAGAAGGTCAAACTGTAAACCAAACTTACTATTTAAAAGTTTTCGCAACGTTGCGAGTGTGAGTTCGTAAGAAACGGCCATAGTTGTGGAAAAACAAATAGTGGAACTTTCACCAGGACAACGCACCTACCCATAACGCGCTGTTGTGAAGCGTTATTTTGCCGATAGACGCATTCCAGTGCTCGAATACGCGCCGTATTTGCCTAATTTAGCACCCTGTGACTTTTTCCTGTTTCCGAAGATCAAATCTGCCTTAAAAGGAACCCGGTTCGAGTCGATGGAAGAGGTGTTGAAAGGAAGATTCGATAGTAGAATAATTTTTAAAATAAAACTCTTTTTCATAAGCAGTCTCGTTATTTAATAGCCAGACCTCGTATTTCTGGTATGATTAATCATTCTAGTAGGCTACGGCCTGTTAATGCACATTGTTGTCTGATATTTTCACTGTCGCCGTGTAGAGTTTCGCCTTGTATCCTTCTTAGTGTTCTCATTTTGCTGTTCTGGCCATTTGGAGGGTTCTATTATGTCTGGTTTTGTTTTACATATTTTTACTTTGCTTTCAGTATTTGGATATTTATTCTTACAGGCGATTTCTTTCAGGCATCCCAAGATTCTTGCTGCTTTTATTGTTTGTTCCTTTCATTCCTTGGAGTGATTACCATAGCTTGTTATTTCTGTTCCAAGACATTTAAAGAGATTTACCACTTCTACAATCTTGGAGTCGATTTCTAATTTACATATTATCGGGTCTTTGGATATTACTAGACACTTAGTCTTGGTATTAATAAGCATATGTAGTTCTTTAGCTTTGATATTAAATGCATGCAATAGTCTTTGGAGTTTGTCTTAAGAATCGTCGACAAGAATAGCATAATTTTAAATCCAGCTGTTCTGGGAAGATTTTCTAGTATTTTGTCCGTTATTAAATTAAATAGGAAAGGGCTCAGTGAATCATCACCTTGACGGATTGCCGTGTTTAGAATAATTTCTTTTTTGGTCAAATGTCCTATTCTTATTTTTGTTAAAGAAATTGATTGTGTTTGCCAATATCGTGTACTAGGTTAAATATTAGTCTGTGGTTTAGCACTTTGTCTCTCATTATTTCTAAACACATCCTTTAATCGTAGTCTGTTGAAAGCCATGGCCTTTTTGACGAAACAAATATATGAAGGTTTATTAAATTCTATTGATTTTTCCGCTATTTGTCTGATAATAAATATTGTATAAATGGTAGACCTATTTATCCGGAATCCTTGTTGTTCTTCCCATATGGTTATAGTTTTGGCGGTTTCTTCCAGTATAACTTTTGTGAATGCTTTGAGGACACTTTCTGTTTTTAAGGAACTTGATTTCTATTTTGTCGTTTGTTATTTCTATGCCGTTGTCCTCCTCACATTGATTTTGTATCTGTTCTATGTCTTCACCTTCCTTATATATATTTTTAAAGTTTATTATTTTGCACAGTGTCCTTGTCTTCCATGCATGTATCTTTGTAAACTTTATGTGACAAGAAATGATTGTGATACCAAAATATTCACGGAGAAATTTGATGAAGAGTTCGGTTGGGGCCTGTTACACCATCCTATTGAAACCAGGTTAGACCAGAAACATGACCAGACACAGCAACCCAAATGGTTACTAGAGCACCCTGAAGAAACCAAGATATAAAAGAAAAACTCTGTTATCGACTTCATAGAACGAAAACTGATTGGGACATATCTAGAGAATGGAAAATCCAGGAGAAAAAAGAACTACCGTGGAATGAAGGTGTAGCTCAAGAAATTGGCTACATTTGTACTCAATTTATAAATTATAATTTTAAATTTATAAAAGTGTTCATACACCTTTAATATGTAGAAGGATATATGATTAGGTATATATTAATTGAGAACCTAAAACTTAGTATGAAGAAAAAATATTGGCATGTGTTAGAACAGTGACCTAAAAACTTTTTGTAATAACAGACTCTATAGCTTGGTAAGAAGAAAAATATTATTTAAGTGTTGTCGGCTAAACATTTGTTTTTTGTGTTAAAATTAAAATATGAATAATTCTTAATGAAGCACACGGTAAATATTTATACATATAGACACTAATGAAAACATTCCAGTTTGTAAAAAAATACCATCGCAATTAACAACACGTCGCCTATCGACAACCTACATAGATGCATAATTTCTTTTCAAATAATTACACCATGTAAACCTGTCAAGCCTACATAATATAATAAACATTAACATCGATTAGTATTGAAAATGAAAACATCGTAAATTAATAATTATAAATCTACCGGTTTAATACAAAATAAATAACCGATACATTCAATGGAGTTGTCATTTTTTACTGCTTAAATGCAATTCGCTATCGGACAAGCATCTTTTCTCGTGTAAAGACGCCTTAAACAGCTTGCTCTTATTACACGTTGCGGGTATATGAACTCCATAAATCAACGGCCACGCGGGAAAGTGTCTTATAGTTGGTATATAGAAACAATGCATAATGGCGGTATTAGTCTGGTTGCTGCTGTAGTTAAGAAGACAGTAGGAATATGAAAGTTGTTTTTTTTGTCCCGATAACTCTGATGAATTACCATACAGAAAAGTTTAAATCTATCTAACGACAGACACAAGTCCCATTTTAGTCTAAGCTGTGGAAATTATTTCTGGGAAGTTGGAAAATCCTAGCTTTTAAGACGTGAAAATAAATAGAATATTCAGATATATGAAAGGCACACTAAACCATGGAATTACTTATAGTCATTGAGTAAAAAAAGGCATTTTAAAGACTGATCATAGAGTAGATCAAGAAAGGGCCGTTATAACACATATTGAGATAAATAACTAAGAATAAAAAAAATTTAATAAGTAAAACTTACCTCAATGATTTATAATAAAAGGATATCTTAATAAGTTTCATCGAATCATCAGTTACTTTTTCTTTATTACATCTAAAGTTTTCAATATTATAATTTTCAATTATAAACATTCAAATAAACAGAGAATGTACTTGACAAACTTATCTTGGACAGGATCCATAGGTTGTTATTTGAGTAGTCCACTTGCAAAGTGTGCTAAGTTATCAATACTTTTGCAAAACTCTCTTTGTTCAATTTTAATTTTCAAATAAAATTATAACCATTTAACTGACATTTTATTTTTTGATCATAAAATAAAACAAAATAACTATAATAAAATATATGACAATCAACATATATATTTATTACTTAATTTTAGAAAAGAATATTTTAATTGATTTTCTTAAAGAAATGGTTGAACAGTATAGAGCACTTTGCAAGTGGACTACTCATTTAATCACAATCAAATATTTCCAATTCATAATAAGTCCACATTCATATAACAATTCACCATTGACCTAGTTTTCTTTTCAAAATCAAATTTTTAATCTGAAACAATAAAAAAGGAAATAAAAATTAAAACTATTAATAGTATTCATATGTTTAATAAATAAACATGTAATTTTATGTAGTTAAGTATTTAAATTTGTATTATAAAAAGGAAGTACTTACAAAGGTATAAGGAGACCAATTGTAGTCTTCGATATTGAACAAATAAGTATTCCAATAGATCATGCATACCTAAAAAAAAACAATTAAAAACATGTAACAAATATAGTGAACTAATCCTTATATCTAAAGTGTTGGACTTAGTCAAACAAACTTATGATAGAACACTTAGATAGTGAATAGTGAAATGACTATTGAAAAGCTTAGTTTATAAACATTAATAAAAGACATTTTATGTAACAAAAATGTATGTAGGATAATTAAGTAAGTTTTTATATTAATTGTAAGCTGCGTGAGTCTTTGATAACACGGATGATCTCATTTTTTACAGTGTGTAAGTAATACAAATAATAGAATCTCTTAAAAGTTTAAATTTTAGTTGTTAGAGTTTAAAATAGTAGTTATCAGTTGAAATAGGACTAGTTCAATAGATTTATAGTAATTTTAAGTACAATTTATAATTTTAATTCAAATTTTGAAAGTCTAGAATAAATTGACAGCTCTAGAAATTTGTCTATTTCAAATCTAAAATTTTAAAGGAAGAATTCAATTAAAAATTATATAAATGGATTTTTAGTAAATATAAGAATAAGATCTCACTGTACGTTATCAAAGGTACTATTAGAATTGTAAATTTATTACCTTGATATTCGAAAATTTTGGTTAAATTTTGGACTTAACGAACAATTGAATTCCGATCTTACGTCATATTTGTCATTTTCCTGGAAGCCTATAAAAAGGCCAAGAAATCGATGATTCACTCTCTTATCACTCTGGTAGCAGCTGCATTAACATCGTATGTATTAATTGATTTCTAAAAAAGTTTGCATTAATCAAAAATCAGTTCATGTTAAATTAATACATGTAATATCAAAAATACATGCATAAAAGTTTTCTAACAATATTAAATTACTTACCAAAGTAATAAATTGGACAAAACAAATACGGATTCCAATAGAATTTAAAGGATTAAATTCAAGCGTCATTGCCACAACGAGAGCTTGGTAGCCATCTTGTCATTTGTATTTCCGAGAGGAGACGAAGTAGAAGCCGATCTCAGTGTTCGTTACGTTCCGTTTGACAATTGCAATTTTGAAAAGGACTTTGTTATACAAGGTACGTCCGATATTTAAGGATTTATATTTTTGTTTTTATTTTGTTGTGACTGTGAATTAATTTTTTGTATATCATCTCCATTTCTATAATATCAGGATATTTATAAATTTCACTGTAATAAGCATATGGAAACCAATTGATAGTTGTTATTTTATTTGTACGAGTTCTTTGAGAAACATTTATAATTAAATTCATTGTGTTATAATTTTGAAATATTTATTTTAATTTGAATCCTACCCAAGATAAGAGTCGGATTTTAAAATTCAATCTTAAATTAAGTAGACTGAGCTAGTTTAAAAATTTGATAAGGCGCCCAACTATAGAAATACAAAAGAAAAAGTAAACTCTATATTAAATTAAATGCAATTAAATTTAAAAATCAACTAAAACATCGGATATAACATATAAGAATTAAGAAGAATATTATCAAAACTATAAAATAAACAATTTAATAAGTATAAAATTAAACATTAATAAAAACTAACTAATTAATAAAACAATTATAATAAATTACAAAAATTAACCCTAAATAAATCATTATAAATTGACAGAACCAACGAGGGGCTATTGATAAATTAACGCAAACAAATTAAATTTGAAAATTAACCCAAATTAAATCATTATAAATTGGCGCCCAACGTGTGGCTATTGATAAAGTAAATCATAAACAAATTAAAATATAAAAATTAGCCAAAAATAAATCATAATAAATTGGCGCCCAACGTGGGGCTATTGATAAATTAAAGCAAACAAATTAAATTTGAAAATCAACCCAAATTAAATCATTATAATATATAGTTTGTTTATACTTTATAAAGAGCCATAACATGCTTTAACCAAAGGAAGTCTTCAAAGACAGAGCAGAAATTGTGATCAGAAATAGACAAATGGGAGTTATTTGGAAAAAATGTAAAACATTTTCAATGTTAATGATAAAGCAGTAGTACGTTTAGCAACCCCTAACTCCATCGGCGTAAATATTATAAGACAAATGAGAATTCGATATTTCTTTGTACAAGAATTAATGTTAGAATGAGAAAAAAAAATGTAAAAAAGCTTAATTAATATTCTAATTGGAGATTTTATTAAAAAATCATTGTTTAAACAAAGTTACTAATTGGTTAAGATGAATTTAACATAATATTATATAACAAGAATATAGGACTATCAACAAGAATTTAAAATTTAAAGAACATGCAAATCAAGTTATAAAAACTGTTAACTACTATAATAATATTGTACGTAAGTAACCCATTATGCACCAAGTGAAAAAGTTTACGAACGAAGCCGCGCAGTGGCATGTGCGTAATGGAATTACAACTCATGTAACGTACTATAGTTTTTCGGTGAGTGCTCATAATTTCATCACTTTCACCAGAAATTGTATAATATGTTGCCGACATTTAGAAATATTGTTTTTATAAGCTAATACTATTTTAACCTATAGCAAAAGCTATATTATGTTTTTCGGTCTACCAAAAGTATGTAAATAGTCCAAATAAAGTAGTACGTTGATAAATATTTCATTGCAATTTGATTAAACAAAGAAAT
Source organism: Ophraella communa (assembly GCA_035357415.1). Lineage (NCBI taxonomy): Eukaryota > Metazoa > Arthropoda > Insecta > Coleoptera > Chrysomelidae > Ophraella > Ophraella communa. The sequence continues at coordinate 14,072,502 of CM068994.1, read as the reverse complement.
TTAAATTTTCTCTCTCATAACGTGCATGTTATTGTTAAATGTGACTTACATGGAATATTAACAGTGCCATTTTTGACGTTTACAGACATGGGCATAGAAAAAATACTTGACAAATTATATTAATATCAATGTTAAGTTATGTATATTTCTTTTTAAATTTTATTGTAATTTTGTTTTAGGTTAGGTTAGGTTGGTCCAGGATATATTTTATGTTTTATTACTTATATATAGAGCGGGTCACAGTTATTATGCAGCATTGCGTTTATGGACGACGGCGTTGCCATATCGGCATGTTCTTCGAATTTGGTTCCAACTGGCGCGGAAATATAACTTGCCATTGTGTTACTATTATGATTTAAATGTTGGCTAAATTATTCATTTGAAAATCGTTTAGTGAGTAATTAAGAATATTTATAATTATGCTTTTAGATAAATTTTACGCGTTTAAAGGAAAATATTGTAAATCCGCTAAAATTTTCAAATTTTATACGTTTAATTATCACGTATAAAGAAATAAATAAATACAGCGGCCTTACAAAAGACCTTTGTCAAATTATGAAATAATAATATAATAATATAATTAATAATAAAAATATGTCAATAATAATAATATATACATAAACAAGACGAGTGGTAAAAAAGTCAGTTGTCATCTAAATTTTAAGGGAGAACGATTAACAGAGAAAAGCTAATGAAATCTTGCCGACGTTTCGATGATTTTTCCGAGGATTTTTCTTCTTCTGGCGGGTTGTTCTAACAAACAAAATATAGAATAAGTAAATGAATTAATAATTACGTATTTTAACTTGAATTAAAATTAAACTTTAAAAATGACAATAACTAAAATAAATGAAAATTGAATGGAACATTTGAGGGTTAAGAAATATATTACTGATCTTCATCATTATCCAAGTCTTCATCTTCATCGTCTTCATTTAAATTTATTATTATTGGCTCAATGTCTTCCTTTAAATGATCTGTTTGCCACATCTTTTCCTCTGTCTTCTCTACCTTTTTTTCATAATTAGACCACTGCATTGGGGTTACTTGCGAATACGCTGTTTTTATAAGTTTTTCCACATCCTCTTTTTTAAAAGTACTATTATTACGAGCCACATATCCTTTCACTTGGCTCCACACCATTTCAATAGGATTTAATTCGCAATGATAAGGTGGTAATCGTAGGACTCTTGTATTATGTTCCATGGCAATGTTGTCTATTTTTCTTAGGTCCTATTGCTCTCTAAACGCGTTTGCAGTAGCCAATAATTCTGTTTTTAAATAATCATCCTCGAAGTAAATCTCTTTTTCCAGTAGCCAGTACTTTATTTGTTCCTTATTTCATGTTGTCTTTGGAAAAGGTAACTTCGCCGAATGGTATGACGCATTGTCCAACATTCTTTGATCCGTTTTTCGGCAAATTAAGGATCAATTGATCTTTAAATCAGGCCTCAAAGCCTTCTTCGTCCATTTCGTCGTGGTAATCGTCTGCACCTTTCTTTGCCAGAAAAGTTTTTTCTGCACCCTCAAGAAAACCGTCTTTCCAGCCTGCATGAAGAAGAACAAATCTCGGTCCTCGTTGACTTGGAGCCTTCAGTCCTGTTGTCAGTCCTTTGACAAATGCATCTCAGGCATTTTTTATGGTAGTGTCTTTTCATTCAAAATTTACACTGTGGTCCACATTAATCCATGACTCGTCCAGATATATTACGTTATATCCTTCTTCGCGGAACTTCTTCACTGATCTTAAATATTTGTGCCTCCAGGCGATTATAACAGCTCTTTCTATTAGAATCGAGTCTCTTGCTCTCTTTCCATAAACAAACCCGATATCGTTAAGCAAGCGTCTTAGTTTTAGAAAAATTTGGTACATTTTCGTCTGAATTTATTTTAGCAAGAACTTTTGCCATTGTTGGTGGAATATTTTCGGAGTAGAATTCATGCACAGCTTTTCGTATTTGCGATTGGATACCTTCATCGTAGGTGATCAGTCTTGAATTCGACTGGCTGCTGTTCCGTCTTCGTTTTTTTGGTCCAGTAGCGGCTTCGCTTTTCAGATTATACACTGTTCTCACACTAAGGCCAGTCATTTCAGAAATCAGTTCTATTTTCGCTGTCACACTTTTGTCATCTTTTGTATTCAACGTATACGTTAAAATATTCAATAAAAGCCTCTTGGTTTGACGATGAAGATTTTCACCTTGTTTAAATTTTTCAAACGGTGCTGCTAACTGCATGGCTGTTGTTTCAATAATGCCCTTTCGTTTATCAGCAGAAACAGATAGGTACCTGCCTATGTTATTACTTACCTGTACATTTACTTACCTCTACATTCCAGGAATATTACATAACGGTTTACGAGGATCAAGGGATCATACAGGTAAAAATAATTAGCATCTTTGTAATTAAATAATATTTTCAGTGGCAATAGGATTAGGATTTGTCTGAAAGATTTAGTAGAGACCTAAATAATCCATCAAGTGATCAGGTATATACTGATTACAATCTACATAAATATATTTGAATTCCATTTTTTAATAATATTTATTATATAGAATACATCTGTTTTGCAAAATTCATAATAAAACGTTTCTACGAAAATAAATTGGCTGAGTTAATTGTGGTTTAAGCCGTAACCAAAGCGGCAACAGTGTTGAATATTCGCCCATAAGATTTACATTGGCCTATGCCGGCCACGCTGCATAATATTTGTGACCCGCTCTATAGATACTTTTGTATGACTGTTTGTTCTATGTGATTTGCTTTTTTCTACACAGCTTTGCCAACAAATTTTAAAAAAATTTTTCGGCAATAAAGCATATTATTATTATTATTGATGATGGTCCAAGGACCGAAACATGTCGCATTTACAGTTATAAGCTTTATTATTAAAATTGTGGATTTACCTTGAGTTTTATTGCTACGGTATATCTGTATCATCCACATTTGACAGATGGATTACCTTTTCATTTTAAAAATACTTAACTGTACAGTATATTCCATTAGATATACAGAAATACTTTTTTTAAATTAAAATTTAAACTCCAATCAAAATAAATCCCCCGTACTATAAAACAAAAGGCGTTAAGCGAATATTTTTAGCTGAAAGTAATGGTGGCGTGATTAACTGCTGCTCATTATTCAAACGGAATAAAGTGCATCCTGTTGCTATCGCTATGCTAACACATAAATATATAACTTAGAGCAGATTAGCTTTGCCACTGCAAGCACACCACCTTCGGTTTAAAGTTGATTCTGTTAATTATAACGATGCATTGTTTTACTCGACAAGTGAAGTCAGACATTTAGTTTGTTATGCAAATTGTGTGGAAACTCTGTTTATACCTGTAATATTATTAAATAACAAGTAAATTGCTCCAGTGAGGCTTTCAATTGTTTATTATAATTGATTGTTTCAGACCAAGTATTTTATATCTACAAATTCATCCATACAACTATCTACCTATATAAACTTTCCCAAACATCCATCTTTCTTCCATGCCTGCCTATCATTGGCAATTTTTGTCCATTTCACTACAGTTTGTTTTTTAAGTCATCTGACCATCGCATTTGTGGTCTTCCTTTTTCAAGTTTGTTATTTCACGGTCTTCATTGTAGGATAATTTTGTTCCATCGGTCGTCCCTTTGTCTTCATGTCTGTCCGGCGAATTTACAATTTTTTGTTTTGTTTTGCCACTTCTGTTAAGACATCTCTCACTTTTGTTTTGTTACACATCTAAATATTCAGTACAAAATTAATTAGATTTGATAAATAAATTAAATAAATGTATATTACAAAATAATAAATTAGTATCGTTTGATGTAACTAAAATACCTCCTAAAGAATTTTTAGTAATAGTTTAAAAGCTATTAGATGAAAGAAATATCCATCCAGGTATAATATCAGGTACAATTGACTTATTTAATGTATGCATTAGTCAAAATTATTTTACTTTTGATAAAGTAGGTATATATTTTAAATGAGGATCTTCCAATCGGCCGTCCTATTTCTCCAATTTTAGCAAATATTTTTATGGATAATTTAGAAAAAAAAATCTTTAATTCTAGTTATAAAAACAATTTTTGTATAGATATGTTGATGATGTGTTCTGCAGGTTCTGTAGGTAGCGAACGAGAGTTACTTTTTTTTAATTATATTAATACCCTGCACCCCAAAATTAATTCAATTAATTTTCTAGATTTAAGAATTGAAAAAGTTAATAGTTCACTAAATTATTCAATATACAGAAAACCAACACAAACAGATATAACCAAACCTTAATTCAAATCATCCTATAAAACATAAATTAACAGCTAATAATTCTATGATACATATAGCATTTCCAATTCCAATTCATAAAAGAAATAGCTGCATCTAATTGCTATCCAATTCATTTGATAAATAAATTATTTAATAAGAAGGAACAGAAAGTGGCACTACAACTGCTGTTTCCTAGACAAACTAAGTAAGTATAGTATTTTTCACAGTAAATGGTATTGGCTTATTAACTGCTATAAACTACCAGATTTAATCTCATTGTGTAGAAATTCATCAGGTAAAAGATGCAAATGTGCTACAGGGTCGAACTTAAGAAATTTTAATTTTCTTAATATAGGAGATATACCATTTATTTAAATGTTACAATTCTATTATATATTTAGTTCATTGTTGCTATCGCTATCCTCATCTATAATAATTATAATTGGCGCAATTGATTTTACAGATAGGTACGAGTTTTCAACATTTATAACAGAACTTTTCCAACTCTTGGTAGGAATGTCATTCATACAGTTCCTAATTAATTCTACGCACACTACCACTTAAAGTCAGAGAAGTATTTTTTCCGCGCACACTCGATTTAAGTTGGTGCCACATAAGCTCTATGGGATTGAACACGCAGTAGTAGGGAGGTAGTCGTAACACCGTATGTCCCAATTCTTTTGCAATTGTATCACAAACATACGTTGTTTTTTTTAAGAAAATGACTGTAGCACTTGTAAAAGTTCTTTTTTTGTATAATTTTTCTTAAAATATATGCCATATGCAGTCATGAAGTTTTGAATCTCCAATTTCGTATTCTTTGAGCCAGGAATTTGTTGCAATTGTCGACTATGACAGCTTGCGTTGTCCGTTACTATAACGCTGTTTGGAGGAATGTTGGTTAACAGACAATTTTTAAACCAATCTTCAAAAAGCTCTGCTGTCGTATCTTCGTCATAATCAACACAAGAGTCCTTAATATTTTTGGCAGAAAGCCACATAACCATTTTCTGATCCTGCGTGTAATATTGTGATTCTTTTTCCTTTATTTGATGGTGCTTTTGCTTTACACTTATCAGAGGAATCAGACCATTCTTTGGAAGGGGTGTCATACGTGTCAAACCACGTCTCGTCGAGGTTGAGTATTGGCCGATTTTCAGACATGTATTTTCTTATTGACGTTATATATTCAGAACGCCAGTTTATTAAACGTATGAATTCCATTATAACTTGTCTCTTGTCAATTTTGCGATATTTACAGCCCATTGCAGACGGAGCTCACCAAAGAGTAGTTAGGTCACAGTTGATTTGAGTTTCGTCATTGATGATCAGCTTTTTTTTTGATTGTAGGAACACGCTGCTCATCGTACATCGTACCAATGAAATACAAAGACTAAAATGAACAAGAAGTGTAACTGTAATCCTCTACAATCCCTCTCTGAAAAACAAAATTACCTGAATCAGGTCCTTTTACATTTATGATGTGCATCTCGGATTTTACAACTTATGGGTCTAATTGGTTTTATTATAATCCTTCAGTCAATACCATTTATTGTGAAAACTACTATACAATAAAGACTACAAAAAAAGCTAGATAAAGCCGATAACCGATAAGTATATAAACACTTGTTTCGGAAGATATACAAAAATACAAAAAATTTAACAAAAGCTAAATGCAGTGTCATTATTAAAAATAAGTATATTATTAAAACAACATAAAAACATATAGGTAACAACATATTTGATACACAGTGAAGGTGCTAATCCTAGTATGTTTCGAAAACGAAGGCAAGAACAAATAGGTACTATCCACATATTATACCTATATCTATTATGTCTATATATTATACCCTTTACAATTACATTTTCTATTAGAGTGTTTTTTCTATTAATATAAGAAAGTGAAATATTATCCTTTGATAAGGGAAGAAATTATGTATCTTTTAATTTGATCCTTAAACTGATATTTTTTTAATTGACTTAATATCATCAGGAAGAAAAATGTAGTTTTGTTGCCAAATAATTAAAAAATCTTTGAGTACTTGTCTTTTTCATAAGTGGCAATATACACTGTTACTAATAAAAATCTCTTATTCTTACGTTATTCCTTATTTAAACTTAGAATAGTTATCCTAAGTATAAGGTTGGTATTAATTGTTTACAAATAAACTCGGAATAAATGAATTATAACTATTCCCTCTTTATTCCAAAATATTGATTTGGCAACGTAGCAGACGTTGACACAAGTACATGGAACAGTGTTTAATTAAATGAAGTATGACAGTTAAAAACAGTTTGTAGTTAATTTGAACTATAAATTGTTGAGTGTAAAAAGTTCTGTTGTGAAATTCTTAATGTGCTTTCATTTTCATTGCCTGCTCCACGTACTTATCAAATAAACCAATAATAAGGAGCTCTAGTCAAGTTCGGATTATTGATAATGTGATAATGTCACAGTTAAACGTCAAATATAAATAATCCCGCCGTGCACGCATTTGAAAATAAGCAGATTTGGGATACATTCCATTAAAATATTCAATGAAAAATTTGATACAAATGTGCCGAAAAACATAATAAAATTGAGAAATATTTAAGTACGTTATGTTAATACTGGTTTAGTTAAATTATGTGTTTTTTTCGATATCAATATGTTTCTTGTTTATTAAAAAATTTCTTTTTTGATAATTACATCTAATTCAGCCGAATTTTAGATCTTTTACCATTTTCTTTGTTTGAGAACAAAAAAATTCCACTCGTGACTGAATATATCTTATACTATATTTTTTCTAGATTTTATTTGATAACTAAACTGAGTGCTTAAAGAAAATAGTTTTGAAATCAATTATCTCTCAATTGTTGCATTTAAATCAGTAATTCGTGAAGAGAAGGCATTTTTATAAAATCATATCTTTTTTGTAGTATAATTAGCCTTTGCAGTACGACGACATACTTACATTTGTTTGTCAGAGTATATTGAAAAAGGGTCTATTCTTTCTTTAAAAACTTTTCTTTTTCTTGTATTTTCCCAATTTTTTAAATTAATAACTTCCTCAACAGCTTCTACACCTCTCGTAACAAACATATTTTTAGGTTATACTGCACTTAAACAAGGCTTACTTAGGGTAGGTATAACTTTATACCGAGTATTTATTACGAGTATAAGTTATTCCATATTTATTGGTAGACATTTTGCCTATTCCGAATTTATACTCGGTATAAATATTTATACCCCGTTTATTGGTAAGGCTGTTAGAGAATTATTACGTGTAGCGTATGAGTGTGATGGTAGCACTGCAGAAAATCTTGATTTATTGTGATACCTAATGCAAGAGTTAATAAAATATAACTGGTTTATGTCAAGTATTTTGCTTTCCAAGAACAATGCATCTAAAGGATATCTTGAGTCTTTTTGAAAATAATTTTTAAAAATTATTTTTGAATAGTATGCAAAGGTTTCACGTGTGTTTTTAAGGAACTGTCCCATACGCAGATTCCATATTTCAAGTGACTCTCGACTAGTGCATAGTATAAATTAAATATATACGATACAGGCAAAATTTCTTTCAAAACCTTGAATTTATACAGGATGCATCTTAATTTGGCTATTGTATGGAATATATGCAATTTCCATTTCAATTGGAGGTCCATGATAATTCCTAAGTATTTGATATTGTTTTCGGGCCTAATTGAAAATGCTTCTTCTCCTGTGTCTATGTTTAAATTAAAATCGGAAAGATCCTTTGATGAGCAGCTAAAAGGTACGTAGCAGGTCTTTTGTACATTTACAGTTAACAATTTATACGATAACCATTTTTTTAAATTAATTTAAAATTTTCTTCTGCTTTCAGTTTCAAATCGAACGTTGTCGTCTTTGAAGAAGATTGCCGCATCGTCGGCAAAGCCAATAACCTCACCATTGCATACAAGAGAGAATAACTCATTTATGTAGATGTTAAATAAAATGGGAACTGATACGGAACCTTGTGGTACACCATATTCAAGGAACTTTTCGTTACTCAGTACATCCACTTTGAAAATTTGACTTCTAGCATCCAAGTAGCCAAAACAAACTAAAGAAATTAAGTTATAAAAATATTACTAATTGTGGAAATAAATCCAATACAATTTTAAAAATAATGTCTTCGCAACATCGGCATTAATATTATTTATAACACAAAATAATGTTGGTACACAATTGTTAAATGTAAAAACAAAATTACCTAAATTAAAAAAATCTGGTGGTTACAAAATTAATTCACCAAAATGTAATTATGTATATGTAGGTCAAATACAAAAAACTATTGAAGTAAGATTTAATTAACACTTAAGAGCATTACAACAACCAGATAAGTCAAATTATGCAAAACACCTACTTCCAACCTCACCAATGACATCCAAATACTACCTACTCATTTGTAATAACAAACAAAATTTAAATTTCCTTTAAGAACTTGAAATAAAAAGACGTCTAGCAGATCAACAATTTAAAATTGTAGTTAATGAGCAAATAAATCTTGGAAATTCTCCACTATTAAACTGTTTACATTTATTGTCTTTATTTTATACATAGATAAGACGTAAATGTAACACAAATATATTAAGTTATTGTAAAGATCAGTTTTTTTTTATAGTTTCTTCCTTATATTTCTATATCATTGTACAGTTATACTGATCTTAGAGGGAAATACATCCAGGATAATCTCCTATGGGTAATAACATCTGGGCTTTAATATTGTTATATCTAATTACTTTCATACTTAGTTACCTTGAAAAAACAAAATGTAACTTAAATATGTCAATAGCTATTTGTTATTCTTAGTGCTAAAATGTCCTTTTAACACAGGAAGCACTAACCACTTTCTTATGAACATGTCCGCTCCATTAAAGATAGTAATCAGATTAGTTTATTTAATTTTACCAGGCATTTCCATATCAAATTTGAACTAATTATGTTTAAAATTGAGTAGATACATGACTAACTATTTTTACATACTGTTTCTGATAACTTCGAGTAAAACTGAGCGCTTCTGCTAATGGAGTAGGTTGGACTTTGGAATGATGTAATTCCTTCTGTTCCTGTAGAATTTTTTGCAAAAAAAAAACATAATTTTAATTGGCCAACAAGAACGAAACAAGGACATAATTAGAATGTTTTCGTATCGTATTTTCTACATTCTTCGTTAATAAGTGCAAAATGGCTCACGAGGTTACGTGTTCCACATTAATAAAGTTGTTTGGACAAAATAATGCCATATTTTCATGTTATGTCATGACGAGGTGCGGTATATTAATCCCTCGGGGAAGTTATAGACACACTACCAGACGTCGGGTCGATATTAGAACCATATTTCCCGGTATATCAACGCGCCCGTAAACGCTAACAACACCATAGAGAACGATAAATGCAATAAAAAACTTTTACCGGCTAACAATACTTGGCGGAGCTATTATTCAACGAACTAACTAAAAAAACTGTTTTTATTTTATATTTTCCTCCTTATTCGATTCCGATATTTTGATCGGAAATTTATATTGGTCAGTGGAGACAATAAAAATGAACATTTCTAGTCTTTGAACAACTCCAGTAAGACAATGTAAGAGGCTTATTCCACGTAAGTTATTAAGTATTTTATCTCCTGGAATATTTATTTCGAAAACATTCATGCAGTTATGTAAGGCGTTTTTGGTAATTGCACAAAAATATATAGAATTAATATGGGCACAGATAAAAGGTGAGGTGGCAAGAAACAATACATCTTTTACATTGAATGGCGTTAGACAACTTCTGATACATTGTTTTGGAAACGTAGCACGGGAAAATTGGACCAATGCCATAAACCATGTGAAGAAGGAAGAAGAACGATTGTGGAGTGTTGATATCAATATTGAAGAATTGTTCGAACCCATTGTAATTCCTATCGGACCAGGCAACGATCCTGACTCATCGTCGGATGAATACGACGAAATGGAAGCCGACAATTAAAGGAGTAAGTGCTTTTTTCATTAATTTATATTTGTCTTATTTTTTAATATGTAGCATATTTTTCTTTTAATTTTTATTTTAATCCTTTAATTGATAATGTATCTTTAAAGATACATATGAATAAAAAATTTGTATTAACCAGTTTTCTTCAAAAGTATGCCAATTTTTGACAATGTTTCTTTAAATACACTCTTCCTTTATAACTTGTTGCAAGCCCCCATCTATACGGTCTATTACAAACTTTCTACAGAGGACGTGAATCTAGCATGTTGAAATTTTTAGGTTTACAACTAACTGATCGCATGTAAACAGTGTTTATAGAAAAGTTTTTAGAGATTTTATGTTGATACCAATACATATTATAAAGGTAAGTACACTGAGATATAATATCAAGTTATTTGTCCCATATATTCTATAATTTTTGTATGAAGTCCCATTTAAAAATATGTATCTTTAAAGATACATTGCCTAATAAAGTGGTATGAAAAAATTAACTTGTTATTTTTTGTTTTTCAGATGGCAAGTCGTGAATTAGGGATTTATTCTAAATGAACAATGAATATAATTGCAATGTTACCACCAATAGACTCTGACGATTCTGACGATGTTTCAGATACAGAGGATGTTTTAGAAAAAAATGATGACCTAAATAATATGGAAATTGAAATGATACTTGACAATAATACTATGTATTTCAATTCAATTCAGAGTGAGAATGATTGTGCCACAGAATCTGTTTGAAGATCAAAAAGAGTTTTACACAATTCTTTGACTTCCTTAGAACCAAATATTCCGGATTCATTACCAATTTTATGTGCCAAAAATGTAATGCACGACTATGTATTGTCTCTGAAAGGAACTGTTTTATGAGTTACCATAAAACTAAATTATAATGTATTTTTTAATAAAGCGTTTATTAATAGTAATCTTTTATTTTTTTTTTAAATCCAATTGATATTTTATAATTTGAGCAAAGTGTAAAATTCAAAATTAACTAAACATTATGCCTTGAGTTTTTGACAATGTATCCTGTAGGATACAATCTGTAAAAAAAAAGTATGACATGAAATACAAAAAATAACTAGCAATTATTTCAAGATGATTGTTTTATACTATATATTTGAACAAGATTTAATTTTAATGTAAGTATATATATTCAGCTACCTGTTGTGACAATATTATCTAGGTGACTATGTTTCAATAGAAATGTTTACTACTTTTAGTTATTTTTCATGAACCATCCTTGTTTGGGCTTTAAAGGATTTGCATTTATAATGAATTCAATTCAAACAATATACTTAGTATACCAATGTAGGTACTTCAAAAAATAAAAAACAACAAATGTGACAGTATTCTCCAAAGTTCTAATTCAGACACTTGAGAACTGTTAATTTTTTTCGTGCTCTTAACTGTATATTATTAGTTTGAGGGTAAGGGTTAGTACAATAAATTTAGTTTGAAATATATTTAATTGGAATTATTATTATACTATTATCTTATTATTAAAACATCTTGGAATAACATAGAAGATAATTTGATTGTTAACGAAGATAACTATACAAAATAGAAACTTCTTTTACATACCTAAAAAGTTTTAATACTTTCTCTTAAATGCTCCTCAGATTTAATCTATTAGCCAATCTTAAAACTTACTTTAAAATACCAAGATATAACCTAACCAATGTACCTACATATATCGGAATTGCCAGTACGTTTACTGTTTCTGACATCTCATTAACGTCTGTAGTTTGAACATCTTAAGACGTCGTATGTAGTATACCAGACATAAAACCACAGGAAATCTTCGACAGCAACCTCAGCTGTTCTCAAAGCTAAGTGTAACAAATAAATATTAAAACTGAAAAAGTGAAAAAATCGTTTCCACCTGCACCCAGGGTAAAGAAACTAAATAGTTCCTATACCAAAGCTTGAACGTTTTCCATGAAAAAACAACTACTTCCTGGGCTATATCCCGCAGAGCAGGATGCAGAATGATTCTTTTACGCCAATACATAAACCGTGAATCCACGATTCAATGATAAAGTCGCAAAAGCGCCATCCTACCGTTCATTTGCAAACCGTTCATCCTACCGTTCATCTGCATCCTGCTCTGCGGGATGAGAAGAACTACTTACCTCGTACTGATGAGACACAATAATGTCGAAACCGGTATACGAGTAGTGTTCTTCCTGTTAATTTGCAAATCGATAGAGATGGTTGCAAGTATCGATTAAGTCGGTCGCCATCACGTTTTCTTTGGAATGTAATTCAATGTCCGTTGGGGCATATAGCCCAGGAAGTAGTTGTTTTTTCATGGAAAACGTTCAAGCTTTGGTATAGGAACTATTTAGTTTCTTTACCCTGGGTGCAGGTGGAAACGATTTTTCCACTTTTTCAGTTTTATATTGACTGCACCTTATAGAAATTATTTCTTAATTGTTATCTGTCGATTACAGTTACCTTTGATCTGTTGGTTTGCAAATGAACGGTAGGATGGCGCTTTTGCGACTTTATCATTGAATCGTGGATTCACGGTTTATGTATTGACGTAAAAGAATCATTCTGCATCCTGCTCTGCGGGATGAGAAGAACTACTTACCTCGTACTGATGAGACACAATAATGTCGAAACCGGTATACGAGTAGTGTTCTTCCTGTTAATTTGCAAATCGATAGAGATGGTTGCAAATATCGATTAAGTCGGTCGCCATCACGTTTTCTTTGGAATGTAATTCAATGTCCGTTGGGGCATATAGCCCAGGAAGTAGTTGTTTTTTCATGGAAAACGTTCAAGCTTTGGTATAGGAACTATTTAGTTTCTTTACCCTGGGTGCAGGTGGAAACGATTTTTCCACTTTTTCAGTTTTATATTGACTGCACCTTATAGAAATTATTTCTTAATTGTTAAATAAATATTACTTTTAAGTCTGATATGAATTTAACAAAGGTGTAATTATATATACTCGTATATTGAGAATACAAAATTATCAACGGTTTAACAAAATTTCCACCATTCAATTAGAAAACAAATGTATGTCAATGATATCTGTTTCGAAATGACTTTCATAGTCAGATTTCCAGATTGAAGTTTCATAAAACACTTCAATCTCGTCATTGGTAGTCGACGACCTTCGATCATCTAAGGTTTCGTAGATGATCTTGTCGTCACCATAAGGGACAAGCATGATGAAGTTATTTAAAATTTAATATAAAATGCCCTAAACGTTATAGATAAATGGTGCCTAAGGAAGGACGCTCCTACACCGAATATTATCAAAATAAAATTTGCCAAGAAAGCAAAATATTTAGAAGTAGGTAATCATAGATCAAAAACGGAACATCATATTGAAGTAATCGTATTCAAAGCCTTAGTGGCGAGCTAAAAATGACAGGATTTTAAGAAGACAATAATATCCTGATCATACCAAACGATTATCAAGACTATAGTTACAATTAAATTTATTGTACTAACTCTTACTTTTTGGAAGTCCATCTTATTAAGAATAATAAAAAACTCTTCGTTTGAACGTAACTTTCAAGTTTATTTGAAAAAATTATGTTTTAAATTACAATGACGGCCGTTTCACTACTCTTAGTAGCGAAATTAACTTGGAAGTTACGTTCAAACAAAGAGTTTATTATTATTCTTAATTACTATAGTTACATATATGCTCTATATGTACGGTGGCCGAAAGCAACAATCAATGGCATTTGCCAAGTTGCTGTTTTCTAAGAATAATAGCGGCAATGACAACGTGCTCTACAGCTACTGTAGAGGCGATGCTGGGCCTCCCTCCGCTACAATATTGCTTAACGAGACTGGTACGTTACGAATGCAACAGACACAAAACCTAAAACCTGGTAATTCGGTTGGTCATCTAGGGATCTTACCAGAAATTCAACGGGCTTCTTGTGGTCAACCATTGGACAAAAATTGAGCATGAGTTTAAACTACTTAACTCGAAAAAAAGATGTAAATATTGATGGAGGACAGTTAAACCACCTTCGATTTGCCGATGACCTGGTCCTCATTGCCGATAACGTAAAAGACGCAAAAGAGATGCTGTCAGACCCTAAATAAACTACAGAAAATATTGAACTTAAAAACTAAATTTTTGAGAAACATTCTGATTCAAAACATTTGCGAGTTCTAATGCCAGCTTATTTGACTTTTTCGTTTCCTTTACCTCAGTTCTCTATAATACCACAGAAAGTCGTTACTCCTCCCATTTATTTGTCCTGCTAGTGAAGCCGTAGCCGTAATCTTAACAAGAATCAGTATTATTTAAATTTTAGTAGAAAATGCAATCTTAATAATTTTTTATTAAAGTTGTTGATAGGTCAAAAGATCAAAAGCTATGATATTTGAATTTTAAACTTCTGCAGCTGTTGGATCTTTACATTTTTTACTAAAAAATGTCTAACAGTAAAAATAGATTTAGTGTAGTTAATAAAAAAGAAATCGGGGAATTATTATAGATAGTAGTTTTTGCACAGAATGGTTCAAAAAATAATCTTCTCAAATACCAATTTTTATTTTCCATATTCAAACTTTTTTTTATATTAGACAAAACTACTTAAACAAACTGAATATAATAATATAACTTGTCCTACGTATATTTATATTGTATTTTTGCCAAATAAAAAATGTTTTCGCGAAAACCTCGTGGTATGTCCTTTAATAAAATTAAACCCATTGACTAACAAAAGTACCATTTAAATTCACCGAAAATATTCTTTAATTTGAGCAGCCGTTAATTTCATAAAAAAGAAGTGTCTAATATATTCTTTCTTGTGATTTTTCAAGTCTTCCTTAAAGCTAAATACTTTTTTAAATTCCTTCATTAACTAATATGTTCTCTAAAATACCTCCTAAAGAATGTATAGTTCTAGTTAAAAAGCTATTAGATGAAAGAAATATTTATCCAGGTATAATATCAGAAATAATTGACCTATTTAATGTATACATTAGCCAAAATTATTTTACTTTTGATAACAAAGTATATATTCAAAATGAAGGTCTTCCAATGGAAAGACCTATTTCTCCAATTTTAGCAAATATCTTTATGGATAATTTAGAAAACCAAATCTTTAATTCTAGTTATAAAAACAATATTGTATTTTGGTATAGATATGTTGATGATGTCTTAGTTAGTTTTGTAGGTAGTGAACGACAATTAGTTATTGTAAAGATCAGCATGATATAGTTTTTCCTGGTTTTTCTATATCATTGCACAGTTATACTGATGTTAGAGAGAAATACATCCAAGATAATCCCTTAGGGCTAATAACATCTAGGCTTTAATATTGTTATGTCTTATTACTTCCATACTTGGTCTAGCCTTACCTGCTTAATCAACATCAGGTACCTAGCTACAAACAAACAAAATGTAACTTTAATATGTCAATCTGAAGATGCTAGTTATTTAGCGAAACAGCTGTAATTGTAATTTTAAACCTAATTTCTTCTATTAAACTTGGAAGTTGAGTTAAAACAAGATTATTCTGCCTTTATTAGAACTCAGATCTTAAATGTCTAACGTTCCTTTGATACAAAACTAAAAGAACATTTTAAATAAACCAAAAGCGAATTTTATAGAAAATAAAAATCTGTTGAACAACGTGCTATAATGGTTTTATTAGACCAACTTGTAAAAGTGAGTATTCTATGAGAGAACAACCCTCGTACAAAACAGGTAAAGTATCATAAAATGACTAATATATTCGCATCTCTTACACAATCTTCTTTATAATTATGAATGTGAGAATAGTTTGAATTGAACAACATTAGAGAACGGTCGAAGGAGCATACATCAAAGTCTTCGTCGCTGACAATACAATCTATTAATCCTTGTCACGACAGACCGCCGCTAATTTATTATTACTGCGTGTCCTGTTCTCTCACTTGTTCATTTGTCCTCTCTTTCTCTCTCGTACACAAACGCACATATACTACTACCGGACGGGAAACAATGTTAACAAAATAAAAAAAGGGAACAACACGATAAACATCAATCAATTTTCTTACAATAGAAACAATAAATAACCAACTATTAATTTTCTTCTAGGAATATA
Organism: Ophraella communa; assembly: GCA_035357415.1. NCBI lineage: Eukaryota > Metazoa > Arthropoda > Insecta > Coleoptera > Chrysomelidae > Ophraella > Ophraella communa. The sequence goes on along the minus strand of CM068994.1, from coordinate 14,056,184 downwards.
TTAATCAACGAGGTAATAGACATTCCACATTCACTTTATTATTATCGGCCTTCATTTCGACGATTAAATAATTTATGTAACGCCTCAATCTCATTTATTATGAGAATGCCCTATTAACTAACCGAATTTATCGAAGACAAAGCAGATGAAAGAAATAACTCAATTGAATCATATTTCATTTTATGATAATCAAGTATTCCACGGGGTTCCCATTTGAGGTCAGATCATGTATAATTTGTATTGTTGAGATAGTTAAACTGAATTTTATATTTATAGTAGAACAGATGTGCTTATACTTAATTTGTTTTTGTTTATTTAAAAAAATCGCATTAACCGAATGGCTACTAACGATTAATATTTACAAAACGATTATATAATAGGTTTTATACAGTGTGGAAACCACTTAAGGAATAAAATTATTTGTGGGGTTAGTTTAGAAGGTTATTAAAATCGCTGGGACCCGTCAACTTTGAAATTCAAATGTTAGCTTTTTAAGCATAAATTTACAGGGTTATACACGCAGGTCTGACATCGTCCATGATCTATATTTTTAATGAAACACCCTGTATGTTTTTATGATTTTAAAAGCTCCTTAACAATACGATCTCAACGAACTATACCATGTAGGATCTATTATGAATTGTACCGGGTGAAATTTTGATTTTATTTATAATTTTGTCCAAGATAGTAAATACAAAAAATTGTGAAAATAATGTTTCACACGTTAAATAATAGTTTTAATTTTAATTAGCTGAATGCAGACACCAATTTTTTTCTCTATGTATCAATATTTTTGGTTTTGTTAACATTTTCTGTCAGTTCTGGATGTCTTGATATTTAAATATTGTAGCTGCCAATTCCTAATCAAAAAATAATATCTTGCAAAGTAATAATGAAATATTTAACTGATATTTAACGCGATGATTACCATTTTATGTTCGAAGTATGTCAACTGCACGAAATATGCTCCTTAGCACTAGTGTCTGCTGTTCCGTAGCATGGATTTCTTTGCCACGCTCATAAAATCTCTTCTGGTAGACAACACTTCACCAATGGATATATGATACATGCACATTTGTCAGTTGTTACTCCTTATTTTCCAAGTGCTCGTAGTTGAGATGAAAATTTAACAAATAAACTCGAAAAATCCATTAACTCCTTAGCGTTATCCATGACAAGTTTCAATAAATCCCTTACAAACACTTTTACCAGCATGCTTTCTCGACCATATCTTTCCTTGAGACTATCAACAGCCAGCTGATACTTCTTTGATGATACGGGATAACTGAATGATCCGATGGGCCAATGAATCTTTCTTCATGGTTTGAAGAAGATATTGGAACTTGTCTATGTTTGGTATTGACGGGTCCTTGTCGATCTCTTCGAGCTGACTCCAATACGCAAGCCAATCTCGAACCTCTCCGGAAAACTTCGAAAGTCCTAACTTAGGTAATTTCCTTCTGTTCAGTGGTTCACCAGCTCCAAGATTTAAGTTTGCTGTTACACCACATAATGAATCATCATCGTCTTGTCCGGTGTAATGCCTGGCCTGGCAGTTTTTTTGCTTCCCGTAGTTTCTTCGCAACAGTCCGAACTCTGTCTTTGTGTGCATCATCTGTTCCTTGTATTGTTCGAAAGAGGTGATGATATACTTTACGAAGGTCAAAGTAACTACTCACTGCTTGAAAGATAGGACTCCTCGCCTTGATCTTGATGCTATCTTGAGGTACTTCTTCCAAGGCCTGTTTGAACTCGTCAAGTGCATCCTGATAAACGATTTCTGCAGTCTCTACTTCCGCCGCCATTCTATCTAAATCTTGCTTTGTCTTCGGAACCATCTCGCACTATTCAGCCAACAATTCCTCACCCGGGGCACCATAATTATAAATGATAAAGATGACGACCATTTTATAAATAGTTTTGTTTGAAATCAACTGACCAACTTTTTCCTTTTGACGTATCACTCTTGTGTCTAAAATGTATGCACCATTCAGAGAACTTGGACATGTCAAACCATTAAAGAGAAAACCGCACTTCGGTGAAGATGATGTTAAGTGTCGTGGAGAATCCAACGTCAAGTTCACGTCACATTTCTTGTCAACATAATGTGTCACACAACTGTCCTAAGGAGTTTCCATAAAGAAAAACTTTATTCAAATAAATTGACTTTTGTGCAAGAATTAATAGAAGATGATCTAGATCGTAGAATGGATTTCTGCGAAAGAATTATAAATAAATTGAACAGAAATGAAATAGCTGTTGGTACAATTCTTTTTCCCTATGAATCAACATTCACATTTAACGGGGACAAAACTTGTAGATATTTGTCAGAGAAGAATCCTCATTGGATGCGTACATAGGTACTCAGTATCCTCAAAAGTTGAACGTTTGGACAGGTGTCATAGGTGATCATATTATTGGTCCTATTTTTGTTGATGAAAATGTGAGAGCTTAAAAATATTGAAGCATGATTAGAGACGAAATTGTTCCTGAGTTTGCCAACTTATATCCCAACGCAATAGATCCGAACCTACAGGATGAAAATATCTGGTTCCAGCAGGAACCAGATATTTTCATTTAATTGTAGGAAATTACTTGAATTAAATTTTCCCCAATAAATGGATTGGACGAAGCAGTACTATCGAGTGGCCAGCTAGATCGCCGGATCTTATGCCCTTGGATTATTTTCTGTGGGGTTATCTCAAGAACAAAGGATATGCAACTCAGCCAACTATCATTGCAGACCTCAAAGAAAGGATAACTACAGAAATAAGGGTTATTTTACCTCAAACTTTAAAAAAAGACCAATTTTATTGCAAACAACAAGGTGGAGAACATTTTAAGCATTTGTTTTAATGTATTTTATGTATTTACAATCTTGAACAAAATTATAAATAATTTCAAAATTTCACACCCTGTACAATTCATAATAGACCCTATGGTGTAGATCGTATTGTTAAGGAGCTTTTAAAATCATGAAAATATACAGGGTGTTTTATTAATTTGGCTTCCTATTTGGCTTCTCTACACTGTCTATAACTACTTTTTCATTCCAAAAGCATCTAATAGTCGAAAGGTAAACATTTACCAAGACATCGACTATCTTATTTAGAGTCATTTCTACAATCATTTTGTAAAAATTACTTCCTATACTAGTTTTACGAATGTAATTATTAGTCAAGCATTCACAAGCATTACAGCTATATAAATGTGTTTAGAGGTTTTTTCTTCCTCCTGATAGAATCTGCATAAAAGACTCTCTGCAAGTTTTAGGACCTACGAGTTTTTTCGTATTGTGTCTTTTGTGCTTTAATTGTTATTTTTGACGTGAAACCTGTTGAACCCAGAGCTTCGCTGCGTCTTCTCGAGCTAGTAGGTCCGCCTCTTCGTTCCCTTTCAGCCCACTATGACTGGGTACCCACGCAATTGTGAGCTTGTTTTTGCTGCCCACTTGTGTTTAACGCATTTATAGCCGCTAGCTGTCTGAGAATATAGCAGAAGTCTTTCCTTGTACCTTTTGTCTGGTGATTTAGAAGGCTCCGCAGTGAATGTCAACTAGCTCTGCCTGGAAAAATGTGGCATACAGCCCTAGATTAAAAGATTTTCTTTTATCTTACTATGAATAGACCAGCTCTCTCTTCTTCTTCGATTTTTAAGGCAGACAAGCTCTGCTTGGATTGGCGGTCCATTTTTTCAAGTTGATTATAATTATAGTTTAATATTTCGGCACTATTAATCCGATGGAATTTCGAATGTTGGGTCGTTGTCCAACTCCTTTCGTAGCTATTTAGATATTTAGATCCATGTAAGCTTTATTATAGTGTTCATGTACCTAATAATTTAAAATTTGCCATACTTTAATGGGTTTATTAATTTCTTTTTTCTTCAAATTTTCAACAATATAGTGCCTACAATAAAAGAGGACTGATGGTAATAAACCACTTTTAATGCCATCATCTGTCACGGTTTATTGCTTATGGTCAAAATTTGCATACAGGATCGGTTCTTGTATTTGTATAATTTGGGTTGAGTATAATCATTTATATTTGTGTTCCCGTAGCGAGAGTTAGTATGTGCTGTTTAATAATTTTTGTGAAAAATGTTTCATCCTTGGGAAACTGCATAAGCGGCGCCCTGTGTTATTGTTCCTGACAGACATGATCATCAGAAGCTGGTTCAAAGGGGTTGGGCTTTTACTCCTGCTGTAAGAGAAACCAGCGATTTGACATGAATACCGGAATCACCAGTGAGAGTTAACATTTCGAGGCGAATTCATCCGAGACGAAAACGAAACGATAGTGGTGTTTCCAGAACCACTGATGACGGTGATAAAGGATTTGATAAGAAGAACTATCTACTCTATGTACGAAGAAAACTTGGTGCCTACTATCAGATAATTGCAAACAAGACTAAGGAGCTCCATTCCACTGGAAACCTATGGACACTTTTATCTAAACTAGGTTACAAATACTGCAAAATTGACAAAAAGCAAGTTATTATGGAATCCCAACGGATTAATCAATGTCGTTTTGAATATTTGACTGCCATAAGTGATTACAGGTCTTTACAAAGACCAATAATCTATTTGGATGAGACCTGGTATGATACCCACGATACGCTGGCAAAAGGATGGACCGATGGAACAGTGCGATGCCAATCAAAAGCTCCATCGAACAAAGGAAAACGGATCACGATTATTCATGCTGGATAAGGAGATGAATGGATTCCAAACAGTTTGGGACTTTCGGCGAGGAACATTCAAGATTCGTCGTTGGATTACCACCAAGATACTACAGCAGAATTGTTCGAAGATTGGTTCGAAAATACTTTACTGCCAAATATTCCCCCGCATAGTATCATAGTTATGAACAATGCCAGTTACCATAGTCGCCAATTGAACAGGGTTCCAGGCTCTTCAAATACATAAGCGGAAATCCAGGAATTTATGCTCCAAAACAACATGTACTTTGAAGAAGGATAAAAAAAACGCAGCTTTTAGAAGTTCTAAGGACATTTAACATACAGAAGACAGATGTATGTGACACAATTGCAGCATCCAAAGGACATACAGCTCTTCGTCTTCCTCCTTACTACTGCGTATTCAACCCGATTGAGCATAATATGTAGAGAAAACTAAAGAACAAATTGCGGACCCAAAATACTACACCTACATGTCCTTCTGTAATTGCATTAATCCGGCAAAATATAGATGACCCAGACGCTGATTGTTGTAAAAGAACAATAAACCATGTTTTTAAAGTGGAGGATTCATACAGGGCATTTCCCTGAATATCCTTTAGCATGCGTTTTATTAAAAAAATATTTTTGCAAATTTAATCCTGACCTGCATTATTTACCCAAACTTGCCAATACCTGAGATAATAAAATACCTAAGAAGTTTATTAACCTCTTTTATTGAAGGCACTATATTGTTGAACACACTTTACTCTAAGTAGTAGGTATTTGCCAATGCCAAATCGCTCGACTATGTATAACTACGTCCGTTTTGATAAATTTCGATGTCTATCTAGCTGACAATCGTTAGTTGTATATCAAACCAATTACCTCGATGTTAAAATCGTCGAAACTATCACTTCCCATTATTAGTACTAGTAGTAGTATTAATCGTAATGCAAGTGGGCGTCAAATAAATCAACAGGCGATATCTATCTATCTAATTAATTTCGTAACGCGATAAATTACCTAATTAGGTTGTCTACGTATATTTTAACACTTATATGGACGTTACAACATTTTTTATTTCTAATTAAGAAAACAACTGCTGCTAGCATTTTTATATAGGAGATAGCGAAAAGTTCCAAGAAGTAATGGAAATATTTTTAGATGTTTTAAATTCGTAACTTCATAGCTCGTTATGACCATTCTCGTCTTGAGAAAAGTATATCGGTAGCAGTTTAGTGCTAGAAATGATGTTATTTAATACCCATATGGGATCACCTTGTTTTACAATGACTCGGAAGTGTGTATCTCTCACAATAAAACAAATCTATGCGACCATTTCAAAGACGATTACAGGGTACGACATAATAAATTAACCAACGGGATTAAAAACCGGTAGCAAGAGAGAAAAAGAGACAAAGATAGAACGGAGAGATCACCCAATAAGACACAGTACGTACAACTTGTAAACACTTTAACTATAAGAGCTGATTGTATTTTCGGATCTGCATTTAAATTGCCTCTTCACGACCGAAGAACATCGTGACAAATACATTCCGGATTGCATCTTTCAGTTGCAGTGGGGGTTAAAAGGTCTAGGGCGTGTTGAGCGTAGGTGGTGCACACCTTCTTCATACCTGTTTACATAATAACTACAGTTTGTATACGGGAAGATTCAAGAAAAAGGTTTTTCATATTTGTAAAGTTAATAAATATAATAATAATAATTTGCGCAACGTACAGAGCTGTTTTTATACAGTCTTTTCGGTGTATCTTTTCCCATGCGTCACGATGCATGTGCACACGAATTAAATTAAAAAATTAAGTAAAACGTCATATATTTAATACTCATTTAAGGACAGTTTCTATAAGTGAAAGGTGTTCCGATATGGTGAAACAGATAATGTATAGTTTGCTTCCTAGCAGAAAAATTAAATTGGATACAAATTTGTTTTACAGATTTCCCAAGCATGCGCATTATGGATAAAATCTACGACGCAAGAGAGAAAGAAATATTGTCGGCACGTTATTTGCTGTAGGTATCAATTGCCCATATAGGAGTATTAATAGTAAATTACGTAACAAGTTTCGAAAGTAATATTTTACTGGATGAGTAGTAATTCTTCGAGTCCCGTAAAATCACTTTCGGATCGTGTTACGTACAATATTTTTTATGGCCGTTAATTTTTATTAAAAAGGATTGGATAAATATATTTGCTTATTATAAACTTTTTATTATAAATTACAGATAACAATTACTCTTGGAAATGATTTACTTATGAATATTAATTACACAATTATAAAAATTAATCATATTTATATTATTAGGGATATACACAGAAATGGCAGCATTGAAATTAGTATTATTAGATGTGTCAGTATTTGAACTAGTTTTCGGAATATTAATTTTGTTGTGACCCTTTTCGATCTGTGATGTTATTTGAATCTTATTTCTCAAATAATTTTTTACGTATCCTTCTGCTACACTGGTTGATTTCCAGCCCTCGTGCCTTTTTGATTACTACCACTACCATCAACTAATAAAGTTGCTGAGCTTCTTCGCAAACAGTGTCCGGTGTATATGGCTTGTCCAGTATAAATATAATTGCACGTCACAGCTGTCAGAACGGGACTACGTTGCCAAGCATTTTAAATAGTATTAGAATCTAGTAAATGTCAAACGAAGTTTCTATAACATTATTCTTTTTATTTGAGTAAAATATTAAGCTAGGTAAGTTATACTGATAAAAAGGTTATTTGTGATGATATCCCAAGCAAAACTTATTTTAATGTGATTTTGTTTAATAAAAAAATTTTATTTTTATGTTAATACCTCAGCACTAAATTAGAATTTTATAACCATATTTAAGTGCAGCATCAGGGCACCATATCGCCAACATATAAACTATTTTAGTTATGTTTTAGTTATGTTCGTTTGAAGTTTATATTTTATTAGTCCAGGAGTTGTATTTGATATAAAATTAATTACGTAACCTTTCTTAAAGCATTTATTTATTATTTGTAATAACTTGCGGCCTTCGAATTTAAATATTTAGCAAATTTACAGTGAAAAAAGATACTGATTGACAGTAGCAAACGAACGAAGGAAGTCAAACGAACAGAGCGATTTGTTCACTTTGATGACGTGCACTTATATTTATACTGGACAAGCCATAATTTGGGATGCGGGATGTGGTACATTTTCCGTTTTTTTTTAATATACAAATAATCTGCGCTGTGGGGTGTTTGATGGACTTAATGACAAATATTTTCTGTATAAAGAAATATTATTTTCTCCAAAGGTTCTTTCCATATTCGTTTTGGAACTGGGAATTGTAATACATGTTCATATTGCCTTCTATATCATCCAAACTCATTTTACATAACTCCCCCCAACGACAAGCACCTGTCAAACCAATGATCAATGCAACCTAAAATATATATAAAAATTACTAAAAAAAGAGGTATTACTTTGAATTATATTACCTTTGTTACTGGGTAGTTATTATCTTCAGCTTCTGATAAAAATTTATCTATTTCTTCTTTATTCAAAACTTTGGATTTTTTGTTTTGTAACCAATGGATTTTCTTTTAAGAAATGCAATAACTTTGTTATAGCGGCTTATATCTATATTATTTTTAATGTTAATTGTGGACCTGAGCATTGAGTAATTGCTCCATATGCTCGAGTGCTTTAGGACTTCTGATTTTTCCATGAAATATGCCCGAAAGTTGTTTTTTCGGTACGATTTTTGTAAAGTGGAACTTTCGATTTAATAAATCATACCGAAAGTTTTGTTTTCGGGAAATACATAAATTTATGGCACACATTAGAATCAAAAGTATAAAAACTAATGTCATTTTGTAAAAACAATAGGGCTATTTAAGCGAGGTTACCACGAGTATGAGGTGATTAGGTAAGCGGTTACACCTACTTTGATACCATTTTGTAATCACCAAAATAACTTTGGTAACCCACAAAAAACCTAGAGGTGGATTCATGCAAAAGACAACACAAATATCAGTTATAAGTTTAACAGTTTACGTTAGACAGATGCTTGTTACTCTTTAGTATTATAATAATTAAATGGTACTTACTTTGCCGATCCTGTAGTCCGCATATTATCCCTAAATTTGATGTTTTTTTTTGCAAGTTGGCAAATTTTTGCCTGCATTTTTTAATATCAACGTTATACGAATTTTCAATTATTATTTTGGCAATATCTGACCATAACTGAATCTTTTGTCATCAAACTTTTCCATGAATTTTTTTTTAATTTTAACAACAATAATGTTGCCATATCACATGCATTAGTTGATTTTTCTTTAGTATACAAAACTGATATTAATGTATTATCCTTGGAATTGCGACAGTCAGCAATTTCTTCATTGTCTATCTCTTGTAACTCCTATATTTCTACTTCATTATTACTAACTGTTTCATCTTCAGTCGCACTGATGTTATTCATACGAATATATTCATTTGCATAATACGAATCTAAAAGAAAAATTATATATTCTTCGGTTTCTTTATCATCGAAACTATTTAAAAATAGTTCCACCAATAGGGTGTTTAACTTTAAATTTTACCCTATTTGCTTTGTTCCTAATTAGACTTACTTAATTGTTTTCCATATAATTGCATGATTTTTATTTTTTATTTGCATAATTTGCCAAAAAATTAACAAGAAAATTTTTACGATTTTATGCAATCTGCAATACAGATACTTCACTGATGCTGGGCTTCTACTATGACTCATTGTTTATGTTTACAGTATACTGTCAAAGCAATATTTGCATATAAATGTCAAAAATGAACGCATTGGCGTATCATTCGGTTCTTGTAAATACTAAATTATTTCGAACACTAATTGTATTCATACACTTGATTGGTTGAAATTTTAATTAAAAATAAAAACCTTGATATAATATATTTTACCCCGTAAATTTTTATATTTTTGATATTTTATACAACCTAATTTTAATTTTTGTACGATTGTATCTACTTTTGCATGATAGGTAAGCTTTTCTTTTTATTTACTACTTTTATTCCTTACTCATTTTACTAAGTATGTTGTCCAACATTATTGTTATTATTGTTATAGTTCTTGTCCTTACCTTATTGTATCTTTTATTTGTAGCCTGATGATGGTCTAAGACCGAAACTAGTCGCTAATTTGATCATTTCACCATTAAATTTGTTGTGGTTAGACTTGGTGTTTTATTGATATTTTATATCAGCCACATTTGAGTTATGGATCATTCCTTCGACCTTGATATAATGTTTATTTTTTTTTCGGTACGTCAATGGAAACGGAAATTTAAATTGACAATTGGCCGCCATATGCAAGCTCTTTCATATACTCCTTCCTGTATCTTTTTGTTCTAAGGGTGAACCTATGAGATACACTTGACAATTTTGACATTAAACTTGTACCTAACTTCGCTTCGAGCATCTGTGACGAAATTTTTGAAATGGCGCAATACAAAATAAAATTTTTATTTTTGCTCATAAAAATTATGCATGCAATTAAAATAAAATAAAAATTAGTGTGCCGTTGTTTGTTCATATAGTACTAAGTATTTATAAGGTTTTAAACAGAATCTAAAAATTAGTTAAACGCCCTATTCTGAATCCATTTTTTATTTTTTACAATAAAAATCAAGTCTCAGTTCTGAACTGCACAATTTAAAATAACACTCATAAATGAAACACTCATAAATGAAACACTCATAAATGAAAGATGAAGGAAAGCTTTTGACATTTGCTTAATATTTCATGGAACTTATCGACATTTCTACTTTTCTAACTTGCTTTGAAAGTTGGTCAGCAGTGGTAAGAGTTGTCGGACACCTTCCTTCCCTCACATACCAAGTGGTTACCTTTGTGTTCCATGGTTACACTTGTTGAAATTCGTATTATGTAGGTTGTATTAATAAAATCTTACCTTATTTTCTTTCCTTTTTAAAAGTATTCTGTTGTCCACGGAAAAACGATCTAGTTTTGGTGTTTTAGTTTCTGTAAATAAGAAAAACATAAAATATATAAAGTAAATCGTAAATAGTCTCGTTCATTTCATGGTAAAAGATACACCGATGTTACATTTTGACCCCTTCATAATTTGAGATATTTTCATTAATTATTTTGTTGAATTAAAGTGGCCATATCTCATCAACATTATTTACAGCTTTTAGCAACTAAATGTTACTGAAGTTTATTATCGATCATTTACCACATTACCAAAATTTTAGCTCTTAAAATATACATATCTTCTGAAAAAAATTAATAATTAAACACTCGATATTTAATTTTAAAGTCGCTGTGTTTGTGGTTTCAAAAGCGGCAACGGCGCATTTAATATTTACTTCATTTATTAAAAACCCTAAAAATTAACTCATGATATTTCATTTGCATTTTTATTATAATATACGTAAAACACTTTCTCCATGCAATATTATTAAATTTGAAGTAAATCATCCATTGCTCAAATGTGACTAAGATATAGAAATCAAATGTCCAAGTCAATGTCCAAGTCAATGTCAATGTCAATGTCCAAGTCAATGTCCAAGTCAATGTCCAAGTCAATGTCCAAGTCAATGTCCAAGTCAATGTCCAAGTCAATGTCCAAGTCAATGTCCAAGTCAATGTCCAAGTCAATGTCCAAGTCAATGTCCAAGTCAATGTCAATGTCCAAGTCAATGTCAATGTCCAAGTCAATGTCAATAAAACTTTGTAACATTGACTTGGACATTTGATTTCTATTATTTAATTTATTAAGAACAATAAATAACTGCACAGTTAAACTAAACTTCCACTATTTATTCGAAAAATTCGCTTTAAAATTCAATTAAAGTAGAGGTTAACACAATCAATTTCATTTAATTTATTATTTATTTGCTTTGATTGAAATCAGACGGTCTTCTACTAATACAAGAAACTTGGTCGGATAGCCCTGGTAGCTCAGGCCACAAATTAAAGAGAAGGGAAAGGAGAAGATCCATGCACCTTCGCTGTTGGTACGCTGTTGCCAATTCATAAAATGCGAACAACTATAGCCACTACTTTATTAAGAAATATTTCGAATATTATAAATAATTTGGCAGCGAGTGTATCCGTTTTTCTATTAGGATCTAAATCTTGATTAGAATGGAAAAAAATGTGAGGATATATCGAATTCAAACTATTCTTTAGTAACCGAAAAGAAAGAAATCTGAATTGACATATATAAAAGATGATGTCAAATCAACATTCAGAGGAAGGTTAAATGTCATGTCATAAACATAAAAAAACTATTGTGAATTAGCCCTAGAAATATTTGTTTTAAAACACGACCCCAAATAATGTACGTAATATAATGCCCCTTTGTATTTTTGGTCTAATTATATACAATAAATTAAATTTATTTTCCTTGTTCTAGCTGGCACTTTAGAGAACAGTGGTAGTTGATATTGTAACTACAATGAATATGTGTGTATTTTTGAGTTTTAACACTATTTTGTGTGAAATATATGTTTATCTATGCAAATATAAATTGAAGTAATCATTTGATAGGTATATTTTGTTGTCATGTTTGATACATTTGTTTATAAAACATATCAAAAATCGATCATAAAAATATTAACTTATACTTCCCATTTGTTGTTGTTTAAAAAATATTAATGTAGGAAGTTAGATGAAGGACCCTGTATGTTTGGTTTTCATAATAGATGCATCTATATGCGTTTCCCCATTATGCGAACACCATTACGATTCGGTTGTTTTCAAATTGAAGTAATATCTTCAAAGGGTCGAGTGTATTAAACTGCGCTATGTTTGTGATGCATATCTAATACCTCATGAATTTGTCCGACGGTTTGTATATACTATGATCTAAAAGTTTAAAATTTATTCAACACGTGGGAGGTCGGAAATGGAAAATGAAAATATATTGTGTAATGTATATTATTTAATTATTATGTTCGTCCTCTAAAGTTCGAAGTTGTCCATATTTTCCAAAACTATTTTTGAAGTTATTTTTAAAGAAACAACTACTATTCGGGATATCGAGCATTAGAAAAGTTAATACGTATTGAATTTTGTATAAACTTTTGGACCGTAAAGAATTATTTCGACAATTTTGTAGCATCATCAGTTTCTCAATCGTCCAAGCCTCCTTTGGTCTTTGAAGTTTTGCAAGATTTATTTTTAAATTAAGCAATGAACTTTTTAACCTTCATTTTAAATACATACTTTGTAATCAAAAGTAAAATAATTTTGACTAACACATACATTAAATGGGTCAATTATAACTGATATTACACCTGGATTGATATTTCTTTTATCTAATAGCTTTTAAGCTATAAATTATTTAAAAACTTTAAAAAACATATTAGTTATATCAAATGATACTTATTTAGTATTATTTTGTAAATTATATTTATCTATTAAACATAATGAATTTTTTACTCAATATTTAGATTGTGTAACCATAACTATTTAGAATAGTATTTAGTTTTTTAGCTACTTTACTATTAGGAGTCTTAACATAAAACTACAGGTCTAATTAATTCTTTATAATTTAATTGTTCCATGTAATTCTGTACATTAAGGATTTTTGTGTTTTGGAAGTCCCTCACTATTAAACTGTTTATTTTGATTGTGAATTCATTTTATATATACACTGTGGGCCAAATTTATTTGGAACCCAACCAGTTTTCCAAAAAAATACTTTTTAAATACAAATTTTCAAAATATTTTTTTCTAGCTTCTTACCCACTAGAACCCCAAAGAACCCAAAGAACAGCAAAAAATAGTTTTTATATTTTGCACTTATAAAAATCTTCATTATAAAACGCATTTGCGTATCGTAATGTAACTTTTTTGCATACTGTACGGTAAATTGCCATTTCCCGAACTCGTTTGAGTCCGGGAAATGGCACTTTACGGTACACTTGTACTTTACAGTACTCTTCAATTCTCCCAATGTTGTTTGAAATAATAAGTGAATCAACATAAACTAAGCTTTTATTCTAGTTTTTGAAGATTGACATTAATTGTACAACTGTTGTTACCATCAGTATGTATTAATGGAGTTGTTCATGGATTTACAGTGTTTTCTGTAATCGCGGAGGACGTGGGTCTGTGATGTAGCACTTCAACATAAGTTTCGCCCCTTTGGATGATTCTTGCAATCTTGTTTTTGCCTTCAATCGATTCTTCTATATACTTTTCTGCAACTGAAGTACTCTTCCATCCACCGTGCTGTTTTAGAACTTTAAGGTCAGCTCCAGCATTGGCCAACAATGTTGAGGATGTCCTCCTGAAGCAATGACCTGTATACTTTTCTGTTTGGTCTAGTTTTAACAACTCAGCTATTTCCTTAGGTGCTCCGCCAACAGTATGTATACCAGCTCTTTGAGACAGACATTTTTCTTGTTTATAATCCACCAAAAGAGCTTTCAGGGAGACGTGTTGCCGTAAATTCATGTATTTTCTAAACACATCCAAATAGAGAACCTCATTACTGTTAATCACAGTGAAAGCTCGTCAAATATGCGTTTTTGTCTGGTTAATCTTAACTACTAGCTGAGTACCCGTATCCTCCACATCACTAACTTCTAAATTATAGATCGCTTTCCTTCGGCAACCTCCAGCAACTCCAAGTAATGCTATCACTTTGAGTAATAGATATTCTTTATCTGGAGCGTCCCTCATGAAGCTTTCAATTTGTTCCTTTGTCAGCACCTTCGACTGATTGGTCTACATTTTGTTTTTTCAAAAAGGCTATCAACTTTGGGAAACTTGATATGTTGACGACATTCTCATTAACCATAATCATTGATTTTACCATCGAGTATTTGGACCATAATGAAAAAGGGTTGAATGTTTTTGACTGAAAATTTAAACTGTTGAAAAAAATATTCTTTAAAAAAACTGTTCCCACCACATACAAAAAGTAACTACTTTTCAAATTGTGTTGTTCACGCCAGTTATTTTTCATCTCTTCGCAGACTTAACTGGAATGTTTGCCCTATCGTTTCCGCAGTTTTTTCAGCAATTTCATCATCGCTTCGCGATACGTTGCGAAACCATATGGAATGCGTTGTTTAATATACTATTTTTCTATATCATTGCACTTGGGGCTATAACATTGTTAAGTCATTACTTTAATACTTGGTCTAGTCTTAATACTACTTAATCAACATCAGATAACTATTTCATAAAACAAAATGTATATCGAAGTTATAAAGTTAATTTTTTAAATAAAGTTTTGTTAAACTGTTGTTAGTTGTTGGTATAATAAATTTCAATAATTTTCTCACATTCTGTTACAAATATTTATCGTTACACCACTGTAGCTTTGAACTTTTTTACTACGTAGATCAAACATAAACACTGGCACTCTCCCTCTTTGGCTTTCTTGATCAACGTACGATCATATATATTATTATATTTATGAGTAATGAACTGTATATTATTTTGCTCACGCACTGTCAAGTTGCGAACGAACGGCCATTCGCAACAGCAGCAACGGCAGCCAGTCGCTTCGGCCTTTTCAGAATCAGGATTTGAATTGCGACAGCTCATGCAATTATTAAAGGTTATAAATCAGTAACTGCGAATGAAGCTGTAGCAAAACATGGTCGTAGGACAGCGTTTATTAACTGCTTTTGCAACATTGTTTTATTACAGTTATAAATACTAAAGTTTTCGCGCATTTTTTCTTTGCGTTAAGTTCATTCACTGAGCAGCGACAAAATTATTGGTAGCGCTAAAGTTATTATACGGAATTCAATGTGCATTTGGGAGGGAAAATATCACCCAAATGTAAAACATGTAACACTATATTAACTATTTTTTAGACTTGACTTCCGAATGACCCTATCACAAATATAAAAAATACTATAAAGACCTAAACCAAAATTTTATCCACTGCAACTGTAATAGTAATAATAGTAAAGAGATAATTAATAAAACATTTTTTTAAGAGCTCTATCATAGTTTATAGAAAATATTCTCAATAAAAAATAGTTTTATATATAATAAGGAAGCCAGCAAGGCCTTTATGGTGTACAGGAACATTGCAGCTAGAAATTGTAAGGAGGAAAATAATATACAGAATGATCAAAGGAATTAAAACAGAAAAACTTCAATCACTTTAATTTGGGAAATGTCCCAAGATGATATGCCAAAGAAATTTAATTTTGTGTGAAAATTTATCACAAAGGTGAGTAGTAAATCTGAAGGTGATACAGAATTTAAACCAAAATGCCTCAATGTGGTAAGCGGGCGGCTCCAAGCTAAAAGAGGGAACAAGAGTAAGAGTTTTTGAACATAGAGTTACTCAGAAAGAATCTTTCACACAAAAATCCACGTCATCGAAAGATTTGCAATATTGAAAGAAACTACCACAGGCAAGAGATTGTGATCATGTGGGATGGTCATTCAGCCATAAAAGCCATGAGCTTACGTACAATCAGTTCAAAAATGATTTCGAAAGCCTAGGCAAGCTAAATGAACTAGGCGAGAAAACACTGTCACCCTCCAATGGATCCCAGGACACGTTAGAATAGAACGAAACACCAAATAAGCTGGCAAAAAAGGAGCCGAAACCCCATATCTGGGACCAGAACTATCTTGTGGTATCAGCAGGAGCGCAATCTTAGAAAATACAAGAAAAGAAAGTACGACCAGAAGAAATCTCTTAGCTGCTTCAACCTTAGTATCTCATTCCAGGTAACCACCAACTACTCTCGAAGTTCTTCTAGAGTCTGAGGAGGACGTTGCAAATTGAGCAATCTCCTACCCATCATATCCCAAGAAATCTATTGCGACCCTTGCGACATGTGGTCGGGCATTATCTTGTTGGAAAGTTGGATTTGACGGGGTGTCAAGATAGGGTAAAAGATGGGGTTCTAAAACTTCTTGGATATAACACTGCGCGTTCATGATACCTCTGATGAAGATTAAAGGTGATCTCGAACCATAAGCTATAGCACCCCAAACACTTTGCATGCCAATAGGTCTTCCTGTTCTGCAAACCATTCATTTGCAATGGACCTAGTAGTGGAGAAACGGTCCCTAAGGCCAATAATCTTAGGCGGCCATCTTCACGGTCTGTTGTTCTACGGGGGCGTCCAGAGCCCCTTGCTTCGAGAAGGCCGTTCGCGCAGGCCTTCTCGAAGCCATGCCTGACAACACCTAACCACGGTGTCTTCACTTCTTTGCACTCCAACTGCAATTTTCCGAAAAGAAAATCCAGCTCCCCGAAGTCCCAATATACAACCCCTATCAAACTCACTAAGTTGACGAAATTGTACAGGTCTCCGTACCCTAGGCATCGTAACCAATCGTAAAGAATGTCAAGAACTACGGCTACAATATTCATTTTTGGATTGTTAGTGGATTTCAAAAAAAGCAGTATAAAAACCGGAATCTTCAACTGATAAGGATGAAAATTTTATCAATTGTTTATTTTAGTAAAATAAATAAATTGACCAAATTTTATTAAAATAAAATCATTTAAAGAAAGGAAAAACCAATGTCAATGTCACAAATTTTTATTATTATAAAAGTTGAAAATCTAAAGCGCTACTAGTTTCGGCCTACAATACGGCCATCATCAGGCTATAAAAGTTACAAAGTAAAAGGTTAAATATATTCAAGACGATTATAAGATTGCAGTTGATGGTGTAACATTGAAATTATAACAAATAATGCATATTTATATATAAACTAATGGTTAAAACCAAGGTAAAGTATTAAATTATACAAAGAGAGAAGAAGTGGACATTGAAAAAGAAATGAAAAGACAGATTAAGTCAAAAGGAGAGCATTAAGCTCAATGAATTCTAATGTCCCAGAGCTTGGCGTTCCAGAGAACCTAAAATAAGTGTTAAAGTTAGTAGAAATATGGAAAACCCAATAAGAAAAAGAAATGTTAATAGATGATATTTAAGAAACATGGTAAAAGAAAAATTGATGAACATTGTCCATGTCCACTAAGTCGACAAAACCATTAAAATTGTTGAATAGTTGATTGCACCAGCACTTAGGTAATTATTACTATTTTTTATTTAAGAAGAGTCACATTGGACATATGGATGATTTGCTTCATTTAATAGTTATTTATGACATAAGTGTTGAAAGTACATGTTTAAGGCACGCATGTGAAGGTTTGCAGAATGAGCGAAGCGAATTCTGCAATTCACATGAGTGCCTTAAAAGGTACTTTTAACACGTATATCATACAATATTTTTTCTACAAACGTTCAAATAAAGTAATTATACAGTTTGAATTAAATTTTAAAAACCTGTATTAATACATCCAAAGGAGATAATTTTAAATTGCATCGTATATTACGGACCCTAGCAACCATTGTTGATATAATTGTTTACGAATCATCATTCTTCCTTAGCCATGGAAAATGGTAAAACAGCAGTGCAAGAAATTAATTTGTCAAATTGCACAAATTGTACTGTTAATATTAATGTTAATAAATAAAATCTAAATATTTTGACGTTTGCTTTCAAAATCTGACAATTCACTTTTGACATCAGTGCCATAAACATTTTAAGGCACTCAGTGCCATAATAGTTATTTATGTAATAAGGATCATAAAGACGATCATTATGGTACAAGTCGTGAATGTGATAACACTGCGTGTGCCATAATGATTGTTTATGATTCGTATTACATACAAAATTTTATCTGATGGCATTTATATCAATACATTTTTGAAAAATTAAAAACTGCATTTTCGACATGTCACAATGACAACTATTTTTAAAGGAGTAAGTATTGTGTAGTTTCAAATATTAGTAGGTGAGTGAGCTGTGCTTTGCCATTTCCTTGACGACAACGTCATCAGGTTGTAACAGCAATATTTATTTATCGCTGTCAAACTCAATAATTATTGTCAGGTAGAATTTAATGTAATTTAAAAAATGAGTGATTCTGAAGCTGATAGTTTACCTTCTGATTTGGAAAAAATGTCGAGAAATATCGTGGACTCTCTTTTGCCGGAAAATCACGTAGTGTATATGAAATGGTGTTTAATCGGCACGAAGAAAAAAATGCTAAAAAAATCAAGAATACCTATCACTCATGAAAAAGTATTGTTGGCTTACTTTGAATGCTTATCTAAGGAAAGAAAACCATCTTCTCTTTGGTTATTATTCGATGATAAGAAGTATTTTATCAACAAGAAAAAACGTCGATATTAGTAATTACCTACAGCTGGTTGCATTACTAAAACGTAAATCAGAAGGTTACAGAGCTAAAAATTCCAAAATTTTTACTTAACAAGATGTTACAAAGTTTTTAACGCAAGCATCAGATTATACATACTTATTTAATAAAGTTGCCATAATAATTGGACTAACCGTTACATGTTTTCCTTATAGAATTTAATTATGGTACTTAGTCCCATAATGAGCTTCCTTATGTCATCAAAATTGAGTGACATAACGTTGCTATTATGACATGCCATCAGTTAAAATGATTTTAAGGCACTCAGTGCCTTAAAGTGACATTTTTAAGGCTTCTATGGAGTGCTAAAAATGGCATTTTTAACACGTTTGTAGAAAAAATCATTTAAACTGGGTCTTCGGATTTTTATGTCACTTAGGTAGTAAAAGCACAATGTGTTGTTTGCATAAAACTTTATTTGATAAAAAAAGTCTTTTATTTTGTTTTTACTTTGTATAAGACCATGTGGTTTTGACAATTAAGTATATAAATGATTCTTTAATGATAATTCTTCCCCAGCTTAAATTAAAAACATGTAAAAAATGAGCCGAGAAATCTTATTCTTTTATCAATCATTGATACGGAACGGATTTGGCAACAGTGTCTACGGCGCACAGCTTGAACTCGCTTAAACGATCATTTTATACGGTGATGGATTATAGGCAGGTAAACCGTCAACAGCGTGATATATAACGCGAGGGTAATTGGCCTTTTATTCGACAACTGGTAATTTATATTCTTGACGGAGTATAAACAAAATTGCTTATTCTCTCCTTGTACGCCGTTTCAAAAATCGTTATGTTAAGTTTTTTGGAAACAATGGTGCATCGCTCAATCGACTATTTACATTCATTTATTTGTCGATGTTACTGCGTCGGTATAAACAATAAAAAAAAACGAGAATTGGGATATTATGGTATTATTATACGAACGTTTTATTTAAATTATTGCGTGTTTTTTCTGTTTTTTTTATCTCTAATAAAATCCGTCATCTATCTAACCATATTTGTTTGTCAAAGTAAGTCTACTTTAATTGGCAGGATGATATATTTCGCACGGATGTTACAAATGACCTTTTTCCCAAATCGGCATTTATTTTTCTGAGCCTTATATTACGTAGACAGGCTATCTATCAAGTGTCAGTTCTATTTGTACAGTTACTTTTATTGATATGAGAAAAGGTTTAACATCAATAGAGAATGTAGGAAAAATGCAGACAAGAATTTAATAAATTACCTGGCTTTCCAAAATAACTAAGACTTTAAATATTTTGTTTACTATGTATACGGGACGTTAAAAAAGTAAAATTCTTCGCAACGAAATTGTTTTTTTGTATAAATTTTGCTAAAGTGTTTAATTTATTTACTTGAAGAAATAATTTTGTATTTAATTTTTGCCGAATGCCAAAAATAAGATGTAGGTACACTAAGGTTCCAGAAACTTCCTAAACCGTAGTTGTTTCAACTAAAATCCCTTCGTTATTTGTGCAACAATGTTTTTCCTGTAATATCATGGAGTATTTTCATTTCACATGTTTCCATCAGTCTTCTTGTTCTTGTGGTATCAGGTCTTATTTCTGTGTAGGTCGTAATTGGCCTCACTACTGTCTTAAAAATCTTGGCCTTGGTTTCTGTCCGTAAATGTTTGTTTCGCCAGATGGTGTTTTTAAGACATTCTTTTATTCTGTTAGCTTTGTTTATTTGTTGAGCTATTTCCGTTTCTGTATCTCCATAACTGTGCATTAGATCCCAGTACCTACTTCTTTCTTGCTGGATTATTTTGCTGTCCACTTCCAGCTTGCACCTTCGGATCTTCAGAGATTACCACACTTTTTGTTTTATTTGGCGATATTATCATGTTAATCTTTCTTGCTGTTATATTAAATCTGCAGTAAGTATGGCATCATCTGCATAGCATACTAATTACTTTACCCATTCTGTACCCTATATTCAATTTTATGATTTCAAGAATAATTTCATCCATGATGACTTTAAATAGCAGCGGGCTCAATGAGTCTCCTTGACGTATTCCTCTTCCCACTGGTATCGGCTGTATATGTTTTCGATAGTCTTGATATCTGGAAGGTTTCGTTTATACTCGATCGAATGCCTTTTGTAGATCTATAAAACAGCAGAAGGCTTGTGATATTGCTTCTTCTTTTCTTATTTTTCCGAATGCGCATGATATTTCTTCGAATTTTCGATGTGACAAAACTGTGTGTTAGGTGTCGTTTTCATAGGGGATCGTAGGAATAGTATATTACATAACAAGTGTTATAATGATGCCTTTTAAGGCCGAGTGGCAAGTTTATGGCACGAGTGACACGGACCCGTAAAGGGCATCCTTACAACACGAGTTTTGTACTATACTTTTTCTACTACATCTACAATCTGTATTTATTTATAGTTATATTCTGGCAGCTACTGAATACAAACGACCCAGACTTTTCGGATACACTACCCAATTCTACTACATTAGTCGAAATCGATTCTTGAGTCATCACCAGTTTTTCTGTATTTTTGGTTGCTGGAGGTGCGCATTGCATTTTTGAGCAACTGGGACCCGGATTTTCTGGAGCGTTGGGCTTAATATCGTCTCATGATAAATTTTCTTCATTTTACTCCTCATCCGGATAAATCGAAGAGATTATTTTGTCAGCTGTGGAGTTCTTTGTGCTCATGGATTTGTCTAAGTAGCCTTCTTCTACTGTGGACGATATCCAGCCCCCATGTCTCTTAAGTTGCAGCAAATCTCCTCCTGCATCTACAAGCAGCGTTTGAGAGCTTCTACGAAAACAATGGCATGTACCTATATTGGGTGGCATCGGGTAGTTTCCAGAACTCAGCAATTTTTTTGGTAGGTATGCTAATTTGTTTATCCCAACAACTTGACGGGTACATTTATTGTTCTGGAAATTAATATTCTTATCCTCTATTAGTCTCCCTTTTTCCATGTATCTTTTACATATTTCATGTGGCTTTCCTGATACAACGAATGATCTTTCAGTTTTCGTTTTAGTATCCGGTAGGATTTTCCGTTTTCGTCAATGTCATTTAATTTAATATTTTTCAGTTCTTTTTTGCGACATGCAACAGTTACACCCAAGATAAGTCTTTGATTTTTTTGACTTGAATCCGTCGCTTTTTCGTTTTAAAAATGCTCTTAATTTGTCATAGGTAGCAATGTTTATATTATGTCGAATGGGGAATTGAGACCTTAACATTGAATACATGGACCAAATCGTAGATGGTTTGTATTTTGTTACTATCTCTCCCAAATATGCCATCAAAACATTTTCAGAAAATGATTTTTTTTTTTTGTCTTGCCGCCAATCCATAAATACTCCATAAACTTGTTCATAGCGGTCCTTAGACTTTTCTGGTAATAAATATTCCAGTGTAGCTGCTGCCCTTTGTATTATGGAGTATTAGTAAACTCCTCTTTAGAGTCTGCCGACATCTTGAAATTCTTCAAATTTTATTTTTTTATTGCTTATTATAATAAATTTTCAAGCACAGCAACTATACATTCACTATATGCTAATGTCAAACTTGAATAATTTTCTTATGAAACTTTGACAGTTCAGAATTCTTTTAATCTATAAAGCTCACTTTCAAAGCTGACTGTATAAATTCAAACCTGTTACAAAAAGCCGACTGTACCTGGTTACCCCATTGAAATATATTTTTCACTGTCTTGTTTAAACATTCTAATAACCCTTTTAAAACTTCAAAACTCCGTCCCTCTTAGCAAATTTTACTGAATGAAGATCAAACTTTGAAAAAATCCATTCCGAAAAATGCATACATCGAACTAAAAGTAATTTACACATTTAAAGGATAAATAGATAAATTTCAACAACCTTCGTACATGTCTACTTAACTTTCTTGCAATCTAAACCGGAAACTAAAACTTCGGGACATTTATATGAACGTCGCCCGTTTTTAAAGTGAAAAACGAAAAAGTTGTTGAAGTGATTTGTCGATTTGATTTCAGTCGAACAGTCGAACCTTTTGGGGAAGAAAAAGATTCAGAACAAATGACCCGAACTGCACAATTAGCGGCAGTAAGATTGATGGTGCAATATTTCTTGTCGTTCAAAAAAGA
This sequence comes from Ophraella communa, assembly GCA_035357415.1. Taxonomy (NCBI): domain Eukaryota; kingdom Metazoa; phylum Arthropoda; class Insecta; order Coleoptera; family Chrysomelidae; genus Ophraella; species Ophraella communa. The sequence goes on along the minus strand of CM068994.1, from coordinate 14,033,166 downwards.
TCGAACAACAAAGGAAAAACGGGCGTTAATTTCGGAGTCAGCGTTTAGTCGCCCCTTGGACCTTGGAAAAATAAAAACCAAAAACAGTAATATAATGATCGGAAACGGATACCGCAAATAGTCATGAAAAAAATTGAAAAATATGTTACGTATTTTTAAAATTAATCGTTAGTAGAACTTTTAGTGCTGATCCTATAACGAATATATAAGATTTTATTTCTACGTTTCCTGAAATTTTAACCTAAAATGAAACATTACGAGTAACTTTATCTTTATCCTGCTTATCAAATACTCTTTCTGTAAAATTTAATGACCAGCAGTCTAATTTCTTTCATATTAATTCCGGAGATTCCCAGGATCTACTGTACACAGCAGGCCTTCCACAAACCAACAACACTATTATGTCTTCCTTTGTCGAAGGCGTAGTATTACACGCTGTAAGTGTAAGCTTGTAACTCCATCTGCATTTTTGCAACACCGTTTGAATCTGCTTAGTGATTGGTATACACGATGACGAATAAAAATAACCAGAATCCAAGTAACCTTCACTACTCGGTCGACCATCTGCCTACCTATAAATACAGAAACTAAATATCTTGGCGTCCACCTGAAACAATGACTTACTTGGAAAAAACATATCCAAACCAGAAAAAGACAACTTGATATAATGAAGTTTTGGCAAATATATTGATCTTTAGGTCCAAACTTGCTCTCTTAAACAAAGTCTTTATTTACAGCCATTGTTAAACCAATATTAACTTATGGACTATGGGGCTATGCAAACCCAACATCATTGAATTCAATTCAAAGTGTTTCGATTATTAAACAATGCTAACCAACGATTCATCATCCACAATAATGAACTAGTGGAGAAAATATACAACAATGAACCTACCATAACAGTACTTGCTAGAATTTGGCCTGAAGTTCTACTCAAAAATTAATGCAGGATAAGGTCAAACATCATTGGATGTTTTCTTTTAACTCGCTAATATTTCATAACACTTACTTAATACTCTGTTAAATAGAAGTGGTAGTTAAGTAGGTACAAGACAGTATAAAGTGGTCAAAAATTATTGGATGTTTCCTTTTAATTCGCAAATATTTACGAGTGATCTTTCGATGCGTGATATGCAAAGGAAAAAATTCAAAAGTTACTGAAACACCACATCCCGCCAGCTTTTGAAGTGTGGTATACATTAAGCTGGACTAATACTTTCAAAGGTGGTGATAAGGTTTGGATTGTATTACAAATGTGCTGTGTATAGAGCCATCTATCTAGAACTCTAGAATTCCTTATCTACAAAGATCTTTCTTTAAGCCTGAGAAGATTTATAGCCAAGAAAGAAACAGTTTCTATAATTTATTCCTGTAATGGTAACAATATTCCTCAGTAAAAATTAGGTGGGTTGTCAACCCTCCTACAGCAGCTTGAAAGAGTAGATGATGGAAGAGACTGTTCAGAGTCATCAAAGAACTTTGGAGAGATTTAGGAAAGTCAATTCTTACTTATAGGGAAATGGTAACTATCCTTTGCGATTGTGAATTATTATTAATAATCATCGAACTTTAACATATTATGTATTATAAACTCAGAAATACCTAACTTCACTGTCCTTTATCCTTTATCCGAACGAACGAACGAATGAACGAAAGTGTGAAAGAAATTTGGTGGAGATTTGAATTTATGAGAAATAGATTTGCCCAGATTTAGGATGTAAGATCCTCTACAGGGCAGGGGTGGCGTTTTTGTTGAGTCGTATTGTCCTGGGTGAATTTTGAGGGGTAGTGATTGAGAGATATAATGGCTCGATGTGACAGAAGAGTGTCTGTTAGGGGGTAGCGAGGTCTGTTGGGCGTGGCGTCGAAAAATTCGCAGGCAACGGGCTTAAATTTACGCGGCGTGTTGGACATCTTGGAGGTCAGGGTTCAGAGCTGTTGCTGTATTATCCCCTTCCTGTCAACCATTTGGTAAGTGTTATAGGGAAACCACAGAAGACCTATAACCTGACAGAAAGCCGGGGAAGGGTTATCTAGGCTAACGGGGTAGTTCGAAAAATTGTGAAGATTCCTCGATGGAGTTACCCGGGTTTTGAAGGAGAAGAGATTTAATTGCATCCCCCGGGGATGGGGGATGGAGGCCCCGCGAATCGCTAGGGGTCGAGTAGACGTAGTGGCAGATATGGTATTTTCCTCTTGGGTTTTGGGGAGCGGCGGTTGATTAGCCAAGGAAGTTTTAGGGTATTTTTGGCTAAAGTGTTGTCAGAGAGTAGGATGCGCTGGACATAGCGCGATTGAAGATTTTTGAAGCGTTCAAGGACTGGGGTGATGTTTGTGTTTTCGTAGACTACGTTGCTGGGGGTGAGACGATTTTGATATACAATATCTAAGGACGGCTCGTTCACAAGATTGAATTGTGCTTGTGATGCTGGTGGAGGCGGTGCTGTATAGAATAGCTTTGTAGTCTAGGAGTGGGTTCTGTCGAATTTTCCTCCTAATGCCTTGATAAGATTGAGTCCAAGGTGGACCGTCCAACAGAGGGTGCGAGTATATCTCACCCCCAGGTAGACGGCTTCGTTCCGGAGTTCGAGCCTCTCCCCACAAAGCATTATTCGGAAGTTTCCGGGTAGAAGTATTGGTGTTTGAAGAAGATAAGTTGGGATTTATTAGAGTTCAGTGTGACCCTCCATTTGCGATACTAGTCTGAGAAGGAGTTGAGGAATTCTTGGAGGAGGGTTTGGAGGCAGTCTCGGTAAGGGGGCAGATGCAAAGATTGCAGTGTCGTCGGCATAGAGCTGAATTTGGGTTTAGATAAGGTAGAGTAGTGGGGCTAGGATGGATCCTAGAGGGACTCCGACTAAGGGGGTGAATGGTAGGGATACTGAACTATCAGATCTGACTTTTTCTTTATCAAAGATTTTTAAAGTAGTGAGCAAAGAATAAGGGATAAGCTACGTTCTTTATTTAGGATGGTGTACCTAGCAGAATTAGTCCAATCTGGTCAAAATATAATAAGCATTCTCAAAGTTGGAGACATCTTGTATGTTTCTTAGACAAAGCCAAATGTTTGGACTGGCCTTTCGGAAATTTCTTAAAAGTTTTCATCGGTAAAGACGGCATAGCAAAAGTTACTCAAGTAAAAATCCAAAATGGAGTTTATGTTACCTTTTCAAAGGCTTTACTCTTGAAAGTTTCATTTGAAGATAGGGGACTTTTATTATTATCGAAACATGTAGAAGATGCACATATGGAGAAACCAAAGAGAAATGTTGAAAACAGTTTCTAGAAATAAAAAAGAATAGTGTTGAGAAGACGGTATCTACAAGAAGTGGACGTATTATTAAGCTGCCGAATCGTTTTTATTCAAATTAATCTTTGTCTTATTTCACTTATGTTATCGTTTAATATTAAAAATAAATGATTTATCTAAATCTAATACCTCATTGTGAGGCATTAAACAAGTTTTCTCTGGAAATTATTGTCTATATATTTAACAAACTTTTTGGAATTATTGTTTATATATTTTATTTCTAATTTTTCTTACAGGGGCAATGGCAACGTGCCCCACAGCAGCCTTGCTGCTGGGTCTACCTCCGATGCAATATTGAATTATAAGGGAGGCTGCAGCTGGTTCCTTACGACTGCAACAGACTAAAAACTTAAACCTGGTGATTTGGTTGGTCATCTAAGGAGCCTGAAAAAAATTCCACTAGCATCCTTAAAACAACCATTAGACACCATGCTAGTTAAGTTTGACTTTGAGACACCGTTTGAAGTGGTTATAGGAACCAGCCATAGGTTAAAGAAGTCGAACCAGAGCTGGAAGAGGGCTCACTGGTGTGGTACACAGATGGGTCCAAGATAGATGATAGGGTTGGAATGGGAGTAATGGGACCGAATTTTCGGTTGTCTGAATCCCTTGGTAACGCCCCAACTATCTTTCAGTCGGAGATATATGCTATAGATGTTAGTGTCCGGGAGTGTCTCCGTAGAGGTACCCGGAGAGCAAACATCTATATTCTTACATACAGTCAGGCAGCTTTAAAGGCTCTATAGGCTTCTTTTACCTATAAGTCAAAGCTAGTCTAGGAATTTAATTAATCCCTTAAGAATCTGGCAAGAAACAACAAGGTCACCTTGATGTGGGTGCAAGGTCACAGAGGGATAGTAGATAATGAAGAAGCTGACTCACAAAATAAGGGGATACTACCCCTTTCCTTGGACCGGAGGCCTTCTGTGGTCTTACAAAAAGCCACATCAAAAAGAAACTTCGATCCTGGGTAGAGGATCGACTACGATCTTACTGGAGGAATACGCCAAGACTGAGACAAGTTTGTAGACATATCACCTGAAACATTAAAATGCCTTCAAATGAGCAAAAAAGATATTAAATTGACCGTAAGTCTTCTCACTGTACTCTGCCCTTTGAAATCGGAAAGTGAAAACTGTCGTTTCTGTGAAAGCGCCATAGAAACGGCGGAACATGCGACGGAACATGCGAATGCGTAGAGTTGAAGTGTTTTAAGGTAAGCATAAAAGATCTCCTTAGGTCGAGGTGCAGAGAAGTCTGACTGGCTTATACGACCTAAGACAATCTAATCTAATCTAATCCCTAACCCTCGACATTATCCATATCGCTGAATCATTTATGGTCACATAAAGGGAAATTAACTGATGATGCTATTTATAAATTGACTTCATCTATTTATGAAGCATTGGATCAAAAAGTACCTCTTATTCGTATATTTCTTGATCTCACTAAAGCTTTTGACAATGTTTGTCACAGAACAATATTCAATAAGTTGAAAAGATGGTAAAACAATATTTTAAAAAGCTACTTATCGGATATAGAACAAATAATACAAATTGAAAGCACTAATAGTATAGCTCAACCTGTATCTTTCGGTGTACCACAGGGAACAGTGCTTGGTCTAGTACTCTTTACAATTTACTTGTACAGTTTGTTTAATTTAACTACATTTGGTAAATTAATCAGTTTCGCAGATGATACAGTCATTACATACACAGCAAATTCATGGGAATGTCTGAAAACACACATTGAAAATGACTTTCCAAAAATAGTTCGGTGGCATCAATATAATAAACTGACACTAAATTGTAAAAAAAACAACTTACTTACCATTTAGTTCATATATAACGGTCCATTATTTGTTGGAATGGATATGCCAATATTTGAATCCTTATCAATAAAATACTTAGTTGTGATTATGGGAGTGTGAGATGGGACTTACACATGCAAAGTCTTGTGAAGAAAATAAGAGGATTCTCACCTAAATTTCGTTATTTGAGAGACTTTTTAAATGTACAGTATTTGAAGAATATTTATTTTTCTCTAATTCAGACATTTCGATGGCTTATTTGCAATAGGACGTAACCCCACTTGGGTAAATTTTTCAGGAAATAAGAAAAACTAATCAGTATAAAAACATTTAAATATTTTGAAAATTTTGAATTGGGAATATTAGGAGGGTTTTAATTTTTATATTAAGTTGGTGTACGTATTCTTTTTCTGCCAAAGCTGAAACTGCTGATAAGCCGATTATGTCGTAAATCAAAGTTGTTTTCAGTCTTAATTTGTGATGATTATTATTACTTTTGTCAAACATTATTCACAACGAATTATTATTATACAAAGAAAAAATTGTACCTGGATGGAAGAAATCAAATTATTAGTACACAAGCTAAACAAATCGGTTTCTTTGTCATTATTTTTACAGCTTGAAATAATGTTTGTTGTTTACAATTTTTCTTAAGCTATTTATTTATATCTTTTTACCAATCTTGAATGTTTTTTTATTAAAGTTTTCCGTCAAAGCGTATCCGACAACAAATTTAAAATCCAATTAATCCTCACCACCACCCAATCGGAACCAAGTCAGCATGTAATGGCATACAGAAATCCATATTGACAGTTAGCAATGTAACACCGAAAAGACCGACACAACAACAAAGAAATCCAAACAAGCACCGGGTTAAATACAAAAAAAAAAGAAAAAAGAAACCCGATATAATCTCCGTTTACAAATACTCGAGATAAATCACCCTAATCCCCGAAGGCTATCATTACAACTCCTCTACCCCTATTTATAATTCATGGTGGATTACATGTTTTATATTTGACAAAGCCGGGGGGCCGATGTATTTAAGCGGCCCCGAACAGCTTGTTGCTTGTGTCAATGCGCGACACGCTGACAGCCGGACAAAGGAGCGGTTTTCCAGAGTGATGAACTAAGCACCTCCGTGTAACCGCATCTCATGCCATTTTAGTTGAGATCACACTATTGCTAGACCCGTTCGTTGAAATATTTAATTAATTTTGTCAAATAATTCCATCATTCAACAATCAACTTACATATTGGGATTTTCTTGGATTTTATTATTTAAAAGGAATTACAAAATCGTAACAAGTATAAATTTTATTAATATTAAGTATCAGCATATTGGTTTGATTGTTCGCCATTTTAACGTGTAAGGTTATATTTTACAGCTACAAAACATGCTCTAATAAAACTAGAAAAAACAAAACAGTGAGTAAGATAAGTTAAAGTTTACCAAAGGGATGCTATAATCGGCTGAAAAGGTGTTTGTTTCGGTTTTATTAGATTGTACCTATCATATCATCTTCAACTGGGTCGATAAATAATTTTTACGTCTATCTTACCGGAATTACCGGAAAACCAATCTTATGAACACCAAAAATAGGGCGGAAAATACTGTTTATCAACCCAAGGGTGCAAAAACCATAACGCCACTATCACAACAAGAGGGCATTCGATTTTTAACAAAAGCATCCTATTCTGGATGAAACGATCAAATACACAATAGTATCAATTTTCCGATATCAGCCAGATCGTGACGCAGTGGAATACGGGCTTGCCTCTCACTCAGAGGTTCGGGTTCGAATCTCAACCATAACATCTTTTTAAAAGTCCCAAAGGTAGGCGGAAAACAGTTGTGTGTAACACATGCACTTTCCACTTTCCGCCCTTTTGACACAATATACTATATAGCTATTATTTACCTTTATTTGTATTAAACGATGTAAACGTCAATCAGCTACTACAATAATATAATAAGGTCACACACCGCATGGATTATGGAGTATTTCTAGTTTCCCACTTACAAGAGTTATCTAGGTGTAAACAGTTACAGCACACGTTTTGTGTGCACTGAAGAGAGAGGAAAGTAATGGAAAAAACAACATAATCAAAGAGCTGACAAGAACAAACTGGGGAGCCAAACCAGAAACATACACCACTGCCTTATGTTTACCTTAGGCATTCGCATCGGTATGGAGAAATTTAGTCTGCAAAGGGAATGAGAATGTCTAATTTGTTGTAAAGTTGTATCCAGTAGTAGAAATTGGGTGACCCGACATCCGGACAGATATAAAAAATAAACAAAGTAAAAAGTAAAAAGCATCCCTTACGTGGACATATATATCACCACATTCACCTCGTCCCAGATCGGGAAAGTTTTCTAAGAAGAACAACCCAAAACACCGAGAGAACGAAAAGAAATCTAGAAACAAACAACCTTTATAATTGAACAGAATAATTTAGATACAGATGTAGATATTTTGGTAAAAAGAATAATTAAAGTAAAGTTTTCGTCATAAATAAGCTTTCTGAATAAAATAAAATACTTTGTTTAATCAGATATTTAGAAATATATGCCTTTATATCAACAGTATCTTCTTCTTCTTTCTGCTGAATGTAGGCATAGTTGCCTGCTTTCCTTCCAGCATCAATATTGCCCCTACTCAGTCACCCGGAAGGTTGTCGCTCTACCTTTTTCTTGGACTTGCAAGGCTCTTTTTTCCTGCCGGTGATTTGTCCCTTCACACCTTCACAACTCGTTCCTCTGTCATTCGATCAATGTGCTCATTTTAATTTTCTATGCAGTCATTGATGTTATCTATCCCGCATGTTCGTCTTATATTCTCACTTCTTTTTCTTTCCATCAACACACAATCTTTATTTTTTTGGTCTCTACTATTATTTTTATTTTAGTGGTCTCATTTCGGGTTTCCGCTGATAGGTCAATATAGGTCTTATATATCCGGGCTTTGGCTTCCTTTCGAATATGCTTGTTATGTCGTTCAGGAATGACGCTGCTCTTACTTCAACCTCAAAGTCCCTGTATCCAGATATTCAGATTCGTAATTATTTAAATTTCATTTCCTGCTGTATTGTTTTATTACCAACCACCAGCTGAAATCAACAGTATATACTGTTTTTATACACAGTGTAACATGTCTATCACCATGCTACCTCACTTTAGATTACCGTCATTACGAACCTTAAAATCCACCTCAACTCACCGTATATTAGACATTCCCTTACCACCCCTTGTCAACCCCTATCTATAAATCACGATACTCCCAATACATTGTCCCCTTTTCTTGACGAAAACTCGACGAGTCAGTCGCATATATTTTATCGCACCAATTTATAGTATCCCTTTGGCTGTACACAAAAGAGACAGCCCGGATGGAAGGACACGGCAAGACTACCGCCAAGCAGTCCACTTTGATATAAACTTTTAGATGTAACTACCGTAGCATTATGCTTGATGCAACTTATTAGATACAGCAGTTCCTTTTGATGTAATCGATTAGAAATAACCACGCAAGCAGTCCTAGCCCACCGGACTAACTATAAACTAAAGATAAGCTCAGTTCAGTTCACAAAATACAAGTTTTCTTTTTAAAACTTCCTTCGGCAGATTAACAACTTATTTCAATAAACAATTATTCTTTTGCCTATCAGTTTCATTTATAGTTTATCGTCGAACCTGCAATAAGCAACCTGTGGCAACTGCGCCAAGCTGTAGGAAAGAACTGGGGAGTAAATCCCAAGGTTCTCCATTGGTTCTCCACTGAAATCGTTAGACCGAGGATCCAATACGGGTCCGTGGTCTGGTGGCCAGTGGTGGAGAGGCAATGGGTAACCCGCAAGCTGGCGCATGTACAGAGGGTTGCAGGCATAGGAGTCACTGGAGCGCTAAGGACAACACCCACACCAGTGCTTGATGTCCTCCTGGGATTGCCGCCTTTGCCCATATCGATCATTATGAGCGCAATGGCGGTTTTCATAAGGCTTAGAGACAATGGGCACTGGAAAGGGCGTGGAGAAGGATACACAAGAATAGCACAAAGGACAGAAACAGAGCTTCCGCTCCTAGCTCACAAAGCTGTCCCAAAAGCAGGTAAAGTAAGAACGGAAAACAAGTACAAGATCGTAATCCCATCAAGGGGGCAGTGGGGTGACGAACAAGTAGAATTTCCTCCAGGGAGCATAGTATGTTATACAGATGGCTCTCGCGTGGAAGAGAGGTCAGGAGCAGGTGTTCTGATAGAGGACATAGGGGTTGAAAAGAGCTACGCTCTTGGTAAATACTCCACGGTCTTCCAGTCAGAAATATTTGCCATCCTTAAAGCAGCAGATAGCCAGGCCTCTATAAAGGCGATTTGTAGCTGCAGGACCAGCACAGCACTAGTCCAGGAATGCCTCAGACGGGATGTAACCCTATTATGGGTACCGGGACATAGCGGTATAGTAGGCAACACGCGGGCTGATGAACTTGCCAGACTCCCTGTGGGGTGTACGCACAACTTAGACAAGACATCTATGGGATGCGGAGAATCGAGGAAGTAGACTTGCACAACCTCCATCCAAGGGACATCATGGCTTTCAAACGAAGGTCGAGGCGTTTCGAGAGGGCTGCGCCGAACCAGTGAAATACAGGGGGAGAGAACCTGGGGTATGGCAAAAAGGGCCCGAAGGGCCTACTTGCCAGGCATCAGCCACCCCGCCTGCTATATTCATTCATTCATTCATTGTCATCCAACCTACTGATTTAAAATAGTCGACTAGTTCCTTGAGAAAAGTCTCCTATATTGGCTAGTGTTGGCCAGTATTTGTTGAGGTAGAATTTTCGGTTACATAAGAGATCCGAGTAGTGTTCTGCTTTGGGTAGCTAAATAACTCCTTTTAAAGTCTACAGTCTTCTGCGTTATCCCATCTTTCTCTAAATAATAGATGGGAGTGTGATATTAGGTTAGTCATCGCTGACATTGTTAGGCCTATGGAAACTTCTGGTCCAAAGATCATGGATCGTGTAATCTCTCTGGTTAGAGAGTCGGCGATGTGGTTACCTTTTGAACTAGCTTGTGCCTTCGTCCAGCTTACTCTAAGTTTACTATCCACAATTACCTTAGATAAGATTCGGTGACCTTCTAGCAATGTTGAACATACTAAAGAAAGTAATATAAAAAAAAGTAATAAAAAAAATGATCAAATCTATTGCAATGGTAGAACAGAAGAAAAATTAATAATATTTTCAATCAAATAGTTTTTTTTATGTGACAACATTTCTGACCACTTTAAACATGACAGATACCAGCCTAATGATAAGTAACAGTTCGTAGTGGTAAGAGAGCCCATCTGTCGTCCTAGCGCAATTCGACCTACAAAAAAAACAAAGGGTATCCTTATCCGCCGCCACTCAAGTGTCAGATACGGACTGGCACCGACATCGTTGCGCCGCCCCTTTGCCTCCGCTTCTGTTTCATGTCGACATCATAACATCAACTTATATAACATTTTAATAAGTACATAAATTATTCTTTATTCCATAGGCGGTGCATTAATAGTTGTCATAATTAACTGATTTAAATTTACCGTATATAAGGGATCTCTTAATCGAACAGAATATGTATTGATTTAAACCATTAATAAATTTTTTATTTTATTTGTTGTATTTTCTATCAGAAATGTCTGTAACCACGAAAGTCAGATAGACATTTCCACTTTAAAATATAAAAACATATTTCAATACGAAGTTAATGAAAGTAAATCTTTTATAAATATCATGACTGTAATTAAATTTATTGTACTAACTCTTACTTTTGGGAAATCCATCTTATTAAGAATAATAAAAAACTCTTCGTTTCAACGTAACTTCTTAGCGAAACGGCCGTCATTGTAATTTAAAACATATCTTGGAAGTTACGTTGAAATGAAGAGTTTTTTATGATTCTTAATCATCACTGTATCTAGGGAGTAGCATAGGGTGCAGGGTCTGCAAGGACATCAAAAAATAGTACCTACAACAAAGACCTACTCTTCTATTTTTCAATAATGTTTTACTGTCCCGCAGATATAGAGCATAAAGAGCAGATTGTTCAGATAATTTAAATTAGATTGTCTTAGGTCATTATAAACCAGTCAGACTTCTCTGCACTTCGACCTATGAAGATTCTCCCAGAATCTTCAAGCCGTTTGCAAAACAATGCTACGCATTCGTATACTATGTGTCCGCCATTTCTTTCGCAAAAATGACATATTTAACTTTCCGTTTGGTCCATTATTTTGAGAAGATACCTCAAATCGCAGTGTCTAGTGAGAAGAACTACGGTCAATTTAATATTTTTTTCGCTCATTTCGAAAAGGCATTTTGCTAAAATGTTTTTCTCTCTTGATATAGACATGTTATTCTTCCAGACATTCTGTCAGCTGTTTTCTTGATAAGAATAGAATAGAATTTAATCGCATTTAAAGATTTATTGACGTTTTGTCTTTTTGTATTACAAATTTCTTCAACAATCTAATCAATCAACTATTTTTCAAATCAAAAACTAAAAAACAATCCGTGGAAACAAAACGATGCGCTAGCAAATTTGGCGCCCAACGTGGGGAAATCAGTCTTAAAGAATGTTTTATTGACTTTATAACTACTAGCGAAAAAATAGGTGAAGTGCTTTCAAAAGAAATCGTGAAAAAATTGGTAACCGATGGCCTGGATGTTAAAAGGCAGTCTTATGATAATGTGGTTACTATGGACAAGAGCGATTTTTAAATCCTCGTAAAATAAGTGGCATCTACCTAAGATTTTTCTGAATTGCTTGATATTTTTGCTGAAGTAAAAGCAAGAAAAGGAAAATTTTGAACATTTTACTTTATTTTCTGACCAAAAAAATTCTTGATACACTTATTTTTATTTGAAATATTGGTATTAGAAATATCCATAATGCTTATTATTTTTAAACTATAACCACAATGTATGACCAAAATTATAAAAAAAAAAATATTGGTTAAAAAAATCTACGCAAATAGGGGGCCCTGTCTAGTATATTACCATCGACCAGATACGGCTCTGATAAATATTAATCAAATACATATCAGAACTGGACTGAGCACTAGCTAGGCACACTAATAAGTTGTGAACTCGTACCGGGTACTATTCATTCATGAAAAAAATACAGAATATTAAGTACATTACTTGATAACAAACACAGTTTATATTACCACTACAGCAATACACACTTTTAACCGTCTAGGGCACGAAGAAGCTTCGGGCTCTGAAGAAGATAATTTGTTTATCGAAACGCGAAGTTAATCGAGTTTTTGGATCAAACATTTTGAGAATATTAATTAGTCTATATCCAACGGTTTATCGGCAATGTAAAGTATATTTTAAAAACTATTTAAAATGCGAAAAAATGTCAACAGACACAAATTATTGTCCTACAAAAAACCTTTCATGTATTTTCGAATAATTCCAAAGATAGGTGCGTCTGAACATAAAAAATATTAGTAAATTCTCTTGATTTTCAGTATAACTCAGATAATAAAACAAATATGAAAAAATGTTTAGAGAATTTTTTTGTAAAAAATTTAATTTTATTACTTACTTTTGTACTTAGCCTAGTAAAACTTCAAATCATTTTGACAGGGTGTCTTTCAATATATATCTTTTAATATTGATACTAACAGAAGACACTCCGCAAGTTTAAGCAATATTTGTGGTGGGTTGTATGGGATTCACCACCATATTTCGGCAACTATTTCAATTTGTTTTGTTTCATTTATAGTGGAAAAGTAGTAGCATATTAGCTGTTTGCGGACTCAAATCAGTTTAAGTCAAACTTTGACATGAAAATGTCACAGTTTTTAAAACTTTTTATTTATTTCTAGGTAGCTACATAAATCGCCGCATTTGTGATACAAAATAGTATGTGCAACTCGTGCACCGTTGTCCACTTCGCTTAGAGTCACTAACGTTTGCGGTTTATTGAAACTTTATTAAAATTTTCTCAGGTATTTCCTGGGTGTCCTGCATATTAGTTTTAACTTCTTACTTTACTTTTAATTTATTTATTTTAATTTAATTATTTCTTTTTTCTTTCTTGGATTTGAGTTCAATTAATAAAATGGGGAAGTCTCCTCCTATCGAATATCGATAAAGAATGGCCGTGATGAAAAGAAGGTCAAAAGTAACCATATTATCAAACTGTTAGCTCTTAATTTACATATATTCTTTAAAAAATTTGATAATTAAACTGGGGAATTTAATTAATTATTTAATTAATTAAAGCGCTCTGCATTTTTATCATAATACTAGCTGACCCAACAGACGTTGTCCTGTCTTAACGATGAATAATGAATTTTAATTGGTATAATTAATAAAAAAAGTGTGTTTGTTATTCTTATGCTTTATGATATACAATATTATTAGTTTTTTTTCTTCTCTCTTTCTTGTCCTTTTACACTCGGGAGACTATGGTCACATCATATCTCATTTGCTAGGATGGTAGCTCTCCATAATTCTCTGTCTTGCAGACCGTGTCCAATGATATCTTTGGTTTGATCCAACCATCGCATCGGAGAACTTCCTCTTGATCGTTTCCCATGGATCTTTCCCTCCACAATAAGTTTTTCCAGCCCATTTACTCTTCTTGAAATGTGTCCAAAATATCGTAGGTATGATTGGTTTATCCTAGTTGATAGCCTTGTGGTGATTTTTAGTTTTTTAAGAATTGACACGTTAGTACGATGTACTTTCTATGTATGATATTCGCAGCATTCTTCTGTAGGTAAGTTTTTCCAGCCCATTTGTTCTTCTTGAAATGTGTCCAAAATATAGTAGGTATGATTGGTTTATCCTAGTTGATAGCCTTGTGGTGATTTTTAGTTTTTTAAGAATTGACACGTTAGTAAGATGTTCTATGTATGATATTCGCAGCATTCTTCTGTAGGTCCACATTTCAAAGGCATCTATTATTCTTCGATTGGCCATTTTTAAATTTCAAGTCTCAGAGGCATACGTGGCAATAGGAAAGATCAAGGAGTTTAATAATTTCAGTTTATTGCGTTGAGATATTGCAGAGTCTTTCCATATTATAGATAGTTTTATTGTTGAGTTACGTGCCATGGCCAGTCTCCGTTTGATTTCTTCATCACAGCTGCCTTTATTGGTGATAAGCGTCTCAAATGGTTAAATTTCTTAACTACCTCAAAACCATCGATCTGCCTAACATTGGCAGAGTTGCGGGCTATTATCATAATGTTCGCTTTATTTTTGTTCAACTCTGCTGATCCTATCCAACTTTCTCATGATTTCCGTGGGTTCTTCTTCTGAACCAGCTAGTATTAAGGTGTCATTTGTTAAGCGTTTATAAATAGTTCCGACACGGATCAGGCGACATATAACTTTCTATGTGAAAAACATAGATTTTCAAGTTTGATGTACCCTCATATTATATTTTTGTTAAATAGTGTCCTGCCAATCTTTTTATATACACTCCCATGTGGACAAATTTTTAGCACGAAAGAAAGCACATAAAAACTTTGATGATATTTGCAGGACGCATTTTGTCAATTCTATGTCAAATGTCATAATGGTACATTGGAAAAGTTTACATCGTCCAAAGCACTAAAGTTAGATAGAAATATTCTTAAATAAGCATTTTATTTTAGCAATTTTCTAATTTTCCGAGCAATTTTTGAAATTTTTTCCTTTATTAGAACCACCTCCTAACAATAACAAACACAACAACAAAAAATTGTTGATTCGTCCAGCCGTTCATGCGTGGTGTCGTGACTAAAAAAAGAGAGTCATAATAAAAGGAATTTGAAATTACAAACTCTGAAAAGGAATTTATCGTACTACAATTATTATAATATTTGATTGCCATCTTGCAACCTTATTCTATGGATATATGGATAGAATAAAAAATAAAAAGGATAGAAAATTAGGGGTTGTATGAGATTTTTATGAAAGTTATGACACAATAAAAAAAATTCTTGCAGAGGGTTGATCGTAAAAGAGTGAAAATTTAGGGTTGAATGTATTTTTTATGCAGTATCATAAAAAAATCAAATCAAAAAATATTCAATAAAAAAAAAATTAGGGGGATGAAAAAAAGATGTTGTCCGATTCTCCACCCTAACCGTTATGCACCCTGGAATTGACGAAAATCGGTCTAGCCGCTTCGGAGGACTCCAATCACGCACACCGTAACATGAGAATTTTATACGTCAGATAAAACACTTTCTGTATGTAATATTATTAAATTCATTATTTATTGGTTTAGATCAATATCAGACCTACCTATACTGAGACAAGAAACTTGGCCCAATAGCCCTGGCATCTTACAGCTACAAATTATACAAAAGAAAAAGATGATTGGTTTGTGTTCGTTTGTTGCTTTATTTCAATTTCCATTATTTTGGATAAACAACACTTTTTGACAATTCCAAAACACAGCTTTAAAAAACAAGCAAAACAAACATGAGCATGTAGAATGGTTGTTTACCTTCTTCCACCTTCGCTGTTGCCAATTCATTAAATGCGAACAGAGCGCTTTAAAAAATATTTCAAAATTATAAATAATTTGGCAGTTTTATGAATAACAACTTGGTTTATTTATTAGGAATTATTAGAATAAAAAAATATAGTAGACTTTTCCATTCTGTGACAAAGGCATTTTTGTCACTGATTACAAATTGTATCCATGAATACGTAATTTACTTAAAAGATGCATCTCAAATTAAATTTTAATAATGATGATTAGATTAATCATAAGTGCCAGTTCTGCCCTGATCGCCAGAAGCCGGATCCGTCACTCAACACGCAATCTTTGTACGGTTCGGGTTACTTGTCTTGTTACCCGAACATAAGTACAGGCTGTCGACCGTGGTAATCTAATATGACAGGTCTCAACTGTTGTGTCGTGTCGGTGATGTCACACGAAAATCAACCTGAGAAGTGCTTCATAGCATCGGCATTATAGACTAGGATTTACAACATCGACAAACCAACAATATTACAACAAAATAAGTACCGGCTTTTCTTCCTAGTTTCATTGTCAAATCACGGAGGATGTGTTGATAAAAGGGTCTTTTGTTACATTATCTAAGTATTTTTTCTAAATATTTCTGCAGCTACAATACATACAAAAAATAAAATAAGCTGGTTAGGTTTAGGCGGCATTTAATATACTTTAATATATGCCAACTTAAAAGGTATTTGTGGTTTCTTATCATGGACAACAAACGATCGGAATTTCTTAAAGACTTTTTTTAAGATAATTGCTCTGTCCTAGTATGCAATGAGATAGAAACGTCATTAAGCGAAGAGTGTTACTGTTAAGCGAAAATTTAAATTTATTTTGTTAATATGGATGTGCCTGAACGTTTAACAAGACATGTGACTAATGAAGAAGCCGCTAGAAGAATTGCGCTCATAGAAGATGGTCGGAGTCAAAGATACATCGCTGGCGTTATGAGCGTTCAACAAAGCACCATATCCAGAGTCGTTAATCGCTACCAAGAAACCGGACAGCTATCCAGAAGACTAGGCCAAGGCCGCAGAAGGGTAACTTCGGCTATAGATGACCGTTATTTGAAGTTAACGGGGTTATTAGGCATACCACCACTAGAATGCTGCAAGCAGATCTATTGGCTACCCGTAATGTTCGAATATTCAGGAATTTTATTCACGGATGAATCAATATTTTGTTTATATTCATCAGATAGGTGTATACCAGTATATAGGCACGTTCAGGTTAATTTTCATCAAACTGAAAGCTTTGGTGGTGGCTTTATCATGGTATGGGGAGGAATTTATTTCGAGGTCCGCACGGAGTTAGTACCGGTGAATGATGGGAGAATAAATGCCGACAGGTACTTCACCAATATGCCCTATATCGGTGATACCTCTGTGCTAATGCAGGATAATACTCGTCCACACGTTGCTAGAGTTGTTCGACAGTACCTAGAAGAAATCGAAATACCCACCCTAAATTGGCCTGCACGTAGTCCGGATCTTAATCCGATAGATGGTCTGGGACCATCTAGGATGGCAAATTCAGCATCAACATCCGACACCACTAAGAACATTAGACGTTCTTCACAATGTTCTTTGTGACTTATGGGAAAACATGCCACAACAATACATACAGAACCTGTTCAGAAGCCTTCAAAGACGAATGGAAGCTGTAATTACAGCCACACACGCTATTAGAATTTCATTAGCTGGCTTTAGTTCAAATAAAGTTAATTTTTTTTAGATGTTTTTTTATACATGTTTTAATATGTTTCTACACTTTGCTATATTGAACTGATATTTACAATAAATGTTGCAAAAGTGGGGTATATTGGAGTTTCAATTATTTATAGTAATAAAATTAAATCTTGTAAGCTATCCATAACTCAAATGTGGGTTGAAACACAAAGGTTCAAAGGAAACTCAAAGTCTATCCCACAACTATTTATTAAACGTTGCAACTAGTTTCGGTCCTATAGGACCATCATCAGGCTGAAAGAATTACAAGAAAATAGAAAGAGGATCTTGAAAAGTACAATATCAAGTTACAATACAATACAATTCCTTACAAATTGATAAAAATGACAAGTTGATAATACAGAGAATAGAAAAATTTTTAACAATCAAATGTAAAACAATATTATAAGAATAAACATTGATAATAATACTATGAAACTGCAAATATATTGTTTAAATAATAAAAATAATAAAAAATCAAAAAATATAATAAGTTTAACAAAGTTAAAGTTGTACTTACATTAATTCATATTATAAGAAATAGAAATTCATAAGTTTTAAAAATACCTATGGAAATTATAGCTAATACTGACAGGATGAAAGAGAGTCAAAAACTTTTCACAAAACAATCTAATACTAAAATGCTATTCAAGACAAAATAGTGAGAAAACTTCATTATCGAAAGTAATGTAATAAGTAAACAAAACTTACCATAAAATGTCATGAGATAAAAGAAAACACAGAAGATTAAAACATAATTAGGAGGTAATAGTGAATTTGTTATAACATCTCAATATATAGAGACCGATATGGAAAAAGTGGAAACAAAATAATGTTACTTTTAAGTCTAACTCCCGGAGGGAGAAATAGGGGATATAGTGGAATATATCAGGAAAAACTGAAATCGAGGAGATATTTGGAGTAATAGCAAATCCCAAAAATAAGAGTTGCTTATACGATTTAATCGTAGTGAAATTAATGTTGTGAAGAAATTTTGAAAGAAAACTTCTTACATTTTAAAGTGAAAGTATTTGGAAGTAAATGAGGATCCAAAAGTGGAAACTCATCATTCACATGTGGATGGAAATTCTTAAAAGGAACCTCCAACCAAGAAACTAGTCCACAAAGAAATAATAGAGGAATAATTAGGGTAAAAATCATAATTAAATTCCATCAAAATAATGGGATGCAGGAAATTTTCAAAAAATTTTTTGAAAACTATACTGAAATGGACAACACTGACCACTACCATTCAATACCAAAAGTCAACTAATCACAATACATATCATCTCAGACATAAAGCAGAAGTGCATGGAACTAAAGAAAAAAGAGAAAAGATACTTAAACCAGGTACTGTATCATAGAACTATGAAATTCAACATTAAATTGAAGTCTGTATGTCAAATTTTAAAAAAGGAAAAGAAGAAGAAAAAGAGTAAAGAAAATCAAGTTCATAGCAAAATATTATTTTTGAGACTAAGGAAAACATAATTTTCAGACGGTCTAAGTTGTTCATTAAGGCAATTAATGTTATCATCTAAAAGAGCTGTATGTATCTCAAGGCTTTCTAGCAAATTCAATCTATAACCCTACGTCCGCATTGACCAATATAAACTGAATTGCAATCAGCGCAAGAGAGTCTATAAACCCCGGATTTATGCAACTTAGGAATAGGATCTTTATTGTGGACTAAAAATGATTTAAGTGAGTTGTCAGTCTTGAAAGCAACCTCAACATCAAACTGTCTAAAAATCTTTTGTATTTTATAGGAAATATTACCAAAGAAGTGAATGGAACCTCTGAAATTTTTAATAGAAGATTCTGTAACATTTAAACTATTGTGAAAAGGTAACTTAAACTTAATAAAGAATTTTAAGTACAATTTTTGTATAATGTGTAAAGGATAATTATTGTTAACAGCTAATTGCTTAATAACATTTATCTCATCCACAAAACCAGAATTGGAAAGAGGTAAGGAAAAACATCTATGGAAAAGACTATTAAAGGCAGCTAATTTATGTGTCATCGGGTGGCCTTTCTATTTTCTTGTAATTCTTTCAGCCTGATGATGGTCCTATAGGACCGAAACTAGTTGCAACGTTTAATAAATAGTTGTGGGATAGACTTTGAGTTTCCTTTGAACCTTAGTAATAAAATTGTTTAAAAAAGAAAAAAAAAGAAAAATTTTTGAAAATAATGAGTAATGCGATAATTTTTGTGAAGTGTATATTGTTGGTCTATAACAATCAATTCTATAAAAATCCGTAATTTTCTTATTATGCGACGAATGGTAATAAATAAAACTCTCGACTAAACTTTGCTATTATCCCTCCGAAGGATTTTTCGAAAAGTCGTTAAATCTAATAAGCGCTTTCTAAAAGCCTTTCTATATTTGTTTTCTCTCAGACTGCCAATTATTTAGTTCGCGTTCGTATCCACATAAAACAGAACAAAACAGAGCCGTCGAGAAGAGCCTAAAGTCATAAATTTCATAAATCAGATTTTATGGGGATAAGTAATATAGAAGAGCGAACGTCGCAGGACAGTAATGGTAAGGCAGACATGACTTTGATAAATGATGCCAAGTGTTTAATAGACTAATCGATATAATGTTGCTGTAGAGCGTGTGGTTTGAGTGGCATCCCCAGTAATTACTGACGGTCTTTGGATCCGACAGGATGACGCGACCGTCGACACACATTTACAGGACAAGACTAAAAGAATGTCATCTTACATTAACTTAAAAAATATATTATTGAAGTTAAAGTTAATCAGCAAATTTAATTCATAACACCACTTATACGTATACTATCTAACACATATTTTGATAACAAAGTAAACAGTTTGTCTTTGGTCTCTGAGAAGATCTTTGATCAGTTGTATATATTGAAAAGGTATATTTAAGGGTAATTTCAAAATTAATTTTAATTTAATATTTTATTTTTTATTTTCGGAAAAAAGTCAAAATTTGAAGCAAATGTCAAAGTTTATTAGTTTAGAGTATGAAAATTTATGTAATGTAAACAATACTTGTATTAGGTTAAGGATTAGGAGGCGGATGCTGCAAATGCAATACGCATATACACAGACGGCTCAAAAACCAAGGAAGGATCAGGGTGTGGAGTCTACTCCAGATCACTTAGCCTAAGGATTAAATGGGGAATGGGAAAAAATACCAGCATGGTTCAACAGAACTGGCTGGTATCTCAATTGCCGCAAAAGAGATAACCAGAAAAGAAATTTCTGGCAAAAACATAATAATCTGCACTGATAGTAGACAAGCCCTATTAACCTTGAATAGACAACGTTTTATCTCAGGGTTAGCACTAGAGTGCCACCAAGATTTAGCTAACGCCTCGGTAGATAATAATATCGTACTAAGGTGGGTGAAAGGGCACGACAGGAGCAAAGGTAACCGTATTGTTGACTCTCTGGCCAGGATGGCGGCTGGACTAAAAATTTTGGGACCAGGCGACACCCATGGTTTGACGACTTCGACAATTGCGGAACTAGCCAAACGTTACACCCGTACTCAATCCCTTAAGAGATGGGATGAAACCAAAGGATGCAGTTTTGCCAGGATTACCCTGGGCGACCCTGAGAAGCTGGATACCTACGTTTAACAGTGGGATTTCTGACTGGACACTGTCAACTAAGGAAACACCTCCATATTATGGGGCTAGTGGACATACCTCTATGCAGGAGGTGTGAACAGGAAGATGAAACTGTCAGGCATGTCTTATGTGAATGTCCGGAGCTATCGTCGATAAGAGAGTGTGTGTTCGGTGAGTCTTGGCCTACACCTGCCGACATTAAGGAGATGTCCCCTGGTGACCTGTCTTCCTTCCTGGATAAGGCAGGATGGACAATGTCCTAGGAGGGCGGCTCCTTGGGAGGATGTACAATGGGCCATATTGTGGCCTAAGTGCTGTGGGTCTATACTCACCCTTCTATATACTACAGATACAGAGATACAGATAGGTTAAGGATAGTAGTGTAAGTGAGAGTGAGTGAGGAAGAAAACAGTCGAAAAGAAGGAAATTAATTTTTAAAAAAGTTAAACAGGTTGAAAAAGTATAATTTATAAAGAAATAAAAGATGAATAGAAGAGGTGGTAATTAATAATAAATAGAAAAAGGTATGCTATAGAAGAGAATTAAAATGGAATGACTATAGCAGTTTGTTGGTTTATGGAAAGTTTTTTTTGTACATACTGGTTTGAGATTTTGGATATAATAATATAAATTGAAAAGTATACGTATTCAATAAAATAAATAAATACAAATTATATAGACAAAATAAAAGTGAAGAGAAAAGAAATTGGAGCATTGGAGAAGGTGTTTTGGAAAAAGTAATAATAGAGTAAAATTAAATAGCAAATTTATATTAGACTAGGAAGATAAAAAAAGGTGTATAGGAGTAGAAGGTTGGAGATCAAAGTACCAGGAAGTAAAAGAGGAAAGAAACATATAGAAGAAGTTCGAAAATAGTGAAAGTAGAAAAGGACCCTGCGGTAATTAAGGTTAGTTAAGGTAGTTAAGATTAGATAGGAATTATATAAGCAAAGATAGGAATCAGTTAAATAAATAGATAGGAAATAATTAGGTATCAGTTTAGGTAGATAAAATAAAATTTGGTGTTGAGTAAATTATCTCAATATATACCCGTTCCACTGGTCTTCCCTCAGACCTCTTGCACTCATTGCCTTCGTTATTCCTTCTTTTCATGTTTTTTTTGGTCGCCCCTTTTTTCTGCGGTTTGTTGGTATACATTCCAAATTTTTTTTGGTAGCCTTGTATCTTCCATTCTCTGGACGTGCCCGTACCATATTAGTTGTTGTCTTTCAATGTCCACTGAGATAGTATCTTATATTCCTATTCTTCGACGTATTTCTTCGTTTCAAAATCTATCTCTCTTCGATACACCTATTGTTCTTCTAAATATGTCCATTTCCACAGCTTCAATTTTCCTTTTCCTTTTCTCTGTGATCCGCCAGGTTTCTGCTCCATTAAGTCTATTGTTCTTCTTACCTGAATTACTCTATTTGATATATCTCTGTCATCTGTGCCTGTCCCGTCGAAGATCGTTCCAAGGTATTTATACTCAATGTATGATTCGACTTTATCATTTTCCAATTGGATGTCCAATGGTTCGTCACTTATAGGCAAATATTTTGTCTTTTGTGTATTTATTTTTAAACCCCACCTTCTATATTCCTCCTGTATTTTCCTTGCCATATACCCTAAGTCATCCTTGTCATTGGCAATAATGACCTGGTCATCGGCAAATTGAAGGATGTATAAGCAAGTGTCCCCTATATTTATGCCCATGCCTTGGCATTTTCTTTTTCACTGATGTAAAGCTCTAGCATTTTAAATAGAGTGGAGAATAATCAACAGCCCTGACGAAGACCCTTATTAACTACAAAAGTGTGGGACAGTCTGTTTCCAACTTTCACTTGCGATTTTGATCCATCATACAGGTTAGGTTAGGTTAGGTTAGGTTAGGTTGCTTTGATAAGACTGTGATTAACATTGGTCTCTTGTAGAACATTCCAAAGTTGTTTAACAGGCAGTGTGTCATATGCTTTTGACCAGTTGTCTTTTACTAATTTTTAGTGTACTTTTTGCTCTTTCAGGTGATATATTTACAAATATTTCAAATCTTTCATCTTTTTCCAATAAGGGCATATTCATTCAGCAAAATCGTACTTGATCCTGTTTCCAGGAACGAAGTCCTTTTTTTCATGAGACTTTCTGTATTTTAGCTTTTTCATATTATGTTATTGGTTTGTAATTTGGCGTCAAATTAAGGTCTCTTTGTTTTCTCAGCAAAGTTGAACTATAAGTAAAATAACTTTAAAGATGCCTGTAGGAGTATAGATATATTCATCTGATGCATCTACCAAAGTTGTCTTGAATACTAACTAAAAGATAGTTGGGAAGTTACCAAGGGAAAATTTGGTCCCAGCACCCCAACTCCATCCCATTCATATGTCTTGGACCCATCTGTATATCACGCAAGTGAGTCTTCTTTCAGCTCTGGTTTGTTCTACAACCGTTCTGTAGTTTACTGTAACCACTTCAAACGACGCATTAAAGTTAATTCTCACTGGCATGCTCTCTAATAATTCATGGACGCAAATGGAATGTTTTTCAGGATCATTAGATGACTATACAAATTATCAAGTTTTAAATAAAATTGGGTGCTTATGGCAGTCTTAAACAACCAGCGGCTGCTTCTCTCATTATGCGGTACTTAATACTATTTTAATATGACTGGAAGATCATTTATAGTCCCATGTCTGCTCAAATATTCCCGTTTGCATTGAAGCAGTGGAACATAAAATGTCTGACTAGTGTTACATGAAGAATTTAAAATCAAAATTTTATGACATAAACAGATAAATCTATAAGTTTAAAAATCTTAAAGCCAATATCTCATCAATACGATTCAAAATTTAGATTATGTTACATGGATTTCACAGCAAGATAACCATATACCTAAATAGGAAAGGAAACTGTCTGGTACCTGTCATACAACAAATTTACAAGGCACGATCTTACGCTTATGTCAAAATAGCTGTGACGAAGTTCATAGAGTAAACACTCTAGGTTGTGAACGTATTTTTAAAATTATCAGTACTTTTCTAGATTGGAAGCATTTTAGACTTATTTTACGTGGTTATTGCATTTTCTAATTCTCTGTAATATGCGTTGTCCGATATTTGGCTGTAATAGTGACAATAAAAAGAAACATTTTAACAAAAATGTATACTTTTACACGTTTCCTAACGATTATGTTTTCAAGAAATTGTGGCAAAATGCTTGCTGTCGTTCGGACAATTTTAATTTAGATAAATAAGACTAGAATTTTTTTGTAGACCCTTTTCAAAATATTTATTTAAAAGGAATCTTCAATATGAGTTATTATATTACCTTTCAAAGAAGGAAAAAAAGTTGTGACCCGATGCTGTACCTACAAAAATGCTACAAAAATATT
This sequence comes from Ophraella communa, assembly GCA_035357415.1. Lineage (NCBI taxonomy): Eukaryota > Metazoa > Arthropoda > Insecta > Coleoptera > Chrysomelidae > Ophraella > Ophraella communa. The sequence goes on along the minus strand of CM068994.1, from coordinate 14,008,794 downwards.
TTGAATTGTATATTTTTTATTGATTAACTATAATATTAGAATAAAAGCATTATGCTTACTGCTGACAGGAGGATTTTCTTTTCCCACAATATCTAGTTTCCCCAGGGATCGGTACTGGGACCGACGTTCTGGAAGTGTGTGTTTGACGAGTTTGTGGGATTGCATGCGAAGAGGGATTACGGTGTATGCGGATGATGTGTGCCTGGTGAGGAAGAGAAGGAGAAAGAAAGGCGGAAAAGATGTGTAGGAAGATTGTGAGGAAGATAGAACGATGCGGATTGGAAGTGGCAGAAGATAAGACGGTGGGATTGCTCGTAAAAGGACGAAGCAAGACGAGGGAAGTTAGGGTGATGGTGAAGAGGAAGAAAATTCTAGGTGTTTGGTTGGATAGCCAACTATCCTTCAAGCACCATATGTTGAAGGCAGCAGAGAAGGAGAGAGTACGAGCAGCATGGTTGGGGAGATTGATGTGTAATGTGAAAGGGCCGGGTGAAAGGAAGAGGAGAGTTATTGGTAGGACGATTGAAAGGAGTATGCTGTACGGAGCGGAAGTGTCGGGTAAGAAAGCGTGGATCCATGCGAGGATACAGCTACTGCTGCAATTGCAGAGGGGATTTTGTTGAGAGTGGTACAGGGGTACAGGACAGTAGGTGTAATAGCAGCAGCTGTGCTGTCAAAGTCATACCCTTTGGACCTGATGGCTAAGGCAAAGAGCCAACGGTGGAAGGGTGCCACAAAAGAAGAAGTTTAGGATTAGATGAAGGAAAAAATGGTGAGAAGGTGGGAGGAATATGAAGGTGCATTAAAAATCGCGATTAACATGAGTTTCCCATCTCAGCCCGAAGAAAAAACTATATCTAGTTCAAGGGCATGAACTAAACAAATAAGATGATGTCATTGCATGAAATTAATATTCACAATTCATAATATGTTATGACAACCTATATTTTTTTATTTTATTTGTAATATGGTATAAAAAATTGCGTCCTGGAAATATTCAGTTCATTGAAATTGAAGATTTTTATGTTTTCGCTATTGTAAGTGGTATGGAAATTTGTCACTTGCTGTTTGTTTGTTTATTCTACTCCTTATTTTTAATTATAACATCTTCTCCAAAGTTTAAAAATTGTTTTAATACGGGAATACATGAAGCGAATATTATATTTTGTATTTAAAATATTTAACTCCCGCCACAAATTACTCTCTGAGCTACGTCATGCGCGACCTTGACGAAATTCGTCCAAAACCAATAATTTAACAACATATTAATTGCATCATATAATAAATTTATTTTCAAAACACTAATTACACCGAAATGAACATAAGATTTCGCATAGCGATAATAATCAACGGCTGTCTGCGGTTCGAGCGTGGTTAAGCCGCTACACCCAAAAACGTTCTCTCCTGGCTGAATGGGGGATTGTTCGAGAGGCCGAGCTGCGGTACCCGACCCCATTAAAGAGATAATAGCTCCAGAATATATCCCTATAATTGCCACATTCGCAAAACTTAATCTGCTCCTAAACACGATATTGCATGCTCGGATATTACTCCACAATCTGGTTGAAGGATATTATCGCGTATGTACTGCGTTATTCGTTTGGATAGTTATTTAGAGTTTTCATACCTACCGACAGGTTCGTACTTTGTAAAATAAATATTTGTTATTTATTTTTTAATTTACGGCAATTCACTCAAATTATTTAGAAAATGAGAGAAATAAAACCTCTATATAGGAATGATTTATTTGATTAAATTTAAGAGCTAAATTAATTATAGCTAAGCCCAAATATTTTTTTTAACCAGACAACCCTCAATACATCCAACAAAAACTCGTTCCAGTCTTTTAATTATTTAATCATTGTAATATAACACAACTATTCGAAATAAACAACTGGTTCACAGTTCTGAACCCATTCGAACCGTTCTATGTTATACGGAGGTACCCATACTCCTTGAGTGGGTTAGAACTATCATAGTACATCTACTAACATGGACTATGATGACCAAGCATAGATATCACATCCAACTACTACAGTACTTAGAACAGCACTGTCGAGAAAGGAGAGAGGAAGAGCTCTATGTAACATAATCAATCTACACAGCAAGCAGATAAATAAATCACGAGACTTCTTTATTACCAAATCACCGTCATCTAATTTACACAAATTTGTTATAGGAGCGGATCAAAAATTATTCCCCTCTAAATTTAGCAGGTCTTAATGTGAATTTAGAAATAACAACCGATGCTGAGAACCAAGTGAAATGGTCACAAAAAGCTCTACATGGTGGACATCATCACGACCTACACCAACCACACATTGATAAAATTGCATCAAATAGGTGGCTTGCTGACGGTACCTTCTTTCCAGAGACTGAAGGATTTATGATTACTATTCAAGACACAGACAGTAACACATAACCTGACGAACACGAAAATGTTGTTGCCGAACTCTAAAGTAATATTAGAATTTGATGGTAGTAGCCCAATTCACCGATTAATATTGCCCAAACTCAAATCAAATAAGAACACCAATAGATATACACTTTTATCTACTGTGGTGCAGTTGCAGTTGTCCGAAGCCACAACTAACAAGTCCTATTTCCAAATAAAAAATGTACCAAAAAGCAGTAGCAAAGATGGCTACAGTTCCATCGTTTTTTTTCTACAGAGGTTTAGGAAAACCGAACTAATGGTAAATTTTAATTTTGTAGATAACGATCATTTGGAAAAATGATATTGCTTGAGCCATCAATTGTAAATCAACATTCCTTGGACAACTATGATTTAAGTTTCCTTTGCGAGACCCTCGTGTTATAAGCATCTAACAACAAGTCATACAACAATCTCTTTTTTGATATGCTCGAAATTGTAGAGCTCTTGCATTTTCTAAGGCCATAGAACTAAACTTTGTTATTTTTTTACACCCAACACTAATTTTAATGTTATTAACTTCAAATTCAGTTCTGGGATTGCTGCTTGGCTGTCAAGCAAAATAATTATGTTTTGTCTACATTCCTTTTTCAATATTCAATTAAACACATTTTCCTATGGCATTTATTTCTACTTGGAAAATGGTAGGATGTAAACCTAAGGTGTTTTGATTTAGGTTGATTAACCCCTATTTCTCTGCTTTTTCAGTTTTTCACCAGCCTCGTTGATAAGCTAAGGACTTTAAAAGCAAAAATCCACTAGACCTCATACATTAACTTATTTATAACACGCAAATTAAGTTTGACTTTGATGTGCAGATTTAAATGTATATGCAAAACCAGGACAAAAGAAAAGTCGAATCAGAGTTAAGTGTAATATAGAAGCGGGTCTAATAGCTCATCTGTTAGGTCTGTAAGCAAAAATCTGTAAAAATTAACATGGCAAACCCTACACCTTACAGATACTGTAGCTTATAATAAATGCTCAAAATTTAACCATTAATTAGACAAAGTAATGAAATTGATTATGGTAACCTTTATTTTGTGGAAGTCCATCTTACTAAGAGGGGAACAAACTGATGTTCTTAGTCTCCCAAACAATAAACACTAAGGAGGATCGTGTTAACCTTGATGGAACTTTAAAAGGAATTAAGCACAATAAATTACTAAAAGTCGATATGGAATTAATTATTTTATACAGGAAAATCATCATATTCAATTTACGCCGACCAGTGCTAGATATAACCCCAAATTCTTCCCGTAATCTAGTTGTCCTAATTGTTTTGTTATCCGGCGAACGATTATATTTTTTATAATACAAAAAACGTAAGTATTTATTCTGCACTTTCTCGATATTTTCTAAATACATTTGAGGTTGATCTCCCCATATAATAGATCCAAATTCAAGTTTAGGTCTTACTAAGTATTAAACAACATTATTACAGTCTCAATATTTAAAAATAGTGTTTTGTCTAAAAACTAAACCCATTATACGATTGGCACTATTAACTGATTTTTATTAGCTGATTTTTACAATAACTTAATATATTTACGTTACAATAATGTCTTATCTATGTATAAAATGAAGACTCAATCAAAGTAAAGTGGAGAACTTCCAAGATTTATTTGTTCATTAACTACTTTAAATTGTTAGATGTCATTTCATTTCAAGTTCTTCAAGGAAATCTAAATTTTGTTTTTTATCACAAATGTGTAATATTTGAATGTCATTGGTGTGTATGAGTGAGTTTGGATGTTCAAGTAGGTGTTTTGCATAGTTCGACTTATCTGGTTGTTGTAATCTATATGCTCTTAAGTGTTCATTGAATCTTATTTCAAAATTTCTTTGTGTTTGACCTATATATATACTGCATTACATTTTGGACAATTAATTTTGTAAACACCAGATTTTTTTTAATTTAGGTAATTTTGTTTTCACATTTAACAAATCTGTCCAACATTATTTTGTGTTTTAAATGATATTAATGCTGATGTTGCCAAATATATTATTTTTGAAGTTGTATAGGAAATATTTCTACAATATGTATTATTTTTATAGCTTTTAATTTCTTTAGTTTGTTTTGGAAATATTAGTTATAGTGAAATTTTTTGTTCTTTCTTATTAATTAATTTATTTATTAAATGTATTGGTTAGCCATTAGATGTAGCTATGTGTTTTATGAGGCTGGGCTTCCAAAAAAAATTACTTGTGGAGAATATATTTCTTGTGGCGAATATATTTATTGTGGCGTTGATTTCAATTGTTTTCTGAGTATACTTTATGATTAAACGGGGAGACTTTCAATTATTGTATAGTAGTCTACTCTCGAACTGCTGTTTTCCAAAGTTACTAAAGTTTACGGGTAGTTTTATTTCAAATATAACTGCTACAAACATCCTTTACTATACTTTATAGTATTAACTGCCTTCAGTTGTTAAACTACATGGATGAGAACCTTTTTCTAAGAATTAAAACTTGCTGGTTATAACCGATTTAAAATTAAAGTTTTTAATTTAATTGTTAATACCTAAAAATTAATACGAATAGATGGAGCGTTTCTTTTTTTAATTAAATTATTTATTGAAATGTATGTTATAAAACGAGCGCTTACGGTTTGGTAAAGAGCATCATCATAACCTGCGTGTGATGTGTACAGCTCGGAAATATTAATTGGCAAATATACATTTCGCCCGGAAGCGGCTGTGATTATTGGCAGATCATAATTTTCTGGCGTACGTATAGTTGACAAATTAATCCGTTCTGATTTAGTGATTTGCACATTCACCTCGAAGCAAACGTCTATTTTGTATTAATAAATTCCATAATTTAAATGCATTTTCGATGATATGATGTGTTGATTCGTTTCGATGCAATCACTCTGATGGGAGAGAACGTCAAAAACATAACCGGTTAGGGGTTGCTTTTATGCCGTAATTGATAGCCGTCCTTTTTTTTCTATCACTATCATAAACTGTCTGGAGTTTTACCATTCAAATTAAAGCGAATACTTTTTTTCTTTAATTTCCTCTATATAATAATTTACCATAATTTTCCACATCATTACTGCTTGACGAATTCATTTGTCAAATGCAAAATCTGTTCTGCATAATATGAGGAACCGAAGAAACAGAAGAATGGAATTAAACAATTGTACCATAAATAAGAAAGAGATATACAGGGTGATTAATTAATGCAATAAAGCTAAGTAGATCTGCTATAATAATAGATAACAATCAGAGGCAATAAAAAAAGTTTAGGTTACTTTGAGGGTCACTATAAAATTCAGTCAGCGACGAGTTGTCTGGATTAGATTAGATTAGATTAGTAACGGAGTGGCTTTTTTTCCTATCCCACTGCGACCCTTGCAGATCTATTGTGGTCCTCCCTGTATTTAGATTTCGGTATCCAGCTTTATCATTTTTATTAGACCTATTAGCCTGGACGCCGCCTCCCTTGCATAGCAAGGAATAGTTTAGCTTGCCTTAGTCCTGGGATTTCATGCCACCAGCGCAACACCTCATTGTGTATCCATTGTTGGATACTCTCCTTAACGAGGCATTTGGCAATTCTACATGAAGGTTCTAGCCCTATCGTTACCTCAGTCGCTCCGTGCTTGGCTAATTCATCAGCTTTTTCATTGCTTTTTATTCCTGTATGGCCTGGCACCCTATCGCTTTTAGTGCTACTTGACTATCGGAGTAGATGACGATTCTTTGGCTTTTTACTTTCGATCTCATCAACTCTTCTGCACAATATTGCCCAGGCTCTGAGAGATCGTGATCCTCTTGAAAGAAAATAGTTTATTTATTTTTTTGCAATTTGTGCATAGTGTGCAGTTTTGATATAATTTTTGACATTGACAGTATAAAGTAAAAATTATTCTGAAAATTGATTTTGGTAATTAAAGTTTTGAGTAAAGTCAAGAGTTTTTCCATCAAATTTATTGAACAACCGATCACTTCTACCGACTCTTAATTGAAATAGTTAGTATTCGGGTAGAATAGTGCTATTCTTTACATTTGGAGGCCCCGGCGAGATCCTGTTTTCTGATATCTTGCAAGGACTGATTGAGTCATTCATAGAAGTGCATGAGAATGGAAAAAATTATTAAAACTTTGGATCTTAATAGAAATTCGTTCAACAGAATTTATGATCAAATAGTCGATTTACTAAATCAAGAATCTCCAGATCTCATTCAGGTAAAAAGTTACCTTCAAGTATTAGAACAATTTGTGCAAACTATCACGCAATTACACGAGAAATATCTCAATTTTTTGATCGAAAATGAGTCTGAAGATATAGATCTCGATACAGAAATGGCAACTATATGCGATTTTATGTGCAAATTTTCGGCGATAAAATTGAAGGTGGAAAACAAGGTTAGTTCCACGAATTTAATACCAAATATACCAAGTACTTCTTCCTGCTGCTCACAAAGTTGTTCTCAACCACAATTTAAATACCCGCATCTAGAATTAAGAAAGTTTGGTGGCGAAATCCGTGAATGGTTGTCCTTTTGGAGCCAATTTAAACGCATCCATGAAGACCAGAAGATATCCAACGAGGAAAAATTACATTATTTGGTCCAAGCAACTACGCCCAAATCAAGAGCCCGCCAAATCGTTGATAGTTATCCTCCTTGTGGCGAAAACTACCCAAAAGTCATTGATTGTTTAACAAGGCGTTTTGGAAGACGGGATTTACAAATTGAGGTCTATGTACGAGAGCTTCTTAAACTGGTCTTGAACAACGTCAATAGTTCAACCAAGCTGAGTTTTTTATATGATCAAATAGAAGCACAGCTACGGTCACTGGAAACGCTAGGAGTTACATCAGATACCTGTTCAGCCATGTTATTTCCATTGGTTGAATCGTGCCTTCCAGAAGAAATGCTTCGAATTTGGGAACGTTCATCCAGTTTTACAGAAGAAGATGGTTCCAAAGTACGTTTAGAACAACTCATGAACTTTTTACGAAAAGAAGTCGAAGGTGAAGAACGTGTAGCATTGGCAATATCAGGTTTTGGGGACAAATTTAAAAGAAGAGATGTTGCAAAAGACATTCCCACGTCTTCTGGATTATTGGTTAACAACAAGCCAAAAATAAAATGTTTATTCTGTAAGGAAAACCACAGCAGCTCTGATTGTCTTGAAGCAAAGAAAATGTCTCTAAACGAGCTTCGAAAAATTTTGTCCGACAATGGCCGATGTCATGCTTGCCTTAAATTTGGTCATATTGCCCGAAAATGTAAAACAGCTGTCAACCTGAAATGTGACATTTGTAACGGTAAACATGTTACATTGATGTGTACCAAACCAAAGGACACTCCCATGAAGACAAATGAAACCTTAGTTGTTACTGAAGGCCTGTGCAATGCCTCTCGAAATGAAGTGTTTCTGCAAACTTTAGTTGTCAATTTAAAAGGAAAATGTAAGAATCGTCCAGTTCGTGCCATTATTGATACTGGATCCCAAAGATCTTATATTAGCAAAAGAGCAGCTGAAGAAATGGAGTATGAAACACTCAGAAAAGAAGAACTAATACACGCTCTGTTTGGTGGTCAAAATTCTGAAATAACGACGCACAATTGCTATAAAGTGTTCTTGGAAAATCCAGATCAAAGTTACATCTGTCACTTTGATGCCCTAGACCAACCTGTTATATGTTCCAATCTTTTCCAAACTCTCGATGAATCATGGAGCGAAGAACTTAAAGATGTGAATATTAAAATTGTTGACGATCCTCAAGCACCTATTGAAATCCTTATTGGCGCTGATATCGCAGGAAAATTGTTTGTTAATCAACAATATCAGCTAAAGTGTGGTTTAGTCGCGATGAAAACAAAATTAGGATGGACTTTGATTGGAAAAATCCCTAAATCGAGAAAATCTGAATACGATCACAGTATCACAGCCTTATCCCTTTTCACTGCCAATAAGTTATCAGATCTATGGACATTAGATGTTTTAGGTATAGAAAATCCTGATACTACGAAAACCAGAAAGGAACACGAACAAGATATCATTGAAAATTTTTTGGAAACCGTGACCAGACAACCAGACGGACGGTATGAAGTATCCATGCCATGGATCAAAGGCCACAAACCATTGTCCAGTAATCTAAATTTGGCTAAAAAGAGAATAGAAAATTTGATGACTAAACTTGATAAAGATGGTTACTATGAAGAATATAATAAGATATTTCAAGAATGGTTACAGGAAGGTATAATCGAAGAAGTACCAGATGAAGAAAAGAATTTTCCAACATCTCATTATTTACCACATCGACATGTTGTGAAACTCTCCAGTACCACCACTAAGATACGTCCAGTTTTCGATGCCAAAGAAAAAGATAAGCCATCATTAAATCAATGTTTAGAGAAAGGCATTAACTTGCTAACTTTGATACCGTCTATATTGATAAAGTTTAGAAAATCCAAAATTGGCGTAATATCCGATATAAAAAAAGCATTTTTGCAAATCAGTCTTTCCAGTTCCGAAAGAGATTTTTTAAGATTTTTGTGGTTCGATAAGGACAGAAATCTTATTGTATATCGACACACAAGAGTTGTTTTTGGGGTAACATGCAGTCCCTTCCTTCTGAATGCCGTTATCAAGCATCACTTGCAAAACATTTTAAAACAAGACCGCACAGATGTAGAAAGAAGTACAATTATGAAACTTCTCGATTCATTTTATGTTGACAATTGTGTTACTAGTGTAGATTCAACAGAAGAGCTACAGAGATTTATTGAAGACGCGACCAACATTTTTCAAGAAGCGCAGTTTGATCTTCGCTTTTGGGAGTTTAGTCTTTCTACACCAAATTATGAGGAAAATTACGTTTCAACTGTACTTGGATTAAAATGGAACCGAAATAATGACACACTGCATTTATGTCTTGATAATCTAAAGGGTATTGACACTTCTACTATAACCAAAAAGATAATTTTATCCGTGACAAATAGAATTTTTGACCCATTAGGCATAGTATCTCCTGTTCTTTTATGCCCAAAGATTCTTTTACAAAAAACTTGGATAATTCACTTAAATTGGACCACAGAAGTTCCTATGGATATTAGAGAATCTTTTTTAAAATGGTTAGATGAGCTTAGTTACTTGTCTTTGCTTAGTATTCCTAGATGGTTCTTTACTGAAAAGCCTGAGAATAACCAACTAAGTCTTCATACATTTACTGATGCAAGTAAAGACGCCTATGCCGCTGTTATATTTCTTCGATGTGAAACGAATTCCAATGTTTCAGTTCAACTTGTGCAAGCCAAATCTAGAGTATCGCCGACTAAGAAAATGTCTATTCCTAGATTAGAACTGTTAGCCGCATCCATTGGAGCCAGACTCTATAACAGTGTTAAAGAATCAATAGGTTATGAATTGATTGAAACTTATTTTTGGACTGACTCAACTGCTGTACTTTCATGGATTAAATTAAAAGAAAACTGGAAACCTTTTGTGTGGAACCGGATTGAAGAAATTAAAAAGTTGACTGATATTACCAACTGGAATTTTGTACCAGGTACAATGAATCCTGCAGACTTGCCATCAAGAGGCTGTACCACAACACAGTTGTTAGAATCTTATTGGTGGGAGGGTCCAAATTGGTTAAAAGGAAATAAAAGTTTTTGGCCAACACAAAATTACAATATCGAAGAGGAACAAGTCATAGAAGAAAAGAGAAAAACAGTACATATTATGTTGTCATCTCAGAAGCTCAACTTTTCTTCAATTTATACAAAATTCTCTAAATTTAGTAAAATTGTCAGAACAATTGGTTGGTTAAGACGATTTGTGTATAATACAAGAAATCCTGGAAATCAGATAAAAACAAAAACATTAGAATTTGAGGAAGTTCAAGAAGCAGAAACGATTTTGATACGATGTGTGCAACAAGAAATTTTTCATGACAATTGCCCAGAACAAATATCAAACATCATTCCTTTTAAAGATGAAAATGAAATTTTAAGAATTAAGACAAAAATAATTGAAAGAGACGATACAGTAAATTTTCGATATCCAATATTATTACCGGCTCACCACGTAGTTGTACAAAGGCTGATTTTTGATACTCATGTAAAATTATGTCATGCTGGTGTTCAATTGCTACTCAATTTTTTGAGAGAAACTTATTGGGTATTGGGCGGGAGGAAAACTGTAAAATCAGTAATTTCAAAATGTGGTAAGTGTAAAAGATTTAATTCAAAAAGGATGATGACCCCTCCAATTTGTTTGCCTCAAGATCGGGTTCGAGATGCACGCGTTTTTGAAATCACTGGAGTTGACCTATTTGGACCACTGTATTTGAGAAAACAAGAAAAGGTATGGGTTGCAATTTTTACTTGTGCAGTATATCGTGCTGTTCACTTAGAAATCGTCAGATCACTCACTACTAAAAGTTTTGTGTATGCGTTTAAAAGGTTCATATCAAGACGTGGAAGACCTACAACGGTGTATTCCGACAACCAGTCCAATTTTACCGGATATCAAAACTTAATGAATAATTTGGACTGGGATGAAATGAAAAATGTTTGGAATATTGAAAAAATTAACTGGAAATTTAATCCTCCAACTGCTGCATGGTGGGGTGGTTGGTGGGAAATTCTGATCCGGATTATAAAACGAAGTTTAGTTAAAGTTATTGGAAAAGCTTGCCTAAATTATGAAGAACTCCAAACCATCTTATGCGACTGTGAAGCCATTATAAATTCAAGACCATTGACCTATGTACCAGAAAATATTCCAGAACTCGTTCCATTGACTCCCAAAATGTATTTACAGGATATTCAAGAAACTGGCACAGCAGACTTAGAAAACATATATGCTGATAAAAGATATCACCATAAAATGAAGCTAAAAGCTAAAAGGTTCAGGAAAGAATACATGGACCAACTTATTTTACGAAACATTAATGGAAAATTTAGTAAACCCATTCAAATAGGTGATATAGTTTTAATTGAAACAGAAAAAGAGAAAAAAATTAACTGGCCGTTAGCATTAGTCGAAGATGTGATCAAAGGTAGAGATGAAAATGTTCGAGTCGTTAAATTAAAAACATCTTCTGGATATTTAATTAGACCAATTCAAAGATTGTACCATTTAGAAATGGATGAAGAAAATTTTAATATTACAATACCGAAGATTGCAGATCAAGTACAGAAAGATTCTACATCCGCACATAGAACACGATCTGGCAGGAAGATTCAAGCTCCAGAAAGGCTTAATCTTTGAGTCACTCTACTAGAGTGACCAACTTCTTGGTGGCAGAATGAAAGAAAATAGTTTATTTATTTTTTTGCAATTTGTGCATAGTGTGCAGTTTTGATATAATTTTTGACATTGACAGTATAAAGTAAAAATTATTCTGAAAATTGATTTTGGTAATTAAAGTTTTGAGTAAAGTCAAGAGTTTTTCCATCAAATTTATTGAACAACCGATCACTTCTACCGACTCTTAATTGAAATAGTTAGTATTCGGGTAGAATAGTGCTATTCTTTACACCTCTCTTGTACCCTATAAATTCCGGCTCCTACTCCAGATTCTGTTTTAGAGCCATCAGTGTAACAGTTAAGATTCACTGTTTTAGGAGGCCCTGCTTCCCAGTCCTTTTTTGGAATGACTACTACGTATTCGTTTATAAAACTATATTGTGGGGCAATTTGATCGATTGGCATTCCCAGTATTGGATCTGCCTTTATTTCATATAGCTTTTTGTAGGTCTTACCTTATCCTTGACTTATCGGAGGAGGCAACTGTAGTAATCTGTGGCTAACAGATCTTGCATTACCCTGTACAAAGAAATACAACGGTGGTAGACTTAGTAATGCCTCCAGGGCTACAGTCGGCGTCGTTTCCATGGCCCCGGTGATACTTAGGCACGCTTGCCTTTCCAGGACGATTCTGGCTTTGTGTGCGGATTTCTCGAAATGAGAATTCCATGTAAGTTTCTGGTCAAAGATTACCCCTAGTTATATAACTTCTTTCGCAAATGGAATTTCCACTTCGTTAATTTACGGCTCTTGCAGATCTTGCAACTTTCTCTTATTTGTAAATGTGCCAGTGTAGATTTGTGGGGGTTTGCTGCCAGTTCTTCCTCCCGACACCAGCCACTCACTATATTAAGCGCCCTTTGGGTGCGCTCTGTTATTGTGTCTGGTATTATGTTCACTTTAGCATTGAGAGCAGAGTACACAAATCAACAAGGGACTTATACCTGAACTGATAGACGTTCCGAGAAGCATTAACCCTAACGAAGATTAACAAACGGGACTTATTAGTCCCAAACGTCTTTACTTATGGCGGATTTATAAATTTACCAAAGTAATAATATATGTATCGTTTATTAATATTTATGAAATGCACTAGAGTATTATTTTGTAATCACATAATTATTTTTAAATTTTAGGACTTTCAGGAGGAACAGAAAGCAATGGCAAAACCAAAACTGAAGAAAGAGGAGGTGATAGAAATAATGATGGAGGCAGATGACTCAAAGCCGGAAAAAGAGCTCTCCTCTAAAAGTCAACTGAAAGCGCTCAAAGACTTATAGGATCTTAAAGCCAAATTTATGACGGACATACATAAACTAGTGGAGGAAATTCGGAAACTATTGGAAAGCCTACGAGAATCTTAGTAAATAAAATAAAGAAAACAGGATAATAATTCAAAACCTTAGAACTGAGAGACGAAAAAACAAACCAAGTTAAAAACGGTAAGACGAAGAAATTAGATTAAGGAGCCCTGGACGTCCAATAAGAAGAACAGAAACTTCGACCAACTCGGAAACGACGCAAACGAAGTAATGGAAATAGAAAACTTCCAAACAATCCATAAATAATAAGGCCATCTCATATTTTCATAAAAACAAGGTTCAAAAAATAATTAGGAATGAAAGTAAATCTTCAAACCGTAAAACTGGAAATTGACAAAGTACCTAGAAGAACAGAGCATACACTGGTACAGATTTATGGACCGACTGGAGAGGAACGTCAAAATAGTATTGAAATGAGTAGCACCTGAATTAGAAATGGAAGACATTAAAGAAGACTTAATTGGACAAACAGTGAAGGTAATGAAAATTACCCAATTACACTCGGGATTTGGAGACAAAAGGAAGCAAAGAAGACTATGAGCACTTGAAGAATGTTGAATACATACTAAGTGCAAGAACACAAAAAACAGCTCTACGAGGAAACAGAACGCCAATACAATGTTTGAACTGCCTAGGATATAACAACGGATAGTCAACCTGCCATATGGAAACGAGATGTGTCAGATGCGGAAAAAAACACCGATTTGGTGAATGTGAAAGACCGAAAAGTCAACTCGCAACATGCTTAACTGCTAGGGAAATTGAAGAACACCCTGGCAGCTACAAACGATGCTCCAAAGAAGAAACTAACATCAGTCGCTAGGAAACCACAGCTCCGTTACGCAAACGTTACAAAAACAAAAGTACACAAGAAGAAAGAAGACATATTCAAGTTGATGAACATGTTCTCGAATAACATGAGAATATGAAGAAGTTCATAGTACCATTCCGATCAAGAAGAGGACACCTACAAACTATCCCTAAACAACACCTCAGACAATAGCACGAAAAATGAAGCCCCCATCGGATGTGAGGGAGCGAGGAGTTGACGGAAGTTCTTTCCGGAATGCATTGCTCCTTGAGGAATGTATTCGGGAAGAGACGGGTTTGGAATTAGTGTGTGTATTAATAATTTAGTGGAATACCAAACTTTTGTTATTTTAAATGGAATATACTTTATTTTATTGTACATATTTGTGGGTTATCGAGCTACATGGGAATAATATTTTTAAACGAGATTATTGCTTCAATAATTTAGTTTCGATACAGTAAGAAATAAACAAAAGGTTCAATTTTTAAGTTGGGTAAATCCTTCCACTATGCGAATTCAATATATAAAACATAAACAAATATTTTGCACGTTACAAACTTCCGTTGATACACACTAAATAAAAAGGGACCCTAAATTACATAATCAAAATTAAATGTGGAAAGAATAATAAGAAACAGAAAATTGATTTAATATGCATATGTAACAACTTCCTAAAACAGCATATAGGGATTTAAATGTAGCCTATGCCTTTCTAAAAGTTAATGTGTTTGTTTCCTTTTTTTAAATTCCAGTAATGGGGAATGTTTAGCATAATAAATAAAACACAACAATAAAAATACACTATTTATAATAATTGTTCTAACAGCAACATTCAAATAACAAAACTGAACACAACTTAAATAACTATAATGGCTCAATAAATTAATGTTCTTTGAGTCTTTAGAGGTAACATAAATAGGGTTTTTTCATAATTCTGAACACCAGACTACTGAATCATCTCATAAACAAACACTTTATTTATTAAACATCATGTCAATAGTTTTCAAAGTGCTGACTGTAAATATATTTCATTTTTATGACACTCTCGGATCCAACAAAACTGAAGAAGGTTAGACAACAAAGTCGGAAGGTACTGAGGTCCTACACAGGAGGCTACCCAGCTGTAGTTGTAGGGGCGGAAAGAATCTGCTTCTTTTCATTTATTTTTTTTTTTTAAGGTGGCTGATTTCTTTCCTCAAGGTTAGAAAATGTTAGACATACATGAAGGCCCTTTTAAACTTATGAAAATGAAATAAAGCCCATACAGCACTCTTATAAAGTGTATAAATTTTACTAATAACATAATAGGTACTCAAAATTAGTCAGAATTATTGTGGGAAAAGTTATAACAGAAGAAAATGATGAATATAACTCGAATGATTTATAATCATTTTCATATAAACATTAGTTTCATACATTAGTACATTAGTTCATAAAAGAAAATAGCGACCATGAATATTGTTAATCAACAAGTAAATATAAGTAGATACATTACTGAAAAAATAAGACAACAGACATTGAATGTTCAAATATTAGACAATAATAATAAAAATATTCAATTTCTCTGAAATACAGAAACTAAACACTGATTTTGTTTTATTAACAATGTTTTATGCGTTTTATCATATTCATCGACCGTGATTCCAACCCCTAATAATCGCTTCATCATCATCCTTTATTTTTTTACGACCCAGCTCTATCCCTATTACTATCCCATCTCATTATCAAGTATAAAACTTATTTTGTACTGTATGCGGTTTTTAACAATAAATAACGGTTTTAAAACTAAATAGTGGCATATTTAAATTTGGTACCGAGAGATAATATAAAAATTAATTATAAAAAATTCATCTCATTTGCTTTTAGTACTCACCAAAATGTAAGATGAATGATATCGAAAAATCAATATTCAAATGTTTCTCTGCGTTGGTACTCAAATTATTTTGATCTTCGTTTACTTTACTTCAAGGGTCATCTGCATAAAAGTGATAATTACAAATTTGGAGGTATTTATCAAGATTTGAAGTGTACAGAGTAAACAAAAGAGATCCCAGAATAGAACCCTGAGGTACTTCACACTTTAAATTTAGACAACGGGAGGATTTTCCATCCATAACTACCATTATTTGTTTTCAATTTCAAACTTATGCGGATTATTCGCATGGGCAACTCTAATATGTTATTAAATCTGCAAATTATTTTTCTTTTCCTAAAATATATTTTAAAATCTTAAATATTATTCCTGTAGTGTAACGAACGAACAAAAAAACTGATCTATTTTACCACAAAACAACGTTGTTTCTCTTCCAATTATCTTCTTGAATAGTGTCAACGTTTAACCGGAGCATCTATACATCAAAGGGAGAGAAAAACACGATTAGCCCTATGATAACGTATAGGACGACACATCACGTGCGCTCCAGTAATCTTCACCCTTTTTTAAAAATACGACAATGGTTGTCAGGGTGATGCACGTTTCCCACCACTTATTTCCCATTGTAGCCTGACGGTGTGAAGTGCTTAAAGACATGTTCTTTGCGATCCCCGGGCTAATAGGTAGATATAGGCCAGTTAACATTATTTTTTTCTAATTTAAGCTAGCGCAAATGTCGTAAAATCATTTTATAGTGCATATCATCAATAAAGTCAATACCAGGAGCGCTATTTGAATTAAAAAAAATACACTCTCAAGCTGGTAACTGTCAAGCTTAAAAATATCTTTTACAATAATTAGACTCTTAAGACTTGTGGATGTTCCTTGGTGTCAAAAGTCTCAAAAATTGCACCCTAGGAAAATATTTAATTTTCATAAAAATATTAGTTATAATAAAAAACGTTTGCAATAAATAAAGCAAAAAGAAACCACTATATTGATTCCATCAATGAATTAAACACTCGCAGGCAAAAACTAATGAGAATAATAGAAACATCAAATTAGTTGCGATTGTACACATTAAGAAATAAAGTGACGAGAGAAGTAAAGATGACAGCTAAGGAAAAATAATAGTTATTTATGATATAAGTGCTAAAAGTGATATTTTATTTTGTTAAAAAGTTTGGGACACGACTTTTAGCAAGTATATTATACACTTTTTTTCTACAAACAAAATATTATTTCTGACGTTCCTCAGCAAATTTGTTGGCGGACTCCGGTGCTAGTCTTGCTACAATTACAAGACACGTTGGATGAAAGTCCAGTACAGTAGCAGAGGGTTATATAGGGTTATATACAGATTAAATTTTGTTCAAAACTTCGGCGGAAGCTCTGGTACAAGCTTCACCAAAATAAATTCTGTTACATCTACCAATGAGACTGATCATGGAGATTGTTATCATAATTGTAGTTTCACTAATTGTACGTTTAATTGAATAAACACTCCATTTTAAAATATGTTTTTATATTTTCTCACTAGTGCAAAAATTGATTTACTTTTAATACCAATGTCATAAAATGGCATTTTAGACATTGAGAGCATGCGTCACAAATTCTTTTACTGACGTTTGTAGAAAAAAATTATTAAGAACACGCAATAGATACTTTAGAAACAAATATATCCAGCAATAGGCAAATAAACTAACAAGCAAAGACACGAAAAAAGAAAAAATTACATTATATTATTTTTAAATCATCTAAGGCATCCATTCTCTAATGTGGAAAGAATCCAAAAAGTTAAAAGAAACACACAAAGTCGATTTCACAATGTTTAATTTAAGATTGAAAAGTTGCAAGTAGTTTCGGCCTCGCCATCATCAGGCAAAAATCTTCATGATAACATCTATAAAAATGGAAATATTAAAAAACCTTTTTTTAAGTAGACCAATTGAATTAAATAAGTATGATAATTGAAGAAAGAAATTGAGAAAAGTAAGAACATTGTTAAAAAGAATGAGGTAAAAAGTGGTTTAGGTACGATATGGTTAGTGGCATATAATTTTTTTTTGTAATATAAGAAAGGTGAGGAAGGTGGTTGCTCAAAAAGAACAGTGGTTTTGGCCTCAAAAAGAAACAAAAAAGATGAAGTTTTTGGTTAAGTTTAAAGGTTAAAGAAGCAAGAGTCAAAAATGAAAAGAAAAAAATATTTGCTGTGCGAAACAACGAGGGGATGGAAAAATCAAATAGTATTCCCAGGGGGAGTACTTTAAATTATAAAATCAATGCTTCCATGTGGAACACTAATTTTAAAACTATAATACATATAAGACTGTTGGTACAATGTAGAGAAAGCATTGAAGAATTAAAAGAAAAATATCCAATATAATAAAGGGATGACAAAGAGTAAACCGATTATCATACCATAAACACCTTATTCTTCAGAAGCAAACTGTCAGGTCAGAACGAAGGTACCACACCAAAATATTATTTTTCATAATAACAATAACAATAGATAATATTATTTTTCACAGACTTTATTAAAATATTGTTAAAAATATGCATAGATTTCTATTATAATGTAGTTAAGTATCTACTGAGTGTTTTAAACATCACTTTTTATCAAGAATTCATCGTCAAGACGAGATGTTTAAGTTTAGCCACTAAGTTTATGGATTAAGGAATGAAAAGGATAAAACTGTAGTAGTTTTAAAATGAATATCCTTTTCACCTCTGGATATTCTAAAAGATATGAAGGTAGTTGAGTTTCTTTAGGAAATGACTTTCTTCAAGAAAAAGTATACTGAATTAAGGATATGAAGCTGAGTTGTAACAGAAGAGATTGATATTTTTCAGTTCAAAGAACGTCTAAAGGAGGCTCATACACTGTCAAATCTAGTTCAATTCATACTAATTGAATCAGAATTACTGCACTCTTTGCTCGACAGTTTACAGAACTGTGATTAAAGTGTTAAACCAGAAATGATCTGCGTAACAATGATCTAAGAGGTCGTACCGAGTTTCTTATAGGGCATTGTCCCCTTTGAGAATGCCGTAAGAAAGAATAACAATCAGGAGATTGGATATTCTGTCGCGGTGAGAAAAAACTCCAGAATACTACAAACTACCTGTGAATCGGTAGATGTAGCCCGAGATCCAAAGATGTAGGATACCATGAAGTTGCAGGATATGATCAATCATCTCTGGAACCACCACACTTACTAGCATTCAAGATCGTAGTGCAGTTTCACGATTTTCTAATCTAATCCAACAATTAAGGTGTTTAGAAATGATAAAAAAGATCATTGAAATCGAAGGAATGATCCATAACTCAAATGTGGCTGATATCAAATATCAATAAAACGCTAAGTCAAATCACAAAAAATTTAATGTAAAAACTATAAAAAAGTGCAACTAGTTTCGGTCTTGGACTTTTTTATAGTTTTTACATTAAATTTATTGTGGTTTGATAAAAGATCATTGATTTGAAGTAGATAGAAAATTTAGGCAAGCTCAGATTCCCAGAAAACTAAGCTATAACTTTTGGATCCAGTGAAATTGAAAGGGTCTAAATGGTCCTCTATGAAATCAGGGTTTTTGAGTCCAAATGACAGTGCTTTCCTTGCTTTACTATAATTTATTTTGTTGTATGTGGTGAAAACCTCTTAAGCACACTGTTAACAATCTTTGAATCCAGCAATCCAGAATGTTTAAGGAAGATCATAAAATTCCAGATTGTTGTTCACTATGTTTGTTTTAACATAATGATATTTTGTCATAATAATTTTGTTATAACTTATTTTGTTCGAAATACCTTAAAAGGTTCAGCAGAAAAAGAATTTGAACAACCTCAGATTTCCTTTTTAAAGCTATATGTAAACAATGAGGAAAAATCACTAACAATTACAGAAATTGGCTTTGTTCATTTTTTATTGTTAGATGTGGTAAAAATATTAGTGATGTAAAGTAAAGTTGAGCAAACTCAGATCCCTGATAGACTTTGGAAGGAAAACTGTTGTCATGATTTTTCTGCATCGGTACAATTTCTTTTGTTGATCTTAAATGTAATAAACGATTCTTATAAAAAAATAGAACATCTTAGGCTATAAAACTTTTAAGATTAATTTACCATTAAAAAATCTTAGACTGGAAATGTAATAAAGTAGCTGTGTTTGAAATGACGGGCCTATAATTTTTCATTGTGGCTTGACGGTGTGAAGTGGTTTCAGACATGTCCTTTGCGATCCCCAGGCTAATAGATACGCTTTTTAGAAGTCCTTATTAAAATTTCCGAGCAGCTGGCAATGAATAGGATGCAAATTAGTCGTATTTCAAAAGTCCCTCTCTCACTCTCTTCGGTTATACATTCGAGGCAATCACAGCGAGAATGAGTTCTGTATTTTTATTATTTTTTTCTTCTACTTCTTCTATTACTGTCACTGGTAATTGATTTTTTTCAAACTTCGTAATGTCGTTTAAATTAACTGGGTGATTGATTGTGACACCTAATTCATTTTTAAATAGTTGTTTATCAAATATAAATAATGCGTAAAAATGAGAGTATTTATATTGTAAGGGATATTACGATTTTAATTACTATTTATAGTTAAAATAATTTGTATTAATAGATATTTGATATTGATAGGTATTTAATATTATTTAAATGTTGCTAATATAGCTTGATGTACTTCTCAGGGGGCTTATGTTCTGCAAGTTTCTAGTTGAATTGTTAAGTAATTAAATAAAAAAAATGATTCATTAAACTACAAATTTGTTATAAAATGTTTTTGTTTTGTTTTTAATTATTTAACTAAAACTAACTACTTCAAGCATTTAAAAGGTTTTACAAGACTTATCTGACCTTAACTTGTAGAGTGGATGTTTTTCCGGGCCAAAATGTTGATGTATAATTATGGACTCCCGACTCTTGTCAACGTGGTTGTTGATAAAAGTTTGTTAATAAGATGACACAGTTGTTCTTTCCAACGATTAATAATATAATAATAATGTTTATTTACCCATAAATATAATATAAATATACACATAAAAATATGAAGTAAATAAGCTAATAATTACCGAAGTTGTCAGCAATCAAGATCACTAACAACTTGTATGTTATATAACAAATACCTATTACATGATGATTAAAAATAATACATTAATAACATACACAAATAAATAAAAACAATAATTATAACAAATTAATAACAATAATAATACAAATAGTACACTAAGTAAAAACGTTAATAAAATAATTATATAATATATATATTTTTTTTATTAATTTTTTTCTATTTGTTCAACCTACAATAATTTTGTGTACATCGCTTTTGTTACATTCTTTTATAAATATTTCTATTTGTTTTTAAACCTTTTAAAAGAAGTTTCGTTTTTTATTTCTTCTGGAAGATAATTGAATAGTTTTGGACCGAGGTACCCATAACTTCTTTGTCCAATGGATTTAGAAGTCAGTGGTGTACAGTGTAGATGTTTTGTTCTTGTAGCGTATGGATGATTTAAGGTGGTAAGGTTAATTCTACTTTTATATTGTTGGCATCCTAATTGAATAATAAATAATTGTCTGATATCTAATATTTGTGTTTCAGAATATAGTAGATGACTTAGGTATCTTACAGATTTGTTAAGCATTATTTTAAGAAATCTTTTTTGTGAAACTTCAAGAGCATACGCCTCCCCAGGCAATAATTCCATAATTAAGGTGAGTTTCAACTAAAATTTGATACAAAATTTGTTTTTGTTGATAATTGAGAAAATTTCCAATTTGTTTAAATCTAAATAATATGCTGCGTAGTTTTTTTGTTAAATATTCCATATGACAGTCCCACCGTAGATGACTGTCTAAGTATATTCCTAAATAGTTACATTTTTTTGCAGGTTTTATAAAGAAGTTTTGTTGGACATTGAGGTTGTAGTCTGGCAATGAAGTTTCGTAGCTGCTATATGGTACGTATACAGTTTTATTAAAATTTATTTTTAGTAATCTGCTATCAAACCAGTGTTTGATTTTTATTAGATCTCTTTCAATACTTAATTAAAGATTGTACCAATTCTCATTTTTGTAATATATCTATTACTGTGTCGTCCGCGAAACAATGGATTTTACCAATTGTTTTTTGTAACAATAAATTATTTAAATAGATAATAAATAGTACCGGTTTGAAAATACAATTCAATGATTGGTGGTTGTTATTTTGTAAATTTGATTATTCATGTCTAATAATGTCACTATTCTTTTTTCTTTAATTTACTAGGAATTATATTTGAAGACTGTTTTTTTTTTAATTATTAACTGATGATTTGAACCTATTCACTTAGTCCTTGATTTCAACTATCACTAACTGTTTATGATTGACTGACTGTGAATGATCTCCTATGTTAAAATGATCCCAACGATCTCTTATCAAGTCTTTTTATTCATTTCAAAGCTTCCAGAAACTTCCTGGAGATTATGGGTAGCTAATCATTTTCTAGCAAACTATTTGCATCTCTGTATTCACAACACACAACTATATATACTAACACTGTCCACTGTGGAACTTTCTAGAACAAATTCAATACAAATATGTCTGTTTTCTTTTATCCTATTACATGATTAATTAATTACAAAATAAAAATCATTTCTATCAAGCTTATTTTATTATTACTATTAATTTTTTAATCGAGACAGTATAGATATATGGTTACTACATGTTTATTGAATTAGATATAATTTAAATAATTTTCTATGATCAGTTAACATTAATTACTTAAAAATATATCGATGAAATCAATTTTAAACTATTTTACATTAAATACATCTTTAAAAATATAATACAATAGAAAATTTTTACCAGTTACATACTGATATTATACAAAATTATATATTATCTTTTATATTATGATAAAAGCTGCTTTTGTATTAAAATTGATTTCCGTTTTCCGTCTATAATTAATATTATTTCAGTTTTTACAAATTGTTACCAGAATATTCCCTTTTATGTTAACTGATACAATAGAGTGAACGTATACTCAAAATATATAATAACAGTTATTAGATTGAGATTGTATAAACAACTTCTGTTGATATTATATTTATTAGACTGTTTTTAAATATTTTAAATATTAATAATTAATAATAACAGCTTAATATGTCGAAAACAGGAAAATGGGAATTGCAAATTTAATTAGTAATAAGTTCAACTTTGAAATGATAAACGAGAGCAAAAAGAAAAATACGTTTTCAACCAATTGGAATTTTAATGAAACAAATAATATTATAATAATTTTTCGTTGCCCTGGCACATAATTTATGCAATACCGAAATTATATTTGTATTAACAAAAGCCGCCTAAAACGACATATACAGTAATCAATATACCAAAATAAATTTTGTACAATTTTGTACATTTATTGCTTCGGTTATATCGAGATATTATTACTTTTATAATTTTGAATAATAAATGCGTAATAATTATTAATTGCCATAATTGCATCGCACGAGTGGAATTATAAAATACCATAAACCATCATCTATTTGATCTATGGGATTTTTCAAATGAAATTATAATAAAATCGGTGTTTGTAATGTTTAATTTCGATGTTTTACATTTCAATTATATACAGAGGGGTTGTTTCATCAATAAACATACATTGTTTTTATCTTATATGAGGTAAGTCTAACTAAGTCGACTAATTTGCTTGATTTGGGTAAGTTAAAATATGTATTAACTTCATGTAAATATATTGTCTTTTTTTCAATAATTGTTTTTGTAATACTGTTTATTCTGATTGGTAAAAATTATATATGTTCTGTACATATCCAAGATTCGGTAAATGCATTTACAGCCCAAAATCTTTTAGCGCTTGCAACTTCAAAGCTATTTATGAAATTTTATAATTTAGTACAAAAAAAGCTTATAATCTTTTTAGTAGACCATAAACCTATTATCAGAGGACGCAACATTCCATTCATAAAACTCTGTTTTGTCGCAATGATTACAAGAGAGTGTCTAAGAGTATGACAGAGAATACCAATCGATTCTCTTTATTCCGTCTTCATGCTGGCAACGCTGTATCACTATTAACAAAATACATTTTAGAATAGTTAGATAATATAAATGAATGTTGTTTTATAGTTACTTTTAAGCAAGAAAATTAATTGTTCAATATTGTTGTTGAATTTTTGACAGTTCTATAATTTTATGAATACCAAGATCCATTCTTCCAATTGGGGTGAACGGTAAGAAAAAATCTGTCTCATAAAATCTTTGGTCCTCTTTTTTCCATTAGTTTCAAGAATAGTCTAACTGGGCATAAATTTTCGTTTGATGAATTTCTTACCAACCATTTGCTGCTTGCCAAACTTTTTAACCCGCCTTGATTTGTTTTCGAAAAAATGCTTTTGTATTCAATTCGACCGTAAATTCTCCCATAATATCAATTTCCTTCTGGAAAAAGTTAATCTTGCAGTCTACGGCCTCGTCTCTCCAAGCAAGTTCAAATGAGCAAAGACGAAAAAACTTTTTTTGTGCTCCATTGGGGGTGTCCTCGTCGTAGCTTTTGATCATTTTTAATAACTCTTAGGTGGATAATGCTTTCTTTTTTCTGGACAACTTTGAAGCTGACTTCGCTTGGTGTTTCTGGCCAATCTTGCACATTTGAAAGATATATTCGTGAAAGGGTCGATTTTTATGCCGTATGCCGTAAAATATTTTTCTTGTACAATTTTTGCTGCTGTAGTCTATATTGACTTTACAGACTACTCTATAGTCTTCGCCATTGCTTTTTTTTAATATTAAAGACGTAATTCTCGAGAATTTTTGCTAGTTCCGTTATGTTAGTACATTTTTCAAGTGTAAAATTTCTCACCCGTAGGAACTCCGAGAATTAGTTCCATATAGAGCATCTGGACTTCTTCGTGTTCAATGGGACATTTTTCGAAACCAATTTCCCGATTTCTTCGCCTGAGCGGCACCCGAATCTTGATATTTCGTCTGGATTCATTATTTCTTTTCAAAATTATGAAGACGCTTCAATGATGTTTGTAACTGATAACTATAGAAACACCAGACACCTTGGTAACGGATCTGTCATAATTTTGTCGCTGAGATATTACGTATTGTCAATATGAAATGTGCCGTTGCTATGCAGTTTTGTCAGTTAAAAATAGTCTAGTGAAATAGTCAGTATAAAACCGAATGAGTGGCTAGCATTTAACACAAATCATTGAAGATTAAGCATTTTCATTGGACGAAATCACAAAAGTGTGATATCTTGACAGGTAAAAAATAATCAATAAAACGTGGACATTTTGCTGCAAAATTTATCTATTTAGTATTAGTCATAGCAGTATTATATTTAATTATTGTAATTTTTATTAATGTACTATTAAGAGAAAAATGACAATGTTACCGAGATGCCTGCTAATGTTTTCTTTATTATCAAATGACTTAGATTTTCGTGTGTAAATATGTTTTAAACCATTTTTGCATGTTCACATGTCAATGATACAATAAATATTTATATAGAGGCAAATCCATTTTCTCCTATTATCACCTACCGCGTTTAAAATAGAATACACAATTTTAATAACCTGTTTTACAGGTGAGTACGTGTTCATTTCAAAATAAAATGTATTAGATTTTTTTACGAATATTTATATATCCCGGTATATAACATTTATGGAAAATATTTGGTTAAAACACACATTTACTCAGGAGTTATTTACGTACAAAGTCAGAATCAATATTCTACGACCAAAGAAACGTTTTTATTTAATATGCTACCCGTCTTACTAACGTTGTTTAAACAATAACGTCAAATAATACCTCATTCCACCTCACCTAACAAGAAGCGAAAGCAGGCAAAAATCCCTTGATGTTGACCAAAATTTATAACCTTGAGTAACTAAAATTGACAGATAACTTAGTAATTTACTGAGAGAATTATGAAATTCTACTTATATGACGCAAATTAGTACAAACTATTATCTGTAAAACGATTTTAGTGTTTTAAAGATCAGTTATTCATTAACACTTATTGTTTGTTTGTAGATTTTCAAAACAGTATTCAAAGGGAAGTGAAGCATGAGCAGAAACTATAAAATACTTCTTGTGTTCTGTGATCAGGACACTTATGGTACATGACAAGTATCTAATTATAAATATGGTGATTTCAGACATGCGCAAATAACAATGAAATTACAGAAGATTCGCCATCTTGTTAGTTGGGGTATTCTTTGCTTTTATAATCAGGAAAACCATCAGGAAATTTCCAATTTAAAACAATTTTGAACAAGAATACGTCACTATGTTCTGCACTAAATGTTGATTGATAAAGTAAAATATACATAATTGTTTCTTTAAAATGAGCTTAAGCAATGCTTTCACCAAGTTATTTAGTATCACTTCAGGAGTATTGGAAAGGAAGTCCTTATCATTATTTTTAACAAACGTAGATTATAATAAAAATGTTGCAACCTGAACATGGCTTTCTCGAAAAGGAACGTTTAATTTTAAAGATTAAAAGCAGGGCCTTTATTCTTGACCAAGGGAGTAACGCTTCCCGAGAGAAGATTTATTTTATCTTTGTCACTGCAATGACAGAGTAACCAAGAAAAATAAAGATAAAACATATGTACTATCGTAAAGCTCTACTCGCTCAGTCAAGAATAAGTGCCCAGATATGTCCGCTTAGGTGATACATACACATCCTCTTGTTTTTTATTCCCTGACATTTCCTGTACCTGTACCTGAATCTGTAGTAATTGCACAGTGTGTTTGAAACAGAACCCACCTTATCTAAGAATGTAAAGAGGATGTAATAACATCTTCAAAATGATATGGAATTGGCTACTAAAAATTATTTCTATGGGAAATCACAAGTTTCCAAAATATTTTCTAACCAACAAAGACAAAATATTTAATTAAGCGTTACAAGTAAGAAACCTGTACTAATACTTTTTTGTATTATTTAATTTTCCTTTTGTTAACACTTAGTTAGTAGCATTTGGCTTTTGCTTGATTTTATTAGAGATATTTCTAGTAAGTTAATTATGTTCCAAAGAATTTTTAAAATACAAAAATACTATTTATTATTACATAGCTTCAAGTGTCTTAATGAACAGGGATTTTTAAAATATGGCTTGGCTATGAGATCCCTTTTCCAAAACTAACTAATACTTTAAACCTTTTAGCTAAATTACTTTAAACTATATCTATTTCTATATGTCTATTTTGTATCTTAAGACAAAATACTTAACAAACTTTGAATATGAGCATTTATTTATGATCCTCTGAAGTATACCTTTGGTAAAAAATTACTAGGTATTTCAGCTCTTATCCGTAAGAAATTTTCTCCTTGACCATGTTCCAGTTTTGTAAGGTTAACAAAAGCGAATTTATGGACTACTACACCATCTTTTTTTTTCTCCATCTATTAGGCGCTTTGTGCCTGTTCCCTGTTGCTCCCTGTATATATTTTTATATCTTTGGCTTCTAAATAATGAAGGAGACTGTCTATTAGGACAGCCGAGAGAAATGTGATAGTACCTCTCCTTTGGGGCATCCCTTACCTACTTTATTTACTAGTAGGGAGGGAGATATTAGTATCCTTTTCTCTAGACAGACATTTATCCATGAAGAGAGGTTTTTTCGTACTACGTTCTTTAGTGATTGACCGATTCATTGTTGAACGCATCCTCTATATCAAAGAACTAAGCTATTTTACTTTCTTTTTCCGACCGAATCAGCACAAAACTGCTTATGATTGTGGTGGATGAAGAAACCGATCTCATGTTTGATATGGCAATTGATCTGCTGATCCTAATCCCGGAAACAGGCAAACCTCTGGGATAACTGGCTCCTAACATATTCTGGAGAAAAGTACCTGAGTATCTCAAGAACATAATTCGGGAGGATGGTAAGTTGAACTGGGCAGTGGAGACCCCTACGAGGTCACAGTGGGGATCCCCCAAGGTTCAATCCTGGGGGCACTCCTCTGGAACCTGGAGGATTCACAGAAAAGAGCGCGGTAGATATCGAGACCAACGCCGAAGAGGCACTTAATTTGGACAATTCGAAGAGAAAACAGAAGTGGTAGTACTAACCTGACCAAGAAGGAAAAGCCTAAAAATACTAAATGGGGACACCCGTGTAGGTTTTAAAAAACATGAAGTATCTGGGGATCTGGCTGTCAGAAGGCCTGAAGTTCGGGAAACATATAGAAGAGGTTGTGTTTAAGACGTAAATTAAGCAAAATACTACCCAATATTGGAGTTCCGTCATCAGACAAAGGAAAACTGTTTTTTGGAATGTAGTGAGGTCTATCATACTGTATGGAGCCTCAGTTTGGGGTACAGCATTACAAAAACAGGAGCACAAAAAGAAACTGGCAAGCGTGCAGAGAAAAATGCTACTGAGTGTACCCTCAGCGTACAGGACAACATCAAGTCATCACGGGAGTTACACTGATAGATCTGCTGGTGGAGAAACGGGGTAGGATTCATAAGAAAGACAAAGAATAAAGGGGGGAAATCCAAGAATAACCATGGATAAATGGAGACGGAGATGGTAAGAGCAAAGTGAGGGAACGTTGACAAAAATGCTCATAAAGGACCTAAATAGGTGGCTGTAACGAAGGGGATGATGAGCACACGCTTCTCTACTGCATTAGATGGATAGCGGAAAGAATGGAGATAAAGACGGATCTGGAAAAAATGAAATGTATTAACGGTTTTGTTTCATCCATCATGTCCCTGAAGGAGAGGGAAGAAAGGAAGAAATAAGCCAAGAAAGAAGATGAACAGAAAAGAGGG
Source organism: Ophraella communa (assembly GCA_035357415.1). Taxonomy (NCBI): domain Eukaryota; kingdom Metazoa; phylum Arthropoda; class Insecta; order Coleoptera; family Chrysomelidae; genus Ophraella; species Ophraella communa. The sequence continues at coordinate 13,980,262 of CM068994.1, read as the reverse complement.
ACCCCAGACTCTGACGATATACCTCTATAGGCGGTACTGGAGCTCATGTAGTGAGATGTGGAGACCGGGGTGGCTGCATCCCTGGATCAGGTGCAGCTTTGTTCGGATGCCTGGTTGCACACTACCCTAGAGGGACTGTGTCCGCTCTATTGAAAGAAATTCCAATCTACTGGGGAAAGGAGCAACAAAAAACCCGGTGCCTGTAAGGTTTCCATCCAGCAAAAAAATGTAACTGAATTGAAGGAACTGGTTTTGTGTGAAAAATTGAATATAAGGGTCATTTAGATTAGTTAAAATAATGTTTGTGTAACCCACGCCACTGAGAACGTCATCAACATTAGCACGAATTATGATGGACAGACAAAGTGGCGAGAATAGAGAAATATGACAAATGTTAGCAAACGTGATAATTAAATGTAAAAGTGTAAATCAGAGGACCGCGTTTACATTAAACTCAATTACCGAATAAAGTGATCGATATAAATGAGTGAATTCTCGGTACACCGCCGCCGTCGCCGACAAAAAGCAGTAATTTACCGGTATATTTGCACGCTTACATTTTAGCCCCCAGAGATTTATAGAGAACAATATATCAACTCAAAGTACCAATTTACTGAGTTGTAAAGCACGACCCGATGTTATTAAAAGCTCTATACAATCAATAGCTCAAATGGCATCATTAATTTTCTTGGTTCGGTTACTTCTTTACAAGCCGTATTGCAACACAAAACCTTAACTGTCACGGGAAAATGAAATATGTGACTTTTGCTTTCTTCTCTTTAATGAAATATTGAAATATATTATTGCGTGTTCGTGCCTTTATTGCGGCCTGTCACTTACAAATAAATATATATTTATATACACAATGTGCTGGTTTTAGACAAAACATACCTTTATTTGCAACTTTGTTCATTTTTATCAGTTTTGCATGCAAAATATATGTTTTAAGTTAAGTAAAAATAACATTAAAATTTTTTATTTATTTTATATGTTTAAAACACGTTTGAAAAATGTTTACCAAAATAACAACAGAGATTAAGTTTAATGCTGAGTAAATGGTGTAATTTTAAGCTAAACAAATGCGGGATTTCAGCTTCTTTGAACCAACAATATTTGCGATGTCAGCTGTCTCGTTATCTCTTTAATGATCTTCCATGTGTAGTTTTGTTTCATCTTATCTTGAAGTATTGATACAGTTATTGTAACAACACCCTGGCTGTGAAAGACCTTTTCGAATGAATTGATATATAAAACGATTGGAATAGTGACAAATTTACTCAGTAAGAACCGAAGTAATTTTCGGTATAATTCTTTGCTGTTTAAAACGGTTCTAAGTTGGAAAAAAATAAATAAATGGTGTAGAGATGAAGAACGAACCGCATAATAACCAGGCAATGAGGAAATCAAATGTGACCAACATTTTTCTGTGGTGTAGTAAAAACAGTTACATTTCTGCTGTGGGGTAACTACCAAGGTGTAATTTACTCCAAAAAGGACCTGTTGATATTTCCCCGATATCATATATAGGGTAACTGTTAGACCTGAATGGCTAATCTTCCAGTTGTTTAAAGATCGTTTTAGAGCAGCTTTAAATGGTCCATATACTCCTACATACATTGGCTGGAGTTTATAGGAAGTGTGCGTAGGAAATGAAAAAAGAAAGATGTCATTTAATCGACAAAATTCTATGGAATGTATGGATATATGTGTTTCATGATTATTCAGCAAAAAACTTGACATGCAATTATCAGTAAGACTGAATACAAGGCCATGGCGAGAAAATCTTAACATGGTAAGATGTTAATACAAAACGACAGTAAAAGTAAGTTTCAAGTAAATTGATTGTACTAACCCTTACTTTTTGAAAGTCCATCTTATTAAGAATAATGAAAAACTCTTCGTTTTACCAAAACTTCCAATATTTATTACTTGAACGTCTTATTACTTCCATACTTGGTCTAGCCTTATAACTACCTAAACATCAGGTACCTAGCTACAAACAAACAAAATGTAACTTCAATATGTCAATCTGACGATGCTAAGTCTAGCGAAACGGCTGTCATTATAGTTAAAAAAGCAATTTTTTAATAAATATTGGAAGTTTTGGTAAAACGAAGAGTTTTTCATTATTCTTAATAAGTTTCAAGTATTGCGTCGTTAGAATAAACATATAATGTGTTATCTCACAAAAATTAGCCAAACTGGTAGTGGTAGGTAAAAAAGTTAAAATAGAGTTCAAAAAGTTTATAGCTTCAAAAGAACTTGTCTATGCAAGATTAGCTGCATTCAGAGGAAATCCAAAGAAGATGATATGAATGTTACTTAAAACTTGGAGTTTTGTAATCAGTTCGACAAATGGGTTTACATATCTTATAGTGCTTCTCTGAACAGTTGAACATTGCTACAGTTAAACCAATCCCTCAGGTTCTTTAGACAGATGTTGAAGCTTTCTTTTTTTCATAGTGCTATTGATTTCGTACTCCTTCTGCATCCGGTTCATCACATCGACATTAGTAACTCTATCGGTCCGGGGAATACTTGACAGAGAACCGTATAAAGCGAGAGAGATGGGAGGACATGCCCATTTTACTGTCCATCGACGTATGTCAACTTCATTTGGGTTGCTTCGCGAAATATTGTAAATGGGTTGTCAAATTTGCGTAATATTTGCTTAATACTGTTCATACAGAGACTGTCCAAATAAATTTTATTCATAAATAAAAATTAAGTTTTTTCTTTATATTATTTTTATTAAAATTATTAAATTTTTCAAACAAATTAGATACGGCACTTGAAATTGTTATTGTCCCCGAGTCAACATTGCAATTTTCTAAGAAATTCTGATAATGTTTCAAGTTGGCAAAATTGCGACCATACCGATCATTTTATTTGATTTCATTTCATATGAATATAGCCTTTTCTTTATCATTTTCTATTTTTTCTTATTTTCCACCAGTTCCGCATTGCACATGTTTGTTTTGTCTTTCTGTTTTTGTTCCTTATTTTCTTTGTTGGTATTTTTCTCTCTGGAACTAATTTCGGTATCGTAGTTCTTTTTGTGGTTTTTCTAGGCTTTTTCTGGATTTTCTAGGTATTTCCCCTGTTTTATTTTTCCAGATTCCTGTAAGTTGTAAATTTGCCCTCCTATTTGTCCTAGTGTTTCTTTCCCTATTTTCCTTGTTAGTGGGTTTCTGTTCACTGTTTTCTTGTAGAAATGCTGTTTTGTTTTTTATCATTTCTGCGATCGGCGTATATTCGTACTTTTCTCTTATTTCTGCATTCGTTGTGTATCTTTCAACTCCTTCTATTATTCTGTTTATTTTTGTTTCTTTTCGTCCCAGTGATTTTATGTTTGCGTCTGATGTTGAGTTCCATATAGGTGTTCCATACAACATTACCGATCTTATGTAGGAGTTGTAGATTTGTTTCTTCTTGCCTCTTTGCCTCTTCTTTAGAGGGTTGGTTTTGTGTATGTAAGGCCCTAGGTATCTCCTAGCTACTTCTACTTTTCTTCTAGTGTTTTTCATGTGTTCGTTAAAATTTAGTTTTCTGTCCAATGTTATTCCTAAGTATTTGACTGTGTCTGTCTGTTCTATTTCTTGTCCATTGAACGTTATCTTGTCGTTTTCAATTCCCCTTTTTTGGTTGAATGTTATAAATTGTGTCCTTGCTTCGTTTGCTTTTATTTTCCATTTTCCAGGTACGTTCTTACTTTTTAAAGGTCCAAAGTCATTAACGAATGATTTTAAAATCATTTAATGTTTTGCCGACATTCGTATCTATTCTAATAGGTAATCTGTGCCCTAACAGCTAATTGTATCATTTTTAAAACATTTAATTTCTTAATTAGTCCGTAGATTATAGTTTAACTGCATACGACACTGCTTACCGTTTTTGATCATAAATATACTCATAATCCTGAATATTCTAAAACATATATCAACAAAGTTTATGTCTCTTCCTCTCAAACACAAATTTAATATTTCCACATGTGGTGGAAGCAACTGTGTCAGTTAATCTTCATTAATGTAGAAAGGACACATCGTCGTAGCCGTTATTCAGCCGGTAAATGGCCGAGAAATCAGAGCGCACACCAACCACCACCGCCAATGCTCGAGGATTTTAATTTTTAACTCGAACGTGCTCGTGACATTTACTGCCACCCGAGGTTCGTTCACTTTTTACGGCTCACTAAAACAAATGCGTTATGTGTGTTGGGGAAAGAGGACAAAATAATTGCTGAAATACTACGTCTTGTCCTCTTTTTCAATTAGATTACTTTTGGTAATAAAGTCTATAAGTTTATCCTTAATGAAGATTTAAGAAACAATTCGAAACCCGACCCTAGCTTAAAGAGAGTCTAGAAAAGGAAGGTTTGTACAATATAAAATAAGAAATCAGTTTTTCAAGACACTAACTATTACATGTACTACAATAAAAACTAATAATTGGTTCTTTTTTATACAATATTTCCATTCATCACAGAATATTTTATTACCAGATTATGTAATAGCTACTTTAGTATGTTAGAAAGAGTGTAAAGGCTATTGTGATAGCCACTAGTCAGTGTTAAAAATGAAATTTTAAAATGCCAAAAACGACATTCTGCTCTGATGTGCCCCGAAGATAAAGTTTTAGAATCGGTAGCCTCTGAAGCTCCAGTAATTGGTTCTCAATCTCAATCAAAGGTTGAAAATCTTTGCAATCACACTTATTATGAAGTCTTGTTGCAAACACTTGTAGAACTTATTAATAGAAGTTCTAATAGATGTGTGAGAGCAATAATCGATACTGGTTCACAACGATCCTTCATCATTAAATTTTCTGTTGAAGAAATGGGTTTTCCAGTTTTCCATGCTCTTTTTAGTGGGATGCAGTCAGAAGTAGTTCAGCATAACAGCTACAATATCAGACACCAATTTGAACAAGAAATATTCTTGTAATTTTAAAGTGTTAGATCATTTGCAGTAATATTGTTTCTATATGAGAAGGCCATTGGCAAGGAGAACTCAAAGAACTTGGAATTGAAATTTCTGATAGAAAAGACGAACCAATAGAAGTTCTTATTGGAGGAGATAAAGCAGGGAAATTATTCACTAGCAAAAAATACATACTTAGCAGTGGTTTGGTAGCCTTAGAAACAAATATTGGATGGAATTTGATTGGATTAATATTTCTTATCTTTGGAAACTAGATATTCTAGGAATTACCGAGCCTGTAGTTCAAAAATGCAAAAAGAACTTGATTTACCAGTAATTGAACATTTTACGCAAACTGTACAGGTCGATACACAAGGTAGATACGAATTAGCTCTACCGTGGATAGAATGACATCCTCCACTGCCATCAAATTTTGATACTGCCTTAAAAAGATTGGATAATTTAATAGTAAAACTTAAAAAGGACCATTATTATCATGAATACGACAAAAATTTTCTCTGAATAGTTAGCAGATGGTATTATTGAAAGAATTCCTCAGGATGAAGAAGATTCTAATAGAGGACATGACGATGTAGATGACAATTTTATAATAATGACAGTTCTAATTATTTATAAAAATCAATATTCCGTTGGAGCAGTACGAAAAGGAAGTGGATGAAATAATGGAATGTATTACTAAAAATAACTCTGAAACTTTGTTAGTCGGGGACATAAATACGAAATCACCAGCATGGGAAGCTTAACAAGAAGACACGAAAGGAAGATATTGGACGAGCTATTTCTCAGCCCTGGATGTGGTGGTGCTAAACGTGGGTGGGGAACCTACATTTGTAAGGGGGACAACAAAATCACATATCGATGTGAGCGTATCAACGAACAGGTTATCCAGATAAGTTACAAATTGGCAGGTGCTGGAGGAAGATAGTCATACTGAACACAGATATATATATTTTAAAGTAGGAAATACTAGAAAGGGAAAAATAAAATATAAAACAAAAAAACTAATAGACGGGGAAACTTTTAAATGCTCCATGGAACTAAGAATGGGAAGTGGTAACATAGAGATGTAAGATTTGAAGGCTGTACTAAAATAATTAAAAATTCATATAGGGATAGTACGGAGGAAACCACTAATAGAAGAGAAAGAAATATACCTTACTGGTGGAGCATTGATATACAGCGAAAGAGAGCAACGTGTAATAGAGTTAGAAGAAAACAAACAATGCTAGCGGGAAGAAGAAACGTAAACCAGAATGAACCTGGCGAAATTAGTAGGGACCTGAAGGAACATCGGAAAGAACTAGGAAAAATGATAAGGGCTTCGAAGAACAAACACTGGAAAGACATCTGCAGCGAGCTGGAAAATAACATATGGGGTAAGGGGTATCAAATAGTGACGAAATGCCTGAGACACGAAATGCCTTTTGAACTACTTCCGAGCACAAAAAGGCGAATAATGCTGGAACTGTTTCCTAGAACAAAAGATGCATGGCTAGAGAAGAGGACAGAAGAATAAATAACCCCTTTCTCTATAGAAGAGTTACATGAGGTAGCAAACAGAATGAAAAACGGCGCCGGGTCTGGACGGGTTATCCAATGAAATTATCAAAGAGGTAGTGAAATTATGGCCAGATTAGGTATTAAGATTCCTAAATGGTCTTTTATCGAAACAAGAATTTCCAAACGAATGGAAGGTATCTAAAGTGATACTATTACCTAAAGGCGGAAAAAGCTTTCGGGACCTTAAAACGTTTAGACCAATTTAGACCCTACAGACTCGGTTACAGGTAGAAAACATGGTGAAATGGTGATTGAATCTAAGGAAAATTGGCAGGTGATGACGGGAATGATATAAACGATTATGGAAGTTAAAAAACGGGAGGTGTAAAAATAAGAACAGAGCCATGATGTTATGCTTCCCGGCAGTTCCATGGCGTGTAACAGTAAGAAGGTTAGGGGGTTTTAGTCGAGGATAGCACCCGACACTACCAGTTGTATGAAACAGCAGTTGGTGTCAAGCGGTTTCCCCCTTGGGAAAAAAATAGGTAGTAGTAGCTACTAACAGTCGCAGTCGCCGACGATTTGAAAATGAGTAGCAAGAAAAGTTAAACATGTTCAATTTTTTAGCTCTAGTAGCTAGCTTCGAACGTAACAGTAGTGGCGAGCAACTAGCATAGCAGTAGCAGTGTGTTTGTAATGATGGCACCTCGACAGTTGGCTTTGATTGGATAAAATTAATAATTCGTACAAAATAGCTGAACTTAAGTGGTCCAGCAATGAAATAATAATATTTTATGCTTAGCTTTATTTGGACCACCAGACTGAGAGGTTTTCTGCTTGAACCGTCTTAGCAGATGGCGCGGCTCACATTTTTACTAACTACATACTCTAGGGCTGAGCTAGAGAATAAGTTGCCAGTAGAGCGTCCCAAAGCTGAATACCTCTAAGTAACGTCTTTATAAAGAGTCGTGGTAAGTTCAGTCCTAAGTTCGCTGTGGTATAAAATAAAAATTTATAAAATAAAAAATTTTGCGAAAGATTGAATCTCTTTTAAAGCAATATAAGATCATTTTCTCTGGACAAGGAGATTTATATAATTCGAATAAGTTTATAGTGGTTTAGACCTTTCAGATCTACCATCTGTTTTTTAACACTCCTATTTTCTCTATAGCTACATTGCCTCAGTAGCTTCGATCAAGATGTAAAGAAATCTATTTAATATATTAGGATAAGGCAATAGGAGGGATAACGGCATTGATTACGTCAATAAAGTAGCGCCTGTTGAAGAGATAGATTTATAAAACTGTCATAAAAAAAATCCATTCAAAACATTTGCGAGTTATAATGCCAGCTTCGTTTGACTTTTTCGTTTCCCTTACCTCAGTTGCCCTCTTCTCTATAATATCACCAAATGTCGTTACCCCTCCCATTTACTTATACTGCTAGTGTAGCCGTAGCCGCAACCTTGAGAAGAATCGTTACTAATATTTAAATTTTAGGAGTAACTGCAATCTTCATAATTTTTTGTTAAACTTATTGAAAGATCAAAAGATTATGAGAATTTTCTCTTAAAAACAATGTATTTATTAAATATTATTCTGTGTAAACCCACTTTCTTTCTGTCTTTTAATTATCAGTGTTTTAATAAATTAGATCATAGGTAGGCAACCTAAAATATACGTATCACAGTTAGCTTTGCAATTTTAAATTTCTTCAGTTGTTGAATCTGTTCTTTATATAATAAAGAATGGAGTTTAACAGCGAAAATAGATTTAGTGATAATATATCGATAAATAATTAAATTAATTGGTTCTTGTACAAAATGGTTCAAAGAATAATCTATCTAAATACCACTCGACCTGTAAACTCGTGATTAAATCACATTTTAGCTTTTTACAAACAAAAAACTTTTATTTTAAGGACTATTAACAACATTTTTATTTAATTTGAAATACTGTTTGTACCCGCTTATTCTCTGTCTTTCAAAACCCTTTAAACCAATCCTGTATGTATTTAAAGTTAAGTAAAAGATTGAAGGAGAATATCCAAGAATATTTCCCGAATATTGCGATGGCTGTAAATACGTTGTTGTCGATATATTTATCATTTCAAATGGAAAACTGTTACATGCTTCAGATCACTTTGTTACCCAAAAAATGTGACACCGTATCAGTATCATACATTTCCCCCAGATAAAATTTACGACTCTTACTTTAACAACAAATGGAATCATAATTCATTTACGAGAAAAGTTATGGCCGTAGCATTTTCAAATTTTCCACCACATAACCCGCATTAAGATTTAGATACGCGTCCGCATTTACGGTAAGGAGAAAGAAAAAAAAGAAAAAAAAAGAGAAAAAGAAGAAGACGTTAAATTATGGAGTGTAAAAATAAGCGATATGTGGCCTGATCCTTTTATTGCTTTTCGAGCCGTAAATTATCCGGACGGCGGCGGCGGGGAGGTGGAGACGCGCGGAAAAGAATTACGACGTTCGGATGGTTAAAAACACTTCAGGGAGAGAACTTTCCACAGTATCAGTATCTCTATTTCATCTCTGAAATATGTGCAAGCTGTTTTTTTTCTGTTTCTTTCAATCGCATCAACTTTTCTACTGTTTCGTATTTGGCGTTCCAAAAAGCTAAATCATCAATAACCCATTTATAATTGTTTTTAATTACTGTGAAAATATTACTATTCAAATTCCAAAATTAGTTTTTGAATTTTAAATGCTATTCTTCATTTTAAATCTAAATACATTGCTGAACATAAAATTAAAGTCACCCTTGTATCAGTTTTTAATTATAAAAAGTCAAAGTCAATTTTATTGTGTAAAAAAGAAAGTGAATTATAAATAGAGGTTAGTTATAATGTCTTATGCATAATGTCTAAACACCCCCGTGGGGTAGCGCCGCTTTTGGAAGCTGTCTAGATCCAAATTTACATATCTGGTTGCAGCTTTTTTGACCTGATGTGTAATGTTTGTGAAAGGGCCAGAAGAATGGAAAAGGAAAGTTATTGGTAGGACCATTGAGCAGAGTATGCTGTAAGGAGCGGAAATGTGGGGTAAAAAAGCGGGGATCTATGCGAGGATAAAGCCAGATACAGAGAGAAATTCTGTTGAGGATGGTGCAGGAGTACAAGACAGTGGGTACAATAGCATCAGCTGTGCCCTTTGGACTTGATGACTGGGGCAAAGAGACGAAATAGAGGAAATAGAGAGAAGATGGAAGGGGTATGAAGTTGCGTTAAAAATAGCAATTAGGAGTAGAAGTGAGTGGATGGACCGGAAGTTTGGGGTGAAGATGTGAACTACTTCTTGACCCAGGTGCTTACTGGACATGAGTCAAGCGTGGCGTATCTACATAAGATTGGGGAGAGAATGGCATGTGTAAGAGGTGTGAGGTAGAGGATGATGAGGAATACAGGTTTAGATGTCGACAGAACGTGTTAAAGCAGTTGGACAGGGAACTTGGAGAACATGGTGAAGATAATATTGAGAGGGGAAAAAGAATGGGTGGAGGTAAGCTAAGCAGTGGTATAATTATAGGAAGAGAACGTTCTTGATGACGTGAGTGGCATAAATGTTTTCTGTAGAGTGTGAGGAACTGCCCGTCTTTATGTATGATTGGGTAGTGATTCCGAGGCGGGGGCTAGAGCCAGTTTTTGAGGTGGGTTAGGTTGGCAGGCATCTTATCGGGGATGAGTCTAACACAGTTGGGTTTTGGATAAGGACCCATCGAACCTAAGTTTCCCATCTTACCCCGAAAGAAAAAGTTTTTTGATCTATCCCTTTTTTCTGTGCGGCTGTGATTCCTAATTCATTTAAATCCTGTCATTTTGATTCATTTGAGTCATTTTGACCTCTTTTCCTTCCTGCTGAAGTTATCAAGTTTATTGCATTATCTTCTACTGTTCTCTATATACGTTCCAACCATCTTAGTCTTGGTATTTTTATTTTTTTAACTATATCTATTCCACTTAGTTCCTCATTTATTTCATAATTTAATCTACTCCCTATTCAACCTCTCCTATTTTCCTTTGGTCTTAGTGTTGCTCGGATTTTTTCTCTGCTCTTCTCAAGTTTTCTTCATCGACTTTAGTCATTCTCGGCTCCGTACATTATTGTTGGTCTTATTAATGTTTCGGACAATCTTATTTTTTCTCTTATTTAGTTTGATCTTGTTTCATCACTTGAAAGGACAATTCCAAGGTACTTATATTTACCGACCTCTTCAAAGTTACATCGTGCAATTTTAACTTTTTTATCATTTGATTAATATTTTTGATTAATTTTTATTTATACTCAAGCCTATTTATACTTTTCTTTCTTCTTATATGAGTTCCTCTACCAATTGAGATAATATGTCTCTTCTATGTGCTATTATTACCAAATTATCGGCGAAAGCTAAAATTTGATCTTTCTGACTGTTCCTTTCTTCATGTTTCTAGTTTCATATTCTATAGTTATATTACAAAGTGTTGTTGATAGATTGTCTCCCTGTGGTACGCCTTTTATTTATTTATTTATTTATTTATTTAACGGATATACCATTTTACAAAAAAAAATAAATTACAATATGTGTGAGAACTGATAAAAAAAAGACTTAAAATATAGATTAAAAAAAATTTAAATATTAACACAATAAGTAGGTACAATTCACAATTTTTAAAAATGTAAGTTCTTAATTTGGCGCTTAAATGACGATAAAGATGAGTCAAATAACTGTATGCTAGAGTTGTGTTTGTTAGCAATCCTAAGTATTTTTGAAATAGTTTCATTCTGTGCATAATCTGTGGAGTGAAATGAGATAGTGAATTGTTCTGAGATGCGAGTTCTTCTGCTTGTATTAAAGTTCACCAGCTTCAACAAATCTGGACAACAAATTGCACCATTAAGCAGTTTATGAAGAAAGCACAGAGATAGTTCCATTCTGCGATGCTCCAGGGAACTCAAGTTAAGTGATGACAAAACATTATCGTAATTGTTACTACCTCCTGGAATACCCATCTTATATGCCGCGAATTTTAAAAATTTATGTTGAACAGTTTCAATCAAATTTATATCTCTTTGACGATAGGGATTCCATAGGACACAGTTATATAAAAATGATTAAAAGATCTCAAAATGAAGCCTAACATTTTCAACGCCTTAGATATAATTAAGGAGTAATGAGACTGGAATGATAATTTGGGATCCAATGTTACACCCAGATCTTCTATAGTGTCAGCTTTATGAAGCGGATGATTGTCTAACATGTAGTCGAACTGAACTGGGATAAAGTTTCTATGGAATGTAATTTGGTGACATTTCTTTGGGTTTAGATTAAGAAGATTTATTTTACACCTCCTGACGAGGTTATCAATATCAGCTTGAAGTGATCTGGCGTCTTCAATGGTTTTTATGGCACGAAAAATTTTAAAATCGTCTGCAAAAATAGATATTTGTGACGAAACTATAGCCTCATTAACATCATTAACAAATATGTTAAATAACAAGGGACCTAAATGAGAACCCTGCGGCACACCCGAGGAAACAGATATCGCTGAAGAGATGGAGCCAGCATATCTAACATATTGTGTGCGTTCTCTAAGGTAACTGCTTAGCCATGAAATCATGGAGCCAGCAATACCTATAGAGTTGAGTTTTGCTAACAAGAGTGTATGGTTAACACGATCGAAAGCTTTTGTAAAATCTGTATATATTGCATCAACCTGAGAACGCTGTTCAAAAGTACCAATAATGAAGTTTTGATAAAGAACTAAATTTGTGACAGTAGATTTGCCGGAAGTAAATCCATGCTGCTCACTATTGATTAAAGAATTAGTATCCCATGATTTTTTGTGACAATACATTCTTATAGCTTTGGAATCTCTGATTCAATGTAAATGGGCCTATAGTTTTTGATATCCTCCTTAATATCACATTTATAAATTGGACTAAGAAAGCTTTCCTTCTAAAAAGCTGGGAAAACGCCTGAAGATAGTTATTTATTTCAATCTCATCTGTTTTTGTTTTAACACTCACTCTTATTTGGTTCACTATCATTCTTCTTAAATTAGATGGTACTTCCAGCTTTTTTAATATTTAAAATAATTCTATATTCATTTTAGATTCATTTGCTTTCTCCATTATTTGTTTCACTATGTGCATTACAACTGTTGTAGATTTGCCTTTTCTAAACCCACATTGATATTGGCCGATTTTATTATCAGTAGTGTCCTGTATTCTTTTTTGGAGTATGATTGATAGTTTAAACACTATACTAAGTAGGCTTTTTTTAATAAACAGATAAGACATACATTTGCCACAAACTTATTAATTTATTGTAAAGTTTAGTAGTTTTTTTTTCTGGTTTTTCTATATGATTGCACAGTTATACTGATCTTGCAAGGACATTTCCTTAGGGCTATTAATATCTACGCTATCTACTTTAATACATAGTTTTTTAAATCAAAAACCATTAAACACGATTTCTAGTTACATTTGTTCAATTATGTTCATTTACTTTTATTCCAGCCCCGGTATCTAAATATACATATATATGTTTTTTAAATCAAAAACACTTAAACAATAATAAATCTATTTCTTAGCAATCGTATAAATTTATCGGCTGTGACATTTTTATTACATACTGTTTTGACCTCGATCACAACAGAGGCATAAATTAATCGTACAATAATTATATTTTTTTATTGCTCATACATTTATACATATTAAAGTCGATTATTCATTGGTTTGATTGATTATCCTTCTGTCGTTCATGAATTAATAAATGTTCTCTCTTAGACGATATAAATTATTAGTATCGAAGAGAAAATATAAATGTACGACTTCATTAATGATTCTTTGTCGATTGGTAAATTAAATTTTATTACTTCCCAAGAATTATTTATTGATAATAAATTGTAGTTTGAAAAGTTATTGAAACGTTATTACAACGTATTATATTTAATATTTCCTTTGTTTTAAATTGCTTAGGACTCCATGACTTGTACACTTTTCCAATTATTGTTAATATGGATATTAATATTTTAAAAATAATACATACTGTATACTTTCAGGAAAAGTTTTTGAACGCCAAAGATACTACGTACAATGAAGTTACAGTAAGGATAATAAACAACTAAAAGTTTGACCAAAACTTCCTTCTTTTATTTAAAAAATAGATATTTAATGAAATGACAACTGTTTCGCTAGAGAATTAGCATCGTCAGATTGACATTTCATTTTAAAATCTATTTAAAAAAAAGTGGAAGCTTAGTTTAAAAGTTTAGTTATTTATTATTCTGAGTAACATGGACTTCTACAAAGGGTTAGTACAATGGGGTTATAGTAGATAAAATGGTTACATGTATAAAAATTGGGATGCAAGCTTTCCCTTCCTGTAATATTTCACAAAAATCCATTCTAATGTATATCTCCATTTTCCATAAAAAACTGTTATTTATTGATTGTTATGACAACAATAATTAGATTTTTGAATCATTATTATTTGTAAAATTAGATATTGGTTATTATAATGTTATCAAATGTACACCGATATGTTATTGCCTTAGGCTATTGATTAGGAATCTCTAGTGCAACTGTGAATTGTTTTGAAGAAAAGTTTCCTAAAAGAAACGATGTTGAACGATGTTGTCCGACTAAATATAATAAAGTCTGGTAAAGTATACCAAAAACAATAACAGTTATTAAAGAAAATATTATTTTAAATTTACATGATCCAGATCTAGGATTATCCTTAAGATATTTCCCTCTAAAATTAGTATAATTGTGCCATGAGAGAGAGAGAGAGAAATATGCTTTATTGTCAACCAGAATTTAACAAATTTTATGGACAAAGCTAAATAAAAATAACCTAATATCTAAATATCAGTTAACAATAACTGATCGGTCACAATAAAAATCATTTAAATAAATAAATAAAGAAAGGAAAAAGACCAATGTCAATGTCACAAATTATTTATTGTTATTAAAGTTTTTCCGTTGTTATAAAGCTACTAGTTTCGGTCTAATTTAAAGACCATCATCAGGCTAAAAAGAGTACATAGGTAAATACATTAGACCTAACAGGAAACAAATTCAAATAATCTTACCTGTGAACAGTTACATAAAATTCAGCAAAATTATGAGTGTATTGTGGACGCAAAGTCATTTAAAAAAAAGAGTGGGAGAGGGTAGGTTAATGACGTTGAAAAAAAATTTTTAAAATTAAGTATCATTATTATTATAAGTAACAAGCTTATTGAGAAAAGGAAATTAACTAACAGTAAGAAAGAATGGGGAAAAATTATTCATTTTCATTTCAAGTACTTGACAAAACTGACGTAAATGATATGAGCCAACAGCCTCCAAAGAATAACGGAAATTGAAAAAACGGTCTATCTATCTTCTAAGACACCATTATGAGACGAATCTCTGTGGTATCCAATGAATGATATGATAGAAACCTCGTAGTCTCTTACGCAGATATGATGATAGTAAAGGTCGAATTTGGACCAATAAATTTTATCCAAAAAGATTGTGTCTCTAACAAGAAAACCGGTAAAATTGACCCAATTACTGTAAAAAAATATTTCTAATAGAAATCGAAGGGTCCATGACCCAAAATAAATAAGTAGACGGAAATCCCACATTAAAATAATCACAGAACCACGTGAACAGCACACTATGTGATGGCGATACAAGATAAGTTGTAAGTAAAGCATAGAACACAAGAAAACTAGACAGAAGTCAAATCATAAATCATTAACCACAGAACACTATGACATTCGCAGTAAACCCAGTGCCATAGTTGACAAGAACAGATTAAAAAATAAAATTGCAACCACAAAACAATTAGGTATAATATATAAATATAAATTTACAATATCCTAATCAGAAGGATTAGTTGTATAGTAATTCAAAGGTGTAACAAATATTGATAAATGTAAAATTTTAAAAACGATGTTATCCATGATCTATCGACAAGTATCGAATTAAAAAGTCTAAGATACACCACAGAATTCAGCTACTTTATAGTATGGTCTCTCCTGGAGGTATGCTTTAGTCAATTTGCGAAATTTAATACAAGGATTGGTGGCTTTTGTGTGTGTTGGTAGAGAGTTATACATTTTTCTTGCATTATAAATAATAGAATGTTTTATAAGACTGGAGGTGGGCATAGTCACATGGAGTGGTCCCTGCTTCGAGATAAGGTTAGATTTACGAACTAAGCAAACATATTCTTAGATGAGTAGTGCCGGAAGAGTCATAATTTTAAATTTTTTAAAATAGGGTTCACAATGCGCTCTGTGACGTAGGCCTAAAACATAACGTATTGCCCTTTACTGTAGTTTAAAATCAGAGTCAAAAAGATGTACACAACAACACCCCCAGAAAGCTAATCCATATCTTAAATGGGACTCAAACAGAGAAAAGTAGGTTGTTAATGCAATAGAAGAAGTTAGCTCTTTAGAAACGGTTTTTATGGCAAAACACGCAGAAGATAATTTTTTTGTTAATATGTCAGTATTAGTGGACCACTTAAGGGTGTCATCAATATAAATTTCCAAAAATTTAATTGAATTTTTTAATGGTATTAATGTGTTATTTAATGCAATGTGTTGTAAGTTAAATTTGTAAGGTAGAGCAATAGTTTTCTCAGTATTAAAACAGAGTTTATTAGAATCGGCCCAGGATTTAATAATAAGATCTCTGGATATTGTAGAATGTAATGTTTTCATATCTGAATTACTCTAGGTTACACTCGTATCATCTGCAAATAGAGTAATTTTGCCTTCAATCTTTATCTCAGTGATATCATTAATAAATAACGCGAAAATAATTGGACCAAAACCGAGCCTTGAGGTACACCACTATCAATCACCAGGCTTTCAGAATGTTTACCATTTGTGCGCACCAGTTGTCTCCTATTTGTGAGGTAGGAACTAAACCACTCCAAATTAAGAAAGACCACGGATGCCATAAAATTCGAGCTTGTTTATCAAAATCTTGTGGTTAACAAGACATAGAAAAATCAGAAGACAACCACATTGTGCTAATCTTTAGAATAACTTAATGTATTTGTAGTACATTTTTGTTTTAATATACAAAATTACAGCACATTTATACTGATCTTAAAGATTCTAGATATGAATATATGTAGTATAACCCCTTATGCCTAAGAATATCTGGGATATTTTAAAATTTAGGTATTAATATTCTACTAATATTTTTTATTTTACAGGTACTAATTATTTTATTTATTTTATAGGTACTAATTGTAGTTAAATTTGAATAAGGATAAGAAGTATGAAGAAAGTCCCGCTGTTCCTGGAATCTGTATTTCTTGAAGGTTGGATGGGCCCTACCTGTCAAGTCAAGTAGGTGATAACGTCGCCAGTAGGCAGCTCTCTCAAATTAGCATGTGTTAGTCAGTTCTCACCAAATACAGAAAATATGAGAGAGTATCCAAAATTCACAAAGGACGTGTTTAAGTGTCTCATCTTCTTGTTTACATTCTCCACATAGTGGAGTGTTAGATTTCTTAGCTGCTCTGCTATCCGGATACTTTAGAAGTTCTTTGGAATCGTGTGCAATATTTTTCTTCCTATTTGCCCTTGACAGTGCCTGATTCTGATAAGCTGTTGAGAGTGCCAGGTCCAAAAATTTTTTGGAAGGCAGCTTTTCTAGCTAACCATTCAGCTATGCGGTTGCCTTTTGAGTTTCCATGACCTTCATACACCATATTGTTGTTGCAGGCTTTGGTAACGGCCATTTGACAATTCAGTAGTATGAGCGAAGCGAATTCTGCAATTCACATGAGTGCCTTAAAAGGTACTTGTAACACGTATATCATACAATATTTTTTCTACAAACGTTCAAATAAAATATTTTAAAACTCCCTTTATACAAAATTCGATCTGTTGCTATATTTTTGGTCGGTACAAATAAAATAATAAAACTTTTTCTATTGTAACATCTCTATCGTCATGTCACCTTGCACTATTAGTCGACCGTAAACGATACCGCGATTATTAACGTTACAACCGACCCCGAATCACTGTTAAAGCTACCTTATTGACGTGTAACTATGTAGTCGTCTGAACAAGACCAAACAAAAAAAGCGTATCCCGCTTGCAATTGAATGTGACGAACGCATCCCTTCTGACAAATGACACAAACACGATTACCGTCTTGAGCGAGACTATATATAGACGAGTATGATAATTTTATATCCCTTCTCAACTAATGCCCATTTGAAGAGTCGGAAAAGCGTTCTAGTATCTTGTCTTGTGAACTTTGCTTTTTGGTTGTTGGAAGACACAACCCGCTAAGTCACCGCTAAGTTACCGCTAAGCTAGAGCTAAGTTCGAGCCAAGCTTAGGCTAACGCGTTGTTGAAAGCATCCTTTGGAAAGGCCCCATGTGGAGATAGTTCTTCAAACCATTTGGAGCTGATGTTGAGGCCACCGAAGCCTAAATCTAAACCACTTCTGAGTCGTTAAGAAAACCTCTATCAAGCTGCCAGAACCAGTAGATAAACACCCAGAAATTTTCTCCCCTAATTCTCTACGAAGAAGCTAAAGCTGCCCTTCTAGACAGTACAGAAACCTAAAGTTAAGTCCACTATTTCAATTCCTTTCTATTCTTTATCAGGAAATACAGTTTCAATAAATAATCAATATTTTTGAAAAAACCGTTTCATTTAAATACCTTAGACTATAAGTCTTAAGGGTGCAGCGTGGGCGGTCTTTTGTTCTAAGTAGCTTCCTTATTTGTTTGTTTAATTAAACTAATTACAAGGTGTTTCTATCTTTCTCACCTTAGTTTGTTTGTTTAATCGAAAACGTACAAAAAGATAGGGGCGCCCTTGATTACTTATACATCCCAATCCTTCCTATAGTAAGCATTAACTTGGAGTTGAACCACCCTCTGGAGAGGGTCTCATAGCCGGGATCTCTTTTGGAGAGTTTTGTAGTTACAAATTGGCTCCCAGCCACTATATACCCGGAATTAATGACAATAAGTGACGGTAAAAATATAATGAGAAACCCTGTACATGTAACTTCTGGTTCCTGTAACAAAAACATAAAATTGTCTACTTAATTAATATTAAATAATCATTAGTTGTAAAAACTGCAATCTCATCTATAGAAACTCGTCAAAATAACTATTCGGGTACGCCTATGTTTGTTCTTTAATAGAATGGCGTTAATTATCGAGCGGTCGATCTTGAAAGTATTCATCAGTCGTAAAAAGCATTAATTAGAAGGAATACGTGAAACATATTTCAACAAAGAACATAATGTAATTAGCACGATTAATACCATGTTAAATGATAGCGATGAGTTTGTTCCCAGGTATGGTATTAGTCAATCCAATTCGTCAGTTTGTACAGGACAGAACTGGGTTTTCAAATAAAAAAATGAAGAACAAAATCTAGAAATAACTTAAAGTAAAAGGAAGTATAATCAGCCAGGGAACGAATTAGGAAATAGTTATTTGTAAAGCGATTGACAAAATGACTGACTTTGTAACACGAGTGCAGTTTGCAAATAGCTGTTTATGCCATCAGTTACAAAATGCCTAATTTTGTGTAACGCGTTAGATTTTTGAGGAAAGAACAAAGTGAGGGTCGCAAAAACTCACAAGTTACACAAAATTACTTTTCGTCACGTATTGCATACAAGATTTTTTCTAATTTTGAAGAAAGTAATAAAAAAATTAAATTTAATATAATTGATAAAAATTTGGAAAACATTAATTTAGTTTGTTGCTGTTACTTCATGTAACATTTTGTAAAAGATTCTAGACGGAAGGTTTTTAGCGAGATTGTTATATGTTTAGTATTATTTTTTAAAAATGATTGATTCAAATTCTAAGAGCTACCAAGCGATATTAAAGAGGCAGCAGGTAATGCTCTATTATCAGTAATTCCCAAAAATTCAAAGGCAGTTTGTGATTTGGTATACCAAAAATTTGTTACGTGGTGTGATGAGAAGAAATTTAAACATGTTAATGGGAAAGTTTTACTTGGATATTTTGAGGGTAAGAAAGTTTCCACATTATGGACACATTACTCAATATTAAGGTCTGAACTAAATCTGAAAAGAATATTAAAAAATATACCTACTAATTTGGTAACACATTATATTAAATTAAAAGGCAAGTGGACGGGTACAGGGCTAAAAAGTCAAAAGTTTTTATTAAAGAAGATTTTGCCAAATTTTTTTAAGAGAGGTGAAATGCTATTATGCACGGAGTGTGAGACTCCAGTATACACTGTATACCCACTAAAACACCTTTCTTCTTCAGCATGAGATCGGTATCGTCGTATAGGACATTCATCAGTCTCAAGCTTGCCTTTTCTATCTCTCTGTCACTTCCCTTCTGTCTCTCTCTTTTTTCCTCATTATTTCTCGTATGTGTCCATGGATGGCGTTAAACGTACTCTGGAAAAAATTTTCGTAAGTTTTTACCTAGTTAACCACTCATGACTTTGAGTTAAGGAAAATTAATCGAAATATAATGTTAATAACCGAAAAGTTGTGTAGTATAACTGATTTCGAAATTCTGCTACATTCGGTTATATCTGAAATATTCTTTTAAGCTTAACTGAAGCAGTAAGTTTAGCATCCTACGTCATAAATGTTACAATTGTTAACTCAAAGTCACGGTTAGTAAAATGAACTACTTTTTAGATTGAAGTAATCGAAATTATAATTCGTCTAATTGAAATATATTTAAGATTATTTTAGGAGTAGTTAACTTTAATTTCATTTTAATAATACCAATAAAGCAATGGAAACAAGTAGGTATATGGGAAAAACAACGTAGAAAGTGAGATAAAGGAAAAATCTTTATTCATTTATTTATTAAATAAATGGTTAGTTGATTATGAGATAAAAGAACGAAATTAATCCATTACATAACCACACAATAAGATATAGGTATGTTAAATGTATTAATGCAACTAAAAAAATGTAAAATTAATTAGTATTAAATAAAAACGCAAATATTCTTTTTCACTTAAAAAAACCATACCTATTTTTCTATTAAGGTACCTATTGAATAGTCCAATTACAATAATTGTATTTTCCGACTAAGTAATAGTGATTTTTCGAATAATTAATTCTCCTCTACAATTAGGTAAATCTGCTATTCGATTACGCAACGGTACTTTTCGGTTACCTAACTTTGATTTTCGGTTAATAATCATCCCCTTCAGTTATACAACTAATTTTTACGGTTACGCAGACCGTACTGTTCGATTAAGCAACAACACTTTTCAGTTAAGCTGTACCTAACGATCAAAACAATTTCTTTCAAATTTGTCGGTTGTATTGAAATTCATCAGCTTCCATTATAAATGTTATAGTTTATTCCGATAAATTTACATTAATTTAAACAAAAGTGGTAAAATATTAATGCCTACTTTTATCGGGTATTCATATGTAATGTTTACACTAGTTTACCTCTATTACCTCGTTTAATGTGAATGCGGTTTTCGGCTATGTAATTAGCGGTGTATTTTTTATCCTTATCTGGCAACTCTGTATCAGGCCAGCAAAAGAGTGAAGTTATTCATTATTTATCTAGGGTGTGTTTAAGTTTTGGTCTTTATAATTGTGTAACCTAGTGGAATTGGTGAAAAATTTAGTGTGATCTTTACAATTAATTAATAACTATTTAATAAAAGACAATTATTGAAATTACTGCAGAATGGAAGAACTTTTGAAACAGTGGGAATTTGAGGAGCTCATTCAAATATTTAACAGTAAGTTTAAATTTCTTTAATTTGTTAGGTACTATCAATCTATGTAAGTATTTCATCTATTTCTTTTTAACGTTACTATATATAAATATTTGCAAATGCTTCATTAAACGGTTTAAAAACTGTGCTTTTTTGCTATTAGGAGAAACAATTGATGAAGAAACCATGAAAGGGCTTAGTGAAAATGAGCTTTCCCAATTAATTACTAATATTGGCATGCGGTCGAGATTTAGAAGCATGGGTGAAAAGTGGATCATTATATTGTATTTATTATTTGTTTTTATTGGAAGCGTTTTTTTTTATTTTGATTATATTATGTCTATTTATGTAAATATATTATATATGCATTGTTAACAATTTGTGTATTTTTATTCTCCTTTTATGATTCTCACACAAAGAAAAAATTTTACCAAATCGATTTTTAATTTAATTCGTATGTTATATCTTTGCTATTTTTAAAATAACTATGTAAATTTCCAATATACGCATTTGCTGAAAATTTTATATTTTCATATACTTGGGTAAAAATTAAAACAAAGTAATAACATATGATTTAGATTAGGTAAATAATAAAATCGGTTAAGAAATATTCTCTATTATGATTACTTTAATTATGAAAATACAGTTAACATTAAGAGGGATTCTGGATTAAACTAAACCTTAAAGAAGTGTTAAAAAATATTGAAACTTCAATGAACATAAGTGAAAAGCTACTTTATGAGTACTCAAATGTACAGTTATAATTTCTACACTATTAACAATTGTTAACTAAAAATTCGGCTTAAATAATCCAAAGAATCGCATATACATCTAAAATGTACGTTTAACTTTAAGCGAACATCTCAGTTAAGTAATTATATGCCGAGGATGTTCAACAAAAATCTTTACAGTTGCTTAACACAAAATGTACGTTGGGCAATGGTAAATTAATTACGTCATAGTCTAATCGAAACTTTCAGTTAAGATATTTAAAGTTAAAGACACTTTAAAATTTCAGTTAATAACCATATGCCCCAAAAGTAGTTGCTTAACTGAATTATTTTTTCCCAGAGTATTTAGGTCTTTTACCATTGTAGTTATTATATTGTCAGCTGTTAATTTCATCTCCAATTTGTATCCCAATTTCTTTCCTTTCATTATTAAAATGTTCGCAGAAGTATGCCCAGCTGTGTCCACTTCTCCGCAGTATATGCATATATCTTCGTTAGACTTGCCAAATTTTTAGTGGAAGATGATAACAAAGAATACTTAATGGCTAAGGTTGCAATAATAATTGGAATGGCAGAAGCATGCAAAAAAACAGAATTAACATTTCTTCCAGTTGAAAATGTTATAGACGAAGGAAGCCATTTTCGTGTTGATATCCCACCTTCATAAACAAAAGTTATACAGCAGTTTGCAATTACCACTGGAGACATTGAAAATATGAATCTCGTTGAAATATTAAGAAAATATATTAAGTTGCGTCCCCAGGTTCTTAAACACAACAGATTTTTTGTAAAATATGCGAATGGGAAATGTACCAGAAATCCTGTGGGAATTGACACATTTAGCAGTCTGCCAAAAGTTATTGCACAATTTCTTGGTCTTTTAAATCCTTTTCTATATACTGGCCACTGCCTCAGAAGCTCTGCCACTTTCCTAGCAGACAGTGGCGCTTGTATTTTAAAATTGAAGAGGCATGGAGGTTGGAAATCTACCTCTGTTGCGGAGGAATATGTTGAAAATTCCATGAATAATAAAAAACTTACAGTGCAAGAAATATTTGGTGAAACATCTAATGCAATATGTCGTCGGGAATTAATTTGATAATTACAATAATTGTGTTATCAATATTTATAATAATTAATTAACTAATAATTTATGTTTTTAACTTGTATTATAACGGTTTAATAAATAGAATAATTCTTTTTGTCATTAATTTTGAAATACATTTTTCGTCACCAATTGCATAAAATTTTACTTTATGCAACTAGTTACAAAAAGTAAGACGTTTTATAATGTCAATCAGTTTTAAAAAGTGTCACTTTTTATGTCAAAATTAGAAATACGTATTTATTTTATAATTCGCATTTATTTATCTTTTTTAAATAAAATTATTCAACAATTAGTACTTTTTATGTTCATTAGATTATGTTGGTACTTACTTAAATGACATATGTCATATCAAGTTTGAAATTTAAATTTGATTTTAATATTAAATTGGAGTGATAAATAATTTAAAAAAATATAATATACTAAAATATAAATAAAAACAATTTAAGGGAAAATGGAAGAATCTTAGTTAATTTCAAAATGGTCTAATAAAATGCACACAATTACCAACTGTGGCACAAAAAATAACTAGACGAGTGTGGAAGAAGATTTCATTTCCACACTCAGTTGAGTGTTACAATGAAGTCTATTGTAAACGCGAATTATAAAATTATAAAAGATACTAATGAATTAGTAAAAAAATAATAATTTTTTGTTTTGAGAAAATTCCACCAAACTGTATCTAGAAAAGCTTACAGTTAACAAGAATTTTCGTTTTATTTTATTGTTTTTTTTGTTTTAAAAGAATAATTTACAAATGTTATGTCTTTTTTGTGCAATACAGTAAGAACAAGAACATATCTACCCAAAGAGCTGGAACGCAAAAATTCGAAATAGCTTGGTTATAAGGTTATCAATGAATGTAATGGGCGGGGTGGCTGATGCCTGGCAAGTAGGCCCTTCAGGCCCTTTTTTCCATACCCCAGGTTCTCCGCACTCCGTGTAATCACTCGTTCATCTATCTCAGAATTATTGATTAAAAATCTATAGTTAAATTTTCGTCTAAAGACACCACGCGAGAAACGTATTATTTTGGATTTCACAATACCATTATCAATAGCATATCGTTCTAAAATGGAGAGTTTACGAGAAATATCGATTTCTGATTTACCCACAATTACAAGATCATCTGCGTACAATAAAATAGAGATTTCCCATTTGTTGATCAATGGAAAAATCACGTCAATTTCTAGCCTAGAAATGATCTTCAATATCAGACAGAAATACTTAGTGAGAATAATATAGGACTGAGCGATTTACCCTGTAGAACGCCAGAAGATACTTCTAATGTTTTCGAAAGTGTATTGGCCGACTTTTATCATAATGGTTGCATTATTATACAAACTGCGGATGCTGCTTATGAAGTTGGAACTTATGCCCAAGGAGTAAAGTTTTTGCCCTAATAATCTGTGACTGATACTGTCGAAAGCTCTTTTGAAATCAATATAAGCAACAAAAACTTCCCTTAAGCTGAAGTTGCAGCTGAATAAGTGAGGTTAAAGTTAACATGTTGTCTATGCATCCACGGGATTTTCTGACTGGCTTTCAGGTATTGCGTTCGTAATGTCTGACCAAGATGTTAAGCGATGGAGTAAGATCGAGGTAAAAAGTTTAGTTAACGAGAGCTATTCCCCTATAGTTACTTGGATCGTTTAAAGGCCCTTTTTTGTGTAGCATAGTAAGAACAATATCCACAATATCCACTTCGTCCTAGCTTTGTCAGGGTAGGCGATTGTTTGTTACGTCTGCCTAAGACCACTGCAGTTAGTTCTTCTAATCCTCTCTTCGCCCATTCCTTGTTGAGGTTGAGTTGAGGTTTGTGCTCTAGTTAGCCCTTTTATTGGCTCGGATCCGTAGCAAGATTTGTTGGCTCCCTGTTTAGCGAGTTCATCTGCCCGCTCGTTGTCCACTATACCGCTATGTCCTGGTACCCATAATAGGGTTACATCCCGTCTTGAGGCCAGGCTATCTGAACAAATGCTGACGGGGCTTCCTGAGTTGTCCCGCTCTTCTTTTAGTTTTGCTGCTTTGAGGATGGTAAATAATTCCGATTTGAAGATCGTGGAGTCTTTACCAATACCATAGCCCCCACGTCTTCTATCAGAAAACCTGCTCCTGACGTCTTCCAAGCGAGAGCCATCTGTGTAATTATAATTTCCATTAATCTGAGAAAAATTACTTAATTTTATTAGTCAGATCGATAATTAAACTTTGATAATTTCATCCGCTACAATTTTTGTTCTGGCAAATTTTTAGTTTGCGATAAAACAAGTAGTTATTCCAAAATTCCTCATTTAATTACCTGTAGTTGAATAACTATTAAAAATATCGAAAAATTGCATGGATGCAAACTTATAGAGAATTTAATAAAGTAAGTTATGACACGTTTTCGATAAAAATTTTATTAACGTCGTAATGGCGTTTTTTCCACAAGGGGTAGGAGGTCGAATTTTTGGATTTAGACTTACATTGACCACCTGAAACCCATACAAAATTCCATGTTTTCCTCTTTAACTGTATAATCAAATCCCAATTTGACGTAACTAGTTCATCAATTTAAAATAAAAAATGTTATTGATAGTTTAATGGGTTTTTTATTAGGTCTAATTGACAAAAAAAAATTGTAAGTCATTCTCCTAAAATAATAAACGCAATAAACTAAAACAAATATTATGCAGATAACAATGAATAAAAATTCCTTTAAAATTTTCTACCTCTAATAAAATATGTAAATAAATTTTATTTTTAAATCGACTATGGGAATGTTAAATAAACGTATGTAGGAAGTAAAAAAATATTGATGGCCAATGCAATCATTTTAAACTGAACGAATTCCATATTTTTTGCGACAGGATCTAATTAAAACGAAAACAAAAGCCATGTATTTACCTGGGAAGTGCGAACCGTTTCCTCACGTCAAATAAATAATTCAGAAGTCATCATATATATCCGACGTTTCCAGAACACATGTCGAATAAATTCATTGTTTCCACAGAACCATAAATCTCGCAAGTTTTTCATTGTTCACTGGCTAGCGATTTACATTTTCTATATCTAGACGGAAAGTGGCTCGTAAATTGCTAAAATGTAGTATGAAAAGCCTCGTATATTTCTTTCTCTACTACGCTTCACTTACAGGGTGTTACCAACACATTTATACAACTTTATTTGAAACATGACGTGGGATTATTTTTTTTAATATTTATTAGCGGTTAAAATTAAGTACCAATTTAAATTTATAGCTTCTGAATATGTGAAAAATAATTATGTAGCATTCAACAAGTTTTTAAATGGCCAAACATCTATTAACATTTATTTATATTTATTGCATCACAAGTTAGATAAACCATAAAATTTATTATATGAATTTAAATTTTAAATGTAAAATGTACTTAATTTAAATGTTACGAGAAGTTTCTATTTCGTGTAATTTTAAAAAATAACTATTTGTTAAGTAGATTTAAAAAATTGTTTAGTTAATTGAGCAATAAAAACAAAAACTACGAAAATTAATTTGATTCTCCCTGCTCCAAGCAACCACAAGATAAGGGATTGCTTTTGCAATATTTCACAAAAAGTTTTAATCCATTTTTTCTTAATATAAATAGGAAACAAACTTAGCGATTGCTTATTACTTATAACATAACATCTTTTTCTTATAAATGGTTTATTATTATAACCCATAATAATCGCAAATGAACCATTTATTTAATTTTTACCTTGTACAGGTATGCTGCTAAGGGGTCACGGACTTTTGATGGAAAATAGTTTGGTCGAATAATATACTAAGTGACATAAAAATCCGAACACCCAGTTTAAATGATTTTATTTTAATGAAATTTAGTGAATTTATTTATTTCACTGAAATAAACAATTGATAAAATTTTTGGCCTTATCAGTTGAAGATTCCGGTTTTTATACTGCTTTATTTGAAATCCACTAACAATGAATATTGTAGCCGTAGTAAAGATCCAAATTTTGCAGATTTTGGTTCTTGACATTCTTTACGATTGGTTACGATGCTTAGGGTACGGAGACCTGTACGATTTCGTCTACTTAGTGAGTTTGATAGGGGTCTTATAGTGGGACTTCGGGAAGCTGGATTATCTTTTCGGGAAATTGCAGTTAGAGTGCAAAGAAGTGTAGACACCGTGGTTAGGTGTTGTCAGGCATGGCTTCGAGAAGGCTGTACGCAAAGAGCAAGGGGCTCTGGACGCCCCCGTAGAACAACAGACCGTGAAGATCGCCGCCTAAGATTATTGGCCTTAGTGGACCGTTTCTCCACTACCAGGTCCTTTGCAAATGAATGGATTGCAGAACACGGAAGACCTATTGGCATACGAAGTGTTTACCGACGAATAAGACGTTTTGGCCTGTTTTCATTCCGACCACACTGGGTCCCCCCTTTAACTCCAGAACACCGACGTAATAGCCTTGAGTGGTCCAGAGAAAGGTCACTCTGGGATCAGGAATGGGACAGTATTGTCTTTAGTGACGAGTCTCGATTCTGTTTAGACATGCACGATGGTCGAGCGAGGGATAGAAGACGACGTGGTGAAAGGAGAATTCCACGGTTTTTTGTTGAAACGCATGTACATCAAACTGTTGGAGTTATTGTTTGGGGTGCTATAGCTTATGGCTCGAGATCACCTTTAATCTTCATTAGAGGTAACATGAACGCGCAGCGTTATATCCAGGAAGTTTTAGAACCCCATCTTTTACCCTTGACAC
Organism: Ophraella communa; assembly: GCA_035357415.1. Lineage (NCBI taxonomy): Eukaryota > Metazoa > Arthropoda > Insecta > Coleoptera > Chrysomelidae > Ophraella > Ophraella communa. The sequence goes on along the minus strand of CM068994.1, from coordinate 13,952,514 downwards.
CCTGGCAAATCCAACTTTCCAACAAGATAATGCCCGACCACATGTCGCAAGAGTCACAATAGGCTTGATAGTGGTCATTTCATATAGCCTAATGCTTCCAGTTTTTTCTCTACAAATTCTTTCTCTGTCTGGCCTAAAGAAATCATGTGCCTATTGAGCATACACTGTCCAGTTAACAGTTCTACTATAATTCTTACTGACTTTCGTCCGTGTGAGAGTAGGTATGCCGTGAAATTTGCCAAATGTCCCTTTATGCACTGTTTGGTCTCTTTTTGTCTAGGTGTACCTTCCAACCATTCAAGAGACTTTTGACTTGCACCTATTCGCTGAGGGGTACTTATTAAGTTTATTTGAGATTCCAAGGATAATTCAGGTCCTATCTCTAGGGTGTTTGCAACTTCCCGAACGTTCTCAATGTCCCTGATCCCCTTGTGCCCCGGCACACAGACAATTGTTAGCCTATTGCGGCTTCCCACCTGGGGCGGTATTCTTGACCGTTCGAAATTTTCAAGGTCCTTCGCAAGTTTGAATATTGCGAACGAACTGAGAGTTTTGCCTAACCATTCTCTATTTACTAGGAGTGGTCTTTGCTGTTCCTAAATGGGTTGTGAATTAATTTTGAAATGATACTGGCATTTACATATCATTTAGCAGTTGGTATTTTCTGTTGTTTGCGTCTGTTGTAAGTTTGGAATAGGATACATGAAGAATCACAGTTTTTAGTAAATTAAGAAGAAATGGCAGAGAAACCAATTCATGACATAAGCAGTTTAATAATATCGATCCTTTTAATGTTTTAAGTGAACATCAATGTTTGCAAACCTTTAGAATTACTAAAGAGCTTTTCAATCGAATTAATTTAGGTCAAAAACAAATAAACTCGATGTTAAAAAATGATTTAATTGACACAATATTTGCACTAGAGGCGCAGAATAGAGATAAATTTAGGATTTACTACAGAACAAATAGTTTTTACCACAGAACAATCAGAATATACATTTAGGTTGGGTTTTTACCATAAAATGTGCTGTTGCCAAATGTTTTTTACCTTATGAGTGATTATTTTTTTTACATCGTGAACGGTGGTCAGAAAAAGTACTTTCATGAAGTATTCGCTGTGTTGCTAGGGACTGTAGTTGCGAAGGCTATCAAGAATAGGCATCCACATTTTTGAGAGATGGATTTCCTTTTCAATCTGTTTTTAATCGTCAAAGATTTAGGCATTTAAAGCTTGAGGTGCTATAAAGAGTTTTCTTACAAAGAACAACCTAGGTTAGGTTAGTTTAGGTTTAATGTGAGTGGGGCGCTTCCCCGCTTCCCCCTCCACTGCGGCCAAACTCGGGGCTATTGTGGCTCACTCCTAAGGTTTATAATTCGCCATCCAGTCTGCACTTCTTAAGAAAGTTCAAGGTCCAAGATCCTAGATTTGGTTTTCGAGAGCATATTGTAAAGTCCCGGTCCCAATGCAAAACATTAAAAAAACTGCAATATGCTACTTCTGGGATATTGACAAGGTAAAAAGTGTATAGTGGAAACATTTGAATCGACTACAGTACTCGCAGTGGAAAATTTTTCATAATACTCATATTTCTTGTGTTTTAGTAAATAAACACGTATAATTAAATACAAAAATGGGTAATAGTAGTTGTTGTGTTGTTAATTGCAAAAATACGATTCACAAGCAAATTAAGTACTTATCTACCTATGATGAATTGAAATAAAACCATAAATGAGTTACAGTGTTCAATCGAACAACCGATAAAAAGGTAAATGGGGATGGGACAAGATTAAATAAGTTTTAAAATAAGTATACTTAAATGTTCCAAATAGTTAGGTTAGCTTAGGTTATAAGTGAGTGGTCGTGCAAAGTCCCTGCTACAGCGAGCAGGAAGTTCTATTGTGGCTCATCTCTAGATTATAGTCGTTATATCAGCCCTATGCCTCTGATGAAGCTCATCAAAGGCAGATCCTTAGTCTCTCTACAAAATATGCTCCGCCGTTTCATCCCCAGCCTGACCGAATCTGCAGTCCGCATTCTCTGCCAATCCAATTGTTTTTATATGCCTATTAATTTGACTGTCCAGTTGGTAGTCCTATCGCGATTCCCATCTGCTCATATTTTCAGAGAGATCTCTTACAAATGCCTTTAAGCTTCTTAAACTCTCTAGTTCGAACCTCCGATCTACCTAGTTCGATATATTGTTTCTCTGGCTACGCTATTCGCTATGCCTAGGAATGGCTCTAAAAATATTCCTTTAGCACCTTTTCTGGCTAGAAGATTCGCTTTTTCGTCCCCCTCATTGCCGGTATGCCCAGGTGCACATAGTAAAGTTACTTTGTTATTTTCTCCTAGACATATTAGATCCTGAACGCATTTCCAAACTAATTTGGGGTCGATCCTATTTGATTCCAGCAACTTTAGCGCCGCATGGCTATCGCAAATAATTTTTATAGTTTTGTTCCTGCAGTCACGCTTTAGCATCTCCTGCAGACACATTTCCATTGCAAAAACCTCTGCTGTTCTGTTCTGGCTCAAATCTTCCTTTGTATTCCCTTCATGTACACCAGTTTCAACACTCTCGGTTTTAGAGCCGTCCGTATACCAACATTGAGTCAGCCATTATAAGATTCAATTTTTTTTTCTCACTTTCGTTCCTTCTTGGAAATGACTTGTGGTAGATGTATTTAGATTGCATTGCATCTCATATCATCTCCAGTATCAGATTCTCTTTCATTATCTTTCCGGCCCTGGCTCTGGCACTGCTCTGTCCTGCATCTTAGGTTCCAAATAGATTTGTTTTATTGTAATTTTTATCAAACATTGCGTAAAAAAAGAAATTTAAATCAAAATAACCCAGTATGACGAATAATTGTGGTAATGTTTGAATAGATCCACCTTGTAAGATTTCCCTACTACATACACTTCTTGTAGCGCGCCAGTGTTGCGGCAACACAGGGCCATCCATCATGTAAAACGAACCGTTCGTTCGTCCTGACGGACATCGTTAAAGGGAGGGATAGTATGCTGATAAAAGCACCCATAAATCTACACGGCGTTGAAGTACTTTATGCCTGCATACGATTTCTATGCTGTGCTAGAAAAGCGATCATATAACTTGCTGATTCAGTGAGCACGTCGCAGTAGATGGCAGGAATCATACGTTAAATGAACCAACCCGGTGTGGTGTGTTCACCGCGAAAATGGATGTTATTCATAATAGGGTTTAACAACGGACAATGTCAAATTCCATCGCCATATACATGCACAACTTACCGGTGTTTGTATTTAACAAATAATGTAAATCGCTCTTAACAAAAATTTCATTTTTATTTTCCATGGTGCGTATAATTGCACATAACTCTTAATTAGTTATTAATCTGAAGAGACAAACTCAAGAGACAAATTCGTTCACTCTTAAGCCTGGTTCTGACGATACAATTTCATCTCTGCAACTACATCGCCGCGACAAAATTGCAAGCGATCAATGCAACGAGTTGTACCGAAATATAACTGGTTCTAATTTTGTGAAACAAGTTGCAGTTAAATTTTTGCAGGTTGCTGCAACTAAATTGCATTGATGAATTTCACTGTTAAAGCCAGGCTTTAGTGGATTACATTCCAATATTGGACGGAACCTATAAGAAATTGATTTTGGTATGGTTTTGAATTATTATTTTATCAACAATACGAGGAGATGTTTTTAAAATGGCCACTGCCTTCCTGATAAAAGTTCCATAATAATGTCGTATGGGAATTTAAAAATTTGTCATGAATGCAGCAGCTGGATCAGGTTGTGGAAATCGTAGGTGTTGGTAATTTTGTTTGAAACCTGCTGTTTCTTACTGACATGTGTCGATACAATTATGATTGTAGGTAATGAATTTTTCATTTTAGATTCGTTTGTGACAGTATTTTGTCTAATAGGATTAAATGCGTAAATATTTTTAATCGAATTCAGCTTTGAAAGTGATTCCGTGCAAATTGCTAACTTTGTTTGCAATGTTTCAAATTGATTGCATATAATAACACTCATACTTTACTTTATAATACATTAGCCATTTAGCCTCAAAATGATCTGGTGTTTATTAAACATGCAAAGCATTAAATTGAACCCCACGTTTCAGTAATAAGTTATCAAGTTACCAATTCATTTTTTTTCGAGATAATTTCCTCTATTTTTATTATGGCTTATATGAGGATTAAGTCAGAATAAGATGTTCATAAAAAAGTACGACTCTGACTGTATACTGAGAAATAAGTAATCGATTGTTGGCTAGTTGTAAATACATTATTTAATCTACTTAAACTCCAGAACACCAGTACATCTGGCAAAATTAAGCAGTTTTCTAGAAACTTAAGCCTTTTGCAGAACAATGATATATATTCGCATATTATGTTCTGCCTATTGTTTAGCACTTTGGCAGAAACGACAGTTCTCACTTTTCGATTAAAACATTTGGAGAAGTCCTTTTTCTGTTTCAGGGGATATATTGACAAACTTTTTAGCTTGCCTTGGCCCTGGCGTATTCATCCAGTAATATCGCAGCTAATCCAGTTCCCAAGAATAAAGTTCTTTTGGATCCAGAAAAAGGTGCATCTTCCCTTCTTTTGCAAGTATATCAGCTTCCTCATTACCTATTATCCCACTGTGACCTGGCATCCACATCCAGGTGAACTTGTTGTTTTTTGTCAGTTTCTTAAGGGATTGTTTATATCTGACAACATTATATGAGAAATTACATTGTTAAACTAGGTAACAGAAAAAAACATAAAACTTTCATTTTTGACAAAACAATTCTCTTCTCCTATTTTACCAAATGGTCCCCAAATAATTACAACATTAGTTAAAATAGGGGGGGTCATGATCCCTATGAGCCATACCCTTAAATCCTCAAGTGAATATATTGTCCTTTGAGTACCTCCACTAAGATATCTAGATTTTTCACCTATCTTGGACCATCTGTGTATCACATAAATGCACCCACTTCCATCTCTGATTCAACTTCTTCAACCATATAGCCTGTCAAAGCCAAACGTAACTGGTATGGTTTCCAATGAATGATTCAATGACGCTAGTGGAACTTTTTCCAGGATCCTTAGATAACCAGCCATATCCCCAGATTTTAAATTTCCTGTCTCGAGTTGTGTTATGTCTCCAGCTGCTGCCTCTCTCATTATGCAATATTTCAGTGGGGGGGACCTAGCGTCACATCTAGGACTGTACATGAACATGAAAACACAATTGCCGTGACAAGTTGACACTCAAAATTCTACAGATCAGCCAAATTTAGTTACATTTTTAATACTGTCAATCTAGGTACCTATTCGCTCTTCTGGAACAACCATATATACCTTGTCCAGTATAAATATAGGGGCACGTCATCAAAGTGAACAAATCGCTCTGTTCCTTTGACTTCCTCCGTTGGTTTGTTACTGTCTATCAGTATATTTTTTCACTGTAAATTTGGTTAATATTAAAATTCGTAGGCCCCAAGTTATTACAAAAAATAAATAAATACTTTAAGAAAGGTTTCGTTATTAATTTTATATTAAATACAACTTCTGGACTAATAAAATATAAACTTCAAATGAACATAACTCATGCTAAAATTGCGCAATGTTTTTGCATTCAAACATGGCGTAGTATTGCGGTCAAATAAAAAAAGGAATATTAGAGAAACTTTGTTTGACATTTACTAGATTCTAATACTTTTTTAAATACTTGGTAACATAGTCCCGTTCTGACAGCTGTGACGTGCACCTACATTTATACAAGACAAGGTATATAATAGAAAAAATTGACCTTCACCCTGACGTCATACCTACAAACCTCGCGAAATGAATCGGAGTGCAAAATGGCTACTATTACTTTGTATCCTATTAAACCAGATAAGATTACCTCCTCCCCATTAGAATCCCTAAACAATAACAGTTTTGGTTTATTATATGGATTTGTATGAAAATTATTAAACAATTATGTACCCGTGTCTATCAAGCATGGACATACGTTCTTTTCATGCAACTCTAATTATGGCCTTCGAATATTGGAAAGGGATAGCGCCAAAAACGTTTAAATGGTTGTATTCATAAGAATTAATTTTGATCTTTTATTTGTTATTTTTATATGTATTATTATGGTTTGAATTTATAATTATAAAAAAATTTTGCTTAAATTTCAAAACCTCGGCTAGCTCAAATGATTTTATTGATTTAAAAAAAATTAAAAATTTTTTTTTTTTTAAGAAAATTTTATTACAGAAAAAAAACTTACCTAATGAACACCCTACCTACTCTTATCTATTCCTATCTACTCTTAATTAAATTTATTACTAACCTTAACTAAATTCGTCTTAATGTCTTTGTTTTGGATTGTCTCTTCACTTTTCTTTTCTATTGATTATATTTCTACACTTCTACCAAATCAAATCTCTTGTCCAGCAATGATCTTCTCTGATCCTATTATCAACTTTTTCTACAAACCACTTACCAGCTATGTAGAACTACGAATTTTTTACTTATTTCTTTATCATTTTAATTTATTTATTTTAAATAATCGTGTAAACTGCTGCTTTCAATTATAGGTATTTTTAAACTCTAATTTTCTTCTTTAAAAATGCCTAACTTCTTGTGCAAAAGTTCCACCAAACTGCTGCGGCTTTTCTATTTTAATAATCTTTTATAACTGTCTCATTTTTCTAATATTAATTAAAACGTTTTCTGTTTAACTATTTTACTTCCTTTTCCTAATCCCTTAACTGTCTTGACTTTTTATAAATTCAACTGTTCCTTCTTTTTAAATTATCATTTTTCAACCTATTTAACTTTTCAAAAAAAATTTTATTTTTTTTTGTGACTTTTTCAAAAACTGTCCTCCCACTCACTGTCACTGTCACTCCCTTAATCCCACTTACTCTAATGACAAAAAACTCAAAAATAGTTATTTATGTACCAAGGACGAAAAACTGTCTATTATAGTCGAGCATGCAAATTGCTAGCTGAGGCGCAGCCGAGGCTAGCAAGCAGGCGAGACAATAGACAGTTTTCGCCGAGGTGCATATTACATTTTTTCGTCGTCCCCTACGCTTTTATGAAAGTAAGAACTCACCTATTTGCTACCCCCGGCTACGTCCCACTCTCCCAACTGCAGACTCGATCATAATTCAAATAAAATTATAAAAAATGTATTCTGATTTGAAGTGTAACAACTCTCTATTTAAATCATATTACCTACTACAAAATTATCAATCTCGAAGATGGATATTGAAAGAACAGTTTGTGCAATTATTAATATTAATTCCTGCTGTCGAAGAAGATGCCAGAGACAAGTTTTGATTTTGGGTACTTGTTGATGCAACTTCAGATGCAGATGCTCCGGCATCACTATTTCTAAAACTTCCCTCTCGGAGTGCTTGACTTCATTTGACAACAGCAAATGACAGTAATTGTCACAGGCGCCTACGTTTTTATTAAACGAAAATTATTCAATCGCCGCTCTCGAACAGTGCCGTACCATAGCAACCGCAGCGGACGAAAAGTGTTTGCGGACGAAAAGTGTTTGCGGACGAAAAGTACTTGCCTCCAATAATAGTCGATTTTTCGTCCGGAAATCAGTACGTAAAATGTAACTTTTCGTAGAGGTCGACGAAAAAAAACATTACATTCATACCTCCTGATTTATGTCAACATATCTCATTTGACATAAACATGACATTAATATAAAAATAATTTTTTTTTCAATATTTTCCAAAAATCAAATTAATATATTTTTCATATAATTATCAAACCACAATAGTATGTAAATGTAATTTTGCAGATCCATAAAGAATCCTTTTATAAAAATAAAATCCTTATAGAGTCATATTTGTTTTCTTATATTATTCCGAATGTGACCTATGGTGCATATTCTCAAGGGCTGCGTTTCCTAGTAAACGTTATTATTAAAGTGGTTTGTCCTTGGATTGGCCCTCTAGCACAAATTCTCTATGATTTTTAGGGCATTTTGTATAAAGATAGAGTTTTAAGTCTTAAATTACCTAATAATTCAAATACACTTTTTTATGTTCAATATTAGCCAGACCTCAATTCGGTCCTGAATATTTTAAGCCGAGACTTGCTCATGTTTACGATGGGCATGAATGAAATATGAATATAGTCCTAAAATCTATTATAATATCAGAATGATATTTTATTGTACAAATTAAATAAAAATTCTCATACTTTCTAGACTTATCTACTATAGAATAGGTATAGCATAAACTAGAGTTTAACAAATGTTTCCTTATTTGTTTTAAGTTCATCATTATCAGGCATTTTATATTACGTTTCGATTCTAACCGGCATATGTATAAAATTGAATTTAACAAAATCCCTAATTTATATTTTTCCTTTGCGAAGAGTTTAATAACCAGAGGTAATAATTTAACAATTTTTTCCAACAAATATATAAATAAGAGTGTAAGACAGACTATATTTAAGAAAGGTGGGATTTTCCACTTGCTTTAAAAGAAAAACAAAAAAAAATAAAGAAAGAACGAAAAAAAGATCGTTCGTATATTTCATTCTCTCCGGAAAATGTATTTCAACGGCACACGTGTGCAACACCGCATTATTAAAGCTGTAATTCAACATCACGGTCGACTTCTATGTGCCAGCTAATCAAATTTACGGTCTCCTAGTAGCATTTTGTTAGCGAGACTGCGTCTCTACATCTTTCTTCGTGTGTATGTGTTAGTCGGTGAATATGCGTTAATTTGTCTGTCGTCTAAGGTCGTATTTCTTTATTTAAACAACCATTTGACTCTCACCTAGCAGCCATTACTTCGCCTCTTTTTTTTCTACTTTACCAAGCAAGGCGCCGTTCGTAGTCTTCGACTAATACTCTAATAGCGACCAAGTGCTTCCTGTTTCGACCCTCGACAGTTTTACAACTCTTCAGAGTACATATATTACGTTTTCTTTCGTCAACGACCTCCATACCCGGCTAAGTGCATATATACGTTTATGCGGCAAGAATAAAATATTACCGGAGGAGGGCTATCCACTAAATTTCCTTAATCAGAACGTTGACAGAGACCACTTTGTTTTGCCGCATTTATTTCTTTAATTTAGTTTTAAAACATCACTTTTGATACCAGTAATTTAATATTCTCTGTTTTTCTAGTTAATTACTTTGTAGGAAGAACATTTGCCAAAATAGCACATAATCATAAAAACAACGCAATAACTTTGCTTGATTCTTATTGGGATTTATTTAACAAAAAGTTGAATTTATTTTTTTCACATGTCAAAATATGACAGCTTTGTGATTTCTTCCAATGAAAACGCTTAATCTTCGATGTTTTGTGCTAAATACTAGCCAATAATTATTCCACTAGTCCACTAGTCGTTTTATTAGAATTGATAAAATTATTTATATTATCTAAATAGTCTAAAATATATTTTATTAATATTATCATATATACTATAAAACTAACTTGGTTCCACAAGCATTTAAAACTTTTAGATAGGTACTTACAGATAAATGTGGTCTTGTAGGTAAACTTCAAATATATAAGCCTAACAATTTGCATTTTGGCAATTTTCTCTTAAGGTTTATATGGACCTCCGGAAAAAGTATCTACAAGTTCAAAAAATTTGAAAAAATTTGAGAAGACGTATTTAGCCTTAGGTATTATTTTACCAAAATTTCATTTAGGTTGTATGTTTGGTTTTCAAGAAAAATCGGAAAATCTATTTTTTTGCAAGTATAAAGCAAAGAAACTAGAACATAAAAAGTCGAAATTTTTTTATAAAATAAACTAGTTTAGGTTCAGAAACATATGTGAATTTTTTAAAAATTTTTGAACTTGCAGAAGTCTTGCAATTGCAATATATATATTTTTTATTCCAAAAAAGTATACTTATATCATAAATTTGAATATAATTTTATGGGATATACATTTAGTAGTTATAATTAAATACATTCACTACAAAAAAATAATAATTTTTTAATAGATAAGCTGAAAAAATTAATTAAACAGTTATTGCAATTTGAATTAATTTGGTTTCTGTGAGCTGCTGCCATCTAAGTCTATACTTTTTAGAGTATTACACAGATAGCGCTGTACTTAATACTTAAACTGAAATTTTAATAGATTTAGGGTCAACAAGAATACAGTGTTGCCAGATTATTCTTTAGTTTAGCAGAAATTATTAAAATTAAAAGCATATTTTCTGAACTCGTAATGAAATTACGTTTAATTCGTTATCTTAAATTGATCCTTGTCGGCTTTGAATGTAGGTTTCCTATTGTAAAAAAACATCTTTAATATTATAATTATTTTTTGTGATTCTGTCGACATCCTAGTAGGTATAAACTTAAAAGAAACATTTTACCTATAATTGATTAAGTAACACGTGTATTTTAGTTACTTACGGTTTAAAAATTTAATACATAGAAGTTTAAAAAATTCCTAAAAACAGACGAATAGAAATTAATAACTAAAACTTGACAGACATTTTATCACTTTATTGCCGAGGGCTGTCTGTGTATGTGTTTTAAAATCACTATATTTTTAATGTCATTTTTTAATAGAACTATAATAAAATTTAAATAAGACTATGAAAATTATATAAAAATTAAAGTAATGAAAACATCTGTAAAAATTAAGCTCTCAATGTCTATGAGTCAGGTTAAAGGAATTTTTTAATTATATAGTTTTTCGAAAGCGACATGATGTTTCTGTTATACAGGGTGATTGCTTAGTGTGAGGAAGCTCAGTAGTCCTGTTATAGTAAAAATTACAAAAAAAGTTATTCACAAAAATTATAAGCAGCTTTAAACTCCACATTTTACAATTAGTTACAATCTTACAGGGTGTTCCATAAGATGGTGGCACACCAAACTTATGTTTGTTTAAATGGAACACGTATTTTATTTTAAATTTGAAATCTGCTTCACTTCCACATCACAACAATGCAAAGTTTTATTCTGTTATACCGGGTATTTAAAGTTATAACCAATATTACCTGAAAATCGTATCAAGTTTAACTCCCTATATAATTAAAAAAGAGTATGGGAACATTGATCTATTGCAACCATAGTTTATCAATTATTGTTAAAAACTATAAAACATATTCGTTTTCATAACATTCGTTAAATCAAATACAGGGTAAATCAAAATGCATGTACTTTATTTTCTTGGTAATTTTAAATAGAACACCCTGTATTTTATATAATTATCGAAAAGTACTAATATCATTCATCAAATTTTATGAAGTACTTCATATACCGAAAGTTATTAGTTTTCTAGATATTTTTATTTTTCCATTTTGGTATTAATTTGCTAGATATTTTAACGTTTACCAATAATTATTGTGAGTTGGCCATGGTTGGTTTGTCAGAAACTGACACATTGACATTATTGTTTATTAATTCAAAAACAAAATAGCATCACAAAAAAGAAAATTTATTTCAAATAAAATGTATAAAAAATAACCGACGGAAATTAAAAAATAAAAAAACAACAGTAATTTTAACTTATCTTACTTAAGTAAGGTGTTCAAAATGACCTCCCAAATGATAGTACCTAATAAATTTTTATTGCATTCCCCTAAAATCCTGGTCATATGTACAATTCATCAGTAGAAAAATTCATTATCGCTAATTTAAATTGAACTAATTACTGAATTACTAAATAATAATTGTTGCTAATTTACGGTGTACCACAATATTGAATTAATAAACAATTATGTCAAACTGTCAGTTTCTGACAAACCAATCATGGCCAACTCATAATAATTATTTGTAAACGTTAAAATATCTACCAAATAAATACTTTAATAAAAAAATAAAAATATCTAGAAAACCGATAACCTTAGGTATAGGGAGTACCTCATAAAATTTGAAGTATGATATTAGTACTTTTCGATAATTATATAAAATACAGGGTTCTATTTAAAATTACCAAGAAATTAATGTACTTGCATTTTGACTTACCCTGTATTTGATTTAACGAATATTATGAAACGAATATGTTTTATAATTTTTAACAATTATTAAAAAACTATGGTTGCAATAGATCAATGCTCCTATACTCCTTTTTAATTATACTTGGAGTTAAACTTGATACGATTTTCAGGTAATATTGGTTATAACTTTTTAAATACCCGGTATAATATAATAAAACTTTATATTGTTGTGATGTGGAAGTGATGCAGATTTCGAATTTAAAATAAAATAAAGGGTGTTCCATTTAAATAAACATAAGTTTGGTGTGCCACCATCTTATGGAACACCCTGTAAGAATGTAACTAATTTTAAAATGTGGAGTTTAAAGCTGCCTACAATTTTTGTTAATAACTTTTTTAGGAATTCTTACTATAACAGATCTACTGAGCTTCCTCACACTAATCAATCACCCTGTATATTGACAGTTTTTTGTTTTCAAAGTATTGCATATTTCACTTGAAATTTAATAATAATAATACGACTAAAGAATAATTTATACAAATTTTTTACAGAATTCTGGAAAAACATTACTTTTTGATCTTATTGAAATTCTAGAATTATGATAGTTAATAATCGATAAAAAATGGCCACTTTTATAAGGTTGACATCTACTAAGTTTAAAATTTTTATTGAAGTTACTTTGGCCGAAATACAAAATTTATTAGTCAGTTTTTTGCTATAACTAAGAAATAAATAAAACAAATTAAGGCAATAATAAAATAATTTATTAAACACACCAAATAATGGAAAATCAAACATTATCATTTTAAATCCCGGGGGTGACCGAATATTTTTATTAAGTTTATATTGGCCACCAGGTCGACTAAGTCGGTGAAAATGAGTATTTTGAGTAATAAATAATAAGCGTGCTAGCCACATTACCTCCTAGTAAATCATAAGGCACGAATAGAAAGAGGCTCTACCCGCTATATACCCCAAACAACGACAGCAGTACATAAGAGAAACTATTATAATTGTAATTATTATTATTATTTTTAAAAGACGAGTACTTATAATAAGGCGTGTAGGTCTTAAGCATCCTCTTTTCATCTTTTTAGTAAACACAATATTGTTTATAAAATAAAATAATAATCACTAAAGCACAATCAATAAACTAACGTATCACACAACTACTGCAAGTATGTACTACTGCTACTTTGAAATAATAATCACACAGCTTTTACCTGTTTACTAACCATTTAGTATTTTTGTTAAGTTTTATTATCTAAATCCCTATTGTTACCTATTTATAGTTATTTAAAACCTTTTTGTAAATATGAAACATCTATTTCATATTGTTATTGGTCTAATTTACGGTTGAATAAAATATTTTAATAAAGTTTAAATTTTGGTAAGTAAACAATTACAACTGTCCACATTTTGCGTATCTATTGAATCTATTTTAAAAAGACTTTTTTTAACCTAGGAGGATAACATTTCACTGCCAAAATAAACATGAAGTATTACTTTTTATAGGATTTATTTTTTACAGATTCAATTATTAATTGATTATTTGTCATAAATATTTTCATTTCTTGGAATAATAATTTAACAATTCTTTTAACATAAATTCTCGAATAATTCTCGAACAGAAACGTTAAATATTTCTTAATATATTTTACATAACGTATATGTAGGTACTTTTAATTTTGTATTTCGTGATTTAATGGCATATTTCAGAGAATTAATATTACATCAGACGTCATTAAAAAAATCATTTTACGCAGATAATATAAAAAATCTACTATTACATATTGAGTACGCATTTTCAAGTACGATCCATGCATAAAACAGACCGAATAAACTTTAAAAATTGTTTTTTGCATAACACCTAAATAAGAAGAGCTCCACGAAGCTAAACATTTTTTGACCACTTACTTATTTTAAATCCTAAAACAACAATTCATCCCAGCTACTTTTCATTTCTCTAGATACCCTTGTTCATAAAGATATATCAAATAACATTCCATTACCAACGATTTATATATATATCAATTTAATTTCGAAATATGGCAACACCTTCAAGTACCTGTCCCTTTAAATCTCCTATCGACACTAGTAGCCTCTTTTAGAAAAGATATAAACTATTATTATTACCCAAAATTATGCTGGTTAATAAGGTAGATCTCTAAAATTTAACAAAATTTAGTTGGGTGGAGAGAGCCATCTCTAGGACCAGAAACGAGTGATGTGATAGGTCCATATAAACCTTAATATAATCATGTAAATAGGTATGAAAATAAATATTTTTCCAAATTATAACTGTTTTTTACGATGCTCACGACAACTGACAACTGTCAATACTATCTAATGTACAAGTTAAATCAAAAGGAGGGATGACTGCATTTATTATGTCAATAAAGTAGCGCTTGTTAAAGAAAGATTTGTAAAACTGTCTTAAAAAGAACAGAGATATCCATTCAAAACATTTGCGAGTACCATTAAATGTCGTTACCCCTCCCACCCTGCTAGTGTAGTCGTAGCCGTATCCTTGAGAAGATATTATTTGTTAAAGTTATTGAAAGATCAAAAGATTATGAGTATTTTCTCTTAAAAAACAATGTATTTATTAAATATTAATAAGTGTAAACTCACTTCCTTTCTGTCTTTTGATTATTATTGCTTTAATAAATTATATAATGGGTAGGCAACATAAAATACACGTAATTTGAAATTAAATCTTCTAAGTCTTTCGAATCTTATATATTATATATTATTATGTAGCGTGTGTGTGAGTTTTAAATTTGTAATACTAGTGTTGTATTGTAATGCGTGGTTCAAGGTAAATGTGTGATGTGAGTTGTCTATACATGTGATGATGAGTGTTCATTATTTTACTCCGGCTAACAATGATATGGATGCAAATATCAATAATTACCTTAATTGTTGCTTACTCTAATTCAATATGTTGTGCTCAGTCGGTTTGCTTGAAACATCTTAATCAAAGGGAGAGTTCAGAGATATGCAACCACCATTACCAATAGAATCGCTACTTCTGAATTAACATAAACTAACTTGTATAGTTGTGACTTATATAACGAATATATAATTTATTCAGTTTGAATGAACTCAACAATAAAATTTAATTACTATTATGTCTGTTTTAATATCTGATTACAATTTTAATGTTGCTGTAACAATGGCAACTATGTAAAGAAAAATCTCGTTAAAAAATACGATGTGACAATAGTGTGAATTATATTAATTTGAAAGTTTAACGTTACTAAAATGGAGAAGAGAAAAAGTTTTAGATTTAAACGAGATTCTGTTGAAATTCGTAGAATGACGTCACCCTTTATAAGGTAAAGAAATAATTATACTAATTGAACAACCTAAATCTATCTTATCCTATCACTAACCTTTTATATACGCAAATAACCTGTTAAGTCACTGTTAACCTTAGGTGCGTTCTTTTTGACTGAGATCTCAGTTAATCTCAGCTCACATCGATTCAATCACTTCGAAGTGAGCTGAGATTTTTCCTCCCCCTTTACCGATGCTGAATGTGCTATGCGGTGGTATCAGTTAGAATTGAGTCGGAAATAAAGTGGTGGGGAGCAAGAAATCGTAGGTCGCGCGTTTGTCGTTCTTTTTGGTGCTTACTCACATCACTTTATATCAGATCACTTCACTTGAAGTGAGCTGAGATCTCAGTCAAAAAGAACGTAACTCTTGTTCTGGCACTGCTTGATACTCTGATAACTATTTTTCAGCTGTAAAGAAGTCTCTGGCGGCTACACCTTTTATACCAAATGGAAATCGAAAATAACGTTCATTTGTTGTAAATTACAATAATATGTGTTGTTGTATATAATTCCGCCTGGAATTATTACACTGGATCCAAACTCGAACGGGTAGGTAGGTAAGTTATAAATTCTCATATAAGTTTCACTCACCAATTCTTGCAAAACTTGTTGTAGATTCACTGGAACTATGGACCATACATTCTACAGTCCTTCCAATTTTCTTACATGCAAGACCCCCCAAGCCTCTCTGGAATCAACAACCTCCTTAGTTTCCTCTTGGATACCATGTTCCAATAATAATTGTCCATTTTTTTTTTGACACGATAAACAAATTTTAATTGGATAATAATTGTCTGTCATCATTTGACATATATAACTAATTTACTTAAATTAAGCTTTTTATACTAAATTATGTACAGAAACTTTGAAATATTAAAACAGAACACTCCTTTTTTATTGGTAAAAAGTAATAATTGTCTTATTACTTATAATTCATCATATATTTGACAATCACAACCTTTTGATTGGTTTACATAAATTAAATTCTGTTGATGCTATTTTATTTTGTGTTGTTAAGTGACTTAATCAAATGTGTTATACCAGGTGTATCAAATATGTTAAATAAAATAAATTTTAATATTGTATTTATTGAGTATCTAAACAGAGTGAATCATAACAATATAGATAGTCTTATCCCCATCTACCTTTCGTTGTAGGGGTATCTTCTACGTTTTATCTTATTTATTTGCGAATTCCTTACATTTGTTTCTGTCCATTGCTGTTCTTCTTGCTTTATCCTCTTTGTTCTATACTTTTTGTGATAAAGGACTTCCATTTAATTTTTTGCCTACCTCTATCTCTTTTATTCATTATTTTTGATTTCCATATATTTTTTACCTGTCTATTTTCACCCATCCTTTGTAGGTGTCCCCACCAGTTTAGTTGTTTGTTTTCGACGAACTTCAATATTGATTGTACATTTAGCTCTTCCCTGATCTTCTCGTTTCTTATCCTGTCCTTTCTGGTTACTCCCTGAACTGCTCGTAGGTATTTCCTCTCCGTTGCTTGTAGCTTGCTTTTCATCCGATTTGTTAATACCACGACTCGCTTCCATACGTCAATATTGGCCGATAAATTGTCTTATATATGGTAATTTTTGTTTGTTTAGTTATTTATTTTTTCCTTATAAAAGCTTTGTTCATCATGTAATATGTATTTATTGTTTTTTGTATTCTTTCGTTTATTTCTATTTCTTGATTTCCCTTACTGTTGTCTTTCGAATCTTTAGTTTTTATAATTAAAAATGGAGTTAGGTTAGGTTAGGTCCTACGGACTCGTGATTTTATAAATTTCAGCTTGTTTTCATATTTTTTCCAAGTAAAACAGTTTTCGTAGTTAAATTTATCTATAAAATTTTAAGAACTCGTAAAAATTAAATTTGTTCACTATTTTTATTAAGAAAATATAATACTCATAACTCATAACTCACCCAGTAATTATAAATATGAAACAATGAGCCCTGTTGGCCCTTACTTTTGTGGATGTTGTACACATTTAGATTACATAACAAACAACAGTTAAAATTTTATTAGTTTATTCCATTATACTTACTTTAAAATTAATTTTATTTACGTAATGACAGCTGTTTCAAGTCATTATCTGATAGTTAATTTTAAAACAAATATGACAGAATAAATTAATAAACTGTTATTTATTTTGCAATATAAATATTTAATGATTGTTAAAGTGTTAAGATGTGTTATTCAGTTATGGCAAACAACTCACAATTAGCATCTTTTAGAGTCCGAGAAACATGGCTGCATCTAGGGCGTGGCAAAGATGGTTCAGTTAATACTGCAACGAGTGACAGATGTGTGACGGATGAATGTGACAGATGATTGTGACAGATGCGAAAGGAATGCATGTATTTTGATGTATCTGCTTGTCATAAAGGGTAGAGTCCGTAAATGAGAACGAAGCTTCTCCACTCTTCTGTTTACAGTTCTTCAGCTGTGCTCGGTATACGGGTTGTAGGTGGGTCTAACCTAGTCATTAATTGCTCTATTTCGTTGGTGCTGTCTGATTCAAAGGCTCCTACCTGGTGAATCACAACCGTTACCAGTTCCAAGGTTCCGATTTCGGTGCTCTTTCGCAGAAGAACTGGATTATCATTCATGTTAATGATTCGGATTGGTACCTCTTTGGCTGATCTAAGAAGAGCTTTTCCGACCAGAAGCCCTCTTCCCAATATTTGATCATGGTTCTTGGGTTCTACCATAGCTGGGGTTCCATCCGGCTCCACTTCCTCTAGTCGTGCCGTTACAACACATTCGCACGTCGCTGGAAGCTCGATGTCATCAGATAGTTTCAACGGTGCGATAGCTTCATGTTTCCGCTTGGATTTGGGACGACGGATACTTCATACGGAAAAGGAAGAATTGCTTCTACATCCGCTGATGTTATTTCCACTGAATCCGACCTCCAAGCAGCTGGATTATAGGAGACGCCACGCTCCCAGTCGGGAGTTTTGGTATAGGGATTCCTACGTTGACCAGGTGTCCACACTAAGTATGGTGTCGATATGGGCGTTCTGGAGGAGTCCGGAACGGCCAGGTCAGTCAAGGAGGGGTGAACCGGGCCAGGGGGGAAACTCAACAGCAGGGGAAACTAAAAAGGGTCGACTCCTGGAGGGCGACATCGAACCCAAACCATTGCTTGCAAAGCCCCTCCTACGGTCAAGGTAGCAATTATTGAAACACCAAGCAGGTAGCTTATACGTCGAAGCAGCTACATTAAAATACATGCATTCCTCTCGCATCTGTCACAATCATCCGTCACATCCGTCTCACATCCGTCTCACATCTGTCACCCGTTGCAATTCTAGTAATATCTTTCTTGTCATAGACAAAAGTAATTCTGCCAATTATTTCCTTATTCAGAATGATAGTCTAGTGAAACATTAGTTTATCATTTCGCCTTTAAAGATTTATTGACGTTTTTTTATTACAAATTTTTTCAACGACCTAATCAATCAACTATTTTTCAAATCAAAAACTAAAAAACAAACCAAGGAAAACAAAAACATGTGAATATTTATTATACAAGGCTCGTTAACATTTGGCGCCCAACGTGGCGAAAAATGCAGTATTAAAGAATGTTTTATTGACTATATAAATACTCTCGAAAAAAAAACAGGTGAGGCTTGCAAAAGAAATCGTGAAACAATTGGATATTATGCAAGTAAGAAACAATCTTATTATAATGGGGGTTATATCCTACGAAAATAGGTGAGACTGTCTTGTATATTACCAAAGGCACCAGAATACCTAGATACGGCTCTGCCGAGAAATTTGAATTTCATTATTGAATAAATTGTGATATTATGTAGAATGGTGAATGATCGAATTAAAACCTGAAAGTGCAAAAAGCCTTCTGTAAATGAGAATAAAGACATAAAAACAGCAGGTCTGCTTATTGGACACTGCCATCTGAAGTATCACCTCAAAATAATTGGCGAATCGGGAAGTGAGAACCGTTCCTATCAAATTGGATTTATACTTTCTAGAAAGCTCCTTAACTTAACTAGAAGTATTGAAGTTCTGGAGTGTATTAGGTTAGACACAAAAGATCTTGGTAGGTCGAAATGCAGAAAAGTTTAACTGGCTTATACAACCTAAGAAAAATCTAATCTAAATTTAAAACCCAACAGTCATCCACTTTATAGTTCCCAACACCGTCCCCTCAGAAACCATGAAGATTATAGTTCATTAAGTATTTATTTTCTTTATCTCAGTTGTGGTCGTTCGAATCATAAATCGCGTAACTGCAGAGCAGATCGTAACTCCCTAAATTGTT
Source organism: Ophraella communa (assembly GCA_035357415.1). Taxonomy (NCBI): domain Eukaryota; kingdom Metazoa; phylum Arthropoda; class Insecta; order Coleoptera; family Chrysomelidae; genus Ophraella; species Ophraella communa. Next base: position 13,932,923 of record CM068994.1, on the reverse strand, counting down.
CCTCCTGTGGGAAAACCTGGTCACGTCACTAAAGTCTGCATCACCACTCTGCTATGAAATCAAAAATCATCACTGTCTCGATTCAACATTATCAGGGAAAACAGGATTGTCTACCAAAGAACGAATATGGTATCATTATAATTGAAGACATCGAATATTAATACAAAGTTGGACCAGACACTGATAAATATATAGTTAAAGTCACTTTCAATAATAAGCCACAAGAAATTAAAGTAGACTTTGATCTTAGAAATCGCTATCAACAAACTTGTTCCCAACCTACATTGTACCGGGTGTCCGAATAAGAACGGCTCTCGGCCATATATCAGTAACCATTGATAGTACAGCTTCGGGAAAAAAAAAATTTATGATAAAAATGGCCTCGAGAAACACCTGGAAATTATTTACAGACTCGTAGGTCTACCGCTAGAGGGCGTAATTTAATACTAAGAATTAAGAAATCAAAATTTTACAAAAATTGCCTTATTAAAGGGCATTTTTAATGCGATAATCAAATTCTACAAATAATTCTGCGTATTTTTGGTTTCAAAAGTTTTAGTCTATCTTTTCAAATATAAGGTGGGGGAGAGTGGGAACATTATTTTAGAAAAAGGTCTGTAAGTCCGGTCCTGTTTAACCGATCTTTGCAAACTTGGTCTTGTTGCTAACAGCTTTCTTCCACCAATATTATAGTTATCATTTCTAAACAACCTAATAAGTGACGTGCCCGCTAGAGGGCGAAACTTTTTTTCTTTTTTTAATCTAGTTCTCTTTTAAAAATATTAAATAGAAGCATGCAATTTTAACCATGAATTATAAAATTAGACCAAATTAGCAACAAAATGGTGAAAACCGCATGTCAATATATTTTTCCTATCCCGAGATATCTTAAGAAACGTGTAAATTTTAAGTATTTTCCTTTGAATATTAGAGTACTCTGGTTATACTAAACGGCATTTGAGTTGAAGTTAAACTTCAACTCAAAGATGGTATGAAAACATTTTTCTTCAGAGAACCCGATGTTCCTTTTGCATTACGAGAACGAGTTGAAAGAGAATTAGCTACACTGGAATCTTAAGGAATCATCACTCCTATTGCACCAAGTGATTGGGGATCCCCACTAGTTGTAATAACTGAGTCTGATGGTGATGTACGATTGTGCGGAGATTATAAATGTGGGGTAAAGTCCAGAATATTGCTTTAAATCAGATAGACTTGCACAAGGCATATTTATATGTATGCGTCGATTAAGAGAGTAAAAAGATTCAATTTCTATTCATAAGGGGACATTCCAAATAAATCGTTGAGGCATACTTCGACAATATCATCTATCACGGCTCAGATCCCTAAGAGTGCTCTATAAATCTCATTTTTCAAGGAAAGCATCGATCTTGGTCATAAGTGTGACACCATCAGATTAAAAATGCCCATCTAAGGTTCAAGTTTCGCAAATTTCTTCTGAGAAAAGATTTCTTAACCTAGTAACCTAATAAAAAATTAATTCCAAATTTTTCGTCAAAAACATCAGCTACATCACTTACTCAGAAGGGATAAACGATTTAAAACGTTACAGGTTGTTCTAATTTTATAAATTGCAATGTAAGTAGTAAAAGAATTCAATAAAGTTTTTTTTAATGTAGAAAAAACACAAAATCAGTGTCACAGATTTTTATTCCACAGCGACTGTTTCGGCCTTTTAGGAGGCCATCATCAGGCTAGAAAAACATTGGATGAGGTCAACATTACAAATTACACCAAAACTCAAAAAACAAACATACCTTGAACTTTTATGTGTCAAAGTAAGTTCAAAGAACCATACTTGTTCGAACCACAATGCTTGAGTCGTAACAAAATTGTTGACAAATTATAAATGAAATATTGGTGAAAAACGAAAAGATGTGACATCAAAATTATAAATATATGAAGAAATCAAATAAGGCCATTCAACTGAGCCAAACTCAGAAAATGCAATGAATAGCAAAAGTGTCATTAAAATTTTGTAAAACATATTGGTTTAATGTTAGAAATGTCCATAACACTAACAAACTGAATAATAATACACTGATTAATTAAAACCACACTTTAACAGGTAATGGCGGCGATCATAGAAAAGACGCTTGAAAACGGAACTCATAGAACATGAAACAGAAGTAGCAGTACGAAACTAGGTTACAAAAGCATGATATTTAATGTAAAACACGGTCTGAATTGAAATTCTTAATTTTTTCTTAATATTCAAGATTAATTATAAATTTTAGCCATAATGATTTTCTAAAACTAACCTACAAAAAATTCAAGCAGGTGTACGACCAGATTCCTTCACCGATTTCTACGATTCGACAGAGTAGAAATACAAATTTAGATCGAGCAAAGAATAGTATTTTAAATATTAAACAATTTTTTGTTCGACATTTAAGCAATAAAAATGAATTCGGTAAAGTCTGATAGTAATCAACAATCACTATCATTTATTATGCCCGATTTGGCATCGGCATCGAACGACACGAGACAACTTTTTGAAGCAAAGACCGTTTCTGTCGAACATGACCAGACGAGAATTGGATACAGATGCCCTTATTATCGACCCAGCGTTAATTCATGCCACATCGAGAACGGCTCCTAACACAGCTACCATGTGACATGCCAATCCATCAATCAAAGTATAAAAGCACGCCGACATTTAGTCCGGTCGCAGTAGAAAGCAATCCAACTTGCTTACTAACCAATATTTATTACAGTAATAAATACAAATTTCTTTACTTATAGGGCCACAGATAAAGCGATAAGTCTTAAAAATTGTCTACAATAAACCAATTATAACTAATATGAAATAACCTTAACTCGTGTACTAGTCAAGTTATACAATATTTATATCCAACATATCCAAGCTAAACCTAACGTCTTGATATTAATAAAGTTCCCAGACGACACTAAAGTAAGGGTATTCTCAAAAACCGTAGTCTGAAACTAGCAAAAATTGGTAATATAATACTTATTTAAGGTACTTACAAACAAAGAAACAAAGTGGGTTATGGTGAACCCAAGATAAACTTATTTATCGACTTTTAACAGGCCGCTTGAGCATTCTAATCTATTTTGTGCTTATGAGGTCCAGTCTTCCGTAGTGCCTTGAGGTTTCCTCAACTTAAACTAGGTTTTGACGCCATCTATCCATCATTTCTTCGGTCTTCCTTTCCTTCTTGGTGCATATTCTCAATCAATTAGTGCAAAATATACGAGGTTGAGAATTTATCTTTTGATTCTTAAGAATGATTTGTCGATACAATCGGACACAAACGTTAATGACGTTTCCACTAAATTAATGTATTCTGAACAATCCGATGTACAAACAGTTATTGACAACGCAATATTACATCGCAGCTAACTTCATTTATATTGGTTAGTATCAATTGCATAGTTTTCAGGTTATTGTTTTATATATTGAATGATATTTATTATTAGTTATTATTATATATTAATTTTTATTATTATTAACTTAAAAATGAATGAATTTGCATCACATTGTTAGAATATTTTTCTTTCCTATATTTATAAATACAAAAGGAGGATTGTGTTTTAGTTCGTAGTACAAAAGATGGGTTCCATCTATTGCTTCAATAATTCCTGGCATCCCCCACTTGTTGAATTTATAAAAAAACACATGTATAAGGAAGATTTGTTGGAAAATACACCACAAAATGTATACAACACAATACAACAATTTCTTTATTTAGCCTGTAATAGTTCATGAACCGGTCCTCCGGTATATCAAAGGGATTTTGTGAATCTCGTAATATTTTTCTTTCTATTAGCATATAATCCTTAAAAAATATTTCAAATTATAACCCACAATTTGACTGTTTTATTTCTATATTACTAATAACACAATACACACTTACCTTATATAAACTGTATACCAACAATGGAATTGATATTCATTTTGATTTATTTCTTGAAAATTTACAATTCTAATATCACAAATATAGTTTCAACACTCCTAACGTCGAATGTTTTGGTCTGTCAGCGAAAATGTTACAAATACTTCGATGTAAAATACAGTAAAAGCGTACAGAATAGCATTTTCATAACATCTCTTGACCTTGAAAATTTACAGCGCTGTTACCGCTAACATTTTTGCACAGAATAAGCCCATGTTTCTATTTAATACATATTCAAAAAATTTTTCAATATTTTTTCAATACTCTATAATAATGCTATTAGTTAAGCCAATGAGAAAGCATAGCACCCGTTTGAGGTTGGATGCAAAACTATCGTTCAAAATTTCCTTTTGCGTATTTTATACATGTTTTGTTTCTTTAAAGATTAGAGGTGAACTTATAGGTGATAAGTTTAACCATTTTTAGCGAAGTTATGAATAAAGAAGAATTATTAAACCTGGTGGAACAATGTACTGACTTATACAATCGGTCGCTAAAGTCTTTCACAGAGTATAAAAATGTTCTCTGCTCTGAAATTAATGAGATGTTTACAGAAGAGGCGAGTTCGGATTTCGTAACGAGTACTGTAAAAGTTTACCAGGCGTACTGTACCCTAAAACAAAAAAGAACAGTTAAACAATAAATTATTATAATATTTATTGGCGTTTGGTATTTTTGAAATTTGCATTAATTCCAAGATAGCTGGTATGTGGTTGGTAATTATAGAAACATATTATTGATAATAATAATAGTAATAATAATAATTTTTTATTGCTTAAATTGAATACAATCAAATAACAAGGGTTCGGTTACCATAATTGGAAAAAACATAATATAAATTAAAATTAAAAAATTAAATATAGGTACATACCTATAATAAAGGAAAAAAAGGAACAAAATGTGCAATGCCGCTCTAAAATAAATACATTTTAAATGAGAGAAATTTGTATATTTTAAATATTGTGTTTTTATCACTGACGAATGACGACATTGAAATCTATGACGTGCAATGCTTTTTGTCTTAATTTTACTATACAGTATGAAATAAACTTTCTTTTCGGTTGCGTTCAAATAAAATTCTAAAAATACTAAAATTCTACCATTATTACCGTTAGGTGTTGTTAAATATACACCTAAATACCTAAAAACATAAACATCAGTTGGAATCCGTGGATCGTACTAATAGAATTGCGAGCAATATAATCGGAACACAACTATAGTTTATAATAAATATCTAGACCATTAATTTTAAATCGTTTACAAAGATGGATACTACTACATTTTCTCTTGATCTCCTGAACTATCGGAAATTATATCTGGTTAACAGAAAGAGAAAGATAGATAGTGCTACTTGTAAATTGACCACCGTTACTTGTATGCCGCGCCTTGAAAACCATTTTGATGCGATTCCTCTGTCGCATTTTCCTTTTTTAGATTATATCTCTTCACTCTTCATTTAAGTTTCATGTTATAAACGATCAAATACTTTCGACGACGTAACCACAGCTTGTAATTGCTCCATTAGAACTATGGATGTTGCTATTTACCATTACTTTTCATTATTTTGTTTTGTTTAAGTGTAATATCTTTATCTACAGATCAGTTATGTAGCATAATTTAAATGTAAATTATTTCTTGGTTTAAAGCGTTACTGCCTTCTATAACAATATTGACTTTAATGTCAAGAATTATTTTCTTTAAAATAAAGAAGCAAAGTCAATCCAGACGGCAAACGATTTTGAATAAGAATTGAAAATTTTATTCAATACTTTTGATTAAAGCATCACTTTACAGTTCAGCGCAGAACTTCTTTTCAGGAAATCCCAATATTATTTTCTCAAAATATGTGTATTTAAAAAAATCCATGTACACCTTAACAAATTTATCAAGGGTGACAAATTTTCATCGAAGAGGGAACGTGCCTCATTTAACAGGGGGGAACTACCAACTTCAAGTACCTTTACTAGGAAGATATATTGAGCAATACTTGATTGTTTTGTTCTTTCAACTTTTTGTATAAACAAATCCAAAAAACTGTTGTTGATAAAAGATATAGTACCGATTGAACTGTTTAGCAAACTTAGCAGGGAGAAAGCAATTTATTAAAAATGGTCTACATTTGAGGTTAGGTTTGGGTAGGTTAGGTTAAGTAAGTTGAAAAAGTCGAAAGAGTGTTGATTTAACGATCCGAAATCAATGTGCTCGGCGAATTGCTGCAATATTTACCGCAACCCATCCAGATAAGAACACATCTCACAGGTATGTCCTAAATATAAACTCCAAATTTACTCAGACATGATCTATTGCAAAATTAAAACATGATCAGCTCAGTATTGAATGAAGCCCATAAAATTGAAAGTTGTTAAGTTTATTTGGTATTCTAATTCTTTATAAAGTGTCATTTCTTCTGCAACTAAAATTTCTTGGGGCTGTGTCCAATAAATTATAAAACCTTCCCTATAAAATAAAAATATGCCACCTTTCCTTTTGCCTTCAAAAAGTCCAAGTGACAGAATGAAATACCTGAAAACATGTTTTCTATTCCGTTCAAACTTTGATTGCTGGTCTTCGTTTCGAGAAAATCATGGATTATCCCAAAATATATTTATAACGGATCTAAAAGACAAGGCAGCTTTATAGACTCTGAATTCTTTAACGAATATAAGTGGAAGGTGGTCTGTACACGTAAACAATACCATAAGAAACTGGCCAAAACAACAAGGTCACCTTGATGTTGGTTCTAGATCACACAGGAACAGGTTCGGCGACGATCCTACTGGACAAAACGCCAGGATTGGGGCAAGCTAAAAGTTTTGTAGATATATCACCTGAAAAAGCAGAGTGCCTTGTCGAAATGAGAAAAAGACATTAAATTGGCTGCAGATATTCTCACTGGTTACTGCCTTGATACTTGAGTGCCGCTCTGATCGAGTTGGATTCGTACTATAGAAATAACTAGCTGAAGCCAAATCCAACAAAAATGCATAAATACCTGGGCGTAACAATGGACAGAGCTTTAACTTTCAATCATTATAGCCTTAACACCAAACTGAATGTTAGCAGTAGAAACAACAAAGCCCGACCCAGAGTTTGATGCAGCACAGCGCACACAAATCAAGTCGATGTCACTTTCAACGAGACAAGCAGAATCATCACCGAACGCCTGAAGCCAACACCCCTGAACAAAATCCACCACCTAGCTGGCATCGCTCCTTCTCCCATCCGTAGGAAAGCAGCTGTACTCAAAGAGCGATCCAAAGCAGCAGTACGTGAATGCCACACCCTCTTCGGTCTCCAACCGGCTCATCAGCGACTAAAATCAAAACGAAGCTTCTTGATGTCGGTAGAAGATTACTAGATGAACCTAAAACCAGAGTGGACCTTTGCCCATTGAAGAGCTGGCACTAGGAGGCGGTGAAAACTGGTAAACCTGGAAGGGGCAAAACAAACTGCTGGCGGACATGACAAGATAAAGAGATACTTTAAATAGAGCTAACCTGTGGACTCCAATCTCTGCCATTGTGGAGTGCCCCAAACCACGCAACATATGTACACTTGCCCGCTGTAGCGAATGTTACGATAGACATTATTTAGCATATAAGTATTATTTTTTATGTTCTTTTTTTAATTTATTATGCTTCTGAGTTTATGTAGGTTTAAGTGGGAAAAAAGAAAAAAATAGTGCTTAATGCAAACTAGATTATTTTTTATTTAATTTTTGCGTGAATCGCACTACAAAAACAGAAAACCTGACTATAACCAGAGGTTGATAAAAAAGGCTAAAGGTTTTGTGAGAAGTTTCAAAAATTAATCTGGGGGTAACTAAATCTAGACATTCTGGGTAGAAGGTCGTTCAAAAGGTTTAAGATTGTGCCTAGTACTTTGAAAAATATATCTGAAGGTAGCCAGAATGCAATTTAAAGGTAAATATTAACAAAATAATGTTTTTTGGAGGATTGAGAGAATTTTGGTGACAAGTTGTTTATATGCAAACTTGTAGAAGTAGCAACAATATGAGGCATGGACCGAAGAGAAAATGAAGCTGTGGATGAAATTAAGATCTGGTATGGACTGTTTTTAATAAAATCAAGGATGCCTATGATAATGGTAATCAAGGAGCAAGATAATCAATATTTATGGTAAGATAGGTGGTGTTTTCGGTTTTTGTGCAATCTATAAAGTCAACAACTGATAATATACAAAGATTCTTGTACTAAAACCAGGTAATTTAAAAGCAACTTTTTGAATAAAACAAACTAATTACATTAACATCTTTTTTTGTAGTTAAACTATTTCATGTTTATTTTTTGTCTCTTTAGTAAAACAAACTGATTAACATATTTTTTTGGCATTTAAAATATTTCGTGTCTCTTTTTTGTCCTCTTAAATAATTATATATGATAATTAAAGTGAAATCCCCTTTGTTTAAAGCTGTTCGAATAATTAACGTGACACATGACATCTTAATAGATTTAACGTCAACGTCGGACGTGTAAAGCTACCGTCATAGAGTAGTGACTAATGGATTTAATTATTCCATAGACAGTAAGGACGTTAACGGTGAATATATAGCGTTGGTCCTGGTGGAGGATTAGCGCGCACACGATAAGAGTGATGTATGGCGGGAAGTCGTGAAGACGTGGCGGGAGATTAGTGGGGATCGCTTGTAGAGCACGGGGTTACTTCCGGTCGTGACAGCTCAGATAAATCACCTATCTCGTGCTAGGGCCGATTAATGGTCGAACAAATGTGGAAAACCACCTCTGCACTTTGGGGTATTTCTAGTGAAACATCGTTCGAGCCGCCAAATATTGAGAGTTTATGTTCTGCCGGCTGATTTACGACCTCATTCGGTTGATCCGATATATTGCCAATAGTGTGTGTATGTGCACATTGAGTACGTGATACGAGGGGACATTTTTCTTGAATGTATATGCAGACATTTTCGTTTTGTTGGAAACGAATAAATTAGAAACGTCACTGTCTGCAGCATTTTATTTAAAACTTTGGCTTTAAAGTAGTTTGCATTCAAGATTTTTCCATTTTCCATTTTTAATTTTCTTGTTTTTGGGCTTCTTAAGACACAATACAGTGCTATATAGACATAGTATTATAATTTAGGTATAGTTTAAGTTATATTTAAAGAAGTTTTGTTTTAAATTAAGACGAGAAATATTAGAATAACCTCAAAATCTTGAAAGTAAACTTTTTCATATTATTTATTGAGCCTTTGGTTGCAATCACTATAATAATAGAGAAACCTGTAGATATTTTAGCTTTGCAAAGGCTTATAAATTAAGGAAGAAATGGGTCAGTTTCCTTAGGTAATTAAAATTATATTTTACAAAAGAAACTCATTACTTAATTAAAGTAAATTATGACTCAACATTCTATCTCAAGCAATGGCGGACAGTGACGTCAGAATAATGTGGAGTCTCAGAACAATAAATAAAGATGAAATTGTAGTGATTATTTACTAAGCCAAAATAAATTTGTTTACGAAACAATTTGCGTTGCCGGATTAAAAATATATTGTATTAGGGCAGAAAATACCAGCTAAGGGGTGCTAATGCATTTTTGCACGTGTGATACACATCTGATTTAAAAAAAAATTATAAAAAAACTGTTTTGGTTGAGAATCGAACCCCAGCCGTGTGCGTGAGAGGCAAGCACGTATGGAACTGTGCCCCTCTGGACCCCTTAGAGGGGAGTTTGGTACAATAGGAGGTAAGGAAAGGCAGTGTAGGGGAGGAAAGACCAATGGCGAATGGAAGGTTTTACAGATAAACCTGGGAAAGTGCAGGATAGCGCATGATGTATTGGACGAGGTGATTTTTAGGAGGAAAGTGGATGTGGTGTGTGGATCTGAGGTAAATGCTAGATTTGTGGGGAAGCAAGGATGGACGTTACAGGAGAGGCGGGAATAAGAGTGATGAAAGACTGACTAAGGGTAGATGAAGTGAGGAAGGGAAACGGATGGGTGGGAGTGCGAATGGGTGACATGGTGGTGTACAGCGTGTACATTAGCCCGAATATTAGCCTGGAGGATTATGCATGTCTGGGTTGGAGAACGATCTGAGGGTAACGAAAGGAAAAAGAAGAAACATGAGGAAGATGGTGACAGGGGACTTCAACGCCAAGAATACTGTTTGGGGAAGGAAGAAAACTGATAGAAGAGGTGAGATCCTGGGGGAAGTGTTAACATCCAACGGGCTTACGGTGCTAAATGACGGATTGTGGCCAACCTTCGTAAGGGGAGACGGGGGTTCGTCGTTTATTGACGTAACAGCATGTGACGAATGGCTGGAAAAAAGAGTGAGTAGTTGGAGAGTGATAGAGGAAGAGGATAGTTTAAGTTTACACAGGTACGTGGAGACGAATATAACGAAAATTAAGATTAAGGTACCAAAAGAGAAAAGAAGAAGTTGGACAAAGGCTGAAGTGGAGAGTATGAGAAAGAAAGTAAGAAATGAGATAGAAAGGGGTCTCGGACATGACGTGAATGAGTTGTATGATGTAATAAGGAGTGCAGGCGTGCATGGAAGGCTAATTACTGATGGAATGAAGAAGAAAAATGTAGAGGGGAAGAGGTGGGGTAAAGGGTAGAGAGGAATATAAGAAGAAGAAGGATCTGGAGCGAAAGGTGGAAAGGGAAATAAGAAAAAAGTGGGAGAAGTTACTGGGGAGCTGGAAAACAATCCTTGAGGTAAGGCATATGAAATAGAGGTGAAAAGGATGGGAGGAAGCCGAAACGTGGTGCTAGAAGAAGAGTGGGAGAAGGAGATTATAGAAAAACTATTCACGATTGAAGAAGGAAGAGGGGAGGTCATGAGTCGAGAAGGGTGGGATTCTTGGGGAATAAGGTCGGTAGAGAAGTGGGAGATAGAGGAGGAGGGGAGAGGCATCAAGGAAAGAAAAGCTCCTGGAGTGGATGGCTTGAAAGGGGATGTAATAAAGAGGTTACTGGAGGAGAATGCGCAGTATTTCTGGGAGCTCTTTAATAAGGTACTGATGGAGGAAGAATTTTTGGAGGTATGGAAGGTGGCAAAAGTTATACTTGTGAAGAAGGCGGGTAGGGAAGGAAAGCGGATAGGAGACTACAGGCCCATCAGTCTGCTATGGGTAAGTTGATGGAAGGAATAATAAAGGTAAGGATTGAGGAAGACGTAAGGAGAAATGGGGGTTTTAGAAAAAACCAGCATGGGTTCACGTAGGAAAAATCGTGTATCTCTGCGCTAAGTAGAGTGGTGAATTTGGGGGAAAAGGCTAGGGAAGGCAGCTAGAGAAACAAGAAGCTGGCTAGGGAGCGGTGTTGAGCGCGTTGTTGAGGCTCGGAGTGGGTGAGGGGTTGGTTAATTTAGTTGAAGATTACCTATATAGGCTCAGGTTATGATAGATTCAAGGGGGATGGGATATAGAACGGACGTAGGAGTGCCCCAGGGATCGGTACTGGGACCGACGCTCTGGAAGTGTGTGTTTGACGAGGTTTGTACGATTATATGCGAAGAGGAATGTGAGATTACGGTGTATGCGGATGATGTGTGCCTGGTGTGTATGGCAAAGGGAGAGTCGGAGATAGAAAGAAAGGCGGAGAAGATGTGTAGGAAGATTGTGGGGAAGATATAACGATGCGGATTGAAAGTGGCGGAAGATAAGACGGTGGGATTGCTCGTAAAGGTACGAAGCAAGACGAGAGAAGTTAGGGTGATGGTGAAGGGGAAGAAAATTTGCATGGAGAAGTCGGTGAAGTATCTAGGTGTTTGGTTGGATAGCCAACTATCCTTCAAGCACCATATATTGAAGGCAGCAGAGAAGGCGAGAGTACGAACAGCATGGTTGGGAAGATGTGTAATATGAAAGGGCCGGGAGAATGGAAGAGGAGAGTTATTGGTAGGACGATTGAGCAGAGTATGCTGTACGGAGCGGAAGTGTGGGGTGAAAGAGCGGGGATCCATGCGAGGATAAAGCCACTACTACTCTAATTTCCGATTATTTTTTACAACTTTCGACGTGGATTAACTCAGCAACAGTGCATGGATGAACTTCAATTTTTGCCGATGAAGCTCCATCGAGGACCAGTGTTTATCGATGGTATGGTGAATTCAATTGTGGCCATAGTTCACTCCAAGACGAATTTCGTGCAGGTCGTCCAACATCAGTTGTTGTTCCGAAAACCATTGATGCTGTGCGCGAACTGATATTGCAAGATCATCATGTGACCTATTGTGAGATTGAGGCAACCTTAGGCATTTGTGGGACCAGCATACATTCAATATTGCATAAATATCAGACGGTCAAAAAAATTTGTTCGCATTGGATCCCACACAATTTGTCAAAAGGCTCGTGTCAATTGGTCGAAGGAAATGCTCAAAAAATACGATCGCCATCTTTCGAAACACGTCGTGACAGGTGATGAATCGTGGATTTACGCGCATGAGCCCGAAAGTAAACAGCAGTCGACTGTATGGGTGTTTCAAGAGCCCAATCCAACAAAAGTTGTTCGCGCATGAAGCACTTCCAAGCAAATGGTCGCCTGTTTTTTCGGAAAAACTGGACAACCGTACCACTAAAACAACGCAGAATAGTGGTACGCAACCATTTGTTTGCCAGTTGTCTTCCAAGAAATCAGGAAAACCACCGCCGAAGTCGGATCACTCTTGCGAGCGCCCACACATCGGCTCAAACACCTGCATGTTTTGGAGATACCTCAATCAGAGTGGCAAAAGTGCTTCGACAGTTGGTTTAATCCCGAAATATAAAAGGCAACCCTCGTATATAGGTACAATATATTCTGATTTCTTAAGAATATTTTTTTAAGTTTTAATTGGAATTTATTATTTAAATTTATCGGCAGGCACATAAATTTTGTTTGCATATGCCTCTTCATGTCAAAAATTCCCATAGTAAATTGCCCATAGTAAAACTTTAATTAATTTCCATCTTTATTTATTGAAATTTACCCTTACTCTGTGGAAGTCCATCTTACTAAGAATAATAAACAACTAAACGTTTGAATTATACATCCATTTTTAATGAAAAAATTAGATTTTTTCATTCAATAACAACTGTTTCGATAAAATGATCAACATCAGATTGACATATTTATTGTTACGAGTGTGTAATATTAGAAAATGAGAAAACATAACTTCAAAAAACATTTAAATATCAAAATTAACTAATATTAATTAAAATCTTTATATAATCAATCTTAAAAGCCCTATGTACAGTTCCCCACAGCTAAACGTTTACTCGAGTGAAAAAGAGTTGCGTATTATGATATAGCCGTTCACCGTTCACATGCAATATGTAATTAAAATAATCCTTGGACTGTTCGCTAGCTTCATTAGTAGAAACCCCGGCGAGCTCGGCAACAAACCCGGCGGGTTACTCCAAACCCAACCAACCTAATTAATTCCCACTGAGCAACGTGCAGCCCTTTTGTCATAAAGGCTTTGAACGGTTACTTCCAACCGACGTAATTTGCTGTTGTTGCTGAAGGTCACTTTTCTCGACGAAGGAACAAACAATTCAGTGTAGTGAGAGGAGAGTGATGGATTCGAATCAAAGAGGAGTTAGGCCGAGTGGAACAAATACGATGATTAGCACCGGCCGGCATACCTGTCCGGCCAGAATATGAGGTTTGTCGGTTTTACGGGGCCACGTCATTAAATGTGGCGGGTGCACTCGAACGTACGTTTTCGGCGAATTAGGAAATGGCTCTTTACAGTGTTAGGTCAACCGTGAAACATAAAACAAACAACGTAAAAGAACAAACGAAAGACTTTCAACGGTACAATCTTGAAAGGATTTACCAACTAATCAACCAATCAAATATAAACACAGGTTGGACGGTTCGTTTTTGTCTACAAGGTGCGCTTTCTTTTTAAGAAATTGAAAACCTTAAATTTCTAATTTTAGTCTTAAAAGTTGTAAATTTGACTTGGTATATTATTTCAACTCCTTAATGAATTACACCACTTGAAATTGTAGCTTTACCGTTAGATGCCGCAGTTAAACAATACTATTCAGGAAGAATTTAGTTTAACAAAGAATTCGAAATAAATCTCGTAAAATTAAAGTTACAAAATGTTACACTTACAGTTACAACAATATACAGGAAGAAGTTAACATAACAGTTTAGAAATATTATCGCAAAGGGAAATAAGGAAATAAGAAGGAGAAAAACACCGTTTTACTTAGATCCTTCAGGTAGCAAACTACCAGAAAACATGGTAACTATCTTATGACTTCTAGTAAATAACTGGAATGGCTTCTAGTCACTAACTGGGTACTTCTAGTGGTAAATGACTAATAGTGAATGCCAAAAATATGTATTTGTCCTATTGCCTAAAATTGTTATAGGATAATACCACCCAGCAAATACTGTTGATAATCGATAGATGAAGAAGAGCAGAAGACTTCTTTGAATCCGTTGTACTTTGCGACCTACGGAATTTTGCAACAATTTTTTTTAATAGAAGTAAATCATCCATATTTTTTTTTATTAGAGAGCCATATTGCTATAGAATATTTTAAGAGAAAAGATTCTTGGACTATACACATTTAAAAAAGAAAATCGAAATAAAAAATAGTCAAAATCTGTAATTTTTAAAAAAATTCTGGCAATTTCGGTTAATTATATCTAGGTATCAGATGGTCAAAAAAAGGTGGGTAGACAAAAACAGGACGGTAGATGGACAATGTTGCCAGTTCGGATTTCTGTAACTCGTGACAGCTTGGAAATACTTTACATAAGATTTATATTATCCTGTCAAAACCGAAACAAAATACTTAGGGCTACACTTAGATCGACAACTTACATGGAACATACATATCCAAATCAAACGAAGACAGCTGGACATCAAGTTTCGACAAATATACTGGCTGCTCGGCCGTAAATCAAAACTCTCGTTAAACAACAAGATTCTTCTTTATAAGGCAATTTAAAACCTATATGGTCCTACGGAGTTCAACTATAGGGATGTGCCAAACCAACGAGAATCAAAGTAATACAACGATTTCAATCAAAGGCACTCCTAGCAGTCGTAGATGCACCATGGTACATCAGCAATAGAACTCTTCATAGTGACCTAAACATTCCTTTTGTTACGTAAGAAATCAAAAAAATAGTCGCCAGATACAGGGACCGAATAACAAACCATGACAACCACCTAATTGAAGAACTATACAACAACGGACCTGATGTAAGAAGACTGCACAAAATATGGCCTGAAGACTTAATCCTAAAGCTCACCAACAAAAAAAAAATCAATAAGGAGAAACACCATTGGGTGTTTCCCTTCCACGCGTAGGTACTCAATTAACACATTTACTTAATGCTCTGTAAGAAGTAGATTGTACATATACGAGTAGTTAATAAAAAAAAGTAAAAAGTAAAATTTATTGTAGTAACCTTTACTTTGTGGAAGTCCATCTTACTAAGAACATTAAAAATAGAACCTTCTAAACAAAACTTCCACTATTTATTTAAAAAATTGCCTTTTAACTCAATGACAGCTGTTCCGCTAAAAACTAGTATCGTCAGAATGACATATTGAAGTTACATTTTGTTTGTTTGTAGCTAGGTAGTTGATGTTGATTAAGTAGTATTAAGGCTAAACCAAGTATGGCGAAACAGATGTAATTGCATTTTTAAACGTATTTTTCTAATAAATAGTGGAAGTTTAGTTTAACAGTTCAGTTATTTATTGTTCTTAATTAGACATAACAATATTAAAGCCTAGATGTTATTAGCCTTAAGGGATTATCCTAGATGTATTTCCCTCTAAGATCAGTATAACTGTGCAATGATATAGAAAAACCAAATATACATACTCCAGGTTGGTGGTTATAAAAATAAAAATTCTTAAAAAACCTACTAGATATAATACAACCAAAAATACGAACAAGCAACGAGCTCCTTACAAATTTCAGGTTTTTCTGAACCAATTTTAATGAAATTGTTCTTCCTGAAAACAGCTATTTTTCGTAATAAGCGGGATAGTTTCCAAAAAACCTTGTGCTGTAAGTATTTCTTGAATTAATGAGGGCACAAATGAACAATTGGAGAAAACAATATACAACCATCGTGGCATGGCACAAATTGATGTAGCTGAGCTCAAAGGAGTAAGTCGATTAAGGCGGCGTTTTTGTAAAAATATGTAGTCAATCTGAATATCCATATAATGAGCATATAACAACTGCAGCTCACGATCTATTTTAATAACCATGGGTACTGTAAGAAATCGTCTCCATGAAGCTAATATCCCCAGCCGAAGACCACTTAGAAGAGGCAATCGCTCTGATAAATAGGAGTGGGAGCAAGAACTTGAAAACTGGAACAAAAATCATGTTACTCCACATATGGGAGACATTCACACGTTTTTGTTTCATTAAGAAAGTGTAAAATTAAAAGTTATGTGTTAGTTTTTTACTTAGCAATTTCTTTTAAGACCTTAAACAGTGGCTAGTGCAAACATTGTGAAATGTAATCAGATATTATCAAGAAAGGACTGAAACTAGGTTATACAGCCCTAGGTTACAATCGTTCTATCAGCCCTATGCCTCTGATGAAACTCTTCAGGATCTTTGGGGACACTTTCATGAAGTCCGTAGGCTCACCAAATTTATTGAGTTGCATAAAATATGCCCAGGCGTTTCAATTAGTGCTTACTACGAGTATCAATGCTGGAGTATCTTCGCGGAAGTAACTTTTCCAAGATGAAATTTATTAAGTCAAAATATAGATCTCACTTACTCAATTGCATCGTTTACCAATAACAAAAATTAATGCTATTCGACTAAAATGATATTTTTATTTTTCAAATAGAGTGTTATTCAAATAAAATTACGGATGGTCTCAAAAATTCTGTTTTTATTTATGATACATGCAGAAGTTTAATCTACTGGATTTGCACAGAAAAGGGTAGATTCCAATGTTCCCCTGATAGAAAAAAAGCCAAACATAATTATGAATCATTTAAAAATCACATGAAACGTTAACTAGACCTGTGCACTCCAGCTATGAAAATGCACGAAATTTGACACACTGTTGCCAAGTAATCGAACTGATTGTGAAAGTAAAATTTTTTGCCAAAATAGTCACTGAATCATAATGTTTCATATTTTATTGATAACTGTCCTGATGTTATCAGTTAATAATTTCTGTACCCTTTATTATCCATACTCCTCATAAAACATTTAAATTTGGCGCCACAATAGGCATACTGAGGAGTGCACGTAGCTTAGCTACCTATAGTGTGTCATTTTGTCTTCGCGCATCCGTATGTATTGTCAATCTAGGTAAATACATAATTTTGTGGGTGCAACGTTTGCTGTTTTGCGTTTAATAGTTTTAAAGTAACTGGAAATTTATAGCTGATACATTGAACTACTCGTTGTAAATCGGCTTTAAATACAGTTTTAACCAAAAAAATTTGACTGAAATAAAGAAAAAGGACAAAATTAAACATTATAAGAAACAATTCACTCAAAATTTAAATTTTGTAATGTTATGAGGAAGCTTTAGAGGAAGAAAAATTTTTTAAGGATGTAAATAAGTTAGTAACACTCTAAAACACGATATTCAAGCCGTTTTAAAAATAGTTTTAAACAAAAATTTTGTCGAAAATGAAGGAAAAAAGATAAAATTAAACATTATAAGAAACAATTCGTTCAAAAGTTCAATCGTGTAAGGGTAGGGGGAAGAATTTAAAGGATGTAAATACGTTGGGAACACTCTAAAACACGATATTCAAGCAAGATATTTCATGTGTTTTGTTCATAATAGAAAAATATATTCCTGTAGAGTGCTTAGATAAATATATTACGCTTCCGGTATGTTTAATTCAAATAAATAAAATTAAAATCCACTTAATGCGCGACCCTCTGCAGCGCCGCTGAAGACTACATTTTTTTATTCCATCCCATAATTCCGGTCGTTAAAAATCTACAAAATAAACGCATTAATTCAAAGAAAGATAAAACATTTTATTAGTGAAATTAACCAATTAAAAAAATGATACGTTTCGAACAAAAAAGGGGGAAATATAATAATAATATTTCCATTCGACAATGTAGGTACTAATTATCGGTGACCTTAAAGAATGCCGTGGAAATAATTTCGTGATAAAATGGAATTCTGTTTCTGTATTATAACCGTTTCTTAATTCTCATTAATTGAGACATGTCATGCATGTTGTACGACCGTTTGACTGCAGTTAAGGCAATAGGACGCCTTCTTTCAAAAGATAGGATTATATATACCCGACTAGGTATTTAAACAAAGACGTACAACATTATTTATAAAAGAGGATGTTAAATGTACCTACGCCAAAAGTTACGCATGACCAGATAATATAAAATACTTGTTTTCTGTGACCACATTATTCCTGACAAATGACAGAACATGTCGCTTTCGGGCATGCGCAACCAAAAAATAAATTGACAAAAGTTCTTGTTGGAATGTTCTTTGATATAACCCAAGATATAAAGTAATTGATTAGCTTTATTTGGAAATTTACAAACTTTTTAAAAACTACCGTGGAATCAATAACCACTTTAAAAAATTTAATAATTACTTCCAAATAACTTATTATAATTTTAAATACTAAATATAATGTTCTTCGAGAAAAATGGTTTACTGTAGTTAAGGTACCTAAGAGAATCTCCTTATGTATGCCAAATTCGACCATAAACATTAGTTGAGGGGACCGGATTTAAAATGGACATAGAAGGTAATATTTAAAAAGGTTTTTGGGGTCAAATTTTTCAGTTTTCATTTCTAGCGAAGTCTTCAGTAGTATGTAATACCTAATACGTTGCTAATACGCTCTATCATTCTAATAAATACGAATAAATAAATATCTATAAAATAATATGTGGCGTCCGTGGAGAAACAATAATAATACTCCGGTGAAGAAAAAGCATTAATCTTTAGATGCTGAAGAAATTGTAAAAACTATAAGTAGCTCCTTACAGAATAGAGGACTTGACGCTAGAGCAGCTGTAATGGAATATGTGAAAAAGATCGTATCAATTTTACATAATTGTATTATTGTATAGCAAGTTTAATTTGATTATAATAATAATAATAATGCTTTTATTGGGCACACAATTATTACATGTGTAAGTCAATAGGCAGGGTTCAGCTTTATCTGCGAACAGGTTTATTTACTCTCAAAAAAAACTGCTCTATAAATACAATTAGAATAGTTATAATGGTTATAGTTAATTGGCAGAACGGTATTGCGGTAAGAAATTTTAATTGTAACAATTATCAAATTCACTGCTCCAACAAATATAATTAGAAATTGGCTCAAATTGCCGGAATTATAATACCATGAGACAGATCATGCTTTAATATTTTTTTAAAGGTTGCTTTACTTTTAGTATTGTAATATTTTTCGGAGAAAAGGTAAAATAGCTTAACTACTTGATAAGAGAAAGATCCATGAAACACACTTGTATGTGGTGATACGTTATAATTTGTAATCTATTTTTATGTCAAATGTTAATATTGTGTATGTCTGTTCTCAATCTCATCTTATTATATAAATTTGCTGGTGTTTTGGTGGATATTAATTCCATTTACTTAAAATCATATTAAATTACTTAAATTTAATAATAAATATCTAAAATCTGGTCCTTAATACTTTCCTTGTTTAATGACAAGCTCTTTCCTACACAATGGAATTAAAGCAGGTAGCTTAACTGCAGTCAACCATTTTTCTTGAAAAACACTTCCTATTTTTCTGTTGAGCTCGACCAGGAGCAAGTTAGGTTCAACTACAAGAATTGTTTAATGTTATTGGGATAAGCTGTCGCGAATAGTTTTGAAATCTTAAACAGGAAAACTGATCATTGAGGGCAGAAGACTAGAAGAGACAGCAAGCCGGATTATTCCTTCCAGATAAAATTATTTAACTTTAATTGTACTTGTTTTTGTTTTGAATTTAATGATATTTAAATTTAAACAGCATTTTTTTTAATAAATGCAGCTGGTCTTTATATTATTGTTTAATACTTAAAACAAAAAGAAAATTAACTTATTAAGTGTAACTGTATTTGTCTGAGAGGCACACTTAAGGGGGCCTTCCAAAGTTTGACAGGTGAAAACAGGTGGCAAGCCCGAATTGTTTCATACATTTTAATCATTTTGCGTGCAGGTAATTTAAAGAACATGATTAACTTATGTATTCTTTTAACAGAATACACCCTTTTCTCAGACATCAGGTTTTTAATAATTATAATAATTGGCTTTTCAGTGATGGTATGTTTTTGACAATTTGTGATCACCGATTGTTACGCCAAAAGCCCAAGTTATAAGCACGAACCTATTAATTTAGTTCAAAAATTTTTGACGCATTTCTAATATTAAACTTCAGTTTTTCAGTAGTCACAATCACGTTAACAAATGTTATGTTTGTAAATACATTTTTGTCTACAGTAAAATAAACTTCTACTATTCGTCTGTTCATCTTCATACATTTAGTTAGATCAAAACTGAACTACTAAACTATAATTAAACCCCAGCTGTATAAAAACCTTTGGATTTTTAGACATACCAATCTCTAATCAAGATATTTTTCAGAAATCTAAAGAGGTAGGATTTCTAAATTACCCCAAATATCTCACAAATCAGGAATTATAGCGTCAAACTATCAAAGACTTTTTACAAACAACCATAACACAGCTGTTTTTCAGGAACCAACAATAAATCTTCAGGGAATCCTTACTGCATTACTTTAGATAATACATATATGTGAAAGACACCACCAAGATTTATATATCTGTTTCATCGACTACAGAAAAGCTTTCGACAAAGTAACACATGAAAAACTTTTGAGTATACTGCAAAGACAACATTGACTATCACGATATGAAGATAATAGCCAGTGTTTGCGGGAGACTGAAGTCTAGACTAAAATACGATGACAACATGACAGATAAAATCACCATCCAAAAAGGGGTCAGCCAGGTTTGCGTCCTTCCTCCAAATGCAATCCAGTGCATATTTAAAGAAGCATTAGAGGGTGAAATAGTAGATAAATTAACAACATCGGATATGCCTATGACACTGTCCTGATTGCGAGCAGTCTAAAATACCTACAGAGTTATATTAAGTAACAACGGTTAGCGAGGAATTTGGATTTTCTACTAATATCAATAAGACGAAAACGATGATGATTTTAAAAAGAAATAACAATTCAGGCAACCTGACCTTAGGCACTGTGAGTAACCATAATATCACACATAAGAGCCATATATTGTCAAGAATTGAGCAAGCTAGACAATCGTTCATAAAATTGAAAAAATTACTAACAGCCCAGAATCTCTCAATGGTGTAACATGTCTACCTTTTCTTAGTTTACCGTCCTTCCGAAATCTAAAAACAACCCCGACTCACCGTATATTAGACACAACTTATCACCACGAACAAACCTACCCCTAAAATAAGAACACACCCGAAACAGAATCCTTACAAAACAGAGCCATTACAAACCGACCCTTCACAAAAGAACGCAACCGGAAACCTCTGTCAATACTGTTATAAGTTAGGGCAAACACCCCTTTTCATTCCTTTTCGTCCTTAGTGACAAGTTGTCTGCAAAATTTAGACAATCCATTTCTCTGGTTGTATCACAGCCCCCTAGTATGGAGAGATAACCGCTAGTAAGGAGAGATAATCCGCTAGCAGAGAGAGGCATACCCTCTAATACAGTTCCTTTTGACGAAAAAGCAAGTTCAAGTACCGTAGCAGTTCTTTTTAAAAAAGAAGCAACCACCACCAGCCAAAATCCCGACTGCAAGCATCGGTACACATACCGAGACCGCTGGATCATTCTACCAAAAAAAGATAAGTCAAATCCATTTCTATCTTTTTCACCTTAGTTTTTGTGTAGTTTCAGTTGTTTATTCGTTAACGTATAAAAAGATAGTGGCGCCCTTAACCCTTATATACCACCAATTCTTTTTGTTTATAGCGCCTTTGTAAATGGTTTACAGCAACTATCAGCGAGGCGATAGATGCGTTCATTAATGAACGCTGAGGGCATCCGCTAGGCCTAACCGATGTTTATGATATGTATTTTTTTAATAAATAATGTAAATAATGTGAATAAGTCAAAATATCATTAATTAGGTATTTATGTTTATGCATTTCTCATTTCGAACCACTTGCCAATGTCTCCAATGTAACTGAAACATGATAGTAATACAAATGGAAACGAAACTACAGTGGTGTATTGGTGTAAAAGATTCCTGCATTTGTTGCATAAAAAATTCTGTCATCAATAGGGGCGGAGTAAAATTTTGTGCCTAGGGGCGCAAAAATCCTAAATCCGGCCCTGGTCTTGAGATATGGACATTGAACAAAGAAAGTACAATGAGGTTAAAATCATTTGAGCTTTGGATAGGGGCATGCTGAAGATTCCGTGGACGGACCACGTTACAAACCAACAGGTATCAGAATGAACAAAGAGTTGAAGGTTTTATTCACCATCAAAAAGAGAAAGTTAGTTCCTCGGTCACATCTCGCATAATGATAAATATGGGATTCTGCAGCTCATCATGCAGGGGAAAATAATTGTACGTAGAAACGTTGGAAGACGTAGGATCTCTTGGCTGCGCAATTTACGTGAATGGTTTGGGCTCTGATCTGTACAGTTATTCCGTACAGCTATTTTAAAAGTAAAAATTTGGTTATTGATAATTGTAATTGTAGAATCTCGAGAAATTCTAAGGATTTAGTTCTGGACAAGAGAACCTCTTTGAGAACTACAATATATGCTGATCAGAAATCAGTAAGGTACCACTTTCAGCGATCAAAAGAGGTGATAATGAAGAGAAGAATCAAGCAAGAATTATTTTTACTCCTCTTGATTCTTTTGATTCAATAATGTTTTATTAAATAGTAAAGTTAAGACTTCAGTTTTCTTTTTTTGCACGCCACTGTAATTAGAGGTGGTTTGAAGATTGTATACTTTTTGAAAGTTCCATGTGATGCATGATAATGTGATCGAATTATAAGGGACAAATAATCACTGTCATTATTATTCATGAGTTATGAACAGCAACTGAGAAAAATTTTAATAATAACGCAATTTCTTTAATAACTGATTGCACCAAATCACGAAGGGTACATTATTCAAACAGTAGCGTAGAAGTAATTATTTTTTTTATTCGCGATAAAAATTTTTTAAACATTTTAAGAGAACGGCTGCAAAAACTGCAGTTTGCTCATTTTTTATTAATTAATTCCATTATATTATCTTTAAAATAAAATCATTAACGTAATGGCAGCTGTTGTGAGTGGTAACCTGTAATCAATTCGATATAAAGTTTTGTTGTATAAGGTATATTTTTGGTTTAGATTAAGTAGTATTGAGATTAGACTAGACTGTAAAAATAATAAAGCATAATAATATTAAAGCCTTGATATTACTAGCGCTATAGGATTATGTTTTATGCATTTCCCAAAAGTAAGAATCCTACGGTCTGATTGGTCAGGAAATAAAACAAAAGTACACATTTGAAACTTTTCTATTAGTAACACTTACTGATACATTACAGCTATTTCTCAACATAATCTCCACGCCGATTGAGACATTTTTCGTAGCCCTCTTGATAGAACGTCACCGCCTGCGCTTGTAACCATCTTTGTACGCTGGTCTGCAGCGCCTCGCCTGTGTCAGAACGCTGTCCTCCTAGCCAGCGTTTCATGTGAGCAAAGAGGTAAAAATCTGATGGGGCCAAGTCTGGACTGTGTGCTGGATGATCGAAAACGTCCCACTTTAAACGATGCAGGAGGTTTGTGGTGGCAGCTTTATTGTGCGGCCGATTATTTTCATGGAGAAGGACAATGCCTGATGACAACATCCCCC
Organism: Ophraella communa; assembly: GCA_035357415.1. Lineage (NCBI taxonomy): Eukaryota > Metazoa > Arthropoda > Insecta > Coleoptera > Chrysomelidae > Ophraella > Ophraella communa. The sequence continues at coordinate 13,909,102 of CM068994.1, read as the reverse complement.
TCCGCTTATTCTGAATTGCTCGTCGTAGCCGTTGAATAGTCGCACAGTATGCGGCTGCAGTGATGATGGAACCACGTTCTATGAATTCCACCAACAGAACTTCTTTCCGATCCCAAAACACAGTAGCCATACAATTTCTGTTGGAGAATGTTTGCTTGAATTTCTTTGGCTTATTCGGGGAGTGCTTGGATTGCTCTTTTGTTTCTTCCGTCTCAAAATGAACCCATGTCTCGTCCCATGTGACAGTTTTGTTCAAAAAATCCGGTCCTTCATCATGGTAGCGCTGGAGAAACGCTAAAGCAGCGCCCATTCGCTGTATTTTGTAATGGTCAGATAGCATATTCGGAACCCATCTCGCACAAAGCTTGCAGTACTGAAGTCCCTCACTCACAATTGTGTACAGAGCTAACCTGGAAATTTCAGGAAACGAATCACTCAACACAGAAATTGTGAAGCGACGATTTTCTCGAATTGCCTGATCTACACGCTGAACAAGATCATCGATTGACACACGCTTCCTTCCCTGACCTCCTTCATCATGGACGTCTGTACGCGCTGCTGTAAAGTTCCTGCACTTTGCTGTCGCTTATGCACGTTTCACCATATACACGACTTATTCGGCGATGAATTTTGACTGCATTGGACCACTTAGCCTGAAGAAATCGAATTACACCGCCCCCTTCACACTTGGCAGGCGAAGCGATAGTTGTAGCCATGTTTACGAGAGCGCTGCACGTTCACTACTGACGGGACTGGGGTAAAATGCATAGCGGTCATTTCAGAGACGTTGCGCAACACATTTCAGGTCACTTATGTAATCCAATTTCAAATTTTCTTCTATTAAAACATTTTCCAGCTCATCAAGGTTATCTGGAGCGATATTACGAGTTCTTATGCGCCTGTCCAGGTAGTCCCAAACATGTTCAATTGGGTTTAGGTCTGAACTAACTGCTCGCCAATTTAAAACTTGGATATAAACGTCTTGAAGTTAGTCCATTGTTATTCTGGTAACGTGCGGGCGAGCATTATAGTGCATTAGAATAAAATTCTCTCCAATGATTGGAACAAATGGCACTACATTTTCCTTAAGAACCTCCCTTATATACCGATCAGTGCTCACTGATCCCCTACGAAATACAATTAACTCTGTGTGGCCTTTAAAACAGATGCCTCCCCATACCATAATCGAACCACCTCCATAATTTCTTGCTGCTCTTATATTACACTGAGCAAATCGCTCACCTGCGCGTCTATAAACTGGAATACGTCTATCGGATCCAAAAAGTAAAAATCTTGATTCATCCGTAAAAAGAATATTAGCCCAATCGTTAATAGCCCAATTAACATATTCTCTTGCGAACCTTCAACGTGCTACACGGTGTGCTCAGGTTAACAATGGAGCAGTAACCGGCATTTTCGGTCTGATTCCAAAATTCCTTATATTGATTTTTTGTTTTTTTGTTAGTAAATTTTCCAATATATTATTTACACTATTTGTGATTCCAGGTGGTCTATTTTTACACGCTAATTCTGAATCAGTGGAAAAATTAATAATCTTTTTGCACTGCAATGACAATCAAAACTGCTTCACGGCTAATACTATTATTGCTAACCGGTGTGAGAATATAATTTTATCACAAGAGAAAGAATGTAAATACATTTAAATTGCATGGGAGCAGAGGTGTTGCAGAATATTTTGTCAATCTCAAGATTCCAGCATTCTATAACCAAATTTGATTTCAGAATTGGCAAACAGAAGCACTTTTTACAAATGAAATAACAATGATTATATATTATATTGTACTTGCAGAAATTTGTGGTAGTATATTAAAAGTTGGTTGAAATATAAAGTTGCAGTTAGATGGCAAAACTTTTATTTTCTTTATCTTCATTGAATGTATGTTAAGTTTTTATTTCTTCCCAATTTTTTGCACTGCAAAACCTACCTTTAGTTTTTAATAGGAAAAAAACAGATAATTGTTAACCGAGAATGTTTATAATATAATAAATACGTGGACAATGTAAATTTAAACCATTTGATAGGAAAATAAAATGGAATTTTAACTTTCCATAATATAAGAATACAGTACGTCGATTTATTTTTATACCTACCGCTTGTAGCGATTTTATAACGTTTATGGCATTTACGACAACCATAAAGATAGTTTTACCTGCGCCCAAGTCGCATGTAGGAGCCGAGAATAAAATCACTAATCAGTATGTACGTATCTATCTTAAGGCGGTAAATTTCAGATTCGATAAAAGCCTTAAGAGTTCGTGCGCCATTCGGTAGCCATAAAAGTTCACTTAAAACGGTGTTTTCGAATTCTCCTTATAAAATACCACTAATTATTAACCATACGTATACAGATTAAGATCGAATTTAGATTCCTAATTGCCCAACTTGATTATACTCGAATGGTGGAATACATTTACAACCAACAAAAGATAAAAAATAGTAATGAGAAAAAAATTCAAATGTTTTAAAGGTCCAGGATGAATCTACTTGAAAAATTTGAGATAAATTAAGCTATTAGAGATTGTACAGTTTGAATGAGCAACGGGCAATGGGCGACTGGAGTGATATTGAATATTGGACTGTGAACTACATCATCGTATTGTTACAGACCCTAATTAATTTCATCAAAACTATTATGAATGCGATTTATGAGTCTATTCGTTGTTCGAAATCATGAAATTTCATAACCTATTTTAAACAATACATGACAGGACGCCAATTTGTATTCATGATGACGTCACTTGTTAAGGGGTGTCATTATTGGTCTGTTGATGTTCCTTCGAAATGAATACTTGATCTCATCAATAGACATAGGACACGTTCCTGATGATTATCTCTGAATTAGCAGCGTGAGAGAACCACAAAATTGATTTTTAACCCTCATTTACAACGTTCTCTAAATATTTTTTATAAATTTGGCAACATGTTATGTTATTCTCTTTCTTTCTTGGTTGAGAAGTGTGCTGCCATGTTGTCACGTTAATAAAGCTAAATGTCCTCAAGTATGAATTACCACCTAATGCTTAATATAAAATATCGAATAATATGAGCACGTCATCATTGTATCTAAATGAATATATAACAGTATACTAGTTCACTTCATAATTAATGTTCAAAACATCAATATTTGAGAATAAATTGTAATTATTTCCTGAAACAATGGAATTTAAAAAAGAAAGAAAGTGAGAGCAACACAGATTAAAGCAACAGCATAAACCTACCTTGATAACTAAAGTAAGGATTGAAACAATTAACAAATTTCACCATACTTGCATATAGTAAAAGTGTATTAAAAATTTTGTCATTAAACTTTAAAGGAAAAGTACTAAATGAAAGGAAATAATGATTAAAAACTAGGTGAGTAGTAACTCATTAAAACTGGTTAAGTTATTGGTTAATAACAGGAAGAAGATTGTAATGCAGCTTAAAATAATGACACCCAAAAGCCTGAAATATAAAGGAAAGTAAGTAGGAGCAATATTTATATAAGTAAATAAAAAGGAAAAAGTTCTAAGACCTGTTGGCAAATGCATAATGATTGTCATTGTTAGTGATGAAAGGAATACGAGAGAAAAATTCAATAGGATAAGGAAAAAAGTTGTATGGGTGGTAAATATTTGTATTAACCCGAGGATGGGATAAAAATATACCCACAGTAAATTGTTAGACGCAAAAAGGTCCCATAACATAAGTGATAACACTAATTAACTGTTAAGGCAAATAAAATATCAAAGATATAAGATAGCGTAAACTAAAAGAATATTCAGAACACAGTGGCAAGTGACATACAAGGAAAACACATAGAGCATGAAACTAACCATAATGAAGTCTAAGAAGCACAGGACACCAGTCAAAGATGGAACAGATATTGCTGATGTCGAAATGTCAGACGAAAATGCAAGCATAGTAGAAAAACATAAAAAATAACTTTTTTATATTTTGCACTTATAAAAATCTTCATTATAAAACGCATTTGCGTATCGTAATGTAACTTTTACGCACGCAAATTTTTGTTTTAAATGATTGGCGACATGGGTGAAGTATCTAAAGGCAAGACTATTGACAATGACATTTGTGGCTAATAGAAATTTATTAATTTTATATTGTTCTTTAAGAAAGTATCTGTGAATATGAATATAATATTTTACTTATATAATATATTATTATTGGTATATTATTCATTTTAAAATATTTTAAAACATTAACATTTGATAATTTAAATGTCACAACTGTCAAATTTTATAAATTACACAGTGCTGCCGACATACTTTTTAAAATAAAAATTTTCGTAATTACATAAAAATAAAAAATTAATTTAAAAAATGGTAAAAAGGGCAAAATATAAAAAATATTATAAACAACTTATTTCATATGGCTGTTGTGACACTCGTTCTTTAAAAAACTCATCGCTTCGCGATTCGTTTTTTAAACTTGAACTCGTGTCATAACAGAATTCCATATGAAATGCGTTGTTTAATATACTATTGTGACATTGACTTTGATATTTTTCTTCGTTTACCAACCAGTGACATTTGTGCCTAGGATGATTTACTTCTATTAATGAAATTTGCTTATTCATTTTGATACAAGTGGCAACCGTGTTGTTCTTAAATCGTTACGTCACTTGCTATGTGCGGCAAAATTTTAACCGTTTGAATATTATTTTGATTGTATTGGTGATTTAGAGTTCGTATTATCAATAAAAAAATATTAAATCGCCTAATATTCATGTATATTATGTAAATATGAATTTAAAAAATAGTCCACTCGCCTATTAAGACCCTTATACACTTCTTAACCTCCCCTTTTAATGATTTATTTTCGTAACAGATTGTCCTTTGTCTTCCATATTTACTTTATTTATTATCTGTTGTCCACTTTTTCAACAATTTGACTAATTTGACTAATAACCTTCACGTATTTTGCAATTTTGTTTATTATTATCTCCTATTGTTGATCTCAACTTAACCTCACAAACCTGCTCTTCTTCTTTATTAAGATACTGCACTAACACTAACCAATTTTTTGCTATTACTGTAATTTTTACTCTGTTGATTTTACTATGGTTAATAAATAGTTGATGCACTCTTTTGTCATGCTTGCAAGAAATTGTTACCCTTATTTTATAATGTTTTTAGATTTTTCTTGTAACTTCTTCTTTTTTCTTTGTTATAATCAGACCACAGATACACAATTTTATTTCTCTATGTTCAACGCCCTCCCCTCTTTTTCAAATATATAAAAAATTAAATTGTATAGACGACATCCCTTTTATAATTATTTTATTTAGTTTTAGTAGTCATATTCTTCTATTTTTATTGAATTTAAATGTTATTTTAAGCTTTAAAAATTATATCTAGTTTTATTTATTGAATTTTTATCTTTTTTTAAAATATGTTTATCTTACATTTACCACTTTTTTACTTACCCAGCAATGCTTGCAAGTGTTATCCGAGTGTTTTGACAACAATGTTAACAGTAATTTGTATTTATTTTTACACCATGTATGTTCTTTACTTTTAATTATTTGCATTATTCACATAACTGCTTTTTATACTCTGATGGCATCAATGTTAGGACGGGTCTGTCCATCATAAATAATAAATTCTGAAATATTGACTTTGTTTTTCATTTGGTTGTTTTCCATCAGTCACATTTGAGACATGGATGATTTACATCTATTGTATATGTTAGTTGTGTAATATAAATAATGGTAATATTTATAATTTTGTTTGATAAACGAATTCGACTATACTGTCGATTTTAAAATAGTACCTAGACACTAAATTCTCGGAAAAATTATTATTATTGCTATAAATAAAATGCTAAATTTTAAATCAATTCTTATTTAATGAATGTTCGGTTAATATTCATATTGTTGTGCGAGTACGCCCCTGGCGCTATGACCCAGACGCGAAGCAGACAGATGATGCGAGAACGTTCTGAAATATACGGCGCTTGATGAGCGAAGCGGGGAATCATCGAGATTATTTCCAGAATAGACTGGAATATGCTCGACAATATTTACCTATATAAAGGACCGATTCGAATATTTTGAGTTAGTTAGTTAGTAGTATGTTGTTAGATTAATGCGAATAGAAATATTGTCTTACATAAATTAAAGTATTGTAAATAAATTGTGTTATATAAATTAAACAGTGTTAGTGATTTAAATAGTATAAAAATAAATTAAAAAGACTAGTAAAAATAAATAAACGTTACATTGGTGTCAGAAGTGGGATATTGTAAATAAATAGTGTAAAAAAAATAAATATGTCGAAAAAACTTTGTGACTTGAAAGTGACAGAATTGCGTCAAGAGCTGGAGGATCGTGAATTGGAAACAACAGGAAGGAAGACTGAGTTGTTGGAGCGACTTAAGCAAGCATTGGAAAATGATGGTTTAGATCCAGAAAATCATATTTTCGTAGACGACTCTTCTGCTACAATTATTTCTTCCTTAAATAAAGTTTCTTGCGATATGTCTTCTTTGAAAAATGATATTTCTTCTATGGAAAATAAAGTTTCTTCCGATATGTCTTCTTTGAAGAGTGATATCTCTTCCGATATGTCTTCTTTGAAGAGTGATATCTCTTCCGACATGTCTTCTTTGAAGAGTGATATCTCTTCCGACATGTCTTCTTTGAAGAGTGATATTTCTTCAGAAATGTCTTGTTTAAAAAATGATATTTCTTGCGATATGTCTTCTTTGAAAAATGATATTTCTTCTTTGGAAAACAAAGTCTCTACTGATATGTCTTCTTTAAAAAATGATATTTCGTCTTTGGAAAATAAAGTATCTTCTGATATTTCTTCTTTGGAAAATAAAGTTTCTTCTGACATTTCTTCTTTGGAAAACAAAGTTTCTTTGGATATTTCTTCCATGGAAAATAAAATGTCTTCATTTGAAAAAAAAATTGAAGATAAAATAAGAGAAATGGAAAAGCAAATGGAAGAGATGGAAAAAGGAGGTAAATAAGATATGGAAGATTTAGGAGAGGAAAACAAGGACGAAATGAGAAGCTACAAAGTGGAGCGGAAACCGAAATTGGAAGGCAACGAAAGTTCTGTTCGTGTTAAGGCCACAACCTTTGACGGAAAGATGTCTTGGGAAAATTATCTCAAACAGTTCGAAACAGCTGCAAGAGCGAACGAATGGTCCCAAAAAGAGAAGGCAATAAACCTCACCATCGCTCTGAGAGGAGACGCTTTGGATGTTCTTCAGACCATACCAGTGGAGGACACAGATGATTTTGAGCAACTGAAGAAAAGCTTGAACATGCGATATGGTCACGAACACTTGGAGAACTTGTACCGATCGCAGTTACAGACTCGAAAACAGAAGCGAGAGGAGACACTTCAAGAGTACGAAGTAGATATTGCCAGATTGGTAAGATTTGCTTACCCTTCAGCTCCAGAACAAATGATGGAATGTTTAGCTGTTGAAGCATTTCTTGATGGACTTCGTGACCACGAAATGGCAAAGACACTCCGATTAGCCCACCACAAAATATTAGTTGACATCTTGTCTGCCGCGCTTGAGTATGAAGCGGCTTCGAAAGCTTGTGGAGGATACAGTAAAGTAAGGTCTGTAACGGAAGAGGAAGATGAAAATAAGTTAGACCAATTAGTAACCATGATGAAGAACTTTACTGATAAGAAAAAGAAGAAGACCATCAGGTGCTGTAATTGTGGTGAAATAGGACATGCTCGCAATTCATGTAAACATCCTGGGGTCACTACGAATCAAGAAACTACTCCACAGGAAAAACTAAAACGGGCCGGCCTAGAGGGGGTCTTCGACCCGGAACGTTTCCAAAGACCCTTTCATACTAATAGCCTCTTTGAAATGCCGCGAAGACAGTGTATATGTAGATGGTGAAGTCAACGGTAAAAAGTATACACTTTTGGTGGATACTGGAGCGACCAGAACGATTATACGGCCAACAACTATAAATAGCCGTAAGAAGCTTTTACCAACAAGGCTACGACTGCGAACTGCCACAGGTGATAGAGCTAACATCCTTGGAGAAGTCCAGGTTCAAATAGGAATTGGCTCAGAAAAGTTCACGCATACTGTTATTGTCGCTGATATTGAGGAAGATGTTATATTAGGAATGGATGTGATGAACTTACATGGTTTCCAACTGGATTTCAAGAACAGAGTTATCAAAGTCGGCTCTGAAGAAATATTCCTTCATCCACATGAGGACAAAACCGTGCCAGCCGTTGTCCAGGAGGACACTGTGGTACCTAGTAGAAGCGAAACGATCATAGTGGCCAGACTACAAGGAACTATTGACGAAGGAATACCTGTGATGATGGAACCATGGAACCATGATGAGGAGGTCGGTCGAGGAATTTTGATAGGAAAAGGATTGGTCACTTCTGCTAAAGAAATTCCAGTACGAGTTATAAATGTCAATGATCACCCAATCAAGAAAGAGACCAAAGTTAGAACCTCCGTACCAGTAACATCTATAATTCGACAGACAACTATTCCCGATAATTCCAACAATAAGTTTGAACAAATGGTGGCGGTTGCTGGTACATCTCTAAACCGAGAAGAGAAAAGAAAAATGAAAGATTTTCTTCATCGGTATCGCAACATTTTTGTACCAAAGGGAGGTAAGACAGGGGACGTACCTCTGCTGTAAAACATAAAATCGACACGGGTGATGCCAAGCCAATTCGTCGATCAGCTAGAAGATTACCACAGGCAAAGAGGCAAGAAGCTGAAAGGATTGTTCGAGAAATGGAAGAAGATGGAGTGATAGAACCTTCTACCAGTCCATGGGTCTCTCCGGTAGTCTTGGTTAAGAAAAAGGATGGAACTACGAGGTTCTGTGTAGACTACCATCAGTTGAACAATGTTACCAAGAAGGACAGTTATCCTCTACCTCGAATCGACGACACCCTGGACACTCTAGCTGGAAGTAAATTATTTTCTACCTTAGATTTGAAGTCTGGTTATTGGCAGGTAGAAATGGACCCAAGAGACAAAGAAAAGACAGCCTTTACCACCTGTTCTGGATTATTTCAGTTCAATGTCATGCCATTCGGACTATGTAATGCTCCTGCGACATTTGAAAGACTGATGGAGAACGTATTGAGAGGGTTGTCTTGGAAAACGTGCCTGGTCTACTTAGACGACATCATAGTCTTGGGGGAGACATTCGAAGAACATCTGAAAAACTTAGAAAATGTTTTTAAAAGACTTTAAGCTGCCCAACTGATGCTGAATCCAAAGAAATGCCAGTTATTCCAAGACAAAGTTAATTATCTGGGTCATATTGTCAGCAAGGAAGGCGTGTCTGTAGATAAGGACAAGGTTTCTTCTATCAAACAATGGCCACAACCAACTGATAAACATCAAATAAGAAGTTTTCTTGGTCTATGTACATACTATCGCAGATTTATCAGAAAGTTTTCAGACATTGCTAAGCCATTAACACGCCTTACAGAGGAAACGAGAGAGTTCTACTGGGATGAAAACTGTCAAACGGCTTTTGAAACTCTGAAGAAGCATTTAACCGCAGCACCGATATTAGGCTACCCACAACCGGAAGGAGAATTTATTTTGGATACAGATGCCAGTAATGTCGGAATTGGAGGAGTCCTTTCACAGATTCAAGATGGACAAGAGAGAGTCCTGGGTTATTTTAATAAAGTGCTCTCCAAACCTGAGCGGAATTACTGCGTTACGAGAAGAGAACTTCTGGCAGTTGTGAAATCGGTGGAACACTTCTACCAATATCTTTATGGGAGAAAATTCTTAATTCGGACGGACCATGCAGCCCTAAAATGGCTAATGCAGTTTAAGAACCCTGAAAGTCAAATTGCCAGGTGGATCGAACGACTCCAAGAGTACGACTTTAGGATCGAACATCGAGCTGGGATAAGTCACAGAAATGCAGACTCCCTTTCCAGAAGACCGTGCCCAGAAGAGTGTTCTCACTGCAGTAAGACAGAATTAAAAGAAACTGCAATACTACGAACAACTGTAGTTAACGACGACTGGGCACCTACTAGAATTAAAGAAGAACAAGATAATGATCCTGTTTTAAAGAAAATGAGGGAATGGAAGATAGAAGATCGTCGACCTACTTGGCAAGAAGTGTCAAAATTCTCTACAGTCCTTAAATCATATTGGGCTCAGTGAGAGTCTTTCATTTTGGAAGGCGATTTATTAAAGAGAATAATTGAAAATGATGACGGTTCCGTTAACAGAAAGCAATTAGTTATACCAAAGAGTAGAGTAGCCGAAGTACTACGACAGTTACACGACAGTCCATCAGGAGGCCATCTTGGTGTCAAGAAAACCCTGCAGAGAGTTCGTGAAAGGTTTTATTGGATGAATAGTTCCGATGATGTTAAGGACTGGTGTAAGAAGTGTACCATCTGTGCTGCTAGTAATGGACCTCAGAAAAGAGGAAAGGCTCCCATGAAAATATATAACGTTGGTAGCCCATTTGAGAGAATTGCTTTAGATATTGCTGGACCGTTCCCCACTACTGAGAATAAGAATAAATACATGTTGGTGGAAATGGATTATTTTACGAAGTGGGTTTAAGTCTACGCCATTCCAAATCAAGAGGCAGCAACTGTCGCAGACGTGCTAGTGAAGGAGTTTATTTGCCGATATGGAGTGCCCTTGGAGATTCACAGTGACCAAGGAAGGAACTTCGAAAGTCAACTCTTTCAAGGAATTTGCGACAATTTAGGAATGAAGAAAACAAGAACTACAGCATTGCACCCACAATCGGATGGAATGGTAGAACGCATGAATAAAACCATTGGCAAATATCTATCAAAAGTAGTATCCAATCACCAAGGAGACTGGGACCAGTATATTTCGCTCTTTGCAATGGCTTATCGATCCGCCGTCAATGAATCAACAGGTCAAACACCAGCAAAAGTCTTGTTTGGACGCGAGATGAGGTTACCATGCGACCTCGAGTTTGGATGCCGACCTGGAGAGGATATGGAGAAGACTATGTAATCCAGTTACGAAGAAAAATGGACGACATGCATGATTTGGTTCGCTCCCATCTCCAAGTTGCCAGTGACAGGATGAAGAAACGGTATGATACCCAAGCTATAGAGGGATGTTTCCAAGAAGGTGACAAAGTCTGGCTCCATAACACGAAAAGACAGAAGGGGTACTCACCAAAGCTACAACAATCTTGGGAGGGACCATACATCATTAAGAAAAGAATCAATGACGTCATATACCGTATAATAAAGACCCCGAATGGAAAACCTAAGGTAGTACACGGAAACCGACTGGCCAAATTTGAAGATCATAACCAAGAAGAAGAAGTCGTAAATCAAGTCCAAGATACACCCGACCTTGCTTTCGAAGAATTTATGGGTGCATATGGAGGTACTGGGAAAGCTAGATACGGCGTGACTATTGAGAGAGAGCAAGACCTGTTCACACTTCCTGATGACTACTCATTGGCCCATAGCGTTTCCGCCACTATCAGCGACGGCCGAGGATTAGCGTCTGTCTTTCGAAGGAAGTTTGGTCGACTGTCAGAACTTCGAAATCAGTTACCAGCCACTGGGAAGGCTTTGATACTTCGAGATGACTCCCGTTGCCTCTTCTATCTGATTACCAAGAATACCTACCAAGACCAGCCCACTTATCGAAATATATGGGAATCATTACTTAACTTGAGAGAGCACGTATTGGAGTCCAACATACAGAAGCTAGCCATGCCGAAAATAGAGTGCAACTCATTGGATTGGAGGGTCATCCGAAATATGGTGGAAGTAATCTTTCAAGATACCGAAGTCCAAGTGTTGGTATGCAGCCATTCGCCCCGTGTCCAGCTGACATCAAAGACCATTCCATGTTATTTCCATGCAACTGGAATTTGTAGACGAGGATTCAGTTGCAAGTATCTCCATCCAGTCTCAATTCCTTAAAAGTTCCAGGAGGAACTATCTCTTAAGGAGGGGGCAATGTTGTGCGAGTACGCCCCTGGCGCTATGACCCAGACGCGAAGCAGACAGATGATGCGAGAACGTTCTGGAATATACGGCGCTTGATGAGCGAAGCGGGGAATCATCGAGATTATTTCCAGAATAGACTGGAATATGCTCGACAATATTTACCTATATAAAGGACCGATTCGAATATTTTGAGTTAGTTAGTTAGTAGTATGTTGTTAGATTAATGCGAATAGAAATATTGTCTTACATAAAATAAAGTATTGTAAATAAATTGTGTTATATAAATTAAACAGTGTTAGTGATTTAAATAGTATAAAAATAAATTAAAAAGAATAGTAAAAATAAATAAACGTTACAATATCTCTCTCCACCTCACGGTAATCTTTATTTCCCTTTCTTTTTTCTCCCTCCAGATTTACGTATCGTTGTAATGTATTCATTGTATACGATATCACACCAATTTTTAAGATTCTTGAAGTAGTTTCTATAATTAACAAAATATATTGTCCTTTTATAGACGAAGAAAAATATCAAAATCAATGTCACAAAATTTTATTTTATTAAAAAACAGCAACTAGTTTCGGCCTATCAATAGGCCATCATCAGGCTAAAAATTAAAAGAGAAAGTGAAAACATTACAGATCAAAGAATCAGTATAAACCTACCTTAATAACTACAGTTGTAATTGAAAAATAACAACTTCTACCATGCTTGCATATAGCAAAAGTTTAAGTATATCAAAATTGTGTCATTGAAAAAAGGAAAGCATTAGATGAGGAAAATAATGATTAAAATTAAATATTAAAAACTAAAAACTAGGTGAGTAGCAACTCATTAAACCCAGAAGAAAACTGTAATATAGCTTTGGATAAAGGTACCCAAAAGCCTGAAAAACATAGGAGAGTAAGTATGAGCAGTATTTGTAAAAACTGCAAGAAAGGAAAAAGGTCAAAGACCCATTGGCAAATGCATCATATCTGTCATTGTGAGTGAAGAAAGGAATAAGAAAGCAATATTCAACAAGGTAAGAAAAGTTGAAAATGTGGCGACTATTAGCATCAATCTGAGGATGAGGGCAAGAATATACCCACAACAAATTGTCAGATGATGGGTCGTAACACGTGGTGTCAATCCTAAACCACCAGTGTAGGAGCACCAGCAAGCAAATAAATCCAAATTCGGCAAGACGCAGCATCGTGTATCACCCACGAAAAAATTATGGACATAACACAACAATAAACTGTTAAGGCAAATAAAACAAAAAAGATATGAGATAGCGCAAACCATAGAAATATATATACTTACTAGAATGATAATCATATAGGTCGAAAGTGCTGTAAAAAGTTCAGACAAGTCAGCAATGCGCATGTGCGTCATTAGTGCTTTTCGTGACAGGCCCGGTTTCATTAAAATTTAGTATCTAGTGGTTAAACTATCAATAAAATATAAACTTTCAACATAAACCGTCTCTGACCTTTCATATGTCTGTCAAATTATAAAAAAGCAATGTTGCACGATCATTATAATGACAGTAACATAGGGTACATTATTGTATTAAAAAAGTTTCTTTTGCGCATAAAATTGACAGTGATGTATCTTTTTGATGTTCTTCAGGTTTAAGAAAGTCTTTTGTGACCTGAAAAATACATATCTTTCAAACAACATGGTTTCATTGGCTTATGCCACATTACTCTGAATTAGAACGATAAATAATTTTCAAACTTCACAGGACACCATTCAAAGATGAAACAAATATTGCAGATGTCGAAATATTAGAACGAAGTTGCAAGCATAGTAGAAACACATTAAGTAGTATTAACAAATGCATAGTGAAACTAGTTAGAATCTAAAGTAAATATAACAATTAAATGATAAATAGTTAATACATTGGATTATTACAATATTCAAAGAATTCAAATTCAAAGAATTTTGTCTACGCAAAAGTCTTCACACACATTTCGTCCATAAAGTAACGCATACATTCATTATTGGAACAATAAAATTAGAAATCCCGAAACAGGTCGATTTTTTATTTCAATTTACCATTGTTTCAAATCAAAATCTATTATACAGGGTAAACCACTTTCGTGTAATGACGTCATCATAATGACGTCAAGTTCGCAAACATGGAAAAATGTATTTACAAAGTAATGAAAATAACGAATAAACGTAATAAACACATTAAATGAAATTACGTATTGTTGTACAACTACTTTGATAAACTATCAAGAACATCCAGCATTATTCTTAATAATTGTATCTTACAGCTTTTATTAGTGATGCAAGCCACTGGACTATAAAAATCTTCTTTGGCATTATTTTTTACCATTTTTTTTATTTGACATGGATGTCAAAAACATTGAAGCACAGTTTCGTATTGTTAACGCTTTAGAGAAGGTACGTTCGTGAACTTTTTTTACAAAATGCCTTTAACCGAAAGTGACAGGATTGAAATATTAATGATGATTGGTATTGGCGATAAGATGCGGACTCAACAAGAGGTATGCCGATTATTCCATGAAATGCACCCAGATCGTGAACCTATTTCACAATCTACGGTAAGTAGAATAGAGCGAAAATACAGAGAATTAAGACATGTGAGGGATGTAGCAAAGCAAGGTAGACCAAAAATTAATGAAAATATTTAATAAGACACAATTTTGTCGGCTGTAGAAAATCCACACTGTATAAGTGCGAGGTTTATCTAGGGATTTTGGTATTGGAATGTTTTCAGTATCAGACGACTTTTACCGAAGAACTGAATTTTGCGAGTATAATGAACCAAAATAACAATTTCATTGATAACGTTTTATTTGAACGGTCATGTTAACCATCAAGTCTAAGTTTCCTTACTGCGATTTCTTTATTATTATTATAGTTAATGTTGTATGACTTGGTTATTGAAGGGTACACATCTAATTTTATACTCTCCTGAAACTCTAATAAGTACTCATTTATTCTTTCTCTGTTAATTTATAATTTATACCCCAAATCATTATGGTTCATTTTATATACTCATGTATATACATATAACTATTTATAGATTTTTGGTTTTAATGCTGATTTTATCTAGGTACTACTTATATAGGTCAATTCTACCTGTTCTGACTTTGCCAATGTTAATTACTAATAGGGAACTTTACCTAATCTCTATCTTTATCATAAATATAACTAATTATTCAATCTAAACTAATATTAATCCTACTCTCTCGATTGCCTAACTTTGAATGAAAATAAATCTTACTTCTTTTTAGTGGTGGGTTGCTATTTCACGTACTGTTACTTTGTAACTGCTACAACGCTGTCACAGTCACAGTCTGCTCCAGATTAAATAAAATAGCAGTGACAATTAGTCACGTTTTGCTGTTTTGATTTTGAGATTTTGTAGTTTTTGTACCACATCGGTTCCATTCATTGTCATTGTCAGGGACTTTATCGTGTTCGCGACAGTAACATTTAACATCCTTTGAGACGAAGCAGTGATAACTGATAATGGCGGTGTACCGTTACTTTTAAAATTCGATGGATGTCGCTGTATTGTAAATCCCTTATACATCCCTTTTGCGGCCAAAACTTTTTCAACATAATAAACGGATAAATGTATTGAGGATCAAAAATATGTATAATTTCTGGTAACTAAAGGACTAAACTTTTATGATATGAATACAATAATACAGCAACCAGCATGTTCGGTCGCGATTACGCTTTATAATATTTGTAAATAGCAGATTCATTTTTATGTGTAACAATATGGCCAAGCTAAACTGCTCCAGAAAATCACTGCTTTTTGTCACCGTGGCAATACTGGAGCAGTAACGTCTTGTCACAGCTACACTAAAATAGCAGGTTGGCCCACATCTACTTCTTTTATTTTACTTTAGGAGCCACCTGTAGAAATACAGTAAAACTAAAAACTCTACCCAAAGATTTTGGTTTATTTAATGCTAACTGGTTAATTCTATGCTAATTTGAAATGAGAAAATTTGCTATCTTTATCTGATTGTCTGATTCTCTTTGTAGCTTTATCTTATTATTTTTACCCTATGTCAATACCGGGGTTACCCAAAAAGGCCACATTAATCATGCCTACCCAATTAAGTAAACCCAAAAGGGCCACCATCTAAAATTTAAGGATTATATTCATGGACTAAAAGGGCCACCGCATTAAGATAATCTCCGAAAACTGTATTCGGAGTTGGTAATTTGGTCCCCAAAGATGGTGAGTGAGTGAGTTTGTCTTAGGTTTGGTTGGTATAATATTAGCAATATTATTTAAACAAATATTGGTGAGTTTGGGTTAGGTTTGGTTGGTATAATATTGTATATATATCGGGGTTCAAAAAAGAATCATATTAAAGGGAAGAAATTGCTATCCTAGCGACATAATCCATTATTTAATTCCGAAAAAAGGATTACCAGGTAAAATTTAAGCGTGGTGGCTCTTTTGGGCTGTCATAAAATTAGACAATTTTAAATAAAATAAATAACATTTCAAACGTGGCCCTTTTGGGATGTCCCCGTTAATACGAGTATATATTTTTTAAGAGAATTGGACATCCCACATATACTGCCTTGTAGCAGGAATTTGAAGTAGGATGAAATCACAGTCGAAAGATTTAGATTATATTGTCTCATCGCAAAACTAAGTTTTACTCTATTCGCCTTTTCCTGTATTTTGTTTCGGTAACCAATTTTTTAATGTTATCACATTTCTGGCAATCTTTTTATTTTCATTGTAAATGCAGTTAAATTTATTTTGCGTACCCCGTAATAAGTTTTCTATGGATCTGGCATCCATGGCAACCGCGAATAATTGTTGTGTACATCACGTATTTTTTTATGGGAATAATGAGAGTCGAAAATTGGCATGTTTATGAAGCAATTACAGAAAATGAGCTACTTTAACCGACCATCAGCCAGAATGATTAGTTGCTTCATTATTTTCACCAATCACGTTTTCTCATAAATACCACATGTATCGCGTTATTAAAAACGCGTTTTCCCTCTATGTAAAACATCGGTTTTCCACGTCATTTTTGGTTAAAAACAAGTTACGAACGACTCTCGTAAAACAATAAAATATTGCTTATTCGTCGTCCGAAAAATTCAAAAATCGATAAAAACACGAGAAGCCATTTCAATTTCAAAATCGACAAGCAAATAATATTTTAATTTGAAGCGTAAATAAAAATATATGACATTCCAATTATGCCAGACGTATATAACTTATTAGCATATATAAAGTTATGGTCACATAAATTATATTTATCTTTATGAATATTCGAAAATGTATGGCATGTTCTGTCACAGCATGTTGCATTTATATCACGCCGATGTAAATAAACATAAAGCAATTTTTTTATAGCACAAAATACATTCACCGGCTATAGATGTAATCATTTAAAGCGGTGACAATAAACGCATTAGTGTTTTTAAAGACTGATCACACTCTTATACGTTGCAGTCAAAAACAAAATTATAAACTTTTGTTACTTTCTTTTTATTTAGTATTATCAGGGAAAACATTTTGTCAAATAAAAAGTCCTTTATCTTGTGTAAGATAAAATTTAGTAGCGTAAACACTCAGTGTCGCATCGATAAAGTGGTCCATCTTGTTATTATACGATAATGCACATATATCGTAAATTTTCACGGTTATGGGCTTTCCTGTAGTTTTCTGTTTCACATGATAGTGATACATTTTCAAGTAAATGCCATCAAGTTGGCAGATCATGACGTTACAAACAGGAATGGCTCTAAACATTTTTAATAATATTCGACGTATGTTCATGGCCCAGAAGTAAATTATTAAGGCTTATATTTTAAGTGGTAATCATATTTAACCACGTAATTACTGAGATAAATTTGTATTATTTTAAATAAAATTTTCTTATTTCTTTTGGGTGGGGAAAAAAACCAGAACCAATAACAGCCAGAGGCTCCTTAGGCCTGTGAATTTAAAGTCAGTGGCGCCGGTAAAAAACATAATAACAAACGTACCCACGTAAAGCGGAGGCTGATGTATAAGCCCCCCAAGGTGGAAATTTTCGACACATAAATACATTTTGTTTGTTTTGACATGTACTTTTAGGTTTTAGGTGTTTGCCTCTTGCGAATTACATCATATCCCGGAAACACAATAAAAATCATGAAAACAACCAAATATTTAATATATTTAAATCCTTGCTTCTAATATATTTTTTAGTAGACCTTTACAAAAATTTACATTATACGTACTAATTTCCGAATGAAAACTCGACTATTTTTGAAGGCAAGTGCTTTACGTTCGCAAACACTTTTCAGTCGCAAATTCTTTTCGTCCGCTATGGTTGCTGTAATACAGCACGGTTTGAGAGCGTATATCTACGATTTAATAAAAACATAAGTGCTGTTGTCAAATCAAGAATATACAAAATTCGCTAGATTTACTTTCATAAAGGTATGTAGAGGAGGACGACGAAAAAATGTAATATGCACCTCGCCTGTAATATATAATAGATGGTTTTTCGTACTTGGTACATAAATAAGTTTTTTGTCTCAGATAAACTTTAAAAATATCTGATAACCCTTTAAGATTTAAGAGAGGTGGAGCATTAACATTACAAGGCAAAACATGCATTTTTCATGTTAATGCAAGCAAATCAGACCTTTAGATTAGGTAGATTAGGTTGTCTTAGGTTGTATAAGACAGTCACATTTCTCTGCACTTCGAACTATGAAGATCTTTTGTGCCTACCTTAATCTACTTGATCTCTAGAACGCCAATACTTCTAGCGAAGTTAAGCAGCTTTCTAAAGGGCAAATTCCTAATTTCATAAGTCAGAGCAACTTCTTCTAGAAATTTAAGCCGTTTGCAGAACGCATTCGCATAGTATATCGACAGTTGTCGATCCTCTTCCCAGGAACGGAGTGATGTGGCTTTTTGTAAGACCACAGAAGGGTTCCGGACCAAGGAAAGGAGTATTAGCCCCATCTTTTGCGAGTCTATCAGCTTCCTTATTACCTACTATTCCTCTGTGACCTGACACCCACATCAAGGTGACCTTGTTGTTTCTTGCCAGTTTCTTAAGGGATTGTTTGCATTCCCAGAATAGCTTTGCTCATAAGTAAAAAAATCAGAGCCTTTAAAGCTGCCTGACTGTTTCCTCTTGTTTGTTTATTTGCTCTTCGAATACCTCTACGAAAACACTCTTGGCACTAACCATATATCTCCGCCTAAAAGATATTTGGGGAGTTCCCAAGGGATTCGGACAACCTAAAATTAGGTCCCATTACTCGCATTCCAAGATAGATGATAGGGTAGGATTATCATCTATCTTGGACACATCTGTGTACCCCACTAATGAGCCACCACACCAATGAATCCTCTTTCAGTTCTGATTCGACTTTTTTAATCATTTCAAACGGTACCTCAAAGTCAAACTTAACTGACATGGTGTCTAATGGTTGGTTTAAGGAAGTCAGTGGAATTTTTTCTAAGATCCTTAGATGACCAAACAAATTACCAGGTTTTAAGTTTTTTGTCTGTTGCAGTCGTAAGACACCAGCTGCACAATTGCAGTGGTGGAAGACCTAGCAACACCTGCTGTGGGGCACGTTGTCATTGCCCCTGTAATTCCTAGAAGAGTCAGCCGTAGCACTTTCTAAAACTTAGCACATGCCGTTGATTCCTCAATTTTTGGCCACCACACTATTAAAGCATAGTTGATCATGGGCTTGATAATCGTTTGTTGCGACCAGATCATTTTCGGTTTCAAGCCTCGAGTCTTCCAAAACGTCATGTAGCAAGTACAGTTTGGGACTAAGGCTTTTGATAAGATTTTTTCCAAATGATAGTTCCAAGTTAGTTTTTGGATATTTTACCTCTCCTGGTGAAGGGTATCAAAACTGTTTTGCCTGGATGGACCTTAAGGCACCGATTCTTTATAATGTTTAGGGCAACTTGCATTAAGTTTGAGATAACTTTATCATGCTTGCCCCTAATAGTTACGACCAGCTCATCTGCATAGCCTTGAATAGTAAAGCCAGAGTTGTACAGCTTTGACAGAAGGTCATCGACGACCAGGTACCACAGCAGAGGCGACAATACTCCTCCTTGAGGACATCCTTTTGCTGTGGCTTTCTGCTCCTCCTATATTAACTGTAATAATTCTGGTTCTTAACATTAACGCTATCCATTCTACTAGTGCTTTCAGTTAAGCACTGGAGAGCACTTATAGTGGATTTGCCTGTTTGATAGGCAAACTATCTTTGGAAAGCGGTGGACTCGCATAATGTTCGCTTATCAGACACTCTACTAAGGCCATTTGAAAGAGTATGTAAACATGTTCCATTGATTCTCAATACATAATATGACTTTTATCATCGCAGGTATTTACAAACGTCTGAAAAATTAAACAAAGTGTTATATTATGTTCTGTTTATCCTCTGAAGCACCTATACCCGAATCCATCAAAGAAATACACGACAGATTTATTGTAAAAATTAAACAATTCCATGAATCATTTTATGAACCTCTTATGAGGCACATGCTTCAAACTTAGAAAGGTATTCAAGAAAAAGTAACTGTTACGAACACACAAAACAGATTAGTAAAGATAAGAGCTGAGAAAAATATTTCTGCTCGAGTTTTACTTTTGTCCCAGGAACGTGAAATTTGCCTTGAGAGGTTCATATCATAACCATTAGGTCTAGTACCATGGGCATTAGCCACTGTCAGTGGATTCCCAACAAAAACAGAAAAGTCCAAACTACTCCACGCTTTGGAAGTCAAGGGTTTAGTACACGAATCTCCTAAGATGGTGAATGTATGTACTATCAGAGGTTGTCTTAGGCCCCTTTCTAAAATGCAGCAGGATAGATTTTGGATTTCATATTGGTAGCTCGTGGTCTAACGCCCATACTGAGCTAAGCCGAGCATTTTGATTGTGCACTTCTGGTTCTTTCCCTTAAAAATCAATAAAAATATAGCACGTAGCATCAGATCTAAGAAAATCTAATAAAAAAATACATCAAAGAGAGTATTAAATCATAAGGTACTAATATGGAATGACAACTTGACAACAACGTTTTCAGTTTAATGCAATATTTCTGAGAATTCAATGCCTACTATTTTAGTATCACAGTATAAGTTGTTGTTTAATTTTTCGTTTATTTCCCAATGAATTCGGTCCTGTGTTCAAGGTATCAGCATATAATGTTGTTGTAGCACCTCATGCTGGTTGGGCGGACGTAAAAGCCGCGATAACGACGATAACGATAAGGCATTTCACGAAATGACATTTTATATACTTTACTACTACGGCTACCGGACTCGTAACTCATTTCTAATACCTTTCTCTCTTTCCAACATTTTCCTTTCTTTTTTTTATATATTTGTTTGTGTCGAGATTGACGGATTAGTCTATTTTTTATTTTTTACTCCCCTCTTACCTTTGACGTTTAAAAGATTGTATCAGATAAATTAAGGAAACGTTATAATTGGCCTTGTTGATAAAAATGTAAAGTTAGTAATTTTTATGTGTGTGTGATTTATGGGAAGCACAGTGTATTTTTTTAATGCGACAACATTTGTTTCAAAAATGTTGCCACCAGAATAAAAGTCACACTGGCACATAACAAAAAAAAATCTCAGCGGGTGAGTTTTGTCACGGGTCTTGGCACAAAGCAAACCAAAAGACAAATAGGTATTTTTAGCGTCACCGTTCGTTCGTTCGTAGTGACACCCATTATGATTTATGAGTGACGTTTTGAATAGATACGACGTTTCCCGTAGATCTCAATGAGTAATGTAATTTCATAATTGTCAAGCCGATGTCGTTAGCGTGATCAAATTACTGTCCGAGCTAGAGCAGCGCCATAGTCGAATAATATTCAAACGACTAAATGATGATTGATGTCGGACTATTTCCGGCGGCGACACACTGGGAAATATTCTATCACCTCTCGTCGCCAATAAACACGTTTTTATATGCGACGTGACGCGTACACATTGTAACAAGTAGGCGGATAGGCAATGGGTTCTCTAGACGCGTAAATCACTTTTGTATGCGGACATTATACGCGCGGGGTTAATATCCTAGATGATTTACGTTACAAAGAGGAACAATACGACCCATGATGTAGATGAAAGTTATCGTTCCCCGACGAAATCACATCTTTTATCTCTTGCCTTCGTGCTGCCCATTTTCCATTAGTATATCGAATGGTGGACCGTTATGGGTGGTTCTTAACTGTTGATTTAGCAGGTAATAAAAAACAAATTCCGTGTCTAAGTGTATAATATTATACACCTTACAAATTCTTCGACATTTAAACCATAGAAATCTCAATAAATATGAATCAAAATATAATAATCAATAAATTCACTATAGTCTTTTAAAAACAGACCCCTAATCCCTTTATTGGGATTTATAATTGTGAGTTTTGATGTTGTTTTGTTAAAATAAGTATAATTAAAAGTTGTCGTAATAGAGATTTGCTATTATTGGAAAATTATACATGTTCTAAAAGTAATAGGTTAGATTAGGTTAGGTTAGACACATAAATAAAAATAAATAGTCAGCAAAATAGCAAAAATTAAAGACAAAAATGTAAAATTGGACGCATCCCAACTCGTGCCCACTAATCCCTTAAAAGGTACAAGAGTAAAGGTCTCAATAATCTGTATACCTAACTCGTGCTCGATTGAAAAATTTACCTGTTCAAATTACCAAATTATTAATTGTAGAACAACACAAATTTAATCAAAGCAGCAAAAAGTTAACATCTGGAGAAATTAATTGCGTGTGTGTGAATAGAAAGTGCAACGCATATTTTCGGACAATCGGTGATTCCTAACCTAACCTAACCTAACCTAACCTAACCTAACCTAACCTAACCTAACCTAACCTAACCTAACCTAACCTAACCTAACCTAACCTAACCTAACCTAACCTAACCTAACCTAACCTAACCTAACCTAACCTAACCTAACCTAACCTAACCTAACCTAACCTAACCTAACCTAACCTAACCTAATCTAACCTAACCTAACCTAACCTAACTAAGATATCAACTTTTACTTTCCTTAAAACAGTATCTTGGTATAATAGTATTAATAATATGTAGGTAGTTCTAAGTTTTTTATGTGCAATATATTTAATTAATACGTTTTATAGTAGTTTTATTTCAAATAAATGACAACTGTATATGTAGGTCTTGAATATTTAATTATAATAAATAAGAATTAAAAACCGCAGTTCCGATGCACCCGGGCACGAGTTGGTGTATTAATTTTCTACCTGGTTTTTGAACGGACACGAGTTGGTCAGTGATTTTCGGGGCCAGGTAATAACGGGCACGAGTTGGGAAACGCCGGTAAAATTGCGTTTCTAGAACGAACAAGACTTGCTTTTGTAAAACTAGTGTCTTATCATTCATGTTATAGTAATAATTAGTTTATTAATAATATTTAAAATTAAACCATTTCAGTTTACGAAAATAATTTTGTTTTATTACCTACTTACCTGTCTGTAATTACCTAAATTCCTGAGTTCCTGCTCCAAAAATTTACCTGTTTTCTTGCATCGAGAATTCATACGCCCTAGGAAAATAGTAAAATCTTATTAGGTATTTAAAGGGCTACAGCATAAAACGTCAATAAACTCTGACGTTTTCATAGTTTGCATTGCAAAATTCTTTCGTTTCATAATTGCGGAGGTAGTCTCGCCCTGTTTTGGGTCGATAGACATAATGCACAACAGTTTTATAACAAAAACTAAATAGGTAACAATAAAAATATATATATTTTATTCTTCTTTATTTATCTGAAGAACTGTCCCCTGGTGTTATAATTAAAGCATCAACCACCCGATCAACCAGGTTATTCAGATCCCACATTTTCTCCTACTGTTTTATCACAATGTGGACTGCTTAACGTCAGTTATCTAGTGTCACTTCCTGAATGGCTTGATCAAACAGTAGCTTGACGTCTTTCATTTTAACCCTTTTACTTTTACCGATATACGAAGGCTATTTAGAAACTAGGAAAGGCTTCCATCTGACGCCACTAGGAACGCGGCGATCATGTATGTTTTGGTGTAGGTATGCTCGATGCTTCAGTTGGCATCCAGCCGTCAGAACGAGAACATCTCCGCGCTACCCGTTTTCCCAATATACCAATACCAATGGGAGCAGCCTTAACATTTCTTGATGCCTACCACACATATGGTGATTGTTTACTGGATCGAATCGTAACGGGTGACGTGGTTCCCCCAAAAAACCAAAAAAAAGTTTGCAAACCTTGTCAACGAGGAAGATTTTGGCTACTGTTTTATGGGAAAGGCAAGGTGTGCTGCTTATTGACTTTTTCGAGGGTGGTGCAACAATCAACTCTGATCAGTACTGCCAAACATTGCGCAAACTTACAATAGCAATGCAGAACAAGCGCCGAGGAAAGTTATCGTCAAACATTTTGTTTTTTCACGGCAATGCCCAACCTCACACGGCAAATCGAACTGCAGAACTTCCTCATTTTCTGAATAACCCTCGTATAAGTTCTTTTGGATTTAAAGCAAGTTTTATGTTTATTTACTGCCGCTAGTAGTTCCTTCTTTATTGAATTAGTCTCAGACTGAATACCTTTATTTGATAGCCAGTTAATCAGGCCAACTCATTATTATTCTTGCTAAACATATTGCAACGCCAGCAAGATTGTTAAGCTGTAATTTTTAGCAAGAAACAACAATATTCTAAATTTTCATGTTCTCTAACTTCTATCCTAGCAAGATTGCTTAAAATTATAAGCAAATCTTAATAAGAAACTTGCTAGAAAATTACTACGGCTCATGAGCAACCCACAAAGTGCGCCAATAATCAAGATTGATATGTTTCCGTAGAGTTGAGAAATGATTCTCTCATGGGAATAATTCGAGAATACGGACCCAAGAAGGACGAGCTATCTAAATTTTCCGAAATTGGGTCCATTGTACTTAAAATGTTGATATGTACACACACCTCCTGACACCACTATCCGTTAGTTATCGAAGTTCACCCTTCCTTCGAACTTTCCTCTAACCTAAATAAGATGTACCAGAGGAAACCGAACTGACATTCTTGTACGTGAATGTTTACTGTCTTCGATGTTTCCGATGCGGCAATTTCTCCGGGAAAGTGCACAAAACAATGTATTGTTGTCCTTGAAATCGTATACAAAAATAAAAACTTACATACTACGAAAGTTCAAACATCACCCAAAAATTAAACTTTGTGACGTTAGCACAACCCTCACTGGTTCTTCTTACTTAAAGACAATGTTTAGCATCATTTGCTAAAGTATATTGTTATATAATGGTCGAAAAGAATGCCGAAATAGAAAACTTTTGCTACGTAACAAACTTCTTCTTTTCTTCTAGCACAAAATCCTTGGGCTAGTAAATTGGTATCTTCTCTGTACGCCTTTAATGGTAGGTTGCATTTTCCAGTAGTCTTCAAATAAATCCGAATTCGTGTTCTCATGATAATCTCTCGTCCGACACGACTCAAACGTTAAGACAACTTCTGTTAAAAATTCTTCTTCACTTTCAATAACCGTTGTAAGGCCTTTTATACCAGCTTGTCCTGTCACAAGGCTCTCTGCAGACAATTTCAACACTTTCCAGTAATACTGCATTTCGATTGTTCTTTTCCCAGGCAAAATCTATATAATTTTTAGTTTTTCATAAACGTTTTATAAATGATATTAAAGAAATGCCATCAACTTGGCCTAGTTCATATTTGGTGTCCCCATTAAAGATTTTTGATCAAATAAGTTTCCATAAACGGGTATCCAGATTGGGTGGATTTGATTAATTTTTTGAGCTTAGTCAGTAAGACTAAGTCTTAGTCTAGATTTTACTAAAAGAAAGATGGAAATTAAAAGGAGGATGGAAATTAACCAATATCAATATTACAAACTTTTATTACATACACAGATGATAGTATAACGCTACTAGTTTTGACCTATTTAGAGACCTTAACCATAACCATAAGACTATAACAACCCGCTCTATATGAACAAACTAATAAGGAAGCGAATAAAGTCAAATATCTAGGGGTTATGCTGGATAAAAGACTTGCTGTATGGCTGGTGCATGCAGAAGGTGGGTAAAATGCCAAGATGCAGGGCAGAGCAGTGACAGCCAGGGCTGGAGAGATAAAAAAATCATCCCATACTGGAGATGTTACCCAAATACATTTACTATAAGCCATTTACTGTATTTACTGTCCTATTTTCAGGAAGAAACGACATATCTCATATATTATAATCGCTGATCAATGTTGGTACACAGACGACTCTAAGGCCGATAGAGGTGTTGAAGCTGGGGTACATGGAGGGAAGCCAGGAGGACGTGTCTGTAGGAGATGCTCAACCTTGACTGCCAGAACAAAACTATAACAATCATTTGCGATAGTCATGCGTCACTGGAATCAAATCGGATCTACTCTAATTTAGTTTGAAAATTCCTTCAGGAATTTATTTAGGAAATACATCTAGGGGAAAATAACTTGGTGCACCTGGGTATACCGGCATTGGGGGGAACGAAAAAGTAAAACTTCTAGCCAGAGAAGCTGGAGAAGATGCTATAGGAATATTTATAGACCATTCCTAGGTATAGAGAATAGAGTAGCCAGAGGATCAATATATCGAACTGGGTAGATCGGAGACACGTTTTTACTGGTTCGAGCTAGAGGATTTAAGACACTCAAAAAGAGTTCTCAAGAGCTGCTGAATATGAGCAGATAGGACCTACGAAGTAGGTAGGACACAGTCGCCTTAATGGACATAAGAAAACAATTGGACTGGCAGAGAGACTGCAGATTTTGTCAAGCTGAGGATATCGCGTGTAATTGTCGCAGCTGAAGGGAATAAGGATCAATTAATTTGGTCTACATCAACTCGAACCCAAGGACTTCATGGAAGTGTCGCCAATGACCCTGATGAGCTTCATCAAAGGCATAGGGCTGATAGACCGACCATAACCAATAGGTGAGCCACAATAGTTCTTTCAGGTGGCAGTCCTTACATAATCTAATCAAATCTTTAGCGATAACTTTTAACGCCACTTGGTTATCTGAGCATATCGCCCTTCGGTAATCCGAACATTTCTTAAACAAATAATCCTAAAAATAATACGGTGCTACGAAAATCAAGATTAATGACGCATATTATAAACAAAAGAATGTATCATATTTTGACGGCGAGTCCATGCATGTATTTTATGTCCACCATTTACTTTATCTTGAAACGAGCCGATGAATTATGATTGCACAACACGACCAGAATGATACTACTAAATAATTTCGCGTGTCATATGAATTACGTATTTTCATAAATAGATGGCGTGTGCTCGCTCGCATTACGAACCAACAGATATTTCATATTTTCCACCAACGATTGCGTGAGACCGCTTTTCAACGTTTCCATGTTAACTTTGATATTTCAATCTACCTACAACTTTTTCAGATTTATCGTATTCGCTTACTGGAAGCACGGAGATGACAAAAAAGTAAATTAGTAGTTGAAAAATGGCCTAAAACGATAACTGTTTATAAGTAACTAAACTTATTGTTTGTAAAATGGATTAAGATGCGGTCAAAAAATCTAACAATTCACAAAATTTTAACCGCAGTAGGAAATATGCATAAACTTTAAATGTCTCAAATTTTTCTTTCTCTTTCAATTAATATCATTATGTTAGAATCAAACTAATTTTTTTTATTTACTTAAACCCTTAAAATATTAAATAAAAAGTGAAAAATGAGGGAAGAATCTACAAACGTGCCACCACTGGTCTCGACCACAGACCTACTAACAAAGAATACCTCAATTACACTATTAGTAGGTCTATGGGAACTAATTTATTAATTTTAATATTTTAAATATTCTTTTCCTAAGGTAAACATCAATCTAATGTTTATTTAGTATTGTTTTGTTTCAAACCGTTTTGGATAAAGATTCTAAAAGATATATAGTATGTTTCTTATTATAGGTGATTCTCTAGATGATGAAAATGTTATGTACACTATTATTGCATATTTAAAATGTGATGAGCATAAAACAAATTAAAATACACTCGTCACAAGAAATGTCGCATAATTTTAAAAATTGAATTTTGGTGTAAAATATAATATCACATTTTTCAGAATATTTTAATATGAGTGTATGGTATCATTTAGATGTATAAAAGCCCAAAGCATTCACAGTTTAAGTCGACTTTTTGTTGAAAAGCAAAAAATGAATAAATTTTTATTAATCCTATTTGTATTATTTACATTTTAAAATTTCTTGGAAAGTGTCTAGAAAAATTTTGATTAAAAATGAGTAATTTAACCCCAGAACAAGCAGCTCAAATCGTGGCTTTAGTTGAAGATGGACGATCTCAGCAATATATTGCTGAAATCGGGAATCAACCAATCCAGCGTTTTTAGAGTCTTAAGAAGGTTTAGAAAAACTGGAAGTTATAATGGAAGACCAGTTCCAGGATGTCCTAGGTGTACTAATCCTGCAGATGACCGTTATTAAAGAATTCAGACTTTACGAACTCGTCATGTTACAGCCAGGCAATTGCAAAATGTTCTCTCTGGAGTCCGTAATGTTAAAATATCTGTCAATACGGTTAGAAACAGATTAAGGAATTTTGGAATCAGACCCAGAATGCCTGTTACTGCTCCATTATTGTTAACCAGAGCACACCGTGTAGCACGTTTAAGGTTCGCAAGAGAACACGTTAATTGGGATATTAACGATTGGGCTAATATTCCTTTTACGGATGAATCAAGATTTTCACTTTTTGGATCCGATAGACGTATTCCAGTTTATAGACGCGTAGGTGAGCGATTTGCTCAGTGTAACATAAGAGCTGGAGATGGTTCGATTATGGTATGGGGAGGCATCGGTATATATGGTTCTTAAGGAAATTATAGTGCCATTTGTTCCAATCATTGGAGAGCATTGTATTCTAATGCACGATAACGCTCGCCCGCACGTTGCCAGAATAACAATAGAATACCTTTATGAGGTTGGTATCCAAGTTTTAGATTGACCAGCAGTTAGTACAGACCTAAACCCAATTGAACATGTTTGGGACTACCTGGACAGGTGCATAAGAACTCGTAATATCGCCCCATACAACCTTGATGAGCTGGAAAATGTTTTTGATAGGAATTAAATTATAGTCTACACAACCATGAGGAAGTAACATAGTGAATCCTCTTAACATCTTTATTATGAATTTAACATATACTTTTAGTATTGCCATTAGCTTTGGTTGTTTTACTTCATTTTTAGTGCTTGAGGTAGATTTTGAAATTGAAAATGCTTGTATTAGGGACATTTTTTAGCTTCTAGTAAACATAAAAAGTCCCTAAATTCTCTGTCAGCTACCTTAGTAGG
Source organism: Ophraella communa (assembly GCA_035357415.1). Taxonomy (NCBI): domain Eukaryota; kingdom Metazoa; phylum Arthropoda; class Insecta; order Coleoptera; family Chrysomelidae; genus Ophraella; species Ophraella communa. The sequence continues at coordinate 13,879,710 of CM068994.1, read as the reverse complement.
AGGTATGCACTGTAAGTAATTACTATTAGAATTTCCACTATATTCTTCCACTATATCGTCGGCTTAACATGCAAATGTCGTAAGTCCACAATTGGTCAAAAATAGACTTGAAATGTTGTAAGTCCCAAAAAAACCAAAAAAAAAACTTTTTTTGTTAATTATTTTCCATAATTTGGTAAATTAGATATGTTTAAACATTTGGTAAAAGTTTTTGTTTAAAAAAATTTAATATACCAATATATATAGGAAGTTTTTTAGCTCTCCTGTAAAATTTACAATTTAGGACTTACTACATTTACATGTTAAGCCGACGATATTCATCTGAGATCAAAATAGTTTTATTGGATGTACTAGGAAATGTTTTTTCATCACTTCTTTGTAGAGGTTCCATAACGGTTCCATATTCCTGACAAAACATTATCAGTAAATTCTTTCATGTGCTGGAGAACAGCATTGACATTTAGAATAACATCCTTTCCATCTACTAGAATATTTTTCAAAACAATGTGTAACAGAGCCCGATTTTCGGTAAAATTGATTTTTAATAATAATACTAATCCTGCTGCTGTAGCCAAACATTTTGTTGCATTAAGTACTAATGTTGAGAAAGTTTCAGAATTCGGAATTGACACCGCAAAAATGAATTTTGGGATTGGGTAAGTGGTAGATACTCACTTTGGTCAGCTATTGGTTTAAGTATAGCTTTATCAATTGGTTTTGAAGACTTTACTCAGATTTTGGAAGGAGCATTTTAACTCGGCTCCATTTAAAAAAAATGGTCCCATTATTTTAGCTCTTTTGATCTCTTCTCATCATTTTGTAACTTTGTTTAAGCATCACTTGAAATAAGGAATTTTACTTTATCGAGAGTATTTTTTTGTATTGTTCTTTTATTGCGGAAGCACAAAATACTTGTGAGAAGTTTTTTTAACTTCTTCCATGATCTGAAATTTCTTACTTTATAGTCTTAAACTGAAAGTATGTAGGAAGTAATTGAAGCACTTGGGAGTAGACAAACACTAAATATATCAAAAGACATTATCTAAATTCGTCCGGTAAATGGCAGCATTTGAAAGGATGAAGATTTTTAGTTTTCAGTTTAAAAAATAATTTAAATACTTTTAACGTTATAAAGATATATACTGTAATAAATATTATGATTTGAATGATAATACATATATTAATTAATTGATTTGTATTTATATAATTTTGATTGATTAATATTTGATATTCAGATCATAATATTCTTTATAAAATGGCGTCCCAACTATAGGGCCAGTTTCTGTTGGAAAATTAGGTTTTTATTTAAACAATTTCTGTTGAAATATAGTAGACAATTTAATATTAAATAATTCGTTCATTAAAGGACTACCTTATTAGATATTTTATTCCCAATATACATTTTGCATTTTATTTTAACATAAGTACAATTTTCTTATCTTATAATAACACAATAAAATATTTAATAAAATAAATTATTATACTAAATAATAAACAATAAATAACCAAAATGGAATCAAGAAAGACATTAAAAGAACTAAGTCTGTCAGAACTTAGGAATTAGAAACCAGAAATTTAGATACCGAAGGATCTAGAGAAACATAAGGGCATAAATCCTGAAGAATACATATTTCAAACAGTCAACCAGTACACAAGCACAAAAAATATGGAAAGAGGTGATTTTGGTTTGTGAGAGATATGATAGTGTCGAAGAAACAAAAAGAAATAGCAAGGAATAGCAACATGGCTGAAACAACTGATGACAGCAAGTGGAAGTATATGATTGGAAGTGAGCCATAGAAGATCAGTAAGTGTGAACAGTCAGTTTGAACAAAGTGAACAAACAGTTTTTAAAAGTATTAAAAATAAAGTGTTAAATAGTGACATTAAGAAGATAACAAAAAAAAGTATTACTAAAGTGATCAAAAAGTAAAACAAAGTGCTAAATAGTGACATTTAGAACATAAGTTTAAAATTATTACTAAAGTGATCAAAAGTGTCATTAAAAACATTTTCAGTGTATAAAAAAGGAAGAAATTAACTACTTACTATTTATAATAACATTAAAAGAACTATAATCAACACTGAACTATATCCATGAGTCGATTTGGAGGAACAAACAAAGAACAAACATAAGAAACCAAACGTCTAACAATATTTTTCCAAAGTCGGAGATTCCACGTATACCTTCGTTGCTTTCCGTTTTTCATAGAGCGACTACGGTTTTTTTCCACCAATCAGACAGCAGGATTCTACGTATTAAGGTCAGATAAATTTGTAAACATTTTGAATTTTTGTAAGAGTTAGTTAAGTTATATAATTTAAAACAAAAGAATTTATTTGATACTCAATAATTACTGTATTTCGATAATAACTTATTTACCATTACATAAATAGCAATAGGTAATTTAGCACAATTTCAACATCAAGTTCTTTTCTAGTTAATAAAAGGCCTTTCTTTTTTCTTATTTTCCTACTTATTATTTTATTAGTCATTTAATAGATTACTGTTTTAATTTAAATTTGTAATTATAATTAATCAATTTTTTTCATTCATATACCTACCTAATTGTCCAACTAGAAGCTTGCAGAACATAACCCCCTTGAGAAAAAGATCTTGCTATTTTAGAACATTTAAATAATTTCAAATATTAATCAATTAAAATTTAAAATTTATAAATAAATAAATTAATTAAACTCTAATCATTAAAATCAAAATGGTCTTTAAAATACATAACTAATTTATGACAAAAAATATCATGCATATTTCCTATTGTACTAATTTTAATATTTCTTTGTTATCATGCAGGTAAATAATTAACCGGTTTTGTTAAAGAATTAATTCGTACAATTAGAATTTCATAATTAATAAAACCGTATGACATTTGGGATAGTGTAATAAACCAACGATCCGAAATCAGTTATTAATGTGTCGAAATGCCTAATAAAGCGCTTTGTAAAATAAACCGTCTCTCGTTTAGACGGCGCGAGAGTTATGTACACACGTACGCGGTTGCTAAAGAGGAATTAATCATTCCATTGAAAATTCACAAAGAGGGAAAACCATTAGGAAATGATATGAGCTTCTAAGCTTCATGTCTAATAGGAAGATCTCCCAGGAGAACTGATAGTCACGTGTGAAGGATCACTGTCACATTACCATCCATCAAACAGCTCAGATGTTTATAAACCACCCTCTTTTGCTACAATCTCCGTTAAGTACAGGAACGGAACGAGAAACAGATTTAAATGTTTATTTAGAATACTCTCAGCCGTAAATTGAAAAAGAAATTTAATATATAGGAGGATATTTAATACAAACTAAAGTGTAAGGTTATAATAATATCAGTTAGCTATTATTTTTTTCTTTTTTTGGAAACATTATCAGTAAGTTTGTTGGTGCGTTTCTGAAATTCTGCACTAATTTTTGTTTAAATAACTTACAGTGACTAGGGTATAAAGATAAGTTTTTTCAATACTAGCCTCTGAACCTAATTAAAAATTAAATTGGTGGCGCGACAATAGCAAAAGTAAGGATTTTAAAAACAGCGCCATGATTTGTTGGAAATTAAAGAAAGAAATTCTTCCGGTTTTTTCAATAAGTTCTTAATAATATTTTCAAAAAAAATTTATTAACATTGATTCTATTTTTATAAAGAATAAAAAATTGTTATATATCTGTTAACTTCTATATCTTAATAAAGTAATAAATAAGAATTTATTATGCATACTATCGGTCGAAAAAAGACAGAAGTTTAGACGCATCAATTTTTTACTTTTTAATTTTCGCTCACTTAGACAACTTTTCACAAAATAAAGCTTTCCTATTGTTTCAATATATTCTCTCCTTGTATTAAAAACAATTAAATCATTAGTATAACAAAATTGTGTTATAAAATTTTTATAAAAATCCAATCACTATCAACGTTTTTTCAGGAATTTTATAGGTTACATTCACTAAATTACATTTGACTATGTCCAATATTACTAGTTGCCAAGTAAATGCTGTTAGTTGTTATTTGACAGGAAATGTCATATTTTTAAGTAATGTATCTTTCAACTACATTAAGGGCCGTATTCATAGTCAATACTTAAGACTTCCTCATGCCTTAAGTTTTCCCTATGCACTATTTTGTGTTTCATAGTTCTATAAAGACGACTTGAGGAACCCTTAAGAGTAAGGAAGCTTCGGAGGTACCTTAAGTCCTTGATTATATACACAATATACTCAAGGCTTAAGTCTACCTTGACTGAGTTTTGATGTGTCGAGGTTAGATTTTTGATATTAAAACGGTAGTTATTGTGTTTTGTGATCGCTAGTTGTTGGTGATTTTTGTACTGGACTACGAAGATTTTATAGAAATTTTTGATGCCGAAGAAGAAGCAGTAATAATTCCTATAAGATATATAAGAGAAAATAACCAACAAATTTGATGTCATTGTCATTTTATGACATCGTTCAAGCCTTAGACAAGCCTAATCTAAGATTCAAGCTATGTCGAAAGTTGACATAAAACTGACAGAAAATGCGGCATTGCCAAATGTAAGGCTCCCTTACGGAAGGAAGATAAATAAACACACTATGAAACAGAAATTTCGAGGAAGACTTAAGGTCACCTTACCTGAGATACTCTTGAGTGTACCTTCAAGCGTCGACTATGAATACGGCCCTAAAGATTGTACCACCGTTTTTCTAATTATTTTTCTAATTACCCGAAGATTGTTCTAGATTGTCAGCATCAAGAGTCGATGAAACATTATCATTTGTTATCTCTTCCCTTAATTTTTTATTTACCCCATCATCATTTCCTTCAATAAGTTCTTCACAACCTGTATCCCATTGTTCTGGTGGTGAACCTGTATGTTCAACCCCATAAGGCCTGACCGATTTTTAACAAGTTGGGTCGGAATACCCCTTTGGACGTAATTGATCAACATGTCTAACGATTTTTTCTCCTTCGACTAATACTTCATAATGTAATTGACCTTTTCTTCTAATAATCATTCCAAACTTCCACTTATCATGACCATTATAAAATCTTGCTTGAACTCTATCTCCAATCTCAAAAAATTTAGTACTTGTATTTGAAAATTTCACTGGTTTCCTTTTTCGGGTGGATCGACGAAAGGTATTTGTTGAGAAATTGTCCCACCTGGGGGTTTAATTTCAATCATGTTACAGCTCTCAGAATTTTTATTTGGAATTGTATTTGAGACATATGAATTACCCGAAGATTGTTCTGGGTTTAAATTGTCAGCATCAGGAGTCGATGAAACATTGTCATTTGTTAGACTACATAAATAGTTGATATTTTAAATACTGCATAATTTTTATCTAAAGAAGTCACGAAAAATATTAAATTTTTCAACACAGCTCACTTCATCTGTTTATAATATGTGGAAGATTACTGACTTCACTTTGTCTTTTTACCTTTTTACCACTCTTGCGCCATCTACCGCCTGGTTACTTTTACACAACTCACAAACATTTTGTCTTGTGTGTCTTACTGTTTTCTTCTGTTATTCTGAATGGGTTATCAAGGATTATTGTATCCTTTGTCTTTATGCAGCTTGGATGAAATACTGTTCCAAGATTGTCGCCATAAAATACTTAATTTTCCTTTTAAATAGGTTTTCAAGTCAGTGTAAATAGAAAGAAAGATAATAAAGTACTGAAAATAAATTTCAAAAAATGAGGGGCAGTCCCTAATTAAAAATTAAAAAATAACGTCAGAGATTGTCTTAGGTATCAACTTGGTCGACGGCCTCCACGTTTTCTGTTGAAATGTTATCCAATGTCCGTTGGGCCATGTAACCCGGGAAGTAGTTGTTTTTTTCAGCGGTCAAGCCTAATTAGGAAAGGATTTAGAGTTTCTATACATCAGAGGATGCAATTAGAATTATTTTTCATTATTGAAATGGTTCTTTATAGCCTGGATTTGTTGGGGCATTTTTAGCAAATCTAATTGCAGTTTCCATGCAAAGCAGAGAGTAGGTATCGTGGTCGTTGGTAGTAACGTGTAGGTTAATGAGAGAACTAAGAACATTAAAAATAAAAATTTTTAACAAAAATTCCATGTTTTATTAAAAAAAAAATGCTTTTTTAACTAAATAAAAGCTAAATTTATTGTATTAACCGTTACATTTTGGAAGTCCATCTTACTAAAAATAATAAAAAACTCTTCGTTTTAACACAACTTTCACGTTTAATTAAAAATATTAGGTTTAAAATGCAATGACGATGCTAATTCTAGCGGAACAGCTGTCATTGTATTTAAAACCTAATATTTTTAATTATTTAATTATTTATTTATTTTAAATAAAAGTTGTTACCCTAAAAACAAAGTAAAGGTTAATACAATAAACTTCATTAATGAGAGAAAATTACTGTTCCATTTTTATTTTTTGATGTATCTTTATATAATTTGTAAACTATAGTGCTGCTATATCTGTTGAGAAGTCTATAATTTTTTTATTATACTGAATTAGTGGTATCTGTATGGGTGACTTATTTAAGTTTGTTATAGTATATATAGTTGGTAAAAGGAATAGGTATTATCCCATGCAGAAAGGATTTGAAGTAAAGGAAATTAAAAATTGATTTGATACTGTTTCCTATATAAACGCCAGAGATCTCCAGGTTTCCAATAAATACGAACTTACGATGTGCTCCCAAAACAATGTGAATATCAATTGTTTTTACCAAATATTATTAGGCTGAATTATAGTCAAGTTTTGATCTAATTGAGGATTTATCGATAACCAATAAACTAATTTATTGTTTTTCTTTATCAGTTTAATAAGTTTCAATCAACAATTTTTAGAGTACGAATCTGTTTTTTTCCTTTACGTTAAATCGTCACCAAGTAACGCCTGTTTCGGTTCGAATGACATTTTAATTTTAATCTAAAAAGATCCACTTTGGAAAAAACATTTTATGCGCATTGATATTATTTATAAGACAAAAAGGAATTGTCTGTTGAGATTACGAATTTTTTAACTTAAAAAGGCAAACGCTAGTTTAATTGACATTTTTCTATAGAGTCAAACGATATAAGAAATGAAGAGAAACTCAATGACAGCTGTTTGGATAAAAAAGCAATTTTTTAAATGTTCTTAGTAAGATGGACTTCCACAAAGTAAAGGTTACTACAATAAATTTCGTTCTTGTACTCGTTTAAATTGTTTTTTCATGTAAAAAACTTTAAATGAAACCACAGCAGACATTTACAATAAGAAAAATGAAAAATAATGTTTTAGTGGGTAGTTGTTGGTGTCGTATATATTAAACGTCAAAGCAAAGGAGATAAAAGAAATCGTTTTCATCATAACAACCTCCGACAAGCCGACAACTTAGATATAACAAGATTGCTCCGTTGATAACATATGGAATAAATCCACCAACTCGACGGGGCCTAATAAAAGAATGGCGAATAAAGTTGGCAGGTCGCGTCACGCCGGATATTTCGTTCACGAAACAATACCGAAACGAAATGAAATTTATCACGGTTAGTAGACAGTTTGGCAGGAGAAAATTGATCATGTTCATACTCATTGACTATGGTATTATTAAGGATTGAGATGTTGAAATGAAAATTATCGAATTTGTTATTTGACGAAACTGGCTTGTAAAAAGAGTACAAAGCTATATGGTGTAATTATCATATTTATTGAATTAACGCTAGGACAATGATTAATTATAACAAAAAAAAATCAAAGGATATTAAAAAGAGAATAAATAATATTAAGGGGAGGGTAAAGTTAATTCGTTGAAAAAAAGGCAAAAGGAGAGTTGCGGTGGACATCATAACTTGGTGCTGGATCATCTGAAAAAAATCAAAGTTCATTCGTTAGATAACAGTTTTTCTCAGAAGGTGACGTGGGGGTTTTTCAAAATTTAAATTTTTCACCTTTTTGCAGTACTTTGAAGGAAAAAACGCGATTTTTCGTGAAAAAAAGCCCCCTAATTTGTTATTGTAAAATAACAATTTTCAACAAATTTGAAAAAAACTTTTCGTCAGGGCCTCTTAAATGATGAACAGAAATAGTGTTTAAAATTTCAAAACGATCGGTGCAGTAATTGTGAAGTTATAATGTCCACCGACTTTAAAAAAGTTACTTGTGGGAAAAACGCTTTAAAGTTTTGAACACTAAACAATCTTGTATAAAACGTTTATAAGCAAATTTTGTCGGCTTACCTCACACTGAATCATCAATGCCAGGTCCATAAAGGATGTTGATATCATCCATGATGTCTAAAGCATCTTTTTGCGCCTGTCTACGAAGAATCCTGCCTTCTTTGGTTTGTCTCTAAGTTTCCTGATCGGCTCGGCTTATACGTATGGAGTCAGTTGATCGCGCCCAGTCATGAGCACTTGGTCCACTACTAATTCCCATGCCTTCCATGAAGGTTAGTAAAGCAAAAGAACTTTCATTGAAGACACTGGCTGCCACATAACCTGCAATTTCAACGATGACAGAGGTTTCACTCAAGTGCTTTGGTGAGATTTTCCAAATAAGTTGGTTCAAGCTCTCATTGTTGTTCTGCGTGAAGCATCTTTGCACAGATATATAGTATATAGTATACAAAATATACAGTACAGGCATAAGGACGTTTGTACTTAAGTCGGAATTTCTATAAATAGAACTGGGGGAAAAGAAAAAGTATAGTAGAGAGATAAATATCTGCCAGGCAACAATAGAGCGCTCGGGTTGAGTAGGGATTAAATTCCGACAGGTATAAAAATATTCGTAACTTGGTCAATTTTACTTCGATCCACTTGAAATTTTGAGACAATATTCTTAAAATATTAAGCATTCATTTAAAAAAATAAAAAAAAGCAAACAAAAAATTTAAATACTTTACCCCCCCCTTAATAGAATTGGATTTTATTTTTGAATCTCAATAAGTCAATAGTGTCCATTCTTCATTTTGACCCTCGACGGTGCAGAGGGGATGGTTACAGTTACAGTGAATACAGATATTTGGAATTTACTTTAGACCGTCACAAAGTCGTTATACCGGTAGCGATGACATATTGTGGTCAATAATCTTTAGTATTCATTGGCATAACTTTTAATACGACTAATTTCATACTGACGATACTGCAGCCAGTATTATACAACCTTACCTACGAGGAACCTGATTTCCGCCAAGATATAGCACGTCCTCATAAAGAGTTCTAACATCATCTTATTATTACAGATAATTATCTATTTATCTTTCTTTTGTTAGAATCTACTTTGGAAGCGCCACCCATATGGAGTACATCTTCATTTGAAATTAAAAAAAATCAAACAGTTTAGTAGAGATTTAGAGATGGTACACATAATTATTTAACCATACTCATTTATAGTATCTCGTAAATATTCTAGAATTAGTATTTTTTTTTCGGGCTGAGATGGAAAAACTGATGTTCAAACGGCTCCTCCTCAGGACCCGAACAGTGATGGACTCATCACCGCTAGGATAATGCCTACCAACCAAAACCACGTCAAAACTCACCGATGTCCTCGTCTCGGAATCACTACCCTAGCATACTTCAAGATGGGCGGCCGTCCCTCACACACTCTCTATTTACTCAGAAGCATTCTCTTCTCCTGATCATACTCTCCACTGCCTTACTCTGCCCGGTCATTTAATCCTCTGCTAAGTTAATTAGCCCCTACCCCACGCCATGCCTAGCCAAGGCGCCCAACACTGCCATTTTGCTGACCCCATTGAACGCATTCCGGATGTCAAAGAATACAAATAGGGTCAGTTTTTTATTTCTTTAACTACCCTCCCTAGCAGAAATACATGACCTCCTTCACAAACCCATGCTGGTTACCCCTAAATCTTCCATTTCTTTTCACTTCCTCCTCAATTCTTGTTTTTATAATCCCCTCCAAAACTTTACTTATCCCGCAGTGATGGGCCTATAGTCCCCTGTCCGTTTCCCTTCCCTAACCGCCTTCGTCACCAGTACCAATCTGGCTACTTTTCAAGCTACCGGAAACTCTTCCTCCCTCAGCACGTTATTGAAAAGTTCCTAATGAAATTGATTGTGTTAACCTTTACTTTGTGGAAGTTCATCTTACTAAGAACAATAAATAATTGAACGGTTAAACTAAACTTCCACTATTTATTCGAAAAATTCGCTTTAAAATTCAATTACAGCTATTTCGCTATAACTAGCATCGTCAGATTGACATATTGAAATTACATTTTGTTTGTTTGTAACTAGGTACTTGATGTTGATAAGTAGTTAAGGCTAGACCAAGTAAGGAAGTAATAAGACATAACAATATTAAAGCCTAGATGCTATTAGCCCTAAGGGATTATCCTGGATGTATTTCCCTCTAAGATCAGTATAACTGTGCAATGATATAGAAAAACCAGGAAAAAACTATATCATGCTGATCTTTACAATAACTTAAAATATATTTGTGTTACTGTTATGTATGTAATTTAAATGGTCCCGCTTAATCACACAGGAAGTGGCCCTACATGGTGGGCGCATTCTGATTAGATATCTAGCACGTCCTACAGAGGGCGGAACACGCGAGTTAGTTCTTAAGCGGCCTTCCGTTCAATCACAGATTTAGTCTAGAAAGTTGTACATACCAAATATAATCGAATATACGTAATTAATGTTTTATGTCGTGTAAATGTATGTAGTGTTCCTCACCGTGTCAAGCCAGATTTAGGCTATCAGTAATAAATGTAATCTACAAGCACATAGTGGTGGTTTTATTTAAATCGACTAGCAAAAAACATAACAAATGGCGACGATGGAAAATTAAGGAAGCGAGTCAAAGCAGTGAATAGCAAAAAAATGGCACAAGTTGGCGTTGGCATTATCGGACACGTGAGTGAGTTCGACGCTGAACAGGAGGATTGGGTCATATATTGTGAAAAATTGGAACAATATTTTGAGGCAAATGGGGTAAAAAGAAAACACAAGGAAGGTAGCTGTTTTATTAAGCTTAATGGGTAGTACAACTTATAAACTCCTAAGAGACCTCTCATTCCCCAAAATTCCAAAAGAAAAAACTTATGAAGAATTAAAAGAATTATTGAGAAAGCAATTTTGCCCTCATGTATCAGTGTTCAGAGAAAGAATTCAATTTTTTCAAGCAAAACAAAGAGAACCACGAAACGTGCAAAGAATGGTACGCGAGACTAAGATCATTGGCAATTAACTGTAAGTTTGAAACAAATCTCGAATTCATTCTAAAAAATAAATTCGTCTGTGGGTTAAAACAAGGCCCAGTATTAGACCGGCTGTGTGAAGAACCAGAGCAAGAAACGCTAGAAAAACTACTCGATCTAGCGGCAAAAAAAGAGAGCACAAAAACACTGATATTCAACGAAAGTAACGTGAATTGGGTAAAAAGAGATGAAAAACCAGCAAGTGCCGATTCAAGGTCGAACGAGCAGTGGACAGGAGCTAAGAATTGTGCGCGATTTGACAGTAGACAAGGCAATGTCAACTTCAAAGAAAATGGAAGAAAAAGATCGGAGGGAAACACAAACACAAGTGCGAAGTTTCATGATAGAAAACGAGAGAAATGTGGAAGGTGTGGTAATAATCATGAAAATAAGTGGTGCAAGTATAAAAATTTCCGATGTAGAAAATGTAAAAAGATAGGACACCTCGAAAAAGTATGTAACGTAAAAAACCATAACTTTTTAGAAAGTAATACGGGAGAAAATGTAAGTAATGAAATTTATGATTTATTTCATGTAGATAGCAACAGTTTAAACGTAAATTATTTTACTTTGGATGTAGAAATAAACAATAAAAAACATGTATTATGTGTTGACACGGGTGCATCAGTATCTGTTTTAAATATTCAGTTTTTTAGGCTAAATTTTAAAAACAAAAAAGTTTGTAAAGATAATTTAATATTAAGAGCTTTTAACGGAAACTTGGTTAAGCCAATAGGGTATATTTTGACGAATGTTAAAGTTAAACATGTTATAAGAAGTGTTAAGTTTTATATAATAGATCATATTGAGACACCAAACTTGTTGGGTAGAGATTTTTTAAACACTTACAACATTAAATTACACATAGCAGACGTTCAGCTTTTACAAGGAGCTGAAAATAATATAATTAAAAAGTTTCCACTAGTTTTTAGTGATAAGGTTGGTAAATTTAAGCATTTTACTGTTTCTTTCGATATTTTAGATAACGTAAAGCCAATTTTCCACAAACCACGACCTGTGCCTCTTGCCTATCTCAAACAAGTTGAAAAACAATTAGAAGACATGGTTAAGGAAGATATAATTGAAAGAGTGGACTTCTCAGAGTGGGGTACACCTATAGTGCCCATTTTGAAAGCTGATAACACGGTAAGGATCTGTGGCGATTATAAAATTACATTAAATAAAGTTTTAAAAGATATTAGGTATCCCATGCCTCGCATAGAGGAAATATTTGCAAAATTGAATGGTGGTAAGTTATTTACCAAGCTTGATTTAAATAAAGCTTACTTGCAGCTGCGGCTAGATGAAAAGTCACAAATAATGGCTAGTTTATCCACACACAGGGGTATTTTTAAAATGAAATCTTTGCCATTTGGTACCAAAGTTTCATCTGCAATCTTTCAACAGGTTATAGACAATGTTTTGCAGGGACTAGAAGGTGTAGCAGTGTACGTAGATGACATTATCGTTACGGGGAAAAACCAGAAGGAACATGAAGAAAATTTAATGGAGGTACTTAGAAAACTACAAGAAGCTGGATTGACACTTGCAAGAGAAAAATGTATGTTCTTTAAGAAAGAGGTAGAGTACTTAGGACACAAAATATGCGCGGAAGGATTGAAAAAGACAGAAACCAAAACGCAAGCGATAGTAGCAGTGCCAAGACCTACTACAGTGACTGAAGTAAGAAGCTTTGCAGGATTAGTCAATTATTACACCAGGTTTGTACCAAATCTTGCCACAAAGATGAGTCCGTTATATGAACTATTAAAAAATAATGGGGAAGAGATAGCATGGAATGAAGAATGTGAAAAAGCGTTCAAAGAAATTAAGGAGGGAATCTCAAAAGATATAACTTTAGCACACTATGACCCCAATAAGCAAATCATTTTAGCAAGTGACGCGTCAGGAAAAGGAATATCAAGCGTTTTATTTCATAGAGAAAGTAATGGAGTGGAAAAACCCATTGCCTGCGTTTCAAGGACATACATGCCGCATGAAAGGAAATACTCAGTAATTTGTCAGGAAGCATTGGCTCTTATCTTTGGACTTAAAAAATTTGAACAATTCATCAGAGGAAGAAAAGTTCTAATCAGAACTGATCACAAGCATTTAATAGCATTGTTTGGTGAAACAAGAAGCATACCAGAGAGAAGTAAAGATAGATTGCAACGTTGGGCTGTGTATGTAGCTTCATTTGATTACCAAATTGAACATGTAAAAGGACAACAGAACATCCTTCCAGATTGTTTATCAAGGCTGCCAGTAACCAAAGAAGTCAGAACAGAGGAAGAAAACTGCAAAGGGTATCTTAATTTTGCAGCAACAACTGAAGAGTGGCCAATAGATAATAAAAGAGTGCAAGTGGAAACAAGAAAGGATCATACACTAACCTTGGTGGTGAAAAACATAAAAGAAAATTGGAAAAACAAAGTAGGAGAAGAGTTAAAATCGTATGAAGCAAGAAAAGAAGAACTATTTATAGAAGACGACTGTGTAGTGTGGGGACACAGAGTGGTAATACCCACAAACTTAAGGAGTTCCATGTTGGAAGAACTTCATGCTGGTCATCTAGGCATAGTCAAGACAAAAAGTCTAGCACGGTCATATTTATGGTGGCCAAACATAGACAAAGACATCGAACAGAAAGTAAAAGGATGTGTAGCCTGTCAGAGCAGTCAAGGAAATCAACCTAAGAGCGATCTAACACCATGGCCAACTACAGGTAAACCATGGCAACGCATACACATTGATCATATGGGACCATTTAGGGGTATGTATTTCCTCATCTTAGTTGATTCGTTCTCGAAGTGGACAGAAATTTTCCAGGTGAAGACTATAACCAGTAAGGAGACCGAGTCTAAGTTGAGAGAAACATTCGCTAGGTTCGGTATACCAGAAACTGTCGTCTCAGACAATGCAGCAAATTTTGTGTCAAAAGAGTTAAAAACATTCTTTCATAAGAATGGTATAAAACATCTAACATCACCCCCATTCCACCCAGCTAGCAACGGAGCTGCAGAGAACTTTGTAAAAACTTTTAAAAATAAATTAAAAGCAGCATTAGCTGACACTAACAATAATAACCAACCAATTATAACTATTATATCTAGATTTTTAATATCTTACAGGAATGCAGAACACAGTACAACAAGGAAATCACCGGCAGAGATCATGTTTGGAAGAAAAATAAGAACAAGACTGAGTATGGTCCAAGCAATGAGTCAAAAGAACCAGCAAGACTATAGTGAAGTAGTTGAGGAAATAGAAAAAGCAAAACAAAAGCAGATAACATCAGCTGGAGGTAAAAAAATCATTTTGGAGAGGACAGCAGGTGTGGGCAAAAGACTATAGAATGCAGGGGGCAGAACTATGGAAGGAAGGGGCCATAGTTAGTAAAAAAGGTAAGAGCGTTTATCTTTGTAGGATGTTGGATGGACAGATGTGGAGAAGGCACAAAAACCAACTGAAGGAAAGGTTTGACATGGCAGAGAGGCATAGGAGTGGAGAGATGGAAAGAAGCAGGTCAGGTATAAAATTAAATAGTAGTAATATGATTAGTAAATCTAAAGTAAATAAAATTGCTTACAATGTACCACATGTTGTTGGTACAGAGCCTACCAGTAGTAATTCACAACAGGTTGGTGACTCAATTAACATACATAGTTCACAGGAACTCAATAAAAATGTAACAGATAATTCGGTGAATGAACGAGAGGCAGGGGAACGCGAACGCGTGAATAAAAGTCAGTCGGGAGACGCTATCACAGTAGATGGCGAGGAATTTCACGAAACACTAGATATGTCTTTCGAAAACGTTTCAGAAAAACAAAGGAAATCGGAACGCGTTAAGAAGGCGCCAAATAAATACAAACATTTCGTAACTAATTTTAAGTAGGGAGGGGATGTTATGTATATAATTTAAATGGTCCCGCTTAATCACACAGGAAGTGGCCCTACATGGTGGGCGCATTCTGATTAGATATCTAGCACGTCCTACAGAGGGCGGAACACGCGAGTTAGTTCTTAAGCGGCCTTCCGTTCAATCACAGATTTAGTCTAGAAAGTTGTACATACCAAATATAATCGAATATACGTAATTAATGTTTTATGTCGTGTAAATGTATGTAGTGTTCCTCACCGTGTCAAGCCAGATTTAGGCTATCAGTAATAAATGTAATCTACAAGCACATAGTGGTGGTTTTATTTAAATCGACTAGCAAAAAACATAACAGTTACAATTATGTCTTATTTATGTATAAAATGAAGACTCAATCAAAGTAAACAGTTTAATAGTGGAGAACTTCCAAGATTTATTTGTTCATTAACTACTTTAAACTGTTGATCTGCTAGATGTCTTTTAATTTCAAGTTCTTCTAGAAAATCTAAATTTTGTTTTTTATCACAAATGTGTAGTATATGAACGTCATAGGTTTGTATAAGTGAGTTTGGATGTTCCAGTAGGTGTTTTCCATAGTTCGACTTATCTGGTTGTTGTAATCTATATGCTCTTAAGTGTTCATTAAATCTTACTTCAAAATTTCTTTGTGTTTGACCTATATATACTGCATTACATTTTGGACAATTAATTTTGTAAACACCAAATTTTTTAATTTTGTTTTCACATTTAACAATTTTGTTCCAATATTATTTTGTGTTTTAAATGATATTAATGCTGATGTTGCCGAAGATATTATTTTTGAAATTGCATTGGAAATATTTCCACAATTTGTAATACATTTCCCGCTTACCTCTTTTCGACCTTCCGCTCAAGCTCCTTCTTTTTCGCCTTGTATCTATCCTTACCCTTACATTCACCTTTTATCCTTAACATCCTTCTTCGTTCTTTCTTGCACTCCTTCCACAACTTTTCTATTTTCTTATTCCACCAATAATTAGCCCTCCACTTATGCCTGTTGCCTCCCATACGCTACCGGTTCTTTTTTCGAGGTTTACTCTTCTATTTCCGTTTGATCCGTGAGCAAATATTGGGGTTCCCATGCAGGATCTTTATTCATTGCTTATCCTAAGAGTTGGTCGGTCATGAGGCTCTTACAACTCAAAAAGCTCGAGTCCCTTGACAAATAACCACGACCCCTGGAGACACCCTATGAGCCATTGGGACGCGCCGCGTCGGGTGGAAAGCTCCCTCCCTGGAAACTTGCATAAGGGATTATAGGTGAATTACTTCCAGCTCCCCTCATCCAACCCTCCGGAGGTACCCAGAATTATTTATAAAATAAAATTATTAATTGTCCTTTTTTTGTAACTTCTAAAGAAATCAAGGAATTTATCTAAATATATTTTTTTAAATACATGCAATACCTATATGCACATCTAAACATAACTTCTGTAGAAGTAACAGTACTTAATAGGCCTTACAAAGTGAAATGTTTTTGATCTTATAAAGCCCAAATCCTGGAAAAGCTGGGACGACACAGAAAATTAATTGGTTTAAGCTGCAGCAATGTATGATTTCAAAGGAAATAAAATGATCGCCAATTCATGCAACGCTGGTAAGCTTTAAACATTAACATCACACTAACATTACTGCAGAAAGACCAACTAAATAGGGGAGCACGGGGTACCTTGAAACATAGTTCTTATTATAAATTCTAGCGGGTGACTGAGAATCTGTTACTATCAGTGGCACTTCGGTCGACACAAGAACTAGCCGTCTTTGTTTGGTTATAATCGAAGTTATAGTTTGGAAGCTGTTGAGGAAGTGTGTTTCTTAGTGACAAAACTAAATTTTTACGTGCGGATATCATTTGATTTTAAGGTAACTGCAATATTTTGTCTAGTTTAGTATCATAATTCAAAACATATATTAAATTTATTGTACTAACCCTTACTTTTTGGAAGAATATTATTAAGAATAAAAAAAACTCTTCGTTTATACTGATGTACATCCAGGATAATCCCTTAGGGATCTAAAATTATTTTTGTTTTTCGTCCAGTACGGTTCGAACTCGTCAAAGATAAACCAATAAAAGTTTGTTTCATGAGAACGATATGAAAGATGTAGTAGAGCTTGTTAGTCAAGGGCACTCTATCAGGTGGGCAGCAAAATTCAAAAATGTAAGCTACGTAACATTATCTAGATCCATGAATAAGAAAAAAAAACAATGAATGTGATAAAAATTTTAAGTATGATGCGCACTACAATGTTAGACAAGTGTTTAATTTAGAACAAACAAGTAAACTGAGGGAATATTTGCTATCTACAATGTTGCTAGTTTTGTGAAGATTGCTCATAAGAGATCAATGACTCCATCAAACATCACTGTTGTTTTTAAAAAAAACTGTGATTTACCCATATGATAGACAAGTTTTCACCGATGCCGATTATTTATGTAATTACGTTACCGATCGACAAAAGGCGGAATTATCAACTACTTGTACTCAAGTAAAAGAGGATCCACTGTCCCGCTTAAAAAAATCAATAACTCGACAATGGAAACCGATGCAGACGTCAACCTCTCAAGTTTCAATAATAAGTCTCAAGACCCCTGTACTTCTACTACATGCTTATGTGGGCCTGAAGATTTAAGGGATTTCCCAAGGCAGGAAGTAGGAAAAAGAATAGAAAGGGTCGAGCGAAAGGAAAAAGTATGATAGCAACCAGTACCCCAGAAATGAATGCAATTGCCAATAAAACCGCGATATCAACAGAAAAAAAATGGTCAAACGGAAAATAACAGATTTTGACAAGGACACTAAGAAGAAACCCAAAAAAACGGAGGGTCAGTCATCAACATCTGAAGAAGAAGACTTGGTCAGCTATAATGAGACTGATGATGACTAGGACGCTGGAAACATTTTCATTTTTAATGAAGACATATTTATAGATCTGAATAGGTCACCCATTATGAATGATTATGTACTCATAGAATATAAATTAAACTGCCACAATAGTAAGTTTTACGTTGGACTTGTTATGAAAGAAAAGGATATGAACAGAGATTACGAAGTGAAGTTTTTCAGAAAAAAAGGACATACTTAAGTAGAGTCACTAGTTCTAGATGTATCAGTAGTCGCTGAAAGTAGCATCAAGATGATTCTAAAAAACCCAGTTTTTGCAGGTTCAACCCAACGCCAAAAATAATTTATTTAACATATCATGTTAAATGGTTTAAACTCCCAAATACATCTACTATCTTAAAAAAGTTTCAAAGAAAAACACAATGTTAAATTAAAGATTTGAAACGTTGCAACTAGTTTCGGTCTCATCAGACCATTTTTAGGCTGTAAAAATACAATAAAAAGCAAATGGAAAAAGAAGACAATAATAAAGTGCTAATAAGTAAAGTCAAGTCAATAAGAAAAACTTTTTCTTATAAATAAAACATCAAAAAATTAGACATTAACATCATCGTTAAGGAAACAACAATTCTGTTTTATAGAAATAAATCAACAAAATAAGAATAGAATCTGATTGTATGTTAGTTCAAAGGATAATAATTTATTAAAGCTACAGCAATTTCTCCAACGTTCACACGTCAACCTTATCTTTAGTTTGTGCTCTTTAGAAAAGGGAGCACTGAGCTATGATTTTTAGTCAAGACCACGTTCCGCTTAGGGAAATTATGTCAACAAATTACTATTTTACTTCGTATCACCGCTCGCCAAGCCTTCATAAGTTTTCCTTGCTCCGCATACACTTTTGTATCAACGTATCAAAAACTTGTCGTTAATAAAGCAAACACAAAGACTTGTAGCTATCTTAATGCAGACATCACAAGCACCGTTTTAATTATGATCAAGAGAAATTCTGTTCTATATGAATTTTATAAAAAAAAAATAGTAATAAGACGAATATTAGAATAAAATTTATTGTAGTAACCCTTGTAGTACTCTGTGAAAGTCCATCTTACTAAGAATAAACAACATTTGAATTTACCAAATTGACAAGGAGATTAATGTTATCAAGCAGTTGGCTGTAAATAATCTGCAAATTTAAACTTTATTTTTCAATTTGTAACAGTCCTGTAGATCCTCTCAGTAGACGCTTCACTACTTCCATCTCTTTTCGGGGTAACGTTTCCTATCAGCTGGCTGATGTGTTCAAGAAATTTAACATTAATGTGCCGTTTAGAACTAATGACACCCTTAGATCTGTTTGTTAACATTAAAGATAAGGTACCCATGCTACATAAGTCAGGTATTTATAGACTTTCTTGTTCAGATTGTAATTCAGTCTATGTGGGACAGTGCGGGCGTAGAATTGAGTACCCCTTTCAAGAACATAAAAATTTTATCAATAAGTATCAAAATTACAACTTCTTTAATTCGCGTTTGCTAATCATATCCTTACAGAGAACCATTCACGAAACCATTTTGATGTTAAACTGTTACACAGTTGTGGTAAGGGTCAGAGAATGAATTTGATCGAATTCATGGAAATACATAAGACCAAAGTTGATGAAACTTTGAACTGCTTAAATGAACATTTTTTTAAATCTACCTGATCACATATTCGAATGAATTCAATATTTCTCATACACATAGTAATTTCGGTCACTGAACCTCACCATGATTACTGTTTTAGTATAAGATTTTTGTAAAGTTAAACGAAAAAGAAAACTTTTGAATATATTTCTTAACTCGTACATATTATTCATTACTTTGTAATCTTTATACGTAACATTGTTGTCATTAGTGTTTGTTTATTTCTGACTACCTCTGTAAACTTTTATTTGCCCAGAGTCACAGAACCAAAACTAACTTTACTGACCCTCTCTTTACACCTAACTTTCAACCCTTCTTCCTCCGCGCTAATTCTTTACTTCTTGTCCCATAATGTCATCACTTCATAACCATAAAGACTTCGTCTAAATTCTACTTTCTCTTCAAAGACGAAACTTTATTCAATTCCTAAAAATGGTGCCGGTATCACTGCTTTAAGTGGGTGAAATATAAATCCGAGTTATTTGTCGTTTTTTATCACTAGTACAAGTTATTTGTCCAAAAATGTAGATATAAGAGTTTGTACACTGAATTTAACTTTGTTTATAACAATTTTTTATACTGTTTTTATGGTTTTTCAGGTACATCTCAGGTTGTGATGGTTTATTGGTTTACTTATTTAGTTTTCGAGGGCACACATTTATCTACTTGTAACTTGGTAAGTACTTTCACTTTATAAATAATATTAATAAACTACTTAAACTTCTTAAAATTACACATTTATTTTCTAAACATATTAAAGAGATTAATAGTTTTTTTTAATTTTGTTCCATTTTTATTTGTTTTAGATTTCAACTTTGACTTCAACAGAAAACTATGTCAATTGTACATTAATACATGAATTGGGAATTGTTATTGGAATTGTACATATTTGGATTGTTATTGATTGATACCATGGATCCTATCCAAGATAAATTTGTCAGGTATATCCTCTATCTATTTGAATGTTTACTATAAGAAATTATTAAATTGAATACTTTTGATGAAATAAAGAAAAAGTAGCTGATGATTAAATGAAAATTATTAAGATATCCTTTTTGTTATTACTTATTGAGGTAAGTTTTTCATCTCAATACATAGATTTGCTTATAATCCAGAAAGAAAGGAAATAAAATTGATATTCTGTTCGGTTGACACATTCTTATTTGTACTAATATGATTATCTTTGGTATTACTCTTTAACCTGTTTATTTTCTACCACCGTTAACTGTTTTGCGGTTCTTGCGTACCATTTTATTGTATTCTTTACAGCCTGATGATGGTCTGATCTATAGCGAAACTAGTTGCAATAATTGTATATTACTTGTATAAAAGTCTGTGGTTTTGACTTTGCGTTTTATTGGATCTTTTCTACCAAATTAAAATGAATTATATATTTAACTCTGTTAATTTTTTATTTTCTGGCAGTTCTCCTTTGTCAATTTTTTCTCTTAAATGCCATAATTAGTTGTTGTCAGATTTACGGAATTGGCCCTATAAAATTCATAGCCTTGAATTATTCAATACATCTTCTTAATTGACTCAACGGTTTAACGTTAAAACTGCCGTTGATAAATTGAAATGGAGTCTTTTTTTTCTCTCTTTATCTCTGGTAATTCAAATCCTCGTTAAAATACCGGATCGTCTTTGAAAGCAGCCATCATTATTCATTTATAATGAAACACTTCGGAGGTGTTTCCGTCGTCTTCACTCAGCTTTAATTCCAAATTGATGGACTGATTGATTGAATAACCGGGAAATTTGAGAGTTGGCAAATAGGGAAGTAAACTGGATGTTTTTTTTTCATTATTCGTTTCCATTGAAACGGTTGATGAATTTTTTAATAGCAAAATTCGAGAGTTTCAATTATTTAACATTTTCTCAATCCTTCAATTATGTGCCTGTAAGTTGGTTTGTAGTTTAACTTGAAACAATTAAAATTAATTCAGTGATTAAGGAAAGACACGAGTAACCGGAGTAACAACAACGAGGCGATGGGATAGCAAAATTGCCGAGTGCGCTCGCGATGCGATGTCAAGAGTGATTTACCTGCCCTCTCGCGGGAACTAGCTGTGCAACGTATTAATGAGCTGGCAATGGGCCGTCACGGACTAATTAAAGCAGCAGTAATTGAGTGGCCGATGTCAGCGCGAGGGTTAACCCTCTCCCTAAACCTCCGTGATTAGTGGCTTTGCCTGAATTAGGCCGATCCATATATATTTCAAAAAAGTTTATTCTGACAAGCACCAATAAAATACACTGCCGTGCAAACAATTTAGATCACTTTATATTATTTAAAAAATTGCAAACAATTTAAAAAATTAAATGTATCACCTTATATTTGCAAATTTTAAATTTATTTACTGCATTTTTGTAGCTTTTAAACATGGAATCAGACAACATAATTCATTTTTTTTATAATTTATTCTTCAAAAACCGCGACTTTGCATTTTAAACGAAGTGCGAATATTGTTATTTGGAACGAAATAAAGGAATAAAACTTAACATTATTAAAAAAGTTAATAATAGAGAGATATTGCTGTGACAAATCCTGTGCGGCGTTATTACCGCAGGCGTTATATTGACAGTTGAGCATGCGCAGAATAAGTTCGAGAGACACGTTGCGGTAATACTGTTAGCGCATCACGTTATTTACGGTGGAACAACACCTCACGTAAAACGTTGCGCTATCCTACGTCGGACTGAATCGGATAGATTCGGTAGCTGATCGGAAGCGGCAGATGTATTTGTTTTTATTTTCGAGGTTAAGTTGTAGGTAGTTTGCTTGAGATGATTTGTGGTAGTAATAAAATACATAGTCCCATGACACCTAAAGAGGAATTTGATTTGTATTTCAGTATTTCAATTCACTGCATATATGTTAACATACCTGGAACAGAATTGCGTGTTTGGGTTCTGATTACTTCTGGTATACGCAAGGCAACAGCTAGTCTGAAGATATCGTCTGTTTCGAACCTGAAATTAATTTTTATATCTTCTGCCCGCATAGATATTGTTTTGATTGAATCTATCTTCAGCAGCCCCAACAAAAAAATTTTCAACCACGCCGAAAATATTATGCAAAATCACTTGCTCCACTTCATCGTCATCAGCATCAGCTAAAATGCCTCATCCATGTTCAGAAGATCCTCAATCAAAACAGAGCAAAATGGTTTTAGAGGTTAGTTCCAAATAAAACAGCGTGTAAATAAAACTCAAAACATAATGGCAATACGTGTACCGCTCCAAACAATGTTAAGACGTAAACGCAATATTTAACGCGGAGTAAATAATACACCGCATGCGCTAACGGAATTTGCAATATCTCTCTAATAATAAATGATAACAATATAACTTATAACGTGTATTACCTCCTCTTGCATTAATGACCGCTTGCATTTGACGAGGCATACTCTGAATTAAATTAAGGATTACATTCGGATTCATGCTATTCCACTCCTGCAATAAGAACTCTCTTTGCTCCTGGGTAGTTCTTGAGGCTGGTGTATGCCTTCGAATACGCTTCCCTAACTCATCCCAGAAATGTTCGATGAGGTTCATATCTGGACTACATGCTGGCCAATCAAACCGCCTAATTCCTACCTCATCTAGATATTCACTGACAATCCTGGCAGTGTGTGGCCTTGCATTATCGTGGATATAAATGCCTTGCTCGTCCATAATGACCATAAAAGGTACAACATGACCTTCCAGGACCTCTATTACATATCTGTGAGCTGTTAGAGAGCCATTCTCTATTAAAACCAACTCTGTACGTGCTTCTGAAGTAATACCTCCCCAAATCATAATAGACCCACCACCAAATTTACGTCTATGGTTAATACAAGTGGGGACGTATCTTTCTCCAGGTCTTCTCCATACTCTTCGACGTTCGTCTGTGGTCCATTTAAGCAAAAACGCCTGTAAAGAGTACCTTGCTCCAGTCATCATCGTTCCATAACAAGTGATTTCGAGGAAAATTAAATCTTGCATTTCGATGCTGGCGGTTCAATGTTGGCCCTGTAGCCAACCTTCTGCAAGGCAATCCACTAACTTCGCTAACATTAACGTTTCTAACCTCTTCAAGCTGATTACATAGCTTTGTGCGTAAGTTAACTACTTTCTAAAGCTTCGACTCTAAATATTTAATTAATTTCCCACATCTATATATCCTTGTACATTTTGGTCATAATCATTTGGATTGTCTTCAACCTCTGACGTTTGTATCCAGCAATTCAGCAGTTCTTGATTCAGCAATTACTTTTTTCAATTATACTGTAAACATTCTACCACGAATGGTAGAATTTTTTGACGAATTTTTAATGGCGTTAATCACAACATTCGGCCTATTTCGCTCTTGATTAGAAATTGCTGGTACAAACTTGATTATACACTGAAAACAAACACATCTTGTTATGGTACATTGGATAGGCCAAAGTAGATTAATGGGTTTTCTCTAATAATTACTTGAGATGACCTTTGTTAAATGACATCGTGGTGAGTCAGAACAAAATCGGTATTGCGGAAAGTTGCGGTATCAATTAAGTTGAGGTCGGGTTGCTTGTCACACGTCAATAATTGTACCATCTATTATCATTAAGTGAATTTAACATGTTAAATGAAAAGAAAGGAAGTCTATGGAAATTAGAAACAAAACAAACTGATTGAGATAATTGAAGGAAACATTACAAGCAGAGAGTGAACAATAAATGTGCTACAAATAAAGGAAAAGGAATTTTTTATCAAGCAATTAACGAAGATTAAAAAGGTGAAATAAAACAATTATATTAATAAAATAAAAGTAATCTAAAGTTACATTAAGGTAAAAGATATTGAAACAAAATGTTTGGATGCTTAGAATCACCTGAACAATTTATGACATCTGTCATAAAAGACCATAATATTCGAATTTCTAACATAATCTGCATAGTTATTTGTCAATTGTAGCACAGACATAAGCTTGTTGAGTCTGTTGGATTAACCAACTTTATTATTGGTTTTGATAAGCTACATAAAGGTGCTGTTCCATTAATAGGTCTCACTACACCTTCTTTACTAAGTAGATCCGCCTCTTAGTTACTAATACAAATAATCTTCAAGGAATTACTGAATACAAACCCACTTCTGTTTTATATTCGTCATACAAAGAAAATATTAAAGTCAGAATAAAATTGTTAACCCGAATGTTTGCTTTCAGTCATTTAAATAGTTCTTTTGCTCAGAATAGAAGTTCTTCAAATGTTTTCTGAAATATTTTCTTTTAAACTAAAAACATAGCACGTTCTTCTAGAACAATTTTCCATTCAGAAATTTTCTAGATAGATTAGTTTAGAGAAAACTCGTGATCTATTACCAAGGAGGAGTTTCTTCCTCATACCCAAAGAATCTACATTTTCCTGTTCTAGTTCCAGATTCCTAAGGTGTTCTTGGAGGTTGCGATGTCCTGTCAGGTGCATCAGAGATGTGTCCTATCGCCGGGGTAGTCATAGCTATTCTAAGTAGGTGAGAAAGGAACAAGTAAATAAGCTGCACTGATTGGGGACCAAAATCCTACACTTTGTCTTATGGAGGTTAAATCTTCATTTTTGGTGCAAAAGTGTGACCTGCGCAAGCATCATGGCGTTTTGCGACGTTTTGTGACGTTTCCTGACGTTTAACTGTCACTGTCGAGTTTAGAATAAGATTATTTGTCTTTGACTTGAAATAATAAACATTTCTATTTAGTTAAATGTTTTATTTCCATCTTTAGTCGATGAATCTGGAGAATTGTACAATTTTAACCCTAAAATTCTAGAAAAAAAACTTATTACTTTTAATTATTTTTCTCTTAAATTAAGTTTTAGTTTCAACAACAACAAGCATTATCTGGATAAAACAGCACTTTTTTCTTTTTCAAATGGGACATTTTCTTAGCAGTTTTAGCATTCACACAATGTAATAGTCGCTGATTATTTTTTCCATGTTCCAAATACTAAATGAATAAAACACTGCGCGTTTTCATAACTTCAGATTCTCAGCTAACTCGTCTGAAATATTCGTTGATGTACCTGGAGCAGATGTTCCGTAATGTTTATCAAGCCATTGTTTGGATTCTACGGTTTCTTTTTGTCATTTTCTGCAAAAACTAAAAGCAGCGTCAAATGTCCTGAAATGTTAACAGCTTTCGATCAGTTTAAACTTATTTAAAATTATGTTTACGTTGGGTATTAGTCTAGCACCAATTTAATTTTAATTTATTTTATTTAATGCAATAATTTTTTATTTGGCATTACTTTAATCCATCAAACCTTGACGGATTGTAATAGACATTTCCTGGGCCTCTTTATTTCAATTAATATCCAAAGTTAAGGTTTGGCTATACAAAATAGTAGTAATTGTTCGCCAAGGTAGAAAAGTGAGTGATTATTGCAAAATTTGGACAGCACGAGAACTTTATAATGAACAACTTTACTACCTCAACAAAAGTCCATAAAGTTAGGTATATAGGCTAGTAGTGGAAAAAAAAGTCATTTATGTCAAAAATATTATAACAACTATATACAACGACGTACGCTCCTGATTTGTGTCAAACTCGGTTTAGTGACAATATTAACGAGGCCGTCTGTCGTGTGTAACCACGCCGACGGCGGCGGCGGCGAAAGGTGATAGTTAGCAAGAGATAAGCAGCTAGTAGTTATGTCATGCTCTGGCTGGTGCGAATAGAGTAGTAGTAGCAGTAGCAGTGGTAATAGTAGTACACTTTATAACAAATCGGTTGTGTGCCACGGATTTCTGAACCGTTAGACGTTCACGATATTGCGGAGCTCGAGACAAATGAGCGGCAATATCCGGTGTGTGGAGGCAGAAGAGAGAAAGAGAGATGAACCTCATAACTTTGTAACACCTTCATTTCTCATAGTCGTATCCCCCAGTTACCCGTTACCCATATGTTATACGGTTGTCGGAATATACGGGATGTTCTGCTTCGCTACTCGGGAAATACTCCAGTAAAAACAATCAAATTTATTGGTTTCCTCGAGATTTATTCGTTATTCTTTAGGGGCGATGGTAACATTTCCAATAAAACGTCCAATTTTTAAAGAAGTTATTCCGGAACTGATATATTATTTAAATTAAATATCAAAGCTGGGGAAAAAATTGGATATACTAGTGGATTTATAGGTTTCTTAATCCACAGATTTGAAATAAATTTTTAAAATATTATTAGCTCTAGTTTTTATCAAAAATAAACAACAATTTAACTACACTCGTCACAAAAAGTATCGCATAAGTTTTTATTATTTTATTTTTTATTTTTTTTGGGAAATGATAGGAAATGAATTTGCAATTATGTTTCAAAATAATGTATTTAATTAAAATTAAAATTCAAAAAATAAGGGGCATAAATAATGAAAATAAAAATTATTCTGGAAACATCAAATTTAAACAAGAATTTTAATATTTTAGTATCTGGCATTGCCACCTCTGGGTCTAATAACATCTCTCATTCTCCGTGGAAGGTTTTTTATCAGGTCACTTATGTAATCCAAATCCAAATTTTCCCATTCTTCTGTTAATACATTTTCCAGCTCATCAAGGTTGTCTGGAGCGATATTGGAGTTCTTAAGCTCCTGTTCAGGTAAATCCAAACATGTTCAATTGGGTGTAGGTCTGGACTAACTGCTGGCCAATCTTAAACTTGGATACCAACGTCTTGAAGGTATTCTATAGTTATTCTGGCACCGTGCGGGAGAGCGTTATCGTGCATTAGAATAAAATTCTCTTCAATGATTGGAACAAATAGCACTACATTTTCTTCAAGAACCTTCTTTATATACCGATCAGCTGTCAGTGATCCCCTACGGAACACAATTAACTCTGTGGCCTTCAAAACAGATGCCTCCCCATACCATAATCGAACCACCTCCATAATTTTTGTTACACTGAGTAAATCGCTTATCTGCGCGTCTATAAACTGGAATACATCTATTGGATTCAAAAAGTGAAAATCTTGATTCATCTGTAAAAAGAATATTAGCCCAATCATTAACATGTTCTCTTGCGAACCTTAAACGTGCTACACGGTGTGCTCTGGTTAACAATGGAGCAGTAACAGGCATTCTGGGTCTGATTCCAAAATTCCTTAATCTGTTTCTAACCGTATTGACAGATATTCTAACATTACGGACTCCAGAGAGAACATTTTGCAGTTGCTGGCTTAACATGACGAGTTCGCAAAGTCTGAGTTCTTAAATAACGGTCATCTACAGGATTAGTACAACTGGGACATCCTGGAACTGGTCTTCTATTATAACTTCCAGTTTCTCTAAACCTTCTTAAGATTCTAGAAACGCTGGATTGTTTGATTCTCATGACTTCAGCAACATATTGCAGAGATCGTCCATCTTCAACTAAAGCCACGATTTAAGCTGCTTGTTCTGGGGTTAAATTACTCATTTTTACTCAAAATGTTTCTAGACACTTCCAAATAAAAAAATAAACAAACGTACTGCACACAAGAAATTTTAAAATGTAAAGAATACAAATAGGATTTAAAAAAATTTATTAATTTTTTGATTTCAACAAAAAGGCGATTTAAACTGTGATTATTTTGGGCTTTTATACATCCAAAGGATACCATACCCTCATATTAAAATATTCTGAAAAATGTGACATTTTATTTTACACCATAATTCAATTTTTAAAATTTTTGAGCCTTCTGGGCATTACGCGTTATCTACTGTTATTGAAATAGAGGATTGAGATTTTTTTAAACTAGAAAATAAACCTGGCACCTTTAATCAGCATTTTACCCGGAATTAATTTGTTATTTGTAAAGAACAGTTATTTCCTATGGATGAGATTTCAAAAAAGTGTTCCAATGCTAAATATAACTGCAAAAAAGAGGCTTTTGTGTAATTCAAAGTGTCATGGTAGTTTACGTTGTTGCAATAAAATAAGTTTGTCACACATTTTCTTTGTTTTCTTAAAATACAGTTTAAAAATTAAATGTATTTGATTTGGTTTATTAAATTTTTGTTTGCTGTTTGTTTCAAGTTCAACACGTTCTTTATGTTTATTGGAGCACAGTTCCTATGCTTTAATATTTTAAAGAAAAATAAATAATAACCTATGTAACTAAAACGTTTCTTTTAAACATACACCATGAGTGCAAGATGAATCTTGACATTTGCCTGTGCACGTTAGAAATAATTATATTTGATGATCGGACATAATATACGCCAAGTAACTTGGTGAATGTTGATATGCACCAGTATAATATCACTGGCGTTCGGTCTCTCACAGTAACATACACATATCGTCGGCTTAACATGTAAATGTAGTAAGTCCTAAATTGTAAATTTTACAGGAGAACTAAAAAACTTCCTATATATATTGGTATATTAAATTTTTTTAAACAAAAACTTTTACCAAATGTTTAAACATATCTAATTTACCAAATTATGGAAAATAATTAACAAAAAAAGTTTTTTTTTTGGTTTTTTTGGGACTTACAACATTTCAAGTCTATTTTTGACCAATTGTGGACTTACGACATTTGCATGTTAAGCCGACGATATTATTTATTTTATTTTGTAGCAGTAACATTAAATATACAATTTTCTAGCGTACAATAATTATCAAATTTCAAAGCACCAGTCTTGGTACCCATTTAAACTCCTTTATTTTAAGCAAAAAGTTTAGGAAAAATACAATTATAAATAATTTAATTTACTTACATTAACAACACGCTTTAGTTCACGCTGAAATAGTTGTCAGCCATTTTGCTGTTTTTGTCTGTTGTATTGATCGTGTTTTGCCGCCCATCAGCACAAAATATTCAGTATCAATTGTTTATAAATAGTAATAAATAAATCCATATTATTCTTTATGAAATGTCCAATTAACCCTACTTTATAAAGTTTGATACTTCGCCCATGTTTAACTTTTATCTTTAGGCCTTAAAATACTCCTACTACTACGTTTACACATGTACATGAAGATGCATTTTTTACCGCTTAAAGAAAAATGTATTTTCGAATCCACTCACTACAACCGACGATATCAAATTTGTTTATAGTCTAACGTCAAGTCCAATGAAAGACTCTTTAATGTACATAAATTGTTTCCTCATACAAAACCCGATATATTTAAATTAGGCTGTCACAACGCTAAAGAAACTAATCCTCCGGCTTTCAAGAAAATAAAAAATAAAAATATATATATAAAATTCCATAACGTGTAACTTCATTGCCGGCCTTGTCACCTCCAGTATATTTTCTCGGTAATGCAATAAAAGCCAAACGACGTTTTTACCCTCCTCCAAGTGTATTTTTACATCACTCTGGGGGTCTTCAAAATTTCAAATTCCATTTCACGGCGTACTCACATTCTACGGTTGACGATATGGCACTTTCGTCCTGAGTCGGTTATCAATAGTCGCATTGTAAAGTGAGCACTTTGAGGTGTTGAATGACTTCAATCCACTTTATGTCGCCTTTCGCTGGATACGTTTACTAACTAAAAGTGAATTATTCGCCAACCTTTTTGCCACGATTATGCTAAATTAATCTTTTACGTCTGTTGACATCACTCACTTTTATTATACGAAAGATATTCTTCCAAATTAGTTACTTTGGAGAGTTCGCTTGTTTCTGGCAAAAATTTGACCACGTTTGTTCAAAAGAGCCAAAATTGTTTATAGATTAATAAATTTTTAAAATTGTTCATATACCCCCTTTTTAGTATTGAAATACCTTTATTATAATCTGAAAATAACTGGAGAAAATTTACGTCTTTTGACAAATTTTAACATTTCCCTGTAATTTTTGAAACCAAATTGTGAGCACATATGCCTTAAAATACCACTAAATCAATGAACTAACATATTTCTGTAATGTAATTTCTATATTTAAATTTTGATTTTGACATTTGTTTTTCTTAAACTAACATTTTCCTTTTAAAACCTACTTTTTTTTTTTATACTTTTCTAAGCATCTGATGATGATACATTTATGATCCACATGTTAATTTATGTAATATATCACCAAATAAAGTCAACATATTCCCAGTATGGTCCTTTTTTAACGTTTGTGATGTAAAATACGTTTAAATGTTGCAAAATTACAATTTTTGGTTTTTGTGCTGAGTTTGAAAATGTATTCAAGCCACGTGTTAAATTACAGCGTTTTATAAATATGAAGGCATTATCAATAATATCTATGACTATATAAAAATAACTACGTACCTACTAATGAAGAAATGTATCTATAATCTGTCTTTTCTGTACCTAAGTATAACTAATTTATTAACTTGTAACATGATATGTTAACTAAAAACGTAGTATTTTTAAATTAATTATATGGCTAACGCTAACACCATCTATTGTATAGAGTTCTTAACATGTTAATTATTAAAAACGATACCTGTCAGTAATTCCAACTTTAATGTCCAATACCTTCAACCACGATTCATTCTCTTATTGTCATTGGTGTTACACACAGGTATGTTTCTTGATTTATATTTTTGGTAAAATATTTTAAATATAATTTCTATAAATCTTGACAGTACTATATAATCAGAGGAGAATTTTCACATTTATAATTATTTCAAGTATATTTTGAGGGCAATTTAAAAGTAATAATTGTAAATTTTTTTATAAAAAAAATACAAAATGGCGAGTTGAGTACGTTTTTGGAATTCTAATTGTTATATTAATGTATCTTTTGTTATTACTGTATTTTGTAGATGTAGATTTCGGAATACGCTGTTTTGTACTTTTTGTACGGAAAAAAAATAAACAACCACGTGGCTGATGCTGACAATTTTTCACAGCATTGAAATATAAAATACCAAAGACATTACAAATTTCAATTTCGAAGACAATCCCAATTTCAAAGACATTACTGAGTTACTACCGAATTACCTCTGATTGGTTCTACATTGGTGGACTGTTCACCAGACCAACCCTTTACTGGACCAGCCCTCTCCTGGAGCAACCTATGGATCGCAGATGTAAAAAAAGATAAGTCGACCAACGTAAATAAATGCATTTATAATATTATACAGCTGATTCGTTTTTCTTTATTTCTTAAACGTAATATCAAAATCATTGTCGTATCGTCAACTGTATTAGAATAAGTAGTTGTAAAGAACTGTTTGCGGGTTATTTTTTTGTAACGTATTCTCAACTACATTCATTTCAGCACCAAGGAAATCTATTTATCTTTTATCTGTTGACAGTTTTTTCTGTCATCTTATGATACTTATTTAAATAACTTAAAAACTTAAAACAACTTTCTTCAGTAGTATCATAAAAAATAAAAAGATTTCAGTGGTGCCCTTATAATTTCTTAAAGAAACAAATATTGTACTATAGTCAGAGCCCTCACCCCTAGCCAAAGTATTTAACTATCATTATTTTTGCTGTGATAAACATTTATAAATTTTGTTAATTATTGAAATATCTTTTACAATTAATTAAAGACGAAATTAAGATTAATGGTTGTTTTATTGTAAATTACATTTTTTCTTTTGGTGTATTGTTATTTTTTAAAAGTTAACTAAATATTTTTATAAATTCACTCTCAACATTTAAATCATATCACAAATTGACGTCCAACGTCATAATATGTTAAAAACTATTAAAATATTCAAATGTTTAAATATCTTTTCTATAAATCAACATATATATTGTTAAATTAATGTAATTTCTAATGTTTTTATATTATAGGATAGGAATGTTTATTTAAAAGAATGAGAAAAACTTTACCCAGATAATCACCAATATGTATTTGGATGTTCTTTTGAGTTGACTATTTTAATTTTAACCATTATTAACGTCCGAAATGTTTAATTTTGAAATGATTTTATGTAAATATCTTGTTTATTTATTTCTTAAGATGCACAATGTATTAATCTATCTCAATATAGAGATATACATTTTTTTATGAAAATTGTTAACTAAAATTGTTAACCCGTGAGAAACTCGATATTTTTTATTGTAAACTACTTTTTTTATGTTTATATTCTTCTTATAAATTAAGTTTTATTTTATTAAGACTTTTCAATATTTTATTTAGAATTGTAAACTGTTGCTATTTGATTTTTTTAAGTTGAAGCATTAAATATTATTTGCTCAGATATCATAGTTGTTTTCAATGGTAACATATATGGAGTCACCGTACACACCGTGTACCCTGCTTCTATTATTATAACACCTTTGTGACAATATGTTCAGTACATAACAAAACTGTCTTTTGCACTGTTTGCAAGTTGTGTATTTCTGGGATCTCCTTAATGTATTCACAAGTTATTTTGGAGTCAATATTACATTCACTATAAGCTTGTATACTTTAAATATTCGGTTCATTTACCAATATTTATTCACATTTACCCAAATTAAAACAACCCTGTCCAACTTATCTCGACCTAATAACACTTTTTTTTCGACGTTCTTCCAAAATTAAAAGCCGTTGTTGGCTCTCAAAACTTTATGATACCTTTTTTATTAGTATTATCTCTACTACACCTCCCGGTAAACCTATTACGTTTAAATTTTAAAACAGTCACATTTTCTCGCCCTTATCAAAGCCATTACATCTGGGAAATGCGTTAGCAAACACCGTTGCATCTCATCTCTACAACCGAAACTGATGACACAGAACTTTCTTATCTCACCATAAATTAAAACTCCGTTCATAGAGTTTTGGAGTATCAAAGAAATGAGCAAAAGAAAGAGATAGTGATTTTTATGGTGTAGGTATGTGTCATCTTTATCCTCTTCTAATTTTGCCGAATGCGAATCCAGGAGAAAATTCATGGGAATAAAAATGTTTTCAAAAGAAAATTCCGTGAATTTTAATCAACTAATTTAAAAGAAATCTTAATTAAGATTAATTTTAATTGACTTCCATTTATTTGAGTAAGTAATATACCAAGCATCTTACGAGCATCTAAAATACAATAAATTTTAGTTTTTTATGTATATGTTACAGGTAAGGTCTTTCTACAGAAAGAGTCGACTCTGGCTAGGTAAAGTCGACTCTTACTGGTCTCTTCAGTAAAATTTGATTGAAAGCGAAATATGAAGAATTTTGATTAGCATGTACTAGTCACAGTTGACTATAGATAGATAGATAGATAGATATATTTTTATTGTGTTTAAGATACATCTTTTCACAAGAGTTCAGTACATAAATTGCTTAAAAATAGTATCACATTGTAAATTATATCACATTGTAAGGGTTAATCACCACATGCGAAAGCTCTTAATTTTAAAATACTAATTACACTGTGGGCTAGCATACATAACTCAGATAGATTATTGTTATTTATGTTTAAGAATTGTACTAGACCATCAATATCCTTTACGGTATTAAAAAAGTTATTTTTTCTTAAGGGACTGTAAATGGGACATTCGAACAAAACATGCTGTAACGACTCTGGTGTGGACATATTACATACTGAACAGTTTTCTGTACAATTAATTAGATGGAAATTTCCTTTGAAAGAAAATTTTAGTGTTTTGTTACTAGTTGTTCTGATTTGTGCGATAATTCTCGTTAAATAAATAGGTGCAGGTAATCGTAAATAATTATTCTCTGTTTCGGTAACTGATAAAGAAGGATATAGAAGAGAATATGAAGAAGTAGTCTTTCTAAGGACATCTATTTCGTAAATATGTTTTTCAAATTTATCTAGAATAACTTGATCAAACCTTTGTGAACATGTATTTATATAGTTTTCCCATAAATTTTCACATTTGGCGAAAGTAAACCAGTCTTTGATTTGGGCAACCCAGTTGTATCTAGTGTTGTCAGTAGCTAATTGTTTAAGTCGTATATAACACAATTTAGAAAGTCTCGAAGTATCCATTATTTTGAGTTTGTTTAACCATATTAAAGCTTGTTTGAAAACAATAAATGATAAATGGAGCGAACATGTTTCGAGACGTACAATGTGATCTGGAGTATTGCGCGACAAATTTAAAAGTTTTTTATAAAATTGGATCTGGACGCGCTCAATAACATCGGTGTAGCGTAGTCCCCATATACCAATTCAAAAACAAAGGGAAGATAAGATTATAGAATTAAATAATTTATATCTGGAATCCCATGAGTTCATTTTAGATCTGCACATAATATCCATAACTGCTCCTAACTGATTGGCTTTAACTTTGGCATTCTTGGCCATCGTACAGAACAAAGCTGTAGAAGAAAAATCAACACCTAGATATGTAAACTGTCTTACTGTTTCCAAACTAAATCTATTATAATAAAACTTATGGTTATAGTTATGTAAATGACCACCTTTTGAAAATATTAGCACTTTTGTTTTATCAGTGTTAACAGTAAGTTTATTAATATAACAGTAACTCTCAAGTTTTCTCAGTTTGCGTTCTATATCAACTAGAGAATCGCCCAGGATTACTATGTCATCTGCGTATTGAAGCATTAACACATCATTCCTGCCATCAATATTTATTCCTTGTATGTCACTTGAGCGAAAGTGATCCTCAATATCGGAAATGAATATGGAGAAAAGCAATGGACTGAGTGACTCTCCTTGAAGAACTCCCTCAGAAATCGGATATTTTTTACTGTACGAATTTTGATGTCTAATCGAAAATGTGGCTTTATTATATAAGTTTTTAAGTATTCTAATATACTTCGAACTGATTCCTAGTTTATACAGTTTTATCCAAAGAAGAATATGATCTATACTGTCAAATGCTCTACGAAAATCTACAAAAACAGCATACACTTTTCTGCGCGGGAGCCTAAGGGTTATTTGCACTATGAAGATAAAGATATTATCTAAACATCCTCTGTTCTTTCGAAAGCCAAACTGTGTTTCAGGAAGGATTAAATTGTTTTCACACCAATTAGATAAGCGATTCAGTAGGATTAGCGTAAACACTTTGGCAGAGCAATTTATAAGAGATATGCCACGATAATTATTGGGATCCTCCAAGGGGCCTTTTTTGTGGAGCATCGTAAGAATTGTTTCTTGCCAACCAAAAGGGATAGTTTCGGAATCTAAAATCTTATTATACAGATAACACATATAAAGGCGCCAATTTTGTGGTAAGTGCTTTAAAAACTCATAAGAAATGCCATCGTTGCCGGGCGATTTTCCATCTTTACACAATTGCAGTGATTGGTCAAGTTCATGAAGAGATATGTGGGAATCCAGAAATTCATTTCCAACACCGAAAAAGCATATATCACTCACAATTTTATGTGAAATTATACTATCGTAAAATGATTCCCAGTCTGTGATTGATATAGGACAAACTTTATTTTTACGTCTAAATAACCTTATGGTTTTTCAAAATTCCGATTGATTTTTCGTGTTGGAGAGAACATTTACAATACTATTTTCATATTCTTTTTTCTTGTTGAAAATTAATGTTTTATATTCCTTTTTATTAAAGATATAAGCTGCTTTATATGGTTCCAAAAATCCTTGCTGTTTACATATTTTCAAAGACTTTCTTGTTTGTTTTTTACATCTTAGGCAGTCAGCATCAAACCAACTATTATGTCTTCGTGAGTTTATGTTATTAAAATATTTTACTGTAACTAGGTTGTTATGTTGCGCTACATCCCATATGGTGGTACAAAGATTATTATATAAAACATTTACGTCTCCCAGTAACCCAACATTTAATGAACATTGAATTGACATAGTAAAATTAATAGCTTTGTTATT
The DNA here is from genome assembly GCA_035357415.1 of Ophraella communa. Classification (NCBI taxonomy): domain Eukaryota; kingdom Metazoa; phylum Arthropoda; class Insecta; order Coleoptera; family Chrysomelidae; genus Ophraella; species Ophraella communa. The sequence goes on along the minus strand of CM068994.1, from coordinate 13,843,373 downwards.
ATCCCAATTTAAACCCACATATGAAGATTTAGTTGAAGGAATAGTATTACTTCCCAATAGTTCAGAGCCGAAGGTTATAACTACTGGAAAGTGGTCAGAAAAATATTGATCATCTAGCACATTAAAATTATCAATCATATCAAGTTCATTATTGCTACAAAAACAGAGATCTATTACACTTTGCCCCAATGTATTACAGAATGTAAAGTTAGCAGGTCTATCTGTATTAATATGACCATTAATTAAAGAAAAGCTTCTTTCATACATAAATTCCAAAATACAGTGACCCTTATAATTACTTATTTTGTCACAACATATTCGGAAAAAAATTAGTATTTTCTACAATTTCTTCTGGAATTTCACTTTTTTCCCCAATTCTACTGTTAAAATCTCCAATTATAAAAAATAAATGGTAAGGATATTGCTCTAATACATTATCTAGTGAGATTCCAAAAGATTTCAATAATTCATCATAATCACATTTTGGCGAAAAATATACCACACAAACAATAAACTGATATAAGGATTTTTTAAACAGGCTTATTAGCCACCAAGGGGAAGCCTCCAGTAGTTTTAAATTATAAACGGATTTATAAAATATAGCAATACCTCCTTTTGCGCGTCCTGCTGACTTCTCCTTAATCGCATTTGAGCAAATACTTTTATAGCTACCACTTAAAGATTGAGGCACTTTGATGTCTGCAGATAACCATGTTTCGCATAAGCATAAAAGGTCAAATTGTTGCTGTGAATGCTGAATAAAGTAATTCAGGTTTTTAAATCCCTGCATATTCCAGAGTACCATATTAATACCTTGTATCTTTTTACAAATACTAGCAGTTGACTATACCTAGGGAAAGTTTATTCTTACTGCCTGGAGTTAGTAAAACTTTACTTTAGTAAGGAAATGGTCTACCACACAATAAAAAGCGAAACATTTATAATACTAATACATAAAGATGTAACATGTCTATCGTCATGTCACCTTGCACTATTACCGACCGTAAACGATACCGCTATTATAACCGTTAAAACCGACCCTGATTCACTGTTAACGCTACTGTACACGAGACACCCCTTATAGACGCTAACTATTTATCTGTTTGAACGAGGCCAATCAAAGAACGCGTCTCTCGCTTGCAATTGAGTAACGAACGTATTCTTTCTGACAAATGACACAAACACGATTTCCGTTTTAAGTGAGACCATATATACCCAAATACGACAATTCTATCCCCTTTTCTGATCCAACAGGCCGACTGAAGAGTCGAAAGAAAAACGTTCAAGTACTCATCTTGTGAAATTTCCCCTTTTGGTTGTTGAAAGATACAACCCTCTAAGTTGGAGCCCAGTTATTGCCAAGTTATCTCTAAGTTGGAGCCAACTTATTGCCAAGTTATCGCTAGGTTGGAGTCGAGTTACCGCTAAGTTGGAGTCAAGTTATTGCTAATTTAGAGCCCAGTTACCGCTTATGTGAAGACAGTCCTTCAAACCACTACTGAGCTGTTAAGAAAACTATTACATCCCAAGCAGCCAGAACCATTAAAGAAACTGACATTTCCACGAAGAAGCTGAAGCCGCTCTCCTAGACAGCATAGAAGCTTAAAGTTAAGTCCTCTTTTTACAACTCCAGTTCATTATCAGCAAGTACTTACATTTTCAATAAATAATCTATGTTTTTAAAAAACAGTTTCATTTGTATACCTTAGACTATACGTCTTAAGGGTGTAGCGTGGTCGGTCTTTATTTCAAGTAGCTTCTTTATTTGTTGTTTAATTAAAGTAATTACAAAGTGTTTCTATCTTTCTCACCTTAGTTTTTGTTTATTTTGTTTGCTTAATCGATAGCGTTCAAAAGATAGTGGCGCCCTCATTACTTATACAGCGTACACACTGCGTCACGAACAGTGAAGCACTGCCAAGGAACTGTAGCTGAACTGGCACAACGCCACAAGGTTATCCTTGAATGGGTACCAGGACACACAGGGATTCTTGGAAATGAAAAAGCTGACCTCCTAGCCAGGGAAGCTTCAGAGGGAACCCTGATGGGACCTCTTCCCACATGTGGGGTCTCATACCAACATGTAAGGGAAACAATAGAGGAACGACTAAGGGAACAACATAAGAAACTCTGGATGGAACTGCCTGGACTCAGGCAATCCAGATTATTCATAACAGGTCCATCCAGGGAGAAAACTACAGAACTACTCAGCCTAAGTAGAACCCAATTGAGAAAGGCAGTGGGACTGCTCACAGGACACTGCCATCTCCGAAAACACATGAACATAATAGGACTCGCTGAGGACCCATTATGCAGAAAATGTGGTGAGGAAGACGAAACTCCTCTTCACGTAATATGTCACTGTCCGAGCCTTAAGTGGCTTAGACAGAGACACTTTGGCATTCAGTTTCCTGAGCCAGAGGAAATCGTGAAAGCGAATATCAGGGACATTCTAGAATACATGAAGGAAACGAACCTGGTATGATTACTTCAGGGGGGTACAATGAGCCTAGAGCTCCAGTACATGCATGAAACGCACCCCAGAAGAATAGAATAGATTAGAATATACAGCCCAATCCTTCCTATAGTGAGCATTAACTTGGAGTTGAACCACCCCCTGGAGAGGGTCTCTTAGCCGGTGTCTCCTTTGGAGAGTTTCTTGTTAGTTACAAATTGGCTCCCTGTCTTTTTGGGACTATTATTTATAAATAGAAATATTTATTATTTATTATAGCAGGGTGAAGACTTGTGACACTTCGAGTTGCAGAGCACATCTTTCTTTATACACTTGAACTTCTTGGATATGCATTTCGTGTTGTAAGAACATTTGAAAAATCCTTGTCCACTTCTAACTGAACGTAAAGTTATAACAGTTCTTACAGCTATTGTTTTATACATAGGGACTTCCTTTGCTTGGATAATTTTCATGGGACATTTACTAAGTTGATAATTTACTTGACATCGTGAATTAATTTTCTCAAATAACAAAGTCATTACAAACAATCATTTCTCCTAAAGTTTTAATTTTTGAATATAATTTCAATTTTTGAATACAGGGTTCGCACAAGCTTAAGAATAGTAGAATGTTCTTTGTAGTAACATTTTGAAATTTCCCTTTTAATCGCTGAATCATACGATCTATTCCTCCATGTCCAGAGGATATATGCGCATCATTAAGAACCAAACAACTCCATGATAAACATAATACTTTACGTTTTCTTCAGATCTTGAGATTTTTATGAGATCATAACTTTCCTTTTTAGTAGCAAGTTTTAGATTTTTTATTTTTTGAATGTAGCTGTCATATTTCAATTTAGTCAATGCGGGTGAATTTATCTTGGAAGTTGAGCGTTATTTCTGAATTATTTAACGAAACATGAAATTGATTATTTAAATATAAAAACACACTGAATTCTTGGTCACTATAAGAACAAACGGATTACATTATAATCGAGGCTTAAAAACTATCAAAGCTAAGAAAAATATATTAAAAAAAAGAAATAGTACCACATCTTAGAAAAGAAAAGTTTAAAAATTACTTACTTCAATCTCCAGCAAGCAACCAAAATACCATAGAAATTGAGACGAATCTCAACAAAATAAGGTATCTAACACCATTTACAAAGAATAATTATATTTCATTTCCAATCAATTTGAAATAATACAATCTTCTAAAACCAGTAAACCATAAACTTGTAACTAGAATTAAAATAACAAATAAATATTTAAAAAATACTTTTTTAAGTACCAACTATTAAATAAGACAATTACAATGGAGGGTATCGGTTTTTGGACTAATCACAGCTGTCAATAAAATTTTTACCACTTCTAGATTTTAAATAAAAAATACACTTCTCAAAATTTTAGACTTTAAATTGCTCGATATTACAAAATCACAATGAGTACCTGGCAACATTGCAAAACCCAAACATCAGTTGCTGTGTTATTTCTGTATTACAAAATATGTTGCTTAACTATATAACCATAGAATTTCATGTATCAGTGATCCAGCTTTGTGTTTGTGATGTGACTGTGACGTATCCAAAACACCCCCTCTAAGAAAGCTAATGAATTGATATGGTACTTGAACCGACCAAAAATGAACTCGGCACTGCAGCGGGAATATACAGGTAGAAACAAAGGTAGCTACCCACTTGCCAAACACACTTTTGTGTTTCAACTAAAGGTCTATGCTATACTTGCTAATATGAGCTGTCCTTAAAACCCTAGGGAGCTTTGAGTTGCCATCCAGTTTTTTATGGGATTGCTGTGAAGTACAGGCGACCCAGAACAGGGTTGCACTGGAGTGGGTACCAGGATATCAAGGAATCGCTGACAATGAGAAAGCTGATGAACTAGCAAGGCCAGAATCGCTCTATCAGGTAATGATCAAGAGGGTGGGCTAGAAAGAAATATAAAATTTACTGAATGAAGTAACCCAGACAAATACATGGGAAGAAATTTATAAAAGAACCTTTAAAAAAAGTAGCAAAAGAACTGCTCATAATGAACAGCAATAAACTACGCATAACTACAGGATTATTTTTTACGGAGCACTTCCCACTAGAGAACACGAGCATAAATTAGGGCTTTATGACGGAGCCCAAATAACCCCAGAAGACTTCTACCACCAAACAGCAAAGAAATACAGGAGAATCCACAATAAGCCCAAGAGGCTCCTAGGAAAAATGACTTATAACTTGAATTTAAAAGCAAAACTCTGTTCTTTCCTCTCAGATTTTTAAGTGTTTTAAAGATTGACATATTGAAGTTAGTTGGATCTAGGTCCTGATGTTGATTAGGTAGTATTAATGCTGGACCAAGTATGGAAGTAATAAAGAAATAACAATATTAAAGCCTAGATGTTATTAGCCCTAAGGGATTATCCTGGATGTTTTTCCCTCTAAGATCAGTATAACTGTGTAATGATATAGAAAAAACAGGAAAAAACTGTATTATGCTGATCTTTACAATAAGTGTTTTTTTATTATTCTCAGTCAGATGGACTTCCAAAAAGTAAGGGTTAGTACAATAAATTGAGTTTATTTTATTTATTTTTCCAGAATCACGACTATGAATTGTTCTCAGATAATCCAAAACTAAATTTTCTAAAAAGACGTCAAAATCATGTACCTTCAATAATTATTCTGATCCCAAACAATATTCTAAAGCTTAAGCTATTTTTAAATATACCTTGATTAATTTCCACTAAAACAAAACCACATACCTAGTAAAACAGGAGGCAATTTCATGACTGCTAAACTCAAAAGGTTCTATTAAAAATTATTTTCTCATAATCAGGAACGTATTATGTGAGTAAGTCTCTTTTTCTCTCTCTCCTTGGGTTTTCGATAAAGGAAAATAACAAAAGCATTGCCGCCGCCCTACAGCCGATCTCCGCAGGGCGTTTTCCATGTAACACTGCCATTTCTGCTGGTGACGGTTTCGAGAATGCCCATCCTCGATGATCAAAGAACTTATTATGAGAAAAAAATTAATATTTGCCCCGTAAATATAATTAGGTTTGGAGTGTAATTGAATCTTTCGCCGAGTGGATTTCTTTTAATTTTAGATAGAAAATTAAGAATATGTCAGATTCCATAATTAGCTACCCATTCAAAGATAATATAAAAAATATGTACACCGTTTCAAACCATCTCAATCCCAGTTCAACCACCCTTGTATAAACACCTTTATAGGCAATATTAAGATTTATTTATACAGGGTGCCCCGAAAGGAATGGTAATAAATTATACCACAGATTCTGGGGTCAAAAATATGTTGATTAAACCCCACTTACCTATACAATACTGAGGTGCGTTCAGAAATATCCACGTGGAAGTAAAAGTTCCGCAAAACCGTTCAGAAAGTATGCTCGTGTGATCCTCGAAACGCCCAAAGAACACCCAAAATCGTTAAGAAACCTATGTAATAATTCCCCGTGGAACTCTAATTTTACCATGCTCATAGAATGGGATAAAAATTACTTGACGTGCGCATAAAGATAAATTTTCAAATAGTAATAGCAGAGGTAATAGATTTGTTTTGTTTGTTTCCTATGCTTTGGTTAGGTTATATATTATAATATACTGCGGGATAAAAATTCTTTGCTGAAATTGTGTTTATTTGCGAGTTTTAATTAATTTGATTACAAGTGTACATATTTCTTGTCTTTTCAATGTGAGTATTTATTGGAATTAATTCATGATTTAAAATCATATAGAGTTATTTTTACTCAATTTTTTCATATCGTAATTATGGACATAAAAGAAACCGTAAATATTTTTGATTATTTATAGTTAACAATGTCTGTTGCTTCTCCTGATACACATATGATTTGTGTTGACGAAAATGACGGCATATTACTGCAGGATGGGATGGTTGTCCTACAAGAAAAATCCAGTAAGTATTATGTATATTTGTGCTTTATTGTTATTCACACCATTAGAAGTATGTCATTTATTTAAAGGCTATCTTCTGTTCACATCTCATACCCTTTATTTTTATTGCAGCTGGTGATCTTTGTTATACAACATATAACATGGACTTTTGTCAAAATTTTGGAGTGGAGTATGAGACAATTGAAACAAAAAAAAATACAAAAGCTAGTTGGTGCAGGAATGGAACTTTAGTTATGCTAGACCAATACAAAAAAAATATGAAAGAAATGTTTTCAACAAAAATTAAAAATGATACTATTTGGAATATTATTGCAAAAGGTGTTAATGAAGCTGGATTTCCAATGTCAGGGATCCAATGTAAAGATAGGTTTCACTACTTGAGAAATCTATCCATAAAAAAGACAGATAATATGAACAAAAATAAGAATACTGGAGCAGGACCCATCAAGTTTGAGTTCTTTGAAGAACTAGAGAAGATTTTGGGAAAGAAACCCAATGTAAACCCCAAAAATATTGCTTCCTCTAGTCGAGAGATAATGGTTGGGAAGTAATTATGCAAGAATAATTTCAGTTGATATTATAATATTCTCCTTATTTGCAGATGAAAACTCAAAAATATGTTCACCTCCACCGAAGAAGAAAAAACAGATGAGCTTAGAAGTATTGGCTGAAATAGAAAATAAAAAAATTGATGTCAGGGAAATGCAACACCAAGATAATTTAGCATTAAAGAGGGAAGCCCTGGCTGCATTTAAAGATGCTACATCCCTCTTGGAAAAGTTATCCCAAAAAGATTAAGCTGAAGGTCACATTTGTTAATTAAGTGTAGAGTATTATTGTAGGTTTAAGATTCAGAATTATATATTTATTTTCTTGTTTTCAACTGCATAAAAGTTTATTTTTTGTTTTTATTAAATAAAATTACACATATTTTTTACAAATATCTATTTATTCAAAACTCACCAATATAAAAAGAGATTATAAATGTTTAAATTCACTAAAAAGAATGGTAATGGTATCATTATTTTGAAGCATGATTGGAAAGTAAAATATTGAAATTTGTTTTTCCCATGTTCTCATGTAAAATTAAATATAGAATTTTCTAATAAAACTTCCATAGTTTATAAACTTTCATCAAGACAGCTGACACTGAACTTAAAAGTTAAATTTTTTAAATAAGCCATGGAAATTTTATTAAAAAGTTCTTCCCTTTCCTCATGATTGTCAGGATTTACAAACTCCACTCCTTCAGCTTCATAGTTATTTAAATTGTTATCAACACCATTTAAACAAATGTTATGAAGTACACAAGCTCCTAACACTGTTGCAGGTATCAGGTCACTTCTATTCATATCTAAATACCTTAATCTTCGAAAACGTCCAAATAATAAAGCAAAACTTCTTTCTATAGTCTGTCGAGTTTTTGATATTAGATTATTAAAATTTCTTTGATCAGCTGTTAGACGTCCTCTGTCTATATAAGGAGGTACACACCAATTTGTTGATGGATATGCCTTATCCCCAATAATAAAATGGCCTTCCGGAAAGTAGAGATTTGGGTTTGTCACTATATTCCTGTAAATGTCAGAATTTTGAAAAATTCGTCGATCATTAACTGAGCCCGGATACCCTGCAAAGACATCTGTAAATTTTAAATCAGCATCACAAATTGCCTGCAATGTTATTGCATAATTGCATTTTCTTGTAACATAAACTTCAGGGTCTTCTGATGGTGCTTTTATTGGGACGAAAGTTCCATCTATTGCTCCAATAACATTTGGTACTCCAGTAATTCTTTGAAAGGAATTTACCTCTAGTATTCTGTTACCTTGAGGCCACACAATTATTTGAGAAGCAATTTGATTTAATGCTGGCACTACTCTTTCAAATAAAACAAAAAGGGATGACTTTGACATTCCAAACCGATCTCCAACAGACCTACAATTATTCATATATTATTAAAAAATAATAAGAATAAATTGGGCAATAAATTAACCTGTATGAATCTGGTGTAGCCAATAGCCACAACACAGAAAGCAGCTGCTTTTCTGGATCAATGCATTGTTTGCCAATGCCATCTTATCGGTTGAGCATTGGAAAAATCATCCTCAGTAAGTTTTGAAATGTGTCTTGGGATAATCTAAACTGGCTTTGAAACTGATTTTCTGTGTATTCTGGAATCATCCTTTCCAAGTATCCACTGATTCGAACAACTTCATTTTTTTCTCGTGTAATATTTGCTACGAAATTCCTGTAATCGTTAATCTCTTCATCGCTTTCATCTGAATCATCTTCAAATATTAATTGAAAGACATTTCTCATGTAGTTAGTAAAAACAATCAATATGTTATTCATTTTGAAAAACCCGCGAAATAACAGAACACCAATTACCACGACCGTTCAGAAAGTCTAACCTTCACGAATCATTTGGGTTAGAAAAATGAGATCACGTGATATTGCCAGGGTATAATCCTGTTTTTTCCACGTGGATATTTCTGAACGCAGCCCTGCACACAAAAAAAGTTACAGTGTGCTAAAGTTAAAAATTTAAATAATTTTTTTAACATTACTCTAAAACGATTTAACGTTAATGTATGAATATTTATAGGAAATACTAGTAGAGAATATCCAATAAATTGGAAACAGTTGCATTCAATTAATTTGATTTATTATGGATTTTCAGAAGGGATCAACACCCCTTCCACCCCCAACTTTTTTTAGGGCTATAATTTAACAAAATATGGACCGCTACTGAAATCAAACGTCTATTCTTAAACTTCTGTATCTCTCTGTATTTATTTATAAATATTTTATTATGGAAAATACAAACACCCTTTAAAATGCCAATTTCAATATTGAATATTTAAACTACATTTTTACAAATATTAAAAACATCTTTATTATTAAATTACAATTTATAAAATAATAAATAGGAGTAAAATAATAAAAATCTAATATAATACATAATTTTAATTAATGTTATTTACAAGTTATTTCAAATCTGCTAGGTATGTAGAATACGCTACCTATTAATTATTACATGTAATAATTGAGTAGTCTCTGATTGATTACTGTCAGGGTATTTGTTGTTGCTTATTTGACATATAAGTAAATTTTTCTAGTTAATAACTCAAAATGAATGATTACAGTTTCTCAGAAATTGCTGATATGCACTTAGTATTAGGTAAAGATTTCATTATGAAAATAGCGGTTGTATGTATTACTTTCATTTTCTAATTAGATGAATTTGAAGGAAATGGTGCGGCGGCTGCAAGGCGCTATGCTGATAAGTTCCCTAATAGAAATGTACCAGATAGGCGAATTTTCCTGACTATTGACCGAAATTTAAGAGAAATAGGTTCTCGGTAATAGTGATCATCCAAAAGACCTTGCGAATGCAGAATATATAATAGAAATTGTTGACGAACACCCGGACACGTGCATGAGAAAGATAGAGGCTGAATTAAGTAAAGGACCAGTTAGTTCACTCCTTCCATATCACAGAAGTTCAAGAATTACTTCCCGAAGACTATGATAAACGAATTGGATTTTGTGATTAGCTTTTAGAAGAAAATAGACGCAACATAAATTTTATAAATTATATTTTATTAACTGACCAATCTACTTTTACAAGAAATGGAGTTACTAATCACCATAACACTCAAATCTAGGCTGATATAAATCCCAAAGTTAAAAAAGTGCGTCATCATCAGGTTAATTTTAGAGTAAACGTTTGGGCTGGAATAATCGATAACTATTTGATAGGGCCAGTGTTTCCAAACAAATTAAACGGGCAACATTATTTATCATTTTTACAAAATGATCTAGCAATTTGCTTAGAAAATGTATGTATTTTATGCAAGATGGTGCACCACCACGTTTTAGTAACGCCGTTAGAGCTTTTTGGGCGTATAAATTCTCGACACAAGAAAACAGGTAAATTTTTGGGACAGGAACATTCGACGCACCGTTAGAAATATTATGTTTTCATTACAGGAATATTCGACGCAAGAATTTAGGTACTTACAGACAGGTGAATAAGTGCCAGATGCACCAATTGAATGGCCACCGCGCGGTCCATGTTTGAATCCATTACATTTTTTTTTCTGGGGATATATGAAATATATAATATATAAATTTATAACCAGTGAGGATCAACTGAGGTGGTCCATGTTTTGTTAAATTATACCCCTAAAAAAAGGTCGGGGTGGAAGCGGTGTTGATCCCCTCTGAAAATCCATAATAAATTAAAATAATTGAATGCAACTGTTTCCAATTTATTGGGTATTTTCTACTAGTATTTCCTATAAATTTTCATATATTAATGTTAAAAAAAATCATTTAAATTTTTAACTTTAGCATCCTGGAAATTTTTTTGTGTGCACTATTGTATATAGGTAAGTGGAGTTCAATCTGTGGTATAATTTATGACCATTTTTTTCGGCCCTGTATAAGTACTTATTTACTAAAATTTACATACAAAAAATTATATGTCTATTTTTTCGTTTTAACGACTTTGACAATGATCATGCTCGACAGATCAACTAGAGAAGTACCTCGAAGGAAAGAAAAAAGTGTATTCAACAAAGAAATCCATGCGATTCAAATATAATAACCATTAGAATGAGAAGTGCGGATTTGAAGTGTTTCAGATCCCGACATCTTTTACAATCTCCTTCTTGATGGCGTTAAGTTAGGAATTGAGGTCCAATCCAATTTCAAACAAATTGTCAAGTGACCGTTAAGCGAAATCTTTGAAATCCCAACTGTCTGAAGGAGCAACTGTAAACATATAACTCTGAGCCCGGAGGATTATCCCGTGATCGATTTTAACCCTCCCAGGATGGCAATCCTTAACGCCATCACCTTTAATCTTTTTCTAACGATGCTTTCTTGTTATTTTCTTGTTACCGAGTTTCAGTTACTAAAATGATTTGTTTGTTTGTTTGGAAGAAAAAAAGAAAAGGTTTTTATTAAATCGATTGTAAACTTTTCCAAACAACTTTAGAAGATTTGTTGGGATTAAGTATATAGTTAAGTTCGTATTAAGATGTTTTATACTAAATTAGAAGAAATTTAAAATAAATTACAGAAAAATAAATTCCCTATATTTTTTTAAAATTCGCGATAGTATTTATGATCCACATACATACATTTTTACGAATATCTTGCCACTTAGCTTTCAAAATACAGTGAAAGGCTAAGTTATGGAAAATTATGATTATTTCGAGAACCGTCGAATTTTAAGGGAAATCCGTTGTAAAATGTTGTAAAATACCCATTTTATAACATCCCTACATGAAGTAAGGATAGCGTCACCGGTGTAGGTGTAGTGACGTAATCGTTATTGAAATCGGTCTAATGTGACACCTCATTTGAACGGGAATTAATGCTGGAATCCATGACTTTCTGAAGTAAATATTTAGAAAAGCAAAGATATGTATAAATAATAAAAAAATCTTCTTATAAACACTTGAACTTTTTGTCAAATGTTAATTAAGCAAGTGATAGTAGCATAGTTAATGTAATATTTATTGTCTTAAATGTTTTGTGAATCGTCTCCAATTGTCAATTGTAATATTTACTTTTGATTAGTAAACACAGAACGAGGTATGCAATTTATTGAACGCAAAATATCCAGACAGACCCTTCAGCCATTCAACACTAATAGACCGGGAGCCCACGGCCTGTTACGGTAGATATGACACTTTCAAAGCGGAGGACAAAAATTATCTATTATCCGACTTGTAGGACAGCATGATTATCATTTTTTTAAAATTTTTTTTAAACAATATTAAAAAAATTGGCCTGTTAGTAATGACTTTTGACCGAATTGTATTTTTGACATGTTTCAAATGGAGGACACATTATATCGAGACTTTTGTAGGACGACCGTTATTTTCTTTTTTTTTTAAAAAAGCTTTTGACAAGTTTAATAAATAAAATGTTTAAAATAAAATTTGTTATTTAGGCACTTAGAATTAAGATCAGCAATCCGAGCTTAACCCTGCTAAAGAGCATTAATAAAAAAACTAAAAAATCAATTATGAAGAATTTTACCCAAATGAGTACGAAGCAAAAAGATTTATGGAAACGACAAAAAAACAACTCAGATTAATCACGGGGATACACTTTATATATTGTTCGTAACATTCATTAACAGTGAAGATTGAGTAGTATTTTGTTGTGACAATTATTTAATACGTTAATGAACTTTTCGACATTATTCAATGTACTTGAATATTGGCACAATCATTAAATACTGTTTGTAAAAATAACAACAGTACATTAATGAATAACAGAAACTTCGTTTTGTCAATAAGATGGTTTCATATACACTGCTCAACAATTGAAGTGGATATTTTTTAATCTTTAGAAAATTGCGTACAAAAATAATATTTTAAATATACGTTTCATGCTATCAGTAAACTCTGTAGATCGCCTCCTTTGCAGGGTGGCAGGGTGCGCCGGACCTTCCTGCTTCCTAGCCGCCCTGCCACAACTCGCGTGTGTAGCGTGATCGGGTCGATTTCAACTCAGTTCTCTAGAGAAAGCCGTTGGGAATGTTTGTTTTTATTGTGCAGCTCGCTGAGGTAGATCGAATATAGTTATCATGGAATACAACAACCAAGAGCGTGATGTTTGGACGCGGGTTATAGAAGTCTTTAAAGACTGGCCCCACATGAGGGATAACATTTCAACAGGCACACGAGACCAATTCTTCACCCAGTACTCCTTTTTTCTTTTTTTCTGCGGTAGCTCTACGGACGCAGCCTAGGCAATGCCGATCTTTTGATTTGTTGGCACCATCTTCACGACTCAAGCATAATCTACTCTGCAGCACGTCAACTGTAGCACTGAACGGTAAGCCGGTAGGCGACGGCGACAGGTACGTATGTAGAGATGCCTCCTAGATTGCCCCAACCACCCTGCACCCTAGATCGCCCCTGCGGCAGGCGTGTGTGTAGCCGCTTTTTGAAGTGCTTGCAGTGACTTTAACATTGTTACTGTAGTCCATGAATGTGAAAAAAATGGCGCTACGGCGATTAGAAACGGTGCAACTCCATCAATTAGTACATTGGATACACAAAAGCTTAAGTCAAGAAGTTGCTACACGGCTAAATGTGTCCCAAAGTGTTAGTCGTGCATGGAATCCATATTTGGAAACTGTCTCTGCAGCGTACAGGCATGGAGGAGAACGAACTACAACTCCTGCTCAAGACCGCTTTATAGCTGTAACTGCAAGAAGAAACCGAACATTTAATGCTTCGAGAATTAACAGCTTCTTTGGACATGCTACTGGAAGAGTGATATCTAGTCAAACTGTTAGAAGAAGGTGGCATGCATGTAATTTAAGAGTCAGAAGGCGTAGTTCACATCCACGGTTGACTGCAGATAAGTGTGCATGCAGATATCGGTGGACGAGAGAACACAGTAGTTGGAATTTTCAGAACTGGAGGTACTGTATGTTTACGGATGAGTCCAGATTTCGACTGAATATGTTTGATGGTGCCAACCACTCTTTTTGATGGTAGCTTGTTAATGAACAAATAAATCTTGGAAATTCTCCACTATTAAACTGTTTACTTTGATTGAGTTTACATTTTATACATAGATAAGACGTAATTGTAAAACACAAATATATTAAGTTATTGTAAAGATCAGCATGATATAGTTTTTTCCTGGTTTTTCTATATGATGGCACAGTTATACTGATCTTAAAGGAAAGTAGTACATCCAGGATAATCCCTTTGGGCTTTAATATTGTTATGTCTTATTACTTCCAGACTTGGTCTAGCCTTAATACTACCTAAACAACATCAGGTACCTACATAGTTACAAACAAACAAAATGTAACTTAAATATGTCAATCTGACGATGCTAATCTTAGCGAAAGGCTGTCATTATGATTAAAAACCTAAATTTTTTCTAATAAACTTGGAATTTACGTTAAAACAAAGAGTTTTTATTATTCTTAAGAATTTTGATTTATTATTAACAAATGACAAAAGAAAATTATAGAGTTTTGTAATATTCACTTCAATTGTTGAGAAATGTATTTAATAACAATGTTAATTCTGACAACAAAACACGTTATTGAATGCATAATATCATAAACAATAAACTTGGTTTATCGTGCCAATGAACAAGAGTTGTTAATATAAAAATAAATATGTTTACCTATTACATTTATGTACAGTATTTGTTATACCAACAAATGCATTAATTAATCTTCAAAATCGTTTAACAATTTCAATAAATGGCATTTGTGGTAACAATAAATTTTTTTTGCTGAAAGACATCACAAATAATATATATATTGACCCTTTTTGTATAATTTTAGTACCGCATCTTATAAGATAAACTACTAAATTGTTCTTCTTCCGATTTGCCAAATTAGATAAAATCTTATTTTCTTTTTATATATAATAGCCCAAAAAATTAAATTTGTAATATTGAAATGTAATTTAGTTTAACCTTTTCACCAAGCTTTTCTACCTTTATCTATTTGCTATTGTCGACCTTGAAACTGAACCAAATTTACTCTTTTACAAGGAAAAAATTTGGCAACTTTCTGGGTGATACATGGGTTCTTCTTCCCAACAAGATTGGTTGTCCTAACAAAGGTTTACAAGATAACAAACAGCAAATATTCAATTAAATATTTTGTATTTGTAGGAAAATCGCAGCAAGAAGTAAAAGAATATGCGAAGACGTCTATTCAGCCGTTTATATATTACGTTGGTAAAGACATTTTAAATATTAGCAATATATTTGTATATTTTGATGACATCAGATACAATTTTAAAAAGTTTATGTTGTTCATTATTGTTTTTAAATAATTTATGTATTTGTTCTGGATTTCATGAATAGTTTTATCGAAAGTTTTTTTACAATAATTATGAGTCAAAATATATTACCACAAAAGCTCTGTGATTCTAATTTTATACTACATACCTATTGTAATCTTGTAATCTATGTTCTACTGTTAAAAATCAAATATTATACATAATATATTTTGGTTTTGAATTCCTGTATATCCCTAGTGTTGACTAAGAAGCACTTTACACTGTGTAAATTTTCATCAAATTTCCCCTATGATTTTTTGTTTTTTTAATAACTGATTGTAGGTAACAATTAATGAAATTAAAGAAAATCATGAGAGGAATAATTTAAGGAACCACTTGAATTGAAATTCCATTAAGTTTGCCAATAATGTACAAATAAAGGAGTAAGGGAGTACAAATTTAATATCAATCAATTAATATTTAAACATTAAGCCAATAAACACAATATTCAATAACATGTTCATTGTGGGAATTAATGAACAGAATTGATCGTATGTATGAAATTCTATACGTTGCAAAAAATAGTATAGTTATTGAAACAACATACGCAGTTATTGTTAAAACGTACTGTCTTTTTAACCACGACAAATTTAAATTGTCGATCAATTACCATTGTTGTTGATTCAATGAAAAGTGTTCTTGATATCAACATAGTGAAATTATTATTAATAATGTTAAATATAGATACGGTTGTTCATTAACTCAATGAACATAATACATAGATCCATTACTTGAAATAATGAATTGATGAACTTTGTTTCGTTGTATCAATAAAACCAATAGTTAGAAAAATATTAAATATCGCTTCTATTGTCTCGATTAACAATTTTCATGGATATTACTTACATTTTTGGTTGAGTGTACTCTCTGGAGTCTCCAAAAACACCTATATAGAGGATGAAAGGAAGTAACAAACCTCTATGCAAATGTTGTAATGAAGAAGAGGAAAGAATCGAGCACATTCTGTGGGACCACTCGGATTTCTCAACTAAACGGAAATCCTACATATAACGAGTATTAGTAAACATAACAGAGACCAGGCTTCAGCCTATTTAATTTACAGATACATATAGGACTTAATTTAGGAGCTGCTAGCCTTAAAATAGTTTTGTTTCTATTCTCTTACAACCAGCTGTATATTGAGAAGTATGACATCGAGCAGTGTCTTGTTGCAATTGCTAGTCACAATAGTATTGTATGAATACAATGCTATTATTTACTAGTCATATACACATATGTCCAAAAGTTTGGAATGTTTAGAAATAATATATCTACGCCTACGATTTTTTAAAAACTCTTGTTGATATTTATTTTAAAGCGTTTTTAAATTAAAATAATACTAAATTTGATTCATTTTTGTATTAATTTGGTCATATTTAATTGATTTGGGTGCTTTCACATTATTCCAATTCTTGTTTAAATTTCATTTGAAGGTGGGAGTATTATGGTTTGGAGTGGTATTATCAGGGGTACACGGACGCCTCTGCTGGTTTTGGAAAAAAGAATCACTGGTGCTGTGTACATTGAGGAAGTTTTAAATCCTGTTGTGCGTCTATTCCGGGGGGCGGTAGGTGATGGATTTGTGTTTATGCATGACAATCAGCCAAAGACAATTGAAACGCACAACTAGATTCAGGTGGGATTAGTTGCTGACCTCATGTTGCAACGCTCCGAATAGAATTGTGACCAGGTCTCTTTAGTTTAAAAAAGGTTTATATTTATAATATCGTCAAACTCGTTGTATGAATCAAGTACCAACTAATGTAGATATAAATAATGTTATTTTAATTACTATTTAAATGATTTTATTTATATATTACTTATATGTTTTTTTTTTAATTTTATTGTCTGTATTGCAAACGATCGATGTATTTTAATAATTTCATTTTAAACTTTAAGAAAGTTCCCAATCACAGGAACGGAACTTTAGTAATGAAAGTCACAGTGTTTTAATTCATTTTCAATACATATTATATAATCCGCTCCCCCCATTGGTCAACCTATGGAACACAGTTCGGGATTTTCTACATTTCTTTGATGAACTGATTTCAGAAATTATATTATCCCTCATCCTCGACTCGGGATAATGTTCACAACAAAAACATTTGTTATAGACTGGTCGAGAAGTCATTTAAATCTGATTTTGGTGTCAATCGATTCGAAATGACAAATATAAAAATGTTCCTGAATATCAAAATCCGTTTTAAAAAATTTCCTATTGTTATTAACAATTTAAGATTTTAAAAAAAGGGGGTTTACATTTTTGCTAATAACTCATAAACTATAATAGCTAGAACAAAAAACTGATCGGATTCTTAAAAAATTTTTTTAAAATGATTAAATAAGCCATTTGTTTATAAAAATTTTTTAAACAATTGGTCACAAACATTTAAAAAAATTGGATTTATATTGTTTATAGCGTATTAAAAACTACTGTAAACAGTTGGTCACAAAAATTTAAATTTTTCATATCTAAAATCGCATTTGTTTACTTTGCTTGTTAATAACAATTTCAATTTTAAAAAAATTTATTATTTAACTTTGTTCAGTAGCTTTATGATAAAGGATTCCAAGGGTTAAAAAAATTCTTGTGTTTTTATTTTACTCACAATAACGAATTTAAAGTTAGTAACAATGAAGATGTAATTTTTTAATTAACAAATGGATAGAAATCTGAAAAATAAATAAATTTTTTGATTACAGAAATTTGTTCTCTGATATGTTCTGTTAGTGCTAGAATTTAAAAAAAATTTTTTATTAATATTTACTTATTGAAAAAAAATTTATGTCATTTGGTCGTTGCGACGGTGACGCGCCGCCTGTTTTTTATGCCATTTTCAACATTAATTTAGACCTATAAATAATTGAGCTACAACTCGGGGAGTTGGGACTTTTTTGTTGGAAATTTCCTGCCCTTTAAAAATCCGTTCAGTTTTTTGTTCTAGCTAATATAGTTTATGAGTTATTAGCAAAAATGTAAACCCCCTTTTTTTTAAAACCTTAAATTGTTAATAAAAATAGGAAAATAGGATTTTGATGCTCGGGAACATTTTTATATTTGACATTTCGAATCGATTGATACCAAAATCAGATTTTTCGGATAGGTGTAACCCAAATCCGATTTAAGTAAATGACTTCTCGACCAGACTATTACCTCATTTTAAATTATTTTAAGAGAGTTCATATACCTACGTTGTAACTTTTGTCGAATTCGGTGACCAATAAAGACGAATCGCTCAAAAACATCTTATACTAGTTAATTTTATAAAACAAATCGACAAAATCGAAAACCATCAAAAATTACCGAAAAGTCGAAAAAATAAAAATAAAATATATCGAAACTTATATTTGACATATTTCCACCAGCACAAACACAAAAATGTTAGAAAGTTAACTATCGTCCTACGGTATATATTAATTACTATCATAGAATAAGGTTTATGAGTTACTATTCAGTAAATATTAATACACCCTCAACTCAACATCTATTTACTAAATCCCAGGCAACGAAAATTTTGATTGTTATAACAATGCAAAATAGTTGAACCAGAAAATGAATATGTAAAAATCCCTTAGAAACTATGAAAACTACACAGTAGACGTATTATTTAATATTCGGCCCAATGTTCTCTAAATATGCACAATTAACCATAGAGTAATACCAGTGACTATAACAATAATTATTGTTATAGTCACTTCTAATACTAAAACTGTGGAATCAACCAAATTTGCCTAAATGTATCGTTGAAACGTCTGCTATCCCCTCCAAATAGATAGATTTACGTTATTACGGTCACAATTATTGATGTACTCGTATTTCTAATACATTTCATCGGCGTTGCCAGGCATATAATAAGTAAATTAAACTAGTTGAATTTTTATGAATTTTGGTGGTTGCCTTGTGCGTTTCATTTGTCTTTGGCTGTACCTCCACATCGAACAGCTGCAGTACAAAACTTTTTGGAAGAAGAAGGAATATCCACATTAAGATGGCTATCAAATTCCTTTGACATGAACGTCATTGAACACGCATTAAGAAGCAAAACCCTCCCCTAATTACTCTACGAGAACTGAAAGATGCTGCTCGTGAAGAATGGGAGAGAATTTCGCAAGCCAAGCTCTACCATTTAATCGATAGCATACCACATCGCCTAAGTGCTTAAGAAACACTTGTTTTTGCTTTTTTATATATTTTATTTTAAGATAGCTAAAAGAGAAACTTTACCTAAGATTCTGTTGTGTTTTGAAAATTTTATTTACGTTAAAATTTTAATTTGAGTTCGTTTAATAAAGCAGTTATTTTTTAATGTGTTGTTAAACCTTTTTCTTTGTTATTTTTCATAAAAGGGGGGGATCATTTTACCCTACCTAGGGGGATCATTTTGCCCCACCCCGTGGGGCAAACACCAGAAACACATGCAAAACTCTTAGGACCTCAATCCTCAATAAAACAATAAAAAACGTCTTGAATTAAAATATCAAGTTAGAAAACAAACTATAAAATATATTCTTCTGCTTTTCATATATTCCAACGAAAGAAAAAGAAGAACTGGCCTCGACTTATAGAACAAAGCAGACAATTCCTTCGCGTTATATATAGGAAATACGTAGGATATAGGTTTTTTTATGTACGAGGTATATATATGCATCGCTATATCTTTGGGATATACGGTGATTATCCCGGGATATACGCTATGTATAGGATATTGAGAGGATATTCTGGGGATGTTGTGTGCTACTTGGGATGATAGATTTTTAATCAACCAATTAAGTCACTGCAAGTTAGTTACTTTTCCCGGTTTATAATAACATCTTTCCGTATAAACAAACATAAATAAAAAAAGGATTAAAAAAACGATATAAGTAGAGTAAGTTTATTTATTTAAATTATTTTGTTTTGATTTTCTGTTTGATATGTTTATTTATAAACGATTTTAACGAATTTATTAACATTTTTATCAATACTATCAATACTATTAATATTCCAAACAAAAACAGATAAATATCTAGAGACGATTGAATAAAAAATGGTAAGTATCTCGTCTGGGCGTCTAAAAAGTGTGTACCGTTATGCCTAATGGCGTATTCTATCCAAAAAATAGCCCGTTCTTTAGCACTTAGCGTTCTATCTCTTACAATTTTCGATATTCTTTGTACGTTGCTATAATACCTAAAAAATAAAAAAAATTAGGCTATTTGTAATGTAAGATAAATAGAGATGCATACTCTGAATTATTAAGTATTTGCTGAACGGTATCGTACATTGTTTCGGCTGTTATTTTATCCAATTCTAAAGTTTTACCCCATTTCTGTGCTTCGATTTGTCCCGCGTTGTGAATTTGATCCACTATAATCGGTATGGCTAAGACAGGAACCCCGAAATGTGCCGCTTCTAATGTACTCAATGCTCCACAATGACTAATAAACAACTTGGTTTTATTATGAGCTAAAAAATAATCGATAGTGGTTAAATAATAGTTATAAAAAGGTAACCGCTTATAACATTAAAAAGACAACGAGTATTGCAATAAATAATACCTAAAAGTTCACGTTGAGGTAACCATTTACGTAAAATCACGTTGTTTGGTAAATTTTTTAACTCGGATCCATATTTCCAAAGTATAGTTTCATTCATTCTAGAAAAAGCGTTAAGAATATCTTGTATTATGGCCGGATCTACATCCTCCGATCTAAAATTCGATCCTAAAGACAATATTATAACGCCATGTTTAGAATTATCCATTATATCCTGTAAGTCCTGTAAAAAAGTTTAAACATTTAAACTGTCATTGTTTTTATCGTTTCACCTAAACTAACTTTTGTTAATTCTCCCACTGTTTCGATATGAACTCCTCCAATTTGTTTGACGTTTGGTGGTAATAATCTCGAATAATGAAAACCGGCAACGGTGTTGGTCAGAACGAGTGACAGATGGCTCTGTAAGTCACTGAGTTGCGCGGTATTATGGCCGAACGCTTTTCGCGTCATTCGCTCCCACTCGGGAAGGTATTTGTGATGTGCTACATAAGTTTCCGCTAACGTGAAAATGTAATTTTGTAATCGTTGGTAAAAGTTCATTTTCGAGGTTAGTTTGGAAAACATGATTGGTTCGTAGGAAGGGTTAATCGTATTTCCGAATATTTTTAAAACGCGATTGGAAATTAGAAAGGCGGTGATTCCTATACTTGGAGGGTAGTTGAACGTCTGTATTAAAGGTAATAAACAATTGAATGTTACATCGAATATCAATAGATCGAACAAATCGCTAGGGAAGTTCAAGATTGCTTTAAACGAGGGAGATTCGAGATGGGCGAAACAAGGTATCGTTTCGTAATCGTGTTCAAAATAAATGGCCTGGAGCACCCCCAAACGGTGCGGCTTAATTAGCTCTTTTTTCATACCATGGAAAGGATCTGTAAAAAAAGTAGAAGAAAAAGTAGAATTAAATCATAGAAACAAAAAATTATTTTTACTATTTTTATAGATTAGGTAAATAATTTCGTATCTCTTAGCGGTATCTCTATGTATGGGATATTCAGAGGATATTCTGGGGATGTTGTGTGCTACTTGGGATGATAGATTTTTAATCAACCAATTAAGTCACTACAAGTTAGTTACTTTTCCCGGTTTATCAGAATAATAACATCTTTCCGTATAAACAAACATGAATAAAAAAAAGGATTAAAAAAACGAGTTTACGATATAAGTAGAGTAAGTTTATTTATTTAAATTATTTTGTTTTGATTTTCTGTTTGATATATTTATTTATAAACGATTTTAACGAATTTATTAACATTTTTATCAACACTATCAATACTATTAATATTAGTAGAAGAAAAAGTAGAATTAAATCATAGAAACAAAAAATTATTTTTACTATTTTTATAGATTAGGTAAATAATTTCGTATCTCTTACCTACCGGTAAGAGATACGAAAATTTTGTAAAAAACTTTTGTGGAAAATTAAGTAATCTAAAATTTATTTTAAATAATTATTAAAGTAACTTTAACAACAGTAAAGGTATTTTAGAAAAATTGAAAAGATGAATGTGACTCAATAAATAAAGATGTAACATGTCTATCGTCATGTCACCTTGCACTATTATCGACCGTAAACGATACCGCTATTATTACCGTTAAAACCGACCCCTATTCACTGTTAATGCTACTGTACACAAGACACCCCTTGTAGACGCTAACTATTTATCTGTTTGAACGAGGGCAAATAAAGAACGCATTCCTTCTGACAAATGACACAATACACGATTTCTGTTTAGAGCAAGACTTTTTAAACGACCCGCAAGGCAACGATAGCTCCTTTCATCGACAAACAGGCCAACTGAAGCGTCTAAACCTCATCTTGTGAAATTTCTCCTTTTTGGTTGTTGATACAACCCCCTAAGTTGGAGCCTGGCATCCCTAAGTTTGAGTCGAGTTACAGTCAAGATACCCTTAAATTTAGAGCCCAGTTACCGCTTATGTGTAGACAGTCCTTCAAACCACTTCTGAGCTAAGAATACTATTACATCTTGAGCAGCCAGAACCATTACAGAAACTTTCATCTCTCCACAAAGAAGCTGAAGCCGCCCTTCTAGACAGCACAGAATCTCAAAGTTATGTCCTCTTTTTACAACTCCAGTTCATTATCAGCAAGTACTTACATTTTCAATAAATAAACAATAGTTTTAAAAAACAGTTTCATTTGTATTCCTTAGACTATAAGTCTTAAGGGTGTAGCGTGGTCGGTATTTTATTTCAAGTAGCTTCTTTATTTGTTTAATTAAAGTAATTACAAGGTGTTCCTATCTTTCTCACCTTAGTTTTTGTGTACTTTGTTTGCTTAATCGATAGCGTTCAAAATATAGTGGCGCCCTTTTTACTTATACATCACAATCCTTCCTATAGTGAGCATTAACTTGGAGTCGAACCACCCCCTGGAGAGGGTCTCTTAGCCGGGATCTCTTTTGAGGAGTTATTGTAGTTACAAATTGGCGCCTTTGAGGTGCTAATGTAGTTACAAAGAAATTAAAAGACCTATGCCAATTTCACAATAAATATTTAATATAAATCCAGGCGTTAGTAACAAGCTACTAGTTTCGGCCTAAGGGGGCCATCATCAGACATTCTTACCATCAAACATTAGCACAAGCGCTAAAAGTGGAGTAAATTCCCAATATTGGTTGCAGAACTGCAGTTAGAAGGTTTAAAAAGTTTATAGTGACAATAAAAAATTGACATTTTTATTAACTAATATATTATTAATAAACCTAATGGTAAAAACTAAAAGAAAAAAGAACGTTGGAGTTAATGAAAAGAAATATTGTAGGTAATACTAATTCGGTGTTTTCATTAGAAATAAATCAATGAAATTCCTTTGTAATCATATAGTAAATTATAAATATTTAATCCTAAACTCATTACAACGCAACAATTCTGGTTATTTTTTATATAATATCAAATTGAAAGTAAGATAAAATCGATAAATTCAAATAGAGAAGTCGAAACGGTCGTGACGTCAAAACTCATATCGATGAAAGTTTGTTTACATTTAATGTGTGGTAATTGAGAGAGTTGATCTTTAAAGGCCGGTTCATGCAACGTTCATTATAATTACATTATCATTAAGAAAAATTGAGCACCCAATTTATAGTGGAGGCGTTCATGCAACACATTAAGGCATTACAATTACATTAAGCCCACTAAGAAGTTGGGAACTTTCATCTTTTCATTTACATTACATTATATTCTTAGTGGAAACAGTAAAAGCGCATGCGCAGTACGATAGCATAGAAATGTGAGTTCGTATTTATGTCAAAACTCCTATGTTTAGGTTATGTTGATACTGAAGGCCGGTTTTACAAGCAATAAAAAATATTTTAACAAAATCAAAAATAGAATAGTAGTATAACAACTTGAACTTTTTGAATATTGTAGCAGATGTATAGAACATAACATAAGTTTCAAGTGTCAATAGTGGACAATATACGCATGTGCTAATACAGAATTTATAATGTAATGAAGTCTTGCATGAACGACAACATTTTTTTAGTGAAAGTGTAATTATAATGTAATGTTAATGGAATTATAATGTTCGTTGCATGAACCGGCCTTTATTTCTGATTTTATTGTGAATTATTGGTTTTATTTGTGTTATGCAATCATAAAATGTCGTCAGTAGGGTTTGTGAAAGCATTATCAAACAATTTACCATCCTTAGACATTTTCATGGTTAGGTTAGGTTTCAATGCAGCTGAATTTCGAAATGTAAAAGCAACAGCGTAAATAGTTATATTGTATTAAAAAATGTCTAACTGACTTATTTTTATGAAAATCAACAAAAAATAAAGAAAAGAGAGAATAAATATAAATAAAAAACTTCGCACAATCTCGCAGATACACTGTTTACAATAAAATGATGGCGCTTTCAATGACACATATGAGTAGTGACGTCAACAGTCGTTTACGCGGCAAATTTTTGAATTTGAATTTGAGGATGGAATAACTATGCTACAAAATTTTTTTAATTTAAGCTTTTTTTGGTTTTTGGGGTAATTGATTGCTGCTCTGTCTTCCTGCATGATTTTGAAAAAAATGGAAAACACCGAATTTCAAAAATAGTGGGCCATAATTTAACTCAAAATTAGTTTTATATGTTGTAAAATTTAACTTATATATTTAAATAAAGAAGGGGTTAAAGTGAGCCAGAAAAAGTTTGTACAATTAAAAAGGTACTATACGATTGGGTAATAAAACGGAAGAAATGAAATTCAAGTTATGAACGTAATGGGGTACTGAACACTCACTAAAAAAAGCAATTTAAACATGATTTGTTCATAGTTATGTGAATTTTAGACTGTAATCAAATATAATTATAATTTTGAAGTCAATAATAACAAAAATATTATATTTTAAAATGTAAGTACAATTCAAACAAAAAAATATGGCGCCAAGAGATGACTCATATGGTGGACACCAAAATAAAATTTATTTTTAATTCAAAATAAAATAAAGATTGCAATATGAGAAATAATGATCGTTTTATTCTTTCCTAAAGTGAAATTATTTTTTATTTTAATTTATTTTAATATTTTTTGGGTATTTGTATTTTGATAGATAACTAAATTTTTGGTGACATGATGTTGGTATGACATGACTGTCACTGTGACGATGCAATGCTTTCGTGACATACTAAAAACATGTACATTTCTTAATCTTTATTGGCGTCAATTCGCTGATTAAAATTCTTGTTCGTCAATATTGACAATAATTAAATTTGAATACATGTCATACATCTATCAATACCAATACTAAAAGGTTAGGCGTTGCCAACGTTCAAATACAAATTTACCTAATCTTTACTGATCTTTACACGGTATGAGTCATCATCAGTTTTACTTTTGCCTATTAGATGGCGCTGTAAAATTTTTAAAATTAAATAATTCAAATTTGGTTCATATTTAAGACGCAAAAACTTATTATTCTTTCTTTTTTCCACCTTTACTTTCTATATTTACACTAAAAAAAAGTGTTCAGGACCCCATTAAGACAGGTAAACAAAACCTGCAGAAAACTTCCTAATCTCTCCATAGTCTAGGCAAATGAAATATAGGGATGAGGGTTTAAATTGGTAACTCCTGGAAATATGGAAAACTCACTCAAAAGAAGTGTTAATAAAAAGAACCGAAAAATTTTCGGTAAATTTGTGAAAACATTGGCCATAGACAAAAAGAGGAAATTATAGCTATAGGAACTTTCACTAACACTCTGAGAAAATTTTAGCAATTACACATGAGACAACTCCCGTTAATAGCAATAGGACATAGAACATTATCAAAAATAAGGTAAAATGTCAAAATTATAAAAGAAACCAAGATTTGATATTTATGGTCAATAAAGTTAAAATTAAGTATCAAAAGTGAAGGGAAGGGAGACAAATCAACAATAATACTGCAAACATCTAGGAACAATATTAATACATAAATAAAAATTAATTAAAATGGAAAATGAAGAAATAACTTGGTATAATATCGAGTAATAACCATTAACCAAAGACTGTCAATTTTAAAAAAGATTATTTGTCTTTTAGTTGAAAGAACAATAATATCAACAAATAAAAAGAGAATGTATTACAACTCGGTGAAGTAAATAAAATTAATGTAAATAAATTAGACAATTAAATATCAAAAAAAAATAAAAAATATTGAACATTTTTTTGCAAGAATGCCAGGTTAATTGCGACTATACTATACAGTGCGTCCATAAAGTAACGCATAAATTAATTATTGGCTAAATGGACAATAAAATTAGAAATTCCCGAAACAGGTCGATTTTTTATTTTAATTTACTGTATAAGATGCGAACTCAACAAGAGGTATGCCGATTATTCCATGAAATGCACCCAGATCGTGAACCTATTTCACAATCTACGGTAAGTAGAATAGAGCGAAAATACAGAGAATTAGGACATGTGAGGGATGCAGCAAAGCAAGGTAGACCAAAAATTGATGAAAATATTCAACAAGACATAATTTTGTCGGCTGTAGAAAATCCACACTGTACAGTGCGAGGATTATCTAGGGATTTTGGTAGTGGAAAGTCGTCAGTATCAAACATTTTCAAAAAGGTAAAATACCATCCTTATAAAGTACGTCTCATCCATGAATTGGCTGACTTTGACCGAAGAACTGAATTCTGCGAGTATATGATGAACCAAAATAACAATTTCATTGATAACGTTTTATTTTCGAACGAGGCAACGTTTTATTTGAACGGTAATGTTAACCGGCAAAACACCCGTTATTGGTCTGATGAAAATCCACACTGGATGCAAGAGTACCACACGCAAAGACCACAAAAAACTAACGTATGGGCTGATATTGTGAGAAATACATTCATATTTTTTTGATGACAATTTAATTCACGTATAAAAAATCCCATAAGTCGCGTGATTTTGTCATTATGACAGCGAAAAAAGTTTGCCCTAACTTTTCCAGCGACAATAACGAACCTAACTTTTGAAAGCATGACAACCAGCATTGTAAACAAATTTTTGATGACGTTACGTCAATTTTTCTCAAACTTGCGTTGTCAGAAAGGATTAATTTATTGATTAAGATATTCATTAAATTGTCTTACCGAATTACACTCTAGCTCTTTTTTTTTGTCGAAGTAAACTTGACATTTATAATTCGAATTTTGTTGCCATTAGGTAATTCAACTCAAAAAACTGCCAGAAAAAATTACTCGACCTACGCACTCGTAATTTTTCCAGTTGCAGTTTTTTTCGTTAAATTGCCAGGCAACAAAATTCTTATTAATACATGTCAAGTTTACTTCGACAAAAAAAAAAGCTCTCGTGTAATTATAAGTGAAAACTTAACAGGAGCATTATATCAGGACCGCAGAATCTGGTTTCAACAGGATGGCGCACCGCTACATTTTGCAGTAGCTGTGCGCGATTTTTTAAACACAACTGTTTCACAAAGATGGATAGGAAGAAAGGGATCAGTGGAATGGCCTGCTAGATCAGCTGATCTGAGCCCATTAGACTTTTAATGGGGTTATTTAAAATCTAAAGTCTACTTAAACAGTCCTGGAAATATCCCTCAACTACAAGACCGAATCAGACAAGAAATACAGAGCACAACACCCGCTATGCTACAGAATGTCAGAGACGAAAGTAATGCCCGGTTCAGTCATTGTCTAACGGTCAATGGAGAACAATTTGAACATTTATTGTAAATTTTCGTTTGTTTGTTGGTTTTCGGAAGTGTATCACATTAATTGAATAACTACATAATTCCATTTAATTTGTTTATTACATTCAGTAACGTATTACTTTCCATAAACAATTTTTATATTTTTTTTGCATTTTTGCCCACCCTGTACCAATTTGAAGCAACATATTATACATTTTTGGAATCAGCTCAGCAAAGGCAATTTGGAAATTGAAAAAAAGGGGGAGTTCCATTTGAAAAAAATGGTGATGACGTCATTACACGAAGGTGGTTCACCCTGTATATTAGATTATGATTTGAAACAATAGTAAATTGAAATAAAAAATCGACCTCTTTCGGGAATTTCTAATTTTATTGTTCATTTCGCTAATAATGAATTTATGCGTTACTTTATGGACGCACTATATACACTATATACATACAGTGTGTAAAAGCCAAATGGAATAAATTAATTATTTCGGTTACTGTACATATTTATAAAAAATCCCGAAACACGTCAAATTTAAATTATAACTTGACATTCTTTAACGTGAAAATGCAACCCCTACCTTCAACCCCTTTAGAATGACAGGTACAACCCCCAATTTTTTAAATGGGAAGTATAGGCTTGTGATATATTATTTGAAAGGTCTCTTCATTCTCTATTCAAAAATGTTATTGTTTTTAAATTTGATGCAAAAAGGGGTTGCATTTTCACGTTAAAGAATGTCAAGTTATAATTTAAATTTGACGTGTTTCGGGATTTTTTATAAATATGTACAGTAACCGAAATAATGAATTTATTCCATTTGGCTTTTACACACTGTATAGTTGTCCGTGAGAAAAACAATTTTTGCTCAAGTATATTCCTGTAATCCTATCTGTAATATTATATATTTATTATTATAATATAATATATATTTATATATTACACAGTTTAAAGCGAATTACATAAGAAATAATGACAAATTTTCAAACCCCAAACTCAAACGCACTTTTTACCCCATTAAGAGTTAAAATTTTGAAAATCCTGAAACCCCTGTTGTTATTTCTACTTAGTTTTTTTGCAAAGTTTGAAGCGAATTGCATAAGAAATTACAAATTTCTCAAATTTCCATACAAACTTTAAACGCCTTTTTTACCCCCTTAAGGATCGAAAATCAAAAATCATTTATTTGTGGGTTGTTCGTTTCATGTTTCTAGCTGCATTAGTTAGGTTCTGCGTAAATGAATTAGTTAGGACCAACAATTTTATATAAGTAAACGTTTAAGTATCGATGCTGATTTACTAAAAGAATCTGGCAAAAAATGATCTTCATAAAGATAACAAGTATTACTGTGGGGAGTTAAATACAAATTCTTATACCAGATCTCACGAATTTCAGGTTTTTTGGGAAGATGGAAAAATGTTTTATTTGTAAATCGACTGTTATTTGAATTATTACAATAATAAGCACGAGTATAACTTAATTTACTATGACTAGACATTTTAAATAATATAGGATTAAAACTATTTGGAATATTCTTTGGCTTTGATCAAGATTATAATAATAAACAATTTAATCTATCTAACAATAATTTAAAAAAATATAATACTAACTACTTACGAAACTTATTTATTAACCTATCCAGTTAATTAATCACAGATTCCACAAAACACTTACTGTGGGACTGTGGAACGTTAACGCCGCATAAGAATAACGTAGTTTACTCTGATTTCCTGAAATTCCTAACCAAGCCGGCAACATTGCTCTTAAGTGGCGACCTCTGTTAGTATGGAATGCGGCTCAAACGAATAGGGAAGGTAGTAAATGTATAAAATTTATCTGTCTGTGTTATTTTATCTATGCCTATACATTTATCACTCAACGCATATACCAATAAATTTGGCTTCACAATTTAATGTAAATAAATAAGTCCATCTATGTTTAAACGTCCATGAAAGCTATTTAAGAAAATACTTTTTATTACAACCCTATATAAAATGACGTTATTTTGTAATAGTAAACGTTCAGCGAAAACGCGATTTCCGTTGCACGTGAGAGAATATATTTTCGTCTCTAGTGACGAAAGTGACGTTTATATTTTTAACCATTTTTTTTGCGTTTGCAAAAACATATATAATGTTTTTACGATTTTAATTGATTAATAAACGCAAACAAGAATTATTTTTATAATTAGAATACAACTTTTTATTTAATAAATATATAAATTAAAAAATTAAATTGGATTTAAAAACCATTTTTATCTAGTGCCCTGGTTTCATTAGTTTGACGTTTCTTGTGAATTGTCAGTTTGCTCTAGAAGTATTTATTTGAAATCATGAGCTCCGATTCTGAAAGTGAATTAGATTACAGTCATACACCCGAAGAAATAAAAAATCAAGCAGAAGAAACTTCATTAGATTTACTACCAATAAAATCTAAAAAAAGGTATGAAGAAATATATACAAAATTTATGGAATGGAGAATTGAAAATCACGTAAATTCATTTTCGGAGAATGTGCTGCTTGCATATTTTGGATTTTTGGCGAATAAATTTAAGTCATCGACCCTATGGTCTATTTATTCTATGCTAAGAACCACATTATCAATTAAAAATGATATCGATATTAGTAAATATCTGAAGTTGTGATCGTTTTTGAAACGGAAATCTGATGGTTTTAAGAGTCAAAAGTCAAAAATATTTTCATCCGATGAAATAAACAATTTCTTAAAAAACGCACCCGACTCTAAATACTTAATGAGTAAGGTAAGTTATAAACTTTTTTATTAAAACAATAAATTCTCATTATTAAACATTTGTAGGTAGTCTTAATTTTTGGAATTTCGGGAGCTTGCCGGTGCCACGAATTAGGAGATTTAAAAATAAGTGATTTTAAAGATACCAGATACCATAGTAACAATAGGTAATACAAAAACCAAAGTACCCCGATCCTTTCATATTTCTGGATTATTTTACGAGATCTCTAAAATGTATATAAATCTTTAACCACAAGATATGAACGAAGTTAATTCCAGATTCTTTATAAACTACCAGAACGGAAAGTGTACCAAGCAGGTGGTGGGAATAAATAAATTCAGTAAAATTCCTATGCAAATTGCTCAATATCTAAAATTGTGTGATTCCCAAAAATATACTAGCCATTGTCTACTTCTGCAACGCTTTTAGTGGATGCAGGAGGTGATTTACTTCAATTAAAAAAGCATGGAGGCTGGAAATCTAGCACCGTTGCGGAAGCATATGTTGACCAGTCGGTTAACAGTAAAAACCAAATACAAACCAAAATTTTACAATCCGTAGATAACGCTATTCTCTCTAATAATGGCACATCTTCATCTAAAGTGACCTCAGTTAATAACATAACAGATGTAGGATCATCTTCTTTGATAAATAGAAATCTAGATTGTAATACCCCTATTATTTTAAATAATTGTTCAAACATAACCATAAATCAATATTTAAATCATAAGTAGATATAAGGATAGTATTTAAGAATTATGTTGTTATTTTTAATTGAAAATAAAATTTAGTTTCATTGTGATTTTTTATGATAATTATGATATACTCTGGGTTGTAGAAAAAGTATAGTGTTCTACTCGTCGAAAGTATTTTTTAATGCTCAAGAACATTAAACTGTTCTTTCGCTTCAAAAAATGCTACTTTCGTCACTCGTTAAAAAATATACTATTAAAACCATGCTTTTAAAAAAAATTTCCTAAAGAACATTTTTGTATTAAACCTTCATAACAGTGAATATATTTTTTAAATAATCGACAGGCCTCTTCAGAACAAACACAACAATACATTGTCTCTTCTAAAGAGTTTTTATCTTTTTGTTACGTAATTTGCATGGTTTAATAATAAAAAATTACACACTAAACCTTCGGTTTTTAAATAAAAATATTCGTTTTTTTGTTATTTTTTTAAGTGTGTTCATATCAGTGTTCTGATTTAAATACAAATAAAATTATCTGCCACTTTTTTTAATAACTTTTTAACGTGTATTTTTAACAATAACAAAACTATTTTACCATAAAATAAAATAACTACCTTCTAGTTTGTACAAAGTGAAATTTTCATGGACGATTCTATCTACAGGCTCTAAACCGAGTACAGTAACATTGTGTCCACGTTGTAATAAGGCCCTTACGATTGCATAATTCCAAATTCGATGACTACGAGAAGTTACAATATCCACTAATAAAATATTAGATGCAAACACGCCACCGCAGAAGAAAGTTAAAACCAAAAACACACTCTTATACATTTCCAACTTATTAAGGACTTACGACGGACAACTAAACATTTACTAAATAACTTACTGATAGGCAAAAACAAAGTAAGATAAAATTTGGACTACTTCAACTTTGTATAAAGACATAGTAGGACAACCCAATGCTTTATTTTCTTTGACACAATTTAGGACGACCACCAGATGTCGGTAAAGACTTGGTCCCAATTTTAAAAATAAATACTAATTTTACTAATATTTGGTAGATGGCGGTGCGTCAGAAACTAAATTCTCACTATTTTCTATAGGGGTAATTGCAATTGTTGTGCTCTGGTTGCAAAGTTTATTATTGACGATATGACGATCTTAGTATCAACTGATTCGTTGTTATAGTTTGTGGTTTGAGGTTATTTTGTTTTTGGAGTGTTTGTATTCTAGTTATAGTTTATTTATTATTAAAAACTTTACTTAGTGACAGAAAAACTTAATTGTGTTGCGATTGATTTTTTATTTTGAGGTAAGCATAAATCAAAAATTACTACTATTTATTAGACATACATTTATATCCGGTAAATAATACATATATAAATTTTACAGATGTCAGGAAATAAGTGTGTTTACTACCAATGCGGTAATTCCACATACAAAGATTCAACTATTAGAATGTTTCGATTCCCTATTAAAAACGCAGCAGTATGTCAACAATGGATAATAAACTCAGGTAAGACTAATATTTTTTCAAATAAAAAATAATAAATCTATACCCATAAAATAATTGAATTATATTAAAATTTTAAATGACACTAAGACGGATTAATTGTTTTTAATCAAAAATCAAATCAAAAACATTTTGAAATATATATAATATAATCAATGTCTATTTTTAACTTGTTGTTAAAAATGTTTTATGTTAAACTATGTTTGATATAAAAGTCTTAAACCTGTGATTTTAAAAATAACATTACAATAAATCAATCATTACAATAAAGAAATTTTTTTTATTGAAAAGTAACGTATATCGACTCCATGGTCATTGACACAGTTCTTATAAAACTATAATAATATGTACATTAAGACTATGACACTGGAATTTTGTTAATTTGAAATCAGCTGACTTGCATAAAGTTTTCTGTATTACGGAAATAAAATTTGTTGATATATTTTTAAAAATGGACCATCCTGGTAAAGACAAGTAGTAGACTGAAAAAACTAAAATTTTTAAACATTTTTCTAAGATCAACAATTTGATGTAAACTTAATTTTTAATTTTGTTCGACAAACATCACATAAAAAATCAACTGTCACTTCATAATAAATCGCAACGTTGTTATTCTTTTTTATGTATCTATGGTTATTACCATTATAGCATTATTAAATTTTATATGTGAACTTATAATTAAAAAAACGACTTGAATTCTCTTCGCTTGGTTACTTTTTTAAAAAATTAAAATATTTTCTGCTTTAAAAGTTTTATAATTGAAAAATATTAAATAAATATAAAAATGTAATTCAATTTTGGACTGGCTTAATAAGCATTTTCGTATTTTTTCTTGCAGAAAATAATTTTGATAATTTATTAGCTTAGACACTAAATTTTTGTTGCTATAAACAAGCCGTTATGTTAAACCCCATGATTCAACTTCTACTTTAAGAATAGGTACTGTTTTCTCCACAACAATTTTACCGTACTTCCGGTAATATCGATAATCTCATTAATTCTAAATAAACCAATAATTTATGAATATAAAAATTTGGTCACTCAACATTGTACAACAGTGTACAAGATAAAATTCCTAAAAAAGTAGTTAATGGCTTAAACGATTCGAAATAGTTTTAGAAAAAGAAGTATTTTTATTTTTTTCGGTTAAAAAATTACAATTGTTATTAGCAAAAAACTGTTGGAAAAAAGCCCATCAGCTTCTTCCCAATACCTCCAAAAAAGTATAACTGATTGTTTAAATAATAAAAAAAATTCTGAAAGTGCGGTAAATTTCAGCAAAAATTTTCAATTCTCGGAATTGTAACTCTATACTATTTTCACCATATACTAGAGTGAAAAAAATAATAAAAAGAAATCGAATTAGTGCTTTGAATTTGTCGCGCTTAACAATAATAATAAATGATAAGAATAATAATAATCTTTAATATTTCTAAACAAAAAATTACAGCAACGGTTTGGTTACATATATTTTATTATTACAACATAGTTTAATAAAACATATTTATAAGTTTTAATTTAATTAGATTATAAAGTTATTGGCATTTTTCTTTATTATTAGTAATTATTTACATTGCAGGAAATGCTTCTTTGGCGACCCTGAGTTCCAATATTCTGAAGGGAAAATTTATATGTAGCCAAGCATTTCGATCCTGTACTTCTGAATTCCAAACGTTTACCAAAGACTGCTGTTCCTCAAAAATATGATGATCAAATGCCGTTTTCTGAGTTATCTGTAGCAGTACGTTTGCGACAGTACACTGTCGAAAAACCATCAACGAGTAAAAAAACTTTTGATTGTGACGAAAGTGAGAGTTTGAGCGAAACGAGTACAAAAACCATCGATCCATTTATACTCCAGTTGATTGATATGCCCTCATCTCCTCTTCTTTTGGAAAAAGATCATAAAGAAATAACGACTCTTAAAAAACGTTTACAGGAGTTTCAAAAAAAAAAATTAACAGATCAACAAACTAACATAAAAAAAGTAAAAATTCTCAAGAAGTAAAAAAAACCTCTAAGTTAGCAATACTACAAAACAAATAATGTTATCTATTTATCCATCCTAAAATATATTTTAAGTGATATAAAATTTTTACATAAAATCCTTGTGTATTTAATTATAACGGAATATCTCTACCGCAGGTAGAAAAAAGGTTTTAAACAATTTTAAAGATATAACGGACAACAATCATATTTCTGCATTGTTAAGTACAAAATCCAACTATTTTTTTAATTTACATTCATCTTTATGTATGATTTTTACTTTAACAAATGTGTTTAGTTGCTCAGAACGAAAAATGTAATTAGATTATTATTGTAGAAACTCTTTGTAAAAATCCATGTTATTATAAACCACACACAAAAATGTTTAACGAATATTTCCACGATTTATTAAAACATTTCTTTTTATAAATCACAGTTGCTTAGAATCTGACGATGGTAATTATTATCCAAACAGCTCTCATTGAATTATTGAATTTTTTTAATAAATCGTTGAAATATTCTTTAAACATTAATTTTTTTGGTATTTATGATGATGTAATTATTTATGAATAAATATTTTTTGTAGTATCCTTACTTTTTGGAAATCCGTAATATGAAAATTAAACAAATACATTTTTAGCAAAAATTCCCACTATGTATTCTAACAATTCTTTTTATAGTACCTATAATGACAGCTTTTTCGACTAAATGAAAGATCGTCATAATGAAGTTACATTTTTTAAGACAACAATTTTAAAGATATATTATTAGCCCTAAGGAATAATCCTGATCCTGATTTTTACTATAACTTTATGTTTTATCAATATATAAACTGTTTGTTTTGATTAAGCTTAATTTTATAAATAGATAATACAATAATATATTAAGCTATTCTAAGCATCAGTACGATATAGTTTTCAACTGTTTTTTCTATATCATTGCACAGTGCTGATCTTAGATGAAAACATTTCCGGGATAATCACTTTTTTTCAAATCCCAAAAAAACGGTAAAATTTTTGAAAAATTCAAACGTACAAAGATTGGTCATAATAGTAACGAGGTCCGAAAGTACTTTAGAATAATAACACTTTCTATTTTAATAAGCTAATATGTATTAAAAAATTAAATTTAATTTACTTTATCTTTACAACCCTGTAATTAATGAAAATCAATTTTTACAGATAATTTATACTGACTTTCTGCTCTCAGTACCAACAGAATATTTCTTTCTATGTTTAAATTTTTTAAAAATACTTACTCACTTTTTCAGTATTAAAAAAAATCAATCCATTTAAAATGCATTGGCTAAAAGTTTTACACCTATATCTCCATGAAGAAATTCGTCAAGTAATAAATTTATCGAACCCCTATTTTCTTTGCGATCAAAAACTTATTTTGTATATTTACTCTATTCGTCACCAGGTACCACCACGTTACGGGCGTACAGAGCTTCAAAATTATCTACCATAAGGATTGTCCTACTATGTCTTTTTATACAATGGTAATATGTTTTGTGTCTGCATTGTAGTAAATACGAGGTAAGGTAGATAAGTACTGTTACTTTTTTTTGGCCATAGCGTAATTTTTTAAACGGACTTTTTTAATTAATAGGAGGGAGGATCGGGGCTGCTGTCGTGCCCCGGACGCCATCTTAAAGAAAGGGGCGCAATAGTTTTCGCGCTGTATCTAGCAAACACAGAAAATTGTTTAGGTAATAGTTTGTTGAATATTTAATTTTTGTTTGTTTACTTTTTAAAGTAAAATTAAACAGAAATATCTGAAGGAAATTTGTTTTTATTGATAACTTTTTTAATTTTACGATAAAAATTAATAAGAATAAAATTGTAAATAATTTAATGTTCTACATATTATTATTTTTTTAATTTTCTATTTACTAGTTTACGATACTTGAACTCCTTCTACGCATTAAAACAAAAAACATTGCGTCTTCGAAACACGTAATCTGATTTAATTAAAGTCAAATACCTAATTTTTGCATAATCCTAGGGTATAACCTCAACATTTAAGTCAATTAATGATTTGTTTCCTAATTTAAAACAATTAAAAACCTTTTAGACTGATAAATATGTATGTATTAAATACAGGGTGTCCCATATCGACCTTCTCCTAGAAGTTTATGGGGAACGGACCTACCTACTAGATGGGTTCTGGTTACTTCAATAATGTGTATTGTTTCTGTTAAAAATACCACATTTGGTAAATTTTGCCTCATCGCACCATATAACTTTTCCAAAAAAAATAATCTTCCTATACTTATTTATAAAAATTAATAAAAAGATGAAAAAATATTCCATTATTCCAAACTTTTGGACATATGTGTACATATTTGGGTGAAAATCAATTTTTTTGGATATGTATGTAAGCAACACTGAGATATTGAAAG
Organism: Ophraella communa; assembly: GCA_035357415.1. Classification (NCBI taxonomy): domain Eukaryota; kingdom Metazoa; phylum Arthropoda; class Insecta; order Coleoptera; family Chrysomelidae; genus Ophraella; species Ophraella communa. The sequence goes on along the minus strand of CM068994.1, from coordinate 13,806,065 downwards.
ATTTGAGTTCTATAATTATTAAATGCATATCTCATTAAAGAAAATTAGAAACACTTTAAATGGTATTATTATCAGCTATTTATATTGTTCACGTCTTCTTTCAGGTTTCCAATTATAATAAACTTTAATAACATTCATTCGATAATCTCGAATCGAGAAATTATCTTCGAGAAAAAAGAACGAGACGAGAATTCTCATTTCGTCTCGATTGTCGAGACGAGATGAGAATTCTCGTCCTAAACATGCTTGTATGAAATCATGCTTGTACTATTTTCGAATTTGTTACAGTTCTACATGAATACAGAGCATAAATAGCAACTTAATGATGATTTACTTTACCCCGTAACCATTTAACTGTAAAAGATTAATTTTACAAGCCAAAATTCTTATCCTTTAATTTTCCAAGTCATAAAATAAGAAATTTTAGAGAGAACGAAAGAGAAGAAGAATGGTATAAGTTACGACTTTGTCGTCTTATTAGCATATTTATGAGTATTTATTAGTAACAACTCGGCACATCTTCACGACCAAACGACAATGAATTACTTTAATGGATCTGCAAAATGGCTCCCCTCAAGACTCCCAACACATTAACTACATAAGAATGGGACAACATAATAAAATACGAGCCGGTTAAGCGAATAAAGAAAAGCCGAGGAATATATACTGCTAGTTTTATTGCAGTTCGGTGACATGTATTAGCGCTTTACCTGACGACCGAACACGGTCGAGTTATGGCTCTATAAAACATTCAATCGCTTTATTTGTTAATTAATTTTCTATCTTATTGGAGGTTATTTTGTTCGTGCTGTTTTACCGCATGCCGCATGTTATATCGAAAAGATGAAGCCAAACTGTTATTTTGGAACTAAATGAATTCATTTCTAGCTTCATTTATACCTGTAAACTTACATGAATATTCCATTACAGGTATATACTCGTACAGTGAGGAAACCACTTATGGAATAAAATTATTTGTGGGGTTAGTTTAGAAGATTATAAAAAACGCTGATGGGAAGATGGGATCCGTCAACTTTGAAATTCAAATGTTACCTTTTCAAACATAAATTTAAATGTACAGGGTGTTACACGCAAGTCTGGCATCGTCCATGATCTATATTTTTAATGAAACACCTTGTATGTTTTTATGATTATAAAAGCTAGCTATGAATTGTACATGTACATGTAAATTTTGAAATTTCACCCTGTACAGATAGTAAATACATAAAATTGTGAACATAATGTTTCCCACTTTAAATAATGGTTTTATTTTTAATTAGCTGAATGCAGACCTCAAATTTCTTTACTAAGTATCAATATTTTGGGTTTTGTTAACATTTTTTGTCACGAATAGGTAAAAACCATATAGATAACTATGCCAATATAATTAAACTAAATCGGTAAATAATGTCTGTCAGTTGTTGATGTGTTGACATTTAAATATCGTAGTTGTCAACAGAGACAACCAAGAGACGCCCAAGCAGAGACAACCCCGAGACGCCCAAGTACATATAAAAATTAGTTCAGTAAGAACATGAGAAGAATTCTTTGTCTGCTACATTGGAACTACATAAATACATCTTTGTTTAATAATTTAAACGGTTAAAGCAACTGGCGGTAGTAGCACTGCAACTCAATTTGCTGTTCTATGCATTGAAATTCCGTTTATCTCTAATTTCGTGCATTTCATGTTGACATTTGCTGTCTGTTAGTCGATTCGCTATATTTGTGTTTAAATTTGATTACAATTTGTCTCTGTTACAATATTATTTATTTTACTTGTTCCGTTGGAGTTATTTAAACAGTTTTTGTCTGCCAGTTTGAAGTGCGTAGAAGCGACTTCGAGTCGATGCTGTTCCTAGTTTATTCCCTATAAACAGAATTCCTCAACAAGAAAATGTCTTAGCATCTGACATTGAAGGTATGTTAACAGATTACTCTTATTTATGATAATCATGTATAAAAAAAACATAAAAGAAAAATGTTTATTTTTATTGTTAATAACCTTTACTTGAATTCCAACCAATATTAATAACATCATTTGTAAGCAGAATGTTATAAATATTTCCAATATGGTAGACATTATTTGAAAGAAGAACTAAGTCAATAAGACCATCATTTGTAAGAATTGTTAAGCTCTTCTTTAACATCTATTATATTAACATGCTTACACATCTAATGATGGTTAACTTGACCAAAATTTGTAGCCGTAATAATTTAACATTACATTCATGTAGTATCGATTCACAGTTTTCTTCTTTTAAACCATAATTTGTACTTATTTTCATAGTTTAATCATTTTTTTGATTTGCATTGCAGGTGAAGCAGTAATACCTGTTACAGAAGCTGTAGTAAACTGTTCAGGTTTACAAAGGAGCCAATGTAACATTGATCCAATAAAGCATTATATTATAATAATATAACACTATATTTATATATTTTTTGATAAACAATTATTTGTGTTGATTTGTCTTATTATTTTTCAAACAACTCTGTAGTAAGTACATCTTTTTGAACAGCTGTGTTGTTCACGCTCTTTAAACAATTGCCATATCCAGGTACCTTTCTTACCTCTATCAACATGCGCGCCATCTACCCACATCTTTCATTGCAATGGACCAGTTAAGTATTGCGATCTAAAATTTTGCATGTAGTTGGGCGTCTCGGGGGGTTGTCTCTGGCCCAAGTACATGTTAAATTTTTGTTCTACAGTAATGAATTGGTCCACCAGAACCGGAAAGTGAGTTAAGATGGCGCTCGCGCTTCTCAGGAAATTTAAAAAAGCGCGTTCATGCACAATTCAGAGAACTTGGACATGTCAAACCATTAAAGAGAAAACCGCACTTCGTTGAAGATGATGTGAAAGTGGATATTATGTTAAGTGTCGTGGAGAATCCAACGTCAAATTCACGTCAAATTTCTCGTCAAAATAATGTGAGTCACACAACTGTCCTAAGGTGTTTCCATAAAGACCAACTGCATCCATATAAATTTACTTTTGTGCAAGAACTAATAGAAGACGATCCAGATCGTAGAATGGATTTCTGCGAAAGAATTGTGAATAAATTGAACAGAAATGAAATAGCTGTTGGTACAATTCTTTTTTCGAATGAATCAACATTCACATTGAACGAAGAAGTAAACATACAAAACTGCAGATATTGGTCAGAGGAGAATCCTCATTGGATGCTTGAGACACATACTCAGTATCCTCATTTGGGCAGGTATCATAGGTGATCATATTATTGGTCCTATTTTTGTAGATGGTAATTTGACAGCCAAAAAATATTTAAGCATGATTAGAGACGAAGTTGTTCCTGAGTTGGCCAACTTACATTTTAACGCAATAGATCCGAATCTACCGGATGAAAATATCTGGTTCCAGCAGGACGAAGCAACACCCCATTATGCGTTAATTGCATGAAATTACTTGAATGAAATTTTCCCCAATAAATGGATTGGACGAAGAGGTACTATCGAGTGGCCAGCTAAATCGCCGGACCTTACGCCCTTGGATTTTTTTCTGTGGGGTTATCTCAAAAACAAAGTATGTGCAACACAGCCAACTAGCATTGCAGACCTTAAAGAAAGGATAACTAAAGAAATACGGGCTATTTCACCTCAAACTTTAAACAAAGTTCGAGACGACTTTTATAGGACACTGTGTTATTGCCAACAATGTTGGCAATATTGTTCGTTGAGATCGTATTGTTAAGGATCTTTTAAAATCATAAAAATATACAGGGTGTTTCATTAAAAATATAGATCGTCGACGATGCAAGACTTGCGTGTATCACCCTATATATTTACATTTATGTTGAAATAGCTCACATTTAAATTTCAAAGTTGGGGGGTCTCAGCGTTTTTTATAATCTTCTAAACTAACCCCACAAATAATTTATTCCACACAGTTTATTAGTGGATTTAGTATATTAGTTCCCATCTCTAATATAATGCAATTATGTTCAAACGACTTTGATATGACCACATTTTCTTGTATTTACTACTTATTTATTAAATTTATGTTTCCTCAATGATATGAAGTGGAGTTTATTATTAATATAGTAAGTCGTTTATTACAATTTCTCATATACAATGTTGTAAAGAAAATGTAACGCTCACACAAGTAATTCTTAATTTGTTAAAAGACAAAAATTTTAATTCCTTTTGTACCTCATTGTTGTTTTATTCAATATGATATATTTTTATCTTCTAGAGATCAATTGAAAATTGGGTCTTTATATGGGCCTTGATTTATAATACATACAGTTGATAAATTTAATCACTAAAAATTTGTATAAAACCGACAAAAAACCTCGTTACTACCCAATACCAACTTGTGTCTGTCTTAGTTTGTAAAAATACAATCTTCAACTGAGTTAGACGAAAAAAGAAACTAAGAAATTAAAATTAACCTCTAAATATTTACGAAAATCAATAGCAACGAAAACAAAAATATTTTATAAATTATCGTCCTCTTAAAAACACTTTTTAAAAATAGATGAAAATCCAACATCTTCCATTTTAATACTAAAAATGATCATCAACCAAATCCTTTCTGACAATTTTCTTCCTACAATACGTATCAATTTCTCCAACCTTAATTAAACTACTACTAAAACCAGAGAGATATGTCTTAGTTAGACCTCAAAGAGGGCTAATAAATCTTTCGACCCCGAAAGATGAGAAACTCGCCTGAACGAAGAAATCTGCATCCGATATTAAGTGGTCCCAGTTCCCAGTAAATTACTTCTAAATTATATCCTGGTGGAACTGTGCACGATCTTGTGGAATACTCCATTCCCGTTCCAAGCCAGTTTGACCACTAAACTACCCAACTTTATAGACCAGTCAATGGGGAACAACGTAAGAAAAATTTGTGCAAAACTTTATACAAATACACTAAGGGTGTACCAAAATGTGAGAGATCGAGATATATTTCAACTGAGAGACTCGGCACTTTTTATAAAATGAGCTGGGACAGTATAGCTAATAGCTGTCCAAAAAATATAAAGTTGGTATGAAAGAAAAACTTCAACTTACCTTCTGCCTCGGGATGTATGAAAAAATATAGTTTTTTGAAAATTTAAAAAAATCTTTGATGGATGTAGACGTAGACATTAGCGTTAAGAATATAACTACTAGGGTTGCCTTTTATATTTCGGGATTAGAGAACAAAAACAAATTTTAATCATTGAAAATCACTTTATTGTTTTTCAAAATATTCTCCATGAAGATCTATTCACTTTTGCATGCGTTTGATCCAATTGTAGAAGCACTTTTGCCACTCTGATTGAGGTATCTCCAAAACATGTATTCTGAATGCAGCAACCGCTTCTTCGGGTGTAGAAAAACGTTGACCTCTCAGTTTGTTTTTTACGTACGGGAATAAAAAGAAGTCATTCGGTGCCAAGTGTCAGGACTATACAGCGGATGACTCATCAAATCGATGTTCTGGGTGCTCAAAAATGCAGTTGTATGCGGGAGCTCGCATTGTCGTGGTGAAGACTGATCCGTCTTCGGCGGTTGGTTTTCCTGATTTCTTGGAAGACAACTGGCAAATAAATGGTTGTGTACCACTCAGAGTTGAGTGTTCTGCGTTATTCTAGTGGTACGGTTGCGACATGTCCAATTTTTCCGAAAAAACAGGCGACCAATTGCTTGGAAGTGCTTCGTGCGCGAACAACTTTTGTTGGATTGGGCTAATCTTAAAACACCCATACGTGTATATCCACGATTCTTCACCTCTCACGATGTCATAGACGTGTTTCGAAGCACCGCGATCGTATTTTTTGAGCATTTCCTTCGACCAATCGACACGAGCCTTTTTTTGAGCGATTGACAAATTGTGTGGGATCCAACGCGAACAATTTTTTTTGATCGTCAAATATTTATGCAATATTGAATTTATGCTGGTAGGTTGTCTCAATTTCACGATAGGTCACATGACGATCTTGCAATATCAGTTCGCGCACAGCATCAATGGTTTTCGGAACAACAACTGATGTTGGACGACCTGCACGAAATTCGTCTTGGAGTGAACTACGGTCAAGATTGAATTCACCATACCATCGATAAACACTGGTCCTTGATGGAGCTTCATCGGCAAAAATTGAATTAAGTTCATCCATGCAATGTTGCTGAATTAATCCACATCGAAATTTGTAAAAAATAATCGCACGAAAATGTTCACGATTTCCATTTTTGGGCCGAGATGAATCTTTTAATTTACTGTAAACAACACAAAAACCGCTCGTGTGTCAAAACGTTCTGAGTACGTTTAACCTAAAAAATGCCCAACTTTACGATAGAGCTGCCACTTGCCAGATTGCAACAGCAGGGTTTGCCAAATCTCGAAATATAAAAGGCATCCCTGGTATGAACCTTAAAACTTAAAAAGTATCTAAATAATACCAGCACTACATCATAATCTAAAAAAATTAGCTAATTAAACTAAGAAATTAAAAAAATTAAGATTAACATACATAAAACCAAATCTCTTTGTGTGAAAACAAATCGGTTGTCTGTAAAGTCGGTTTACGGACGATTGTTTTAATAATGTCATCAAGAAACATTATTTACAATTATTATTAATGATTTTATAAATGTATAGTTTATATTTATTATTAATTTAATGTAACTGATATAATTATATCAACAATTATTTGTTTCGTGTTATTGAAATGATCAACTTTTACAAAATAAGGTTTAGAGAAGAGAAATAAATGTCTACAGGTCGACGCTTGGGCCGATCATGACTCTCCATCGCTTGTTTCGCGCTCTTACGTACACATGCAGGGTCAGGACGAGCGTGAAACTTTTTCGTTTGTGCAGCCGGTGTTCAATTTATAAAACGTTATTGCATCAAAATTAATGAATTAAACAATGTATAAGAATTATTGTTGCAGGGAATTGTAGATAAGAAAAATTAAGCCAATATAATAGAGCACCGATAGAATAGAGTGCAAATTTTGTAAAATTATCTAAACCATTCCAGACCACTATCTGGGAAGATGAAAAAGAGAAGCCGCATTAAGTGACTCAATGTTATGGACAACAGAAAGAAAGACAATTGCCAAAAGAATTAATAGATAAACAAATACTGAAAATAATTTCAGATACAAGGTGCAGTCAATGGTAAAAATGAAAAGTAGAAAATGTTTTCTACCTGCACCCAAGGTAAAGAAACTATTAAGTTTCTTTACCTTGGTTTCAATAAAACCATCATCGTCAGATTAACATATTGACGTTACATTTTGATTTTTTCAAGGAAGCTGTCAGATAACTGTTAGTCCTGGTAATTTAACATCAATTGTTTTAAGATTATGGAAAAAATGGGAGGGGTAACAAGATTTGATGGTATTATAGAGAAGAGGGCAACTGAGGTAAGGGAAACGAAAAAGTCAAACGAAGCTGTCATTATAACTCGCAAATTTTTTGAATGGATTTTTTTTATGGCAGTTTTATAAATCTATCTTATCCTTTAAGAGGTGCTACTTTATTGACGTAATCAATGCCGCTACACCTCCTATTGACTTATTCTGTACACTAGATAGTATTGACAGTTGTCAGTTGTCGTGAACGTCGTGAAAACAGAGTTATAACTTAAATAAATATTTATTTTTATACCTATTTACATAATTATATCAAGAGAAAATTGCCAAAATGAAAATTATTAGGTTTGAAGTTTGAAGTTTACCTACAAGACCACATTTGTCTTAAGGTATCTAAAAGTTTCAAATGCATGCAGAACCAAGAACCAGGTTAAATTTAAAGTACCTAGCTATTTGATTTTTTAATGTCGTTTAGATTAATTGAATTGTGACAATATTAACAAAATATATTTTAGAATATTTAGATAATATTAATGAACGTTGATTTATAGATACTTATAAACAAAAAATTGTTTAATAATGTTATTGTAGCATTTAGCACAAACCATTGAAGATTAGGCGTTTTCATTGGACGAAATCACAAAAGTATGATATTTTGACCGGTGAAAAAAATAATTAGATTAATTTTTACAGCATATAATTTTTTAAAATGTGGGTGCCATTAATTTAGAACCTATCTGCTGTCAAATACGTAATTATGAGTATAAATAATGAAAATAGTAGAAAAAGAAAATTTTAAAACTACTATTACATATAGTGCATACAAATGGAACACTCCACACAACCATATCGTCTCAGCCTTGTCAGTCAATTAGCTTAAGAATACACATATGTCCAAAAGTTTGGAATAAAGGAATATTTCATTAATTTTTATAAATTATTTTTTTGATATAAGTAAACATTATTTTGTTACAACTCTAACCAACACTAAATAAACCTCCAAGTCAGATAAACATACAAAAAAAATTATTTATTCTTTTGAGGTGAAAAATGTACAATGTATTACAATTTTTTTTAAATAAATTAATAAGCAAAAAAAGGTTTTTAAATAAAATTAATAATCAGTATTTCCTCCATGGGCCTGTATGCATGACTGTAGGCGATGTGACATGCTATGGATTAAAATGGTCGAGCTGGGCTTGCGGAATTCTCTCCCATTCTTCACGAGCAGCATCTTTCAGTTCTTGTAGAGTAATTGGGGGAGGGTTTCGCTTCTTAATGCGTGTTTTAAGAATGTCCCAGGCATGTTCAATGACGTTCATGTCAGGGGAATTTGATGGCCATCTTAATGTGGATATTCCTTCTTCTTCCAAAAAATTTTGTACTGCAGCTGTTCAAGGTGGAGGTGCATTGTCATGCATAAACACAAATCCATCACCTACCGCCCCCTGGAATAGACGCACAACAGGATTTAAAAATTTCTCAATGTACACAGCAGCAGTAATTCTTCTCTCCAAAACCAGGAGAGGCGTACCACTCCAAACCATAATACTCCCACCTTCAAATGGAACACGTGGTTGGGCTCTCCAAACTAGCGTTCTTCGCGAATAAGAAGCCAAGCCAATTCTTGATTCATCAGAGAACATCACGTAATTCCAGTTAGGACCATGGTGTAACATTTCTTAACCCCATTGCAACCTTACAATTTTTTGTTGGTAGGTTAGTTTGGGAACACGTAGAGGTCTTCTGCGATACAAATTTACCGCATTTAATCTTCGTGTAATTGTTTGCCTTGAGATATTCAGTCCTTCAAGTCTAACAATTTCTCTGGATATGCCACTTGTAGATTCCTGTCGATTTCTTCGAGCTATCAATGTTATCTGCCGGTCTTGTGCTGCTGTTGTACATCGAGTTCTGCCACTTCTGGGACGATCTTTCACATAATTTGTGTCTTGAAAGTTTTTTTTTAATTTTTGATACAGCACCCTAAGTAAAACAAACAAGCCCTATTGTAACAAAGCAATTACTCTAGACCTATTAAAATATGATATCATATCTCTGGGTATTTTTAAACAGTTCAAATGAAATTTAAACAAGAATTGGAATAATGTGAAAGCACCCAAATCAATTAAATATGATCAAATTAGTACAAAAACGAATCAAATTTAGTAATATTTTGATTTAAAAACGCTTTAAAATAAATATCAACAAGAGGTTTTAAAAAACAATAGGGGTAGATATATTATTTCTAAATATTCCAAACTGTTGGACTTGTGTATATACACCGATTATAGTTCTGTTCCAACACAATAGAAAACCGTACATGTATCGATAATTTCCATTTGTTCAATTGTTTAGTATCTGTAAAGAATTAAACAACTGGTCTAATGGAAATAACCGATTTCTCTTGTGTTGGAACAGACCTTATATCAGCAGAGGTTTTACGTGATAAAATGAGTTGTGGCAACGGTTGTGGTTTATTAGAACGCGCGAATTTCAACATCATGCACAGTGTTGGGTTTTGTGTGTTCTAAATGTTGATCTAATCGTAACTATGATGTAATATGTATTTGTTTTTGTCTACTTATGTTTTATGTTATTTTTATTGTGCATAATAGGCGGTTTGTCTCTGTCCTTAATTTACAAACAATAATATTTTAGTTAAATGAATAAAAATGCAGCCAACAATCAAAAGAAATCTCTGTCATTATAAGTCTGGTAAAAAACGGAGTCTTTGTTATGAAAACATTTTTTGGATAAGACGAAGAAACAGCGACTGGACTAGTGAGAATCTTGCGGAATCTGGTATTGGAGTTGTGACCACTAAACGATCCGGCTTTCCCGCAAACCACTACGGGATTGCGAGTGGATTAATTGCAGACCTAGGGGAGCATTTACGACCGGCACGACAATAGCCCAAGATATAAACTGGCAAGCACGAAGTATTACCTTTGCCCTTTTCCTGTCGTCGACACCAATATCGGGGGAAAATCCACCTTTTAATATGTTGTTTGCCTGGTCACCTTCGACCCATTCGTTTTTATTTATGGGATAGAATTTAAACCAAGTGAATCGATTTTTTGGGTTTTTCTTACAGAGACAGAAAAAGTTACTGTTAAATATTGTTTTTTTGTTGAAAGTTTATCGCACTCAAATCCTCTTCTCTCCAAAAAACAATTCGGTACGAATCAAAGAGTGTAACATAAAAAAGACATAATAATAAAATAAAATTAAAATCCCCCTAAATATGACTAGTAAATATTACGTTTAAATAAAAGTTCAAAGCATCGGTATGTCCGTGCCACATGCAGGCGAATAACGAAAATCCATCCAGTCGGCTTGCTTATTTACTACCTTTCAAGTTTTATATAACAAACCGGGAGCTTTGCATGTGATGTAAAAATGAACCAATCAACGCCCTCTTTTATCGGGCTTAAAGGTAATACGAAAACCACGTCTGCTACACAAACGCTTTGTGTACATGTATTTACAGTTCTCCTTTTACGCATCACGTGTTTGTGACAGATTTGATTTAATATATAAAACCATGAAATCACAAACACCCTACGCGAGCCACGAAATTTAAAATTACGAACGAACCGAAAAAAAAACAACTACCTACATTATAAATTTTTTATTTGTTTCCACCTTTACAAACGATCCTCTTCGATTGTACTTTTACACCACTACATTTTATATTGCAAGTACTGTAAAAAATAAGCTGGCTGAGTTATTTTCCTTATAGATTATAAATAAACCATGATGACGTACTTACAGAATGCTAATAAAAACTAGAAGACTAAAAACACGTTTAGTTGTAGCTGTAGCAGGAAGTCACATACGAGTTTTCTTCCAAAAAATTTTTAAAAAACAATAGGGGTCGGATTTACAGTCTCAGGTCAAACCAAGGTATAACTTGGTTCAAATTTTAAAGTTCAGGGGGCCTATTCTCGAAAATATTTCGAATTCGACATTTGTCGATGAAAAATGTCACACAACTTGAAATAGTGGTATTCTCGACTGGTTTCGTCTTCCAATTCGCATGAGATATTTTGTCGAATATCAGGAGCTGGCAACACCGATTTAACGATTCTCAAATATGTTCTATGCCAATTTAGGATGTGAGTTTTGGTTTTTTAAATGTTATATTTGTATAAATTTGTATTTGGTATTTGCGTGGTAGATTGGATTGCTTTTTGTTTGATGCTCGTGTTTGAGGTGGATTCATGAAAGCGTAAATTAAAATTAAAAAGCTTCATTCAGAACCAGCAAATTATAATTATTAGTTAGAATTAGTACCTAGTAAAAGCTTGGCATATGACTAACAATATGATCATTCAATTTTAAATTAGTGTTTCCACTTATACTTACAATTAGTACTGCCTTTGACCATTCTACAATTTGTCTATCAAAAATTTGCGAAGGCGACATTTGAGAATAAGGTTATTCGGCTCTGATTTTATGTGAAATTATCGATATTGTCCCCCATGACAGTCGAAATCTTTAGCGATTCCGGGTGATTTCGACTTTTAGTAATATCGAAAGATAATTATTCGTAATTTATGTCATTGGCATCGCATAAATCTATGATTGACACACATTTTTATATTTTGACCAGCTGTTTGTAGAGTAGGTATGTTGTGTTAAGGTTAGGTTCAATAGTTTGTTATGTTTTTTGAGTTGTTTGATTTTCTTATTATAATAATAAACAAAATTAATTATTTGGAAGACAAAGGCTACGGTGTAACCAAAATGTCCTTTCAACATCCGGATTTTGCAAACAAACTTCTGGGAAAGGATGGAAAACAGAAGAGGAAACCTAGATTAATAACTGTTAGAGGAAAGATATGTGGGAAATCTTAAGCACCTAGTTAAACGAGGGTGAGTGTGGCACGGAAAAAAATCAAAAAATAGCAGAGAGTAAGTTCAACTAGTTTACATGTAGGTATAAAGCAATATTTTTCTTAATAGAAGATTTGTAATATATTGTCATTACCTGCTCAAAGATATTAAAAGACAAGTCAGTTCCATAAAACAAGGCATGAACCAAACAGGAGGGTGATCTTTAAAAATTATATTAACAAAAAACAACAAAAATTATTGATAAGCAAAGCACCAGCAGTCAGCCAATTGGGACCCCTTTGTCATCTGACATAAATGTATGCCCCTATTTGAATATTATTGGTGATCCCTTTAAGCACCATCTTTTTAATTTTCATAAATTTACAAACTTAAACTTTCATATTAATTTTATTTATATTTTTTAATTGGGTGACATATATGTCAGTTATTAATGGCAGGAAGATTTGACAATAGTATATTAAACAACGCATTTCATATGGAATTCTGTTATGACACGAGTTCAAGTTTAAAAAACGAATCGCGAAGCGATGAGTTTTTTAAAGAACGAGTGCCACAACAGCCATATGAAATAAGTTGTTTATAATATTTTTTATATTTTGCTATTTTTTCATTTTTTTTTAATTAATTTATTATTTTTATGCAGTTATGAAAATTTTGATTTTAAAAAATATGTCGGCAGCACTGTGTAATTTATAACATTTGACAGTTTTGACATTTAAATTATGAAATGATAATGTTTTCAAATATTTTAAAATGACTAATACACCAATAATAAAATATTATATAAGTAAAAGATGATATTTATATTCACAAATACTTTCTTAAAGAACAATATAAAATTAATAAATTCCTATTAGCCACAAATGTCATTGTCAATAGTCTTGTCATTAGATACTTCACTCATGTCGCCAACCATTTAAAACAAAAATTTGCGTGCGTAAAAGTTGAATTACGATACGCAAATGCGTTTTATAATGAAGATTTTTATAAGTGCAAAATATAAAAAACATATTAATGGACTGGGAAAGTAGTGACGTAAGTGTCAATCCAAATGATTCCATACAACTTTTTTTATGGTATGTTTTATAGGTGTTATTGACTATTTTATTGTATTTTCTTAATTTTTTGGAGTTTTTTCATTGGTAAGTGTTCATTCATATGTTTTACATATCACTAAAGTAGATAGATGAACAATTTTCGTAAAAATATTATAACATAATCCTAAAAGTTGTGCATGTCATATATTTTAAGAATACTTACTGAAATTCTACTTTACAAATCGAAATTGGAAAGATTTTGCTTATATGTATCTAATTATGATTCTTGGGTTATATTTTAAAGTATAATTCTCAATTTTTTTTTAAATAATAGTTATAGTATCTAGGTTAACCCTGGGATATTTTTAGGTATAGGTTAGATTAGGTTCAAAATTACGACTCGAAATTCTAATTTCGACCGGAATGGTCAAGTCGAAATTAATTTCAACTTGTCGCGATTTCAAGATGTCATATGCTCACTTCGCAATAGCTCCGCTAGGTGCGCACAGTCGCATTTCGACTCCGCCATGCGGGTCGAGATTATTTTGAGTCGAAATTTTCACTTAGAATCAGAGTCCAGTCATACAAAGTTAGTTCAAGGCAAAGCATGGTTCACTGGCTGCCATTTTGTAAACCTCAACTAAAAATTAAATTCATACAAATACGAAAGTTTGACAGGGAACCGTAAAACTTCATTTGGGCTGCTTAGCGAAATATTTTAACAGGGTTGTCAAATTTGCGTAATATTTCCTTCAATTTACGATCATAGGTCAAATATTTTATAAGCACTATTTCTAATCGTGATACAGATACAAATATTCGACAATTACTTGTTTTTAATTAATATCATTAAAATTAAAAGAAAAATACATTTAAAAAGATCATATAGGTATAAAAATCATACTATAAATATATACTTTTTTCACAAGTTCTTTCTTTATTTTTATTAAAATTATTAAATTTAAAAAAATATATATACGGCACTGGAAATTGTTATTGTCCCAGAGTAAACATTGCAATTATGTAAGAAATTCTGATAATATTTCAAATTGGCAACATCGCGGGCATACCGAGTAAAAGGTCCAAGGTCATTGACGACGGATTTTAAAATCCTTTGATGTTTTCTGGTCTAATCATTAATCTGTTCCTCAACTGAGCTGCAGAATTCGGTCGCTTAAACCAAATTCTATAATAACATAGCCTAAACTTTTTTTACCATTTTTGTCCTAATCGTTGTGGCGACAGAATTTAACGATTGAATTTTTGTGCTAAATGGCTTACCAACTACCTGAAAATCTTGTAGAACTAACACATGATGGAGACTTTGTCGAACAGTAGAAGTATTAATAAACGCTAGAAGACGCCCAAAGAAATATAGAACTAGCATTGATCATTTCATAGAATGGAATGAAGAATAACTTGTGTAAATCATGCTGTAACTACTGAGTAAATGGTGCTAATAACTTTGAGATATCTTGCAACTGGATACTTTCTCCTGGCAGTTGGTGATTTTGTTGGTATCGAAAAAGGAACAGCCAGTCGGATTGTTTGAAAACAAATTAAAAAAACAAAAATTGAGTATTACTATTATTTATTTAAATAAATCAAATTAAAAATAAACTTTTACTCTTTTACTTAACCAATTTATGAAGTTAATGTATTAGTTTACGAAAATAAATACGTTGTAAACAGTCACATGATAAATATTAATGTTTACTATCATGAAATAACACCAGCAGCGTTTGTGTGTCAACGTAAAGGAAGTTGATATTGCCAAAGTATGATTTTGGCAGGGATATATTCTTTATCAATTTAATCTCGATTATCAACCCGACCCGCTGCCGCCGCGCCGCCACCACCGTTGTCTAGAGGAGTTTGGATGATAAATGACGTACTCATAGTAATTGCCTTCTAAGTTATGGCTCATGGCGTATATGAAATATGGTATCGTTCCGCACGCAATTACTGAGGGGTTATTTATCTTTCGGTGAGAAACAGAAAACCCCTTAACGAAAACGTGGTTGTAACTTACAGGGATATTTAAAAATACTGAACACTTTTTATGCACTACATTTTATGAATAATGTTTACCTATTTTTCTTACAGGGTTTGTTAACAAAACATAAACCAGTCTCTAGGAAAGGTGAGAAACTGAAAAATAATTGCGAATTGCTTGGTGAAACTTCTTTCTAACCCCATCCGTTTTGGAAACAAAATACCTTGAAGAAAAACATTTTTTACGCATTTTTTGATTTTGCCGAAACTAATGGCAACATTGTAATAGAATTTTATATGCATATGTTTTGAGAGGTGTTCCTCTCACAGAGACGCTAGTTACACAAGTTATCAGTTTTATTAATATTATGAAGGAACAGCAATGTATTATAATTGTTTATCACCTTTTATAGCAACCTTTTTATGAGCAATTTTAAGACACAGATTAAGCAAGAACTCGAGAAATTTCCCAAGGATATGCTTTAGATAGGTGAATGATATTTTTGCAGTATTCAATACAAAGAAATCATCTGTAGAAGATTTAATTTCAAAATTAAATTAAAAATTTCCAATTATAAAATTCACATAATATGAACTGAAAAATAATGACAGTTACTGCTTTTAGATTCATCACTAACTGTCTCCATGAGAGATTGTTAGAAAATCCGAAGGATAAAATAAAGATGTAAAGATTGACATAAAAAGTATGTTGGCAAACCAAAATATCGGTGAAAACTAGATTTAAAGAACATTTTGGCTTTAGCGCCAAAAATTTACTTAATTTAAACTTAACTTGATTATATCGGAATGCACATTAAGCAGTAAAATGGTAATTAAGTTTATTGTACTAACCCTTACTCTGTGAAAGTCCATCTTACCAAGTAAGGGTTAGTACAATAAATTTCATATGATAGATGAATTAACTGTTATATTAATAGACTTGTTTAGACCCGTTTTTTTGTAAAAAAGAGAGCTCTACAAAAAATATATAATTATTATAAAAAAGTAAATAAAACATTTTTCTCGGAATAATAGTAGGTAATGCATATAATTTTTCTCTCGTCACATGAAGGCATTCTGGGAAACGAATTAGCAGATTGTGCAGCAACTCAACTTCACTCAGATCTCAAAGTACACTTCAAATGCGCCATTCGTAATAAATGGGAAAACCATAGGATGCAGTTCAAGAACTAGCTGAAGATGAAGATGAAGAAGGAGATGTATTAGAAGAACCATCAAAAGAAGAGATTCAAGAAATAATAAACAAAAGTCGCAATGGGAAATCACCAGGTAATGACTCTATAAATATGGAATTAATAAAATACGGAGGAGATGAACTCCAACAACAACTATACAAACTCATTAAAATAATATGGATCGAAGAACAAATGCCATCAGACTGGGAGCATGGTCAAATCATTACAATACATAAAAAAGGTGACCAACAAATATGCAAAAATTATAGAGGACTTACTTTGCTAAATACTGCATACAAAATTATGTCAACACTTATTCAGCGGAGATTAGTTAAAATCACAAAAAATATACTAGGTCAATACCAATGTGTTTTCACCCAAGGAAAGTCAACTATCGATGCAATACATATAATGAAACAAATTATGGAGAAAGCATATGAATACAATATGGACATAGAATTACTTTTTATAGATTTTCAACAAGCCTTCGACTCGATTAAAAGAGGAAATTTGTTAATAGCGTTACGAGAACTGGGGGTACATCCTAAACTAACAAGACTGATAAGTATGACAATGAGAAGAACAACAGTAAGTATTAAGACACAAAGGGGAGAAACTGAAGAATTTGAAATTAATAAAGGTGTCAGACAGGGCGACTCACTTTCAGCAACTCTATTTAATCTAGCGTTAGAATATGTCTTGAGAAAAATTGGAAAAGGTACGATAAGGACTGGCGGAGGTCAAATATTAGCTTATGCCGATGACGTGGTTCTAATATCCAAGAAGCGACATATAATGACGGAAATGCTAACTGAGTTGTTGAAAGAAGGACACAAAATGGGACTCAAAATAAATGAAGAAAAAACTAAAATAATGAGACTAGGTAAGCAATCAGAACACACAAATATCACAATAGGAGAACACACATTCGAAGAAGTTGATAAGTTCAAATATTTAGGAATGACGATAGCCAAAGATAATGAAATTTGTAATGATACAAAAGAAAAAATTATAGCCGCAAATAAAGCATTCCATATTAATAAAAATTTATTAAAAAATAAAATACTTGGAAAAACCACTAAACTTAGGATATACAAAACTATTATTCGACCAGTATTTATGTATGGTGCTGAAACGATGACGATGACCAGAAAACAAGAAGATCTAAGAATAGCAGAAAGGAAAATATTGCGATCGATACTGGGACCCGTTAAACTAACAGATAATGAGTATCGAAGAAGAACAAATTATGAAATATTACAATTGATAGGGGAAGATATAGTAACAAAAATAAAACAACAAAGAGTAAAATGGCTGGGACATGTATACAGAGCAGGACCTAAAACGACGATAGAATGGATACCTGGAGGTAGAAGGAGACGAGGCAGACCCAGATTAAAATGGAAACAACAAGTAGAAGAGGATCTCAAAAGGGCCGGAATTAAAAATTGGAAACGCAAAACAGAAAACAGAAAATTGTGGAGAGAAATCAGCGATAAGATCTAAATCAAAGAAACGGGGACTGATCTACCCCGTGAAATAGACCTAGTAATCTTATAAAGCGCGCGAAACCCCTTCAAGGGGTGTTAAGCCACGATGCATGTAATGCATATAATTTTTCTCTCGTCACATGAAGGCATTCCGGGCAACGAATTAGCAGACTGTGCAGCAACTCAACTTCACTCAGATCTCAAAGTACACTTTAAATGCGCCATTCGTAATAAATGGGAAAACCATAGGATGCGTACTGCTCTGGATTTGTACCCAATTCTATCCGGCAAATATAACAAACTGGTAGAAAATATATCTAGAAGACGTCGAGTTAGTCATACCCGTATAACACACCAACAATTAATGACAGCCCAACATAGACCATTCTGTATTAACTGAGGAAGCCTTCTATATCAAGCATATAATTTTAGAATGTAAATATTACGATTACACAAGAAAAGCATACGGCCTAGATGAAGACTTATAGAAAATACTAAGTTCACCACAGGAATTTTAACAAATAATAGAATTCCTTCAAGATAAAAATATCCACCTTTAATAACTTTTGTAATAGTGGTAATAAGGAAAAATCCAAAAACACATCAATTTATGTTGGAAGGGGCAAGCATTATGGCTTATTTAAACTTACTGGAAAAGCCACCCCCTCACCCCTAGCAGCATCCCTTTTTTTAAATTATTTCTCATATTTTTTATGTAAAATGAGCTGATTTCAAAAATGTATAATACTTGTAGGTTAAAATGGTTAGTTTATGAGATAAACAATTTTTCTTTTAATAGCACAAATTTTACTTATTTTTTACTTTCACCTTATTTGCCTGTAATAAAATGGGTTGTACAACAGTTCAAACTCTTTAATCTTTTTAACTGTGCTATTTATTCTACTCAAAAATCCAAACAACAAAATACTCTACTTTTTATTAAAGTTTGACATTGTCAACTAGAATTTGTAGTCACTATTGATAGTGTACTTTGATACATTATTTATTTTGCAAGAAAGAATTGAAATTGTAGGTTTATACTATCAAAATAATAATTGTGCAAGAGCTGCTGCTAGAATATTTAACGAATTACATGACGGAAGACATGCAACTCATAAGTATGTAATTCAACTGATGGAGAAATTTACCACAACAGGGTCTGTTTACAATAAAGTGCATAAGCGAGAGGGACTCGTAAATAACGAAGCAATCCAAGTGCCAATTTTAGGGCAAGTCAGCTTAGAGGCTCAACAACCCCAATCGTTGTCAACAATAAGTAGAGCAATCGGTGTTTCATCTTCTACAGTTTTCCGTGTTCTACATAAATTCAAGAACCACCCATACAAAGTTAAGTTGGTGCACGAGTTGAATGAAGATGATTTTGTTCGTCGTCTAGAGTTTTGCGAATCAATGACTGCAATTTATCAATAACAATCCACAATTGTTAAACAATATTTGCTTTTCTGATGAATGCTCATTTTCATTAAATGGCTTATTAAATAGGCATAATTGTAGATATTGGGCTGAAAGTGATCCCCAAAAGTTAAACGTTTGGTGTGGTATCCTAGGTGACCACATTGTCGGACCTTTCTTCATCAACGGAAATTTAAATGGTGAATCATATCTTGAGTTACTCAGGGAAGGGGTTGACCCAAGTATTACAGCAATAATAGAAAATGATAACCTTTCCGAAGATTTACTGGTATTTCAACAAGACGGAGCTCCCCCACACTATGCTATGCCTGTCTGACAATTTTTAAACGAAACATTCCCTGCTCGTTGAAAAAGTAGAAGAGGGCAGATGATGGAGTGGCCACCTAGGTCACCGGATTTAACGCCCCTAGACTTTTTTATGGGGGTTTATGCTACCCAACCAGAATCTCTGAATGATTTACGAGAGAAGATAGAAAATGAATGTCGACAGTTAAATCCAGCCGTATTAAGCAATGTCAGAGAGACATTTCAAAATAGATTATACCACTGTATGGAAGTGAATGGTGCTCATTTTGAACACTTATAGTAACTTCATAATAAATGGCACAGTTAAAAAGATTAAAGAGTTTGAACTGTTGTACAATCCATTTTATTAAAGGCAAATAAGGTGAAAGTAAAAAATAGGTAAAATTTTTGCTATTAAAAGAAAAATTGTTTATCTCATAAACTAACCACTTTAACCTGCAAGTATTATATATTTTTGAAATCAGCTCAAAGAAGATTATCCAAATTTTACATAAAAAATATGAGAAGTAATTTAAAAAAAAAGGGGATGCTGCTACGGGTAAGGGGGTGGCTTTTCCAATAAGTTTAAATAAGCCATAATGCTTGCCCCTTCCAACATAAATTGACGTGTTTTTGGATTTTTCTCAAATACCAGTATTACAAAAGTTATTAAAGGTGGATACTTTTATCTGAAAAGCACATATAAATTAATCTAACAAGTATATAACTTTTGCCCACTAGTTAACTGCTATATTTACATTTTTATTAATTTTCTTTATTGTATCTGTGTCAATGACCTCCGTTGTCGAGACATGTTAATTCTAATAAAAAAAAATTATAAATTTTCCATTTTCTTCTTTTAACCAATCTCTAAAACGGCCCTATTTTTAGCACCTTTTAAAACTATAATTATTTTGTTAATTTGATAAAATTTAATGAACTAGGTATTTATATGTATGTATAGTTGTTTGCTAAGCAGCTCCCCACGGTGTGATCCCTTAGCTATTATTCTGGCCGCTGCAGAGTCTCGGCGTAAGTTTAAGCGGCCCGCTTCCTCATTCATTGCCGCCTCTTTATCATGACCCGTGGCAGTATTCGCTTCGCTGATAAACGACCTCGCAACTAGCTGCCGGACAATGCGGAATTTGTTTTCAGAGAGTTTATCATATAACAATCCCTGGCTTGCACCTGATAACACCGTCTAGTTCTGATTTATTGCTTTGATTTATTGCTCCCCTTTCGTTCTTTGAGATATTTCCGTTTTTCGTTCTTGCGATAACATCAAGGATGGAAGAGCGCGGTTTTGAAATAATTTACTTTTAGAAAAAGTCGGTAAATTTGCTGAAGAAATAAATTAAAAGCGTTTTTCAAGAACCGTTAAATTTTTCAAAAAGTCTCTTTAGGGTTGTATTAAAATGTTTTACATTATGTTTATGAGAATTAAAAAATTCAAATAAAGGTTTTATTTAACTTATATAGGGCCAGTTTTTTAATCTTCCATCAAGCAAATTGATAATAGCATTTATAGTCGCCTATGTATAGTTGGACTACTATCCTTGACTTTGTGCCGTTTACCCACAACAGTTTTGAAACCAAGAGCAAACAGTACAGCGTCATCACTTCTCGTTTAAAAGTTAGTAAAAATCATCTACATCTATAGTGGGTGCAAAACAAGATTTGATACACGTTATCATAATTTTACGTCGACACGTTTAGACAGTGTTGCCGGACTTTTATAAGTTTACAAGATTTAAAGATCGATTCGAATAAAACTATCCAAAATAACTTATTTGAAGTGACATCAAAGTACTAACACAATATTTTTATTTTTTTTTTCCTTTTGGCTAAGAGTATAATAATATTTGCTTTTATTCGCTATAATTAGATTCATCTCTACTAGTTTCAGTTTCTTCATTGGGATTTATAATTATAGGTGCAATCTCTAGTGTATCCAACAATCTCTATCAAACCATTTAAAAATTTCCTCTTCAGTATGATGGATAGTTTTTTCACAAATTTCTGGTGTAATCGTTTCCAGAGCTTCAGACCACATATTTAAACAGTCTGTTTCAGTGGTTCCGTCTCTGCCAATGTGTCTGTTATAATATTGTTTTGATGTACCCCATATCAGTTCTATGGTATTGAAAATACAATGAAATGGGAATAAACGAAGCACTTTGTGTCCATATTGCTCGGCTAAATCGTCAGCCATATATGCTGGTGGTTTATTTCTTAAAATTAAATGATTATCCCAGGGAAATTTCCAAAGTTAAGTATAAAATTCAAAGTATTACTTTCATTTCTTACCTGTTAACCATTCTTTAATTTGTGGTTTGCTCCAACTTGTATTAGGTGTTTTATGGAGTAAAACACTGTGATATGGAGCATTGTCTATAACAATTATGCTGGGTTCTGTGAGATTAATTAACAGCTGGTTCTCAAACCACTTTAAAAAATTATCCTGATTCATTTCACCATGGTAATCGCTTCATTTGGTTTTTGAGGAAAATATTGCTTTCGCATCGTCAATAAACCCATTTTCATTCCCAGCATGGATTATGATATATTTACGAAAAATAAAATTTATTGTTGAACAGAAACATTTAAAATTACCATGTAAATAGGTACAGAGACATATACTATTAATTATACTAAAATATCCGGAGAGTTCTCCTTTTACCATCAACTTTAGTCGTTTTGACACACCTTTTATCATTATTTTGCCGTGAACGGTTTATGCTACCATTTTGAAATGTTGTACCTTAAAAATCTGACCCGTTTTACAGCAATATCAGAAAGCTCCATAAGCCCCCGTCTTGGTTCATCTTTTGAAACCAATTGCCTTTCATAAATTTGATAAAGACCTTCGAGAACCTTCAAATAGTGCCTTACTTATAATTCAGCTAGTAAAAAATTTGAAGTTACATTCTCTTCTGAAAACAAAAAAATAATATTATTTTTTCTGGTCTTTTTTCATACCGACGTTTCTTTGGAGGCGACTTTAATATTCCATGGTCTTTCACCGTTTTTGAAATACTGGAAACTGTAGCCATACTGAGGTTGAATGCAGCTGCCACACGCTAAAATAAAATGTTTTTCATTGAATTGGCTGTTACTTGATGGATATCCATAACTAAGTTAAATAAACACACAAATGTTTTCACGATATCCACAATGTACTTAAATAATATTTTGTCTAATATACTGTTTAAAACTTTTTACTAACCTCTCGAACAGCAGCAACAGGTATGAAAGGGCCACCATTGTCTCGTTCTCTTTCAAAAAAATTTATCAAAGAAGCTACCAGTTCTTTGCAGCGACTATTTAGTTGTTTTGGCACTGTTTCACTTATTACACTGTTTTTGTTCTTAAAAGAACATTTTTTTTATATTTCAAAATAACAACAAGAAAGAATAACACAAAAACCACAAACAAAATGACAAATACAAAACTAAATATACTAACCGGCGACAACGGCAACGACGCGACTTGTCAATCACGGCTACCAACTTTATGTAAACAAATTTAAGTATTTTATATTGATTTATTGGATGGAACATTTAATTTGAAAGTTGGAAACGATGCTTGGCAATTAAGACGAAATTAGTGACGTGAATCAAATTTTGTTTTGGACCAACTATAGTTCAGTCATTACGTCGGAAAAATCGGGTTAGAAAGGCAAATGAACAGAGAAAGCCAATTTTTGGATAATACGTAGGGAGGGCCTAGAAAAACTTAAGCTCAAATTATCGACCAAAATAACTTTGTGGGTTTTCCACCATCTTGAAAAAAGGATTAAAATCAGTTGAGATACGAAAACCTTAATGCAATATTTTTTTGTTGCTCTTTGTATGATCTACAATTAATGCCCCATAAATTTTTCACCTATCGAGCATGGTTATCGAGATATCCATATTAATTTAAAATTTCTTTTTTAACATATTGGCAATTTGGCCTTAGTTTTGAAATATTATATAAAGGCTTTAAAATTCTTTACAAAAAAATACTTAAAAGTTTCTTGATAGCAAATAAAAAAGTTTCTTTTTTTTAGTTACCTATATGCCATTTCATGGGTGTGGTTTTGGGGGTTTGTCGCAACTTTTTTCTTGACTTACTTTTTTGTTTGAATTGCTATAAAAAATGTTTTTTATAAAGAATTTTTAAGACATAGAATATTTCAAAACTTGTTTTGCGATATAAACTGAGGCCAAAATGCTAAAATTTCGAAAAAAAAATTTTTAAATGTATGTGGATATCTTGATAACGATGATCGATACGTAAAAAATTTGTATGACCTTAACTGTAGATCATAAAAAGAGCAACAAAAAAGTATTGAATAAAAATTTTCGTATCTCAATAGGGAACCGAATTATTATTGTTGCATAAGGATATTTATTAATTTAGTTGTAACTTAAAACATCTGAAATGTTGTTATGGAAATTTTTTAGAAAATGTTGTTGATTTTGTGACATAAAAAGAGTGTCAAGTGTGACATAAAAATTTTATATTGGTTTGTATTCGAAGCACTAATAAAACTATTTTTACTGTGGTTTCCACTTATTATTCAAGTAAATACAACATTTGGCGACCGTGACAGGACAATTCCTGATATAGAACTTGAATAATATGGAAAAATTAAAGAAAGTAAGATCAGTGCTCAGGCAGTCTTTTACAAAAGAATATGATAGTCTTCTGAAGAAGATTAATGAAAAGGATGTTACACATCATGAAATTATGGCTCTACTTAAAATTCTTGAAAATAAACATGAAGAAATGGTTAATTTGAACAAAGAGATATTTGAGATTTTACTTGAAGAAGATGTAAGTGAAGATGAATTATTAAATGAGACAAGTGAAACGGATTTTTATCTGAAAAGGTTTGTTCAAGTTAGAGAACAAATTTCTTTTTGAGTACTGTTAAATCAAACGACGATGGACAACTTGTAAGCCAGTCTTCTATTACGAAAAAATTCAGAATGCCTCAGATTGAATTGAAAAAATTTGGTGGTGATCTCTGCGACTGGATGCATTTTTGGGGACTATTTCGAAAAATTGATGAAGATCTATGTATATCCAATGAAGAAAAATTTAGTTATCTGTTACAATGTACAGAACCTGGATCCAGAGCAAGAAGAGTAGTAGAAAGTTTTCCACCCACTGAAGGAAACTATCCCAAAGCAGTTGAAGCTCTTAAAAGTAGGTTTGGCAGAGAAGAACTACTTATTGAAATGTATATTCGAAATTTGCTTGCTTTGGTAACCTCTCCTGTCCGTTCACTTTCGGAACTTTATGACAAACTTGAGTGTCAACTGAGAGCTTTAGAAACTCTTGGCATAAATACTGATAAGTATTCATCCATTTTATTTCCTTTGGTGGAGTCTTGTTTACCCGAAGGTCTACTGAAAATATGGCAGCGATCTTTCAGCTCTAATTCCGAAGCAAAACCACAAGATAGATTGGAACATTTGATTAATTTTATTCGTATCGAGGTAGAGAACGAAGAAAAAATGAACTTAGCCAAGACCGGTTCTGTAGTTATATCCACAAAGAAGGAACACAAAAAGCCATATTGTAATCAAGTTCCCACGGCAACAGGTTTAATAAGCACGTACGTATCCTTATGCATATTTTGTAATGTTAACAGTCACAGAAGTTGTAATTGTCCAAAAAGTTAAAAACATGACATTGGATGAAAGAAAGGATGTAGTAATTAAAGCAGGTGCTTGTTTTAATTGTCTAAAACCTGGTCATTTAAAAAATAAATGTAGAATATATATTAGGTGTGAAAAATGCAAACAAAAACATAATACTGTTCTATGCCCTAAAAGTAATGATTTTGAAATTGATAAAAAAGATTCGATTGTAGAAAATAATTTAACAAGTCTTAGTAATTTACCCAAAATTGTTTTGCAAACTTTTTAGTAATTTTGAGAAATGATATGGGCAAAGAAAAGAAGGTAAGAGTTTTATTAGATACTGGTTCACAAAGTTCATATATTTTACACAAAACAGCTGTTGAAATGAATTATAATATTATTTCCAATGAGACAATAATTCATTCTCTATTTGGGGGGCTCACAAGTAAAGAAAAAGAGCATTCTTTATACAAAGTTCACGTCAGTAATTTAAACAAAACTTATAATTGTACTTTTCAGTGTTTAAATCAACCAAAAATATGTGTCAATATTTATGGGGCCTCGCCAGATTCCTTGCAGAAAGAGTTGGATGAAGCAGGTATTGTTTTTATAGATGATCCATTTTCAGAAGTGGAACTATTGATTGGAGCTGATGTTATAGGAAAATTGTTAACTGGTAAAATTTTGCAGCTCTCTAGCAACTTAACCGCAGTGGAGACATACTTAGGCTGGAGTTTAATGGGCAAATATTTGTGTGATACCAGATCTGAAAATTTAGCATCAATGGTAACTTGTATGTTGGTTAATAATTCTAAAGTTAGTTATTTATGGGATCTAGAGCTTTTAGGAATTAGGGATCCTGTTGAACAGAAAACTAAAAAGGTCAGGGATGAAGAATTAATGAGAGATTTTTATGACCATGTATGTACGGATGAAAGTGGTAGGTATATTGTTGATCTACCTTGGATTGAAGGACATCCTAGCATTTCTTCTAATTATTATTTAGCACTTCGCAGATTGAATGGTACTATTAATAAATTAAAAAATAGTGGATATTTTTTTGAGTATGGAAAGGTGTTTGATGAATGGCTTGCAGAAGGCATCATTGAAAAAGTAGTTGAGGAGTCAACGTATAAAAGTGGTTATTATCTTCCACATAGGCCAGTTATCAAACTTAGCAGTCAAACTACAAAAATTAGGCCAGTTTTCGATGCTTCATCGCATGAAAAGGATTTCCCAAGTTTGAATGATTGTCTAGAAAAAGGTATCAATTTGATCGAACAGATTCCTACTATTTTATTTAGGTTCAGGATGCACGAAATTGGTGTTATTGCAGACATTAAAAAGGCCTTTCTTCAGATTGGTTTAAGTGAATATAATCGAGATTATTTAAAGTTTTTATGGGAAGATGAAGAAGGAAATTTGATTACATACAGACATTGTCGAGTCGTATTTGGTGTCACAAGCAGTCCGTTTTTGTTAGGAGGTGTTATTCAGTTTCATATTCAGAATATTTTGGGTGAATGTCAGAATGGTAAAAGTAAATATTCTGAAAACGTTGTGGAAAAGCTAAAAAGGAGTTTTTATGTAGATAATTGTGTAACTAGTGTCGAAAATCTACATGATCTTGAGAATTTTAGAAGGGAATCTACGGAATTAATGGCTGAGGCTAAGTTTGATTTACGTCTTTGGGAATACACTGATCCAGAAATTTCTAAATCTGATGGTCCCTGTTCGAGTGTTTTAGGTTTAGTTTGGGATAGAAAGAAGGATTGTTTATTTATTTCTTGTGATAATTTTAAACAGTTAGATTATAATAAGATAACGAAAAGGTTTTTATTATCAGTGACAAATAAAATATTTGATCCAATCGGTTTTATTTGTCCAGTAACACTTTGCCCGAAATTACTTTTACAAAGGTCTTGGGATTTAAAAAATTCAATGGGATGAGGAATTGCCAGAAGTTTTTAGAAAAGAGTTTGAGATTTGGGCAAAGGAATTGAAATTTTTATATCAGTTTCAAATTCCAAGGTCATTTTCTATAGTCGAAGGAAAAACAAAACTAAGTATGCATGTATTCTGTGATGCTAGTAAAAATGCATATGCATCTGTATGTTTTCTTCGAGTTGAACGCGATTCAGAAGTTTTTCTTCACTTCGTTCAAGCTAAAACTAGAGTTTCTCCTTTGAAAAAAATGACGATTCCGCGTTTGGAATTAATGGCTGCTCTAATAGGATCACGTTTAGCCCAGTCTATTTCAGATTCACATGCTTATATTCAGATAGAATATTTATTTTGGACGGATTCCTCTACGGTTCTTGCATGGATCCAGCGAAAAAGACAAGTGGTCTGTATTTGTTAGAAACAGAGTGGATGAGATTGTAAAAATTACATCACCGGATCAGTGGAGATATATTCCAGGTCATTTGAATCCAGCTGATTTGCCTTCACGTGGATGTTCCAGTAGCAAATTGCTAACATCAAAATGGTGGGAGGGTCCTGATTGGCTTAAAAGTCCTTCCTGTGTTTGGTTTTGTGATGAAGTAGAGTACGCCGAAACAGAAATTTTAGAAGAAAAAATAAAAGGTGTTGTGACTTGTTTTACAGTATCTGAAGTAGATTGGTGTTACAGATATTTCTCAAAATATAGCAAAATTGTGAGAATGGTGGCTTGGTTGAGACGTTTTATTTTTAATTGTAGAAATGGTGGAAAACGTAAGAAAGGAGAGATATCAGTTCAAGAATATATTGACAGTGAATTGTTGGTTCTTAAGTTTGTACAACAGGAAAGTTTTGAAAATTTGGATAAAAATAAGTCGATAAAATCTTTGTGCCCATTTAAAGACACACAAGGCATTATTAGAATTAAAACAAGACTTCTTAATCGCGATGATGATTTTGATTTCTTAACTCCAATTCTTTTGCCTTCCAATCATGTAGTGGTTAAAAGATTAATAATGGAGGAACATCAAAAAAATTGTCATGTAGGAGTGGTTGGTCTTTTAAGTTATTTGAGAGAACGCTTTTGGATATTGGGTGGTCGTAGAACGATTCGAAATGCTATTCGTGAATGTATTCCCTGTAAGAGATATTCATCAAAAAATATTGAGCCCATTCCCACGGCATTGCCTCAAAATAGAGTTCGTGACGCTTGTGCTTTTGATGTGACTGGTGTGGATCTTGCTGGGCCATTATTTTTAAGAGATAAAACAAAAGCTTGGATTGTTTTGTTCACCTGTGCAGTATATAGGGCAGTTCACATTGAGTTAGTAACTTCACTTTCTACAGAAGCTTTCTTACAAGCTCTTCGTAGATTTATTTCTAGACGAGGGAGACCAGTAACGATTTACAGTGACAATGGAAGGAATTTTGTTGGCGCTGCCAACTACTTTAAAAAATTGAATTGGGAGCAAATTAAAAAATTTTCAACACTGAATATTATTGACTGGAAATTTATTCCTCCGTCAGCTGCGTGGTGGGGAGGATTTTGGGAGCGTTTGGTTAGACTGTTGAAACAACTCTTAAGAAAGGTTCTTGGTAGGGCTTGTTTAAGTTATGAAGAGTTAACAACAGTTTTATGTGATTGCGAAAATATAATAAATAATCGTCCAATAACTTATGTATCTGATACGCTTGAGGAATATTCAGCATTAACGCCTGCCATGTTTGTTAGGGATATCAAAAGTAGTGGAATAGTAGATTGTGATAAAATAGATTCAAATTTTCTTTCTAGACGTGCAAAATATAGGAAAAACTTATCGGAGCAACTTAGAAAACGTTTCAGGTCTGAATATTTGGGTCAACTTAAAAACCTCAGAGATTATAAGAAAAACGTATACGAAGTAAAGGTTGGAGAGGTAGTATTGGTGGGGTCTGATAATATCAATCGACTTGATTGGTTGTTAGCTTTAGTAGTAGATATTTATCCAGGACGGGATGGAAAAGTACGATTGGTAAAACTCAAAACAAAAAATGGAGAATTACTAAGACCTGTTCAAAGAATTTATCCATTAGAAATATACAACTCAGATAATACTAAGAGTGTTTCAAAAAACATCGATGAAAAATGTCAACCTTCAAATGTGACAGATAATTTAATAGAGTCGTCCAATGTCACCACACGTAGTGGTCGAATTGTTAAAAAACCTGTTCGATTTAAGTAATATTGTTTTCAATTTTTGTGACAGTTAAAAATTGCAAAGGTGGGAGGATGTTGCATAAGGATATTTATTAATTTAGTTGTAACTTAAAACATCTGAAATGTTGTTATGGAAATTTTTTAGAAAATGTTGTTGATTTTGTGACATAAAAAAGAGTGTCAAGTGTGACATAAAAATTTTATATTGGTTTGTATTCGAAGCACTAATAAAACTATTTTTACTGTGGTTTCCACTTATTATTCAAGTAAATACAACAATTATGAAAAAACTGAATTTAAGCCTTTTTTAAGATGGCGGGAAACCCACAAGGTTATTTCGGTCGACAATTTGAACTTAAGCTGGTCTAGCCCTTCCCCACATCATATCCAAAATTTGGCTTTCTCGGTTCATTTGCATTTCCAAATGTATATAATAACTGGACTAATCGTATCTGCGAAAATATCAGTAGTGAGGGGAGAGATTCAATTCGGTGGTAAAGGGCTAAATTTGACTGACCACCGCAATGTTTTCTTTTTATGAATCAATGTCGGACAAAAAATATATATTTTTTCTCAAATATAAGGTAGTCAGTTAAAGTGTTTTTTGACATATTAAAAGGTCTGTAAGATAAATGGTTGGACATATCCGATACTATTTTCTCACCGGCCACACATTCAAATTTACAGTTTACACTTTATTTTGTCAAATATAACAAATAACTACAATATCCCTTCTGAATGTTAGCCAGATTCACATGTACGATTTTTCATAAATAGGTATTTTCACTAACAATTCAAAAAGGATATTGTGTTTATTTTTTATATTTGTGCAAAATAAAGGTAACCGTTCGACGAACTAACTAAACTATCTCCAACTAATTCACTAGTAATCTCAATCAATTAATTAAGGAAATTAGGTTACTTAATGATATCGAAAGGTAAATAATTTGCCGTATATGACAAAATTACCTGCATCCGCTGTAGCGATATAATCGACCAAAACGGAAGAGAAAACGAACATGGCGCCGACTCACAATCATAAATCACTGTTTTCAAGACTATCCGTGATTGCTATATGATCTAGGATATTTGTATAGCATTACACAACAAAAAATATACCAAATTTCCATTTCAATTTACGTATTGATTTAAAACAAGGAAATATAATTTGCTTTCCAGAATATTTTAGACAACTACTGCTAAAAATATTAAGAAATAGAGAACAAGGAGATTGCAGAGAAGATATAAAAAAAGGCAAAATTAAAACCATAGTCAAACAAACTTCAAAATGGAACAGCAGCAGAAAGACATTCGAAAAAACATTAAAAAACGATCAGGACTTTTCAAAAGACATAATACAAATTGAGAATATATCTACTTTTTCATCTGTAGTATACCCCATTTTGGTATGAATACTGACAGTTTATAATAAATTAATAATTATTTCATTTTGTAGTACCATACGCCATTATAGAACAAAACTACACTATGCTATATGGCTTGTCCAGTATAAATATAATTGCACGTCACAGCTGTCAGAACGGGACTATGTTGCCAAGCATTTAAAATAGTATTAGAATCTAATAAATGTCAAACGAAGTTACTCTAATATTCTTCTTTTTATTTGACTACAATACTATACCATTTTTGAACGCGGCAACAGAGCGCAATTTTGCCAACATCTAAAACATTTTAGCACGAGATGTATTCGTTTAAAGTTTATATTTTATTAGTCCAGGAGTTGTATTTGATATAAAAATAATTACGTAACCTTTCTTAAAGCATTTATTTATTATTTGTATTATTTGCGGCCTACGAATTTAAATATTTAGCAAATTTACAGTGAAAGAAAATACTGATTGACAGTAGCAAACGGACGAAGGAAGCCAAAGAACAGAGCGATTTTTTCACTTTGATGACGTGAACTTATAATTATACTGGACAAGCCATATATTTGTAATTAGGAAAAGCAGGGCTACTCAAAACTATAAAAAAATATAGGGTGTCCCATTTAAAATATTGAAGATGCATTTTATTGGGCACTCCATTTATACAAAATTCGGTCTGTTGCTACATTTTTGGTCGGTACAGATAAAATAATACAACTTTCTTTTGAAACTTTTTCTATTCTCGAAATTAAGGAAAATAAGTGGGGGTCAAAATATAATGAGAAACCCTGTACATCCTGTAATTTAATGGTTACATAAAATACAAGTAACAATGAAATAACATTGACTGGAATATATCACATAATAATTACATAGAGTATATGTAAAAAACAGGGAACAATTTATATAAATGTAAAGTAAATTTTACGTAACATGCCTTATTAGTTCCATACTTGGTCTAGCCTTAATACTACCTAAACAACATCCGGTACCTAGCTACAAACAAACAAAATGTAACTTAAATGACAATCTGAGGATGCTTCTTAGCGAAACGGCCGTCATTGTAATTTAAAACCTAATTTTTTCAAATAAACTTGGAAGTTACGTTCAAACGAAGAGTTTTTTATTATTCTTAATAAGATGGACTTCCAAAAAGTAAGGCTTAGTACAATAAATTTAATTACTTGGTGTTAATCAAAATTAATATTTTTTTAAACAAAATTGAAATTATTAAATGGCCATCATGACGACAAAAAAAGAGTTGTAATACTTCTTAGAATATCCTTAATAAAAATCGTGTGCGGCATGCTTTACAATGAAAAACATCTGCATTTCAATATTGTTTACTGTTTTGAAACAAATTATGAAAACGAACTTGCTGACAAAGAAAATAACTATTTGCTGAATAGGTACTTTTATCGATATCGTTTTATTTTTGTCACATTAACCTACTAAAATTTTATATCTCGTGTGTGTTCTTGATATGGTGTGTCCAAAAGTAGTGAAATCCGAAAATACCGGGCTAAAATCTAATGAAACGCCTAAACCTATTAAAGAACCTGACGGTATGGTTTCGATAGATTTGAACTCATCGAAAAATAAAAATGAAGGTAAGACAATTTTTATTTAATTTTATTGAAAAAAATGTATACATAGTATCCCACTAAATTTTCCCTATTGGATGATACTAGTAATTCAACATTTTTAAAAATTTTATTCGATTATAAGTTATATGTGCAAAAAATTATAGGTAGATACAAAAAATATATTTTACAAGATAGTGACAACGTTGAGCTTAAAATAAATAAAAAGAAAAAAATTTCCCCTGACGATAAGGTTACTCTTTATAAATCTTGATTTAAATTATTATTCTATTACATAAGAACGTTAAAATCTTATCGGTTTTGAATTGTGCCATGGATTTTTATCTCTCCCGTAATGAGAACAGTTTTTGTTAATTTCTTCTTGTAGTGTTTCTATATTAAAATGTTAGAAAATACTTTTTACAAGATTCCTTCCAGTGACGATGTAAGATTGAAGAGTATGGGTGAATCCGTTTCTTTATGATTCTGGAGGTACACATTAAAGTATCCAAGTATCATTGCATTATTATTATAATTATATTAACCTGCGTAAACCAGGAGGAGTGAAGTGAACCAGAACTTTTGCTATACTTTGTGTAAATACTAAGTTTGCACTTATATTTTTTAATACATTTATAATGTTTTTAAAGGTAGAATATATGTTTAAATCTTTTAGAAACCGATATGCATAATTTGTGTTACAATTTACATATAATACGTTCTTTATTGATCCTTTGATATAACTAGATATTTGTTTTATTAACTTTATAGGTTGTCTATATTTTTCTATTATTAATAGTAGATCTATCCATGTTGATGTATGCATAATTTCTCTAGGCTTTGCTTCTAAACTTTTTTCAGAATTGCTCTCAGTGATTCTGGATTATTTTCTTGAAATACTTTGTTAGATCTGAATATAACATTTTGTGTTGCACTGACATCTTATTGATAACACAAGATACATGTAGGAGCAGAGGTTTTACAGTTCCTTCCTTCGACCAAAGTATTCTTTTAACTTTTTTATTCTAGTAGGTTTCCCCCAACCCTCTCTTCTACATAGCTTTGTCTACATCTCTCTACGATCTTTTTGACCTGCATATTTTCCTTTTTGCCACAGGACTCTACTTGGTTATTTTTTGCATCTAAGTATCGTTCCTAGCTCTGCTCACTTATCCATACCATCTTAGTTGTTTTTCTTTGATAGTTGTTACTGGATTTTTTTCAGTATTTATTGAAATTCTGATTTCGATGTTTGAGATTCTGTCAGTTCTCGTTGTTCTACACCACCTTCTCCACAATTCCATTTCCGTGCCGTTGGTCTTTAGCTTAATTCTTTTATGTTTATGTTTTGGATGCATATAAGTCATCATACCAAGTCATCATTGTTTTTTAGATTCTTCTTTTCCATTCTTTTGTGATGTGCATATCCCACAATATCGATTTCAGATGTTTAGTAAAAATTGGATTTTCCAACATTATTTTTATTTTTTGGTTTCGTCGTCTATGTTGCCATATCCTGAGTTTTATCCTGCATAGAGTTTAAGCTATTCCTTTCGGTTTTACATAGTGCTAAATCCTAACCCTGTATATTTCTAACTGCGCAAGCAAATAATTGACATTAGAGGTTATTATTAACAAAATTTTTTGCTTTATTTTCTTTGACTTAAAATATTCCTAGATTTATTAAAAAAATATTGCACATTAATTTACTGTTATTTTTACAAATTACTCTTATTTACCTGGTTCCAAATGATAATTTACATAATTTTTTTATTGTGGTCATTAATTCAACTGTTACAAATAACAATTAAACTGTTAACAGACTGTGACTAAGACAATAGAATCTAAAAATTAAAAATATGTAGGTTGATCTATTAAAAAAACGAAGTTTCTGTCAATTTCTAACCAGTAAATCAGATATTATAGCATAACTAAGGAAAAGCCGTGTTTTGTTGATGTTTATTATAACTTAAATCGAAAATAAAAAAAATGTGGCATATACAATAAATGATAAATTTTAAGGTACAACGAACACTTATAAGCATATAGGTAGATAAAAGTCACATAAAAAAACCACCAACACTGAGGAATATTTGTGACATAAATCAAAAATTAAATTTTTGAACAGCTAGAAATAAGAAAACATGAATTTATTAATCATCCCACATTGGTATTTTTGATGAAATAATTTACACAACTATAATATATTATATCAATCACAGTAACATTTAAAAAATTAAATGCAATATAAACATCCAGTCCCTCACATAACAACTCAAATTAAGAAGTTATCAAGATATGGGTAGAGAAATATAAATTATAAAATAAAGGATATATAATGTAAAATATACAATTTAAGTTATTAAATTTAACATAGAGATATTTATCTCAGTAACAAAACTTCCACTTTTTATTAAAAAAATTGCTTTTTTAAATCAATGACGGCTTTTTTTCACTAAAATATTCAATATTCAGAAAACCAACACAAACAGATGTAACCATATCATATATCATTCAAATTATCCTAAAAAACATAAATTAACAGCTTATAATTCTATGATACATGGAGCATTTTCAATTCCAATGGACAAAAATAACTTTGATAAAGAAATTGAGATCATAAAACAAATAGCTAATTCTAGTGGTTATCCATTACATTTGATAAATAAATCATTTAATAAGAAACAACAGAAAATGTCACTAATATTTCCTAAACAAACTAAAGAAATTAAAAGGTATGAAAATATTACATATTGTGGAAGTATTTCCAATACAATTTCAAAAATAATATATTCGGCAACATCAGCATTTAAAACACAAAATAATGTTGGCACAAAATTATTAGGTAAATATAAAAACAAAATTACCTACATTAAAAAATCTGGTGTTTACAAAATTAATTGTCCAAAATGTAATGTTGTATATATAGGTCAAAGACAAAAAATAAGAGTATATAGATTACAACAACCAGATAAGTCAAACTATGCAAAACACCTACTTGAACATCTAGACTCACTCATACACACCAATGACATTATCTTGGAAGTTCTCCACTATTAAACTGCTTACTTTGATTGAGTCTTTAATTTTTATACATAGAAAAGAAAAAACAACTGTCATTAATTTAAATAGGCAATTTTTTTAATAAAAAGTGGAAGTTTTAATTTTAATGTTCTTGATAATATGTATACCTGTCATAAGTTCTATAAATTTTAAATTAAATAAGCTCATATTAGAAACCGCTTTTTATTTCTTCAGCCAAGTCAATGGTCTTATGGGGCCCTTTATATAATAAATTATTTCACTAACGATCAGCATGATCTATTTTTTTCTGGTTTAAATAGGGGTCTCTTAAAATAGAATGTAACTTCTAGTTGACAGTCTGATATCAAACACCTGTCGTTACGTAAATAAATTTAATGTTAATATAAAGTTGATAAATTAATAAATTTGTTTATGTCATACTAGTTCGTTATTGTGTTTTTATTGCTTAGTTACCAACTATCTAATGTCGTACTTTATGACCCGCACGGGCATAAAAAGAAATAATTTTTTATTTAACTTATTTAATAACCTTTACTAATTATAATTACAAACGGAATATATCGTAATATATGTAAATATTCTATGAACATTATTTTGACGAATTAACATAATATTGGCAGTTCTGAAAAGATCCTG
Organism: Ophraella communa; assembly: GCA_035357415.1. Classification (NCBI taxonomy): domain Eukaryota; kingdom Metazoa; phylum Arthropoda; class Insecta; order Coleoptera; family Chrysomelidae; genus Ophraella; species Ophraella communa. Next base: position 13,770,005 of record CM068994.1, on the reverse strand, counting down.
CAGCAAACGATTCATGTTTCATTTTTTGACTTCTTACTTTGACACATGTAACGATTATTGTGATTTTATGACATTTACGTCTGTCAACATTCACCTAGCAACGATATTGCCTACTATGAGAATGTTATTAATTTAAACCGGATTTTTAAAATCCTGATTTGTATTGGGATTGGATTGCAATAACGAACTAGTATGACATAAAAGTTTGTATTGTTTACTTCAATTGCATAATGTAGTCATTGTACATCTGTTTGCTGGACAGTAATAATACACATTAATCATAGCTGTCAGATGCCTCCTTGATTTTTTAATAATATTATATTGCTTTGCTAAAAACAATTGTTTTTGAAATTTTATTATTAAACCACTAAATATCTTCAATACAGTTCAGTATATATTTTAAAAATATACTTAGTGACAAAAATCCGAGCACCCAGTTTAAATGATTTTATTTTAATACAATTTGGTGAATTTATTTATTATACTGAAATAAACAATTTATAAAATTTTCATCCTTATCAGTTGAAGATTCCGATTTTGATACTGGTTTTTTTTTGAAATCTACTAACAATCCAAAAATGAACATTGTACCGTAGTAAAGATCCAAATTTTGCGGATTTTGGTAACGATGTCTAGGGTTCGGAGACCTGTACGATTTCGTCAACTTAGTAAGTTTGATAAGGGTCGTATAGTGGGACTTCGGGAAGCTGGATTTTCTTTTCGGGAAATTGCAGTTAGAGTGCAAAGAAGTGTAGATACCATGGTAAGGTGTTGTCAGGCATGGCTTCAAGAAGGCCGTACGCAAGGAGCAATGGGCTCTGGACGCCCTCGTAGAACAACAGACCGTGAAGATCGCCGTCTAAGATTATTGGCCTTAGGGGACCGATTTTTCACTACCAGGTGCATTGCAAATGAATGGTTTGCAGGACACGGAATATCTATTGGCATGCGAAGTGTTTACCGACGAATAAGACGTTTTGGCCTGTTTTCATATCGACCACACTGGGTCCTCCCTTTAACTCCAGAACACCGACGTAATCGCCTTGAGTGGTGCAGAGAACGGTCACTCTTGGATCAGGAATGGAACAGTATTTTCTTTAGAGTTTCGATTTTGTTTAGCCATGCACGATGGTCAAGCGAGGGTTAGAAGACGACGTGGTGAAAGGAGAAATCCACGGTTTTTTGTTGAAAGGCATGTTCATCAAACTGTTGGAGTTATGGTTTGGGATAGCTTATGGTTCGAGATCGATCACCTTTAATCTTCATGAACGCGCAGCATTATATCCAAGAAGTTTTAGAACCCTATCTTTTACCCTATCTTGACACCCTGGCAAATTCAACTGTCGCAAGAGTCACAATAGACTTCTTTCAACATAATGATGTCACATTGTTACCTTGGCCACCAAGATCTCCCGACTTATCCCCAATTGAGCACGTGTGCGATATTATGGGTAGGAGATTGCCCAATTTGCAACGTCTTCCTTAGACTCTAGAAGAACTTCGAGAGGAGTTGGTGGTGGCCTGGAATGAGATACCACCTGATCAGAAGCATGCTTAGGCGTGTTGGAGAATACGTAACACATCGGGGTGCATTCACACATTATTAAAGGTAAAAGGGCTTTAAAACAATGCAGTATTTTGAATTTTTTATCATTTACTTATTATGCTTCAGTAAGTACTTAGACATAATTTTATAAAAATAAAGTCATTTAAACTGGGTGTTCGAATTTTTATGTCACTTAGTATATTAATTAAGTGTGTTTTCCTAGGCCAGATTCAAACCCAAGATTTTAATTTACTAACGTTAAAATTTATATATTTTAATTTATTTTCCAGCAACTCTCATTAAAGCAAAATTAAAGAAGTCGAAAAAAATACTAATGATAGAGATTATTCTGGGACTATTTTTATTAAATATTACAGTATTTGGTTTGCTGATAATCTACAATAGAGGTATATATTAAAAAAATCAATCAACAATTGATTTTAAAAAATTGTTATTTTTAGGAATAAAAATCTTTAAAATAGATGAAGACATCGAAGAAAATTTTACAGAAAAACACACTTTAATCAAACAATGCTCAACAAAATACCCCACCAAACTTTGCTGTTTAATTTTTTTCAATCAAGATGCAGATTTCACAAACTTATGTCGACAAAAAAACTTAATTCAACTGGAAAATGACATTGATATTCGTAAACGAAGGGAAGCTACAATTCAAAATGGATACGAGTACCCGCCACTACCGCATGCAGAACCAATAAATCCTTACCAATCAATCTACTACCAATACACCCCTGATACAGATTATGAATATCCTGATTTCATTTTTTATCCCGAAGAATACGATTTTTCCTACAATCAACCCACAAAACAAGTAAGTAATAGCTACAGAGCTTCTAAGATTAAAGATGAAACCAAAAATATTGCTAATCATAGATCACAGTATGACAATAAAGATCTTACAATAAATAATTATAAACCAAAAGAAATAAAACCTATTAATGACAAAACTGAACCAGCAATTTCTACTGCGACAACAAAATATTTTACAAATAAAAAAACGCCCGAATCAAAGGTACCTTTAACTGTTACTACCCCAAAATCAACCAATATCAATGATAAAAGCAGATCAAGAACTAATGCCAATGACATTTTCACGATAAAAGAATTTAAATCTGAAAAATTAAGTAAAGAAACCAATAATGACAGTAACATAAAGCAAAAAGAAAATGAAGAAAATAAAGCAGCATTAAAGATAAGAAATAATTATGGTAGTAGCATAAAACAAAAAAATGATGAAGAATCAATCTACTACCAATACACTCCTGATGCAGATTACGAAAATCCTGTACAAGATTTTATATTTTATCCTGAAGAATACGATGTTTCTTACAGTCAACCTACAAAGCAAGTAAGTAACAACTACAGAGCTTCTAAGGTGAAAGACGAAACTAAAAATATTGTCAATCATAGATCACAGTATGAAAATAAAGATCTTACAATTAATAAAGATAAACAAAAAGAAATAAAGCCTATTAAGGACCAAACTGAACCAGCATCTTCTACTGCGACAACAAAATATTTTACAGATAAAAAAACGGTCGAGTCAAAGGGACCTTTATCTGTTACTACTCCAAAATCAACTCCTTCAGAAATATCGGTGATAAATCAAGCTAAATTTAACATCTCCAATATAAATGACGAGTTTAAAACTGAAAAGTTGAGTACAGAAACCAACAATGATAGTAACATGAACCAAATAGAAGGTGAAGAAAATAAAGCAGCATTGAGAACAAATAATAACGACGGTGGGAACATAAAACAAAAAGAAGATGAAGAAAATAGAGCAGCATTAAAGATGATAAATAATAGTGGTGGTAACATAAAACAAATAGAAGGTAAAGAAAATAAAGCAGCATTGGGTACAAGTAAAAACGATGGAAGTAATACAAAACAAAAAGAAGGGGAAGAAAATAAAGCAGAATTGAGAACCAGTAATAACGATGCTAGTGAGATGAAGCAAAAAGAAGAAGTAGAAAATAGAGCAGCGTTGAAAACAAGAATCAACTATGATGGTGACATCACGCAAAAAGAAGATGAAGAGAATAGAACAAAAATAGCCAGGAGTAGAGAAAAAAACGATGTGCCTTTGACCACAGTCGAAATGCAATCCACCCAACAAGCTACGTACAATCCTTGTTTCGTTGGTATGAGCCAGTACAGTACTCCATATAAATTAGTACCTACAGACAACAACCAACTCTTCCAAATAGTATCCAACGCAGTTCCAAAACTTTCCACGTACGTCGTAAATCCTCCTGTATATCCTTATGTTCAGTCTCCTTTCATGGTAACACAATCCGTTGTTCCATCTACCAATCAACCAAACGGTCCAATACAGGTTAACGGTCCAGGAGGTCAATATTACATCTGTAATCCCATTACCAACAACGCAGCCAATGTTGGTAGTATGAACATTGCAAATGTACCCGGAGTGGAGATACGAAGAGATGCTGCCAATTTACAAGACTTGTTAGGTGCAGTCTTTAACCCAGAAGATCATAAGTAAGTACAATGTTTTCAGTTTAAGAATAATGTAAAGTATAAGTTTGTATTTTAAGGAGTAAAGGTAGGTCCTACGATTCTGAAATTATTTGTCCTCTGGGACATGTAGCTTGTGCTGATAACAGCAAATGTATTTCAAAACATCAAGTTTGCGATAACGAAGCTAACTGTGCGGATGGAAGTGACGAAACTTCCTGCAGTTGTAAAGAGAGAGTTGGGAAGTTTAGAAACTGCGATGGGTACTTCGATTGCCCCAATGGAGAAGACGAACTCGGATGTTTTGGTAACTATACCTAACTAAATTTATAAATTAATCACATTGTCATGCCATATATTTTTATAGGTTGTGAAAAAGGAGAATTTAGTTGCGACGACTGGTCAAAATTTAGAAAAAGTACATGTATTCCCATCGAACAACGTTGTGATAATATCAGACAGTGTGAAATTACCGGCAAAGACGAAGAAGATTGTACAGTCCTTACTGACCGCATCGGAAAACATCCTCTCAACAAGATTTCTAATGCAGTTGGATTTCTTCACAGGAATTTTAAAGGCAAATGGTACCCCACCTGCTTTGGAAGCGAACTGTGGGCTATGGACGTTTGCAAAGTTGAATCTGGACCTCTTACAGTGTAAGTTTTTTATCTTATTTGAGCATCAGAAGATTCAGAAATAATCTGTTATTTTAACAGATTTCCTAAAACGCAAATGGTCATCAACAACGACGAATATGACGGTCCTTTTATCAATATCCTGCCAAATAAGGAAATTAGTTTGGTCGATATGTGCATTCAAGACAGAGCTGCCTTCGTGGAATGTCCGGCTTTATTCTGCGGTATGAGATTGTCCACAAATAATCCTTATAGAAAACAAGAAGTCGATACAAGCGCTGAACAAATTATCAACGAGCTCGAGAGAGCTTCTTATATGAGAAGTCAACAAAAAAATCTCGATGAAAAAGATCCAATTGTAGGAGACGGCAGAGTAGTTGGAGGAAAACCGAGTCAACCCACTGCATGGCCTTGGTTAGTATCTATTTACAGGAATGGAATTTTTCACTGTGGAGGTGTCTTAATTCACGAATCGTGGATTATTACTGCTGCGCATTGTACCGAAAAGTAAGTTAATTCTTAAAATACTTTTTATATGTTTCTTGTTTTATGTAATAGAATGTATGTTTAATTGATGTAATTCTCACCGTATACTCTTTGTTTTTTTATAAAAGAAACCATCACATGTCGCGTTGCTATCACACGAATTCAGTGAGTCACATTAAAGTTGTAATATCGCAGCGGATGCCATTTCTTTTAATGTCAATGTAACGTCCAACAATAGCCCATAAATTTAGGTTAATGTGCGTTCGGGCATCGGCATGCTTTCTTACTCGAAAACCTGCCATTAATATTAATACCAAGGTAATTGGTTATTCCAAGTTAGTTCCATGTATATTTTTATATAAAAAACGCTAGACCTTTTTATTAAAGCCACTTTACTCAAAAAATGTTAATACTGTATTAAAATACCAAAAACTTTACCAAATATCAAAAGATCTTTGTCACTAATAGCTATAATCATGAACGCTTTCCAACGACAGCACAACCAATTGTTCTTAGCTGCGAATACAGTTTTATTTTTTTTTAGATTTTGGCTGTACTACTACGAAATACAAGCTGGTATGTTAAGAAGATTCTCGTATGCTCCCATGGAGCAACACCGTTGGGCTGTCATCGTAGTCACTAACGAAAACTACGATCGAAGTTCGTTAAGAAATGACATCGCTCTAATGAAATTATCGGCGCCAGTCAGGTTTAACAGATACGTAAGACCTATTTGTTTACCATCGGAATTTACAGCAGGTCGAGAATTTTTCACTGGACCAGCTGCCGGGACAATCTGTACCACTGTCGGCTGGGGAGCCACCATCGAACACGGTTCTGATCGTAAGTCAAGCACTAGCACATACTAAATCACTTGTTAGCAGATTCCGATGTTGTTTTTCTTGGATTTCTATTAGCATATTGCTTTTTACATTTTTGTACAATGGTCAATTTTTATTTACAACCTTGTATGAAATGGTATTAAGAATTTAAAAATGTTACAGTTCTTACCTTTACTTCTATCCTCACTCACCACCCTCATTTCAGGTACAAAACCAAAAGATACTACATACTACTTAATTCTTAATTAGACGTTGTTATTTGTTAAGCCAATCTATAATGAAGTAATTTTTCACCAATCTAATCACTTTTAAAAATCATTGAAAAAACTCATATGCCAAAATTTGTATTTGTATTTTTTGTCGGGTTACTGTTCCTGAAGCTATTCTTGGATTTTCCATATTTACCTGCTAAAAAGAGATTGAGCTTATTGCCTTTTCCCTCAATCTACACCGACGATGTGAAACCTAGTAAGGTTAAGTTAGATTAGATTAGATATATATATAGAAACACCTTTTTAAAAATAAGACATTTTTTTCCACTCTCAACCCTAATCTCAACCTAAGATACCGCATGATAAAATGCTATGTTTAGAGTGTGCTGATGCACACGTTACGTCGTTTGGAAAGCTTTGAAATGTGGGTTTTTCGTCGCTAAAGGTTCCATGAATTGACCACGTCAGAAATGAAGAATTTCTGAGACCGTGAACTTATTGAAATCATCAAAAAACATAAAACTTCTTATCTGGGGCACATCTTTAGACATGAGAGATATAATTTTCTTCAGCTAATAATGGAGGGAAAAATAGAAGGTAAACGAGGTCCTGGCAGAAGACAAATGACTTGGGTGCGCAACATCAAAGAATTGACAGGTTTAGACCTTCAAAAACTAATAAGAAAAGCGCAGAATAGAGAAGAATTTGCAGTCATCGCCAACCTCCACTATATAGATTGATGTAAATTGTACAAACCAGTACGATTTCTTAGATCTTTTGTACATGACAATTTAGTTAAACTCTAGAACGCCAATACTTCTAGCGAAGCTAAGCAGCTTTTTAGAAGGTACATTCCTAATTTCAAAGGGAGTCAGAGAAACCCCTAGGAACTTAAGCCATTCGCATACTATATGTTCAGCAGTTTCTTCAGCGCTTTCGCAGAAACGACAGTTTTCCATTACTATGAGATGATATGTCAAAGGCCAGTGAGAAGACGTGCGGTTAACTTTATGTCTTTGAAGAAGGCTCTATGTTCTTTCAAGAGATGTATCTACAAATCTTTTAGCTTACCTCAATCCTAGCATATTCATTCAGTTAGGATCGTAGTCGATCATACTCCCAGAAACAAAATTCATTTTTGGAGTGGCTTTTTGTGAGATCACAAAATTGCTTTGGACCTGTTTTTTGCGAGTTAACCAGCTTCCTCATTACCTCTTATCCTTCCAGACACTATTGTGACCTTGTTGTTGTTGGAGTGTATCTCACTCCCGCTCCAGGCCTATTATCTATTTTGGAGCCACCACACGAGTGAGCCCTTTTCCTCTGGTTCAACCTCTCCAAAACTTATGGCGGTTTTTATAACCACTTCAATGGTAGATTTAAGGACGCTAGTGGATTTTTTTCGATAATCCTGAGAAGACCAACAAAATCATTTAAAAACGTATTTTACGAATAAATAGTGAAAGTTTAATTCAACCTTTTAGTTGTATACTGTTCTTAAAATCACCAGGTTTTAAATTTTGTATCTGTTGCAATCATAAGGTACTAGCTTAGCTGCTTCTTCTCTCATAATGCATCGCCCAGCATCGTCCCCAAGGCGATGATCCTCCTTAATGATCAATTCATATATCATATCAGTTGTCATGTTTTGTCAGAGTGATTCGTCTTTGACGGTTTTTTTTACAAATTTCTTCCAAAATTTCCGGCAAATGGCAAGTGGTTGTTTTTAATTCAGAATTGACGTCCTATGTTGCTCAAGCGGGACAGGGGTCACATGTACCATTTTGACGAAGAAACAGGCGAACACTGGACAACTGTTGTGGGGAATACAAAACAAATAACAATTTAACAAAACTTCTAATGTGTATTTCCAAAAACTGACAACTGTTTCAAAACTATTATTACGGTGTTGGCAAATTTTTGCTATTGGCATTAGTATTGCAACTTACAAAATATAAATAGTGGCCTTGTACTTTAATATTCTTGGTTGGTGTAGTTTTTATGAATCTTAAAATATTGCGGATTGCCACTTTTTTAATGTGTCGCAGTATTTGAATGGTTGTTGTTTTAAATGTTGTTATATCCCATATACTACAGTTGCATAAGTAAGCATGTGTTACAATCACTCAAAGATATTGTAAACACTAGAGGCCATAATATGAGAGTGATAGACTTATGGGGACCAGCATAACGAAACTTTGCTTTGGTTAGGACTACTGACAGTAGCGACGAAGTCCCAATTTCTAATTTTTTACAAAAAATATCAAGTTATAATTAAAAGAAAAAGTTCTGTATTATAGTATTCAATTTGACAGTGTTTGCAAATGTATATTATAATCATGGGTATAATATTTACATATTATCACAATGTAAATATTTACGTTTTATACTCCCTCTAGTGTTTACCAGCTCTTTGCGATCACTGTATCCGTAGAATCACTAGATCACTAGATTATATTTTATTCATTCTGTTGTGTATACCCGCATAAGCAATACTTGTTATTATATCAAAATATTTCACCCAAAGGCAACATCAGCATTTAAAACACAAAATAATGTTGGTTGGTGTTGGTGTTGGTGTTGTTAAATGTAAAAACAAAATTACCTAAATTAAAAATCTGGTGTTTACAAAATTAATTGTCCAAAATAGAATGCTTTATATATAGGTCAAACACAAGAAAAATAAAGGTCATATAGATTGCAACAAACAGTCCAACTATGCAAAACACTTACTTGAACATCCAGACTCGCTCATAAACACCAATGACATTCAAATACTATATTTGTGATAAAAACAAAATTTAGAATTCCTTGAAGAACTTGAAATAAAAAGACATCTAACAGATCCATAATTTAAAGTTGTTAATGAACAAAAAATCTTGTTCTTCACTATTAAACTTTTTACTTTGATTAAGTCTTCATTTTATACATAGATAAGACGTAATTGTAACACAAATATATTAAGTTATTGTAAAGATCAGTTTGATATACTTAGTTATTTTTGCTGGGTTTTCTATATCATTGCAGTGATTTTTGTTTTTAATAAATGGTGGAAGTTTAGTTCAAACATTTAGTTGTTTATTATTCTTAGTAAGATGGACTTTCACAGAGTAAGGGTTAGTACAATGAATTGAATTATTTTTTTTTATTTATTCAAATCTTTTTATTGCTGTTTTTATTATAAATTTAACTCAATTTTCTCTTCCCAAAATTCAATTGCACTTTTAGTTTTTTATCATTAAAAATTGTTTGTTTTTGTATTTTTAATATAATTTTACGTAACCCTCACAACTCTCGAGCATTATTATTTGTTACTACCAGAGTGCTTCCCAATTTTCTTGTATAAGAATTCCTATACAAGAATAGTATGTCATCGGCATTAACTATTATTGTACAATGGAGGAGATAGTACTCTTCCTCGTCAACAGCTCCTTACTGCCTTACCATTGCACACATTTCTATTGATCCTCTTTTTCTGATTTTTAGCTGACCATATGCGCGAGGTGGAGGTGCCAATTTTGGAACACTGTAAACACAGCGATGATCTAAGCGAAGAAGAAATTTGTGCAGGGCTATCGGAAGGTGGAAAAGACGCGTGTCAAGGTGACAGTGGTGGTCCACTGATGTGTAGAAATCCTAATAATCCCAACCAGTGGTATTTGGCCGGGGTTGTAAGTCACGGAGAAGGATGTGCCAGACCGGATGAACCTGGAGTGTACACCAAAGTTGGTAAATACGTTGGATGGATTTCAGAAAATATCGGTAATAATATTTTGATTTTTTTCTAATTCTTACAATACGTGAAACCGAACTTGTTTTACAGGAGGAGAAAAATTCATCACTAGATTCCCTCTACAGCATTGCCCCGGCTACATCTGCAAAACTTCGAAAACATGCCTCCCGAAAAAACGTCGTTGTGATAAAATAATAGATTGTTTATTTGGAGACGATGAAATTGATTGTACGACACCTATGCGCGACTTGTTTAAACATGCCAGAGAAAGCGAAAAGGAAGACGACAACAACGAAATAGATGATAAAATAAATAATGTGATAGAACAATTCGGCACATTTTTTAAAGGCAAAAGTGATAATAAAACAATACCTGTTACAGTAAACAATACTGATGATGTAAAAGAAGATAAAATGGCGTTTTTCACATGTAAAAGGTAGTTGTACGCATTATTAGCAATTTTACTAATACCTAAATAAACATTGTTATTTCAGTTTCCTTCAACTAATTCCCGCTGGAAAGAAATGTAACAAAATCGTTGATTGTGAAGATGGTACCGATGAGCTTAACTGCACATGTGCGGATTACGTAAAATCTATAAATCCCAATGCCATCTGTGACGGAGTATCAGATTGTTATGATCTATCAGACGAACAATGTGGTAAGTAATAACTAATTTTTACTAATCCTTTGAAACACGGTGATTTATAAAGGTAAGTACAAACCGACAACAATACGTTGGTGATAAAAAGGTTGTCAACATATATTCCTTCAACTAACCATGCGTTGATCGATACTCCGCAACATCCTGCGACAAGAAATTTGTTCACTGTTACTAGTATCCGTGTTTTCAATTTCTAATGAAAAATAAGTATGTTAGGTTAGGTTAGCGTAAGGCAAGTACCAATGGATGCTATTATCCACCCAGAGAAGCATTCTCCTGAAGGTAGCAGGAGCATATCGGACAGTCTCCACTGGGGCATTGGCAGTAATTTGTGGTATACCACCTCTAGACTTTCAAATAGAAGATAGATGCTGGCTCCACAGATAAGGAAGAGTTACTGACCCGGATAGGAAAAAGGAAATGTGAACAACTGCTCTGGCAGGGTAGATAGGGACACTATGAACAATGTAGGGCAATGGACCAAGATCCTTATTCCAAACCTCTGGATAGCTCCTGGATAAATTGCAGGTTTAGGAAAACTGTCTACTTTTTCACAGTTTTTGAGTGGACATGGGAACTTTCGCTTATATACCTAATAAGTGGTTTAAGAAGGAGGAGGAAAACTGCAGGTATTGCAATAGAGAAAAGCGTTACACAAACTTGCTTCTCTTGTTCTAAATGGAGAGACAAGACAGACTTGGTTGGGACGTCCGTGAAGAAACTATATTGTAACATGTCTATCGTTATGTCTTGCACTATTATCCGTCCGTAAATCATACCGCTATTATTAACGTTAAAACCGACCCCGTATCACTATTAACGCTACTGTACACGAGACACCCCTTATAGATGCGTAACTATATAGCTGCTTGAACGAGGCCAAACAAAAGACGCGCATCCCGCTTGCAATTGAATGTGTCGAACGCATCCCTTTTGACAAATGACACAAACACGATTTCCGTCTTGAGCGAGACTATATATAGACGAGTATGATAATTTTCTATTACTTCGTCTTGTGAACTTTCCTTTTTGGTTGTTGGAAGACACAACCCGCTAAGTCACCGCTAAGTTAGAGCCAAGCTACCGCTAAGTTATCGTTAAGTTGCCGCCAAGTTAGAGTTAGTTTGGAAGGTCCCCATGTGGAGATAGTCCCTCAAACAATTTGAAGCTGATGTTGAGGCCATAGAAGCCTAAATCTAAACCACTTTTGAGTCGTTAAGAAAACCACTACATATCAAGCTGCCAGAACCATTAAATAAACATCCAGAAACTTTCATCCCTAATTCTCTACGAAGAAGCTGAAGCCGCCGTTCTAGACAGTACAGAAACCTAAGTTAAGTCCACTTTTTATAATTCCTTTCTGTTCATTATCGGCAAGTACAGTTTCAATAAATAATCAATAGTTTTAAAAACCGTTTCATTTATATACCTTAGACTATAAGTCTTAGGGGTAGCGTGGTTGGTCTTTTGTTTTAAGTAGCTTCTTTATTTGTTGTTTAATTAAACTAATTACAAGGTGTTTCTATCTTTCTCACCATATTTTTGGGGAGTTTGTTTGCTTAATCGAAAGCGTACCAAAAGATAGTGGCGCCCCTATTATTTATACATCCCAATCCTTCCTATAGTGAGCATTAACTTGGAGTCGAACCACTCCTTGGAGAGGGTCTCAGTCGGGATCTCTTTTGGAGAGTTTTGTAGTTACAAATTGGCTCCCTGCCTTTTTGGGACTGTAAAGGTTACAAATTGGCGCCTTTTGGGAACTAATATTGTTACAATTTAAATGCTATGTTAACGGATGAGAAATGTTGGAATCTAGACATTACCTACATCACTAAAACTAAAGTCAATAAGAAGAAGAAGGAAGAAGAACGAATATTCCAGGTAAGTGACAGGGTTCAGTAGATAGGCAGCAACGAATCTTGAAGATATTTCTTAACAGACAGTTCCAAGATAAGTGGGCGTAAACGAGGTGGTTTTAGTGGGTTACCGTACTAGCAGTCAGGGCTGGGAATCCCACATCATTGGAGAAGAGGAAGAGGGGAACCTGACCCTATGTCCATAAATAATTTTTACCCGACAAAATAAAAGGTCAATATGAGGCAAGTTAGGTTAGCTGTAAGGTGTTTGACTTCAACTTGTCAACAACTACAATTTAAAAAGCAGCATTATACTTTCAATTATTTTTTGAGATCTTGATGGCTACCAAACGAGGAAGTTCTTCGAAATCAGATTTTGACAATATTACAAACTTGCTAAACCAGTTGCCACCATTCAAAAGTAATCGAGACAATCAAATGTCTCTATGACTAGTCTCAGTTCATAAGAACCTTCTCTACCACTACCTTCTTTTTCGCACGGTCAGCTATTGTGATACAATAATCACTAACACCAGCAGCAATCTGTTGGCCATAACCGTCAACGTGTTGTTGGTCGATTTCTACTTACCTTAACAGCATAACCACTTTTTGTTCATATAAAAGGTTTGGTGTAAAAAAAGAATTCTTTTTTTTGATAATTTTTTAATGTTGATTTTGTTTTAGTTAAATGTACCACAGATGAATATTATTGTCGGCTGAGTCAACAATGCATAGAATTGAATAAACGATGTGACAGAAAGCAGGATTGTTCCAGAGGCGAAGACGAATGGGATTGCGGTAATATATTTTAACATTTTACTTTTTCCTTTCAAATCCACTTTAAAAGCAACATAGTTTGTCCCAAGAATAGGATAGCTGTTTATATAGTGAGCCTATGGCAACGTTAGTATTTCCCGATCAAAACCATTATCATTTTTATACAAATAAATATAGACTGCAGACTTTGCATACACTTTTAAAAATTGTAGGTGAGAAAAGGAAGTATTTTAAAAACACACTGTAGTTTTTTTAAAGTGTGTATATTGATTACCTATTAATAAAAAACAACTTTAACAACTTTATTTTAATTGGTTGTTTATTCCATTTTAGAAGAAACTTAATATTTTAAAATTACTTCTTTATTTGAATCTACACTTGTTATTTTTACCAGCAAACTTCATCAGAACGTTTATAGTTAGTGTATAGTTAGTATATAGTTAGTGTAACATTTCGTCTTGACAAAAAGATGATACTACCAACTTATTTGTACTATTGATGTTGTGTTTTGTCACTGTGAAACGCTGATATAATGATTTTAATCGTCCTCGTAATTCGCTCAATCACGAATTTCGTGAAGGTCGTCCAAATTCAGTTATTGTTCCAGAAACTAATAATACTGCGCGCTAGTTGCACAATTTGCAAAAGTTACACCAGCGTATTGGTATAACATTTTGCATCCATGTAGTAGAAAAGAAGATTTTTTCTAGTTTAATCTTACACAATTTTCCATTGGCTTAATTGAATGCTAATACACGTCTATAAGCTCATCTCATTTCATTTCACATGTATCCATGACAACACGCATTTTAGAAAAAAGAAATAATGTCAAACAGAACTGTCACTGTTCTCAGTCGTTTTTAAAGTGAAGAAGGGTTAATCCTCGTTTTTGCAGTACAAAATATATCCTGAATGTTCGTTCAAATTATAAATTAACAAAAAAGTTAAGTGAAAGTGATGTTTTCCATTCTTTAATTTAGTAAGTCCAAATTCCTATTCAGTTTAAAAAATATCTACGCAATGTCTCAGTGAATGACAAAATTGTCAAATAATATAAATTTCATTCAAACATATTTCCGGTATTTGAAGCCGGTGGTCCTTCGTTTCATGTTATTTTTATATTTGATCTTCGTTTGTATACTCGTTAATACGAGTTTGCTTGTACATTTATAAATAAATGCAAAAATTATAATGTGGTCTTGATTGATGTCTACGATTCCAACAATCAGTGATTCAACCAGCTTAAGTAGTCCATTCGAAGGTGGGAAGAGTGATTAGCGGCTTAACCCGATGTTGAGGCTGATATGAATGTCTAGCCCCCAACAATACGTATGAGCCATAAGGTGAACAGTATTGTTAGTGAGAGTGTATTGGTGCTTCAAGATAAGCCAACAGCAACAAATCAATTTGATCGGTGAAACGTTGTTATAATGATTGATAAAGTAGAAGAGTCCTTATATACTTATATGTCGCAAGAGTCCTTATATCCTTACCAGCGTGCAATCCATGTCTGTAGAGTAAAGTAAGCTAAACTTAAGAACTTACAACGGTTGTTAACTGGCATACCAGGAGGTTATAAGGGTCAGGTAATAAAGGCAATAATGGTTCTTTTTCATAGATGGTATGTCTATTGTGGTAATATACTCTTTTGGGGTAGTGGATTGTCAAATAATATCTTGAAATCGATATTAAAATAGCCTACTTCGACATTAATAGATAGAATCCGCCGACAATACTATCAAATTAAGAATCAACAGGAATAGGGCAAAAATAAAAATGTTATTTTGTACTTTTTGAATATTGCGCCATTTCGAAAATTTCGTCGCAAGTGTATGTCATAGGTTCCACCCTTAGAACAAAAATATACAGGAAGGAGTATATGTAAAATGACCTTGAGTCTTCCGTTTCCATTGACGTACCAAAAAAAAATAAAAATTATATCAGGGTTTTTATTTTTAATAAATTTCAACCAATCAAGTGTGTGAATACAATTAGTGTTCTAAATAATTTAGTATTTATAAGAACCGAATGATGTGCCTATGCGCGCATTTTTGAAATTTATATTGCTTTGACAGTATACAGTAAACATAAACAATTAGTCATACTAGGAGCCCAGCATCAGTGATGTATCTGTATTGCAGATTGCATAAAATAGTAAAAACTTTCTTGTTAATTTTTTTGGCAAATTAGGCAAATAAAAATCATGCAATTATATGGAAAATTTTTTGCTCAATTAGAAATCCATTGAAATCAATTAATTTGTGGTCATCTGATTGAATACAACCAATAAAACCAACATTATACTGAAAACAGATCCCATGGGTTGTAATACTGATGAGAATATTAATGATAATATCTTGCAATGGTAGAAAATATGAATTAGTAGTGGAAATTCATCTTCATCAGTTATAGAAACTAACATGTCTGGATCTTCATTGAATTTTTCTAATTGTTCCTTTGTTAATTCCACATTTAAATAAATTGTTTCTGCTCTGTATTTTTTTCCATAACCAGCAAAAAATTTTCTATCCGAATAACCCTCGAACATTGATAAATGCTCAAAAAATTTTATAACAACTTTCTCAAGCTTGTTGCTCACAGGCGAAATCTGTTATAAATTTTTTTCGAACAATTATCAATGTCCTTGGGTTATTACTAGTAAGTCTAATTAGAAACATAAAACAAATAGTGTCAACATAGGAGTTACACACCCTATTGAATTATAATAAAGACGAACATAGGAATCCACCAGTCCATTACGGATCAATATCATATTGGGGAAAAGCCGTGGAGGAATGCGGCCTTGAATACAGACTAAACCAACACTGTATACTTAGCCTCGACTACTCTTTCTTAACCAAATAATCCAAATATAGATGACTTAGAACGTCTACTAAACGCTTTAAAACCACAAAATCAAAATCTCCACCGTGAACAGGAAATGAATGACAATATCTAGGGAACCTCTAGGACGCAAGCTGGCAATAACGCTGACGATAACACCATTATTTATCAAGTAATGTGTAAAATAGAATAAATACATAGCGAAGGTAATCTTAAAGAAGGTAATCTTAAAGAAGACATATGATAAGGTAAGGCCGCTACCATTTCAGGACACCTAAAACAAGTAATAAGGAAAAATAAAGACCTAAATATAGAATGCAAAACAGGAATTAACAAAACATGCCTTAAACCTGTGATGACAAACGTAGCGGAGACGAGCTCAGGAAATACCATAACCAAGAGACAATTAGGAACTAGTGAAATGAAAAGCCTCCGTGCATTATAGGGCTGGGACAAAGCTAAGAATACTCATATCAGAGAAAAATGGGGAGTCGGAGATGTCGTAAAATGGATAAGAACAAGAAAAAGTGCGGACAGCACATTCTGTCAGGCTGAGGATAAAACGGCGGAACAACTGGCAAGGACTTCATGGAAGCGTCGCCAACGACCCTGATGTGTTTCATCAGAGGTATAGGGCTGATGACTATAACCTAGGGGTGAGCCACACAAGATCCAACAGGTCGCAGTGGAAGGGACGTTGAACGACTCACATGAAACCTAACCTAAGAAGAAGTGCATGGATTGAACATATCAATAGGAAGACTGACATATACCCTTGCCAAAATAGCATGAAACTGAACACTGATGGGAAAACCACCTCCATGCAGACCACCAAAAATAAACGAATTGGCTTACTACATTAAAAGAAAGAAGAAAGAAGTTCTAGAAATTTAAACCTACAAACAAATTTTTTGGTATTATTTCTATTCAGATCAGCTTGATAGAACCAGAACGTTTTGTTTTAAGGTAGATTTTAGCACAGGATCGATGGTCTTGTTTTCTTTTTTGGTGACGTTATGTAATAATGGAGTCCTTGCCGCACCGTTGACAAATAAATCAGCGTCACGTCTTAATGGTAGATTACGTTATGGAATTACTCGAGAACCGAAAGTGATGTAGAGAAATTTATGGTTCGATTATATTGTCCGACATGTAGGTTATTACGGTTGATATATCTGCGATATCGCCGTATAAGAAAAATTGGTATCGTTAATTTCTTCGTCGGACGCAATTACTGGTCTTACCACTTTTGATATTAAAACTGCTTCGAATTTTGGTGCGAGGAGAGAAGCTCGTGTGTTGATTTATAATATCGACCGACTAATTCGCGTTTCGCAATTTGTCATTTAAATTCAGTTTTACCTGATTAATTTTTCAAAAAACATAATCATTAATTATACGTCTTGAAAGAAAAAAGTAGACGTTATTTACACCGTTTGACAAACGTGCGGATCCACGGGTTTTCATGTTAATTTTAAGTTTGTTTGATACCTTAAATAAAGTAGATTAAAACAAAAATTTCGCATTAATTCATTATTTTAAAAATCAAGAATTTAGTTCAAGAAATATTTCTTTTTCAATTCTATGTTTCGATGAATATTTTCGCTTTAAATTGAAAAGGTTATTATCTTTAACTAAAAATATTCTTAAGCATAATTATTTTCAGTTGACACTTAGAGGTTATAAGCCCATTATAATGTCGTCTTTATGTCTAGACGGTCTAGACATAAATTATTACAGTTCTGTGATCTGTTTATAGTTTTCTTTTAGTTAAACTAATTTTGCATTGTAAAAAATTATCTAGAATAATATATAAAGTTATTTGCATTTATAATCAGGAAAATTGAAATAATAAACATCCTTAGAATGTTATGTATTGTACCTTACATAATAAAACAGATAAACTTACTGCTAATCAATTATGGTAAAATTTAATGAACAGCCATAATAATTATACAATGAAAAATACTCGCCGGGTTGACGTTTGGCAAACGCACGCGTGCTAAGGGTGGTATAGGATTTTAGGTGTGTAGATACTAATCATTTAAATTTAGATGGTAAAAATAATATATTTACTTACAATAAAATAAAGAAATAATAATATGTATATATAAAATGAAAACTCTAGTAAACAGTTTAACAATGGAGTTATTGTAAATATCAGCACTATATAGGTTTTGCTTTTATATCATTATACTGATCTTAGAGGGAAATATATCCTTGATAATCCTTTTGATCTAATAATAAAGACTTAATATTATTACGCCTTATTACTTCTTTTCGAAACACTATTTAATCAACATCAACTTCGATGTCAACTGACGATTAGTTGAATGACTTGAGACAGCTGTAGTTTAAATAAAAATGTTAAAAACAATAAAAAGAATAGTAGAAGTATTGTTTGTACAACAGTTATTAGTTTAATATTCTTAATTCAATGGACTTCCATAAAGTAAGTGTTGTTACAGTAAATTTCACCAGATATAATGTCAATAATTTGTCATTTAAAATAAAAATTATTTAGACCAATTTGCCACTTTCATTAATTTATTTCATGCAATCTTCTTTTTCAGTTGCCTTAACCGATGGCCATTCCATCACCTTTGACGCCGATTCCCGTCCAAATTTAACAATGTCTGGTGTGATAACAGTCAACAGAAACGGCGTTTGGTTACCGTAC
This sequence comes from Ophraella communa, assembly GCA_035357415.1. Taxonomy (NCBI): domain Eukaryota; kingdom Metazoa; phylum Arthropoda; class Insecta; order Coleoptera; family Chrysomelidae; genus Ophraella; species Ophraella communa. Next base: position 13,751,231 of record CM068994.1, on the reverse strand, counting down.
TGTTTAAACACTACTCAAAAATCGGCCAGCATCGTAGCGACAGATACTTGCTACCTCTTAGGTTTCGAAGAATACCAAGCGTTCTACAAATCCCGATTAGAAAACAAACCGTTAATCGAATTCCAAAAAGAAACAACGTCGAAGACAAGTCAAGATAAAAATAACACTTGTGACGGATTGTACGTAAGATGTTCGAATGTCTCTTTGGATAGTTCGGTGCACGGCATTCGTGATAATGTAATTGAAGACGAAGTTGAACTTTATACCGCTCCGTGGAATGCCGTGATTTATTCTGATGGTATATATAGATGCATGGGCGCTATTTTAAATTCACTCTGGATTGTTACGTCTGTCAATTGTTCCCAACAGATTACAGAGTAAGTGATTTTCGCGTTCTTTATTTAGTCAGTAGCGTGTAAAGATTTATTTTGGGGTATATACCGCGGAAGCTGTAGTTTTATAGCTCGATTTACAAGATTCCTTTCAAAGTAAGAATCATAAACAACTAAACGTTTGGAGTAAACTTCCACGCTTAATTTTGAAAAAACAAAGTATAATTTTGTTGTAGCTAAACAGCTGTCATTGTATTATAATAGCTAATTTTAAAATTAAACGTGGAAGTCTAGTTCAAATGTTTAATTGTTTATTATTCTTAGTATGATGGACAGATTAAAGGTTAGTACAATAGATTTAAGATTTTTTTCAATAAAAGATGATTGTACATTTATAAATGAAGTAAGAATTTCAGTGGATACATTTTTTGATAAAAGAATAATTGCCGAATATTCAGAGAAAAGTGCATACTATGTACTATGTCAATAGTACATAAGCTAATGCCACTGATCAGGAAAAGTTATACCAGGAAATAAAAGCACAACTAGTTCTAGGACTACCCATAGACCGAATGGTCTATGGGTAGTCTATGGTGATAACAAAAAAGGAGGATTTTTTTTCAGACTGATATGGACTCTCCTTTTACTCTACTACTTAAAAACATTATCTTCTCCTAACCATACTCTCCACTGCCTTACTCACCTCCATCCAATCCCATTCCTATCATCAGCACTTTTTCATTCTTCCAGCATCTAAACGAGTATCCTACGTCATCCTCCATTTCTAACCTTTCACACTTTTGGGACACCAGATCGCCCTAAGATAAAGCAAACTAGCCTTGCTACACAGGCGGCTCCAAAAACAACGTTTGTATTCGGTGCAAAGCCAAGAACAGAAGTCCAACTTTACCTAGGGAAATACAAGATTGTTTTTCAAGCAGAAGATGCTTGAAACTAATTTCCCAAAAGGTGAAGAACGAGTCCATCGTAAGCCATTCTAATAGTCAAGCGGCTCTAGGGGCACTCAGTTCGATAGAATTCAAAGCTTGTATGGGGCAGTGTGTTTAAGCTCAATCAGATGGGAAGCTACAATATGCTAACACCTTTCTGGTTACCAGGGCACAAGGAATTCAGGGGCAATGGCAGGGCGGATAAGTAGACCCGGAAAGGTGCAAACACCCCATTGATAGAACCTGAACCCATCCTTGGAATCGCGGGTACACTTAAAAAATCAGCTATCAGGGAAATGAGTGCAATGAAAGTCTCTTAAATGGTGGGAAGGTACACCCACACACCTAGACAGAGACAGGCCTAACAGTTCATAAAGGGGAGTTCGGAAAACTTCACGACAGACCCACTGTCACAGGAAAGAAAGTCAGTAAGAATTATAGTAGGACTGTTAAGGGCACATGAGTATTGAGTATTATAGACCACACATAGATAAACTTGTGCAGGTCCCATCATCAGGAAGAGGAGGATACAGCTATTTAATTCTTATACCATTATGAATTCCTGACAAGACTGCGATTTCTAGAACTTGGGGAGGAAACACCGTAAGCAGCAGGGTACTATATGAAATGGCCACCATCAAGGCTGTTGAGCTTCATCAGAAGGATTTATGAAGATTTATTTTCAAGAACTGCAATTGACTAAATAAATCTCACTACATACTACTACTATATTTAATTAAAAAAAATGACTTACCCCCATGTGGAGGTGTAGAGTGGGCACATTAGTGGGAACATTGGTCACTGTATCAATAATAAAAATAAATGAAATCAGTGTAATTTACAAAATATTTCTCTAACCCAAGAAGATACAAGCTTTAGAGATCGTTTAATAATGGGATCTTATCCCATGATAACATTTTACGAATTATTAAAACTAAATATACTTTGAATACGCCTGGTTTTACTTCCTCGATGGCCTGGAAAACAAAATTTATTCTATGTTTTTTTACATGTTTCATTCTTTCTATTATAGTTTTAGAATTTGTCATGTACTTCTCTAGTTTAAATTATTTTGACTATATTATAAATTCCCTAACTTTGCTTAGATTCTTATTCTTTCAAGATTTCATTTTGGCATATTATTTCCTATGCAATAATATTATAAAATGTCTACGAGGTTTCAATAAATTAATTTTCTTTATGTGGTAGTTTCTCCATTTATCTCTGTCGAGATATTCTACCTAGTTGGTTTATTTCGAAACTCGTTACTCCTCGATTCTTGTTTTCAACTAGATCTTTTAGAATTATATCTCTAAATTACTGTCTTTGCTTATCCAGAAAATGTTTTTTTTTTAATTTCCTTCATAAATCAATTGGCTCTTGATAATTCATACTAAAGAAACATGGTTTAAGCATGTTTCTCTGTTAATTCTATTGAAATAATAACCAGATTTCTTTTTTGGATATTTTGATAAATAATGATTTGGTTAATGTTCTTTTTTGGTGTTTGTTATCTATAGAAACCCTTCTACCACTGATTGTCTGACAAAAATTCGCTTCTTTTATAAATATTTCTCCCTACCTTTGTCTCAAGATCCTTTTAATAGAGAGATTAATAAAATCAAACAGTTGGTAATCCAATGATTTTTATTGTAAATTCAGACTTTCTTTCAACTTTGTATACGACAATACTGCAATGTCATCAAAAAACTTTGTTGGTTTGTTATTGTATGTAGGAGATATTTCATATAAATTATCTAATGTTTCTAAGAAATATACCTAATATCAATTTTGCTTTTAAAACTAACAATTATATTTCTCGCTTAGTTAATACTAAATATCATACACCATTGCTACACAGATCTGGAGTTTACAAATTCTTGCTCGATATCAAACTTTTACATACATGTAATAAGGGCATTAGGTTGAATTTGTTAGAATCTTGGGAGATTAGATCTTGTTTATTGAACACCTCAGACTTTCGTCTTCTTTTTCTTAATGTTGATTAGTCCACTATCCACTATTGGCGATTACTTTCTGTTATATACTTTGATCACTTTGTGTTGTTTTTGTTCATAGCGAATTATGCATAACCTTATGCATCACTATGTACTCCTTTATTTAGTAATTCTGCAGTTATTAACTCAGTCTTACAACACTACTTCCCACTGTCAATTATTATTATTATTTCCTGTTCGATTTCTGCCATTAATTTTTCAGTTGTCTTTCTGTCTTCTTTATATTACCTATGGTTCTGTTCCCGACATGAGCGTCCGTTGCTGTTGTTGGTCTTTTGGTTGAATTTTATTCTAACCAACCCCCGAGCTTAGGGTTTCTATTTCCCCTTCCATTACTGTCCTTCAATTTCCCTTAATACTTCCGTCTTGGACTCTCCCAATTGTGGAGTTTTCTCTCTATATCTCCTCGAGTAATAATTTGTATATTTTTAGTTTGGAAACCCACTACGTGGTCGTTTTGTTAGGAAAAGGAAAAGCTGAACTTCCAGTGAGAGGTCCACACGAACAAACTCTGAGAATCGTCGAGAGTAAGCAAGTTCCAAACTCAGATATAGTTTTATTAAGAACCGAAAAAACAATTTTTTATAACAGATACATCAAACACCTTAGATTAAATTTAAGGTAAACAATTATTAATTTGGTATTTTTTAACTATGTTTACATAATTTTATCAATTTTTTAGAAGAGATGGTCAACGTAAGGAAAAATGTGTGGCTATTGGGTTGCATAATAACAAAGCCAAGTATGAATTTTTGTCCCCCATACAAAACTGCGATGTGGGCTTTAGATGTTTCGAAACAAAAATTAAAACAGACTGCGAGGTATCTCTTCACTAACGTAAGTTAATTTTAATGCTCTGATTATGATTTTTGACTATTTCTAGAGCAATGGCCCTTGGAGTGGTACTGTGATATGTGATTCTGGTAGCGGTTGGTACTCAGCTGCTGTATATTTCGAAAAAAATGGGTTATGCGGTATTTCCTCGGTAGAAAAATACACAAGTGTTCCGTTTCACAAGAGGGAAATACTAAAAATTATAGGTACAATATTTTCACCTTTTAAACCGACAAAAATAAATGATTTATATTTAACTTTTTCAAAATTGAATACTTTCTTTTAGAACAAGATATATCTGTAAACGTCGAACCCCCCAAGTGTGACGGATTTAGATGTTCTCTAGGAGAATGCATAAACAAAACAAAAACTTGTAACGGTGTACCGGATTGCAAAAACGGTGAAGACGAAGAATGGCATTTATGCTACGAAAATGAACGGCTGTGCCATCTAACGGGAGCATGCCGTAAGTAAACTTCAAATCTTTACAGTATTCTTTATAGATCACAGACTAACAGCTAAAGGAATCGTTAAGTATTATTTTATATATCATATTGTTGTCGCCAGATGGCCAATCTTCCTATAATATGATTTGTTAATGTTGAAGAAATCTTATGATATAATAATGTAGTTATACAAATTTAGAAATCACATCCCTTTTTTTAAATAAACTAAAAAATATATAAAATAAAATGACATTCCAATCTTCAAATAACAATAATAAATAAATCATATACAGGGTGTTTAAAAAAGGTAGCCCCATCCCTAGGATAGGTAAAAAACTAAAAAATAACTGGTATGCATAGTAAAAAATACTTTCAAAGTTAATGTTTGGGTAGCAGCTTAAGGTAACAAATAAATAGGTTATTATGTTCTACTTGGAATGACATTTTGAATACCTAACTTGAATTTTATTTTATATTCTCAATCTAATTTTATTCCTGTGCTTTTTTATTGGTTGATAATTAATATTTTTTTCTACTCCCGTACTATAATAATACACTTATATGTCCATAATCCGTTTCATAATGATATTCATTATAACACTAGTGTTATAATGGTTTTCATTAAGATACTGAACAATTGACTGCATACAACCTATATTTTACATTTAAGTAGGTATAAAGTAGGCGTCTCTCAAAAAGTGTTTGACAGTTCTAACCTATATTCCAAATTCATTAAATTTTCTTAAACAGCTAAACCAAGAGCTCTAATCTCCTTGAGCTAAACTTTAAAAATTAATAATTATATTATCAAAATGTCTGATATCAGCGATATAGAAGAATTACCCACATATATCGGAGAAGCAGAAATTGCAGTACAAAATATTTTGGCTCAAAAATCTAAGAAAGTGTGCGAAAAATTATATCAACGGTTTATGGACTGGAGGAGTACAAATTATGTTTCGACATTCTCCGAAAATGGTTTGATTGCTTATTTTCAAGAATTGATGGGAACTATGTATTTCCAATACAATATTGAACTCTATTGAGAGTAACAACAATGAAATAAATGTAAATATTCCTTCCACTTCCAGATCAGTGGGACCTGGAATAAACTTTTCAAACTGCACAATAAATAATCTTAATATTTTCAATTACACCTCAGGTAATACCATCAATTACAATTTTGTGAATTTTTTATAGAAATACGTGTACTGTTATTGTGTTCATTACAAATATAAATATAATATGTTTAGCTCTTGATTAATTATATCGGTCGTAGAAAAAAAAGCGTATGCAACTCTCATGTAATGGTTATTACATGATCGTTGCATAATATACTATTATCATTACTTACATTACATTAGCCTCGGTTATTGCTTGATAATTTTTAAATCAAAATATTTCGAAAACGGTATTGAATTTTACCAAGAGAACTTTTTTGGTGTAAACTTGAATGAGGTTTAAGTACTTGACAGGGGGGACCCAAAAAAGGGGAATATCGTCATAACTTCTTTATTTCTGATTATTTTAATACCAAATTTGAATCACAATCAAAGTATTCGCTATTGACCACAACGATTCTTCCACTGTTAAAAACAGTGTTTAAATTCACTCTTCGGGATGTTCTTGAAGCCTTCTAGCTTTTTTTTCACCCTTTCCACAGTGGCAAAATACATTTCCTTTCATATTCCTTTTGAGTCGAGAAAAAGTCACAGCAGGCTAGATCCGGTGATTACGGGAGGTGGACAATCGATATCACGGTGTTTTTGGTCAAAAATTCCTTCACAGAAAGGGCGGTGTGGGCCGGTGCGCTGTCATGATGGAAGACCCAGTCGCCTATCCTTTGCAATCAAAAAAACAAATGAGCATTTTGTTAGTATTTGATTTCACTTGGCGAGCATTTAGGAACGAGGAGAGCCAGTTGTCTTCCATTGGTTTGATAGCTGCTTTATTTCGGGGTCGTATTCACGATTCATCACCAGTATTCACCTAGGAAAAAAATCGGGGTCCTCTTCGAGCTGTTTTTGATGCTCAAAACATGCCTGAAATAGATGATCCCTTTACTCGTCTGTGACGCGGATGTTTTTTTAGTTTTAATATAGTTTTATAAATGGTTTAATTCTAGTAACTATAAAACCCTTTAGTTTTATGAAACACTGAAAGTTTCTTAGGTTTTTATGTGGACATCGTCATGACATTTTAGTTTTAATGTAGTTTTTAAAAAAAATCTTAATGTAAATATTAAAGCTTATCATTAAATCTATTTGATCTTAAGGTTATTTTGTCACTGAAGCGTAAACAATAAAACCATTTAATTTATTATAAATATGTAATAACAACCTTTTTAAATGTAATTATTAAACCATTTTAAAACCGATTGCTCTTAGTTAAGTAAGTTTGGTATCAGTTAAGGGTAATTGTATTTAAATTTGACAATAATAAAATTAAAATTCAACTAAGATGAATATGTTAATAAATTTTTAGAATGCAATTTTGACGAATTAAAATGCAAAAATGGTTTATGCGTATCCAAAAACACCTTCTGCGATAGAAACGACGACTGCGGGGACTTAAGTGATGAACCAGACGTATGCGATTGCAAATCTTACCTACAACTAACGAATCCCGAAAAAATATGTGACGGTATCGTCCATTGTTTGGATAGAACTGACGAAGATCCAGAAGTTTGTCCATGTAGAGCGGGTGGTTTTAACTGTTCAAAGTTAGTATTAATAAATAAAAGCCTATAAATGTCTAACTATTTTTAAATTTTAGTTCGAAATCTTGTATATCGAACGAAATGGTTTGCGATGGAACGCAGGATTGTCCAAAAGGAGAAGATGAAAAAATTTGTTATAAAATAGTAAATGAACGTAACGAATCGTAAGTACAAGTAGAGTATATTGTTTATGTATATTTAGGTGAAGGAATAAGGCAGTTACCTATAGGTATTTTTGACAAAAGGCCTCTTTTTTAAAATGCAAGCAAATTAAGATTAAGATCAAGCTAGTAGTTCGTATTATTTGCAGCCGAGACATTTTGGAAAAAACAAATTAGTGACTTTTTGAACAATTCCTTTCGATGTATGAAAACAAAGTTGATTTTAAACGTCCGGGAATATGGTCAAAAGATCTCCTTACGCGGAGGAGAAGGGGCTTAAGTATTTATGAGAGGGATTTTGTAACTTTTTCGGCCATTTTCTGGACGTTTTTAATCAAATCTTATTAAGACTGTTTTTCCGAATTTTAATGTTATAAGAGTTTCCTTCTATTCCGTAAAATATTATATCATTTTTAAAAACTTAGAATTATACAAGGATTGTTCTGAGTTCAACACTAGTTTGATACTGTGTACCATAGAGTTTGCTCCTCCCATGCGTCTACATATACCAAGAGTATTTGTAGTCTTTTGTGTGATTCTTTGGATTTTACGATTCCATTTTACCTTCTTGTCAAATATTATACTTAGAGGGTTTAGCCTGACAAGGATTGTTCTGAGTTCAACAGTAGTTTGATAAGGTTTGCATCTGTGTACCAAAAAGAGTTTGCTCCTTCTATCCGCCAAATTCCAGGGGTATTTGTAGTATTTGTGTGATTGGATTTGAGGATTACATTTTAGATTTGAGCAAATATTATACTTAGGGGAATTAGACTGACAAGGATTTTTCTGAGTTCAACAGTAGTTTGATTAGGTTTACATCTGTGTACCAAAAAGAGTTTGCTTCTTCTATCTGCCTTCATATTCCAAGGGTATTTGTATTATTTGTGTGATTTTTAGGATTTGACGATTACATTTTAGCTTTTGAGCAAATATGCTTAGGGGATTTAGACTGACAAGGATTGTTCTGAGTTCAACAGTAGCTTAATAAGGTTTATACTAAAAATGTTCCTCAGTTCCTCAAAATGGGTTGTTTTCAATCTTCTTGCTAATGTAACAACAAGTGGCAACTAAGATTATAAAATCAAAATGGAAATCAATATTTTCAGTCTAATTAATTGCATCAACTGCTTCTTGATTCTTCCTTGCATTTTAGGTTTGAAAGAAAATAATTATAGAAAAGCAGAAAAAATAAAAGAACTCTGGGAAAAATCTCAGTAAGATCCCCAGTTTTATAAAGTATGAGTACACGAATATAAGAAATAATAGTAAAGCTCACTTTGATATGTTATACTATAAGAAATAACAAACAAAAAGTAAAAAGGACTACCAATAAATCTTTAATCTAATCTATACCAACCAAAATTCAAAACACTCTGTGACCTTAAACAGTAATTGTTAGTCGAAATTTGGTAGTGGAGAGTGGCCCACAGTGAGACATGTTTCACAGTGAGACGCTTCAATTTTGAAAGAAACGGCAACATTGCAGCACGTGTCTATAGACCAGTTTTTATGATTGGGCTTGGTTCCATTCAATCGGGATATTTTCACAGGGGATGATTTTCTGGCTAGCAGTGTAACTGACAGACCATTAGATCCTTCCTCGGATCCTTCTACGTCTACAAATGCTACTTCACCGACTCCATTGGATCCCATTGAAAACCAAAGCTTCGTTGAAACTAATGATGCTACTCCGTCTACTTCTGTAGCTAATTGCTCTGATAATGACTCCCTCGAGGCCTTCTTCATAAAAAATGATTCTGGAGATCCATCGTCAAAATTTGGTGGTTTTCCTAAAGCTTCTGATAGGAAAAAAAAATCAAAAGAAGAAACGTGGAAGAAGCTTTATTCCGACGGACACTCCGGAAAAGTTAGAATTGGAAGCGAAAAGCGCTGAAACACGGAATGTTAAGGCAAATGTAGCTAAGAAAAAAATCGTTGTAGAATCAAGCTCCTCAAGTGAAGCGGATGAGGAAGAGTTGGGAAGTTCAGCACCAGAATACGATGAAACTATGGATGCCCATCTAACAGGATTTGAAGAATTTGATAGAAAGATCGTGATTATGTTCTTGTGAAGTTTCATGGAAAAAAGGCCACAAGATATTTTGTCCGTAGAATCTTAAGTGACATTCGTGTGGACTCTGAATATGATATAAGCTACCTAAGGAGAAGAGACAAGTCAAACAAGTTTTTATATCCAAATGTTCCAGAAATTGCAAGTGTCCTTTCACAAGACGTTTTTAAGATCCTTCCAAAGCCAACTTTATTTGGTAAAACTAAGAGACAGAACCAGTGCGTTATCTTCGAGGTTCATTTTGGACACTTAGATGTTCAATATTAGGTGTGTCTCACTCTACTCCATGTCAAGTCTCATAGTGGACCACCATGAGGTACATAGAGACAATTTGTATCACTATACTTGGAAGTGTGTATCTCATGAATTGATTTGTTTAATTTCAACTTTGGTTCTTTTTTTATTAAAGATATACTTAGCCGTCATTATGATGTTTTTATTTCGAATAAATTTAGTATGGGTTTACTAAAATAACCAAAATGCAAAAAAACCGTCTCACTGTGGACCAGTCTCCCCTACCTACGCCCAATTATACAATAATGAATCATATTTAATCAATCATATTTAAAAGATCGGCAACATAGAGTATGCATTAAGTATTGTTTTAAAAAAATTTCATCAAAGTTTTGGTTTGGTGGTCTAAATGTGGGTGTACCTCAAGTTAGCATTCTGTCCACTGGACAGAAAATAGATATTTTCTTCGGTACACGTACTATTTAATAGTAATTTTTTAGTTAATATGCTAATTCTGTAACCGTTGACTATATCGATACAGACAAACGACAATACCACCCCAAAAACACATCTAAAGCTTGTGTTGGTCTAGTGGCAAGTGTGTTTTATAACAGTAAAGTCATTGACTAAACAGGTTAGGTTTTGAATAAAAAAGTAAAAGTTTTATTACAAATGTATGTGTTTAGTGTTCTTAAAATAAACACTATGAAACGTATTACTATTTGAGAGCTAAAAAGTGGTTTATAAACAATAAGGCTTTCCAAATCACGTGACATAAAGATGGCGTCTGTGGGCAAACCTTAGAACATAACACTGTCAAACTCACAGACCACATATAATCAAAGTTTCATAAACCATTCTATACGTGGTTGTTGTCAGTCATCCCTGTTTGATTTACTTCCACAACCAACCACAAGGCATGTAACAGGCATTTTTTCAACTTATAACGTTAACAAGTCCAAAATATATATAATATCTATTTTATAAAGTCACAAAAACTATATTCTCAAAACAATAAAAACTTCTACACCAACTTAAATAAAGAAAGCACTATGACAACAATACAAAACAATACTATTGTTTGCCTACAGCCGCCATATTGAATAATTTTTGACAGGTCGTTGGAAAGCCTAATATACGTTACGATTTTTATTTATTGAAATTTTAATGATACTTTTCATGGGAAAAAAGACAAACCACAAAAAATTAAACAATATGATTAATATTATGTTATAATGATTAATTTCAGATATTTTCCTGTAGAATACCCTATTCTATATAAAAAACGTCATTAAATGCGAAAACTTGAACTGGAAATAATCATAATTTTGTTTACAGGACTAATGCCGGAGAATTAATTTCAAGGACGGGTGGCGTTTGGCATTCGGGATGTTTCCGCAACAACCACACCGAAGAAGAATTAGAATCGATGTGCCAGGATCTAGGATATTCCGGTGGAACCTCCATTCAAATGATACCGCCTAAAAATGTGGAAAACATTACAACTCTACGTCCGGAAATTGATGACTTCAAAATCGTTTGGTTGCGACGAAATTTAAACAAAAGATTTATGATGGGGTTACGAACGGGGAACGAACCTTACGTTAGTTTCGTCCCTGATGATAACTGTTACAAACTATACCTAGCTTGCCTCTAAATTGAATAAATAATTAAAAAAATACTTAAAATATGTGACTTTCGTTTTATTTTAAACTTAAACTGTTGTCTGAGTACTTTAGCTATAGATCAGAGGAGACGCAATGTTCCATTCATAAAACTCTGTTTGTTTTGTCGCAATTATTATAAGAGAGTGTCTATGAGTATGATAAAGAATACTAATCGATTCTCTTTGTTCCGTCCTCGTGCTGGCAACACTGTATAATTATTTAGGAGTTACGCTTGTAATCAATGGCGTGATATTTGTTAAAAATAGGAATACCTATCTTTGGTAATATTTAGTTATTTTTATGGGAATATTATATTTATGAATAGTTAACACTCAGTTTTTCGCTTAAATAATTATCGTTAATATTAATTTTACAAATAAAATTTATTGTACTAACCCTTACTTTTTGAAAGTCCATCTTACTAAGAATAATAAAGAACTCTTCGTTTTAACGCAACTTCCAGGTTTAATTCAAAAATTAGATTTTAAATTACAATGACAGCTGTTTCGCTAGGATTAGCGAAATATTCTAATATTCCTATTTTAGACTATTACCCGGAAAAATTCTAGTTTTTGTTCTTATCTGTTTAAAATATTTAGGGCCGCTAGATCAATCTCTTGGTAAGTTAATCATAAAATACCAAGGAGTTAAATTTAATCTCTTTGGTAAGCCTCTGTTAAAATCGAATTTGTTAGATCATTCTATGTTTATCCTTTTGGTACGACGTAATATAATTTCTATCAAAATTAAATGTTGGCAATTCTGTTTTGTAAGTGTTTTGTGTTTTATGCTGAGAGTGTTGTCAAAATTACCTATTGTAATTAATAATGGAAAATATTGAAAAAAAGAAAAAGGGTTCAAATTTTTGTTTAAATATTCAGACATTATTGAAAATAAAAAATCGGATGCTTTAACTTGGAAGCAGAAAGAGGCGTGCTGGCAAAAGATTGCTAATGATTTCAACAGTAAAACTGTAAAAAGTTTCAGATCTTTAAAAAGTTTAAAAACACATTACGATGGTTTTAAAAAATATTTAAGGAAAAAAATAGCGAGACAAAAATAAGAAATATTTAAGACAGGGGGTGGTCCTTGTCCAAAAACAGACCTTACTTCAAATGAATAGAAAATATATAGCCTTATAGCAGTTATAAAAAGAAAAAAAATTTCTCGATATTGTGGCAAAAGTTACAGTGCTGGCACAGTCAAAAAAAAGAATTAATTGACCTACAAGTGGAGGCTGTTAAGATGGTATTCAAGGACAAAGAGTACGAACTAAAATTGCAGAAGCTGCAAGATGATTTAAAAGGAGCAGATATGGACGTTGAAATAAAACGTAGAAATTAAAAAAAAACTCTTGCAACAAAACGAAGTGCAATTTTAATTTTTTTTTATTTAATTTTTTAATTTTTTTTCAGTTCTATTTTTTAGTGAATTAACATAGATGTTTGAATTACATAAATATTATTTTTTTAAATAAAGACCTTATAAAAAATCAAAATGGTTATTTATAATTTCGTCTCGATTGTTCTTGATTGGCAATTGGAACCACCTCGTTGATCAGATTTTCAATTTCTTCATCTACATATAATTCCTCCTCTTGCAGTTCTACAGCAAGATTATGTATAACAGCTGTTGCTACTATAATATCTTGAACTACAGACAAGAAAACACGGAATACCATTGCTAGAACTGGAAACCTTCGTTTCTCTATGCAATTTCGTGTTCTAGTCAGGGACTCATTATATAGCTGCTTTTTTCGTAAGATTGGATTTTCTAAAGGAGTCATTAGGTATTTTAGTGTTGGATAACTACTATAACCTATAATTAATGAATTGCCCATTCCTTCATCAAATCCTCTCTTTACGGCTGACTTTAGATATATTGTACTATCGTGGGTAGAACCTGGTCACCTTGCTACTACATTTCTTATTCTAAGGTTACTATCACTATCAATACTCCTGGAATTATCGGAATTTCGTCATCTTGGGGAATATTAATGTACTGTTCTCTTAATAAACAAATGGCTTGGGTATCTCTTCTTATAACATTTGTCATAGTGGTTGCATGTACCCCTCCAAAATCTCCAACTGCCATTAACATATTGCCAGTGGCATAAAACCGTAGTGTAATTAATAACTGTTGAAGTGGGGTTAAGCAATTGTTTCTGTAATTACAAAAAACTGAAGATTTTTAAAATATCACACATAAATCAGTATTACCTTCTTGTAGGAAAGCCTATAGTATTTTCAATTAATTGCAGTAGAGCATTTGCACTTTTTTGCTTAATCTAAGCCTAATTTTAAATTCACTGTCATCCCAAAAATTCATATGATCCGGTCTATCTCTTACAGTGTATGGCTTTCTTAAAAGAACCGCAAACAAATCTTCATTTTCATCGTCACTATCGCTATAGAAAATGTTAATATCTTGAATAATATCCATATCAATTTTTTTGAAGTTCACAAAAATGTCTCAATTATTAGAGATTAAGGTTATGAATCTCTTGGTATATATGTAACAATAAAAAAAAGTGGCTGGTAGCTTAACTTCTTGGTAAAGCCATTTATCCCCTTGGTAAATTATACCAGTACATTAATATAACCATTTTGACAATTACCAAGAGGTTATTTTTACCAACCACTTTACCAATCGATTGATCTAGCGGCCCTTAATTAAATGGCTTGTTGTGAACCCTGTTGTCAACCATGTGGTTTCAAATCACCATTTCCTCCACCTGTTTACCCACATGCAACCCACATGCGTAACGTGTCCACCCCCAATTTTGGCCCCAACTCATCCCGAACCAGTTAAACCGCTCATGTTACCGCAAGTTTGCGAAAATTATCCATCAATGCCTGACGAACAAGCTTAGGCTACTCGCTACATAAACTTTTATAATGCTTGCAATAAAGACCGGCATATATCGACACCCTCTAGCTGACCTCCAAAACAATTACCTCAAATTCACCCTCCTAAAAAGAATTCTTACAGAAGAAGAAATCAACCAACAAAAGGATGCCTAACCGTGTATCTTCCGTGTGATATGAAATTATATCCTCCATTTAATGGACATCTTTGTGGAGTTTGGTTGGCTGAAGTTCAAAAATGTCTTCCAAAGACTAAGAAGTTGTATAAATATACGCCCGGCCAGTGTATAAAACCTTGCGTTGTATACACAAACCAAATCCATAAACTTGTTGCTGCTACGATTGTCCTTGTAAGGCTCATTGTTGCGATCATCCCACAAGAATAACTCCAAAAAGACCTTGGAATGCGTTCTGTTCTCGATAAATTAAACTGTGCAGCTTTTAAAGCTAAAATGCCCTAAAAAGAATGTCGTGAAGATTTTTTTGCACTACGTAATTTTGTATCTGTTGTAAGCTGTTTTGGTAATTTTATAGTACAGGGTCATTTACATATTTGAATAAAACTTCACTCAGAAATCAGCTGTCATTGTAAGTTAAATTCTAATTTTTTGACATATACTTGGAGGTTGAGTTAAAACGAAAAGTTTTTTATTATTCTTTACAAATAAAATGTAATGTATTTTAATTTTTATCTCTTTATTATTAGATATTAAATAACCAAAAGGAAAAGAATAAACTATTATACTCAGGGTTTTGCGACTCCTTGATTTCACGATTGGATTAAATTTGAGGGGATGTATAGAATAGTTGAGGGATAGACAAGGTGTTTCATAAAAGGTGAAGTAGTTTTAAACATAACTTAATTGTCAGACTTAAAAATCATTCAATATTTCAAAAGAAAATCTTGGTAAAAATGAGCAAATCCAATGCTATTATTTTCATTTTTCTTATATTTATCAAGGAATGTTCAGCGAGGAACACAGAAAATTACCTGTCAGGTATGAAATGAAATGCTGATTGGCTTGGTAGTGGATTTGCACCTGTCTATTTCTATTAGTCATAATATCACTTGCATTCCCAGCCTAGAAGAGATACCCATATTTTTCTCCTATAAAAATTTGTTTAGGTATTTCTCCGTTGGTTGTTCTTGTTTTACGACTCAAAATACTAATCAAAAAATTTGAAAAAATTCGAGATTACCAACTAACGGAAAATTGCCATACCTGTTTATTTTGATATTGTAATCGCCATGTCTACGCCACTGGATGAAATTATTGAAAACAAACAAATATTTTAGCTTACTTGTGAAAAGAAACATTGGGGCTTAAATAGTCCGGTTTTTTGTACACTTGGCAATGACTAACCATTTCTTTCACTAAATTTTACTTAATATTACCTAAAATTTCGCCAGAAAACACCAATATAACTCCAAAATTTCGTTGCTATATTGGTTCGGCTACAATGCTTGAAATAATTAAAGAGACTGTGTTTAATTTCATAGTAATTTCATAGAGCAACTCATTTCGTAAAACTTGTATAATTCATAAAATATTAATATAAGATTATGGTCCCAAGATTTTTGCAAATGTAATCAACAAATACTATAGATGATTCAATAACAAACACAAATCTCTTATCTTAAATGGAAAGCAATCAACATCACAGCACAACAAATTTCAGTTGGTCATTTCAAGACGATACATTCAACCAGAAATAAGTAATGTTTGAGTAAGTAAAAAAATAATTCCGTCCCCTGTGATATTAGGTCTATGACTTTAACCCATTGCTTGCTCATAACTGGTTGCATAACTATTAGTTAAAGCAAGAAAAATAAAAGCGTCGCTTATGCAACACAAACAACACTGTAAATTATCCGACTCATCGGGTACTACTATTTTAAACGGTTTCTTAGGTCGATGAACGACCGGACCCAATTTAATTCTATTCTCGTCCAACAAGTTGACCAAATATGAATTTAAATAACTAGAATCATAAAGGACTAATTATAATTCTCGAGGATCGATCGAAATTACGGTAGTACCACCGGGCAAATATGACAAACAGACAACGTACAAGGAATTAAGCATCGGTTCATATATAATGGAATGTTGAATTTTTAATCTTGTGTTACCATATTGGAATTATGTCAAAATTTATCAAACATATGGTTGCATTAATGAAATAAAGTATAAAATGAAATACGTTGGAATTTTAAAACATGTACGTAATAGATATTTACGATACTAGTCTGGTAAGTATTTTATACAAAAGAACAGTGAAAAAATAAAATATTATTGTATTTATCGGCGTTTGCTATTTTTGAAACAAGCAGTTAATGCCAAGATTGCTGACATGTAGTAACCATAGAAATATATTACGATTGTTTTTAAGTATGTAATATGATATTTTCATATTGTCAGTGTTATTATCCAATTTTCATGAAAAGGTCAAGTTCAATTAATTACTGGGAACGAAAATATAACCGTTAATATTAATAAAGGCAATAAGTAAGTTCTGTTTATCGTTTTGCTGTTGAATTTCAATAAATGTATATTCATAGGTTTGAAACCTGAGTTTTTATTAGTTTCTAATATGTAGAAGCTTGTCAAGGTTAAATTTCATTACAGGATAGTAGCACGTAATGAAATATATTACTTGCTAATATCCTGAAATCAATACGTAATAAAAAAAATAGTATATTATTAATAGTATATATATTACTAATAATAACGTATGCGCATACTGTCAGACGCATGCTCTAATCTATAAACAATATTTCAAAATATGTCGGTTTGGAATGAACGCCAAAGTGTAGTTGTTTTTTAGTAATTAATTTAGTGTTACCAATCGGTTTCTCGCGTAATATGAATATATAGTGCATTCTAAAATTAAAAAGGTTTTGAAAATTGACCGAAGTGAAATTAAAGTTACAGAACAAGTAAAATGTATCTTCTTGTACGTTACGATTGAATCTACAAGTTGAAACACCTTTGTATTTTTAAAAAGTATCTCGGTAATAAAAATATTCTAAATGTTTAAATTATTAACTTTATTGCATAAAAATAACGTAAATCAGTCTGGAAAACGTAACTAAATACATTTATTATTATGACCTAATGAAATTGGTTGTAGTAACCTTTACTTTATAAAAGTCCATCTTACTAAGAACATTACAATAGAACTTTTTATGGAATAAAAAACCAAGTGTAGGAAAGTAGGATAGAGGATAGAGAATGAATCACGGTAGACAAAATAAGAAGAAATGGTCTGGCTGTAACTTTCACCTGAAACACTGCGGTCAGCTACTCCAAGCTTTTTCAAAATGCACTACAAAACGGATCCCAAAGGTTCATATTCTAGTTTGCGTTGACCATTTAGAATCATCAAGGTACCAGGTGATCGCCTTCTTGATATATTCAGGTTCACCTGTTTTAAATTTGCATGTATGTCGGTTCATATAATGCTATCAATGCTACTGTGTTCACTGGATTGACAGTTCCCATTTCATTTCAGTCTCTAGTCTACTATCCTGGCTTCAGCTAATTAGTGGACGGTGGCCATAAAAAGGGATAGAAATGAAAAGTTATTCGAGCGTGTCAGATATTCAGAGGGAATGTTAAGTAAACTCAAAAAAGTAACCTATTTAAAAGACTGACGATTTGGACGTGGTCGAAAGTCATGACAGATTTGTGAAAATGTAAAAAATGCGGTCAGATATTTATACAGGCGATTCAATTCGGTATCCTGACCGTTCTAAATGATAATTTGACAACAATGTGGAGGAATATTGTTTATCTGACCATTTGAAAAAAAAATATTACTTTTTTTATTTATTTATTCATTCGTCTTCAAAGTTGGCTTCCACTTGGTCAATTTGTTCGTCATCTTGTCTTTCTGTAAGCAGAAATGGTTATGAACTTTATAAGTAGAAACACCCCTGACGAAACAGATGTTAGCAAGCATTGGGCTATTTCTGGGGTAGTAGCCTGTCCAGTAGACATTTTATAGAGTTGGTCTTTATCTAGAGAATGGACTAGTAGTCTGTTCAATGCTATGCATGAAAGCTGGAATTTGATTCAGATGCTTTTTGAGTCTCTCTGGATGTAGGTCTGCGGCGGCGTCTTCATTACTGTTACTCATTCCAGCACGATTTAAAACATGTGAAATAATTCGAGTTCGAGCTCCGTGATTTCACGCCCAACGTTGTGTGGCAGAAATAGAGCTCATTATATTCACGATTCCCGTGAGCCGACGTGCTGCTTCACCATTGATGGTTTGCTCTAATTTACTAATAAGTAAATAAATGGTAACGATTTATAAAATCAATGAACATGGCATAAAATTGTGCCGTTTTACCGTGTCTGCTGTATATTGACCATATTTATAATTGGAGAAGAATTTGTGTTTCTGGATGCTGTACTTGAGGCGCGTCAATTTGATTCTGCGAGAAAACGGTGAGGTGTTCAATTACAGATTCTTGGACTGTTAAATTTTTGTTTTCCAAAAAAGAATGGAAGTGAAATTGTTGTCTTTTACACCTATTATAATTTTTTCCGGTAATAAAACCTGCCTTCAGCAATCCATTCTGATTCAGTCATGATATTGGTAAGTCCGCAATCTTCAATAAACGAGCCAACTGCTTAAAAAAAGCCATTTCGATATGAAAGTCATCCCCTATGTTAATAAAAATGTCAAATTTTGGATATTCTTGGGTTTTAATGCAATAACTCATTCGAGCTAATGCTAAATCATAGGTAATTTGAATGTATGGAGCTTTACATTAATTTGCAATCTCTTGACTCAATTCTAAAGTCTTCAAAACTGTAGAATGAGAATGAGAATGAGAAAATATGTATTTATAGGTTACTGTCACAATCCCCTATTGGAGTCTCCATATAAATGCGTAAATATTATAAAATTATGCAGATTTTAATAACACCAATGCCAAAAAAATATCAATTTATTATATGTTATATAAAGATCAGCACTAGTTTATATACAGTATGATGCAAATGTATGGAATAAATTCATTATTTCAGTAACAGACAACTTTTTAAAAAATCTTAAAACACGTCAATTTTAATTTTTGAATGGCATGGCCATCAACTGCTATAGATGTGTTAGACATTACATCATTAGTGATGGCGTAATGACGTCATCGGCGATTTTTTTAAATACAAACCGCGGTTACGTGACAGCTCATTTGAAAGGTCTCCTTATTGCCTTTGCAACAATGTAATCATTTGAATATTTATTTCTACAGGGTTAACCAAAATGATGAACTTTGTTAAGTAACATGGAATTACAATAAATATTCATTCACTGAACTAAAATACACTAAGGACCGCCAACAAAAAAAATACATTGATAATAACAATGCTACATTTGAAATTAATTATTGTATTTACAAAAATATTTAAATCAATATTGTCATAGACTCGTCTTTATTCGTCAATGATCTGTGAATCTATCAAATAATAGACGTCAAATTTTTACTCTTTGAGTTTTTTGCCGACATTAATAACAGTATTTACAAAAATGAAACTAACAGAAACACAACGAAAAGAGATTTTAACCATGATTGGTTATGGAGATAGAGTAAGGACTCAAGCAGAAGTTCGTAATTTATTTAATGCTAAATACCCCAATCGCGATCCAATTACTCAATCAACAGTAAGTAAAATTGAAAAAAAAATAGACAAACGTGCCGTGTTAAAGATCTTTCCAAAAGTAGTAGAACATCAATATCCGAATGAATGTTGTACTGGTGTTTCAAGAAAATCCTCATACCAGTTCTAGGCAGGTCGCACTAGATAATAATGTCCACCAATCAACTGTTGTAAGAGTGCTAAAACAGGAGAAGTGGCATCCATACAAAGTACATCTGGTCCAAAAGCTATTAGAAGATGACTTTGATAGAAGAATCGAATTCTGCGAAATCGTTATGGAACAATGTAACAGAGATCCGGGTTTCATACAAAAGGTACTTTTTTCAGATGAAGCGTCTTTTATGCTAAACGGTCACGTAAATCGCCAGACATGTCGATATTGTGCTAGTGAAAATCCACATTGGATGGAAGAGTATAGTACACAATATCCCGAGAAGGTGAATGTTTTGGCCGGCATTATAAATAATCAAATTGTAGGGCCATATTTTTTGAGGAAAACCTAAAACTAAACTAAAACAATAAAGTGATTTTCGATGATTAATATGATGTTTTTGTTTTCTAATCCCGATATATAAAAGGCAACCCTCGTATCTATGAAAATCCCTAAATAATAAGTTAATATTTTTAATTAAACACTAGAATAATTTGTTATTAAACGATTGTTTATTTATAATTTAGTTATAACCTCACGAACCAACAATGTAAGAACACTTTCTAGAACCTAAAAATTTTGTCAAAAATGTATATCTCTAGGTTACTGTACTAACCCACTGTCGGAGTCTCCCAGAAAAAACATAAAATAAATAAAAATAAAACACTGCACTTTAAAAGTATTTTATCTAAAGTCATTAACTTAAAAACGATGACCCATAACTTCGACAAATGTCAAGGCTATTTTTATTTTTTCTATACCGTTGAATTCCAAATAACTAAAAAAAGAAAATATAGTAGTCATCCTCCTTCCCGAAATACCGATGATGTTGGTATCGCACACCCAATCCGTACTCGCAATATAATGTTGGTCAGTTTATAATATATTTTATATGCGATAATGCATGCATACTTTCAATCCATCAAGGAAAACCGTACAGTTAACTGAATGTGAGAAAAGATGACTGCTAAATGTAAACTTAGCACAGGTACATTGATTTTTATTGGCTGATGAATTAAAGTTCAATATGGCTTGGTTTCTCTACGCGACTCAGTCACTAAGTATCACTACCTGCACTTCAATAGCGGTATGCAGGCTCGGATTCATTTAATTCCCCCACAGAAACTGATAAGCAGCAGCTCTCGGATTTTAAGTTTTAACATATAAATCTTGTTAACATCATTTAGAGTCAGTAACTAGTAAATCTTTCACTATTATTTTCGTGTTTTTTTAGTAATATTTTTTAAATATAAAGCTTTTACTAGTTTTATTATATTCCAGTAACAAGTCCATTGGTGATTTTGAAAGGAATAATTTTAAAGTATTCGAATTTCAGAGGATTGAGTTGTAGTAATCAGAAAATACCAGGCTACTGGAGAATACATTTTAAAATGTTTTTGTTATTTATTTTCGTTATTTAATAGAATTTTCTAAGTTTGTTAAATCAGCACAAATCTTCAAGTTTATCCGGATATTTGAAGATCAGTTTGTAGTTTCTAAATTTATTTTTTAATAATTCTTTGACAAAAAATTATTCTTTTAAAAAAAGTATAGTGAACCGTTTTGTGATAAAATAACTTTACAATGGCACTGGTTTGTCTCATTCAACGCAGTTTGGGGAATTCCAATTTCGAAGGTAACCTACCTGTAATCGTCGAACAAAGAGATTCCCAGTAAATTCGAGTAAGTGACACAAAAGTTATGTCAGCAAATCCGAAGTAACCTGACAAAACGTTTGGCTGGCCGTAAAAATCCTTTGTTAAATTTCGCCATTAATAATACGTAAAGTAGATAAATCAAATTTTAATATATAAATTCTTTTAAAAATCACAAAATATATAACAAAGTGGTACCTGGATACTATCATTCAATGAAATTAATTGTAGTAGTCTAGTTATAAAAACAATATTGTATTTTGGTATAGATTTATGTTGATGATGTGTTAGAAGGTTTTGTAGGTAGCGAAACGGCAGTTAGATATATTGTTTAATTATATTAATACGTTGCATCCTAAAATTAATTTTACTTTAGAAGTTGAAGAAAATAATTCAATTAATTTTCTAGGTTTAAGAATTGACAAAGTTAATAATTCATTAAATTATTCAACAGGCAGAAAACCAACACAAACAGATGTAACCATACCATATAATTCAAATCATCCTATATCACATAAATTAGCAGCTTATAACTCTATGATACATACAGCATTTTTAATTCCAATGAACAAAAATAATTTTAACAAAGAAAACAAATAGCAACATCTAATGGCTATCAAATACATTTGATAAATAAACTAATTAAAAAGGAAGACAAAAAGAATGTCTATAGAACTAATATTTCCAGAACAAACTAAAGAAATTAAAA
The DNA here is from genome assembly GCA_035357415.1 of Ophraella communa. Taxonomy (NCBI): domain Eukaryota; kingdom Metazoa; phylum Arthropoda; class Insecta; order Coleoptera; family Chrysomelidae; genus Ophraella; species Ophraella communa. The sequence continues at coordinate 13,728,748 of CM068994.1, read as the reverse complement.
GTTATAAAAATATTACATATTGTGCAGCATTAATATCATTTAAAACACAATGAGCCTATGCACTCATATTTGACATATATATGCAAATATTGCTTTGACAGTATACTGTAAACATAAACAATGAGTCATACTAGAAGCTTCAAGATGGCCGACTTCTGTCGCAAATTTTCCTTAACAGACTCCTTCCTGTTTCTTTTTGTTCTAAGTTCAAAACCCAAAATAATGTTGTCAAAAAATTGCTAAAAGTAAAAACAAAATTACCTAAATTAAAAAAAATCTGGGGTTTACAAAATTAATTGTCCAAAATGTAATGCGGTATATATATATATAGGTCAAACACAAAGAAATTTTGAAGTAAGATTTAATTAACACTTAAGAGCATATAGATTACAACAACCAGATAAGTCGAATTATGCAAAACAAAAGACATCTAGCAGATCAACAATTATTTAAAGTAGTTAATGAACAAATAAATCTTGGAAGTTCTCCACTATTAAACGGTTTACTTTGATTTAGGATATTTAGAATGCCAGAAATAATGTATAAAAAATGATAACTAAACTATCTTTTTAAAATCAACTTCCTGTGGCATGTTACTATTGTAGAGACACTAACATTAGAGGGATTCCCCAGCTATATGTATTATCTTTGTTTCTATAGTATTCTTTGTAAATTTATTTCATACCTTTCTCGGGAACATTTCAGACGAAACTTTTGTTTCGTATCTGTCACAAGTCTTTTGTCAATTATTTTCATTCATTTATTTTCAGCCCCTAACCTGTTATTCATAGGCAATAAAAATGTACCTGTTTATTTATTAGAATATTGTTGGAGTTTTATTTATTTATTTTGGTTTTTCCAGATTAAATATGCCATTAAAATTAATAAAAAATACAATATGTACAGGTGCGTTGTGGATTAGTTAGCAGGCAGTAACAAAATTAATAATATAAAATATTATAATATAAAGTATATAACCCATTTTAAATTTTCAAATATTTGCTTCTGGTTTACTACTACATTTTTCACTCCATTGACTTTACAGCATCCCTAAAGGCCTAGAGGCTATGTTAATTCTCACTGCATTGTAATATTACATAATGAGAAATACTGTAACTGGTGCAACAAACACAATATAATGAAAACCTGATGATTTGGTTGATTATCTAAGAATTACATTCGCATTCTTGAATCAAGCAATGGACACCAGAACGGCCGGTCAGGTAATTTGAACTAGAGCTGGATAGCTCATTGGGCGAATTTTTGATTATTCAAATTCCTTGGTAAAGCTTCAACTGTATGTTATGCTAAAATAGAACCTATAGATGTTATAGATGTCCAGTAGAGTTAAAGCTAGTTTGGGATAAGAAGTTACAAAAATCAGGGTTAATTTGATGTGGGTGCCAGATCACAAAGACATAATAGAAAATAAGGAAGCTTGCTTAGTGACCCACAAAAAAAGGGAGAATACGTCCAGGGCCCTTTTGTGGTCTCACAAAAAGCCACACAACACAGTATCTGGGATTAGGATCGACAGCGATCTCACTAGATGAATACGTCAGGATTTAGCAAATCTGTCAAAACTAGTTGATTTTTTTCACCAGTCTAATGTGACAATAACCCTGTTGTAATAATATCTTTATCACTACCTATTTGAAGGAAATTTTAAATAAGACAAAAGATTAATAAATTGAAAAGGAAATCCATCTCTCATCATCTTCTCATCATCATCTTTTATTACTTCGATTAAAAGATTAATAAATGAATTTTAAAATAGGTAGTAAAATATTTAAAGAAGAAAATTTAGTATTTCTTAAGACAAATTCATAAACAACGATTTGTGATAAAACATATTTGAACTAAAACTATTCATTCATACTCATTTCAGCTTTAATCTTATAATTAAAAGTTACAGAAGATAGAAAGAATAGGTAGATAAAAGGAATAATGTCTAAGGAAGAACATTTTAAGCAAAACATAGAAAGATTTTGATAAAAAATTATCAAACCATAAAAAAATGGATACCAATAGATGTAATAGGAATAAACTAATAGCCACAATTATTAAAAACTTTATATCTCTAACTTTAATTACAATTTTATTCTTATTATTAATCCATGGTGAAAAAAACCCCCAAATAAACAACTGTTTGTGTCGGTACGGTCCTGTCACAAGAACGGATAGACAAACTTGTTTCCTGCTCTTACCTGTCTTGAGGTGTAGAACGAACTTTCAGTCTTTGGTTAGAAGGTGAGGTTGACTCGTGAGTGCGCCGTGAGACAGTCGTTTTTCGTTTTAAGTCAGTTTTTTTTCTCAATTATTTACCACACGGTTACTCTGTTTTTCACATGGTGTTATTTTCCTAATTTCCTTGGGATATAAACTAAAGGTTTGTTCATTTATTATATAATAACATATAAGGTTTTGGTAAATGCCCTTACGGTACGTGAACACATACTCGAAGGTCAAACACAACTTTCTGTATGGTTATTCAAAGATAAGTTAAAAAATTTATTATAGGGTAGATATTAAGTAAACATATCGTGCTGCAGCCTTTTGGTTTAATTAGTTCTATAAACAAATTAAAGTTGTTTAAAAAATAACGGTAAGTTTGTAGCTGTAAACAGATAAGTTTATTCAAAAGGTAGATAATATTAATTATTAATTTTATATAAACTTAAATAATAAAGAGAAATTTATTAATTATTGTATTAGAAGTTTAATAATTGTTTTTACTTCTATTTTTGGGTATTGTCAAGAAACATTTATACATACTCTAATTATAAACAATTTAATGATTTGGTTATTTGATAAAACACTTCATTAGACATATTATAATAACTATGTGTAATTGTCATTTATTTATGAATGTAGAAAATATGCTCTAACTTCATGAACAATTTTCTTAAAAGTCGTTAATATATTATAAAATATAATTAATAATATTGCAACTTATTTAATCATTTCTATTTTAAATAAGCTGACGGAATTTAACAAGTTTTAATCAAACCATCAATCGAAGAATCACGAAAACATCCTTCATTTCTATTTTTATAGTGTTACTTATAAAAATTAAAAAAACAAAGTTTGGCATAAACATCCTTTATATATTTAACGACCAGTAAGGTTCAAGGACACATCTTTAGGTTTTGCCGAGGGTTTTGCAAACTTTATTTTGTATGAGAATAAGAAATTTACGGAATGAGATATAGTTTGTGTTGGTTGAAGAACACATTATGCAATTTTTCAATACCTATTGACTTGTACACGTAGTAAAATTTCCAGACAAATGTTTTTAAACGGTTTTAATCCATTCAATTGGAAACAGTTTAATTTTTCTAAATGCATAAAAAATTAAATTGGCAATTTTGAAGATAATCACGCAAGAAAAATTGAAAAAATTTCTCCTAATTTAAATGTTCAGCTACCTAAGCCGAAAGGTATGTGAATTCTTCAGAAACACTTATACATTCCGAAGACATCTCGCTTAAGTTTAACAACCTTCTTTAGTCGCACTGACCTGAATTAGCGGATTCTCTTGCAAGTTTCGCCAACAATACACTTTTTATTAACTAAATAAAAATTATCGATATCCAAACAAATTTGAAATAAAGCGGAAGAGAAATATTGAAATTTTGTTACAAATATTATTTTTTATTACAATTTAGCGTTGCTCAAAACTGTGCTCTTTTATTTAACTGTTTCTAACATTTTTTGGACAATATTAAGTAAACAATGTATTTATTCATTTTTTAATTAGAACGAATGACGCGATTTTAATGAAGCCACGTTGTCGATGAAACGGTTAACTGTAGATCGTCCTACAAACAACAAACATTAAATTTACACCACGAACATGAATTTGTGCTTTGACGAACTAGTTACTATAATTATATTGAACAAATTATGGTAACCAGAGTAGCCATACACACAATAAAACATTTAGAAACTTTTTTCAATCAAACGGTTCAGGACGCATTCAATTAACATCACACTATCTGCCCTACATGTTAATTATGTCAAAGAAATCAACATTTATCTAACTTTGAACAAGTTCTTTAATCAGTGGTAACTATTTTTCCAGTATAGGTTAATGATGAAGTATAGCTAAATGTTTTTTTCCCACATTTTATCTTTCAGAATGTTTCAAAATTGCGTAACTCACAATAGTCTAGGAAGAAAAAACAGGGTAAATGGGTGCATCGCAACTTCGGTACCGTCAACTGACCTTTGCATACCTGACCCAAAGAATTTTAATCCCCTGTCGTAATTGCGGTACAGACTAATTTTTCCATGGGTAAAAGGGTAGGTGGTACCTAGGAGCATCGCTAGGGGCATTTAAATCTGTTTAGAGCAAGTAGTCTCACTTATCAATTATCTATTGATTGAAAGTGTTTACTATTTTACGAGATCAAAATGAAGCGAATCCTAAGCGAGCGAGGAAAAATATTAGTTTGTTTTGAGGATAGGTTAGGGTTAGGTTAGGTTAGGGTTAGGGTTAGGTTAGGTTAATTAACAATTATATAGATACTTATATATGTGACTATATAAAATTATCTTATAAATTATATTTAGTAAAATATTTTTAGTCTTTTATTTCATTGGGATATACTAATACGTATAAAATATCTCTGTATTTTGCCGTACCGCAATTACGAAAGGAAGAGGTCAACTTAATTTGTATAATTGGTACCGCAATTACGGTGTGCCCGGGTAAAGATTCAATTTGGATAAAATCAAATGCATAAAAATTCTAGGACAAAGTTTTAGTCATCAGTAAGGGAATGAAATAATAAAAGTAAATATTATAGGTATCCATTTATATGATACTTTTACAATAAGTTTAATAATATCTAAGTAATTTAACGCACTTTAATATGTTCGGTGGATTGTGGTGGCCATGTTCCTCAAAATTTGATTTTATTATTCTCCCTGGACTTCCTATGTGTACCTATGTGTATATTTAACAATAATTGTGATTGTTGCGCATAGTAAATATGGAGCGAACAATAGAGACAGCATTCCCGTTTACTGCGCACAAAAGAAAAATATAGATACAGATAGTTTTTGTCATAACTAACAATATATCCATATACTTTAAAAGCTTTGAAAACTTTACAGTAATATGTTCAAGAACGGAAAAAGGTTTATAAAAAATATTCCAAAATTTTTCATTTTCTTCAACCACACACACACTCTCCAAATCCACCCCTTCTAGAATGCATTCCTCTAAAAGTAATAAATTTCGGGCATTCACCCTCCATCTCATCCGATGGGACCCGTAGTACTCGGACTTCTGCTGGCCCTTTCCACTAGCGTGGTTTAGAGATAGTTTCATTTTCTTGTCTGTGAGGGAATGGTGCTGTGCCCCTCTATCCTCCAGTCTTTATTTTATTGACTCCTCGAGTGTATGATTTACGTTGCCTCTAAGAAGTTGCATCCTTAGCCGACTGACTGCTACTGAAGATTACCTTAAAGCATGGATCCGCTTGCTAAAGCTGTCCTTATTAGGATCCCTCCCATTTTTTATGGATGAGTGGAATCATTCTTTTGCCCATCTTGCTCCTTTATGGTTTCCTGAAGCTTAGTAAGAACTTTGCATTTTTTTCATGTTCTTCGATTATTCTTTTCTGGTTTTATACATTTGCGTAGCTTCCTTGCGGCTGGTATCGGTTTCTTCTTCGGTGCTTTTCGGACTTCCTTTATAGCTGGCAGGGTTAGGTTCTATGTAAGTGGTCGTTCAACGTCCCTTCCACTGACAACTAAAAGATCTATTGTGGCTCGCCCCTATAGGTTATAGATGTTTTATCAGCCCTATGCCTCTGAGGAAGCCGTTGGTGACACTTCCATAAAGTTCTAGGGCTCGAGTTGATGCAGACCAAATCTATTGATCCTTAGTCTCTAGAGCTCTCTGCAGTTGTTTCATCCGCATCTGAGAGAATCTGCAGTCCGCACTCTCTACCAGTCCAATTGGTTTCATATGCCTATAAAGGCGACTGTGTCCGGTCAGTAGTCGAATCATAATTAGTAGTTCCTGTCTGCTCATGTTCAGCAGCTCTTGAGACCTCTTATAAATGCCTTTGAGTGTCTTGAACCCTCTAGCTCGAATCAGTAAGAACGTTTCCTCCGATCTACCCAGTTTGATATACCTAGGAATGGCTCTGGGTCTATAAATATTCCTTCAGCACCTTTTTTGGTAGTTCAGCCCAATAGAGGGTAGGTATGCCCAGGTTTGCAGTAAGGTTACTTTGTTATTTGCCCCTGTCTAGCTGGCAGGGGGTTTTCCTTGGCAGTTGGCGCATGTTGCGGGTGGACAGTTCGGTCTTTCGCATTCGCCTGATCGCTGTTCTCCTCCGCATCTGACACATCTTGTTTCCATGTGTCATGTCGACTGTCTGTGGTTATATGCTTGGCCTTCTGCCTCCTTGTAGAGCTTCTTCTTTTATTTTTGCACTGACTACATACTCCTCGACGTGCTTCATGTGCTCTTGGTCTTCTTTGCGATATTTTACGACGAATATCACCAGCTTTGTTTAATATCCAAATCTGGAGTGTAGTTACGTAATTATTATTACCCACACTTTTTGGTCAGTTAGTTTTTCTTTTTTTTTACGTCAGCTGCTAGTTCTTTTATTAATACTTTGGTGTTTTTCTCTGTTGGGTCCATAAATGTATACCAGTTTATGTCCGTTTTTTCAAACGTTTTAACTTGTTGCAGTACATATATGAGTATATATAAATAAATATGTTTTATAATATTGTGCTTCCTTGAATAACGTACAACCTTGTTTTTAATGGAATAAGGATCTAATCGGTTGTGTGCAGGTTTTAATGACATCTGTAAAACGAGACAATTTTTAAATATATTTTTAAGTTATGTGCATAACAATATCTGGTACAAATATTGTTATAAATAACCAATATAAATAACTGTCCTTATTTTTTTTATTTTATTTGATGTATTTTTATCTTACCATAAGGAATTTAGACATCATGCTACTTTCCGACCCTGCTTGATTCAGTTTTTAATTTCAGTTTCTTCTTAACCGTTATAAAAGATCGTAGGTAATACTGTTGTAATGCTTCCCATAATTTAAATTGTGATGTGCCTTTTCTAAATCGACAAGGGTCAGAATGCCCAGCCTTGCAAAATTCTAGGGCTAGATACCTAGGAGCACATGAAATAGAGGAAGGGGATCTACCTGATTTGAAGCCCGACGATGTCCTAAACTTCCTCTGGAAAATAGGACTCGAAGAGCTGCTATAGGTCTGAGGAAATATCAGAACATGGCAAGTAAGGGGGGACACAATAGATCCTATAGGTCGCACTGTAATTATCACCCCTAACTCATACATACATACATAAATATATACATACATACAAGGTTAGATGTACTTCAGACCCAACTGCTTTACTTTCCTCTATCATTTGTTGCAGTATAAACAGATTTGTTTAAAGAGGCATGCCATAGACACACAACAGTGAAAAGTAGACCTACCCATTTTTTTCTTGGATCGTACCTATTATATAGAAAAATTGAGCCACATTTAAATAATCACTTTACAAGCAGAGATTTTTGCAACAGATATGTATTTGCAGGAGATGCTTAAGCAAGTCTGGGGAAGCAAAACTATAAAAATCATTTCTGATAGCCAAGCTGTGCAAAAGTTACTGGAATCAAGTCGAATTGATTCCAAGTTAGTTTTTAAATGCCTTCAGGTTCTACTACATCTAGGGGAAAATAACAAAGTAACCTTACATTGAGAACATGGACATACCGGCATTGAAGAGAACGAAAAAGCGGGCATTCTAGCAAGAAAAGGTGATGAAGGAATATTTATATGCTTGGAGTCTATATAATACAGGTTCAAGAGGGTTTTAGACACTCAAAGGCATTTGTAAGAAATATCTTTAAAAAGAGGTTTCAGGAGCTGCTGAATATGAGTAGATAGGACCTACGAATTACACAGTTGCCTTAATGGAAACAATGGAAACAATAATTGAACTGTAGAGAGTGCCGAATGCATATTCTGTCAGGTGGAGGATGAAATGGCGAAGCACATTTTGTGCAACTGTCGGGAGTTCGAGAGGCTAAGGATCAATAAATTTGGTCTGCACCAACTCGGCCTGTGGACTTCATAGAGGTTTCGCCAACTGCCCTGATGAGTTGATAGAACTAGTATAAGCCAAGTGTGAGCCATAACAGATCTTTCAGGTCGCAGTGAAAGGGACATTGAACAACCACCGCATAGAACCTAACCTAATAATCATATTATTCATTTTTATTATTAATTTATAAGTCTATAATATTTTTATTTCAAATAACGGTAACTCTATCAATAGCTAAATTATGCATAAAATTATTATTATACTTAAAAATCTACAGTTTATGCAATAATGTTCACTGACATGAAAATTTTAATAACCTATATAGATATTAATATTTTAAACACCTTTTACACGAGAACAAAATACCATGAGCTATTTGATCTCCCAATACTTACAATAATTCATGCTTCCCAGACATTTAAACATAGTTTGCAGTTAATTATGCCACTTTTAATGGATTCTTGTCGAATATCATTCACTAATTGTGTCTGTATATCGTTAAACTTGTAATTTTAATTATCTCGATGACATAATTACCTACTTGTTTTTTTTTTCGAAATCACAATACCAAAGCACAAAAAGTTCAAAGGTGGAATCTCTCTCTCTTTTAACGGGATTTGGTCGTTTATTAATTCTTCGTACGTTTCGGCAGCATAAACTAAGGATGGCGAGAGTCATTTTTGATTATAATACACTATACAAGGTGTTGGATTATTTTATAACATTTAAATGTATTTCCGTTCTACTCAAATGATAACGGATCGCATTACACCGTAATATCATATACGCGATCATATTAAATTATTCACAGGAAGTTTGGCATTGCTTTTGTTTTATCTAGACAGGTGCTTCAGTTTTTGTAAATAAACAAATGTCCATTTTTAACATAGTGTGAAAAATAGGACATTGATTATTTACTATATAATTTTTTTTCCATTGCTAATGTTAAAGTGTTGCTATTACAACTGTTTTGAGTAGATAAAGTATTACTTTTACCTCAAGGGTAGATAAAGTGACACTTTAACGGCAAGAGTATGTTTTAACTTTTTTTATTCAATAAAATTTACGAATTCAAATACATTAAGGATTGAAAACGACTGAAATTATACAATTAACATTATCAGAAATATCTATTTTTGGAGCATCACAACTTGTACTCGTTTGCTTAAACCCACCCCAGGGACCACCCCGCAACATATCCCCCGCTCCCGGGGGATGCAACAAATACATCAATCTCTAACTCAACATAACCCGGGTAACTCTTTCGAGGAATCTTCTCAATTCCTCGAACTAACCCGCAAACTCCTCCCCGGCGCTCTGTCAGGTTATATGTTTTCTGTGGTTTCCCTATAACACTTACCGAATGGCTGACAGGAAGGGAACAATACAGCCACAGCTCTGTACCTGATTCCCCAGGATGTCAAATCGCCGCCCAAATGTGGGCCCGTTCTCTGCGAGTTCTTCGAGCCATACCCCAAGCCTCGCTACCCCCAATTGGCACTCTTCTGCCACACCGAGCCATTATCTCCCAACCACACTCAAATTCACGCAGGGCAACGCGACTTCCCAGCCCTGTAGAGTGCCCTCGATGAAAACAGTGATTTCCAAAAACTTTTTAATTTCCTAAAAAGCAATATGTTTGACAATATGTCAAACATATTGTAACGCTAATAACTCTAAGAGGTTGATGAAAATGAAGAAGTTAAAATGGGTGAAATTAAATCTCGTAACTAAATCTGAGAATGGCTGAGAATAGTTAAAAAATTTTGTTTCCTTTTCTGCATATACCAGTGTTTTAATACACAGAACCAAAAATGTCCCTAAATACAATAAATTTCTTTATTATATTTATAATTTGTTCTTTAAAATTCAACCAAAAATTGGTTTCATCAATGGAAAGAACAATTGTTTATTAAATAATGAAGATATTTCTTGGATTATAAATAGTTATTGAAATAACTACTGATTAAAGTTCAATGAAATCGTTTTTTAAAACATTAATAAGTAATATATGCATATATGCATAGCTCTAATAACATTAAACTGTTTATACCTAATGTTATCAAAATAAATAAAAATTTTCTATATGGAAAATAAATCTTCTGCAATGAGGTAGATAAACGGTTGGATGCTGGTTTTGGTACGGGATAAGTGGTCTATATGATCCTCTACTTCCTGCAGACATTTTCCGATAAAAATAACAGATTCCTGAGAATATTTAATCGTAAATTTGGTGACTTTCTTTTTCCCTTCATTGTCTTTCTTCACAATTCTGTTCGTTGGTACCAGATATTCATGTAAAGAAAGAAATAAAATAGCATCTCGTGAATCTAAAAACAAACATCAAATTCTGTAACATACAATAGGATGAAGTAAAAAAATACAAATATAATCTGTAGGGTAGGTACAGTAAGAGGCAGGAATATTCCTTAATATAATAAACATCAAGTATTTCAATAAAAAATGTAAGTTATGAGAACATAAACGCATTTCCTTATATTTAGAATAAATTCATTGACATAATGAATAATTTTTCAAAAACTGCAGTTATTAATAATATGTTCAATATTTTTTTCTGTGTATCCAAATTAATCAGGTTACAAGACTAAAGGTGGAATTCTGAACATTTTCTATAAGCTACACAATCTGTAAGGTATTTTCTTACAATTACAGACCTTACAGATGTGCTCAGAATCCCACTATAAGTCTATTATTAGTCAATAGCAACATCAACTTCCTACAAAGCAGTTATTATTTTGATTTAAAACCTTTGCTCCAATTCTATTTTGCAAAAAACTAAATATAATTGATTATAATCCTTTAGCCAAATAATTTACATAATACTATTGAAAGGTGTGTGTCAACGAGGTCAGAGATATTTTTGTTATACATTCACCGCGACCTCGGACTAAACACATTTCTTGAACTTGAATAATTAAACCTCCAACTAATTTCTTCGACCAAAAAAACATGTCTATTAAAAATACTCTTGTATACCCCAACATTTATACTCAATTTAACACCGGAAGGAAATGTCTACCATCTTTAACATACTCGTCGAGAATACTTTATGCAATCAACTTATCTAATATCTTCGATATTCTTTTAGTTTTTACAATAGCAAAGTTAATTTGATAATAATCTTGAAGAAAGTGAAATAAAATGTTTAGTTCGAAGTTTTGCATAATGTGGGGTAATATAATGAGCAAATAAGCGTCTTAAAACAAATACTCTGGTACATCACAGTACGTTAAGTAAATATTGTGTACAAAACAGCAAATTTTGACGTTAAGTGTAGTGGCATTTTTACAATTTGTTACGAATTTAAAATTTTAAGTGTGATTAACTGATTCGAAACGCAAAAAGAAACGTGAGATATCAACCATAACACCAAAAAAAATTATAATATAGGTATAAAAATAAACAGTGCGGGCTCAACGAACTTCTACAAAGAGACAATTCAATAATAAATATTTTGGTCGATCATTTTGACTTAATAAAAGTGATTTAAAATTGTCTAGTGGATTATAATATGTAAAGAGTAAAGAGTCTAAGCTAAAGTTCACTTTTAAATATTCATTCAATGCTAGGTGTAAGAATTTAGTTCTAGTATTTGCAAGATTTTTATAAAAATCTTCAGAGTATTTTATTCTTTGACCCGAGATAAAATTGGTTTATTAAATCCAAGACGTTTATTATCCTGGCAAAGCTACGTAGTCTTGTATCTGTATCTGTATCTGGGATAGAATATTAAATTATAGGGATTCAGAGAACTTCTTTTAGGAACTTAACCCGTTTGCAGAATAATGCAGAATTATGTTTTATGTTGATTTAGTAATGGTCTTTTCATCCAACGAGATCGTAGTCAATCCTCTTCCTTTTTGGTGTGGCTTTTATGGGACCACAAAGAACTCTGGAAGGAAATATTTATTCGCCCCTTTTTTTGCAAGTCTGCCAACTCCCTCATTTTATTTAATCCCTTTGTAACATCGCACTCACATCAAGGTAAACTTGTTGTTTCTTGCCAGTGGATTATTTACAGTCCCAGACTTTGACTCATAAATAAAGGAAAAGAAAGAAGGGCGTTTAAAGATGCCCAGTTGTCTTTTAAAATATAAAATTAGGTCCTAGAGTACCTTAATTGAGGTGGATGGATCTTGGAAAATTAGATGACCAACCAATTCAGCCAAATCAGCATCATCTGTAGGGCTGCTGTGGGGAACTTTGTCATTACCCCTGTTAGCTTGGATAGAAACATAAAAGTATGCTCCTGTGTTTACTTGCTTGTTAAAATAATTTCAAAAATTTCAATAATATATGTCCCAAATAATAAAAATTTGTTAATATGATGTTAAACAAGAAAACTTTAAACATTTTCTAACCTATATTCCTTAGAAAGTGTTAAGACTGTACGAAGGATTCAATGTTATCACATACTTGACAAAATGACAATTTTTTTCTGAACACTTCCATAAACAAATGGTGGTGTAGGCGACCATTTCTCTCACAGTGCTTAGTTGGCTAACAACTTTTTAAACATTTTCTTACACAAATCGGCGTGAACCTTTTTCTATTTTTACTAAGTGTTCAAGCAACATCGAATGTATTCCTATATCACTGCTCTTTTATTTTTAATTTCAGAACATCTCTAAAAGGATCAAATGTCTAATAAGACCAATGCAATTATCTAAAAATTACAGCGGTAATTGCACTGCGAAAGTATCAAGTTGCCATAACAACAAATTTGAATCCGTATCGCTGGACGTCAGTAAACAACACAAATAAATACTGAAAAAGTAGAAAATTGTTTCCACCTGCACCCAAGGTAAAGAAACTTAACAGTTTCTATACCAAGCTTGACCGTTTTCTATGAAAAAACAATTACTTCCTGGGCTATATGCCCCAACGGACATTGAATTACATTCCAATAGAAAACGTGATGGCGACCGACTTCGTCGATACTTGAAACCATCTCTATCGATTTGCAAGTCAACGGGAAGAACACTACTCGTAGACCGGTTTCGATCTTGTTTGGACAGCACATTCCATAAATATCACAATATTTAAAAGTGCTCAGTTAATGTCTCTCTCAAAGCTTTATTGACGAAAAGTATAAGATGACACTTGTTTTTAAATTATGTTTATTAGATAACAAGCTTATTGTAGACAGATCAGTATTAATTTTGCCTTTGGCCTCTTCATAATTATCACCATTTAGTGCAATATGTAAATGAGTGTCATCTGCATAAGCTTCCACATTAGAGTATTTAGCAGAGGTTAGAATGTCAGCAGTGTAAATTAAAAATAATAGAGGACCTTGAATGGAACCTTGAGGAACACCTGAAGTAACCTGTTTTGATGCTGACATGGTGTTGTTAATTTGAACTTTTTGAGATCTGTTTGAGAGATAGGAGTTTATCAGAAATACTACTTCATCAGAGAAACCAAAATATTTGAGTTTAAAACATAACAATGTATGGTTAATAGTATCGAAAGCTTGACACCAAATAAAATCTTACCAACTTCATCTACAGTTAAGAATTGCAATTTGAATGGGTTTTTGGGGTTAAGTAAGCCCACAAATTTATTATTGTTATAAAATTCTATAGTGTCGTCACTAATATCATCATTAACAAAGACAGAGCAGAAGTAGTTATTAATATTATTAGGATCTTGTAATGAAGTGGGCAGTTCAAATACACGTTTTTTCGTATTAAGTTTATTAATTTCTCGCCAAAGTTCTTTGCTGCTGCGGTTGCTAAAAACAGAATTAAAATATGCTTTTTTCTCACGACGAATAGATGCCAATGTGAAATTGCTGTTACTACAATTTACCTATGTAATATTTTTAAATAAATCGTTTACTTCTCCACCTGTTTTAATTACTTAAATTAGGATTTCAATTTCCACGAACGCCTGGGGAGGAACACGTCTGTTATTTAGAGAGGCGCAAGTCAGTAGTGACCGCTGGGAGGAACTCGGCTACGTCCTTTGGTTGAAACCTGAGTGGTCTGCACCCCCAGACTTGTCCGTAACCATTTCCTGGCGTGACTTGAATATCAAGTAAAATACTTGAACAATAAATTACTATTCTTGTTGGAAATGAAGACATAGCATTAAAATTGCAAAAATAAAATAAAAATTAAATGTTTGCTGCTCATAATAAATGCGAAGTGTTGTTATCAGATTCTGCTATGTTTGTAATTTTATTAGGCTTCGCATATCCGGCTATGAAGAATGACTAAGCCACACATGACCTACTGACATTCGATGTTAAAAGAATAAATACGGCCATTTTCTAATTTAATTCTCTGGTGAAATTTTTCCAATATGTAAGTACTTTACGTTGTTTGGAATGTTTAATTTCCTCTTTTGGGTATGTAGTTTGTATCAGTGCGGTAAAGAAACTTTTTTTTTTCAAAGATTTAACAAATCAAATTGTTGCGGTGAGCTTAAATTTACCGTAATTTTATGTAAATCAGGATCGTATAAAAACTTGTTCTAAAACAAGCAGCAGATTCGTTGCCCGGTAAATTATGAAATTATGAAACTTTTTGAGAAGTAAGAGCCATCAAAATAATTCAAACCCCAAGTAAAAAAGAAGATGACACAATATGAAGAAATGCTACCTACTTATTTATTTCCTCTAAACTGATTGTTACCGTTAATAATCCAACTGAATTCATTGAATTCGCGCAATTTATTACTTTTTTCTCACCATTATATTTCGAAGATGCGATTTATGTAACAAACATTTCTCACATTACCTACAACAAAAACTATTACAAAATTTTATATATAGAAAATATTTTACCTGATTTGGTAACTAACATACTCATAATATAATATATTATATATATTTGTCTTTATAGGTGTGTTTAGGTATTTCATTTTAATAACAGCTCTAGAGGATGGAATTTTAATGAGATCTAATGATTTGCTAGAAAATAAACTGGTGAATAAATAAAATATTTATACCTTGAAAACGTACGAAAAAAAAGGCGAGGAAGCAATAACATATACATACAGGGGATATTTTAAAGTAATAAACAGTTAAAAATCGAAAACGTATTCTCTTTTAAACAGTGTTGTCTGATTTACCGTTTATTCCTTAATACACTACTAATTGTTAGAAATAATATTAGGAAAGCCATAAGTACAGTAAATATGTATTAGAATTACGGTATTTCTAGCTAACCGAGCACAACAAAATTACCGAAGCCTGAACATTGAACGCATAATGATACAAAAAAAGTAGCCTTGTAAAGGTAAATTTAATTAATCGATTTAATAAAAAAATTAATCTCTAATTTCACAACTTGTATTCAAAATTCATTGTACTTAGTACGTAGTTCAATTGTGGTAGTGATGATGAGAGAAATTTAGCTTGAAAGAAAGTCTAACCAGGGAAAATTCATTTTTACTTGTTTTATAAAATTAACTAGAAAATACATTGCTGTACTAGAATATGAGTAAATTTTATAGGTAAAAATATTTTTGTCTAATAAGTGATGCAATTTATTAGTTTTTCCAAGTAATTCATAAGATCTGCACAGGTATGATAAGTTGAGTACTAAATCTGAATGGGAAGAAGACACCAGGGAACTGGAAAAGGAATCTTTGAACCGAGAGCCAAATACTTAGCTTGGGCACATATCCAAGCATCTATTAAGCAGAAATCCGCGCAATCAAAAGAAGTGCGGAATTTAATATAGAAAGAAACTACCGCAGACAAGAACTTGTGATTATGTCACAGTCAAGCAGCCATCAAAGTACTGAGCTCAAATATAATCAGTTAGAAGATGGTTTGGGAATGCCTAGGCAAGCTAAATGAACTAGGCCAGAAGAACACTGTCACCCTCCTATGGGTCCCAAGACACTTAGGAATAGAAGGGAACTAAACAGCAAATAAACTGGCAAAAAAAGGAGCTGAAACCTCACATCTTGGATCGGAACCATCCTATGGGATCAGCAGCAGCGCAATTTTAAGAAAACTAAGAAAATAAATGGAGGAAGAAAAATCCAAGTACTGGAATCAGCTGAAAGGTCTGAGGCAGGCTAAGATACTTCTGGGAAACTACAACCAGAAGAGATCTCGTGCCTGCCTCAACCTCAGTAAAAAAAGTCTCCGGATTTTAACGGAAATATTAACCGGACATTGTCGGTTAAGAAGTCACATGAAGAAACTAGGGTTAGAAGATTAAGCAAAGTGCAGATTCTGTGAGGAACAGGACGAAACCTCCATACACATACTCTCGGAATGCTCTGCCTTGCAAAATTCTAGTGTTAGATACCTAGGACACACGGAATAGAACCTTATTTGAAGCCCGATGATGTCCTAAACATTCCTAGGAAAATAGGACTAGAAGAGCTGCTATAAGTCTGAGGAAACATCAGAGCTAATGGCAAGTAAGGGGGACACAATAGGTCTCATAGATAGCAGTGTACTTACCACCCCTGATACATACATACATACATGATATGGCCGAATAAAATGTCATCTCTACAGGAGGTGAAAATCTGAAATCATGGAAACGGCTGTCATTGCAATTAAAGTATTTATAGAATAAAATAGGGAAAGTTAATACAACCTTTTAGTTGTTTATTGTTCTGAAATCATGGAATTAACTTGTACTTATATTATGTAGCTATCAGGTAGGCTTTGTTTTTTCTACTTTGGTTAATAATAAACAACTTTACTACTTCAAAAAGAGTCAATAAGGTTAGGTTCTATGGTAGGGTTGGATGAACCCCTCCGGGCTACCGGGAATTTCCCGGTCTGAGAGCAGCACAAAGCTGATCTGTTCGCAGAAAGTGAACTTACTGAAAGTCGACGGCGACGCCGCTTTCTTCTGGTCGGTCATCAATTCCGTCATTCTAAAAATTAAGCGGGAATTCGTCAATACTGCTTATATGTAGGCCTAATTTTCATCATATTATCGAGACAAGACTCGAGACGATACTCGGACCAGACAAGACAAGACTTTTGTTGGTCTCGTCTCAAGACTCATGCATGAGGTATCGCGTCTCGCGCGAGAGTCTCTCAGGTGAATATTTCTGAATATGAACATCAATTTATTTTGATAAAAATTGATAAACATCACACCAAAAATGGCTTTTAAAAGCAATGGTGGAAAATACAGGCTACATACATGAAAGTCTTAAGGGCTGTTTTTTATCTTTCATATTTTCAGTTATTTCATTTATAAAAAAGGTCATGTTTTTATTTTCTTTAGTTGTATTACTTTCAACAACATATTATTTTACAACAATTGTAATTTTCTCTTTCGGCTCTTATATTATAGTAAGTATTTAAGTATTCTTTATTGCACTGAAACAAATATTACGAATGATGAGATTTCGACACTTTTACGAGACTCTTGTACGAGAAACAAGACTTGAGACGAGACTAAAGCATTGCATTGGCGAGAAGAGACAAGACTTTATGATAATCTTGTCTCCTTGGTATCTTACGAACCACTACTTACTAGCTATCGAAATTGTATTAAATATTCCGATTATAATCTTAATAGTACAAAAATCAACTGCTACAAAAAAATTAATTTGTATCTACTATTATCTTCAAAGCTTTCATGCTTTGAATCTAGCAGGTTTTGGCAAGCTGTGCTCAAAAAATCTATATACTGCAATTTGCTCAAAAAAGCAGATGTGAAAATATGCATTTGTCAATCACATCGTATAGAATTTATAAATTTTTATATGGATAACATTTTTTGAAGCTTAACCAGAATAGTTTTGAACGAAATGATTCCAAACGGCAACATTATAAATCTCCAGAAGTAACTTTTGTTCGAGTTATTATATTGTGTAACTTAAGTATAGTTTATAGTTTATTAATACTACTTCGCCGTTAGTATTTATAATACATTTATTTAACTTCGTACGGCTATTATGTTCTTCTAATTTATAAATAAATGTATTGACTAATTTGGTTAACATAGTTTCTAATCGATTGATAAATCTTTTGATTGATTCGCTACATACTTTTTACCAAACATTTAAATACTGTTTAAAGTTGTAAGGAGGGTATAAATTTCCAAAAATTCTTCGCAAATATGCTAGCGACTCGAACCGGTTCTTCAACAAAATCGTATCTACATGACCCTGGTACTATTACGGAACCATTTAATATATGAGAGTAGGATGCACCTTAAAAAGTTAACAAACGCGAATCTGTCGAAACAATTAGAAACAATAACAAAAGAAAAAATCTCTCTATACTTAAAACATTATCTTCTATATGTGTATGAAGAAACAGCGGAGGCTGTGCGATTTTAAATCGAAAAATTACCAAAGAAATATCCTACATAAATATTACCTACAGTGAAGATCAAATTTGGCAACAATGTGCATAGTTAAATAAATTCTTACACAACTGTTGTTGACCCACTTATCTCCTTGACTCGATCGAACCGCGCGATATTTGCAAGAATCATTGGCAAGCCCACAGAAAGAACATACCAAAGAAAATGAATTTATAATGATTGTATATAAATAAATAGATACGAGGACTTTCCATCGAGTTACCAAAAACTGTAATTAGGAACGTTCAGCATTCAAAATAAGTTTTTGTTTCAGCCAGTTGGAGCTCAGTGTCTAGCTGCTTGACAAAATATGTATATTTTTGTTGAAAATGGGATAGTGGACCAGCTCTTTCCATACAATTCTATCGTGAATACCTCCTTCTTGAGAATTATTAAAATGTCAATTCCCTTATGGAATTCAATCCCTTATGGGATAGGTTTAGATTTAAAGTGAGTGGGGTGGTTTCCCGTTCTTCCTTTGCGGCCAGCCGAGACCTTTTGTGACTCAGCACTGGGGTTATAGTTCACCGTACAGCCAACAACTTCTAAGGAAAACTCCTTTAACACCATTAGGCTTCAGCCATGTGAAACCAAACGCACGCAGCCTATTCATTTGCAGGGCAGCTTAAAACGACAGTCAGGCCTATCTTCATCAGGAGAAATCGAAGATGACAGCGCCCTGTGTGTAGTCTAATTAGAATATGAAGATCCATTCCATTCCAGGATCTGCAATAAGTTACTACCTGAGGGTTTTACAATAAACGCCTTGGAGTCAGCTAGCAAGGATGTATCCAGTGCTGGAGAGTTTTCCTCTCAGTACATTTGAAGATAGTCCTTCTGGCGGTGCTTTTGCAATGCCAAAGAATGATGCCGATCCAACGAAGATGGACTCTGCTTGCCTTCTTGCAAGGAGATTTTATCATTAACCTCCAGGCACCCAGAACAAGGTTACTCTGTTCCTGAAGGAATACAATCCAGGAATTCAATGCGATTCTATACTAGCCTAGAACCCGTCATTTGGAGCTGTCTGAGAAAATGTATATACTTTTGTTGAAAATGAGCTGATGGACCAGCGCTTTGCATGCAATTCTATCGCTAATACCTCCGCTTGAAAAATAGTAGCATCCATTTTGAGATTCTCGGTTTTCTGCTGTACAATCCACCACACACCATCAGATGTTATTGAGCCATTAATGTACACACGAAATCGCCGGTAAGGAGTATTTTCCTCTTCCCATTCGTCCCTACTCGACATAAGAATATTGAATGACTTCTGTAAATATATCCTGGAAGGGATAATATCTGAGATCGTTCCAAGAAATTCCCAAACTATTGAAGATTCGTTTTTGATTTATTATTACTCTGTTTCGGACAGAACTAAACTAAACTTATAACTGATTTGTGGTTGAGCTAGCGAATTTTGATATGCTAAATTGTTGACAGATTGATTATTATTAAATACAAGGTTAGGTTAGGTTTAATGTGAGTGGGGCGCTCAACCACCCCTCCACTGCGACCACCGTTGGGTCTATTGTGGGTCACCCCTAGGGTTATAAATCGCCATACAAGCCAATCCTCCTTGCGAAGTCAATGGTTGTCTGCGGCGAGACCTGTTTAAAGTCGTTAGGCTCCAATTTTGGGAAACCAAAAATGCGGTGCCTAGTATTTTCCAGGGCGGAGCAAGAACATAATATGTGTTCTGCAGTCTTGTCTTCCACACTGCAGAAGCGGCAGTCTGAAGTTTGACTCAGACCTATTTTCTTCAGTGTGCCGTAAGCAGTTATATTTTTCGAGGGTTTGGAGATGAAATCCTTCGAATGGATTAGTCCTGGGATATCATTCCAGTACATGAGGATTTTCCTCTCTATCGAGCCGGAGATAATATCTTTGGCAGTACTTTTGGTAATGCCAAAAAATGGTTCAGGTCCTATAAATCTAGACTTTGCTCCTTTTTTGGCAAGAGTGTCGGCTTTTTCGTTACCCACCATTCCGCTATGTCCTGGTACCCAGAGCAAAGTTATATTAAATACAAATTTTACTACCAAATGTTCCGGAACAGTTTTAATGTAACGGTCTTAGGAAGCACGAAAGCAAGCAAATAAGAAAAACGTTACAATGTGCTTTCTTCTTATGCTACAAAGTGTATTTTTTAATATTCTTAAATATAGCTACCAATATCTTCTGTTTTTTTTATTAAATAAATACTTTAATAAATAAAACTGTTTTTAAAACAACTCTAAATGTTTGTATTTGTTACAGGGGGATGCTGATACGCATAAAGGCGACCATACTGGTCGCCACAGTATTTTTAATTGGCGATACATTATCACAGGTATGTATAAACAATTTTTATAACAAATTATAAACAAGAACACAAAACAAATAGCTTTGCAACAAAGAGTTTCAATATTTTATTAGAAATCGGAACTTTTTCGTCAATGACAGCTGTTTCGAAAAACTTCATCGTCAGAACTATGAAATGTGCTCTGATGTATCATTACAATAAGAAAATGCTCAATTATGCTTCACAAGGTCTATTATATTTTAGTGCGTTACTTAATAATTGGTGAGACAAAATTCACTTTTCGGTACGTTTTTCTTGCACTTTGTTTCTTTCCAAATAGGTTGAACCAAGAGTAGTCTAATACTCTTCTTGGTATTTATTTATGATTTAACATTTTTAAATTTTTTTCTGTTTTATTGTAACTGTTGTTTTTTTCATGAAAAATTTGTTTATATTATTTTTTTGGGTAAATTTTAACATGAAAAAATAAAGATTAACTTATTTTATCGAATTTTGATTTATTATTAATTAATGATAAAAGAAAATTACAGATTTTTGTAATATCTACTTCAATTATTGAGCAGTGTATTTTTTTTCAAACTACTTCATAATTTAATTGACTGTCCCAATTTATCAACTTTAATATACCAAAATATCCTTTTCGTAATCCACCAATATAATATTAATTCTTCCATCTGTTATTTGGATTAATTATGGTAACTCTTTCCGCTTATTTTCTATTGATTTTATTGGCATTTTTATTTTTTGACATGTTTTTTGTTTATATTTTAATAGATAATTGTTCTGTTAATGGAACCAAAATGAGACAATGAGAATTATTGTTATTGACACTTCTATAGGGTTTGATTTCATGTAACTTTTTCAGACAATTTTATAAATTTTATTTTACACCAAAAAAGAAATAAAAAATTTAATGTTTTTAATAAATTAAATTTTCTTTTTCAGAATTCGACAAGTAGTTTATTTAGCTGCCCACCCGGTAAGTCAATGATATTTATTTAAATTAAAAAATGTATACAAAATAAGATAATAAAATAATACATTATTCAAAAGTATGACTCATATTCTCTCATTTTAAAACGATTTTAAGTTTCGACCGGGTTAAAATTGACTCTTTTACATTTGTTATCTTGAAAGTTGAAAGCGTTGTCACATAAAATAGGAACTCTAAAAGACTTTTTAACATTGTTTTACGATGTTTATTTGTTAATCACTGTTATTATAGCCAAAAGAATTATAGAAAATGTATAAAATAATCTCGACAGATTGTCAGACTTCTCGTTTTAGAGTGCCATTGCGTGAATAGCATTATACACTGTGTTATTTTTAAAATGTGACATAGGGAAATACGTGTTAAATTCAGGCCGACATGCTATCTTTTTAAGCAAGTTGAATTTAAGAAAACTAAGAACATAATTGAAAAGAGCGTTAAAAAATAAGTAAAAAGCATTATGATTTTTTTTAAATAAAGTTTAATTTAAGCAAAAGAAACTAAAATTTTTAATTGTACAGTCGGCTTTAGAATAGCATATACATGTTAAATGTGAATTTCCTTTACCTACCGAAGTTATAAAAACACCCTGCTTAGGAGTGGCGATTTTTAAAACGCCTACAATTAGGTATAATACACAGGCAATTTGTCAATAGAATACCCTCTCTGTTTAACATTAAAAATGTGGGCATGGACAACTGTTTGACTGATTTCAAATTTATTATTATTTAAACCGTGATTGGTTTATAGGCGACCCTTAAAATGAATTGAATGCAAGCGATTTTAGTTTGAAAATGTATATGCTATTCTGAAGCCGATAGTACATGTTCCTTTCACTAAAATAACATTTTATAATTGTTCCTAACGAAGCGTCCGTAGCGCAGGGCGACAACGGTTGACAAATTTTGTGTGAAGTACCATGGTTCGAATCGCAAAATTGACTATCTTTTTTTTAATAATAATATTTTATTAAACTAAATTATTACATAAAGTTGTTAAAAAGAAAATAAATTCACTTTATTAATTTATGATATTTATTTAATTAATTAAATGTTTTAAAAATTAAATTTAATAAAAATCTTATAGGCCTACCTAGTAATGTCATTGTCATTTTTGACAAATTGTGATTTTGGAGCGATTAAGTATTTTTTGAATAGATTAGAATAGTAAATCTAGTGTGTTTGTAACTTATTTTTCGTTTTTTTCCTTAATTTATTTATTGGTTTTTCGTGCGTTGCTTTAAATTTAGATTAATTTTTCGTTTTTTTTTAATTAGTTATTATTTATTAGTATTTTAACATTGTTACTTTGTTCTTTGATATTGTTACTTTATTTTCGTTTATTTAATATTTTTCATACTCGATTTAATAGTTTAATTAGTAATTAGTATTTTAAATTGTTAAATTTTTATTTATTTTTTATTTGAGCCATTAAAAATGCTTACTCGTGGAGAAATCGTACATGTTGTGCGAATGTATTATGGTGGCCATAGTAGTCGTGATATCAAGCAATTCTTGTTCAACATGTCCAATGGAGAAACTGATATTCCGCATCAAAGAATACACCAAATTATTAAACAAACTAAACTACTTTGTGTTTAAAACCTGAACACAGGCGAAGAAATCGAACCACAATCATGGAAATGGATCTATCCATTTTACTTGCTTTTATTGAAAACCCAAGAACCACAATAAGACGCGTAGCTCGGGAGTTAAACATTAGCAGTTTTAAGGTTCACAGTGTCCTTAAGAAAAACGGTTTCAAGGCATACAAATTCCACGATGCACAAGAACTTTTTGAAGACGATTATTTTAAGAGACAACAATTTTGTAAAATAATGCTGGATAAGGCCAACCAGAATAGAAATTTTTTGAGATACATCTGTTTTACTGACGAATGTAGTTTAAACGTATGGGCCGGCATATTTTGCAATAAAATAATTGGTCCTTTTTTATAAGCCAACGCTTTAACGCCCAAGAATATTTGGATTTGCTGCAAAATGAAATTGGACCCAAATTATTAAATTCTGCACCAAATAATTTAAAAATATGATACCAGTATGATGGCTGCCCGGCTCACTCCAGTGGAGTAATAAGGGAGTATTTGAACAATGTTTTTCCGGGTGAAGACAAAATTAAGAGATCAACAGATCTAATGAAAGAATAAGAAGAAGAAGAAGAAGATACACGGTTGAAGATACGGTAATGCGTTTACAGACTTTTTCTTTCGAAGTAACCTTAATATTAAAAAAACGAATTTCTCGTATTGTATGCAACCTTTATTTGGGAGAATGCATAATGTTTTTAAGGCTGCAAAGGACAAGGCATGCTTTTAATCACATTCTGTGGAAGATTTTACCATTCCTGCACCAGTATATCGTGAAGCTTTCAAGAATTTATGGGGGCAAATGTCTCTTTATTTCATCCCCCCTTCATCCCCCTTTATTAAATCTGTACTTTAAGGCAGGCCAAACAAATCGCGTGATTTGAACCTCGCCAAGATACGCAGTAACCATTTGACAGTGTGGAAGTCGCTCACCAATACACGCTTGAGCATATCTCTCGTCTTGTCGTCGCCACACTCTTACACGTCTATCAGAGCCTTCTTCAGAAAACAATAGGCTACTCCAATCCGCTATTGTTCAAGTCAAGTGTTCTCGTGCAAAATCCAAACTAACAATCGGGTGTACACGAGAAAATGGCAGTGCAGTAGCTCTAGATCTATAAGATAAACTAGCAGTGTGAAGTAGCCTCCTAACTGTCCACTCACTTATGTTTGCATTTATCACCTCTTGCAGATGACTTCAAATGGCAACTGCCGTAACCGTTCGATTTCTCAAAGCAATAGGAACCAGAAAGCGGTCATCTCTAGCTGTTGTAGCCCAGCTTCGTTCTGAAAAAGTGAGCATACGAGTCTCATAGTTTACATAGTTTTTCTGCTGAAATACTCTTTATGCTATTCTTATTACATTACATAGCTTATCTGCTTATATCGAGAAGAATAACAAGAACCTTTACTTACTGTTTAGGATCTACCTGCCTTTTTGATTCCAAGGCCACCATCATGGTTCTCCTCTTTTTTAGATTGTTTTTTACAATCAACTCTTTTAATTTCTTCATGCTTTTTTTTTCTACGGTTACTTCCCTTAAAATATATATTTTTCCACTGGGATAAAACATTTTTCCCATTTTTATGTTCTCCCTCATTTCACTCCACATGTTATTTTAACCTGCACAATTATTAGACTCTATCTTCTATCATTCGTTAATGTTGTTTTTACAGTTATAAGCTTCTTTATTATTAAAATTATGGATTGACTTTGAGTTTTACTGCTACTGTAAATATTTATTGGATTTGAAAAGCCCAACACCTGTCACAATTAACAATAAATATATACAATTGCAAATCTGACCAAAGCCTTTCGGCTTCAAGCTATTGTTAGACCATCCGGTTTAGAGATTGGGTATTTCCCACCTTACTTTTCAATTTTAACTTTAATAAAAACGGTTATATTTAAATTTTTTATTAAAACATCAGAAAATTAATTTAGTATTGTTATAAATTTAACCTTAGATTATTTTAAAATCAACTTTAATTACAAAAATGTTTTAAAGACTGACAATGACCTTGTTTTGAGGTAAATTACTATAATAATTTAGACAATTGATGTAACATTGAATTATATAGAAAAAAACGCGATGAGTATTATAAAAATAAAAATAACATATAAACAATAAGTTAAAAATTTAAAATTATTCTATAAAAGGAATATTAAACTTTACAGCTGAGTTATTAATTTGTGATTCATAAAATTTATTTAATAAAAGAAGATAAGGTAAATACAAAAATGCACATTTTAATTAAATGGGTTTAATAATATATCTTAGTTTTATTACAATTATTTAACTCCCATTAAATTAGAAGGTAATAAACTGCTAAAAAATTATAGATAACAAAAGGATTTAAAAACTTCAAAACATTTACAAATGTTATCATTGCTTTATGAAATTTTTAGTTTTTTTTTTGCTCAAATCTACTTTTTTATTTGTTAAAAAAAGAACATTGGTTACATTATTTTTAAGCCTACAGAAATTGCAACAGTAAAAAAAAATGTCAAGGATTCGTTTGCAAAGTCGTAAATATTCTTGCACTTACATTTCCTCCTGTGACGCATCGCGTAGAATTTTATGTTAAACGGTGATTAAAAACCAATCCCCAATAGGTTACATAATTATTTTTGCATTATTCTTACCGAAGGACGACTACCTCGCACGATTAATATTTGTTATTTTTTTGTACCAATCAGAAAAACATTTCAATATTTACATAGAAAGTAACAAAGTAAAGAATGTGACAATTTATTTATTATTTATTATATATTATACTGGAAGCAAATGTTGTTTGAGATTAACATTGATCTAATCTGAAAGAACATAATTTCTAGTAAATAATAGCTCGTAAAGGAATAACTATATTTGTTTGGAGTTTGCAGCACAGTGAATTCATTATAAATGCAAATTCCTCAAAGCCCTAGCAAGGTTGGTTCATGAAAAATAACTAAAAGTAGTATACATTTGTATTGAAACATAGTCTTAGTTGTTACTTTTCAAAGAGTCCAACCTGTAATTAGGGATTAACTATTCCAAACACAATAGAAACCCTAGATAATATTGTCACAACAGGTAGCTGAATAGATCCCATGACCGTAGAACCGAAGTTACAGTAAGTAAGTCCAATAGCTGGGAAAAATAATCTTCAAAAACATCAGAGATCATTTCCTCGTGGTAATCTTTGGTTGACTTTGTTACAAAGTCTGATAACCCATTTTATAAAAAACCACTGCCAATGGCTGCGTAATTAGTCTGCGACCTTTTCATCAAGAAGCATTTAATCCTGTTGAATATCCCTCTAAAAATGCCTGACGGGAATTTAAAATATTGATGTCCATCCATGCTTTAGAAACAGTGTGTCCTTCATTCAACCATGTTTCATCTAAACAAAAGATAGTTCTCCCCTCGTTCCGAAACCTTTTAATACTTCTTCAGCAAATAATTTCTTCTGGTTGACCAACATTTTCCTGTTTTCTCTCACTTAAAAATCGATAGATATTTCGTTCACTAACACCGGTCATATTGGAGCACCTAGTCACCACATCACGAACAGTTGCTGATGCATCTTGATATATTAATGCATCAAGAACATTTAAAACAATAGTTTTTTCTCTTTGAGAAAACGCACTTTGTTTTAAACGAGTCACTTGTACTGTAACAAAACTCGTACTTGATTCCATTTTCACTACCGAAAATGTTCTTGGAGTAAAATATAGATCACAATATAAACCACCAACACTAACGAGTACCTATATTCTTATGTATTTGGATATAAAAAAAATCCTCAATTTATAGACTAATAACGTACCTGTTTTTGCAATTATACACATAGGGTTACCTTAATCCCTTAACACCCCTAACAACCACCATTATTCTCGAAATCGAAAAACAAAATATTCTGAATATCGTATTATGACTACTTATCCCTTACCTAAGAAGATTAAAATATGATGATTAAAAGAAATTTCTTAATATCGATATAAATAAGTATGTGCGCTACTGATTTAGGGTCTTGTTTACAACATTTTACGATTTAATGACTTTTCTTAGCTGCCTACTCCAAACAAATAAACAATAATACTTTTATTAAAGAAAAAGTTAAGTTTACTATAAATGTATTAGATCAGTGTCGATAATTTTTGAAACATAAAAAGTAAATATAGTCTAGTGTAAACAATTGGTAAAAATCTTTTTTTTTAATAAATAAACTGTTGTCATCTATAAAATGGAAATCGCATTCGCCAATTTTTAAAAATCTACGTCGAGCAAAACAAGAATTAATAAATGGGACAAGATTAGTAGTAGGTGAGTTTGTCATGAATGCCAAATTCATTGATTCCGATAAAACTATACTTATTCCCGGATTAATCTCTAACCTTCGGATCCAACCGAGTGGAAATATTTATAAGAATTTTATGTACTTATAGACACATTCATTTATTTTCACACCATAATATTTACGTGCGGAATTTTCGCACAAGTCTTATTTAAATTCCGCACTAAATAAATACCAAATAAGTAAGTGGGACAGATACATTCCTTGGATCTGTATTTATCGGAAGAGTCCCACAACTTTATTGATATAACATAGGAATAAAAAGTTTAAAACATTATGTTGGTGTTGGTCAATTAACTAATTTATTAAAAAAACTTTATTTTGTTAAGCAGTTACCCAAATCACTTCCTGCTAACTTTCACGGTTATCTCCATAATGAATTCGAATAAATAATATCTCTTTATATAACCACAATTATCTCCATAATATGTAAATTAGGTTATATATAAATTCAAATGTAACAGATGATAATATTCAATTTACACAAACGTACTTGTTCACATGGAGAGATCATGTGCTTCAAAACCAATTAGAAACAAACAAGTATGTTGCAATTATATCTGAAATCGTTCAGTTACTTTAACAGTATTTTATTTCTAAATAAACCAGCAGTATTATTGATCAATTTATTATTACGCCATAAAATCACTGATTAAGTTGTTATAATGTAATAACATAAATTCCAATTTTTTCAAAAAATTATCAGCACATAACAGATTCAAGAAATATTTGAATTTAAACAAGCTGTATTTACTGTTATTCTGTAAGTCAGAAATTTATGTAGTATTAAAATGGGAAATTTTAGGCAGTTCGATTTGAATTTCGTAGTCGTCCATTGGCGTAGGTAAACTTAATATTCTCTGCATAACTTAGATATAATTTTAAGGAAGCTTAGTCAGTATTCCTTCTTTTGCAAAATTAAAAGTTCTTATCAATAACCTTAAGATATATAATATTCATTTTGCCTGGATGGATTTATCTCATTACTTTTGCTGGTTATTTCGTTTGCTGCCATAATTATACCAATCTGACCAACACTGCACTACACTGACATGTTTTTCTATAGTATTATTCATTTCAAGATCTTGCGAACTGACTATCTTATTTTTATTACGGATTAACGACGGTCTGGTTATCTCTTCCATTGTATTATATTACCTGGTTTTGACTTTTACAGGTTTGGGTTTAATATTTTGATGGAATTCTTGTTATTTAGTGTTGTTATTTTATTTATTAGTTATTATTAGCATTCAAATCGAATTGAAAAGAAGAAGTGATAGATTGTTCGAGAACAATTTTCTGACAATTTTTGAAGAATAATGGATTTAAATTTAAGATTATTGATGTGTCGGCTTAAATAGCTATTAAAATAAGTCAGTCCGGACGAAGTTGAAATGAATAATACATTGATTAGTATGTTCAGGAATTCAGAGTAATATTTTGTTTTAGACCTGTACGTATAGATATTTATGATAACTGCAACGTTCGTTTCTTCTGCATTATTTAGCGATATAGTGAGGGGACATTATAAAACAACATTCTCAAGAATGTCTCGGTAAAAGATTGGATGAAATCGTATGAAGCATTGTGACTGCATGAGATAAAATGAGAGAGATTTACCTAGTCAAATCAGGTTTCCAATTTGATTAAACAATATCTAGAGGTCAGAGGTCATAGAAAATTTACATTAAGGCTGTGTTACTGCTTTTCCGACGAGCGAAGTTGAGAGGTTCCTCATCTATCCCATAAAATATCTCTGCACGTAACATGCGCTTAGTGTTAATACCTACAATTAAACGTCAAATAGTTTTCTCTTATTTCAACGCTCAATAAGATTGAACTTCATCTCGCACGTCTTGTGCAACACGGACTGGCCCCAAATGTGTGTTATTGCGTTGGTATAATGTCACTTTTCTTTAAATTAAATATGATAAGAGAAAAATAACTTTAGCATGTTTCTATAGAAACAGGAGTACGACGTCACCTATATCATGAAATGTTTGACTTTTAAGTTTTGTCTCAGATAAAAAAATAAAATAGACAAGTATAACAACATACCTACCTACCCTTTAACACAGTGTTTGTTTGTAAGTCACATAAACAATACAGTAGAAGGGGGAGCGAGGTTTGTTTATATCACAGAGGCGTAATATAATAAAAATTTACTGGGTATTTGGTTTTAAAGCATAAATTACCCCCTCTATGTTTTTTATCTCAACACAATTTAAACTTTAATAGAAGAAAAAGAAATATTATTTTCTTGCATTTAACACAAACCGGGAGACAGGTTGACAAATTCATTCTTATTTTTTTATAAGTCTAGTCTTTGAAGTAGATGTAGAGGTGCCTAGGAATAATAGAGACGGCGATTGATTTACACCAGCTCTAAATAATAATATTTCAAAATTAAGTACCTAAAAATTATGTTTTAATTTAAGCAAAAAAAAATGGCAATTAAGGTTTAAATAGAAAATATACGAAAAAATATCAAGTTTTCCAAAAATTTATATTGGATAAAAATTTTAGTTGTTAATTTTTTTAATCTCGCAAAATATATCTAATATAAAAAGTCAAATCTATAGATTTATCGAATTTTTAATTGAATTCCTCTGTAGACAACTTAAACGATTTTATTTAGAAAAAAAGTTATATATATAGGAAGTTATAGTTACACAGACTCTACTCTATACTGTACTCTAGTTGTATTTTCGTAATTACAATCGATATTTGGAATTGATATAATCAAATAACAATACCATAAGTGTCATCTGTGTAGAAATAAAAATTAGCCGAACTTACAATTCAAATTATTATAAATTGTCAAAATTTCCAAAAGTAGTTTTGTCTAAATAAATTCAATATTGAAATAGTCAATATTGAAAATCCCCAAAAACAATATATTGATAAAATGATTCGGTCACAACATTATATCGATTATATTTACAATTTCTAATGTACCCTAAAGCCAATGTCGCCAATGAGTTTATTAATTTAGTTTAAATAATTTTTAAAAACTTAACCCAATGAGTTTATTATCTTGAAAAATAAACTAAATTGACCCATTACACATATTAGAGATTTGTCGTTTAAACTTTGTTTTTTATAAACTTGTGTAATTCTTTTAATTTTCAAATATTCTGATCACCCTCTTTACTATTGTGTATGGTAAAACAGGTCCCTCTAGTTATACAAATGTATTACAAATATTTCATTAATTTTTACTTTTGTTTAAAAATTTGGAAACTCCTTAAAGAAACTGTTAATATTTTGCATAATAATTGACACTCATCTATTTTACATATACTTATTTACAATTTTAGTTTTAATCAGATATTATTATAATTAAGAGGATGGATATAATATACACATATATGAAGGATAGGAAGATTAATATTATTAGACCGCTTAATTTACACATTTTATTGAAAAGGCAAGATATTCAAATATATGAGATGCTTCTTCGCTGCATTCAGGAATTAGAATTACATTTGTAATACGAATATGTACTATGTTATAATATTTACAAAAAAAAATATTAAAAAAATAAAAAAAGGAATAAAAAAGAAAAAAAATTAATAAAAAAAATTTAAAATAAAGAACAAAAATATATTTATCAAGAAAAATATGTATATAAAAATATATTTATATAAAAAAACATAAAATGGTTAATTATAATTGTGTAAATATCTACAAATAAGTGTATTATTTTAGGTAATCGAATTCTCTGAATTATATATTTATTATTCATATTACATGTAATAATTTAAAATAGAATAGGCTAATAGACTACGTCTATAGTCAAAAAACTTGAACACACACAATCAGATATTTCTCCATTTTTTTTTTTGTTTTTTGATTTTAACACTTCTAATTATCACATTTTCATAATAAATTTCATAAAAATTCGTTTAAACTGTTAAAAAGTATTGAAATAATAAATGTTTCACTCAAATCGTAGAATTCGACCCTGGTGTAGCAAGAAGGCAAGCGATCAAGAGATACTTTTAATAGTTCCAAATAATATTATTTTCTCGTAATGATTTACTTTAAAACTTAAAAAGTTTTTATTTTAGAAAAAAATTGTAAATAGAAAAAATATTGGGAAAAATAGGTAAGGAACAATCTGTAGGATTCCAAATTTTGATTTTTGAAAATTGACAAAATTAAATATTAGTTTCTCATTTTTTTAACCTAATATAAAAATCTAAAACCTATATAATGTTCAGAATTTTCTTTTGAATGTCTGCAAAAAATGAAATGATTTTATTCATAAATAGCATTCCCATATAATATACCAATGCTCATTGCCTTAGTTAAAGAATTTAATCCTCGATATGTGGGCTTCAGTGAAATGATTTGTAGCAAACAGAAACAATTTATTTAATTAAAAAAATGAAGCTAATATTTGATTAGCTCATTGGGAAAGTAAAACTAGATTGATTAAGAAGAAGGCAAAATATAGAAATTATATATAATATCAAGTGATGTGATCACAGTTCATCAGAATACAATTTAATTTTATGAAGATAAAGTTTAATGTATGTACATAATTTTTTATCAGATTTCGTTATCCCATCTGTATATTTTTGCGTCTCCATTTTCATTATTTATCTGGTGCTAATAGGCAAAACTCATAAATCTATATCTATATTCTATATGTTTCCAATGAACTTTCACTATAGTTGGCAACATTCCCTCAGTTGGTAACTTGTTTTCCGGTGTATTATTTCCGCACCTTTCCTTACATGTGCTGGTTACTTTGAACGTCCATTCTTTAGTAGAGTGATTTATATCACAGTCGATTTGCTGTTAAGTGATATGGATTATGACGTTTTTCCACATTTTCTTTATACTCATTTTTATGAGATTAATTCTTCTGATTATTTCCACTTATAATCCGGTACCTTACGGTCACTGGTTTTGGTTTTGGAGATTGATCTCCCTGCTCCGGAGAACTCTCCATATTGGTTCTTTTGAACCTGCTAGTGATCCGTTCTCTATCGATTATTGGTTTTGGAGATTGAGCTCCTTGTCTCGGAGAACTCTCCAAAGCGTTTCTTCTTATAACCCCGCTATTAATCCGGGCCCGTTCCTGATTTGGTCTTGGAGATCGATCTCCTTGTTTTGGAGAACTTTCTATAAGCCTGTCTATAGAATGATTTTTCCTGGATTCATTCTAACATATTTACTGCTCTACGCCAAATTTTCTTATTTTCACACATCAACTTCTACATAGATCATTCTAATAATTAAACTAGATTTTAAACTTACTTTTTCAACCTTTTTTATTACCACTACACAACATAATTTCCACTTTTCCAATTTCACATTAAAATACTCCCCTATTTTAATCATAATATCTGTTATAAATTGTTTAAACGCTGCAGTCTGCACATAGAGGTGAGTCTCCAACATTGTATCATATATTATAATATTTGTTTATGTTTTAACATTGATTCTGTTTGTTCTATAAATGTTAAAATACTTTATTGACTGTTATACTAACTATCATTTTCTATTACATGTTAGATTTTATCTTATATTATTTTACTTTTGTACATGTTATATTTTGTCTTTTATATATTTGACTTTGTATTTCTTCTCTCTGAAGAGCCTGAAGATGGTCTTGTGACCGAAACATGTCGCTGTTGTAATATTTTCATTAAATTACATACTGTGGGTTGACTTTGAGTTTTATTGCTACTACTCATAAAGAGACCTAAAACTAAATTGTTCTATCTGCATTTGAAAATAATTTTTCATTTAAAGCAAGGAAGCTGGCATAATTATTTGTGGATCATTCATCTTTGCATACCTAATAAGATTTCAATGCCTACATATAATTATATTTAACTTATTGTTATTAAAGTTATTATATTCATTGTAATTTTTTTTTTCAGGTTGGGAACTACGGAACCTCAACTGCTACAAATTTTTCAATATCAGGCACTCATGGGAGAAGGCTGCAGAATTATGTAGAAGGTTAGTAAAATACTATTGAAGTTGTAAATTTAAAGATATTAAGCAAATTAATATTCTTAGACAACGTTGTAAATAAAATAAGATATTTTTTCTAACATTCTCACGGCTGCGTTTATGTTGTATAATCGATACATTCACTTTTGGAGTCCGTTTCATTTATATAGTCAACTTTTGTTGCATAATTTGCAGGAAATTCCATATTATTATTTGCAAAGACTTGTACGATAATTATTATTTAAAAAAATTAAATTTAAATAAGGGGGCTTATTCTACAACTACTACTGTAGAAACTAAATTAATAATAGTTATTACGATCAACTAGTGACAGAACTGTGATAAATAACACAACAATGAAAAATGTCCAATAAAGTTTATTTATCCATCTAATTTTTACAATATGCATTGAGTGTTCTTTTAGATTAGATTAATAACGGAGTGGCTTTTTGTCCTATCCAACTGCGACCTTTGCAGATCTATTGTGGTCCTCCCTATATTTATTTATTTAGTTCGGTATCCAGCTTTATAATTTTTATTAGACCTATTAGCCTGGACGCCGCCTCCCTTGCATAGCTCTCTGCCCTCGGTTTTTCTTCTCCGAATAGGTGAAACGCACCCTTGCTAGGCCTTCGCACTCACAGAGTATGTGCTCCGCAGTTTCGTCTTCTTCCTGGCAGAACCTACAAAGGCTATCATCTGCTATGTCGATTTTGTGCATATGTTTTCTTAGCCTACAGTATCCTGCCAGCACTCCTACCATCATCCTCGTCGTTTCTCGACTTTGAGATAGCAGTTCACGTGATAATTTCACCGACGAGCTTTTAAGGAATAGTTTAGCTTGCCTTAGTTCTGGGGTTTCATGCCACCAGCGCAATGCCTGATTGTTTATCCATTGTTGGATACTCTCCTTAACGAGGCATTTGGCAGTTCCACATGAAGGTTCTGGCTCTATCATGACCTCAGTCGCTCCCTGCTTGGTTATTTCATCATATTTTTCATTGCCTTTTATTCCTCTACGGCCTGGCATCCAGGCTAGGGTCACTCTATTATGACTACCTAGTATATTGAGGGCCTTGCGACACTCCCACACCGGCCTTTACGTTGTCCGAAATGAGCCTATCGCTTTTAGTGCTGCTTGGCTATTGGAGTAGATGACGATTCTTCGGTTTTTTACCTTCCGTCTCATCAACTCTTGTGCACAACATTGCACCGCTATTAGCTCTGCCTGAAAGACAGTGGCATGTCTTCCAAGGCTCAGAGAGATCGTGATCCTCTCTTGTACCCCATTTATTTGAAAAAGTCAAATGGTATTTAAAATTTGCACCCTTAATGAGGACTTCATTTACAATCTTCATTAAATCATATTGGTTTGCGTTTGATATCAACCTTTCATTGTCATTTAACCGTTCGTCCCAGAAATTTGTACCAATTGCTTTGGTTAACCATTGTATTGCTAAGAATACTGTCTGTGCATAACCTAACCTATCTATTTTCTGGAAATAATTTTTGTTTAAGTAATTTTTTATATTCTCAGTGAGCAGTGAGCAAATAGAAATTCTTTGCTCTATTAACTGATTTAAAGTAATTTATCATTATTTCTTGTAGCCTAGGGATGTACAAAATAAATTAATTGCATTTCATCCTAGATAAAGTAGTATTTAAACATATTCATTAAGTCAATTCCAAGATATTTCGTGTTGACTTAATATAAATATTACTGCAGCATTTTTGTGACTTTATGGTCCTGTTTTTCATTTTTCTCAACGCCAATATGTCAAGGCGCCCAAATTTGATCCAATGTCCCAAACTAGGGGAAATAATATTTAAAGTTTGGTTCCTGAAATCTGCTTAAGTAGCTCTCACGGATACATAAGATATATAAGCCTTGCTAATTACAAACTGTATTCAAAATGTAGGTGTTGTCTATAAATATTATTATCCTAGTGTAATAAACCCATTACTGCTAAAGGTTTTTCGCTCAAAACGCTTGTTACACTCTATGTTCTGTATGCCTGTGATACCGTAGTTTTGCTTTTTTTGAGTATTATATTATAAGGAACAATTACCTTCTCTAAAATCATTTTGACAGTTGAGAAAACAATTTTTTTAGAAATATATTTAAAAATATATCCTGTCCTATAAAGTAATTAAATGGGTCTATATTAATCATTTGTAATTTATTTTTGCTGCTACTGTTACAAAAACCCGCCCATTTTGTAACAGTTTTATATGACTGAAAATCGAACGAAAACTTATAAAAAGTAGGTGTTTCAAAATGGGGGGGTGTTTTGTAACAGTTTTGAATTTATAAAATCTGCTTTGAAAGTATAAAGTGAGCTTTGAAATTAAAAGAATTCTGAACTGTCAAAAGTTTCACAAGAAAATTATTCAAAAATACAGAAAAACTGGTGATGACTCAAGAATCGATTTCGACTAATATAGTAGAATTGAGCAGTGTATTCGAAAAGTCTGGGTCGTTTGTATTCAATAGCTGCCAGAATATAGCTATAAATATAAATGTAAATAAATAAAAATTATAAAGTACACAGATGTCAGACTTTCAGTAGTAGAAAAAGTATAGTACAAAACTCATATTGTAATGATGCATTTTAGGTTAAGCATCATTACAACACTTGTTATTTAATATACTATTATTTACAACCATGTTATGTAATGTTGACATTTCTGATGTGACATCAGTGTGTACCTAATATACTAATTTTATAACATAACTTTTGTACAATTACTTATTATGTATAATAAATAGTACAAATACAATAGTATTATATAAGGACTTTTTATACAAAATAAAAGATCATTCAAATCCTAATATCTGTCGATTTGATTTCTTCTTCCAAGTTCATTAAACACTTATTATCCCCGAGACTAAAAAATAATGGGCTTATCCAAGCGAATAAAATTTCAAAGCAATTAAAATAATAATAATTACTTACCCTCGCTGAAACATTTATAAAGCAGTCATCGCGAATCTAGAACAACAATAAAAACAGGATTGCAAATTATTAAATTTACATATAATTAAATATGTTAATGAATTTAACAACTACATTCCTATCCACTTCGTTGTTTATGATTTAGAACTACAGCAACTGATCATAGAAACATGGGTCAGGGTCATTAAATTATTATCCAGACGCTCAAATTATGTATCTTAACTGAAAATAAAACTTTCCATTAGCGTCTAATGAATCTCTCAGCCGTTAAAGGAATACCAGTAGGACAGTTAATTAAGTTATTTTTAACATCTAGAAAAAAATCACCTATCAATGAAACCTTTAACAAAATATGTCTTTTTGTAGAATTTTAGCTACTGATCCTATTGTCAGATTAGCAATAACTACAACACTATTCTAATAGTATATTAAACAACGCATTTCATATGGAATTCTGTTATGACACGAGATCAAGTTTAAAAAACGAATCGCGAAGCGATGAGTTTTTTAAAGAACGAGTGTCACAACAGCCAGATTTTTTTAATTTGGGTAATTTTGTTTTTACATTTAACAATTTTGTACCAACATTATTTTGAGTTTTAAATGATATTAATGCTGATGTTGCCGAAGATATTATTTTAATTTATTTAGTTTGTTTAGAAAATATTAGTTGTAGTGACACTTTCTGATCTTTCTTATTAATTGAATTATCAAATGAAAATTTATATAATATACTGATAATAAGTAAACTGACAGGTAACCTCAAAAACAGATAATGTATCTAAATGCCATAAAGAATAAATTGCTAAATGTCATAATTTCGGGTCGAAATTCTCATTTCGACCGGAATGGTCGCTATTTCATGACGTCAAATTCTCACTTCTCAACAGGTCCGCTAGGCGCGCACAGTCGCCTTTCGACTCCGCCAAGACGGTTGAAATTATTTCGAGTCGTAATTTTCACTTAGAATCAGAACCCTGGTGTTTAATAGTATATTATTCAACAAGCGTATAATAGTGGCTATTACACACGAAGATGTAACATTTGAGTGTGTAATAGCCATGTATGTCTCTAGGTGGATACTATGGTAAATATTCAATGTACTTTTCAGCATAGAATAATATGCCCACAATGATGATGACTTGTATTTTTTTGCAAGTTCAATAAAATACACTAGGATAACATTTTCAGAAAAAGACGATGTTTTTTATGATGCCATTTGCCAATCCATAAAACTTTTGTACACCGCATCATATTTACCTTTTGACTTGTTAGGTAGGAGATTTTCTGTAGCGCTAGTCGCTAATTTTAAAATGTCTAGCAGTGTACAAGACATATCGTCTAAATCTGATTCACTATTAGACATTTTTCTAATAATACCAGAGAATGTACACACCAAATAACTTACAAACTAATTGACAGTATTTCTACAAATACAATGACAAGTAAATTCACAAATTGTCAAATTTGATGTAACGATTGAATAATATTATTCCATCGTCATTATTATTCAATTCTATATGGTAATGTATGGCATTACTTGATAAAAATTGCATATTTAACAGATATATTAATTAATAGGAACTCGTTCGATTCCTTACAGCATGGGCCCAGTGTTTCAAATGCTAGTCCAACGAAGATTAAGTTGTCGGATTTGATGCTTTTATTTTTATTTGTCGTGTTTGCGTTTGCAAGCCGACTCAGCTGCAGCACCAGCTTCCAGAGAGGTTAAATGCAGATATGAGGGGGCCAATGTATCAGCACAAGTAACATCCCAAACTAATCGTTTTCCTTTACGCCAAGGGGCTAAGGTAGCGCAATCGGGTCTTTTCCCATCATCTCGAGCTAGGCCCAGGGGCTCCAAAACTGAGCCTGTGTTAGAGGAGGAAAGTGCTCTTTGAATGTTTAAGGTCAGCTCATTGTGGCGCGAATATTTTCTTTGGTTCTTTTTGCAACTTAAACCGTGATAGCCGCATTCGTCAACTTGGGATTTACAACGGCATTCGTGTGGTTGGAAAATTTTACATCTTAGTCGTAATCCTATACACGTCTGGAAAATTTGGTTATCGAGGAAAGTACCGATATTTGTCGATTGTATGGCGTGTAACCAATCGCTAGAAATGGTGGCGTGCTTGGTCCTGCAAATTTGTAGGAATTATTTCGCTTTCGAGTATGCGAGCAACATTGAC
The DNA here is from genome assembly GCA_035357415.1 of Ophraella communa. Lineage (NCBI taxonomy): Eukaryota > Metazoa > Arthropoda > Insecta > Coleoptera > Chrysomelidae > Ophraella > Ophraella communa. Next base: position 13,689,949 of record CM068994.1, on the reverse strand, counting down.
GTTATCCCATAGCTTTTGTGAGGTAAGGCCAGGAGATCGGGTGGAGTTAATTGCATCCCATGCTTCGAGAGCTTCAGATAAATGGCAGACACTGACCTCATCATCCATGATATTCAATAAGCGAGACATGAGAAGAGTTTCTCCATAAGCTGAGCTAATGAATGCAGGCAGAGCAATATCGGAGATTCTCCTTAATCCTATTCCTCCGTCTTTGACAGGGAGACAGGCTTGATGCCATTGGGTTTCGTCGAGATATAGATTGAAAATGTTTTGGAGGCTGGTTCTTCGTCTTCGTATTTCGTCGAGTTCAGTTAGGGCGTCTTGCAGCTTTCAAAGAGGACAGGTTCTAATAAAATAGGTCAATTTAGGAACGAATAAACAATTCTTCAAAAGATAGTAAGCAACGTGAGAATTTATGTCTGCAAGTCTAGATGTTAGGAGTTTGAGCTTAGAGATTTGGGCTGGTAGATCTTCTTCGAACCATGTAATTCTAGGTTACTTTTGGTCATAACTTTAATTTCTGGGCACACTTCCTGGAATTCTGTTAAGACTTTTTGGTCAATGGAATCTGAGCAGAAATATAGCTCACATTTGATGGGATTAACACGTAGGCCGAGTTTTTCTGCTTTTGATATTACTTCAGCCAGACCTATCAGTACTATGGAAGGCTCGTATATTAGGAAAAATCTTATTACGGAATCTGGAGATAAACGCGCAAAACATTTTTTGTTTCAACGTTTGTCTTTAGCAATTCAGCGCGGAAACGCAGCAAGCATGTTTGGAACTTTAAACTCAAAACTTCGGATGGACGAAATCTTCGTTCTTTGATTTTTTTTGCCATGTTACCAATTGAATTTTAGACACGTCAATAAATAAAATTATTAAAATTATTAATTAATAGTTGTGGATAAATAATATTTTATATATAGATTACATTATACTCTCGTTTAAAAACAATAACATACTAACTACGAACAGTAAAGTAACGGCCTTTTGCTTATATTTGAATATTGGCGCTGAGGAGCACAGCTTCGCCATCTTCTGACTCGTTGCAAAACTAGCTAGTTTATAGCGAAACAACTATCATTAAATTTTAAAAACGTATTTTGTTGTTTTTAGTTGTTTAACTGTGATTTTAAATGAATAAAAGATAAAACAACCTCCCTGAGTTAAATTATTAAGAAGGACCCTACTTCCAATAGCAAGCCGCTCTAAAGGACAATATCTACATTAAACCAAAAGTAAAAACAAAAATACGTCTAATTATGTCAATAGCTTTATCGCCAAATCATGACTTGCAATAAAATTAATCATATTTAAGGCAATTAAAATGGAAATATACTGTCCTACATATTTATCTGCATTAATTGGTTCAGCTCTTATTACTCGTACGGTACATTTACAAAAATATATTAAAACATGCAATAATTCAATTCGTACTTCTAAAGAATACAATAAACTCGATCTTTTGATGCTTACCAGGTCATTTTTAATTTACCTGCTGTTGTACTCGTTTTTTTTCTTTCAACAGACACGTCTCCGTCTGTTGATGGTCAGTTAATTGTGTATCTAGTGCAAAAAATTGCGTTTTTATTCTTCAAATTTGTCGCTCTAGCGATTTTATAATAGTAACATGAAAAATGAAGACTATAATGAAGAGATCAAATCAGGATAAAGGATCTAGATACCGAGAGGCGATCGTTTCTACTCTGAACGCAACTTTTATAATAACCAACTTTCCATTTAAATAAACACTTTAACCATAAGGTATTTACTTCCTTTGATTATGTGAAAGGAATTTCATTTTCCAAATGTCAATAAAAGCTTCCTTCTCGTCTATTTTTATAATATCGTTTATAACAACATAGGTAGTGAACAGGTACATTAAAAAATGTGCTTATTGTATAGGTGAAAATGAATTACGAGTCTCGAGGTATTTTAGAAAAGTAGGTCTTCATCTTTGACCAGACGACTTACACAGGTGTACACGCATTGGTCAACCGCTTCGGGCTATCGAAATTCTTTTCTACAAACTTCTCAATGAGAATACGAGTACAGCACCGTAATGCCAAAGATAACGATCTTTCAATACAAAAAAACACTTTCGGATGGTAAAATTCTTCATTTCCGTTAACATTCAATTAAAATGCATCGATCGAGGTTACTGTAGCGATAGTTAAAATTGTTATTATAACAGCGGTTGCTAATTTAACCACCAATGGAATTCTCGGATTATTTTGGAAGTTGCTTGGAGTTGTTCTACTAATATTTATAGTATTTATTCAGTTTTCTTGCATCAGAAATCAAAAATTATAAAATTCACCAGAAGAGGCTATTCCTTTCACTTCTAGAAGTATAATAAACAACTTTCAAATATCTGTGATTCCAGATTTATAGGGAAACGAAATTAAATTTTTTATAATTCACGTTTACAATAGATTTCATTGTAACACTCAAATGTTGAAATGAAATCTTTTTCCACACTCGTCTAGTTATTTTTTGTGTCACAGTTGGTAATTGTGTGCATTTTATTGGGCAATTTTGAAATTAAATAAGACGGTGACAGAACATAGAACCTCAGATCATAACATAACCTAAAAGAAATTAAGGTTCTGTCAATTAATAAATACATTTTTTTAAGTAAATTATATGTTAAAAGCTATGATAAAAAACGCTAACGATTATTATGTTCTACAAATAAATTCAGAGACGTAAACAACTCAGTTAAACCGTGGACAGTGCTACCAAAAAACCGTAAATGTAAAAAATGCAACTGCAAATTAACAATTAAACACAAACTTATAGAAAGTCCATCACTATGCAATTAAAGAAGGTCATAAATATAGGGTGTGTTTGGAGAGCACGCTTTCGAGCTATGTAGCGGCAAGCGCCATATAACGCAAACGAAGAATAGTACCTACTGGAGTAGTAGTACTACGCCAAGTGGCGCAAATAGCGTGCTCCCCGAACACGCCCATAAACTACAGCCAGGAACGCTGTCAAATGTTATAGGTCCCAATTAGGCAATCCAAAACACGTGACTTTTTAAAAGTTCAAGATGGTGACTGGTTGGCACACAAAGTAGTTCGCTAATTTGTTTTAATTGTATTCCATTGTATTTTAAAGAGTTTTTGAGATTTCTTATATTTTATTTAATTATGCGTGGTCAATATTTAATAACTTTGCTTGTGGAAAATCCAAATATTGGAGAGTGATAAGTTTCTATATTGATATATATTCTAAGCCAATTTGCTGTTAATTAGCTTATATTTCGATGTTTAGTTATTTATATTTTGATTAAAACTTAAGAAATTTATTTAATATTCATAAAATCACTGAAAGAACAATTTAAACATAATGTAACTACAAATTGTGTGCCAACCAGTCGCCATTTAGTTATGTTTTGACAGGTCGTTGGATTGTCTAATATAGGGTGTGTTCGGGGAGCACGCTATTTGCGCCATTTGGCGCTATCTAGTACTATACCTCGTTTGCGTTATATGGCTCTTGGCGCTACATAGCTCGAAAGCGTGCTCCCCGAACACACCCTAACAATACAATATAACTGTCATTTTAGTAAGTACGAACATAATTTAATGAACACAAAAAGTACTAATTATTTTAAAACTTTTACAATAATGACTCACTTTGTACTTTGTGCACCGCTTCGCGGTTCGTTTTGCAAAGCTACAAATAACAGAAAAACAGAAATCCAAAATTATAAAAGTCACTAGAAGAGGCTATTCCTTTCACTCCTAAAAGTACAATAAACATTCAAATATCTGTCGTTAATCAGTGAAAAATCCCAGGTTTTAATTTCGATTCCAGACTTATATGGAAATAAAATATTCATAAATTAAAAGGAAAATATCTAAATTATAAAAACTTTCTCGCTACATCGGAAAGTTTAAGAAGCTACTCATTCAATAGAACTGCCACTTACCTTAACCAAGCTGCATTTCGTTCTAATTCTGCAGAAAGCCTTTATGGCAATTGTAATGAACCTTCCATAGAGTTTAAAAGGTAATATCCTTATCTCCTATGCTGCTGCAATATCCCCTTGAATTGTGTATCCTCTATAATTATATTAGCTCATCAGTTAAATGCTTGTTAACTTTTAACTCTCCTCTTGTAGTATCTTTATAGATAAACTATTTTCCATCCTATATCCTATAAAGCAAATCTTAAATAAAACAATATCACAGTGCCGGCATATATATTTTCTCACGTTGGGAACAAAAACGCTTATAGTTTTACCAAAAAATCTTCATCTTCGTCAGCAGTCAACATTCAAATAGCTCACTGCCCACTACCTGTCATCTTAGCTAATGACCAAGCTACATTTCATGCAATTTCTAAATATTTTTTTTTAAATTGTATAACTTGGGTGTACCACAGTTGGTGTTCTGAGACCTTTATAATTCTTAATTTATTTCAATGACGTTGTCGATGAGACCCTACTGTATTTCTGTAATAATTATAAACAAAGACCTAAAAAGGATCCATTAATATTGCTGTGCAAATTTATAAAAATTAACAAATATAAAACTAAATGTATTACGTTTGGTATAAAAAAGTAATCATAGGAAAGGCAGTTATGTAAAAACATAATATTGAATCAGAACACCTATTTAGCCTACAGATTAAATGTTATAGACTTCCAAAAAGTAAGGCTGGTACTGATAACACCTACTTAATTTTACCACAACCAATAAGGATACAAATTAGAGCACCTACAATGTTAAATTGTTGTATCAAAGTTGATACTAGATATTAATGGTAATTAGTGTAAATTATTTGGTACTTGTTTAGGTAGAATTTTCTTTGGCTCAAGAATATGCTACACTGCTCTTAACCACTCAAATGTTTTAAAAGTTATATTGTTTCACGACGAGGTTACACTATCTATATACTGGGAACAACTTCGCAATACTTGTTAGATGTGGATTAAAGAATAATGGCGAATTTATAGAAAATATATATAGTTCTTTTCACGGTCTAAGACTGATCGATCTGATAGCCAAGCTGTCATAAAATCCCTAAACTCAGGGACATAGCAGGTTGACGAGCTAGCAAGTGCTGATACGATGCCCACAGCTATATGCGCTAGTACTAGACCAAGGATATCTATCACCGAAAGAAGGTTGATCCTCCGAAAGGAAGTACTCCGTCTAACCAGCCTTGAATTACGGAAGGAGCGAGTTTTCCTGCAGCGCAGTGCTTGATTAACCAAAGATGTTTATTCAGAAATTCTATTGGAAACGCAATTTCTGCCATCACTGGATACTGGCTTTGAGGATGCCATGCTGCACGTATGGGAATCCTACAACAATAAAACTTCTGTCTGGATAACGAGGATGAAGAGACAATGGTCCAACTACTCTGTCACTGTCCTACCCTATCCGTAAAAAGATTTTCTGATCTGGGACAACCCTATTTGGACAGCCTATCCGACTTTCAGTTGGTTGGCGTAAAAAGCCTAAAGCTGTTCAACAGCAGTCACTATAGTTGTCACAGTAGTGGTGTGGATGATGACCACCCCATATGGCATCACAACGGGTTCCTGCTCTATGTGGTTCCATCCCAAGAAATCGTGTTAACCTAACCTAACCTAACGATCTAAGAAACTGGCTTAACTTGATTTAGGCTTGAGATGCAATAAAACCATGTTATTTTAAATGGAACATCTTGATAGCATATTTTCCTCTCTCATTCAAATCTATAGCCAAAAATAAGAGTTTATTCTCACTTTCCCATAACCAAACGTAAGTATTTTGAAATATTTAAAGCATTTACCAAAATAGAATAATAGAAAACTCTTGTTTTAACTCAACTTCCAAGTTTAATAGAAAAAATTAGGTTTAAAATTACAATTACAGCTGTTTCTCTAAATAACTAGCATCGTCAGATTGACATATTGAAATTACATTTTGCTTGTTTGTAGCTAGGTAAGTAGGTAAGACTAGACCAAGTATGGAAATAATAAGACATAACAATATTAAAGCCTAGATGTTATTAGCCCTAAGGGATTATCCTGGATGTATTTCTCTCTAAGATCAGTATAAGTGTGCCATGATATAGAAAAACCAGGAAAAAACTATATCGTGCTGATCTTTATATATACCTACATAATCAACATCAGGTACCTAGCTACAAACAAACAAAATGTAATTTCAATATGTCAATCTGACGATGCTAGTTATTTAGCGAAACAGCTGTAATTGTAATTTTAAACCTAATTTTTTCTATTAAACTTGGAAGTTGAGTTAAAACAAGAGTTAATTTATTATTCTATGTAAGATAGACTTCCAAAAAGTAAGGGTTAGTACAATAAATTTAATTTACGAAAATGTTATTCGTTTTTTCGTGCTTATTTAATAAGCTCTGTTGTTACTGTTTAATATTAGCAAGTCATGTATGTAACTATCATTTATTAATTGATAGAAACTGATAGTTGTGCTTTATGTTTTATATTTGCACTTATAAAACTCTTCATTATAAAACGCATTTGCGTATCGTAATATAATTTTTTCGCACCCAAATTTTTGTTTTAAATGGTTGGCGACATGAGTGAAGTATCTAATGACAAGACTTTTGACAATGACATTTGTGGCTAATAGCAATTTATTAATTTTATATTGTTCTTTAAGAAAGTATTTGTGAATATGAATATCATCTTTTACCTTTATAATATATTATTTTTGGTGAATTATTCATTTTAAAATTTTTTAAAACATTAACACTTTATAATTTAAATGTCAAAACTGTTATAAATGTTATAAATTACACAGTATTACCAATATACTTTTTAAAATCAAAATTTTCATAATTTCATACAAATAATAAATTAATTTAAAAAATGATAAAAGGGCGATTCGTCTTTTAAACTTGAACTCGTGTCATAACAGAAAGCAATATGAAATGCGTTGTTGTTTTTTAAATTTCACATTATAAGAACCTACAATAGTTGTTCAAAATGTTGCCCTTGAACTTTAAAGAGTCTTCTTGTCACACCTTCGTTTGTTGCACGACTAGTTATCTTTAGTCTTTAATCCACATACACGAATATAGTTTAAGTAGTTTTCAATATATAGATAGTGTAATCTCGCCGTGAATAAACACTAGTGTTTCTTCCTTGATCACTGGTAATTCCATTGTCAACTACTCTGATCTGATTCATCAACACCTCAAGCAATAAAAGTTTGCAAGATGTATAATTACCTACTTTAAAAAAATCGAAAAGGATTGCCCAGATATATTCCACAAATCGATCAAGCTGGTCATAAATATTAATTTCTTACCCACATGGTAAAACAACTACTTAGTAATTATGATTGTGTAAATAGTTATCACTGGTTTAATCGTCAAATAGAAAGTTATTCAAATAGAAATTTTTTTAGATAGATTACAGTGAAGTGGGTGCGCTGCTGTTATGGTTAATTTAAATTTTCCCTTTTATCAACAACAAAATATCGTTTTAACTTTTACTCACACTTTTTAAAAAATAATTTAATTTTTTCTATAGCAGTACGAACAGTAAGGTGCATCTCATTTTGTTTATATTTAAATTACACAACTCCAGATTAAGGTTAAGTTCATTAAACAAATTGATGTATAAAAATATAAAAGCGTGCGTGTAATCCGTATCATTTTAAACTGTTTTAAATTAATTGGAAATTTCTAACGGTTATTCACGTTTAAGGATTACCATTACTTTATACAGATCACTGATCCGATATTTCTTTTTATATAACAACAAAACAGATTTCGACAGCTACCTAGCGATGTTGCTATTTATTCAACCGCGCGGAAGTTGAAATAAAATTCGTAATATTTCGATATTTAGTCCAGTAACTGAAGGTCTAAACATACGAATAATTCTGTATATTATTCAGTATTATTCAATTTGTAGGTCATCCCAGATGCTATGAAACGAGAAAATGTTTAACACGGGAGCGATTCCGGAAGGAGTCCAAAATGGCCGCCTGAACCCGGGGAAAACGGGTTTCCGGGAAAATCTACCAAAATATGCGAGTCACAAAAATTTTGTTTAGGCAAAAGATGAAGATCTGCTCATTATCTACAAGAATGGCCCTTATAATTTTTTCGAAAATTTGATATTTTTTGAGAGAACTCATAAGTCTGCTAACTTCTTCCGCTCTACGGCCATGAGTGCTGGTGTCTACCCAATAATTTGTACGAGCGCGCGGACAAACTTTTCCTCACATCTCAGGCAAAAATTAAGATTCACAGTTCATTGTGATCGGAAAATCCATATCTACCGGGTAATGTGACTTTAAGTCAGTTATTGTCCGACAAGAATATTAAAAAAAGCGGTCAAAGTATTTTTTTCACAACATTTGGAGTCTAATTTATTAATATGTTCATATTTTTTCAAGAAAATGTTCATTTATCCTAATGTGTCTTTATAATGGAACCTTGGGAGGTTTAAAATGATTACAGAAAATTTCCTCCCCCATCTTTGTCGCGTTCAAAATTTACCATTATTTATTTATTCCTATTTTTCCGCTATTTTCGGAGTTTTTGAAAATCTTCGGGAAAAGCGTCATCCCAAGAATAATATTTATAATATTGAAGTTCCATTCCCCTTATTTTAAAGCTGGGATGATCCACTTTTCGGATAAACTTTTTATTTTCCGAGAAAATCTATCAATTTTCCGTGAGTGGGGAAAATTGGTCACCTGAGTAAAATCCAGACTTTTCATTTCAAACCCTTCCCGTTTCTCGCTCTTCATTTTTTGAATAATAATAATTTGACAAATGTAAAGCTGACATTCTCACCTTTCCATTGATATAAATCACGATATAATTTCTTAAATTTTGAAGATTTTTATTGATCATTTGTTCGTTGAGCAGAAAATAAGGTTTGTCAATGTTAATAATTGTCATTTATTGTTATTGTTGTCCAGTGTTACTTTTGTAAGAATTGTGTAATTGATTTTTTGGAAATAGTTTTGTTCTTTTTTTTGCTATTACCGGTGCAGAACACAAGGAAACCGGCTCCACCGGAACTTTTAATTTAAAGATGATTTTCTATCAATGCAAAACAGGCTGCGAGAAGAATTCTTCATGTTTGAAAGCGGGTTTACAATGCTCGTCCATTTTGGACTCCTTCCGGAATCGCTGCCGGGTTAAACATTTTCTCGTTTCAAAGCATCTGAGACAACCTACAAAATGAGCCATAATGGAGCGATTGAGAGAGTAACTTGTAGGTTTCGATATATTCGTGTCTTCAGTTATTGGACTACTTATCTAAACTCGTTTTATTAAAAAGTAACCCATATAATTTAAATTAAAAACGTAAACAAATTATCAATAATTGTCCACCCAAAATCTACCACCTCTGTATATTTAAGAGGCCTTCTTTTCCTTTACGTACCTATTAGTCCAGTTTTACGTCGTAAAGATCGAGGTCGCAGTCTTGAATAAAAAAGTTAAATTCAGTTTTTTCACAATAACTCGGTGCTCCGTTGAGATACGGTACATTTTTGTTACTTTTTTTAAGAATAGTATCCTAAACATCAGGAGGGAGGCTATCCGTAGACCAAATAGTCCCTAGATATAGTCCATTACAAGATATTTCGTCTTGACATTACCTAAGCTATGAAGATTGTCAATAAAACTTTTAAAGCAACTTTAGCAGGGTTTTATTTACAAATTTAGGTTTATACTTGAATTAATAAACCTCCAAATGCTTGTACAGCAACACTTGATACCAGTTTCTTATTTAATTAAATTGCTTAGTAAACAATCAATGGTTGGTATAATTTGTTCTTCATATAGTGTATAATAAATCTCTCTTCGAATTATATCTTTTTCAGTATCGTCAACATTTAATTATTTTAGCATCATATAATTTATTTCATTTACGAATTTGAGTTTTAACAATATCTTTTATGGTGGTATTTTTTTTAAATTTGAAGCTTCTTACTTACAAGGAATGTAGACAGTACGATTTTTGATGTTTACAGACATGGACGTAGAAAAAAGTACCTACACAATTAGAACAGTATATATTTATAGCATTCGCACAAAATCTACCTGCGTTCTAAGTGCATCCCTGAAGAAATTCTTTCTGATTATCGACCCTTTACTGAGAGATTATTATTGTAAAATCATGTTGTAAACAGAAGTCCATACGAAATATCTTGTGATCAACTTTATAACTTTAAAATTTATTGTATTAACCCTTACTCTGTGGAAGTCCATCTTACTAAGAATAATAAACAACAAAACGTTTGATCTAAACTTTCATCTTTTACATTTTGATTGTTTCAACATCAGGTACCTATTTATTTATAAAAAAAAAATACCAACAAATCAATACATATCATGAACCTTATTAAAACATTATACATTTTGATTGCTCTTAATGTTTTTAATTGTTTCCTTTTTCTTTTTTTCTTTTTTATACTTAACTAAAGCTGTTTTTTATATTATCATTTATATTTTTGTCATCATCACCTTTTAAAATTTTGTTTACATTTTTTATCCAGCAATATATATATATATTATGCTTCTTGTACCTAAAATTAAATGACACATATTTATTAATTTTCTCATTTAATTTTACCTGCAAATCTTGTTGATGACACAAAATTGGCACACAAATATTGTAAGGAGCTTTGTATGCGCACAATAAGGTGGTAAGTTGCAATGAGCTAACACTTATCTGGGTAACGTGGCACAAGGAAATCAGGGACAATAAAAAGGCCGATAAGTTAGCCCGGGGAGCTGCAAACACCCCACTGATTTTGCGCAATATATCGGGCCGGTCCAATTATTGAAATAATCCACTTCAAAAGTTTTAAAAAAGTATTCAACGAAAACCCTCTCTTGATTCTTCAAGTTTTTGGTACAATAGGAATGATATTGAATATTGGACTTTGATCTACATCATTGAATTGTTACAGACCCTAATTAATTTTTGCATCCCATCAAAACTATTATAATTGCGATTTATGAGCCTATTCGTTGTTCGAAATCATGATATTTCATAACCTATTTTAAACAATCCATGACAGGCGCCAATTTGTATTCATGATGACGTCACTTGTTAAGGAGTTTCCTTATTGGTCTGTTGATGTTCCATTTCCACTTGACGTCCAATGTTGCTAAATCACCTATTAAAAACAAGTTAACCGGAAATTTGTCTTCATAATATAGTGATTGATGCCATAAACTCCTTCGAAATGAATACTTCATCTCATCAATAGACATAGGACACGATCCTGATGATTATCTCAAAATTAGCAGGAGAACCACGAAATTGTTTTTTTACCCTCATTTAAAACGTTCTCTAGATATTCGTTAGAAATTTGGCAACACGTTATGTTATTCTCTTTTTTTTTATTGAGATGAGTGCTGCCATGTTGTCACGTTAATAAAGCTAAATGACCTCAAGTATGAATTACCACCTAATGCTTAATATAAAATATTGAGTAAAATAAATAAAATATTGAATGATCAAAACATCAATATTTGAGAATCAATTGTGATTATTTTCTTAAACTTAATAATATTTGCTTATTAATTTTGACAAGTGGCAACCGTGTTGTTCTCTTTCCCTTCTAATTAAATTGTGACGTAACTGTGCGGCAAAATTACAAGCGTTTGAATATTATTTTGACTTTATTGGTGATTTAGAGTTCGTATTATCAAAAAAAAATATATTAAATCTTCTAATATTCATGTATATTATTTAAATATAAATTTTAAAAAAATAGTCCACTCGCCTATTAATTTTATCTTGCTACCTATAAACAAAACAATAACATTAAAACGTCAGTGTTGTTCATGCTATAAAATTTCAAACTTTATTTTGATGTTTCCAGATTCCAGCTATTTCCCTTAGTGTTCCCGTAATAAAAATCCCGTACAAAATGCATGTTTATTATTATAATATTCGTCCGAACTTTTAATTAAAAAACTTCTTGCAGAAATTAATTAAACATAAATTATAAAATTTCTCCCAAAAATTGCCACAATTTATCATAATAATCTTCTTTATTACAGATATGGTAGTGAATTATTAGCGGTAGAATCATATAGCGAAAATAATTTAACATCTTCGATAGCAACATCTTCTGTGCCATTAGAAAGGCGAGGAGTGTTACATTACTGGTTGGGTCTCGCTTCTCTAGACGATTTAAGAACAAATACGCTAGAATCAGCCGCTGGGACACTAGTTTCGCAATACTCAGGTACTTTATCACAAAAAATATTATGGAAAACTTGAGTACGAAAAGTTCGTTACTTTTTCAGGTTTTTGGTCTTCTAGTCAACCAAATGCAGAATCTGGAGAATGCGTCGACGTTACAGTTACCGAGGAGTCACAATCGTGGGAATTAACGACTTGCGAAAGCCTTTTGCCGTTTATGTGCAGGACGCGCGCCTGCCCGCTGAACTCTTTCCATTGTTCAAACGGATTATGCATCAACGAAAAATTCCGATGTGACAAGCAAGATGACTGCGGAGACGGTTCTGATGAAATAGACTGCGCGTCGAATTGCAATTTCTACTTAGCTAGTAGCGGAGATGTAGTAGAAAGTCCTTACTACCCTCACAAGTACGCTCCTTTGACGAATTGCAAATGGACTCTCGAAGGACCTCAAGGTCACAATATTCTTTTGCAATTCCAAGAATTCGAAACCGAAAAAACCTTCGATACCGTTCAAATCCTAGCAGGAGGAAGAACCGAAGACACGTCAGTCAACCTAGCAACACTTTCCGGAAAACAAGACTTAACAAACAGATCTTTCGTATCTGGTTCCAACTTCATGATCATCAAATTTAGCACTGACGCTTCAGTGGAAAGAAAAGGTTTTAGAGCTTCTTGGAAGACCGAACCACAATCTTGCGGAGGCACTTTACGTGCCACTCCCCAAGGACAAGTACTCACTTCACCTGGGTATCCAGAACAATACCCAGGCGGATTAGAATGTTTATATCTTATTCAATCACAGGGAGGAAAAATTATTACATTAGAAATAGACGATTTAGACTTGGACGAAAATCGCGATTTCCTTTTAGTCAGAGACGGAGATTCCCCCAAGAGTAAACCGATAGCTAGGTTAACGGGAAAATGGGAGAATAATCAAAAGGTCATTATGTCTACAAATAATCAACTTTATGTATACTTTAGAACAAGACTAGGTGATTCCAAACGAGGTTTTCGAATAAGGTATACACAAGGTAAGATTTATCAAACTGTTTTTTTATACGTTTCACTAAAAAGATATTCTAAATAATTTTAGGATGCAAAGCTACTATTGTAACGCGAAATGGCACCATCACCTCTCCAGCATTTGGTTTATCCAACTACCCCAGCAACCAAGAATGTCTCTATAAAATAAGAAATCCAGGAGGTCAACCTTTGTCGCTCAATTTTCCAAATTTCGACGTGGACAAATCAGATTTCGTACAAGTATACGATGGATCTACTACCAGCGGATTAAGACTTCATTCTGGAAATGGTTTTACTGCTGCATCTAAACCAAAAATAACTTTAACTGCATCTAGTGGTGAAATGTTAGTGAGATTTGTAACCGATGCTCTACATAGTAGCACCGGATGGGAAGCTGTGTTTTCCGCAGGTAGATAACGATTTATTCACTCATAAAAATCAGTTGGTAAAATAACCATTTTTTAGATTGTCCTCCGCTTCAACCTGGAATCGGTGCTTTGGCTTCTAGTAGAGACACGGCGTTTGGTACCATAATTACTTTTAGCTGTCCTACCGGTCAAGAATTCGCTACCGGACGTAACCGCATTACCACACAATGTCTTCCCGGTGGTAATTGGTCGATAAGTTACATTCCTAAATGCCAAGAAGTTTACTGCGGACCAGTGCCACAAATAGACAACGGTTTCTCTATTGGTTCGACCAACGTTACTTACAGAGGTCAAGCTATGTACCAATGCTATGCTGGGTTCGCTTTCCCTACTGGTCAAGCTATTGAAAAGATTTCATGTCTATCTGATGGTCGTTGGGAAAAGAACCCAAATTGTCTAGGTAAGTCTTATATACAACTTTTATACAAATACCTTTATTAAATATTTCCTTTTGCAGCATCTCAATGTGCGGCTTTACCGGAAGTACCTCACGCTAACGTTACAGTCCTAAATGGTTTGGGGCGCTCTTATGGTACTATAGTTAGGTACGAATGCGAACCAGGATACATTAGAAGCGGACCACCAGTTATTTTATGCATGAGCAACGGTACTTGGTCAGGAGATGTTCCAATTTGTTCTCGTAAGTATTAAACAATAAAAAATTATTTTGTTATACTACTTATGAATATAAATTGTCATAAATTCATAAGAGAAGTAAGGTGATTGTTCAATAAACAAAAGAAATTGCCTAATGCAGGGATGTACAATGATTACTACCTCGTAACAGCCAATATTAAAATTAGTAACAAATAAGAAATCATAGAAATAAGGGACAAGAGAAGCATCAAAAAAGTATTGCAACAAAGTTCGTCAGTTCAAAATATTGGAGTAAATCTCAATTTCTAGTTTTAATGGTAACAAATGTATGGTAGAATAGAAATATCCAAGCAGAAACCATAAAAAAGCAAAAGTGGAGATAATATGTTCACTGCCAAAGTAACGACAATACCTCCACTGCAAAAGTAACGACAATATCTCCACTGCAAAAGAAAAAAATTTATTATAACGAAAAACAAAAAACATATGGGAAGATTTTGAAAACAACATTAAGGTTGAGTAAAGGCAACTAGAAGCTTTGTCAAGGTTCTCAAAAAACTAACAGCCACTTTAATTGGCTTTTAAGTATTATTTAAAGCTGCATTTACTAACTTGCCAAATTCGGTCACTTAAAAGTAATTTTTTATATTTTGCACTTATAAAAATCTTCATTATAAAACGCATTTGCGTATCGTAATGTAACTTTTACGCACGCAAATTTTTGTTTTAAATGGTTGGTGACATGAGTGAAGTATCTAATGACAAGACTATTGACAATGACATTTGTGGCTAATAGCAGTTTATTAATTTTATATTGTTCTTTAAGAAAGTTTTTATGAATGTGAATATCATCATTTACTTATATAATATATTATTATTCGTGTATTAGTCATTTTAAAATATTTGAAAACATTAACATTTCATAATTTAAATGTCAAAACTGTCAAATGTTATAGATTATACAGTGCTACCGACATACTTTTTAAAATCAAAATCTTCGTAACTGCATAAAAATAATAAATTAATTTAATAAATGATAAAATGGCAAAATATAAAAAATATTAGGTATAAACAACTTATTTCATATGGCTGTTGTGACACTCGTTTTTTAAAAAACTCATTGCTTCGCGATTCGTTTTTTAAACTTGAACTCGTGTCATAACAGAATTCCATAATGAAATGCGTTGTTTAATATACTATTAGCTGCTTTGAGGTTAGGTAATATTTACTATTTACACTTCCCCCAAATAATGTTTATTTGTTACTATATGCATAATAAAATTTATTGTATTAATCTTTACTGTGGAAGCCCAACTTACTTACTTTAAATTCTGGATCTACAAGATGTCTTTTTATTTGTTCTTCAAGGAAATCTAATTTTTGTTTTTTATCACAAATGTGTATTTGAATGTCATTATGCATGACTGAGTCTGGATGTTAAAGTAATTTTGTTGATTTTGGCTTTCCTTGAAGACACACTTTTATTTTGATAGTTGTTTGCTGCATTATGACAACTTTTCTGTATTATGTTACAAAGCCTGGTGAAATGGGTGTACATGCATTAATAATTCAAAATATATGGAAATAAAAATTCCATAATATTGGGAAAAAGATTTTGTAGTACTATACTAAGTGGTGTACTAAAAGTTTCTATAGAAATGCTCCTAAGAAAATATTAGAAAACCAGCGGGAGGAACCACAAAAAGAAGTTCACACTATCATGTATTTACCATTCAAAAAAGGTTCAAAGGAATCATAAAGTCGATCCCACACTAAATTATTAATCGTTGCAACTAGTTTCAGTCTTCAGTCTTACAAAACCATCTTTAGACATTAAATGTAATAGAAAAATAAAAGTGATAGTAAGTAAACAATTTAAATTAAGTAAAGTTAACAATGATTGACTAATGAAGGATAATAAAAAACTCTTCGTTTTAACAAAACTTCCAATATTTATTTAAAAACTGCTTTTTTAAAAGACTCAATGACAGCCGTTTCGCTAGACAACTAGCATCGTCAGATTGACATATTGAAGTTACTATTTATTTTTGTAGCTAGGTACCTGATGTTTATTAGGTAGTTATAAGGCTAGACCAAGTATGGAAGTAATAAGACATAACAATATTAAAGCCTAGATGTTATTAGCCCTAAGGGATTATCCTGGATGTATTTCCCTCTAAGATCAGTATAACTGTGCAATGATATAGAAAAACCAGGAAAAAACTATATCATGCTGATCTTTACAATAACTTAATATATTTGTGTTACAATTACGTCTTATCTATGTATAAAATGAAGACTCAATCAAAGCAAACACTTTGAAAGTGGAGAACTTCCCAGATTTATTTGTTCATTAACAACTTTAAATTGTGGATCTGCTAGATGTCTTTTTATTTCAAGTTCTTCAAGGAAATCTAAATTTTGTTTTTTATTACAAATGTGTAGTATTTGGATGTCATTGGTGTGAAAGATAAGTCAAATTATGCAAAACACCTACTTGAACATCCAACCTCACTCTTTCACACCAATGACATCCAAATACTACACATTTGTAATAAAAATAAGTTATACTGATCTTAGAGGGAAATACATCCAGGATAATCCCTTAGGGCTAATAACATCAAGGCTTTAATATTGTTATGTTTTATTACTTCCATACTTGGTCTAGCCTTATAACTACCTAATAAACATCAGGTACCTAGCTACAAAAATAAATAGTAACTTCAATATGTCAATCTGACGATGCTAGTTGTCTAGCGAAACGGCTGTCATTGAGTCTTTTAAAAAAGCAGTTTTTAAATAAATATTGGAAGTTTTGTTAAAACGAAGAGTTTTTATTATCCTTAATAAGATGGACTTCCAAAAAGTAAGGGTTAGTACAATCAATTTGATTGACTAATGATTGATTTTGCGTTTTCTTTAACCTTTTTTGGATTCTACCCATATTAAACACATGGATGACTTACATGATTTATTCACAATACAACAGATAGTTGAAAAAAGTTGTAAATAAAGCAAAAATTATACATTTCCTTTATAGACATGCAAAACTTTTTATGGTGTACTATGAAACCAAATAAAGGAAAATTTGAAGCAAATAGGAGTAGGGTCTAAATTAATAAAAAACCTTAAATGTACATATAGTACTACTAAGAACCCGGTGAGAAAAGATAATTAATTGTCTGTTGAGTTTAAAACAAGGAGAATGTGAGAAATAAGAATATCAATATAGACAAAACAAAAATAATGGCACTGACTCCAAACGAAGAGAGGAGCTGGGATAAAATACAAATAGAAAAGGTAGTTTTAGAAAGTAGGTCTCAAAATACAAGGCAATTGAAATCATGAGCCGGAAGAAACGCAAAGTCAGTAAAGATATCGGTTAAGGAACTAAACTACAAGAAAGGAATTAAAAGTAGATTCCATAATAAAAACAATATAAAAATAACAACTCAGATGGTTTGGTCACCTTTGCAGAATGGATGATAATAGGCTAGTAAAAAAGATCTGGCAGGCTAAGTTAGCAGGTAAAAAAGAGGTAGTCCAAAGAAAAGCTCGGACAACAAGTGGGTAAAAAAAGAAACTTTCCTAAATACTTATAGCCTCATTAAATATCATAAACATCTCTTCATTCGTCTTAAGAAGCCATAAAAAATATTTCGAATTAGTGAATTTTTAACACATTCCTGCACTATCGGAATGCAGTTCTGCGGCATCGGAATTTTCATTTTGCCAAGTTTAGAGATAAGGAAAGAACTTCGGCATCCAAAAACCCAATGATCGAAATCGTCAAAACTATTACTGCAATCACAGAGTGGAGTTGTAGTGGCCCCTTGCCCAAAAAGGCATCTGATAAACTTTGTGTTAATGTTTTTGTTATAAAATATAATATAATAAATTTTAATAAAATACTAATTTTTAATTTACTTGTTATTCAATTAACATTATACTAATAAATGTTAATCTGACCTGTGTCAAAAGTTTTATTAGCTTGAAGTTTCTTTGATGAATAAAACATGTTGTCCGTTATTTTACGACTTATCTGCATATGGATGGTTAAAATAGATGCTAAAATATGTATAATCGCAACCTGACAATATTTTCGATTTAATACAATAATAAATCTGAGAATTTAGTACCTACTTATTTGGAATCGCAATAGGAGCTTTTTTTCCATTAATTCATAGTGTTTTCGATTATATAATATACGTTGATTTTGTTACAGGTGCAAAATGCCCCACATTTCCGGAAATCCAAAACGGTTTTATTACCGATACTTCCAGAGATTATTATTACAATGACGAAGCTCGAGTGCAGTGCTTTAAAGGTTACAAATTAATAGGCAACAGCGTTTTAAGATGCGGTGAAAATCAACTATTCAACAATCCCCCTAGATGTGAAGATATCAACGAATGTATCAGCAGTCAGTGCGATGTGGCGTCCACGGAATGCGTCAACGTTCCTGGATCTTTCCACTGTAAATGTAGAAAAGGTTTCGAAACTACTCAAGAGTGTAGACCAGTGGGAGATTTAGGTTTAGTAAATGGTGGTATTCCAGACGATTCTATAACTGTTTCAAGCAGTGAACCGGGATATGATAAATCTGTAAGTAATTTTTATAAGAAAATAGTTTTAAAATAACTTTAAATATGTTTTCTTTTGTAGATGGTGCGTTTGAACGGAGCTGGTTGGTGCGGTAATACCATCGAAGGTGGTTCCAATTGGGTACTTATCGATTTGAAAGCGCCAACAATAATTAGAGGTTTTCGAACAATGGCAGTGCAAAGGTTAGATGGAAACGTAGCCTTCACTTCTGCCGTTAGGATACAATACACGGACGATCTCACGGACGTGTTTAAAGATTACAGAAACCCAGACGGTTTAGCTGTGGAATTTACCATAGAAAAACCAACACTGTCAATCCTCAACCTGCCTGTACCTATAGAAGCGCAATATATTAAATTCAAAATTCAAGATTACGTCGGGGCTCCATGTTTAAAAATAGAAATCATGGGATGTACAAGATTGGAATGTTCGGATATCAACGAATGTGCCGTTAACAATGGTGGATGTCAACAGAAATGTCTCAACAGCGCCGGTGACTATTCTTGTGGCTGTAACGTCGGATACGAGTTATACACCCAAAACGGCACTGCTTCGTTCTTCATTGAACACTCAGAAAACGGAAAAAGAAATGGAGATGTTTATCAAATCAACAAATCATGCGTACCCGTCATGTGTCCAGGTTTAGCATCTCCGGAAAATGGAGTTTTGTTAACTACCAAAGAAAAATACCATTTCGGAGATTTGGTTAAATTCCAATGCGATTTCGGTTACGTCATGACTGGGTCCACTTCGTTGTTGTGTACTTCTTCGGGAGTATGGAACGGAACCGTGCCTGAGTGCAAATGTAAGTGTTTATTTTACTACTCTTGTGCTATTTGCGAGGAATATCAACAATAATACTCTCGGTCTTCTTAGCGCATAACGTAGATAAAAAATTGGACTTTTAAGAGCATTCTTCTACCGTCTCAAAATATGCAGGGGTGAGAGTAAAATAATGTTTTCATCTACTTTTGACTCACCCTGTTGGTTAATTCTGCTAGTAGATCTTTGTCAATATGTTTTTCTTGAAACCGTCATCTTTCACAAACAAAAAACCAAAATTTTTTGCAATTCAAATACAAACTTTTAGTTGCGGCATCACTAAATTTGTATTTACGAAAACGATTCTATGTGACTTGAGCTCCTATTAAAAGATTTTATTATTTTCAGACGCCCAATGCGTATCTCTACCAGACAATAAAAATGAAGGATTAAAAATCTTGCGTAACGAAGAAGACAGCGTATTGATACCTTTCAGAGAGAATGTAACCATCAATTGCAACTCTAACGGTAGACAACTTCGGGGTTCATCGACTTCGGGATTCAGACAATGCGTTTACGATCCTAAACCAGTAAGTTTAATGCCAACTTCAACAGATACAATATTAACATGAGATATTTTATGTTCCTTCAACACCTCTACTTAAACATGTGTAACTCCAGATCCCAAAATTTTTTAATGAAAGTACTATGCTTGAAAGACAAAACATCAGCAACCCACTCAGATTCAACATGTAGATTTATTTCTCCTTCTACCATATCTTTTCTTTTAAAACCATAACGTATTTTATTATGTTTAATATTAGCATAACAACCATAAGTTAAAGCAGTTACCATAGTAAATAGTAACTACATTAGTTACTATTTTGTGGGCAGAACACTCGTACTGTTTTTTTTTAATTCCAACCTCTTGTTCATCCAATAAGATTTTGCTAGATGTTCATTAAATTGTCTATTACGTCTAACCTCACTTTAATACGTTTAAACAACATAATATACTATAAATGTAAATTGATAAAACTATTTATCATTAATTACGTTATTATACACAAAAATATCCCTTTCATAAAATAGTTCAGTTCCACACATGTTAAATCAACGCATGCCAAATCTGTACCTGCATATTCGCTATTTGTTACCGCGCGGGAAGAATGTCAGAATGTAGTGATATTGTTGTTAGTTTAATTGTCTTGTTTGGTAAAATACCAACTTCTTTTTAATTAATAAACATACTTTAAACTAAAAGTGTTAAGATGCTAAACTTGTAAGTTTGTTGTTATTCATTTTCCACATATAAATTATAAATACTAAATTTACCGGTCGGCGGTTTGTCGTAAAATGGCGGACACTGTTGCCACATCATCAAGTAATTCAGCAATTATTTCGATACTTACATGTATGAGTTTATAAATCTTTTCATGGATGTCATCTGCTGCCTAACTGTTCATTAACATAATCATTTATGTAGCTAAACTTACTTACATTTAAATGTGTACTGATTAATGTATATTGTAGGTTCCTACCATGAGTATAATAAAATATATTCAACCGCTTAATTCTTTGAAATTTATATCTATATTCAGATCCGTCATTTGTAATTTTATTTTTTGAGTGTATTGGTTGAGGCACCCCTCTATCAGTATAACTGGTATCGGTGCCTAGATGTTGAATGGTCAGTCTTCTATAATGTGTAATGTTCTTAAAAAAAAACTAAAACATGTCTTACCATAGGCGTGCCTTTGGGAACAAACTGACGATCGTTATAATCTTGTAGAATAGCAATATTTATAATATTCATTAAATTGGTATTTTGTAATAAAATAATTATAAAATATACAACTAGTCAGATAAACAACCTGTAGTGTATATTTCTACAAAAAAAATATTTTTTAGGGTTTTCCGGATTATTGGTTAAGCGGAGACCTTCCTTCTTGCCCGAGAGTCGATTGCGGTCCCCCACCATCGAGCCCTGGAGCGGAATACGGTCAATATGTAGACACGAAATACCAATCATCGTTTTTCTTCGGATGCCAAAACACGTTTAAACTTGCAGGTCAAAGCAGCAAACATGATAACGTTGTCAGATGTCAAGCGAATGGAGTTTGGGACTTTGGCGATCTACGTTGCGAAGGTCCAGTATGTCAAGATCCAGGTAGACCCAGCGACGGTTTCCAAATATCTAGAAGCTACGAACAGGGATCCGAAATATCATTTGGTTGCAACAGACCTGGTTACATATTGATAAATCCCAGACCGATTACTTGCGTGAGAGATCCGGAATGTAAAGTGGTACGACCTTTGGGTATAGCTTCGGGAAAAATACCCGATTCGGCTATAAACGCCACCAGCGAACGACCAAATTACGAAGCTAGAAACGTCAGATTGAATTCAGTCACTGGATGGTGCGGAAAACAAGAAGCTTTTACTTACGTCAGCGTAGATCTTGGAAAAGTATATAGAGTGAAGGCAATCTTAGTAAAAGGGGTAGTAACCAACGATATAGTTGGTAGACCGACGGAAATAAGATTCTTTTACAAACAAGCTGATAACGAAAACTACGTGGTTTACTTCCCCAACTTCAATTTAACCATGAGAGATCCTGGAAATTATGGAGAACTCGCTATGATATCGTTGCCTAAGTACGTCCAAGCCAGATTTGTAATTTTGGGAATCGTCAGTTATATGGAGAATGCTTGCTTAAAGTTTGAACTAATGGGATGCGATGAACCAGAGAAGGAGCCTCTATTGGGATACGATTATGGGTATTCTCCTTGTGTTGGTAAGTAACATAAATAAATATACAAAAAATTTTGAATTTCTTATATTTAGTTTTTTGCACAACATTGGACAAACATATAAAGTGAATGGGTAGAATGCAGCTAAAATCCATAATTTGAGAAATATTGTCTTTAGCGCAACATAAATTTCCTTTTGATCTCCGTACTCAATGTTTGTTAAATAAAACTTAAAGAGTTGCATTAAGCTTAGAGACATGGTGAAAAACAAAGGTGATTTCAATAAATCCCATGAATAGAAAAGTTATGATAAATATTTTTATAGAGTTTTAGATTGCATTCCAAATGTCTAATATTTATTTGGTCATATAATCACTTGAAAAGAAGTCTCTCTTTATCTCGAGAGGTTATCAACTCTTGTAGAATGTGTAAACCATACTGAACTCCCATATGCCTAAGTATATAATGGAATACTGAAAGAAATAATACGACCTAAAAAAGGTACTAATATATACGGGACGTAATGTGTGCTTGAACGATAATTTCACGTTCCCATCTATATTCTCCAGCTCCCTCTTCCAGTTTCCAGTATCTTCTTTAATAATAATATCACAATTATGGCTTTAACTGGAAGCCATTCTCGCTCGACGTACGCACTCGCTGTGTGTTGCAACAGAACTGAGCAAAGCGCCAACGTGTGGACTGATCGCAAGCGTTGGCACAGATTCCTTTGATGAAACCGACACTAGCCGGCCAACTACCAACGCTCGCCCCAACGTTGGGACCAATACCATTTTCTAGATCCACACGTTGGACGAGTAGCGTTGGAGCCAATATTGGCGCCAATGTGTGGAGCCGGCATCACTGAATTAATCGACCAACGTTGGCAACAACGCTGGGACCAACGTGTGGAGCCGGCCTAAGAGAAAAATATACCCGGCCTAGGGTACATATTTTCTATAAAATGTCTCATTTATTACAAAAGACCTTGGTTTATTAGTTTTATTATCAGGTATTTTAATTCAAAGTTTAGATCCCCAATCTTCTACATCGTTCAATGATTAATAGAGGTTTCAATATGCTCAAGGCTTAAAACTTTTGATTTTTTGGGTTTGTAGTTGTCACCACTTTGACGTTTTAGGAAAGCACACAATTTTAAATGGAAAGTCGCAATATTGAATGTGATTTCAGAAAAAATAGTATGTGCACCTCGGAGTAAAAGCACATTCCCAGACTCCAACGTTTGTTGGCAACAATTTACATTGTCGTCCGGAATTGTATCGCTTTTACTCCTAGATACACAATATACTATTTTTTAAACTGTATTAATTTAATCAGAATTGTAAAAGTTGACTTTACAAGAATAAATGATATTCAAAATAACAAAAATAACAAACTTTATTGAATTCCTAACAAACTAATGGAGTTCAAGGAATTGTTTTATAAAAAGTGGGTTTATTTACTATTAAATCGCATCATACGGTCAATTTTATACCGACCCGTATATGACTAAACGATTACTTCACTAATTAATTCACTTTGGCACAAAGTGACAAATTTAGTACTAAATTAACATATCGCATATTTAATCAAACTAACTTAGCCCACTTTACGACATCCTTTTATATTCACAAGAAAACACATCGTTGTGAACTCTACGGATAGAAAATTGTCATACTTAATGTCGTATTAATAATATGCTACAGATGGGAATTATGAAAAAGGTAGTCAAACAAAATTTGATAGTACTGAAAAGCTGAACATTTGAAGTTATAGACCTACTGAGAGAGTGGACTGTCTGAGCTCTGACTTCACAACAGAAGGCTCCTCCCATAAATATTTCCAAACAAATCTATGGCGCGTGTAAAATGTCACATGAAATTTTTATTTTGTGGTTTACTGTTAATATAGAGTGGTCATTATTAGAATTAGGTACAACGCGATCAGTAAAAGACTTTTTATAAGAAAATCTGCAAGGTAATGTTTGTAAACGGCGGACAATTAAAACTCTATTATGACAATTACGTGCACATGCACTCGGTTTGTTTGGAAAGATTTTCATGACCATGCCTCATGTGACGTCAGACCTAGGCAGTCCGCTATCAACCCCTCGCTTCATCTTAATCTCTAATTATAATCTTTAAAAAACATTCTCTTGACTTTTTATTTGATTATTTATTTGCTTTCCAGATAATGAAACTCCAGTGTTCCAAAATTGTCCCCAACAACCGATAGTAGTTCAAAAAGATGCCAATGGTGGATTACTCCCTATAAACTTTACTGAACCGACGGCAGTAGATAATTCGGGCAGTATAGCTAGGTTAGAAGTAAAACCTGCAACATTTAAAACTCCCATGTACGTCTTCGACGACATGGTCGCCAAATATGTCGCTTACGATTACGACGGTAACGTAGCTATTTGCGAAATCAACATTACTGTTCCAGGTTAGTATTCTTTCAATTTCAATTCAAACATTTTTTTATTTATTACTATTTTTTCATTTTTTAGATAATACCCCACCGCAATTGAGCTGCCCTCAAAGTTACGTCGTGGAATTAGTTGACAAACAAGACAGTTACGCCATTAATTTCAATGAAACTAGAAGAAGATTGAACGCTACAGACGCTTCAGGAGAAGTTCACATAACATTTATTCCAGACAAAGCCACTATATCAATAGGTGATTTCCAAAACGTGACCGTAGTAGCAGCTGATAAATATGGAAACAAAGCTTCGTGTCACTTCCAAGTATCCGTCCAAGCTACACCTTGCGTTGATTGGGAACTTAAACCTCCTGTTAACGGTGCCCTAAATTGTTTACCAGGTGATAAAGGATTACAGTGCATCGGTACTTGTAATCCAGGCTACAGATTTACAGATGGAGATCCAGTGAAAACTTTCTCTTGTGAAAACAACAGTCCTTGGAAACCAAGTTCAGTTATACCAGATTGTGTATCCGAAAGTAAGTTATATTAACAAACTTTAAAGAAAAAAATTTATTAAAAATATCTTTACAGATACCCAACAGGCAGATTATCATTTCACCGCGTCCATAAGTTATAGAGCCAACGGGGCAGTGGCTAATTCTTGTTTGAATCAATACACGGACCTGGTTTCGCAGTACTACACCAATCTCAATACAGTACTATCCGAAAAATGCTCCGCCGTCAATGTCAAAATGAACGTAACGTTCATCAAAGCCGCAGCTACGTTGATAGAAGAAAATGTAGTGAAAGTTGATTACATTTTAGACATCATGCCTTTGTATAAACAACCA
This sequence comes from Ophraella communa, assembly GCA_035357415.1. Classification (NCBI taxonomy): domain Eukaryota; kingdom Metazoa; phylum Arthropoda; class Insecta; order Coleoptera; family Chrysomelidae; genus Ophraella; species Ophraella communa. Next base: position 13,664,320 of record CM068994.1, on the reverse strand, counting down.
CAAATTTATGATTTATGCGGTAGTACCTTAAATCTCATGTTCGACTTGTCAGTACCCTACGCTAACGCCGTAGTTGAACCACTTCTGAACGTAGCTGCTATAGGAAATCAGTGCCCTCCTTTGAAAGCCCTTAAATCGACTAATGAAAGAGGGTTCACTTGCAACGTAGGAGAAGTCCTTAACATGGACACTAACGATGTACCGAGATGCCGTAAGTTTTAAAATCAATCAACGTCCATAAACTCATTAAAACATAATATTTTATTTTAGTTCATTGTCCTGCTGGTACTTTCGCCGGGGAAAAACAAAAAGAATGCACCTATTGTCCAAAAGGATTCTACCAAAATAGAGACAGACAAGGCGCTTGCAACAGGTGTCCACAAGGTACCTACACTCGAGAAGAAGGTTCCAAGAGCGTTCACGATTGCATTCCAGTTTGCGGATACGGTACTTACTCTCCCACAGGTTTAGTACCTTGTTTGGAATGTCCTAGGAACAGTTTTACCAGTGAACCTCCGACAGGAGGTTTCAAAGACTGTCAAGCCTGCCCAGCCAATACTTTTACTTATCAACCAGCTGCCACAGGAAAAGATAAATGTAGACCAAAATGTAGTCCTGGATATTATTCACCCACCGGACTAGCTCCTTGTTCCATGTGTCCAAAGAACTTTTTCCAAACTGGTAAGTAATTATAAAAGCACAGTTCTGTATTGATCAAATAGGAATGAGATTTGATAGAAAAGAAAATAATTCCCGTAATTTAACTAATACCTAATAGGTTAACAATTAAAAATTTACTGAATATTATATAAGTCTTTCCAAAATTGTGTTTTACACGAATCCTATATCTCCAGTGCCGTCCTTAGGGTGGAGACCTCGAACCCAGGCAGACCTGGCGACTAGGTTTTTAAAATTACAACAGGCTGCGCTAATTAAATTTTTAAAACAGGAAGGAGCTGAACTTCAAGATGGAGGATCAGGATCAGACTGAAATACTGATAGATCAATCTATTCCAACTAAAAGTAATGTCTTATAACCCTTTAGCATCTGATCTTTATATATTTTTAATTTTAAGAAGGGTTAGTGACTGATCCTCGAAATCTCTTAGTTTTTCCGAAGTTGAAGTGGCCGTTTTGGACATTAACGATCCAGGTACATAGGTAGGTACATACTGAATCTGACTGTAAAGAAGTCCCGCTACTATTGAGAAAGTAAATGGGAAAACGTCAAAGCAAAGTTCATTAGCTGAACTAGTTGAGGTCACCAAACCTAACCCTCCAAACCCTCCAGTAATGGTTGTTTAAGAGGGTCCCAACAAACTGGTTGTTCCATGCTTCACATTTTCCAAGATCGCATCTGTATATCTTTTAAAGCATTTCTTTTAGTTCAGGTATTGTTCTGGTAAGATTTATCGGCAACACTTTTTCCATTACTGCTTTTTTTAAAGTCTATATGTAAAATATTCCTTCAAGACCGCCAACACAAATTCTTTCAAAATATACAGATGTTTTTCAGTATTCACAATTTGATCTTGATATACTGCAGTATCCTTTAACTCACGTTGGAAATTTGACTTTTTCCTTTAAACCGTATGTAAAACTTCGTGTTTTTTGCAAATAACTATTTTTCTGTCCCCAACACATTTATGTTTATGTTTTATCTATAATCTATTTTTTATTTTATTGTTGCTTTAAAATTGAATTTTCTTTTGCCTAAAGAAAAGTATAATTAAACAATTTTGCAGAACAATTTTGATGATGATCAGCTTACTTTGGAGATACTTTTGAGTACTTACGAGAACTTTAGCCATAAGCCTTTTTGTAAAGTGCACTAACACTAGGCATAGCTTTTAAAAAGTACTTATAGTCTCAGTGCTTAGACCTACGAGCACAAAAGTACTTAAAAACAGAGTACTGCTCTGTATTAAAGTCAATGTTAATTATTTATTTATTTATTCGGGAAACAACCGGGAAAACCCAATTACATATTTCCACCCTAGATATTATTAACAAAATTACAATTGAGTAAATATGTAAGAGTCAAGAAAAAAATAAAAATACTTACACAAAATACTGCATACGACGAAACACTACAAATTTATTCCATCATTCCATTACTAAATTAATTGAACTATAAAAAAGTTCTTTTATTATAGTATGAAGATATAAAATGAAGATTTTAATAGTTGAGTCAACTGAAATTAGAAGGGGACATTAAAGAAATAGCATACTTATTAGTTTTACTTTAAATCTTAGTTTCTGACATAAACATATCCATTGCATTACATGGTTTTATGTTCTTAGTTTTACTTTAAAATTAATCTTAGTTTTAATTTTTTTTTTCATGAATTCACCTTAAGTGTTGCTAAAAGAATTAAATTACAGAGCAGTTTTGATTTAAGTATATAGAAGAATAATTCGAGCGATATGCTTGCCAGCAATCAAAAAATGTGCTCGCGTTTAGACCGATATGTTTCTAAACATCTGATGAAAATGTTTCTAAAAGGGGTGTGCCAGATGTAGTGATGGTAGCCAAATTCTTTTCTATTGTGGGCAATCTGAATAAGTCTTACTAGCATCTTAACATTAAACTTTTGATTTAGTTGCAGGACAAACCACATGCAGTGAATGTCCCAGTAATATGAAAACCGAAGGTCCTGGTGCGACTGGTCGCGATGAATGTCGCCCTGTACAGTGCAAAGAAAACGCTTGTCAACACGGAGGACTTTGCATTCCCATGGGACACAACGTACATTGCTTCTGCCCAGCTGGTTTCACCGGAAGAAGATGCGAAATAGATATAGACGAATGTACTTCTCAACCTTGTTACAACGGTGGTACTTGCATCGATTTACCGCAAGGTTATAAGTGCCAGTGTCCTCCGGGATACTCGGGAATTAACTGCCAAGAAGAAAGATCGGATTGTTCAAACGACACTTGTCCGGCGAGAGCCATGTGTAAAGACGAACCAGGATACAAGAATTACACTTGTCTGTGCCGTTCCGGTTATACAGGAATAGACTGCGATGTAACGGTAATTGATACAAATTATTGAATTTTAATAAAATTAACTATTAATTTTTGATGTTTATTTTTTAGATTGATCCATGTACAGCGAACGGTAACCCTTGTAACAACGGAGCGACTTGTATAGCCCTACAACAAGGCAGATTTATGTGCAGCTGTCTACCTGGTTGGGAAGGACAACTTTGCGAAACCAACATTGATGACTGCTCTGAAAAACCATGTTTATTAGGATCGAATTGTACAGATTTAGTAAACGATTTCAGTTGCGCATGTCCGGCCGGTTTCACGGGCAAAAGATGTCAAGAGAAAATAAACATGTGCAGTCGAAATCCTTGTAAAAATGGAGTGTGCGTTGACAAACTTTTCGAATACGAATGTATCTGTAATCCCGGTTGGACGGGAGACATTTGCGAGTCTAACATTAACGACTGTCAGCCGAATCCTTGCGAAAACGGAGGACATTGTGTAGATGGTATAAACGATTTCAAGTGCACCTGCGAACCAGGTTTTACAGGCAAAAAATGTCAACACACTCTAGGTAAGGCTCTAAGTTACATTAGAAACCGGTATCAATGTACGATAATCTTTTTTTGTTTCGCAGATTTTTGTTCTTCTACGCCTTGTCAAAATGGAGCCACTTGTTCCGATTTGGTAGACGGATTTTCTTGTAAATGTCGACCAGGATTTGTCGGCCTTCAATGCGAAGCAGAAATCGACGAATGCCTCAGTGATCCTTGTAATTCCGTAGGAACTGAGAGGTGTGTCGATTTGGACAATAAATTCGTCTGTATGTGCCGAGAAGGCTTTACAGGTAAATATACAAAATGTATAGATTTAAGAATTACAACATCCGGATGTATGATACAATTTTTATAAGATTAATAACGTATTCAATTGTTTTTATAAATATATAGAATCTAAAATGTAATTACCAAAAATATTGTTCTTGAGGAAATTATTTATTTCATAGATTAGGTTAGGTTAGGTTAGAGTATAGGTAAATTACCAATGAATACTTTAGACTTTGAAAAATATCTAAATTAAATAATTATTGAGGCTGTGAATTACTGACTGTACCCATATAGCACATGTACGACCTCTGGACGTACTGGGGACGTACGAAACGGACATATCGTTCGTCCTGGGGACGTACGGATTAGGGACAGTGTACGTCCTATGGACGTACCGGGTACGTCCAAATTTTTCGCAAATGGACGTCCTTGGTACGTACACTTTTGGCCCAAACTGTGCACAGTTCTGGGACGTATCCAGGAAATAGGTGAAAAAAAATCTCAATATTTTAAATAATTAAAACAATTTTTAATAACCATTTTTATTTCACAATTATTTATAAAATTTAAAATAAAACTGGGTAATAGGTAATAACAAAATAAAATAAAAATCATAAAATCAAAAGTAATAAAGAATTCTGATAAAAAATACCTAAATAATATTTCCTTGATCTTCAATTAAATAAAATAAAAGCTTTAATGCTTGTTTCATGCCCCTTTCCTTCGTCCTCTTTAGCCATGAATTGAGAGCTAGTTCCGTCTCTCTGAACGAACCAGACGACTTTCCTTCATCAGCAGCATCTTTAATCAAATAGCATCTATTAACTATCTATTAAATCCATCAACGCTATCCCTGTCACTATTATGTGAACCATCAACTACTAGCAATCGTTCGAATAATGGAACTCTTTGCCGGGCATACTTTAGATGTTTACTTGATCGATTCATTATAATATTAAAAGATAGCTTACCTTCTACAATTTCACTATTAACAGTTCACTATTAATCACAAATATGGTATGGTAATCTGTATTGTCTGTGTAGGTATGTATTATTTTAGTGCCAAAGCAAATATTCTTCCTTTTACATATCACGAACACACTCATAAAATATAGGTTAGAATAACATATTGTCAAAACCAAAAACGCAAGCAAACACCAACCCAAATTTTGGCGCGTAATTTAAAAACATTATAGGCGCTTTTTCTCTAGCTAAACAGTTAGGTCTGCTGATTAACACGGTTAGGATTGGTTTTTCTTTTATACTGTTTAGTATTTACACTTTTTCTGTAACAAACATGTTTACAAACATTGAAATCATTGTAATAACTACGTCTATTTAGGTGCGTACTGAATACGTCCAGAAATGTACGTACTAGGTACGTACATTTTAGTACGAACTGGGTACGTCCAGAAATGTACGTACTCAGAACGTATCCATTTGGCTTTAGTAATAAATAACTGAAATGGACCCAATATGTACGTACTGAAAACGTCCATTTCCGGATGTACCAAGTAAGTCCAGATATGTACGTACTCAGAACGTCCCCTCTGGTCCGGGGACGTAAAGACCCAAATCGGACCTAATATGTACGTCCCCAGTACGTCGTGTGCTATATGGGTAGATACATCAATTATTTTATTGCGAACTTATTATGCATCCGTACATGTTACCAAATCTCTCACTTTGATTTCCAAGCTCATGGGTTTTGTTGATGTTGACTTCACTAAACGATGAATCTTGGAGTATTCACAATTTAAAAAAATAACTTTTTTTCCACAGAAGAGCACTGATATAATTTCGGTGGATCCTTTAGTAAGGTTAGGTCTCTATACATCTCTTCCACTTTGACCTGAAAGATATACTGACTCATCCATAGATTATAGTTGTTCTATCAGCCCTGTACCTCTAATGAAGCTCATTAGGGTCTCTGATGACACTTCTATAATGTCTGAGGCCTCAAGTTGATGTAGATCAAATTTATTGATCCATAAAATCTCCAGCTCTCGGTATTTGCCCACAAAATGCTTTGCTGTCTCGACTTCATTCTGAAAAAATCTGCACTGCAGTGTTTCGTGTTGTCAGTAGTTTTATCACAAATGTCTTTGACTGTTTTAACCCCTCTACATCAGACCAGTAAGAATGTCTCATTCGATCTACCCAGTTCGATATTGGTCTTTTGGTGCTAACCCTATAAATATTCCTTCAGAATTTTTCTGGACAGAAGGTCCTTTATTTTCGTCTCCTTCTCCTACGTCTCCTTCTCCTACTTGTCGTTTTCTTAGCTGTCCTATGGACAGATAGGAAAATTGTTGATTAATATATACATATCGTCGATAAATGCTGACACTTTAAAAAAATATAAAGAAATACTATGTTTAACAACTCATTCTAAAGCTATTGTTTTTACAATTATATATTGCAAATTATTGAAGAAACTTTTATCTGTTTTCTCATTATATCTTACTGTATTTTTAGGTACATTCTGTGAAATAAATATCGACGATTGTCAATCAGAACCGTGCCTAAATGGAGGTTCGTGCAGAGATGAAGTAGGATCTTACAAATGTACCTGTAAACCAGGATGGACCGGTCCCAATTGCGAGACCGACATAGGTAGCTGTCAAACAAGACCTTGTCAAAACGACGCCAACTGCATCGATCTATTCCAAGATTATTTCTGTGTGTAAGTAACTTATTCAAATGCTTTTTCGAAATCAATGATAAGAAAATGCATCTTGTTTTAGATGTCCTTCCGGTACCGATGGCAAACAATGCGAAACTGCTCCAGAAAGATGTATCGGCAATCCTTGCATGCACGGTGGCAAATGTCAAGATTTTGGTTCTGGTTTGAATTGTTCTTGTAGCGACAATTACAGCGGAATCGGCTGTCAATACGAATACGACGCGTGTCAAGCTAAGGCCTGTAAAAATGGAGCTACCTGCACAAACGAGTTTCCAGGTTTTAGATGTATTTGCCCACCTGGGTACACTGGAAAGTTCTGCGAAGAAGATATCATCGATTGCAAAGAAAACTCTTGTCCACCGAGTGCTACTTGCATAGATCTGACCGGAAAATTCTACTGTCAGTGTCCGTTTAATCTCACAGGAGAGGACTGTAGAAAGAGTAAGCAGACCTTTTGATTAATGTTATTATGCACGTAAAAATATTAATTTTTTTATTTAAATAATTTTAATACTACATGATAACTTTTTTCAACCTAATCCTCATCTTTTTGCAGCAATATCGGTCGATTACGATCTCTACTTCAGCGATGCAACTCGTAGCTCAGCGTCTCAGATTATACCGTTCTACACGGGTTCTAAATCAAGTCTAACTATTGCCATGTGGGTGCAATTCACTCAGAAGGATGAAAACGGTATATTCTTTACTCTATACAGCGTTTCGTAAGTATCCAAGTCTTTCAGCTCCAACAAAATAGTATATACTTTTAACAAAAAGCTAATTTATCACATCCATGTTTCTTTAGACCGAAAAACTACTGAGTACTAATCCATGAAACCTGCTGGATTTCATATATACAAATAATTCCTAGTAATGTTTCTTGTTTCAATACCTGGTATGCTTGGTATATAAAATTTTAATTTCTTCTACGCAGTAGATTGTACTAGTTTATCTTGTGTTGTAACCTTTTCTCCATGTAATTTCTTTTTTGTCGATTTCCTTCCTTGTTCCTGCATCTCAGTTTTTTCCTTGGTCTTCCTATCTTTTTATCTTTCTTATGTAAAACACTATTTTTCAAAACTTCCACAATATATTGGAAAAATTAACTTTTTTGTGTTGTCGAACTTCCACAAAGTAAGAGTTAGTACAGTAAATTACCTTGTTTTGTATTTATTCTTCATCGTTTACTAATTTCTTAACGTTTCGTCCGTTTGATGAATACTGTTTTAATAATATTATTACTTTACATGTGACCTCTACTTCTCTTAATAAAATTTCTATACTGTTTCAGTTTCCCAATTCTTTATTTTCCCCTATAACAAGTATTTCTTTCTTTAGGGTTTTATAATTGAATTTACATTCAATTTTTTTACATGCGTCGGACTTCATTTCTGACACTTAAACTACCACTCTCTTTAAACAACTTGTTTTCATTGTCTTTTTTGTATTATCCACATATATAATATTTCTGTTATTTTTTTCTAAAATTTATTTGTTTTGTTATATGTAATATTTTTTCTGTTTCTGTTTTTGTACATACCTTATGACTTAAACAATACAAATATTTCAGTTTTTTATTATATTTTATAGTGACAAACATGTGGCAGCAAATAGAAGACCAATCGTTCAAGCTCATTCTAACGGAGTCCAAATATCTATTTTCCCAGACCTGCAGGACGTATATTTAAGTTATCGCGAATACACAACAATAAACGACGCGCAATGGCATCACATAGCAATAATTTGGGACGGAGAAAATGGAGGCGAACTGAAATTGATTACAGAAGGTCTTATCGCTAGTAAAGTTAAAGGTTACGGCAGTGGCCGAAAACTACCCGAATAGTAAGTTATAGTTAGATGATTTTTAGTTATTTTTAATACGTATTAATGGTTTTCAGTGCTTGGGTAACTCTGGGAAAACCTCAAACTGGAAACCCTAAAGCTTACACAGAATCCGGTTTCCAAGGTCATCTCACTAAAGTTCAAATCTGGGGAAGAGCACTAGACGTTACCAATGAAGTACAGAAACAAGTAAGAGATTGCAGAACAGAACCGGTAATCTACAGAGGATTAATACTAACATGGGCCGGGTACGAAGACACGGTAGGGGGAGTGGAAAGGATTGTACCATCTCATTGCGGTCAACGAAACTGTCCTCCTGGATACAAAGGACCCAAATGTCTAGAATTGGAAGTGGACAAAATACCACCAAAGGTATGTAATGATGAATTTTAAGTTGTGGTGCAACAACCTCAATTGTTTATATTGGTAATTGCTAAATATTCATATGTGCATAATAGTTAAAAAGGTATTGTTGTGAGGTCAGTTAATGTAGAAAGTTCGTTTAGCAAACACTGAGTTTAATTACCTCTCAAGGACAATCAGCTATATTTATAGCACTACACGTCTCTCTTTGAGGTCATACTAATGGCGTATCAGGTGTTGGCTTAATTTTTGAAAAATGGATGAGTTGTTTCATATTTTTTTTTGGTTAAAACGTTTTAATGATTAATTATAGGTGGAATATTGTCCGGGAGATCTTTGGATAATCACCAAAAACGGATCTGCTATTGTGGTATGGGACGAACCTCATTTCAGCGATAACGTAGAAGTAACGAAGATACAAGAAAATAATGGACACCGACCAGGTCAGACTCTTTTATGGGGAGTATACCAAATTGCTTACGTTGCTTCAGATGCAGCTGGTAATTCAGCGGTTTGTTCGTTTAGAGTGTCAGTTTTATGTAAGTAAAAAGATGGAATATTTCGATCTATAATTTAAAAATTATCTTTCAATTTTAGCCGAATTTTGCCCAGAGTTACCAGACCCGGTAGGCGGTATGCAACTGTGTAAAGACTGGGGCGCTGGTGGTCAGTTCAAGACCTGCGAAATCGGTTGTCAACCTGGATTAAGATTCTCCCAGGAAATTCCACAATTCTACAGTTGCGGTCTGGAAGGTTTCTGGAGACCTACCAATAATCCTTTGCTGCCACTTGTTTACCCGGCTTGTTCGGGTAAGTAAAAAGTGTAATTTTTTTTATAACATAGCCAAATTAATCGTACTTTTAATTTACAGCTGCCAAACCGGCTCAAAGAGTCTTCCGGATTGAAATGTTATTCCCTAGTTCTGTATTGTGTAATGAAGCAGGACAAGGAGTGCTGAAACAGAAAGTGCGAAGTGCAGTAAATGCTTTGAATAGAGATTGGAATTTCTGTTCGTTCTCAGTAGATGGTACTAGAGAGTGCAAAGAACTAAACATCGACGTAAAATGCGATCATAGGACAAATAGGCATACCAGACAAGTTAATGAAGAAGAAGATGAAAGTACTTATGTTGTGAAAACCGATGTACCAGTAGAAAAGTAAGTTACATTCATATCATTAATAAAAAAAAGTATCTAAATATTTGAGTATTTTTGTATGCTACTGAATATATAAGGCTAGCTAACCTTGATTAGGAGAAATTAAAAAATATAAGTTTAAAATTAGTAGTATATTAACAACAAATGTTTCAAGTATAATTATGTATTCCAAGGAGTCACATAGTATCTAATAAACCATTTATCGGTCTATTTTGAGTTCATAAGAGGTATTTCTCAGGAATTTTACTTCCCAAATTTCCTGCAGAAGAAGACATGAAGACCATAAAAAATATATGTAAATGCCTTGTAGTAGATGAGAAAAAAACATAAACAAATCTACTAGTCGGAAACAAGCTTTAAAAGAAGAAACTATATATACTTACGATCTACCCAGACAACAATTTTACCTTCTTTGCACATAATAAGAACATTCTTTTTGGAACAAGGATGTTCTATTAACATGCGTAAATACCGTTCAGTACATGATCAGAATGTGATAGTCACCTCAAAAGGCCGTACCAAATTACTTGATATGTATATGCAAAGAATGTTCTGAAGTAGGTAAAGATCAAATTCTCAGCATTAGATGGTAATATTCTATTTTAGTCTAAACAAGAACGTTCTTAGAATATGTCTTAATCTCAGTGTATGATAAGTATATTATATGCATGTGATAAAAATGTGCAGGTAGTACGTAAATAGCATATATTCTTAGTATTACCATATATTTTTATTGTACACAGTTTAGACTACATACCCTTTTTTCCTGTCCATCGCGAGTTTCGATAACCAAGTTATATTCTTCAAATATCAAAAGTAATCTTGTAACTTGCTCATCCAAACAAAAGGAATGAATATCGCACATTATATTCACGTCCCCAAAAGAATATTTCTTTTATCGTTTGTACAACATATTCTTATCATATCATCATATCACTTTCAGTGGAATGATTGTTGGGTATTTAAAAATTAATGATACGAACATGTTAAGAATCTACCATAAAGAACATACAAATTTACAAGAAAAGGAACGTGAAATGGAGTTGTTTAGCATATACCTTTCAGAATATTCGAAAACGTAATTCATGGGTATATTCTTAGAATGTGAATGTACCATTAGTGTTATGTGGGTAAAAAAGTGACCTGACCTGAGAGGAAATAATGACATACATTAAAGCCAATAAATATACTAGCCATGATAGGGTTATTTTGTTTTTTGCCGAATAAAAAATTATTAGGTGAAAACTCTATAAGACCTTTGGGTAATTATTTTTATAAATACTCTTTTTGATGAGATATAGTCCGAAAAATTTTATGGTTTTATTGCATCTTAAGCCTAAGTCAAGTCAGACACTTAGATCTTGAAAAATATTAAAATATTTTGCTAATAATTTGTTATATAATCAGTCCAAGTAGAAATACTGAAGTACTGAAATATTTAGATATTTATTCATAAATAGTCATTGGTTATTATTTTATTGTGCATGTAAAAAAGTTTCAATTTTAATCACTATTTACAATTTACATTCTCATATTTTCACAATATTTTTATTTTGTGATTGTTGCATGGCTTTAACATTTAGAAAATAGTTTAGATGAATGTGTAGTAGTAGCATCTTCATATTATTGTAGAAGCTCCCGACAAGGAAGACAATCATCCAGTGACACATACAACTTAGAAATTTCCTTCCCAGCGATAAAGTAAGCATGTAGTATTTTTTAGTTTCTTGAAGTTAACATTTATACAATTGCAAAAGTGTAGAAATAAATACTTTATTTTAGACATCTTTATCTTATTATAATATTGATTTGTAGTTTTTGTGATATTTTGATAAATCAACATGAACCTTTTTTTGAGTATTAAGTCCCTAGTTTAAATATTTTACAATATATCAATTTCATTTACACACACTGCTTTTCATAAGCACCAATTTTGCATGATAGACATTGGTTTAGTTTATTTGTAGACAGTAAAAATTTGATTACTTTTGCAAAAATTTAGATAAAAAATTAGGATTAAATATTCACATCCACCATTTCCTTTTATTACATAAGATGTTATATTTTAGTGATCCCATTGTTAATGTAAACACAAATGAAAGAAAGAACGTAAAAGAATTATTAGAAAAACTTATCCTAGAAGAGGATCAATTCGATGTAGGAGACATCTTGCCTAATACTGTTCCAGACCCGTCATCTCTCATACTGGAATCAGATTATGCATGTCCGATTGGACAAGTCGTTAGAGATCCTGACTGCGGTAAGTACAACGCATTGAAATAAATATGATCAAAAATAAATAGTACTGAATGTACTGAAAAGTTTTTTGACAGTTCTTCGTATTTCTTTTTGGCGACTGTATGACGTTAAGACCAAAGATTTGACTCAGAAAGGTTTAACTTTTTTTTAATCTATTGATGCATTTAATTAGTAGTTAATATATTTTAATTAGAACTTGTACCTAAGTACATGTAGGAAACAAAAATATCACCATAAATATAAGAAATAGTAGGTATATCAAGAAGTTTCTTATGTTAAAAATGTATACCATTAATTATTTAATACTTAAATAAAATTAATATAAAAGATAACGAATTATATAAATAGGTTTGTCAGGAGAAAAAAGATTGACAGAAATATAAGCACGATAAGTACTATGAAATTTTAAATAATGATTAAGTACACATCAATATAAGTATTAATTAACAAGTCACGACTAAAATATGAATTTTTTTTTATTTCACCACACAAATAAAATGATTACCGGTATCCGTGGCAATCTTATTCAAGTACATAGCCTACTTTCTAAATTTTTATAAAGAACAACGTTTAAAATAGTATATTAAACAACGCATTTCATATGGAATTCTGTTATGACACGAGTTCAAGTTTAAAAAACGAATCGCGAAGCGATGAGTTTTTTAAAGAACGAGTGTTACAACAGCCATATGAAATAAGTTGTTTATAATATTTTTTATATTTTGCCCTTTTTACCATTTTTTAAATTAATTTATTATTTTTATGTAATTACGAAAATTTTGATTTTAAAAAATATGTCGGTAGCACTGTGTAATTTATAACATTTGACAGTTGTGACATTTAAATTATCAATTGTTAATGTTTTAAAATATTTTAAAATGAATAATACACCAATAATAATATATTATATAAGTAAAAGATTATATTCATATTCATAAATACTTTTTTAAAGAACAATATAAAATTAATAAATTGCTTTTAGCCACAAATGTCATTGTCAATAGTCTTGTCATTAGATACTTCGCTCATGTCGCCAACCATTTAAAACAAAAATTTGCGTGCGTAAAAGTTACATTACGATACGCAAATGCGTTTTATAATGAAGATTTTTATAAGTGCAAAATATAAAAAATATATTTTAGTTACTTTATACATAGATTAAACACAATAGGATTCGTGACAATTTACTAATTATATGCCATTTCAAGTACCTACCTACCACAAATAATTTCTTCGATTGTAACATTTTAGTAATTTGATGTGCATTTTTTCAATATTTTATATTTTGTTAATGAGATTTTCTTCTTGAAGCAGCTGGACGACTTTAGTAATTTGTTACGGACTGGATAAAATAGTCTTGATTTCAATTTCTATTCTATTATTGTGTAATAGGAGTAAATTGTAAAGATATGTTCAATACTTAATTGATCCTGACAAAGCTGACAGTAAGGCGTAATCTTCTCAAGACGACCTTTTCTTTCCTTATAGAATTAGGAATGTCGTCGAATCGGTCTATCTTTGGGTGTAATTTTCTTTAGAAAGTTGTAGAATGATTTCAATGGCCATTTTTGCAAATCGGTTAAGTAAATTTTGTTAAAACAGCTTCTATTGAATGACAATAGAATTTTTGGTTGCCGGTTATACAAGTATGAAAGATAAAATGATATATAAGTCACGAGTAATAAAATGTTGGTAGGCATCATATGAATATGTTGGGTAAGAGAATAAGTAAGGAAATTATTATCAATTGAATTGATGATAGTCTCTACAAATGGCAATATGTTGATTGGGTTCTATAAGTTTAAGAGCTTGCATCATTAAATTCTTCAGTGAATACGCTGCAACAGCTGGAAATTCGGTGCGAGCCAAGTGGTGCTAACAGTACATTCAAATCTATCTATCAAATCTTTTTCAATGTACCTACTGGTGTACAGAATCATGTCATAGTGCTTTATGTTGTGTACTTCCATAAATTATTTCCTAGTTAATTAAGTTTTTATTATTGTTGATGAAATTTAAAATTCATGAAAATTTTGGTCTCCAGGGTGAGTTTATTGGAAAGGGGATTGGAATAGTTTGGGAAACTTGGATTTATTGAATGAAGTAAATGTGCATTTGTTAAATAATGATTAGATGTTATATTTTATTAAAAAATTAGTTTCTTCATAACCATATAATAAAATCTGCAATTTTTTCTGTTTTGTTTTCAGTACCCTGTGCTATTGGCACCTACTATGATAAGAACACTACTTCGTGCATACCATGTGCTAAAGGATACTATCAAAGTGAAACAGGTCAAACACAATGCATACAATGTCCTGCTATTGCTGGTCGACCAGGAGTAACTGTCAGCGTTGGGGCTCGCAGTGCTGCAGATTGTAAAGGTATTTAAAATCAATCTAATTTTGAGAAATATACTTTTATATAATAAGTAAATAAACATAGCTTGACTTTTAAGATTAATATAAAATTGATAATATTGCTATAAAAGAGCTTGTTAACGAAATTTAAAATGTTATAGAGCGTTGTCCTGCTGGTAAGTTCTACGACGATGAAGCTGGTCTTTGTCGAAGTTGTGGTCATGGTTTTTACCAACCTGAAGAGGGTTCCTTCACCTGCGACATATGCGGTCTTGGAAAAACCACAAGAACCAACGAAGCTGTATCAGTAAAAGAATGTAGGGACGAATGCGGCAATGGATTACAGTTGGGTATTGATGGAAAATGCGAATCATGTCCAAGAGGTACTTACAGAACTCAAGGAATACAATCGGCTTGCCAAAACTGCCCCATAGGTCATACAACTCCCAAAAGTGGCGCAGTCACAGTAGAGGAATGTTCTTTACCTGTATGTTCACCTGGTTCTTATCTAAATGGCACTACGAACAGTTGTGAACCATGTAAAAAAGGATTTTATCAATCCGAATATCAGCAAACAACATGTATCCCATGCCCGCCAAATACAAGTACTAAATACCCAGCAGCAGTAAGTATAACTATAAATTACTTATTCAAATATTTGCAAAGTTTTTTCAGTAAAACTGATTTCATTTTTAGACTAGCAAATCTGCATGCTCAAATCCGTGCGAAACTAATGGAACAGCAATGGGTTGCGATGTTAATGCTTACTGTCTTCTACTTCCAAGCAAAGAATTTAAGTGTGATTGCAAACCAGGTTTTAACGGAACTGGCTTAGTTTGTTACGACCTCTGTGATGGATTCTGTGAAAACGAAGGCACTTGCATTAAAGACAGTAGAGGTCAACCATCTTGTAGGTGTATCGGAAGCTTTACAGGAAAACATTGCAGAGAAAAATCAGAATTTGCCTACATTGTAGGTGGAATTGCTGCCTCTGTTATCCTTATCATCTTCATCGTATTGTTGATTTGGATGATTTGTGCAAGGTAAGGTTAATTATTTTAAGAATAAAACGTTAAATTAAATATATATTTGTATTTTTAGAGCGAGCCGAAGGAAAGAACCAAAGAAACTCCTCTCACCTGCTACGGACCAAAACGGATCTCAAGTAAACTTTTATTACGGAGCGCCGACTCCGTACGCTGAAAGCATAGCTCCTAGTCATCACTCTACGTATGCTCATTATTACGATGACGAAGAAGATGGCTGGGAAATGCCGAATTTTTACAACGAGACTTACATGAAAGAAAGTTTACATAACGGAGTAAACGGCAAGATGAATAGCTTAGCTAGGTCGAACGCCAGTATATATGGTACGAAAGATGACCTTTATGATAGACTGAAACGTCACGCCTATACAGGCAAAAAAGGTAACGAAGAAGATAACGAGTAGATACTTTTTGTTTATGTGGAAATAGCTAACATTGTAAACGTCTTTCTCTTGGATATTTGATTTACGTGTAGATATGCTCACTTTGTCATCAGATTAAGTTTTATTTATTATGTAGGTGGATTTGTTAGACAGGTTTATAAATATTTCTTTACATCCTCTTACCAAAAACTTTTTTATTTTCCATTGATATATTCCATTTATGTGACTAAAAATTTAAGTTGTATTTATTTTCATAAAATTAGTTGCTTTTTATAAAATGGAAACATAAAATTTAATTGTATTTACCCTTTCTTAACATGAAAGACAAAACCAAAATTAATTAATTTCCTTCAAATTGCATAGGAAAATTTGAATTTGGTTGAATTAGATTCGATTTCTCTTCAAAAAATGATCTAATGTAATATCTGTAATAATATCTCCTATTTGATATGTTTTAAAGTGTAGAGAGCTTTAAGGTCTCAGACCTCGAGGTCACAACATCTGCATTCGACCTTCTCTATCCCTAATTTACGTAGATATCTTCTCAACTTACATTGTCCATTGTCCAGTAAGTATTATTAGATTAGATTTACTTGGCCCGAGAATGAAGATACAAAAGCAACTACTTGCTTTTTAGGTACTATTTAAAAAAACTGGGTCTATTGAAACTAACTAAATTTTTAATGGATTTTTTTTACTGCGATGAACAACAAAGTAAAGGAACTTTTAGTTACACCTGTCTAACAGTATTTACCATTAGCTTACCACGAAGAGGTAATTAGAAACTGAGAGAATACGGTTAAATTATTATTAGTTGTAACTTTTATTACAAAAATAAATTTAACGTTTTCTAACCGGTTAGATTGGTGGTGGATAGTAGAAAATGTCTGGAATGTAATGTGTATTCATGACTTTTTAACCTGAGTCGTTTGAATGTTTCAGTAGAGGTTAAATAAAATAAGAACTAGCCATAAACTTGCTAAAAAACCGATATTTAATCTATAATATTGCATTTACCAACATTATCACTGAAAGTCTTTAAATCTTAAACCTTATTTAAACAACTACCTCTAAACACTACTGAAAAACATATTCAAGACATAAAAATAATACCGAAAAACATACTAATACTACTAATATTGTTTCAGATAAAAGTGACAGTGAGAGTGAAGGTCAATAAACAAAATCTGGTCATATCTGTTTAATGCTCAAGTAGCAAATATTTAATTATCTAGTGAATATAAGTGTGACGATTGTATGAAGGATGTAAGTACACACAAGCACACAAATACTTATATAAATTTTTATTTATATATTGAAAAAGTAGGTATACCCTGTAATATATACGCGAACCCTCTTATATTTGTTAATCTAGATGTATATGTATATTTTATTATTGCAATTCTGTAATTAAAATTTGGAAAGCGTTTTGGGTGGTTTTCTAGTGTATTTTCCGGGAAATTTAATATTTGCTTCTATACTACTTACAAATATTCAATTACTTTATACCAAAATGTTGTGTTATCTGTAAATGGATTTCACAACCATTTTCCATTTCCTTTAAAATAATCCTCTATTTCACTTTGTAGTTTCTACATTAATTTCTCGGAAAAGTTTTTTTTTATTATGGAATTACGATAACATAAAGTTAATAACCCTTATGTCCCAGTTAAAATTTGTAAATACGTTAAAAACAGTTAACTTTGATCAGATACACAAATTAATAACGACACAATTGTTTCTGACCAAAGCTACAAAATATTTTTGGTAGTTGAGGCGTTAAAGTTATTCACCACAGAATGTTTGAGTCTTTTTAACACGATGACATGTATGTACGTCATACTTTAGTCTCTTCTTTATATTAGTTACAGTAACTGTACTACTAACAGTGGAGACAATCGGCGATTAGTCCCGCCCATACGCCATTAAAAGGCAAACTTTTTGATGGATTTATATTATTTAGGACAGAGAATTTAAATGTTTCTTTTAAAAATCATTATTTTTAAAGTAATTTAAGAAAATATATTTTATTTTAGTACTTGTATGGCGGTTGGCCAATCAAAATCGATACATCGATTGTCGCCACTGTTAGTAGTACAGTCACTGTAATAATATTTAGTCTTGATCGCCATCTATAAATGAATTATTATACTGTTTAACCTATACCTAATGGGTGGACTGAATTTACTAAAAAACTGTACCTAGTGTCATATTGACAATTATATCAACGAATAAGTTAGTTAGGGAATTTCCATCAAGACCATTTTACAATCTTATATTGTTTACCATTTTAGATATTTTATTATTTTTCAATTTAAATGTTATTTTTTTTTAAGAAAAATGGTAAGTTAAGGTAAAATCTGTTTAACATCATTACCTTAAAAAATATGTCAATATAGCTTGAAAATAATTAAATTTGTCAATATATTCTACAAAGGATCGGTTTAGAAGATGAAATATTTTAAATGGGAACAATTTACAACCTTTGTCCGTTTCTAAATTAATCAAAAATCATAAAAAAAATTTAGGTACTTGATAATAATTTTATATAAATTTTATTTTAAAAATGTTGGAAAACGTAAATTGGTCTCATTTTTAATTTTATTATGTAAAATAAATAATATTTGGCTTGTAAAATATGTTTAAAACAAAACATGCTTTAATTTTTGTAATTTTTTGTAAAATTCAAGCCGATTTATATATTTAATTTAATACAAATAAGAATCATTTATATTTTTATATTCTAACTCTTTAAGCATAAGTTGTATGTTGTATGAAAGTTGTGTGACTCGATATGTTTTATATTTTGTAAACGGATGACTGAGGAGAAATATAATTTATAAAATTAATAAGATGTTGTCTTTATTCTATCCTAAATTATTTGCCACTACCTTAAAAATGATGATTAACATACAGTTTGTCAAAAAAAATTATCTAAGTCAAACGTTTCGTAAAAAATTACAATTGACAATTGAATAATTTTCAAAATCAAATAAAAAATGTTTTGCCTCTATAACCACTTTTGGCGATGTCTTTTACTTTTTACTAAATTGTTAAGTGCCTCTTACCTGATTAGCATCCAATGATGAAAATATAGGAATCCTGAAGAGTTTCAGGAGCTTGTGTGCATCTAATGCTCCCTTGGACCCAAATATCAACTCTACTGAAAAAAATTCCATCATTGTTTTCCAGTATAATTTTTCGTACGTATTCTCCACTCTAACTGTAATGTAGATTCCCAAGGCAATCTCTTTACACGTATGTCGATATGATGGGGTTGTAAAAATAAACATAATAGTAACCAACGGCAATCGATTATTTTGAACGTTTTTGTTTTCAGTAATTTGAGGTTAATAAGAAGTGTGTAGTTTTCTATTTATTGGGTACCTATGGTAGTTTTAATTTTGTGAAGAAGTATGCATAAATGAATTAATTTATTTGTTATTTGCCTAGGATCTGTTTATGACTTCTAAAACTCAAACTTTTTCTTAAAGTAATTCATCTAGTTTTCTATTATACTAAGAACTGTGCGAAAATCGTGTTTTTTGCAATTATTTGAAACTGCAAATAAAATGTTTTAAAGGACGTAGGTAACCTAAATGGGGACCCTAAATCACAAAAACATTACATTACAGGAAATAGGGAAGTTGAGCGATGAAAACAGATAAGTGAAAATACACCATTCATACACTTGAGGCTCTTTTGTGGCCTAATATGACCTTAATAGGTGATTATGCCAGGATTAACGCAAATTCAAGAATTTATACAATATAAATTAAATTGCATTTTGAGGTATCTCATCAAAAAATGGTATTTCTCTGAAAATGCCCAACATTCTTTTGTAAGAACGTTTTGTATTATTTCTACAACAGTGGAAACATGTGGTTGGATAAATAAGACATTTTTTATGGTAACAAATATATATTTAAAGTCTTTCTCACAGACAATAAGTTTAAACTAGCTGTCATACAGATCATCTAATATAGAGAAATAGCTCAGTATAATTTCTTAATATAAAAAGTACTACTTGATATTTTTCTTGTACGACCCTAACGAGCAATAAATAAACTATCAATCAATGATAAAATTATTAAATATCAGTTGCTGGTAAATTTAACGGAACTCATCCTTAAATCTCAATTTTTATAAGCTGTATAAGCACATACAGCAGACGGTGTCGTTTATTTTAATTTTATTTTGTGCAGCTTTAACTTAAAACCAAGCATTTCTGAAAATACTCCTGACAACGCTGAAAGGATCACCAATTTCGTGCAATTATATAATATAGGATTCGCAGAAAGTCCTGATATTTTGAAAGGATTTTCCAATTCCTAAAAAAATTAAAAATATGAATAAACGTCTGATCGTACTGAATAAATTATCTCACCTTCAACAAATCAATGGCTAGCTTCAAAACATTATTGGCAACGTTTAGCTCGTCCTTTTTGTGCGGTTTTTGTTCTATTTGCAGGTGTAAATTTATTTGCTCTGTTATTAAAACAGAAAGGTTTCTGTACTTCTTGTTGATTTTCGTCCCCAATGTCATGAACCTTAATAGTAATATTCCAAGACCAATGCACCAAATCAATGCTTCTAAATAATACTGAGAAAATAATACTGTATCCTAAAAATATAAACAATTCAATGAAATTTTTTATTACAAAGCTCATACATTTTATAAATGATGACGCCAAAAAAACACTAATGATCTCTATTATAAATAAGCAGAGGGAATGGGTATTCCTCGTTGGTACATAGGAGAGGTAAACTGATGGAAATGTTTGGACAAAAAAACATCCTCAGCAAGACAATAGTCAGCTTATTTAGGAAAACGTTTTAAATGTGATTTTCTTTACGGAGTTAAAACTGAGTAATATAATAGTATCTTACAGAGAGTTCAGGTAGATACGTCCAAAGTGCTGCAGATTTCCAAACAAGTTACTCATGCCTGATTAAACGACTTATTTTTAACTTAAGCTTATGGTCCTTTAAAGTATCGTTAGTAGTATTGTATGCTGCACCAATATTTAGAGATCATTAAAGTATCCATTAAATGGGCATTAAACACATCTTATTGTGTTCTTTATCCTTAAAAATTCACAGAAGTTTTTAAAATGAAAACTTTTTATGAAGTCTTGATGGAGGATTTTCTAGAAGACAATATGTAATCACAATAAAGGGTGGTCCGGTTAATTTAGTTAAAGTGAATGTATTCATGTGATTTATTACAGCAGTAATGCACTAGTTTAGTGTTTATTTTTTATACCTACATTTTATAAAATAGATCTGTAGTAGAACTATACAAATAAGTTTTATAAAATTGACCCTTTGGTTACAATTCGCATTTGAAATTTAAATTTTATCGTTATCTACATCATTCCCGGTAAATGACGTGTACCAACCAAATCTGTAGAGCATTTACGATATTGTCAATATCTGCGCATTAAAATTAACTGAAAAAACTTCTCTCTTATATATTCTTATACTAACACTAACACTCTTTAATCAAATAAAAATTTGTCAATATTAATAGCCAAAGAAACATTTATATATTTATTAAAAGAGTATTTTATTTTATGCTTTATCTTTAAAACAAGTATCTTTTCACATAAAATAAGTCTTTTGGAATTAATCCATACTATAAAAGACTTGAATAAAATTAAACACGAGTTAACTGTAATCAACGAAGAATTAACATGTACATCTGTTTAACACAAATAAATTGAAAAGTGGCTCCTGTCAGATGTCTTGTCATTGTCAATAGTTACAATCCGTTCGTTCCACCAAATACTAGAAAAGAACAATGCTGAAATCTGGCAACGTTGACTATGAAACTCACTTCATCATTTGTTGTTAGTTGGCGCTAAATTTAAAATTTACTCATTTTTTATTGTTGAAATGAGAAATATCTCATATAAAATTAACAAGGATACAAGTAACTAGTTATCTTATTCTAATTATCTGCTATTACCATTTTGTCTCTGAAATGACAAACATTTGATGTAAAAAGTTGAAAGTTGAATGTTTAAAAAATTAATGTAACAATGAATTTATTTCAAATCTAATACAAACTTTAAATACCAGATACTGTAATTTATTTTACTAATCCCTACTCTGCGAAAGTCCATCCTGTCAAGAACACTTAACAAAGAAATTTTTAAAAAAACTTCAAGGGTTTATTTTCATTTTACACAGACTTTTTAGTTCAGTGATTGCTGTTTCAATAAATTATAATCGCCAGATTGACATATTGATATTGAAGTTACATTTTGTTTGTTTGTAGCTAGGTACCTGATGTTGATAAGGTAGTATTAAGACTAGACCAAGTATAAGGCATAACAATATTAAATCATAGATTAGCCCTTACGGCTTTCTTAGCATGTTATGGAAATAAACGTCATGTAATTTATACTGTCAATTTTTGTAACAAAATATAGTATCCGATCGAACATTTACTCAATTTTACCTACGAATATGTCTGTTAGTAGTGAAAGTGATGAAAGTATAAGCACTCTGCTGGGCGTAGAAAAAGTATAGTACGTTACACGAGTTGTGATTCCATTACGCACTCGTCAAATTTAAAAATTAAACTTTTTCACTTCGTGCGTAACGGATTCCTTACAACTCTTGTTATGTAAAGTACTAATAAATTAGGTGCTTACCTTTAAAACTTCGACGCAAAGAAAGGTCAACAATAGCAAATTAGCAACGAAGGCGGTCGAGACGATAATGTCGACGGATCGCTGGGGTCCTCTTTTCTTCAAGTAGGACCTAACTGACAACCAGGTTTTAATATTTATCACCTTGTTTAGTCGAAAATGCGGTATTTCGGATTTTCTAGCTCGTCTCGACGATGTCAAATGTGAAAATAGTTTAGCGTACAATAATCTTTGCTTAAACGTTCTTTCGGCGACTGCAAGCAGAAAAAATATCATCGAAGCCAACACCCAACGTTGTACTAGAGCTATGGCCATTACTAGGTATTCCCTATAACATAAAATAACTAATTGCTTATATTTTGTTAAACAAGAACTAACTAAACTAATAAAGCCTAACCAACAATATAATATACCTTGTCCAGTATAAATCTGGTTGCACGTCATCAAAGTGAACAAATCGCTCTGTTCGTTTGACTTTCTTCGTTCCTTTTCTACTATCAATCAGTATGTTTATTCACTGTAAACTTGGTAAATATTGAATTTCGTAGACCGCAAGATATTACAAAAGATAAATAAATGCTTTAAGAAAGGTTTCGTAATTCATTTTATACCAAATACAACTCGTAAGCTTATAAAATATAAACTTCAAACGAACATAATTCATGCTAAAATATTTTATATGTTGGCAAAATTGCGCTCCGCTGCCTCGTTCAAATAAAAAGAATATTAGAGAAACTTCGTTTGACATTTACTAGATTCTAATACTATTTTAAATGGTTGGCAACATAGTCCCGTTCTGACAGCTGACAACCAGATTTATAGTGGACAAGATAAAGGTCGAGTCCAAAGCATTAAAGTAGATTTTATAATATAAATGTTCTTACCAAGCATTTCCTTCAAAATTAGACACAAACCAATTTCTAGAATGTAAAACGGTTTCTCCCAATATGATCCTGTGTAAACTTAACAGAGATTGTGGATCAGAGGATAGAGTTTTAGTGACGTTAACATAAAGTTGTTCCACGAAGCATTTAAATTCCACGAAACTATCAAAATAAATACTCAAAATTTTACAAATAACCGGTAGAAAGGCCAAGAGAGACGATATCAGTATTCCCATGTAAAAATAATCTCTACTTTCAGGCATGGAATCCACTTTTCCTATTATCACAGAACTTATTTCCAGCATCGTTAAATCTGCCGTTTTCATTTCGTTCTTTTTCCAAATTATGCAGCTCACTGAAACAGAAAATTAGCACCTAATTATCGAAACCAGAAATATATATTCTAACGCGTTCTACCTTTTGCAGATGGTGGATTCAGTATAGCAGTTGGAGCCGTATCATTATCATAAGCGGAATACTCTTTATCATTGTCAATTTGGCTATCCGATAAATTTTCTATATCCGAACTGTAACTACAGTCGCTGTTCGTAGTCACCCCCATCCAGTCGGTAGCGGATGATGTCAGATCACCTAAAGATGTTTCGTTTTGTTTTATTTCAGGAGATGATTGTACCGTTTCTTCGTCCGTTTCGCAATTGCTGTCTTGCGACGTAACGCTAATTGTTGGGATCAGTGGTATCTTAGGTTTTGATACCTGAAATATTTAACAATTTTACACAATAAGAATGGTTATATCCCTACCCAGAACATATTTTTTGGCATCAATGGGCCACATCAAACAACAGTATTGTAACAATAAAAGTAGTTACCATAGCAGCAACAACCCCATTTGATCAAGCAAAGGTAGCAAAAATGAAGAAGGAAATAAACACATAAGAAGTAAAGAACTAAGACAACTTCAGAGCCAACTGAAGGAAATTTCAAAAAACAAAAAAATATTAATCTGATGAGGTTCAAATACACTCAGTTAAATATTTAATTGTAGAAAAATCGGAGCACTATGAACTAAATTACCACCAGAAAACATCTTGTAACAAATCTTAAGGGAAATCAATATCCAATTAGCTTTATTAAAATTTAACTAATTGACACCTGTGAAAAATAATACAATAAAAACATACATTACTAAAATTCGAAAATTACTAGAAATATTTATATAGAATCAATGAGGGACGTCTAAAAATTCTTTAAACTGCTGTTCTGCAGTGTAGTTTAACACATCTTGTGCTATGATACATATGATTATCTTAACATATAACCCAATCAGAAGGCTAGTGAAATACCAGAATGCGAGGTAAAGTAGTGTCAGAACCAGAACAGAAGAAATAATAAAAACTCCTCTGGTACTGGAGATGGAACCAGGGGCAATACAAACTAAACACAAAAGCCATGTATCGTCCTATTCCCTAGGTCTATAGAGTGAAAACAGGGGTGAATTTGAGACAGAACTCCACAGTTTTCCAATCAAAGGTATCCAGTTTCTGCAAGAACAAAAGTATAAAAATTAGCACAATTAACACAATTGTGTTACCACTAACATAAAATCTAAACTTGCCTAACACATAACCCAAATAATATAACCTCAGTTACAACGTTAATTTTTAATTTTACATCATATTATCAAAATAAAAATACCTAATATCTGAAGCAAGGGAAGAGTAGTTTCATGTAAAAAATAATAGTATAAATTCACAAGAGACGCCAACAATCCCACATCTAGAAGCAGTATATCCGCAGAAAAAGTACCAACTAATACCACTTTAAGAAAGTAGAATTAATCAATAAACCAAATACCGAATTCCTGAATGATATTAAGTGATTAAAATGGTTACAATTAAATGAAGCAAATCGTCCATATCTCCAATGTGACTCTTCTTAAATAAAGAAAGGCAAAACCAATGTCAATGTCACAATTTTTATTATTATAAAAGTTGAAAATCTAAAGCGCTACTAGTTTCGTCCTACAATACGGCCATCATCAGGCTACAAAGAAGATACACATTACAAACAGATCAGAGATTAGTAAGTACAATTCCTTACCTATAAAAGTTACAAAGTAAAACGTTAAATATATTCAAGAAGATTGTAAGATTGCAGTTGATGGTGTAACATTGAAATTATAACAAATAATGCATATGTATATATAAACTAATGGTTAAAACCAAGGTAAAGTATTAAATTATACAAAGAGAGAAGAAGTGGACAGTGAAAAAGAAATGAAAGACAGATTAAGTAAAAAGGAGAGCATTAAGCTCTCCTGTTAGTTTTGATATAATAAGTAATTTTTATATTATTTACCCGAAAGCGACGACTACCCAAGTATGACAATTTAAATCTCAAATAATTAACAAAATATATAAGTTACTGCTTCTCAATTTTATTGGTGTTATAATAATATGTATTTTATTCTTATTAGGTAATTTTTTCAATTCTTAGTATATTTTAAGTAAAATCATTACGTACAAGCGTCTCTGGCGCCTCATTAATTACATGTATATTTACTTCTATTTTTAAAATGTATATTTCTGTTATATGTAATATTATATTATTTGGTACAGGAGATGTCATTTTTATTGCATTTCTTTTTGAATAATTTGATATCATTTGTACAAAACCAAACTTCTAGTTGTGTGTGTAGTTGAAACTACACAAAGCTGATTGGAACAAATTTACAAATAATGATAACATTGAGAAATTATCTTCCCTAATGTCCATGATAGTCAATTGCATTCAATAGCACCAAAAGCAAAAGCCGAAAAACTTTCTTATCTTCATACTCAAGAGCTAGAACAACATACATTTTGAATATTGTGGCAGCAAAAACAGGTACGGAAATGCCATCAAATACTTAGAAAATCGAGGAACTATAATCCCAATGACTCAATTTCAACGATGGATTTCAGATCTCCTCATACAACACCTAGGTACGACAAAAAAAAACATCCTTAACTGGAAAACATCGTCAATACAATAAAAATAAAATGGCTAACCTGACTCCAAATTGAAGAGTTAACATTAAAAATGTACTAGGTATGTATTATCTTGCAAAATGAAATAAATCTCCTAAAAGTTCTTGCAAACAGAAACTGTGGTTCAGACAGATGAAAATAGCATCATATTTACAAATAAAACTATGACAGTTATTGAGAGAAAAAATACAACAACCGTCAAATAGAATGTTATAAATTTCACCTAAATGTCAAATTTGACAAACACATGCAGTCAAAATAGAAAACAATAAAAAAGGTTTCCGGTGAAGTTTCTGGAGTGCACATATAATGCAAATATAATCTTTGGATATTTTATCACATATTGGCTAATAAAATGTTTACATAATTTTTTTTATTTGGTTTGTGCGCGGCTACTTAGGCCATTTGCACCAATTAGAATAATACAGTTACAAAAAAAATAGTAGGTATAAGTAAATGTCCGTGAACTTGCACAAATAGACCCGAAAATAAAGTAAAATAGTTAAACATATTTATATATAATTAGGTTGTTGCAACCTTTTGAAGATGCACAAATGAATTCATACAAATATACTTCATGGGCAATATGAAGGATAAACAGAGTAATGAAATGAGAAATTCTTCAACCTCTCCAGCAAATTCTTCACAAACATCATGCATTTATCAGACTTTTGATGAGTGGAACACATGATCAAAAAATAATTCTACAACAATGATATTGCAATTATGATTATTGGCTTATGTCTTGGCAAGGAGATAATATAAATAATTTCAATATCAAGATTTTAATTGATTTTTAGGTAGTACGAAGTCCGCCGGGTAAGTTAGTTTATGAAAAAGGTATAGACCTAATATCAGAGGAGATGTGACTATTTATTTTTTTACCTGCTCCAACATTACCTATTTCTGGTCGACTGTGTCATCTGGATATGGCCGACTGGAATTTGTAGTGCTGTGATATTGCCTGCTCTCCATGTAAGGTAAGATATTTGTGATTGTTATTGAATCAACTATAGTATTTGCAAGAATATTGTGATCATAATGCTATCTCTTATTAATATTTTAACCACCTAAATTATACAACAAATTTTACGGAATGTTTTACCATTGAACTGTTTCATTCGGGTAGATCAGAAAAATTAGTTGCTCAATAAGCGACAACGCCGCACGGCTTGTCTGAATGATACCACGCCCAGAAGCAGTTATACCATGAAATTTGACACAGTCTCTTAATGATTTCAAGCATTGTTGCCGAAGCAAATTCAACGATATTTTGGAGTAATATTGGAGTTTTTGGCGAAATTATAGGTAATATTAAGTGAAAGAAATGGTTCATTATTGTCAAGTGTATAAAAAACCGGACTATTTAAGTCAAGTTAAAATATTTGTTTGTCTTCAATAATTTCATCCATCAAAATAAACAGGTATGGTAATTATTCCGCTAGTTGGCAATCTAGAATTTTTTCAATTCTTCTAATTGTTACAAAGTATTTTGAGTCGTAACACGAACAACCAATGGAAAAATTACCAAGGATATGATATGTATAAAAAAAATACCACCACCAACTTTTCAACTTTGGTTTCTCGACTTTCCACATGAAATGATAAATTTTAGTTATTATGCTTTGTGTTTATTTGGGAATGGTTTTATATTTACAGATTAAAGTGATATGTGAATGGTTTTCAAGAAGGGCAATGACAGATAGATAACAAGAACAGTATACAAAGGGATGTCTATAAGGAAGAGTATAATAGCTAACAAGTTTTTCTAGCACTAGAGACCATGCATGAAATGGACTAAATTGACAAAACCCTAAAAGCTTCCCCAAATAACAATGTGGTCAAATTGAGGTGGATTAAACATCATGGCTGCTGAAAAGGAAACCGCACTGTCGACTTTCTGGCTAGAAAAATAGCTACCCAAAGTTTTTTGGCATCCAACCATGTTATAGACCTCACAACATCAAAAGCTATGGGCCTGACACTCCCATAAAAAGGTTTATTCATAGATTAGAAAAAGAGCTACTTAAATCTCCAACTGAAATAACTGCCAACGATTTTATAAAGATTAATAGTCATCTTAAACATATGTATAAAATAGAGCAACATTGTGGAGCTGCAAAGTGGAGGATGAATCAATGGAACATCTGCTTTGTACTGTCCAGCACTCTATTATTAAAGACAAGTAGGATGATTAACAAACTGACAGGTTGTTTCTGAAGAAATTTGGTGCTGTAAATACCAGTTCAACCTGCTTATTTCAGATAAATAACCAAAAACTAAGAAGTTTGTTAAATCAAAGGTGATTAATATGTAGCAAAAAAGTCACTCCCATAAGATTAACAGAGGAATATCTTAAGATACCACCATGTTGCCAACTAGTATGGCTAATGCGATTTTTTTGTAAATAAAATTATGCCCCTTCCAATTTTAGTAATAGATATTCAAACATTTATTTAATATAAGATATATTATAAACTCTTACCGATGAAGTGGAGTTTTGTCTTTTAGAGAACACTGGTTTTGTTTCACTTTCTGAATCAGTACTACAATCATCTATAATTTTATCAGATCCACCCATATCACCTTCATAATTCGAGATCGTTTCTTGTTTACTGAAAAACATAATAGTGACACAGTTATTATATTCAATTTATATGAAACCATAAAATTGAATACCAATCTTTATAAGTATATTTTATACTGGATCTTCCAATACTAAATGTTTTACCTTTGGCTTAAATTGTTTATAAATTGATAAGTGAACCACATACATCCAGTCACATAAAGCACTTCTCACTAGTAATAAATCATACTGGAGCACAAACAGTATTGATTATATTGACTACAAAAATATTTTTTGCTGATTAATAAAATATATTTTGCCAGATTAATTACATTTAAGCATAAAATAATCTAAGAAAACAATTAAGATAACGATTTCCGCATTTTATTGATGGATAATTTATTTCTACTAATAAATGAGAACAATTAGATGTACTTGAAAAAATGTAGGTAAAATAAATGATAAATGTAGGTAAATAAATTAGTTTGTTATTAAGTGTAGGACAGATATTGAACTTCCCATATACATCCGGCAAAAAATAGTAGGTAAGGCATTATAGGTATTATTATCTTATCTATTTTGAATCCAAACACCAACTTAATGCTTTAACTAACAACTTACCTCTTAAAATTAGTATCTATCAATTCATTATTTTTAAATATTTTCTTATCAACTTTGTTTAACATTTTTTCATGTTTAATTGTCTCTTCTTGCTTCCTTTTCTTTTTCATCTGAAGATGCTTTCTAATCTGTTTATGCCTCAACCGTCCTTTATCTACTTCATTACCAGAACTAGTAGCTGCAATTTGTGAGTGAATTAAACACATAATCCATAACATTAATAAAGGAATGCAAATTTCCATACAGGATAGTGACTGAAAAACAAAAAAGTGAGATAAGTTTTAAAAAATTGTAAGTATTTTTAATAATTTGACAGAATTCGAACCTCACCTCTGAAAAAAACTCACTTATTGCCACAAATGTACAGTAAATTGCAATATTAATGATATGCAATATATAAATCATTAAACAGATAACAAAAACATATTTAGATGTCTGTTCAATCCACCATTTTCCATAAAATGGTAAAAGAAAACACCTCATGGTGGCCAATTTGGTAACTTTAATAAAACCATGTTTGGGTTTTGCTTTTGTAAAGGATGAGCCTGAAATAATAATAAAATACACTAATAGCAATAATTAACGAGCTGCACTTGACTAACCTCTAACTAGATCAAGATCTATAAAATTCAGATTAGGTTTAGCAGTTCTTGTTTTAATATGATTTAATCCATTGATTCTTTGCTCCCTTTCTTCGATTTTTGTTTCCCATTTTTGTTTATCATAAGCACCAATTTTTTGTTGATACCTACAATGTGTCATAAATTGAAAATGTCAAATGTTTAAATAGACAATATTAAACATATAACATAAATTAGTAATAAGCAATTTAACACATCTAGTTCATTTAAAATATCTTAATGTTTTAAATGGTCATACTTTTTGTCATAAAAACCCACGTTTTTACAAATAAAAACGACCTTTCTAATTACGCAAATATTTGACACAAATTGTTTATTTACTGAAATAATTATAAATTAAAAACTATACTAACCATGTGAAAATAAAATCAATACCCATCGAAAGCAATTACTCTGTTTAAAATATAAATATTTCTATGGTAAAATCAGAACTATGTTAACTCGATTAAAACTAAAATAAATATCATATCGGATTGATAAGGTTCAAGATTTATTTATACATAAACAGATCAGCTGATATCATAAAATAACATGAAGTGAGGTTAACAGCATTTGTGTTTGACTTTTATAGAAGAGTGAGAGAGATTGAAGTGTGAAGATAGTCACGTAATGGTTTTTGTTTTTGTTTTTGTTTTTGGGCTTTGGCTTTGGGTCGAGTGGATTACCAATGTGCCAATGATTGATTACCGAATAGATTTTAGTAATTAAACTTGATTTGGTTAAAAGTGAGACATTAAAAAAATGAGTAAACTATATGAAAATGAGATTGGTTTGTACATTTCTCATGAACAATACATTAACAGAATATACAAAAACATTACAGATTACACATTAAATTCAAATCTATTCAATATCAACGAATTATATAAAAAACAAAACAAATTAAAATCGGCATTAAAAATAGTAGAACCAAACAATGAATTTGAAGATCTATTAAGAGAACAAAAAGATGTTAAACAAAAGTTTAGCCATTTCTTTCCACAGATTGAACAATATTTAATGAGAAGTTGCTTGGATAATAAAAAAGCCCTTGAAACATCCGATCATATCAACTCTATGTGTGAAAAATTTAGGCAAGTGTATTATAATATAGTCCATTGCATTTAACATGTCTATTTTCATTTAAAATGTTTAGTGTTGTGGGTGTTCATGGAAGTAATATTGGACCAGCTATGGTCAAAGAAATAAATGGAACAAAATTTATCTTTCCAGAAAACACTGAATTCTACAGTAAAGATGTGTGTGAAATAAACAAATATTTAAATGGAAGAAAATTTGACCTAATTCTGCTAGATCCTCCTTGGTGGAATAAATATATTCGAAGGAAAAGAAAAAAAACATCAGGTAAATGTATACCTTCATATTATTACTTTTATTAATTTTAAATGCATTTTTAGATGGCTATAACATGATGTTTAATGAAGATTTAAAGAGTTTACCAATAGACAGCTTATTATCAGAGGATGGTTTACTTGTAGTATGGTGTACAAATTCTAGGCAAAATTTAAATGCACTTCTCAATAACATATTTCCACATTGGCAGGTACACTTTATTGCTAAATGGTACTGGTTAAAAATAACAAAAAGTGGTGAACCAATTTGTGAGTTCTCTCAACCCCCTGGTAAACAACCATATGAAAAAATTATATTTGCTAGTAGAAAATGTTCAACACATAAAATTCAAGATGGTAGGATACTGGTCAGTATTCCAAGTATCCTGCATTCACATAAACCTCCTTTGGTAGAAGTATTAGAGGAATATTTATCAAAAGATGCCAAGTGTTTAGAAGTTTTTGCAAGATATCTTCTTCCTGGCTGGACTAGTTATGGAAATGAAGTACTAAAATTACAACATGAAAGTCTGTTTATCCACAAATAAAAATTTGCATTAATTGATTTTATTGGTTTGGGGCTGATCAGGACTGATTTGTGTAAGGTGTAAGGTATTTCTCTTATAAATTGTACTATTTTTTTTTAAATAATTTATTATACAAAAAAATAAATTAATAAATTTAAGTTTCTAAAAATAAACAACTTTATGATAAACCATAAGGTTCTTACTGATAAAGAAGTTAATAACTATTAATAAAAAACATCAAAAACACAATTTAAACTTTTTCTTTTTCGTTTTTTGGCATGCTTGAAAATATCATATTTAATATATTCTTCATTGTTGTTGTTATTATTAAGAGAATTTGAGGTTCTTGGAAATGTTGCTAGAGCTTGGACAACTGCTGATCTGTTAGGGGTTCCCTTAAAACTGTTCTTATTACCAAAGATGTCATCATACAGGTTATTTATGGAGTATTTCTGTGATACATTAGGTATATTTAAACTTCCTGTTCTGTATCTAGCTGCAGGCGTTTGGTGAATTACTGAATTAGATTTTTTAGATTCAATATTAATATTTTGAGATTGTGCCTCCAAGTTTTTGAAATATTTAATTGCCATATTGAATTGATGATGTACTGAATAGTTTGAAGATTCAACTTCACCTCTTGATGAATTGGGAGAATTATGAAAACTTTTTACTTTTCTAACTACATTTGGTTTTTCTGTGGTGGTTTTTTCAGTTGACAAGTGTAGAGCTGAAAAAATATAAAACCTATTTATAGTTTTTAAAAATACTATAAGATTTCTAGAGTAAAAAGAAAAATTAATAAATCACCTACCACTATTGTATCTTTTAATTTTGTTACTAATAGGACTGAAGTGTGTACCCATTCCTTCTTTTTTTGTTTCTGTTGCATTTTTCACATCCTTTGTTTTATAAACAATTTTACTTTTTACTGTTGTCTTCTCAATGTCATAAGCTTGTCTCAATAACAATTTCTTTCTTTCTTCGATAGACAAAACTGTACATTTATCCAAAGATTCATCAACGGATTGATATTTTTTTGTATTTGAGTGAATTACACCTTTACTCAAAGATAAAATGTCGTCCGCTGATTTAAAAATATTTTCTTTATTTTCTCTAATGGTAACTTCGTTTTTGATGCATTCATCGGGCTTTTTCCAAATTAATTTACTTCTTTCCAACTCACTGAGAGTATTATTTATTTTCTTTGGCGATAACGACTTTGTGCTTACAGAACTAGAACTTCTGGAAGATATATTTTCCCAAAAAAACTTTTTATCTTTAACGGAACCTACTGAAGACCATTCCGATTCTAAAGATAAATTTGGTAAGCTGATTGTACTGCACAAAGACCAACCATTGATGGCTGAGTTGCTCGGTTCTTTTACATTATTAAAAACGGTAAATCGTGGGTGGCAATTCTTTGCAATAGATCCTAAACTACTTTCGTTTTCCGAAAATGAGGAATTTATTGAATTTGGTTCGCTTCCTAATGATGATAGGGCAAAAATCTGTAAATAAATTTTAAATCAAATTTTGATAAATGTATTGTTTTAGTTTTAAAATTATGCAAACACAAGATATATTGGAAATGTTATAAACATTTCTTATTTACAATCGTAGGATTGCAAGATTACAAAGAAAGTTAACATGCAAATACAATTGATAATTTTAATTATTAAGAACACTAAACAAATAACCTTTGAACAATATTTTCACTATTTATTTAGAAAGAACTTTTTTATTTCAATGATACATAAATCACATGGATTTATCAAATACCAAAATAGAATCAGGAAGTGGAGTTTTTTGCAGATCCCTGAATTTAAACATTAAATGTACAGACACTTTTACTTTACTAACACTAGCAGATCATGAGTGAGCTCAGGCTAAGTACTAGATTTTCATAAAGCTCTAAGAGCTGCCTCAAGAAAGAATGTAGTCAAATTGAGCTTAAATATCCAATGAGAATTAGACAATAGACATGTTCTTTGTGAGTACTCATGTAATAAGACAAAATGAGATATACACATGATCAACTATAGGGCTGAGAGGCTTACCATCCTCATCAGTTTCAGATATAGAAAAATAAAATTACTGAATTGTACCTCTATTTATTTTGTCCATTTTTATGACAAAAATTATGTCAAATTTACGCACTTTCCAAAACGCAATGTTTTTAGATTGGTAAGTATTTGGTATCAATAGGAAAAAACTTAATATAGGATTTTAAAAAGTTAAGCTAAGCAGATCCGAGGTATCAGTTCTTTTTCACAAAAGAGTCTTTAGGGAGAAGCTGAATGAGCTTCAATGACAGGCATGCTTAATCATAACGAGACATTATGTCCACCACTGCCATCGAAAGTTTAATAGATCTTCCTTTACAAAGCAGTGTTAGAACCAGGGCCGGAGAGATCATAAAAAAATCATGGTACCAGGTGCAATGCAGCCTAAATATATTTACCATAAGCCATTTACCGTCCTATTCCCAGGAAGGGACGAATAGATCGACTCTTCTAATGGCTGAATAGTGTTGGTACATGGACGGACAGCACCGAGAGAGGTGATGGAGCTGGGGTACATGGAGGGAAGCCAAATGTGGATCTGAGAAAGAACTTGGGTAACCTATCCACAATTTTCCAAGCAAAGGTTTTGCAATTTATTGTACTAACCCTTACTACGTGAAAGTCCATCTTATTAAGAACAGTAAACAACTAAAAGGTTGAATTAAACTTTTACTATTTATTCGTATAGTAGTTTTCACAATAAATTGTATTGACCGAAGGACTATAATAAAACCAATTAGACCCTTAAGTTGTAAAATCCGAGATGCACATCATAAATGTAAAAGGACCTGATTCAGGTAATTTTGTTTCTCAGAGAGGGATTGTAGAGGATTACAGCTTACACTTCTTGTTCATTTTAGTCTTTGTATTTCATTGGAAGTGTTCACTTGTGTTACGGCGTGCAATAATTTTATAACATTTATTTGTTATTACAGACATTAATAGCAAATATTTTATACCCCAACGTACAGAATAGGCAGTATGTGGCGTCTGTGGATAAAAAGTAATAGTGCTTCTTCCAGTGGTTCGTTAAAGAAGAATCATTTATCTTGTGACGCGAAAATCATTATAAAATTATAAAAATGTATATAGTTCCTTACTTCAGCAAGGATATAACGCGGGTGTTGTAGCAAGAGTAACCAGTAATTTGACGAATGTGCCTCTTATGTTAGACGAATTGTTGAAAATTCCATGGAATCAAGAAAAAAGCGTAAAGATTCCTGTGTCACAAAAAGTCTAGACGACTGGGAAAAAATTTGATAAGGCGAAAAATCTACACTATGTACGATGAGCAGCGTGTCCCTACAATCAAAAGTCTGAAACAGCAGCTCATCAATGACGAAACTCACATCAACTGTGGCCTCACTACTCTTTGCCGAGCTCTGTCTGCAATGGGCTTTAAATATCGCAAAATTGACAACAGACAAGTGATAATGGAATCCACACGTTTAATAAACTGGCGTTCTGAATATATAACGTCCATAAGAAAATACCGGTCTGAAAATTGACCAATACTCTACCTCGACGAGACGTGGTTTGACACGCATGACACTTCTTCCAAAGGATGGTCTGATTCCTCTGATAAGTGTAAAACAAAAGCACCATCAAATAAAGGGAAGAGAATCACAATATTACACGCAGGATCAGAAAATGGTTGGATCGCAAACGCTATGTGGCTTTCTGTCAAAAATAGTAAGGACTCTTGTGTTGATTATCACGAATATACGACAGCAGAGATTTTTGAAGATTGGTTTAAAAATTGTCTGTTACCCAACATGTCGCCAAACAGCGTTATAGTAAGGGACAACGCAAGCTATCATACTCGACAATTGCAAAAAATTCCTGGCTCACAGAATACCAAATTGGAGATTCATAACTTCATGGCTGCAAATGACATATATTTTGAGGAAAATTATGCAAAAAAGAACTTTTACAAGAGCTGCAGTCATTTTCTTAAAAAAACATATGTTTGTGATACAATTGCAGAAGAATTGGGACATACAGTGTTACGACCATCTCCCTACTACTGCGTGTTCAATCCCATAGAGCTTATGTAGCACCAACTTAAATCGAGTGTGCGCGGAAAAAATACTTCTCCGACTTTAAGTGGTAGTGTGGTAGAATTAATTAGGAACTGTATGAATGACATTCCTACCGAGAGTTGGAAAAGTTCTGTTAGTCATGTTATAAATGTTGAAAACTCGTACCTTTCTGTAAAATCAATTGAGCCAATTATAATTAAATTAGATGAGGATAGCGATAGCGACACTGAACTAAATATAGAATAGAATTGTAACATTTAAATAAATTACTTGTATATCTCCTATATTATGCAAAATTCAAATTTCTTAAGTTCGACCCTGTAGCACATTTGCATCTTTTACCTGATGATTTTCTACACAATGAGATTAAATCGGGTAGTTTATTGCAGTTAATAAGCCTACTGTGAAAAATAGTATAAAATACGTTTAGCATCGTCAGATTGACGATGCTAATTTTATAGCGAAACGGCCGTCATTGCATTTAAAACGTATTTACGAATAAATAGTGAAAGATTAATTCAACCTTTTAGTTGTTTACTGTTCTTAATAAAGGTTTTTGCAATGGAGATGTGCCTGCAGGAACAAAACCATAAAAATCATTTCCGATAGCCAGGCAGCGCTAAAGTCACTGGAATAAAATCGCATCGACTCCAAGTTAGTCTGGAAAAGTATGTAATAGACCAAGTAAAGTATTACGTGGATAAAAGTTTCATTGCAATTTTATTAAACAAAGAAATTTAAGTTTTCTTATCTAAACGCACGTGTATGTCATGAGATCTCAATACGTGCATGTTATTGTTAAATGTCACAATATTAAAAGGAATCCCGCCAGTGCGATTTTTGACGTTTACAGATATGGGCGTAGAAAAAAATATTGAAGACTAATTTCGGTTTAACCTAGTTTTATTCCTGCTTGAACATTCCTATTGTTAACACTAAAAATAATGTTAATCCTATAACAGGATTAGACATCCTTTGCAAATAACAAATTAAGTTTTAAACATTTTTATATTATTACAAACAATTTTTTTGTTTATTATTTACTAACCTTTCTTTTCTCTGCCACACTCTTCTTCTTTTTCTTCGTGGAATCTACTTCAGGGACAATATGGTCAAAACATATTGGGGAAGTATCTCTTTTTGAATTTGTTTCCAATTTTTCTAAATACATTTGTACTCTATGTTTTATAGTGTTATTATTATTATTATTATTAATTTCGTATGTATCAATATTTAAATGTTCAAAAGTTTCATTTTTTAAGACCTTCGAAGTTGGTTCCGAGGTAGATTTTTTCTGTAACTTTGAATCTTTAACATTCTTATTAGATTCATTTACGATATTTTTAATATATTTATCATCCAAGTTATTAGCATAAAGTTTTATCGGAACGTCTACGAATCTTTCGGGAATTTTAATTTTATTAATATTAACGTTTTTCAAGTATTTAGGTTCGACAATGTAACTCATACTTTTATGGTCCACTTGCTTAACCTCGTTTATTGCTTGTTTACCATCGTTTGTTTGTTCAATAATAACGTTATTTGATTTCAAGTTATTACCGCCGTTCGAAATTCGTTTGTTCAAGATACTATTATTTGCGTTAATTGTATCGTTACTAACAGATAATTTTTTTTGCGGCGCATTCCCAATTTTATTGATATTTTTATCGAAAAAGTTTATCTTTTCAATGACCAAGGTTGGTTCTATCGTGGCGTCGACAATTTCATTTTCTTTGTCTGATTTTACAGTTATATCGGCGTTTTCGTTGAGAATATGTTCAGTGGTTATTTTTGTATCTGGTTCATCCTTTTCTTCCGTAATTATTGCTGTTGTCACCAATTTATCGTTGCTGGTAATATTTTTATCAACTTCTTTGTTAGGTTCAACTTTATTTTTATGAATTTCCTGTGGGATTTCATCACATTCAGATTTATCGTTACTGGTAATATGTTTATTAATTTCATTACTACTTTCTACTTTATTTACAGGGATTTCTTGTTGGTTTTGATTACATTCATACTTTAGATTAGAATTTGCGTTGCTTTCACTATTATCATCAACGGTATTTTCTTCTTCGTGTTCCTTTTCAGTTATTTCATTTTTATTTACATTCTTTGTCAGTATGGTTTTTTCTTCGTAAATTACTTCGTTTTGTAATGTACCTTTAATTTTCCGTACAGTTTTTAAATGTTTTTTCTTCAACGTCGATTCATCTACACTATTTTCGTTTGCGAAAACGTGAACATTGAAAGGACAACATTTGAGTACTTCTCCACCTCCAACCATATTAATCTCGTACATTCCGTAATGTTTGGGGTAGTAAGTTACTTTAATTCTGTCGTTTTCTAAAATAGCTTCGACGTCGATTTCTTCTCCGGTAAATTTCTTTGTACTTCTTGTAAAATTGATGATATTAGATTGGAGTGATTGCAAGTTTTCAATTAGTTTTAATGATTGTCTGCGATCTGTTTTTATTGGTCTTCGTTTTCTTTTCTTGTTTATCAGTTTAGGGGCTACAGCTTCTCCAAATGATCCAAACGGACCCTTAATTTGTATTATGATGTTGCTTTCGTTATCATCATTTACGTTTTCGTCTAAATATATGTAAAAGATGGCTGTTTTGAACTGTTCTCCAGAAAATAATCCCATTCCTCTAACGATGTATCTATCCGAGATTTTAGTGTATCTATCGTAATCTGAAGTTCGATTAATCGATTGCTGAATGTCTGATAAATACATTAAAAACCTCCTCTCCAACGTGGAAGATAATTTCTTGTTTAATTCTTCGTTGGTAAATATCTGAAGATAAAAAAATATTAAATATAATGAAATAATGATAAAGAAGATGGAAGTTTACCGGAGCTACTCCAAAATACTTATAAGCTAAAGCTTGCGCGTGCACTGGTGGTTGTTTCCAATGTCGATGAGGATTCGGACAAGCTCCTGGTACACCCGTATTTATCAACGTACAGAGCAAAGAACCGTCGATCCATAGGTCTCTTATACCTCCAGATAACGTCTTGGTCGAGTAAGAAGACCAGGTAGGGGGTAATCGACCACTTGCCCATTTCAAGAAAGCCTCTTTTTTTATAAATTTGGGGCAGATTACTGAAACAAGAAATTCATATGTTTATTAGCGATTCCATTAGTGTAGAGTGATAGGTAATATTATTTTGTCTATGAACCAAAGATATAGAGCAGTAATATATCAACGTGGAGGTCACACTTATTATTTGTATTAATTTTGATTTTTTACTTTTTGGAAAGATTTTACAAAATCTTAAAATTGGTTATATTGAATTATTTTTTGTTTTAATTAGAATTCATGTTTTTAAAGAAAATATTTTGGTATATGTAAGAATAAACATTAATTAATATTAAACAAGTATTATTTTTTTCCCAAACTAACTCAAGAAAAACTGACGGTAGGTAATTTTTAAAAATACCTAGACTTTTCTGATTATTCCTACAAAAGCGCGTTCGTCCATAAAACAATATAATCCCAAAATCCCTCACAAATAGTAGTTTGTTCTTATCAGCGTATTTTCATACGATTATGAAATTTTCGCAGGAAAACAAACCAATATTATCCCCTGATATGGTTTTCCTGATCTAGGAATGAGTTCAAACGTAGTTCTTCGGTTAACTCACACTGTTCCAAGGCACGTAAACCACAAACTATTTTTTTGGTAACTGGTTCAACAGCATACCACTACAAATTTACTTGGCACAAAATGGTATATTGCCATTCGGAACGGTTTTTTTTTTTCGGACTGAGAAGGGAAACTCATGTCCGATGGGTCCTTATCCAGAACCCAACAGTGTTGGATTCACCCTCGAGAGGATGCCTACCAATGTTCTCCCAATACACTGCTACCCCGAGTCTCTTCTCCAACTTCTCTAGATCCTCCTTGTTCTTCCAACATCTAAACACATGACCCTCATCATCCTCCACCTCACACCTCACGCATATTCCAGCCTCTCTCTTCCCAATCTTGTGTAGATACCCCACTCTTGACCCATGCCCAGTGAGCACTTGGGTCAAAAAGTAGTTTACCTCCCCAAACTCTCGGTCCATCCACTCACTCCTACTCCCAATCGCCCTTTTTAATGCACCTTCATATCTTTCCCACCTTCTCACCATTTCCTCCTCCATCCAATCCTGAGCTTCCTCTTTTGTGGCGCCCTTCCACCGCTGCTCTTTGCCCTAGCCATCAGGTCCAAAGGGTATGACCTTGACAGCACAGCTGCTGCTTATGCACCCACTGTCCTGTACCCCTGTACCACTCTAAACAAAATCCCCCTCTGCACCTGTAGTAGTGGCTTTACCCTTGCATGGATCCCCGCTCTTTCACCACACACTTCCGCTCCGTACAGCAAACTCTGCTCGATCGTCCTACCAATAACTCTCCTCTTCCATTCTCCCGGCCCTTAGGGCCCTTTCACATTACACATCAATCTCCCCAACCATGCTGCTCGTACTCTCGCCTTCTCTACTCCCTTCAACATATGGTGCTTGAAGGATAGTTGGCTATCTAACCAAACACCTCGGAACGGTTAGAATGCCAAATAGCAACATACCAAAAGAGAGTGACAGTATGACAATAAATTGGTAAACATTTTGTCTACATATGCTGGAAGTACACCGACAGTTGGGGTTCGACGATTTTCAAAGAAGGATAACAAACATATAATGGTACCAAAGGGTATAACAATTTATAACAAATATATGGGAGGAGTAGATCTCCATGCTAGGATACTATAGGATCAAACTTAGGTAAAAAGTGGTCCATGAGGATATTTTTTCACATGATTGATTTGATGATTGTCAATGCATGGATACTTTGGAGACGAAGTGAAAACGAGTTCAAAGATTTACCTCTGGCAGATTTAAAAATGGCCGTGGCGGAGAGTTTGTGTAAATTCAATAAAGTTAGCTCAACAAAGAAAAGAGGCCGTCCCAGTGGAGTCATAAATAACTTATAAAGCAAGAAAAAAAAGGATCCAATATCAGATTTTTTCCCATCCAAGAGGTTCAAAGAGATCAATATGGCCATCTTCCAGTATGGTGTGATAATAGACAAAGGTGCATATTTTCCTGTGGTGGAAAGTCTTTTATAAAGTGTAAAAAATGTAGTGTTTATCTTTGCTTAAACAAAGACAGAAACTGATTTTATCAGTTCCATACTCAATAACTTTTTTTGTATTATTGCTTATTGTGCCATAATATGACCTACAAAAAAATTAAATACAGAAGAATTTTTTAAATATTTTTATCGTAATCCTGATATTTTTTTCTATGTAGTGCATTTTTTCATAAAAAAACAAAAAATCAGAATCAAAGTCAGACCTAATTGGAACAGTGTCCAATAGTTGATTCAAGAATACCAGTGGAATGTTTATCCAAAATTCTTAGATGACAACCAAATCATCAGGTTTTACATTTTGTGTCTGTTGCAGTCCCAAGGTACCAGCTGCATCCTCCCTCGCAGAGAGCTATTTCTTTAGCCAGTAATCTTTTCTATGCTATTATGGAGCACATATATTTAGTGGATTTGCCTGATAGTGGTGATCTCGGTACATTTTGAGTCTATTAGTTTTTCCATAGATTTAAAAAAAAAAGAGATTAGGAATTTGGATAATTCATCGGAAGCCTCTCCCTCCATTGTATAAAAACCTCCAGGCTTTTATTATGTATCCTAGGATAATGGCTGATTTTGAATAGCCTTGTATATACAGCGGTAACTGATCAAATCACCTTTGGAGTAAGGCTGGAACAATGCCATCTTTAGCAAGTGACTTAACAGGTTTGAAACTGTTAATCTCTTGTTCCAGTCTGTTGTATATATTTTATCCGCCAGGTACCTGTTCGTCTTGTCTACTCCGAGACTCATCAACTGATAACATGGTGGATTATATATTTTGATATGACTAAGACCTAGGAAAATGAGTCTGTAGTAGCACTCTTAGACTTTTAAGTTATTCCCATCAGCTCTGATCTACCCAGTAATGTATTCACTATAGCCTCTGGGCCTATAAATATTCCTTCAGCACCTTTTCTGGCTAGAAGGTCCGCTTTTTTGTTCCCCTATATTGTTATTTTCCCCTGTACGTATTAGATCCAGAAGGCATTTCCAAACTAAATTGGAGTCGATCCGATTTATAGGAAATGATTTTTATAGTTTAGTTCTTGCAGTCACGCTTAAGCATCTCCTGCAGACACATCTCCATTGCAAAAACCTCTGCTTGGATAGGTTACCCAAGTTCTGGCTCAGATCCACCTTTGGCTTCCCTCCATGTACCCCAGCTCCAATACTTCTTTCGGTCTTAGAGCCGT
Organism: Ophraella communa; assembly: GCA_035357415.1. Classification (NCBI taxonomy): domain Eukaryota; kingdom Metazoa; phylum Arthropoda; class Insecta; order Coleoptera; family Chrysomelidae; genus Ophraella; species Ophraella communa. The sequence continues at coordinate 13,621,740 of CM068994.1, read as the reverse complement.
CCGTATACCAACACTTATCAGCCATTATAATATTTGGATCTATTCGTCTCCCATTCGTCCCTTCCTGGGAATAGGACGGTAAAGGGCATGTGGTAATTAAGGTACATTGAGCTCATATAATATAACATAATAAATGCAGATATCCCAAAATTGTCAAACATTTTATCCAATTCATTGTTGGAAATCAACTTTGTAGATTTAAATATTATATAGTTGGGCAATCGAAGAAGGCTTCAATATAAAGATAGTGTAAAGATTTAACAGAAATATCTATTTGATAAGTTTATTTTTTCCGTTTCTTGTGTGTTTTTGGGGACATGGTTTTTGTTGGTAAATGTTAATCCTAAGGAAAGAAACACCGGAAAAAATTCCTCTTCATACAGAACACAGTACGCAGTCTTTGAATAAAAAGTATTAAAAACTAATTATTTGAAATACAAAAAAGATTGTTTATTTAGATCTATAAACATCGTAAATAGATTGTATTTTCATGTTATTATTGCGATTACTTATATCAATTAGCTTTTATAGTAATTACTTGTTTTGTTAATCGTTTAATTTAAATTTGTTTACCTCATACAATTTGCAATGGAATTTTACCAATATACAGGGTGTCTCAAAAAAAGTAAACCCCATCTCTAGGAAAGATAAAAAACATAATGAATTTCAATTTATTCTACTTTCCCTACTTTTTGGAGAGTCCATCTTAATAAGAATAATAAACCACTCTTCATTTTAACACAACTTTACTCGTTTAATTAAAAAATTAGGTTTTAAATTACAATTATAATAATATTATTCTTGTTTATTATTCTTTATTTACCTTTGTAGCATACACTGTTTCTTTAAGATACGCCAAACTGTATAGACTCAAGGGTTAAAATCGCATGACCGAGGAGACTAATGAATCGGAGTTTCTGATAATCTATTAATGTGTTGGTAATGTGAGGATTCAGATGTACATTTTCGCGTGTGGGTGGCCTCATCCGTATAATTAATTAATTTAAAAAATTGTATTGAGGGCTCTACTTTCTTGTAATCAAAACAAAAATCCACTCTACCGGTAGACCTTCTTGCAAGAGCTCTTAGACTTGTCTGTAATGATAAGGATGTAACTGTTGTCCTTTTAAGTATTCGCCAAGTACTTGAAGAAGAGGAATTTGTTTGCCTTGCTATATTCCTTACGTTAACTATTAGATACTGAAATCTTAAATTTAAAATATTTTTTTATTAATTCTTCTTATTGTTTTTGGTCTACCAGGGACCTTATTCTCAAATTCTTGTTGCATGCGAGAAATCCTCTTTGCCGATGAAAATCTGAACATCCTTAATCTCAAATGCCACCTTCGCACATTTTTGTTTATTAAAATGCTCAGATTAATTAAAGAATTGGTCTAGAGACCCAATCATTATTCTAGAACCCTTAATAGAACAAACCACTCGTGCAACACTAAACACAAGTATCAAACAAACAACAATCCAATCTACCAAGCAAATGCAAAAATAACTTTCAAAAAAGCAGAACCCACATCCTAGATTGGCATAATTCATATTTGAGAATCGTTAAATCGGTGTTGCCAACTCCTGCTACTACAAAATACCTACTACAAAACCAATCGAGAATACTACAATCTCAAGTAGAAAAGCAATTTTCTTCGACAAATGTTTTTCTAAATGTTTTTCGTCTTGTTTGGGTTTTATTTTAGTCTAGTTTTTTTTAAGAAACTTTTCAGCATAACTCGTAATGGAGCTGTACCTACTAGAATTTCCTAAATACTCATATATTTTGATTGACAATATTTAATTTTAAAAACAAGGTTTCAAAACTTTTGCTATTGTTGATTTATCGTCATAACAATATCAATAAATGCCAGTTTTCCATGACAGAGAAAATCGAGTAATATCTACCTCTTTGATTGAATTTTTTTGAATCTTTACAAGAATGGAACGCTCTTAATCCCAATTTTTAAACAAGTATCCGTTTTATCGGTGAGGTCTCATTTACGTGAAAAACATTTTTAATTCTCATAATACATACTAATTATTAAAATTAATTAATAACTATCATTACCGTTCAGTTTTACCGATTATTCTTTTTGGTGTTAAATTGAAATATGTGTAAGTTCATTTGAAATTTTTATTAATAATTCTACCCCTAAAAAAAGTTATGTTGAATAATAATTGACCATTCCAGAATGACGTCATTGACGGTCGGCTGGGTGGCATACAAACTCATTAATTCCATTTGTTTATACAGAGTTTTGCACTTTTTGCAATTTCTTGAATAGACCCAGCTTCATATTGTTTATAAGCTTGGGTGCTTTTATAAGCAATATATAAGACTGTGTGCCACCCAAAGAAAATGGCGGATCTTGTCAAAGTCACGTGTTCTGGAATGGTCAATTGGTGTAACAAACGCCCTCTATAATTGTTAGAAATATAATCAAATTCGTGGGATGTATCAGCTTCTAAAACATATTCGTATAAAATGTCATTACAATGTTGCCAGTGATTTCGGCAAAATCTTAAAAAATGTGTAGAAATTGCTTTTCTCCAACGCCTTTTATTTTGAAAACAGATGGCGTTCTATAATTGTTTTTTAGTTTTTTATCTATCCTGGACACGGGATTACATTTTTTTGAAACACTCTGTTTATGAAGAACGGATAAAAATAATATACAAACCTCTTAAATATCTTTTGTCCAACTGCAATAAAATGTTTTCGAAAATGTGTTTCCTTCCTAGGACAAGCAAAATCAATCCGGCCACTGGTAAAAATACATGAAAACCGACTGAAAATCTGGTGCTTCTGTACTGATGTTGATGTTTTTCGGTGTCAATTTCTGCTGATACATTTTCTGAAATTAAATTAAAAACAAAATATTGAAATTAACATAGGACAAAAGTGTTTAAAATATTTGTGTCAATTTTACTGTCTTAATTTTGATGTCTTTTATCGTCTCAAAGAAGTATTTTTTTGCATATCACGGAAACGAAATTCACAAGAGTGATAGTATTCGCCTCTTCGAAAGTCTAGACGCCCTCTGGAGGATAAATAATAAACCTACTTTGTGAGTAATCGCAAATTATTTTTATTTTTATTTTGAATTATTATGTGGAGGTTGATGTTTGATTCTTTTATTTGTATTTGTAAAATTACCACCAAACAATTAAAAAACACAACTCAACCACTAAGTTCGACACCTCAAACAAAAAGATTACTCACAATCCTCCATATTTCTTAGCGCCCTCAACGGTATTCGAAATCGCGAATAACACAACGCTTTAGGTTTGTTGATAGGAACAACTCATTTCTTGGTTTGGAAATTCAAGGATAAAAGGAGCGGATTAAATGTGTACAGGTCACGTGTACAAACACATTTGCGGGGTCGATTTTGAATTTACATTAAATCTAATAAGAGGCAGAGTACACCAACAATTTGACCAAAGACATAAAAAATTAGCTTGGAGAATTCATTAGGATCATCTAATTGAAAATTGGATTATAGTAAAAGATAAAAGGGGTGAACTCGTTTGACCTATAGCTATGACATGTACCATTAACCTCTTCCTCTATGCAACCAATGCTCCACCAAACTAACAATTGAACACCTCTTCCCCCAATCTTGTTTAGCCAACTTCTATCTACCTCTCACTTATCATCACTTCTTATCTAACCATGCAACACAACCTACAACCGCTACAACCTTTTAATTTAATATTTTTTAAAATTTAGACAAGCAATAGGCGACGGGACTTTGAACTACATCATCATATTGTTACATACCCTAATTAATTTTTGCATCCCATCAAAACTATTATAAATGCGATTTATGAGCCTATTCGTTGTTCGAAATCATAAAATTTCATAACCTATTTTAAACAATCCATGACAGGCGCCAATTTGAATTCATGATGACGTCACTTGTTAAGGGCTGTCCTTATTGGTCTGTTAATGTTCAATTTCCACTTGACATCCAATTACCTATTAAAAACAAGTTAACCTGAAATTTGTCTTCATAAAATAGTGATTGATGCGAAAAACTCCTTCGAAATGAATACTTCATCTCATCAATAGACATAGGATACGATCCTGATGATTATCTAAAAATTAGCAGGAGAACCACGAAATTGTTTTTTTACCCTCATTTAAAACGTTCTCTAGATATTCGTTAGAAATTTGGCAACATATTATATTCTCTATCTTTCTTGGTTAAGAAGTGTGCTGCCATGTTGTCACGTTAATAAAGCTGAATGTCCTCAAGTATGAATTACCGCCTAATGCTTAATATAAAATATTATGAGCACATCACCATTGCATCTGAGACAATATATAACAGTTTAGTAGTTCACTCACAATTAATGTTCAAAACATCAATATTTGATAATCAATTTTGATTATTTCCTCAAACTCAATGAAATTTGCTGATTTATTTTGACAAGCGGCAACAGTGTTGTTATCTTCCCCTTCTAATTAAATCGTGACGTCACTTGCTATGTGCGGCAAAATTTCGACCGTTTGAATATTGTTTTGACTTAGTGATTGGTGATTTACAGTTCGTATGATCAACAAAAAAAATGTAATCGCCTAATATTCATGTATATTATTTAAATATAAATTTAAAAAAAATAGTCCACTCGCCTATTGAAACTAATTACCTATTGTACATTCAGCATTGTACCATATCTTTTACTTGTACAAATTGTCTTTGTTTCTACCCTGTACATACAAGATCATTGAAAATTATGTAAGAATTCTCGTGAAAATAGGATAAAGCACATCATAAATATATATTATTTTAAACGAATTATTTCTAACAAATATTATTAACTTACTTTAACATCATTATTTAACACTTTCTCAACACGGCAAATAATAAATAATTATATGGCTAGTGTATATCCACGTACCAGTAACTTTCAATGTTAATAATTAGAAATTTTTTTTACGTTAAATGTGTCTTCTACGGTACAAAACAGATTTATTCCCACGAACGTATTTTATTGGATTACCAAATTTGATAAATATCGTTGCATTATACCAAAAATTTGTTTTTGATAATTATTTGAGCCTGGTTTTGTTTATTTTTTTATAAAAATTCTTACAATTCAGAAAAGCCCTGATAATTTATCTCGATAGATTGCTTTATCTCATAAATATTATTACTCACGTATATTCAAATGATAAAATTTATACGTAATTTATTAATTAGATAACTTATTGGATATATAAAATATAGTAGTCAACAAACTGGTTGAGAACTAAAAAAAGTAGCATCACTACATTCCATGTTGCTTAGGTATAAAAAAAATTAGCAATAGCCCAAAAAAAGCTTCGCGGCTATTGGTTGTAAGGAAATGCTTAAAAATTTGAGCAGGGGTGTATTTGCATTAAAAAACCTGTATAAAGATGATTCATTGATCCCTTTCGGTTGTGTGGTCTAGTGTCTAGGTCTAGAGTTTACGAGAACGTTCTATGGCGTTCGAGAAAATAATAGGGACTTAAAGCAATTCTAAAAATGTATCACGTATCCTTATCCGTATACGTAACGTAAAGGAGATACGTAACTAAGCAAAAAGAAGCATAAAGCAAATGCGTTTGTAACGTAACGTAACCATTCATATGTTTTAATTTTTAACGTAAAAAATAAGCCCCGATATCTACCTTAACAAAATAATGTCGTCATTGCCACTGTAAAATAATCTTTTTCTTTTTAAATCCATTATCGCATGTCACAGAAATGTTTGTTATGATTGATGAACAGAAAATAAGGTTATGATTTTTGAGCATACAACATCACTTTTATCGCTAAATTATTGAAAAACGCGATCACGGAACACAATAATGTGATACGTTACGTTAGATACGTGTGACGGATTGATACGTTTCACGTAACGTAACGAAACCCACGTATCGATAAAACGTAGCCGGAATCAAAAAAGATATTTGCATTATGATCGAGAAGGGTGGTATAATTTAACGCATACAGTTTTTTTGGAAAACAGCATTTATATATTTATTTTTTTATTTTCTTTATATAGTCTAATATTTAATTTATTTATACACATAAATAGCTTAACTAATGTAGGTATAACACAATTTAATTACACTTATTCTGATTCATATAATAGTAGATTCTATCACTAGGAGTAGAAGTGACTCTTTTTGTGTTGAGTCCTTTGCACTCAGGACGAAACACAAAAAGAACTATTTTTTCTTCAAGCGTGAAAAATAAATAAAAATTAAACAAATATACACTTGAAACGCTGAAAGATTACCCGTGCGTCATTGTATGTAAGCATACGAATAGGATAGAGAAGACAACAGTTTATAATTTAATATTATCGTTTGATATTTATGGAAAAGGACAGCACATAGAAAAGGTGTCGGTGATATGATTGAATCGTGACGCACGGGTAATCTTTCAGTGATTTAAGTGTATTTACCTACCTTAAACAACAAACTTTAGTTCTCACTGAAATAGTTGTCGCCATCTTACTTTTTTTTGACAGTTGTCAAAGTAGTTGGTATTCGCATATTGGAAAATAATATTCAATAACAATAACGTAACTGTTGTTTAATATATATTTTTTTAATTTGGATTATTGACAGATATTAATTAAATATTTTGTATAAATATTGATCAATAAATCGGTATTATTATTTAAGAAATTTTAAATGAACCTTACTTTATGACGTCATAGACTACGCCCATAATTTACTTTATCTCCCATGGCCTTTTAAAGACTTTATCTCCCAGTAATCAATAAAGACGTACTTTTACTACGTATATACATGCACATAAAGATGCATTTATTGACCGCTTGAAGAAAAACATTTATTTATATGTACAATGTCGGAAATGAAACTAAACTGCTTCCCCGCACGAAAGTATTTATATACACACCCCTGCTTCTAGTCAATTCGGCAAAAGCCCGGAGTATTCGTGAAGCTTCTTTTTCGAAGCGATCGGTCCATCGCCGGCTACAGCATAAATAACTTCCATTGGCGGCGGTCGCAATCTCTTAAAAAGGAGACCCACATCACAATACAAAATGTTTGATCATTTTTTTAGCTAGTTTTAAAAAATGGCGTTTTTAACTAGTTTTAAAAAACGTTTTATTTGAACAGTTTGGTGTAACGTAATTTGTTCAATTCCTTTAGTTTTATATTCTCTTGCAGCATTTAAAATCGTGTTAAACGTCAAATTTTGAAAATAAACTCATCTTACCAAAACAAAGCCGACTGCAGACGTTTCAAAAATATTTAATGATATTTGTAAATTCTATGCATTAGTTGATTATTATTTTTGTATCAGATCTTCAGCAATGCGTAGAAGTACTTTGATTATTTTAATTTGGATCTGCTTTACATTTGCCGTTCTCTCCAAAACGGCTTTGAAACTAGTAAACTTTTCCATTTCACTGATTTTATGGCCATTCATTTTAAATGTTTTTAATATTCTTATGTTTGCATAATATTCTTTAAGTTAACCACTATACACATTTCAAATTACAGGTTAATTAATTTGAGATAACATGCCATATCAGTTTTCATATCATCCAACATACAATTTACTATTATAATTTTGATATGGTTTGCTATTTTATAGTTTTATTTATTTTATGTTTATCTCTGTGACCCCTCCATAATTCTATGGTGGTATAAAAACCTATTTATACAGAGTGGAAAGTTTAACTGGAACAAATTCTGTAATTTAATAAATAAAGGTTTGTCGCAAAATTCCTGAAACACATCAACTTTTATTTTCTATGGGGCATAAAATAAAGAGGTTTGTTTATTTTCTTAATTATATTAAGGGTTGTTGCGACCCCCAACTTTTTTTTAATGAAAGGGTAGGTTGATATTTTTTTTATTTTTAAGCTTTTTCAATTGCAAATACAAGTAGGTATTTTTTTTGTTTTTTTTTACAAGCAATGTGTTAGAAAAAAGTAAAATACCGAAATGTTTTTTAAAAATACTATAATGCAATAAATGTCAAAATGCCCTCCATTTTGTTGCTGACAATATCCCAATCGATCATAAAAACTATTCCTAACATTTTGTAATACTTCCGACGTTATTTGAATAATTTCGTCTCTGATTATTTGCTGAAGCTCGGCTATGTCGTTAGGTTTAGTAGTATAAATCTTACTTTTTAAATATCCCAATAAAAAAAAACCTATTCGGAAACACTTCGTTGAGATAGGTCCGTACAATTTGAGCAAAATGTGGTGGTGCCCCGTCTTGTTGAAACCACATCTGTTGGTCAAATAAATTGGGATCCAAATTGTCGGGGAATAAAATCCTTAAAGTAGGAACCAATTCATTTTCAAGCATAGTTAGGTATGTTTCTCCAGTTACATTTTCATCGAAGAAAAAAGGACCCACTATGCGATTCCCAATAATTCCAGCCCAGACGTCTGTTTTTTGAGGCCTTTGGGTATGGGATTCACGCATCCAATGGGGATTTTCCTCAGCCCAATAACGGCAGTTGTGCCGATTTACGTGTCCATGTAATGTGAACGTAGCTTCATCAGAAAACAGCACCCATTCCAAAGGAATTTGACCACCATCGATAAATGCCATAATATGGACCCCCCCATATATTTTTTTTATCTTGCGTTGTCAATATTTAATAAACTTGATCGTGGAACATTGGAGAGAGACAAGTTCCTATATTAATATATATTTTGCTGTTAATTAGTTTATAATATTATTTCGATTTTTTAGTTATTTATATTTTGATTAACACTTAAAAAAATTACTTAATAGTCATAAATTCACTGAAAGAACAATGTAAACATAAAATACCTACAAATTGTGTGCCAACCAATCGCCATTTAATTATGTTTTGACAGGTCGTTGGATTGACTAACATCCTAGTGAACTCCGCAAAAACGAATTATTTAATAATCGTAAATCCAAAGAAACTTCTGATTATGAATTTATGAAACCTAGCCATTTGTATGTTTTTTTTTCTAATTAATAGGCTTTTCAGGGGAGAGTTTGCGTCAATATATACTCCCAGATCATTTTGCTTACGTAATTTTTGATTGTTAATTGTATATTTTGAATGATTTTTTTATTTATTTTTCTGGTTTTTGACACGTTGAAACATTTGTCCTTGAACAAACAAAGCACACACATTCCCTACTAACCCCCAGCAATTCGTTAAGAGTATAAAAAAACTGACCCAAGATGAGACCCTTACGGTACACCTGATTTTGTACGGAACTAGTTTGATTTTAGTCCTTTGATAAAGATAACATGCACATAGTTCCATAGGTGTATGTTTCTCTCAAAAACTTTGTCAAAAGGTTACTAAAATCCGTAAAAATAACATCTAGGTAACTGAACTTTTTCATTACGCCTAGTAACTGTAGATTTTTTAGGCAAAAAACCTTGCTGCTTTTCAGGGAATGTACATGATTTAAAATTTTTTTTATAAAATTGATTGAAAAATTTTGCTGGCATGTAAATTAAAGAAATTAAATTAAATATTATTTTATAGGGCCCGGTCAAACACTGTAGAATTTGCGGTGAGAACGAAAGCCTTTATATAATAAATAAATATATAATAAATTGTAAAAAATGCCATAAAATCTCTCAACTAGATTATTTTCTAGTTCACTATTGTTGGTTTCATGAATAAGTGTATACATTTTAAGAAAATCAGCCTTTTTAAAACTAAGGATTACATTTTTAAAAAGAAAACCAAAGAAGTGGGAGGATTATTTTCTTTGATAAGAAAAATATCACTTTTCTTTAGGACAACTAGGCTATTACTAATAATCAAATCATTTAATCCGTTCTATATTGACATTTCTAACGAATTCGACATTCCTATCTTTGAAAATATCTACTATAAATTATTAGGTTTTAAAAGTACAATTAAAAAATAAATAGATATAATGTCCAACTTAATAATAACTCTATACTAATTTTTATTAAGAAATGGTGTTGCCACTATAGGTACTAATTATTTATTAATAATATTAGACTTTTAGACTTTGCTATTAATAGATAGTAATAAATTCGTATTACATGCTGGGTTCTAAGTTCATTCTGGTCCAGTTTTTGTTTTAAGTCACGCCATTGCCATTATAATTATACACCAACTAGTATATTATTTGTTAAAAATTCAATAAAATTGTATGTACATTCCGAAAATATCGATAAAAAAGTATCAATCTATAAAATTGGTATTACCCCTATGAAAAATTGTTTCTCATCATTGATTTTTTGTTATTCAATTATTTTTTGTTTTCAATATACTATACATGGTGATTGATTAGTGTGAGGAAGCTCACTAGATCTGTTATAGTAAAAATTACAAAAAAAAGGTATGTACAAAAATTGTAGGCAGCTTTAAACTCCACATTTTAAAATTAGTTACAATCTTACAGGGTGTTCCATAAGATGGTGGCAAACCAAACTTATGTTTTTTTAAATGGAACATCCTATATTTTATTTTAAATTTGAAATCTGCTTCACTTCCACATCACAACAATGTTTTATTATGTTATACCGGGTATTTAAAAAGTTATAACCAATATTACCTGAAAATCGTATCAAGTTTATGTGTATAATTAAAAAGGAGTTTGGGAACATTGATCTAGTGCAACCATAGTTTTTCAATTATCGTTAAAAATTATAAAAAATATTCGTTTTCATACAATTCGTTAAATCAAATACAGGGTAAATCAAAATGCAAGTAAATTATTTTCTTGGTAATTTTAAATAGAACACCCTGTATTTTATATCACCATCGAAAAGTACTAATATTATAATTTACATTTTATAAAGTATTCCCTATACCTAAAGCTATCAATTTTCTAGATATTTTTATTTTTCAATAAAAGTGTTAATTTGGTAGATATTTTAACGTTTACCAATAATTATTGTGAGTTGGCCATGATTGGTTTGTCAGAAACTGACAGTTTGACATTATTGTTTATTAATTCAGTATTGTGGTACACCGTAAATTAGCCACAATTATTATTCATTACTATCAGCTAGAATTTATCAAGCACGGTTTCCAAATAGGCGGCAACCTAGATATATTTGAAAAATTAAAAGATGGATTTAACCGTACTGGTTCAGTGAAGGGATCGACCGGTTAGGTAGCCTACAAGGTCACTAGATTTGAATAAAATAGACTAATTTTTTGGGATTAGGTTAAGAACGAAGTATATAAAATACCTCCAAAAATAAGGGATGATATTAAAAATGGAATTCGAATTGCATTTCAAAATATTTCCTTACAAATGCTTAGTAATGTAAGCAACTCTTTCAATAACCGCTTTCAAGCATGCATAACTGTTTTGGGAGGTCATTTTGAATATCTTACTTATGTAAGATAAATTAAAATAACTGTTTTTTTATTTTTTATTTATTTCTAAATTTCGTTGTCAAACTGTCAGATTCTGACAAACAAATCATGGCCAACTCACAATAATTATTGGTAAACGTTAAAATATCTACCAAATTAATACTTTCATAGAAAAATAAAAATATCTAGAAAACTGATAGCTTTAGGTATAGGGAATACTTTATAAAATTTGAAGTATGATATTAGTACTTTTCGATAGTGATATAAAATACAGGGTGTTCTATTTAAAATTACCAAGAAAATAATGTACTTGCATTTTGACTTACCCTGTATATGATTTAAGAAATTTTATGAAAACGAATATTTTTTATAATTTTTAACGATAATTTAAAAACTATGGTTGCAATAGATCAATGTTCACATACTCCTTTTTAATTATACAGGGAGTTAAACTTCATACGATTTTCAGGTAATATTGGTTATAACTTTTTAAATACCCGGTATAACATAATAAAACTTTACATTGTTGTGATGTGGAAGTGAAGCAGATTTCAAATTTAAAATAAAATACAGGGTGTTCCATTTAAAAAAACATAAGTTTGGTTTGCCACCATCTTATGGAACGCCCTGTAAGATTTTAAAATGTTGAGTTTAAAGCTGCCTACAATTTTTGTTAATACCTTTTTTTACTATAACAGATCTAATGAGCTTCCTCGCACTAATCAATCACCCTGTATATACCTACAAAAATACGAAATATGAAAAAATATTAAAATTAGAAGCATATTATTTAACATCATTAAATAAAAACAAAAGATTTAGACAGATGTATCTATTGTAAGAATACATCAAGTGTGTGTCGTTTTATCGTAGGTATTTAAAATTTAAAAATCTTTAATAATACCAGTTGAATGGTTTTTTTATCAATAATAATTTTATTAAAAATATACTTTTTTTGGAGAGAAAGATAAATCTGGGTTGAAGCGCCATGAGGGATTATCCTGGATGTATTTCCCTCTAAGATCAGTATATCTGTGCAATGCTATAGAACAACCAGGAAAAAACTATATCATGCTGATCTTTACAATAACTTAATATATTTGTGTTACAATTACGTCTTATTGGACTATCACATAGTAAGGGTTAGTACAATAAATTACGTTACTGTTTTTTTAGCCTGATTATATTAGGATTAGGACGAAACTAGTAGCTGTTATTTCAAATTGTTTGTTGTCACATTGAGACATGAATAATTTACTTAAAAAAATATTTTAATAAAACGAATGCTGGAAACATATTTCTATAGGTTTCAAATAATTTATATTTTAAAGTTGGCCTAACTGGTTAATTTTTTTCTTTACAATGAGGACGAATTACAAAAATTTTAAACTTTCAGATTATTTGGAGTTCCCTTTTTAATATCTCAGCAAAAAATTAAAGCATTTTATTCATATACAACTAAGATATTTAGGAAAACGCTGAAAGAGTAAACTTAGAGAACAGTGATGCCATATTATTTTATATTACCTACTCATAATTTTTTATTTCTGTATAAATTAAAATTGACTACTCATAGTGAGTAGTCAATACGAATACGAATATTTGAAGATTATTCAAATTCTTTTAAATACCTCATAAGTACCAAAATTTTGCTGTGTAATTGCTTACCTGTTGATTTCTCTTTATCCATTTTGTTGTAAAGAAAAAACTACATATTACCAAACTATGATATTACTGAATGTGAAAGAACCACTGAATTAAATAAACAGTTTCAATTGTAAAAAATATCTTTTTTTAGATGATATGTGTTTAATCTTCATCAAGATAGGATATTTAAAAATTAGATAATTGATAATGATATCTAGACAATAACAATTATGTTAAAGGTAATGTTTTTTTCTCTTCAAACATATTTATAGGTAATATTTTAGATTTAGGTATGATAGATATTGTATAATGATCAAGAGGGTAAATGCAAAATATTTAAAATAAGATAAGAAAGTTAAGACAGGATATTTCAAGATTAATAAACTCATAGTACACTAACAATCAAACGACGATTTACCTGTTGTCTTGGTTTATTTCAATATTAAGAGACACTATTTTGTTCTCATGAGAACCAAGTTTATTAACAACACAATATCAGAAGAAATTATCTTAAATAGTTTTTTACAACTTGAAAATTATTAAAAAGGGGCGGTATTAAGAGGGGCATCCAAAGTTTGACAGATGAAAACGAGTGAGAAGCCTCAAATGTACCCAAAATTTGAATAATTTTGTAAACAACAAATCTAAAGAAAGCCAATAAATTACGTATTGAAATTTTCACAGAATATAGTTTCTCTTGGGGATAAGATGTTTTGGTTAAGTTTTATATTGTAATAAAAAAGATACTTGTGATGGTATGCTTTAAAAAGTGACAATTTGCGGTCACGAATTTTAACGCCAGAACCTTATCCCCGAAAGAAAGCATAGAGAATACCATAGGCAAAAATGAAGTTAAAGAAAGGTATATTTTTTGAGATTTGTTGCACGCAAAAATTTAACATTGCCCGAGCCTGTCACTTTAGTTTTGAAAAAATTTTCTGAAATTTTCTTAGTTGCCATGGTAACTAGACAAAAATAATGCATCTTATTGGTTAAAAGGTAGAGGTGAGAAATTTTCAATATAAATTTGCATCCTCTCTGTTTTCAATAACAATGTATGGTGATTAAAATATTACCAAAATTCCAAAAAAATCTATTTGTAGCGTGGTACACACAAAAATTCAAAAGGGTTATGCTTTAAATGAAAAATTCTTTATGAAGATAAGTATGCATTTTGTTTTTTGTTATTTTTTTTTATTAAATATACGGAAGAAAGCTTCAATCAAAATTTGTAGCTGATGTACTATATCTACAAAATATGTCTGACGTTTTGCGTGCAATTATTCCGTGAGCCTAATTTATTAAAGGCTTGATTTAAAAATTAATAATTTGAAGATTGTGATGCATGGAAAAAACTGACAAAGTAATCTAAAAAGTAGAGAAAAACCCTAGAAAGACTAAAAGAAGATTTTCTGAAACCGTTTAAAACATTAGTATTGTATACACAGTGGACGGCTAAATTATGGAATATTATCATTATTTCGAGAACCGTCGAGTTTTGAGAGTAATCCCGAAACAGGTCGATTTTTGTTATAAAATACCTATCTTATAACGTACATGGAGTAAGGATGACGTCACCGGTGTGGATGTAGTGACGTAATCGTTAATTTTTTTAAATAGAAATCGGTATAATGCGACACCTCATTTGAAGGAGAATTTAATTCTCTATTTAACGACATTACATTTGTAACTAAAATATTTTTTTAAGGGTACAAAAACATTTCTTTTTTATTTAAATTCAACCAAATTACAACTAATGATTTAATTCATAACGTCCTTTAAAGTAACCAAATTATGCATAATAATTATTTTAAATTAAATGTTCCAAATGCCATCCACCGGTTCCTGCCATGACTTTCTGAAATAAATACTTAAAAAAGCAAAATAAGTAAAAATAATAATGGACACAAACAGTTATCTCATTAACACTGAAACTTTTTGTCAAATGTTAAATCAAGCAGGTGATATTGGCATAGTTACTGTAATATTTATTGTCGTAAATATTTTTTGATTTTGTGAATTGTCATCAGTTGTTAATTGTAATTTTTACTTTTGAATATTAAATTATGGCTCACCTAAATGAAACACAACGAATAGAAATATTAATTCTTAGCGGATGTGGAGATAAAAAAAGAACACAGAACGAGGTATGCAATTTATTCAACGCAAAATATCCAGACAGACCCATCAGCCAATGTAAGTAAAATAGTCCGAAAATTTGGACGAACTGGGCACGTTAAAATTGCAGGTATTGGAGTCAAGAAAACCCACATTGGATGACTGAGGCACACACGCAATATCCTCAGAAAGTGAATGTATGGGCAGGGATCATCGATGACAGAATCATTGGCCCTTTTTTCTTTGAAGAAAATCTAACAGGAGAACGTTATTTAACTTTTTTAAGAAATCAACTTATACCTGTCCTTGCTAACATGTATCCAAATGCCAATAATGCAAATTTACCTAGTGACAATATCTGGTTTCAACAAGATGCAGCCCCTCCGCATTACGCACGTGAAGTACGTAAATTTTTAAATAATTGCTTTCCCAGGAGATGGATCGGAAGACGAGGTTTTATAGAGTGGCCAGCAAGGTCGCCAGGTCTAACACCTCTAGACTTTTTCCTGTGGGGTTACATAAAATCAAAAGTTTATGTCAATAGACTCCAAAATTTACAGAACTTAAAAGATAGAATTAGGCATGAAATGAGTCTCATTACTCCAGAAGTCATCCGCAATGTACTTGATGAATGTGTCCGTAGATTCGCATATTGTCAAGAAACCGATGGATGGCATTTGGAACATTTAATTTAAAATAATTATTATGCATAATTTGGTTACTTTAAAGGACGTTATGAATTAAATCATTAGTTGTAATTTGGTTGAATTTAAATAAAAAAGAAATGTTTTTGTACCCTTAAAAAATATTTTAGTTACAAATGTAATGTCGTTAAATAGAGAATTAAATTCTCCTTCAAATGAGGTGTCGCATTATACCGATTTCTATTTAAAAAAATTAACGATTACGTCACTACACCCACACCGGTGACGTCATCCTTACTCCATGTACGTTATAAGATGGGTATTTTATAACAAAAATCTACCTGTTTCGGGATTACCTTCAAAACTCGACGGTTCTCGAAATAATGATAATATTCCATAATTTAGCCGTCCACTGTATAGATAGTAGTACATACCACGTGTAGTTCCGATTGGAACTTTCTTATCCAAGTCAATAATTTCATGATGGCGCGCCAGGTAAACCCATTTCAACTACAAGAGACCAACGTTCAAAAGAATGTTTGGCACAGACGTACAGAGGCGAAGGCCAACTGCAATTCTGAAAGATTCATTATCAAGAATGTTCCTAAAGAAAAAACCAGCAGGGCATTCAACCAAGATCCCAATTCGGCTAAGGAAACTGCAATTAGTAATAACTAGTGACTTATCAACTTGTCATGTATATTGGAAGATGAATATTATTCACTTACTACCAAATCTAAAAGTGGTTTGGTCTCTTATTGAAAGGCTTTTGTATTTTTTCTTGATTTGCAGGTAAAAAATTTATTTTATAAATAATAAAGGAAGGAATAACTTTAACAAGTTTAATTAATTAGAATAGCAGGACAAAAAGCATGGTAGAGCAAGTGAGCTTACAGATCTAATGCCTATACCATCCATCTTAACAGGAAGAAATGCTTGTTTCCAGGTTTTTACGTTAATAATGTTATTACAAAATGATTCAACTTTATTAAAATTGATGATTAATAAAAACCAAATTATTAAGGATAATAAAAAACTCTTCGTTTTAACAAAACTTCCAATATTTATTAAAAAATTGCTTTTTTAAAGGCTCAATGACAGCTGTTTCGCTATGAAGCATCGTCAGATTGACATTTAAGTTACATTTTGTTTGTTTGTAGCTAGGTACCTGATGTTTAGGTAGTATTAAGGCTAGACCAAGTATGGAAGTAATAAGACATAACAATATTAAAGCCTAGATGTTATTAGCCCTAAGGGATTATCCTGGACGTATTTCCCTCTAAGATCAGTATAACTGTGCAATGATATAGAAAAACCAGGAAAAAACTATATCATGCTGATCTTTACAATAACTTAATATATTTGTGTTACAATTACGTCTTATCTATGTATAAAATGAAGACTCAATCAAAGCAAACACTTTAAAAGTGGAGAACTTCCCAGATTTATTTGTTCATTAACAACTTTAAATTGTGGATCTGCTAGATGTCTTTTTATTTCAAGTTCTTCAAGGAAATCTAAATTTTGTTTTTTATTACAAATGTGTAGTATTTGGATGTCATTGGTGTGAAAGAGTGAGGTTGGATGTTCAAGTAGGTGTTTTGCATAATTTGACTTATTTGGTTGTTTTAATCTATATGCTCTTAAATGTTCGTTAAATCTTACTTGAAGTAATCCCTTAGGGCTAATAACATCTAGGCTTTAATATTGTTATGTCTTATTACTTCCATACTTGGTCTAGCCTTAATACTACCTAAACATCAGGTACCTAGCTACAAACAAACAAAATGTAACTTAAATGTCAATCTGACGATGCTTCATAGCGAAACAGCTGTCATTGAGCCTTTAAAAAAGCAATTTTTTAATAAATATTGGAAGTTTTGTTAAAACGAAGAGTTTTTTATTATCCTTAATAAGATGGACTTCCAAAAAGTAAGGGTTAGTACAATCAATTTAATAAAAACCAAATTGTCGAAAATTTAGAAATACTGTAGACGAATGAAATGAAACAAAATTACTATAAAAGGATAAATATGATTTTGATAATAGAGTATCATTAACTAATTTGTATTAATAGATATTTGAATCTGATAAATATTTGATATTATTTAAATGTTTCTAATATAGCATGAGCTTTTAATTCTCTGAGGGCTTATGATCTGCAAGTTTTGTTAGGCATTTAAATAAAAAATTGATTAATTCAACTTCAAATTTTTTATAAAAGATTAATTTAAAACAGTTTGTATCTGATATATTAAATGACTAAATAAGAAAATAATAGGAAAAATAAGAAAAGGCCTTATATGAAACAGAATAGTATATTGTATATCTAGGAGTAAAAGCGATACGTTCGCGGACGATAATGTAAATGGGGGATGGAAATCCTCAAGTGTTGCCAAAGGATATATAGAAGAATCTTTCACAAATAAAGTAGACATAGCAAATAAAATATTTAGAAGGGAAAAAGACATAGAGGATTCTGTTAATACTATTAGTTTTATTGCCGAAGAAGAGGAAAATAACAAAGAAAACTTTTCGACTGAATTATACCCTATTTTTAATAATTTGCACAACTGCAATATAACTGTAAATATTCAAAAATATTTAAATAAATACGAGTTGGTTGTTTGAGTATATTTATTGAATTTACTGTACATAAAAAACTGACGTACATCCAATTTATTAGAATAGCGTAATTTGGGTTCCGAAATTAGTCTGAAAAAATAAGTATTCCGAAACGATTTCAAAAAAAAGAACTTATTTGATCTAGAAATTATGTCAAATAAGTTATTGTTAATTATACAATGATGAATAAGTTGTTATCGAAATTTATTCATTATTAAAAATCAAATAAATTCTTTTTGTGTTTAATTATTTAACTTAAAATAACTGATACAAGAATTTAAAATATTTTACAAGATTAGCTGGTCTTAACTTGTAGAGTGGATGTTCTTAGTACCGGGCCACAATGTAGTTGATCTATACTTTTTGTGTAGCCTGACTCTTGACAAACAACGTCTTTGTTAATAAAAAATGTTCGTTGCCATAAGGTGATACAATTGTTTTTTCCAACCGATTTAAGGATACAGTTCAGTAATTGGTGGTTTGGTGGTTATTATTGTTTAAATATGGTTATTGTTGGTGAGTTAGAACACTTAATATTTTATATACAATCCGAAAATGTCCTTAAATGCACTTATAGTCTTGTGTCAGCTTTTTTCCCTTAATTCATCAGAAATTATGTTTGAAGACTGTTTTTTATCACTGACTGATGATTTGAATTCATATAAATAGGTATGTCTGCCTTCTTTTATCATATTACATAGTTATTTTGTACTTGTACAGCATTCTAGTAAGTTTAAAAATTGTTTACATACAAATATATAATATTGGTAAAATTACACTAGGTTAAAATTTACTTACAAATACATAAATTAAGCTTATTTTATTATGTGTTTATCTAATAATTACTTAAATTTTTCATTGAAACAGTATAAGATATATGGTTACTATATGTTCAATGAAATAGATATAATTTAAATAATGTTTTTTGATCAGTTAACATTAATTGGTTAATAATATAATGATGCAATCAATTTTAAACTATTTTTCATTATATACATATTTATAAAATATAGTACAAAAAATTACATACTGTCTTCACTGAAACTATACTTATTATATTATTATTATATTATATATTATGTATTATACTTATTATAGCTGCTTCTGTATTAAAATTTATTTCTGTTCATTATCTACAATTGGGTGTTAAACTTAACAAAAATATGATGTTTCCTCAATGTTAATAGTTGGGGGTGTACAAAATCATACTAGGAAATCAATTAATTTTATTGTATTTATTATCACACGGATTTATGTCGATTTGAAAATTCAACTTTTGGATGATTTAAATAGTCCGCCATTAGTTCTGTGACGTAGGTAACCCGAAAAAGTTAGCTACAAGGGTCGACATAGAACCTAACCTAACCTAACCTAACCTAAACCACAATTTTCGTCTAACTTTTACTGCAGGCACGGTTACAAATTTTTTATGAGTTCTAACTGTTGTGTTCGTGCAGTATAATACAAAACAAGATTTATATGATATTGACATTATTCAAATTTGAAAAAAAATGTGGAGAAAAGCTAACTAAACTTAGCTAAAAAGTTTTAACACAATGCTTATATTTTATTGAAACGTCAAGCTCCTATAAACTGTAGACAAATGTAAGATACAGAACATTCATATATTTTGAAAGTTCTTCAAACATCAAATTAGATTGGCCTTTTTGTAACTGGCTATTAGCTATACGTTCATAAAACATCTAAATCAGAAAGTGGCTTACTTCATATATGAGTTAGTGACGTATCTGTAGTGAAAATTGCAAACATTTAGGAATTCTCAATTTCCAGTTCTCTCCCAAAATATTTGATTCAAAAATGTTTTAAATATACTTTTGCAAAGTAGTGCTAAAATACTTTAATAAAATACCAAAACCAGATATCGGTTTTACACCCTATTGAAATTATTTCACTGTTTTTACATGTTGTTACCAGAATAGTCACGTTTATGTTACAATATAATATAGGGTGTGTTCGGGGAGCACGCTATTTGCGCCATTTGGCGCTGTCTAGTACTATTCCTCGTTTGCGTTATATGGCTCTTGGCGCTACATAGCTCGAAAGCGTGCTCCCCGAACACACCCATAGTGACCCTATACTTAAAATTAGATTGAGATGGTATAAAACAACTTCTGTTGACATTATATTTGTTAGATTCTTTTTAATTTTATTAACTGCTCTGATTGCTGGTTAATAGTTAAATAAATATAACACAAAAGAAGATCATTCCGTGTTGTTCCTTTTGAAATGCCGATTTTTTGTATAATTTATAAAAGTAGTATAACTCATTTATTAGACGATATGATTTTCCGAAGTCTCTAATAAAATCTATAGTTTTTTCATACTACATAGGAACCCGGCAATTTAAAAACTTTGCGGTTAGTTAAGTAAGTAGTAAACTTGACATCATTTTATCGTCAAAATAAAACCAAACAAATAGACATAAAATTCAGTCAATATCAACTTTAATTAATAATAGTGAATGCAAATTATTCAAAAATACTTAATTAGTTTTTATTCGAAAAAAAAAAACATTAAAATCGCAAAGTAAAGATAAACAAATAAAAATCGTATTGGTTAATAAACCTGGTAATTTTCTATCAATCTAAGTCAATATTGGTGAGTTGGAGGTTTAAATCTCCACGTTGGTTGATTTTTATTTTTTAAATGGTTTCTTTGCGTAATCCAAAGGTTTGTACAAGAGGGATTTAATATTTAGATTTGTGAACTAATTCTTACAATGTTTTGATTTTATTTGTTTGTTTACAATCAAAGTGCAATGGAAATGACAGTGGTATTAATTGATTAATATTTTTTAGTACCTACCCTAATATGTAATCTCATTGCTATAATTTTTACCTAGGAATGGTGATCAACTATCAATCGCTCAGTTATCCCCGCCAGATGTTCCATATATACAGGGTGGGGCACCGTGAACGAACTATTGTCTAGCATCCAAACGACAAACAATATGGAAAAAAATTAAACATAGGTATATTTAAATTTGTTGGGACATATTAAAGTTAGGTTATTTCATTTTTTATTTTGTTTTTGAATTATACGATCAAAAATAATTTTTATTCCTTAACACGTCCCTATAGCTACCTACTTCCGTTTCTGAGAAAAACGATTTTACGTAATTTGTAAAAATACAATAACTTCAAAACAAGTATGAATAACTCAATTTGCCTTACACCACCTTACTAAAAGTCTTTAACGTCCTTCTTGCAATATTTATTAATATGCCATAATATACAGAGTGTTTGTAATATAACCACATATTACTTACCATTTAAAACGTAAAGAAATGGCTTAATTCAAATGGAACACCCTGTATTTCTGTATCCTATAGGAAGCCGTAACTAATTACCTTTCAGTCGGTATTTGGGTTGCCTATACTCAATTCTAATAATTTGGGAGAAATTTTAGACATTGGATCCTATAGTTATTTACTAACATCTAAGTTCGTTCACGGTGCCTCACCCTGTATAAAAAAAAATTGGTCATGACATCACTCGTGATCGGCTGGACCGATTTCACTACTTTTTTTTATTTTATTTATTGTTATTATTTTTATTTACTTATTTTTTATTATGATGAAAGACAAAATTCAAAAAATTGCGCGGGGAAAATTTAAGAATACTTATTAAGAATTTATGAATACTTCTATCTAACCTTAGCGCTTTGAGTAATGTATGACAGTAGACATAGAATTAATAGAATGCGTACTGCAAAGTTCATCAAAGTTTATAGGAGGTTTCTTTCGTGCTAAAAATTTATACGCATAGTTACGAGGGTACATTAAAAGGTTGGTAGATGACGACAGGACATTATTCAACAGAAATGTAATACCAGGGTAGATCAAAAATTTGGTAGATGGCGAACGGATACCTACTATTTCACAAAAAATATAATACGAGAGTACATCAAAAAGCTGACAGATGGAGAAAGGACATTATTTAACAAAAATATAATACGAGGGAACATGAAAAAGTTGGCAGATGGCGAACGGCTACTATTTAACAAAAATATGATACGAGAGTAGGTATAATATTTAACAAAAAACTAAGAATATTGTATATCATGAAGCATTAGAATAATAAACACACTTTTTTTATTATTTATACCAAAACATTTTAGTCTTAACTTTTGTAACTCTTTTAGGTAGATTCATATTTATTTTTAAAAGACAGGGTCTCAAATCGACCCCTGGCTTTTATTTCAAACACACCCTAAGGTACTGAAGGTCAAGGTAGCTCAGCAAATCTAACATCCGAGTAAAACCGAGCTAAAGTACTCTCACCTATTGCTTATAATATTATTATCAAAACAAATAAAATACAAACTCTATAAATTACAAACAAATTTCGTAATTATTTTCAATATTTATAATGAAAATTTAGATACTGAAACAGACATGGTCAACTAGAAACTAGTTTTTTATATAAATACATCGTATTGTATAATTATAAAATCTCTTTTCTGTAGAATAATTTTTAGTTTATTGTTGGTTTGGTCTCGTAATTATGTGTGCAAATTTAGAACATTAGAATTTTCTCACGAATATTGATAAATTGATTTGCAACAGCGAGGAAGTAAAGAGAGAAGATACCGGAACGCAGTTTCGGCAGAGCGCTGACTGTTCAAGCTAATTGTTTAAATAAACGAAACATTTCCTTATTATTATATTTAGCACACTGAACTACTTGTTCCTCAGTTTAATCACTATTCATAAAACATCATACAGGGAAAGTAAATAACAAGTAAAAATAAATATCACTTCAATATTTTAAAATCGATACAGAAAAATTATTATTACCTATTTTTTAATTCTACATAAAAATGATTCAAATGATAATAGAAAATAGAACTTACGAAACATCAAACTGGTCATCCAAATAGTAGCAATGATCACCCACATCACCGGTCACTTGATTGTTGTAAGACAAAAACTTTTTTACATAATATTGTTTAACGCAGTGTACAAAAATATTTAACCAGTTGTATGCTCCGGAAAAGTTTGCGATAAACTAGCAGAAAGCGTTTCGGTAGATATCGTTAAATTAACTTGGTTTTAATTTTAATGGTTCTACTCGCGTTAATTGTGATTCTAATGAAGATGTTCGAACGTTATGGTACAATAATTACATGTCATACTCGATATAACATATTTGCGGCTTCTCGCGCATCGGCTCACGGACAGCGCATCTCACCGATTCTACTAGAAAAATAAATTAACAGCAGTATGTACCTATTCGCAAATTTTAATTTTATTAATTTATAGCACAAGAAGAGCAGCATCCTGTAAATGAAATAAAAAGAGAAGAATCTTATCATGATACTTGAAATAATTTTTATTAATGTATGAATTGGAAATTTGTTGTATCTCAAACAACATGAACATGAATTTCCGGAATTGTTTGACAATAATTTTCTTATTAATTTTACAATAATCAAATAAAACAAGTGCAGGAGAAAGATTAATACCAGCAGCTATTTACAATGAAGCAGGAAACAATTTCCGAGCACAAAAATATGCCTGCTAATTAAGATTATTAAAAATAAAACTTTTTAAAAGAAAACTTTCCCTTTTTTTATTCAAAATATTGATTTTTTAACTTGTCAGCTGTTTCACTAGAATTGGCATCGTCAGATTGACATATTGAAGTAATATTTGGTTTGTTTGAAGCTGTACTGTTGATTAAATATTATTAAGGCTAGACCAAGTATGGAAGTAATAACAATAATATAACAATGTTAAAGCCTAGAAGTTATTAACTCTAAGGGATTATCCTGGAGGTGTTTCCCTCTATAAGATCAGTATAACTGTGCAAAAACATAGAAAACCCAGAAAAAAACTATATCATGATGATATTTACAATTACTTCTTATCTATGTATAAAATAAATACTCAATCAAAGTAAACAGTTTAATAGTGGAGAACTTCCAAGATTTATTTGTTCATTAACAACTTTAAATTGTTAATCTGCTAGATGTTTTTTAACTCGAATTCTTCAAGGCAATCTAAATATTGTTTTTTTATCACAAATGTGTAGTATTTGAATGTCATTGGTGTGTATGAGTGAGTCTAGATGTTCAAGTATGTTTTTTGCATAGTTTGACTTATCTGGTTGTTTTAATCTATATGCTCTTAAGTGTTTATTGAATCTTATTTCTAAATTTCTTTTTGTTTGACCTACATATACAGCATTACATTTTGGACAATTAATTTAGCAAACACCAGATTTTTTTTAATTTAGGTAATTTTGTTTTCACATTTAACAATTTTGTGCCAACATTATTTTTTGTTTTAAATGATATGATATAAGATGGGACCCGCATGTAAAAAATACAACTAATACATTGAGGATGTTCTTTAAGTTTAAAAATCTTAGAAATATATTGAATGTTACTTATCAACGAATATTCTATCAATAAGTAGGTACAAAGCAGACTCAGGCCCGGCTTGGCCCACCGGGACACCGGGACGTGTCCCGGTGCGCCCCCCCAGCAATTGAAAAAATAAATAAATAAAATTGCTCAATATTTTTTAACATATTACCATAATTTGATTTTAACGCTACTCATCACTCGTTCTCGGTTTATAAGTTAAATCATCAAAGAATAACAACCAATTTTAATTTGCGCCCTCGCGATTTATCGTTGTAATCGAACTGTGTGCAAAGTGGCCTTGACAACTGTGTTGGCGGGGCTGGCGCGCGACTCGGGGTGCGCCTGTGCGGGCGGACATCACCGACTATTGCCGAACTCGCATCTTTGAGTCATGAATGCTGCTCCTGCATTGTAACCACTATTCATTTTCCAATAGACACCCTTTGTGTTAATAGTTATGTGGATAATATTCTTAATTCATTACATAAGAATGAATTGGTCAGATTGGCAATTAGTGTTTTTCAGACAGTCAAATTTATCAAATTAAAAACAACACAAATTCAAATTTGGCTGATTTCTTGCTCATCCTTACGTTGCCGGTACCAATTGTGGCAGCTGAGTGAGTTATTGTGTCACATACAGATCTCCTACAGTTGAATATGTGCAACTTCAGTATGAGGAGCCGGGGACGTGAGCAGTGTAGTGTAGGGAGTATACGTGTATACGGACGGCTGCTCGCAATTCCCCCCGCCACTCCAATAGTTATATATCTATTCGAGTGGACGTTATATTCTGTTGTAGAAAATAAATGACTTTTTAGTAATTTACATTGTTTTGCATATTAAGATGTGAACAGTAGTCTTCAACAAAATATGTGTTTATAATTATGCTGACATAAAAATGCCTAAAAATTAAGTTTTTTATATTTTATCAATGTGGGGAGGGATCCCTCGCTACCTACGAGCCCCAGCGCCCCCTACCGCTCTATTCGTCCACCGCCCCCTAAAGACGCCCAGGCCGGGCCTGAGCAGACTTCAATATGAAATCATCTGTTGGGGTGCTACAACACCAAATCATATAAACAAATTGGAAATAATACATAATAAAAAGGTTAGGTATCCAACAGACCAGTTATTCGATAAAATAAGACAACTCTATATCTATATCTATTCGGTTATTGTATTTATCTATAAAAACAAAAATTTCAAAAGAGAAAGACATATAACTATCAGACAAGGGGTAAAGATAGAGGAGTAGTATACACTCACCTTGTAAAAAAATCGGTATCACAAAGGTTTTATCTCTATTTAAGTGAAAAAATTTTTAACTTTCTTCCAGAAATGTATAAGTTATATTTATATGAAATAAATTCAATTCATCTATTTAAACAAATAATGAAGATTTATTATAAATAACGACAGAAAGACTATCCGAGCATTAATAGAGTAGAATTATCAAAAATTATTATTTAAAAATAAAAATAAATAATAAAAATAAAAAAAACTGCTTCACACCTAACCTCGTTACATTGTTTTGTACCAGCTATCTGTTCCGTATTTGCACTTTGTTTTTGTTTGCATTGTACATTTTATATTTCATTACGTTGTACCTTTTGCATTTAATACGTTGTATCTTTGTATTTTATAGGTACTTTGTACCTACCTTTTGTGTTTTGAGAGTTATGTGTATTTTGAAATTGAGATATTTATATTTATATGTTTAAATTGAGTTTGTGAACAATAAATAGATTTGGTAATCATAATATTGTATACTCAAAAAAAATTGTGTAATATGTTTGGTGATGGTATCTGACAGACAGCTCATGCTCAACCCTACGGGAATAAATGAGGTGTCTGCTGCCTGTCACCAGAAATTATTTTTATATTATGTTGTTGTAGTCTTCTTTTTTACATAAATTCATATAGTTACATTTTTATTGCATAAGAAACTTCAATTCAATAGTTTGTAAGGAATTTATTGTTAACTTATGTAGGTCGAAATAAATATTATTATTATATCAATGCAGATGTTGCCGAAGATATTATTTTTGATATTGTATTGGAAATGTTTCCACAATATGTACCTAATATTTTTATAACTTATAGCATAGTTAAAAGATCTCTTTAAACTATGGTTATAGAGACACTTTCTGTTCTTTCTTCTACAAACAAACAAAATGTAACTTTAATAGGTCAATCTGCCGATGCTAATTCTAGCGAAACATTAAGTTAAACAATCAATATTTTGTTTTAAAAGTTTCATTTTTAATGTTCTTTTAAGATGGACTTCCACAAAGTAAAGGTTAATACAATCAAAAAGTCTAGTAAAAATAAGAGATGCCCCAACAGTGGAACAATAAACACAATCAAATCAGCCTATGTTAAAATTAATACAGAGCAACAGGTATGCACAAAACGTAGCACTACACATGATTTGATTGACCGAAATATTTTGTATGATGCTATGAAAGTTTAAGGAACTTCAGGAAAGTTAATTAAATTAGTAAAGTTGACAAAAAAATACAGTTAATAGAATCATGATAAAATGAAGTTTCAAAAAAAATTCACTGGAAATAAAGAACTAAAAGAGGGAGATCCAATATCCACCGACCATTTTAACAAACAACAGTTGATAGCTTATGCTGATCATGTAGTAATACTGACAAGAACTATAAAACATCATGCATGAAAAATTTTTCCAAAACTTTGAAGACGAGGCAAAAAGATTTGGCCTAATAATAAATGAGTCACATATTCCCACTGCTTTATTTCCCTTCAGCAATATATTATCTATTTCTTTGTTACTTTGTTTTGTCATAGAAGATACTGAATTTATTCATTTTTATTAGGTTAGAAATGAGTTACTTATAGGTAATATAAATAAAAATATAAATAATAAGCATTAACGCACATTAATCTTGATGATTTCTTTGTATTTATAAAATAAAAAGGGAAATACAGCTGTTTTGAAAATCTTAGAAACTAAACTAAGTAATTGGTTTGGGGGTACCTCATGTTAATTAAAAATTAATCACAGACAGCCGTTTCGCTAAAATTAGCATCGTCAGATTGACATATTGAAGTTACATCAAGTAAACAACATCAGGTGCCTGATGTTGATTAGGTAGTAGAAAGGCAAGACCAAGTATGGAAAACATAACAATATTAAAGCATAGATGTTATTAGCCCTAAGGGATCTAATGGTTGGATTAAGGATGCTAGTGGAATATTTTCCAAGATCCTTTAATGACCAACCCAATCACCAGGTTTTAAGTTTTGTGTCTGTTGAAGTCGTAAGGCACCATCTGCAGCAATGCCTCTACGGCTGCTCTAGGGCACGTTGTTATTCCCAGATAAGTCAGCCGTTGCAGTGGCTGCAACTTGGCACATGCCGTTAAATTTTGAATTTTTGGAAGCATAGCTATGGGCTTGATAATCGTTTGGTATGACGAGAAGATCATTTTTGGTTTCAAGCCCGAAGTATTCCCAAACGTCCTATGGCAAGTCCAGCTCGCCCTTAGGCTTTGGATAAGATTTTTCTAAATGATTGTTCCAATTTAGTTTTTGATCCAGGACGCGACGCGACAGCGGTGCTGCGTGGTGCTATTGTGGGTTATACTTGAAGGAGAACTAAAACGTGAATTTTTCAGTTTATAAAATGATACGTGTGTACCCAAGTGGTGCACCTATACACAGAAAAAAAAACTAGGTAAATATTATAAAAAATACATTACATATTACAGAAATTTCTGTTGCTATAGCGCCATCAGAACTTTCTTTTAATATAATTATGCGTTTCTGTTAATGTAATTAAATCTAATACAGAAAATATTTGTCATTTTATGGTTTAGTTCAATAGTCAATACAATATCTATTTGTAATATAATTTTTTGTATATAAGGCAGGTATTTCTGTGTAGAGTATAGAATATTTTAGTATATTTATGGAACAGGTTCCTAGGTTTTACAGAACTCGTGATACAATCAATGACATCTTTTATAAATATAAGAAAATAGTCTTTGTGACCTGCACAGAAGTTTGGTGTATTTATGAAATATTCTGTTAATATTTCTTCAATTTTTGCTAATAGGGCAGCTACTGTAGGCTCTACCATAAAAAAAGATGAAATTGATTGTGTTAACCTCTACTTTTTGGAAGTTCATCTTACTAAGAACAATAAATAACTGCACAGTTAAACTAAACTTCCACTATTTATTTGAAAAATTCGCTTTAAAATCAATTACAGATGTTTCGCTATAACTAGCATCGTCAGATTGACATATTGAAATTACATTACATGTTGTTTGTTTGTAACTAGGTGCTTGATGTTGTTAAGGAGTTAAGACTAGACCAAGTAAGGAAGTAATAAGACATAACAATATTAAAGCCTAGATGTTATTAGCCCTAAGGGATTATCCTGGATGTATTTCCCTCTAAGATCAGTATAACTGTGCAATGATATAGAAAAACCAGGAAAAAACTATATCATGCTGATCTTTACAATAACTTAATATATTTATGTTACAATAATGTCTTATCTATGTATAAAATGAAGACTCAATCAAAGTAAACAGTTTAATAGTGGAGAACTTCCAAGATTTATTTGTTCATTAACTACTTTAAACTGTTGATCTGCTAGATGTCTTTTAATTTCAAGTTCTTCTAGAAAATCTAAATTTTGTTTTTTATCACAAATGTGTAGAATATGAATGTCATTGGTGTGTATAAGTGAGTTTGGATGTTCCAGTAGGTGTTTTGCATAGTTCGACTTATCTGGTTGTTGTAATCTATATGCTCTTAAGTGTTCATTAAATCTTACTTCAAAATTTCTTTGTGTTTGACCTATATATACTGCATTACATTTTGGACAATTAATTTTGTAAACACCAGATTTTTTTAATTTTGGTAGTTTTGTTTTTACATTTAACAATTTTGTTCCAATACTATTTTGTGTTTTAAATGATATTAATGCTGATGTTGCCGAAGATATTATTTTTGAAATTGCATTGGAAATATTTCCACAATATGTAATACTTTTATAGCTTTTAATTTCTTTAGTTTGTTTTGGAAATATTAGTTCTAGTGACATTTTTTGTTCTTTCTTATTAATTAATTTATTTATCAAATGTATTGGATAGCCATTAGATGTAGCTATTTGTTTTATGATCTCAATTTCTTTATTAAAATTACTTTTGTTCATTGGAATTGAAAATGCTCTATGTATCATGGAATTATAAGCTGCTAATTTATGTGATAGTGGATGATTTGAATTATATGGTATGGTTACATCTGTTTGTGTAGGTTTTCTGTATATTGAATAATTTAATGAATTATTAACTTTTTCAATTCTTAAATCTAGAAAATTAATTGAATTATTTTCTTCAACCTCTAAAGTAAAATTAATTTTAGGATGCAAGGTATTAATATAATTAAAAAATATATCTAACTGCCGTTCGCTACCTACAAAACCTGCTAACACATCATCAACATATCTATACCAAAATACAATATTGTTTTTATAACTAGAATTAAAGATTTTGTTTTCTAAATTATCCATAAATATATTTGCCAAAATTGGAGAAATAGGACTTCCCATGGGAAGACCCTCATTTTGAATATAAACTTTGTTATCAAAAGTAAAATAATTTTGACTAATGCATACATCAAATAGATCAATTATGTCTGATATTATACCTGGATGGATATTTCTTTCATCTAATAGCTTTTTAACTAGAACTATACATTCTTTAGGTGGTATTTTTGAGAACATATTAGTTACGTCAAACGATACTAATTTAGTATTATTTTGTAAATTACATTTATTCAATTTTTTTGATCAAATCTAATGAATTTTGTACTGAATATTTAGATGTGTAACCATAATTGTTTAGGATACTATTTAATTTTTTAGCTACTTTAGTATTAGGAGTGTTAACATACGAAACTACCGGTCTAATTGGTTTTGAATCTTTATGTAATTTAATTGTTCCATATAATTCTGGACATTGAGGATTTTTATTTACTAGGTATTTTTTATCGAAGTCATTAAATAGGTAATTTGAATGATTTACATGTTCTCTTATTTGGTTAGAAAATTTCTGTGTAGGATCGTTTTTTAGAATTTTGACATTACTTGACATTATGAAATCATTCACTTTAGATTTATAATCTTCTCTTTTTAAAATTACTGTTGAGTTACCCTTATCTGATTTTGTTATAATTAGGTTATTTTCATCTACTTTATTTTTGATTGACTTTAAAGCTAAAATGTCATTTTTAATACTTTGACTTTGACTTTTAAATTTGTTTGGTTTTATATCTTTAATAAGATTTGCTATTTGCATTTTTTCATAAATAAAATTATTTGATTTAGTTTTCAAAGCTATTTCAGAATCTGTGGCTAAAATTTCTTTTATATTATTAGTGAATTTAGGAGGTATGCAATATTTTAAACCTTTACTTAAAAATGTATTTTCATTATTTGAAAAAATAGTGTCTGATAGATTTGCGAACCGAGTACTTAGGAAAGTTATTTGTAAGTCTATAGGGTATCTAAATTTGACTTACTACCAGACCTAACAATATCTTCCCAGTTTTAGAATAAAGAACTATTGATATGATTACAAAACATTTCTTTTGCACTAACATAGGAAATTATATTTATGAACAGAATATTTCTTTACTAAGTAAATATTTTTGTATAACTACTGAATACTTTCGTTTCGTCACAAAAATTATTTTAATAGTACAGAATTGAGTTCGCATGAAAATAATAAAAGGCTACAGAAATAAAAAATATTATTAACAGAAATTATTTAAATATATATAAACTTTCATAACTTTGGTATAAAAATTTCTTTTAATACTAAAGATATTCTCTAAAATTTACATAAATATTCCGTTATATTGATAAAGAACCCATTCTGTTAATAATACCAAATTTTTTTTTCTGTGTAAAAAAGAGAAAATATTTAGAAATGAAAAACAATAACACAGATTCCACATTTACTACATGGTGTTACACCAAAACACATTTATATATCGGAAGAAACTCATGAGAACTCCCATTATCATGAGCTTGCGGCCAAGACAGCTTTTCAATGCCTAAAAAAATTGCTTTTTTAAATAAATTGTGGAAGTTTTGTTAAAACGAAGAGCTTTTTATTATTCTTAGTAAGATAGATTTCCAAAAAGTAAGGGTAAGTATTATTCGTTTCAACTTCGTGCGGACTGGCTTATTTTAATAGCTATTTAAACCGACGCTCAGGGCCGTATTTATACCTACTAATCTGTTCAATTATTTTACTGAAACGCGACATGAAAGCAAAGATTTTTTTTTTATAAAACCAATAAAAGACTACTATTTCCTAAATTCTTTAATTGAAAGGTTTCTACTCACTGAATAATTTATTGATTAGCATTATATAAACTTATTATACCTAATACAAATTAAAAAGGTATAAATCATGATGATAATTTCAGTCAAGTATCGCAATATCAGTATCGATCTCATTGTCATCACTACTGTCTACATTTATAATCAATTTATTTACTTTAGAAAATGCCTGTAAGTATTTTACCTCTACTTGTTTAACATGTTCAATGCAACTTTAGTCCAGTGTTGATTGTCTATTGCGGTGACTTCACTTTCTATCAACTTTATCACAGATGCACTTAGTTTTTGCTGACAATGTTTCTTTTCCCAAAGTAGCTCTATAGGATTTAGGACGCAGTAATAGGGAGGTAGCCTTAGTACTTCATGACCTGCTTATTTTGTCATACAGTCAATGTCTGGTATAAGCCACGGCTGCCATATATTGATAAAGATAATTTAAAATAACAGTAATTATAAAATAAAAAACATATACAGTGCGTTCATAAAGTAACGCATAAATTCATTATTGGCTGAATGAACAATAAAATTAGAAATTCCCGAAACACGTCGATTTTTGATTTCAATTTACTATTGTTTCAAATCATAATCTACAAAAATGTATAATATGTTGCTTCAAATTGGTACAGGGTGGGTGTTGAGTTTCAACTCAACATGAATTTTTTAAAACAAATTCATGTTGAGTTGAAACTCAACATTCTTCCCCGCAAAAATTAGTGACTTGGGATTCTTTTATTTTTCCGTCTCTATTTTCGCCAGTCTATGAACAGGTCTGGTCATTTCACCATTTTGAGTCTTTATTCGTGCTACTCTAATTCGCCCGTCTGGTCCAGGAAACACTTCTAGTATTCTTCCCAGCCTCCAGACATTTCTGGGTTGATTGTCTTCGGTAATGAGAACGATATCATTTATTTTAATCATTTGTTGGTCGTCATTCCATTTGCTCCTTCTTGTCAATGTGGGTAAATATGCTTTAATCCATATCTTCCAAAATTGATTTGTTAATATTTGATTTCTTCTCCAGCATTTTCTTAAATCGAGGTATGTTTGATTTCCCAAGTCACTCCAAATTTCACAAGGATTTCGTAGTTTTTCTTTTCCCAAAAAATGATTTGGCGTTAAAGCCTCAAAGTCGTCTGAATCAGCTGAAATTTTGGTTATCGGTCTTGAGTTTAGAATATTTTCGACTTCGGTAAATAATGTCAATAGTAGTTCATCGTTAAGTCTCTGGTTTTTCAGTAACATGTATAAGGCATTTTTGATTGTTCTTATCAGTCGTTCCCATACGCCCCCCATGTGTGGTGATGCAGGTGGTAAAAAACTCCATTCTATTTCTTTTTTTATTGAAACTGTTTTAAATGAAGCACGACGAGAGTTCTGGATATTAGATGGTAGATCTGAAGTAAAATCAGTTTTTCGTGAGTGCCAAAGATGTAAAATAGATAAAGCCATGCCAAAAAATCCATTGATGGGACAGTTGCCAAAAGAACGGTTAACCCCTTATGTTCCACCGTTTACATACACTGGCATCGATTATTTTGGACCTTTTTTTGTTAATGTTGGACGAAGACGAGAAAAAAGATGGGGAGTTATTTTCACATGTCTCACAGTGAGAGCTGTCCATTTAGAAATTGCCCATTCGATGACAACGGATTCGATGATAATGGCTTTAAACCGAATGATTGCAAGAAGAAATCAACCATCCAAAATTTTCTGCGATAATGGGACCAATTTGCGAGGAGCTTGTGAAGAATTGAAAAAAGCTGTGAAAAATATGGATCAACAGAAACTAAGAAACGATTCAATAAAAAAAGAAATAGAATGGAGTTTTTTACCACCTGCATCACCACACATGGGGGTGTATGGGAACGACTGATAAGAACAACCAAAAATGCTTTATACATGTTACTGAAAAACCAGAGACTTAACGATGAACTACTATTGACATTATTTACCGAAGTCGAAAATATTCTAAACTCAAGACCGATAACCAAAATTTCAGCTGATTCAGACGACTTTGAGGCTTTAACGCCAAATCATTTTTTGGGAAAAGAAAAACTACGAAATCCTTGTGAAATTTGGAGTGACTTGGGAAATCAAACATACCTCGATTTAAGAAAATGCTGGAGAAGAAATCAAATATTAACAAATCAATTTTGGAAGATATGGATTAAAGCATATTTACCCACATTGACAAGAAGGAGCAAATGGAATGACGACCAACAAATGATTAAAATAAATGATATCGTTCTCATTACCGAAGACAATCAACCCAGAAATGTCTGGAGGCTGGGAAGAATACTAGAAGTGTTTCCTGGACCAGACGGGCGAATTAGAGTAGCACGAATAAAGACTCAAAATGGTGAAATGACCAGACCTGTTCATAGACTGGCGAAAATAGAGACGGAAAAATAAAAGAATCCCAAGTCACTAATTTTTGCGGGGAAGAATGTTGAGTTTCAACTCAACATGAATTTGTTTTAAAAAATTTGTTTACTTTAATATTAATATAATTTTGATAGATGTCAAAAGATATTGTCAAATAATTTTTTATAATAAAAAACCGTCAAAAAAACCTGAGAAAAATACCTAATAAACCCCGACCAAGTAAACCTAGACCTACAAAACCCCGACAAGACCCTAATTTTTATTAGTGGGCAAAAATGCAAAAATTTACTTACAAAGTAATGAAAATAACGAATAAACGTAATAAACACATTAAATGAAATTACGTATTGTTATACAACTACTTTGATAAACTATCAAGAACATCCAGCATTATTCTTAATAATTGTATCTTACAGCTTTTATTAGTGATCCAAGCCCCTGGACTATAAAAATCTTTTTGTTTGGCATTATTTTTTACCATTCTTTTTATTTGACAATAATGTCAAAAACATTGAAGCACAGTTTCGTATTGTTAACGCTTTAGAGAAGGTACGTTCGTGAACTTTTTTTACAAAATGCCTTTAACCGAAAGTGACAGGATTGAAATATTAATGATGATTGGTATTGGCGATAAGATGCGGACTCAACAAGAGGTATGCCGATTATTCCATGAAATGCGCCCAAATCGTGAACCTATTTCACAATCTACGATAAGTAGAATAGAGCGAAAATACAGAGAATTAGGACATTTGAGGGATGCAGCAAAGCAAGATAGACCAAAAATTGATGAAAATATTTAACAGGACATAATTTTGTCGGCTGTAGAAAATCCACACCGTACAGTGCGAGGATTATCTAGGGAT
The DNA here is from genome assembly GCA_035357415.1 of Ophraella communa. Lineage (NCBI taxonomy): Eukaryota > Metazoa > Arthropoda > Insecta > Coleoptera > Chrysomelidae > Ophraella > Ophraella communa. The sequence continues at coordinate 13,586,334 of CM068994.1, read as the reverse complement.
TTTTGTAATGGAAAGTCTTCAGTATCAAACATTTTTAAAAATGTAAAATACCATCCTTATATAAAGTACGTCTCATCCATGAATTGGCTGAAGACGACTTTGACCGAAGAACTGAATTCTGCGAGTATATATGATGAACGCAACTAACAATTTCATTGATAACGTTTTATTTTCGGACGAGGCAACGTTTTATTTGAACGGTCATGTTAACCGGCAAAACACCCGTTATTGGTCTGATGAACATCCACACTGGATACAAGAGTACCATACGCAAAGACCACAAAAACTAACGTATGGGTTGGTATTGTGAGAAATACAATTATTGGTCCATATTTTTTTGATGAAAACTTAACAGGAGCATTATATCTGGATTTCATACAAAATACATTAATTCCTGATCCAGCTTTTTCCTGATATTCAAATATCCACTAATGTAGACCTTAGAATCTGGTTTCAACAGGATGGCGCACCGCCACATTTCGCAGTAGCTTTGCGCGATTTTTTAAACACAACTTTTCCACAAAGGTGGATAGGAAGAAGGGGACCAGTGGAATGGCCTGCTAAATCACCTGATCTGAGCCCATTAGACTTCTTTTTATGGGGTTATTTAAAATCTAAAGTATACTTAAACAGACCTGGAAATATCCCTCAACTACAAGACCGAATCAGACAAGAAATACAGAATGTTAGAGACGAAAGTAATGACCGGTTCAGTCATTGTCTAACGGTCAGTGGAGAACAATTTGAACATTTATTGTAATTTTCGTTTATTTGTTTATTTTTAGAAGTGTATCACATTAATTGCATAACTACATAATTCCATTTAATTTGTTTATTACATTCAGTAACGTATTACTTTCCATAAACAATTTTCATATTAATTTGCATTTTTGCCCACCCTGTACCAATTTGAAGCAACATATTATACATTTTTGGAATCAGCTCAGCAAAGGCAATTTGGAAATTGAAAAAAAGGGGTGGTTCCATTTGAAAAAAATGGTGATGACGTTATTACACGAAAGTGGTTCATCCTGTATGTAACGGGTGACAGATGTGTGACGGATGATTGTGACATGCATTCCTGTAAATTATATTATGATTTAAAACCTTAGACCATATACAAATAGACTGGCTGTGACGTCATTTTTCTGAACAACATACTGAAGCCAATATTATCTCTCTTTGTCGCATGAAGTTCGTGGAGCTACGGGATGAGGTGTGTGGGCAGTACTGTTTACAAACAACAAATACCAGCGGCGCAAAGGTCTTTTAATAGGTACCTAACAAGGTTTTAACTCTAATCAAAATTCTTAAATCATAACTTTAACCCAAAATTAATACAACGAAAACAATAACACAAATAGTTTATGAACAGGGTAAGATTAATGTTTACATATGATTCGCAATGTTCCATGCTATAAGAGACAGTGCAGTCGAAGATATACGAAAACAACCGAAGAAGTTTTATTCAAACGTGGATTTGTTTGTAAACATATAGTTATAGAACACAACACAAAGTTATTTTGGCTTCACAACAAGGACAGAAAATTGACGTCTATTTGTATATGGTCTAAGTTTAAAACAATAGTAAATTGAAATCAAAAATCGACCTGTTTCGAGAATTTCTAATTTTATTGTTCATTCAACCAATAATGAATTTATGCGTTAATTTATGGACGCACTGTATAAACAACTAAGAAAATTAATAAGCAGAACTTCAACAAACGAACAAATACGAACTAAACTAAAAACTACCAAACTAAGTGAAAACACCCTTCGTGTTATCTTTTCTGCGAAGTGACGGCCTCGTTGACACGCCCAGCCAGTGGCCTCATTGGCGTTTACACATAACAATAACACAGAGTATATAATACAAACCAGAGTATAGACTCGCTGTCGGCACCTTTGATGTTTATAAGACAAGAGCGGCCATTTTTTGGGAGTATAAACCACAAAACAGAAAATTGGTTAGTCTGTTTTGTGGTAACCAATATTCTGTTTTGTGGTATAAGCTCAGGGTAGCACTAAAAAAATTGTTATTATAAATAAGACCCGTATTTGAAATTTTTCTTTATTGTTGAGATAATTGTTAATTTCAGAAAGTTTAGTAAAATAGAACTTTTTTTCAACAAGATTAATAATATTAACTAAACGTTTACCGAATATGTATGTCTTACATGCAATTTTCCTCGTTAGTAAGGAAGGATATAAAAAAAACACATCAACAGCTTTAACACTTATTTCTCCAAATTAACAACTTATCTTTATTTTCATTACTTTTAAAATTATTTAGTTGATGGATTTAACGGTAGTGTATAGTCTTAACCTAAAATATAATTTTTTTACATATAGTAATGGAAAATTTATACAAGGATGTATAAAAGTTTCATTATTACTAATATTTAACATAGTTTGAAGAACATGATCTTTTATTGCCAATTCTTCAAATAGTTTTTCAAAAATGTTATTTAGTTTAGCAATAAATATAATAAAACTATTACCAGGCATTAAAATATTTCCATAGACACTATTATCTTTATTTCTATATGCTTTAAATAAAAAGAATAAAGCTGAATCATCTAAATTCTCAATGGATTTAGAATAATGCTTACATTGTATGTTTTTGTAAACATTTTTTTATTAAATATCCACTTACAGAACACTGAGAAGTAGTATTTATTTTAATGTCATTTAATGTAAGTAACATTTATTCCGCATCTCCTTCGCAGTTTTTTGTACTTGAATTAAATAGTTTAATTCACTATTCCACACAATACAAAAGCTACCATTGATTTATTCACATACAACCAACTGCCTACTTTAACCAAAACTAATGGCGACGGCCAAGAATGATAAAAATTTACCTTTTATCATTCTTGGGCGACGGCTATGGATACTCCCAAAGTGTCATGGCGATACCTGCAAATGAATGCTTACCCCCTCCATATAGAGTCGATACTCTGGTTTGTATTATATACTCTGTGACAATAATAAATAAAATAAAAACACTGAATAACAAGAATTCCATTAAAATATTAAACCCAAACCGGTAAAGGTCAAAACTAAGTAATATCGTAAGATAGCCAGTTCGCAGGATCTTGAAATGAATAATACAATAAATTTAATGAAAATGTTATAAAATAAAATCATAAAAAAAATAAAACCATTTAAAACCACGTTAGCCGCATGCAGCAAACATAGGCTAACTATTTTGCCCTGAGAGGGGGGCTCCAAATCACCGTCTAGCCGATGGCCTCTAATAGAGCCACACGGGTATGACCAATTAGCACACATTTTTGTCGGAGAGTAATACTTTTATTCTGTCAATTAAATACCTAATCTCTTGTTATTTTTATAGAGATTTATGAAAAGTAAACGTAACAACTTTCGTTCGTTTAAATCAAGTTGAAGTGTTTCTTTAATCAATAAATTGTAATATGTGAGAGCATTGTAAACTGGACCGTTTAAATGCATAAATTAAAGAAAAGAAATTTTTATTATGCATAATTTCGTTCCTTTTCTTTACTCGAATCCAAAGATTTTAATTTGTGTTTTCAGTCTCATTAATTATTTTAAGATACATGGAAGAAGCTTGGTTTCAAGCATCATCATTATAGGTAACCGTTGGAAAAAAATGTTTCATTTGAAGTAGAAAGCGTTAAGAAAAAATATATTTTGTTTATAAGAAAGTGCATTTGAATAAGTCGGAATTATTTACTATCATTTTTAAAATAAATGGTGGGTTCTGATAAACATATACTAATGATTTATGTAACAATTATTTTTAATTATGTTTTTTTGTTAATTGGATAAGTTGTATAAGCTGTAGGTACTTAATTGTATGGAACGACAAATTTCAGCTAACTTCTAATTAAACACTAACCAAAATTGATATAATTTTGATTGTAATAATTTCATCAAAGATGAAAATTATATTTCAACAAATTTGTTTTTTTCTCCATATCTTGTACTCTGTGATAAGTTCACTAAATAAATATATTTTATAGGATAATTTATTGTCCTATAAAAGAAACAATAATATATTTTGTTATTTTATAGGATAAATAACAAACTAAAGACTGTTTTTTATAAATAAATATAAATACATATTTCAGTACTAAAATATACACAATAATTACAAAAATATAATAATATACAACAAATAATATCCCCATATATATACATTTTTTGATAAAAACTACTAATAGGTAATTGCAGTTACCTACAAATTTATACATTACATAAATTGTTACTTAGTTACTTGCTACAGTAACTGAACATTTTGTCATTTTATTTTTTCACAGAATATTCACATTCATCAATCACTTTCATCCTCATCGCTTAACTGAAGACTTAATTTAAACACATTGGTACTGTGAATGGAATGTAAACCTAAAATGGATGGATTATCCCTGATAGTATCATACAGCAACTTTACCGTTAAAGTATTGTTAAACCTTGGTTTCTTGGCACAGGAATATGCAAAAGCAATGTTTTGTTCAATACTTTCTAAAGATTGTTTATATTTTGGCCTAAATGTATCATCTTCATCTACTACCTCTACTTTAGACTCCAAAGAGTGGTCTATTATATTGTTTGAGTTCCTGACAAATGGGTCAGGGATCGGAAGATTAAAACCAAATTGAAATTTGTTATCTCGAATTTTATAACCTTTCTTTTTGGTTATCATTGCTGTTATAATATTCTTTACAAATACCTACAAAAACAAACTGTGATTTATTGAAAAAAATATATATTTATAGGATATAAGTACCTGACAAGAATGTACCAGTAACTCTGTGACTTTGTCATTTGCTCCTTGCATACCATTTTCCCAAGCAATAATTGCTACTCTACATGATACAAAACTGCTATCAGGAAGAAATAATTCTGCTGCAGCACTACGATTTTCAAATTCAGAAGGAGGTACTGTAGTTGGACTGGAAGGTTGAAGGTAGTCTGAATATTCTACATGTTCAAAGCCGCATTTATCATTTGATAAGCGAGTATTTTTAGGTTTATTATGTAAACTACATTTTGCAAGTATTGCCAAAAGAAAAAAGTTGTGACAACGAATTTGTTCTTCTGTTACTAGTAATTTTCTTACATTACTGTCAAAAACGTCTTTACTTATGGGAGAACTAAAGAGAAACCATTTTCTAAGAATTGCAAAGTATTCCTTCTTTTGTTCTTCGGTTAAACAAGCTTCTAACTCCTTTCTTGTTTCATTTAAATCTAAAAACAGAATTAACAATAAAATAATATATTGTAGGTTATAACTAAATTTGTTTACCCATAATAAATTAAAGAATAAAAGATTATTTACGTTACACAACATCAACAAACCCATAGAAAACAAAAGTTTTGTCTTGACTTGACATTTATGTGAGAGTGTAGGCAATTACAGCTGCTATTTGTAATAAGAGTTGCCTATATAGAGGTTACAAACATAGACATAATATATTATAGTTTCAAATAATATTTAATAAAAAAATTAAAATATCTAATTTAAATTTTAAAATTTTTATTTTGTGAAAGTGAAATGTATATTACAATGATTAAATATAAAAGCTCAGTAATACTTGATAATTATTTTTACTTTTATAAAATATTTTATATAAGATATTTTTATAGCACAATGCGATTATAAAATGACATTGAACTTTTAAGCGCGTGGGTATGGACATAATATACCGAAAAGTTCCGCTTTCATGGTAAGAATATATGGGAAGTCCAAGTATTTGCTAATATTTGCTTGACTTTGACTGAGAATGTTTTAAACGTTTTACAGTTAGTCGATAACAGCGTCTTTGTAAATTTTATAAGAAATATATTAAAATTATTGATAAACCGCAGATTACTCATTTTCATTGACTAAGCAATTTATCCATCAAGTACATACAAATTTGTTAATGGTTAAAATACCACCTACTCATGCAATAATAACAAAGCAGAAATTAAACTTCTCGATTAAATCCATAAACATGTCTATGTTAGGTAAAGTAGTAAGTCTTAAAATAAAATTAAAGAAAATTCTAAAATATACTAGTGGTGATAGTCCATTCTCGATTGTTTTTTGTCTTATCAGATTTCTAATTATTTAAATTGCATATTCTTTGAACTAGGTATATAATGGGATGGCAGTATTTAAATACATTTATTTAAGCAGAACGAAAATAGAAAGACCATACTAGATTAAAATCAAACTGTTACGGAAATACGAGATAAAACAATAGCGGGTTTATTCTTTCGAAGAAAATAAATTTTTTTGAATAATCAATGTTCCGTGCCAGTTGATATCGATATATGATAAAAAACATCTATTACGTATTACTTATTTAACATATTTTTAAAATTATCGAGATGTTAAAAGAGAAACTATAAACAATGGCCTTTTAAATAATCCAATTAAATAAACTATTACGTTTCCCTTTGCGCCTTCCTTGACATAGAAGCGGCTTGAGGTAGTACCTCAAAAGGCAGTGTCCATGTCCAATGAGTAGACCTATAGGACATTTTTTATCTTTTTTAATCATTTCGAGAAAGCATTTTGCTCTTTCAGGTGATATACGTGTGGAAACCACTTATGGAATAAAATTATTTATGGGGTTAATTTAGAAGATTATAAAAAACGCTGGGACCAGTCAACTTTGAAATTCAAATGTAAGCTTTTTAAACATAAATTTAAATGTACAGGGTGATACACGCAAGTCTGGTATCGTCCATGATCTATATTTTTAATGAAACACCCTGTATGTTTCGGATTGAAATTTTAATGAAGATTGGTTATGGCGATAATTGCAGTTGAGTTGAAGTGGCAAACTTATTTAATCAGAGGTATCCTCAGTTGCATAATACTTCACAAGGTACTGTCTCTAAAATTCATGCACAATTCAGAGAACTTGGACATGTCAAACCATTAAAGAGAAACCCGCACTTCGTTGAACATAATGTGAAAGTGGATATTATGTTAAGTGTCGTGGAGAATCCAACGTCAAGTTCACGTCAAACTTTTTCGTCAAAATAATGTGTCACACAACGGTCCTAAGCAGTGGCGGCTTCTCCTATGAGGCAGGTGAGGCAGCGCCTCACCAATAATTTGCAAATTAAATAAATCACAAATTTCTATTATTTTACTATTTACATTCATTATTGTATCATTTAGAATTATTATTAAATTAGTAAAATACGGTCCTGCCCTCACCCTAGGTCCAGTCGCCGTCAATTACCGCGTTTCGCTATAAATATCATCCATCTCATTTCTGCTTTAGGTGGTATATGGATATAGGCTGGCCTCTCTGCGGACACCGCGTTTCTTTTTCTAGCGAATTACAATTGTTCTTTACTGTACGACACAGTCGAATCTAGCTTTACATAGCGCGTAAAAACTATGTTTAGAGAGGCAGGCCTCTCCGTAAATTTAATAGGCGTGAGGGGACACGAAAATAATGATAATAGATCGGTTTTTTCTGGGACATCCAAAACTATTAAAAACGAATTCATTGATTCAATTGCTTTTGTTGTAAATAAGAAAATTGAAGACGAAATTTTAAATTCCTTGTTTCTTTCTTGGCAAGTTGATGAAATTGTTCGATAATATTATAAACAATTTTAATTTTTTTAAATATAATGTTATAATTTTCTTTACAAATGGTATTACACAACTGACGAAGTAGAGTGACCACTAGACTAACTTTAAATTCTAACTTTGCTAAAAAAAAATTTAACTGTGCCTTACCACTTTCAAATATCACGAGCCGCCACTGGTTCTAAGGTGTTTCCATTAAAGAAAATCTTCATGCATATAAATTGACTTTTGTGCTATAACTAATAGAAGAACTAATAGAAGATGATGTGGGGTTATCTCAAGAACAATGTATATGCAACGCAGCCAACTAGCATTGCAGACCTCAGAGAAAGGATAACTACAGAAATACGGGCTATTTCACCTCAAACTGTAAATAAAGCTTGAGACGACTTTTATAGGAAACTCTGTTATTGCCAACAACAAGGTGGAGAACATTTTGAGCATTTGTTTTAATGTAAAAAATCAATTACGTCAAGTATTTTGTTTATTTACTATCTTGAACAAAATTATAAATAATTACAATTCGTAATAGACCCTACATGGTATACCAAGTTACTTTTTGTGAGACCACAAAAAGGCTCCGGCACCTTCTTTTGCGAGCCTATTAGATTGTTCCCTGGTTCTGGTTCTTAACATTGACTCTATTCATTGTACTAGTGAGGCCCCTGTGTTCTTCTTTTCCAGTGCCCTTTTGATGGATATAAACGAGTTTAATGCATAAAAAAGGTACTGGAAAATATGAACTGGGAAATTTAATAGTACAGTGAATACAATTAATGTTAGGGACCAGGATTACAACAGCTAATGGAGTAGATGAATCAGTGCTCAATGTTGGCTACTCAGAATTTATTCATAAAAAAGAACTTTTAAAATGCAGAATAAACAGTACCAACTAAACTATTTATTTATTTTCGAATGTATTTCGATAAATAAACGTCACACTATAATTCCAATAACCTTGATTCAATTACTGTGGGTTGATTCATCCTGAAATACTGGCAAGAAATTGAATTCTCGTAATTATTTTTCACCATCAAATTACACACCCTCAAATCTTTAACTGGTTTTTCTCTAAGCAAGCCCTACTTGCCTATTGGCGAACATTTGGTGGTGTTAAAGTTCATTTGTTTGGAGTTGGTAGCTAAGAAAAGTCATTAAATCGTAAAATGCTGTAAACAAGACCCTAAATCAATAGCGCACGTACTTATTTATTAAGAAATTTCTTTTAATCATCATGTTTGAATCTTCTTTGGTAAGGGATAAGTAGTCATAACACGATATTTAGAATATTTTGATTTTTGATTTTAATGAGAATAATTGTGGTCGTTAGGGATTAAGGTAACCCTATGTGTATAATGCAAAAACAGGTACGTTATTAGTCTAAAAATTGAGGATTTGTTTATATCCTAATACATAAGAATATAGGTAGGTACTCGTTAGTGTTGGTGGTTTATATTTTGATCTATATTTTTATTATTTTACTCCAAGAACATTTTCGATATAGTGAAAATGGCGTCAAGTTCGAGTTTTATTCCAGTACAAGTGCGTTTAAAACAAAGTGCGTTTTCTCAAAGAGAAAAAACCATTGTTTTAAATGTTCATGATGCACTAATATATCAAGATGCATCAGCAACTGTTCGTGATGTGGTGACTAGGTGCTCCAATATGACTGGTGTGAACTAAGTACCTATCGATTTTTAAGTGAGAGAAAACAGGGATGTTAGTGAACCAAAAAAACACGTAAAAAAAGTCCACTATAGTCGATAACTTTAATAGAGATATCATTAGAAGATAAGTCAATTTTTGTACTTATACAGGGTGTTTCATTAAGAATTATCCATATAGTAACTGGAGAAACCTTAGCACTAAATATGAAGATTTAAGCCAAAACACTTAAATAAAATATTCCTCCTAACCGATATATAGGGTGTTTTATTTTAACTATTCTAAATTATTGTATCCCATATTTTTGACACCTTCCAATATTTTTTGTTTATACTTGGCAAAGAGTTTACACATATCAGGTTACTTTAAACAGTGGCAAAAGATAGTTTTTCTCGATTACCAGAGGCGTGCGGTAGGGATGGATACTTTCTTTTATCCCCCTACAATTTACGCCACTGTAGTAATAATTGTTTCTGCATGTTTTTTTGATTCTCCGTTACTTTCTACGTAAATATCATCCTCTTGTCTCAATACGATAGAGTGAGTAGTTTCTGAGTTATTTACATTTAAAGGTAATGTTTAAAATATCCATTTTTGTTTTATTGCTTATTTAACATGAGTTTCCTTAATAATTTAACCACCTTGATAACAAAATTTGTTAATTCTAATCGTAAATCCACATGAGTCAATAACTATTTCAGTAAATAAATAAAATTTATTAGTTTCAGTAAATTTCATTTCAAAAGATTTTTTCATATCAATGTTTTTCAATTTTAAATTTATGAAAATTCAGAAATATGATTTTTATTATCAGATACTAATAAATAACATAAAATTCGCAGCAAATTCGCAGGTCCTTTTGAATTACCTGCAAATTTAAATGGCCGTTCATATCTGGAATTATTTCAAAATCCACTTTTTGATGAGCTGGAAAACTTACCATTAAACCAAAGAAGAAGTAGTTTATGCAAGACGGCGCCCCACCACATTATCCTTTAGCGGTTCGAAATGATCGCTCGGAGTCCCGATTTTAATCCCCTAGACTTTTATTTTTGGGGACATATGAAGACACTTGTGTACGCTCAAGAAATTAACACCCGACAGGAATTATGGCAACAAATAGAAAATGCTGCAAATTTTATTAGGAATCGACCCAACATATTTCTAAAGGTAAGGAGAAATTTAAGTGTTTTGGCTTAAATCTTCATATTTAGTGCTAAGGTTTCTCCAGTTACTATATGGATAATTCTTAATGAAACACCCTGTATAAAGAGATTTCGGCTTTGGACAAATTAAGTAGATACGATTCCCAAATTTGGACGAAATACGTTATGGAAACTCTTAAAAGAAATTGGTTTTAAGTATGAGTAGCAAAAAATTTTTGAATGAGACAAGAAATTATTTGCTGGAGAACACAATACTTAAGAAGTATTAAAAAGTTTCGGAGTGAAGGAAGAACTATATTTTATTTAGACATGGTTGAATGAAGGACACACTGTTTCTAAAGCATGGATGAACACCAATATTTCAAATTCCCGTCAGGCATTTTTGGAGGAATATTCATCAGGATTATATGCTCTTCGAGGAAAAGGTCGCAGACTAATAATCGCACACATTGGCAGTGAATATGGTTTTGTAGAAAATGGGTTATTAGACTTTTTATCAAAGTCAACCAAAGATTAACACGAGGAAATGACATCTGAAACAATACAACTTTTAAATTGAATGACGTTAGACAATTAATAAATTCTTTTGGAAACGTAACACGGGAAAATTGGACCAATGCCATAAACCATGTAAAGAAGGAAGAAGAACGATTGTGGAATGTTGATATCAATATTGAAGAACTGTTCGAACCCATTGTAATTCCTATCGGACCAGGCAACGAATTTTATTCATCGTCGGATGAATACGACGAAATGGAAGCCGACAATTAAAGGAGTGAGTGCTTTTTCATTAATTTATATTTAATATTTATACTTTTTAATATGTAGCATATTTTTATTTTACTTTTAATTTAAATTATGCTTTAAAAAACTTCGTTTCTACGGTCATGGGATCTATTCAGCTACCTGTTATGACAATATTATCTAGGGTTTCTATTCTGTTTGCGTTAGTTAATCCGTAATTACAGGGTGGACTCTTTGAAAAATAACAACTATGACTATATTTCAATAGAAATGTATGCTACTTTTAGTTATTTTTCATGAACCACCCTTGTTTGGGCTTTGAAGGATTTGCATTTATAATGAATTCACTGTGCTGCCAACTCCAAACAAATGAACTATAGTTCCTACTGTTGTAATGTAATCTAATATAGGGGTTGTCCACTGTGACCTGTGAGATCTATTGGTGCCCCCTTACTTGCTTAGACGGTGGGTTTTCCCGTATTTAAAGCACCTCCTCTAATCCTATTCCTACTGTTGATATATCTTTGATTTTAGGAGAACTGAAAGCTACATAAAATGAGTTTAGATCTATTCTAGTAAATTAATAAAGAATATTGGAAATTATTTACATTCTTCTAAGAATAATCTTCATAATGTGTCCTCTAACACGAGATGACTTCTTTTCGTATGATTCACATCAGGAGTTACCGAAAATGTGCACAAGAAACTTGCGACATACCATCGATCATTTCTTCCGCTATAACACAAACCCGCCGAAGAAACATTCTCCTTCGCGCGCGCTGGCGCATTTTTAATAGCGATTGGTGGAAACTTCTTTGAATTCTTGATCTGTCAGTTGTTGACGCACAGTGGTGATAGTAAAGCGCGCACCATTCGAAACGTACACCTAATCCGCGATGTTTCAAAAATAACCGAACGAACTTTCGAAAAAAAAAATGAAACGCAAACATTTAGTGGACTATTTTTTGTGATCGATCTGGTTGAATTAAGTAGTATAGTTCAGTTATAAATTATTTTCAAAAATTTCTTTAGGAGAAAGGAGGATATCATTTTGTAGGTAAGTAATTTTTCTTTGCGCTTTTATTATTATTTTTATTATTCACTGGACGTACAGTTTTACAGTTAATATAGTGGCGTGCTACATTATTTTAAAAGAAAAACTTCGTGACTGGAATAACAATTCAATGCCACACTGAAAACCAGATTAGGATAGTTAGTTTTCTTGTAATTATTATAAATTTTCTCAATTTATTAACTATTTTTCATAGATAGTGTAACTAACGAACAAAAAATGTTATAATGAATATAACTCAAAAATTACTACTTAAGCTTGTTTGAATTTACGATGTTTGCATGAGTAAAAAATGGAAATTTTTTTAATTACCTTGAGGAATATACATATTTTTACAATAAACTTGGTTTTTTAAAAGATTTTGGCGGAAATACCATTAATTAAAACAAAGTTTTTACCGAAAGGGCTTTTAAATTTCTGTTTATTATTGCGTTAAATTGCATGAATGCATTTTTAAACGAAAGACCTATAAAAAATCGTCAAATTCATTTAAACTTACTTCATCAGAATATAAATAACAAAAAAACTAACCAAAATGGAACTACATATTCAAGCTTTATACAAAAGTAATCAAAAATAAATAATATTAAAATAAGTTAATTATTAAATTAAATCAAATTAAAATATTGGTTCTAACAAAGAATCAGTTCTAACAAACTAATGTTAATCGAGTTTCTCTTTTAATAATTAACTTTTTGGTTGTCGTGTATATAATGAGAGAAACCTAGGTTTCCCAAATGAGTTTTCGCCTATAAACAATTTGGAGTATCTTAGTGCATCAATTTAAAATCGATTTGAAGTAGTTTCATTATCAGACCTTGATGGTATAACAGCATAAAAGAATGTTACGATTATTATTATAAATTATCTGGTCACTTTCACTAGTCGAATAGCCATGGACTGGATGCCGATACTTAAATGTTACGGTGTAATGTAGGAAAAACATGGGTAGTTGCACGCCTGTCAGCGTAATTCGACTGTAACTAAAAATTGTTTAATAATGTTTCAAATTTTCTTCTACGACTTTTTTTTGTATGAACTCAAAACATGTTTAAATGTTTTACGCAATAGAGTTAGTTCTCGAGGCACTTTTTTGGACAGCAAAGTTAGGTTGTTTTATCATTTTACAAATACATATTGAATAATAACAAACATTTTTGAACGGGGACATCTATAGTCGATTAGAAACTAAACCCACTTTGCTTACGGGACTATTTGAGGAAAATGCTTAAGTAATACAACACCAGTTTATAATAATTAAATAAAAAATAAAATCCTAAGGCACTTGGAGACTTATTTAAAGAAATTTAGCACAATTTTCGAAAAAAATATTTCCAGAGGATTTAAATAAAATAAATGAACGCGGGAGATATCAATAGTTGGTCCGAAAGCAAACCTTAATTCTAATTGATCCAGTTAAGGAATAGTCTAGTAAAAAGGATGTGGATTATTTTTGGGAAAGTGTTTAAAATCATGCATAAGTACCAAATATAGCCCAAACTATTTATTATTATTTTTTAATCCAACTAATACCTTTACAATAAATTATTTAAATTCTTGTTCCTAAACATTGTCGAAATTGTATGTAATAGAAAGTTATTGCATAGTTTTGTGTTACTAAGATGGATTCTACATTTTAAAAGTGGCACTTGTATCTACACAAAGTAAAATGCATTTTTGCTAAATAAATGCTAAATAAAAATTAAAGTTACATAATCCAATATTCTATTTATGATATAAAATACAGAGTGAACCATTTGAACGAAGAGAGAAAATGAAAGGTTCGAGTTATCGTCCACCCTGTATACAAAAGGTAAAATAATTAATATTTAATAGAATACGTTGATATTGTATCATATTACGAAACTCTGCTAGGCAAAATACATTTTTTTTCTTCAACGTACAATAAGATACAGAGCGTTGATTTACCTACGATTTTCACATAAACGTGTCCATACCTTCTGAAGGACTCAGTATAACGTATCAAAACCTTAAATCAAAAGCTTCAAAAAAATGTGAGCAGTCGGAATTCGGTATAATATACAGTGATTCCCATTTAAAAAATCATATGTTTGGTTTGTAACGGAGTTATACAACACTGTATAGTTTAAGATAATTTCAAAATATGAACCCTAAAGACATCTATTATTTTTGTTAATAACATTTTATGATATCTCCTAAAACAACCCATATACCGAACTTTATCGTAGGATTGGTACACCCTCTATATCCACTTTCCATTATGGGAAAACCTTTAAAAATTGATTCAAAAAGATAATTGAGCAAATTTCGAATTTCCCTTCACGGGAATCACAGAAATAATATCATCCAAGTATCAACAAACACCGTAGTGCTTGACAGCGAAAATTCTTGTTTGGCAACAAGTGACGTTGCGCATTTTGATTAGTGTTCATTGTTAGTCCCTTGTTAATTGGAGAAAATATTATGATTTTTATTATAGAAACTACGTTTTCGTGGTAAAATTCATATATACTTATCTGAGTACAGTCCACATCCCTATTAAGTCGATCAATATTACCTTGAGGAATTTCATAAACAGTTTTTTACAATTTGATAATGACAGTTTTCGATACTGTTTTATTATTTTATCTTCATTACCTAATATTTGGAGAAGAAAAAAAGAACAGTATTTCCTATCATTTAAATAATTTGTTGTTGCTAACAGCGATGTCTAGCAAAATAATACGGCTCTAAAATAACTAAATTTTAAACGAGGGATATTTTTATTTTTTAAATATTGTGTTATCAACGCTTTTTGGTTTGCCTTTACTTCATATTTTTGAGAAAAACAACATTTCTTTAATAATCAACATTATTATTTATTATATAAATATACAGAGTGTCCAGAAACTTAATGCCAAAAATTCGGGAGCAAATAAAAGAGGTCAAAATAATGTTAGAAATTCAAATAAATTTTTGTCATACGAGCCTTCGTTTCCGAGTTATAGACCTCTAAAGTTTCGAAATAAAAACCTTTGTTTTGTCATAATTTGTGGAATACTATAAAATTCCAGTGACGGATTGCATACATCGATGTCCTATGTTTGACGGTATAAATGAATCTACATTACGTACAGATAAGCAGAGACGGCTTGTGCCCATTGGTTAATAATCCGTAATTTTAATAGGGACCATCTGAATAATATTTAAATTTCAAAAATAAATTTTCCAATCCATTTACTAATGAAAATGTACTCTTGTTTGAACTCGATAAAATTAAGGGTTTAGGAGAAATTTGAACTTTTAGATCTGATCGCCATATTTTGTAAAGACAGAAATTCTGAAGAGAACTGTCAATAATTGTCACAACTTATAATTTTGTAAAAAAGTTATAGTATTCCAATGTATAGTTTAGAAATTATGACAAAACAAAGGTTTTTATTTCGAAACTTTAGAGGTCTATAACTCGGAAACAAAGGCTCGTATGACAAAAATTTATTTGAACTTCTAACATTATTTTGACCTCTTCTATTTGCTTCCGAATTTTTGGCATTAAGTTCCTGGACACCCTGTATAGAAAGTTTCATTAAACAGAAAATCCAAAACTGTTAAATTGTTATGCATTAATAATTTATATTTCAATAAACGAAGGATGTACAAACATGGTAAGATTCTAATGACAAGCAGTGAGAGGTTGGATTAATTATTTTTTTACAAATTATGATGTGAAATTTTTTGCTTAAACTATTTTCTCTAGAAAATTTCTTGAAATAACTGCCAATTCACAATGAATAAGAACGTAAAGAAAGCATAAACAATAATAATTAGGTAACGGAAATGCCATTTTTTGGATTTGTTTAGGATTGTCACCTATGCGCTTGCACGCAACTAGGTGATTAAATAAAAATATTCTGTTTTTGAAGTAATAAGCAATACAGACATATATTCATATATTTCTAACACGTTGTTTGACACAGAAGAAGCTAAATGGAATTTCGTTGGGTTTTAAAAAGAAGAATAATAGGAGGAACACTATGGAGGCAGGAACGAAAAAACGATCCACAGAGGGAATGTAGAGTTACTGATAGAAATGAAACAGCTTTAATAATAAATTGAAACCGAGTTCATTTAGTTATTTAACGCGGTGGGTGATGACCAAATTCAAAAAAAATATTTTTGCTTTATTATTTTTCAAAATACTCTCCTTTTGTTTAGAGACAAAAATGGAGAAAATTATTAATTCTGCATTGTCAAAATTTAGCTTAGCAACAAAAAATACTAAAGCATAATCAAAGAGAAACAGAAGTTCTACAAATCATAAATTTCAGATAATTAGAGTCGCCTAATAAAAATACTTTTTTCCATAGCTAATATTAAAGTGTTGCTATAACAACTTTAAGAGCAAGAGTAGATAAAATGTTTTAACTATTTTTTGTTCAATAAAATTTACAAATTCAAACACATTAAGGATTAAAAACAACTGAAAGTTTACAATTAACATAATTAGAAATAAGTATTTATTTTTGGAGCATCATAACTTGTACTCGTTTGCTTAAACACTTGATTCTTGGTACTGGATTGATTTTCAGGTCCGCCAAGTATACTACACTTGGATACAGCAATCTTATTGCTTATTGACTCTTCAATGTAAGATTCTGCAACGGATGACGATTTCCATCCACCTAAACGTTTAAGTTTTACTAGATCAGCTCCAGAATTTGCGAACATAGTAGCTGAAGAACGACGGAAACAATGCCCCGTGTACATTTCTGAATTTGCAAGTTTCAAAAAATCTGCAATCTTCTTGGGGATATTATATATAGTGTTAATCCCCACCGGTTGAGTAGTGCACTTTTGCTGTTTTGTGGTTTTAGTATCAGATAATGAAACGATTATTACCGATCTCCCTCGTCCACATTAAACAATTTGTACAATTCATCGCTCCATGCACACTAAATATAGCAATAACCTTCATCAACAAATAGACGTCATCAGGAGCTTCTGTCAGAAATTTAATAATGTCATCTGACTCCAGGATTTTGGACTTTTTAGCTTTGTATCCTCCACTCAAGTTTTTTAGTAAGGTGGTTAACTTGCTGAATTTAGAAATGTCACAATTTTCATTCACCAACAACGTACGCTTCAGCATCGAATAATACGACCATAATGACGATGGCATCGCTTTCTTCGACTTTTCAGAAAAATACTCCAGAAGTATTTTTTCATGATATTCTTAATGCTTTTCCACTTTTTAAAAGACTGGTATTCTTTCTCATACATCATCCTAGATTTTTGTGGCAACAATAAACTTTTTGCTTTCAACAATGCATTTTCTACATCTGATGGCAGATTTTCCTTTTTTTGTGTCAATTCTTTTCCGTCCATTTCGTATTTATTCACTTTGTACACAAAACGCAACAATATTCTCCGCAAAAACCAAAACGTAACATTTGTTTGACATTTGTTGACAGAGTAGTTGATATCCCTAGCAACGGAGCAACACAATTGCGATTTTTGTTCCCAAAATTACAATTTTCATTGAAATTCTATTTTTTTTCACCTGAACTTGAAGTCTTGCTATAGAAAAAAATTGCACACCACGATAAAAGTACAATTTTATCGGCTTGTGCAATAAATAACTATAAATATCAAAGGGGGGCGTTTACGGCAGCTGATTTGTTTTACTCGCTGCTAAGATAACATTGACATTTCAGAGCGTCATCTACGAAAATCTACTGTTCCCAATACTGAGAATTTTTATGGTGTCTTATCGCCACCAGAGATCTTAGACCTTGTCGAGATAACCCCTATTGAAAGTTGTGAAAAATTATCGGTTATAATTGCACAAGTGCATAAAAATTACCGATAATTTTGCAAGAAAGCGTGTTATCTAAAAATTGCACGAGATTTTTTTCATATTTTGGCGAAAGAGCCCGACTCCGAAGGAGGAGGGCTCTTTTACAAAATGTGAAAAAAACGGAGTGCAATTTTTATAGATAACACGCTTGAATGTAAAATTATCTGGTCATTTTTATGCACGAGTGTAATTCAATGGAATATTTCACGAATAAACATTTTTTCACTTTTTGAAGTATATCTGACATTTATCAGTATTGTCAGTCAGTGTTGTTGTCATGACGACGGGATGTTTTCGCTTGGTGTCATGACGACGGGATGTTTTCGCAGTGCAATTACCGTTGTAATTTTTCGATAATTGCATTCCTCTTATGACATATATTATACATGAGGGAAATATTCGAACAAACAACATCTCTTGAAACTTCCATTTTTTTGCCAAATTGATTTTTATATAAACTTTACATTATTTTCAATTCTTATTACCAGTAAAAGTATAAGAGGCAAAAATAAACCAACTTAATTGTTAAAAAATATACATTAACAAATAATCTTTTGTTATATTAGTAAACCTATAATAAGTGTATTTAAAAACAAACTTTTCAGGTTTTTTATACACATCTGTTTGCGGCACACTGTTGCAACACTATAAATTAAAATACTATTATTATCTCTATTTCATTTTGAAATTAAAATAATAATCGTTCTTGGTTATACAGGGTGATAAATCGTCTAACTAACTTCGATAATGGTTCCTGACCTTTTCATTAGCATCTATTAATTTATTTGATCATTATGGGTACCATCTTGCATGTTTACTCAACCATTGCATAATTACAGTCTGCTGATTATGTACTTACCTACCTAGGAAGGTAAAAAGCTGATTATTCAAATATTTGCTTTGTCGTTATTTCTATTATTTATTTAACCCACTGTACATCGTGTAAATGCCGTCTAAATATCGAAAAGGAGGTTACAAGCGCTGTAAATATATTTTTCTTTATTTGAAAGGACGAATTTAAAATCATCTGGCAACTATAAGAGAGTCCGTACATTTTTTTATAAGGAAGGTGTTTAAAAATTATAATTCCACGAGGTTTTCTTGCTTGAATTTATCCATCTAGCGATGAAATACGCGTATAGATTTTAATTTGATTCGAACAATGGTCGAAGAGGCAGTTCTCATGATGCAACTTCAGAAAATTATGGGAGTTCATTAGGTTTGTTTTTAACGTTGAAACTGCGTAATATTTAAATATTGTTTTAAAAAAAGACAGGTTACTCTAAACTATTCAAAACTTATTGAATAAATGAAGATTTATTTTAATTAAATATGTATTGGGTAATATTATAATCATAACTGACAAAACCATTAGAAATAGTTAAAAATAAAATTAAAACTTTGATCAAACCCGGAACCGCATTTATAATTTTTGAAGATCAATTAATAATGGTATATTTTAAAACTATTTTTTTATGTTTACAAAATAATTCCACGATATGTAGATTTAAATGGAGAATTTACATTTTTTTATTCATAACATAGGTGGCTTGCAGTCTAGGTTTTTGAGATTTCTTTTACTGTTATATATGTTAAAGTTATTATAAATTGTAATTTGTTTTCGATTAAGCTGCAGAAAATTTGTTATTATGGATATAGATGAAAGTGTTTTTGATAATACACCGCCATAAATTCTGGAAAAAGCGGCAAATGTCACTCTTGACTTATTACCAGTAACTTCCAGAAAGAAATACGAAATAGCGTACGATAAGTTTATGGATTGGAGAAAAACTTGTAAAGTGAAATTCTTTTCTGAAAACGTTCTTTTAGTTTATTTTGAACATTTATCTAAAACTTTAAAGGCTTCTACAATGTGGTCTCAGTACTCGATATTAAGAAGTACAATAAATGTAAAAAATAACATAGATATTTCGAAATATGCGAAATTGCGATCTTTCTTAAAAAGAAAATCGGAACAATATATACCTTAGATGCAGTCGTAGAAAAAGTACAGTGTGTAACACGTGGGAAAAGCACTTTTCTTCATAATATACTATTGTATAAATGAATTATAAAAAACGATTTCCGCACGCAAATTTTGCTTTGCGGACTCAAATCAGTTTAAGTCACTAGTTGACATAGAAACTTTTGACATTTGAACTTTTTTTGTTTGTTCCTACATACATCGCCGCATTTGTGATACAAAATAATATGTGCAACTTGTGCACCGTTGTCGTTTACCCATTCAAGCCAATTACCAACTTCGCTTTCGTGGGCAATCGACAACTTCTCGCACTTGTAGCACAATATGCTATTATAAAGTATGACAGTATCATCAGCAAAACTTCTAATGGAGTTTCGTGCTCCTATGAAGATTAAATTATAATTATATATAAAGTAGTAAAGGTCTCAAGATTGTTTCCTGAAATACCTCACACATCTACTATCAACAGAGATAATTCCAAATTAGGCCCTTCTACTTGAACTAGAAAATTTTGAATTCCGTGCAAATGCACTAAACTGTGTGGAATATAATTCCTCACTGCCCACTGCTATTCGCTTACTCTTATGTCAAACTAAAGAAAAAAAAAAGAAAAAATACCTACTTAACTTGGCCGGCACACAGATCAATAGACTTTACAATTTCAATTACACCATTACAAACAAAGTTAAACTAATAGTCTATAATACAATGGCCTTTAGTCAGTAAAAATGTACCTTATATTAATATTGCAGCTGCATTACTGTCAAAGTAAATTTTTGCAGTCATAATTAGGTGTTAAGTGATAAAATATGTAAGTTGAATAAATATATTTTTAATTTGTTCGTGGGAAAACTATAGTGTGCTACTCTTGCAGAAAACCTATTCCACACTCGTGTGATTGCACGCGTCCCGTGGAATAGATTACTTTCTGCACTTGTGGCACAATATAGGTACCTTTTCACATAATTTGTTTTATTCTGTCAGTCAGATACCAAGTGATGAGAAAATATTTGATTCACTAGTTAATCTCCGATCCTTAAAACTTGTAGAAAGATGTAAAAAAAGTTTTCTATCTCTATCTTTCATTTGAAATTATAAATTTTTCTTGTATATTTCTCAATTATGATTTATAAAACCAAATTGCTGTTCTAAAATTTGTCAGCCTGCTGTACGAAAATTGGAAAAGTATATTTAAATGCCAGAATGAACAATAATAATAGTTAAAACATTGTTAAAAAAAAGGAAATAAACAATATTAAGAGATCTTTATTTAGATTTTTTCAAGTTACTTCAAACAGGTGCTAACGTTAATAGGTCATCCCGATAATAAAGTTTCAACTTCTTATTCTTTTGTCGCAATGGATTTCCATCACTAGACCTAACTCAGTATTACGTGTGGAAAATGCGTTCAAGTGTCACTCCATATTCCATCGATAGGTTTTTTCCAGCAGCAGTTTGATTGGCACAAATCTGATGACTTTTAATAAGCAGCCTCAATAACCTGAACTTTCTATTCTCGTACTTCAAGCTTTATAGGTAATGGACGCCTCAACAGAATATATTTTGTATGTGGAAGTACCCTATGTGTACTATTATAAATACCAAGAGACATAGATTGACTGTGGAATTGAATCAAAATTCTTGATCATCTTTGGAAGAATTTTGAGTTTCATTACTGTTCAACACCAACAAAAATACCATGAACTAAAGGTATAGGTATAGATAATACCAAGCACTCTTTAAACATAAAAAGTTAAAAATGGAATAATAGTATATTATGCAACGATCATGTAATGATGGTTATTAATACACGAGCATTAACTGGGATACGAAACGAGCCGAAGGCGAGTTTCGTATGGTTAATGAGAGTGTATTAATAACCGTTACATGAGAGTTGCATGTGCTATTTTTTCTACGACCGATATAAATAATCAAGAACTAAAAATATTATATTTATATTTGTAATTAACACAATAACACTAATTACACGTATTTCTATAAAAAATTCTACAAAATTGTGAGGTGTATTACCATAGATGTAGGAAAACTATAAACATTCTATTTCTATTTATATTCAACATAATAATAATTGTAATTAATCTGATTTCTTGAAAATTTTTGGTCGTAGATTCATATATTTTTTACTAATTTCGTAGTATTTTCCTGTAATTGTAAATATTCCTTGTACTTTGGTTATAGTTTCTACCACATTAACAATCAAGATTCCATTCATATATTTGATATTTTCACATTTTAGGTCATGTAATTCATGCCTTCGACAGGCTCCCATTATTCCAAAAATCATTGCTACCTAAAATAAAAAATAAATTAAATACCTAAATACAACAATAAGAAATAAAGAAAAAAAAATAAAAAAGCAACATGATTTAGGCTAGGCTTCGAACCCGTGTTACATTCGGTAGTCTAGTCCTACATCAGCGCCTCAGCCCGCTTCGCCACGGGTTAATTCTTAAAATTGATGAAATATATCGTGCATGAGTCGAATGGAAAATGTGATTATGACAAAATTTTTAAAAATGTAATGTTAGGTGAATACTTACTTTTACAAATAAAAACTGTTCATTGGGTGCTTCGTCGATAAACGTTTTTATTTGTTCAGGTGAAAATATTTTTGATTTTTTTCCAACATATCCTTCGGACTTTCGCTTTAATAAAGCTTGTAGTTTTTTATATTTAGAAATGTCTATAGGTATTATGGTTAATATTTACCAACGATTTTATTATTGAATAATGTGTCAATGTAACTAGATGATTTCATAGTTTCCATCAATTCTTGAAAATAAGCAATCAAAACATTTTCGGAAAATGTTTTATTTGTACTTCTCCAGTCCATAATCCGTTGATATAATTTGTCGTACACTTTCTTAGATTTTTGAGGCAAAATATTTTGTACTGCATTTTCTGCTTTCTCCGATATATGTGGAGGAGTCGATGGTAATTCTTCTATATCGCTGATATCAGACATTTTGATAATTATTAATTTTTAAAGTTTAGTTCAAGGAGACTAGAGCTCTTGGCTTAGCTGTAAATTTAATGAATTTGGAATATAAGTTAGAACTGTCAAACACTTTTTGAGAGACGCCTACCTGATACCTAGGTACTTAAAATATGTAAAATATAGGTGGTATGTGGTCAATTGTTCAGTATCTTAATGAAAATCATTATAGCACTAGTGTTATAATGAATATCATTATGAAACGGATTATGGGCATATAAGTGTATTATTATAGTACAGGCGTAGAAAAACAATCTTAATAATAATTTGGTTATTCTCTTAAATTTCTAAACAAAGAACTAAAGGCAGGGAAAACGAATAGAAAAAGGGCTGTAAATAGTAATAAAAATAACAGGATGCAATGCAAGTAAGAGAAGTACATAAAATTTTAAGCGTAGGTACATAAAATTGTCTCAGATTAATTTATGTGGTAAAAAAGCATTTCTCCGTCACTGAATATGTAAATGTCAAACATAAAACCACCAAGGTCTTGATTTACTACACATCTATTATGTTCTACAAGTAAATGTATCTTTTAATAGTACCTAAATTCCCATAAAACGTTTTTCTTGTTTATATTTAATAGAAATTGTAACACCAATTAATCTGTACACGGTATTCAATCACAATAAGTGGACTTGGTTTTTCTATACACCAAATACTGTTATGTTTACCGTCAATTATATTTACCAACTTAGCGGCACGGTAAAATAAATATTCATGCGTCGAATAAGACGTTGTGATGTTTTAGTGCGGGAGATAGTTCAAGTGTCGGTAAAACTGGATATATTTTTTGATATTCTTTGGGGTATAATAGGTTCAGATTTTATTTATTACATTATTCATTTACCTGTTTGCGTTTTATTTGGATTTGGAAAACAGTATTTTTAATAAGAACGGTAAACACAACTAAAAGGTTGAATTAAACTTTCACTATTTATTCGCAAAATATGAAATGACGGCCGTTTCTCTATAGAATTAGCATCGTTCTTAATAAGTAAGGGTTAGTACAATAAAAAGTATTTTTAATGTTTGGAAAATTATCAAGTTTCATCAGAATAGTGCCTCCATAATAATAGTCTAGATATATAGATATGTTGGTGGGATAATGTGCATTGACAACAAGGTCATGTAGCACCCATGGTTATGGTTTGGTCATATTATGGATGTCATATTCTTGTTTTGTCCGATTTCTTTAATGAAGTTTATGTTTTTTGCTCTAGAGGGGTCTAGGAACATGATGGAGGAGTAAGAGTTTGATTTAAGAATTTTGGTTCTAATTATTTGTAGGGGTATGCATTTAGCAATGATATGTTTAATTGATACAGGATTATTACAAAAAGGGCAGTCTGGGATGGGTTCATTGTTAAGGAGGTGGGAGTGGGTGAGATAGGAATGGCCGATGTATAGTCTTTTTATGAAGACATTGGCTTTTCGAGATGATTCTGGGAAATAAACTTTGTCAAAGAAGTTTGTTTTTATTTGTCGTAATTTATTTGTTTGTTTGGTGTTGGTCCAATTTTCTTGGATTAATTTGTGAAAGTAAAGACGAAGGAAAGATTTTGCTTCTTTGGTAGTGTATAATACCCAGACAACAATTTTACATTCTTTGCACATAATAAGAACATTCTTTTTGGAACAAGGATGTTCTATTAACATGCATAAATACCGTTCAGTACATGATCAGAATGTGAGAGTCACCTCAATAGGCCGTACCAAATTACTTGATATGTATATGCAAAGAATGTTCTGAAGTATGTAAAGATCAAATTATCAGCATTAGATGGTGATGGTAATATTCTATTTTAGTCCAAACAAGAACGTTCTTAGAATATGTCTTGATACTACTCAGTGATAAAAATGTTCTGGTAGTATGAAAATAGCATATTCTCCGTATTACCATATATTTTTACTGTACACAGTCTAGATTACTACTGCACGAACATACACTTTTTTACTGTCTATCGCGAGTTATATTCTTCAAATATCAAAAGTAATCTTGTAACTTACTCATCCAAACAAAAGGAATTAACATCGCACATTATATTCACGTCCCCAAAAGAATATTCCTTACATCGTTTGTGCAACATATTCTTATCATATCATCATATCACTTTCAACGGAATGATTGTTGGGTATTTAAAAATTACATGATACGAACATGTTAAGAATGTACCATAAAGAACATACAAATTTACAAGAAAAGGAACGTGAAATGGAGTTGTTTAGCATATACCTTTCAGAATGTTCGAAAACGTAATTCATGGGCATATTCTTAGAATGTGAATGTACCATTAGTGTTATGTGGGTAGTTGAGTGGGATTTCCCTGGGTGATGGCCGATTTTGCTAGCTGATCAACTTTTTCATTACCCTCTATTCCCTTGTGGCTAGGGATCCACATGAAGGCAATTTCTTGTTTTCTTAGGGTCGCAGTGTATAGCAGGTCTTGGATTTGAGTGAAGATGATGTGGTCGTGGGAGAGATTTTGGATGCTTTTTAGGGCGTTAAGGGAATCTGAGATTATAAGTGTAAGATTAAAATTATTTTTTAAAGAGTATTTGATGGCTTCCCGAATAGCAATTAATTCAGCTGAGCTGTAATTGTGCAGTTTAAATTTTTTTGAGGAGTCCGTTAGTAGAAAGGCTGCCCCAACTCCTGCTGGTGACTTGGATCCATCTGTACAGATTTTTGTAGGGTGGCTGAAATTCGTGTTTATAATATTGTCAAAGATGAGGAGAGATTGGTTAACTGAGATGGATGGAATAGAGTTAAATGAATAAACTACTAGTGAAATTATGGTAGTTTGGCTCATTGAACTTGGACAAAAAAATTAATTAAATCATAGAAAGTTATAAGAAATAACCTGTGAAAACTGTGTTTGGTTATTTGCTTATAGCTTTTGAATAAAGATCCTTATAAAGGAGACTACCAAAACAGGATCTCCATTATTTATAATTTTAATTTAAAGCTACATATACCCCGCGAGACATTGCATCTGAAATAAGTAAGTTATTCGAAAACTTTTTTATAGTCTACACAAAATTATATTATAATCTGAACACTATAAAGAGTTTGCTCTCGTTGTTAATAATCAACACTATTTATATTTCAGGAATTATAAGGAAA
The DNA here is from genome assembly GCA_035357415.1 of Ophraella communa. Lineage (NCBI taxonomy): Eukaryota > Metazoa > Arthropoda > Insecta > Coleoptera > Chrysomelidae > Ophraella > Ophraella communa. The sequence continues at coordinate 13,560,154 of CM068994.1, read as the reverse complement.
AAATTAAACACTGCATTTTTTAAAATGTCTTTAATTTTTTATAACTTTTGGATTTTTGTATGCACTAATTTACTTAATTATGAATTATCCCTATCTCTACTGTGGCTGATAGCAAATATATATCAATAAAACACAAAGACTAGTTTCGGTTTTAGACCATCACCAGGTCAGAATCACAAAGACAATACAAATACAAATGTCTTTACGTAAAAAAATAGTGAAAGACCTGAAGTGAATAAATATAAATCAAGCTTAAAAGTTGTCACACTATATTGTGGGTGAAAATTTGTGAAAAGATAAAATTATTCAGAATATTAAATTTTTATGACATGTAAAATACTAAAATTATAATAGGAGACGAAATGTCTCAAGTATTACAAAAGGAAAAATATGGTGTGAAAGAATAGTATATTACATAACAAGTGTGGTAATGATGCATTTTACGGCCGAGTGGCAAGTTATTGACACGAGTTTTGTACTATACTTTTTCTACTGCTGAAAGTTTGACATCTGAGTACTTTACAATTTTTATTTATTTACATTTATAGTTATATTCTGGCAGCTATTGAATACAAACGACCCAGACTTTTCGAATACACTGCCCAATTCTACTAAATTAGTCGAAATTGATTTTTGAGTCATCACCAGTTTTTCTGTATTTTTGAATAATTTTCTGGTGAAACTTTTGGCAGTTCAGAATTCTTTTAATTTCAAAGCTCACTTTATACTTTCAAAGCCTACTTTATAAATTCAAAACTACTTTTTAAAAAAGTTTTTGAAAAATTCGATTTTCAGTCATACAAAAATGTTACAAAATGGGGGGGTTTGTAACAATAATAGAAAAAATCATATTTTAACAAGTAGAATCGTAAAATAGTATAGAGGTTTCTATCATTAAGAAAATGGTATAGGTACTCCAAAATAATGATGAAGATGTTCTACCTCCAAATAGTTTTCCAACAGGAAAGGAAAAAATTAGGGGAAGAGAGGATTCTCCAATATAGCTTGGTTGATTTTAATGATTTTAATCAAACAAAAAAAACAAATATAGGACTAGTAGCAGGATGATCATATCTGCAGCAGGCCGGAACATGAGATGGAGTAATTGCAGAAAACGTTATAAGAAATAGAGAAAGAAATTTTTCATTGAAGCCAATAACATAAAAGAAAGTTTTGTTCTATGAAGCAATCAATGCTATGAATTTTAATAAATATAAATATGAAAGAAATATTTTGAAAATATTTCAATGACGATAATCGAAAGAACAAAAGTAAAATATAGTTAATAATGAATAATGGATCAATAACACTAATCTTAAGAAAAAAAAAGTATTACAACCCAAACTACTTGATGATTTAAAGAGGTGGACTTAAGAAAATATAGCTCTCACTAAGATGTATTTGATCATAAAAACAATTGAATGAGCTGTTTAAAGATGAATATCTAATCTCCACAGATTCTAACAAATTTAATCTTATTACATCTATGTAAAACTGTTACAAACGAACCTCAGGAATAATCTTCTAACAAAATATGATTAAATAAACTACTTAATTTACTTTTTTGTATAATGTTAGTATTTACCACAATTCTGAACTTGTAGACTAGAAGACTTCAAGCAATAATCATTAATTCCTTATTTTGTCGATTCATTTCAATAAATAGTTTTAAATGATTTCACTAATGAATAATTAAACAAGTCGATTTAGTGAGCCTACGATCAAGAAATTAACCAAATTGTTAATACATAACAAATTACGAATAAATGTAAAATCCTACACATAATACAAAAATAGAAAATGCAGGTATTTATAATTTTGAAATATTTGGAATGTCTACATTTCACTCCAAAAATGAACTGCTAGAAGAAGAAATAAATTAGGATTGTGAAAATATTTACTTCTATTAGATATGTCTGTACCTACTATTTTAAAAAATGCCTAAACTCTTTCAAATAAGGCTTTTATATTTTACTAAAATTGTTAAACTGACTTTCAGATACAAAACAAAAAACTGCACCTATCAAACATAATTCTGTATTTTTACATAGAAGACAAAAAGCCGTTTCCATGATGTTATATGACAGCAAGGTCACTTTGAGAAAAAATATATTACGCCTAATATTTTAAAGCAAGTTACCTATTTTCCCACCATACATATTTAGAAAGATGATAAAAACAAAGCTAAAAACTAAAGCTTTCAATGATGAATTTCTGAATATTTTATGCATTAAATTGTTAACGATTGTATAGTTGACTTCAAACTTTCAATGTTGTAGTAAATCTCGTCTTTATTTAATACATCTGTAGTTGCATTTTCTATGTTTTTCTCAGTTAACCAAGACAGTTAAACCCTTAGAGTTTTCTTAGTATAGGAAAGATACAAATAAAATAAAACTCGAGGTCATCACCTGTATATATACGCATCCAATGTTAATTCCCGGACTATAATTAAAATCATAAACTACTGGTGGGAATATCTTACGGAATGTATTACATAAAAAAGGTGACTAAGGTTTGTGCTATTTATAGAGTTTCGTTCACTGCGAGAAAGATGGGTCTATGAGCTCTTACCTTCGTTTTATTTAAATAACATTTGATATTTACGTTTTTGTTACTATATGTTTATTTTGGGATTATTTGCATTTCGTATTGTGTAAACCGGAACTTCCCGTACGTAATATTCTTCTTGGGTCGGTAGTTAACCGACTGTAAAACATTTTGAAAAAATAGTTAGTTTTTGGGAATAAAAATAAAGATAATAATTTCTATATTATGTATATTAAATCAAAAGAGTGACATTTACATAGAAAAATGAGAATGATTTACTTAATTATTTAGTTCCTATTCATTTTTGATCTTCACATAATAGTACAGAACAGCTCCTACAGCACGATCTAACTGAATTTTTTGTATCTACATATTGATGCTCAATATCTACATTCCAACATACGAGGGTTGTCTGAAAAGTATCCGACCTAGCAAAGATACTAGACATTTTTTCTTTAAATTAATTTTTATTTTTCTACATAGTCTCCTTGTAAGTCTATACACTTCTCCCAGCGATGCTCCCATCTCTTCAACCCGTCCAAATAGTACTCGGCGTCTTTCTCTGCAAAATAGTTGTTTACGAAGGTGATGGCCTCCTCATTCGACGAAAATCTCTGTCCTCCGAGCGCAACTTTTAGCCTAGGGAACAAAAAAAAGTCGCTTGGGGCTAGATCTGGTGAGTAAGGAGGGTGGTCAAGCAGTTCAACAAAATTCTTTTTTTCTGCAAATGTGGCCGTTTTCCGCAATTTCTGCCTTCAGCTTGTCAAGTAATGATGCGTAGTATGCTCCTGTAATGGTTTTTCCTTTTTGAAGATAATCGATTAAGATAACTCCATGACTATCCCAGAAAACAGTTGCCATCACTTTCCCAGCCGAAGGAACAACCTTTGCTTTTTTTGGAGCCGATTCCCCCTTCGCAGTCCATTGTTTTGACTGTGTTTTTGTTTCTGGAGTATAATGGTGTATCCAAGTTTCATCTACAGTAATTAATCGACGCCAAAACTCTGATTTATTGCGCCTAAACTGCGCCAACAGAGAGTTGGAAATGTTCATTCGAACACGTTTTTGGTCCAAAGTGAGCAAACGCGGCACCCAACGCGCGGACAGCTTTCTCATGCATAAATCTTGATCCAATATGTGACAAACTAGTTCTTTGGACATGTTTATAGCCTCTGCTATCTCTCTAATTTTAATTCGACGGTTGTCTAGCACCATTCGGTGAGCTTGAGCGGTATTATCGTCAGTAGTTGCAGTTATTGGACGTCCCGAACGTTCATCGTCACCCAAGCTGGTAGGCCACGTTTAAATTCAGCAGCCCAAAATTTCACGGTGGTAAATGATGGTGCAGAGTCCCCGTATACAGCGTCCAACTCGTCTTTGATTTGCGTAGGCGTATTGCCTTTCAAAATCAAATATTTAATGACAGCTCGATACTCGATTTTTTCCATTTTCATAAAAACACTCACATCAACTCACTCAAATGATTGTCAAACAACAACTGCGCGTCCAAAATTGCTGAAATTTTAGTGGGTACCTTTCAAAGCATACGCAAACACATTCTTCAACTTTTGTTTACGAGTGCTGCCATCTTCATGTTGAGGTCGGAAACTTTTCAGACAACCCTCGTATTCTCGTCCTTGACGACGACATCATCTTAGATTAGATTAGATTATATGAAAACTGCAGCTACTTGCCTTGTCCCTCTACTTTCTCCAGGTCCTTCAAAGGATCTTTTTTACTATAAAATGTTCTAATTCTCATTAAACTATACAGTGAGTCCCCCGTTGCTTCCAGCCATATGCTTTTCTATATATAGGTCTATAAATAGACCTTTTTATTAGGTTTTAGAGGTTTCCTTCGACAAAATCTGCTCAACTGGTTATGTCAGTAGTTTTAGCGCGTTACTATGTTTGTTGAGCCTGTTGTCAATGTCTTTGGTGCTTCAAGAGAGACCTACCTACTTTTGACTTCGGATCTATTGTGGATTCCTTCGCCTGTCTCAATCAACCATTCTTAAGACTTCATTATTGTTTATTTAGTCATGTGCAACTTTAAGGTTTATTTTGTTTAGTCACTGAAAAGTTCTGGTCTAATAAGAGGCTTCGCTGCGCCTTCTCGGGTTAGTAGGTCCGCCTCTTCGTTCGCTTTGTACCAACTGTATCTGAGTACACAAGCAATTGTGTGATTTTTTTGTTATTCACTTCTACCCAGTATACCTTTGGTTAAAATAGCATCCTAACAAAATGTTGCAACCGTTCCACCAGAACCAAAAATCATCCCCAACAAATTTCTGATCAGTTTTGTACATGGAGAGTACTAAAACCCAATCAATAATCTTTTACCATCCTCTACAAAGCAACGAGCTACAAAACTCGAACTGTTGAGAGAGATCACCCACTTGGGCGTGAATTTCACTTCCATACGAAAAGTTGGGTGGCTGACAATAAACTAATATTGAAAAATGTAAGATATTGTCGATATCACTAAGGCATTGTGCGATTTTCTTGACCTGTTGTCCCGCGCAATATGCTGGCTTGAAATAGCAACAGAACGAATAGTAAATAGGTAAGATGATCGTTGAAAAGCGCTGCATCCCTTCAACTAAACACATTGCATACATTTAAACAAAAACAATGGAAAACATGGTAAAAGACCAACGGTGTTGAGGTTTTCTACAGTTTCCCTAGCTCATAATCATAATCGAGTGACAGAACGCTTTCAAAAACACGGACAGTCCCAAGCTGTATCTTTGTCATGCTTTGTTAAGCTTAATGTGTAAATCCTGAAGAGGATGTAACACTCAGAATTGACAGTCTTACAGTTCTCAAGCGCAAAAATGGCTGCATAACTTATTTGGTCGAATATCTGCTTCGTATACGAACAACTTTTTTTTGCGACGCCTTTTGAAGCACCACGGTAGAAATGTTTAACCATTTTTTTAAAGCGATTGATAAGTTGACAGTAAATTTGTAACTAATGTGTAAGGGTGCCTCTATCTCGCGATATGTCACATGACGATCTTGAATTATCAGTTCACGCATTGCATTGATGTTTTGTGACAGAACAATTGATTTTGGATGACCTTCACGGAATTATTCGGCGACCGAACTGTGACGACGATTGATTTCACTATACCTACCCATGCAATAATATGGTTTTTGATGGTACTTTTTTGCCATAAGACAACTGAGTTCATCGCACATTCATGAGTTCATGTAGAACAAAAAATGTCTCTTGAAATATCCATTTTTGGCCACATTGATTATCTTAACTCGTAAACAATATTAGGTACATTTGTAGGTACTATCGGCTTCAGAATAGCATATACATTTTCAAACTAAAATCGTTTACATCGAATAGACGGCCTATTTATGTGTATAACCAATCACGGTTTAAATAATAATAAATTTGAAATCAGTTAAACAGTTGTCCACGCCCACATCTTCACTTAGTTTGGAACCCTCGATAATAAATGTTTGTTTGGGATTAAAATCCCTTTTTTTTATTATATCAGTACAAAAATGCGAAAAAAACCTATTTATTCGGGACATGACCGACCATTGTAAATACACTTAATCTCCCAAAACCATTTAATGAAGGCGTTTTAAAAATTGCCATTCCTTTGTTGTATAAGAAGGGCGTTTTTATAACTTCGGTAGGTAAACGAAATTCACATTTAACATGTATATGCTATTCTAAAGCCGACTGTACATCAAGACATTGTGATTATGTTTGTACCAAAAAATGTCAAACTTTATTATGGTGTTGCCAACTTCAGCTATTGCCATTGGTATTTTATCTATTGAAATTAGTGTTGCCAGTTCCCGAAATATAAATTGTACTTTGTACTCTTCTAGGACTAAGACATAAAGGAGCATATTTTATTCCTCAACTTAAGCTGAGTTGGAATAAGCTGCACTGATAAGTGGGAAGATATACCATATGAAATCTAAAATATCCTACGACGAATGTAACAAAAATTGTAACCTCAAGCGCAGCCGTCATATTGAAATTAAACCTAACCTAACTTAACCTAACCTAACCTAACCATCTTCCAATGGCAAGGCAAAGAAAATTATCACCACAAACAAATACATTAATGGAAAAATTCATCGATGATGATTCACTTATTTATGATTTTGTTGAAACTCATAATTGTGGGCAATTGAAAAGGTGATTGAGAGGTTAGACATCAGCGCCAGCGTTTATTTAATAGCTAAAAAATTATAAACGAAATAAATATTTTCAATTTTATTGTATTGTTTTCATTGATGAATACATAAATGGTTTCTACTGAGAGGAGAAATTCATTTCATATAAAACAAACCCAGTTGAAATATCAAAATCATAATTTTAATATACTAAGTGACATAAAAATCCGAACACCCAGTTTAAATGATTTTATTTTATAAAATTTTGTGTAAGTACTTACTGAAGCATAATAAGTAAATGATAAAAATTTCAAAATGATTGCATTGCTTTAAAGACATTTTACCTTTAATAATGTGTGGATGCATCCCGATGTGTTATGCATTCTTCAACGCACCTAGGCATGCTTCTGATCAGGTGGTTAATGTCCTCCTGTGGTATCTCATTCCAGGCAACTCCTCTCGAAGTTCTTCTAGAGTCTGAGGAGGACGTTGCAAATTGAACAATCTCCTACTCATCGTATCCCACACGTGCTCAATTGGGGATAAGTCGGGAGATCTTGGTGGCCAAGGTAACAATGTGAGATTACTATGTTGAAAGAAGTCTATTGTGACTCTTGCGACATGTGGTCGGGGATTATCTTGTTGGAAAGTTGGATTTGCCAGGTAGTGGAAAAACAGTCCCCTAAGGCAAATAATCTTAGGCGGTGATCTTCACGGTCTGTTGTTCTACGGGGGCGTCCAGAGCCCCTTGCTTTTTGCGTATGGCCTTCTCGAAGCCATGCCTGATAACACTTAACCATGGTGTCTACACTTCTTTGCACTCTAACTGCAATATCCCGAAAAGAAAATCCAGCTTCCCGAAGTCCCAATATACGACCCCTATCAAACTCACTAAGGTCTCCGTACCCTAGGTATCGTAACCAATCGTAAAGACTGTCAAGAACCAAAATCTTTACTACGGCTACAATATTCATTTTTGAATTGTTAGTGGATTTCAACAAAAACCGGTATAAAAACCGGAATCTTCAACTGATAAGAACTGATAAGGCTGAAAATTTTATCAATTGTTTATTTCAGTGAAATAAATAAATTCACCCAATTTTATTAAAATAAAATTTTATGTCACTTAGTATAGTACAAAACTCAACTGCTGCAATGAAGATAATTTGTATGTACCATTATCTTTTACGCTTACCCCAATAAGCTATGCCAATCTATATATGTTTTCGCATTCAATACAAATTGCTTAAAATGCAGACTTGTAAAAAATTTTTATTTTTTTTCATCACCTCGTATAGAATCAATAAATGTTTCAATGAATAAAATGCTTGCAACTTAACTAAGTTTATTTCTGTATACCTAATAAATATTTTTCACTACTAGAACCTAAGTTTATTAATTTTTGTTGAGGTAGTAAAGTTGTTAATTATTATTAATCAAGGTAGAAAAAGACAGGGACTACTTGATTAGAACTAAATCTCAATCCATTCGACAGAATGTGAGGTTAACTGATGCAAAGACAAAATGAAAAAATGTTCCTTACTTATTTAATAGTTATATCCACCTATCTATTCAAAAATTAATACCGGTTATTTTGAATTGCTATTTTACAATGGATGGAGTTCTGTTCTATACCAGAGAAATGTTGCCAACAAAACGAACAAAAAAATACTGAAAAAGGTTAGCTCCATAAGGAAGCGGTTTTTCCAATACATTTTTGGTTTTTCTTATATATTTTGGGCCCCTTTACCACCCATGTTGTACCCGAAAAGTATGGAAGTATTTCAAGATATTTTTAATTTTGAGTAGTTTACATCTTACAGTTGACGAAAACTGTAAGATGTAACTGTCAACACATAAACGTATAGTTAAGGTATTAAGGTAGAATTATTCATTATACACCATCGTTTGTTTGGCTTTGTTGTTGTTTCTAAATTACCGATTTTTTTATTCTACTTTTCTCTGATCTGTTTTTTTATTGCAAATACCACCGAGAAAAGGTATTCTACCCTGCATTTGTATCTTTGTTATTGTACCATACAAATTGCGATGAAGCATTGTGCATAGATACCAAAATTGTAAAAATAGTACAAGAACTTTAGTTTAAGGACGAAGACCGAATACTATTAAGTTTATGCCGTTTCCCAAACCCAGACAATGTCCCAGCAGATGCCTCAAATGGATTGAATTATGTGGCAACCAAAATCTGAATTTTGCCAGAATCAACAAAACCACTTATATTTGTAGTGCCCATTTTGTTCATAATTGAGTAGATCCAAAACCCTATTATAATAACGAGTCTACTGAACCTGAGGTAAATGAAGAAATAGGAAGTTTGTTTAAGGAACCTGCACTCCAACCATCATTTTAACTCATTTACAAAATGGCCCTCAGGTACATCTGTCGGTAACAGCACTATAGAATCCATGTCCAACTGAAATCTAATACTAGACTAGATAGGCTGTAAAAGGTCTAACTCTTTTCGAGGATATTTGCAATAATAAAAGCAGATCAGAGTATTACAAATCAATAACAGATAAAAGTAGAATAATAAAAATCAGTAATTCAGAAACATATACAGAAAGCCAAACAAACTGTATAATGAATAATACCACCCCAATACCTTAACGATACGTTTATGTGTTGACAGCTGACATTTAGTTTTTCGTCAACTGTAAGATGTAAAATACTCCAAATTAAAAATATCTTAAAAGACTTTCATACTTTTCCCGTACAACATGGGTGGTAACGGGGCCCAAAATATATAAGAAAAACCAAAAATGTATTGGAAAAACCGCTTCCTTATGCCTTATAGGACTAACCATTTTCAGTATTTTTTTGTTCGTTTTGTTGGCAGCATTTCCCTTGTATAGAACTCATCCATTAGCAAAAAGTTCAGGGGTTTAGTACCTCTTAACAATCAAAATGTATTATCGATTATAGGAAGCTGTGCAGTTTTCATCCATCCGTGGGTTGAAAGGTATGTCGAACATTATTTACTATCTAGTCTTCCATTATCGATCTGACATTTATAGTTGTTCGATTATTTAATTTTTTTTCGTACGAAAATGTCGCCGGATTAAAAAGAAACGAAGGATTCATGCAAATTGATGATTAAAAAGATTCGAGATTTGAATTCCTTCGTAGACATTTTTCGATATTCATCGAAACGAAGGTTGTCCGCTTCGGCGAATGTTGGAATCTTCGCAGTCAGTGCCGTACAATCAATCGGAATCAAAGATTACTTAAATAATTAATATTTAATTATGTTGGATTTATATAAAAAATATTGAGGTACCTAATTGATGCGAGAGAAAATAAACTGTATCGTTTCAAATTAATTCAATCGTTGCTAAAAAATCAAGCCTATTTTAACAATTATAATTTTATAGGTGAAATTTTATTATTGGCCTCACTGACTTATGTATATTTTTTCAAGTAATACTAGTTGCGCATATGGTAACATAAATTGCATACCAAACCCGATTGGTAGCTTTCTAATATATTTTTATATTTAAACTTACATATTAGAACAAAACTATTTGTAAAGCTTGGTGGGCAGCGTTTTATAACATTTATAAACAAATACCATAAATTTAATGACGTGAACTGATTAAGTAATTTCTCGTATTTATAGTTGGCTGTAATAATTTATTTAGTTTAAAATTATGTTGTATCTCTTTAGCCCTCGTATTAAAACATTTTTATCCATAACGTTGGCGTTTTGTGCAAATCTTCCGATATTTGATTTTAAAATAATCACTTTCACTTACTTTCCCCATAATATGCAATAATGATGGTTATTGGAAGGAATTGCAGAAAATAAAAATTGTTTATTTTCTCCCCTTATTTGAGTCCGATGACATCATGGGTTATGTGGTGAAACTCCTCATATTTTACTTCCTCATTAAGAAGACACATTTTTTTGTCTAGATTTAAATTTTATGAATTACATATTATAATTTTTATATTAAGTATTGTATAATAATCTACTCAGAGCATTTGGTTACTCCTGCAGACAGAAATAGAAGCAGCCAGACTAAAACAAGAAAAAAAATGCTTGATAAGAAACTTCAGAATCTTTTATGACAGAAGCTGAGCTAAGGGGTATTCTCCTGGATACGCAACTGCAAAATCAATCTTTGCATTGTCTCAGGTCGCAGAAATACGAAAGGGTCCTCAGACCTTTGTCGATAAAAATTTATAATAAAAAGTAATATTGTAATCTCTTTGCCTTATACTTTGACACATTATATAATAATATAAGTTATAATGTCATGATCATGAGGAGTCAATACTCATGTGTGGAAAAAATAATCAATAGTTCTAATATTTTTTTACCTAATGCAGAAATACCATTCTTTATAAGTATTAAAAATGTCAGGATATTGCAATTTCTCTTCAAACTATCAAAGAAATGGAATATTATACGATATACATTGTATTGGTTCTGTATCTTCAACATATTCAGCGTTTTTTCAGGGCTTTTGGTGAGTGAGATTCCTAGATAAGAATAGGGTGAACCTGCTGTTGGAATTTGCAGGATGTAATTCCAACCGCGCGAAAAATTAAATTCAAGACACCTTGTACATACCTATGTACCGATTCCCGCGTAATCGGTAAAGCTTCTCTCTCTCTCTCTCTCTCTCTCTCTCTCTCTCTTAAAACTTATTTTAAATTAACAATGATTAAAGAAACAAAGTAATCCATATGCTGAGAACAGCAAGGACTCCGAAGGTGGGACTTTCAATAAAACACAAATTATAACATTAGGTATATATTTAATAACAACTACAAAAGTAGTTCAGGAAGCTGCCAAGATATAATACAACAAATAAAAAATATCAAGTACTACACTAAGTGTGATTATTTATAAATAAAAAGTATGTACAATATTAACCTCTTATAAGTAGAGCGTTTGTTTTGATAAATTAATTTATTGCTATTTTTAAAAGCATCTAACATTTTAAATTTAAAAAAAATAGAAACCGCGCGCCTCTGGCTAAACTGTTGACGCATTGACGTAGTGGTGCGTTGGTTTTCTGTTTTTAAACCAAGTTGACAAGTGAATTAATTTTGTGAAAGTGTTTTTTTATACTACAAATAAAATAACTCAACACTTGGCTCATTCTGACCACCCAAGCGAAATAAACGCTGGCAATATCAAACAATGCAGAAGAAGAGCTCGATTTTCAATGTAAACCAACCACAAATCATCCCAATTTCTCGAGAGACGAATCGAAGTAATTTAAAAAGACAATTATTGAAATGTTACTAATTGAAAATACTATCAAAACTATGATCGCGTTTTTAAAGCAATTTTATAACGTTTAATCAGCTTATCTCCTAGATTACGAAAAAAAACCTATTTTACTCTAATACCAGCAATAAAGATATATTTTTAGAAAGTACAGTAGGTAGATATTCTTTGCTTTTTTCCCATAACCTTCAAAAGTATTAATGTGATTGTCAGCATTGGACAAAATTAAAATTATTGAAAATTTCATAATTATGAACTTCTATATTGATCCGCATCGTATACAATATTCCATCGATGTTAACAAATTTATATCGACATTTGATATTTTTAAATGGTTAAATTAAATAAAATGCCATTACGATTATATATAAATTGGAATCTGTATCTATTTTCATTCACCAAAAATCCCAAGGCGACCAAATTACCATATCTATTTGGATTTTAATGACATTGGCCAACTTTTATACATTCCAAGTTTATAGATAATAAACAAAATGCTGGATAATACGAAAACCAAACTAAATCATTAACAAGGAATCTACAAAAATCACCCAATTGACTTATTTGCATATTTTAATTGTTAGGTATTTAAACTTTTGTTCTGTAAAATCTACCAAACAAATTTACATGCGTTTACAGAAATTATGAAATAATCTATAGAGCTCATTTAAACATAATTTAAATAATCTTTATTTAATTGATCAAGGAGCATATAGAGTTGCCTACAATGGTTTGTTGTGTATTTATTTAAAGGTAAAAAGTTTATCAACAAAATCTATTTTGAGCAATTGGGCTGTTAAAAACTCATATATTTCTAGGAAATAGCCAAGACTCCATCATTTAAAATTTATTTATTAATGGAATTTTAAATTGTTAATCTAGTTCCAGTCTAATTAATATTTTAAGACAACCTATATAGAACAAAAAATAAATTGAGGTATTTATTATGAGCAATTAATAAATATGACTCCTTTAAAATTGGAACATTAAAGGTCAACTAGATTTTTTTGATATCAATTAAAATTTGCTTTCAGTTTTATCTAAAAGGTAAACCAGTTGTATACCAAGTAGCCAATAAGTAATTTTTGTAAGCCATTAAAAGGATTTGGGAATCTTTTCTTGTCTACTTCCTCTTTGTGTCAGCTACTGCAGATGAGCAATACAGAAACAGGTAGCCGATACAAAACAGCTAATTGTTATTTAAAATGTCAAATAGATTAATAAATTTATATACAAAACTTATATACAGAAATATAGAATAAATAACATTATATTTCTTATAATATAAATAATTATACACAATCAAATTTTATGTTACAAATAATGTTTGTAATAATTTATATAAAAAACTTTAAATAGTCCTAAAATCACTTATCACTCTACAATGAAATATACATGCAATAATTAGAATAAAAACGTTTCCTAATTATTTAGACTAGATTTCAACAGTCGATTTAATTATTTTTAAATTTTAACCAAAAACATATATTTATATGTAAATTTTTGTTTATTTCATAATACATGCACCTACTATTATACTACTCTTTCATAAATGCCCTGTAAAAATTTACATTGGCAAAAAAAGTAACAGATAATAAACTGCTGTATTTAATTTTAGATGGAAAATGTTGCTCTTTGTTAATTTAATGTAAGTTTATTTTATAAAACATAACAAAATTATTAAATTAAATTCCTGGACAAATTGTACATTTAAATACTAGCACTAAAAAAGCAAAGAACATAAAAAATTTAACTTAATAATAAAAACTTTTAGTACAATATAATTTACTTCTTTAGTATGCACATTTTGCTAAATTAGCACAAATTGAATGCATTTTTTATAAATATGACTTGTATACTCTGTTGTTGATAGAAAATAAAACACTACTGTAAAAAGAGCATTATTACATAAAACATACTTAAACTATTAATGACTGTATGTATATTTAAAATAATATATAATTTGCACTTAAACCATTTTAATATAAAATAATTCCAAATAGCAGGTTTAAGTACACAAAAAGTTACCTATAAACAATTACTAAAAATTAATATTTTCTAATTTTAGTAATTGGTTCTATAAGTTGACAATAAAAAATATTAATAGCTAGATACAATTAAACAAAAAAAAACAGTCTTAAAATATAGGTACAGTGATTAGCTACAATAATGTAACATATTTATCCCTTATAGTGTATACTACTCACTTCGAGGATACAACCTTCTTTTTCTTTTTTCTTTTAAAGAAACCACAACACTTGGTTTCTTCCACTACTTCTACATCTTTAGTTTGAGTGATAGGTGTGTTGCTGTGTGCCATGGAGTTATCAGCATGGAGGTCCCCATTAGTAGAATTGATGACTAACACTGAACCAGGTCTTTCAGCTGGTGTTAAGTTTCCCAAAGTGCTGTGTTTGGAATTTTCAGGTATTGGATTTATTACATGTTTTTCACGAAGAGGAGATATGGCAAATTCTTGAGTGGCAGTTGGCAGAGATCCAGCAGATAAGTTTGTAGTTTTACCAGACCAATCATATTCACCATCCTCAATGTATCCTTTACTTTTGAATAATCCAGCAAATAAACCTCTAAGGTACTCATAATCAGGGGTTTCAAAAAAATCTAATCTTCTAACATAACGTAAGTATGTTGCCATTTCTTCTGGATAACCTTTGCATAAACTTTCAATAGAAGTTTCTCTTTTTGTATCACCAATTTTTTGGTAGCGTTCTTTTAAAGTATCAGCCTTAAGTCCTTGCCATGGTAAGGAACCTCTTAAAAAGTACATAAACATATGACCTAAAGCTTCTAAGTCATCTCTTCTTGATTGTTCTCTTCCCAAATGTGTGTTTATTGACATATACCTTGCAGTACCTGTGAGAGATTTATGTTCTCTATATGGTATATGTTTATTTGTTTCTGGTTCTATATATTCTTTAGCTAAACCAAAATCTATTATGTGTATAACTTTTTCCCTTCTACTTCCATTACGACCAATTAGAAAATTTTCTGGTTTAACATCTCTATATATGAGATGTCTTGAATGAACATACTCAATCCTATGTAAAAGTTGAATTGCTACCATCAAAACTGTTTTCAAAGTAAATTTACGATCACATATATCAAATAAATCTTCTAAACTAGGGCCTAGTAGCTCCATAACCAAAGCATTAAATTTACTACAAGGTCCAAAATAGTACACTTCAGGTATACCTTCATGACTACCTAATAGTTTATAATATCTATATTCTAAATGCAATTGAGGTGCTTTGGTTTTAAATGACTCTAATTTTATAGCAACATGTTCATTTGTATACAAGTTTTTTCCCAATCGAAGTTCTCCAAAATTTCCACATCCTATTTTTTTTCCTACTTTGAAGTTAGGACCAACCATAAGTACCGGTAATGTGGAATTTGAGCTAGATTCATTATTACTATTTTTTTTTGATGAATTTTTTTGTTTCTGGTCCCCTTTATCCATTGTATCAACAACAAATTGTAACTTTCAAATGTAACAACAACCTCAAATTATTTTGATCCTAATTGCATAGTGTGTTATCACAGTTAATATAAATATTTATTCTTTGGTACTTATCTTGAATTAAATATTTTAAAAATACTTCAGAGAATTGGTTCAACTGTTTTGATTTAATAAAGAACCAGTTTGGTAGAGCTACCTGAAATAAAAATAAAACATGATAAGAAAAAAATTGTGTGAATTGTAGAAAAAATAAATTTAACCATATCATTTTGCACATTTGTCAAATTATGCAATATCCGATAGTCTTGCTTCAACCAAATTATGTTATCTAGTTTCTAAAGTATTTAATTATTGTTATCAAATAAGCGGATTTGCATTATTAACAGAAAAGGTGTTTATGATTTGCAAACTAATTAAAACAATATAAAATATTATTTATTTACCTAAATATGTCCATTGGGAGTGTCAAATTTTATATCTTAACAAAATTTGGGATGTTTAAGACACATAGAATACACTTCCAGAGCACTACAAAATGAACTTATGTAATTAAAGCATTAGATATAATATGTGCACTTGTCTGACCACTTAAAACGCAAAATAAATTAAATTAGAATTGATTTAAAAACCTCGTATTACTAAATCTCGAACATATTACCAAGTACCACCCACACAGTCCCCTATCTACAGGGATTTATAACCTTATTTTCGACTATTTAGTTTTAAGGTGTTGCTAATGACAAACGACTTATGTCAAACAGTAGAATTAATTCGACTTCGAGGCTCGAAACCGAGACCTTCGAGTGTTGATAAAGCGAACAAACGTATATATACACTGCAATACTTTATTAAATTTAAAATTTTATAAACTCTTACTCTTATCGCTTAGTTAAAATAAATACTCTTCAAAATACCGTGTTGAATTTTATTGCATTAAATTATAACATTTGAGAAACAATGAATAATGTACTTTCCATATAAAAGATTGCGTAGGATTTGGCGTGTAAGATTTTCGTTTTAGTTTTATAGAGGTGATGGCTTTGCTCCAGTTCTCATGAAAATGTCACCCATACTAAAAGAAGACTCTTAACTTGAACGTTCTACATTTTACAACCTTTTGTTTGTAACATAACTTGTTATACGAGGTCTACACGTCTTTAATTTAAAATGCCGCTCTTTAATTTAATATAAATACTTTTATACCCGGATTTTTATGAAAACTTGATTGAAATATACCAACATCTTGTATCGATATCGTATTTCAGATCGTCTAGCGTATGGTTAGTGAAAGTGGGTCAGACAAGTTTACATCTGCAATGTAACCATAAATTGCGACTAAAAAGTGGTACCCGTAAACATGGTACAGGATTAAAATATATCATTTACCTCCATGTTTTGTATTTTAGGGTTGTTTTAGGTACACATTACATACCTAGTACTTATTTCGATAAAAAACGTTTAGTTAAACCCAGTATAGGTTTCAATATGAATAAATAATAGGTATAACAAATAAATATGATATACCTATGTATCTACTTTTTTTGAAGAATATACCTATAATCGTTTTTGAGGTCGTCATTAACGCTGTCGACCTTTCTTTTATAAGATAAGATTAAAATTTTGTTAGCAATTTCCTTTATGTTCATTGTATATTATTAATAGGTACCTCTCGGATTGTGAAACGCAATATTCTTTTTTATATAAATACCTAACATATGACCTTTTGTAAATATATTGAAGACTCTTAAAATTCATTTAACATTTTAAATTAGCGGTTGCTAATGTTGCTGTATAGGCTCTGGGCTATGTCGCTTTTAATACAACGATTACCTAACACATACATACAGTGTGAGTTAAAATTTTGTTTAATATATTGTCAAAAAGTTTTGTTTAGGTGGAATATGTAGCACGAAAGCGAGAGATATCTGTCTAGCCAGTGGAAATTGGAAAGTTTGCGGATTGGAAATTGGGTAAAAAGTTGGGAAGGTTAGAAATTACATCTGCGTGTAACTCATTCGATAATTTGTGCTTTCTGGGAACTTGGGTGATCATTTCTTGTGAGTTTTTAAAGGAAATATTATTCTGTAGATGGTAAAATCAAGAATCTAAATTATTGATGTATTTGTTGTAACTCAATATAAAAGCAATCATTCTAATTTGATCGGACACATATACAGGGTGGTCCATAAGTAATTGTACGTAGAAGTATGGTAGATTCCTCCCTTTAAAATATTGCTTTTGCTTCAATAAAATGTTGGTAGGGTGGTAAAGGTTATATTTTATAATTTATCTTTTACAATAGCTTTAACGTTTCTGGACATACATAAAAACTGGGGTTTTTTGGACAAGAAAAATCATAATATGATACTTACTCTGTAATTTGTAGAGGGCGCCACATAGGCCACATTTGTGTCAGAAAATATAAGCTAAATGGACTGGGAAAGTAGTGACGCAAGTGTCAAACCAAATGATTCCAAACAACTTTTTTTATGGTATGTTTTACAGGTGTTATTAACTATTTTATTGTATTTTCTTGATTTTTGGGAGTTAATTACTGTTTTTTCATTGGTAAGTGTTCATTCATATGATATACATATCACTAAAGTAGATAGACTAACAATTTCCATAAAAATATTATAACATAACCTTCAAAGTTGTGCATTGTCATAAATTTTAAGAATACTTACAAAAATGGTACTTTAAAAATCGAATTTGGAAAGATTTTGCTTATATGTATTTAAATATGATACTTGCATATAATAATAACAAAATAACTCAAACAAAAGTTATTTCTGAAGATTTATAATGTTGCCGTTTGGAATAATTTCTTTGACATTTTCCAGTTCAATAGCATAGAACACGAAGTATAGAACACAGGAGTCTGAACGTAATGTTGAACGAATGGCCTCAGTTTACGGGACAGATCTTTTTGCCGGTAGAGTGCGCCACTCTTTAAGAAGTACTCGTTTAAATTATTACGCGGCAAATCTTGTTGCTATTGACACCTCTGTGGAAAAAAATACTCTGAGAAATGTGGAAGTATATATAAGTTATTTTGGAGATTTTGAGAAATTTTTCAAGTGCTTTAAATTCAACAATACAGAGGGTTAAGAAATATTCTGGAGGGCTAAAAAATCTGGGATTAATCAATAATAATCATACAAAAATAAGCAGGTACCATTCCATTTTTTTCAAATACATAAAAGAAAAAGAGATAAATATTAAAAAAAGATTTTTAAATAAATAAAGTAAATTAAACTGTCATTTTGTTTAAATTTCATAGTCAAAATATTTTTGAAAATTACCAAATGCCTATTCATTTCAATATTACGATAAATATACTTGATAAAAAAAGTAACAAATTATTGTTCAACATATTATTTATTAAGATATTGTATAAGTTACAAACAAAACAAGTTCAATATTTAAAAACAAACTATTTAAGTCTTACGTGTATTCAGCAAATTGTTTTTATGATCAAAACTTATAAATTATTATTTAAATTAGAGTAATAAAAGATTTTTATTTTTAATAAATCCGAATTAATGTAATTTCGAATTTTTACGAGATTTTTTACATTTAATTTTTCTCTCTGTAGCACTT
Organism: Ophraella communa; assembly: GCA_035357415.1. Classification (NCBI taxonomy): domain Eukaryota; kingdom Metazoa; phylum Arthropoda; class Insecta; order Coleoptera; family Chrysomelidae; genus Ophraella; species Ophraella communa. Next base: position 13,541,109 of record CM068994.1, on the reverse strand, counting down.
TTATTAAAGCATTTGACTAGAAAATGCCCCCGCATTATTAAGAAATTGTTTATTATTTTTTTTTGTTAATTCTTTCTTATGTTCGTCACAGCCGACAAAAACCGATATATTTCTTTTAGATATATCATCTAAAATATCAAACATAGTGTCAATGTGTACCGTTTTTGTACCAACTACCATCAACACAACTTCCTCTAAGCTTTTAATTAAATTAAATAACTGTTCATTGCCTTTATCCACATGTTTACATGTAATAATAATAATACTAATGGTACGTCCCGAATATTTGCGCCACCAGTGGCAGAAAAGAGAACTATAATCTGGGTATATTTATTGCGTACATGAATACTATGAAAAACCCGATACCGTTCAGACTCCTGTGTTCTATACTTCGTGGCATAGAACACAAATTTTGACATCACACTTTCCCAGTCCATTTTGTCACTATTTAAGGCAGTGCTATTGGTATAATAAACATATACTTATTATTTACCCTAAAAACTAGGGTTTTCGAGATAATCGCATTTTAGAGATTAGCTGCATGATTATTATGAATTTATTAATTTAAAAAATATATTAACGCAGTAAAGGCGGACGTAACGAATCATTTTTACAGGAAAACATTCTTGTTTCTATATTATACTACATATTTATGGGTAAAATTGAAAAATTTGGACTCAATAGAGGGTTTAAAAAAATTCTAACTGCAGCGGAGAATCTAATAGAAAGTATCCAATTCTTCTTTAACTACCATCTCTCGAAATGGGGTCACTGCTCTGGATCAGCTGATTGTGTCGCACCAAGTCCAAGTGTTACTTAATCTTACAGTAAAGTAAATGTTTTTTCGCCAGGGTGATGATAGTAAGACGGACTTCCACAAAGTAAAGGTTAATACAATAAATTTCATGTTATAATAGCAGTTAAGAGAAATATATTTTTACGGATGTATTGGGCGATTTCAAGGTTATAGTTCCCAACGAGACGGCCCAAAAACTAGGTGCCATTTTATTACTTCAGAGACCGTGTAAAAAGTATGGGGAAGGACGTAACTAAGACTTTTGGACCACTGGACCCTTTTTTCAACCCGGGTGCCAGTAAATTTTGACGGCATTAATAAAACACGAAATAACATCAAAAAGTATAATAAATTATGCTATTGCCGTCAATAATGATTTGATACTAAAATGGATACTCAACTTTCAAATTTTCAAAATTTTTCCTGACTTCCGGTGCCATTTTTTTTGACGGCAATAAGTTTAAATTTAATTTTTAATTACTGCTGTTAATATAAACAGTATGCCGTCAGTAATAATTTTATACAAAATGACGTTTCCAGATGCAATGTTTATTTAATGATGGCGGAAAATCGGGCCACCAGAAATTGACGGCAGTGGTCCAAAAGTCTTAGTTACGTCCTTCCCCATACTTTTTACACGGTCTCTAGAGTAATAAAATGGCACCTAGTTTTTGGGCCGTCTCGTTGGGAACTATTAAGAAAATTGAACATACTCATAAATGGATAAATTGTGTTTTAATGGAATTTTCTTTTCTCACCATATCTTCAATATTTTTACTATATTTTCTTTAAAATTACTTTTATTCTTGCGATGACTGGTGTTCCAAACTGAACTGAATAAGTAGTAAATGTAACGATCATCCATTTCTCTCTAATGTGATTTTTGATAAATCAAGAAAGGAAAAGACCAATGTCAATGTCACAAAATCTTTATTATAACTACAGGCGTTAGTAACAAGCTACAAGTTTCGGCCTTTTGAGGTCATCATCAGGCTATAAAAAAGTGAAAATACCGCTACAAACAAATTACAAATATCCTTACCAATTAAAAATAGCATAAGAGCATATAGGTAGAAAACGTTCCAAACGATTGTAGAACTGAAGTTGAAGGTTTATAGTGACATTAAAATTAAAATTTACTAACTATATTAATATAACTAATGACAAAAACCAAAAGGAAGAAGAACATTGAAAACGTTTTGTAGGTAGTACTAAATACAGAAATTACAAAAAATATATGTGGGCATTAAATTAACCCAAAAAATGTTTTTGTTTCTATTGTAAACATTTTACTAATGCGGAAGAAGAAAAACCTGTATAAATGTAAGTAATTTATCTGCAGTCAATTTAGAAACCCCAAGATAAGGTAATATGTCAAAAACCATAGATCACGAAACAAAGAGTTGATACCATAAATAGCTAAACCAAGCCCTAAGGAATTACCTTAGTCCTTCTAAGATCAGTATAACTGTGTAATGAAGCGTTAGAAATTAGAAGACATTTCGAGGAGAAATCCAATAACAGATAATTCTTAGTAGGTCCACACTGGTTAGTTTCTTATATTTGCATAGATAAGACCAAGACTTGTCACAAAACGATTAAGTAATTATTGTAAAGATCATCTTATAGTTTTTGAAGGGTTTTCTATATCATTTGCACCGTGCACCGATCTTTAAGAGAAATATATATCCAGGATAATACCTTTAGGATTTATTATTTTTATGTCTCGTTTCTTCCATCTTTGTTAAATAATAAGTATTAATTTTGCATACTGATTCTATTCTACTTTGAATAAATACGTCTTATATTTTTTTGGTGCTTAATTTTACCTTGAGAATTTGGGTAAGAATTATGGGTATAAGAAAGTCATTACCTACTGATGCTATATAATTTATTTTAAAAAACAAAGTTTTTTTCAGTAAATATTAAAAAAAATCATCACTATATAAATAAAACAAAACTACTCGACTAGTGATAGATGCTAATTTAGTTTTAGTCTCCCAAATATAATAAATACCTGTTGAATAACGGTTGAAAGATCAGAGTTCAAATCAAACAATGGTATAATAATAAATATCTTGTTTATTATTTGGGCAGTTAAAATCTAACGAAGAATTTCACGACCTGTTCTTCTTCACGTTTTATGATTTTATTTATGCGTCGTCGTAGAAATTCTCATAGCCACGATGATTATTAGCAAATTTAAATATCTTCGAACATCTTTCTGTCATAAATTTAAATTTGAACCGAAAAACATAACGAATTGCATATTAATTAAGATTGTTCTCACAGTGCACTCTTTTAATGTTTCCCTAATATCTCAGTTATTTATGAATAAAGTAATTTAAATTTTTGCTGAGAAAAGAGAAAGTTGAACAATCTTTAGGTTTTAGATTTATATGTTGTGTCATTTTAAAACAAAATTAAAAACTAAAATTTTATTCGGTAAACTATTAAATATCAATTTTTTTAAACCTAAAGATTGTTCCTTATTTTGTCTTATTTTTTTTTCTACATAGCTACATGAGGTAAACCAATATTATTTGGACTTCTATGTGCAAGATTATTTCTAAATTGTATTAGTTCTTACTAGCCATTTTAAAAATAAAAGTAATCCAGAAAAGGATTAATAAGTAGGTAATTTAGAGTTGAAATGTAAAATATTGGAAAAAACAAATTCTCACAAAATGTGAAGCAACGAAAATTAATGTAAACTCTGCAACTGTCTTGGCGACACTTTCGATAAGATGTGGACACGCACAAGTAATTGAACAGCAGGTTATTATGAATATTCCGGAAATGTAATTTCGCGAGTATACTGTCACTAATAACATTATTTTAAACATTATAATATACAAGGCAGCTTGGGACTCGATGCAAGAAGCTGAAAAAGAAGAATTAATATTAGTCCAGTGTATTAGTGGAGTTGATAGACAGGATGATGGGCTGATTACAGTTAATTGTTGATGGAGGGTGATAAAAACGGGTATACAAAATTAATTACGACCCTTTATCAGAAATGGTATATAATTATCATTTTATTTTATACTGGCTTTTTATTTGCTAACTATATTGTAATAATCATTTTTTAGGCTTGCATAAAACAAGGGATTACAACTCGTGTAACGTACTGTACTTTTTTTACACCTGGTGGAGTGGTCATATTTCTTCACTTTCACTATTAAATTGTATAATTTGTTGCCGAAGTTTAGGTGCATTACTCTTTTAATCTAACTAGTAACAGAAATTGTATAATGTGTTGCAGACATTTAGGGGCGTTACTCTTTTAATCTAAAAGGTATTTCAGTAAAACTAAAAGATATTTTATGTTTTTTAAATCACTAAAAGTATGTAAATAGACCAGATGAAGTAGTAAGTAGATAATAAATTCATTGCATTTTTCTTAAAAAAGAAATTTAAGTTTTCTTGTCTAAACGCACGTGTATGTTATGAAATCTCATTAAGTGCATGTTAGTGTTAAACGTCACAAAGAATATACACAGTGCAATGTTTGATGTTTACAGATATGGCGTGGAAAAATTTATGTACGTTGGTTCCAAAGACAAATACTCTCCATTTGCGTTCGAGATACAGAAGTGTTCGAGTCAGGAATTATTTTAGACAGTTTTACACAGTGTAGTTATGCATAAGTGAAAGTACGCGAGCATTATCCGCGAGACAGAAGGATAAATACATCATCAAAGATTTTACAATTATGTTTTGTCAACAATCAATCATACTGCATCATTGAGAAAACAGTTCGACAGTTCTCGGCAGACTTAAAAAATTGTCCCTCTACCCTCTGTGTGAGAGGCAAGCACGTATACCACTGCACCACGAATTTATACTATTATTTATTTGCTCGCCTTCACAATGAGGTATTCAGAATCTGACTCTTCTTTTAAAAATTGAATGCATTTTTCTTGTGATAATGTATTAGATTTGCCATGAATTTTCCGCCCTTGGGTTGATAAACAATACTTTCCGCCCCATTTTTGTAGAAACTAGTAACTATGTAGAGGTTAAATTGTAGGCGGAGACAAAATACATTTTTCAGTTAGATGTGAATGAATATATGGAGTACGATGCAAACCAGCGACTATGTTTTACCTCATAAGCCGTAGCTTTTATAGGAAAAAGTTATGATCTGCAATTTTTTTCTGAGGTAAATTTACACGTTTTAGAAAATCGCTAAAAAACATTTTTTTTGACCTTTGACCTTGAGTCAATTTTGTATCCACGGTCGAAACGATGGGAAAATTTGAAACGTTGTTTTTAATTGTGTTTTAAACAATTTTACTCAGTCTGAGCTTCCAATGTTTAGATTGACTGGACTATTACTTGACGTAAAATTGTCGTTATATTAGCTAAGAATGTGCAAAGTGTACATACCTACGTTTGATAGGAATGACAAGTCCTCTGGTTAACGTTAGAGGAAGAACAGCAGAAGATACTTTAGATTTTTTTTAAATAGAATGAAGAGTTTATGGAAAGTTTGATAATAATTAAATCACAATAAGAAGAAACCGCACGTAAACATCTAACAAGCCGATTTATGTTAATATGTTGTATTTATATTAACTAATTAAAATAAACAGTGGAAGTCAAAATATTATTTAAACTGGAAATTCCATATATTTTTAAATTACTTTTTTATGTTTTGGGTAGATTGCATAAATGTATACAAATAATAAGTTCACAAAATCTCGTAACTGCTTTATTAAGTTGTTTTAAATTTAACAACAATTTCCGCATTCTTAATTTTAGAGAAAGTTATATCTTCGTCTAATTAAACAGACAGATATTTTGTAGATAAATGTATTGTTAAGTTGCCAATTGTAGTCAATTAATGCTACGTATGCCATCTAATAAGATATACTAGCTATTTTAACTGATTATTATCTCAGGTCTCAGAGTTTTTATATTTAAATAAGAAAGAATATTTTTTTTAATTACAATAATATGCCTAATAAAAAACTTTCTCCGATATTGTTGAAATTACCTAGCTAGCTTTAGAAAAAAAATGGAGATGTAGGTACCTAAATGGAGGAAATAATTTTTAGTTATATTTGGCACCAATGTTTGATAATTTGCCAGCAATAACTAATGAATAGTTTATATTAGAGAAGTTTTTATGTCCGAGAAATCCCAAAATTATGTCTCCCTTGGGTTCCAAACAACATTTAGTTCATTATGTGGTTGCTCAAGTTGTCATTATTTAGTTTCGGCTATGGGGTATTGAAAAATTGTTTCATTAACCTCTGGTTTCATCATTTGACATTGTTGCAAAAGAAGACAAATATTTTAGATACAATTTGGGCAACACTTTAACACTATTGAAGACATTAAGTAGCATACATATCTATATTTTCACCAAGAACAGTAAACAACTAAACGGTTACTACAATCAATTTTATATTTTTCACGTAAATGTTTTATTCACAAATCTTGTAGTGTTACACCAAAGGCCGTTTGCTTCCTGGATAATTCAAGATCATCGACATGTACAGGAATTCCTCAACAATATTTTAATTAATTGAATAGTTTCAATTTTAATATTATGAATACTCAGTTATATGTTTCAGTTCAAGCTCTTCACATAAAAAGGCATTTTCTCTTAAAGTTAAAAGACACCAGAATTACAAGTTTTACCGTTTTCACTTAATGGATACTCCAAATATTTCTTATAACAATAACTTCAATAAAATATAGGTATTATATACTGGCGCAGTTCTAGGTTATATAAGTAATTTACTATAGTTTCACTTTTTCATTTAAAATATTATTGCTTTATGTTATTCTCTATTATACATTTAATATTCCCTAATTCATTAATACCTACACATAATAATTATTTCTTTATGTATGTAACGGATATACCATTTTAATACATAAACTAGATACCTACTGCTGTGTGTGTGTGAGATACTTAGATAAATCAAATAAATAAAATAGAATACAATAAAAACATTTCGCTAGACTAACATAAAAATGCTAGAAAGCATGAGATTAAAAAAGCAGTCACACGCAAGTACAAGTATAAAAATCATATTATGTACAGTTAGAAATGAAAATCACAAATAGAGCAATTCAATCTTTTTAATTCACTAGGTCAAACAAAAAAAACTAACAACGTTACATAAGAATACCTTATATAAATACCAGAATCTTTCAGTAAAATATTTGTTTTAAAAAACTCAACGTTTTGGTTTAATTCCAAGAATCAACATGGTTTTATTTTGTCCATAATCCGTTAGATGGAATTATTATTTCAATTTCATCTTTATTTTAAGTGTGTGTTTTGTAAAATTTTTGCATTTTATTTGCGCTTTAGGTTAGGTTAGGTTAGGTTGCATGTTGCATAACCTAACCCAACCTAACCAAATCTCATTGAATTCTGCTCCCAATAGTGATTGTTTACTGAGCAAAAATAAATTTGTTTACAAAACAATGCCCGTTACCAGATTAAGGGCCGCTAGATCAATCTCTTGGTAAGTTAATCATAAAATACCAAGGAGTTAAATTTAATCTCTTTGGTAAGCTTCTGTTAAAATCGAATTTGTTAGATCATTCTATGTTTATCCTTTTGGTACGACGTGACATAATTTCTATCAAAATTAATTGTTGAGAATGTGTTTTGTATTTTATGCTAAGTGTTGTCAAAATTCAAAATATTCACCTATTGTAATTAATAATGGAAAATATTGAAAAAAGAAAAAGGGTTCAAATTTCTGTACTGAAGAACTGGATTTGTTATGCGACCTAGTGGTTAAATATTCAGACATTATTGAAAATAAAAAAACGGATGCTTTATGTCATAGTGGTTGCGTGCACCCCTCCAAAATCTCCAACTGCCATTAACATATTGCCAGTGGCATAAAACCGTAGTATAATTAATAACTGTTGAAGTGGGGTTAAGCAATTATTTTTATAATTACAAAAAACTTGAGATTTTTAAAATATCACACATAAAAAAAATACTTTCTTGTAGGAAAGCCTATAGTATTTTCAATTATTTGCAGAAGAGCATTTGCACTTTCTTTGCTTAATCTAAACCTAATTTTAAATTCAGTCATCCCAAAAATTCATATGATCCGGTCTATCTCTTACAGTGTATGGTTTTCTTAAAAGAACCGCAAAATAATCTTAATTAAAGAGATTAAAGTTATCAATCTCTTGGTATATACCTATGTAACAATAAAAAAAGTGGCTGGTAGCTTAACTTCTTGGTAAAGCCATTTATCCCCTTGGTAAATTATACCAGTACATTGATACAACGATTTTGACAATTACCAAGAGGTTATTTTTACCAACCACTTTACCAATCGATTGATCTAGCGGCCCTAAGTTTATTTCTAGAAAATTTAAAGTACAAATTTTCCATCCTTTTATTATTTTATTATATTGTTTCTAGAAATAAGAAATGTTTGTATGTATATTGTAGAAGTATATTTTTGTTTAAAGAATGTGAATGTTTTATATACTGCTCAACAATTGAAGTGGATATTACAAAAATCTGTTAAACTTTATTCTTTCACGTTACAATATACCCAAAAAAAATAAACACATTTTTCATGAAAAAAAAACAGTTACAATAAAACAGAATGTTAATGTTTTAATTAATTAATCGACTCGTCTATGATTTTTATATTCATAAACCTCTACATGTCAAAAATCACTCGTTCCTCACTTGCCCTCGGGGTTGTCGACAAGTTGCTCATATTTCAATTCCGTCTTCATTGTTTGTTTAAAAACGCTTTAGTGATTGTGTTTGGTTGTCTTTTCAAGCAGCATTTAACGCTAAACAATAAACTGTGAAGATGTTGATAATCGTAAAAAAGAATATTGTTTAACAATGAATTTTAAGGTATGAATAACGGAACACATCGTACACTTTGTATTATACTAAACGCTAAACCGTTTTTATTTATATATTTAAATAAATGCATTCTTAATTAGTACCTCAATGAAAAAATGGTAAACAATCACCAGATGTTAAAAATGATTAAAAATAAAAATCATAACTTCCTATTACAACACTTCCCACTATTTTGTACAAAATAGGCCTCAGTTGAAGATCACGAAGGTCAGTACATCTACCGAACGAGATTTATATCTACTTCAAAATAAAAACAAAAAAATTAAAAGAGGATTTCTACTTACACGATCTTACAAATTACAAAAATTTGTTTAAAATGTTAATAAGATAAGCAAACTTATGTCCTTATTCTAAATGACTTACTAATTTCACTCCAACACCATATATGTTGCAAACTGTTTGTTATTTAAAAGAATTTTAAAGAAAAATAAAAAGTCGATCCCACGATGTTTAATTAATGTTTCTAAAACGTTGCAACTAGTTTTGGTTTGACCATCATCAGGCTATAAAAATACAATACAATGTAAATAGAAAGAGGACAATAATAAAACTAAAACTAAATGAACAAAAAAAAATTTAAATTAAAAAGTATTGAAAATATAAACAAACTGTAAAAACTATGTTAAATATTATTATTACATTCTAAAGAAGTTTTTGTTAAAAGCATAATAGTATATTACGAAACGGGTGTGGTAAGAAGCAATTTATGCACGAAGCGGCGTAGCGGCTAGTGCCTGATTCCGTGAGTGCGTAAAATGTCTTACAGCACGAATTATGTACTAGACTTTACCTACGACCTACTTGTACTTGTATTAATAATGTTATTATTAATAATACTTAAACAAAAGCAGATGATTTTTAATTACGTCATATTAGTTATTATAATTATTATTTATATTAACAATACTGCTATTAAAAAATATTAATGGTACTTCAGTTATTTTGCTTGTTCAAGCATAAGAAACATTTATTTCAAAACTATAATCGTTAATTGGCTGAATAATAACGTATGCGCATACTGGCAGACGCATGCTCTAGTCTACAAAAAATATTTCAAATATTTCGGTTTGCAATGAACGCCATAGTGTAGTGAGACACATTTTTATTGTTTTTTAGTAATTAAGTTAGTGTTACTGATCGGTTTCTCGCGTAATATTAAAATAGCGCATTCTAAATATTCAAAAGTGTTTTGTAAATTGACTGAAGTGAAATGAAAGTTACAGAACAAGTAAACAGTATCTTCTTATACGTTACGATTGTATCTACAAGTTGAAGCACCTTCTTAAGTATTTTTAAAAAGTATCTCGGTAATAAAAATATTCTAAATGTTTAAATAATTAACTTATTACCTAAAAATAACGTAAATTAATCTGGAAAACGTAATTAAATACATTTATTATTGTATAATAATCTATTTAGACAGATAAAAGAAGTGGATTGATGAAACGCAACAAATATATAATTTCAGATAACTGAAAATATTAAATGCATTCTTATATCTAATAAATGTTATTTGCCATTTATATATAGTATGAAATTCAACTTTAAATATGTAAATAAGATTTCGTATAAAATGCCGACGTCTATTGACAGTTACTAAGTGGTTGCTAGGGAAGCCGTGCGATTTATTTTACATCTGTGCGTTTTCTTTACCGTGCGTTATAAGGCATCTTACATTTATTAAGCACTGTGTGTTATTGACCGCTTACTGGGGTAGTCGTAGGTAAACAATGTTAAGACGAGTTACAATAAGTAGATTTAAAAAACAAATCCAAGTAATGATGAAACAAAAGTAAATTTAGCTGATATCAAAACAAACCAATGCAATAAGTAAAAACCAATGTATTGTTAATACCATAAGAAAAAAATAACTTACCCCATTAACACATACCTTTTTAAAAAATCCAAAAAAAATTTAAAATTGACATGTTGAAATTAATTGGCCACAGTAATTGGGGAAACTAGTTGCAACATCTCTGAAACTTTTATTAAAACATTGTGGGATCGACTTTGTATTTGTCTTTGTACCTTCTTTTGATTCTACACACATTAGAGAATTGGATGACTTAAATTATTTTGTTAGTTATTTAACAGACTGTACTGAAATCTTTAGAAACTTAGACATGTCTTTATATATTTTGAACTATCTTTTAAATAATCTTGATATTTGTACCGTCGGGTACTACTTCCCACAAAGCAAGCTACAACTTACCATTTTCAGCGAAGAATTTTTTCCAGTTGATTCGTATCTTTTGTGTATTATGTATGTACTTATTTATTTATTTATATCTTCAACTCAAAATGTAGTTTTTAATTGGATTCAGACATAAGTTCTTAAACAGGATTCATGAGCGCCCACACATAAACTACCCAAAACATACTTTGATGTTAAATTTGCCTTTATTTATGTACGGGGATTGTTAAATAAAAAATGCTTCTTCACGATGATACTCTTTTTTAAAACTATGCAGAATTTTAACTGAGTTAAGTAAATCAAAACATAATAATTCTTGTTGTCTAAGATCTCACTACTGAAGCATTTTTTTTCTGAATCAGAACTTGCGTAAACAATTCACAATTTTCCAAGCTGATGTTTTTGCAGTATTGTGATTGGACTATTGACTGGACGCAGTTGCTTTAATGACAACAATTGTTCTGACAGAAAGAGCGGACTGCAGATTCTTTCAGCTTGAGGATGAAATGGTGAAGTATATTTTGTACAATTGCCGGGAGCTCGAGAAAATAAGGATCAATAAATTTGCTCTGTATTAACTCGGTGAGCCTACAGATTTCATGGTAGTGCCAAAAAAACATCTGATGATGCTAATTCTAGCGAAACAGCTGTCATTGCATTTAAAAATCTATTTTTAAATTAGAAGTTGGAAGTTTAGTTCAAATGTTTAGTTGTTTATTATTCTTATATAGTAAGATATACTTCCACAGAGTAAGATTTTAATCCCACAATTATCTTCTTCCCAGCTTAGAAGAGATACACATATTTTTCTCCTCTCATTCAGTTGGAAACGTGAACGTGAAGTAACACAAATACACTGAACACACAGCATAATAACTAAAATTTATCGATTTTTTATGAAAAGACGAGAAACCAAAGTTTAAAAGTGTGTGTAGGTATTTTTTATACATATCATATAATAAATAATAAAAGAAAGAAATAATAATAAATAATTAAAGAGACTGTGTCAAATTTCATAGTACAACCGCTTCTGCGCGCGGTATCATTCAAATAATGTCCTGGGGGGTTGTCAGTTATTGAGTAACTTATTTTTATTATCTAATCGATTAAAGTTCAGTGCTTAAACATTCTATGAGATGAGTTGTATAATTTAGGTGGTTATAATTAATAAAATATTAATAAGAGATAACATTATGATCACAATATTTTTGCAAATGTAATCAACAAATACTATTAAGGATTCAATAACAATCACAAATTTGTTGCCTTAAATGGAAAGCAGGCAACAAATTCCAGTCGGCCATATCAAGATGACACAATGACTCTTATAGCAATGATTCGAGAATGGGGGTCTTGAGGAACTCCTACTTCCTCTACTCTCTTGGATTTAAAATTACCAAAATAGCTTATAAAAATAAATAACAATCAAGAAATAATTTCTATAAGGTGCAGTCAATATAAAACTGAAAAAGTGGAAAAATCGTTTCCACCTGCACCCAGGGTAAAGAAACTAAATAGTTCCTATACCAAAGCTTGACCGTTTTCCATGAAAAAACAACTACTTCCTGGGCTATATGCCCCAACGGACATTGAATTACATTTCAAAGAAAACATGATGGCGACCGACTTAGTCGATACTTGCAACCATCTCTATCGATTTGCAAATTAACAGGAAGAACACTACTCGTATACCGGTTTCGACATTATTGTGTCTCATCAGTACGAGGTAAGTAGTTCTTCTCATCCCGCAGAGTAGGATGCAGAATAATTCTTTTACGCCAATACATAAACCGTGAATCCACTATTCAATGATAAAGTCGCAAAAGCGCCATCCTACCGTTCATTTGCAAACCAACAGATCAAAGGTAACTGTAATCGATAGATAACAATCAAGAAATAATTTCTATAAGGTGCAGTCAATATAAAACTGAAAAAGTGGAAAAATCGTTTCCACCTGCACCCAGGTGCAGGTGCGACTTTATCATTGAATCGTGGATTCACGGTTTATGTATTGGCGTAAAAAAATCATTCTGCATCCTGCTCTGCGGGATGAGAAGAACTACTTACCTCGTACTGATGAGACACAATAATGTCGAAACCGGTATACGAGTAGTGTTCTTCCTGTTAATTTGCAAATCGATAGAGATGGTTGCAAGTATCGACTAAGTCGGTCGCCATCACGTTTTCTTTGAAATGTAATTCAATGTCCGTTGGGGCATATAGCCCAGGAAGTAGTTGTTTTTTCATGGAAAACGGTCAAGCTTTGGTATAGGAACTATTTAGTTTCTTTACCCTGGGTGCAGGTGGAAACGATTTTTCCACTTTTTCAGTTTTATAAAAATAAATTATGTTAATTTGTGATAGACATAAACCGAAAGCCAGCAATTTCTACAACTTGGCTGTTATTTCACCCACAGAAATTGAAAATAAAGGTCTCTTATTATAGATATTAACCTGAAAAACAGAATGACATACTTCCTTCATTTCCCACAAGTAAAAGTTTACTAAAACTATGCAGACTTTGTCATTCATAAAAAAACTATCATAAAATGGTAAAACTAGCTGAAACGGAAATCAGTGACAAAAATGCACATTGTGCTGAAAACAAAAACTTTAAGGAAACATAATAAGAAGTACAGAAAAATCACAGGTAGATACTAAAACATAACTTCTGTAGTGGTTATGAAAAATATTTTCGATAATGTTAAAACTATAGGTATTTAGTATGCATTTTTTTTGTAACCAAAAGTTTTATAAGAGTTAATTTTGTTTGTATTTTAGAGGATATAAAACAGAAATTAAAATAAAAAAAATACTAAAGTAAGTAGTTCATAAAAATGTTTCTACGTTTTTTATCTGAATTAAAATTTTCTCTGTTTTTTAAATGAAATAAAGACCGATTTTTTGTTTATCATTGGTTAGAAACATCGAATATCTGTTACACCGCAAATTTCCCATAGTTTATTTAGCTGTCTTGTTTCAAACCATAATAATTTACAAAATGAGGCTAATTAGTTGAATTTCACTTTCTCAAGTTTTGTTTTGGTTTACCGTAGCTATTAAATTCGTATATAAATAAATATCCAAAAATGGCCGTTTTAATCATTTAAATGTTTAAGTGACGAAGATTATTTAAGAGATAAGTTACAGCAGTAATACAGGGTTAACAATTTACTAACAAAGAAGAAATGTTCGGGGATTGTTTTAAACATGTTTGGTGTGAGGAAACCACAATGTTAAAAAACTACTAATCTTTGACATAATAAAACGCGCTCAGCATTCTCTAACTGTTTATGGATGTATCAGTGGAATTTACCTTATACACCTAGACAGAAATTATTATTTTGTTTGCGCTCTGCTATTGATGAATTGTTTGGTTACTGTACATATTTATAAAAAATCCAAAAACACGTCAAATTTAAATTATAACTTGACATTCTTTAACGTGAAAATGCAACCCCTACCTTCAACCCCCTTAGAATGACAGGTACAACCCCCAATTTTTTAAATGGGAAGTATAGGCTTGTGATATATCATTTGAAAGGTCTCTTCATTCTCTATTCAAAAATGTTATTGTTTTTATATTTGATGCAAAAATTAACATAAAAAAAATTAAAATCATGTTGTTACCGAAATTCGCTAAAATATACTCGAAACTTATTACAATATACTTAAAACTTATTTCCCGTTTAGGTCTTGATAATGAGAAAGTGAACAAAAACCATAGCAATGTGGTTTTTAGATGATAACCATTAAAAAACTTTAAAGAATTTCTGTGGCAACGATATTTTAACAAGCAGTAGTAAATTGTTTTATTTAAGTTGTCATTGTTGTAATTTAAGTATAAAGTTTGTTCAATTCAATTCTGAAAAATGGTTAGATTAACGGAAATGCATAAAATAACAGTTTTACAAATGATTGGTTACGGAGATAACATCCGAACACAACAGGAAGTAACTCGCCTATTTCATGAGAAATTTCCTAATTTACCGCCTATATCCCAAGGAACAATAAGTAAAATAGAAAAGCAGTTTCGCGAGTTTGGTCATGTAAGGCAGATAAAAAAGCAGCTGCCAATGCACTGAGTGATGAACTCAAATTAGATGTGTTGCTTGAGTTTCAGGAAAACCCACATACATCGAGTAGACAGGCATCCACTACATTCAATGCTAGCCATACATCGATAGCAAACATATTAAAAGAAAATAAATTGCATCCGTATAAGATGATATTTACTCAGGAGCTCATGGAAGACGATTTTGATAGGAGAACTTTTTTTGTGAGCAAATGATGGACATGTTGGATAACAATATTATCCAATTAGAAGACGTTATGTTTTCTGATGAGTGTACTTTTTTACTTAACGGTCATGCTAATCGGCAAAATTGCCGCTACTGGTCCACGGAAAATTGGGAAAATCCTCACTGGATGAGAGAAGAACACACTCAATACCCTCAAAAGGTTAATTTTTGGGCAGGGATTGGAGGGAACAATATCATTGGTCCCTTTTTTATTGAGGGCAACTTGAATGGCAACAATTATTTGGCACTACTTCAAAATGATGTCATTCCAACGTTGGCAAATTTATATCCTGATCCAGGTAACCCTCAAGTTCCAGCGAATACGATATGGTTTCAGCAGAATGGAGCACCACCACATTACCAACTTAATGTCCGGCAGTACCTCGATACAATATTTCCCAATCGGTGGATAGGGAGGCGAGGATCGATTGAATGGCCAGCGCGATCACCTGATCTTAGATTATTAGATTTCTTTTTATGGGGATATGTGAAGAGCCATGTGTACAAAACTAAACCTTCTGATTTAAATGACTTAAAAGAACGAATAACGCTTGCGATTAGGTCGATCACGCCTGATATGTTAAATAATGTTAGAAGACAGTTTTATTTGAGATTAGGATGTTGCCAAGACGTTCGCGGAGAACATTTTGAACATCTACTTCATTAACATTCATAGTTATTTTTCGTGTTCTACATTTTATTAAGTTTTGCATTAAATTTTAGTTTTTGATTGTATTGTAGCGAATTTCGGTAACAACATGATTTTAATTTTTTTTATGTTAATTTTTGCATCAAATTTAAAAACAATAACATTTTTGAATAGAGAATGAAGAGACCTTTCAAATGATATATCACAAGCCTATACTTCCCATTTAAAAAATTGGGGATTGTACCTGTCATTCTAAGGGGGTTGAAGGTAGGGGTTGCATTTTCACGTTAAAGAATGTCAAGTTATAATTTAAATTTGACGTGTTTCGGGATTTTTTATAAATATGTACAGTAACCGAAATAATGAATTTATTCCATTTGGCTTTTACACACTGTATATTGAGATAATCTACTCAATACTAATTTTTATTTAAAAGTTTTTATTTGTAAATTTTCTTTTATTAATTAGGGTAGGGTTCAAACAAAATTTATTGTAATATTTAATATTTAATTTAGAATAAATATCCACATAAATTTTGAGCTACCTATGATACCTAACTAAATCCTATCTAATCTTAACTACCTAAACTAACCTTATCTACCGCAGTGTCCTTTTTATTGTCTTATCTTGTCCAATAACCTCTTTTCTTCAAACTGCTTATATGTCTATCATATACTAGTCAGACACCTTCCAACGTTCCAACACTATTATCTTCTTCTGTATTTGTTTACTTTATTAAATATTAATATTAAATAATAAATTAAAATAAATTTTGAAATGACCCTTAAATATACCTTTTCAATATATATCTCAAATAGAAGTCAGAATGCATTAATAATTTTCAAATGCAAGTGGTAACTTCTTTATTAGGCTATTAAAATTGAGAAGTCCTTTCAATAGTAGGGTTTTCTCAGCTGGGTTGGGTTAGGACCGTTTAATGTTTTTTTTCTTAAATACAATATTCTAAGTTCTTTAGGATGTTCAATAAACAATGGACTTTTTAATGTCTTAGTATTATTTTACTTTGCCAAAGCATTTTAGAGGTAATGGATTTTGAGATGAGCCACAGCCTTGAAAGTAGCTGCGCAGTAATGCAAGGCAACAACGCACTAAATTCATAAAACCATAGTATATTTATAGTCCGGTCAAATTATGTTAAAAATAACATTATTAACAATAAAACCTTTAACTATACTTCTAAAGACATTGCAAACTAAAGTTGATGTTTCTCAAACATTACCACTACCTGTTCTGAATAAAAATAAAAAACCAAACGATCTAATAAGAAAAACGTTTCTGAATATAATATATCTTAATAAATACGACTTGGTACTCCATAGTGATGCCTCGAAAAATGAAACAGGAGTCGGTTGTGCTGTAACGACTTTAGAATCTTAAATTTTCTCTTCATAATATCATCAACTTGTATTGTACATACTGGCGAACTCTATAGTATACTTCAGGCTTTCAAACATATTTCTGCTCCCAACAAAAATGTATGAATATGTACTGGCTCACTTGCCTCCATACAATCCATTAAAGATAAATGCAGTGACCATTATGTTGTACAGAAAATTCATGATGCCTACCAACTTTCCTTTTCCCAAAATGTAACATCCGATCTCAAGCAAGTCATCAAGTGTAAGGCAGACCTTCATGGCAAGATCATTGGAACTCCATTCCAGCAAAATTACACCACATCAAACCTTCATTAAGTCACCCTTGCTTTATTGGAGATGCAAGTCTAACAAGAAAAAATCTAGCTGTTCTGAGGAGACGACCAAGAATTGGTCACATTAAATTCATCATTCTGTTCAACATGCAACTTTACTGTTGAACACGTTATTATAACGTTATTATAAGCCAACAGTACATATAGCTAGAAGACAGCAGCTCAAACTCAAAGGAAATCTACAATAAATAATCGAAAATGCTTTCACCTTTATCTAGTTCTTGAAAGACATCTAGTTGTACCACAAAATATAATTCTTACTTAATCTATTAATTTAACTGTATACTTTATTGTACTTGTGTAAGTGGCCTTAGTAGCCGAGCACGTTAATTGAAAAATAAAAAAAATAACTGTGTTAATAATAATTAACTTAACTTAAAGTTTGAACTAAACTTCCACCTTTTATTTACTAAGAACAATAAATAACTGAACTTCCACAAAGTAAAGGTTAACACAATCAATTACCTTTTATTTATTTTATTATTAAAAAATAGATTTTAAATGCAATGACAGCTGGTTCGCTAGGGTTAGTACAATAAATTTAATAATAATTTATGTTTTGAATTTACAAATAAAAACTTTTTGGTATATCGTAAGACGAAAAATCTTTAAAAACTTCCACTTAGTTCCAAAGAAGAATCCTTTAGAAAAAAATTCAGCTTTAAAGTAAAGATTATTTCTTTAATTCATATTTCTTATAGTATAATATTCAGTTATTGTTTTTGTCTTTGGTCTATTTGTAAACGAATCCAGGCCAAATCAATTATTTTTATTAGACCGTTGAGAAATAATGTTTTAATAACGTATTTGCAAATTCAATCTCTATTAACTTTAAAACGACTTATGGCAATTTAAGGTTAATTGAACCACACATTTATAGTTTAATTGGGATAAATTTACAAATTTCCTGCATATAAATACCGTCGAATCATGAATAATTGCTTTCAGAAAGTGTATTTCATGTGTAATATTGGTAGTTACGTAACTGTTGCACTTCGTGTTTCAGTATGTAATACATTTTCTACACAAATCCAAAAAGTTATGTTTGTTTATGGATTTTGCTCTTTATTAGGGGAGAGTATTCGATCTTTGTGCAGTAGATCCTAAAAAAATAACGAAATAAGATTATGATTATGCTAACCTCTTCACAACATCTTCACAATCGGCCCGTGTAACTTAAAAGAAAATTAAATTAATGTAAATGTATTTTCCCCTGCTAGGAACTCTCACCAGCTGATGCAAGGTTATGCTTATTTAATAAAAAAGTAAGAACACTAAAAATAAAACTTTTCAACAAAACTTTATAATTTGAATTATATCGTATGGTTACATCTGTTTGTGTTAGTTGTCTGCATATTGAATATTTGAATTATTTTCTTCAACTCTTAAAGTAAAATTAATTTTAGGATGCAAGGTATTAATATAATTAAAAAATATATCTAACTGTCCTCTACCTACAAAACACATCATCAACATATCTATACCAAAATACAATATTGGTTTTATAACTAGAATTAAAGATGTTGTTTTCTAAATTAACTATAAAAATATTTGATGAAATTGGAGAAATAGAACTTCCCATTGGAAGACCTTCATTTTGGACATATATTTTGTTATCAAAAGTAAAATAATTTTTACATTAAATAGATATTTTTTTCATCTAGTAGCTTTTTAGCTAGAACTATACATTCTTTAGCAGGTATTTTAGAGAACATATTAGTTACTTATTTTGTAATTTACATTTATTTAATTTTTTATCAAATCTAATGAATTATGTACTCAATATTTAGATGTGTAACCATAATTATTTAGTATACTTAGTATTTTTAGCTACTTTAGCAATAGGAGTGTTAACATAAGAAACAACAGGTCTAATTGGTTTTGATTCTTTATGTAATTTAATAGTTCCACATAATTCTAGACATTGAGCATTTTTATTTACTAGGTATTTTTTTATAATAGCCATTAAATAGGTAATTTGAATCATTTACATGTTCTCTTATTTGGTTAGAAAAAGTTTTATTATTAATGTTCTTAGTAAGATGGACTTTCACAAAGTAAAGGTTTACAATAAAAATTTAATAAAAAAGTAATTGTGAATTCCATAGGATAAGTTTTTCATTAAGTACAGGAGTAAAATATTTTTTTAATTGAACCCTCTTGTATGCTTTCGATATGATAAATTAAAACTAGTTTTTAATCTGATTTGATTTTTTATAGGGTCAGTGTCTTTTGCCGAAAAGCGACGTATTGACCTTTCGAGTATTTCCATCAAGGTCGGTATTCATTAGACCTCTCCTAAAAATTTATTAGACGAATCAAACCGCAGACTAATTTTTCGGAAGCATTATAACTGAGCGGAATCTATAAAAGTTATAGTTACCAGGGTTGTCCGGTTAATTATTAGACCAGACTGATAACTCGTAAAGTTTTACCATACATCTCGGACAGTTACGGGTTTTGTTACATCGAATCAAGTTTGCCTAGTAGTATCTTATTCGTTTCAATTCAAAAGAAATGCGAAACAACATGGTTATTGAATTACAGTTGAAATTTACAAGGTCGTTACAAGATACCTATCATCTTTCAAAGCATATAAAATCATAAAACGAATAAAGAAATAACAATAAACATATCCTTGATGAGTAAATATTAGATTTTTCTTAATAATAATAATAAAATGAAGACTTTGCCATTCTTTTAGTGAGACCACACATTATATAGTATCTGGTTGCCCTATTCTGGCTAAAAAAGAATACCTCGACCGACACAACAAAGTGGCTAAGCAGCTTCACTGGAATATATGCAAGCATTACAACATCAATGTAAAAGAGAAGTAGTACGAGCATCAACCCCAAAAGTCTTGAAGACAGCCTTAATAAACTCAATCTTTTATTGACTCGCAAAAAGCAGCAATTTTAAATATATGTCACACTGTCCAGAAATTTTTAAATAATACATTTTTGAGCCAAATCCCATTGGCGTTTACGCTCGGGATAGGTAAATATTATCAGCGAAAGCTGGGTAAGTGCATAACTCTTTTGATAATAATAATAATAAATAAAATAGAACGAAGAATAACATCAGCGAAAAAAGCGATATCCTGTCTGAATGGTATTCCATGAAACATAAGAAAGAAATAAAATTCATTATATATGAAACTCTAATTAAAAGCAGTCTACTCCATGGATCTGAGAATTGGAGATTAACAGATAAATATTAAAAAACAAAATTAGCTGTTGAAATGAAGGCTATCAGAAGGTCACTGAGAATTTCAAGGAGAGAGTTAGAAATGATACCATTAAAGAAATAAATGATGAATTGGACTAGGAAGACAGAAAAAAAGCAGGCAATATATAAAATAAAATATCAGTTGTTTACTGATTGTGTCTGTGCGAGCATTTAAAAAGGGTCATCATAAGTTTTACTGACAATACTGCTATATTTTATAAATACGATTAGTGAGATAATCTAAAAAAAGATTTTGGCATGATTATACACTTTTTTAATCAAAAACTTTTGTTAAAATGGTCAAAAATCGTTTTCATACCTTTCTAGTTGCTCGTACAGACCTGATGGACAGGGAAAGTGAGACGTCAAAATTTGTGTTCTATCACAATTAAATAGATATTAGCAAAATCTTTTAAAAGGCACAACTTTGAAGGTTATGTTTTTACGGATTTGTTCTTATATTTACCGATATGTAAGATATATAAACGAACACTTACCAATGAAAAAATAGTAATTAACTCCCAAGAAAATACAATAAAATAGTCAACAACACATACAAAACACACCATCAACAAAAGTTGTTTGGAATCATTTGGTTTGACAATTTAAAAAACATGGCGTCACTTACGTCACCAGTTTCCCAGTTCATTACAATCAAATTGCTTAATATAAATCTCTATTGGAATTAAAAATAAAAAAATATATATCTTGGAATTTATCAACTCCGTTTTCGTTTTTTGACACCTCAAACTCCACCTCTGGGATAGCCTTCATCGATTGACTTTTAATGTCATCTATGCTTTTAAAACGAAGGGTCTTTGAGGTTCTCTTTATTTTTGGAAATAAAAAAGTCACACGGAGCCTTATCTGGCAAACATGGTGGCTAGAGAATCGGTACAATATTGTTTTAAGCCTAAAATTTACGAACAAGCAATGAAGTAAAGAAAATTTCTTGGAATAATTTAAGCTTTGAGTGGTATTCAGTAAGAAACTTTCACACTATAATTTGGATAAATATTATTATTCAAATCTGTCACAAAGCTTAATAATTACTAGTTTAAACGAGAAATATAATATAAAAAAAATTATTGTAATTTAATATTGGTATGTCTTGTTACTTCCATACTTGGCCTAGCCTTAATACTACTTAATCAACATCAGATAGCTACCTTAGAAAAAAATGTAACTTGAAAAAGTCAACTGTAATTGTAATTTAAAAGCTAATTTTTTAATTAAACGTGGAAGTTGATTTCAAATGAATAATTATTTATTATTCTTAATAATTATTTTTAATACGAGGATACCTACTTAACAATAAAGCCACTCTTAAAATTAAGATATTAATAACTATTTTCAGAATGACATAGGAATTTGCATTCGCATACAGACTCTCATACATTTAATCCTGTTTTCAGAAAAAATATCAAAAGTCAACTTGGGTAGATAAAATGCAAACGGCTGACGCAAACTGTGTACAATAAAATTTCAAGATCAACTACTATATTTTAAATTTCGTTTTTTTTGTGCCACACCTATCGTATAGTAAAAACGTGGGAGTGTTCCTTGTTTAAAATAAGCGGTATGTCTTTCTCGCAAATAATTATGTCTCACCTCTAATTGCGGAAGTTACAGTAAAATCAAACTGTAACAATAACAATTATTGTTATTATTGTTATAAATATATTTTTGCTGTAACCATTTCCTAGGTTCTATTATGAATACGAAAGTATATAGAAGCGGGAGGAGTTGGAATATATACAGTGTGCATATATACAGCTATATTGAGTAAATCGAAAACAGATAAATAGGGGCATTTTTAAAATAAAGCTCGCACACGTCTGTTAGTATTTCTATTGCACCTGTTTTATAAATAATTTTTTTATATAGAGTGTGTCATGAAATTGTGGCCAATACCAACTTCAAATACAACACCCTGTATATTATTTAAGTATTGCTGGATTATTGAGAACATTCTTAACATATTTCATGTAGAATCTTCTATAACCCACTTTTACTGTTTCGTTAAAAATTATTTATCGAGATACGACCTGACACAAATTTGGTAATGGCGTTGTAAAAAACCAAATCAGGATACTATATTGTGTACTTATGTTTTTCCCCCATCCAGTGCTATTTTTTTCTAGCCCAATAGCGGCAATTTAGACGGTTAGCATGACCGTGAAGTGTAAAGGTGCATAAATTATTAACAGCATTTTTGTTTTCCACTACTGACCTTGATTGTCTCCCTACATGAGCACCCCGACGTTTAGAGTAAAAAGAGAGAGAAACAGTCGTGTCGATCTCGAGTTGTGGGTTAAAAGTTAAAACTTAAAACTCTCGCTAATATTTTAGTACTTTTTGAGATGAAGACAGATCAGTCCACAGTGACTATTATAAATGCGATTTATGAGCCTATTCGTTGTTCGAAATCATAAAATTTCATAACCTATTTTAAACAATCCATGACAGGACGCCAATTTGTATTCATGATTAAGGAGTCTGTTGATGTTCCATTTCCACTTGACATTCAATGTTGCCAAATCACCTATTAAAAACAAGTTAACCGGACATTTGTCTTCATAAAATAGTGATTGATGAAAGATTGATAAGGATATTGTTTCGTTTCATCCACATTTAATTCTTCTGGTGGAATTGGTTTTTCATTGGCATCCAGAGGAGTTGCGATAGGTTTACAGTTTTCCATACCAAATTTTAATTTTATTTTTAATTTAATTTAGAGGATAAAAAAATAACACTTTGTCAGAGAAGATTTATACAGAAAGTACTGAAAAATGTAAGAATATGAGAAAATGTTTGACAGTTATTAAAATCTAAATTGGTAAAATATATTTTTGACGTGGCCACTGCGCTTGTTTCACATCACAGACACAAAGATGGTTATATTGTTACGGTCCGTATGCATCAACAGTCGGTTCTAATTCAACCTACGTCAGAAACTGTAAAATTGATATGCACCAACCCAACTGTAAAATTTCTTATAACCTGATAAACCAATCCTTCTGGATCACTAACATATATACTTCCTATCTACATTTTTGACATTTAACTTCAAATTTTGACTTTTATCAAAAAATTAAACCAAAATAAATTTTGATATGACCCTTCAGGATACCTTCTTAATAGTTAATTATGATTTTTTAACAAACGCATTTTATTCTTGTTAGATTTATTTCTCTATAAATCTTTCCCTATAGTAGAAAACTGAATCTCTTTTCTCCATATCTCCAGTCTGATTAATTTTACATTTTTAGTCCATATAGTAAAACAGTTATTTTTTATTATTTCTTTTAACAAATAAAAATTGTAGTTATTGTGATAAATTATATAACTACGAGTATATACAACTCACATTTTTTTTAAATTAGATCGTATAAAAGACCCAACCTTTTTTTAATTGAAAGTAACGATATGAGCATGTATTCGAGTTAGCCTAGTTTTGGTGACACTTGGGTATGTTTGTTTATTATTATCGTGATCAGGCGTCTCTAAAACTTTCGTAACAGTTACAAAAATAAAAGTGAATGCGAAATTAAATGAAAAAACAGACCATGTCTCAACATACCATTGGCAAAACGTATTGTTTACGGTCCACTGACTATTTCAGCACAGTTATTACTGTTATTATTATATTTTTGATCAATTTCGTCTATTCAAAACGTGACTTAGTTCCCACCCACAGGCACAAATAAAAACAATTTATTAATTCACTAACTAGAATTGCGTAAGGTTATTGTCTGTTCCATAATACCTATAATACTTTTTTCTGTCGATGAACTTAACAAACTAATCATTTACTTTGATGTAGACTTTTTAATTTTATGTTACTTTCCAAAACTTGAATTATGTCTTAAAATGACTCTGAATGTGTTAAAGTATTTTTGGTTAATCTGTGGCAAGAGAAATCATCTTATGGACACTCGAAACATTCTCTTTTCCTAAGCATATTCTCCACTGCCTTATTCACCTCCATCCATTCCTCCTCCCCTCTCAATATTATCTCCGCCATAGTTTCCCAATACACCGCCTACCGGAGTTTTTCGTCTCCAAGTTCTTCAGCACTTCTTCTGTCCTACATCATCCTGCAATTCACATCTTTCACACACTTCATTTTCTCTTTTCCCAATCTTGTGAAGATATCCTGCTCTTGACCCATGCCCAGTTAGCACCAATGTCAAGAAGTAGTCCACTTCGCCGAATTTCCTATTCATACATTCTCTCCTACTTCCAATTACTCTTTTTAGCGCTTTTAGGATCTGAAACAGCTATGACCACTAAAGATTTGCCTAGTAAAATAATCAGTGACCCTGGTTCAGAAATGAGCTTTTTTGTTCATTGTACCCTACTGTCCTGATCTTTCCATCTCTCTAACAGTATAAATATGGTATCAGATCCTTTTCTTTCTTTCTTCCTTTATTTCCTCGGACCATTCTGTCTCTTCTGAAGATTCTGCCCCGTTCCTCTATTATTACTACAAGTCCTTCACTTGATGCTGTTCTATATGCTCACGTAACTCTTAATATTATCTTTCTATGTATACTAATTACGAGGTTTTGTTTTCCTGAGCACTCTGGTTTTGTCATCCTGAGTGCTCTTTTCTAGATTGGAACGGCATATGTAATAACAGATGTCACTACACCTGAAAGTATACTTTCCTCCTTAAAAAACTCGGTCCTCTCATATTTGGTATGATTTTTTAGGGTCCCAATGTTATTCTGTTAACTTTCCTGGCATGCTCATTAGCAGCTTGTCATTAAGGGCTACCCCCAGGTACTTGACGTACTTACTCCGAGTCACCTTTGAACTGCTAAACTTAAAAAAATGTCCGCCCTTCTTGGTGAACCAATTAAAATTATGGCTTCTGTTTTCTCGACAGTAATACTGAGACTCTGTCTAAGTATCCATTGTTTAATCATTATAATGGCCTAGTTCGTCATTTCCAAGTAATTTTCTATACAGTTAGCGCGTAAAATCAATGCCAAATCGTCTGCGTAGGCTACCAAGTAGCCCTGAAGTAAGTTAGCAATCAGAATTGGATTAGGTGTGTCATGAACCCCTGTTCCGAGTATTATTATTTAACAATTCCATTATAACATTCTTATTGAAATTGCAAGGACCTTTTAGAATGATATTTATCTGAAATATAGTGTCCATCTGCAAGATGGGGTTTGTAACAGCTTTCCTACCTAATACAAATGTGTACAATTTTGTGGAGTCTTCTTTGATAAAAGATAAGATTCAATAAAACACCAAGTCAATCCACAGACTTTTATTGGGTAATACAATTATTGTAGTTTACTAGTTTCGGTCTGTATCAGACCATCATGAGGCAGAGGCCTAAGATTAGAAATTGAGGATATTAAGACACAGTAAGTGTAAGTTTTAATTAGAATTTAAGTATTATCATAAGCTTAATTTGAAAGTGGCGGTATATGGAGTAAGAAACCAAGAGTAGGACGAAAGGAAAGGGTGAAGGGTTCCCACTAAATGGAATAAAAAACCAAGTGTAGAAAAGGATTTTTGTCTACCGCGATTCTTTCGCTATCCTCTACCCTCCTTTTCCTACACTTGGTTTCTTATTCCATTTAGTGGGAACCCTTCA
This sequence comes from Ophraella communa, assembly GCA_035357415.1. Taxonomy (NCBI): domain Eukaryota; kingdom Metazoa; phylum Arthropoda; class Insecta; order Coleoptera; family Chrysomelidae; genus Ophraella; species Ophraella communa. The sequence goes on along the minus strand of CM068994.1, from coordinate 13,514,707 downwards.
TCCTACTGTGTGTTAATATCCTCAATTTCTAATCTTGTGGCTCTGTCTGATAATGGCCTGATTCAAACAGAAACTAGTTGCAATAATTGTATTACCCAATAAAAGTCCCTGGTTTGACTTGGTGTTTTATTGAATCTTCTCTATTGATGGATGACCTATCTTCTTTGATAATGATTGAAAAGTGGTTCTGTGCATTTTACCATTTTTAAATTGTTGCCACCTATGTCAAAGTAAAAAGTAAAGAAGTAATTAGCTTATACATAATATAAAAAAGAATACCTTGCAGACTTGGTAAGTGTAGGTCAAAGAAATAGAGGAGAGTTAAAAGTAGGAAATGTATGAGTTGGTACAGACAATATAAAACACGTATATGGCCTATATACGGGAAGAATTTTGGAAGTTTATGAAGGGAAAGATGGAAATATCCGAGTTGCCAAAATACAAACGAAAGATAGAGGCCATTTCAAAGAATAAACTAATTGGAATTGAAAGAAACAAAACCAGAAGAGAAAAGTAACATGAAGAAGGGACCAAAAGAAGAAATGCAGAAAGAAACTCATAAGAGTATAATTATGGAAGAAAAGAAGTTACAAAGATCAAGTGTTTTGAAAGCTCCGGTAAGATTTGGTGAATTTTGAAGTTGAGGCCGAAGAATGTTGGAAATTTTTCTTTTATTTTGTTGCTATTTTGCCATTTTATCATTTTTTAAATTAATTTATTATTTGTATGTAAATTACGAAAATTTTGATTTTAAAAAGTATGTTGGTAGCACTGTGTAATTGATAACATTTGACAATTTTGACATTTAAATTATCAAATGTTAAATTTTTAAAATATTTTAAAATTAATAATGCACCAATAATAATATATTATATAAGTAAAAGATGATATTCATACTCGAAAATACTTTCTTAAAGAACAATATAAAATTAATCAATTAGCTACAAATGTCATTGTCAATAGTCTTGTCATAAAATACTTCACTCATGTTGCTAACCGTTTAAAACAAAAATTTGCGTGCGTAAAAGTTACATTACGAAACGCAAATGCGTTTTATAATGAATATTTTTATAAGTGCAAAATATAAAAAAATTATAAGATATTTGCAAGGCAAGAATTCTAAATGTGTCACAGAGGGGGAAAATGTCCTATATCTTATGAAGAATAGCATATATATAACAGTATTTTATTATAAATATAACATAAATTTAGAGAATAAATAATGAGAATGAAAATAAATAATAAAAAAAATTATTCAAAATAATGAACAACTTAACTATAAAGTGAATGCACAATGTTTTCTTTATAACCTTTTATAACCCTAAATGCTATTTCAACAGCAATAATAAATTCGTTTAGAAGAAACAGAAAGTGAAAAATATAATTATTATTTATTGCCTCATTATGGCAGTACAGCAATTACTAAAAAGCGGATCTGAGACGTTAAAATTATAACTATTTTAACGAGACGAAGTACATAAAACCGCTTAATGGATGCTAAAAGTCCTTCGAGAGAAACCACAAAAATTATCGGCTTACAGAAAAAAAACAGATGCAAAACAACGAGTTTTATGCTTCTTAATGATTCCTTAAGCTCGTAATCTCCGCGTAGAAAACGATATGAAGGGAATTTAAAGGACATGGGTATGTATGGAGGCGAATCCAATTTGCATTACCACACTTTAACCTATTCCTATTCTATGAAACGATTTCCTTTGCAAAAATGTTGTCTATAACAAAAGACATACTCTATTTACTTATAATACAAAGTCTAACTTAATATAATATTCACCAGCTATGGGTGGAGATATTAATATGAAAAAAATTTTTCCTTGAAAACTGTTTTGAAATGTCAGCAAAGCTAACAGTTCTTTGTTTATATTAACCAATCCTTATGATCACGTTATTCTATTTAACATAACAGATATCGGCTAGGATTCCAGGTTCGTACTAAATAAAATGACAAACAATTTGAATAAGTTTCGGAATTTATTGGCAAAATGCAAACTCTTCTTACAAGGGAGCACATATTGGTAAAAGAAACAAAAAAGATTTCAAGGTAAAAGCTGAAATATGAATAGAACCATATTTTGAAATATACAGGGCTATTCATATTGACAGAACAAATTACACTTTTGCAAATGACATGAATTTGTTAACAATTAACATTACTTTGCTAGAGTAAAAAGAGTATGATACAGATAACCAGATATAAATTATTTTTTAATCTTTATATTTTGCTTTTTATTATATTAAAAAAGCATTAAAATTATAAAAATATAACATTTTTTTTTATTATTAATTTCTAGTCCTGAAAACTATATACGAAGGCAAGAAATAATTAAAAATATAAATTTATAATAACCCCTTGTTAACAGTTTTTATTTTTTATTGTTAAGGAGCTTTATAAAAATATAATATAAATTATAAAAATATACAGGGTGTTTCATTAAAAATATAGATCATGGACGATGCCAGACTTGCGTGCATCACCCTGTACATTTACATTTATGTTTAAAAAGCTTACATTTGAATTTCAAAGTTGACGGGTCCCAGCGTTTTCTATAATCTTCTAAACTAACCCCACAAATAATTTTATTCCATAAGTGGTTTCCACACTGTATATTAATTTTAAAACAATTTTTCTTTGAATATTTGTAATTTTACTTGTTTTATTGTCATAAAAATATAATTTTACAGACCATTATTAATTGGACTCATTTTACATTACCTACATTGTGTCCTCCTACACTATTAATTTAAAACAGCTGTTAAAAAATCGAGTCCACCTCCGTTTAGATAGTATTTTTTTATCTGACTAAACGAAACCAGATCAATTAATGACCTAATGACATAACTATCCGTAGGATATCGAAGTATACGGTCGAGCAATTTTTTTAGATGGTGTTGCAACTATATGACCGTAAAAATTGATAATATTGAATCACTCCGTTAAAAGTACAATACAGATATAAAAACTGTTTTGAAACAGTCTCTTTTAATGGACATTTAAGATCAAAGATTAAGTTTCAATAACAAAAATGAGAGTTGATGAAATATCAAGGCTTCACCTTGTTTTCTTTCGGAGTTTAATTATAATGATTATAACGATCAAGAAATAATTTTAATGAACCCGTAAAAGTTTGAAATAAGGCTTTAACCAATATAGAAATCAATTTGCAAAGGTTTATATTAAATAGTAAGGTATTAGTAACATGATCTCAAGAGTTTAATGTTGCCTGTGGTTCATATAAAGCAAGATGGATAATCATACTTGATTTTACGTGGGAGTTTTGCGTACCATCATTTATTTTAGACGAATTAACGGTACAGAATTAGAAATGACAACTAAAAGTTTAATCACCCTCATTCAATCAAACTTGGATAATAAATTAGAATTCGTTTTATACATTAAAAATTCCTCTTAAGTAAACAATGGTATTGTTAGGAAAAGTATTTGGATCGCGTATCCTGTAATATTGTTTAAATATTATTAAAATTAAACATAATATTAACTTGTTGGCATTCATTTATTCTCTTCTGAACTTAACAGACATGACCACAGAATGCTAATGTAATAATGACAGCATTGACACTTGACATGAAAGTAGAAACCATAGACAAATATCAGATATCAGAGAATACACTCTATGAAATAAACTAGTTACAACAGTATATAGAAATGACAATTTTTATATATTTAAACTCAAAAAATATTTTAAATCTTTAATCATGAAAATATTATTATCTGTTCAAAATATAAAATATGAATATTATAAAGGTATGCATACTTAATTCAAGTAATTCATTTAAGTATTCTTTGTTTCAGAAATGACTTCAAATGGCCTCAAAAGTGATACTTACAGCGATGACAACTTATCTGACGACGAAAGTTCCCCACTTACGGAAAACATCTACAGTGGAAGGTAAATTCATAATTTAATAAACCTTACAAAAAATGTATTGGATGTGGATGGAGCTTCGCGCAGCTGGCATCAGAAGAAAAAATCCTGATTATAACTTGTTACTGCAGTTATTTAATAGTAGTTATTTATTAATAACAATTTTTATAGGAAGTTTTTGAGAGCAGCTAAAAATGTATTCAACAAAAGATCCTAGCCCAAGAACAGATTAGAAATAGGTTTAAATACGGTTCGAGTACCTTCCTCTTTTTCAATCTCGCAGCATCCCTTTCTTTAAACATGCATCTTTCACCAATCATACTCCATTTTAAATTTCTCCAATTTCTCAACACTCACAGCATCCCAACAATTACAAATATGCAGAGGATAAAAATCCTATATTTGGACCTTTATTTTCACCTTCAACATTACTGTTTTAGATCTGTTGTAATTTCTGTAGTACTGAGCATAATATTTGGGTAAGGTTTTATGTGTGGTCAATAAATGTCCTTTCCACTGCTACCTGAAAGATCTATTGTAGCTCAGTCGTTTTATCCGCTCATCAGGTTCGAACTTCTAGTACTTAGGCGTGATCCTTATTCAGTTGAGCTCTCGGCAGTTATGGACTACTACTTCATCTAGCGCCGTTTCTGTTGGTTGAGTTTCTCTTCTGATATGAATGCTGTGAGGCGGTGAGAGGATGTTCCCTCAGAGGTCCTTCCTTAATACGAGTTCTGGCTATTAAATAACGAGAATGCTTATGAAAAAGAGTTTTATATTAAAAATTATTCTGCAATCGAATGCTCCCCTTCAATATAATCCCCTTCCCTCGCCACACACCTTTCCATTCGTTTTTCCTATTGGCCAAAGCAATGCTGAAAGTCTTCTCTTGTAACAGCATTTAGGAGCTCCGTCGATTTTCGCTTCACCTCTTCCATCGACTTAAACCGTGTTCCTTTTAAGGCAGATTTGATCTTCGAGCGTGTTCGAGCACTGGAATGCCTCTAGCGGCTAAAAAACGCTTCACAGACAGCGCGTTATGGGCAGGTGCGTTGTCTTGGTGCAAGATCCACGATTTGATTTAATAATAATAATAAGCTTTATTGTCGAAAAAATTTTTTAAATTTGTGGACAAAGCTGTTTAAAAAAAAAGCAAATCACATAGAACAAAACAGTAATACAAGAGTATTTAGTAAATAAAACATAAAACATACAAACATATAAAACTTCACAATATAAAACATTGCGAAAGGTCAATTAAAAAAAATAATAAAAAATAAAATAAAATAAAATAAATGTATACTTTATGTATACATTATACAATAAGACTGATAAATAATAAGTAATATAAAAAAATTAAAATTTAAAATTTTAATTTAGTCAGAGTAACAACAAAAAAAAACAACAAACAACAAAATAGATAAATATCACAAATTAACTTTCCAGTGCGTGAGATGGTCCAAAATAATTTATGTAAAAAAGTCGTCAACTGCATACAAAGCTCTCTCCACCAAGTATGATTTTAAAGCGATACGAAATGCGGTTATTGATGAAATGGACTTTATTTCCAAGGGTAGATTGTTGTGCATTTTCTTAGCGTTATAAAAAATAGAGCTTTTGATTAGTTCCGTGCGAGGCTTTGGTAAATAAAGGTCATACTCTGCACTTCTAAGAGGGTAGTTATGAGATGGTCTGTCTGAGACTTCAGGTAAATGTTTCCGAATTAAGGAAATGGATTAATTAAAGATAAATAGGGATGGAAGTGTTAATATTTTATGTTTTTTAAAGAATTCCCTACAGTGAGTTTTACTGCTTAGTTTCAGCGTATACCGAACAGCTCTCTTTTGTAATTTAAAAATACGTTCAAATTGAGTCACACAACATGTACCCCAAAAAGGAAGTGCATATCGGAGATGTGACTCGAAGAGGGCAAAATAGACTGTTTTGGAAGCTGACAGGTGAAGCTCCCTAGATATTGTTCTCAGCGCGTAACAAGAAGAGCTTAGTTTTTTTGAAAAAATCGTCAATATGTAAATCTATCTAAATCCATAGTACTGCAATTTTTTAAGTAGTATTTTATGATCCACGCAATCGAAAGCTTTTGAGAAATCACAAAATATTGTAGCTGTAGAGTGTTGATTGTTTAAGCTGGAGTAGACATTATTAAAAAGAGAAAACATTGCATCATTTGTGCATTTACCACTTAAAAATCCAAGTGGATCAATAGTGGAAGTTATAGAATTAGTTAAGTTTTTTGTAACATTTATGAAGTAATTATTTAGGCTCTCAGGTGTAGTAGGAATAGTGCTGGGCGAGGAAACTTTATTTCTTAAATCATTAACTATGGACCATGTTTCCTTAGTAATATTTTTGGATCCACTCAGTCTCCTATTATAGTAGATGTCCTTTGCAGCTTTTATAGTCTTATGATACACTTTTTTATACAATTTCACGTATTCATGAAGAAATATACTGTCAGTAAATTTTTTTATGTAAGAGAGACAACGCATATTTTTTGAGGATGTACGCAAGCCCTTGGTAGTCCAGGGCTTATGCAGTTTGTTTTTGATAGGCCTAAGAGGAAATGATTTGACAGCTAAATTAGACAATGTTTTAATAAAAGATGCAAAGGCGGTATCGACATCAAGAGAAAGACAATCCCAGACGGTTGTTTTACAGAGATTTCTGAAGTTAAGAAAATTTTTATCCGTAAAAATTCGACAAAATTTGCGTGGAGCAATTTTTGTTTTAGAATTTACTAAAAACTTAGTTAATACTGCCTCATGGTCTGAGAAACCCGAACTAAAGACGGAGCAGTCTACAAAACTCGATTCAAATGACGACACAACATAGTCAATAGTACTAGAACTAGTTCTAGTTGATTGCCGCTTAGTTTCAACATCGTAATGGAATATCCAGGTTTCATCGCAAGTGATGATGTTTTCCATCAATTCTTCATCTCTGAAGAAAATCTGAGCAGATCTGTTGACGGACGAGCTTTTAGTCAGGAGTCAAATGTTTTGGGACCAACTTCGCACAGACTTTCTTCATGTTCAATTCGTCATGTAAAATTTTTCTGACAGTTTCTTTATCGGCGTTTACAGTCTCAGCAATCATCGGAATGCTCATACGACGATTTCATTTATTTTGGACACTGTTTGCAGAGTTGAAGCAGGAACAGGTCGACCCGGACGTTGGTCATCTTCGGTGCTCTCTCGACCTTCAGAAATCCTTTTATACCATTCGAAAACACGCGCACGAGATAGAGAATTCTCACCATAAGCCTCCCTCAACAAGTTATAGCACTCAGTCGTAGTTTTTTTTAATTTAACGAGAAATTTCACATTGATCCGTTGCTTGTGTTTTTCGTCACGCATTGTTATCGGCACGAGAAAAAAACACGTTCGTTTCTAACCTCTACAGAAAAAATACTGCTACAGCGACAAAAACGTGTTTTCGTACTGAAATAGTAGACACTTTCAGCTATGTAATGCTGCATTCGTTTCCCACCCTACCCCTCTAGGACGCCTTCTGCACGCGCAGTCTCGTTATTTAATAGCCAGACCTCGTATGCCTATCAATAATTTTCTCAAATGCTTTCAACAGAAATAAGGTGAAGCTAATTGGATTTAGAAAGATTAGAAGAAATAGAGATAAGAAGAGGTGTCGGACAAGGATACATGTTGTCGCCGTTATTGTTCAATGTCTACTCTGAAGAAATTATACAAGAAGCTTTGCTAAACGAGACAGTCGGTATAAAAGTGAATGGTGTTTTAATTAATAACATTAGGTATGCCGACGATATAGTCATAATAGCGGACAAATTGGAAGACTTACAAAGGGTAAAGAATAAAATTCTAAGACACAGTAGAAAATACGGACTCACTCTTAATATCAAAAAAACCTGTAGTGCAACATAACAGTACAACATCTGCGTTGACCGCTCCACTTGAACCACGTTTTGGTTATTCGGACATTCAAATAACTGGAATGCAAGCTTTTCAATCTCACACCGTTATTTCAGCGTCGATTTTATTGTTCCAAACGCAACCGCAGCTCTGGTCCGGACTTCCATCGAAAGAGCTGTGCAAGAGTGGATAGCACCAGTTGTTGACAGGTCTATAAAGATCTTCAGACCTGTGAACAAATTATCAGAAAGGACTTTGCCCTCGATTCAGACGAAAATCGAATGCGACTAGCCGCGCACTATATGGTCCGCAATCTCACCGCTGGTATGGCAATGATCACTTGCCGAGAACAATTTCTTACGGCGATCAACACCCATTTGAAACAGGCACTTTTAACCAATATGGTATCAACTACCGTCCAACAAAAAGAAATGATTGATCAAGCTGCCAGTGTTATTGCCGAAGACAATATGGAGTTGGCTTGCGCTTTTGTTCAAAAAAACCAAATTTATGAAAATCCGCAAGAACAACAACACCAATGAAATATTAACGTTAGGGGGTCAGCAGATTGAAAGAGTCAAGACATACACCTATCTGGGAACGATAATAACAGAGAACAATGATTACATTGCAGAAATAAGAGCTAGAATTGAGAAAGCACGTGTCAACTTCGTGAAGATGAAAAAGATTCTATCTAGTAAAGATTTGACGCTGGCCCTCAGAATAAGGTTAACTAAATGTTATGTACACAGCGTTCTATACTATGGAATTGAATCATGGACATTAAAACAAGAAGCAATAAATCGGCTTAACGCGTTTGAAATGTGGATATACAGAAGGGTATTAAGGATCTCATGGGTGGATAAAGTAACGAATGCAGAAGTGTTAAGGAGAATAGACAAAGAGAGGGAAATGGAAAGTACAATAAAAGAAAGGAAAATACAATATTTAGGAGACGCGTTTCTTGGTTGAGGAACGTAAGAGAATGGTTCGGATGCAGTTCAAGGCAGCTGTTTAGAGCAGCGGTCTCGAAGGTCAAAGTAGCCATGATGATTGCCAACTTTCGTCGCAGAGATGGCACTTAAAGAAGAAAAAGAAGAAGGCATCCAATTAATATAAACAACCATGGCAGTGCACCAGGCTAAGCTTGCTCTAAAAAGCTTATTCAGAATGGGCTACAGAATGTCCAGTTATTTTTATAGTAGGGCAGGAAAAAGACTTCCCTGGACATTTGTGTGGATCGAAATGGTTTGCAGCCCACTTCACATTCTCTGGTTGGATAATTTCAGCAGATATTTTCCAACTTTCCCTCCTAGGTCGAGGCAACCGGCCTAGGTCTAATTAATTTGTAAGATCTCTAGTCCTTTAAGAAGACTCGGTCCCTGGTTTGGATCCCCGGAGAGAATCTTGTGGAATCTAGTACCAATATACTCTGGCATAATTTTCCCAAAATTCTCGTTTGGCTTTTCTTAAACCCTTTGTTATATTCTAAAAGGGCGCTTCTACATTTCCCTCATTCCCCAATTCTATTATTATACCATTTAAAAAAATCGTTTATAGAAAACTATTTCTCAGGTTTGGTCATTCATTGAAAATTCTTATCATACAGTAGTTATTTAAAAAATATGTATCAGCATATATTAAATATTCAATAGTTCATTTCAAGGTAGCAAATCTATTAAATAAACTTGCTAATTACATTTGATTATAAATTACCTACCAACAAATTCCTCTAAGAGATACAACTTTCTATAAAGTAATTGGTTAGACAAGATACAGAGTGGAAGCTGAATAATTTGAATTTTCAAAAGTTGCGTAAGATAAAAATATTAACGAAAACTATTTTACTACCGCCAGGGCCGAAGACATAATAAAAAATCATCCGATACTGGAGATGGTTACAAATGCAATGCAACCTAAATAAAAATACCACAAGCCATTTACCGTCCTATTCCCAGGAATCTTATAGGTACTGGCTGAGCAGTGGAAGGCTCTAAGACCGAGAATGGTGTTGGAGCTGGGATACATGGAGGGAAGCAAAAGGTGGTTCTGAGCCAGAGCTTGGGTAATCTTTTCACAATTTTCTAAGCAGAGGTATTTGCAATGGAGATGTAACTGCAGCCGATAGCCAGGCTGCGCAAAGTCATTGGAATCAGATCAGTTAGTTTGGAATTACATGCAGGATCTAATATGTCTAGGGGAAAGTAACCAAACTTTGGCCACCTAGGCAAACCGGAATTAAGGGGAACGAAAAAGCTGACCTTCTAATCAGAAAAGCTGCTGAAGAAATATTTATAGGTCCGGTGCCATTCCTAGGAATAGTGAATAGTGTAGCTAGAGGAACAATACAGAACTGGGTAGATCAGAGAAGACGTTCTTGTTGGCTAGAGCTAGAGGGTTTAAGAGGCACAAGATATCTTTCTAAAACAGGTCTGAAGAGTTGCTGAATATAAGCAGACAGGACCTAGGATTTATGATTGAACCACTGACTGGACACAGTCGCCTTAATGAGCATATGAAAACAATTGGACTGGCATAGAGTGCAGACTTCAAATTCTGACAGGCTGAAGATGAAACGGCGGAGCAAATCTTGTGTAATCGCCGAGAGCTCGAGAGACTAAGGATCAATAAATTTTGTCTACATCAACTCGAGCCCAAGGACTCAGCTTCATCAGAGGCATAGGGCTGATAGAACGACTATAACCTAAGGATGAGACACTATCAGATTCCAGTGGAAAGGAAGTTGAATGACCACTCATATATAATCTAACTCTTACTTTATGGAAGTCCATCACAACCATGAAATACATTCACCGACTTAAAATTCGATCCATTCAAAATATTGATTTATCTAAAAATGCTCTAACTTCCGAACGCGGAGGCTGATTTCTTTGAATTTTTTTGCAACTAGTAGATAAAAAATTGTACTTTTAGGTTTATTATTCTGACGTCTCAAAATAATTTCATATTCCCCTCATATACAGGTGAGAAAAGAAAACAATGTTTTCCTCCACTTTTGACTCACCTTATAGCTTAATTCTGCTAGTAGATGTGCACATATCGAACTTTATCAAGATGTCTGATTTGTTTCCAACACTTCGTTTTTTTATTTACCCAGATATCTTGATTTGTTTGTGAAATGTGACGGTTTAAAGAAAATGAAACATTTCAGTTACCATCGTTATATAAAAGAGAATAAACTACAAAATGCTAGTAGAGTGCTGTGGCCAACTTACAATTTGACAACTATCAAAATTTATTACTTGTCAATTGCAGTTTAATTATCTACATAACAAATATTCATTTTTTGGCAATAATTGCTGTTTGAACTATCACCATATCATGGTTCTAACGGCTACTGATGCAGCACGAGCAGTTGCTCTAGTGTTACGTGTTACAAGGTGTAGCGTCCAGAGAGCTGTAAAACGTCTCAATGAAACTGGTAGTTTTTCGAGACAAAGAGGATCTGTTAGACGACGAGCTACAAGTGCTCGAGATGTTCGTTTTGTAACATTAAATGTTTTGCGAGAAAGAAATACTACGCTATCATGGCTCGAAATCGTTTAGAAGAAGTACGTCAAGTAGCTGTTAACGAAATAACTATCCGAAGGCGATTAAGAGAAAATGGATTACGCTCCAGAAGACCTGCAACTGGTCCGGAGTTACTTAGAAATCACAGAACAGCGCGTCTTCGATTTGCCAGGGAGCATCAATATTGGAATGTAGATGACTGGAGTAAGATTTTATTTTCTGACGAGTCAAGGTTTTGTTTACGTTCACCTGATGGCCGTGAAAGAATATACCGAAGAAGAGGCGAACGGTTCGATCAAGCAAATTTTTCTAAAAGACTTAGTTATGGAGGAGGATCGGTAATGGTATGGGGCGGCATAAGCATGGACGCTCGTACTGATTTAGTCATTGTTGGCGGCGGAGCAATGACAGCTGACCGATATATTCGTGATGTCCTAGAACCACATGTCATTCCATTTGCACCATTTGTAGGAAATTAATTCATGTTTATGCATGACAACGGTCGTCCACATATTGCAAGGACTGTATCTCTATATTTGGACGAAACAGAAATTCAAAGGATGAACTGGCCATCACGTAGCCCAGACCTCAATCCAATTGAACACGTCTGGGATATGATGGGTAGACAAGTTCGTAACCGAGTTCCTACTCCAACTAATTTAACTCAATTGAAAGATGCTTTGGTCCATGAATGGAATCAGATTGACCAGATGGAGATTCGACATTTAATAGAGGGTATGCCACGACGTATTGAGGCGGTTATTCGCGCTCGTGGGGGAAATACCCGGTATTAATATTCGAATTTCTAGTTTTTGTTAATGATTTGTTTATAAAATTATGTATTACTCTGTTTAAATTGAATAAAAAAATTAAAAATGTTTCATTTTCTTTAAACCGTCACATTTCACAAACAAATCAAGATATCTGGGTAAATAAAAAAAACGAGGTGTTGGAAACAAATCAGACATCTTAATAAAGCTTAATATGTGCAAATCTACTAGCAGAATTAACAAACAGGGTGAGTCAAAAATAGAGGAAAACATTGTTTTCTTTTCTCCCCTATATATATATGAGGGGAGTATGAAATTATCCCCTTACCGCATACTGTGCTATATTTGGCACACGTTCAAAATTATCAAGTTTCCGAAGAGTTTGTGCTGTTAACTCAATTTGTCCCATATCTAGCACACTCGCTTGTTCACAGGCAGCTGCTAAATCCCTCCCACTATCGTACGCGCGAATTTGATGAATCTGATGAACCATTTAGTGAATATCTGGACGGTGACAGGTGCTAGCTTGTTTGGAGAAAATTCAATATAGAATATTGTCCTTCTTTTGGCCTAATTTGAGTGGAAAAAATTATTTTCATAAAGGTATGTGCTCACTGTGATGACTGAAGTCGTACAAAACTTTTTTTTATGTAAAAACGATGAAAAAACTGTCTTTGTTCACTTGTGCCATATTTGGAACAATATGAGATAAAAATAAGATTTTGTGTCGGATTTGTTTTTCAGATGAATACCAAGAAGTTCTATGGAACAAAAAAAGTACAAATTCCAATGACTAATGGGAGTGATGATGAGAATTTATCTTCCGATGATGACCATCGAAAGAATGAAATAATGAGCCTCATAAAACCTACAAAAATTTTGTGTGAGGCATCAGATAGTGAAAGCAATGCTTCATCAACTGAAGAGGTAATTATCGACGAAACTGACAGTGACAGCGAATGTGAAATACCGCTCTCTAGATCACGACAATCTAACCAGGATATGCGTAGTGATATAAATGTTCCCTCGAGATCTAAATCTCATAGTGATAAAAATTTACCATCGACTAGCAAAAAATGTAAAAAATCACAACAAAAAATGAGAAAAGAAGAAGTTGTCTGGCAGAATAGGTGCCTTGATGTTACTGAAGAATTTGTGAAATTCAAAGGAGATGAAACACTTCCAATTTTCATACAAGCACTCGAAGATCCCATTCAGTTTTTAAATTTTTTTTTCACCGACGAAATTTTGACTTACATAGCTGAACAGTCAAACTTGTTTGGTGTACAAAGTAGACCTGAAAAACCACCCAATATATCCAAAGAAGAACTTCGCATTTTTTGCGGTATTTGCATATACATGTCAATTATTCAACTCCCTTCGACCAGGTCCTATTGGAACCAATCGTTAGATATTCCCTGTATCTCACGTGCTATGACCTGCAATAGATTCGAAAAAATCAAAAGATTTCTTCACTTCAATGACAACACACGCCAGGTTCCTCAAGAGCAGCCAGGTTATGATAAGCTTTTCAAGATACGTCCATTGCTAAACAAAATTCGTGAACGTTTCTTACTTGTTCCTAAAGAGGAGCATATGGCCGTGGATGAACAAATTATTCCGACAAAAGCTCGATCAAGTCTCAAACAATACAATCCCAAGAAACCTCATAAATGGGGATACAAGGTTTTTGTTCTAAGTGGGGTGTCAGGATTCTCGTACGATTTCGACTTTTATTGTGGAGCTACTACTCTTGAAAATAATCAACCAGATCTAGGAGCAAGCAGCAATGTTGTTGTGAAACTTTCAGAATCAATTCCAAGAAATTTGAACTACAAATTATTTTTTGATAACTGGTTTACGAGTATTCCTCTACAAATATACCTCACCAAAAATGGTATTTTACCTTTGGGGACAGTAAGAGGAAATCGTGTGCATAATTTCGAATTCCCTAAGGAAGCAGCTGTGAAAAAAAAAGGAAGAGGTACAGTTATTGAAGCAGTGGCCAATGTAGATGGTGTGGACATATCTGTTGTTTCGTGGTTTGATAATAAAATTGTGAACACCATGTCAACATATGTTGGGAGTCGGCCTGTATCGTTGGTAAACAGATTCTGCAGGAAATCTAGGACACATATAGAAATCACCCGCCCTCAATGTGTGGCGGTATATAATGCTTACATGGGGGGAGTAGATCTTCTCGATTCTATGTTAGGATACTATCGAATTCAAATTCGATCCAAAAAGTGGTACATGAGGGTATTCTTCCATTTCCTGGACATGATATGCGTCAATAGCTGGATACTGTGGAGGCGAACCAAAGCAAATAATGATTTATACCTACCACTTTCAGAATTCAAACTTGGTATCGCAGAAGTATTGACCAGAGCTTATAGTTCACAAAGGAAAAGGGGAAGACCAAGTACCAGCTTACAACCTCAACTGGATCTCAAAAAAAAGAAATATCCTTTTTCGCAGATTCCAGCCCATCAAATAAGAACGGACAATTTAAATCATTTGCCAATAGTAAGTAAAGAGCGGCAGAGGTGCAAATATCCAGATTGTAAGGGAAAATCCCACATATCATGTGGCAAATGTTCAGTATTTTTATGTCTGAATAAGGATCGCAATTGTTTTAGCAAGTTTCACACGGAATAGGGCAAGATTTTCACTGTTTTGTTGAGATACAATCTATTTTTTCAAATAAATCTGCTTTAATACTCATTACTTTTATTTTATTTCCGAAATTTGTGCCAAATTTGGTACATGTCAAAAATTAACATTGTTACTGTAATCTCATTTTGTGCCAAATTTGGCACAAGTCAAAGTTTGACATTTATTTCATTTAAATATCGATATATATTTTTTTCACTATTTTTTCATGACTCCTAATCAGTCATTCTAACGCATATATTTTTTTGACAAAAAAATTAAAAATCATGCAGTAAGGGGTTATTTTGAGACGTCAGAATAATAAACTTAAAAATACAGTTTTTATCTGCAAGTTGCAAAAAATTCAAAGAAATCAGCCTCCGCGTTCGGAAGTTAGAGCATTTTTAAATAAATTGATTGTACTAACCCTTACTTTTTGGAAGTCCATCTTATTAGGAATAATAAAAAACTCTTCGTTTTACCAAAACTTCCAATATTTATTTAAAAAATTGCTCGTCAGATGCTAAGTCTAGCGAAACGGCTGTCATTAAAGTTAAGAAAGCAATTTTTTAAATAAATATTGGAAGTTTTGGTAAAACGAAGAGTTTTTTATTATTCCATTTTTAAATAAATCAATATTTTGAATGGATCGAATTTTAAGTCGGTGAGTGTAATTTTGTAACAAAACTTTCAGTAGGTATTTCATTCATCCGACGATGAAGATTTTTCGAATTTTGTTTAGTCAAGTGCTGCCTGCATAATAAAATCCGAGCAGTTTAACCGATGTCGGTAAAGCACTATTATAACTAGGTTTTCATTATGCTTGCCTATTGGAGACCACGGTTCACTAGTTCTTTGATTTATT
Source organism: Ophraella communa (assembly GCA_035357415.1). Lineage (NCBI taxonomy): Eukaryota > Metazoa > Arthropoda > Insecta > Coleoptera > Chrysomelidae > Ophraella > Ophraella communa. The sequence continues at coordinate 13,499,079 of CM068994.1, read as the reverse complement.
TTATTAACTTAAACACCATTAGGTATAAATCAGCGGTCTATGCGGTAGTTCAATTAAAAAGTTGTTTAAAAGTAATTTCTGTGCATCCCTTGAAAAATAAACCACTATTTCAATAATAAATAAAGACTAATCATTTAAACGGAAAAGATGTACCAACCTTCATCAAAAAAAGCCATTAATTAAAGTCGAAAAAGTGAATCATACCAGCACGGCTCTAAAGGACGCAAAAAAGCACACTATTCACCGTTACCTCCAAGAATTTTACATAATTTAACAATATGCATACGTCAGAGTCAGGCTGTCGAAAATTTTAATGGTTTTTATTGAGCCCCATAATCGTGAATCCTATAAAGAGAAACATACCTCGCTATATTTGGCAGTCATCGTTATAAATAACCGATTATAGCGTTACAACGAGAAGTCTTGATCCTAAAAAAAAATCTCGACCGGTTGCGAGAGATGTGAACAAACGTCCTTCTCGATGGGGAGGCTAAATTATGGGGAGACGAGGGCAATAACATTAAAACTTATTTTTGTTTTACCAAAGGACACAAGAGCTTTTAACATAGTTAAAATAAGAATGGAAATGTGGACAGCGATAAAATTAATGCTATGACACTTCTCTGCAATTCCTTTACGAATTTATTGTGAATCATGATTCAACCATTTCAATAAGTAACCGAAGTTGAAGTTGGTATATTTCTAAATTTTTTAGATATCCCTCTTTGGCCATATATGATTGGTTACAAACATTTAAGGATATTTATACAATTTTCACATCTTTGACTATAGGTATTTCGTATTTAGACAGGTTTGTTTTGTGAGGCGTACGAAACTTTTGTCTAGAAAATATCATTATGGCTGATTTTTCAGGGGAGATGGTCAGTCGATGATTACTTACCCAGGTATTGATCCTTTTCATTATGAAATTCAGGGCATTCAAGCAACCAGAGTACCAGTTATGCTCTGTATGTCATCAGCATATTGAATACATTTAATTGAGTGATCAAAAATTCCATGACCACTTGCTGAAAATAAATTAAATAATAACGGGCTCAATATAGACCCTTGAGGTAGACCTGTATGAGTTGTTCTAGTATATATAAATGATTTAAGTGATCTTTAATACATACAGGGTGATTCATTACTATTTGGAAATAATTTAATATTAGAATCCTGACTTAAAGTTATGAAGATTTAACCCAAAACACCTAAATAAAATGTAGCTGCTTACTTAACAGGTCGGCTGAAAAGTCCCCGGTCTACCATAGTAAAACACAATATTTTGACAAAATTCATTTTTTTTATTCAACATAGTTGCCTTCAAGGGCGATACAGCGATTATAGCGACCTTCCAACTTTTCGATACCATTTTTGTAGTACTCCTTCGGTTTGTCCTCAAAATAGGCTTCAGTTTCGGCGATTACCTCAGTATCAGAACCAAATTTTTTTCCCGCGAGCATTCTCTTCAGGTCAGAGAAAAGGAAAAAGTCGCTGGGGGCTAGATCTGGAGAATACGGTGGGTGGGGAAGCAATTCGAAGCCCAATTCATGCAATTTTGCCATCGTTTTCGATGATTTGTGACACGGTGCATTGTCTTGATGAAACAACACTTTTTTCTTCTTCATATGGGGCCGTTTTTTCGCGATTTCGGTCTTCAATCGCTCCAATAATGCACAGTAATAGTCGCTGTTGATTGTTTTTCCCTTTTCCAAATAGTCGATGAACAATATACCGGGTGTATCCCAAAAAACTGAGGCCATAACTTTGCCAGCTGACTGTTGAGTCTTTCCACGCTTTGGTGGCGGTTCACCGGCCGCAGTCCACTCAGCTGACTGTCGATTGGACTCAGGCGTGTAGTGATGGAGCCAAGTTTCATCCATAGTCACATATCGACACAAAAAATCGGGTTTATTACGACTTAACAGCTGCAAACACTGCTCAGAATCATCAATTCGTTGCTGTTTTTGGTCGATTGTGAGCACGCGCGGCACCCATTTCGCACAGAGCTTCCACATACCCAAATATTCGTGAACGATATGTCCGACACGTTCCTTAGATATCTTTAGAGTGTCGGCTATCTCAATCATATTCACTTTACGGTTACTCAAAATCATTTTGTGAATTTTTTTGATATTTTCGTCGGTAACCACCTCTTTTGGGCGTCCACTGCGTTCACCGTCTTCGGTGCTCATTTCACCACGCTTGAATTTTGCGTACCAGTCAATGATTGTTGATTTTCCTGGCGCAGAGTCCGGAAACTCATTATCAAGCCAAGCTTTTGCTTCAACTGTATTTTTTCCTTTCAAATAACAATATTTAATAAGCACACGAAATTCTTTTTTTCCATCTTTTTGAAAATAACAAAAGTTGCTTCACTAAAAATGCAATATCTTACAAACTAATAGTCCGACAGCTGTCAAATTTTTACACGAATCTTTTGAAGGTTGATACTATCTAAAAATGAAATGGATTTAATTCTAGTGTCGTCATCTATAGGTCAGACCGGGGACTTTTCAGCCGACCTGATAGTTACAGGGTGTTTTGTTTAAAAATTTAAAAACTATTTGGGTTCAGTACTTTAAGACTGTTTTACTTATTCATTTCATATTTGGCAGAAAATGTAGACACTATACCCCCACCAAATTATATTAAACAAACGTTTCTGGCTACCACCAGAGGCGTACGACAGGGGCAAGTGGCAGGTTAATCGTTCCCAAATTCTTCGCCACTGGCGGAATAGAAACTTTAGTACAATTTTTCGATTCTCCAATACTTTTTACGTAAATAAAGTACTCTTTTTTCATAACGAGAAAGTCAATATTTCTCGAGATAATTTAAGTTAAACATGAAGCTGCCCAATTTTAATGTGTGATAATTAAGTAGATGTTTTGGACCAGTGAATAGCATTTAATACGCAAATGAAACTTTAATCCGTGTCAACAATAAAGAACACAACTATTAAATGAACGGATGAATTGAAAACAAATTGTGGTTCTGAAAATGATAATCTAAATAGAAGTAGATACCTACAATTTTATTAACATATCGGAAATATCAGAAACGAAAAAAGTACCTAAAAACCTTTTATAACAAATGTTCTATGTGACCCCCGTTTACATCAATAAGCTTATTCATTATTTGGCTAAATGATCTTCTTACCTTGAAAAATATGTTGGGTTGATTGGCAATACAATTAGCCGAAGTTACAATTTGCTGCCATAGTTCCTAACGAGTGTTTATTTCTTGTGAATATACTAAAAAAAATAAAAATCTAGGGGGTTACCTTCGGGAGTTCTAGGAGGCCACGGAAATTTGCTACCTCTGCCAATCCAACGATGAGGAAATTGGTTATCGAGATAATTCCTCACTATCATCTGCTCCATCCTGCATGAACCACATGTATCTTCTTCGATTAAGTGGCAATTCCTCTAGATGATCGAATAAAGTTGTTTCTAAAAATTGTAAATATGAGTTACTATTCAAATTTGCTGGTAACTCATATGAACCCAACAAACTATCTCCAAAGATACCGCACCATACATTTATCTTGATTCTCGGAAAATATGGGGATTTGCAATATCCCAATTATGACTGTTTCTCCAGTTAAAAACTCCTCTGCGAGTGAATGTGGCCTCGTCAGTAAAAATAATTTTTTCAAAAAAATTTCGATCTTCATTTTTTTTATTCATCATCCACTGAGCAAAATTCATCCTTGAAGGATAATCTCTAGGCAATAAATTTTGTACCGGTGTAAAATGATAAGGTCGTAAATTTTCCTTTTTTAAAATTCACAAAACAAGATTGACTTACTCCAGTCATTGCTGCTAAACGCTTCTTAGTTCCGGATGATTAGCAACTCGCACTAAAATAATGATACTGCATTAATTGGTAGATACTTGTTTTTTTTGTGTGTATTTATTATAATTTGTGTAATAAAAAGAAAGACTATTTACCGGGTGTTTACTATGTAGCAGTAGACAAAATAATTGAATATTAAATTAAAAGTTTGAGTTTTTATTTTTTTTGTGAAACATTTCAGGAAACAGTCTATTATTATTGGCTTTACATATAATTTCAGTATTATTGCAGTCAAACTGATGACCTGTGTCTTGCCCATGCTGCACAATTGCATGTTTTTGTGTGTTTTGCAATCACTTTTATGTTGCGTTATTCTTTGTTTAAGCCACTGGGATGTTTGTCCTATGTAGCAACTATCACGTTCACAACATGGTATTTTGTAGATAATGTTGTTCATGAATTGATTTGGTGTTCTATCCTTAATTTTTGTAAATAGGTGTGAGGCGTTAATAAAATTGTATTTGGCTAGGTATTTTAATATCTGAAAACTGTTTTATGTGCGACATAACAGAATGAGTTAGAATCACAATAAACCCTGATGAATATTTCGTTTTTTTATTCAAGACATTATCTCTGTTTTTTAAAGCGAACGCCTCGAAAAGTTTCCGCAGGCAAAAAGTGTTCGCAGGTAGAAATTTCTACGTGTAAATAATCAAAGCGACAAACACGGAAACGAATTGACATTAACATTGATTGATCCTGACAGTAACATTAAGTGCTTGTCAACGGTTTTACATAAAATCAAAAAATGCCCTCATCTGTGACGGATGTTGCTCGTATTGAGGCCTTAATTAAGGATGGCCGAAGCCAACGTTATCTGTCCGGTATATGCCCTTGGTATACCTCGAACAACAGTCCAGGATGCCTGGAATCGGTATATGGTAAATCGGGAAATTTCAACAGGCAAGTGGGTTCTGAAAAACAAGTGCAATTGACGACAGCTCTATTGTCCTGAATGTTTTACAAAATCGTAGAACTACAGAATCAACATCTTCTACAATTCGTGCTTAGGATTGAAGTCAGTGAGAGCACAATCCGACGAAGACTTAAAGACCTGTCTTCAAGAAGACCTGCCACAGGACCCCAGCTGGTTCCAAGACAACGAAGAGCGCGTCTTCAATTTGCGCGCATACATGTGAAATGGGAGATTGCGCAATGGGCTACGGGCCTTTTCACAGATGAGTCGAAACTGATGGTCGAGAGCGAGTTTGAAGACGTCGAAATGAAAGATTTACGGACTATACAATTTCAGAACGCGTAAGTTTCAATGGGGGTTCTGTGATGGTGTGGGCGGGAAATTCGAGGGATGCTCGTACAGATTTATTTCACATCGATATATCGAAGATATTCTTCAGAACATTAACGATATTGGTCTGTAGGAAGAGGACAGTGTTTTATCCTTATTAGGTTCAAGAATCAGGCCAATAACTACTTCATTAATATGTTCAACATATATTTACCATTAAAAAGCCAATCATTAAAAGTTAGTAGACGGTTGCTTTGCTATGGTAGGAAGTTCATAAATAATACCGGGTGTCCTAGAAGTTTCTGACCCATTTTAACTGCAAATATATCGGAACTTAAAAACCATAGAGAGGTGCGGGTTTCGAGGAACAATTTCTTTTTTTACAATGAAACCCGTAGATGACTACATAACAGCCTATCCTAAAATATCAAATTACACTCATTTTTCTTCAAAACTTTAACAAATTATACATTTTCTCAAAGGGAAAGAGTTCGTCTTTCAGATAGAATAAAAATATATAGGGTGTTCCATAAAAAAATCTACGATATTTGCATTTAAAAAACACCTTTTTTTAAACACCATATACAAGATTTTACTACTTAAACATGTATACTGATAAATTAACTCCAATGTTAAAATGTCATATACCTACAAACTATTTTGTCATTTTGACATCGATAAAAAAGGTGCATCCTTTTTTATCGCTTTTTTTTTATCGCATGTTCCTCAATCTACAACAGAAATATTTTAATGAATATGGTTTGAAATTTGATCCTTTTACAGACATAACCTTTAAAGAAGCTCGGGATGCTAGAAATGCCAAAAGAAAACAACTTCAATTGATTCCAACAAAAAGAAAGACGTGTTCTTCAGCAATAGACAAAGAAAATATAATAAAAATGGCAACACTATGGAATATAAATGAACCTGAAGGGCTGCAAAAAAGATTCTTTCATATAGCTTCTTACGAATTGGCTTGGAGAGGAGGAGAAGCTGTTAATTGCAAAATTTGTTATTTTAAAGTAGAAAAGAACCAAAATAATCTTCCTACGGGTAGGATTGAATATAACACCATATTTTCGAAAACGGCACAAGGCGGCTCGAAAAAGTTAACAGACAGCAAATGGTTGACTAGAAATGAAAGTGACGAAAGTATTTGCCCTGTAAAACTATTCCATTTGCTAGTAGAAAAAAGAAATGAACATATTACTTCTGACCGATTATTTTTAACTCCAAATCCTTTTTGGAAAAATAAAAATTCTAAAGGTTGGTACAAAAATGTTCCTTTAGGTAATAATACCATATCTGTTTGGACAAAAAATTCTGCTGCAAAAATTGGATTGGACATAATCAATAATAAAGTTACTAACCATTCAAATCGTGCCAGCGCAGTTTCCCAATTAGCCAAAGCAGGAGTTAGCGATCAACAGCTTATTAAGATAACAGGACACTCGTCATCACAATCGATTAAACCATACCTCCAAATTGACCCCGAACACCATGAACAACTTATAAATAATTTGAGACCCTCGGAAACAGAATATTCAACATACGTAGAAACACGAGAAGAAAACATTAAAATCAGTACTCCCCAACCAATATTTAATAATTGTATTCTTAACAACTGTTCTTTTAACTAGTTTAATTGTTTTAGAATGAATAAATTTTATTGTTTCTTTATATAATTAGTCGTTAATTTATCTTAGCAAAATACACGCGATCTTTTTTTTAATGGATAAATTTTTCTCTTCATCTCAAGATTTTTCCATCAGTAATATTACGAAAAAAACTGAAATGATAAAATTGCGAGACCGAAGGTCGAGCGATTTTATCTAAAATATATAAAGCAAAATCTTTCGATGAATCGAAAAATTTTCCGGTAAAAAAAAGCTCTTGTGTATTTACTGTTGAAAAAAACTCTATATAATAATATATAATATATAATATGAAGTTAAAATGGGTATTATAAGTGATTTGGTCCCGTCCTGAGTCTGAAGAATTAGACGACTTAACTGCGGTACTATTTAATAGGATTTGCTGTTTCTGGATTTGTTTTAGCTTTTTATTTCTTTCTGACATATCTACTTTTCGACAGTCTATTAACTATAATAAAATTAAAAAAAAAACAATAACAAATAGAATTATCGACTTACAATTAATTAAATTTCAAACAAGCATGCTAGCTAATGAAAAACGTTAATGATCTTTGATATGATTATCATTTGTTGGCTCCCGTTTCCCCCGCTTATTGTTTAGGGTGTTGCTCCAACAAACAAGGGCCATTCTTCTCGAGCCCAAGGTTAGAGAGTTCCACTCCTTAGCTTAGCCGGAGGTCATTGTTCAGCACGCGGATTTGGACCGACAAAGGATTTATATACATATACATGCATGGGCGGTTCCATATAAAATCGGGAGTAGCGTTTAGTTGGGACTTGACACACGATCTAATAACAGGCAGTATAAAAAATCGGTTTTTAACAAGATCCGGTTACTACGTTCCATACATTCCCGATAAATTGTATGTTTAATGTGTAATTTCAGAAAAGAAATTGTAACAAAGGTATATTTGAATTCCAAAGAATATTTTATTTACTGTTATTTCTTGTAAATATTTAGCTTTTGTAATTGCTTAACGCGTTTTTATTGAGTACACAACCGATTATAATTTTTGTATTGCGATTTATGAACATAAAAATGTTGGTCAACAAACTAATTTTTTAGGTTAAAGATTTTTACGAAACCGTTTGAATTTTAAAATACAAAAACGAATATACGAATTTGTCAATATCGACTTGATCAATACTTACAAAATGCTGTTTTAATCGCGTTCAATGTAATTCGGTATGATTGTAATGTAAATATAGTAATCATTACTAAGAAATTAAAAATGGACGATCTTCAAAGGTATCACAAATATTTAACTAAATTGCTTGTAGAAATAGAAAAATTCCATTAAAATATAAGAAAATCACGTACACACAAATTGCAGAAAGGTGTATAAAAAAAGCAGTTATTTTTGTATACAAAAACCTTTTAAAATACCAAACGAAATTGAATATCATGTGCCTTGCTGAACTTAAAAAGATCTTTAAAAAAATCCATCTAAATACTTATCAATAAGAAATTCACCGTACAAACCAAAATTAAATTCCATACACTTTTTTAATCTAAAAAGATGCATAGAAAATACTTCTTTTGAATACATCAAAGTACCAAGCTTTAGAAAAATATATAAAAAAAGCAATTAAATTAATAATTAGTTAAATTGATTTTTCAAAATAGAGAAGTCTGCTTATTTGAAATTCGTTTTCTGTAAACGAAACTTTTTAGACTTTAAACACACGGTGTGTAAAAGACAAATAGAATAAATGTATTATTTTCGTCAAATTTTAATTAAAAATTCACATTCCTCAACATCGAATAGAACTTACAAGTTTGCATGCTTCCTTAATTTTTTTGCAATTATTTTTACTCACCCTGTACATAATTAGCTCTGCAGGCCAAGAAGACCCATGGCTTTCTTGACTTCTTTTCTCTATTTTTTTCTATCCTCTTCTTATATTCTTCAGTTGCTTCTTTTTAATGGTTTAATATCTTTTGGTACATCTTGAATCCATCTTGTTTTCATTATTTCTATTTGGCCAATCCATCTTAATCTATTGGATTTCGCTACACTTGTAATGTCATTGTCCAAACAGTTCTTTTAGCTCTTTATATTACTTTTTCTATGCCACATGTCTATTTGCTTTCCTCTAAAAATTTTTCGTAAGCCTTTTCTTTCCCGCATCGCTAACATGTTTTGTTCCTTTTTATTTATTATTCACGTTGATCTTAGTACTGTTTTGTAAATCCTTCTTTTTGCACTTATTCTTTGCTGGATCTCTTTTGTTTGATCATGATTTTTGGAATGAATCTATTTCTTCAAAATTATATATAATTATATACCATTATAAAATAAGGGACTAATGTATTATTTATTGTGTACACCGTATATAACTGTAGTGACTACTCGCACGATTATTATAGTTGTTTTCGATAATCGACATAACAAAAAGACATACTACATATATGAAATTAAAAGTAGACCTTGATAAAACAAGGCGATTATTAAACTTTTCTCTTTTTTTACAATCTGACTTTGAAGTTACAATGCACACACCACTCACGTTGAAGAAATTTAATTAGTATTGTCTTGTTTAAAATTCATGATTCGATTTTTGTCCTTTCCCACGCGTTTCAATTGTTTTTTTTTTAATTCGACGTTTGTCGATCTTGAACGCATACGATCTTCGATAAATTAAGTAAATATTTTAAGTAGGTAAAAAGACCACAAATGCTTGAAGATTTATAATAATTAAGAATACACATCTGCCATTCAATTATAGTTTTATCTCTCCTTCCAATTATAAGAAATATTTAATAAAGTTTCTAAAAGCATAAACGTTACCCAAAGGACTTAAATATAATAAATACTTCAATGTGTGTATAAGAAAACATTTGTTGTAATATTTAGTACTCTAGTACTAGTAGGTATTCCAAGGGTCGATTCTACTATAAGTTAGCCAATATCCAGTAACACACAGGCCCTATGTATCTTTTAGTTGACCATAACATTTGACTATGAATAAACAGGACCTAAATATATCCAAAACTCGCGCATTGGCTAAGATTTGATAACTATCCACCCATCCACACTTATATTTTTTGAGTATCGACTGTAATCTGAACCAAATAATATGTTAAAGCAAGAGTATTCTTCAAGAAATCAACTCCACTTGACTATTTATATTAGATTAAGTAAGGATAAAACGCAAAGACGACCAATAAGATTGGCTAATTGAGCTAGTAGATGTGACGATTCCAGGTCACCTTCTTCATCTTCATGATGGTCTAAATATTCTGGGAATTTGTTCCTCGCCTCATGATCATCATTTTCCTGATTGACTAGTCTCGGTTTCCTAGTCCTAGGGAGAGCTTCGCTTTATTGGGAGAGTTCTCCAAATCAGCGTTCCCTCTAAGTATTTTATCCAGCTTCCTTCTCTTAGTGAAACTAATGACTGAAACTTGACAGAAAACTGTTATTTGTCACACCACCTAGTAACAATGTTATGTGTACATTGAGTGCTTTTCTCTTACAGGAGGGGAGAAAGTCTTCCCCCCGCGAGCGGCCCCTTCAGCCTTCGCATTTTCTTCAAGACTATTCTTCAACAAATTCGGTTTCCTAGTCTTTACTCTTAGGAAGAGTTTTGCATTGTTGGGAGAGTTCCATTCAGTTCTGCATTACATCTAAGTATTTTATCCAGCGTAACTCCTAGATGTTTAGACTCACTCCCTTCCTTAATAGTTCCTCCATAGAGGACGGGCATTTGGAGTTTATCAACTGCCTCTAAACTAATGACTGAAAATCGATCGAACATTTTTATTTGTCACACCACCTAGTAACAATGTTAAGTGCACGTTGAGTCTTGCTTTTATTTCACAGGAGGGGAGAAACTCTTCCTCCCACGAGCCTTCGCTTTTTCTTCAGCATCGCTTTGATCCATTTACATATTGTAGAAGATATCTCTCTAGATGTAGCAGCCTCATACAGAGAATTGGGTAGGGCATTATTAAAGGCTCCTTCTACATAAAGGAATGTAGATCAATCACTCCATTAAACATGGAGTAATAGATCTTGTGGACTACTTCGTCTACCGCCTTTTCTGTTGATTTTCTTTCCTGATATGCATGCTGGTAGACATTGAGAAGGTATACATTTACTTCACCATTCTTAATGTCTATAAAAAATGGCCTCAACTGATTTTAACAGAAATAAAGTGAGGCTAATTAGCCTAAATAATGTGGGAAGGGCGTTATCCTTCACTCCTACCTTGTTAAAATGAAGAATCCTTACAGTGGATCAGGCCTCTGGACTGCATAATGTCGTCCTTTTTGTAGAGGGGTAGGAAAAAGCCATTATTTCCTGCAGATGTATATGAATCGAAGTTATTTTAGAGCTTTATTCTCTTTCTAGTTTTATAATGCCAACTATTCTCCAGTTTTCCTTCCTAGTTCAATACAACTGCATTAGGTACGAAATTCGACTATGTGTGTCTGTGGTAGTGACATTATCATGTTAATAACTAAAAAACATTCTTATATTAGTTTTACTTTAATTTGCTGGAGCCTCAGAACTTTCGGTGTTGATAATTTAGCTCAAATATTCTGAATCATTTATTTTCAAATATGACACTAATTCGGAAGAGGTTTGTGTCAAAAATATCTTATGCCATAGTTGCTAAATAGTATGCCAAATTAATTATAACTAATTTATAAATATGTTTTAATCACGCGGTCATAAATTTATAATAATACAGATTTTAAAAATAGTTCAGTTAGAAATAATGATTTTTAAATTAGATTGATTTGTGCTGCGAACCTCGTTTCGCTCGGCACGCAGTAATTAATTTACAATAACACCAAATCTACACATAATTGAGCTGGCAAAAATAGTTTTTAAATTAGTTAAAATTGATTTGGTATTATTATAAATCTATCACTGCGTGCCGAGCGAAGCGAGGTTCGCAGCACCAAATTAATTATAATTAGTTTATAAACATGTTTTAATCATGCGGTCATAAATTTATATTAATAGTTGATATTTTGGTATTTTTCTCTTCTCTCACCCGGGGATACCAAGCAGCAACGTAGGCACTAGTCTGAATTGTTTTATGGCCACTTTAAATATCTTTAGCTTAATATTCTTAAGCTTCTTTAAAGATCTTGTAAAGTAGACTTTTTAAGCTTTAAAAAATAGATGATTCGAGTCTAAAACACTTCCAGCAAGTCAACGGCGTGGCTTCTGACGTCATAAAGTAAGGTTAATTGAAGTGAATAGAAAGAAGAAATGAAATGCAATGAACAATTATTGTTAGTTTTTGACTATTCTGTGCCGTTCGTCCATCTTCAACACGATCGATATAAATGTCAAAAACAGTAAATTGGTCCACAAGCATTTCAGAATAAAATAAAACAGTTAGGTTAGGTTAGGTTAGGTTAGGTTAGGTTAGGTTAGGTTAGGTTAGGTTAGGTTAGGTTAGGTTAGGTTAGGTTAGGTTAGGTTAGGTTAGGTTAGGTTAGGTTAGGTTAGGTTAGGTTAGGTTAGGTTAGGTTAGGTTAGGTTAGGTTAGGTTAGGTTAGGTTAGGTTAGGTTAGGTTAGGTTAGGTTAGGTTAGGTTAGGTTAGGTTAGGTTAGGTTAGGTTAGGTTAGGTTAGGTTGGTTTAGGTTAGTTTAGATTCAAATTTCATTTATTTCACGTGCTTGAAGAATAAATAGTATATAATATATCATTACAAGGAGCACTCTTTTTGTGTTTAGTCCTAAAATCTCGTTTATTTCAAGCGCTTCTAGAAAAAATATTGCATATTACAAAGAATAGAATAAACTTTTTGTGTTGAGTTTTAATTGCAGCCTCCAAGCTGCCACCAAGGCAAATGTAAAAATATAAAACCTACGATTTTTACTATATGAATTTCACAAATCAACTCTTTTAAGGTTTTCAAAACAAGAAATAATTATTCAACTAAACAAATTTTTATTGTAATTGTAAGCAAATCTCAAACATTTCATGAAAAAATACAAATTAATAGTTACTCGTAGACAAATCGTGATTTGTTTTAAACATTTTAAATCGATGATCGTAAATTCGTAACTATGTGTTTATTGTTCCCAATTACCTACTTTTAGCAACACCGTAACACAGTTAGATGCCAAACGGTGCGGAATGTTCGCATGTCCATGTTCGCCTTCAATACACTGGTCGTTGATTTTCTGTAATACGTTAATTGATCGGTAAAAAAATGTATTACTTTAATTATCTGATTAACCCGTGGAAATGTAATAAAATAAAAATCGGAAATTATTACAACGATCATGTCGTACATGTGGTCTAGCTACTGTTTTCTGGATTCCTCTTCTGTTAAGTATGCCTTCTATAACTCCATCCCATATTTACCCGGGGTGTGAACTCTGTAACAGAATAGAAAAGAAATTTCTATTTTAGGAAATTTCTTGTAACGTTACTGTATGTCTATTCGGAGGTTTTCGAGTAGTTTCGTATGTATATTCGGAAGATAGAAATAGAAACAGCTAAAAGGGTCTATGGCTGATCTGTGGTTTCATTAAAACAAATATTATTACCGTAAGGTTTATGCCCTAGGTACATGATAAAGCATTGTTAGGTTATTGTTTTTTATTGTTTTATTATTTTTCGTTAAAAATGAGAAAGTATTTTTTTTTATTTTTCTTGCAAACAAGAAATTTTTTTTCTATATGGACAATACTTAATTGATGTTATACATTCTGTGTTCAGTCATTAACTCTCGGCAATTGTCATTGTTTTTTTCGTTTGAATCGTTTGTCATGTTCTTGTCAAACAAAGCCTATCTTTGGGTTTATTAACGTTTATTTTGATTTTACTACAGCTCTCAGGAAGTTCTAAGACAATTGTCGTGTGTCTTGGATGTCTCCTTTCGATCCTCTGCTTCTTCTATAAAAATCGCTAGTACCAAATCCATTTCACTCATTTAATAGAGAAGCACAAAAAACAACAAACTACGCAAGAACAAAATAAATAATAACAGCTTAAAATGACAGTATTGACATTTAGGATGTCAAAATTACTGGTAGATAGGTTAAAAATCGAAATGTTTTCAGGTTCAATAGTATACATTTCTCTATAAACGAACTTGTCCGAAGGTTTTAGGAAAAAGTCATAGAGAGTAGCATTTGTTGATAGAAAGAAAGTTTTTTCTTTGCTATTTCTTTTCTATTTCTATCTCTATCGAGTTACAGAGTACGCGTTCTAGTCTTCCTCTCTTACGCTTTGTTTGAATTCTTACTTCCCATATCTTTTCCACCGGCCTACTTTGCTCCATTCTGTGTGGGTGTCCCTACCAGCTCAGCTGTCTTTTTTCAATAAATTCTAGGGTATATTCTATTTGTAGTTCGTCTCTTACTGCAGTATCCTGTCGTTTCTTGTGGTTCCTTGAAAGCCTCTACTTGCTCGATCATTTGTCCTTCTAATTGTATATTCATTTCTTCAGCTTATCTCCTACTAATTTGACTTTAATTTCTTCTTTATTAAACATCATACCATTTTCTCTGAGCACTGTATTTCATGTATATAAATGTTTCTGTACATCTTTGTCATTTTCTGCGATAACTACATCTTCTGCAACTGCTCCTTCTGATACGTCTATTTTTTGCATGTTTCTAAAGCCTACGTGGAGTCTTTTTGTGTTTGTTTTACATTGTTTTAATATCTCGTCCACGTAAACTAAAACTAGCAATGGGCTTAGCGTTGCCTGTTAAACTTCAAAGCGGAAGTGGGTCAGAGATAGAGCGTTCGCCTAAGTGATAGGTCGTGGGTTCGATTTCCACGTATGAAAAACGCATTTTCCATAAATGAATTACGAATTAAATGTCAAAAAATAATTTTTTTATCAAATGTCAATTTAGTTTATTTCGCAATTACGCCTCGTGCTTACAGTGGAACTTTATCAAAAGCTTTTCCAGGTCTATAAATGCAAAGTATGTTTTCTTTTGTTGTTGTATTATTTTTTCTATTATCTATTTAATTGTGAAGATATCTTGTGTACTTTTTCCTTTTCTAAACCCACTCTGAGTTTCTTCTAACGTAATATCTGAAAATAGTCGAACTTTGTTGTCTACTATAACTTCTCTATAGTACTTTTATAGCAGTGCATAGTAGTGTTATGCCTCTGCTGTAGTTATTACAATTGTTTTAGTCTCCTATCGTATGAACTGGAATTATCAATGCAGCTTTGCAATTATTTAATGCTACATTTAGTTCATAGTTTGATATATGTTGCTCATTCTCTTGCTCTGAAATTTTTTGTAGTACTTCGTATATTTTTTCTTGATCGTTATTTCCTAGGTCTTCAACTTCAACTTTGATACAAGATAAGAAGAATGTTTAAAAAGTTGTAAAAAAGTCTGCAGTAAGGAGAAATAATTTAAGTAATAAAATTATTTACAGTCTTGTTTGGCATGTCATGTCGACGAAAGAACTTACCAGATGTACTTAAAGTAAAAATACGCACCCAACATCCGCGTACCAGTTTAATCGACCGAGCGCAAGAGATCTAGTTATCCTTGGCATTTCACTTTAAATTACGGTTTCGAAATTGAAAAATCTCTCAATTGCATTTGACGCCGTTTTATAATAATAGATCGAGGATAAGAGAATCGATTGAGCATATTTTTTTGTAATTTTGTTTTGAAATTCGGTATTATTCTCGGAAGAATGACTGTGGCATTTTGTGAAACAAACATCCATGGATTACTAATTGGATTTAACAGCAACGTATAGAACATTTACTGACAATATGAAATTGTTATTTCATAAGTGTTATTGTTAACACTTATCACGAAAGCGTGCAAGCCAGACGGAGCTCTGAGTTGATTTAAATTTAATACATTGAAATTGGATCATAAATAAATTCAAAATAGTACACCAAAGGGCTCAGTTCTGATTATGACGATGTAGAGAGATATATAAACTGTTCTGATGAGTTCTTCGAACCTCAGTCCCGTCCATTTTCTGATCATTCTCATCCAGGGCAACTTTTTTCTTCCAATGTCGCGTCTTCCCTCTATTTTACCTTCTATTTTCCCAAATATTGTTCTTGTATCAGCAAATGACCAAAGTAACTGGTTTTCTTAGTCGTTATTAATGTTAGGAGTTCCATTTTCCTTTTCAACTCTGCAGGACTGCTTCGTTTGTCAAGTTGGTTATTAAACTTGAAACTGTTTATGTTTATAAACTGTTTATAAGGTGAAAAGGGGTAAGAAGTGAAAAAACCGAACGAAATTTTTTAAGAACATGAAGAATTCAGGAAAAATTAAAGCCATAAAAAGATCATAAAATAAACAAAAGGTATAGATGGAACTTTTGATTAATTTTTATAAAAAGACATAGTTGCAGAAAACAATAATCATTTCACAGAAATTGTACAGAAACCAGTTTCCAAAATTAACTTGGTACAAATTGAAAATAAATTTTTCCACGAACCGCTTTGAAAACTACACCTAACGAACAGTTTTGATACTTCGCGATCACCACGGAGTGGGCGCCATCTATATTTGGAAGAAATTTGTACGTAAAACTCTGGGAAAATTTTGTCATAAGATCCTGTGTTGATAATGTGTTAATTATTTCTTTGTTGTTGTATATTTGGTTCGATTTTTTGATTTAATGCCATAAGCATAGCTTTGATATGAGTAGTAAGTCAGTGCAAAAATTATTTTTCTGCAATTGTTTTATCAAAATCTAGCTAAAACATGGGAAATTAGACTGGAAATTAGAAAACCTATCAATAAATGTGTAAGTTTGCAGTGAATTTACTTTGGAGGAGTTCACTCAGTAAAGTAATTTTTGTCAACACTCAACACTAGATAAATTAAGGTTATGTTGATGTTATGTTGTTTTGTTTTCCACGGAGTTTAGAAGCGCTATTAGGTGATAAAGGTGATCACGAATATCATACGCGTTCAAAAAAATAAGAAAAGAAGAAGCAATATCACACACGCGGAATATTTTTTTAAAACGCACAGAACGTAATGATCTAAGCAAGATTAATGATTAAAGAACTATTAATTTTTGAGAATAAATCACTTTGATTTGTTCAATTTGATCAAAAAAAATTATCCTTTGATAAAATAAATATCAAATTAATACTTTCACTAATTATTTAAAAAATTGTTTTTTTAACTCAATGACAGCTATTTCGCTAAAAACTAGCATCGTCAGATTAACATATTGAAGTTACATTTTGTTTGTTTGTAATAAAAATGTTCAAAACACACTACTAACACCAAATTCCAATTAATTTCTCCAATTGTGCCAATAACCATTTTATTTGATTTTAAATAATTATATTTCAAAAAAACAATAAAAATTAAAATAAATTTTAAAAATAAAGTTAAAAAATTCATAATTATAAGAAATATTGGGATCGTAGGAAAAATCGTGTACATAACTCGTTACGTTTCCGCACTCGTGTGTAATATTTCATTTTCCACACTTGTTATGTGATATATTAATTTCAAAAGAACAAAGCTCAAAAATAATATACCTAGATCAAGTACAAGTCTACTAATGCTACACAAGGTTATATATTGGTAATCAGGAAAAACAGGGCCACCCAAAATTATGAAAAAATACAGGGTGTCCCAAAAAAATATTCAATTCAAAAAAACTATAATCGCTGGCCAAATTCCATTTCGATGGTAAACCTTTAAATCTAAACGTGTAAAAGTAAGATTTTCGATTGCCCATGTTCAATCTTTTTAATATAAGCATTATAAAAGTAATTTCACTAATTTTCATTGTTTGCCTATTTTTTGTTGCATAGAATCTTCACGATTAGGTGTTACTTTCTAATTTTTGATCCTTTAACGAAAGTAAACGATTTTTTTAAAGGTGAGCAAACGCACTACTCGTTTGTTTTTGCCACTCTGTATTCGTAGCATATTACAATAGTCGACTTGCTCTATAATCCTTGGTTGGGTTACCTCAGAATAATTCATAATCGTGCTTCTGAATTAAATATTTCAAAAATTATAAAAGAAAATAAAAATTATTCAGAAAAACTTTTGTCACTATTTGATTTATAATGTAGATATTATTTATTTAGGTATGTATTATAAAAATCATTGTGCAATATAATATAAGATTTAAGTAATTATCAAAGTTTTAAATACCAAATTGGACCATATTTTGAAGTGACCAGGTCAAGTTTTTGGTCTTCTAGGAAGCAAAAAACCCTCCAAAACATGCAAAAATGTTCACTTATAATATCACAAGGCATGAATATTTTGAAAATAGGAATAACTTTCTTAAAATATTCGTGCCAGAAAGAAAGTTTCCTTGAATAATTTTGGCCTAAGTGGTATTCGATATTCACACCATAATTTGGAAAAAAATTATGAATTTAATCTGACATCTGCCACAAAGATTAATAATTACTAGTTTAATCGTCTGTATAATAGAGAAATTTATATTTTATTTGTCTATGGTCTGTACGTTGAGGTTACAGCGTTCTCTATGGTTTCAGCTGTCAAAAAATGTCCATTTAAATATCGTGGCGCCACGAAAAAATTTCCGGATTTTTTTAGTTGCCATGGTAAATAGACAAAATTAAGGCATCTTATTGGTTAAAAAAAAATGTAATCAAAAATTAAAGCATAATTTTTATGTATAATAAATTGCGACAGAAATTTTACCAATTTTTGATTTATGATATGTAATAAAACTTATGAATGTCATTTTAATTAAACACGCTTTAATGATCATCCAAAAGAATCTTAGGTAGGGTTCATCGCAGAAATATTATTAATTTTATCGGCGAGAAGCTAGCTCCTAGCTCCTACCGTAGAAATACGACAAGCAGCTCATTTGGCAACAGCGCATCAAAATCTACTATACTCGACCAGCAAGTTGTAGGTAAAATTGAACGCTCGCACATGATAATACTACAAATTAAATACGGAGGAACCATGCTAATTAGTGGTTGATAAAAAACATTTTATAGTTAATTTAATAAAAACAAAAATATAAAACGATATAAAATATTATTTAAATACTAATATATACTTAATAAATGTTCATAGTGTGTTAAAATTGACATATCAGTGAATTTTTCACGCAAATTCGGAGTTATCCTTTGGAGCTGGGGGGTAGGAGAAGATGTCTATGAATGAAATTTTGTAAAGAGGTAGAAAAAATAATTCTATTTCATCTGGCATATTCAAAAATTACTTACAAACGTTCCGAGTGGCCAAAAAATGGATTTTAAGGGAAATTTTCACGCAAATTCGGATATATCCTTTGGAGCTGGGGGGTAGATGAAGATGTCCATGAATGAAATTTTGCACAGAGGTAGAAAAAACAATTCTCTTTCATCTGGCATATTCAAAAATTACTTACAAACGTTCCGAGTGGCAAAAAAATGGATTTTTAGGGAATTTTTTACGGTTACTAACCAAAATTTAAGAGTTATTTTATATACCTATACTATATATAAAGATGTAAAATGTTTTTTGCGGGAAATAATTGAATAAAAAAAGATATTGGGGTATGAAGTTGTGGCTAAACAGCTGTTATTGGTTTTAGAAATCTATTTTTTTAATATAACGTGACAGTTTTGTTAAAAACCTTCAATTTTTATGTTCCTAGACATACAGCTTCAATTTATTTTGTAAATATCCGAATTGGCGTCAAAATTCCCTTAAAATCCATTTTTTGGCCACTCGGAACGTTTGTAAGTAATTTTTGAATATGCCAGATGAAAGAGAATTATTTTTTCTACCTCTGTGCAAAATTTCATTCATGGACATCCTCATCTACCCCCCAGCTCCAAAGGATATATCCGAATTTGCGTGAAAAATTCCCTAAAAATCCATTTTTTGGCCACTCGGAACGTTTGTAAGTAATTTTTGAATATGCCAGATGAAAGAGAATTATTTTTTCTACCTCTGTGCAAAATTTCATTTATGGACATCCTCATCTACCCCCCAGCTCCAAAGGATATATCCGAATTTGCGTGAAAAATTCCCTAAAAATCCATTTTTTGGCCACTCAGAACGTTTGTAAGTAATTTTTGAATATGACAGATGAAAGAGAATTATTTTTTCTACCTCTGTGCAAAATTTCATTCATGGACATCTTCATCTACCCCCCAGCTCCAAAGGATATATCCGAATTTTCGTGAAAAATTCCCTTAAAATCCATTTTTTGGCCACTCGGAACGTTTGTAAGTAATTTTTGAATATGACAGATGAAAGAGAATTGTTTTTTCTACCTCTGTGCCAAATTTCATTCATGGACATCTTCATCTACCCCCCAGCTCCAAAGAATATATCCGAATTTGCCTGAAAATTTCCCTTAAAATCCATTTTTTGGCCACTCGGAACGTTTGTAAGTAATTTTTGAATATGCCAGATGAAAGAGAATTATTTTTTCTACCTCTGTGCAAAATTTCATTCATGGACATCCTCATCTACCCCCCAGCTCCAAAGGATATATCCGAATTTGCGTGAAAAATTCCCTAAAAATCCATTTTTTGGCCACTCAGAACGTTTGTAAGTAATTTTTGAATATGCCAGATGAAAGAGAATTATTTTTTCTACCTCTGTGCAAAATTTCATTCATGGACATCTTCATCTACCCCCCAGCTCCAAAGGATATATCCGAATTTGCGTGAAAATTTCCCTTAAAATCCATGTTTTGGCCACTCGGAACGTTTGTAAGTAATTTTTGAATATGCCAGATGAAAGAGAATTGCTTTTTCTACCTCTGTACAAAATTTCATTCATGGACATCTTCATCTACCCCCCAGCTCCAAAGGATATATCCGAATTTGCGTGAAAAATTCCCTTAAAATCCATTTTTTGGCCACTCGGAACGTTTGTAAGTAATTTTTGAATATGACAGATGAAAGAGAATTGTTTTTTCTACCTCTGTGCAAAATTTCATTCATGGACATCTTCATCTACCCCCCAGCTCCAAAGGATATATCCGAATTTGCGTGAAAATTTCCCTTAAAATCCATTTTTTGGCCACTCGGAACGTTTGTAAGTAATTTTTAAATATGCCAGATAAAAGAGAATTATTTTTTCTACCTCTGTGCAAAATTTCATTCATGGACATCTTCATCTACCCCCCAGCTCCAAAGGATGTATCCGAATTTGCGTGAAAATTTCCCTTAAAATCCATTTTTTGGCCACTCGGAACGTTTGTAAGTAATTTTTGAATATGCCAGATGAAAGAGAATTAATTTTTCTACCTCTGTACAAAATTTCATTTATGGACATCTTCATCTACCCCCCAGCTCCAAAGAATATATCCGAATTTGCCTGAAAATTTCCCTTAAAATCCATTTTTTGGCCACTCGGAACGTTTGTAAGTAGTTTTTGAATATGCCAGATGAAAGAGAATTGTCTTTTCTACCTCTGTGCAAAATTTCATTCATGGACATCTTCATCTACCCCCCAGCTCCAAAGGATATATCCGAATTTGCGTGAAAATTTCCCTTAAAATCCATTTTTTGGCCACTCGGAACGTTTGTAAGTAATTTTTGAATATGCCAGATGAAAGAGAATTGTTTTTTCTACCTCTGTGCAAAATTTCATTTATGGACACCTTCATCTACCCCCCAGCTCCAAAGGATATATCCGAATTTGCGTGAAAAATTCCCTTAATATCCATTTTTTGGCCACTCGGAACGTTTGTAAGTAATTTTTGAATATGCCAGATAAAAGAGAATTGTTTTTTTTACCTCTGTGCAAAATTTTATTTATGGACATCTTCATCTACCCCCCAGCTCCAAAGGATATATCCGAATTTGCGTGAAAATATCCCTTAAAATCCATTTTTTGGCCACTCGGAACGTTTGTAAGTAATTTTTGAATTTGCCAGATGAAAGAGAATTGTTTTTTCTACCTCTGTGCAAAATTTCATTCATGGACATCTTCATCTACCCCCCAGCTCCAAAGGATATATCCGAATTTGCGTGAAAAATTCCCTTAAAATCCATTTTTTGGCCACTCGGAACGTTTGTAAGTAATTTTTGAATATGCCAGATGAAAGAGAATTATTTTTTCTACCTCTGTGCAAAATTTTATTTATGGACATCTTCATCCACTAAGACTTATTAGTATAAAGTTATAATATATTTTTAATATTAACTCGTAACTGTTGGACGGAATATACAGCGGAGCGGAGTTGCCAAATCAATTTTACCGTATTGGAGCTAGGAGCCTACTTCTCACCCGTATTAATTTTTGCATCTATAATCAGGCTTAAATGTATCCAGAAAACATAAGCTTAAAAAAACTAAAATTCTATTTATATCTCCAATTCTACCATCCTACGACAACAAAAATATCATACATGTATAATGTTAATTTTTATCTTGGGGCTATTTATTACTTGATACATCGACACACTCTCACATATGCAATAAAACGATAGAAATTGATTGCTACAACACGCAGTACAAGACACAACCCTTCGAGAAAAAAAAGTATACGGGAATTTATGCAGATTGTTAATATGGTGGGTGTTTCCAAAGGCGTACAACAAAAATCTAACTATACAGATATATTTTTTATTTTTAAAACTGATTGATTGGACACTTATACAGGGTGTCCCTTAGATTTTAAACTACAACTTTAATTCGATTGTTTTAAATTTCAGCACGCGGACAGTTCAAGAGACGAAAGGATGGGACGTATTCAGGGATCCCCCCAGGAAGGAGATATCGGGCTCTATGGCCAATCAGCAGTGCATGGAAATTTCAGTGATAATACTCAAAGCTGTAGCGTATCTAGTGACCTTTATCATAGTTTTAGCATCCGGAGTTATATCGAAAGGCACGCTCTTATTTATGTCTTCGCAACTTAGAGTAGACAAAGTAATAGAATATTGTAACAAAGATTTAGGTAAGTCAAGTTTAATAATATGATTTAATCTTATTCATTTCTTATACTTGCGATATTTTTTAGGAAGAGAAAAACAATTTATAGTAAAACTGCCAACTCCCGAAAGGGTAGTATGGATGTGGTGTCTACTTATCGCCTACTGCATTCCACAATTAGGATCGTTGTTTCGATCAACTAGAATGTGTTTCTTCAAGTCGTCGAAGAAACCACATTTTTCGCATTTTTTAATCGTTTTCATCATGGAAACCGCTCATACTATAGGCTTAGCTATATTAGTGTTTCATATATTACCCGAAATAGATGTAGTGAAAGGAGCCATGTTAACTAATTGCCTTTGCTTTGTACCTGCAGTCCTAAGTAAGTTAATAGTTTATTGTTTATTGGGTAAAGCCCGTTTGTAATTATCAATGATTAATTACAAGTTTTAGTCAATTTTTTAGGATCCTAAATAATTGATAAATACATACACATTTTGTGTCAAATTTTTTGTCAATTTTCAATTCATCAAAACTTGTCCTATTTCTCTTCAATTTTAATTGACGTGATATATTTATAGAACTGGTCCTATTTTCTATCAATTAATTGACAGATTAGAGCAAAAATATAGGGTAATTTATACTCCAATGTTGTTTATTTTTGCAGAAATTGGTATAACTGATTCTATAACATAACATAACCTCTACTTTAGTTATTGTTATTTGAATAGAATAAAAAGTTATTTCGTTATTTGTTACTGGTGTGTACATAAGCTCAGAATCGTAAAGTAATTTGTAACCTGCCAAAATAAATACATAAGTAGTAAAGTATGTACATTTAAAAAGACATATGTACCAACCTGCTGCTTGCAGAGATAGTTTCTTGCATCAGAGATTCCTCTTTTTCTATATCATTTTTAACCAAGCAAAGTAAAAAATTAAGTTGTTCCTCTGATACGCGTATAAAATTTTTTATAAGAATCTGGATCTTGTACTGCCAGTTCTTCATTGGGCATTTTAAGGGTACCCAAGCCTTTTTCACTCCTTCTTTTTAACCAAGGCTTTCGTTTTACTCTGCTCTTGTTTATAGCTTTTCTCTTTCTTGCAATATTAATAATCACTATATTTATAACAGCTGCTGTGCACCGTAAAGTTAATAGCATTAACAATAGCACAGTACACATAAAGTACCTTAGCTAAACACCATTTAAAAGTTAAGGAGGCTCCCGCCTACTGCAGTGCGCATGATCACATCCTAAATAAATTATTAAAACTTTGAACATTGCATACATTTGATTTTATTGTTTCAATGTTTATGGTCCTGAATTTAGGATCCTAAAAAATTGACTAAAACTTGTAATGAATCATTGATAATTACAAACGGGCTTAAAGAAGGAGTCATTTTTTGAAGCGCGCGATCAATTTACCGCTGGACTTTTTCTATAATCCTGTAAAACAATATGACCGCGAATATACAGTACCGTAGTCACAGTTTTGTGAATTCCCCATGATAATGGTTTAGATTTATAATTTTTCCTTCTTCTCATTTTTAATAATCAAACTCAGACCACAGATACACTTTAATTTAAATATAATGTTTATCAGTTTTTTTTCGGGCTGAGATGGGAAACTCATGTTCGAGGGGTTCTTAACCCAACAGTGTTGGACTCATCCCCAAACACACCTCAAAGCTCAAAGCATACTTCAAGACGGGCGGCTGTCCCTCACACACTCCTGCGATACAATCATACCAATCATGCCATCAAAAATGTTTCCTTCTCCTTGACTCCCTTCGCTTTACACACTGCAACCTTGTGTCCTTTCACTCTACAACCAAAGTATCTACCCTCCATAAACGTAACCCTATTCGACTCCAATTTCAACCCCCATTTTCCAAGCAGAGCTTCCGCCTTTTCCCATTCCGTAGTCACCACCGTCATCTTCATCCCATTCCTTTCCCTTACCACCTTAATCACCTTAGTTCCTTTCCCAACTAACACTTCTAATTTCTTCTTTACCTCTTTATCTTGCATCCACTGATCGAACCCTATTACCTTAATTGTTTTTGTACCCCTTCCTGCCTCCACCGACCTTGCTCCTATAACCCTTTCTTCTTCGCCCAGGATCCCCCTAACCTTCCTGTTCCTTGATATCCTGAATCCATCGACTCACTCCCCTTTAATTTCCTCTAACCCCCTCTTAATATTTTCAATTCCTTCTTGATAGTCCCCGATATCTTTAAGGATTACCGCTTCGTTCCTCTCTTCTCTTGCCCTCTCCTTATCTGTATATATTGTCACCGTGCCTCTTTTTTAACCCATGCTACCATCTTCCTTAGCCCTTCCATCCTTATATGTTCGAGACTGTGCAGCCCAACACTGTCCCCACTTTCAATATCTGTAAACATCCGGCTCAGTAACTCAAAAACCTTCTTCTCTACCATCCCCTTCCATTCTACAGATTCGCTCTTTCTCCTTTATTCTCCAACATTTTCTCTCCGTAGTCCTTACCTCCTTGATCTACTCCACTTCCTATCATGATCGGGAACCTTTCCTGAAACAATCTCTGCACCCCTCTCTCCATACCACTATCCTCCTTGTTTACCCATACTACCTTACCCTAGGTTCGTCTCTAAGTCTATAGAGAACAAAGAGATTGCAATGGCTGCCTTTCTGGACATCGAAGGAGCGTTTAACAATGTTACAACGAACTCATTGATAGATGCAATGAGTAGACGGGGCACACCTCAAGTGATATGCAGATGGATAAAGGCAGCTCTAGAGAATAGGATTCTAATATCCTCACTAGGGCAAGCTACCATCAAAGCGAAAGCAGGTGGAGGTTGTCCACAAGGAGGAGTTCTGTCACCACTACTTTGGGCAATCCTAGTAGACGATCTCCTCAACGAATTATCCAAAAAAGACTTTCAGTGTCTAGGATATGCAGATGACATAGCGATTGTCATCAGAGGCAAATTTGCCGGGGTATTATCTGACAGAATGCAGATAGCCCTAAACACGGTTGAAAATTGGTGTAAGCAAGAGAGACTAACAGTCAATGCTCAAAAAACACAAATTATCAACTTCACAAAAAAGACAACATTGGCCGGTCTAAAACCACTAACATTGGGGGGAACAGTGATTCCAGTAGTCAAAGAAATAAAATACCTAGGAGTATTCCTGGATCAAAGACTCTCATGGAACAAACACATACAAAAAAAAGCTATATTGTTTGGGCTATATTGGGCAGATGTAGACGAATGTGTGGAAAAAATTGGGGGCTTAACCCCAAAATGACCATATGGTTATATACAAGGGTTATTAGACCCATAATAACCTACGGGTCAGTGGTATGGTGGACAAAGACACAGCAAACAGGAGCAGTAAGGCTATTAAGTAACATACAAAGGTTAGCTTGCCTGTGCGTTACGGGGGCCATAAAAACTACTCCTTTAGCTGCACTGGAAGTCGTGTTAAACATTCCACCACTACACATATATATACAGGGCGAAGCGAGAGCGGCCATGCACAGATTAATACATAATCAGCAGCACATAAGCCAATCGCATGGGGCTAATAATGGTAAGCTAGGGGTACAATGAGCCTAGAGCTCCAGTACATGCATGAAACGCACCCCAGAAGAATAGAATAGAATGGTAAGCTAATCAAGGAACTAAAAGCGGATAACATTTTGGGGCAACCCATTGACGCAACAGTCACGAGATATAGCTTTGCCAATAAATTTAAAATAGTTATACCAGGTAGGGAAGACTGGGAAAAAGGTGTACCCGTAGAGGCGGAGTCAACCTGGTACACGGACGGCTCAAAGACGCCGTATGGCGTGGGAGCCGGCGTAGTCGGAAGGAAACAAGGGATAACATTCCCAGTAAGTCTATCCCAAAAAGGCCACGATTTTTCAAGCAGAAATCACGGCAATTCACTACTGTGTAGAAGAAATTAAAAGGCTGGATAGGACGTACCGTTCAATAGCCATCTTCACAGACAGTCAGGCGGTGCTAAGGGCACTAGATTCTGTAGAGGTCAATTCTAGGCTAGTATGGGACTGTGTGCATGCTCTGAATACTCTGGGGGATCGTAGCAAGGTTACGGTAGCTTGGGTACCAGGGCATAGGGGTCTAAAAGGCAATGAAAAGGCGGATGAAATGGCTAAACTAGGCTCATCAATGCCTTTTATTGGACCAGAACCTTTCTGCGGCATTGCAATAAATATAATAAAGACGGCCATAAAAACATGGGTGGCACAA
Organism: Ophraella communa; assembly: GCA_035357415.1. Taxonomy (NCBI): domain Eukaryota; kingdom Metazoa; phylum Arthropoda; class Insecta; order Coleoptera; family Chrysomelidae; genus Ophraella; species Ophraella communa. The sequence continues at coordinate 13,472,227 of CM068994.1, read as the reverse complement.
AAATCACGGGAATGGTGGTGGAATTCACCAGGACAAAGGCAAGCGAAACAGTTCATAATGGAACATTCGCAAAAGTTTACGTCAGACTTATTGAGTAAAGACAGGAAAACGGTCAAAACTGTAGTAAGTCTATTGACGGGGCACTGTAAGCTAAACAGGCATCTTAAGCTGATGGGGTTGACAGAGACGGATCTGTGCAGATTCTGTCACCTAGAAGAGGAAACACCAGAGCACATCTTATGTCAGTGCGACGGACTGGTAAATATGCGGTTCCTGACTTTAGGAGAAGAATATCCATTGGCAAGGGACTACATAAAGGTTACAGTCTCAAAGCTTATAGACTTCATTAAGAGAGTCGGACTGGGGGATGTAATCTAGTTTTTCGAGGACCACAATAGATCTGAAAAGGTCGCAGTGGAATAGGCTTCTGGCCACCTCTTAAACATCTATCTATCTATCTACTACCTTAAATTTTTCATCACCGACCAATGGATTTCCCACCTTAACCTCTATGCCCTCCCTCTTTTTAACATCCCAAACCCTATCTCTTACCTCCTTCCACCCCTCCCAGTCTCTTTGCCCTATGTCCCATCTTGATTGCATTCTCTCCCTTCAAACCTCCTTCCCTTCTAACCCCTCTAACTCCTTGACTCTCCTTTCAGCCACCTCCTTCTGTTCCTCCAACTGTTTCACCCTTTCCTCCAGCTGCTTTACCATTCCCTTCAGGTCCTCTACATTCCCCCAATCTTCCCCCTTCCAATCTCTCGTTCCTCTCCTCTCTTCCCCTTCTGCTTTCTTTTCTGCTCCCTGTCCTCCAAAAGCTTTCCTCTTCACCGTCCACTCACCTGACTCTCCCGCCTATCCCGCTTAATTTTAATCTGTTGATTCTGTTATTTTACATTGTTTATGCATTATTTGTTTTTATTTATTTACACTATCCCCCCCAACAATCTTTGCAATTGCTGTTCAAGGATTTAAGTCAAAAATATCAACTTTATATTTTCAATTTTTAAACTAGGGTATGTTCTTTTTTTCTTTATTAATTTACACGACTATACTTAAATGTTTTTGTAGCCTGATGGTGGCCTCTATGTTAGGTTGAAACTAGTAGCTAAAAAATTTTTCCCATCTATAAAATTCCGTGACATTGACTTTAAGTTTTTCATTTGGTTTTTAATAATAATTGTTTTCGCTATTACAATGGGGTTGTAAAAATGGGGTTGTAAAAAAATATTAATCCTATCGACTGCGCCATGTGTAATTAATGATTTTTAATCGATTTACTTATTTGTATTTTTTTGTAGGTTTACTTTCTAGAAATAACAAAGAATCTCAACGGTTTATAAAAGTAATCATAGATCTCCTCGCAATATCGGCCCAAGCCACCGGTTTTATCGTTTGGCCAATTATGGAGGGTCGACCGGATCTCTGGATCATACCTATAGCTATTTTTCTAGTATCGATGGGTTGGTGGGAGAATTACATTTCCAAAAACAGTCCGATACCATTCATTAAAAAATTGGGGAAAATGAGAGAAGAATACGATCAAACCAGATATTTCACTTACATGTTCATATCTGTTTGGAAGATCATTTGTTTCTTTATCACTGTTTTATTTGTCATATTGGCCAGAGAAGGAGAAATCGGGTTCTTTTTTACTGAGTTTTCCGAAGGATGGGGGGCTCACCCCATCACCATTCTGGAGGTAAGTACTTAATTACATTTTGTTCACCATAATGTAACTACAGATTAGTTTAAGATTATGTCGTAAAGCCTTTTAGTGTAAACAGATATAAAATATATACAAAAAGTACTTTATTTGACAATCCATGAGTGACGGAATATGGAAGACAAAGTATTCAAAAAGAAAGAATTTTTAGGATGTCTAAAGCAGGTATTCTCAACCTCTGGTCAGGCGTACCATCAACAGCCCTATGTGGGCGTTGGACTCTTTCAAAAAGTGCCTCTTATTTAAATTGTTGGGTTCAGCATCTTTTCTATTACTTTAACCCATTTCCACACATGTAAACTTTGTTGTAGATGATACGTAGAACTTGGCCTTTAGATCTATCATTTTTGCAAATATGCTTATTTATTTTTTCTCATTCCATTTTCTTTTTATCATTGTTTATGCAGATACTTTTTACGAAGATTTTCTTAGTTTACTTTTGTTTTTCATTACCTTTTCTTTCTTCTTCTCTTTCTAACTCAAAGTGCTCTATCTCCTATTTTATGGAAGATTTAGTTTGAACAATAATTTCTAGCTTTTTTCTAATTTTTACAATACTTTTTGATTAACTATCTTTTTATCCTCTGTGTGTATCTTTAGTTCTTACATTGCTATATATTTTTCATATCAATTCTTCTTCAACCCATTACAATCTATCCCCGATTACTTCCATCTTTAGTATTAATCCTTTATTTTCTTTTTTTGTTTGGTTTGGTTAGGTTAGGTTAGGTTAGGTTAGGTTAGGTTAGGTTAGGTTAGGTTAGGTTAGTTTAGGTTAGGTTAGGTTAGGTTAGGTTAGGTTAGGTTAGGTTAGATTAGGTTAGGTTAGGTTAGGTTAGGTTAGGTTAGGTTAGGTTAGGTTAGGTTAGGTTAGGTTAGGTTATGTTAGGTTAGGTTAGGTTAGGTTAGGTTAGGTTAGGTTAGGTTAGTTTAGGTTAGGTTAGGTTAGGTTAGGTTAGGTTAGGTTAGGTTAGGTTAGGTTAGGTTAGGTTAGGTTAGGTTAGGTTAGGTTAGGTTAGGTTAGGTTAGATACTTATATAAAAATAAATAGTCTTAGCAAAACAACAATTCCAACGGCAAAAGTCAGTTTTTTAGAAGAAATGTATCCCAAATGATTTAGAAACAGAACCAGTTCAGAAATGTGAACACTAAAACCATTTCTGAATCATCAAAAAGCCTGTCTTTATTCCTGCGAGAATAAAATCTAGGAAGCATTTATCAAAACTTGTATAGTAATTCTTATAGCTCGTTGTACACCAGCAACAAATTGTTCGGGTGAAAGGAGCTTCTCTTGCTTGAAAAAAAAATAATGATGATGGAGGACACATAGTTAAAATTTTATTTATAGAAAATGTAATTGATATGATTATGGAGCAAGGTATCAGAATTTAGAGGCAGCAGAAATTGAAAAGTCAAAGGGCAACAAATCTGTAAATCTGCCACTGTATGTATACTTACATCAAAACAAAAAAAACTACTGGTCTCATGTACTCTCTCTACTCAAAGTATATTTTTAAAGGTTAAGTAATTTGTCGCTAAAAGGCTGATTAGAATGTCAAAATCGTCATGCGATAAGTTTCTCTATTACAGACATTTTTCTTTTCAGATTAAACCAGTATTAGGAGGAACTTCTCTCCCGGATATCTCGGAGATTATTCCAACCGGTGATGATATTGTAATCCAGTCCAGCGACATGACTCCAATTTACGTTCTTCTGATCAACGTGTGTGCTTCTTACTTCGCTTACATCTTCGGAAAATTTGCTTGCAAAATCATGATTCAAGGTTTCTCCTACGCTTTTCCTGTCAATCTAACAATACCAGTTTCTATCTCTCTATTAATAACGGCTTGCGGTCTACGTAACGGTGATCCTTGCTTCTTCCACGAGACCATACCAGATTATCTATTCTTCGAATCTCCACCAGCGGTATTTTTGAACGATTTTATTTCACACCAACACGCTTGGATCTGGTTGCTGTGGTTGTTGTCTCAAACTTGGATCACCATTCACATTTGGACTCCGAAATGCGAGCGTCTAGCTAGGACCGAGAAGCTGCAGGTCGTCCCAATGTACGAGGGGTACTTGATAGACCAGAGTTTAGGATTGAACAGGCGTCGAGATGACGAATCCGATGTTAAACCTGAAGATCTCGATGAAATTCAAAAGGAAAAACACGATGAATATTATGAAACCATTTCTAATCACACAGACGGATCGTCTCCTAAAAATATCAAAAATTCCGACCACATAACCAGGATATATGCTTGCGCTACTATGTGGCACGAAACCAAAGACGAGATGATGGAATTTTTAAAGTCCATTCTGAGGTTGGACGAAGATCAGTCTGCCAGAAGAGTAGCTCAGAAGTATCTAAGAGTTGTGGACCCAGATTACTATGAATTTGAAAGTAAGTTCCAAATAAATCTAAAAAGAGTTTTTTGTTTACCTAGTTTTTTGTAATGGTCAAAAAATGTTAAACTCCCGTGACTCTGATCGAAATTTCGAGACTGAGGGCGAGTAGACAACCGGCTAGGCCTAGGTATTAGACATAAAACTAAAACAGATGATGTCCCTTTTTTATTAATGAGGGCTTCCCAAAAATTTTATAAAATGTTTAGCAAAGAAAGTTAAAATTATTAAAAAAATATGTTTTCAAATGATTTATGTGTACGGTGTCCCCAAGGGTTTGAAACTACTAAAAAGATGTATTTGGAATGTGCCAGTAGAAAAAATACTAAAAAAATAATCAAGATGTCCATTGAATATGAAAATTAATAACCAAAATCATTGAGAGTTTCCCATTTTTGATTGAATCCTAAAAATTATATAAAAAGACAAAAAATTTAAAAAATATAATCAGGATGTCCCTAAAATTTGATATTTAAAAAAAAGGTAGAACGTGTCACGGAACACACGGTAAGAATTTTAGTTACAGTATCCGTTCGCCATCTGCCAACTTTTTGATGTACCCTCGTATTATAGTTTTTATTAAATAATGTCATTTCGCATTTTGCTAACTTTTTTATATACCCTCGTATTATATGTTTGTTAAATAGTATCCGTTTGCCATGTGTCAACTTTTTAATGTACTCTCGTAGGCTTCAAGTATTTAAAATAGTATATTAAACAACGCATTTCATTTTCCCATTTTATCATTTTTTAAATTAATTTATTATTTGTATGCAAATAACAAAAAATTCGATTTTTAAAAGTAGGTATTTTGGTAGCACTGTGTAATTTACAACATTTGACAGTTTTGAAATTTAAATTACTTATCAAATGTTAATGTTTTAAAATATTTTAAAATGAATAATACACCAATAATATATTATATAAGTAAAATATGATATTCATATTCACAATAAATACTTTCTTAAAGAACAATATAAAATTTATAAATTGCTATTAGCTAGAAATGTCATTCTCAATAGTCTTGTCGTTAGATACTTCACACATGTTGCCAACCATTTAAAACAAAAATTTGTGTGCGTAAAAGTTACATTACTATAGATAGATAGATAGATGTTTAAGAGGTGGCCAGAAGCCTATTCCACTGCGACCTTTTCAGATCTATTGTGGTCCTCGAAAAACTAGATTACATCCCCCAGTCCGACTCTCTTAACGAAGTCTATAAGCTTTGAGACTGTAACCTTCATGTAGTCCCTTGCCAATGGATATTCTTCTCCTAAAGTCAGGAACCGCATATTTACCAGTCCGTCGCACTGACATAAGATGTGCTCTGGTGTTTCCTCTTCTAGGTGACAGAATCTGCACAGATCCGTCTCTGTCAACCCCATCAGCTTAAGATGCCTGTTTAGCTTACAGTGCCCCGTCAGTAGACTTACTACAGTTTTGACCGTTTTCCTGTCTTTACTCAATAAGTCTGACGTAAACTTTTGCGAATGTTCCATTATGAACTGTTTCGCTTGCCTTTGTCCTGGTGAATTCCACCACCATTCCCGTGATTTTTGTGCCACCCATGTTTTCATGGCCGTCTTTATTATATTTTTTGCAATGCCGCAGAAGGGTTCCGGTCCAATAAAAGGCATTGATGAGCCTAGTTTAGCCATTTCATCTGCCTTTTCATTGCCTTTTAGACCCCTATGCCCTGGTACCCAAGCTACCGTAACCTTGCTACGATCCCCCAGAGTATTCAGAGCATGCACACAGTCCCATACTAGCCTAGAATTGACCTCTACAGAATCTAGTGCCCTTAGCACCGCCTGACTGTCTGTGAAGATGGCTATTGAACGGTACGTCCTATCCAGCCTTTTAATTTCTTCTACACAGTAGTGAATTGCCGTGATTTCTGCTTGAAAAATCGTGGCATTTTGGGATAGACTTACTGGGAATGTTATCCCTTGTTTCCTTCCGACTACGCCGGCTCCCACGCCATACGGCGTCTTTGAGCCGTCCGTGTACCAGGTTGACTCCGCCTCTACGGGTACACCTTTTTCCCAGTCTTCCCTACCTGGTATACATTACTATACGCAAATGCGTTTTATAATGAAGTGCAAAATATAAAAATAAAATTATTAAACAACAACATCCTTGCGCCATCTATGTGGAAGTAGGTAGAGTAGTATTTACCGACTTTCTTTTCACTTATAGGGATCTGCATTGGCCGTCACCCATTGCATTTAACGGTTACCTTTTTTGCAGCGCGACCTTACTCACTCCAACGTGGCGTAAAGAACTAGTTTTAAGTTTTAAAAATCATCCAAAAGTGTCCCATTTTGTTAAAGTACTAAACATTACACACAAAGTGTCCCGATAAACTAATATTATAAAAAATATAGTCCCAAAACACGATAATTGTTTACAAAAAACATCCATAACTGTTCCATTTTGTTAAATTACCAAAGATTATAACATACATAGTATTCCAAGGGACAAAAATACTAAAAAACCAGGAAATCCCAAAAGTATGAAAATGAATAACTAAAATCATAAACAGTATCCCATTTTTCTCAAATCCTAAAAATTAGATGGAAGTTGATTTTGCTGAAAGATAAACTTTTTAATTTATAATAATTGTAAAAGATCGGAAGTGTTAAATTTTGAACGTAATATGAATTGTCCTGTTTGTTTGTGCAACCCAGTGCAACCCACTGTTTTTTTTTGTATTAAAAATTACTTGTTCTAGATTGTCTTAAGTCGTAGAAGCCTTTTAATTGCCTCTTTAGTGCCTGGGATTAATATTATACTGTTTCACTATTTTTTTTATTTTTTTAGCTCACATTTTCTTTGACGACGCATTCGAAATATCCGATCATAACGACGACGATACCCAGGTAAACCGTTTCGTCAAATTGCTGATAACCACCATCGACGAAGCTGCTTCCGATGTACACCAGACGCACATCCGAGTCAGACCACCAAAAAAGATTCCTACCCCTTACGGAGGTAGACTCATTTGGCAACTACCCGGAAAAACTAAGATGATTGCTCATTTGAAAGACAAAATGAAGATCAGACACAGAAAGAGATGGTCGCAGGTATGTTTAGGCACGCAACAAATGTCCACGTTTGATTCAAACATTTTTAGGTTATGTACATGTACTACCTCCTTGGACATAGACTGATGGAACTGCCAATATCGGTAGATAGGAAAGCTACTATCGCAGAAAATACATACTTGTTAACTTTAGATGGAGATATCGATTTTCAACCATCCGCAGTGTTGCTTCTTATAGATTTGATGAAGAAAAATAAAAATTTAGGTAGGTAACAATCACTCCTATTATTTGTTTTGATTCTTAATAATTTGATATTTCTTTAGGAGCGGCTTGTGGACGTATCCATCCAGTTGGATCAGGTCCGATGGTTTGGTATCAACTGTTTGAATACGCTATTGGGCATTGGTTGCAAAAAGCCACAGAGCACGTCATTGGTTGTGTACTTTGTAGCCCTGGATGTTTCTCCCTCTTCAGAGGAAAAGCCCTCATGGACGACAACGTCATGAAAAAATATACCACCTGGTAAGAACAAAGAGATCTATGCATAACTCTTTCAGATATCTAGATATTTTTATGGCTTTTTACTTTGGTATTCTAATAATTTTGCAAAAGTTAGGCCCAAAATACAAAATATGCAAAATATTTTATTATTCGTAACACAATATAAGAGTAAATTTATTCAAATAAATATAACAATAAAAGAAAAAACTACGTATTAAATAGAATAGTGGAAAACATAACGATTATTTATTTATTCATGACTTTTTGGATTTGGAATATTAAAGAAAAACATTTTACTTAATGATCTTTTCTTCTTATTTACTTTAGTTTCCAATTAGGTACAGGTTTCTTTTCTTACCAACTGATGTTGGTTGAATATTGATCAGTCTCCCAGAAGGATCAATTTTCAATTTTACATTTACATTTAATTTGGAAGGATTAGACTCTACGAAGAGATGAAGTTTTCTTAAATCATCCTGAAATAATGCAAATTCTGTGCTACACTCTTCAATGGTTTCATCGGAATGATGAAATTGGCTACAAATTGTCAGTTTGTAAAAGATAATCTAGTTCACACCTTGTTGGCTATTCAAAATCATGATTATGGCAGAATAATGATTGTAACATCTCACACAGTCGTTACATAATCCAATATAATCTATTTTCCTCTATAAAAAAGGATCTATGGCAGTTCAAATAGTTGGTTTGTCATATAAAACGTCTAAAAACGATTATTACAACAATTCGTTGACCTCTAGTTAAAAATAGATAAGATGAACAAACAGCAGCTTAACAAAATTTAGTTATTGAAATTTTAAGACATTTCGGAGTAAGAACTGAAAGCAATCTTATAGATCTCGAGCTTTTGTCGAGAGAAACCAGCAGAAAAAACCACTTCGGCATTACCAATGTAAATTATTTTGATTTTTATAATTTACTTACTCAAAATGAAGAGTTACATATGTTAATAACCAAAATGCATAAAAAATTGATAATTTTACAAGCGTGTAGACTAACTTGAACATATTTCTCGGTAACTTGCTTCAGAATTGAAGAAATGTACAAAAACGAATTTTAATTGTAGTTATTACTACGGATCTATCAAAATTATTCCCAAACGCCAAATTGGCAAGCTCAATGAGATTAGGAAATCTCAGATTTGGTGTAGCTTGCAAAATTAGCACTAGTCCTCTATACTGCACAAAGATGTTTGCAGAATTTTCCCCCCCGCTCCAGCTAGACAATTGGAATATCAACTGTATATAAAAGATTGCCGTTTTCTGAATATTCGACTGTAAAAATTGTATATGTCCTTTTTTCCACAGCTAAAAAACAAATGCTATTACAACATTTTTTAAATCAATTTTCAAGTCACATCAATTCCATTTACAATTGAAATAATTTTGTGTTATAAAATTCTTCCAAAGAAGTTTAAATAAAGTCGCCCAAAGATAACACGTTAAAAGCTTTGAAACTCTTCAAAACTTGATCTTTAAATCTTATCACAAGCCTTAGTAGCGAGCTGGACTTGCCGCAGGACATTTGGGAAGACTTGAAACCGAAAATGATCTTTTGGCCATACCAATCGATGATTAAGCCCATGGTCGCCTATGCTTTATTAGTGTGGTGGCCAAAAATTGAGCATTCAACGGCATGTACTAAGTTGAAGAAAGTCCAACGGTTGGCTTTTCTGGGAATTACAGGGGCAATGCCAACGTGCCCCACAGCAGCGATGCTAGGTCTACCTCCGCTGCTATATTGCATTATGAGAGTACCGGTACCGGTACCTTACGACAAAAACTTAAAACCTGGTGATTTGGTTGGTTATCTAAGGATCCTGGAAAATATTCCACTAGCATTCTTAAACCAACCATTAGACACCATGCCACTTAAGTTTGATTTTGAGCTGGAAGAGGGCTCACACGATTATTTTTTTAATTCACAGTCAATTTGGGTCCCAGCTATAAGAACTCAATGTTCTTCGATAATTAGTTTCAATATATTATTGGAATTGTTCCAAAACCATAGCCACACAAATCGTAGGGTGTAAAACGTGCACAGAAGTAGGACATATTTTGGAAATACTTTTTTCAGTCCATCATAAAAATAGCTGGTCATACCATTTCATAAAAACCTTCTTTTCCAGTTAAGTATTTTCTTGCCAAAACACAGTTTGTGTACTTCTTCTGCTTGATTCACGTATTATAGAACAAAGTGGTTCCCCAAGAATTTTGGAAACATATAACAGAGAAACCTTGATCGCACGAACCACTTGAATCTAGGTACAAAGACGACTTCTCCTGAAAAACCACAGACACGGGCAAAAAGATTTTCATGAACAGCTATGTTCACTCCAATTGCCTTAAAATGTTTCTTTTCTTACAAGAACTATATACGACACTGATTATCTCACTTGCCTTAATTTTCTTTCCAAAAATAAACACTTTTTTACTGAAAGAAACAAACCTAAATAAATTACCTACCTTCAAGTTTCGTACAGATGATATATGGATAGATTTGAATTTAGATTTTAGGTCGTATATAAGTCAGCTAGACTTCTTTGCACGACCTACGAAAATCTTTTGTGTCTGCCTTAATTTACTTTAACACTAGAACTTCTAGGGAAGTTGAGGAGCTTTCTAGAGGGCATAATCCTCATTTGATAAGGAGTCAAAGCAACTCCTTCTAGGAATTTAAGCAGCTCACATTCGCATAATACGTCTTTAGCGCTTTCGCAGAAACGACAGTTCTCACTTTCCGATTTGGCCATTATTTTGAAACGATACCTCAAAGGGCAGTGTCCAGGAGAAGACCTACTGTCAATTTTATATCTTTTTCGCTCATTTCGACAAGGCACTTTGCTCTTTGAGATGATATCTACAAACCTAACCGATTTTCATTTGTATAATTTAATGTTTACTGATATTTGGATCGTTTCTTTTAGCTCTGGCGAAGCGAGACATTACGTCCAATACGATCAAGGAGAAGATCGTTGGCTTTGTACTCTCTTACTCCAAAGAGGCTACCGAGTAGAATACTCAGCGGCTTCGGACGCTTACACTCACGCTCCCGAAGGTTTTAATGAGTTCTTCAATCAACGTCGTCGATGGGTACCATCGACCATCGCCAACATCATGGATCTACTGATGGACGCCAAGAAAACCATAGAAGTCAACGATAATATATCCATGCCGTATATAGGTTACCAGATCTTGCTTATGGGAGGTACTATCTTAGGTCCTGGTACTATATTCCTTATGTTGGTGGGAGCGTTCGTCGCTGCTTTTCAGATAGATAATTGGACTAGCTTTTACTATAATATATGGCCCATTTTGCTCTTCATGTTTGTTTGTTTTACATGCAAATCAAACATACAGGTATGTAAACTAATCAAGTATACCAAGAGATGCAATTATATTTCGAAATTTGTTTTTTGTTACAGTTAATTGTGGCTCAAATCCTTTCGACTGGTTACGCTCTAATCATGATGGCTGTGATAGTAGGTACTGCGCTTCAGTTGCGGGAGGACGGAGTCGGTTCGCCTTCTGCCATTTTCTTAATAGCCATGACGGGATCGTTTATGATAGCCGCTATTCTTCATCCGCAAGAGTTTTGGTGTATCGTACACGGTTTAATTTATTTATTATCAATTCCTTCTATGTACTTACTACTGATTCTATATTCTATCATTAATTTAAATAACGTTTCTTGGGGAACCAGAGAAGTGGCAGTTAAGAAAACCAAAAAAGTAAGTCTCTTTTATTTATTGACGGTACCAATATTGAATAACCGTGTGTTGTAGGAACTTGAAGAAGAAAGGAAGCAAGCAGAGTTGGAAAAGAAAAAGGCCAAACAAAAATCCTTGTTGGGATTCCTTCAAAATGGCGGTGTCAACGATGACGACGAAGGTAGCATAGAAATTTCTTTGGCTGGACTATTTAGATGTATGTTGTGTACTCATAAGAAATCTGGAGACGAAAAAGCTCAACTTATGCACATAGCGGATTCTTTAGACAGTCTAGCTAAGCGATTGGATCATATTGAAAAGTAATAATTACCAATAACCTTATTCTAATCGTTTTTTATCACGTTTTCGTTAAATTTTTAGGGTTGTGGATCCAGCTGGTCATCATTCTAGAAAGAGAAGCATGTCTTCTTCGTCCAGGCACGGAGACCATCTTAAACCGGTAAACGAAGAAGAGGAAGAAACGTCAGACGAATCAGACGATGATACAGCTTCTATTACGCCCAAAAACAAGAGGGACGATCTGTTAAACCCTTACTGGATAGAAGATCCTGATGTATTAAAGGGAGAAGTGGAATATTTAAGTAGCAACGAATTGCAATTCTGGAAAGATCTGTTGGAAAAGTATTTGTATCCAATTGACGAAAACAAGGAAGAAAAGGTATGGTTTTTTTTTTATTAGTAGATTTATATAAACTTCCAGCTGCTTTTGATAAATGGATCTAATGATGGTTCCTAAGAAGTAAATGAACCAACGTAGAGCTGTGTCTAGATCTAGATCGGAACTGTGCTGTTTTTTAATAGTCAATAATGGATTATACGGTATATATCCGCCAAAATAAACAGTACTGAAATTAATAGGGCTCGCAAGTTGCATTTATAATATTTGGTACTTGTCATTAGGAATATACTAGCAACTATCTATTACGTCAAAATTTATTAGACAATTTTATAAAAACTGAATATTCATTTTCTTCTGTTTTGAATATTTGTTGTCAATTTGTATGGATTATTTTATTTAAACTAACTTTTATAAATAAATATTCTTGATCCGTAATTTTTATTAATTTATTTTTTATATAAAAAAAATTTCCGGAAATAGGTAATTTAAGCTCTTGTGATATTATGGGTGTGTTCGGGGAGCACGCTATTTGCGCCATTTGGCGCTATCTAGTACTATTCCCCGTTTGCGTTATGTGGCTTTTGGCGCTACATAGCTCGAAAGCGTGCTCCCCGAACACACCCTATAAATGAAAATTATTTAAAAAGGGTAAAACAAAACTTTGATGCATTTGTTTATCTTTCAGATCTTTATTTTCTTGTGTTCATATTTCTTTATACTTATTAATATAAACCGTTTTGATATAGTTCTTAAGTCAAATTAATAAGAGAAAAGTATTACCAAACAAACAAAATTTATCTTCAGGTTGCTAAATCTATTTTACAGAATCTTTAAATATTACATACTAAACAGGTAATATAGGTACCTACTTTATTAAAACCTTAAAACATAAAGTAGTAAGGAAGGAGTGTGTGCTATACATGTGTTAAAATCCGATTACGGAATTCGGCCATTTTGAATTATCATCATATTGATAAATAAATTAAAACATAAGTGTCAAATATAAATAAAACATCCACATCAAATCAAATCACATCTTCTCACAGTAAAAGTGAAAAATAAAGATACGGAGTATGTGAAAAAGGATATATAGTATACAAGGGAAGAATGAAAAGTTTAGAAATGGTTTTTTTAGTTTTAGGAAGGTTTAAGTGAGTTTTTGACGTTCTCGGAACTGAAATTATCTCCTTGAAAACGTTGCTTTTGTAGAGGTGTTATTGCAGGGATCTTTTTTGGTTTCCTTGATATGTAGCCTTGTCTTTTCAGTGCCATGCGGACAGTTTCTGGACACACATTTATTCTTCTTTGATTTCTAAATCTACTGGCCAGTTTTCGAAACCCTAGGCGCGGATTTTGTCGTCCTAAATTCACTAAAGCGTTTAAATTGTTTCCGCGAATCTTACGCGGTATTCCCGAAACTGATCTATGTCTTATATCTGTACCAGTTTTTATCCTCTTAATTATCTCATACACTGCACTTTTCCGAGTTCAGTCAATTGCACTAGTTTTTTAATGTTTCTAACACCCTTTCTATACAAATATTCCACCATTTTTCTTTTTTCTACTTGCGACATTATTTTACAAAACTCACGTCTGTTTACAATCAACAATATTTGATTGATACTGTTGTCATGCGATTTTATCCATAGCCTACTATCGGCACAATCTACTTGACGCATTACTTTTGTCTTGGAAAGTTACGAAAAGAAAATATATTAAAATTAGGAAAAATAAAAAATTCCGGATACTTTCTAGACGGATTATATATACCGGGGTGGGCATAAGTCAGTTAACTCTGTCTGACGCGGTTCAAAAATAGTAAGAACGCGGCAACGGTACTTTCGTACCGAATTGGGGCGATGAAGAAGGAGTGTGGCGCTTGTCGTTAGTTCCAGATTGTCGGTCACCGAGTTCACGTCGCCATAGCAGCCCAAGCCCATGTAAAGTACACTACAGAAGAACGAGTCTGTCTGTTGACTTCGTACCTACGTTATCATGCAGATTATCAGACAGTATTCAACGAATTCACTACTAAGTATCCAAATAGGCCTGTTCCTACAAGGCAGATGGTTTACAAGTTGCATAAGAAGTTCCAACAAAGTGGGTCGGTATTAGACGCACCGCGTAGTGGTCGCCCTTCTGTGGTAGTGACAGATGAAAATATGGAACTCGTTGCGGAAACATTTATTGAGACGCCCAAGCAATCCACAGTTCGGGCATCGCTTCAATTAGGTATATCTCGCCGAAGTGTAAGTCGCATGTTAAAGAAATTAAATTATCATTGTTATCGTCCACGTGTGATACATGCGATAACGGAAGACGACTCTGATCGTAGATTGGAATTTTGCGAGTGGTATACTGGTTGCGCAGATGACGACGCACAATTTTATAAGCAAATTCTTTGGAGTGATGAGGCGCAGTTCAAACTAAACGGACGGATTAATAGACACAATTGTGTTTACTGGGCAGATGAAAACCCTCACGAAACCATTGCTCATGAGTTACATCTTCCTGGAGTAACAGTGTGGGCTGGACTTCATGCCGGTGCCCTAGTTGGTCCGTATTTTTTTAAAGGCATCGTAAATGCAGAAAATTATCTTGAACTGCTTATTGATTTAAAGGGTATTTTGTAAAATAACCCAGAGTTTTCAGATATTCGCTATTTTCAACAAGACGGCGCTCCTTCGCACTTCGGAATACCTGAATGCCGAGTTTGACATATTTGACATATGGAGAGGAAGAAGAGGAAGTATTGAGTGGCCAGCACGGTCATCCGACATAACGCCATGCGATTTTGCTCTGTGGGGAGTACTCAAAAATAAAGTGTTCGCCACCCCATTACGTGATATTGAACATTTGAAAACAAGAATTCAAGAGGAATTCGATGCACTCCGCAACAACCCAGAATTCTTTGATAAAACCTGCAACAGCGTATATAAGCAGTGTCATAGGTGCATTGAGGAAAGTGGTCTGCAGTTTGAACACAAACAGTAACTTTAAAACCATAATCAGTTTAATAATTAATCAAATCAATAAATTAGTTTTCTGTTTAGTTTTTTTTTATTTGGTATGCCAATTGGTTAACTGACTTATGTCCGTCCCTGTATTTCAAACTTAATATATCTGACATATGTCATTTTAGTAAGTACCAACATAATTTAATGGACACAAAAAGTACCTACTGATTGTTGAATAATTTTATTTAAAAAACATAAATAAATGCGAATTAAAAAAATATTGTTTAAAACTTTTGCTAAAATAACTCACTCGTGTTACAAAGTGAGCCATTTTGTCAATCGTTTTACAAATAACTATTCTGTTGATGCCACTTTAAAAAAAATATCTAGTAGCCATCTTGGATAACCATTCGAGCGATACTTATTCCTTACTACTTACTTTATGTTTTAAATTTAATACAGACTGTGAAAGTTGTGGATTTACTTAATTTAATTTGTTAAATAAATGAATTAAAATGTATTTATTAGCATTTACATTTAAATAATGTTTATTTCTAAATAGAAAACATGCATCTCATTTTATAAAATTTGTACGCCAATGGTTTTGTTTGCTTAAACTAATCTTATGATTATTAAGCGTTTATTATCAACAAAACCATGTTTAGCAAGAAATAAACAATTTATTTTTTATCATTAAATTGACTTTAGAACGATTTTACATGTTTTTTTGCAAAACTTATAGGCACGTATAGCAGCCGATCTGAAGGAGTTAAGGGATCAATCAGTATTCGCTTTCTTTATGATGAACGCCCTATTCGTATTAATTGTATTTTTGCTGACATTGAAAAAAGACTATCTGCACATCAAGTGGCCATTCGGAGTACGCACCAACATAACCTACGACGAAACAACGCAAGAGGTAAACATAACGGGAACCATGGTGTCTTTATTGGTAGTCAACGAACTGTATTTACATATGAATATATGTTATTTCTTTGTATTCTATTCTATTAGACAATAACCGACAAGGAACCATGTAACCCGCCTTACTACCTTATCTAATACCCGCTGATTTTTTTACAGGAAAGGATAGCGAAAGACTTGATCGAACTTCGCAACAAGTCGGTATTTGCTTTTATCATGTTTAACGCTTTGTTCGTATTAGGAGTGTTTCTACTCCAACTGAATAAGGATCAAATTCACGTTAAATGGCCTTTAGGCGTTCGAACTAATATAACGTTTGTCGAGGAAACCTCTGAGGTATTTAAACGGTCTTTAAATGTGTCAGCCTTGTGCTCGGTACTGGAATGGAAACTACTAATGAGTCTCTTTGTCGACTTAACAACCTACCGTTTTATTTTCTATGTTTATAAAATGCTTCTACTCTCAAACAATTTATTTTTTATCTTTTACTGTGTTTTTACTGATCCAGGACTCTTTTAACTGGTCCTGGTCCTGGTGTAGTCAAATCGGTACTATACAGACCACCAGATAGTATTTAAATACCGTGGGTAACCTTTGAAGCTATACAAAAAAATGGAATAGATATTTACGTTACTAAACCGTTTTACACCTTTACAGTATGAGTGAGATGTTTACCCGGAATTCGAAACGAGTGCTGTAAAAGTTTACGGGAACGAGTGCCGTAAAACATTTTATACTGTACCCTAAAACACGAAAGAACAGTGAAAATATAAAATATTAATATATTTATCGGCGTTGACTATTTTTGAAATTTGCATTCAATACCAAGATATCAGGCCTGTAGTTACATTTGTAATATGATATTGTCAGTGATTGTCATTATCCGATTTTCACGAAATGGCTCAAGATCATTCCTAGGAACGAATATATAACCGTTATTATCAATATATGCAATAAGTAAGTTGTGTTTATTGTTTTGCTGTTGAATTTCAATAAATGTCAAATACATAAAGGTACGTTTTAGAGTACAGTATAAAATAAAAACTTTTTACTGATCTTCAAGCAAATCTTTTAATCAAAATGAAATGTCATGTAAGAGTTATTGGACCAACATGCTGATTACTAACATATTAAAGTTTTGAGAAGCGATGCTTTTGTTACAATAAATAGATTTTACATTAGTTTTTTTTACTTAAAATCTATGAAACTAGTGCAATCTCAAAAATGTTGACCAAAAAATTTTAGTAACCTAAGAGAGTAAAGACTGTACGCTATAATAAGATAATAAAGACTGAAAACTGGAAATAGCTGGAAAAAGTTCGAATATTTAGTAAGGGATAATGTTAATAAATTGATTTTTAAAATTATATGGATCAAGGGATCAGCAGCTTCTATACAATAAGCTCACAATTACGTGGGTACCCAATCAAAGTGAACACAAAGAACCCTTCTGTGAGTTAAAAGAATCAACCATTAAGTTGCACATAAATAAATTGGCAATAAAGTCTCAGTAATGGTGAACAAGGTTCCCAGGAGACAAGCGAAGGAATTCACAACAGCTCCGACGTCAAAAGTAACAGAGTATCTGACACAATACAAGAAAACTCGTAGCACAACAGGCTCAACAAGCATGTGTATGAGCTAAAAGTGCAGATTCTGTCAGGAAGAAGAGGAAACCTTTAAACATTCTTTGTGTACAGCTTAATGAATCTCTTAGAAACGACCAGACTGCACTAGGACTGGACTGTGGAGTAAAAGGACTACCACAATAGATCTGAAAAGGTCCAGGCGTTAGTAACAAGGTTACATAATATAAGTGTATCCATAAATCTCAAATTTAAGTTATGATGACCTGTCCGGAATCTAATTTTATTTGGTAGATGAAGAGGAGCGTGATATATAATAATCTGGTTACTTTCTGTCTGCTACAATAATTTAAGACCCGCTGAACTCTTTAAATAAACCATTGGTGCAATTAGACTAAGGCATTATAGATTATATAATATATTAAGTTAAGATTAGGAAATTCTCTTCTCATACTACAGGAAAAACAATATTTTTGGCTGAATAAAAAAGTTAATCATTTATTATATGCTATTAATGGCAGTTTAACAATACAACTCTCTTTTAATAGTTTGATTTATAAGATTAAAATATTTCGAACCTAGTCTTACATTTCTGATCCTAGGTGAAACCTATAAATAAAATGAAATCAGTATAACATAGACCAGCAAGTAAGTGTTGAAGATCCGCCGAATATTTGATATCAATAAATCCTCTTTTGATATTCATGCCACAACCAAAATGAACATAGAAACTTGTGGTAAAAAAAATCAAAAAATATTGTTGTAAATGAATGACCCAAGAACACCTACAGCAATCTAAGAAATTATAAACAATAAAAAATGTAATAAGAAATAATTGCTTTCAGTGTTCACTAATAATGGCAATAGAAATTGATTAATAACACACAAACTCTTGAATGAAAATGTACTAAAAACAATTACAAACAGGAATGTAAAAGTTGATTATCTAAAGTAAATGTAAGGTGGATGTAAGATAATGTAAGAGGACTAAGAAAAAACTTAAATTACCTTCAATGTAATTTAAAACAAATTAAGGATTTTCAATATCTGCTAACAATTGGAGTAGTCAGGCTTAATATCTGTATTTATGGAAGTGAAAGGGATAAGAATCAACACAAAAACAAAAAAAAGGAAATCCAAATGAAATGGGATATACGAATACAACCAACTGATAAAGTAAACATGAGGTGTTGAAATTAAAGTAAAAGAGCATGGTAAACACATAAATACGGTATGTGCAAAAACAAAAGACACTGAAATCAGGATGCCTGTGAAATATAATCGCGTCATATGAAACAAATGAAAATAGTTGTCATTGTTTATTCTAACAAACTGTAAAAAAGATTCGAAATGGTGCTTACAAAGCAAGAAAAAATATTTATTATTGAGTATTATTTTCGCTCATACGGAAATGGACGATCAAATGGAAAAAAATGCTAATCATGGAAGGCTATTTCAACAGGTGTTAGAATTTAGAATCACCAAATAGAACAGAACATCTCTAAAAATGAAGCGTCTACACGAAGAATGTTTAAGAAGATTGGTGGTTTCCCCTATAAAATACAGATGGGGTAATACTTATTAAGACAAGACAAGAAATCAAGAGTTATTTATTGTTCTTCAGTCTTGGCAATATCATGAACAACCCCTGATTGTTCTAATGTTAGGTTTACAGACGAATGTCATATCCATCTGAACGACCAGACATCATCGAACAGAAACCTCTTCATACTCTTGATGCTTACGTATGGGGTATGCTGAAACAAGCCATTTTTACAGAAAACCCACCGGCAACTATTGATGAACTCCGTGAAAAAAATTTTGACCTTTTTCAGAAGAATGCATAAGCCTATTTTTAATAGCATTCTAAGCAATCTTGTTAAGCGTTATGAGTACTGCTTGGAACGCAATGGATAGCACTGAACACATTTTGTATAAAAGCAAAACTTAAAATTGGCATTATTTGAAATGCTGTTATTTAATTTTTCATGTTTAATAAAGCTTTTGTTTTTTAATGTGTTTTGGTGCGTTAAAAGGGTAACAGAAGAAATATTTTGAACACACCGATGCCCAACTAAAAATTGTCAAAAAAATACTATAGCAAAGATAACGCATTTTTCGCTCATAAAGTGATTAATGTGCAATCATTCAATTTAAAAAAATAATCTGTTTGAGAACCGAAGCATTTCAATAATAACACACACTAGACACTTGTGATTAATACACTGTTTCATATATTTTCGGAACTATTTATACATTACCTATGGTGTATATCAGTCACGTTACCGAGAAAAATGTAAACATTTTCACATCACACGTTCACATTATTTGTATCACGAATGAAATCAAAAACGTTTTCACTAAAAATTGGAGAGGAGATCCTAAAGCACCATGTACAATATCACCGTTGTGAAGGCAAATCTAATTAATTAACGAACAAATATTGGAAAATCCGACATTTTTTCTTCTAACGCACTTTTCATTATGCATTTTACTAACATACTACTTACACAATCCATCCACATCCATCTTTCCATCTCATTTACCTCATTGATTAACTAAATATACCAGCAACTTTTTTAAGATACCATTAATATTAAAAACTTAATAACGAGTATTAGGTAAAGTCACAAATTTGTGGATGTATCGCTGTCACTTTGAAGGGTAAGAATTTATATTTGTCCAAATAACAAGGTAATTGATTATTTGGACCCAGCGGAATAATAAATCTCCGAAACCAAAACAACTCATGTTTTTCAACAACTTTCTTACTACTTCTTATAGGTCCGGTTGCATAAACGTTTGTTAAAGCTCTGTTGGCCATCAATCTGTTATCTTTTGACAAGTGTATGTTCAACGATAGTGCGTGCGCCGGCATTTTAAATTTATTGATTTTTAGATGAAGTTGACGGTGCGGTGTTGTCAACTTAAATATTTTTTCCCTTAAACGGAATAGTTAGATTTTAGTTTATTTAATTTGTTTATACAGTCGACAGAAGCAAACATGGTCCGCGGAAAATATGCCAACTAATTTCAAGGTTATCACAATCAGCCAATCACGAGCCAATGTTAACGATAATATCAATTTTAGTGGCTGCATAAGTGAGATGAAAATACAACTACAGCGACAAGGACACGCCCACCCAGGGTTCATGTTTGCTTCTGTCAACTGTAAAAAAAACGAACCATAATATTTATAAATTAATGTACTTTTACTGCCAAAATCTATAAATAATAAATGATTCTCTTGTTTTGATGGTAATCTGTGATTTTAATTTTTTAATATGGTTTCAAATGAATAAAAAATATAAACTAATAGAATATATACATGGGGAATTAAAAAGTAGTATTAAAAATTTTGTAGTTTTGATAAACTAACTTACTCATAAAATCAAAACGAATAAACCATTAAAATAATTAAAATTATCTCTTTATAAGTCATTATGTCATGGATCTAGTTAATTCAGCAACAAAACATAAGTAACGAAGTCCGTTTAAGTTTCAAACATATACAGTTTACGTCTTTCCAAAGTCTAGTCTACTCATTCACTCTAAGAAATGTGACAACGTAGCCTAAGAATCAAATTTTACCTCTCTCGCGTGGACTAATAAAATTATTCTTATAGGCGCGTGCGCATCAGGGGGATGTAACCTTTACCAATTTAACATAGATTTAACACGTTGTTTAGTAACAGAGGTTTGACAAGCGTTTATGCAACCGGCCCATAATGTTTATTCCCTTGAAGAGATTGAGATCTTTGATTCCATAAGAAAGCTTTAAACGACATTTTCTAGCGATCTAGCTATAAAGAAATTCAGTCTACAAGTAATTCAAAAATATCGTGTGAGAACTTGTAATTAAAATATAAAGGATAGAAGGACCGATAATGACACAAATCACATTTGTGACAATATAATTTAGTGATATCTACATACCAAAAGTAGGAAGGGTAAGCGACCAGAGGCCTAATTCATACATATCAATAAGCCTCCCTTCTTTCCTGGTTACAACACTGGAAATATTCGTAGGCAGGTACATTAGGGACGAAGTGTTGAAGGCAAATCTCCTCACCTATTTCTAGGGAAGTTCGCATCTGCGTTTCAAGCAGAAATTGCTGCTATACAATGTTGCATTGCGATACAGGTCAACTCAAAGCTTGTATGGGGAGCTGTGTCTGCGCTCAATCAGGTGGGAAGCTGCAATAGGCTAACACTTGTTTGAATACCGGGGCACAAGTGAATTAGGGGTCATGAGAAGGGTGATAAGATCGCACATACAGTTAAAAAAGCAGCCATCAGCGAATGGGTGCAAAGAAAGTCGCTTGAATGGTGGAAAGGTGTACCTAGACAGAGGTAGGCCTGTATCCATCTGTATCTGTAATTCTTTAAGGCCAATAAGTATACCTGTGACTAAATGCTGGTCCTTTCTTGGCTGCTCTGCCATTCGGATACTTCAGAAGCTCCTTGGATAGTCTGTAAACTTTTTCTTCGTCCCATCTTCCCTTGAATTTGTCAAGGGAGCGTTCCTTTTACTAGGCCAACCACCGCTAATGCCGGCAAGCTGACAGGACTGCCAGTTCCCCCCAATATCCTTTGGGAGGCAGCTTTCCTAGCCAAAGAGGTAGGCCTGTTAACCAGACAGTATGGACTCCATAGGTACATTAGTCTTATGGGCCACAGCCTATGCAGGTTCTGTTAGGAAGAATAGGAAAACGCAACTCACCTCCTTTGCCACTGTGAAGGCTTTCAAGAGTGCGTTATCTAGAACTTGGAAAGAAAAAAAATTTGAAGTAGTACCTAGGCTATATAAAATTGCAACTATTAAGGCTAAGCCTAAGAATCAAATTTTACTTCTCTCGTCTATTAAATTATTCGTGTAGGCGCGTGCGCATCAGAACGGCAGTGCTTTAAAATGTAAAGGGCAGTGCAATAGATTTGCAAAGGTCGCCGTACATCAGGCTGTCAAGCCACCAAAATCTGTATAATATAGTGAGCCTAGAGAACATTATTACCCTTCCACTCATCCAGTTTTCTAGTGTAACTAAACAAGATGCGAGGTCAAAAACTTATATCGTCTTTCTCAAGCTGCATGTTATTAAAATCTTTAGACGCAAATCTCGATTGGGCGCAGCCTTAGGAATCAGGAACTAGACTAGAATTTTAAACATTTTTGAATGTCAAAATTCATCCTTACCTTTAATTTCTTAATGACCAATTAACATATGTAAGGTAAAAGAAATGAGAGGAATACACAATAAAATACTTATTCTGTCCGTAGACTTAAATCATTCTTAGTTTGGCTTCAGAACTGCTTTTGGAAAACGTGAAGCTCCATTCGGTATAAACCTATTCGTACAAACAGACCGAGAACAATGGAAAGATGTATTTTCTTATTTCATCGATTATGGAAAAGCTTTTGATCGAATTCAGCGTCAAAATCTGGTAGAAATACTATTCAAACTAAATTTCAATGAAAATTATAACTAAATTAAAAGCATGTATTATAAGCAAAAGGCAAGTCCGAAAAACTGGACAGGGCCCTTAAAAAAAAGAGGAAGAAGTATGTAATCAAAATCTCCAACGTCATTGCACCTATTTAATGAACAATTCCATTTATTTCCTTTTTTTTCAATTATCTTTTTAGAATTAACAATTTGAATGAAATAAGTACTTCTTTCTGCTTTGTGGGAAGTACCAACTACTGATCATGTAATTGCTTTTTCGTCTTAAACTGTCCTCATTTTTTGCATTTTTTTTTCGTATTATATTCTTGCTTGTTCATGTTCATGTCTAATATTTTCATAAATCTCCATCAGATTTCATTTAATTGTCATTTCCATTTTATCACTATCATTGCCTTAAAACTAAAAACAAAAAAATCGTAAATGAGGAGTCATAAACTGAGTAAAATGTTTCAAGTCATGAGGTATAAAAGACAACCCAAACTATTCCTGTTCTCCTTTCATTTGTATCTTTCTAATGTGAATAATATTATTAAATTACTAAAATTATTTATTCGTATGAAAACAATCACACAATACATGCATCATGAATGTAACTAAAGTAACCAAACAAAAAAATTGTTTCAAATTTCTTGGATAACGTGGTATTTAGAGTTGTCCTAGACATTGGTCAACGATCTATAGTTTTAATTGAATGAACTGCATGTATTGATGTGACGGTTTACCCTGTATTGTGCATGTTAGATGTTATATATTTCGAATATTTCCAGAACTGGAATAAATTATTTATAATGAAAAAGTAGGAATGTTTTAGTGTTGAGTATCAACTTCATATAATCAACGTATAATTTTTTGTAACTAATTACCACAAACAACAAAGTTTTTATCTCCAAGAAAACAATAATCAAAATGAATGAGTAGTTACTCCAGGTCAATCACGTCGAAACATATTCGTGTGCTCTTTTTTCCATAGGTCATCACAAGTATTGGTTTTGATGCGTCACCGTTTTACAAAGCATCCATTCTTAATCGTATGACTGACTATGCATCTTTACCATATGAAGGAACTTAATGAATGTTTTTATGAGATATTAAACAGTCATCTTACACATTATGTAAGCACTACTTTGAACAATACTCCTTCAAAAGATACAATTTAGTTTCCCAAAATTATTTTAAAACGTTCAATTATTTTCCATATTTTGGATTCTTTTTTTGGCGCCTAAACTATTGTTCTTTGAGAACAACCCGTTTTTCATTTATACAAAAATTTTTAAACACCAATTATATCACATTTTATATTTCTTAATTCCATTTTTAGGAATTTTATTCTCCAATTGACCACAAATCTGTGGTCAATTTATTAGTTTAACATTTCAATTTTCTCACATTCACATTAATCATATTGGTTTGTTGAATTTCCATTTTACTTATGATATAGACAATTAACTGTTTCCTGATGGCAATGTTTCAAGTAATATTTTTATTGACTATCTTTGATTTTGATATCTTTAAACTTATTAAGAATAATAAAAAACTCTTCGTTTTAACACAACTTCCAATATTTATTTAAAAAATTGCTTTTTTAACTTTAATGACAGCCGTTTCGCTAGACTTAGCATCATCAGATTGACATATTGAAGTTACATTTTGTTTGTTTGTAGCTGGTACCTGATGTTTATTAGGTAGTTATAAGGCTAGACCAAGTATGGAAGTAATAAGACATAACAACAATATTAAAACCTAGATGTTATGAGCCCTAAGGGATTATCCTGGATGTACTTTCCTCTAAGATCAGTATAACTGTGCAATGATATAGAAAAACCAGGAAAAAACTATATCATGCTGATCTTTACAATAACTTTATATATTTGTGTTACAATTACGTCTTATCTATGTATAAAATGAAGACTCAATCAAAGCAAACACTTTAAAAGTGGAGAACCCAGATTTATTTGTTCATTAACAACTTTAAATTGTGGATCTGCTAGATGTCTTTTTATTTCTTGAAATAAAAAGTTATTGTTATATCTTATTACTTCCATACTTGGTCTAGCCTTATAACTACCTAATAAACATCAGGTACCTAGCTACAAACAAACAAAATGTAACTTCAATATTTCAATCTGATGATGCTAAGTCTAGCGAAACGGCTGTCATTAAAGTTAAAAAAGCAATTTTTTAAATAAATATTGGAATTTGTGTTAAATTCTTAATAAGATGGACTTCCAAAAAATAAGGGTTAGTACAATCAATTTAATCTTTAAACTATTTTAATTGTTTGCTTATTTCTTGAGTTATTAATTAACTTTATAATATTGACTTAATAAATTACTTCCTTTTCTAAATTTCATTTGTTCTAACATTGTTTTGATATTATTGCTTTCTTTATTGAAAATTCTAACTTAAAAATATATGGTGAAATTTCTTGATCACTTTATTTTACTGTCACTTTTCATGATTGTCTTCCTTTTCTATTCCATTGTATATTTACAGCCTGATGATGGCCTTAAGTATTTTTGAATTAAACATTTGTGTGGTCGACTTTATGTTTCTTTTGAATCTTTTTTTGTCTTCCTACAAGATAAAAAATAAGCTCTTTCTTCACAAACCCCTTATTACTTGCTATATTTATGTAACGCCAATCTTTTCTGGTTATAGCTTGTGCATTTATATATTTTCATTTTGCTATACTTGGTTTGCTTGCATATTTTCTCTATTTATTTATTTATATATATGGAACAGATTGCTACCTAAAAGTAGTACCTACAGGTTAAACCTTACATTAACTAAATATCAGAGTACTATAAACTACATTTAGATTTTCCATTATAAAGTTTGGTTATTTTTAAGAATTTGATTATTTAAACACTTTGTTAATCTCTAATTATTTATAAACAGAAACAAATGGTATTTCAATGAGAAATTTTCAATTCATTGCAGGGCTGAAATAATGACTAATCTCAACACTACAATACTTTCTTTAAAAATGAATTAAAAAATTTAATATCATTATTTGTTCTGGAAATAATTACATAATTAAAGAAAGCTTAATTTTAAAAACAATTTAACAAAAAAGTTGTAATTTTGTAGGTCCACATCACCAAGGAATATCTTCAATTAGAACCCATCGGTTTGGTATTCGTATTCTTCTTCGCTTTAATTTTGGGTATCCAATTCGTTGCTATGTTGTTCCATAGATTCGGAACATTAGCCCACATATTAGCGTCTACCGAACTTAACTGGTCCTGCACCAAAAAGGTAAGTCTATAGAGATACCAGAATAGTATTTATCGTATAATCATGATTCTTGTTTAGAAGGAAGAAATGTCTCCCAACGCACTGCTGGACAAACAAGCTGTAGAGATAGTAAAACAGCTGCAGCGATTGCAAGGTATTGACGGTGATTATGATAACGATTCCGGTTCTGGACCGGATAGAATCGGTAGAAGAAAAACTATCCATAACCTCGAAAAGGCAGCTCAAAAGAAACGGCAAATAGGAACGTTGGATGTTGCTTTCAAGAAGAGGTTTGCTAAACTCAACGCCAACCCCGACGGAGGTTAGTAACGATTAATAAACTCAAAGTATGGAATTTTAAAATTGTATGTTTAGGTACTCCAGTTCTAAGTCGTCGAATGACAATGCGAAGAGAAACCATGAAAGCTCTGGAAGTAAGGGTGAACTCTGTAATGGCCGAACGTAGAAAATCCCAGATGCAAACGTTGGGCGCCAAAAACGAGTTCAATGGTACCAACAATAATAGAACACACCGAAGTAGTGTAGCTAGTAGTATTCCAGTTAAAGAAATCTTCGAAAACGGCCACGTCAATCAAGCATTCGAAGAAGAAGTTTATGGAAGTAGAAATTCCTTACCCATGCATACCAGGGGAAATACTGTCAATTGGATGGGAAGTAATAGCCGAATTTAATTAACGCAACGAAACAAGAGACTAAGAAATTTATTAATTATAAAAAATGTCAAATATGGATTATGACTGAAAACTTTTGTTAATATTTGCTAGGTCATACGTCATTTATACGTCACTTTAAAAAGTAGAAAATATTCGATGTCTAACCGTAAACAACGAATTTTATGTAACACTGGTATTTGAAATGTTAGTCACAACGATTATTTCTACTGTGATATTGATCATTATAAAAGGTGTAAATCATTCAACATAAAATTATGTTATACACAATTAATTACAACATTGTTCTTCTTATTTATCTATTGTTTTCGTGATCTATTTAAATTATTTTCCTACTGCACTTGTTAAAATGAAAATACTAGTCTGTAAAAACATTAATAATCGAATTATTATATGATTAATATCAAAATTATTATTACTATTTACTTATTTACGAATAAAGAACAACCAATGTTATTTTCAACCATCCACATTTTCATGCAAGTTTGATGGCTTGCTGATACTAAATCGCTCCTTAATTTATTATTGCGAAATATTTTTGCGATTTCTTTCTGAATTTAAAATACTCAAGTCTAAAATCTGACGCCACGATATTAATTCCTTTTGTAAATAATCAATTTTTGTATATATACACCTTTAATTTAAAATTATCTCGTAAGTAATATTTTTTAAATAAGACTTGCTAGCTCAACTTTTTTAGACATAATTTAGAATATACATTTTTTTATTGTAAGTCATATTTATATATTTTTGTATTAATGTGATACATATGCAATATATAAGTTGTATGTACTATGTAGTTTTATTTGTTTTCAAAATATTTTTCACTATATAAATAGTATATAAGTATAAATAGTCCAGGCGTGCTGTACAAAAAAAATAAAAAATACGGAATATATGAGACCTGGAATGTAACAGTTGGAGGTGGTAAAGGGGCTTTATAACACATGATAACACTATATAATACATTAACTATTTCAATTATGATCATAAACTTTTTGGGGGTGAAAAGGGGATAAAAAACTGAAGTATTGCTGTTTGCGGCTAAAATTGACGTCAAAATAAAAAGTGGCCAATAAAAAAGTTGTAGATCATGTAAAAATCTAAAACTTTTCTCTTGGTAATTTTCTCACATAACCTCAATTTTTCGAGGAAAATGGAAAAAAACGATTTTTTGTTTTTAATTTTTAATTTTCCAACGGATTCGTAAATCTTGATGAAACTTGGTGAAAACTTACCTTTTTATGTCCAAAATAACCTCGAATTTTCTCAACCTTGTAACATAATAATTTTCCGAGAAATTTGATTTTTCTGGAAAAATCTCTTTTTTTTCAACTGTAAAGTTTGCTCGGAAAATATTATTGGAAAAGATTTTCCTGGGGCTCATTTTTTTCGTTTTTACGTCTACTTTCACATGAAACAAAAAAAAATACACCTCTCATTTAAAAATGTGCTCAAAAATGAAAAAAGGAAAAAATGAATTTTGCAAGAACTAAATTTGCAATAATTGTTAAATTTTTGTTATAAAATATTAAAAAACGCAAAAACCGACTCTTGCATTGCATTCTACGGGAAAAATTACAAAAGAAAATGTATTTAGTCGGATTTTTAGTTCATTGGCAATATTATTATAAACACTCAAGTCTATTAATGAAGTTAATAATCCGAGCGGGGATTTCATGGTTTTCACTATTGTTGTATGCTGATTTGTTTATATTATAAGGTTTGTCATGAGATAAATCGATTTGTTGATAATTACAAGGCCCAAATACCCTTCCATCAGAACCCTATAGCCCAATTTTCATCAAAATTTCAATTTTCTTTGACTTTTTGGAATAATTTGTTTATTTTTAATATAATAATCGTTCGGTTTTAAGTAATTCGTAATTGTAATTAAAAAATATAAAAAAATATAAAAAAGAGATTTTTCCAGAAAAATCAAATTTCTCGGAAAATTATTATGTTACAAGGTTGAGAAAATTCGAGGTTATTTTGGACATAAAAAGGTAAGTTTTCACCAAGTTTCATCAAGATTTACGAATCCGTTGGAAAATTAAAAATTAAAAACAAAAAATCGTTATTTTTCCATTTTCCTCGAAAAATTGAGGTTATGTGAGAAAATTACCAAGAAAAAAGTTTTAGATTTTTACATGATCTACAACTTTTCTATTGGACACTTTTTATTTTGACGTCAATTTTAGCCGCAAACAGCAATACTTCAGTTTTTTATCCCCTTTTCACCCTTTTTCACCCCCAAAAAGTTTATGATCATAATTGAAATAGTTAATGTATTTTTTTTCATGTGTTATAAGCCCCTTTACCACCTCCAACTGTTACATTCCAGGTATCAGAATTTCCGTCTAAAAGTACAGCACGCCTGGACTAAAATAGTTATGTACCAAACAGAATATTTTTGGGATGATTTGAACACAGAAAAGATCAATTTCTTCCAGGTCTCTCTATTTATAGGATTATTTTGTTTGCCATCTTAGGTGCTTCTCTGTTATGCCTCTACATAATTATTCTACATGGCACAACCTCATTTTAACCCTAGCACTGTTGTTTGTTTGCCTCCTTATATATCTTATCTTTTATTTCATCACTAGTTCTTATCAATATATCATCAATTTGTCTTCTTTCATAATTATTTTTATGAAAACTTTTTTCTCGACTGTCTACATATTTTTTGTTAAATTTGCACTTTAGATCTCAATAGTGCTTGAGGCAGTCTTGTATCTTAAAATATACAATATTCAGGATTTGTTGGATTTCTTGATTCTGGTCTACCTTTTAGTAGCATAAATTTGATTTGGGCTTTATTATAAAAAGTTTTCCTTTTAACAATGTTTCTTTTTATCACTGCCTCTTTTAATTTTATTCTTGACAGAATTAAAATGTCTGCATGTACCATTAACTGGTAAATTAAATCCTACTTTCTCTAATAGCTATATTAAATAAGGTAGAGAAACTAAACTTGCTTGCATAGAAATCGGCCCACTGTAAACTTTTGACTTTAACTATATATTTTTTTAAAAGTATTGATCAGATCAAAAAAATATAAATGCTGTTTGAAGAAAATAATAAATTTGTCAAATAAGTTTAAAATCATTCATTTTTTTTTCATAATCTCAATAGTGTTCAAGTGTGTTAGTTTAATGCATACTACACCACAAAAAGCAGTTCAAGTTATTGCTTTAATCGAAAATGGATTTGGTCAGCGAGCTGTTGCTAGACAAATGCATATGACACACGCAGCGGTTCAAAGAGTGTGCCAACGTTATGAGGAGACTCGATCCTTTCATAGGCGATCTGGAACAGACAGAAGGCGATTTACAACTGCTCGTGATGACCGCTTTATTGTGTCAACAACATTAAGAAATCAGCACCTTAATGCCGTTCAAGTGCAATGACAGCTCCGTGAGGTGCGAGGAGTGGCTATCAGTCAGTGGACAGTAAGACGAAGACTGTAGGAAAATAAGCTGACCCCTAAAACACCTGCGTTTGCTCCAAAACTTACTCCAGCTCATCGGCAAGCACGCCTGCGTTTTGCACGGGATCTCATCTGAATTGGACGTTGCAACAATGGGGATCTGTTCTATTCTCAGATGAGACCAGAATATGCCTCCATGGTAGCGACCGAAGAAGGAAAGTGTACCGAAGACCTGGAGAGCGATTTTCAGATTTCTGCTTTGAAGAGCGGAGTGCTTATGGAAGTGGTTCTTGCATGATCTGGGGTGCGATTTCTATATAGGAGCACGAACCGACCTTGAGTTAATTCGTAGGGGCGACCGTGTCCACGGAAGAGGAGGTTTAACGGCTGCCAGATATATCGAGGAGATTTTAGCAATGCATGTGGTACCTTACGTCGACTACATTGGAGACGGATTTACCTTTATGCATGACAACGCAAGACCACACACCGCAAGAATCGTGCTAGATTATATTGCAGAGGTGGGTTTGCAGGTTATGGAGCAGCATACAGTCCTTACCTAAAACCGATCGAACATTTATGGGATGAGCTAAAACGAAGAATTCGAGCTAGACTTCATACCCCAAACTCGATCCCAGAGCTTATTGTTGCTGTAGAAGAAGAGTGGCTTAACATCCCACAAGAATCAATAGCAAACTTGATTAGATCAATGCCTAATCGTATGAGAGATGTTATTAGGGCAAGAGGAGGTCATACACATTATTAAAAAATTGAGTGTTAACTTTTAAATTGTCAACAACCTTATTTATGTTAATAATAAAAAAGCTTAATTTGCTTAATGCATTAATTTCACTGTGTTAAACATAGGAAGTCGAAATAAGTTTTCATAAATTTATACTCACATTAAAGCAAATTGAATTGTCTTTCAAACAGCATATTTCTTTTTGTTAACTGATGAATAATTTAAAAAAAATATATAGTTAAAGTCAAAAGTTTACAGTGGGCCGATTTCTATGCACGCAAGTGTAGATGTTCCCATGTTTATCCCTTTGTGATTTTAAAGTTTCTGATGTTTGTCTTAAATAAGTACCCACTTTATAATTTGTATCAGCGGGTGTTATTTTTACTATTGGTCGTTTCAGTTCTAACCAATTTAGAAAATATTCTATATCTTTTATAATCTACATATATTATACAAAGTGGAAAATAGTTATTTATTGTATTGTCTAATCTTTAAAGTAAAAATCTTATCCAAGCCACATCTTTTTTTCTCTGAATTTGCAATTCCTATTCGTTAATGCTTTGCAATTTTAACAGGTTTTTTACTTTAAAACAATAATTTAATTAATAATTTGACGTTCTAATGCAGAAAAGTGATAAAATACAACAAAGTGATTGGAAATGTAGCACATGTGCTGAAACATTTTAGATACCTAGAATAGAAAACGCAATTTTTCCTCCAAAATTTGAATTTAGTCATCAAAGTAGGTAGTTCCATTTAAGAATGATACTTTTGTTTTGCAGAGTTTATAACCTCCAGTAAAACATTTTATTTTTCTTTTCAAAATAGTCTTCTGTTTTGACATTCGGTTCCTTGAACTAGCAAATTACTTTCTTTCTCTTTATATGAAACCTTTTTTGAGATTCTGTACGTAGTGAATCCATATTTCATCTATGGTTACATCTATATATATATACAAAAATTCTTCTTATTACACATGAAATGCTCCAAACACCAATTTGAATTATTCTATTCTTTGTTTTTAACCCAAAGAGAGCTAACGCTGCATCCAAATGCTCATGTAAAATTTAATCAACCCTTAACTTACCCTGTCCTTTCCTCTACCCTCCATGTAGGAAACGTTTGATAGATGACACTTCTTCAAAATAATAATATGTAGTGCCTTCTCTCAGATAGACCTAAACCTTTTCAACACATTTATGTTATGAAACGTCAAATGAAACTCCAAAAATTGATTTTTTAAACATATATTTACAAAAGCAAATGTATAAAGGATATAAAATTAAAATTACTTTTAAGATTTTTTAAAAAATTTATAACCGAGAATAGTGTGGAATTTAAGACCGTCTTTATCTTCTTTATTTTTTGGCTCTGCCTCTACCATTTCAACGTCACTTTCATTCGTTATATTATTTCGAATAGGTACCACATTATCCAAACTTGACACTTCATTCATAGATACAATTTTAGATTCCATCACTTCACTTTTAAGAATGTTTCCATCATCATCCACATCATTTATGCTAATCAAAATATTATTTTCGACATTTTCTCTATCAGCTGTTTCTGTTTCAACATTTTCAGTTCTAACTATTTCAGTTTCAACTTTTTCTGTTTCAGGTTCATTATTATTAGTTATGTGAAAAACACAACCTGAACTGCTATTGCTATATCTTAGATTATAGCCTGTAGTTTCTTTAATAATATTATCTTGCATCGACTCGCTGCTGCTGCGTATTAAATCTTGAGTTACTTCCAAGCTTTCGTAGCGCACAGTTTGAAGTCTATAAATTTCGTCTTCGTCTTTACGGTACCTAAAGCGTATATTTCAATTAATCCAAAATATTTTGGCAATCCACAAGACAACATGCACACTTATCTCGATCAGAATCAATCCATTGTAAAAAATGATAGGGACATGTCTCTCAATAAAAGGGAATCGATCAACGTGTGGAACGAAAGGAACATAATGAGGTGAGGTATCAATATTTCCATACTAAAAAGGGAACAAACTGCATTAACAGAGGATAATTACAGAAATATACACTGTGTCCATAAAGTATGGAACAAATTCATTTTTAGCTAAACAGACCCATTTTGTGTTAAAAATGAAGGTTTATAAATTTACTATTTTAAAAGTGTACTACAGTCTAGAGCGTCTCGAAGACTATAGATACTTGTTGTTGTCACTTGATTTTTATAAATAGAATTGTCAGTAATATAATTTTTTGATGCTATCTTGCTAATTTTAAAATATTAAAAGTTTTCCATATTTGTCCAGTTTTTTGACGGAAGATCTTATACGCGTAGAATTTGATGGGAGAGACTCATACGTTTACTTAAACAACTCCTAAGGAAAATATTGGGAGGAGTAACTCTTTCTTTTGATGAACTTTCCACAATCTTATGTGAATGTGATGCTCTCATGAATTCAAGACCACTTACATATGTATCTGAGGATCCTCAAGACTTAATATCTTTAACACCGGCCATGTTCCTTCAGGACATTAAACAAATTGGAATGCCTGATATAGATGAAATAGATATAAACACCCTTAATCGACATATGAAGTACAGAGTAAGACTAAAAGACGATTTAAGGAAAAGATTTCGTAATGAGTATTTAAGTCAGCTTTTAATTCCACAGAAGAAAATAAACTCACTAGAAATAAAAGAAGGAGATGTTGCACTAGTTCGCAATGACTCCGCGAAACGTTTCGATTGGCCTTTAGCTCTAGTTGAAGAAACTTTTCCTGGAAGAGATGGCAAAATTCGAGTTGTTCGGCTAAGAACCAGTAAAGGAAACCTAATAAGGCCTATTCAAAATTTGTTTCCGTTGGAAGTTAACTCTACTGAATCAAAAGAGCTACAAAAGAAAGCAGAGCAGAAATTCATCTACCAAGTTGAAAACACAGAGGCCGACGTTATGACAAACGAGACTAATACATCAGAAGCAAATTCAGGAAAAGAGAATTATGTTACTAGATATGGTCAGAAAATTCAGCCTAAGAGATTTTAGAATTTTGAGAAATTTTTGTGTCAATTTTCGGATTACTCTAGCTGAGCTAATTACAAAAATGTATCACATGTTGATTCCAATTTGGTACAGGGTGGGCAAAAATAAAATAGTTTTGTGTGTGTTCATAAAGTAACGCGGACATTCTTTATTAGTTAAATTTACAATATTATCAAAAATACTTATTGTCTAGAGGGTAGAATATAAAAGAAATTATTTATTATCGACAATGGCAGCTGTTTTGCTAGAGTTAGCATCGTCGATTGACATATTGAAGTTAAATTTTGTTTTTTCAAGGTAGCTACCTGTATTTTTATTTATTATTCCCAAGGGATTATCCTAGATTTCCCTCTAAGATCAGTATAACTGTGCGATGAAATAGAAAAACCAGGAAAAAACTATATCATGCCCATCTTTACAGTAACTTAATTATAAAAAATGAAGACTCAATCAAAGTAAACAGTTTAATAGTGGAGAACTTCCAAGATTTATATGTTCATTAAGAACTTTAAATTGTTGATCTGGTAGGTGTCTTTTTATTTCGAGTTCTTCGATGTATTTCAGGATTATTTCTTAAAATGGTCTGTTTAGCTAAAAATGAATTTATTCCATACTTTACAGACACAGTGTTTAAAAGCACCCAAACAGTCCCGAACAAAATACTTACCTAAACCTGGAATGGCCCGATGGCCAACGGTAATCGTGATGTTTAGTTAAATGTTTCGTCAAATAAGTACCGCGTTTAAAGCGTTTCTTACAACAGTGACATTCGTATACTGCACCTTGCTAAAAATTAAAAAATAAAAACTTTATTACTAATATAAAAAAAGGAAATTTATTTTATCTATCCTTACTTTGTGGAAATCCATCTATTGAGAATACAAAAGAAACAGCAGTTTTGAACATTTAAAACAGCTGCCATTGACCCAAAAGTTAATTTTTTATAATTACATGGTGTTTTGATAAGCATTCAAAATCTACATTTCACAGGCGGTTGATAAAAGAATAAGGTTCCGAAAATGAATTAAAATAAAATATATTTATGGAAGTTAAGTGCAATAATAAGCTTTTTAAAATATATTTTTTCTGTATGGGATGTGAACAAGAGAAAACACAGTAGGTTGGAGAACGAACTAAAGGGACAGGCTCAATAGGAAGCAAAATGGACCTAATGAGATGAGAAAGCAGCAATTAAAATCTACTAGCTTTGAACTACAGCTACATATCTATTGATTTTATATAAGTTTTGAAATTTGATTATAAACATAAACAGAATGTTTCCAACAGAACCAACCACCTCATTTAAAAATGATAATAACTCACATTATTCGCTTTAACACCACAACCGGCGTATCAGAAAATCAGTAGCAGTACTGAGAGGGGGCTGTCACTTTCCCATAAGAACACCATCACGTCTCTAAAGACAATATTGGAAGCCCAACAATTTGGTTCACGCACATGCTATGCGGCACATGCAAAAGGACAGGAAACGAAATTAGTACGGGCAAATCATCGCAGTGTTTCTCTGAGGCTAAGCTACTTGAATCAAAACTAACAGCAAGTTGCTAAACATTTTACCTAAAGCATTAGAATTGGAGGAACATTGAAGTCCTCATAATGTGTGCGTTTTAATAAATTATTTTAACTAGTTTGCATCAAAATTTATTTTAAATTTTTAATTTAGAAATTAGTTTCTGTAACATAGCAAATTTGAAGTCCTTATTACAATGTAATATGATGATTTGGTTTGGTGTAATAAAATTTTGTTTTGGTTAGTTTTTGTGTTTCATATTAAATAAACAAATTATTTGATGGTTATATTATATTGAAAAAAGCCAGAAGAAAGAAAAAATATTGTAGTAATGATATGGTTTCATAAACATTTTCCACAATAGTGGAATTCGAAACATCAGAAACAAGGTGTTTTATTAAAAGAAAGAAATTATTAAATAAATGCATTGGTCGCATTCAGAGGACATCGCATGTTACCAAAATGTAGCGGACCGGAAGTTGCTGTCAAAATAAGAACGTGATGCAATTACTGTGTACGAAAAGTATACACGTTTTACTCTGACCTGTCTTTTATACCAATAAATGGCATAAAATGGTACCAATAAATGGTATAAAAAACAGGTCAGAGTAAAAAGTACACAGTAATTGCATCACGTTCTTATTTTGACAAAAACAGTTACATCCGCTGAATGCGACCATTGACTACGATGATATCAAAAGTATATTTACCGCATCATGAAAATTGACGTAATGATTATCCATCGTAACTTTGGTACGGCATTCAAACTCACAAAGAAAACATTTCAAAGGATTTTCCTCTATATGAATTTTAATATGAGTATTTAAATTAAATTTCTCGACGAACCTAAAATAGATAAAATTACATACAAAACTATCAAGCTACTTTAATTGATACCTTTTTTTGCACTCAGGACATTCATATGGTTTAAAATTGATGTGCTTAAATCGAATGTGTTTTGCTAAAACGGAAGGTTTTGAACACGTCATGTCACACATGGTACATTTGTAATGATTTACGTGCGATCGTATGTGATCCCTGAGTAACCTTTCTGTAGGAAATAACTTTAAGCATTGAGAACACTGATAAGTTTGTACTAAAAAATAAAAATGTTGATATAAATGTAATTCATTTTAAGCCAAAAAAGTATACTTACAAGCTAAAGATAATTGGGTTTTCTGTCGCTTTCTGTGATCGCAAAATTTGGTTTTATTTGAAAACAATCTGTTACAACTGGAACATCCTATGATTTTTTCTTTTGTATGCGATTTAAGATGGTCCGCTAGTTTGTGTTGAGTGGAATATTTAGTATTGCAATCTAAAAATGTTCCATCAAAAAAGCTTAAATCACTGTTTAAAAAACTTACCATTCCAACAACATTCTATAATTTCATTTTTATTTGCAACTTTTGGATTATTTTTAATATGCACATTCAAGTGATCCAAAAACTCGTATATAGTAGAAAAATTTGAATTGCAATATTTCCATTCGCATAGATATCCATATTGTAGTAAAGGTAACACACATGTGTGTGATTCTCTACATTTTGGAAGTTTCTCTCTTGCAGCAACATTATCACCTATATTTTTTAATTTTGATAGATAAGCATGATTAGACATATGCTGGATAAATAAGGGATAACTTTCAATCTCCACATCGCAGCTATTCCAATGACACTCTAGTTCTCCTATTAATAAATAAATAATAATATATTTCACTTAAAAAAAATTGCCAATAAATACCTGGAAAATCATCAACATGATGAATTAGGTGGGTATTAAAACTACTCCAAGAATTAAAGCTTTCAGTGCAAGATGTCCAATTGCACTTTAAATTTAAAGGTTCTTCTGACAATTTAACAAGTAGAATTTGCTTTTTCCTTTTTACCTACATAATAGAAATAATAAATGGATAAGTCACATCATTAAATTATATAATAATAACGAGATAATTTGCAAGATTAAGTATTCATAGCAAGAACAATAACTGTATAATGTTTTTCACTAAAAAAGCATATAAATTCTCGACCATAATGTATTTAGCCACAACCTTCAAACTGTCAACGTCAACTCTGTACTATTGTGTTCTATGCTCTCTACTTTTGACGTAAATCAGATGTAAATAGTAGAATTCATTTTATTATTTTTAAGATTAAGCAAATTATTATGTTGATTTAAAAAATAATGTAAATATATCCTTTCGCCAATAAATAAAAGGCAATGTTATCAAGTTTAAAGGAAAAGATTCTAAATGTATCATTATTTAATAGTGGAGAATCCCAATTAACCAAAAATAGGGTAGTAGTAAATGTTAATGCAGGAGCAGAAATTTTAGCTCATTATCAAAATAATTGGGAAGAACTGCATAAGATAAACGAAGAAAATGCAGAAAACGCTGAGAAGTTGGCCTATCAAATAGAAAAAATGTCCACATTTGTAAGTAACAATAAAAAAAACCTTGGACTGATTAATCATATGTTGATAAGCTCCAAACTATCATCAAAAATTGATAGTTGTTTAAAAGATGTACAGCATTTATATAATACTACAGAAAACATTGAAAAAGATCTAATAAAACTAGAAGATTTGATAGATGAAGCAGATTTTAATAAATTAAAAAACAGACATACATACCATTTAGAACAATATAAAATCAGAAAGGAAGAAGCATTGACTACATTTAAAAATGAATTAAAAGCTAAACATTTAAAGAAAATAGAAGAGTATGAATTAAGTCAAAAAAAATTGTTAAAGGAGAGACAACAAGTTTTCCAAGATGCATTTAAGAATGACTTGGAAATATATAAAAGTTCAGGAACTATACCAGGACAAACACAAAATAAGAAGCAGAATGGTGCTTTATTAGAAGAAATACAGCTAGAGTTTGACCAAAAAGAATTGGATCAATTTTTTAATGATGAAAATACAGAAGGCAGTTAATTTTTTTAGTTCACCTTAATACTCTTATTTTCTAATTTTTTTGTATAAATTTTATTTTACACTGTTAAATATGGAGAGGTATATTTTTGTATATATTAAAATTTTTCAATAAAAATATATTGATTTTTTAGAAAAATACTTTAATTTTTAACAGAAAACAGGAAAACAAGTGAAATCATTTTATTACTGAAGTTACTATGAATCTTTTGAAATAGCTACCTATTCTTTTTGAAAAATGTTATTTGATTAAACATTTGGACGCCAATAAGCAATACCATGTTAACCCACAAGTCAGCCATTTTGAGAAAAACGATGTTAAAGTTTCAGATAACATATTTGCCCCAAAATTTAAACAGTTAGTGATAAGGTCATAATAGTTTACCCTCTGCTTTTTAATATTGATTGCTC
Organism: Ophraella communa; assembly: GCA_035357415.1. Taxonomy (NCBI): domain Eukaryota; kingdom Metazoa; phylum Arthropoda; class Insecta; order Coleoptera; family Chrysomelidae; genus Ophraella; species Ophraella communa. Next base: position 13,433,242 of record CM068994.1, on the reverse strand, counting down.
TCATTTGAAATAATTAAATTACGCAATAATCAAATAATACTGCAATTATTTGACAATTTTGTTATTGCAAAATCCAGAATGACACTAAATTGATATTTTGTTAAAATAAATATTGCATGGCACATAACACTCTTTTGAAAAACGTTCCTTATCAAGAGAAGATTGTGTACATATATCTGTTTTCGATTTTTTGTGGGTTAATATGGTATTGCGTATTGGCGTCCATTTGTTAATATAGTATTCAGTAAGATGTATATACTTTAAAACAAAAATGGATAGTATAAAGTCTTTTTTAAAGTAAATTTAGATAAAATATTATTTTGGCAAAAGCTAAAAATGTATAAAATACCCCTATTCACTTTTATAACATAAAATACAAATTAAAAAAATTATTTTGCATTTTTGAAACAACCAAGGATCAAACCCTAAAATCTTTTGAATTGATATTTAATTAAATACTGATGAAAAGTTTAAATCCTAAAGTTAGGGTGTATTAACAGAGAATACCATACTTTTGCTTACTTGTCTTAGCCAATAGCTGTTTTCATTACACTAATAATGATAATTAAAGCTAGACAAAAATACTTACAGGTTTTACATCCTCATCGATAACTAATTCTGAATGGGTGGAGTCATCAGAATTTAACCTAGCCTTTGTTCTTCTTTTTGAAGGTTTATCATTCTGATTTACATGTTGAAAAACTGCTAATTTATTCTTTCTCATGCCATTTCCTTCTTGATCCTCCATCATAACACATTAGATATGTTGAATGCTCTTTTCAACATATAACTGGAGTTTTAATAAATCAGACTTAAGTGAACAAAGAGGAACTATGTCAGCTGATTGTTCTAAATTATCATTTTCATATAATTCTATCCAAGGAAAATCCTATAATAATAGCATATTATTAGTTAATGAATTCAACTAATGAATTACATACATCATAAATTGGGCTCTGATTGAATTCCAAGCTGGAATAAGCTGTAACTTGAAGTCTTATGCTAAAAGTTGAACTTTCATCCAAATCGTCCAAATAGTCTAAAGTATTGTGTAATTTTAAAATAAAATTTCGCATAAACTGTTCAAGATCAATTAATAATGGATCGCTGAAATAATGTAGGTATAAATAATTGAGCACCAACGTTATAAAACCAGTTACCTGTCATTTGCAGTTCCAAGATCCAATATTTCAAAAATATATTTGTCACAAACACAATTTTGAGTGTGAAAGCATAGAAATATTTTTTTAAGTTGATTTTTCTTTGAATGGAAGCTTACTGCCTTTAAAATTTCGGTTATGTATTCATTTACATCTGGTTGAATGCATTGATATACAGCTACTCCATATTTACGGCGTTTTGAAAAGATACTCTCTGGGTAAAGTTTCTTGGCATACAAAATATTATGAATAACTACCTCCACAAATTCACACAGGATTTCTGACGATGCTGAAAAATACGTAAATAAGATTTTGAAGAAATATTTTATATATTATTTACCTAATTTCGTTGACATACCAATCAAACTTCATAGTAACCTAACATTATTTACGTCATAATTTGAAAATGTAAAGGGGCACTCCCGCCAAAAAATGGCACTGTTGCCGTCAAAAAATAATAAGTGCCTACTATAGCAAATTAATATACAAATAGCAACATACATTTTCTATTTTTTAACTAAACTAAAACAATAATTATTATATATTTACTTGTTTTAGTCTTAAATAAACAGAAACAGTTAAATGTGATTCAAAATTATCACGATGAGTTTATTTTAAACGAAGTTTATTAATTATTTATAATAATCTATACTCTTATATTGATTCCATATCAGGTAAATAGAAAACTGTAAACCAATGTTTGAGTTCAAATACTAATTAAAAATTTACATCCTGCATAATAATCGAATCATTGTAATTTTCAATTATGGTGGAATCAAGTGTAAGCACATGTAATTCCATCAAAACATTTTATCCAACAATTGTAAGTGACAATTTTTTGTTTTAGTATCATAACGTACTTTTAAGGAATTATTAAATTTCTTAACAAAAAAATCTAATATTAAAATGAATATATTTGTATTTCTTGAGTAGGTACTCATTTATCTAAATTGTATTTTTTTTAAATGTTTATTTGCAACGGGGAGACAATTTTTTATGTAAATTGTAAATAACTCGAATAATATAACATAACAAGTATCTGAAAACATATATTTCAGATTTATTAGTTTGCAATTTTTTTAAGTTTGTCATAACAATTTTTAAAGTTTAACATAATATAATAAAAACGGCAACAGTGTACGTAATATTTGACATTGACACTTGATGTTTTGGTTTGTTTTGACATTTTTGGTGTACTTTAAACTAAATTTTAATTAGATAGTTAATTAATAGTTATGAACACATATTATATGAACACTAACTTCCATAATAAATTTTAAAAGTCAAGAAATTATGTGTGTATAATTGTATTATAAAATTAAATGTGTATATAGCTTAATCTATTTTTTAACAATTAATCCAGGAGACAATAATGGCAGATAATCTAGTGCTAGATTGGCTCGATGAATTTGAGTCTTTGACGGAAAGTGAAATACACACATATTCTACAGAGCAAGAACATAATCATGAAGTCATGATAGCACTGTATCACATATTATCAGAACCCCAAAAGTACAAGTCTGATCATGTAAGTATTTCAATATAAAAGTTTGTAGAAACTTTGTACTTTATTTGTAAATTTCAAGGTTTTTATATTCTAGCTCATTGACGGAATTTGCCAACAGCTATTAAATTTTTATAGATCAGGAGAGAATCATTTGAAAAGATTTACAGTACAATTTATTCCTACATTGGTGTTCTTACACCTTACAGATAAATCATATTCTGCTATTCAAACACTGTTAGTGAGTTTATATAATTTAGAAGTAAGTGTATGATGTATATTAAAAAAAAGTGTTGTAACTTTTTCTTTGCATTCTTAGGTAATTGATTCAAATGGTCAACCTAAAACTCTTTCCTTTAGAATTCCCAGTATTGCCCAATCATCAATATTTCATGATTCCAATAATTTAGAACCAGCATTCATTGCTGAGAACTCATTAAGAAGATGGGAAGAGTGTAATACAAAATTAGTTAGTTGGGGTCCCTTACCACAGGTAGATTGTCTGAATGCTCAGAACAGGCAGAGAGTTGTGACAGCCCTTATTTTTCTATACAACCAACAAATAGCAAATGTTATTATTCAAGGTATTGAACAAACTTGTAGGGGGATATCTAGGTTAGTTCTAAAATGAATTATTAATTTAATGAAATACAAATTATTTTTAAATGTAGGTTAGTATCACAAGGATTTAACACCAATTCAGAAAGCAATAGAAGCTCTTTAGCAAGTGATTGCAGTATACAGAATACTATTAGACCAAGAGTCCCAGTTTCTAGTCCTTTATTAATTGAGTTGCTTCATGTTATCTATCATGCAGCAGAAAGAGGAGCAGGGGGAGCTGTTCAAGCTCTCCATGATGTTATACATAGAGCCAAATATGAGTCATATGCAGGTGAGATTTAATCAAGTTTTTCTTAAGTAATACTTAGTTATAATTTCTTTATAAAATAATTGATACAAATATTTTTTTGAAAAATTATACAGAAGTACTATTAGCTGCCAATGCCATTAAGAGCCTTCTTCAAAACTCCCCATCAATAAGTGGCAGTGCACCTAGACCATCTCACACCCATAGTGTATCAAAATCGATGATAACCAATGCATCATTTAGAACAAAAAAACTTCCTGGTAAGTAGAATTACTTGGTATTCTATCCAAGGGGATTTTCACTCCTAAAAAAATGTACACCTAATACCTTTTTATCATATTAGTGATAAAATTATTACTCTATTACCTATAATATTACCGAATTACCTAGATTATTACTGCATTACCTCAATTATTACCTTAATACCTAAATTATTACTTATGTATTTTTGAATACCTTATTTAATACCCTTTACTTTTAAGTTAGTGTATTCCTATTTTATTGCTTACTTTGTTATATTATCATTATTATTTATACAGAAAATTCAAAATAAATATTTAGAAAAAAATTATAATAGATGGTGTGCTCCAACTTGCTTAAAAATTGAAATATCGAAAACTTCTTGAATATTCGTGTTTTTCAGAACAAATAAGATAATTTTTGTCTGTCTGTCTGAGGTCACCAAGCCAGCACATCTTTTAAAACTAAAAAAATCTATTGACTTAAAATCTTTTTAATAAAAATAAATTTATGGCGAGGGGCAACATGTCTGAAAAATGGTGTAGACATGATTCATGAATTTCAGTGAATTCCCACAGAAAATTTCTGAAAATCGCGAGAATTCCAAAAAAAGCCAATTAAATTTGTGCACAGATTTAAAGACACATTTACCCGTCGAGTGTAGAGAAATGAAAAAGTTGGGAGATTGTAAGATGTACATTAAATAAAATAACTTCATTTTATTCTATTTTCAACAATTCATATTTCATTCATACTTCAACCTAGATTTTTTATCTGTTTGAAAATACTGTTGATTTTATTTCTGTCAAACCTTCTAATTATTGTAAATGGTAACGACCCAATCAGCTCAACGGGGCCATAAAATATAAACATTTTTTTATACCAAGTATTTCGTCTTTCTTAGACCAACTAGACACTGAGACATCTGCCAATAAACCACCCTGTTTCATAAAATGTAACATAATACATAATATTTCTCAACTTCTATATTTATACTCTGTGAAATTTCACCTTCACTGTGGTCTTTTTCGGAGCTGAGTTCCATCTCATTTTCTGTGTCTGTGAAAAAAGATTCGTTGCTTGAATCAGATGTAGATCCGCTGAATTCATCATCTTCATTTTGTTGTTTTTTCTTATTATTTATCTTTTTTCTTTTCTGTTGTTTTACTTTTCCTTCAGTTGAAATTTGTCTCTTCCTAGCATTGGTTTTCGTTTTGAGATAATTCACAAATACACTAACTTAAAAGTAAAGGGTATTAAATAAGGTATTCAAAAATACATAAGTAATAATTTAGGTAATAAGGTAATAATTTAGGTATTAAGTTATTCATTTAAGGTATTAAGGTAATAATTTAGGTAATAGAGTAATAATTTTAGTACTAATATGATAGAAAGGTATTAGGTATTTCTTTATTCACAAAGATAATAAAAATCAGTAAAACCCTCGCTCGAATCATCGCTACAACCGTACACAACACTAGCTTTGAAGGAAAAACAAGTTGCGAACAGGGCTACGCACAGGACAACGCACACGCGTAAACATCTATCTCTTTTTATTTCTTAAATTATATTACTTTTTAATACCTAATATTACCCAGATAATTCCTAATTTCACCAACTATAATACCCAATAATACCTAATATTACCTTTAATACCCAAAAAGTGTACACCTAATACCTAGAGTGAATAGCCTCTTGATTCTATCTGCTTAAAATTAACAAGTTTGATAGTACAACATAAATTTTTTTAGATGATATTCCAATTCAAGATCCTAATCAACCAGCCCAAGGTGAAGCTGCTTTAGATTCTATAACAGAAGAACAAGAAGATACAGAAAAATCAAAAAGTAGAAGTGCTCTAAAACACCTGCCAAAAATACCGGGCATCGGTAAGAAGCATAAAGTGAAAAATAATCCTCAAGGCGATCAGCTTGACATGGCCGTTAGTGCAGAGCCTAATAACGAAACATTTACAATCGATTCTAATCATACTGTTCACGTTAGCGCCGTCTAATAATATATTAGGAATATAAATAGTAAAAATAATGCTGTAGGTTAGAAGAAAGTTAATGTTTTTAAAAATTGTTATATTTATAGCTGTGTATTTTATTATATTTTTATTGTAAATTGTAGTTAGTTGCTGAGAAAATGTAGAAAGTATATTTTTAGGATCAAGTGAATCGCAAGGAACATCTTCAAATACGTAGGTACATTGGAAAGATAATTTTTTAAAGATTAGCAGTTGATAGATGTGGTGAGTTATTTCAAATACATCCAAAATTGTGAGAACAGATTGCCTAGTTTAAATGTTTGTAGAATATTGTTTACTAATTTTGGTAAGACGATCAAAAAATAATTTGCCTTGAATGTTGCGTATAAACCAGTCACTTTCTTCTAACATATAGGATGACACTGTGTAAACATCACTTATTTTTTCTACAAAAAGTATACCTAAAATACCTTTTCAAGTATTTTGAATGTGCTAGTTTATAATATTGAAATTATCGAGTGAAAATTAAAAAAGTTTTGGTGTATTTTTATCTTATCATAAAAAAGTTATAAATATTCACAAGTAGTTGTATAAGTTTATTAATTTAAATGATATTTATAAAAATTAATAACAAAGGAGTTCCAGTAAAGTGCGGATACACAATGTGTTGTTAAGAACAGAAAATAATTAAATTTCAAAATTAGTAAAGCCGTCCAGTATGTTACAGCATATTAAAGCTTATTTGGTTCACTTCAGGCGGCAACAAAACCTCCCCGTTTAGTGATAAATTGTTTCTGGTTTCGATTTCTGGCAACAAAACAAAACGAGAATGTAGAATTAGAGTAACGACTCCAGCATATTAAAAATTATCAAAATGAGAAAAAAACTTTAGAAATAGTAGTTCGTCTGTTGTATTTACTAAAAAAAGTATTTATTATTTGGAAAGGTTACAAAATAAGTTAAATAAGCTAAGTTGGGTGTTATAAGTTGGTATAAGTGAACTGAAAAATAATTGTATTATTAAAGAAGAGTTTACTATGAATACTAGAAAAATAATTGTTGGCTAGAAACTTAAATAACTAGTAACTAACAGACAGCCAATAAGTCCATTATTAGAATAACAATTTTAGGTAGTAGATTAGTTTATGAAAAACCGTGTCAAATCAACAAAGCTGCCATTAATATGATTGAAATCCATAATAAGTTAAATCATTTTGCCAAAAAATTATTATTTTGTATAAGAATTATTATTGAATACTGATAGATTTTTAGTTAGTTAAGAATAGGAATAAAAACGAGTAATTCTACTAAATACGGGGGTGTCCCAGACTAATTTATCCAGGCTATATCTCTTAAACGAATAAAGATTCTCGAATGGGACAAAAACAGATCTAATTTCCAATACATTTTAATATGGCGTAGAAAAAATCGTCCCCTAAATATTCATCCCTTAGTAACAACTTTAAATTTCTTAATAGCGCCCTGTACATTTTTTATAATTTTAGATTTGGTCTTCCACTGTATATTCAACAAATTTTTCAAAAATAAAATAGGTTCGTAGGTAATCAAGAAAATAGTTTATTTTTTATTTTTGTTAAATTAATCAAGTAGGGTAAAGTGCCTAATTATTGGCACCTTAAGCAGACAATTAAAAATAAAATTAGGTTTTCGCTAAAAATAGGTTGAAAATGGTATAATTGTTATATATACATATTTATTAATGATAAAAAATAACAAAAACTACCATAAAAAATATATATTATGTAATTTTAAACTTATTTATGACATAAAACCATTTTTCTAATTATTGGCATGTTTTTGTCATTTATTGACAAATCCACATTTCATTGATTGGCACATCAAAAAAATTAATATATCTAGCTAGGTAGGTAAATGGTATTTGAAATAAAATATATTGAAATAAAAAAAATAAATATATTTAAAGATTATTTGCTTTGGAGACACATGTACGACATACAAAATTCTCCTTGTATACTCCATATTTTTTTAGGCACCTGAAATGGTATGTTCGAGTACATTTATATTGGTTCTGTAAATATTGTTAGCACATGTAAAACATACACCTTTTGGGACAATAATGTTATTACATGGCAGTGGACTTTCCATTGTAAGGCTTGGCAATGGACAGTTTTGCTTGTCAGGTGTTTTAAATAAATTTCTTACATAACTATGATTTACATTTTCTTTTAAAATGGAATTGACATTTGTTTTGGTGCAATTTTGCAAGTTTGTTTTCAATTTTACTCTTTGTTCTTTTTGGTTTAGTCCTGTTTTTTGTTTTTTCTTCTGAACACACTCCATAGATTTAAGAAGCCTTTTCTGTTTGTTTTCCTCTTTTTTTCTTTCTTTCTCCTCTTTAATCCTATCTTTTTCTTCTGCTATTTTTTTTATAAACAGTAGATGTGAGAACAAAAGGAGCCCTCTCAGACTAAAATTTGCCTGTTCTTTGTGGTGTTTCAGGATGAGGTAGATATTCTACCTCATTCTATTTTTATTGTTCAGGTTAACAGGTTTTCTTTACTTTCAATTTTACTAGGAAGACTTTCCGAATTTGCTTGAGCTATATTGTTATCAATAGTATCTAATTGCATGTTGTCCAATGATAAATCTCTTTCATCGGGACCAATGCAACTTGCTTCTGTGTAATTATTTTCCAATTTTTGATAATTATTTATATTTTTATTTGTGAGTCCCTCTTTTAAAATAATATTTTCATGAACAATAATTTTATTTGTCTGTGGTAAATCAGAAAAAAATATTGGTATATCGTTTATACTTTCTTCGGTCAGTATAATATCAGAATATAGAGTACTAACATTAACATCATCTACGTCAACTATTAAAATCGTATCGTTTAAACTTTCGACACTATCAGAATTTACCTCTGCTTCGTTTAGACTCTCCTTAGGTTTTAGTTTCTTGTACACTACTTTAAGGCTTTGAAAATTTTGGCAAATTTCATCATTACACAAATTATTTGAGCCATTTTTTAATTGATTTATAGTTGCTTCCCCGACAATACCACAAAAATCTTCAAAAGTTATGGTTTTTACATTTAATTCACTCTTGTGTTGAGTATCAGAATTCATCTCTTTTGCATTTCTTGTATTTACTTTTCCCAAACACTTTTCATAATCTATAGCTTCTGGATTCCAAGGATAAAGACCACATGCTCTAAAGCCATTAGCTGCTGTTTCAGGTTTGAGAAGAGATACTGAATTCTTTAATATAAGTGCAAAATGTTATTTACTTAATTTGCAATAAGGGTTTTTTCGCCGCCATTCAAGTACTCCATTTTTCCATAAATTTTTTAAGGGTCGAAAACTAGATACATCAGCTGGTTGCATAATTCTTGTTGAATTGGGATAAAGTGCAATTAATATAATTTTTAAATCTGTGCAAAGCTGACTAAGGTCATAAGTAAGATGAGTCTTATGACCATCAACGAATAAAATTATTGGAAATTCTACCCCTTGACTTTGTACATACGGATGAAAAACGTTTTTAATATAATCGACAAAGATACCAGATTTCATCCAACCATTATCGCTCAAACCGATTCCCCAGCTATCAGGTACACTGTTTAACACATTTCGGGGAAGTCGTTTATTGGGAAAGATTATTAAAGGTGGTGTAGTTATGCCTGATGCAGAAAATGTAAACATTACGGTAAGGTTTTGCTTGGCGTCTCCTCGGTCTACTTCGTAAACATTTTTTGCACCTTTAGGTGCTACAACTTTTCCCAGTTTAGGGCAGAACTGAAAACATGTTTCGTCTCCATTATATACCCTCAAAGGGTCTTGCAAAATTGAAAAGTGTCCCTTTTCTTTTAAATAAATTTCGATTTCTGTAAACCACCCTTTAATATTTTCTTCTGACACATTAGCAGAAGCACTGGTTACACCCTCAGGTATACGTTCAGTAAATGCAGGATGTGGGTTTAAAAACAATTTGTACCATTTATCACCAGGTGTATTTTCTCTAGTTAAAATTTTTTTTAACTTTAGGCATCTGGAACAAAAAAAAATCTTAAGTATACATAGGGTGTGCCAATTATTGGCAGATAAAAAGAGATTTAATCATTGGCACCCATGACAATCATTAACATTTGTTCTATTTAAAATGTCAAATGTTGGCACCCCTAAATTTCTACATGAAGCCGCAGATTTTATCTCATTTACATTAAAAACAGTAAATATATACATACCTTTATTACTGCAATACTTGGTAAAGTGGTTATGAGGAGCACTTAATGAATTTGTGTACTTTAAAATAGTCACAGACCTTAACAAATATTGAAAAATAAGAAGTATGAAACACGGTTACACTAACACACAATTTTAGCGGTATTCGAATTACATGACACATGCGCGTAGGTTGCATTAAAAAGTACAATGTTGCCAAATCACATATACAAACGTATTTTAACAAAATATATAGAGGAATTTGCTATTAATTAAAAAACATGGTAAGTGCCAATAAATAGCGTAATGCCAACAATTGGGCGGTTTACCCTAAGCCTTAAAGCTTAAAGGACCAATAAAAATAATTGTGATTAAAATACCAATAACGAATTAATATTATTTACATTATATGTTCGAATTGTAGTCCACCTGCTGCAATACACATCTCGAATCTTGCCAGAAGATTTCTTGTACGTGTGGCTTGAATCATTGCAGGAGTAATTCGGCGAAATGCTTGTCTACAAAACCATTTCAATAACCACTGAATAGCAAACAACTCTCCAGAAACTATGTGGGCGGCACGCTCACCTGACTTGTCTTTGGGGGAGCGATAAAAGATATTGTTTATCAATTAAAACCGCAAAATGTAAAAGAATTTAAAAAAAAACATAAGACAAACATGTCGCCAAATTACTCCTGCAATGATTCGAGCCACACATACAAGAAATCTTCTGGAAAGATTCGAACATCTAATGTAATAAGTAATTAGTTAATTGTTATTTTTATGGTTCCTTTAAGCTTCAAGGCTTTCTTGATTAATTTAACAAAAATAAAAATAAACTGATTTTTCTTGATTACCTATGAACCCATTTTATTTTTGAAACATTTTTTGAATAGACGATGGGAGACCAAATCCAAAATTATAAAAAAATGTACAGGGTGCTATTAAGAAATTTAAAGTTAGGGTTGTAACTAAGGGATGAATAGTTAGGGGAAAATTTTTTCTCCGCCATATTAAAGTGTATTGGAAATGGAATAGATCTGTTTTTGTCCCATTCGAGAACCTTTATTTGTTTAAGAGATATAGCCTGGATAAATTAGTCTGGGACACCCGGTATACCATAAAGTATTAAAAAAAGTATCAACTAAACTTTTCAAATGTTTTATATTCAAAACTGTTTTATTCAGTTTACATTTTAATGAGTATAGTTTTAATCACATTTGACGCTTTTAGTTAAGATTTAACATAAGAATAAAAAAAGAGTAATTATACTAAATATACCTTAAAGCAGGGAGCTCCAACCTCAAGGACCACATTGTAAATTTTTGGGAAATAGACAGGTCAGCAATATTTAAGGGCTGAAAGTCGACTTCTATAATTGAGCGCTCAGAAGTGGTTTTTGAAAGTTTCTTGCATTATTTTTTTTTATTTTATATGTTTCCTTATACATGTAACTTTGTTGTTTGCAAAAAAAATTCTTTGTGATGAAAAAAATCTGTTACTAAACAAACAATTATATTTGCTATAAAATAATATTTGTTCTGTAAAAGGAGGGTTACTTCAAATAGGCCTAATAAAAACACGTGTTGATAAAAAAAAATGTTCAATTTACTACAAAATGTACTTTAGTGAATTTTAAAGACAACTTTAACAACTCACAAGGAAGTGTGTAAAGCTTAAAAAAGGTTCATTTTAGTTAGAGGACTGCATTTGTTTGCCACTTACTCTTTCAGCTTAAAAGGAAATATTTTATCAAATAAAAATAATTTTTGTTTTGCAGTATTATAATTTTCCGCGGACCTGAAAAAATTTGTTCGTGGGCCCTAGGTTGGAGACCCCTGCCTTAAATTATTAAAAAAATATCAACTAAACCGTCTAAATGTTTTTATATCTAAAACTGTGTTATTCATTTAATACCTACATTAATTTTATATGGGTAGTGTTTTGATCACATTTGACGCTCTCTTTGGTTCTCTTATCTGTGTCTTCCACAGCTCCTCAGTTGACTAGTATTTAGTAGGGATAAACTACGTTGTATAAAAATCCTACTTTACAAGATCCTTAATCATCACATTGAATTATTTCGACTCTTTACAGGACGTCCTATATACTAAAAAATAATTTCTAACTAACGAAATAAAGCAATACGTAAGTGTTGTATGTTAAACTTATTTTTACACTTAATAATGTGATATGTGCATATTCAACTTAAGAGATGATTCACTACCATGTATTTTTATAATTCGCGTTTACAATAAACTTCATTGTAGCACTGAACGGAGTGTGGAAATGAAATCTCATTACACTAGTCTAGTTATTTTTTGTGTCACGGTTGGTAATTGTGTGCATTTTATTAGACAATTTTGAAACTAACTAAGATTCTTCTATTTTCTTTTAAATTGGTGATACTTAAGTATAATATTTTCTTAAATTATTTATCACTCCAATTTAATATTCAAATCAAATTTAAATTTTAAACTTGATATATCTGACATATGTCATTTTAGTAAGTACCAACATAATTTAATGAACACAAAAAGTACTAATTGTTTAATAATTTTATTTAAAAAACATAAATAAATGCGAATTATAAAAAATATTGTGTAAAACTTCTGCCAAAATGACCATTTGTAGCACTCGTGTTACGAAGAGAGTCATTTTGTCAATCGTTTTACAAATAACTATTTCTTCCTCTAAGAATTGTATGTATTTTTTTACGTATACGTGTTAGTTTTTGTAGACATTTTGTCGGAATATTAAAATACAAGTTGTCTCAGTATTATAAAACCAGATCTGTTTATTATATCTAGACATTCTCATGTAAGTCATGGCTTTATACTTTATATAATCAGATTCAAACGGCAAAACTGGAGATGTATTATTTGTTAGGTATATTAGCCAAGTCATCCGCATCACATATAGATGGTATTTTTTGCTATTAGAATATTATTTTTGCTACTGCCCGTTTTACAAAACAGTGGGCTCAGCGTTAGCTCAATATGAAACTACCAGAGCCCACATCGAAAAAGTGATTAAAATATCATCGATAGCCAGAGTTAATTGATGGTGAAAAATGTCTTGAAAATTAAAAAATCTTATCTTGACACTAACAGTACAAGAGTGATCTGGTTGAATAAAATCATTTTGCTACAGCATGAATGAAGGAGTCCGCTGGCACTACCACTACATAATTTTTAGGTAAAAAATGGGGGTATGCTTTCATCAGTACATACTTTTGCAAAATAATTTTTTTTTATTAAATTTGGGGGGGGGAATGTCAGCAGTCATTTTGGATATATCTAGTTGCAGTAGTTAAAAATTGATCCTTATTTCTCATTGGTCGTTTTACTAAGAAATTTCTGTTTTCATCAATAATAGTAACAGAGATGTATAAAATGCTGGGTTGAAATTCTTCTAAAACAGAAGTTCCTTCTGAAGAGGTTGAGGCTCTTCTGAAAATCGCCCAATAAAATGTTTGCTGCATAGGCAAACCCATAGTTTTTTTATATTTTGCGGTAAGAGGTTTTTGTTCCCAGTTCACTCGATTTATTTTAATACATTTTTTTTAGAGGGAAATGGATAAAACAACCTGGTGATTGTTCAATAATTTTCCGTCTCTATCTATTTAATAACGAGCAAAACAACAGCTTGTCAAAAAACAAATATAAACAAAGTCAACAAAGAAAAAATAAAGATGATTGAATACAGATATCAGAGATGATGTTGGCAAAAATGTCAACTCAGCATTTTATAATAAAACGACCAATAAGAACTAGCCTTAACTGTCAATTTTTAACTAATGCAACTAGATGTACCTATCTTAAATCATTGCTAATGACATTTTTCCTACAAATTTAATGAAACATATTTAATTAAGTACTGGAGAAGTGTTTAAATTACTTCAAATGTAAAATATATATTTATTTTAAATCCAACAAGTGAACAAAACGGCCTAGAAAACAGACCCCCATTTTTTACTTAAACATATTGGAGTGGAATCCCTCATTATACATCGGATAATTAATTGACACCAATATGACAAGAGTCATCTGGTTGAATAAATTCATTTTGGTAGAGTTGATGGTAGTAAATAACTGTAATCCCCAGTAAATACTTAGAATAATTATTCTACCATCATACTGTAGCAAATATTCAAGAGCAATTATGTCAGATAATCAACAAAATAATTAGCTAATAATTCTGGCTATCGAAAAGTGTCCTCACGTTGTCACTTAAATCACTTTTTCGATGTGGGCTCTGGTAGCTCTACTAAGCTATCCATCCACTGTTTTGCAAAAAAATGTTTAATAGCAAAAAAAAACAAAAAATACCATCTATAAAACTTTTCATTCGGATGACTTGGCTTAATATACCTTTATTTGTTATATATTTTGTTCAAATTTTTAATTTTTTAAATTGTTTTCTTTGTGTACTATTACAGGTGAAAAAATGAACCATTTTTTTTATATTCCAAAGGTAACTGGATAAAACAAACACTGTAAAGCAATGAAAATAAAAAACGTTATTCCATTATTTATAGATTGTCATTTTTAAAATGTATGTTGCATTTTCTTTTATAATAAATTGTGTAGATTGAAAAAACTAAAATTGTAATCTGTTTCTGTGTGTGTACGAATATAAAAATTTATTTTTTTAATGAAACTAATAATCTATATTTTACTTTACTAATAAAATAAATATTCTTTGTACAAGGTTATTCACTATAAATTATTACTTACTTAATTATAATAAATTTCACTAATAATTACACTAGTTTTATTAAACCTTGTACAAACTGTTATTCTTCTATATATTGCGTTATGTGATTATATTTATTTAAAATAAAACGGCTGTATGGAAAAATGTAAAACTTTATATTGAGTAAAAATTGTGTGAATCGATATATTTACATATATTGTAAATTACAAATAAGATATATTTCCTAGATGTTTGTTATTTAATATATTGGTGTATAGCCGGGTTATGGGCGAGATCTGTTGTATCGTTGAATAAAACATCCTTTAAATGAATTGAGTCTTACATCCACCTCTCCTTCCTCCAACTGAAACACAAAACCATCTTTAATATAAAATTTACAAGTGTCTCCATATGGACAGACGAACCAAAGCAATGTAAAATTAATTAATAAAATTATATGTATTGAAGAATAAAGTTGCCTAATTATTGTTAAACTTTTTTAGTGCCTCGTTTTTTTAATATTGTAGCAACTTCTTTATCCTAAGATAAATATTGCTTTTGAAACTCTCGTCACAAGTCAAATTTCATCAATTCCTTGTAGATGTCCCCACCAACTAAGTTGTCCAACAGTAAACCTAATGAGCGATAATGTGTAAGTCCTATTATTTGGACACTTAATCCATCTTTGTTACTCCTCCAACACGTCATAGATATTTCATCTCAGCAGCTTGCAGTTCCCTTTTTTGTATACTTTGTGTCTCAAATTCTCATCCATAAGTCAGTATTGGTCTATATATAAAAATGGCTTTAAAGACATTTAATTTTGTAGAGACTTCCATCTCACCGTTGAATAGCTGTTATTAAGAAAGAAGAAATATGTTTTCATTATTTGGCCTTTATTATATATTTTTATGTAGCAGGATTATACAACTATATATCATTAGCAAAAGGTTCTTCAGGAATTTCCACTGTTCGCAAATTTTTACACCCAACATATAACTTTTTCGATTTGGTTAATAAATATGTTAAATAACATTAGATTTAATAACTACCCCCTTGTGCTACTTCTGTGGTTATAAATGCTTCTGATCTGGTGATACCTACTGGTGAAAAAAAAATATATCTTATAAAAATTACTAAAATATACTCAAACGCCAGAATAATATATAATTTTTATTCATTTATTTATTATTTACTAGCTAATGTAAGCAGGGTAAATATTGAATAAAAATACAATCATTCTAATAGTCCTACACCTCTATTCAACAGAAAACATTTTTTATATAATAATCCATTCATGATTTCTCAATAATACAGAAAATTTAACGTTTCTTTAAAAATGCCAACTAGATATTATTAAAAGAAATTACACCCTTATCAAACCAGAAACATAAAAGTCGAAGTAAGTATCATTGTAAACCTACCAAATCGGACTGATAAAGTTCCTTATAACAGGACGGTGAAATGCATTGTCTAACACAAAGTATTTTTGATACCCCATTTCTTCCATAACAACCTCTTTGACAAGCTGCCTCTACTTCTCTATACATAACTTCCTAAAATGAAACTAACTATATGGTATATAAATATTATTATCATCTGTTAGGTATGTTATCTTTTAGGTATAGATACCCTATTTTCTGTAACATATGCCGGTCGCGTAAAGAATGCCTAGGAATAAGAAAACGTATGTAAACTTACGTTCTTGTTATTATCCTTATATTGAAATTCTGGAAAAGTGTATGTTACTTTTCCTTCATATTCATCTGTAATAATAAAGATTACCAACAATACACCAAACGTATTCATTTGAAACATGTAATGTAGGAAGGTGAAGAGTTTGCGCGATTGCTTTAATCAATATTACCTATGATGTGATACAATTTATTCAATGAGATTATCATGAATTTGATAATAACTTTATAAGGGAAAATATTGGAAATAAAATAATCCAATAAATAAAAGTAAACCACCGTGTTTTGTATTTTCAATACTTTTTAAATACTTACTTAAAAAAAGTAGTTGAAATGCTAATTTTTGAATTAATAATTATTAATTTAATTCTTAATCAATTTATTCGATTTGTTACTAGTCAATCCCTAAAGGTGACTACCCACTACAACGTATTATACCCATAGGTACTATAACCGTGCTAGGAACCTGTCGGGTTTCACTCACTAGACCGTTCCGTCACCGACCAGCATCCATTTTTAGTACTACGATACGTTGTAGTGGGTAATCACATTTATTTGTAAATGTACCAAATACACAGTAAAACGAAAATATAAAATAAAATGTCCATTAAAGTTACCCAAATCTATTTTAGGCGAACAATTGAGTGTATCTAGTTTATTTTATGAAATATCTTAAAGGTTCACAAATAATGTACGATCTATTGTAAGAAATATTGTACATTTATGTTAATTGGCAACAAATTGATTTTTTTTGTTATTATAAAAATGGTCGGTTCCACTTTTTCTGTAATATTGTTTTAAATTATTACCTATTTAATCATGCAACAGAAATTTTTAATTTTGTACCTCAATGGACATGCGCCAAAGTTGTATGAAATAGCAAAGCACTTCGCGCGGTATTTTTGAGTTTCAATTAGTAAAATAGATTTACCACAATAAAATAATTTTTTTTCACATTTTATTGCTATTAGGATATATAATATTTACAAATATTATTATTTAAATAAACAGTTGAATGTGCGGAGTCGAAAATCAAATTGTATAATCGACCTTATTGACGTTGGCGGATACCAGTGTGTTCAACCAATAAAAAACAAATAGTCTAGTTTTACTCAGACATCTTCAAGACCTTCTTTTGTTTTAAAGAAATTGGCGCATTTTTGTCTGAGCAGAAACAAAAAAGGTTAGTTTTTACATAAGCTTGGATTCGGAAAGACGCCGTCTTATAATGTTTTTCAATAATTTAGTGTGTTGCAGAAAACGTTTGGCTCTAATGAATGCTGAACTTGATTCGGAATGGACTTCTATAAATTCAGGAATATGGGTATGTTTTATTTTATTCAAAAGTAAAGTTTTCTTAATAATGCATGCATCTTTTTATAATAAATTTAAAGAAATATTAGTAAAGCAGATTAATAATTGTAAAAATGAGTTATTTGTTTCATACTACAACTACAAAGTTTTTTATAAATAAAGTTTTAAAACTTCCTTAACTTAATTTTAGAGTAATAGTTAGAACTTACTTAGTTGAGGTCATTGACCTCTATATACCTACTAAAAAACCTTTTACTACAAATAGGTTGCTTTGATTTTAGATTCAATTAAAAAAAATTTGTTTATGTACATAATGTAGTTGTCGTTAGGTATAAAAAAGTAAAGTAAGTTTGAAAAATAAAGAAAGTAAAATAAAAAAATGTAGGTTTATTAATATTAAGACCGTAATATTATATTTATTTTTTCGTTTTTATGGTACCTAGATGAATATTAGATGCTTTGGACTCAATATGGTTTGTTAGGTAAACGGATTTTTAGAAACTTTATGTTGCCATGATTCTTGAAATTTGATCAGCGTCTTCAGAGAACTTATAACGACATCTATGCGCATGTAGAGTTATCGCGTGCAAGCGTCCTACCGGCAATACGTAGAATTTTATGTTCCGAGAATTCGCGCCACCGTTAAAACCAACAGATTCTTAGAAAATCTATTTATTTATCTAGGCTTATAAGTTCGAAAAGAAAGTTATTAAATAATTATTAGGGTGATATTATGTTTTTAAACATTTTTTAATATTAGATATTACATTAAAATTAATAAATATTATAGTTTTGATTTTTATAATGAAATAAATTAGGTAAGATACCTAAATTATTTATTTTTAATATGAATTATTCGGCTAATTTTGATATCGAAAATAAGTATTCAAATTTATGTTGTGGTAAATACATCAAAAGAGCAAACAAGAAATACGAAATAATGCAAAGAGTTATGTTTCATCTGGGATTGGAATAAGAATTCCCACATTCCCGACCGCCTGCCTCTTTGATCTGGTCTTTAGTTAAATATCGGTTGCTAGTTAACTGGTCTCATTTTTATAAAAAGAGAAATTTTACTCAAATAGGTACATTTTGCTTTTATAGTTATCCAGTTAGTTTTGCTTATATTTGGCACTTAAAAATTATTGGTTTTTATTGAATCAATGTTAATTTATCTATCCCGTAAAGTTTAGTAATTTGTTTTTAGTGTTATTTCTTTCATAATTAGGTATTTACGAGAAATTTTGTTGTTAGATTTTGCTTACATTTATTTTTTTGTTCAATTTGGCCTTGCTTTTGATCGTATTTTAGCATATTTTTTAATAGTTCTAAAACTATTTCCTCAATTTAGAACCAGCTTCGCAACTAATATAAATTAATAAAGAATGTTATTCTTTATGCTCTGAAACTATTTTAAAATACTGTGTTAAACTTTAGGACGACCAATTTGCTACGTCCGATTAATCCCTCTACTCCTCCTTTGCGCTTCATGATCCGTCAGACCGGCGTTCATTGATCGACCCCACCATCATCTCTCAACGTTGCCAGATTGATTTTATTTTTATACATACATTTGTCTAGGCATTTAAATTTTTTGTTCTTACTGTTTTCGTTTTTAAATTAGGTTATTTTTTTTTCAATTAATTTGTAAATGTCAGCTATGAACCAAGTTATTGGAAATTTCTTATTGGCATTTGTTTTTATTCGATATTTATTTTACATTTGGCACGCCAATGTCTTAATATTTTTATTATCAACCGGGTTGAAGATAATTACCTGATCTTGTACTTATTCTCCGATGTTTACGTTGCGATAGCAACTTTTCATTTTAAAAGTAGTTTTCGTAATTTTCTTTATGTCAACCACAATTTCCAAATCAATTAGGTACATTAACAAATACAAATTAATTATGAATGTCTACTAATACTACATTCATATAACTATTGCGAAGGAACTAACAACTAACCTTTTTTTCTATTTAAAATTGACTTTATTAAGATTTTTCTTAAAATCAGGGAATAGTGTATCTTATGCCTATCTAAGTGCAAGTAATAGCAATTAATTTGTTAAGTAAATACTAGTAAATACTATTTACATTTGGTATAGTAGGTATCTATGTTAAAAGTGGTTTATAATTAAATACATATAAGCAAAATCTTTCCAAATTCGATTTTTAAAGTACCATTTTTGTAAGTATTCTTAAAATTTATGACAATGCACAACTTTGAAGGTTATGTTAATATTTTTACGAAAATGGTTCGTCTATCTACTTTAGATGTAAATCATATGAATGAAAACTTACCAATGAAAAAACAGTAATTTACTCCCAAAAATTAAGAAAATACAATAAAATAGTTAATAACACCTATAAAACATACCATAAAAAAGTTGTTTGGAATCATTGCTTTGTAAATTTCCATTAACACTTCCCTAAGTCTAACGTCATTAGAGGCGTGGTCATAAAAACCTTTCCAAACAAACCAAGTGCATTAAAAAAAAATTAGCAACCCATTTTTTCACTGTAATGATTACAACCAGGTACAAAACACATTACTTTTTTGAAACTATAAAATAAATAAATAAAATTTACAAAACTTGAAACACACATAACCTCAACTCAGTTTGCAGTATTTTAAAAACACTTTGCAAACCTTATATTGCAGATTTTCTTATTAAAAAGCCTTTAATCTGGTCACTTTTTACTTGTGTCTAATAACGATGAGTCTTTTTTATAATATACTAACAGCAAGCCACAAATTAAAAATCTCTTTCACGTTTTAATAGATTTGTTTGAAAAGGTTGTGAGGTTAGAGCTTAGGCAATCCTTTTCTGCTAAGTACATAAAATTCTGGTTTCATTTATTTTTGTTTATATAATTTCAAATGTTATAGTTTTCTGTCCATATATCAGTTAATCTACTATTTGATGAGAGTAGCTTGTTCCTTTATATTTTTAAGCAATTTTTCCATAGTCATGACGGAAAAAAGTGGGCTTAGGCTAAATCTATGTTTTATCCTTTTTTTGCTGCACATACATTTATTTACCTGTAAAATCTCCGGAATTTTGTCTGTTTCTGCCTAGATTTTTCCTTATTTTTTTATTTACTGAATAGAACTCGGCTTAAAGGTTTGTGACAGTAATTTATTTGTTGATTCATCAATATTTTTTGTATTATAGTTTTCCATCTACCTACTTCTTATACTGGGGTGCAGCCTGAACAGCTCCTTTTTTGTGTAACGGGACAGTAAGTTGTGCTTCTAATTCCCACGCCATTTTGTTTGTTATTATTTCTTGCAACCATTTCTTATTTTCTTTATATTTCTTCAGTTCTTATTTCTGTAGACTAAGGTAGGTACACTTTTAGCTTTTATTTTTTCCAAGCTTTCTACCACTGTTGTTTTAAAGTTTTCTTTTTTTTATAGGTAATATTAGAATAGCTTTAATAAGAAAATTAAATGTTTAAATTTAATCGCTAATATATATGAGAACAACAGAGCTGTAATAATTTAAGGCAGGTTTTGGGAGAACTTAAAATAACTTTTAAATAAAACTTATTCAACATTACTTTGAATAATATTTAATATGTTTTTTCAATGTAAAAATAAGTTTGATACCTTTTAACTTCAAAAACCCTAAAAAATAGATGGTATTGTTTTGAAATTAAATTTGTTTAGACCTTTGAATTCGCATAACAAATTAATTTGTTAAATAGTATTGGTTATTCTGAAAAAGAATACAGCGCGGCAACGTTGTTTGCCATACCTCCAGCTACACGCTTTCATGCTTCCCTCCGTCTTCTTGCTTTCTGTACCGCTCCATCACTGAAAACGAGTTGTCAGGGTAGTTTGAGAACCCTGCTTGACAAAGGTCGGGCGTTGTTCTTCAGTTTTGCATAGCCACCCATCGTCAATGAATTGAATGCTGTGATTTTTTGTGTAGTTCCAGTAAACCCAGTGCCAATTTATAAACATTTTGCCTTTGTGCAGTGATTTTAAGCTAGCAGTTCCGCAAAATCAGTCAAGCTGTGGGGCGCCGGCGCTTTTTTTCTTCCCCCTCAGGGGATGTACTACCCGGTAAGTAAACCTTTTCAATGAAAACAAAGTTATATTCGGTGGTAATGTGCGTGTTTATCAAGCACGCTGTCATACAACGTATTTCGTTATTTGTTTCTGTTTAATGTTTACCAATTAGGAAGCAGCATCTCTCTCATCACTAGTCGCTTACTAGACCAGATGTGTGTATATTTCATGGGCGGACGGTGTCAATTCGACTGGGCTATACTTTGTTTTCAAAGTTTTAAACGTCTTCCAATTTTAAATACTAGCTCAGTCTTTATTTTTTCAAAAATTAACTTCTACTTATTTCTCTATCAAGTTTAATAAATTTTCATCTATGATCATAAAAGTTAATATACAATAAGAAATGTAGGTACTTAGATTAAACCACGTTTTGTAAATAACTTCTAAAGGTGCTGTTTACACCCAGCTGCCTGTTATACCGGATAGATAGGTGGATGATAATTGATTTTATCGATTTTTAATTACTACCATTAAGTAAAAACAAATATTCTATTCTTGACAGTAGTCTCGGTTTTTATCACATTATCAACACAAATATTACCGCATTCTACCTGATTAGATAAACTTATAACATATATATTTTTCCATTATCAATAGAGACAGATAATTTATTTAGACAAACACGGAAATCAAAGTATGTGGTGGTTAACTGGTACGAATTATGTGAACGTGCAAACTTGTCTTTTGTATATGCTTTTGCTTTAATTATAGCATTTTAACATCTGTATATTTTGCATAGAAAATAAAGATCTTCAATACATTTTTTCAATGTTTTCCAAGCAATTATTTTAAGGACATTGTTGTATATATAGCGATTATGCGCTTATTTAGTATGTAGGTATGTTAATGTTATTGTTTATATAGTTTGGAATGCATAGGTATTTGATTTACCATGGATTTTATTTTCATTGTTTCTGTGCCGTTTTTTGGTATTTTTTTATTTTAAAACCAAGTTCATATGATATTAGAACAACTTATTGTACATTCTTCAGGTGATAATGGCTTACATTCATTTATTTTAATGCTGAAAACATTATTCTCCTTTTAGTAAATTTTTTTTCAGTTTCCTTGATAGTTTAACCTTTAAAAACGAGTCCAAATTAACCACAGACATACCCAATACTATTGAATTAAGAAAACAAAAAAAACCTTATAAAATCATATAAAGGAATTTGTATTTCGATGTTTTATCGTTGTCTGTAAATTGATCTTTAACCTTGTATTCTTTAGTTACCGATAAAGACAAGAAACTTAATAATGTTTTCGATATCGAATCGCGTATACCAGGTTGCACGAAAAAGTAATTTCACGTGTATAAAACGTATTACGAACTTGGAATTAATTCTGAGTAAAAGCCAGCAGATTCAGTGTTGTAGAGTTTAATGATTTTGTTTAAGAAGATTAAAGGTTGAGTAGGTCAGGGAAGACATCATTCCATAATTTACAATTAATGCATGCAGTGTCTTGTGTTTTTAATTTAAGATAATTTGTTAGTGAGGCGGATTATTTATTACCTTTTTTTAAATATAAATGAAGGTCAAGGACCTTATTCTTGAGCTTGTGAGTTTGACATAAAGTGACATAAAATGCATGTATTTGTTGCCATAATGTCTAATCTCACAAAATCAAAAAGAAGAGTAATAGATAGATGGGGACATTTTGGCCATGCTGGGCACATATGCCAAAAATGCCTGAAAGAACTTGTTAAATTTACCTTGTTCATGTTTTTTGTTAGAACACTGTCTGGCATAAAATTGTGGTCACCTAGTAATTTCAAGTTAATTTTTATTCCTTTCAAATTTATTTTATATGTATCATACTGGACTATATGATTTCTTTGAATTTCTTTATAATAATAAAAATGAATAATTTTACTATAATATGCTAAGGAATGAAATGAGATTCAACAGTCATTAAAATTTAAGGACATCAATACCAAGAGTTTCTTCCTCTGGCGATAACAGCTTGCAAATGACATGTCATGTTCTTGATCAAATTTTGAATCACATTCTGCGAAAAATTGTCCCATTCCTGCACCAATATGTAGTGAATATCTGGGGTTTGGCACATGCCTTTGTGAACATTTCATCACATTCCAAACATGTTAATTTGGTATCAAGTCCAGACGGCCAGCAGGACAAACAAATCTAGTGATTTGAACCTCATCAAGATACTAATACTTGATGCCAGAGTTTGTCATGGACATAGACAAGAATACTCAAACTACTTGAAATAGATTAAAAAATGAAAACAAAAACTATGCTGATAAATTTTTTAGGAATTTTGTTTTATCTATCTTTATTGAAACAACAACAAAAACATTTTTTCAAGCAATCAGTTAGTTACAGTATGATATGTATAATTTGAACATTTGAACAAAAATAAAAATTTATATATTTTAAAATATGTAACAAGCTTGAAAATTCATATCTCTCTTTTAAAAATAAACAATCTTGATAATGCTACCAACAGGTGTTCTTATTTGAACTTATACTTATTACTTGTTGAACATGGTACTGAATAATCATAGACATCTTCACAACATAAACTTTGAGGTATATAAAATATGAAGGTAGCTTAAAATGACTAGTTTTTATACCTATGGTAAGTTGTTGGTGACCTGTTTTGTCCAAACATCTTTATACTTTGTATTTCAAAGGGGGGTATTTTAGAAGTTCTTTTGCTATTCTTAAATCCATAAAGTGTCAAGTTGATTGAGAAGTTGTATAAAAAAAGTTTTCTTTACAAGAAAATCAGCAAAAAGATTTTACTAAGGAATGGACTGAGCATGCAGTGCGTATGATTGAACTATGAGGTCTTTTGTTACAGAATTCAACTCCCTGATAAAATTATGTAGATTCTCTTGTTCTACAAGTGCGAAAAGTTGTCTATTGCATAAGACTAGTAAAAATTTTGACAGTAGAGCGGCAAAGTGTAATCACATACAAATCAATCCAGTATGCATAAGAAGTAATGTGCCTGCTTCAGTCAAATGTTGTTAAAAGGTTAAGAGTCCAAATCTAACCTATCTTATATGTTTGTTGATTTGACAATAGACAGTAGAAGTCCGTTTAAAATACTTCATAGTTCATTTCATAGAAATACGAAGTTCGATAAATAATGTTGGGGTCTTTTAACAATGAAAATGTAGCTAAAATAAACTGTAAGGAGTAAATAAAAAAGTCTCACTAGATCTTTGAGGTACTACATAAATCATGAACTAACCTTATACATGTGGATCCTTTATTTGTATCTTGTTTTGTTTAAGTCCGTGTTTCTATGAAATGAACTATTTAAAAAATACTTTTATATTGTGATTAATAACTTTGATTCTTATTTGCTTCATTTTTATTGTGGTGTTTGCAATTTTTTTATTCTGATATATATAAACTTGCTCGGAAAACCATTTTGGTTAATATCCTATATTGTAATATGAAGAAAATAATCATTTTGATCAAGGTCCATGATATTCTCTTTCAAATTTTCTTTTCCTAATCAAGTTTTAACTAATTTTTAGGTTAAGATTTTCTTTAAGCCTCCTGTGTGGTGCATTAAGACATGCCTACTGATTTAAGCTAATCTTATATTCTCAGACCTGCCGATGAGATCGGCTATTAAATTTATTTGAGTTGATGTGAAATTTATTTAGCGCACGTAGTGACCAAACGGCGAGTGATACAAATGTTCTATTTGAAATAGTATTGATAAGACTGTCATTGTCTTGAACTGTCCAATAATAATCTTTAATTATGAAAAAAAGAAAAATTAAAAGAAATAAATGGACGTAACCTAGGGTTTAATATGTTAATCTCCACCCTACTCCATTTGAACAGTTTAAAAAAATGTGACTACGATTTTGTAAAGTGTGAAGTTATTTGAACTATCCTTGTTATTCATCGTCTGAAAGTAAGAATCACTGATTTAATGTATAGGAAGGTTTATTCTTGCATTCTTTGTTTTTTTGGTACCATAATAGAAAGTGAATCATGAATAATGTTTTAGAACAAAATCTATTTCGATAACAAAGACCCGTTGGGGTTTTCTAATTCTGAAATATAAATGTTTACCTGCGTATAATTCACCTGAGACTCTTATCGCAAAGTAGAAGGCCGCAGTCGTGGTACAACCAAACAGGCTGAACAACTTTTATTTTTCGTGTTGTATGTTTCTCAAAACTAAAGTGTCTTGTTTTTTTTTTGTTAACGTCTGGCGATGCCTTGAACACATGGTTATAGTTTTCATTTAAAATCGACTGGCTGGCTATATTTAAATAAAAAAAGAATCCTTGGTTCAATAAACTGCTAATAGTTGTTGCTGTTTTGTTATTATATGTATGGAGATTGCTTCAGGGTTTTTTTTAGTGTAGGTACCTAATGTTAATGACGCATTATTTTTATTATCTATTAATAATAATCCGTATTATACCATTACATTGGTGAATAGTTTTTTAATTAAAGTTAAACGAAAATATAGCAAAATTGTTCTGAGAAGAACACGTTTTTAGGCTACAGGCATCTGTCATTTGTCAACCCCCTCTCTTCCACTTCACCAATCTCTTATTTTTAAATATTAAATATACCCTCTTGCATTTAGATGAAGTATTTAGACATAATAATCGTCTGTCATTTTTTATGTCGCATCAAACGTAAAATAAAACAGTTGTTGCAAAAATTTGGTAATTTGATTATAAGACAGTCTGTTTAACATTGGTATGAGTTAGTTTTTGAATCCATCAATCCATGGTATTATTGCAGAACAAGATTAGTTTATTTCATATTCCACAAAAATATAATTTTCATTTAATTTCTTATTAGTCACTTATATATTGCTTCATTTCGAAGGTAGATTTTTCCCAGAGTAGCCTTTTTTGGCTTCAAAATATTGCTATAATTTTTGTTTTAATTCTCAATGTAGTCATAATATACTGCAGTTAATCAGTTAATCAATTAAGTAAGAGGTATTCCAAAATCCAATGTAACTATACACTATAGAATTGTACAATTTTTAACACAGGCTTATAAAAGGAAAAAGATTGACATTTGCCACTAGATGATTTAAAACTTGATGAATATTTTACAAAAATATTATAGACTGATTAATCAATATAAATCAGAAAAAAGCTTTTGGGTTTGGTGTAGAATTTATAGAAAAAGAATTGTTGGAACTAAATATTATGATTATACCTTAACTGGAGTTACCTATCTAGAATTACTTCTCCAAGAAGCATAAATGATTCTTTTTCAGAATTTTTTGAGTGGCGCACCGGCGCATAGTGTCCTTTTTATTCGTTAGGAATCATTTAAATAATGTATTTTCAGTATAGATAGAAAAAAATTGAAATATTAACTGGCCACCAAATAGTCCTGATTTGACTCCCCATGAATTGATTTTTCTAAGGATTTCTAAAAGATATTGTTAATAATAATATATAAGTGGTTAAAAAAGAATTCAGCTTGAAATCAACAAAATAATGTAGTCAGCAATGTTATTCTAGTTATCAGAAGGCGTTTCCAATTATGCATTGACAACAATAGGTAGACAAATCCAAAATTTTTTTATGAGTTATTTATTTAAACTTTGTTTTTTTAATAAATATTTATTTTCTATTTTGTATATATTTTGACTGTTTTTTCTTACTATAAACCATTTTAATTACTTTATCAGAAAAATGTCAATTAAATTATCAAACATACTTGTCATTTATAAAGCTTACTCTGATAATGTCATCTTTTTTATATTTACAGTAATTACTAAAATAAGATTTTCAACATTTAATAACAAAAACTGTACAAGGTAGGGGTAACATTTTATATATGTTTGAAATTGGAAAAAGACCACTTTAAAAATGTTAAAATATACCGGGTACGTATCCCATTAAAAAAGTATTATAATGTATATCCCCTTAAATTTGTAAACTACTGAACTTTTGATAGCATATTAAAGAAATTCACCTGTATCTAAATAACTTTACTAAAAGTAACAATAACAATGATAATTTATAATCAATAATAGTACATAAATTATCATGCATTTTTCTGCCGCTGAAGAAACAATTAATTTTGCAGTATAAAATTTCAAGTTTAAGTGGTAGTGATGATTTTATAATTTTATTAGTAGTTTTAGAGATATTTCATAGTCTCATGGTCTTATTTAATTTGCTAAAGACTAAAATTTTCCATTATATATAAATATTTTGATTTAAATTAATTAAGTTATTTTGCACACTAAATTAAGTCTATAAAAAAACAACATGGTACTGATAATAAACAACTAAACAAGAATGATGTACCTATACATGATGATTTTACCATAAAAACAGTTAAACAATTAAACTTTAATAGTGTAAGTTTATTCAAATTGTAATAAACATTTCCACTGACTAGTCTTTGTTGAAAATAGCAGAGTAGTAATTAGTTAAAAAAATTTATTTTTCATTGCTTACTATAGATTTATTAAATGTTTCCCAAAATGCATTTAATCTTTCAATTAAATCAGTTACTTATTGTTGCAATTTTGCAAAACTAATATTAGGAAAAGTATAAACAATAATGGGATAGAGATGAGGTTCATATAGTTAATGAACACTTCTGAAGAGTAACCCATAATTTAGGATGTAAAATTGCATGTGTTTTAATTATGACAATTTAAATGATCACAGTTTAAACATAGTTTGATTATTATGTGTGGGCGTACAAATAAACTGCTTCTGGATAAGTATGGCTTCAACGGGATTTGGTATTTGTCACATGGGAACATTTAAAAATTTGGAAACAAAACAAAATTTGCAAATATTTCTTTTCTTTTAGAAAATTAACGTACTTTAGGGTAAAATAATAAACCCAATGCATTCCTTTTATATTTTGTTACTTTATTTTAGCCCTGTGTAGCCCCATTTAATTTTCTTAACGAACTCCTGGAACCACTGCATCTGCAAACTTCAATGGAAATATAAATATAACCTTTGAATATTCTTATTTGATTAACTCATAAGCGGTCATTAAACTCCATGTACAAATATTTAAGTTTGCAATCTTTAAGAGTTAACTTTTTAAAACCATACAAATAGTAAATATTGCAAAAATAGATGTATAAAATAAAGACAACTAGGTATTTAAAACAAATTTCATTATATTTTTCTTTAAGGTTCCTTATTGAAACTCAATATAAAGATTATTAATTTCCATCGTATGTATAGTTCGATCAACTCGTTCCTATGTATTATTAATCATGTTTTCAATTTTTGTGGACAGTAAATGCGTGTCGCTTCTTCTACGTTCATCATACCATTGTTTATTCAAGGACGAACATACAAAACGCCCTCTACTGTAAGTTTATTACACGAATATATGACGTTAGTAGGCTTTGGACTCGTTAGTTTTTATACAGAATGCAAATTAGTAATACACTCATCATACATAAAGAATAGATGGAAGAATATGTTATAGATGGTGAAAATCTCACTTATAAATGTTTTATTTGTTGAGAAACTACACTAAAATCAGCTGCATTTCGCGAAATTTCATTAAGAAATAAAAAAAATTTCGTGTTCAATAATGACTGTATATTTCACCAAAATTTTTGTTAAATCTAGGCAAGTCAATAAAACTCCAGTGTCATTCTTTTTTATATTCACTATCAATCGTAGCTATTGTTGGTTGTAAACAAAGCTGTTTATTTAAACCCGTAGGTAGACATAAAGCTTAGTACTGTTGGTCAATTAATGTGTGTGTACTTTCCAAAAGGTGTGAATTAAAATTTCATACATTAAAAACACAATCCTTATATTTAGCAGTCGTAAAAATGAAAAGGTTTCTTGTGAATACAATGGGAAAGGTTAAGTTACAAATTACTATGTACTTTCGTTAAAAATCTATCCTAATACATGTTTCTTTAAATATGCCTTTTCATTGTGACTCATGCATGAGACGGTAATTATTTTTATATTATTTTTTTATCAAGAAAATGGAGAAGAAAAGTCATTTGAGTTGAACTATTTAAAATGCTGTAATTGGTTTATTGGAGCAGTAATGAAAACATTATTGGCTAATTAGGTGTTTTAAAATATCCGTTACACGCTAGAAAACAGGATTTGCGGTTTATGGAGGTTAACAGTACCGGCGTGGCCCCAAAAGAGTAGTTATTAATTTTGTACAAAATTGTATACTTCCCGGTTTAATTATATTTTTAAGCTCGCCGAATAGTTTTCATCTTCATTTAATTCATTAATTCCTTACCATGAATTTTAAGCTCAAACAAATATTTGATATTTAAGAATGTAAGATTTATTGTATTGTTTCAATGACAGATTTTTACAATAAACTGTGGAAGTTCATAAAAAGAAGCATTTGTTTGTGTAGTGTTATGTTGTTATTATTAATTTTTTTTTCTACCAGTACTCAGAATATTTACAAATACTGTTATATCCTTATATTATTTTCCATGTATCATTCTCATGAAAAAAATTAAGTGCTTCTGCTTCGGTGCTGGCAGCTAGGTCAGTGAGCGTACAGTTTCCTTGACACTACAATAATAATTACGTTCGCCGGAACTCTCTTAAATCGTTATGCTACGCATTTACAACTCATGCTTTGCCGTTCTAACAAATTCATAGTACTCCATGGTAAATTATTAACGTATATTCTTCAGTGTATACAAGGGAACTAGAAGTTGGTAAGACACTGATAAATATTATAGTCTTTTTTCCTGGGAATTGTAATTTTCTTTTGTGACAACTTTTACCTTTTTGGTTAGGTCTTTAATAAGAAAATCAGTGTCATCGTATATAATGAGGGACGGGGCATAAAGTAAAGCATACTAAATAATAGGTATATGGGTAATTTCCGAAATAGTTTATATTTAAAAAAAATATAACCACCTTAGTGTAGTAATCATCACCATATTTTTAAAGGGCTGTAGGTATTCCTTGCTGAGCTGATAATTTGGGATGATAAGGTATCCCCTTGTCTGATTCCTCTTTCAACTGGTATACTGTTGATTGTTGTGTCCAGCTGTACCTGCTTTTTGTAGATTTTATATATTAACCTTTATATCTGTAGACCATTCTGCACATTTCTGGTGATTCTAGAAGCTTATCGAGTCAAAAGCTTTGTGGAAGTCTACGAATATTAGTACTGTTATATTCAACTGCTTTCCCCTTTTAGGATCTTGAGGCATTGTAGATGATCAAAGGTTGATGTAAATCGAATTTGTTTTCCACTCTCACATAATAAACGTAATACGTTTACCAAATTACCTAATACGCAACTTTAATTAATTAATAAGACTATTAATTGCATTGCGTTATTTGTAACATTGTATCTTACGGTTGTTATTAGTGATTCAAGCCCCTAACCAATTTATCATTTGCATCAATTTGACAAAGAACTAAATCTTACAAGAATACAGATATTTAGGACATGTGGGGGATGCAGCAAAGCAAGGTAGACCAAAAATTAATGTTTAACTTATCTACATCTACAGAATATTCATTTAAAATAAAAATTGTAATTATTATTTCAATTTTTTTTTATAATTATCGCTATATAGTCTTATCTATGTACTTTTATAATTCATTATATTGAACTGTGTCAATATACGTTAATTTTTAATAAATAATACTATTTAATAAGTTAAAAATTGAAAAATTTACTAATTCAAACTACGTAAGTACGCTGCTGACTAAAATCTATAATTACTTAACTAAAATGAAACTATTTTAATCTGTTGTTTGTAGAACTATTTTTAAATGAAATGTTTTGGTGAATTTTCAAATTAAATGTTACACAATGTGTGTTTTTATAAAATAATAGTTTTTGTTAAATGT
The DNA here is from genome assembly GCA_035357415.1 of Ophraella communa. Lineage (NCBI taxonomy): Eukaryota > Metazoa > Arthropoda > Insecta > Coleoptera > Chrysomelidae > Ophraella > Ophraella communa. The sequence continues at coordinate 13,401,666 of CM068994.1, read as the reverse complement.
TAGTCTATAAAAGGAGACCTCCAAATACAAATTCATTCCTATAAATAATTCATAATTCATTATATAACGTTTTTTTACTATAAATATTTTTTATAGCATCATTTATACCAGGTCTGAAAAGGGACTGGTTATGAAGAGTTTTAAAAAATGTTTTATACCATTCATTGCCGCACCCCATCCTATCCGCTTTTTCTTCTGTAAGGGCAAGAACATTTAGGAGATCCGAAAATTTTTTACTTTACCTCTTCCATAAGCTTGGGTTCCCTTTAAGACAGAGTTGATATTTTAAAAGAGAAAAAAGTTACAGGGTGTCTCTGGCGGCTCAATAACGCTTTTGAAACAGAAGGCACCTTGGTGCAAGATCCATGACTTGTTCTTCTAAAACTAATGCCGTTTTTTACGAATTCGCTCTTGCAGTCGTACTATCGTCAACGAAAGTGGCCTGACAAATTTAAACTAGAACTGAATGAATTGTGAATGAATGATTGTGGGCAGGGTTAGGTGCGTTATCGACAACCAACAGGGGTTAATAAGATTCATTGTGTTAATATAATTTTTGAAGTCTACCACCATAAATTATCGTCTAAAATCTTTCTAATATTTTCCTTTTGAACTCAAATTTGTAATGTATAATCGCTTTCAAAAAGATTTTAATCATAAATTATTTGCTTTTTGTGAAATGATTTAAATAAAAAATGTTAAATCATTTACTTCCTATTTTAAATCATAACTCAGAATCAGAAAGTCAACTGAAAGAGTTCAAAGACTTAAAGGATTTTAAAGTCAAATTGGAGAAGGAAATACGAAAACAAATGGAAGAAACACGGAAACTATTTGAAGAAACTAATAAAGCCAACGAAAAAATTAGGAAAGAAAATGAAGACAACGTTCTTGGCGATACAGGAGTTTTCCAGTTCATGATTGCCGCTTAGTTTTGCTATCGTATTGGAATATCCCGGTTTCATTGCAGGTAATGATGTTTTCCGTCAATTCAGGCTCTTTATTTAACCTGAGAAGATCTGTTGCGATGGACAAGCTTTTAGTCAGAAGTAAAATTTTTCGAGACCAACAACACACACAGCTCCATACTAGTTTTGAGTTGATCTGTACCGACTATCGGATTCCAGGTAATCAGTTCCGTAGCGCAACATTGTATAGCACAAATTTCTACTTGAAGATATATCTAGCGTCCATTCGGTCCACTGGCAACCCCTAAACTCTGTAGGAAATAGCAGACACTATCCAACCCTGCATTCGTCCCCTCTCTGCTTTTTTAGGACGCTTATAATACTCAAACCTAGTACGTTGACGAGTGAAACTTTCAATAAAATAACAAAAAACCATTTTTTTAATAATGATAATGACTAGATATCGATTTGGTGGTAATATCTTTCTTTTGAAAACACGTTTCTTTAAATAAAGTATGTACAATATTTATGACGACACTGATTAGGTCAAGGTTACAAAATTAGTTCATTACATCACAGTAAATATATATTTTTTCACCAGTAAAGAAGTGGAAAAGTTTATTTTTTAAGCCTTTTCATATTTATGAACAAGTTCGGGGAAGCGATGAAATCAGTATAACAACTCGATTTCTTTTCCAAGAATTTAAGTAGACATCACTAAAAAAATACAGAGATAAAATGAGATTCAACCATGAGACTGCTTTTTCGATAAACAATGTTGTGCATTTTTTAATATTATTTTTAGGCAGATTACTGGTTAAAATGCATTTTTTTTTTAATTTAAGAATAAAAGCTACAAGAACGTCGTAGTAATTCATAATTCTGTTGCACTCAATTCTACATCTTCTTATTTCTTCATTCTCTACCCATAGTAATTCATCGGAACCGTTGTGAAATTAACTGAGAGGACCATAATTGATTACCAAATTTACAAATTTTTACCTTAACGTTAAAAAGTAGTGGACAATAAATGAATTAATTAGCAAAATGCAACTTTGGACAAAATCCTTGCAAATCACTTTTCTATTTAACACGCTTTATACATACACATAATATTTCCAAAATGTACAATGTATTACAAATTTATGAAAATAAATTAATAAGCAAAAAAAAAGGTTTTAAATAAAATTATTAATCAGTATTTCCTCCATGGGCCTGTATGCATGACTGTAGGCGTAGGATGTGGCATGCTATCGATTAAATGGTCGAGCTGGGCTTGCGGAATTCTCTCCCATTCTTCATGAGCAGCATCTTTCAGTTCTCGTAGAATAATTGGGGGAGGGTTTCGCTTCTTAATGCGAGTTTTAAGAATGTCCCAGGCATGTTCAATGGCGTTCATGTCAGGGTAATTTGATGGCCATCTTAATGTGGATATTCCTTCTTCTTCCAAAAAATTTTGTACTGCAGCTGTTCGATGTGGAGGTGCATTGTCATGCATAAACACAAATTTAGAGTAAAAAGCTTGGGGTGTATTTTACTACATTTCACAACCTTTCCTCATCTGAATTGAATAATTTTTTTAATAACGTAAATTTTATTTTGGGGTGATTAATATAAACTCGAGTATAAACTCTTTGTAATTAAAAATTATTTTCTTTTTTTTTAAGTTGGGTTCGCTATAAAAGCTTGCTTTTTAGTTATTTTAAACTATCATTTATTAAAAACAAGAAGGCTATAAGAAAATGAATGATCTTGGAAGCTGGAACTTGCTATTAAGTAACACTGGAATGGATTGGAAGAGGAAGGTATGTTCTTGTAACAGCATCATTAAAAAGCTCATAGAATGTTCCAGGTGTTCCAACTGATACTTTAACCGTTAGAATTTTTTTCTGCAGCACTGGTGTTACATGCAAAGCAATTTAACAAGAATTCAGCAGACCATTGATCACATAAGAGTGTTTGTTATTAGAGCAATCAGCGAGGTTACTGACTACAAATCACCAAAAGCTAACTAGAAGTAGCATATTTTTACCTGCCTCAACATAAAATCGCAGATTTTATTTTAGTAAATAAAAAATCCACTGTGGTTATTTTTTGGTAAAACATGAAAATAGTTTACTCCACCAATCAAAATATTTAACTTACAGAGTGATGCTTTTGATTTTCATACTCTGGATAATTCTATAGTGATTCTTCTTGCAAATGATTTTATTTTTGGAGAAAAACACGTGCGAGAAGTTTATTGATGTGGTAATAAAATAAGTGGTTCCGCATACTTAATGTTAAGCCAACGGAACCATGGTTCTTTTTAAGTGACAAAGTTGTAATTTTGGTTAAATTAGCCACAATTATGGCAGATATTTAAAAATCAGTACCAGTAAAAACAATAAAAAACGAAACATTGTTTACTGTTTTATTTTATATTAGGTTTATTCTCCATATATTTTGCTTATATATGTATATAGGAAAATTTAGATGGATATTAATTCAAAAGAATCATCCACTACCAAATATTTGCTAAAAATTTACTAGCTACATGTTAGAAGGTCGTAAATCTTTTTTAGTCAGAAATCGATTTCATAATCAGAAACCTAAACTTTAAGCTTCCTCTGTAAGATTAGCAATATATAAGAGACAAGCATTTCCCTGTATTTTTCTCAGTTTCATAAGCGCTCATTTCCTAATTCAGTATTTTTTCACAATGTTTCATTTCTAGAGCACACCTTTCATCTCATAAGAGTTTGATCAGAGCAACCAACTAGGCTTCAGATCACCAGAAGCTCAGTAGAAGTAGTATATTTTGACCAGCTTCAGCATAACGTCACAGTGTTATTATTAGCAAATAACAAAATATTTAGGTAGGGCTTTACTTTAACGCACGCAACAAAAATGGTCATGTGATATATCAATCGAAAGCCCTTGAGGAGCTGAGTCGATTGACATCCCTCATAGTTGGCGCATGCGCAGAATAAAAAAAGTTATAAAATTTTCAATTTTCCATTATAAGTCTATGGAGAATGCCAAAAAGACTCAATAACGGCCCCAACCTTTAATTCAAATATCCATTAAATGTATATTCACTCATCCCAGCAGAAAAAATTAAGTCAAACCTAACCCAACCTAATCTAACCTAACCTAACCTAACCTAAACTAAACTCACCTAACCAAACCTAACCTAACCTTACCTAACCTAACCTAACCTAACCTAACCTAACCTAACCAAACCTAACCAAACCTAATCTAACCTAACCTAACCAAACCTAATCTAACCTAACCTAACCAAACCTAATCTAACCTAACCTAACTAAACCTAACCTAACTTTTTTGTTAGTAAAAAGTTGTTTAGCTTGCTTTTCACACATTTCCTTCTTCAGTACTTTTTCATGTTTCTGTTTCTCTCCTTAAGTTTATCGCTCTGCAAAGGTATTTTTCTTGTTGTATTTGCTTCTCTAACTGTTCCTTCAGGGAAGTTATTGGATGGACTGTACTTTTAAGTTATTTTCGTATTTAAAAAAAAGTAATATTCCTTATTAAGAACAGTAAACAACTAAACGGTTGAACAAAACTTCCACTATTTATTCAAAAATACGTTTTAAATTAAATGACAGCTGTTTCGCTAAAAACTGGCATAGTCAGATTGACATATTTCAGTAATATTCCTATTACTCTGTTGTTCCTTGATCTTTGCATTTAATGCTTTAGACAATTCAGCACTTGAGGAAGTATTTTTTCTCATGCTTTTCAAAAATAAACTTTAAAATGTCGTTTCAGCAGTTATAACAGTTGTATCTCACCTGCCATTGCCTCCACAGCCAGTTCAAATATTTCATCGTTCAATTTTATGTCCGATTTTACGCCAATAACAGATGTATCCATACTATCTACTCTCGTTTTAAATCCACCGCATCCGGAAGATTTTCTGGATCCGGTAGGCAAAATGTACCGAATCTAGCGGACCGGATAGCAATTCCTTCTTCTTTAGAGTGCCATGTAGATTCCTGCGTAGCCCGTCCATGGTCTCTCTTAACATAGGATTCTATCAATTGCAGCATTTTGCAATACCTGCAGGTCCCGTATTTCTGTCCTTCCTTGTCGTATGTTTCGTAGCCATGATAATTTTCTTCTACCTATTCGACTTTTCCCTTCTTATATTTTCATGGTCTTCTCATGATCAACACACGATACCCTCAGCATTCGCCACAGGGTCCCCATCTCGAATGCCTCAAATTTGTTGATAATTTCTGTTGATAACGTCCATGCCTCGATTCCGTACGAGATAACAGACTTTACCATCCTATATCTGAGGCTGAGATTTCAATTTTTATCCGTCAAAAAGTCTTAAGGACGTTGTCCGAGTTTGCTCGATTCTTGATCTGGGTCCCATTTTTGGTTTATCATTCAATTTATCTCCACACAGAAAAAAAAACTAGGTAAATATTATAAAAAATACATTACATATTACAGAAGTTTCTGTTGCTATAGCGCCATCAGAACTTTCTTTTAATATAATAATGCGTTTCTGTTAATGTAATTAAAGAATATTATGTATCAAATACAGAAAATATTTGTAATTTTATAGTTTAGTTCAATAGTCAATACAATATCTATTTGTAATGTAGGAATAAACTTCTTAAACATTATAAAATTTTCTATACTCCTTATAAAACATTTATATAGATTTATCGAAATTTTTTGTATATAAGGCAGGTATTTCTGTATAGAGTAAAGAATATTTTAGTATATTTATGGAACAGGTTCCTAGGTTTTACAGAACTCGTGATACAATAAATGACATCTTTTATAAATATAAGAAAATACTCTTTGTGACCTGCACAGAAGTTTGGTATATTTATGAAATATTCTGTTAATATTTCTTCAATTTTTGCTAATAGGGCTGTTACTGTAGGCTCTACCATAAAAAAGATATCTGGGAATCCCTGATTGAAAATTTCTTACTGCTCTTTTTGCCTGTGGCATCTCTAATAACCTTTCTGGAAGAAGGCTTCAAATAAGCGTGAAGATACCATAGGAGATACGCATTTTTGCCTTCTAAAAAAATAATAAAATTAGTACTTACTTCATTTGGTAGAATCTACGTATTTTTTAAAGTAAGTATATTCAAATGTGTTAAATTTATTGGATTTCATTTAAATACCTACTTTATTTTGTGTGTTTGTAGGTACATTTTAATGTTTGATTTTACCTTTTGACACAACTAGAAGCTCGATCCAATTATTTAGAAAATATCTCTGTGGCTTTCAAAAAGAAATTTACCCTTTCTGATAGTATTGATGATCCATCTGCCTTACTCATAAGTTCAGCGTAATCTATTTCAATCTAAAACAGAGGAATTTATTGATTAGAGAATTTAATAACATATTTTGTGATAAGCATACTAATGTACATACAAATAAAATGAAAAACTAGGATTCGTATCACATAAAATTTGAATTTATATGGTACAAACAATTTGAAGAAAATATAATAGCAAATCTTACCAATCTGTACCCCATAGGATGAGTATATTGTTTCCATAAATCTTGAACCAAAGACGTGTTATTTTGATTATTGATGTGGCCAATTGATTTCAATCGCCCTTGGCAGGTTCTTGTCCACAAAACTTCAACTTGATCCCATGGCATATCTTCTGTTCTCAATCTGACTACAATGTCTTCATAGTCTTCTTTAACTTCTAGAAGTTGAAAGCTATATATACTTGCAAACTCGAATGAGTATTATTCAAATGATATGATTATAAAAATAGCTACTTACCGTGGAAAATATTGTCATAAAAACAGTACTTACCGTTTAGAAAATATTGTCATAAAAAACACTGAAGTACTTACCGTTGAGAAAATAAGATAAAAACCACACAGGTCCAAACAACACATGCACACGCTGACGCTAATGAAACAAAACGGAATCTGTTATGAGACGGGAATCAGGGTGTTAAAAAAACAATACACAATCGGGCGATTCGCAAGAAGTCGGGAGACAATTAACTACCCAAACATAAAACATTGACTTGCCGGTTTATATTGTATCGATAATTTTTGTTGAAACGAAAAACTTTTCTGTTAGATTTAGGAAACTTATTTGTAAGTCTATAGGGTATCTAAATTTGCCTTACTATCAGACCTAACAATATCTTCCCAGTTTTAGAATAAAGAACTATTGATATGATTACAAAACATTTCTTTTGCACTAACATAGGAAATTATATTTATGAACAGAATATTTCTTTACTAAGTAAATATTTTTGTATAACTACTGAATACTTTCGTTTCGTCACAAAAATTATTTTAATAGTACAGAAAGGCTACAGAAATAAAAAATATTATTAACAGAAATTATTTAAATATATATAAACTTTCATAACTTTGGTATAAAAATTTCTTTTAATACTAAAGATATTCTCTAAAATTTACATAAATATTCCGTTATATTGATAAAGAACCCATTCTGTTAATAATACCAAATTTTTTTTTTCTGCGCATTTATGGATATTTTGGTATATGGAGTATCGTTTCTACTAATGGCCATACTTTTAGTTTTACGGATGTTAATGTCCAGACCCAATCTTTAACTTTTTTGAATCTCTAGTAACAATAAATATAATAATTGTGCTAAATACACTTATTGAAACCGTTTAAGGACTATTGAAATCACTTTGAAGTAAGTACATTAACAAAAATGACCTTTTCTATACCTCAGAGATATTTTATTTCAGTTAAAGCTTTGCGACGGTGATTATAACAAAACTGAATATTTATAGGCGATACCGACCATACAAAGTATCGATTAAAACATGTTGAATGTTAATGACGAAGAAAACAACCCCGAATTTCCGTTATAATAAGTGGAGAGATTTTAACTGAAACTTTAGCCGATTTATTTCTTTCACGCTCCGTTAGACTGACGGTTAATTACTTATTGAATTGTCTATCGCGTGTTAATCACGTAGTTGTGATTGTTTCAAGCAGTAGGATGATATAAAATTTAAAATTACAAATAACAACATGATAAACCTTTCACAGTCAATGTTTTTTTTTCAGTTGAACTATTCATGTTTCGAAAATAGCAAATTATTACAAAATCGTGTAGGGGTACGGACTTATCGGGTGGGACGAAAGTCAGGGTGTAAACTCTGTATATGTCTATTCGGAGGTTTTCGAGTAGTTTCGTATGCACATTCGGAAGATAGAAATAGAAACAACTAAAAGGGTCTGTCTATGGCTGATCTGTGGTTTCTATGGCGCAAAACATCAAAACAAAATATTGTTACCGTAAGGTTTATGCCCTAGGTACATCATAAAGCATTGTTAGGTTATTATGTTTGATTCATAGATATTATAACCTAAAATGGATGTGCCCTGTCAATACACAGAGTATACTACCGTGTGTCGCACTAGCAGTGCAAGAGAGATGGAGATAGAAGGGTGGCAAAAAACGCGGGCTGGCAATGTAAAATAAATACAAAATTCAAATTAATTTTGTCTACTATACAGTTATTAAGAAGTTTGGTTTGGAAATGAATTAGAATAATTTTTCCATGCATAAATCTTTATTTTTTCATTTTCTAAACATAAATAAATGTAGAAATTCTACAATTAACTTATGTTTACATAAAAACTTAATTGATAATTTTTTATATGAACATTTTACTTTTGTTTGTAATTGTATATAATTACATTTATGACTAATACAACATTTGTATATGTAGACAAAGTAAAATTTTAATTCAAATTTTAAAGTTTATAAAAACTTTAAAATTTAAAAGTTATTTACTGATGTTTAAAATGAATTAATTTAGTAAATTTAGGTAGAACACGAGAACTAATTTTGTTCTTCAACTGATTGTAATAATGCAGTCTGATTGTGAAGTATAATTTCAATACAAGTTTAACTAACTGTAAAATAGGCCCGTAAAGGGGATCTTGATCCCAAAAAGTTGTGAAATGTTCAATTTTCTCACAGAAAAAATGATCAAGTGATTTAAAATATTTGGGTTTGAGAGATTTGCAGCTCTTATTACACTCTCTGCAACAGTATATATTTTTTAAAACATCTTTTAAAGGCTCTTGCAAAGTGTTCCTCTATTATTTTTATCAAACAATCGAGAAAGTGAATGATGTGATTGGAGAGCGTGTGCACATTCTTTACAATTTATAGTTTTTATAATTTTCCAAAGAAGAAATCCAGCTATATATCCAATAACATAATTTAAATACCTATAAACAGTTAGAATATTTGAAAATGTCTTTTTTGCTTTATTTCGTCAATGGTTTTTATTTATCTAAATCACAATTTAATGTATCTAAATTATTACTACTTTTATATGTCGAAGCGACATTCAAAATTCTTGTTTCATCCTGAGCCAAACAATGGACTAGTTTAGTGATTTTTTTTTATATTTGCATTTTATAAAATAGGTTTTTAGTGGTTCAACTGTACAAATAAAATTTTTATAAAATTAATCCTCTAGCCATAATCGGCTTTTGAAATTTAAATTTAATGGTTACATACGTCATAAGTGGTAAGTGACGTGTTTCAATAAGATTGGTAGAAAATTTGCGATGTTGTCGATATGCTTTAATATTAACCAAGAAACTTATCTCTCTCTCTTATTTGTTGTCATTAAAAAGAGATAAACATATTGATATTTTTGTTCTCTGATTGACACTTTACCAAATAAGGAGTAAAACACTAAACAAAATATTCTGTCATTTTCGTTAGTTTAATTTGTTGTTTGGTTGTGTTTGGTTTATGAAAGAAATTACTTCTATACTATTTTTGGTTCGAAAATAAAAATCCCTAACACCTTCTCTTGGTGTTATAGCGCTTCCTTCAATAATAACCAATAGACGTAATTGTTCTCTCGGGGAGCAACCCTTCTATCGGTACAGTGAGAGAACGAATTTCATGAATACGGTTTTAGCATTTTCAATAGAACCACGCCCACTTTCTATTGGTTGTTCTATTCTATCACCGTCAAGAATAGGGGTCTTGTTTGTTTATTACAGATAAACACGATTTTCTCTCCTGTCATATATCTTGTCAACTGGTACAATCAGTTAGTCACAGAACACGGTGTTTTGTGCCGCCAGTTCTTTGAGAATACTTGAAACGAACGTAGCTAAACTGTGACAACGTTGACTTTTAAACACACTTCATTATTGGTTATTAGTTGGCGCTACGTTTAAAACTTACTAATTATTTATTGCTAAATTTTACGAAATGAGAAGAATTACTTGCAAAATGAATACCAATATAAGTAAGTAGGTATCTTATCCTAAATATATATATTGCTATCATTTTGATTAATATGATCCTACTAAACTAGTCCTTTGGCACTATAAGGAGCTTTTATTTCTGAGTGAATAAGCAGTCGCTTATGCTCCTTCAAATTTTATATAGTTTGTAAATAGTTTTACCCAAAAAGTTCCTTGTATTTAAAATATCAAAAATGTAAAAAAATATTTAAAAAAAATGTAGCTTCACTTTGAGAAAATTCTGAAATATTTAATTCCTTATCACAATATTCAATAGCATCAGCTACTCTATTTCTTAGTTAAAAAGCACAAATAAGCCACTACTCACAATGCTTTCGCGCTCTTTTTGCCACACTTCTTTATCTATCTTTGTCTGGTTGCTATGGTCCCATACTATCTCTTTCTAAGGCACATCCATTTTAGGTTACAATATCTATGGTTTGATTATAAGTTTTATTTATAATTAAAAATAAGGAAATATTTTATTAATTTTTCTTGTAAACAAGAAACTTAATTGATGCTATACATTAACGTGGCATTTGTGTTCAGTCATTAACTCTCGGCAATTGTCAATTGTCATTGTTTTTTTAGTTTGTCATGTTCTTGTACAACAAAGCCTATCTAACCTAACCTAATCAATTAAAGTCAAAGATTGGATCAGAAAATATGTGTTAATCATACATTTCTCAGAATCATAAAATATAGTATTATTAAACCACTTATAATAAATTTTGATAAAGATAGCGACAGCGAAACAGAACTATTTGTAGCATAACATTATAAATGTAATTAAGTAAATAAAACTAGGAGTAATATTTAGAATTTTACTTAGTTGTATTATATAGCAAGTTTCAGTTGATTATAATAAAAAAATGTACGAAGGTTAGCACCTGTTTTATCATATTGAATTACATAAAAATCTAAAATCCAGCCCTTAATACTTTCCATGTTTATTGACAAGCTTTTTCCTACACAATTGAATTAAAGCAGGTAGAATAACTGCAGTCAACCATTTTTCTTAAAAAACACTTTACTATGCTATGGTCACAGTCAAAAATATTTACTATGTATGAAATCTGGGGTTTCAGTAATTAAATGTGCCAGTCTAACTTAATTTACCTGTTCAGAGGTGTACTAATTGGCTTCTATTATTTCTTACAATAAATATACTTCCTGTATGTTAACTACCTACCATGTTTGCATTTGATTTACTTATCAAATATTTTTTTAGGAGAACTATAGTTTTTTCTGCGATTCTTAACTCATCCAACATTGAAACAAATGGTGCCCCATCTTTTCCAACATCTTTTTCATGGATTTCTTGATTTCTTGCTCGCTTCTAGATCGGTGTTTGCATCCTAAAATTCTGCACTGCAATAATTATCTCATTTTTAACCAGACTTTGTTAACACGGTGCCAGCGACAAATTAAAAGTGTAAACTAACCCGTTTGTTTTCTTTAGATTACAACTGATTTATAAACAGGTCATTAAACTCATTTTATTTTCTGCTGCAATAAAATAAGATATTTTCAAACTCTTAATCAGTCGTTTCGCCATAAAAGTATTTTGCAACATTTTTGCTTACTTTTTCCAAGTGATTTTAATGTTGTGAAGTACAACGTGTGTTGCAAACATTAGGAGAGTAATTACAATTTATACTAAAACATAGCTAGTTAGTATATTAAGCTGTTTGCCTTACTCATTTGTTTGTTTTAAATGTTACTGATTTTTGTCCACTTATACCACTCACTTACTATACCCACTTACTTGATTAGAAATAGATACTCAAATTGTAGAACAAATTACTTCCTAAAAATGCCCCTACCTACTATTATTAATTATTAAGTTTAATGATCATAAGATTTACCTACGCTTATGGAATACACCCAAATTAAGCCATATTTTATAATAGTTCACATTTCATTACTCTATACCTTTTTTAAACAGTGTGATGACTGAAATGGGGCCTAATTTTTGACTTTTATAAAGTTTTTTGTACAAGAACATATAAATACTTTTAATTGGTAATTTATTGTTAAAAATCAATATTTACTCATCTAAAATAGATGCAACTCCCTTCATTTAAGTTTTTATTACATTTTAGCCAAAAAATATTTATAATTATGAAATCTGCGTTGGCTCAAGTATTAGTTAAATAGTGATGAGCAAATGCAAGACCAAGACCGGGTTAGTCTTGGTCTTGGTCTTGTTCTTGCAGGGTCCAGTCTTGGTCTTGCACCAAGACTCTTGCAAGTCTTGCACTTTTTTTTAGATTTACTGGGGTCCATTTTTACAAAAAAAAGGAAAAATAGTTTTTAAAATCATTACAAGTTATGAAAGATTAAATGAAAGGGATAGTATTTTTCATTATATTTTTTTTGTATATTACATTGTAAATCAAGTATGAAATAATTATTATCCTAACAAGTACGCAAAAGTTAATTTCCGCAACAGTTAGGATCAATATTTTTTTTACAAGCAAAATCACCTCGAAAATTATTTATATACTTGAAAAGATGCGATTGTGACAATTAAATCTTTCACAGTATCAATAAATACACGACTATAGCCATAGCAACTAAGCACAGCCGATCAAATTCTGCTTGTGTGGTACCAGACCAGCAGTAATTATAACCCTCAAAACCAAGCTTCTTCTTCGTCTTTATCAAGGACTGCTCTACCTGCGTTCTCACCGGAGTCCAGTACGACAATGCCCCTTTCTCCAAATCATTCATAACATTGTCCAAGTTTTTTAATATGTAAACATTAATAAAGCTTATCCATGACCTTACCTTAAAAACATAGTTTTTGTTCAGAAGTTATTGGATTTTTATTTCTATTGCAGGTGACGACAATATTTCATAGACGCCTTCAGTTTTCCGTTTCTTAAAAATCTTACTTTCTTCCGACCTTTTCGTTTCTTCTTCCGATGAAGACTTGTCTTCCAAAAATATCATCATTGCCAAGTCCAAATCATCCATTTTTTGCTTTTAATACAGAAACACTCTAATTATTGTCAAATAATGAAATTAAACACAAGATTTAAAATAAACTATAAACACACAAAACGAAAGCAAATACAAAAATGGATTTAGGCGGTCAATAACGTTAAACTCTTACTTTACATCTGTGCTCACCGATAGCGGCCGTCTTGAACGGTCCTCAAATTACGGCCGCTTTATTGCGGCACCGCTATCCTTGGAAACCAAAGCTTTAGAGTTTAAAACAATCCATGGCTGCTTTATTTTTCGGTTCATATGTTTAAAAGACGCAAGACCGCAAGACTCTTGCAGGCTTGGTCTTGGTCTTGCGTATATCTTGCAATGCTAAGTCTTGGTCTGCTCGGTCTTGGTCTTGATCTTGCAGCGAAGTTGGTCTTGGTCTTGCATTTTCTAACTAGCGATAATTGACAAATTTTTGTACCAGATTCCATTAATGAGAAGATACTAATGATTTATTAAAATATAAATAAATACAAATCAGTTACAAGTAAATTAATCATACATCTTATTTGCCTACTGCACTGGATTATCGTGACGCTGTGGAGCCGTCGCCTCTATATATGCCGTGGACTTGGCATACCTGTCGGTTTATTGTTTATCAAGTAAACCTGCTTATATGTCAGTGTTTCATAATAATTAAGAAATCGTTACAATGATAATATTTAAGTACAGTTCTGAAAAATGCTATGTTGTAACTAGCCCTATCTTGGCACTATTAGGGACTGGCATTCGTCCGAAAACAAACCATAGATTTAAAGAAATAAAGTTCATAAATCATTACTAAGATTAAAACCCATACCAGGGATCTTAATGTTTTGGCAAATTCTGGATATTAATTGTATTTGTTATGTTAAAAGTTAAAAACATGCTACGGGATTTAAAAAATATTAATCTTCTAAAGGAGTGTTTTATATAATTATAATTTTACTTCTGCTAAAAATTTATTTTTAAAATGTAAATTAGCCTACATAAACAAGATAAAGACAAAATTTGCTAATTTATTAAATTATGCTTATGCTAATTACTATTAGTGACATTGAACTTCAAAAACTAAATTTTTATCTATTGTGTACGACACTTTTATTAAGACGATAAACTGTCGGAAATATAATTTTGTTGTGAGTATAGTGTAAACTGAGTTATCTCACTAAAAGCCTTAAATCATCAGATATCTTATGCTTGGATGGTTTTGAAAAATAAAGAAAGTCACGATATAATAACTCTTATAATATAATAACCCTTTCTTCTTATCATTTTCTTTCTTATTAGTCCTATTAGTTGAACTGTAGGTTCTAATAATATTTGCAACTCCACTAAAAATTCACGCAACCAAACCCACCTTGAAACTTGCCGTTACCCGCGTCTCAGAGTAACTACCCTAGCATACTTCAAGATCAAGACGGGCGGCGGTCCCTCTCACACTCTTTTTTTACTCCTGCCACTCGCAACCTCATTATTCTTTCCCTCCCCCCATCATCCTCGACTTCACACTTTTCGCATATTCCTGTCTCCCTTTTCCAAATCTTATGAAGATACCCTACTCTTGATCCAGTGAATCAAAAAGTAGTTTACCTTTCCACTTCTCCCACCTGCACTCCATTTCCTCCTCTAACCATTGCTGCCTCTTTGCTCTAGCAATCAAGTCCAATGGGTAGGACCAATACCGCCAGGCCACCCACTGTCGTACATCCCTGCACCACCCTCAGCAAAATGGCTCTTTACATCTGCAGTAGAGGCTTAATCCTTATGGACTTTAACTGGGTTGAATGATGGATATTACCTCAAGTTAGGAGCCTGCTTTTACGAGTAAGGACAAATTGGAAGATGGGAAAATATTCCCAGTATGCCACTTCTTTTGTGTTTCATCATATTAGAATTTAATCTTTTAACGAACGATAGATAATGTGCGCGATATCATTTCCGTTTCTAACTGCTTTTTAAATTGCTATTGCTTCTGCAGTGAATATTGAACATATTGATGGAAGCTTAATTTTAATTTAAACATTTATATGGGGAATGCAGTCAGCTTCAGTGGGCTCTTATTATTGTGTCTTAACTTCAAGATATTCTTATATCTTTTATAGAAAACATAGTCCTTAAGCATTTAGCCTTTTAAATCATGTAAGTCATCCATTCTCAAATGTGGGTAGAATCCAAAAGGTTCAAAGAAAAACACAAAGTCGATCCCACAATTTTAATTTAATAGTGTAAGTTACTTGCTACTAGTTTCGGTCCACAGGACCATCATCAGGCTAAAAATACAATAACAATGTCAAATTTTTGAAAGAAAAACAGTAGTAAGACTTAATGTGCCTTTTACTGGCGGCACCATATAAAACGCAAGCGTAGATCTCACGTAATATCTGTAAGAAATCACTGCTCTTTTTAGGATAACCACCCCATCTACTATTAGTTACACATTTAATGATATTGATTCCCTTTTCTTTTTATATAGTTAATATTACTTGGCCATAACTGATTTGCATCGCATTATTATTAAGCTGTTCATAGAATGTGGTCAATTTCCTCCTGGCGAGGCTGTGATACAGTAAATCAATTTGAGAACGAAACAATTGGGAACTAATGAAATAAAAAAATTCTGAACAAAACCATATAATATAAAACAACGCTGAAACAGCTCCTTCCAACTCTTCAGGAATCTATAGAGGCTTCAGGCCATCCCTAAGGATCCACCCTAAGGAAGACAGTCGGTGATCACCATCTAATTCGCAGATAAGTCAAAAACCCAACTAGTTTAATGCTTATTGGCAAAGGACCTACAGAACTTTTATTTATCTCTTTATTAATTTTCCATATTTGCTTACTTTGTTAAATTCGCTTACATTTCAAATATATCAAAAAATGACTTTTCTAATTTCGTTTTCTTCCTTTCTACGCCATTCTAAAACTTTTAAATCAAATTAAATTTTCAAGGCGTAGTTTCATTTCAAAGTTAAAGTTCGAACCTCGGGGTTCAAAAGCTACACGTTACAGTGAAAATTAAAATTCATAGACACGCCTCAGTCTCGTCAGATTATCAAAATCTTTGAAAGCAAATCCCCATAATACTCTCTTTAATAAATTATATTCCTGCAACGTCATTGTCTGGTATCAGTCCCTGCTACGGCTTTTCTTCTTAACAATCTCTTACATTGTTTGCCGACTACTTCTCGATCCCGTAGAGAAATTTGTGTTTACAATGAATCTATTTAAGACGGTTTGGCGAGTTTGATTTACTCTTGGGCGAGAATATGTTGCCGATATTTCAACTTTACGATCCTATTTAAGTCTCTGGGAACATGGACCCTAGCAGAATTTGTAATACCTTAAGGCGAAGCAAACTTTTCCAATAAATCTCCCATCTTTTGTCTCTCGCAAGGACGAAAATTTATATACATAGATATTGAGTCGTTATTGGCTTGTTTCCAAATTTAAAAACTCCACGCCACCGTTTATCGAAATAGTGCATCAATACAGTCGCGAACAAATTCCGCTTTATTGAAAGTTTTATAGATATATAGAAATAAATGGGGGTACGGCGGAACGTGGAACAATCCATTAAATATAGTGGCACGTCGGACGGGACAAAAATGACAAATTTACGGACATTAGCAGAAGAATATACATAATATTGACTTTTTTAATAAGTAAAAACTGATACAGATTGTAATGCTGATATACTGCTCTGCTGGACCGCTTATTTTATAACTATGTGGACTCAATACTGCGCAGACACAATATGGACTTTGTACAGCGCAGTTAGGAACTTGCTTCGGGAACAAACCCATTAAAATGTATTATACTATAGGTTCGTTCCAACAAGAGTCCGAAACTATCAGAGATTGTTATGAGCATGCGTATATGAATTTTAGCGTTCCAACAACAATCTGTGACAGTTTGGTGACTGATAGTAAGCTGTTCCAACGTCACATCCAACGGTTTGAAAACTGTCATAAGAGTTTGTGAATTTGTTAGGAACTATAAATCAGACGCAAGCGCAAAGGAGATTTGATCATTCGAAACCACGTGTTTTGTCCATTTAATTCAACTTAACCTTTTTCGCGTATTGTTTATTTATCGTAAGATCTATTTAATATAAGTATGAGTGACAGTGGCTCAGATGAAAATATTGGTAACAGCGATTTATCAGACGAAGGTATTGGTGCATTTAACAGTGAAGACGAATCCAGCGATGATCTCGAGGAAATAATTGAGGAAATTGGCGTTCGCCCGAAAAATTCGGAATATTTTGAAGAGACAGTGCCACAATACACAGACCAAATATTTCTAGAACATTTCAGGGTAACAAGAGACATAGCCAATTCCATTGCCGAACAATTCGAATTAAGTATTCATTTTAGACATCAGGCAGGAGCATATGGAAAACTTAGCTCTCAGAAAATAATTTATATTTACCTTTGGTTTGTTGGCCATCAGACAGCAAGTTTCAGAGATGTGGCTGATAGATTTGATATTACCCTGAGCAGTTTACATCGAATTATTATTAAAGTGACTTATTTTCTCAGTAACTTGTCTCCTCAAATTATTAAGTGGCCGTTGCCCGAAGAACAACTTACCATTGAAAGAAGTTTCCGGATGGATGGATTTCCTGGCGTCATTGGGGTGATCGATGGGTCACACATAAAGATCGACAAACCTTCAAACGATCCTGAATCATATATAAATCGAAAAGGTTTTTACTCTATTCAGGTAAAAGAAACATTTTGATAAAATGAATGATTTAAAAAAAAATGTTATTTCAGCTTCAAGTAGTTTGTGATCACCGGCTTCAAATTAGAGATATATTTGTGGGGTACCCAGGATCAGTTCATGACAGTCGAGTGTTCAGGGCTTCACCTTTGTTTGCAACACTAGAAGAAAAATGTGGAGATTTATATATATTGGGTGATAGTGGCTATCCTCTCCTACCACATGTAATGACTCCATTCAGGGATCACGGACAGCTTACTAGAGCTCAGTCCAACTACAATGTTAAACTGGCCAAAAACCGATACCGTGTTGAACATTGTTTTGGCCTATTAAAACAAAAGTTTAGGCAGTTGTTTCACATTAAATTGAGAAAAATGCCAGATATTGTACATATGATCCGAGCTTGTTGTGTTTTGCATAATTTAGCATTAAATAATGATTTTCATTTGGATGTCAATTTGGGAGAAAATAATGTACAAAATATTTTGGAAATTGATGATAATGATGAAGATAACAGAAATGGAACTGAAGTTAGAAATAGGGTTGTAAATATGTTGGCCAGACAGTAAACATTAATAAAATAATTATGTATATTTGTGCAGGCTTCAATAGTGTATATTTGTTATAAAATAAAATAAAATATTTCACAGTCAATACAGGTAATGAAACACAAATAAATACCTTAAACTGAACTCAATCAAAAGTAAAAATAATTCTGAGAGATATTTTGGAATAAACACTCTATTTAAATTGTGAGCACCTACATAGAAAGTATAAAAAAGAACTCTGAAACAACAAAAAGTAAATATTTCATGAATAATGTATAAAACAAAACACAAATAAATATTCTAAGCTAAATTAAAAATAAAAACAAATCCGATAAATGACGCTCTAAATAGTAACATAAAAAAATACAGTCTAAATAAACATGAATACATAAGTATCACAGAATTGATCACAATCGGCAGTCATAAAATTTGCATGTGTGCTTCAAGAAATCTGCAACAGAATAAAAATTTTTTTTTTATTAAACACGTAATATAAAACTTATTAGAATTGGGGTAAAATGACAGGAATAGGATCAGAGACAAGATAAGTGGCTGTAAATGAATAAGTTCTCTGGTAATTGTGGTTCCACCAAAATGGAATGTATTTACCAAGGTTTGATTGGATAACCCAAAAGCTTATGTATAATTTAAATAAATGTAAAATATGATAATACTTACATGATTTTTCGATTTCAGCAACCTGTTTCTTTCCTCGATTAATTTATTCCTCTCCTGCATTGCTTCCAATTTGGCATTTTCTATCTTTAATTTCTGCCTCTCAATTTCTAGGCGGCGAGCGTGATATGTTTGTGAAGAATCCCATTTCTTGTTTCAATTGCTCGCCTCTTTTTCGGAGTTTTTAAGGAAATCGGCTCTTCTTTCTCCAGGTTTTCTGTTGTTTTCTCAATTTTGGCCTCCGGAGATAAAGTATCGGATGCCAACACAAGCTCTGGGTGAATATTTCTTTTTTTGGCAAACATCCTGTCAAACTCTTCACTAAACTTAAAATATTTTCGTCCCCTGCCTGTTTTATTCTTGTTGTCTACATATTTTTTGTAGCCGCGCTCTAAGACCCGCCACCTGTTCTCACAGTTGTAACTATTTACTTTTAATTGTAGAGATGAGTTCAGCTCGGCAGCAATAATCTCCCAGAGCTTTTTCATATTTCTAATTTGCAATGTCCCCACTCTATTTTTATATTTTTCATATAAATCTAGCAATGCTCTAGTCTGGTTTGCTGACCATGACACATAATTGCCTTCAGCCTTCACTTCATCCAGAGCCAACACATTCTGTTCCTGTATAGATGATGCCGATTCTGGGGCGTTAATCACAATGAACTCTTGCATTTCTGTAAGAAAATATATTCGCTTAGTTTGGCATATAAATCGATATAGCATGTTCTTACCTGAGAAATCCATATCTACACTATAACTAATCGCCTTTTCTGTCTAGATAAATTAAGATTAAACAAAACGTAATTTTCAAATTTCAGGTTAGTACACATAAACAAACCAAACAATGACAAAATGTTTTCCACTCGTTGCACTGTCACGTGTTAAATGTCAAACTAGTGCTACAGTGTTCCAACAGAACAGTTGTGGACTAGTTTCAAATTTCATGAAATGCGCGCATGCGTAGAAACAAATTTGAAAACAATCCGAAACGCATCCCTGATTGTTTGTTGGAACGAACCTTATAATAATATGTTTGTTTCAACAGGCAGTTGTGGATCGGTCGCAAATCGATTCATGAACTAGTTCATGTATTGTTTAATGCGCATGTCAGTACTTGAAACAGTTTCGAACCAAAGATGTTGTTGGAAACCGTTTTTTATATCACTGACAAATACCCACCTTTATTGGTCTATTAGAATTTTTATTCTATGAGTGCTATGATTGTTTTTATTGTATTTTATAGAAATATATCATATCTGAAGAAAAGCATATATTATTGTTTAATACTTGCAGATCATAAGTTGAGAAACCTAAGGGAAATATATATATTTACTGTAGGTAGACATTTATTAAAAAATCCACATAAGTATTTGAACTATATCATTTGTAAATAGATTATTTTGACATTCCCTGTACTAAACCTTTTTCTATGGAAATCTATCATGCATAGATACTTGGAATACAAAATAAACAACAGGTTTTCAGCTACGTATGTTAGAACAATTTACATAAATATAATGCTGGAAGAAATTGTTAAACCGTTGCTTATTTTGTTATCTAATAAATATGAAATTAAAGTTGTTTATAATTAAAAAATAGGTATGTGAGTAAAAACTAGTAGTTATATTGGAACTATTTAAAATAAGTTATTATATAATGTAAATAACATATTTATTATAAAACATAACTGTTGAAACAAACCTAATAGTTTGTAAAATATTGATCGAAATAATCTGAAAGCTATGTTTTCTCTTAAAACAGTACCCTAGTCTCAATTATTTACCATATTTAATGTAGTGTCTTGAACAACAGTATACTTAAGGCCACCTTGAACAAAATTTGCAATGCATATTTAATTATAGCTAATTACTCCTTCTTTTACAAATGGACTATAATACAATTCCATTAAAATAAAACTTAAGCGATGATATTCTGTAGAATGTTTCATATAATTACTCTACTGATTTTCTTAATAATGCACTTGACTTGCAACCAACTTTTTATTTGAAATAGCTTTCATCTCCTAATTAAGGATCAATAGATGTTTGTTCAAGAGATTATGTACGTAAATTCGAGTTAAATACCAGACTAAACAATTTTACAAAATGTTCTCTCGGCTTAATTTTATTGTAGCGTAAAATCAGTAAATGTTTGTTTTAGACAAACGAACGTGTCCGTGTACATATACGTTTATTTTTCTTTGAAGTTCTCTATTGGTTCTAGTCATGGTTATTTATTAATCAAAATATACAATAAGATGGTCTAAAAAAATAACAAACTTTATTAATAAATTATATAATATTGTGAATAAAAGTAATCTCCTGTAGATGGAGATTATGAGAAAAAGCTTACGGGAGAAAAAGAAAAGTAATAAATTTAATGAGAAAAGTTTTGTTGGAATTGGAAATACAATAAGCTTTCGGTATTCAACTGAATTTGAGATTTCGTTGATCTGCTAGATATTGCTTTTGCGATAAAAAATATTCAATTTTGTAACAAGGAAATGAAAAATGGATGTAAATGATTAACTGTTCCAGCGCTCATTTTAAAACCTAAAGTATTGAAGTAGGTTATTATTATGGCCCAGAAAGTTATTGATTTTAAAAATATAATTACTTTGTTTAATTTCATATAAAAATATAAATAAATATATTAACGTTTCTTTTTATTTTTAATTATTATTGCATAAAAATAATATTTAAATTATGAAATAGTCAAATAGTAAAGGAAAATTACAAAAATATTACATTTCGTAAGAAAATTTAAGTGATGAGTAGTTTAGTTATAATTTTTGATAATTATATTCAGTTTTAAAACATAAGACTTTGTGATAATCAGTATATCATATATAACAATTTTATCAAAAAATATTCTTATCAAATCTATTTTCAACCTATATACAGGGTGCGGCAGATAAACGGTCAATTAGAGATATCTCGAGAACTAAAGGTATCTGAAATATGAAAATTGGCATGAAGGGGTTTTGAATAATGAGCTATTCAATGAAAATATTGCCGTCACCATTCTACTTCCGGTTATACCGGAAGTCGCACATAACTTTGTAATTTTTAATGGAAGACCCTGTATATTTTTAAATTTTAGGAATATTTACGTTATTCTGAACATTTTTTGTTGATATTTCCCTATACCTATCTTGAACCGTTTTTGAGTTGTAATGTTTTTTATATGAAAATGACACTTTTTTACCATGTACATAAAATTCAATATCCTCTAATGTAATTTGAATAAAAGTTTAAATTTCTCAGGAACTATTTACCACATACCGCTTTATCGTTTACACTGTCAAGTTACCTTTTTTATTATACAGGGTGCTGTCAAAATTGGAATAAAAACGGAATCCACAATCTTCGCGTAATTCCTTTTTTTCAAATGGGACACCCTGTATGTGATTATTTATTTTAGAAGAATACGCTGTCCACTATCGATATGTATTACTATTCCCTATACCTATCTCCTGCAGTTTTCAAATAAATCAGCTTTATACATTTTTGTCACAAAAAATTAATTTTCTTATAGGCTATGTGGTAATAATTTATTGAGTTAAACATTGAACAATTATACAAATACTATCAAAGATAATAAGGCACTAGCTCGTTAATGCAACAAATGTTCAAAGTGTTGCCCATCAACTTCCAAACATTTATGGACTCTTTTAAGCAGATTCTCATTAGTAGCTCTTGATAGTGATTCTCCATCTATTTCGTTAAAAACGTGAAGGACTTTGCTTATCATATTTTCCTTAGTAGTGACAGGTTCAGAGAATACCTTATTTTTAACATATCCCCAAATATAGTAATCTAATGGTGACAATTGTGGGGATCTTGGTGGCCAGAGAAACGGACCTTTGTTAGCTATCCATCTATCATTGAATATTCCATCAAGCAATGTGCCTACTCCTCGAAGATTGTGAGCCGGTGCACCATCTTGTTGAAACCAAGCTTCGTTAGCCTCATTATTAGGTAAAGCGTGCATTGCTGGTACAATTACTTGCCGTAAGATGTTGCAGTAACACTCTCCGTTTAAATTTTCGTCATAAATCATGAGAGCGAATATCTTATTATTTTTTACAGCACAAAAAACATTAAACGAAAAGGATACTTGAAATTTACTATCCCATGTGACTTGAGGATTTTCGTCACTCCAGAAGTGACTGTTATGGCGGTTAAACAAACCATTTTTAGTAAACTTCGATTCATCACACCAAATAATTTTTTTTGTAAAATCTTCATCTTCTTGGCATTTCATTAAAATCCATTCACAAAATTCTACACGTCTTACATAATCTCCAGGATGTAAATGCTGAGCTAGTGTATACGAATAAGGGGTCCAATGATGTTTTTTTAAAATTCTGTGAATTGTTCTAGTCGACACCTCTAACAGTTTCTCACATTCCCTTAAGGATGAATTTGGATGAGCTGCAAAATATCCCAGGATGTCTATTTGTAAATCCTCATTATCGACATGGGTCTTGGGCTTATTTGTTTTACTTTTAAACTGACCAAACTGGGAACAGTTGTGTAGCAAACGTTTAACAGTTTTATGATTTGGTCGAGGCTTTTCAGGATATCTCTCAGCAAACACACGGCAAGTTCTGGATACTATTCTGTTATACTCACCGTGAATCATAATTAAATTTAAAAAATCATCATTTGTATATCCTAAATGTGCCATTATTATTAGGTTAAGGAAATTAAAGGCAAACTATTATTACACCTTTCACACAACGGCATACAACAAGGTGACTATTAAACAATAACAATAACTGACATGTGTCAGAATATTCCATAGGCGACTTGATAAATTAATTTTTTGTGACAAAAATGTATAAAGCTGATTTATTTGAAAACTGCAGGAGATAGGTATAGGGAATAGTAATACATATCGATAGTGGACAGCGTATTCTTCTAAAATAAATAATCACATACAGGGTGTCCCATTTGAAAAAAGGAATTACGCGAAGATTGTGGATTCCGTTTTATTCCAATTTTGACAGCACCCTGTATAATAAAAAAGGTAACTTGACAGTGTAAACGATAAAGCGGTATGTGGTAAATAGTTCCTGAGAAATTTAAACTTTTATTCAAATTACATTAGAGGATATTGAATTTTATGTACATGGTAAAAAAGTGTCATTTTCATATAAAAAACATTACAACTCAAAAACGGTTCAAGATAGGTATAGGGAAATATCAACAAAAAATGTTCAGAATAACGTAAATATTCCTAAAATTTAAAAATATACAGGGTCTTCCATTAAAAATTACAAAGTTATGTGCGACTTCCGGTATAACCGGAAGTAGAATGGTGACGGCAATATTTTCATTGAATAGCTCATTATTCAAAACCCCTTCATGCCAATTTTCATATTTCAGATACCTTTAGTTCTCGAGATATCTCTAATTGACCGTTCATCTGCCGCACCCTGTATAGTATTTCAGTTTTTGCAAATAAGCAGATTTCAAAGGACTGTATAATAACTCTCTAAAGTTATTATATAGTCAAAATTTTATCATTGAATAAAGTCATACATTTAATTGATATAAGAATGCTACAAAAAATAACATATTGAAATGAGAAAAAAAATACTGTGTGCATGTGTAAGATTGAAATAAAAGTGTATAATTTTATTTTGAGACGAATTAAAAATGGATTAAATAAAGAGTATCCAAATAAAGCTGATAAGTGAATTTATCAATAGATTTATTATTCTAAATACAAATTGAATTAGCTAACTTCATATTTTTTCGATCTAAATATTAAAAAGGGAATTTATTTACCAATGTGCAAGCAGAACATTAAGTACTTAAGATATAAAGAAATCTTGCAAAATAAAGGTCTCTATGTTTCATAAATAATAAATGAGTGAAACGACAGCTGGTAAAATAAATATTGGTTAAGATCATGCCTAAACAAGGCAATACTTCCAGAGGAATGCCTATAAGAGTGGTAATGTAACCAGACTCAAATAAGTAGAATGGACAATAAACTAAAGAGGCCGGCTCAGTACGAACTTGCAACCGAACATTTTTGCTGTTTGCATAGACCGAGTTTTGAAAATTCGATACTATTATAAATTTTAGTGTAGTAGATAACTTAGGAATCTATAATTGATGTCACGCTAATTTAGTTACTTTAATTAAAAAAAAAATGGGATAATTTTTCAAACACTTTTAGACGATAAATTGGAAGTAATGGGGAGGTAGCCTTAGTACTTCATGACCTGCTTGTTTTGCCAAACAGTCAATAACATACTATTTATTGAACGTTTTTGGTACGCAACACTTCTAATAATTATTTTTTTGTGTAGCACTCTTCATAGTAAAGATCATTCTGTAACAAAAAATGTCAGCTCATCTTTTGTAGAACTTGATGTGGGTACTCTTATCCTCACCCTTGAATCATAGGGCGCGTTATCCATAACAATAACGTTTTTTTTCTTTAGTTTTGGAAGTAAGGTTTCAGAAAACCATTTCTCAAAAAGAGGGCTATCCATATCTGGATGTTAATCCAGAAAACAATTTTTCATGTTTTTAGCGGAGAGAAGGAGCGCTCCTTCCACCCAACCGCCAGAACTGCCACAATGTAGAATGCTAATTCTTTTTCCTTTGTTTAAAGGAACGTCTACACTGCATTTTCGCTGGTTTTGATCAGCCCATCCTTTCTTCACCGTTACATGTGTGTGGTATAGTATTTCCAATATTAATTGCTAAAATCCATTTAAAAGTGTCATACAGAGTAAATTAGTTTACTAGGCTTCAAAGTAGAAAGAATGGCATGAAAACGACATATTTCTCCCGTTAAATATCTATATCGTCGGAACCCAGCTCTCTCTAGACTGGTAGTCTGTATGACATTTTTAAATGAATTTTAACAATTAATATTGGAAAGACTATACCAGGTTTCATCCAGATAAATTAGTCTGCCGGATTCTCTATATTTTGTGAGGGTTTGTAAATATTCGTTTGTTCATACAACCAGTCTCTTTTGCTATCCATAATAGACTGACGTTTATCGATAGTCTTTAATTTAATAACACTAAATAACAAGAATTCCATGAAAATATTAAACCCAAACCTGTAAAAGTCAAAACCAGGTAATATAATACAATGGAAGAGATAACCAGATCGTCGTTAATCCCTAATAAAAATAAGATAGTCAGTTCGCAGGATCTTGAAATGAATAATACACTGTAGCATACAAATTTGTTGGAAGAGTTGAGATTGGAGCCAGGCAATTTGCATAATTATCTTAGAAAGGACGAAGAAACATATTAAACTTTTAAAACTGGTAACACCGTTAATTAAAAAATATGATAGCCCCTTTCACGCGAATGCATCAGTCCACCCGAACGCCTACGGCTACGTTGCGGTTTTTAGCAACAGGTAGAAGCTACGAGGATTATAAGTTCTCGGCTATTATTTCACCACAGGCATTAGGAAGTATTATAAAGAATAGTAAAAAACTCTTCGTTTGAAAGCAACTTCCAAGTTTATTTGAAAAATTATGTTTTAAATTAAAATGACGGCCGTTTCGCTGACTAACAACGTCAGCGAAACGGCCGTCTTAATAAGATGGACTTCCAATAAGTAAGGGTTAGTACAATAAATTTAAGGAAGTATTATACCCTACACTTATTAAAAAAGTACTAGAAAGCTCAATAAATTCGAGCAAGAAGTCCTGGTTCCACTGTTTAATATCAAATTCGCCCGATATTCTTGAATATCGGATAGAAACGACGTTTTTGCCCATTTGAACCCGCATATTTCGCTTTTAAGAAAGTTAAAAATGTTATTTAAAACTGACAGAAAAGAACTAGGTGAATGAAGCAGTTAAGAGGTACTCCTTGCAAGACACCCTCTCTTATTTCTTAATATTTTGATTATTTAAAAGTAGAAAAGTAGCATTTTCTTTCAATATAATATGACTGTAATGGAAATCTTTACTGAGCGTCAGGAATCTTAATGTTGTGGATGTTTGATAATGCCCCTTTTTCAGAGCCCTTCGAAGCAATCTATCCAAATCCGTCACACCGGCTAATTAAGACCTTCCGTCAACAAATACTGCGAAGGCCGAATCTCACGTATCTTTCAGCCTTTAGGTACCGCACGGCTAAAAGCTGAAATAGGAGTTAGGTCCTTCAAGGTTATCAAAGTCGTTAAGTTTTTAATATTTGTTCTAAAAGTATATCCGCCTATATCTGTGATTAAATGGTTATTACATCTGGTGACAGAGTATTACATTATTATCTTGTTAGCCCATTACATCTGAGAAATTGGAGTAGCAATATATTTTTTTAGGGTATGACAGCTTTTTATAGAGTATTTCGATGACCTCGTCCTAACAGTATGTCAATCCTATCGGTACATTCTTGAACACAAAAGCCTACTTAAGAATTATCAATCTTACTTACTTATTAAACTTATTAAACAAATTACAGGCAGTTCTGTATTTTTAATTGTAGATAACAATAATAAATGGAATAATAAGTACAAAAATAATCATGTTCCTCTGTAATTTTTCTTGGTTTAAACTTGGATACCTAAACTTTAAAGAATTTAAATCTGGTTTGATTAAAATAATTGATTTTAGCTGAGTAAATATTTTCTTTGCTTTGCTAGTTTTTACTTTCTATCATTAATGTTTTACTTTTTTGGAAAGTAGTTGTCGAAAAAAATGATATCGATATTTAAAAATAGTGATTACTTGCAACTATGTAGGTAATAAATATTATCAGTATATAGTTCGAAAATCGTAAATATTACTTTGCAGTGGCATAAACAAGTCGGTAAAACTGCTCAAGCGTTCTTAGAAACACCAAAACAGGTACTTAATTTGTTAGGGGTCAGAAGCGCCACGTTAGGTTATGTTGTAGGGTTCTTAAATCCCAAAGTTTGTTACCATTTGCCAATCGTTTTGTACCATTGTTTCAACTGCTGACTTTTATTTCTACTTCTAAGATTAGATATTACTAACATTTAAAGATAGTCCAGGAGGAATCGGCGCATGAGTACCGAAAACTATTCCACCTCAATTTTTTTATGTGATCCTCTTCAAATTGTCCTAATGATATAAATGCATGTTGCCATGGCGCAACCCGGTGCCATATTGTTTAAACCGAAATTGTTTAAACAATTACAAGGAATTGTTATTTTTCAAACGGACAAATTTTTTTTATATTCTTTATTGAAATACCAATAAAAAAGGTCCCATGACTTTTGACGATAAAGTTAATATTTTTAAAGATATGAATTTTTTAAAATTCGAAAAATCTCAAATTTGGGTACTTTCGACCCATGAAAAATATATTAAAAAAAAGATAATGTGAAAGTAATATTTTTTTTAATTCTCTATACAATAGTTAATAATATTGTTAATAGAGATTTAAAAAAATTTCATTGTTTATATCTTTTTTTTAATTGTTAATTTGGCGCGCTCACAAGTATGCATGGCTTACTTTTAAGTATCGTTGTCTCTCTCTGACTCATGCGTTGCGTCGGCCTCTCTGTGTCTTGAATTATTATTTATCATTTATCTTAAAAACTATCAACTTTATCAAAATTTTTAAAGAAAGCAATGTTATTAGATAATAATTAAATTGCCTAAAATTTGTTTTTAATAAATTTTTTTCTGAAATCAATTTTTTAAAAGTTAAGCATATGTCATTAAAATTGCTTTTATCAGTTTATATTACTTTTTTGTTATTATCATAGTAATTTTTGCATTTATATCAACAATAATAAGATATAATGGTATTTGAACATTTTTTGAAATCACAATTATTTATAAATAATAAAAATATATTGGGTATTTAGAAAAAACATTCAAATAAATTGAATAAAAATAATTTTATGTATATGTATCATAGTGTGTGTATGAGTGTGTCTGAGTAAGAAAACAAATCTTTCTTTTATTTTTTATTCTTTCAAGGTTACTCTTTGTATAAATAATAACGTTTAATAGCAAAAAGTAATATAATCTGATAAAAAAGTAATTTTAAATGACATGTTCCGATTTATGCTTATAGAACTTTTGAAAAATTGATTTCAGAAAAAAATTTATTAAAAACAAATTGTAGGCATTTTAATTATTATCTAATAACATTGCTTTCTTTAACAATTTTGGTAAAGTTGATAGTTTTTAAGATAAATGATAATGATTCAAGACACAGAGAGGCCGACGCAACGCATGAGTCAGAAAGAGACAACGATACTTAAAAGTAAGCGATGCATACTTGTGAGCGCGCCAAATTAACAATTAAAAAAAAGATATAAACAATGAAATTTTTTTAAATCTCTATTAACAATATTATTAACTATTGTATAGAGAATTAAAAACATTTATTATTTTCACATTATCTGTTTTTTTAATATATTTTTCATAGGTCGAAAGTACCCAAATTTGAGATTTTTCGAACCTTAAAAAATTCATATCTTTAAAAATATTAACTTTATCGTGAAAAGTCATAGGACCTTTTTTATTGGCATTTCAATAAAGAATATAAAAAAAATTTGTCCGGTTGAAAAATAACAATTCCTTGTAATTGTTTAAACAATTTCGGTTTAAACAATATGGCACCGGGTTGCGCCATGGCAACATGCATTTATATCATTAGGAGGGCAATTTGAAAAGGATCACATAAAAAAATTCAGGTGGAATAGTTTTCGGTACTCATGCGCCGATTCCTCCTGGACTAAGAAAAGTTAATTCAATAATTTTTAGTTGTGCCGTGATCAATGCAATGCTGGGTTTTACAAGGCTTCCAAGTTAATCTTTCAGAATATGATAAAAACAAATTATTAGGCTTAATTTTTTATTATTTTATTTTTTATTTATATTCTCATGTAACTATTTATATAATTTATCGTTTTAATTACATTCCTATTGTATTATGTTATTATTTATTTATTTATCTTTGACCCTTTTCTCCACCATTTATAGGCCACGAAGCATCTAAAATAGTATATTAAACAACGCATTTCATATGGAATTCTGTTATGACACGAGTTTAAGTTTAAAAAACGAATCGCGATGCGATGAGTTTTTTAAAGAACGAGTGTCACAACACCCATATGAAATAAGTTGTTTATAATAATATATTATATGTATAAAAGATGATATTTATATTCACAAATACTTTCTTAAATAACAATATAAAATTAATAAATTGCTATTAACCACAAATGTCATTGTCAATAGTCTTGTCATTAGGTACTTCACTCATGTCGCCAACCATTTAAAACAAAAATTTGCGTGTGTAAAAGTTACATTACGATACGCAAATGCGTTTTATAATGAAGATTTTTATAAGTGCAAATTATAAAAAAAATTTTTTACCTATTTTATGGATTTATAGATATTAATTTATTTTTTATACTTAAATATATATTTTTATTAACTTTATTTAAATTTCATTTCATACAAAATTATAGCCAAACTTATTTACACATTTTACAGAAACAACCTGAGTTACTATTGTTATCTTAGTGAGAAACCATCTTTGCTTACTGTTATTGACATTATGCTCAATTTTGGAAAAATAGCAAAATGTAACATATCAGTTTCTGCCTAATAACCACAGAACGTATCCTACAGAGAGGATGCTGGGTCTCAGTATTTTCCTTGTTTTCGGAAAAAATATTAACTATTAAATATTATGCTTTAAACTACAATAGTATATTAAACAACACATTTCATATGGAATTCTGTTATGACACGAGTTCAAGTTTAAAAAACGAATCGCGAAGCGATGAGTTTTTTAAAGAACGAGTGTCACAACAGCCATATGAAATAAGTTGTTTATAATATTTTTTATATTTTGCCCTTTTTACCATTTTTTAAATTAATTTTTTATTTTTATGTAATTACGAAAATTTTTATTTTAAAAAGTATGTCGGCAGCACTGTGTAATTTATAAAATTTGACAGTTGTGACATTTAAATTATCAAATGTTAATGTTTTAAAATATTTTAAAATGAATAATATACCAATAATAATATATTATATAAGTAAAATATTATATTCATATTCACAAATACTTTCTTAAAGAACAATATAAAATTAATAAATTGCTATTAGCCACAAATGTCATTGTCAATAGTCTTGCCTTTAGATACTTCACTCATGTCGCCAACCATTTAAAACAAAAATTTGCGTGCGTAAAAGTTACATTACGATACGCAAATGCGTTTTATAATGAAGATTTTTATAAGTGCAAAATATAAAAAAGTGTATTATAATCCTTATTATATATTGTTGATGAAAGAAGCACTCATCTTGTGTTTGATGCACTAAATGAAATAGAAATTAAATATTTAATATTATTACAAAAAGAAAATAAGAGAACATATATTACTACTTTGGCTGATATTACAACTTTTTTCTCTTTATATGTTGTAGCCTCTAGCTTCCCAAATTAATTTCTGCATATTTACAAGGTAAACTGTGGAAGTCTGAAGAAAGCAAAACATTATCAATAAATTGATGTTGAAGTACTAAAGCGTCATTTACATCCTCCTAATTTGAAATACAATTATTACGCAAAATTAACAATAAAATTTAAACTAAAGAATTGTGATTATTCACAATGACCAATTAGTTCCAAATTAGTTAACACTCAAGGTCAAACATTCCACGTAAAACACAGATAAAATAACACCAAACCCTAGTGTTTTATGAATGGTACTAACTTTTAGGTTATGTGTATTTGTTCACTTTGTGGATTAAGTTTCATCTGCGGGTTATTTTTTATTATTTGCTGTTTGCATTATTTTTTTCTCTTATTTGTTAATTTTTTATTTTCTAAACAATGATTAACCACATTTGAGGTTAGTTTATTTGGGAATTTTTACATTTTATAACTAGTTTTAGTGGTAAAAGTTTGACATTGCATTGCATTTTTGCTACTAATTCTAATTGCTAATTGTAATCGTAATTTGTTTAAGAAAATTGAATTGACTCCTGAAAAATGCAACCCTAAGTATCTACATCTCTGATTTGTATTTTTGTAACAGATGTTATTGCAGAATATCGCTAAATTTAAAAATTGTATATTATTAAACATAATAAAATCCCTTCAAAACAAGTTTAACTTTTAAAATGTGTTCTTACAATTCAAAGTAATTACAGTCGACAGAAGCAAACATGGTCCGCGGAAAATATGCCAACTAATTTCAAGGTTATCACAATCAGCCAATCACGAGCCAATGTTAACGATAATATCAATTTTAGTGGCTGCATAAGTGAGATGAAAATACAACTACAGCGATAAGGACACGCCCACCCAGGGTTCATGTTTGCTTCTGTCAACTGTATATCTTATTACAAATTGCCAAATTAATTTGTCAGGCATTTTATCCAACAATACATAGATGTTAACGTTAAAAATAAATTTATTTCATGCATATGGACCACAGTGTAGAATCCAGCAGAATATTTTCATTTCCTACGTTCTTTACAAACACTCAAACACATGTTCGGATTTAAAAGAAACATTCTGTTATGGAATGTTTATTTGAATAAAATTAACTTTGGTCTGTTTTAGACTAAAATAGACCAGTGTCTTTAATGTGCTGACATTATGTATGTATAATCTTAACAACACCAAAGACAGTAAAAAATACTTAATAACTTCTGTTAGTTCTACAAACAAATACAGCTACATCAGGTTATATAAGTATAAAAAGTATCTAAATTTAGAACGCATAGCCTCTTAACTGATTTCTGATATTGTTGACCAGCAATTTTTATTCAGTCTTCCAATAATGCTTGCATATTCTTACAATATAGCCATGGCTTCTGATTTTATTTTTATAAAATTTTGTATAAGTACTTACTGAAGCATAATAAGTAAATGATAAAAATGTCAAAATGATTGCGAATGTGTGGAAGCACCCCGATGTGTTACGCATTCTCCAACGCGCCTAGGCATGCTTCTGATCAGGTGGTCAATGTCCTCCTGTGGTATCTCATTTCAGCAACCACCAACTTCTCTCGAAGTTCTTCTAGAGTCTGAGGAGGACGTTACAAATTGAGCAATCTCCTACCCATCATATCCCACACGTGCTCAATTGGGGATAAGTCGGAAGATCTTGGTGGCCAAGGTAACAATGTGACATCATTATGTTGAAAAAAGTCTATTGTGACTCTTGCCACATGTGGTCGGGCATTATCTTGTTGGAAAGTTGGATTTACCAGGGTGTCAAGATAGGGTAAATGATGGGGTTCTAAAACTTCTTGGATATAACGCTGCGCGTTCATGTTATGTCTGATGAAGATTAAAGGTGATCTTGAACCATAAGCTGTAGCACCCCAAACCATAACTCCAACAGTTTGATGAACATGCCTTTCAACAAAACACCAACAAAACTACGGATATGGATTCATATCCATTCTCGTGCGGATATTAAGTTGACCAATTGGAGTTTATAATTTAATATTTACTCATTTATTTCGACCAATAACGTGCCTTATTTAATAGTTCGCCAACTATTCCTTACTAAAAATTAAGCTGTCACTGCTGTCAAAATAATTGTCAAAATTTTTAAAATATTGCCGTATTTAATAATATAGGTTTTTTTAATAAATATGAGTGATAGTGATAAAGAAGCAATAAATGGTACTCCACCATTTATTAAAATTGTTGCAAAAGAAACATACGAATCGTTATTACCACAAAAATCTAAGGAAAAATATGAACATCATAAAAAGTTTATGGAATGGTTCTTGAAAAATAAAATAAAAAGCGTATCCGAAAACGTTTTAACAGCATATTTTAAACAATTATCAACAGAAATTAAACCCTACGAAGCTTTTTAAAATTACAATCTTCAAATTATAAATCGAAAAAGTCATAAATACTCACACCAGAACAAATAAAAGAATTTCTTTTAAAAGCTACGGATGAAGTATATTTATTTACAAAAGTTAGTTAAAATTCCAGTAAGTACCAAATACAATAATTTATATTAAATTAGATTTATTTTTGTTAACTGCAAATTTAAATAAAATCATTAATATTTTATTATTTTCTTAGTGAGTCGTAGAAAAAATTTTCTGTCCAACTCGTGTGGATTGTCCATATCGCACGCGAATGATTGAGCACTCCGCCTTCGGTGTCGTGTCCAACTTACATTCTTGTGCGATATGGACATCATATCCACACTTGTTGCAAAAACTACTATTTCGGATTGTTAGTGGATTTCAAAAACAGCAGTATAAAAAATCTTCAACTGATAAGGCTGAAAATTGTATTAATTGTTTATTTCAGTTAAATAAATGTGTTTCTTAAGACCATCTATATTTACCATTCATTTTAGAGCAATATTTTAATAGTAAATTTCCATAATTTGACAATTTGAGATTGTTTTCAAAATTCTATTTAGTACTTTTACATATTTGTGAGGTTACCTTTACTTACGGGATATCGTCTTTTCATATTTAGATAAAATATAATTCTTGTTTTCTGTCACAAATGTGCAGCATTTATATTATGTCTTTGTTTTGTATGAGTGTTTGGTGTTATCGTAGTTGTTTTGTATTATGTAATTTATCTAGTTGTTGTGATCTATCTGCTCGTAAGTGTTCATTGTGTCTAACATCAAAATTTCTCTTGTTTGACCCAGATTCGCATTACAGCATTAGTACAACCGCATTATTACATTTTGGTATAGATATAACAGGTCGGCTGAAAAGTCCCCGGTCTACCATAGTAAAACACAATATTTTGACAAAATTCATTTTTTTTATTCAACATAGTTGCCTTCAAGGGCGATACAGCGATTATAGCGACCTTCCAACTTTTCGATACCATTTTTGTAGTACTCCTTCGGTTTGTCCTCAAAATAGGCTTCAGTTTCGGCGATTACCTCAGTATCAGAGCCAAATTTTTTTCCCGCGAGCATTCTCTTCAGGTCAGAGAAAAGGAATAAGTCGCTGGGGGCTAGATCTGGAGAATACGGTGGCTGAGGAAGCAATTCGAAGCCCAATTCATGCAATTTTGCATGAATTGGGCTTCGGTCAGAGAAAAGGAAAAAGTCGCTGGGGGCTAGATCTGGAGAATACGGTGGGTGAGGAAGCAATTCGAAGCCCAATTCATGCAATTTTGCCATCGTTTTCGATGATTTGTGACACGGTGCGTTGTCTTGATGAAACACTTTTTTCTTCTTCATATGGGGCCGTTTTTTCGCGATTTCGGTCTTCAATCGCTCCAATAACGCACAGTAATAGTCGCTGTTGATTGTTTTTCCCTTTTCCAAATAGTCGATGAACAATATACCGTGTGTATCCCAAAAAACTGAGGCCATAACTTTGCCAGCTGACTGTTGAGTCTTTCCACGCTTTGGTGGCGGTTCACCGGCCGCAGTCCACTCAGCTGACTGTCGATTGGAGCCAAGTTTCATCCATAGTCACATATCGACGCAAAAAATCGGGTTTATTACGACTTAACAGCTACAAACACTGCTCAGAATCATCAATTCGTTGCTGTTTTTGGTCGATTGTGAGCACGCGCGGCACCCATTTCGCACAGAGCTTCTGCATACCCAAATATTCGTGAACGATATGTCCAACACGTTCCTTAGATATCTTTAGAGTGTCAACTATCTCGATCATAAGCACTTTACGGTCACTCAAAATCATTTTGTGGATTTTTTTGATGTTTTCATCGGTAACCACCTCTTTTGGGCGTCCACTGCGTTCACCGTCTTCGGTGCTCACTTCACCACGCTTGAATTTTGCGTACCAGTCAATGATTGTTGATTTTCCTGGCGCAGAGTCCGGAAACTCATTATCAAGCCAAGCTTTTGCTTCAACTGTATTTTTTCCTTTCAAATAACAATATTTAATAAGCACACGAAATTCTTTTTTCCATCTTTTTGAAAATAACAAAAGTTGCTTCACTAAAAATGCAATATCTCACAAACTAATAGTCCGACAGCTGTCAAATTTTTACACGAATCTTTTGAAGGTTGATACTATCTAAAAATGAAATGGATTTAATTCTAGTGTCGTCATCTATAGGTCAGACCGGGGACTTTTCAGCCGACCTGTTATACATTTTAGTCATTTCATTTTGTAAATGCCAGCTTTTTTTTTAAATTAGGTATTTTTGTTTTTACATTCAACAATTTTGTACCAAGAAATATGTCTGAAAGCTTGGAAAATCGAACAGAATATTCTTTACTCACTGCTGCTATCAACAATAATATTTTTACGTCAGTGTGTCTTAACGGATCAGCTTAATAAAATTATAAAAATATTGCTTAGATTTGTGTGCAATACTTTACTACAGCCCCTTTTTTCTCTACAAAAACGCAATTTATCTCTTAGAACAGAAGGACGAAACGTCCTTGAAGTATATAAGATACATCGAGATATATGGGCTCGTATATTTGATGTAGGTTTCGGGTAATAAATATCGAAATTACATTTCCAGCGATAAAAGAAACGTGTGGCTGTGTACTTCATGGCATCACATAATCTTCTGAGCCCTTTTTATATACCAGAACAAAAGTAGAGTAGAAAAATGTAATTAACTTTTTCCTTTTTTTCACAATCAAAATAAAATAATTCGTCGCAACAGTCGTCTTCGGTTTAATCTGTTCATTTCCCAGAGAATATTAGAAGAACAACATTTGGCATATAGCTTAGTTCGTACCTGAGATCGTTAACCTTTAGAATTATTAGGTATACACATACAAAAACTCTCACTAAATATACCGAACTTGACCTCATAAAATGGGTCAATAGCAGTAAACAGTGATTGTTAAAGCGCAACATTTATTATGTAATCAATAAAAGCAAAACTGTTAACAAGAATTTTTAAAATAGACTATCTAGAAGTGTTTTTAAAGAAATAAAAATTCCTTAAGAATAAGCTTAAAAAATATATATAGTTCATTCTTTTACCTAAGGGTGTTCATATGTTTTATGTACGTTTGCACAACATGATACTATAATAATTACTTTTCAATGTAAATGTAGTGTAAAACACCAATTGTAGTAAAACTTGGTATAACGATACTTTTTTATGTCTTTAATAATCTCAAATTTTTTCAAATCGAAAAAAAATTTCAAAAAAAGAATTTTTTAAAAAATTTCACACCTCTACTTTTTAACCAATAAGATGACTTAATTTTGTCTAGTTATCATGGCAACTAAAAAAATATTTTTTCTAAGCCCTATCTTTAAAGTACCTTGTATTTCACTAGTTTGTAGCTCTTAAAACGGCTGTTTATGGTGAGAGTGAAAAAAAGTGAAAAAGCGTTAAAAAAAGTGCCATAACGTTAACTTTATTTCACGCTTGCCATAAGCCGATGCAATTGAATAGTGCAATTCATCCACACCTTTACTGGAAAAAATATCAAGTTTGCTTTGACTTTGACAGTACATGAACTATAACTCATTTGACGTTAGTTTTTATAAATAATCCGATTTGTCTAAGAGAATTCAGTAGTTGTTCCTATTATTACAATGGATAGTGAAGATTCCGACTTTGAAATAATATGTACCCCGAAGAAATTATAGAAAAGGCAAATGTGGCCACATTAAATTTGCTGCCGGAAAAATCCAAAGAAAATTATATAAAAGAGTATGACACTTTTATGAAATGGAGAAACGAGAACAATATTCATAGCTTTACAGAGCGAGTACTGTTAGCTTTTTTTGAAGAAAGGTCTAAAAAATTTAAGTGTTATACATTATGGTCCAGCTATTCCAAACTAAAGGCAACCTTAATTATTAATGATAACATAGATATAAGTAAATACTCTAAGCTAATAGCATTTGTGAAACGAAAGTCGGTTGGGTACAAACCTAAAAAATCTAATACATTCTCAAGAGAGGAAATGAACAGATTTTTATTGAGTGCTCCAGACGACAAGTATTTAATGTTTAAGGTAAAAGTTTTAAAAAGTTAATTTGTTTTTTGCTTACATTATTTATAAATTTGTAGGTAACATTAATATTAGGAATAGCCGGAGGTTGTC
Organism: Ophraella communa; assembly: GCA_035357415.1. NCBI lineage: Eukaryota > Metazoa > Arthropoda > Insecta > Coleoptera > Chrysomelidae > Ophraella > Ophraella communa. The sequence goes on along the minus strand of CM068994.1, from coordinate 13,363,544 downwards.
GACGAGAAGAGTTGTATAAAATGAAAATCGATGACATTGAAAATAAGGGGGAATTTCTACTCGTCACGATTCCAGATTCAAAAACTCATACAAGTCGACGTTTTACAGTTATTGGAGAATCCATTACAAACATTAATTTTATACATTTATTCCAAAAGTATGCTAATCTGAGACCGAAAAATGCAACCAGCAACCATTTCTTTTTATCATATAGAAACGGCAAATGTACAAAACAAGTAGTTGGTATAAATACTTTTTCGAAAATTCCATCGCTAATTGCGAGGTATTTAAATTTACCACATCCAGAAGAATATACAGGTCACACGTTTCGACGAACTTCAGCATCGCTTCTAGTCGATTCGGGTGGAGACATTCTTCAATTAAAGCAACATGGAGGATGGAAATCTACTGCTGTTGCCGAAGGGTATGTGAACAATTCTCTCAATGCAAAAATGAACTGTGCTTCACGAATTTTACAAGGATCTAATGTCAGCAGTTTTTTTAACCTACCTTCAACATCCAATGAGAATCAAGCCGACACGAATTTGACTCTTCCAAATATTCACTATTTAAATGAGAATCAAGCAGAGATGAATTTAAATGTTCCAAATATTCACAATTTAAGTGAAGCTTTATCAATGAATCAAACGGAAACAAATGTGACTGGATCAAAAATTCACATTAATCAACCAAACAATTGCGTTTTCAATATTCACATTGCGAAATAACAATATGTAGTTGTTAATTTTTCTTAATTATTGTGCACTTTTTCCAATTCATTCTGCATTCATTAGTTGTAATTTACTGAAGGAGTTTAATTAAATTATTTCAAATTTCTATTTTGATTTTATTATTTGTATAGGGCTGTAGAAAAAATATTGTATGCAACATATGCATAAAGTGTCTTTTTTTCACTCATGGAATTTCCAACTTTTCCATTCGTGAAAAAAAGTACCACTTTATGCACTTGTTGCATAAATTACTATTTTCTACAACCCTATATAAAATGACGTTATTTTGTAATAGTAAACGTTCAGCGAAAACGCGATTTCCGTGAGAGAATATATTTCTCTAGTGACGAAAGTTACGTTTATATTTTTAACCACTTTTTTTGCGCTTGCATAGGTATATAATGTTTTTACGATTTTAAATTATTAATAAACGCAAACAAGAATTATTTTTATAATTATTAGAATACAACTTTTTATTTAATAAATATATTAATTAAAAAATTAAATTGGATTTAAAAACCATTTTTATCTAGTGCCTTGTTTTCATTAGTTTGACGTTTCACCATTTTTATCTAGTGCCCAGGTTTCATTAGTTTGACGTTTCTTGTGAATTGTCAGTTTGCTCTAGAAGTATTTATTTGAAATCATGAGCTCCCATTCTGAAAGTGAATTAGATTACAGAAGAAAATAAGAAGAAATAAAAAATCAAGCAGAGGTAACTTCATTAGATTTACTACCAATAAAATCTAAAAAAAGGTATGAAGAAATATGTACAAAATTTATGGAATGGAGAATTGAAAATCACGTAAATTCATTTTCGGAGAATGTGCTGCTTGCATATTTTGGATTTTTGGCGTTTCATTGTGATTTTTTATCATAATTATGATATACTCTGGGTTGTAGAAAAAGTATAGTGTTTTACTCGTCGAAAGTATTTTTTAAAGCTCAAGAACATTACCAACCTCGGCTACGCCTCGGTTGGTAAACTGTTCTTTCGCTTCAAAAAATGCTACTTTCGTCACTCGTTAAACAATATACTATTTAAAACTTTTAAATCTCATTACGCCTTCGAATTGTATGGAAATATAAACACAAAAGTAATATATCTAATTATTTTATTCCAAGGCAATTTTTGTTTTGAAATACACCTACAAACATTTGATTACATTGATAATCCTAATGCATCGGCTGCACACAATAAATTATAATTTTTTTATGCACTATTACTATAAATATTGATGTTAAAATGAAAGTACAGAGTCAACTTTGAAACTTGATCACCAACAGTTGAAGCAGCAGCATACTAATAATAAGTTTCAAAAATGGCTTGGAAATAAGAAAGCAATCAAGTCGAGCTGAAAGGAAATAGCTATCAATTATTCTAACACGCTCAAGTCTTGCTGTATTGACATGTCACTTATACCTGAAGATTTAATAAAAAAAAATATTGTACACCTAATTGTTCAAGTAACAAATGTGGGTGTCGTAACCACTGCTTAAAACGTACATTGTTATATTATGTGAACAGACGGAAAAATGTTAGAATTCTGAAATCATTTATTTAGATAGCAATAATAATAATGCCAATTCTGAAGACAATATAAATGAAGTTGAGCAGTCAAGTGTATCCTTAGATAACGAAAATCATCAAATCGAACAATATACAGATAACGAAGAAACTCAATCAGGTGATGAACTGGAAGATTATAATGCAGGGATGATTTCAAATAAAAGACAAAGATTAAAATAATTTATGGGTGAAACAAAAATTGTAATTGTAACATTTAAGAGTGTTCTCAATTTTTTCCTTTATATTTTAATCGAAATTTTAATAAATAATTTTAATTATATTTATAGAAAAAAACGTTTTATTTTAATATAAATATTTATAGTAATTTATTATATCAATGTAATCGAATGTTTGTAGTTTTATTGCGAAACAAAAATTGCTTTAGGATAAAATAATTAAAAATCTTTCTTTTGTGTTTATTCTCCTAGAATTAAATAAATTTTTAACAATGTTCACTAATTTTTTTAGAAAATTCTTTTTTAGTTTTTTGCAATTTTGAGCACGTTTTTAAATGGTCAGTTTAAATTTTCATAATTATATGTGAAAGTACATCAGAAAAGGAAAAAAATAAGACCTTGCTGAATCTTCTAAGTCGATTTTTTGAAGGACAATTATTAATTAAAAAATAATTTTTAGAAAAAAATTGCCTGCACTATATATTAAATTTTTAAAAATATCTACCTCAAATAACACAGATTACCGTAACAGAATAAAAATACTCAATGATTCATTGTGAAAAATATTAAAATGGTAGAAGTAACCGTGATAATGCCGATATTATGCAATGTTCTTTGTGTGAAATGATTTTACCAAGACTCGTAGATTGAATTGTAACAAATTTACTTTGGAAATTCGTGCAATTTGTTCCGTCCTCCCCACCTGTAGCAATCTTCGAATCGAGCATCACGTCCTTCTGGTACGTATTACAATAACATTCCAAAGTATCCCGGATAGTTTCCCGGTAACGAGCCCTAGTGTGCCTGGGAAAGAGCTCAAAGTGGTTTTCGTTTACAGAAGGTGTGTTCGGCATCGCCCGGTCCCGAGGGTAGCGATTCCAGCTTTTATCTTTTTATTTAAAAGAGGATGAAACCGGGAGAAAGTGTAGAACAATTAACTTCTGTAATAGACAAAATAATTTGTTTATATTCAGGTTAAATAACGGTTTTATGTAATACAATCTCTTTGACGGAAAAATCCATTCGTAATTTAAATGAACATGCTTCGTATTGGTTATTTCTTTACTGTTTGGTACGTACTTGCACTATAGGGGTAATTAAACTAACCACAGTAAAACCGCTTGGACGTTTAGTGATCAATTCTACCCCCTATAACACTCCGGGAGCTTTTATGACCCATAATTTTATTTAGCTAAGGGGTATAACTATATAATTTTATCTAAATCCGATAAAATTTCTCTTGAAATAACAACATTAACATTCATGTTTTGTTTTTAAAGTGAATCCATAAATATTTAAGTGTTTTACTGACTTCTTCCACTTTTTTAATTAAAACATTAAGTTTATTTACTATACTAATGACAGCTGTTTTCAGAAATTTTTTTATACTTTATTTATAATAATGATAAAGTTTAAAAGCAGTTTTTTGCTATAACATTAAATTTTAAACCATTTAGAATTTTGAATACGCAAAACAAATAACTTTGCCACAATTTTTTCGCCAATGACAGCTGTTTCAAAATGGTATTTCAACAAATCAATCAAATCGCCGCAGGTATGTCACAAAACATCGACGAATTTTAAAACAGTTTATTTTTTGGTTCCTATTTTTTGTTATCATGATCCGATTATAAAAAAATACCCTTTCATTGAAAGAATAATTAATTCCAACCATAACCCCTAGGGAATTTAAAAAACTTTTCAAATGTAAAAATTGAGCTATTTCAGATCTCTTTATTTCTATTCATAATTACGTAAAACATCAATTTATTCGTTATTCTGGACCGCAATGTATTTATTTATCACCAACAGTTAATAGAATTGAACAACTAAGCACATTAAACAATTAAAGCTTTTAACAAAACTCAACTAAAAGTAGTATACACATTTCTATTGAAACATAGTCATAGTTGTTATTTTTCAAAGAGGCCACCCTGTAATTAGAGATTAACTAACCCAAACACAATAGAAGCCCTAGATAATATTGTCACAACAGGTAGCTGAATACATCCCATAACCGATACTATAAATATATTGAGATAGATATCTAAAGGCTGCTGCACACGGCGTACGATAATATAATATATATTTTATGTTTGCACTCTAATATAATATATATTATATTAAGCCGGCTGCACACGATGTGCGATATTATAATATATATTATATTATGGTGGCTGAAGACATGGTACGATATTCATATACCTTACGTCAGTTGTTGAAGAAAATGATCGAAGACGACGTGTTATTGCTAGATTCCGTAAATAGTTCGTCAGATAAGGACGATGATACTATGTATGACAACTTTATAGCAACAATAAACATTAAAAAGCAAAAAAAGTGTGGGATAAATGTTATGATAAATTATAAATATTAAATTTAGAAATTTACGCGGAGAATTTTTTTTATTTAATGAGTTAAATGATTAAGAATAATAAAAAACTCTTCGTTTTAACAAAACAATATTTATTTAAAAAATTGCTTTTTTAACTTTAATGACAGCCGTTTCGCTAGACTTAGCATCGTCAGATTGACATATTGAAGTTACATTTTGTTTGTTTGTAGTTAGGTACCTGATCTTTATTAGGTAGTTATAAGGCTAGACCAAGTATGGAAGTAATAAGACAAAACAATATTAAAGCCTAGATGTTATGAGCCCTAAGGGCATGCCTTATCGTAGTAAAAATAACCCGACAGTTATATTAGACTATAGTATATGGTTACATCTAGGCTTTAATATTGTTATGTCTTATTACTTCCATACTTGGTCTAGCCTTATAACTACCTAATAAACATTAACTTCAATATGTCAATCTGACGATGCTAAGTCTAGCCAAACGGCTGTCATTAAAGTTAAAAAAGCAATTTTTTAAATAAATATTGGAAGTTTTGTTAAAACGAAGAGTTTTTTATTATTCTTAATAAGATGGACTTCCAAAAAGTAAGGGTTAGTACAATCTATTTGAGTTAAATGATACTTAAAACACACAAAAGCTTTAAAAAACAAGTGTAGACTAAAATGCCGGTTCGTCTAAACTCAAAAACATCGAAATTTGGGCTTCTGCAGATAACGGGACGCAAGGGGCTTATAAGATATGACCAGATATATTTGTAAAATATCGCTCAGCAGGCATATTTTTACAGAGATATAAGTTGCGTTCTTTTTGACTGAGATCTCAGCTCACTTCTATTGAAGTGATCTGATATAAAGTGATGTGAGTAAGCACCAAAAAGAACGACAAACGCGCGACCTACGATTTCTTGCTCCCCACCACTTTATTTCCGACTCAATTCTAATTGATACCCCCGCATAGCACATTCAGCATCGGTAAAGGGGGAGGAAAAATCTCAGCTCACTTCGAAGTGATTGAATCGAAAAGAACGCGCACAAAACCGATGTGAGCTGAGATTAACTGAGATCTCAGTCAAAAAGAACGCAACTATAATATATCGCCTAGATATAGATATATATTAAAGCGCCCATGTGCGGCGTTGTGTGCTTTCTAATTATAAGCGATTTTTGTGTAATATATGAACTTTAATATATATTATATTATCGTACGCCGTGTGCAGCATGCTTAATAGTTAAAAATTTAATAAGTAGAACTTACCTTATAATTTACAATAAAAGGATATATTAATAAGTTTTATAGAATTAGCATTTACTTTTTCTTTTGTACATCTAAAGTTTCCAAGTTCATAATTTTCACAAGACATACATTTAATATAAACAAAGAATGTAATGGGCATTTTATATTGAATAGGATCCATATTTTGCTATTTTATAACAATTAAATATTTCCAATACATAATGAGTACACTTTTACATAACAATTCATCTTTTTCCTAGTTTTTTTTTAAAATTCTAAGTTTAATCTGAAACAATAAAAAGAAAATAAAAATCAAAAGTATTAATGGTTTTCACATGTTTAAGAAATCAACATGTAATTTTAGTTAATAAAGTATTTAAATTAATATTATAAAAAGGAAGTACTTACAAAAATATAAAAAGACAAATTGTAGTCTTCGATATTGTATAAATAAGTATTCTAATAGATCATGAGTACCTAAAAAAGACATTAGAACAATTAAAAACATGTAGCAGGTGTGGTGAAATACAGTAAACTAATTCCCATATCAATAGTGTTGGTCTTAATCACATAATTTTTTTTTAATAGAACACTTAAAGAGTGCACAGTGAAAAAACTATTGAAAAACTTAGTTTATAAACATTAACAAAGGACATTTTATGTAACAAAATGTATGTAGGATAAGTGAGTAAGGTGTTTATATAAATTTTAAAATGTTAATCTTTGTTAACACAGAGACTCTTATCTTATATAATGTGTAAGAGATACAAATAACAAAATCTTTTAAAAGTTTAAATTTTAGTTGTTAGGGTTTAAAAATAGTAATTTTAGTTAAGATAGGATTAGTTTAATTGATTTATAGTAATTTTAAGTACAATTGATAGTTTTATTTCAAATTTTAAAGTCTAGAAAATATGACAGCTCCAGCAAACTGCCTATTTTTTAATAATAAATTTACAAGGAAAAAGTCTATTTAAAATTAAAGAAATAAATATTTTTGGTAAATATAAGGATGAGATCTCACTATAAGTTAACAAAGATACTATTATTTTTGTAATTTCATTACCTTCATATTCAAGAATTTTGGTTAGAATTTTGCATTTAAACAATGGAATTTCGTTTTTTGATGTCATACTTGTCATTTTTCCTGGAAGCCTATAAAAAGGCCGGAAAATCGATGATTCACTCTCTTTTGATTTTGGTAGCAGAGCAATTAACATCGTATGTATTAATTGATTACTAACTAGAAGAAAATTTTTTTGCATTAATTAAAAGCTGTTTATGTTAAATTAATACATGTAACATTAAAAATACATACAGTAAAGTAATCAACCGTTATTAAATTACTTACAAAAGTAATAAATTTGTCAAATCAAAGACTGATTCCAAAAGAATTTGAAAGATTAAATTTGAGCATTCTTTCTGCAACTGGTCCTTAGCCGCCATATTGTGGTATTACTGTTCCGAAGGCAGACGAGGAGAAGCCGATCCGAATTTTTCGTGCCATTCCATTTAGACAGTAGCAATTTTTAGAGAACGAACTTTATAATAAAAGGTACGTGTCATAGTTAAGGTTTAGTATTTGTGTATTTGTTATTTTGTGACTGTAAATTAATTTTATTTGTATGTATTATCTCCATTCTTTTCATATAAGGCTATTCATTTATTTATTTGTACTAAACATATGAAAACCAATTAACAGTTTTTTGTAAAATTTCTTTGAAATACTTGACATTAAATTTATTGTGTGTTAAATATTAAATAATATTTTAATTTGAATCCTACCCTGATAAGAGTCAGATTTTAAATTTAAATTTCAAAACAAATAGTCTGAGCTAGTTAAAATTTTGATAAGGCGCCCAACCATAGAATTACAGAAGAACAAGTAAACTTTATATAAAATTAAATAGTATTTAATCATTAAAATCAATCAAAACATTTGACAAAACCAATAAAACAAAACAAAATTATAAATTATAATAATCAAACCAATTAAAACATATCAAATTAATAGAACTAAGTCGGGATATTGATAAATTAACTATAAACAATTTAAATAATAATAATCATTAAATTTAAATCATAATACATTGACAATACCAACGTGGGATATTAACAAATAAACTATAATAAATCAAACATAAAAATTAAAGAAAAATTAAATCATTATAATATATAATCTGTTTTGCGGTTTAATGTTCTTAGTAAGATGTACTTCCATAGAGTAAGGGTTAGTACATTAAATTTAATAAAGAATTAATCAATCTAAAAAAAATGGAACCTAACGATTTCTAATTTACGGAATCAAAGATTTTCTATAAAAGGTTTCGTAATTTTCGGGCTGTACTTTTACAATTTCAACAAAGCCATTACATGGATGAATCAAACACAAAAGGAATTCCAGACGAGTGTACCTAGAGGCACCGAAATGAGTAAATGGAATCTTTTGTTACATGCTGTCTTTCAAAGCACGATTTTTTCTAAAGGATCTCTTTATTGTTAATATCGGACGTCGCTACCAGAAAACATACGTGGTGTTACTAATAAACAGACAAAAATAATTTATTTCATTATTAATAATTTTCGTTATCCAATGAATTCTTTAGTTTGTATTTGATAAAAATGAGAGTTCGAAGGAGAAATAATAACAAAGGAGTTGAAATATACTATATTTTTTAAGTACTTTTTACTTTTTCTATTAATAAGTCGTGATATCTGCAGCGTTCTATTTTTTTCAACTAATACCTAAACCGTTTTTTTCGTGCAACATGCAATACAATTTTTGGCACTGATTAACGTGCATAAGTCAAAAGGTGTACTTTTATCGATGGCATAGTAAAACGGCAGCTGAAATATACATTTTTTATAACCCTTTCCTCACTTCGTTTTTCCTTTATTTCCATTTTGGTGCAACTCCATTAAGAAATATTCCATAGCATAGTTAATATGGGGCAGCTTGTCGGTCTCAATAATAAAAATTATAGAAAATATGTCGTTGCAGATGAACAAATAATCTTTATATACAATGAAATTGATTGTGGTAAACTTAACTTTGTGGAAGTCCATCTTACTAAGAACAATAAATAACTGAACGGTTGAACTAAACTTCCACTATTTATTCGAAAAATACGTTTTAAAATGCAATTACAGCTCTTTCGCAAAAAATAGCATCGTCAGATTGACATATTGAAGTTACATTTTGTTTGTTTGTAGCTATAGTATGTACAAAAAGTACGAGGAATAATAAACCCTAATTAAGTATGCAAAACCTTTACAGGGAGCGCCATGAAATTTTTGATAAATCTCTTACTTTAAATTACATTTCTTCCGTAAATCTAAAAACCCGGTAGATCGACCCCGTATTTGTTTCAGTTGTAGCAAGGTTTAGGGTTTCTTCATTGTTAAAGGATTAGCAGTGGCAATTACGCAATGCAGTGGTGTGTATTTTGGGAAAAAAATACGTTTTAAATTATAATATAATAAAAAATGAAAAGAAATAATTATTGGAATACATTTATTACTTAAATTTTATTCAATAACCGACTCGGGAGGAAGAATCGTTGTTGACATTAATAATAATGAAAACCATACATTTTTACTCAAAGAACTAATACTAAGTAATGATTTAATGTATCTACTTTCTTTTAAAATAATATTCTCGATAATGTTTCTAAGAAAACTGGGTTGTTTGGAAAATCCCTCTCAATAATCGAATAATCTGTAAATAGGTGTAATCGTATTAAGCCGATTACAGTAGGCCACTTGCCATTTAAAATTTCTGAGAAAAATTCCCCAAACACTACATATAGGAGTAATACAAATAAAAAATATTCATTTTGCTTCTTTGAATTTAATAAAAATTGTAACGATATCTTGCTATCTTGACTTGAATTTTTTAAAAATATATTTCATTGTAATTTATTTGTGACAATATTCAAAGTTTGAATTAATCTTCTTACAAAAAGAACAAAAATATATAAAATAATTATTGTTACAGATTGGTTTGTTTTCTATTATGAATAAACTGTGTTGCCTTTCTTTATCAAACTTACTAAAATTTATGTACCTCTATCACTTTTTTTTTATTAAAATTAGTACATCCCGTTACCTCTGACCTAAATCGTATATTCTTTAGCATAGCTGCAACTCATTCGTTCAATACAAAATGTACGTTACGGTATACCCTCTTAAAATATATTTTGGTACGTCTATGAAATCTACTTAAATGAATGATTTATTACTCCTTGTCCTTTCTATATAGACTATAGGTAGGTACCTGATGTTGATAGGTAGTTAAGGTTAGACCAAGTAAGGAAGTAATAAGACATAACAATATTAAAGCCTGGATGTTATTAGCCCTAAGGGATTATCCTGGATGTATTTCCCTCTAAGATCAGTATAACTGTGCAATGATATAGAAAAACAAGGAAAAAACTATATCATGGTGATCTTTACAATAACTTAATATATTTATGTTACAATAATGTCTTATCTATGTATAAAATGAAGACTCAATCAAAGTAAACAGTTTAATAGTGGAGAACTTCTAAGATTGATTTGTTCATTAACTACTTTAAACTGTTGATCTACTAGATGTCTTTCTTTAGTTTGGTTAAACTGTCTGTATTAAAATTAACATAAAACACTGTAGAGTAAACGCTCAACAAAAAGCGTCGCACGTCATAATTGTGATGTTGCCATACTTAAAAAATAATAAGATAAGTCGGGATTTATCAAGTTAAATAATCAGGCAACTCTTAATACACTAAAAATTCAAATGTTTCGATTGACCTCATTGAATTCTATGACGTGAAAACATTTTGTAACGTTATTATAGTTCAAAAATACAAGACTTTCATTCTAGCATGCTTTGCTTTTTTCGTTAGGCTATTTTGAGACGTCTTGAATAGAGCTAACACATTTTAATTTGTAGCTGTTGTTTGTCTTCATATTTCCCCTGTATATTTTCCCAAAATAGGTGTAGGTACTAAGTAACAAACCTTTTTGGTGTAGTTTTCCTTAATAGCGATATCCCTATGGAAAAAAGAAATTATAACCTTATTTACAGAACCTGAAATTGTATTCTAAGTAGATAATGGAACTTTCTGTCAGCAAAAGTAACTTGAGCAAATTTGTTAAACCCATACAAATAATTCAAAAAAATAACACAAGGTTATTAATACATAGCGGGATCATCTTGGTTAAATAAGTAGATTTCTTTAATTAGTAAATCATAACTAAAATATTTAGAAAAGATGAGGATTTGTAAATAGTTTGCCACGGAGAAATTATTTTTTAATGTAAAACCTTATAATAATATCAATACAATATAATAATATCAAAAATTTAGTATATATTTATTTATTTCTAATCTCTATTAGTACATTTAATTTTTTAATTAATTTACTTACGTTAGACCGTATCACACATTATCTTATTTAATTAAATTTTTTTCTTTCTTTTAATTGTCATACATACGAGGGTTGTCTGGAAAGTTTCCGACCTAACAAAGATACTAGACATTTTTTCTTCAAATTAATTTTTATTTTTCTACATAGTCTCCTTGTAAGTCTATACACTTCTCCCAGCGATGCTCCCATCTCTTCAACTCGTCCAAATAGTACTCGGCGTCTTTCTTTGCAAAATAGTTGTTTACGAAGGTGATGGCCTTCTCATTCGACGAAGATCTCTGTCCTCCGAGCGCAACTTAGCTTAGGAAACACAAAAAAGTCGCTTGGGGCTAGATCTGGTGAGTAAGGAGGGTGGTCAAACAGTTCAAGCCGTAATTCGTGGATTTTCGCCATGGCAACCGCTGAGTTGTGATACGGCGCATTGTCTTGGTGAAACAAAATTCTTTTTTTCTGCAAATGTGGCCGTTTTTCCGCAATTTCTGCCTTCAGCTTGTCAAGTAATGATGCGCAGTATGCTCTTGCTTTTTGAAGATAATCGATTAAGATAATTCCATGACTATCCCAGAAAACAGTTGCCATTACTTTCCCAGCGGAAGCAACAACCTTTGCTTTTTTTGGAGCCGATTCTTCCTTCGCAGTCCATTGTTTTAACTGTGTTTTTGTTTCTAGAGTATAATGGTGTATCCAAGTTTCATCTACAGTAATTAATCAGCGCCAAAACTCTGATTTATTGCGACTAAACTGCGCCAACAGAGAGTTGGAAATGTTCATTCGAACACGTTTTTGGTCCAAAGTTAGCAAATGCGGCACCCAACGCGCGGACAGCGATCTCATGCCTAAATCTTGATTCAATATGTGACAAACACGATCTTTGAACATGTTTATAGCCTCTGCTATCTCTCTAATTTTAATTCGACGTTTGTCTAGCACTATTTGAACTTGAGCGATACTGTCAGTGGTTGTAGTTTTTGGACGTTCCGAACGTTCATCGTCACCCAAGCTGGTACGGCCACGTTTAAATTCAGCAGCCCAAAATTTCACGGTGGTAAATGATGGTGCAGAGTTCTCGTACACAGCATCTAACTCGTCTTTGATTTGCGTAGGCGTATTGCCTTTCAAAAACAAATATTTAATGACAGCTCGATGCTCGATTTTTTCCAGTTTCATAAAAACACTCACATCGACTCACTCAAATGATCAACAACTGCGCGTCCAAAATGGCTGAAATTTTAGTGGGTATCTTTCAAAACATTCCTCAACTTTTGTTTACGAGTGCTGCCATCTTCATGCCAGCCTGACGATGGCTTCTCAAAAAGCCGAAACTAGTCGCTGTTAACAACTTTATATATTTCTTTTACATAATAAAACTTTTTGACATTGACTTGGATATTTAATTTCTAGTCAGTCACATTTGAGTTATGGATGATTTATTTCATTTTATTATTTATATATTCATTTAAGTTTTTTTATTTGGGTTTTATTAAATATTCCAGCGAGCATCGAAAAACGACTAGAAACATCAACGATTAGTCGGATTTAAACGCATGTAATGTCCTGGAACCTTCTTGATACGGAAAAACAGTATAAATATAGAGAGTTCGTTGGGCAAGAGTAGCAGTTTAATAGTGGAGTAACGACAGAAGTACCGGAAATAGTGCGCTAATGGAAACAAATTAGTAGTGAACTCTCAGTGAAAATTAGTTAATGCCCAATAAACACACACACGTAGAATAAACGTTTATATGTGGTAGCAGGCGTTGTTTAAACGTTACTCGTTGAATTTCGTAACGTGACCTTCGAAACCAAAATTCAACCAAACGTTGAATCCACATATAATCAACGTATATGATTCCACTCGTTATTTTACAACCATTTTGAAACGTATCATCGTAGTTCTTTTTCTACGTTTTTAAATTCAGACTTTAGGAACATTACATAAACGTTAAATTCGAAACTACTTATCAACTCAAAACTTTGAACAACCATCATTCTACGTTTAAATAATTATTTTTTTCTACGTTGATCCACCTTGATGAAACAACGTTTCTAATCCGTTGTAGGCACCTACTTAATAATAACTACTTCATATAAACTAGAAACTAACGTTTAAGTAACTAGAATTTAACGTTATTCAACTTATTGAAAAAATCTATTTGATACGTTGAAATCAATTGCTTTTATAACTGGACACATATTCAACGTGTCCTCGCCGTGCTTTTTTAACGTATACACTTTCAGAAGTAAGAATTATTACATAAACGTTAAGTATGCAACTACTCAACTAGAAAATTCTATAACAACCCGTATACGTTTCAACGGTCGCATTCAGCGGACGTAACTGTTACGTTCGCTTGACTCTACCGCTATGTACTTTCCCAACATGTTCTGCGGACTTCGAAGCTGTTTACGCCAGGTATAGGTAAAAGTATCAGTTTTCGCTACGTCCGCTGAAGCTGAATGTGACCACAATATCTCTTTTTATCTTGATCAAACTCGATGAAATTACGTTAATCAATAAATGTTATAACTACATCGTTCATATAACCTTGAAAGTAACGTTTTTGGCCTCTTATCGTTTACATTCAAGTGTTTCAACTTTTATTCAACTGAATACCTACATATCTTCTTTATACGTTTATAAGCACCCGGTTAAAGTGCTTAAGAAATTATAAACATTCAGTTTTCAAAATAATTATAGATAACAACAGTTTTGCTTTTATAAAATACGTACTACTATCCAGTATTCTCTTAAATTCAATATTCCTCAATTCCTCACTATTATAATATCTGAACTTTTCTTCAACCCTGTGTGAAATGCGTACTTGATTAACTCTTGGCAACGCTGCAGAAGTACAGTTTTCGACTGCATCGGTTGAACCGCCATTTGCTGTTTCGCTGTTGAAAGTCAAGGTTTATTTGTGTGTGTGCATTATTTGTGTTATTAATTTCAACAAAAATCTGGTAAGTACGTACCTTATAATAATTATTTTGTACTAACATAATCGTATATACGGCGCAAACTAAGAACATTTTAGATTTAAAAACTCTGTTTTAATATCAAACTGAAGGGCTGTCAGCGGCTTCTGAAATGTTAAAGCATTTTTTATATTTGGCACTTATAAAAATCTTCATTATAAAACGCATTTGCGTATCGTAATGTAACTTTTACGCACGCAAATTTTTGTTTTAAATGGTTGGCGACATGAGTGAAGTATCTAAAGGCAAGACTATTGACATTGACATTTGTGGCTAATAGCAATTTATTAATTTTATATTGTTCTTTAAGAAAGTATCTGTGAATATGAATATAATAAACTCATCGCTTCGCGATTCGCTTTTTAAACTTGAACTCGTGTCATAACAGAATTCCATATGAAATGCGTTGTTTAATATACTATTATAACATTGAGTAGGCAGGTAACTTATGCAACACCGATCTTATACAATCCCATAAAATGTAATTATGTTTCTAAGTTACATTATATTTTTTAGTAGAAACAATTTATCGAAATAATTATGTCTATTTAATTCTGATACATTGCGAAACGTTGATAAAACGTGTTGATGAAACGTTGATAAAACGTGTTTGATGTAACTTTGATAAAACGTGTTTGATGAAACGTTTACGAAACGTTTAAAACACGTAATTGATTAAATGTTGATTGAAGGTAGATAGTCGAACATTTGCGCACAGATAGGAGAACAAATGTTAACTTATTACAAACATGTTAGGAAATGGGATAGGCAAATACGAATATGAAAATAGTTTACGGATATAAAATCTGATTTATATAAATTAATCGTGTTAGGATATTTTTAATCTAAGTAGTGGTCATTTTCTTTTATAGTAGTAGTTCTCTTCATTTTTTATTGAGCATACTCTCTGATTATTATACATTAAGCTCTTGTTAATATTGTGTCGGAGACTACGAGCTCTATTTCTGCTCAATTATTTCTTTTTTCTATTAGAATTTAACCATATTAACACCCAATTTTATCTTTTATTAGATTAACAGATTGAAATCAATTGGAGGTACTTCCCCGGAGGACCCAAGAAGAATTTTAAGATTTCTTCTAACTAATGAATTGGCTTCCCTTTATAATTGGAAGGGCACGGAGAAAAAGGCGTTCAAAGACACGCACGTAATTCAGTTAATTTATGGTAAGTACGCACTGATGATGACTGTATAGTTAAAAGCGTTCTTCTACGAAAAATTTAAATAAATTATTTTGAACGAAATACAAACTTTTGTACAATTATGTGTAAAAATAATTATTTTGCAGTTGCTGTGAAGAAAGAATTTGGAGCGCCAACTGACGTTCAAATTGCAGATGCTACAAAAGATTGGTTAAAGTTTTCCAAAAAAATACTTAATGATGCCATGAAGTCCAAACAAAAAAGAAATGCTTAGAGAAAATTTGTATATCTCATAAGTCGTCGGTCCTAAAGCAAAACCACGAATGTGCAGATACGTCATTTTGAGAAAACAAGGTCTGAAGTTTCTATTGGCTTCCAAAAATCAGGTTGCATACTTACCTAATCAAACCCACGACCATCTTCGCTCATCAATAGTGCTGTTTCATGACATATTGAGTGAATTAGAATAAATGTGTACAATTACCCAATTAGTTCACATTCGCTGTTTTGCATTTGTACTCTTTGACAAATTTGAATAATATTAGGGATATTAATAATAACAACATCTTTGAAATAAGATTGTTTATTGAGGTGAATGCTGTTAACAATTTATATTAATATTGATAAAATTAATATTAAACAATTTTTGTCTATTTTTATCATTATGATGATTCATAATCACTATTTTCTTCATCATCTGGTTCGGGTAACTTGTCCTTTTCGTTCGAACATGATTTTAAACTATAAAAAAAATTGTGGTATTCCTTAGGAATGGTATAACTTTTGCACATGGTTTGTAAGTCTTTAAGCTTTGCTGGGGCTATGGGTATTGGCTTACTATAGGCTTTGGGTATCACTGGTTTACTTGGTCTTCCTTTAGTTTTAAGATTAGCCTCAGTGAATTCCTGGTCAAAGTCTTTTTTAAAAAACACTGAAAATGGATTAGTTTTTCTAAACTCTAGACAACAAACTTGTCTCCATGGTACTGTTTTTAGATTGGAACATAATAATTTAAAATTGAGAAAGTCGTCGAATGTCATTTTCCTTACCACAAAAGGAAATGGTTTGTTTCTAGCCATCCTGATTATCTGAGCCCATCCTTCTGGCACGTAAACTGGCACGTGTTTTGATTTTTTTCGATTTTAGAGTGTATAGAATCGCACTCCATTTCGCTATGCCCTGGCTCAAAAATGAGTGCCGGATTTTTTCTAATGTAGGATGGGTTTGTATTAAATACAAGCACATAGCTGCAAATATACTGTTTTTATTTTGGCCACCGCAGGAGTCTGACATCATGTATACTGATTTTTTATTTGGTTGGTCCATGATGTAGCTGAACAAGCATGTCGCAATTTCGATGGCCCCCCTTCTTCCTTGGGTCTCATCCCACAGAAAGCATGTTCCTTCTTGACTGTTCAAATCATAAACAGTAAGGTTGTAGACCGCCAACTTTCGTAGGTAGAAAACTTGTCCAGTTGATGTTTTGGGAGTATTTAGGACAGCTTCGAGGTCGAAATTGATTGAAAGGACAGATTCGTCCTCCTTGGCCAATCGTTTGTCATGGTCTCTGGATAATCGTGCCAAATCCTTTCTTTTAATGTGCAAGTTGTACGAAGCCTCATTCCTATCCTCTGGTGAAGAGCTGCGATAGCATTCACAAATTTTACATTGGTCCTTTTTAGGTTTGTGGAAACCTAAATTGTACTCATTGAATATTAGTCTATATTTTTCGAGGGAGAGTGGAGTCTTGCCTTCCACAATACATGCTTCCTTGTACATTCTGTGCATTATTGACACATTTAAAGAGGAGTCGAGATATTTTTTGTCGATGATTTCCGGCAATAATGTGATTCTACTGCAGGGTATGACAAAATGTGATCTCGCAGAAATTTTACAGCATCCTCGTTAGCTTTATTTTTGGGGGATGTTTACCTCTTTTGTCTTCCTCCAATGTTCCACTGGTTGAATATTTTTTTAGTGAACTTCTTACTAATGAATCAGTAACATTAAGAGTGGCCATAAAAAATCCCTACATACATTTTGCTTTTCTCCTCCAACAGTAAAACTATAGTGGTTGGTGTATGTTTTTCGCGAATGTTCTAAATTTCTCGTAGTCCTTTTTTTATTTTTTCGTTGCACATGACTGGCAATAAAATGTCGCTGATCGTGGATGGTAGGTAATTTTCTAAAGTTTTGGTATATTTCTACTCTTCTCTCTTCTGCGATTAAGTTGCAGTATTTGTGCTTGAGCTTCCCAGCACACGGAGACGGAAGCATTGGGCGAGCTGCATGTACGATACCTTTATGTCCTTCGTAGCTTTCCCCAAGCAATCTATTTTGTTTTCTGATGCTCCTCAAGTTGATATTTTTTTTTCTCTTTTTTAAAGGCACCTTCTCTGGAAATTAATTATGTCGGTATAAGCATATGGAAGGACAAAGTGACAACAAATGATTAGATGATTAACAACAAAACAAAATAAAAACGTTTAAACGAGCCCTATACTCCGTCGAATTTGATAATTAAAAGAAATTGCAAAAATAAAAACTTCAATAAAAACAAATAACGAAAATAATGAAATAATAAATCAAACAAAAAAAAGTAACTGAATAAGAGAAAAAGACCAAATTAACCTCAGTGATAAACAGACAGTCCCGACTAAAGTCTCAAAACTGTTTTTGGGTACCTGTAACTATTGCGTCTCTCGTTTCCTCTGATGTTCGCCCTGTATTATTGGAGATTTCGATTTCCGATTCCTCCCCGCTGGATGTAGGAATGTACTCGTCTGAGTCCTCAATATCATCAAAAGGATCGTTCTCAGAAGCTAAAATAATAAAATTAGTAATATTAGACCACTTTACAAGTTTATTATGTTTCCAACATTATTCATAAAAATCGTAACTAACAATAAACTTACACTTCTCGTCGGCATCAATAGAGGGTTCCTCTTCTTTCTCCTGACGAACACACATCGTCACAAGCCTTTTTCCTCTACTCATCATGATATACACAAGTTATTTAAAGATAATTCTCACAAAGACGCGTTTACACAACAGGTTGCATGCACAACGGACAAAATACGACTATAAACTATAACCTTCCACGCACACCTACCGGACACATCACGAATCACCCGAAGCGAGTAGAGGGGAGGAGGAAATTCTACTACGGCAAAAATACGAATGTGGCACATTCGTGACTTGGTATACTAACATTTGAGTGGATTCTACTATGGCAAAAATACGAATGTGGCACATCCGTGATTTGGTATTGTAGCATTTGAAAATAAATCACATTAGCGGTTTTTTAGTTACAGAAATGACCTATAGAGGTTTACTTTTCACGTTCGTGGTTTTGTCATAGGAAACTTAACGCAAAACTAAATTTAACCATGCACATAAGTGAAATTAGCTTTTTTTTCACATTCGTGGTTTTGCCTTAGGACCGACGAAGTGTGATATTTTTTCTAACACCAAATAATAGGATTGTTTGTTTTTGTTTTTTGTTTGATTTAATTTTTTATGTTTGCGTTTTTTCATCTTGTTTTAACTTATTTTATATTTATATATATATATATTTATTTTACATTTATGTATTTATATTATATTATTTTTAAAATATATAAATCTGGTGTTTTCATAACATAACCTCAATAATGTGTTATAGCAATTGAAAAATATTGAGAATATTTTGTTAATACAGCTTTTTAAAAATAATATATAAAAAAATAACCCGAGAAATCGAAATATTTCGAACAACCTGTATATATAGGTCAGATAGTGATAGATTAACGTTTATTAAACGTGGCGCATTTATATTTTTGGAAAGTAATATATAGAACGTTTCTGGGAGATTCGTTGTATCATAGAAACGTTTCATGACTCTATTTCAAGAAACGTTGTTGTAACGATGATAACGAGTAGTTATAGCGATTCAAAGATACCGATAATCAACTTTAATTCAACGTTACTTATATCTCGGAATTCTACGTTTCATTTGGGAGATATTATGGTATTAATAAGGGATTCTATAAATCAAATATAAACGTTTATAATCCGTTTATTCGAAACTAAAATACAACGTTATATTTCGGAGAATTCTCAATGAATACACAACGTTGAAAAACCATTATTTGGTAACGTTACGCCAACACCAAACTACAACGTTAGTATACCGTAGAGATTAGATTACAATAAGTATGTACTCGACGTATAAATAACCTTGAATCAACGTAATGATGTAACGTTACTTGATAACCAAAATATAACGTATTGCCTAACGACATTTTGCAGTTTTTTCAACGATGAAAAATGGTGGCGTTACCTTAAAATTTCAACGTTACATTCAAGTATCTGTGTTTATTGGGTGATTGTATATAAAATATTTCTTTTGAAGAAAAGAAATACATTATTTATAAATTATGTAAGTAACTAAATGTATGTCAAATTTAATTTGTGTAAATAAATAGTTTTAAATGCTCGTTTTTGTTTTTATTACACTCACCTCCAAAATTTGGTTTTTTTAACGCTTGGTTGACCACACAGTGGTCCACCTTTGATAGATTGAACGAAGAAGAAATCATTGGGTGCCAAATCAGGACTGCCAACAATTCGAGGATCGATAAATTATGGGGTATCCAACAAGAAAATGTTTTTGAACTAAGGGTTCACACAAACACGAATATATTCAAGAGAAATGCTTTCATCTCATTACTTCAAGATCTTGCATTGCCATTTCACGGGGTGTTTGATGACACAACAACCAATTTTGGACCACCTTCACGGTATTAATCGGCGACAAAGCTACGGCCAGGACTGACTTCACTCTACCAGCGATATATTTTGGTATTTGATTGTCCTTTATCGCTATACAAGAACTGTTTGAGTTTATCTACACATTTTTGTTGAGATAATTGACGTAAAAATGGTTCAATTATCAACGGTAATATGTTGATAAATAGGCGGCTATTTTCATTGGGTGTAAACTACGAGAATATTTTAATATCAATTTGATGAAACATAATTTTGGGATTAATAATCTGAATAAGTCAATTTATTAATTTCAGATTTATGCGTATCAAGTTGTAAAATATTCAACAACAAAAATAGTGTTATATTTAGGAAGATTATTTCCCGCGAAGATTAAATTAATTTCAGATAAGTAAATTAGAACAAAACTTTATTAACGGAACAGGAACATCAGGAATACATCTAAAATAATAATAAAACTGACAGTTTGACATCTTTTTGACGTGACTTATTCTCTTGGGAGCCGCTGATATCAGGTCTAGTGAAATAGGGTACATTCAGGAGGTCCCAGCGGCTAGATCTAGCCACAGCATGCTGTGGCCGCTGTTAATAAGCGCCTTCGTTTCGCCTGAATGCGTGGCTCACTGACAGCGGAACAAAAGTCAAAACATTTGAAAACATAACCCAATTTTTATTTTGGTTTTTATATGTCTATTGTGTTCATGTACAAAACTACAATAATTATCTTCAATTATCAATTGGATAAATCTTATCCCAACAATCAACACCTTAGAATATAATTAAGATCAACACAAACCTACATAACCCAATTTCGATATGTCATTAATGTCAAAATCGCGATGCGCTTTTTAGAAAGCGACAAATTTCTACGCTGAGCAAAACAGTCAGCCGCTGTTGAATAGCTTTCAAGCAGCGCTACATTCAGAGAGACTCCTTACTAAGCGATCTCAGCCGCTGGGACCTCCTGAATGTACCCATTGTCTCTGATAATTTGACTCCGATTGGTCTAAATGTCAAAAATTGTGAACATGTCATTGGTTAATATAAAGAAAGGGAAATAATCTCTTGAAATTTTCATTTTTTTCCAAATTGGTTTTCTTAACTCACTGTAAACAAAACAAATGACACTTAAACATAAAAACGTAATTTATGAATAAAAATATGGTTTTGCCAGATTTTATCTATTAGCGTTTCCAGTTGCCGAACTATAAATAGTACTAGTATCAAAAAAGTATGAATATTTATTTTTTCTGCTTCGCATGTTTCAGTATTTGTTTGTTTTCCTTTCAGTTATTCTTACACATAGTCTACAACACGTCACGACTAATTGATAGCGTTTTCCGGTGAGATGATCTGAAATCGCTAAGAGTTTGTTCGAAAATCTATGTCGCTCGAAATAAGAGTTACCTAGAACATCATCCACCCGAACAAAAGTTGATCCGAATATTCTGACCTCACTTTGATATTGCATTGTTTGTTTATTTACTTTTACATAATTACTGATAAATTTCAGAATATTAAAAAACATAGCGATAATGGAAAATTTGCAAACTGTTTTCGATAGTGAAAACCGCTGAGACTGTAAAATCTTAAATTATCTTAATTAATAATTAATTACTTATTATTAACTGTTCGTCACTATCTTCTGAAATATTAAGAAAAACAAAAATGATTGTATACAAAACAATATTCATATCAGACCAACCTTACTTATGAATGTGAAAGCTGGATATTGATAAAAAGACAGAAAGAAACAGAAAATACAAGGTATTGAAATGAAGTACCTCAGAGCAGTTAAAGGTGTAACAAAAATAGGCTTTCAAATGAAGTAAACCATCCATATTTCAAATGTGACTAATGGGAAACCAAATGAAAAACCCAAAGCCTATGTCACAGAATTTTATTGTAGATGAAATACAATAAAATAAAACGAAATAATGAGCTAGAAATTGAGTCATAACATTGAACGCCAGCAACTAAAATTGTTTGGACATATGATTAGGATGGAGAACGACAAGCAAACTAAAAGAGTTTGATAAGCGAGTACCGCAAAAAGAAACAGAGGAAGTTTATGGTACTAACCCTTACTGTGTGAAAGTTCATCTTATTCAGAACAATAAACAACTAAAAGGTTGAATTAACTTCCACTATTTATTCTATAAATACTTTAAATTCAATGACAGCCGTTTCGCTATCGATGCTATTCCGATAGCGAAACGGCTGTCATTGAATTTAAAGTATTTATAGAATAAATAGTGGAAGTTAATTCAACCTTTTAGTTGTTTATTGTTCTGAACAGAGGAAGACAACCAAAAACTTGGCACAGCGGAAAATTTGAAGAAAAGAGGGATAATCTGGATAGAAAAAAAAAAGGTTACGAAAAATAAAAAAAATAGGTAAAATGTTTCTTTGAATAGTTATCTAACACCATGAAACCTGCGGGTATTCCACTGTTTTGAATATATTATTTTCATGTACTATATAATATATACTATATTCTACTCCAAGTTAGTTTGGAAATGCGTCTAGAGAAAAATAACAAAATAATCTTACTTTGGGCACCTGGGCATACCGGCATTGAAGGGAACGAAAAAGCCAGAAAATGAGCGAATAGCGTTTTCGATAGTGAGGGTGTTCTATTTAAAATTACCAAGAAAATAATTTACTTGCATTTTGACCCTGTATTTGATTTAACGAATATGATGAAAACGAATATGTTTTATTGTTTTTAACAATTATTAAAAAACCATGGTTGCAATAGATCAATGTTCCTATACTTCTTTTTAATTATACAGGGAGTTAAACTTGATACGATTTTCAGGTAATATTGGTTATAACTTTTTAAATACCCATTATAACATAATAAAACTTTGTGATTTGTTGTGATGTGGAAGTGATGCAGATTTCGAATACAGGGTTCCATTTAAAAAAAACATAAGTTTGATATGCCACCATCTTATTGTAACTAATTTTAAAACGTGTAGTTTAAAGCTGCTTACAATTTTTGTCAATAACTTTTTTTTATAATTTTTACTATAACAGACCTACTGAGCTTCCTTACACCCTGTATCACCCTGTATATAATATACCAACTTAATAGAACTTTAGTTAGACGTCGTAAACATATACGATACGGGTAGATTAGCATTACACAACAGTCCTTTAGGGAACGAATCTTCATCAAAATGCGGGTTGGAATCTGACTGCTTTCTTGAAACGAATTTGACTATGAAAGGAATCTGTTAGTTGCTAATGAGAACGTTTCAACTCGTTGAATAATCTTTTTTACTGACTAAATTTAGTTATTGCCTGTGTATAAATGCACTATGTGTGAACTTTTTTCAGAATGCATACCTAAACAAGCAATATCGTCACTGAATACCTACCTAATAGTCATTTTGACGAAATCGTATCTTGCGTTACGTGTTGATCGGATGTTTTTGCTTGTTAGAATCGAAGTGATCTAAATTTAAGTAATTAGCAGTGGCGGTACAATCAATATTGATAATATTCACAAAGTGTTGTCTGTTGTGTTTTTATCCCTGCTCAAAAACCCAATAAATAAAATTGTTTTTACACGTGGAATGGTTAAAGTGGTTTTTTTTGGAGAGCATATTACATATAACAAAGTAGTTTAAACAAATGTTTTTATTTTAAAAATATAAAATTTAAAAGGAAGAAAAAATATTTGCAGCAAGATGAATGAATAAAATACTACTAATTTTTGTGAATAAATCACTTTTTTTTATTAGTTCAATTTGATCAAAAAATATTATCCTTTGATAAAATAAATGTCAAATTAATACTTTTATAAAAAAAATTGTATGAGTTGCATTATCTATGCAACCAAATTACACATAGGTATAGTTTTAGTTCCACGGTTGACTCCTTCAACAGCAACAGAATTAACAAAAAATGGAGTTAGGTTAGGTTAGGTTAGGTTAAACGCAAATAAACATATTTAAAACAATTATTGACACATAACTTTGCCCACGATAAAAACTAAAATGGCAATTAGCTAGTAAAAAATTCTGCGGTTAATTCTTGAGAAAGGTGGTTATTTGATTTTAATTAATTTCAAAAACAATAATGATTAAAATAAATTTTATAAGTAAAGTTAAAAAAATTCATAATTGTAAAAAATATTGGGATTGTAGGAAAAATCGTGTACCTAAAGCGTGTGAAAGTGTTTCTTGCACTCCATACGTTTACTCGTGTTTAATATTTCACCTTCCACACTTGTTATGTAATATACTATATCCTAATAATTATTTTTCCTCAGTTTCAACTAATTTTTCAATGAAAATTTCTCCAGCAATATCAAAATACGCCATTTTAATACACCTTTATTTTTTAAAGCTTTATTTTAAATTGCCTCTAAATAATAATACATTTTAAACGATTTACACGAATAAAATATGCGTCTGTAAATGCTAACTGTATATTATACAATTTTCTGCTGTTTATCATTTACATTTAATATGAGGAAAACATTTTTATTGGAACAAATAAAAATAGCGACTCTGTAGTTGATTAAATAAAATAGAATAAAAACAGATACAAATCCATTCGGTTTTCAAACAAATAGTATTTATTATCAGATTTGTTTTCAGTAAATAGTTTTTGAAATTAGGTTTACCAGCGCTAAAAGCAATGTATCAACTCAATATGCTGCATTAGTGCTGACATTTACTGTATTAAAACAATAAATGTCATTTAACCTGCATCAGTTGCATGAGGTTGTTAGTTTGTGATTATTTAATAAGTTTTGCATAAAATTTTATTCAAACAATTAACAGAATTCCTTCAATGAGAAAAAATAAACTGTGTTTACCAAATTGTTGTAGCAGTTTTACAAATTGTTATTTTGGAGTGTAAATGTAAATGAAAAAAACATTTTTTAAATAAACATTGAATAAAATAAGCTTATTTGGAATTTATAGATATATTTATAAGTTAAATACTCTTTAAATAACTTTTTGCGTAAAAACTTCTTTACAACACCTAAAATAATCACAAAATAACAGCTAACCAGCTCAACTGATGCAGGTTAAATGCATAAATGACATTTAAACCATTAATGACAATACATTTGTGTTGATACAGTAACTGTCATTTGACGTCACACTAGTTGGGCGTATTTCGAACTATTTGCGACATTGATAACTAACACAGTTTACGCTACGACTACGCAACACACACACTCTTATACGACTGACCTGCGCAGATAAATTTTTGAGTTGAAGAACGAAACGCATGTGCGTCAGTCAGTTAAAATTGTGTGTTGGTGTAATAGTAATGCAAACAATGTTAGGTATCTATAATAAAAGGCTAAGTTACAATGGTATATTGAAGATTATATAATATTAAAGATTTAATATTAAAAAAAATTTGGTGATCAGTTTCCTAATAACTCATATTAATAGTTAATATTGGTCTGTTACATATCTTAATTTAATATATGTCTTAATAAATATTAAACAAAACGGAAAATTGTTCCATAGACAATGCAGAAAACAATGGCCGCATATAAATATATACATATTATCCTTATATCTCAGACACTGCTATGCATTTGCTAATGTAGAAAGTGTAGAATTTGTAATCCTGGTCTTAATTAACGTAACCAAAATTTTGTTATCTTAGTAAAGTATCCGATGATGATCTTAACAGATTTCAAAGATAATTTCTGGATTAATTCTTGTAATTAATTCAAGCAGCAGGAAAATTACAAGCTTTGGATAAAATATAGCACAAATATACAGGGTGATTCATTACTAATTGGAAATAATTTAATACTAGAATCCTGAATTTAAATTATGAAGTTTTAACCCAAAACACCTAAATAAAATGTAGCTGCTTACTTAGTTACAGGGTGTTTTGTTTAAGAATTTAAAAACTATTTGGGTTCAGTAAAGACTGTTTTAGGTATTTATTTCATATTTGGCAAAAAATGTAGACACTCTACATTGGCAGAAAATGTAGACACCCTACAAAATTATATTAAACAAACGTTTCTGGCTACCACCAGAGGCGTACGACAGGGGCAAGTGACAGGTTAATCGTTCCCAAATTCTACGCCACTGGTGGAATACCTTCGGGAGTTGTAGGCGGCCACGGAAATTCGCTACCTCTGCCAATCCAACGATGAGGAAATTGGTTATCGAGATAATTCCTCACTATCATCTGATAATGAGGTGGTGCTCTTCGATTAAGTGGCAATTCTTCGAGATGATCGAATAAAGTTGTTTCTAAAACTTGTAAATATGAGTTACCATTTAAATTTGCAGGGAACTCATATGGACCCAACAAATTATCTCCAAAGATACCACACCATACATTTCTCTTGAATTCATGCTGAAAATGTGATTCTCGGAAAATATGGGGATTTGCAATATCCCAATTGTGATGGTTTCTCCAGTTAAAAACTCCTCTGCGAGTGAATGTGGCCTCGTCAGTAAAAAAAATTGTCAAAAAAATTTCGATCTTAATTTTATTTATTTATCATCCACTGAGCAAAGTTCATCCTTAAAGGATAATCTCTAGGCAATAAATTTTGTACCGGTGTAAAATGGTAAGGTCGTAAATTTTTCTTTTTTAAAATTCGCAAAACTGAAGTACAGTCATTGCTGCTAAAAGCCGAGTACTTAGTTCCGGATTATTAGCAACTCGCACTAAAATATCGTCCTCCTGATTCAATTATTTTCGGCCGTCCCATACCACTATTACGCTTGAATTGTCCAAATTCTCCTAATCGTCGAAAGATATTGCTGAAAGTCTGCCGATTGGGTTGAACTCTGTTTGGATACAAACAAATAGTTTTTAAATTTATAAACAAAACACCCTGTAACTAAGTAAGCAGCTACATTTTATTTAGGTGTTTTGGGGTTAAATCTTCATAATTTGAAGTCAGGATTAAACTATTTCCAATTAGTGATTAATCACTCTATATAATATCGAAAACTATAAATGTGTGATTGGTTGTCGTTTTTTTTATTAATAGAACATTCTGTTTGATATTAATTTGATAAATCAAACATATATTTATAACAATGAGAAATAATTGCAAAAACCAAATTTTCAATTTTCAGCACCGTTATAAAAACTTTCACCAATCTCAATTATCGACAAAATAAACCGTTTAACTTTATACGTATCTTCCTTTCATCTTTAAATGAAAAATATATGTTTACGAGATACTATTAACTTTTATGGGACTAAAACCATAAAAAAATTTCGTTATTGCGTGCATTGGTGAGGTTTTTACTTTAAATATTGATTGTCAATTTAGAAAACTTATATTTATAGTTAAAAACAAAAGTTGTTTCTTCTTATTTTTTATCAAAATGTCTATTTTTGTACTACCCTGTATAACATTTAAAAATTCAAATTTTGACTACTTTATTCTTTCAACAAGTTTCCCAGTCTACTCGGTATGGTTCTGTCTTTTTTATTTAATGATCCAGTGTATCTATATTTTCTGGTCTTTGGTCCTTTTCCTTATTTTTGTTTCTGATGTTTCTTTCATCTTTCCAATTTCGGATATTTGTTATTTTTCTTCATGTCTACTTTTTTGTCATTATTGCTTCTTTAGCCTTCTTTAGCTTAAGTATTTTCTTGTTATCCATTCAGCAAACACGCTCATACCAACTCAGTTGTTTTTGTTCCATTATTTTTACTATGAATCCTTGCAATGTTTTTATCATATTTCATTGTTTCAACTATTCAAAAATAGTTTATTTTAACACCAATAGTCTTTGCATCGTGCTTGGTTTGTCAAGTCTAGGGATCACCTACATTATGTATAAAATTTTCTGCTGTGTATTCTATCAGTACTACCACATCTACATAAAAAAGTTCTTCCGCTTTCTTGGTTGTTCTTAGTTGAATCTCACTATTGTTTGAATTCTAGACCAAGTATTGAAGTAGAAGTAAAGAATTTTGAGATGAGCTTTGAACCAAAGCATCGCAGAACACTAGTTTACGTTTGAAAAGTTATCCACTAACTATCCTAATAAAGTTAGCCCTAAAATTTCACTTTTTGACTGTCTTGTTCAGATCAGATCAGATTTTAGTAGCGCAGTAAATTTAGTTTCTTTTTTGGTTAATTAAAGTTTGTA
Source organism: Ophraella communa (assembly GCA_035357415.1). NCBI lineage: Eukaryota > Metazoa > Arthropoda > Insecta > Coleoptera > Chrysomelidae > Ophraella > Ophraella communa. The sequence continues at coordinate 13,335,041 of CM068994.1, read as the reverse complement.
GTAATTAATTATATTATTTTAATAGTTTAGTTAGTGTGTTAATTTCCTTGATAGTATTATGTGTATTTTATTAAAATTTTGCTTTTAATAATGTATTATTAAAAGTAAGTAAAATGGATTATTTATTTGTTTGTAATTATTGTGTCACAGCATGCAGACCTCAGCTTATTACTTGATTACATAAATTTTCTAATAACATAATCTCTTCAGTATAAGTATTAGTACAACAGTAACTTGTTTTAGGTAATTTGACCTTAAAAAACAAATTCAAGGTGTTATGGCAATACTTCTTTATTCATAATTAAACTTATTCCTGTAACGTACAAAAATTCTAATAAAGGCGGCAACTAGATATTTAAATATAATTATATTTCTCAAGAAATAATTTATAAATATTAAGAATTTATTAATCAGAAGTGTAAGGCATTGTATTTATTCAATTAATTTGTTTAACTTAATATTATTGATACAAATTTTATATTATATTTTACAATAAAATTATTTTATTTTTAACATAATTTGACTGGACTATAAATATACCGATGTTTTTAGTTTTTACTTTATGAATTTAGTGCACTGTTGCCTTGCATTACCTCGCAGCTATTTTCAAGGCCATAGCTCATCTCAAAATCCTTTACCTCTATAACAATATCAAAGCATTGGTGATATTAGTCCTAAGGGATTATCCTGGATGTATTTCCCTCTAAGATCAGTATAACTGTGCAATGATATAGAAAAACCAGGAAAAAACTATATTGTGCTGATCTTTACAATAACTTACAAATATATAAACCAGAAGTTTTCAGATGGAGCAAACACTTTGAAACTCACTGTATCTTAATATTGCTATATTATCTATAGATTCATACTTTTATATCCATACATTTTAGGTATATGCGTATGCTCCCAATCTTATCATGTTTTTAACATCAGCCTGCATACATGTTTGATATTTTCTCCAAAACTTCGAAATGTAAACCAACTGCAGGGTAGATTCGATATATATATAGATATAAATATATTCACGTCCCTTAATATTCCATCAAGACCCTGGGATGTGCAAAAGAATCAATAATTTCCAGTCTGAATATCAAAAGTTCGAAATAGATGCAACCTTGGCTCTACGTGTTGATGTATTTTAATTAAAATTGTAGTCGGTATTCCAAGCGGTGTAGCGCAAAAAAGAATAAAAAAGAAATAAAAAGAAAATAACGCAAAAAAAACATCGGGGATTAGAACAACTACTGCTACTACTGGATATAAATACATAACGCTGTGGGAGAGAATAAAGATTGATGTTTTTTTCTAAAGATCTTGAGAAGTGAATTCAAATTAAAATAGGGTTTTATAGTAATTTCTATACGGGGTATTTTGTCTAACTGTAAATTCTACCTGCATTCATAAATATTATTCAGTTCAGACAGTGGCGTCACATATAATATTTTTCCAGGAATACGCTGTATAAGAATATTTCAATTGAAAATAAATTTCCGGTGTTGTCATTATGATTAGATCATTGTTTGTAGATTTTAATCTGAATGATGAGTAGTTGGCCTGATTGTCGCCAAATAGTTTGGGATGTTCGGAATTTAAATGTTAATGACGTTAAAGATTAAAATAAATACGTTCAGTAATAGATCAAAGGCGTAATTAAAAAAAGGCGTAGTGAACGAGAATAATTTATTTAGCTAAAGCCTCTAAATACTTGTTAAAAACAAAAAGACAAATTAACAGAACGATTAATAATGTGACTCGTACAAATTTATTTCAATTATTCTAGAAGGTCAGTTGTGAATCATTTCTCTGGGTGGCGTATTTAATTTCTGAGTGCATCTGCGTGTCTTTTTTCTTATTGCAGTTTTCTAAAAGGTTATGAATCTTGGATGGTAATTTCATTTCTTGTTTGTGCTACAAAAGATACAGCAACATCAATAGTTATTATTGTTATTAAAGAATTAGTAAGAGCAGAATTTTAAAAAGTTCAAAAAATATAAAACTGAAATAAATTGATATATTTATGGATTTGTAAAATTGAAACCAAAAAATTATTATTTTTATATGTAAACTTTAAAGATCACAGTATGAAAACAAGACATAAGAGCAAGACCCAAACTATAGAGTGGAACAAAAAATTGAGTCAAAAGTACCAAGTTTTTTAAGAGATAGCGTAATGAATCCACAAAATGCAACTTTTAACAATTGAATGCAATGGAAAAAAATCAAATAAATTTCAGTTTTTCTTTAACTTTTTTAACTCCACAGGTATGTATAAATATATTCCATATTATGCCCCCTTTCTTACCTGATATTTTTTTCAGTGTTACAAGCTCTTTATCTAATCCTATTCCTTTAAGAGGATGCAGTAGTGGCGGTGTCAGGCAAAAAAATTAAAAGTCGAACTACAGCATTAGAGATAGATTACTTTATTTAAATCAATTCTGATTCTTCATAAATATTTTGGATATTCACCGAAAATTACGACCAAGATGTCATTTGATCCGGAATATTATGTAGATCATTTAAGGAAAGGTTCCAAAAAGAGCCGAAAAAATTGCAAAAGTTAAAAGCAATAAAGTTAGCAAAATCCAAGTTTAGTTTTCGAAAAATATTCAAGATTTTAGAAATGTGAATAAAGATTTTAAAAGATCATTAATTTTAAAAAAGGTTAGGTTAGGTTAGTCAAATTTTTATAATTTTTACAGAGCCCTGAAAATAGTGCTAAAAACGGCTAGTCTGATTTTTAAGACAGAGCTAAGGCTTTTATTAAACCCTAAAATTGTTACTTAAAAGTTAATAAAAAAAGACCTTAATAATAAAAAAGAAATGAAGAAAAAAAGTTTCAATGCACGAAAAGTTGTATAAAAATAAGAAACAAATTAAATAAACAATTAAAAAATAAATGAAAATCTTTTTTATAATCCAAAATAACAATAGAATTTATGCTAACTATTGTATGGTTCATTGTCATTTTTGTGAGTCTTCTTAATTTAGATGGTACTTCGAGTTTTTTAATACTTGAAATAATTGGTTCATTTTGATGGAGTCAAAGGCTTGTTTAAAATCAACGAACAGTAATTCTATATTCATATTTTGTTCGTTTGCTTTTTCCATGATTGTTGATTGATATTGTCATATTTTATTCTCAGTAGTTTCCTGTAGTCTTTTTTGGATTATGGTAGATAGCACTTTATATACTGTAATAAGTAGTGTTATACCTCTGTAGTTTTGGCATTCCTGCTGATTTCCCTTTTTATGTATTGTTACAATTTGTCCTACTTGCCATTCATTCTCTTTTTTCCAGATGTCTATTATCAGTTTGTGTATTATTCTGTGTAGAGCTTCCCCTCCATGTTTTATAAGTTCACTATTTATATTATCCTTCCCGGGTGCTTTTCCATTCTTGCTGTTTTTGATTATCTCTATCACCTCCTCGATTGTTGGCTTATTTATACATCTTCCTCTATTTCGTTTATCTCTTTTGCTTGATCTTCTATTAACAGTTCCTTAAAATGCTCCTTCCATGCTTCCATATATGGTTGCTCCTGTATTACTATTTGTCCTTGTTTATTTTTAATTCCGTTTATTTTTGGTTTGTATTTTGTTCTCTGATTTTTTCATAAAACCTTTTTGTGTTTTGATTCTTACTTTCCTTCTCTATATCATCCAACTGCTTTTCCACCTGTTCTCTCTTGTGCTGTCTTATTAATTTATTACTTTCTTTTCTTTTTTGCTCATATACATTTTTATGTTCCACTTTGTTAGTCCGTAGCCATTGATTGCGAGCTTTTACTTTTTCTTCAATTGCTATTTTACATTTTTTGTTAAACCAATCTTTCTTTTTTATGTTTTGTTCCACCCCTAATACTATCTCCGCTGTTTGGTTTGTATTTTTAATATCTCTCCATATGTCATCCACATTGTCTCCCTCGTTATTGAGCGTTGCCAATCTTGTGCCCATCTCTTTTTCATACTTTTGCTTTTCTTACTCTTAATATTCTCAGGTAATTATTTAACTAGAAATGCCCAGTAACTATTCTTGTAAATACTCAGCTTATTTTTATCCACACCCATACTCTATAAAACTACAATACTATCATTATACTATATTTGCTTAAAATTGCTTTTGCTTGTTTCTTACCTTGTAGGTCTTCCCAACGCTGAGAATGTTTGCGATCTACCCCCTTTTTAATTTCTTTCATTATTGGCGCCATTATCGCACTTTGTGGGTCGCTCTTGCGCCGTAGTAATTTTCTAGCAAGTTTCGTACCAAGAAGATTTACTTGCTAATCCGATTTTTCTTCACTCCCTGCTGTATATTCTCAATATTTCCACTTTTTGTTCAAGGTCAACAAAATTTATTCTAATTTATTCCATCTGCTTACCATTTTGCATTTTATTAGAATAAAAATTAATTATTAAATAACTTTTAATTGGATGTTATAAATAAAAGCAGCGTTTCATGAATATATTAAAATATTTATCGTTTGCCATTCTGTGGTTACCTGTGGGTTTGACCTTTTCTCCCAATTTTCTTTTTCTTCTATTATTATTATTCCGATATCTGGTAACACGTTTTGCAATCGGTCGGCCCGATACTCTATTCTCCTCGATTACATTCTCCCATTTCTATTCAACGCTCCCAAATGGGGTCATCATTTTGAATTTATGTTTCTATCTCCGCGAACGACGCTTCTATTAATATTTTGAAAGGAAATTGCTGTAACGTAAATGGAGTTTTGATGAAAATTGGACACAGCGACGGGGAGACATATTATATGTTAAGTAACATTTTTCCATATTCTAGTAAAAATGTTGCGCTTTCCAGATTTCATCTCGCCATCCAAGGGGTTTATAGCTGCGTATTTTTTCTAGTAGCTTCGTCGTGTCAATGGTCGTAAAAGTTTTTTTAGCGAATACTTGTAACATGATATGTTAACTAAAAACGTAGCATTTTTAAATTAATTATATGGCTAACACTAACATATAGAGTTTTTAACATGTTAATTATTATAAACGATTCCTGTCAGTAACTCCAACTTTATACACGATCTTTAATGTGGCTTAGTCCAATACCTTAAACCACGATTCATTCTCTTATTGTCATTGGTGTTATACACAGCATTGGAATATACAATACCAAAAGACACTACAAATTCAAAAGACGTTACAAATTTCAAGTTAAAAAGACGTTACAAATTTCAAGTTAAGTTAAAAGACGTTACAAATTTCAAGTCAAAAGACATTACTGTGTTACTACCGAATTACATTGGTAGACTGTTCATCAAGCCAACCCTTCACTGGACCAGCCCTCTCCTGGATCAACCAATGGATCAGATGTAAAAAAAAAAGATGACGACCAACGTAAATAAATGCATTTATAATATTATACAGCTGTCTCGTTTTACTTTATTTCTTAAAAGTAATATCAAAATCATTTTCGTATCGTCAACTGTATTAGAATAAGTTTTGTAAAGAACTGTTTGCGGATTATTTTTTTTGTAACGTATTCTCAATTTCATTCATTTTAGCACCAAGGAAATCTATTTATCTTTTATCTGTTGGTACATTTTCATATCATTTTTTTTATCTTCATAGACAGTTTTTTCTGACATCTTTCTGTCATTTTATGATACTTATTTAAATAACTCAGCTTAAAGCAACTTTCTTCAGTAGTATCATAAAAAATAAAAAGATTTCAGTGGCGCCCTTATAATTTCTTAAAGAAACAAATATTGTACTATAGTCAGAGCTAATGAACTTACTCACCCCTAGCCGAGGTATTTAACTATCATAATTTTTGCTGTGATAAACATTTATAAATTTTGTTAATTATTGAAATATCTTTTACAATTAATTAAAGACGAAATTAAGATTAATGTTTGTTTTATTGTAAATTACATTTTTTATTTTGGTATATTGTTATTTTTTAAAAGTTAACTAAATATTTTTATAAATTCACTCTCAATATGTAAATCATATCACAAATTGACGCTAAACGTAATAATTTGGTTACAAATTGACGCCCAACGACCAACTAATATTACACACTGCCATCATACAGGGTGTCTCAGAGTAGGTTTTAGTATTTAAAATGACCCTGTTCAGGCTTATTTTAAAGCCAACGGTTCATATACAGTTGCGCGACGGCGCTTTTGTGCGCATTACAATATAAGACGCGTGGGTGATGCACCATCCGCAATGTTAGTGCACGCTTGGGTAAAGAAATTTAGAGGAGTTGTTACAAATGTTAAACATCCAAGTAAACCAAAAACTATTCGCACTCCTCTCAATATTTAGAAGAAAATGAATCGTAATCCTAGACGTTCACTTCGCAAACATGCACAAACGCTAAATTAGTCTCGTGCCAGTATTCAGCGTATTTTAAAGAAGGATTTACGTTTTCACCCCTAAAAAATTCAACCAAGTCAGTACTTGAAAGAAACTGACCACTTACTGAGAAAAACTTTTGCTGAGGAGATGAAGACTCGTTTTGGGATGAAGGTAGAATAGATGGGATTATTTTCAGTGACTTCTAGGTATCTGGCCCTAGAATTCTGTAAAATAATTATTTTAGAATAAAAAAAATTAACGAGTGTTCAGTCTTATAAGAGAACAAGGTCTTTACAACGTATTTATAAATCAAGTAAAAATATTTAAAATTAAATTTGACTCTTCCGTTCAATTAATACGTCGAAAATTGATATTCCAATATCAACCGTATCCTTTTTATCACTCATCACGGCGAAACTTAAAATCTAGCCAAATTTCGTTTTAATTGGCTGTTTGGTTTATATATAAAAATCACAATTCGGAATGTTCCCTTGATTTGTTGCTAATTTGTTACGCAAAATTTAATTCTGTTGTTTGTGCTAGAGCATAGAGTATCAAAATACATAGAGACAATCAGTCATTCATAAATTCTCAGTCCCATTGTAACCAACATACCCAATGGACAAGAGCGGGGTCAATAACAAAGCGCGGTGAGGAACGAAGAAGAGTGCGAGTCGAGCTTGAATTGCGTCAGTTTTGAAACCTGTGAAATGAGATGTTGAATAATTATTATTGTTGCAAATCAAACACGTCCGAACCATTATAACTTCCCTTCTACGTCTAAATACTATTTGGAAATTAAACAACTAGATCAAACACAATCACAACCGCTTAATATTCAACAACAATCAATGACAATGCGGCTATTTATCCTAGTTAAATAAGCCTCCATGGAACATGGCAACCTCGGAACGCAAAACGAAGTAAAATATTATATTGTGTGAAAAGGGTTAAAAAACGTAAAACCATAAATTCTTCCAAAACATACCCAGTCAATGCTGGAGTGCCACAAGGATGCGTCATATCACCGACTTTATTCCTACTACATATTAACGACCTTCTCTGTGCTACTCATAATCCGATTTACAGTTCTCATCAATTTCATCAAATCACCCGCTCTTCATGCAGGAGTCTAACAGAAGAAGAACTCTACAAATTCAATCCATCATCAGAGATTTAAAAATAATAACAGAGTGGGGAAGTAGGAACCTGGTCAACTTTAATGCGGCTAAAACACAATACACCACATTTTCTTTCAAAACGAGTTGCCCAGATGCAACCTTAACAATGAATGGCAATAATATAACATCAAATACATCTTTGTCAATTCTAGGAGTCTCCAAAAATATTTCATATGCAGAACACGTTAAGACAATTGCCAAAAATGATGCCAAGAAACTAGGATTCCTATGTAGAGCCAAAAAGTATTTTACTGCGCAACAACTACTGACGATCTACAAAGCACAGATAAGACCGCAAATGCAATACTGTTTCCATGTCTGGAATTCAGCTCCTAAACATTGTCTTAAACTACTAGACTCAATTCAAAAGCGAGCTATAAAATTTATCAAGAATCAGGCGCTCACCGATTCATTGCAAACACTAGAACACCGAAGAATTGTTGGGGATGTAACACTTTTTTACCTAACCATGGTTAATGTTCCGAAGATATTGCTTCCTTAATACCACTAGAAGCTAACCTAACCTAACCTAACCTAACCACTAGAAGCTACATTCAGACGTAATAGAATGGCACAAAATTCGCATACTTGGACTGTACAACTGGAAACATCAAGGACATCTCTGAACCAGAAATCTTTCTTTTATAGAACAGCCATGGAATGTAACAAAGTACCAACATCAGTATTTCCAGATGGCTACAACATCCAGTGCTTTAAAAGAATACCTTCTGGACTACAGACACAAAATCAAGAGTTTTTCTCTTCAAAATTTCATAATAATTGTATTTTAATATTTTTTCTTATGTGAACAATAAATTTAGTAAAATGATTCTGATTGATTACAAATAATGTTAAAGAAGCTTATTGGACTAAATTTGGACAATGGATTGGTCAACAAACAAATTTCCAGCTTCAATTTTGACATTTTCAAGCTAAAAATAGTTCTAGAGTGTCAAAATGAAACCAACTTTTGTCCAAGACTTAAAAATCGAGTAAAAATGTGTCAAATACTAATACGAAGTTTATATGAGTCCAAAAACCTTTAAAATCTATTGTCCAACGAAGAACCAAGGATAAATTGAACAATTTGGACAAAAATACATCCAAAACTGCTGAAATTATCGTTATCAACAGTAAATTTAGTAAAATGATTCTAATTGATTACAAATAATGTTAAAAAAGCTTATTGGACTAAATTTGGACTATAGATTGGTCAACAAACAAATTTCCAGCTTCAATTTGGACATTTTCATACTTTAAATAGTTCTGGAGTGTCAAAATGAAACCAACTTTTGTCCAAGACTTAAAAATCGAGTAAAAATGTGTCAAATACTAATACGAAGCTTATATGAGTCCAAAAACCTTTAAAATATATTGTTCAATTATAAACCAAGGATAAATTGAACAATTTGGACCAAAATACATCCAAAACTGCTGAAATTATCGTTATCAACAGTAAATTTGGTAAAATGATTCTAATTGATTACAAATAATGTTAAAAAAGCTTATTGGACTAAATTTGGACAATAGATTGGTCAACAGACAACTTTCCTGCTTCAATTTGGACATTTTTATGCTATTAATAGTTCTGGAGTGTCAAAATGAAACCAACTTTTGTTCAAGACTTAAAAATCCAGTAAAAATGTATAAAATACTAATACGAAGCTTATATGAGTCACATGTTAATAAATCTTGATAGGTGATCCGGGAAATATAATAGCGTATTCCATTATTATTATTGTGCTTCCAGGATTACAATGAGCTTATTTGTTCTGAAATATGTATACTCTCTGATGTAGATAATAAAAAAAATTACTGAATTCCACGCCTATTAACAAATATTTATGTTTTTTCTGTTGCTTAAATTCTAACTGGAACAAATTTGACATCGTTAATTACATGATAATTGCTCTGTGTGTTTGTCGATAGTATTAACTAAACTCTTGTACTGGCTTTAAGCATACTAATCATTTTCGAATAGCCAGTATTTACACAGTTGTTGACAATGCAAACAGAGTAATATAATAACATGTACGTTTGAAATCAGCCGAGAAGTTGTTTGAAGTGTTTATTTTAATGATACACTTAGATTTTTTTTTACAAAAAGATCTGTATATAAAAAAATCCATAATTAGTTTGTAAATTCCCCAGTCATTTTGAAATAAATCACCCCGTGAATTGGTTTAAAAAGAGGAATAAAAGGACCCAAACGACAAAAGAGTTGCTGGAGCTTTAGAATATCTGAAGGAGGGCTGATTAAATGTGGATGTATACGAAGAGAAATAGATTGAATTATAAATATAAAAGCTTGCTCTGAAAATCGATAAGAACCTCTTTTATTTGGTATTAAAAGGAATACGATTCAATAAAAAACGTCATCTAAACTTTTGTTTGAAAGTTTGTAATCTTGCAAAATGTGCAAAATTACCGTCAATATTTCCCAAAGCTGCTATCTTTATTACCTCCGATTAAGATATCATCAATCTTGCTCTTTTTAACAGGAGCTTAGTTCACCGCCATAGGAAATTCCCTTAAATGCCTCATTCTTTGTGACATAACCGTGTGGCAAAGATTGATTACTTGAAAAAACCCAGCTGGATCTCATGCCTCATTAATACTAGAGAAAAATATATTTTCCGGTTTTTTTTTTAATGAATTAGTGTCAGAAATTGTAAAACTTAATTACATACCTTGAAACATTAAAGCCTGCCTCACAAGTTGTACCAAATCCCTTAACATACATAATATGTGCTAATGCTGTAGAATTTTTAACACTTTTAAAAGCATGTGGGGTAATTTCGAATTAGGATATTGATAACTATAGATCAGTATCACTAATAATAAATTTTAGTAAAATATTTAAACGTCTTTTAAGTTATTTAAATAAATATAAAATCCAATAAAACAGGAAAAGAACCACTCAAATTTTACGTAAGCATCTATTGGACAGATGAAGAGGACTTAAATATCAATCCTCCAAATCTCAAATATTAGCCGTCAGCAAAAGGCAAATTAGGAAACAACTTGCGATTTGCTTATTTTTTGTAGACAAAGGGGTCGGTGGGTGGTGTTGGGGTAAAAAGTCAAAAATGTGCTTACGTAAGATTTAATTGGTCCCATAACCATGTCTTGTCTTTGTTACTTTGGATTACTATTGATTAATCCGTTTGCAAAATTGGTACTTTCATCATAATGTGGTTAATCAAACTCTATTTTTTGCAAATATTTATAACTGGGGAATACACTAATAACGTGAAACGTTAAAAAAAGTTTATAGTTCATTTGTTTGGAGTTGGCAGCACAGTGAATTCATTATAAATGCAAATCCTTCCAAGCCCAAGCAAGGGTGGTTCATGTAAAATAACTAAAAGTAGTATACATTTGTATTGAAACAGAGTCATAGTTATTTTTCAGAGTCCATCCTGTAATTAGCGATTAACTAACCCAAACACAATAGATACCCTAGATAATATTATCACAACAGGTAGCTGAATAGATTTCATTGTGGTGAACACACCTTTAGAAGTATTTTTAAAATTCTCGGTTTTAAGATTTTAACCTAACGTCAGACGGGGTGTGTTTGTTTGTCAGTTTTGTTTGTGCGTTTTGCGGTGTAGATTCCGAGGCAGAATATATGGAAAACGAATCTTATACGGGATGTTTGTTGCCAGGGTGATCTCCATTTAACATAATATATATATACATCAAATTATCAGATCAACAACACGTTTTGTAAAATACACCAAAAAATTAATTAATTGGAAATAAAAGCAAGTTTATCCTGATTTGTCCAGCAGTTAATGTTATTATTTTAATTGCAATATTTCCTACATCAAGATAGGACGTTTGCGCTAAATTCATGACCGTAGAACCGAAGTTTTTTTAAAGCATAATTCAAATTCAAATAAAAATTTAATATAAATTAATGCAAAAAGCACTTACTCCTTTAATTGTCGGCTTCCATTTCGTCGTATTCATCCGACGATGGGTCAGATGCGTTGCCTGGTCCGATAGGAATTACAATGGGTTCGAACAGTTCTTTAATATTGATATAAACACTCCACAATCGTACTTCTTCCTTCTTCATATGTTTTATGGCATTGGTCCAATTTTCCCGTGTTACGTTTCCAAAATAATTTATCAAATGTTGTCTAACGTCATTCAATTTAAAAGTTGTATTGTTTCTTGCTACCTCACCTTTTACCTGTACTCATATTAATTCTATAGGGTTTAATTGACAGTGATAAGGTGGCAAACGTGATACAGATTCCTTATTCCTTCGCCATTTCGCCAAATACATATCTTTTATATTGTAATTTGTGGCGCTTTGCAATTTGCAGTAAGTCGGTTTTTAGCATGGTGTCGTCAAAAGAAATATTCTTGATCTGGAGCGACTCTTTAATATCTCCTTTTTTCCATAACGTCGTTGGTAACTTTTCTACCAGTTTTGAATGATAACTAGCGTTATCTAAGACAACCACTGCAGCACTTGGCAAAAAGTCCAATAGCTGGGAAAAATAATCTTCAAAACTATCAGAGGTCATTTCCTCATGGTAATCTTTGGTTGACTTTGATAAAAAGTCTAATAACCCATTTTCTACAAAACCATGTTCACTGCCAATGTGTGTGATTATTAGTCTGCGACCTTTTCCTCGAGGAGCATTTAATCGTTCCAAAAATGCCTGACGGCAATTTGAAATATTGGTGTCCGTGTCCATCCATGCTTTAGAAACAGTGTGACCTTCATTGAACCATGTTTCATCTAAATAAAAGATAGTTCTTCCCTCGCTCCGAAACCTTTTAATAATTCTTAAGTATTGTGTTCTCCAGCAAGAACTTCTGTCTCATTCAAAAATGTTCGTTTTTTATGCGACTCATACTTAAAACCGATTGTTGCATGGGGAGCAGCTTTAAAAAGCCATATTCATGCTTTGGAAGTTACCCAGAGAAGGTTTCTGAAATTGATTTATTCAAAAAAAGCTAGGCATCCAACTGATGCGTTGTATGAAGAAACTCAAATTCTTGATATACGGCAATTGTTTTTCCTATGCTGTACTACTAAATATCATTCAAATAAACAGAAGAGTCAGCTCCCATCACATGAATATAACACTCGTAACAAACATTACTATGTTACACCAAAAATGTCGAAAACTACAGCACAAAGATCGTACATGTTTTATTCAACTAAGTTGTATAACATCATACCGGAAACTATAAAACATACTTCTAGCACATCTATTTTCAAAAAAAATATTAAATCTTTTCTTTTAAAAAATCCGCGCATTTTAATTACCAAATACTTCAATTATTGATCCATTAGTTTATGAAAATTGTTATTGTTTTGTTTATATTTTATTTAATTGTGTGTATATATTTGTATACTTTAATTAGGAATTAAGTTTTTATGTAAGAGTTGGAAACAAATGTTTATGTTTATTGTTTTGATTATATTTTATTCATATGTATGTATATATTTCTGGATTTTAATTAGAAAATAAGATTTTATATAACAGTTGGATGTGGTGATTTTTCTAATTCTGTTGTGTTTTTAATTTTTATCTTTTTATTAACGCAAACAAGTATTTGAAATACTTTTGCGTCTTTTTCATGTTTATTTGCATACTTTGTATTTTTATATTTGGCATTATTACCTTGTAACTTTTCTTTCGTAAATAAACATTATTATTATTATTATTATTATTATATTATTATACTTAAAACCAATTTCTTTTAGGAATTTCCATAACGTATTTCTTCCAAATTTGGGATTCGTATCTACTTCTGCTATAACAGTTATTACTTTGTCCAAAGTCGGAATCTCTTTATTTAAGTACAAAGAATGGACTTGTCTTCTAATGATAGCTCTATTAAAGTTATCGACCATAACGGACTTTTTCCTACGTGTTTTTTTGTTTCACTAACATTTCCCGGTTTTCTATCACTTAAAAATCGTTAGATATTCCGTTCACTAATACCGGTCATATTGGAGCACCTAGTCACCACATCACGAACAGTTGCTGATGCCTCTTGATATATTACTACATCATGAACATTTAAAACAATAGTTTTTTCTCTCTGAGAAAACGCACCTTGTTTTAAATGAGCCACTTGTACTAGAACAAAACTCGAACTTGACGCCATTTTCACTACCAAAAATGTTCTTGGAGTAAAATAATAAAAATATTGATCACAATATAAACCACCAACACTAACGAGTACCTATATTCTTATGTATTAGGATGTAAACAAATCCTCAATTTATAAACTAATAACGTACATGTTTTTGCAATTATACACTTAGGGTTACCCTAATCCCTTAACACCCCTAAAGACTACAATTATTCTTGTTAAAATAGAAAAACAATATATTCTAAATATCGTATTAAGACTACTTATCCCTTACAAAAGAAAAATATGTTGATTAAAGAAATTCTTAATACCGATATAAATAAGTGCATGTGCTACTGATTTAGGGTCTTGTTTACAACATTTTACGATTTAATGACTTTTCTTGGCTGCCAACTCCAAACAAATGAACTATAATGTTTTAATGTTCTTAGTAAGATGAACTTCCATATAGTAAGGATTGATGCAATAATTTAAAAAAAAAACATCGTTCATTACGTACATTTATAAATTTCATATAAAATTGAAGCTTAAGTTTTTCTATTAATTATCATGCCTAATTAAATCTGTCCGCAAATAAGGGTTGCCGGCTATTAAAGATAATAAATATTGAAACAGTGAAAGAGATAGTGCCGGCTTTGTGAATTTTTGAAGCAACAGCTCAAACACTTGTAGTTTAACGCTAAAAATTTTTCCAAAATTATAAATAGGAAATTTTGCTTACTTGTTTTAAAAATGACATGACATCAATAAAGTAAATCCTGTCTATTGATGAAGTTAAAATGAAAAGAGAATATTTTTGAAAATAGAACTTCGGTTACCAAATAAAAAATACATAATAAAATAAATTAATAAACTATCTTGATTAAATAGTTACATAAAATAAATTTAAAAATCTAACCTAACCTAACTAGAATTGACTAAATCTATATTATATTTTCTTATCATTTAATCAGAATCTGATTTATCGCTGCGGGCACTCGCTATCCTCGTTCAACGCTAAATCTTTCGTTCTTTCAATATTTATCATCTTTAACAGCCGGCAACCCCTATTTGCGCTCAGATTTAATTAGCACCCACATATGATAATAAAAGAAAAAAATTAGCTTCAATTTGACAGATAATTCATAACAGAAACTCATACTGTAATTATGAGCTAGTAGAAGGTCACATAACTTAGATTCTCCTATAATGGGATACAATGATAGACTAATCTTCAACCTCTGACTGAAACCCTTTCTAAAATGTATGAAGTACTGAAATACTAGACGCCCACTAATAAATTATATGAGTAATCTAAGTTATTGGATATAAAACAATTATATTGCAAAAACAGCTATATAATGCATCATAAAAATAATAATAATACAACATTAAAGGTTTACATTCATAAGTACAAAATAATATAACTGATCAGAGATACCAACTTAAGCGTTTTCTTCCTAAATTTAGGGAAAAACAATATGGACTGCGTTTTTTACTCCTCTCCATATACTTATATTCAATGTAAAATAAATTTACATTAAATATTTATTTAATTCTAATTCAGTTGTATTATTTAATATTACTGAATTAATATTTTAATATAGTTGGGGAGTTTTGGTTTTGATTTAGTGGGTTTTGAAATTGCTTTAGGAGGAAATTTTTCAAACAGCTGGCAACGCTGCAACAGATTCAGTAAGAAGTTTGACGAGTCAGACAAACTATCGGGCAACGGGCAGACACAAATTTTAATTGTATATTCTTCAAAAAAATAACTAAATAAATTTATCATTTCATCCAGAGAAATCATAGCAAATTTAATAAGGCAGTAAAATAATTTTGTTTATCTGTGTTTTTTATTGGATAATTGATAAATGATAAGTTAATTGATAGATAGGTATATAGTAATAAGTGTTTAAATTTAATGTAATTGATTATTAATTGTCATTTAAATAATACTCAAAAACTCGGTTTATGTAAGCTTTATTTCAATAAATTTTTGTATTACTTCAATTTTACACTCTTCTATATCATATGGACTTACAGAATATGTAGATATGTACCAATTTCATATTTTGGCACAACAGGTTTCAAATAATTCAACAGCACAAATAACAAAATAAGTTTAAAAAATCCCATCCAGTTGATTAATTGATTAATTATGTACATTCTGGTACTCGAATTTACTCGAGGTCAAACACCGAGTGCAAATTCACTTTCAAAATGGTTGTGTACACTATTTTTCCTACGACGCTAACGTTTTTAGTATTTTTATTATATTATATAAATTACTTAAATATATAAACTCATAGATTTAGACTTAAATCCAAAAATGCCTTTTTAATGAACATTAAATGAATTTAAATTGTTTTTTACATATTTGTACTTTAAATTTGTTCTATTCGGGTTAAGTGGAAGTGCAGATGTACATTATTGTTTTTTAACAACATACAAATTAATCTCGCACGATATTTCTGTATTTAAAAGGAAATAAAAAAAATTCTTATTATCAATGTACTTAATTCTAAATTTATTACCACCAGACTACACAAAACCCAAAGAAAAATTAAAGTACCATTACATTTGTCATTGTTATACCAACTAATTTAGAACTTAAACGTTTCCTATTAGTTCAATTAACCAATTTAGTCATAGTTTAAACAGATGTGATCCTGTGAACATTTTAACAAATATTGCAGACGTATAAATATAAAATGCCGTTACGTCATCGTGTAAACGGTTGCATACTTTCCAGACCACAAGATAAATAATGCAAAACTTGATTAACCCAATGTAAACGAAACATAATAATGCCGTGAAGACATTAAACGAGGTTAAGGTTTGGATGAGATTTTACTTTCTAGAAAAAGTTATCAAAAAATCGTAATTAGTTATTTGTATTTATAATTAGTTTAAGTAGATTTTAAGATAGATAAATCTGGTAATATTTATCAGCCCGTAAAGCAGTTTACCGCGACCTAGTGCGGATATAATCAAATACTCCAGCTGGTGCCAACAAAAATTAATTTCCCGCTCGTTCAAACTTACCACACCACCAACGCGTCATATTTCCTCGTTAATTTTATTCAGTCCAACGAACGTGTAAATAATATTTTAACAGAAATTTGTATTGTGGACATTCGATTAAAGCTACAGTCTGAATATGAAATTGGCCATCAGCATACAGGAAACTGTTTATTAGGATTGGATGGGATGAGTTTTAGTTTCCTCTAATGGTAGAGCTACGTGTTTAGTCCAGGCGTGCTGTACTTTTAGACGGAAATTCTGATACCTGAAATGTAACAGTTGGAGGTGGTAAAGGGGCTTATAACACATGAAAAAAAAATACATTAAACTATTTCAATTATGATCAAAAACTTTTTAGGGGTGAAAAAGAGTGAAAAAGGGATAAAAAACTGAAGTATTGCTGTTTGCGGCTAAAATTGACGTCAAAATGAAAAGTGTCCAATAGAAAAGTTGTAGATCATGTAAAAATCTAAAACTTTTCTTTCGGTAATTTTCTCACATAACCTCAATTTTTCGAGGAAAATGAAAAAAAAAACGATTTTTCGTTTTTAATTTTTAATTTTTCAACGGATTCGTCAATCTTGGTGAAACTTGGTGAAAACTTACCTTTTTATGTCCAAAATAACCTCGAATTTTCTCAACCTTGTAACATAATAATTTTCCGAGAAAGTTGATTTTTCTGGAAAAATCTCTTTTTTTTCAACTGTAAAGTTTGCTCGGAAAATATTATTGGAAAAGATTTTCCTGGGGCTCATTTTTTTCGTTTTTAGGTCTACTTTCACATGAAATAAAAAAATACACCTTTTGCAACAGCTAAATTTGCAATAATTGTTAAATTTTTGTTATAAAATATTAAAAAAATGCAAAAGCCGACTATTGCATTACATTCTACGGGAAAAATTACAAGAGAAAATGTATTTCATTATTTGGTCGGATTTTTATTTCATTTGCAATATTATTATAAACACTCAAGTCTATTGATGAAGTTAATAATCCTAGCGGTGATTTCATGGTTTTTACTATTGTTGTATGCTGATTTGTTTATATTATAAGGTTTTTCATGAGATAAATCGATTTGTTGATAATTACAAGGCCCAAATACCCTTCCATCAGAGCCCTATAGCCACCTTTCATAAGTGACAAAGTGTAGACATGACAACTCTAACTAGCCTAGGGGCCTAGGCCTTTTGTTTTCTCTTTGACCTTTCAACATTTCAGTATACAAAATATACTATCATTCGTAACAAACAAAATATTGTCTTTTCAATATAGTTTTTAATTACGAATTACTTAAAACCGGACGATTATTATATTAAAAATAAACAAATTATTCCAAAAAGTCAAAGAAAATTGAATTTTTGATGAAAATTGGGCTATAGGGCTCTGATGGAAGGGTATTTGGGCCTTGTAATTATTAACAAATCGATTTATCTCATGAAAAACCTTATAATATAAACAAATCGGCATACAACAATAGTAAAAACCATGAAATCCCCGCTCGGATTATTCACTTCATTAATAGACTTGAGTGTTTATAATATTGCAAATGAAATAAAAATCCGACTAAATAATGAAATACATTTTCTCTTGTAATTTTTCCCGTAGAATGTAATGCAAGAGCCGGCTTTTGCATTTTTTAATATTTTATAACAAAAATTTAACAATTATTGCAAATTTAGCTGTTGCAAAATTCATTTTTTGCTTTTTTTCATTTTTGAGCACATTTTTAAATGAGAGGTGTATTTTTTTTATTTCATGTGAAAGTAGACGTAAAAACGAAAAAAATGAGCCCCAGGAAAATCTTTTCCAATAATATTTTCCGAGCAAACTTTACAGTTGAAAAAAAAGAGATTTTTCCAGAAAAATCAAATTTCTCGGAAAATTATTATGTTACAAGGTTGAGAAAATTCGAGGTTATTTTGGACATAAAAAGGTAAGTTTTCACTAAGATTGACGAATCCGTTGGAAAATTAAAAATTAAAAACGGAAAACCGTTTTTTTTTTTTCCATTTTTCTCGAAAAATTGAGGTTATATGAGAAAATTACCGAAAGAAAAGTTTTAGATTTTTACATGATCTACAACTTTTCTATTGGACACTTTTCATTTTGACGTCAATTTTAGCCGCAAACAGCAATACTTCAGTTTTTTATCCCTTTTTCACCCCTAAAAAGTTTATGATCATAATTGAAATAGTTAATGTATTTTTTTTTTCATGTGTAATAAGCCCCTTTACCACCTCCAATTGTAACATTCCAGGTCTCAGATATTCCGTATTTTTTATTTTTTTGGTACAGCATGCCTGGACTAGTTGGGTCAATTTAAGATTCTAGATATGAATATTGTCGACCCTGGTACAATAAAGCGGTATACAGGTAATAGTTGAAAATTTAGTTGATATTTAAGTGAGCATTGAAATAAGTTACCTGCATAATATTTAAATCAATGTTTTTTTGTGTTTGTTCTGAGTGGTCTTACCTTTTGAATGTCCTAGTCCTTTAGTATAATGGGGCCCCTATTGCCTTGAAAGATCATTTTGTTGGAATAAATTTACTTTTATATATTTAGGGAGGGATTAAATAAAAGTGTAATATAATTTATAAAGATCTTCATTCAGATGTCAGTGCTTAAAGAGGTCGTTTTTTTTTTAATTTGAATTCTTCTCAGTGATATCTTCTGAAACACTTTGTTTGTAGCTAGGTACCTGATGTTGATTAAGTAATATTAAGGCTAGACCAAGTATGAAAGTAATAAGACATAAATCTTGTAAGTTATCCAAAAGGTTCAAAGGAAACACACAAGTCTATCCCACAAACTGTTTATTAAATTGTAGCAACTAGTTTCGCTCCTATAGGATCATTATCAGGCTCTAAAAAATGTTACAATAAATAGAGAGAAGAATAACAAAGAATAATAATAATAAAAAAGTTCGTTCAAATTCCTTACAAATTTTTAAATCAGTCACAATCAATGATGCAAAAATTTCAAGTGTACAACAACATCATCCTGGTGTTTGCCATTTTGGAGAATAGTGGCCCTTTGTACATATGCCCCTCATCACGTACAAGTGGTTGAAACTACTTCTGTGATGTCTTTTGCATTTTATTGCATTGTTTATTCAAATTTATTTATTTGTTTAAATTGTACTCTATTGTAAAAAAAATTTATTGAATAAACATTATTATTATTATTATCAAAAGACTTATGCACTTACTCAGCTTTCGCTGGTAATATTTACCTATCCCGAGCGTAAACGCAAATGGGATTAGGCTCAAAATTTACATATTTAAAAATGTTCTAACAGTATGACATGTGTTTAAAATTGCCGCTTTTTGCAAGTCAATAAAAGTGTTTTTATGAAGATCGAGTTTTTTAAGACTGTCTTCAAGACTTTTGGGAATGAGTCCAGTTGATGATACGATGATCGGTACCACCTCCACTTTTTCTGCATGCCACATCTGTCCCACTTCTATGGCAAGATCGGTGTACTTTGCCATCTTTTCATTATACTTATCCATAACGCTGTTATTGTTTGGAACTGCAACATCGACTAACAGCACCGATTTAGCTTTCTTATCCACTACTACAATGTCGGGTCGATTATTCGTCACCTGTCTATCGGTGATAATGGACCTATCGTAGTAAAGTCTAAAATCTGCATTCTCGAGCACTGCCTGTGGATTGTATTTGTAATAGGGTGTATATGTATTTAGCAGTCCATATTTGTTGGCCAATTTCTGGTGGATAATATTACACAGCTGGTTGTGCCTGCGTAAATAATCCGTGTTGGCTATGGTTGAACATCCTGATGTGATGTGTTGTATGGTTTCCGACGTTTGTTGGCACCGTCTACACTTGTCCGATGTAATAGTTTGGTCCCTAATAACACATTTTTTGTAGTTGTTTGTATTAATTACTTGATCCTGAATGGCCATCATAAATCCTTCAGTCTCTGGGAACAAGGTACCGTCAGCAAGCCACCTATTTGATGCTATTTTGTCAATGTGTGGTTGGTTAAGGTCGTGATGATGTCGACCATGTAGAGCTTTTTGGGCCCATTTTACGTGTTTCTCAGCATCTGTTGTTATTTCCAAGTCCATATGAGGGTCTGCTAAATTTAGAGGCGAGTATTTCTTATCTGCTCCTATGACAGACTTATGTAAATTAGATGACAGTGATTTTGTAATAAAGAAGTCTCGTAGTCTATTTATCTGATTGTTATGTAGATTTACTATATCGCATAAAGCTCTTCCTCCCTCCTTTCTCGGTAGTGTTGTTCTAAGCACTGACGATGTTGGATGGTGACATCTGTACTTTGTCATCATAGTTCGGGTTGTTCTCTGAATACCTTCCAATTCAGTTTTTGTCCATTGTAAAATACCGAAAGAATATTATTATTATTATTATTATTATTATCAAATAAGAGTTACAATTGAATGCCAAAAAATGTTTGTAAATATCAAATTATATCAACATAATTAAATATGAAAGTGTAGTGTGCAAATAATTAAGTAGTATATTGAACGTAATGAAATGGAACATTGTTTAAAAAGTAAATTTTTTAACATAAATAAAGCTTAAAAACAGAGTTCAAAAATATAAAAATTATAAAATATAAATGCATCAATTGTTATCAAACTGACAAGATTTCTAATTTAAAATCAAGAAAACGTTTAAAAAAATATTTCAAAACAACCGGGTGAGTAACTTTACTTAGCAAACTATTGCAAAAGATCAAGAGTAAAAACTGTAGTGAGATAAAAAGAAACACAATACTTAAATTTCTGAAGAAATTATTAGATCTTCTCATCAGAGAGAAACCCGATATGGAAATAGTGGACATAAAAATTGAAAACCTTTGGGAAATAGTGGACGTAAGGGTTGAAGTCCAATGATAATTTACTTCAAAAAGAAACAAGAAGGAATTATTAACACTCCAACTACAAAACTTTCTTCCTTTCATTGTTCTATTTTAAAAAGTCTAACTAATTTATAAATAATAAATAATAATAATATTAATATTAATAATGAATTCTCAATTAAAAACTATATTGATCTATCCAAGAAACAAGAAACTTGTTAATATTTCAGTTCCTTATAATTCCTTTTTAATTTTATTAGATGTTAGTAATTTATTTCCTAGCATTCCACCTTCAGAGTGTATTTCACTTGTGAGAGATTTGATGTTTCTTAATAATACTCCAACTCACATTGTTTTGGATTTTCGTTCCTTACTTGGTTTGGCACTATAACAGAATTTCTTTAAATTTAATAATGTTTTTTATGAACAGACAGAAGGTTTAGCTATGGGTTCAAGCTTATCTCCTTATCTAGCTGAAGTTTTTATGAATAATTTAGAGTTACAGTTTCTCAATTCAAGTTTTAGAAGTGACATTGTTTTCTATTACAGATATGTAGAGGATTGCATTTTATTATACAGTGGTACTTTACAATCATTTAATTATTTTTTAAATTTCATTAATAATTTACATTCAAGGATTCGCTGTACTGTTCTTCTCTCTATTTATTGTAACATTTTTTACAGCCTGATGATGGTCCTATAGGACCGAAACTAGTCGCTACATTTTAATAAACCGTTTTTGGGATAAACTTTGTGTTTCCTTTGAACCTAATAAATTAGATACTTCATAAATATAAATCTTAGTAAGAATCTATTTTCTAATATATTTCCCTTAAACTCAAACCATTATCAGAGTTACTTAATTAA
Organism: Ophraella communa; assembly: GCA_035357415.1. Lineage (NCBI taxonomy): Eukaryota > Metazoa > Arthropoda > Insecta > Coleoptera > Chrysomelidae > Ophraella > Ophraella communa. Next base: position 13,312,666 of record CM068994.1, on the reverse strand, counting down.
AAAATGGTTTGTGGTGGTTGAATTTAGGTTGCATTGATTGTGTTACCATCTCCAGTGATGAATTTTTATTATTTCTTCTGCTCTGGTTCCCTTGCCGCTCTGTCCTAATCTTAGAGACATTCACCATCCTCCAAGTTAATTGAATAATTTTCACATTGCACAAAGGTGGTTGCTGTGCTGTAGACCAGTAGGTATAATTTCTTAAAATATTTTTTCTACAAACGTGTTAAAAATGCCATTTTTTAGCACTCCATAAAAGCCTTAAAAATGTCACTTTAAGGCACTGAGTGCCTTAAAATCACTTTATGGCACTAAGTGCCTTAAAATGTTTTTGGCAATGCGCTGTCAAAAGTGAATTGTCAGATTTTGAAAGCAAACGTCAAAATATTTAGATTTTATTTATTAACATTAATATTAACAGTACAATTTGTGCAATTTGACAAATTAATTTCTTGCACTGCATTAATTAACCATTTTCCATGGCTAAGGAAGAATGATGATTCGTAACAATTATATCAACAATGGTTGCTAGGGTCTGTAATATACGATGCAATTTAAAATTATCTCCTTTGGATGTATTAATACAGGTTTTAAAAATTTAATTCAAACTGTATAATTACTTTCTTGAACGTTTGTAGAAAAAATATTGTATGGTATACGTGTTAAAAGTACATTTTAAGGCACATGCGTGCCTTAAACATGTACTTTTAACACTTATATTATAAATAACTATTAAAAATTGTAATAAATCGTTATTATATGAAAAAAATAGGACATCTATTAACTTTGCTCAGAATCCTTATTCATTAACAACACGTTCCTTTGATGATTTTAAATTGACTCCTGTTTCAATGAAAAAAATTGTGTTCAGTCTTCACGTTACATGAACTGTAACGAAATATAGCAACATAATTTTATGTAAGCTGGTCTCGTTTTATCCTGTAGCTTCAAAAACGCTGATTAAGTGCTTGGCGAATTAGTTAGCATTTACAGTCTAAAAAAGTATCCGCACATGTTTACACAAAAATAATTTCAGCAATGGATAATTACGTGTATTTTAAAGTTAATTACAAATTTATGTTTCAAAAAAATGTACCTTTATGAATGCCAATTTTTTATTCTTGTGGTATTTGCAAACTTGAAGCTTTCTATTGTATAACCACAGTACTATAAGCCAATGAAACATGAATAATTAACATGCAAGAAGACAAAAGGCTGCATGTGTGATTAAGACAGCTATCGAGGAAAATTTTTAGATTGAAACAAACAACAGAAAACAAATTGAGGTGGTTACAGATTGTTATACCTGGTACAACTTTGTACAGCTTTGATGAAGGCTATAATAGGAGGAGGATGAACAATGCCAGAAAAATGAAGATTAAATGAAAATGACATGGACAAAAAAGAAATGAGGATGCCCAAGGAATAAATGGCTGCTTCAATGATATTGACAATGGCAACTTGAAATTTTTAAAACTTAAAATTCGTAAGCTTGCAATTTGATATAAATATTATAATTGTTACTAGCATCTGTACAGTATTAGTTAAGAGATAATAAAGGAGTTTAAATAAACCGTCTTGAATTAAAATTAATGAAATCCAAATGCAAAGAATTTTTAGGGACAAATGCCAGTGTGAGAATTGTTGTGTGTGTAAAAGCCAAATGGAATAAATTCATTATTTCGGTTACTGTACATATTTATAAAAAATCCCGAAACACGTCAAATTTAAATTATAACTTGACATTCTTTAACGTGAAAATGCAACCCCTACCTTCAACCCCCTTAGAATGACAGGTACAACCCCCAATTTTTTAAATGGGAAGTATAGGCTTGTGATATATCATTTGAATTTAATGCAAAAATTAACATAAAAAAAATTAATATCACGTTGTTACCGAAATTCGCTACAATACAATCAAAAACTAAAATGTAATGCAAAACGTAATAAAATGTAGAACACGAAAAAGAACTATGAATGTTAATGAAGTAGATGTTCAAAATGTTCTCCGCGAACGTCTTGGCAATATCCTAATCTCAAATAAAACTGTCTTCTAACATCATTTAACATATCAGGCGTGATCGACCTAATCGCAAGCGTTAATCGTTCTTTTAAGTCATTTAAATCAGAAGGTTTAGTTTTGTACAGATGGCTCTTCACATATCCCCATAAAAAGAAATCTAATAATGTAAGATCAGGTGATCGCGCTGGCCATTCAATCGATCCTCGCCTCCCTATCCACCGATTGGGAAATATTGTATCGAGGTACTGCCGGACATTAAGTTGGTAATGTGGTGGTGCTCCATCCTGCTGAAACCATATCGTATTCGCTGGAACTTGAGGGTTACCTGAATCAGGATATAAATTTGCCAACGTTGGAATGACATCATTTTGAAGTAGTGCCAAATAATTGTTGCCATTCAAGTTGCCCTCAATAAAAAAGGGACCAATGATATTGTTCCCTACAATCCCTGTCCAAACATTAACCTTTTGAGGGTATTGAGTGTGTTCTTCTCTCATCCAGTGAGGATTTTCCGTGGACCAGTAGCGGCAATTTTGCCGATTAGCATGACCGTTAAGTAAAAAAGTAGACTCATCAGAAAACATAACGTCTTCTAATTGGATAATATTGTTATCCAACATGTCCATCATTTGCTCACAAAAAAAAGTTCTATCAAAATCGTCTTCCATGAGCTCCTGAGTAGGTATCATCTTATATGGATGCAATTTAATTTCTTTTAATATGTTTGCTATCGATGTATGGCTAGCATTGAATGTAGTGGATGCCTGTCTACTCGATGTATGTGGGTTTTCCTGAAACTCAAGCAACACATCTAATTTGAGTTCATCACTCAGTGCATTGGCAGCTGCTTTTTTTATCTGCCTTACATGACCAAACTCGCGAAACTGGTTTTCTATTTTACTTATTGTTCCTTGGGATATAGGCGGTAAATTAGGAAATTTCTCATGAAATAGGCGAGTTGCTTCCTGTTGTGTTCGGATGTTATCTCCGTAACCAATCATTTGTAAAACTGTTATTTTATGCATTTCCGTTAATCTAACCATTTTCAGAATTGAATTGAACAAACTTTAGACTTAAATTACAACAATGACAACTTAAATAAAACAATATACTACTGCTTGTTAAAATAGCGTTGCCACGGAAATTCTTTAAAGTTTTTTAATGGTCACCATCTAAAAACCACATTGCTATGGTTTTTGTTCACTTTCTCATTATCAAGACCTAAACGGGAAATAAGTTTTAAGTATATTGTAATAAGTTTCAAGTATGTTTTAGCGAATTTCGGTAACAACATGATTTTAATTTTTTTATGTTAATTTTTGCATCAAATTTAAAAACAATAACATTTTTGAATTGAGAATGAAGAGACCTTTCAAATGATATATCACAAGCCTATACTTCCCATTTAAAAAATTGGGGGTTGTACCTGTCATTCTAAGGGGGTTGAAGGTAGGGGTTGCATTTTCACGTTAAAGAATGTCAAGTTATAATTTAAATTTGACGTGTTTCGGGATTTTTTATAAATATGTACAGTAACCGAAATAATAAATTTATTCCATTTGGCTTTTACACACTGTATATTATAGGTAATGAATATTCGATAAAAAACATGTTATTCTTCTTTTTATAGTAACAGATATTTTAATAATACCGTTGAGTCGAATTTTGTAACAAACGAAAATCATTTCCACGTTGTTCTATCCTGGAAAACAAACAAAATGAACAATAATCGACTTTCGATACCTATATTATATATTTTTTAAACACGTCCCGCAATTTATCATGGAAATTGACGCGTACAACGTATGGCCAAAGAATTATCAATCAACCGAACGAACAATGAGGCCGGTTGTTATATAAATTACGAAGTGTTGACGGTGAATGATTATTTTAGGAACAAGTGTTAAAAGTACCAATTGAAACCGGCCAATTTTTGTTACGTTTTCTTAATGCGACGTACTGCGGGATTTTTTTCCATCAAATTCAATTACTTTTCGTCGACATTTTCTGTAAAAAAAATTAGATTGATGTTTAGTTCAGTCTCTTATGATAATAACAATTTAATAATGACAGAAGCCAGTGATTGGCCCACCTGAAGAGCCCTTTAAATTTGAACCTATTGATTCACGTATTAAAAATTAATTGGCGGAAAAATTTATGTAAAATTAACTTTTAACTGACGCACTTACAACTTTGTTGCTCTCCTCCTTCTTTAAGTCACTCATGAATTGTCAGAGTAGTGGAATATACACATTTTAGGATGTAACTAACTCTCCCTAGCTTAATCTGACGCTCTCGAGAATTTCAGGACCATCTGATCCTTGATCCTTAAAGGGCCGTCATATATATAGGGCTCATATATGGTGGAAGTAATTAACCGGGTGCCTGTAACCCTGTATATGAATCTGCCGCGCTTCAGGAACTCCAGAAATTCCCGCTTGGGCTCCCCTACTATTATTTCCCCAACCCATTTTCTCAAGTTGTCTTTAAAGCGGCATTAGTTGAAAAACTATAAAATCCTGTAACAAATTTTTCTTTAAACCATTCTTGAAAATTTAATTTGACGCTGCTCGATATTTTTAAATTTATTTCACGTAGTTACATTAAATTTTCCAATAATAACCGAATAGTGATAAATTCCTTGGAGTCTAATGACCTAATAAAAACAAAACGAGTTTTCAATAGTCCTTGAATCGGTAAAGAAAATTGCGTGTTTGGTATCCATTATAAGGAAAACGGGGATATTTTTCTGACGTCCCGCAATTTCAGTTACCGGTAATGGGAAGTGCTCTAAACGATACATTTATTTGTAAAACACGACCATATTTAATGGAACTTGTTTATGTTATTAAAGGATAGAATGCTCTTTAAAATTTATTTATTTATTATTTAATTTTTATGTTTCTGTTTGCATACAGTTGACAGAAGCAAACAGGAACCCTGGGTGGGCGTGTCCTTGTCGCTGTAGTTGTATTTTCATCTCATTTATGCAGCCACTAAAATTGATATTATCGTTAACATTGGCTCGTGATTGGCTGATTGTGATAACTTTGAAATTAGTTGGCATATTTTCCGCGGACCATGTTTGCTTCTGTCGACTGTACTTTGTTGTAGGAAAATACTAAACGTAGGGCTGCTGATCGCTCACATCGTGCTAGTGATCTATTTTTAGTATCTTTACTTCTGAATCTAAATGAATAAACGGATCTAACTTTAAAGATAAATTTATACGTATAAATCATTTACTTCTTCTCCTTTAACTTTTTGAGATCTGTTTATCTGTAAATTCCGAGCGTTGTTAATATTGTCTCTATAAAAAATTTATTTTTTGATATAAAATTCATTCGAACTACGGCATGGAGTGTGCAGACCACACGACTTAAGCCTTCCCACCCAACCGAGCTAGAGATGGGCGAATATACTCTTTTTGATAAGCAGTTACAACAGTTTCAGCTATTTTCAAAAAACAGTTTAAAAAAAGCAGATACTAAAAAAGTTACATTTAGCTTACAGGCTTAACTCTAATAATTTTCAATTATTTAGATGCCTATGCAATTAAATGTTTTCCCATGTTTAATGAAAGATATTGTGCCAAATAATAACAGATTGCCACTAAACAACCATTCTCTACTAGGACCCACACATAACCATCTAGTGATGAGCAAATGCAAGACCAATACCAAGACCGAGTTAGTCTTGGTCTTGGTCTTGCATACAAGGTCTTAGTCTTGCAGTCAAATAAGCAATCTTGGTCTTGGTCTTGTTCTTGCAGGGTCCAGTCTTGGTCTTGCACCAAGACACTTGCAAGTCTTGCACTATTTTTTAGATTTACTGGGGTCCATTTTTACAAAAAAAAAGGAAAAATAGTTTTTAAAATCATTACAAGTAAAGAAAGATTAAATGAAAGGGATAGTATTTTTCATTATAAAATTTTTTTTTTATATTACATTGTAGCGATAAATCAAGTATGAAATAGTTATTATCCTAACAAGTGCGGAAAAGTTAATTTCCGCAAGAGTTAGGATCATTATTTTTTTACAAGCAAAATCACCTCGAAAATTATTTAGATACTTGAAAAGATGCGATTGTGACAATTAAATCTTTCATAGTGTCAATAAATACACGACTGTTTCTGTTAAAAAAAGTTTAACAAAAGACAATTAATATTCAGTCGGCCCTCCTCTTGCTCTTATACAAGCTCCTATTCTTCGGGGATATAAATGTTGATTAGTATATTTGTGAAGTGCCTCTAGAGATGTATATCATCTGTTATATTAAAAAATATTGTAAACTAACATGCATAAAAACTGAAAAATTAATACAAAATGTGAACAAATATAAAAATTAAGATCATCAAGGAAAGAACTTGGTAATAATTCACGATTTATTTATTCAAACTTTTTTTATTCAATAGCAAAGAAATAGAAAAATGAAAATAAAAATACAAAAGAAAAAGTTAATCAAATATCAATAAAACGCTAAGTCACACCACAATAAATTTAATGTTAAAACTATAAAAAGTGCAACTAGTTTCGGTCTTAGACCATCATCAGGTTGATCATGTAAAAGTCAATGCATTTGTACAATATTAAGTTACATCAATCAAAATATATGAATATATGTAAATAAAATATAAAATATAATAAATTATTTCTTCTTTCGATATTCCTACATTGTTTAGGTATAACAATGTTTCAATCCTTTCTTTATTTTACGTCCTTTCTCTTGGCCTTTTAGTTGGTTGTTTTTTAAATCCCGTTGTGTCCCTCTATGTTTAATTTAACTTAATAATTTACTTATTTTATTTTACTACGTAATTTTTATATTTTATTTAAATATTCATATATTTTGACTAACTTTTAATATTGTAGATACAAATGCATTGACATTTACAGCCTGATCAAATTTTAACATTAAAGTTATTGTGGTTTGACTTAGCGTTTTATTGATATTTGATATCAGCCACATTTTTCCTTCGAAAAAGTTAATGTTTTACATTTTATAACTGGCGGAATTCTTTGTAGCATAATTTCTCTTCTTTCTTCCATCTCCTGTACTGGCACTCTGTAATCTATATTTAAGAAAAAAGGTAAAGAATAAGCTAACGAAAAGAATCGCTATATTTGATTAGTGGTACTCTATAAGCGAATCTCTATCGCCTCGGCTATAGTTCGACAAGATTCGTGATTGTCAATCGGATAAAGAACATTGCATTATGTAACGATGACAGAACGATAGGTCTCTTAAATAGAAAGACCCTTGAAATTGTCGCTATCATTCGCCTCTATGCACCTTCGGTCATATTCAGCTAGGTTTGGAAACCACTGACCCTAGTTACAGAGAACGAAATAGAAAATAAAAGGAAATCTTCATCGCTATTTACTTACAGAGTAAGTATCCTCAACATAACATGCTACGCCATTCTGTTGGAACACAAAATCTATTCACGATTCCTTCTATTATGTCATTTTCTTCTAGGGACATTTCGGATAAAAAATAATCTGTGATACAAGTGCCTCGTTTTTCTATTCATCTTTCAGAACGTCATTTAATTTCTTTAACCTCTAATATATAAGATGTAATCTTTAACCTGTCACATAATTTTATTAAGGATAATAAAAAACTCTTCGTTTTAACAAAACTTCCAATATTTATTTAAAAACTGCTTTTTTAAAAGACTCAATGACAGCCGTTTCGCTAGACAACTAGCATCGTCAGATTGACATATTGAAGTTACTATTTATTTTTGTAGCTAGGTACCTGATGTTTATTAGGTAGTTATAAGGCTAGACCAAGTATGGAAGTAATAAGACACAACAATATTAAAGCCTAGATGTTATTAGCCCTAAGGGATTATCCTGGATGTATTTCCCTCTAAGATCAGTATAACTGTGCAATGATATAGAAAAACCAGGAAAAAACTATATCATGCTGATCTTTACAATAACTTAATATATTTGTGTTACAATTACGTCTTATCTATGTATAAAATGAAGACTCAATCAAAGCAAACACTTTAAAAGTGGAGAACTTCCCAGATTTATTTGTTCATTAACAACTTTAAATTGTGGATCTGCTAGATGTCTTTTTATTTCAAGTTCTTCAAGGAAATCTAAATTTTGTTTTTAATTACAAGTGTGTAGTATTTGGATGTCATTGATTTGTAAGAGTGAGGTTGGATGTTCAAGTAGGTGTTTTGCATAATTTGACTTATCTGGTTGTTTTAATCTATATGCTCTTAAATGTTCGTTAAATCTTACTTCAAAATTTCTTTGTGTTTGACCTATATATACAGCATTACACTTTGGACAATTAATTTTGTAAACACCAGATTTTTTTAATTTAGGTAATTTTGTTTTTACATTTAACAATTTTGTACCAATATTATTTTGTGTTTTAAATGATATTAATGCTGATGTTTCCGAAGATATTATTTTTGAAATTTTATTGGAAATAAACCCCCCGCAAACCCCCTTAATAATTAGTCAAGTTGTTTCCTAATTTGCCTTTTGCTGACGGCTAATATTTGAGATTTGGAGGATTGATATTTAAGTCCTCTTCATCTGTTCAATGGATGATTACGTAATATTTGAGTGGTTCTTTTCCCTGTCCCCTGTTTTATTGGATTTTATGTTTATTTAAATAACTAAAAAATTGATTGTACTAACCCTTACTTTTTGGAAGTCCATCTTATTAAGAATAATGAAAAACTCTTCGTTTTACCAAAACTTCCAATATTTATTTAAAAAATTGCTTTATTAACTTTAATGACAGCCGTCATTTAATAAATACATTAATTAATAAGAAAGAACAGAAAGTGTCACTAAACCTAATATTTCCTAAACAAACTAAAGAAATTAAAAGTTATAAAAATATTACATATTGTGGAACTATTTCCAATAAAATTTCAAAAATAATATCTTCGGAAACATCAGCATTAATATCATTTAAAACACAAAATAATATTGGTACAAAATTGTTAAATGTAAAAACAAAATTACCTAAATTAAAAAAAATCTGGTGTTTACAAAATTAATTGTCCAAAGTGTAATGCTGTATATATAGGTCAAACACAAAGAAATTTTGAAGTAAGATTTAACGAACATTTAAGAGCATATAGATTAAAACAACCAGATAAGTCAAATTATGCAAAACACCTACTTGAACATCCAACCTCACTCTTACAAATCAATGACATCCAAATACTACACACTTGTAATTAAAAACAAAATTTAGATTTCCTTGAAGAACTTGAAATAAAAAGACATCTAGCAGATCCACAATTTAAAGTTGTTAATGAACAAATAAATCTGGGAAGTTCTCCACTTTTAAAGTGTTTGCTTTGATTGAGTCTTCATTTTATACATAGATAAGACGTAATTGTAACACAAATATATTAAGTTATTGTAAAGATCAGCATGATATAGTTTTTCCTGGTTTTTCTATATCATTGCACAGTTATACTGATCTTAGAGGGAAATACATCCAGGATAATCCCTTAGGGCTAATAACATCTAGGCTTTAATATTGTTATGTCTTATTACTTCCATACTTGGTCTAGCCTTAATACTACCTAATAAACATCAGGTACCTAGCTACAAAAATAAATAGTAACTTCAATATGTCAATCTGACGATGCTAGTTGTCTAGCGAAACGGCTGTCATTGAGTCTTTTAAAAAAGCAGTTTTTAAATAAATATTGGAAGTTTTGTTAAAACGAAGAGTTTTTTATTATCCTTAATAAGATGGACTTCCAAAAAGTAAGGGTTAGTACAATCAATTTACATAATTTTATGTTTTATGTAACCATTATGTTTTATTTTCGAAAATAGTGAGTGAATTAAATTCGATAGGTACGTCTGGTTTCCATTATTTTCTATTCCGGATAAGATAAATGGTTTTGCGGTAAATTACTTTTCCGCTCCAAATTGATTTAAATGCCAAAATGTGTACCTAAAATTTTATTTTAAATCCTTGACAGGAAACAGTTTATAAAACACAATACTTGTATTTTAAATGGATGTCTATAAAAATTTTTAATCCTTCACCCTGCTTCGAAGCCACCGCTGATTACAGTTTGTGTACTGCTGTTGTTTTCTATTTGCTTTTGCTTTGTATCTCTTTGAATTTACAGTGCATTTGTTTTTTTAAAGAGGAAAAAAGAGCCGAACTGAAAAATGCATAGGATCCGAATTTAGCCTCATCTCTATTTATGTCGTCGAATGCAAGAACAAAGGGTCGTCCAGAAATACACTTTCCGTTTGACATTCGAAACTGCATCAAGGCATCTCGGTTAAAGTCTCACACAAAACGAGTAGAAAATATTCTCGGAATACCGAAAATGTGCACTTGGGGAGTTCACAGAACGCTCTCAAGGATGAAATTCCGAGCTTCGCCTTTGCTATTTTCACAGTAGACTAATAATTGAAGTTAAATGAAAAATATACGGGGTTGATTTTAATTTTTTTATAACCTAAATTATTTTCTCTGTCGTTTTATTTAAATTTTAATTGAATAAAAGAGAAGTAATAACTTTTTTTGTTACAGCATATGGTCCAAACGGGTATGACAGCCCCGTTTCCAGGCGCGGCGGCTGCCACGCCGACGGGTTTCCCAACGCAAAACGGGGAAATCAAAGCGGGGGCGGAGGAGAAACCTGCGGTTTCTGCCCTCCTGCCGCCCCCTACTGGTGCGACGGCACCTGGTGCAGGACCGCCCTTTAGTCCTCCTCCTCCACAACCACCCCCGACAGTGGATCCACCAGTGAGCATAGCTTGTAGTCCCGTAACGTTGTCCTCACAGTCACAACCTTCTTATAAATGTGAATCGATCTCCACAGTAAATGTAAGTAAATACTAAACAATAAACATTATGGAAAGATTCGATAAAACTCACAATTTCTTTATTCGATTTACAAAGCAAAGGCAACTAGTTTCGGTCTACATCAGACCATCATCGTGTAGTATCTACTGCAATAAAAAGTTTGAAATTGTATTTTGATATTTGGTTTTTTCACTATAATTTGTGATTAAAATAAAATAACATTTTGATTTTTTTTGTTTTTGAGCTTGGAAAATAAGAAGTGTAGACACCGTGGTTAGGTGTTCTCAGCATGTGTTGCTAAATTCACAAAAATCAAGTCAGTCAACCAGTGGAAGTGAATGAGAGGGTGACACATCTACTTATTTTCTCAAAGTTAGCTCAGTGATTTAATACGTGATCTAAATTTATCAAAACAAGGATAAGAACTGTTATCCTCAAGATTAAAAGAAAAAAAATTATTGGGACCAACAGTAACAATTACAACATAGGTACAGAATGCGAGAAAGTGAGCTATTACAATACTTTGATAAAAATGAAAGACTGGTATTATGTAATGGTACTGCAAAGCTGCTTTTAGGCATCTTTAAAATGTGTTTTACTGCATAATGGAAATAAATTTGCTTCAATTCCAATTGCCCATGCAACAAAACTCAAAGAAGAATATGAAAATGTAAAATTAGTTTAAAAAAAAATTATTTGAAGCATCAATGGCCGATCTGTGTGGATTTAAAAATGGTTAATTTTTTACTTGCTTCATTTACATGTGGGACAGTAGAGCAAAGCAATTTCATTGGGAACAAGATGTTTGGCCTGCAAGAAATTCTTTAACTGTCGGTAAAGCCAATCTAATAAGGGAACCGTTAGTGAGCAGAGACATAATCATATATCCACCATTACATATTAAGTTAGGAATAATAAAGCAATTTATAAAAGCTTTGGACAAGGAAGAAGATTGTTTTAAATACATTTGCAGAAAATTTCCGAAGCTTAGTATGGAAAAGTTGAAAGGTGGAATATTTGATGACCCTCAAATACGGCAATTGATAAAAGACTCAGATTTTATTAAAGTTATGACTGTTCCGGAAAGTAAAGCTTTGTGTTGGTAGTCGAAAATTTTCTTGATAACCATAAAACGCTAAATTATGAAGAAATTGTACAAAATATGCTAACAAACTTCCATACTTTAGGAGCAAATATGAGTATCAAGTTACACTATCTCCGAAATCATTTGGATAATTTAGGAAATTATAGTGAGGAACAGGGAAAGAGGTTCCACCAGGATCTAAAGTGATGGAGGAAAGATATCAAGGACGATGGGATTGTCACAAGATGGCAGATTACTGCTGGTTTTTAAAACCCCGAAAGGCGTTTTATGGAAATATAACATGTTTTCGAAATTTTTCTGTCAATTTCAATGGTTTGCAGAACACGGAAGACCTATTGGCATGCGAAGTGTTTACCGACGAATAAGACGTTTTGGCCTGTTTTCATACCGACCACACTGGGTCCTCTCTTTAACTCCAGAACACCGACGTAATCGCCTTGAGTGGTGCAGAGAACGGTCACTCTGGGATCAGGAATGGAACATTATTGTCCTTAGTGACGAGTCTCGATTTTGTTTAGGCATTCACGATGGTCGAGCGAGGGTTAGAAGACGACGTGGTGAAAGGAGAAATCAACGGTTTTTTGTTGAAAGGTATGTTCAACAAACCATTGGAGTTATGGTTTGGGGAGCTATAGCTTATGGGTCGAGATCACCTTTAATCTTCATCAGAGGTAACATTAACACGCAGCGATATATCCAAGAAGTATTGGAACCCCACCTTTTACCCTATCTTGACACCCTGGCAAATCCCAACTTTCCAACAAGATAATGCCCGACCACATGTCGAAAGAGTCACAATAGACTTCTTTCAACAAAATGATGTCACATTGTTACCTTGGCCACCAAGATCTCCTGACATCCCCAATTGAGCACGTGTGGGATATGATGGGTAGGAAATTGCTCAATTTGCAACGTCCTCCTCAGAATCTAGAAGAACTTCGAGAGGAGTTGCTGGTTGCCTGGAATGAGATACCACAGGAGGACATTGACCACCTGATCAGAAGCATGCCTAGGCGCGTTGGAGACTGCGTAACACATCGGGGTGCATCCACACATTATTAAAGGTAAAAGGGCTTTAAAGCAATGCGATTATTTTGAAATTTTTATCATAATATACTTATTATGTTTCAGTAAGTACTTATACAAAATTTTATTAAAATAAAGTCATTTAAACTGGGTGTTCGGATTTTTATGTCACTTAGTATGAGTGGTATATGTTGTTGGAAGTTCAAGATCCTTTTGCAATTTGAAATGTGGAGGAGAAAAAAAAACGTAAAGATTAAAGGTCAAATGTTAGGTTATGTTTTATGTTATGAATAAGGACAAATAAGTGTTGTTTATCAAAATATAAGGGCTAGGTTTTATCTTAGAATGCACGATGGTCCACAACGAGTTAGAAGGATGCGTGGAAAAAGACCTAACTTTTTCTGTTGAACTTTACGTAGTAAGACCAGTAAGCGTTATCATGTGGAATGCAATTAGTGTAGGTCGCAGGTCTCCATCTTAATAAATTGATCTATGACTGCAGCTCTTTATATACAGGAAGTAGTAGAACCCGTAGTTGTTCCATATTTTCGGAATGTTCCCAATAGTCTTTTTCAACAAGTAACAAGTAACGATGGTTTTTTTGAGGTTTTCGATATCAACTTTCTTCCATGGCCTCCCAAATCTCCCGACCTACCACCTATAGAACATATCTGGGACATGATGGGCAGAAGGCTAAGCAGATTACCTAACTTTCCACGCACACTAGCTGAGTTGAAATCAAGTGCAATTGCTCTTGGATGCTATTCCTCAATAGGACATAGACCATCTAATGCCAGCATTTCAGCATGACTGTATAAATTCCAGAGGCGGACCTACATTATTAAAAAAAGTAAGGTTTTAAGATTTGATACTAGATTGAAATGATTATAATTTATAATATTACATTGGCTAAACATTTATGTTTAATTTCAATTAAAAAACTTTATTGCTTCTGAGTGTATCATTTTTTTTTTATTTCAGTATCGTTGTACTATTTTTACATTTACCGTCTTTCTTACAGCCTGATGATAGTCTGATGTAAACCGAAACTAGTCACCTTCCACCTTCCAAGTTAATAAACATTATGTTTAATTTTATATGTATTTTTAGGATAATGATAACGGTTCTTCGGTCCCACCTCCAACTTCAGAGTCCTCAGATGGTACAGTCAATTCATCGGTGGGACAGGCAGCTACAGATCTTTCGAAAAACCAACCGAAAAGGCTACACGTCTCGAACATTCCATTCAGATTTAGGGATCCAGATCTTAGAGCAATGTTTGGGGTAAGAAAATATACAAATAAAATATGAACGTTTTAAATAATCTCTTCGGATATTTGCTAAATATCTTATGCATACGATGTCTATTTAGAAAATAACGGAAATTTTTGTTTTTTGAAAAAATATTTATTCATCTACATTTCTGTTGTCGCCTTCAAAATGTCTCCCATTAGCCTTCAGCTCTTTTAATGATGCGTAATCTGTGCTAGTAAAACGACGGCAATTTAAGGTTCTCTTATCTTTGGAAATAAAAATTTTCACACGGAGCCATGAATGGTGAATATGGAAGCTGAGGCATCGTTACAGAATTGGTTTTGGTCCAAAATTTCGATTTGCCCATTATTTTGACGTGATACCGAAGGTCAGTGTCCAGTACCAAGCCCTGCGGTCAACTTTATGTCTTTTTTACTCAATTCGAGAAGGCACTTTACTTTTTCAAGTGATAGGTCTACAAACATTTTAGCCAGCCTCAATCCTGGCGTATTCATCCAGTAAGATCTTAGTCGATCCTGTCCCCAGGAACGTTTTCTTTTTGGTGTGGCTTTTATGAGAGCACAAAAGGTCTCCGGGCCACGGAAAGATGTATTCGACGTTTATGTTCTACTTTTTTAAGCATATCTTGCAGCTTCTGAGATCTAAAAGGAAGCAGAAACAAAACTAAATCAAAACAGTATTGCTTGTGTACGAAAACTAGAAAAACTCTGCGCATTTAGGACAGGTGCATCGTCCACGACTGTAGCTGTGGAGACTCAAACCATAAAACTAGGGCGTAAAGAATCACCATAGAGCAAACACAATGCGCTGCTCTTCATTTAAAATTGTCTTTGAATACCAAGGGGCAATACCAACTCGCAGATACCATTCAAGCTTCAAATGGAGAAGCCGGCCAGAGAGTTGAGAAATATAATTAATAAGGGCATGGAGTCCAATGATCACAACGTCATTGTTGCCATTGTGTCAAGGGAGATGATATCATGGTCGTAGCCGAAACAAACATTAAAATCATACAAAGTTATAGTTTATTTGTTTGGAGTTGACAGCATAATGAAAACATTATAACTGCAAATCCTTCAAAGCCCAAGCAAGGATGGTTCATGAAAAATAACTAAAAGTAGTATACATTTCTATTGAAACATAGTCATAGTTGTTTCAAAGAGTCCACCCTGTAATTAGGGATTAACTAACCCAAACACAATAGAAACCTTAGATAATATTGTCACAACAGGTGACAAATGTTTCTAGCAATGAAACATTTGATGTCTATTGTCTTTTTAGAAATAAACTGTCACTTGATTGTCAGTTTCAAGTCCGATCCCTTTGATCTGTTTTTTAGAATAGAAAAAAAATTTGTTACAGAAATAAAAAAGTATGGACGTGTTAAAGTGCCAGTAGTAGTGCCAAAATAAATAAATACATGTCAAGACGATTATTAAATTCTATTATCAGTTTCTCCAGGCGCGAGAACTTCTTTTAACTTATTGTTTTAAAATGCCAAGTAGAAGACGACCTAGCCAAGGTCGCCGAACGAGCTACCTCACTGACGACCAGCGAGAGGCAAACAATGAAAACATTTTGATTCGTATGGCAGAATTTCGTTATATGGTGAATAAAAGTTGAGTATATATGACTGGAACAATGAAGGATGTGTCAAGCATTGGTCAACAAAATTGTAAAGCGTTATAATTCCGTGGTGAATGTACTGGATTAAGTTGTGCACATGGATAAGAACAAAATGGAATTTATATTAGCAGCAAAGGATAGGAAACCTATCGCTAACCTATAACTACAGTTATTAGAAGGTTACACTAGTATCTATATTGTGTCATAAGAGCGGAAAATGGGCATTAGCCTCCGGCTGCCCGAGTGTAATGAGGACAACAAATACCAGCTAAGGGGTGCTAATGCATTTATGCACGTGTGATACACAACTGTTTTCCGCCTACCTTTATGACTATTCACTCTTCTTGTGATAGTGTTTGAGATTTTTTTACTTTATAATTTATAGAATTTTGTTTTTATTTCCAACTACGTATTCTACTTTTTCAATGCTAGAATAAAAAAAATCGGGGCGTAATGAATTTTCCTCCCTTGGGTTGATAAACAATTTTTTACTCCCTATTTTTGGTGTTAATATGATTTGCCTTAGTCATTTCGTCTTTTCGTTTTTTTAATCTATTTTCGATATTTCATTTTATTGTAGGTGCATTGTATATTTTTGACATGACATTTTTGTTAAAATTCAAAATAACGAATGGTTATTTTTAAGTTAATGGATGTCAACGCGTATTGTCTCTAATCAGGCGATGTCGCCTGCTACAATGTGATTGATTTCACGAATATTTTATGAAATGTTAATAAGTATTGCTTTTGACATACCATATTATATTATATTTTAATTGTTTTTGGATAGAGTACATGTTTGGAATTAAAATCTCTTGTTGTAAAGACAAACAATGGAATTTGTTTATTGTTTGCCTCTCATCGGGAAACATGAATTTATTATTTTTCAGGAACGTGTTTGTATTTTAAATCTACCTAATATATTTAAATATGCTTTTCTATATAACTTTACGCAATGTTTTATTCAAAAATAGTGTACAGAGTATAGTTAAAATTATTAAGACTTTTTTTTTGTTTTTAGCAATTCGGCCCTATCTTAGATGTAGAAATTATTTTTAATGAACGTGGATCAAAGGTATGTATTATCAATATATTTTTTATTGAAATTATAAATAAATCAGTATAATATTTTGACTCAGTTTTGTTGCTATTTAATCCATCAGTACGCCAGTCATCTTTCAACCTTAAAATTTTTATATAAAAAGTTATTTCTATTCTTTTGTTAGTCACTCTCTGCTGTCAGTTTATAGTAGGATGTGGTGTCTGTCATCTTTTTTAGGTCCTTATGGTAAGTTGTTATTGGTCCTCTTCTTTTTCTCTTTTCTGTGAAAGATATAACATCTTTTAAAGGAAGTTGAAAGCCGTTGTAAATTATCAGATATCCAGTTAGTTACATTTTTTGTTTCATTATTACATGATTCACTATAAATATTTTTTTTTGACTCTTTTACGATTGCTTTCTTCCAAATATATTTAGATCATTTTCCTCCATATAGTCCACATTTCCATATCCACTCTTTCAAATTAAAATTGATTAATAACCCAAAAGTTTTTGTTAGAACTAGTTTTTTTAGGTTAGGTTAGGTTCAATGTGACTGGGGCGCTCAACCACCCCTCCACTGCGACCACCATTGGGTCTATTGTGGCTCACCCCTAAGGTTATAAATCGCCATACAAGCCAATCCTCCCAGCGAAGTCAATGATTGTCTGCTTCGAGACCTGTTTAAAGTCGTTAGGTTCCAATTTTGGAAAACCAAGAATGCGGTGCCTAGTAATTTCCAGGGCGGAGCAAGAACATAATATGTATTCTGTAGTCTCATCTCAGTACATGAGGATTTTCCTCTCTGTCATGCCGGAGATAAAATCTTTGGCAGTACTTTTGGCAATGCCAAAGATTGGTTCAGGTCCTATAAATCTAGACTCTGTTCCTTTTTTGGCAAGAGTGTCGGCTTTTTTGTTACCCACCACTCCGCTATGTCCTGGTACCCAGAGCAAAGTTACCCTGTTGTTGGAACTAAGGATTTGATACAGTTCCATACCAGCTTTGAATTAAGCCGGTTGGAGCTCAGTGCCTTAAGAGCTGCCTGGCTATCTGATACAATATGTATGTTTTTGTTTACAAGGGGGTGATTTATCAGCTCTCTTGCACACAATTCAATGGCGAAAACCTCTGCCTGAAAGATGGTAGCATATGTACAGAGGTTTACTTCGAATTTAACCCTCGGTTTGCTACCATACACTCCTGCTCCAACTCCTTCTGGAGTTTTGGAGCCATTAGTGTATAGTACGTAGTCAGTCCCAGAGAAAGAGATGATTCCCTTTTCCCATTCGTCTCTCTTCGGAAAGAGGACTTTAAAGAACTGTTCTACCTGCGTCCGCCGACAGAAGATCCAGGATGATCTTCATTGCTGCTGTCGGGGTAGTGGACATTGCCCCCGTAATGGCCACGCATGCCAGCCAAACTTGCTCTGGTGGATTTCTGGAGTCCCTTGGACCACCAGGCCACCGAATCATACGTGATCATTCATTCGTGATTCATTCCCCAAGATTTGCCACAGATTCTCCTGAGATTCCATAGGTAAATCCTGGCATTATTTATTGTTCTTTCCACATGGGCGTTCCAGGTAAGTTTACTATCCAAGATGATCCCCATATATTTTACCTCCGTCACAAAAGGAATCGTTTCGCCATAAAAAATTGGTTGGCGAAGCTTAGTTAGCTTTATCCTTATTCTAAAAGGAACAATAACAGTCTTGCGGGGGTTAACAGACAACTGCTCCACCCCACACCAACTGTTAACCATATCCTGAAGGATCTCCGAGTATTTTTTTATAGGACTAGTCTCTTCTTTATTTTCAAAAGTGATTGTGCTTGTTGTCCAAATAGGGATTGTCTATGTGAAATAATCACTTTTGTTTCTTGTTTCAATTTTCTTTGGGCATATTATTACCATTTTGATTTCTTCAATTTCTCCTGTTAACATTATTTTTAATTAGCCTATGTTTTGAGATGGCTAAATGAAAAGCGTTTTAAAAATTCCTTTGATTTATTGATTGATATATTATATTAAAATTTTCCAAAAATAATTCTGCTGAATAAATTATTTATTTATAACTATTCTCCCAAATATATTCACTGTAGAGCAATTAGTCAAACTATTTACTAGATTAGCTGATTATTTTATGAACCTTAAGTAATTTTTACTTCCTACCAGTAACTAGGGTTAATTCGTTGGTTGTAAAACACTGAAAACCTTTAGATTGTGCAGATATACAAATTATTTTTCTAATCAGTTTTGTATAGTTCATTTATTAGCAGTAATAAACCAACAACACGTTGTTTGGTCGTTTAAAAAACGTTGTGAACACTATTAAAAAAGTAGATTATAACCAAAAAAATTATGTATTTATCCAAAATACAAAGAGGCCCTTTTCTTATGTGATAGCTATTTCATAAAAAAGGAGATATCTAAGAAAATAGGTGTACATTCTATTTCTTTATTTGAAATTTCAAGATTTGAAAAAATTCAAAGGTGAACTCCATTGTTTTTAGATTCTATTATTGTGAAGACACGTTTTGGAACATTTTTCTGTACTTCTATGGTTTTTTAGGGTTTAGGATTAACAGCAGCAAAGTTGAGTTATTTTTTCTACTATTCTTTATACAAAAAAAATTATCCACTATGTAATTACTTGCATGATATATACATTATTTTATTATATGATATACTATAATACCGGATAAAACATAAAAATGTAGTTTTGCTAATTGTTATTTTTTGGTACCTACATAGAAAATTTTTATTTTTTGTCCTGTATACATTCAAAAATATTTATGAAATTTGTGCAATTTGATGACATTACTAAAAACAAATATGACATATGATGGCGTAGGAGAATTTTGGTTTTATTTTCTCTTATATTATTATTTTTTTTTTAATTTTATTTTCCCATGTATAATGGTTGTGCTGTAGAAGCTATTTCTCAGTTCGTCTGGTTTTTATTGATATGTTCTGTCTAAATTTCATATCCATCTCACCAAATAACCGACTGAAAAAATTGTAATGACAATAACTGTTACGTGACTTTAAAAAAACAGATCGTACCTCTATTGGAACAAAACATTGTCTGATAGAAGTGCTCTGGTTGTTTTTGTTTATATCCCCACAGATAAAACTTTTTTTTATACAAATACACTGTTATTGTATTGTCATTGCTGTTACTTCTCCTCATTTTGTTAAAGAAATCTTTTATTTTTAATGAATAACATTTTAATCTTTAACAAGGTGAAATGTCATGTTAATGTCACACTAATAGTAGATTTTCAACCACCTACAGTAATTTTAAATATAAAAGTAGAGTTGGGCTTTTATTTTTTTAGGAGCATTTCTTAAATAATATTTATCTAGTAGTTAAATATATTAGTATTTTGCTGGAACGTTATTAAAGGTGGGATTTAATGCTATATCTAAACTGTTATTGTGACAAGCATATTAGACTTAGCTTGAAACTGTTTTACAATATGACCCATTTCTAGCAGTGACTGAACATTTTGTGTTGGTTTCTAATGGTGGCTTTGGGATGTTTTGCTACATAAATTATTTTAGAATATTAGAAAAGCTTTTTTTTAAATTACACATTTTGTTCTTGAAGTATGAGTTACATGGTCTTTGGAATTAAATGAGAAAATTTTCTTTGTAGTTTTTAGAAAAAATGATAATTAGTTTTGCTTTTGTTTCTCTATAAAAAAAAATTCAAATTTTCTCTTTTAATTCCGGACTTGCTAAACGTACTAAACGATTTTCTATAGAATTCGACGAACACCATGTGTATAAAAAAACACTTGCAAACAATATGTACACGTAGGTTTTAACTAAATGTTTATAACTGCATCGGATGACAAGAAAACAATGTTCTGACAATATCTATGTGCATGTGATTTCACACCTAACCATATAAATAGTCTAGGAATTAGCCCGTCTTAAGCATGATCTTACAGTGTCTTTCGACCAATATTTAGACTGCAGTAGTTTGTGTTATACATACGATTTGTTTGCAGATACTTCGACGTTCACTTGCTTATACAGTGTCTTCCAAATATAACATAATAAATTTGTTCGACCATTTTTTATTTATTATTAAACAACAAGACTTTAACTTCTCCAGGTGTTTACTAAATCTGCGGAGCAATCTTTTATTGGCCGCAGGCCTTATCGTAGAGTAAATGTCATGTTTTTAAAAAGAAACGTGTCGAAATACGAGGGAACTCATTTTGCTGGTTAATATTAATATTACTTCTAACATGCAGCAGAGGTTCCCTAATGATATCTTAGAAAGTATCGATGGAATGGAACATGAAAGAGGAGCTACTATGGAAAATCAAATAATAATTATCTTTATTCCTCTGATATCAATCTAACAGATTGTTTTGCTGATTAAAATGGTTAAAGGTACTATTGTCAACGAGAGTAGCCTGACAAATTTTACCTAGAATTGAATGAACCTAAAATATTGTGGGCAAGGTCAGCTGCGTTATTGATAACCAATAGGAGTTAATAAATTTGTCGGAGCGTCTGCGATTTACTCCTACACTGTAAAAAATTAGTTTAAATATTACAAAGGGTCTACTAACATTTTAATGCTGTTTTTAAATTATCGTAATAGGTACTTTTTTGCCCTAATCATTCTGTTATAGTCGTTCCAATATTAATTGCTAAAATCCATTTAAAAGTATCATACAGAGTGAGTTAGTTTATTAGGCTTCAAAGTAGAAAGAATGGCATGAAAACAACATATTTGTCCCGTTAAACATCCACTCTGTATCGTCGGAACCCAGCTCTCTCTAGACTGGTAGTTGTACAGCGCGAAAACAAGAGGGGTACGCACGCGACTTGTTGACGGCTTTTAATGGTCCAATGTATTCTGTTGCGTGCAGGGGTCTCGGGGTTATTTTTTGCGACAGTTTTTATATAGCTCATAAAGTCGGTGTCCAGTGCGGAGGCGGAGAGTTCAGATTTTTATTTGGGGTATTAACTTTAGATATATCTTTGTTTCGGTAATTCATTTTTAATAATTGGTTTGCATATTGTAATTTTTGCCCATATTAATTGATAACCTTAAATTAGTTACATATTATGGCAGCGTTTTGGAGAACTTTGCTTTTGAATCAGAAAATGGAAATCCAGATCAAAATTTAAATTCTGAAGATATGATATCGCCAACAGGTGAGGTTAGTAGCGAATTTTGCAATAAAGATTTACACATTCAGTGTCAGAGGGTTATTTTAAATATGTATCGGTGTTTGAAAAATGAAGATAATAAAAAATCAGATCCGGTTATAATAAAGCGAATTAATACGTTAACTAAAATTTCTATTTACATTATTTCTGGGGTTATTAAGCGCGGTGACGTTATAGATCATTAGCAGATGCGGAAAAACAAAATTTGCAAATGTTGACGATGCTACAAAAGATGTTATAAAGCGAACGTTTTATAACTTATATCAAGAAAATATTGTACCGACTTTAGAAATCGTTCAAGAGAAATTACGAGATTATCCTGATTATAATTAAAAAAGCTTAGAAACTTTACGCGGTATACTATTAGAATGCGCTTTTAATTATAAGAAATTAGATAAACGAATGGAATCGCGGCGTATTCTTGTACTCCGTGAAGAGTATTTAGATAAAATAAGGAAGTATCGTGAATTAAAAAGGCATATAGTATACCTAGGTGAGACTGGGTTTGACACACATGATACTGTTCAGTATGGCTGGTTAAATCAGTCTCCCCAAGTGTAGTTTAAATGCGCCGGAAGTGAAAACAGTTTTGTTGAATTCTTAAAATCAATACCTGTTAATTGTTACTTAAAATCAGATAACTAACTTAAAAATGGATAAGTAAATTACAAAATAATAAACGTATTTTACAGTGTAGGCGTGTATTGATAATCATTAAAGCAAGAGAGGCAGATGTAGAATCTGTCGTGTAGCTTAATATTCTCAATATCTGATATGGGCGGTAATTTGGATTTTATAGTTTCAACGAAAACTGGCCCTAGCCATGTCAGGCTACTTTCGTTGAAGATAGTATACACACAAAGAGGATGCAAAAAACATCATTTAGTTCAGTACTCTGAGGGTTGACGAATATATTCATAATTTTCTTTAATAGATTTTTATCGAATATACATACAGATAAAACAGTTTTATATAATAAATAAATCAAAGGAGGGCACCGAACGAGTGATTACAGGGATGGGGAAGAACCTAGGGTATGGCAAAAAGAGCCCGAAAGGCCTACTTGACAGGCATCAGCCACCCCGCCCATTACATTCATTCATTTATGTTAGAACACCAAAGATTTCACGAATTATTTTAACCTGTTTAGGCTGATAAGCTTTATCTGTTGTAAAAGGCTAATGTTACAAAGTATAGGTTACTACAATAAATTTCGTTATAAGTAGACTTCATTTCATGCTTTGGAGTTACCTAGGAAACAATAACAGCCACTTGATACCCAAAAACAGGTTGAATGGAATACCAGACTCAATTTACATTACCACTACACTATAACTTTTAATTTTCTGTTCCTGTCAAAAATACAATAATTCAGACTTAAAATAAATATAGGTAATGTTTGTTCTAACAGCTATAAAGCCTCATTTCTTCTTATCTATGAAATTACAATTGTACATTATTTCTTCTTTTTACAAATAAAACATTCTCCAGCGATTTAATAAATAAATAAAAAACAAAAAGTTGCCCAAACAAAACTACCAGAAAATTGAGTAACTTGACATCGTTGAATTTTGTCCGGCATAAATAATGTTGATGTCAGTTAAAGTGTAAATAAACTCTGTCTACTCTAGTTTATATATATTAAGAGTTCTTAAAATTTTATCGATAAATGTTTAGTTTTCACAAAAAAAACTGAATAATTCGTATTTCGTATTTTTGCTAAATAAAATAGTTTGAGTATGGAAAATAAAAATTCATGTGGTATTTGAGAAAATTATTTTTTGAGCCATTCTGTACAAAAACTACTTTAAAATACTTCCTAAAACAACTTGTATTTCATAATTTTCACAAACAAATATACAAACTAAAACTATTAAAATTGATTTTTTGAATTTTTGACAGTTTTGACAAAACATTGAAGATTAAGCGTTTTCATTGGACGAAGTCACAAAACTGTGATATTTTGACAGGAGAAAAAATAATCAGTATTAACCGAAATGATTGGCTAGGTGTCGTGCTAAAACACATTGAATTGTGATAGTTTGACAGGTGATAAAAATTATCCCAACAATATTTGGTCTTATGGTAGTTAGTTTAAATTGAAGATTTTTGTATTGTATTTTTTTTGTGTTTAAGACATTCTAGTGCTATATAGTTTTATTTTATTTTAAGGCAAGAAAATTATGAATACAAAATTACTTAACCTCAAAATCAAACTTTTTTAAATATAACTCGAACTATTTCTTAAAATAATAATGTATCTACAGTGTGTAAAAGCCAAATGGAATAAATTCATTATTTCGGTTACTGTACATATTTATAAAAAATCCCGAAACACGTCAAATTTAAATTATAACTTGACATTCTTTAACGTGAAAATGCAACCCCTAGCTTCAACCCCCTTAGAATGACAGGTACAACCCCCAATTTTTTAAATGGGAAGTATAGGCTTGTGATATATCATTTGAAAGGTCTCTTCATTCTCTATTCAAAAATGTTATTGTTTTTAAATTTAATGCAAAAATTAACATAAAAAAAATTAATATCATGTTGTTACCGAAATTCGCTACAATAAAATGTAGAACACGAAAAAGAACTATGAATGTTAATGAAGTAGATGTTCAAAATGTTCTCCGCGAACGTCTTAGCAACATCCTAATCTCAAATAAAACTGTCTTCTAACATTATTTAACATATCAGGCGTGATCGACTTAATCGCAAGCGTTATTCGTTCTTTTAAGTCATTTAAATCAGAAGGTTTAGTTTTGTACACATGGCTCTTCACATATCCCCATAAAAGAAATCTAATAATGTAAGATCAGGTGATCGCGCTGGCCATTCAATCGATCCTCGCCTCCCTATCCACCGATTGGGAAATATTGTATCGAGGTACTGCCGGACATTAAGTTGGTAATGTGGTGGTGCTCTATCCTGCTGAAACCATATCGTATTCGCTGGAACTTGAGGGTTACCTGAATCAAGATATAAATTTGCCAACGTTGGAATGACATCATTTTGAAGTAGTGCCAAATAATTGTTGCCATTCAAGTTGCCCTCAATAAAAAAGGGACCAATGATATTGTTCCCTACAATCCCTGTCCAAACATTAACCTTTTGAGGGTATTGAGTGTGTTCTTCTCTCATCCAGTGAGGATTTTCCGTGGACCAGTAGCGGCAATTTTGCCGATTAGCATGACCGTTAAGTAAAAAAGTAGGCTCATCAGAAAACATAACGTCTTCTAATTGAATAATATTGTTATCCAACATGTCCATCATTTGCTCACAAAAAAAAGTTCTCCTATCAAAATCGTCTTCCATGAGCTCCTGAGTAGGTATCATCTTATATGGATGCAATTTAATTTCTTTTAATATGTTTGCTATCGTTGTATGGCTAGCATTGAAAGTAGTGGATGCCTGTCTACTCGATGTATGTGGGTTTTCCTGAAACTCAAACAACACATCTAATTTGAGTTCATCACTCAGTGCATGACCAAACTCGCGAAATTGCTTTTCTATTTTACTTATTGTTCCTTGGAATATAGGCGGTAAATTAGGAAATTTCTCATGAAATAGGCGAGTTACTTCCTGTTGTGTTCGGATGTTATCTCCGTAACCAATAATTTGTAAAACTGTTATTTTATGCATTTCCGTTAATCTAACCATTTTTCAGAATTGAATTGAACAAACTTTATACTTAAATTACAACAATGACAACTTAAATAAAACAATTTACTACTGCTTGTTAAAATAGCGTTGCCACGGAAATTCTTTAAAGTTTTTTAATGGTTACTATCTAAAAACCACATTGCTATGGTTTTTGTTCACTTTCTCATTATCAAGACCTAAACGGGAAATAAGTTCTAAGTATATTGTAATAAGTTTCGAGTATATTTTAGCGAATTTCGGTAACAACATGATTTTAATTTTTTTTATGTTAATTTTTGCATCAAATTTAAAAACAATAACATTTTTGAATAGAGAATGAAGAGACTTTTCAAATGATATATCACAAGCCTATACTTCCCATTTAAAAAATTGGGGGTTGTACCTGTCATTCTAAGGAGGTTAAAGGTAGGGGTTGCATTTTTACGTTAAAGAATGTCAAGTTATAATTTAAATTTGACGTGTTTCGGGATTTTTTATAAATATGTACAGTAACCGAAATAATGAATTTATTCCATATGGCTTTTACACACTGTATATTATAATGTCTCAAAAACAAGAAAATCTTCTATACAAAAATTTTCAATGTAAACTAACTACAATAAGACCACAGTTTGTTTGGATAAAATGCTATAACCTACCTCAAGCAATAGCGACAGTGACGTTTCTAATAATGGGGCGTATTGTAATGGGATACAACACGGAAGGATATTTTGGGAACATTCAGCAATAATAGTATTATACAAAGAAAATCTTTAGCAAACTAGTAAAAAGGAGAATTATGTATGCTGCAGACAACGACTCTAGATCCATATTCTTATTTTAATACATTTTGTTTTACAAACGTTTTTAACGATAATTATCGACTGTCCCTCGTATTTCAGACAATCGTATAACCTTCATTTGATTTTTCAACCTTGAATATAGTCAGTTATTGTTAATTATTCCAAGTATCCGAGACAATGATATTAAAAATAAGAAAATAAAACAGACGTTACGGATTCGGGTTACAAAGAAAATCTTTAAATTCTACCCCCAACCGTTTTATTTCTGTTCATCTCTATAAAAAATATCGTAGACATGTTATTTATAATACGCAAGACGTGTGAGATTATGTTTGACGTTGGCCTAGCTCTTAGATTTATAGTTTTTTTTATTATTTTTCCTGTTGATTGCTTTTATTACTATGGAATTATTTGCTTGGATTTGTTAATTGCTTTTTAATTGTAAGCAAACATGAAATGTTTGTATGTTTGTAAATACAAAAATATAAAGTATTTTTCCTATTTAATTGAATTTAAAAAAAAAAGAGTCAAAAACTTGTTCGTTAACAAATCGCCTGTGCTTAATATTTTTACACTTAATCTTTAGTATATCAGTTGACTGTATTGTTGTAAACAACTTTAATGCATATAATTAAGGATAACTAATGTTTCATATCGATGTTTATAAAACGCTGAATTTTTTAATCTACACTAGCCGACAAAAAGTGTTTTTTAAAATTATTATTTCTTATTTATAAACCAGTTTACCGGGAAACTTAAATTTGCGAATAGTAAAGAATCTTTTGATTTAGAATATCTATAATTTCGAGATATTTATAAAAATGATAAATATGGCCTTGTACGAGTAAACACTACGGCACTGTGCGTGTTAGGTTCCGATAATGAAGCAGCACGAATCCGGTATCAAAACAATAAACCTTTCAACACGATTCTCGTGTTTGTTTTCCAAATAAAAGTTTCCCAATAAAAAAATTAGTATTATTTTTTATCCATCCGCCAAAATTCGCATACTAAAAAAAATCGGATATTTATTAATCGGATATCTGTTATTTCTCTTTTTTATAGGTGAATGTTTATGGGGATAAACATAATGAACACCAAACTATACTTTGAAACTTTAAGCTCCCTTATCAAAAAATTACAATAAACACTAAAAAAACGATACATGTACCAATACAAAACAGTCTAAAGGTGTCACGACTGCACTTCAAATCTTATTAGAATCCCAAATGTAGTAAATTATCACCAAATCCTAGCGAGCACATTATTAATATGCTTTTACTGCCTAAATAAATAAACTCTCAATCAGGATTCCGACGTCACCGGTCCACTATGGATAACCTTACAGTTCTTCAAACCCACATCTCAGAGACACTTTCCAACCAACAGGAATTAGTAGCTGCTATCCTGGATATTGAAACTGTTTCTGATCATATTCCCAGACAAACTATCCCACTATAACCTAAATGTTCCTTGACTTCAGATCTTTTAGTGTCAGCAAATGGTAAACTGTCTACCACCCACCTCCAATCTGATGGTGATCCTCTTCTGTTACAAATCCAACATTTTTTATCCTTTGCTACAAATAACAAATACACCAACTTTACTGCTCCTGTCAATCACTTGCAACATGCTGTTGATCTAATAATTTATGGTCACGGAAAAATAAAACCACTACCTGCCAACTTCTTTAGTGCGCAATAAATCAACTTCATTACAACACTGAAAATTTAAGCTTATCTTTATCAATTAGTAAATCCAAAGTTATTAAATTTAGTAAAAAAAGCGCATCTCCCTTACCACCAATTACCCTAAACAATCTCCCTATTCCTATTGTTAATTACTGCATAATTGTCGGTATGACATTTGACTCCCTGCTCAACTGGAAACAACAAATAAGTGATATAGATGGTACCTGTTCGAAAAGGCTCATTCTATTAAAAACCCTTTCGCACTTTCAATGGGGTCCCGATGAAAATATCCTTCTTACTGTATATACATCTCTTATTTAAAATGGATTATGGCAGCTTCATAACAGCATCCAAATCCGACGTAAACCTTCTTAATTCAATACATAATACTGCTCTTCGTCTTTGTATTGGCGCTGTTCGCTCCATGCCATTGGAAAGTCTGTTCTATGAAGCTAATGAACTACCTTTATCCCTTAGACGAGAATACCTATTTTTTTTATGCTGCGTTTGCATCTAATAATCCTTCCAACCCGGTATACTCCCTTACTACCTCAACCACTAATACCAACAGGTCCCATTGCTTAATTAAGTCCTTTCCCCAACTACTTGCCCCCTTAAATAAAATTGAACTCTCTGTCACTTTGACATGAAAAACTTCGCTATTCGCACAGACTCCCTTTCATCCATATACTCTTTAAAAACCCTTTCTACAGACCACCCATTAACCCAAAGCAAGGAAGGAACCCTGATCGGACCTCTCCCCACATGTGGGGTCTCATACCGATATGTAAAGGGAATAATAGAGGAACGGTTAAGGGGACAACATAAGAAACTCTGGATGGAACTGCCTGGAGTCTCTCCAGATTATTCATAACAGGTCCATCCAGGAAGAAAACTACAAAACTACTCAGCCTAAGTAGAACCCAACTAAGAAAGGCAGTGGGACTGCTTACAGGACACTGCCATCTCCGAAAACACATGACCATAATGGGACTTGCCGAGGACCCGTTATGCAGAAAATGTGGTGAGGAAGATAAAACTCCTCTTCACGTAATCTGTCACTGTCTAAGCCTTAAATGGCATTTAGTTTCCTGAGCTAGAGGAAATCGTGAAAGCGAATATCAGGGACATTCTAGAATACATGAAGGAAGCGAACTTGGTATGATCACTGTAGGGGGGTACAATGAGCTCCAGTTTATGCATGAAACGCACCCCAGAAGAATAGAATAGAACCCAAAGCAAACATGAAGTTTACCAATCCCTTCATGCTCGAGAAACAAAGGTTACAATAATCTGGCTTCCATCTCACATTGGTCTTGGTAGAAATGAAACGGCTGATTTACACGGAAAACCATCCATCTCTACCAACACTCCTCTATCAACATTACAACTTAACAATGAGCTTAAAGCCTCGTTTAAAAAATTAGTCCTTACGTCTTGGCAAACTCGTTGGAACAATAGCAACTGAACTTTACAGAAAATACAACTTACTGTTGGAAGACCGTTACTAAACAAATGTACGCGCAACGAAGCATGTATTATACGAGGTATGATTTTTTTTTTAAATTGTTATTCAAAAAGAATTACCATTCTATATTGTCACCTTCAAAATAACTTCTTTCTGAGGCCACACAGCGCTGGAGACGTTTCTTACACTCCTCATAGCAGTGCTGGAATTCCGATACTGGAATAACCTTCAGCTGGTCGGTTACTGCCGTTTGAATGTTTTCGACTGTCCCAAAATGATTTCCCTTGAGATGATTTTTTAACTTTGAGAAGACAAAGTAGTCACAAGGACTCAAGTCAGGCGAATAAGGAGGCTGAGGAGCCACACGAATGTTTTTTCTTTCCTGATGTTCTACTGGTCCATTTTTGCGCAGATTTTTTTCATCCCCAAATCATCTCATCTCATCCCCAACGGTGGTGTGAGTCAAATTTAACTCTTCCCCGATCATTCTGACTGTCGACCGACGATCTGAACGTACAAGATCCTGGATTCTGTCGACATTTTCATCGGTTCTTGAAGATGAAGGCCTTCTGCTTCGTGGTTCATCTTCAATCGACTCTCTTCCTTCTGAAAATGCCTTAAACCACCGAAAAACCTGGGCTCTTGACAAAACACTATCTCCGTAGGCCTGCTGAAGAGTTTCCGTTGCACTATGCCCAAGTCTGTAGCAAAACCTGATAGCACACCGTTGCTCGAAATTGATGTCATTCATTTTAAGAACACAATAGAAAAAACTGTGCACAAAAAAAACTTCCAGCGATATCAAACTCGTACTGAAGGTGGATAACATTGTTCCTCTGCCGCCCACCAAGCCCAGCGCTACCAGTGTTACCAGATCAAACGCAGCGGTGCCAGTCCCATTACTTAATTTACAGACCTCGTACGAAGGTTAGGAATCGGCCATACTTGACTAACCCATGGCTATCTGATGTCTTCCGAAGACCACCTGCTGTGAAATCTTAGCAACTGTGTTCTTACAATTAAACACATCCTAGAAGACTGCCCACACCATGGAACTTTCGCACTCAGGCACAAGTTGAATGAAAGACTTGTTATCGAAGCCAAATGAAATTACCAATCTTAAATTTCTAAAAGACTGTAAATTTTACAAAAAGCTACAACAAGCTTTGTTAAGCTAATTTATTTTACATGTAATGGTGCTGTGTCAATGGCCATAGTTGTAGAGGCACTTAAAATAAAATTTAAAAAAAATCATTATGATTGCCATAAAACGAAGGCATATTACCAAAAAAAGTTAAACAACGCCAACCCGACCCGAATCAAAATTCAATGCTCTAACTCAGGAAATATTTGATCATGGCTGTAGAAAGACGAGAAGAATTTTTTGGCATATTTTCAAAGGGAATGTCATATACTAAATCGGTTCTGGTATTTGGGCGCATCTCCTGGGACTCAACAATGCTTTAGAATATTTTAATAAAGCAATAAAAGACTCAAAATAAATGAAGAAAAAACTAAAATAATGAGACTAGGTAAGCAATCAGAACACACAAATATCACAATAGGAGAACACACATTCGAAGAAGTTGATAAGTTCAAATATTTAGGAATGACGATAGCCAAAGATAATGAAATTTATAATGATACAAAAGAAAAAATTATAGCCGCAAATAAAGCATTCAATATTAATAAAAATTTATTAAAAAATAAAATCGTTGGAAAAACCACTAAAGGATATACAAAACTATTATTCGACCAGTATTTATGTATGGTGCTGAAACGATGACGATGACCAGAAAACAAGAAGAAGATCTAAAAATAGCAGAAAGGAAAATATTGCGATCGATACTGGGACCCGTTAAACTAACAGATAATGAGTATCGAAGAAGAACAAATTATGAAATATTACAATTGATAGGGGAAGATATAGTAACAAAAATAAAACAACAAAGAGTAACATGGCTGGGACATGTATACAGAGCAGAACCTAAAACGACGATATATTCGATGATAGAATGGATACCTGGAGGTAGAAGGAGACGAGGCAGACCCAGATTAAAATGTATACAACAAGTAGAAGAGGATCTCAAAAGGGCCGGAATTAAAAATTGGAAACGCAAAACAGAAAACAGAAAATTGTGGAGAGAAATCAGCGATAAGATCTAAATCAAAGAAACGGGGACTGGTCTACCCCGTGAAATAGACCTAGTAAGCTTATAAAGCGGCGAAACCCCTTTAAGGGGTGTTAAGCCACGATAGATATAATAAAAGATAGTGGCAAATTTCGTGAGCATCAACCTTTGGCGCGGTTCTTAGTAATTGCTTCTGATATCTTACACGTGTATTTGATTAATACTAATAGAAGTTTTGTTCATCTGCCAATAGTGTCTTAAAAATTTGGACAAAGCAACTCCGTTCCTGGGAAGAGGATCGCCTTCGATTTTACTGGATGACTACACCAGGAAAGAGGCCAGCTAAAAGGTTTCTAGACATATCACCTCAAAAGGCAAAATGCCTTCTCGAAATGAGCAAAAAAGATATAAAATTGACCGTAGGTCTTCTCACTGGACATGCGTAGAATGCGTAGTATTGTTCTGCAATGTTTTGGATAAACAATAATTTATCTACAGTAATTTACCTTTATAAGATAATGTTAAATATGGTTAAAATTTTGCTGGTAATTTACTTTGTTTTAATAGGATAGCGAGTTTTAAAATGTTTGGTTATAATTTTACATTAAAATGGGGTTTAAATTTTGGTGATCATTTACTATTTTTGTCAGTAAAAATTGTTTTTTTTTATGTTATATTTTACTATATCCGGTGGTAAGTTAAA
This sequence comes from Ophraella communa, assembly GCA_035357415.1. Lineage (NCBI taxonomy): Eukaryota > Metazoa > Arthropoda > Insecta > Coleoptera > Chrysomelidae > Ophraella > Ophraella communa. Next base: position 13,280,108 of record CM068994.1, on the reverse strand, counting down.
CATAAGCCAACGTTTATTAGCGTCTTTGTGCTTCTATTTTGTCGGCCAGTGTATTCTAAACATTTCAGGTTTTATGATATTTACAAGCTTAAAAGTATTTGACTCGTTTGTACCTCTCAAAAATTGAAGTGGATTTAAAAATATGTACGTCAAAGTTCTTTAATTAATTATATTTTCTAGTGTGCAAATATCCAAATAACGGTTAATCATATACTCAAAACGTTTCTTTGAGAACATTTTAGCTCTTTTAAATACTTCTTACTATCTTTATCGAGATATTTATTTTGTATATAATCGGTGTACAGATCAGATAAATATATGAATTGGATTGAATAATTAAGACGAAATTCTGGATTGAAATTTACAAATTGTACTTGGTAAAGTTAGGATATTAAGTGTTTTGGGTTGGAAGCATTTAAAAGAGCACACAGTACGTACAAATACAACAACCCTACTTGATGCAGCAATTCCAGAGAATCTCTACTTATATTTATCAACATCATGGATTTATTTATTATAATTTGTTTTATTTTAAATAGAAAACTTTTCAACGAATGCAGTTAGTGTGTGAAATCAATGTTAAGGTAAAAAAACATCCTAAGTTTATTAAAACCAAAATTGTTCACACAAAAACACACTTACATACACATACAGACTTTTTTTTATTTAAATTTTACGTCAACAATTTTTCTGTCGATATTTGGACAGTAGGCCTTCGTAGAGAAATAAAGGAACCCATCTGCATTTGCTCAAACTGCACGTCGGCTCCTTTTCTTTTGCTAAGGTCGAACAGATGGATAGTGTACATAGTTAGACACACTCAACGAATGTCGCCGTATATTGTTGCCACTACTTTTTTGAGAGGCTCTAACAGTGTAATCGTAGTTCTAACCCGGATCGTGTGGAATGAGGCTTCTAGAAATCAGAAATATTTCGAAGATCGACCCCCTAATAGCACATTATGGTCCAATGGAAGCATAGACGGATACCTGCATATGTGTTCCCTTCACAGAGTACATATTCTATAATACAACAATTCTAATTGGAGTAAAAGTATATTTTTTTACAAAATTATGCCTGATATTCAATCACTGCCTGCCATATTCATTGAAATTCTAAAGATTTTGTTTTATTTTACACCTTTGTAACTTAATTTTTTTTAGTCCAGTAATACATTCTTTTATCAATCAAAAAAAAAATCTTGCTTTTACTTTCACCAGTAATAACTTTACAAATTTTTTCTGTTAGTAAACCCTTACTTATCACAATTTATGTTGCAGGGTTTGATTTTAACCCAAACTAGACTTAATTCTCTTCTGAAGGTTCATGCAATTATTCACATATGGATATTATATTGATTTGTTAGCTGGAATTATATTTATTTTGTTTATTGTTTGTTCATCTAGTCTGACTGAACATCTGGTAATGAATTGTCCCTTCCTATTTTACCAGCAATATTACCATTCTTTATTGAGCTAATTGTTTTATATAAATAATATTGGTAATATTATTATTAACTCATCCTAGTTAACTTGGTGAGGTTTTCTAATTGCTTTAGGAATATTTTGTAAATCAAATCTAGGATGTATTCTTATCCGGATTTCCTGTACAAATTTTTACGATCCCACATTAATTCAAAATATATTCTTGGTCTACCAATTAAGTTTACATTATACGCCAGAAGATACCAAAAAGTAAAAAAAAATTGACCTTGGTTTGACACCAATAAAGCTCATTGATGTGCTTTAAATTGTATCAATTTGGTAAATGCCTGGTTTTATATTATTTCTATCAGCTCAATATCAGCTCTAGTTTGTAGATCCAAACTAAAATTGATTCTTTTATAAAATTGTATTATTCCAAGTTTAAATAAAAATGTAATAGTATACTTTTACTCTAATTTCAAGTCAGAATAGGGGCAAGTGTATGTTGAATTTTTAAAGGAGCAGAATTTTCCATTGGACTTTGTGTGCTAGTAAAATATTGATTTTATTTTCAGATTTAAATTATGATCTACTAACGCCGAAGAATATCTGTACCTATGTCTTTTTATAAGGTAGTTAAGAACCTCATGACTATTTCTTTTGTGGCTGATGTAGAGCAATGTAAACACCTTTTATTTTAATTAGCTCATCGCGAATTTCAATATAACTAATCGCCAATATTTATTAAAATAGGTAAAATTTGTTTTTTCAATCGAACATTTTATTTGAAGTTATCATATTCGGTACTATACACTATACCACAAAATTAAACACTGAACTATTCATTATAATCAATCCTAATTGCTACTACCAGTAGAGACAAGTAACAAGGTCTACACAAAGTAATGAATAAAAATTTTAATATTAAATCTCTTTGAAATAAGAAGATATTATTTTAAAAAGTAACTTAAATTCCTTGAGAAATAATGGAATGCTGCTATAATTTTTGTTATAATTGATCCTAGATTGTTTCAACCTCAGACGATTGTAAGAGGACGCCATTTATGTTCATTCCACGTAAATGTTTCCGTTGACGATTGATGCCATTTACAATTCTCGGCAATGTGTCGTTATAATATCCGCTGTTCCGCTTAATATGCACAGAATAACAAATTTTATTAATTCTACCAGTGTTTTTAGTTAGAAAAAAGTCGTAATGTATCCGCTACTGGTCAAAGAACTTAACAAAACCACTAACTAGATAGTTTCGATTGATCTAACTAGTTAATTACAAGCTATAAATCGATTTGACAACATCCAAGTGTTTAATTAGTGGTATAGTGTAACGTCGAACACATAATTCTAAATATCTGGCAAAATTTATTCATAAAATTGGTTTTAACACTTTTAATGTACACCTATCTTATTGGCTGTTATCAGATCTGTAATAACATGTTTTTTTGTTTAAACTTTTAACTGCATATTTGACGTATTGTATGTAAATTGAATATTTTAAAAATTTATTTTCTCTGGCATTAAATTGTATAAATAGCGATCCTAATAATTTAATTTTTAATTTTATTTTTTTTTATTATTTTTATTTTAATCAAATAAAGAAATTACTAAAATTATTATATATTATTCAAATTTACAGTGTTATTTCTGCTCTCTACTGACCAGTTTATACCACTATTGAAAAACTATAGTAGTATTTAAGTACTGTTTTCAACATTTTTAACTTGACAGACTGTATTATAAGAACATTTACGGTATTTACGGCATTATTATTTCATATAGTACGTTTGAAAAATAAGGCAGAGTAAATTCTCAGAATACTAATCTCCGAAACCTCGAAATACATAGGCGTGCACAACTTCTAACTAAAACGTTATCTTAAAACATAAGTTTACGTTAAATTAACCATTTTATTAATCTTTGGATTTCGTACTATTTAAAATAGCTTTCACATTTATCGGAAACCATCTTTCGCTAATCGACTTTTTCTTACAGTTTCTTTATTTCTTTTTATTTAATGGGTTATTATTATAACGACAAAAATAACCATAAATAAGGTTACTATTCATAATCAGATTTATGTAAATATAAAATGCTTTGAAAATGGTTTATTTATAAATATCTAATAAACCGAAACAAATAATGTAATTCCCTTAAAGTACGTCTATGACCAGCTGAATAATCCCTACCCTATTGTTATAACAATAGCAGATAACTAAATTTTACGATAGTCCGTATGATGTGGCAAATTTTCTATCTAAATAGTAGAACCCAATGTAGAATAAGCTAAAATATTGACGTTGTACGAAAAGCACACGTACTAAAATATGCATAACAAATTAGTTTTTTTCTGAGAATTTACTCTGCCTTATTTTACAAACGTACTATAACAATTTGTTTTAATAATAAAGGGTGCAAAAAGAAACTCCTCTCGAACTTTTAAAAGAAGATACAATAAAAGTCAACAATCTGTTGTATGCTTTCAAAAAATTATAATCAATGTAATAGGGAATTAAATACTAATCTTGCTCTTACAAAAACAAATTTGATTTATTTATAATTACATTTATTGTATAGCTAGGCATTTTTAATATTTCACAAGGTTGTTACTAAATTACTGATGTATCATCAAATCACTGCTTGTTACCATAAATAACGTAAAATGTGAAGTGATAATGATTTCAATTCACAACGATACTAAGAAAAAATCGTGGAAACCACAAATCCATTTTAATTTACTATGTGCTAAGGTCGATTTTGCTAATCAGTAAAACATTATGCACTGTTTTCAGCAACGATGTGTTGCCTTGTTAATTTTGAATGTACTCCTAGTTTTAAACAGAAAGAAAAGAGACTTTCTACAAAAGATTTACATAAGGTTATAAAAATATGTAGATAAACGAGCTTTTCTATACAAGGTTAGGTTCTATGTAAGAGGACGATCAACGTTTCTTCCACTGCGACCTGAAATATTTATTGTGAAGCTCATGAAGCTCATCAGGTTGACACTTCCATGAAGTCAGTAGGCTCGAGTTGACGCAGAATACAGTCCGCACTCTCTGCCAAGTCCAACAGTTTCATATGACTATTATGGCGACTGTATCCATTCCAAACTAACTTGGAGTCGATCCTATTTTATTCCATTGACTTAAGCGCCGTCTGGCTATCTGCAGGGGTGTTACTATCTAAATTATTTCTAAGAAAACACCTAAAAGTTTCTTGAATGTCAGTTCGCTTTCACTGGTTGGTATTGTTTTTAAATACATTCTGGTTGAATAGTGCCTTAATAAAAGCAATCTCTTTGGAACTACCCCACTGCCACAGCTGCAATTGAACAGTTTTTGAAAGAAATTGCCTCAGAAGACCAGAATAACCTGGAAATGGCGAATTCTAATGGAAAGCTTCCGACGGTACAACAATGGTATGTAGTATCTTTAGCGATTTTGCTATTATATGTATGGACTATGCTCACCGTTTTTAATATCAATTTTCTCCAGATCTTTTACTAATTTGGTATTTTGTAATGAACTCATTAAACTGTTCAGTTATTTCGCTGTGGAGCTTCTGGTCGCTTATACTAGTTTACCTTCGGTCTCTGCTGGCAGAATCTGTATAGAGGGCTGTTGTGTCCCACCTGTGTCTTTCTCGCTTCAACAGATATTCTGTTAGTTTTAACATTGAATCTCTTAAGGAAGAGGAGAAACCCACAACTCAAGCCTATGAAGGCCTGACAAGACTGCGATTTCTAAAACATGGAGAGGAAAAATCGGAAGCAGCAGGCCATATGAAATAGCCACTATAAAGTCTGTTGAACAGATGAGGTGTTTTAACATACAAAGGGCAGCATAATAAGTCTGCAAAGGTCGTAGTGTATCAGGCTCAATATATAATCTTTAATCTGTCATTTTTGAGACTTTGTTAATGCCCATTAAGCCATGTACAATTTTATTGTTGTTTTTGTTGTCACAAAAGGGTTGAGATCCTAGAGTTAGAGGTTTAATTGTGCCTTCTCGGTCTTCTTCGTTCTTTTAGTACCTGCTGCGGCTTGGTACCAAAGCAAATATGAATTTATTCTTGTTAGCTACTTCTATTACGGTTTTAGTGCAGTTCCAGACCAGCCTTGAATTGAATTCTATTCCGTTTAACGATTTTTTTGGATGCTTGGCTCTCTGAACATGGTTCTTCTTTGTATCTTTGGTCTGTTGTTTCCTTGGTTCGACAGTGGATGCCTGAAACACTGTAGCATTTTGCCCTAGATTAAGAGCCTATATAGTAGACAAGATTCCCTGCCCTCTCATTGTTTTAAATGTATTCTCAAAACTATATTTCGGCATAATTTGTTCCGATGGCTATCCAATTATCTCAATCCAACTCCTTTCATATCTTGGGATATTGATCCTTGTAAATTTGTTATAGACATTTTCCTTTTAACGAGGTAACTAACCGCCGCCATGGCTTCTGCCCGAAAATACTACCATAGAGCTGCTGTAGAAGTACGTGTTTTAGCACTAGTAGCACTCAAACATGCCTACAGCCGTAAGCAGTCTGCTCTATCTTTTTCCACTCTACCACCGAGCCGTAGATCGTCCTGGGTATTCTGTGCAAACATCCATATTGCTATTTTTGGGGTAAGACCCCAATTCGTCCTGCATATACCCCTATATTTGTACAAGTATTTGTTTGTTGTCTACGCCTAAAGGGGATAATAGTAATATTTTCTCTAGGCAAGCCTTTATCTATGTTCTGAGGCTTTGTGACTTTTAGAACTGTATGTTGAATACACATAAATAAATAAATTGTTTATTTTTATTATCTCAAAGTTCTATTAAGACGTAGCTACGGTTTTTTTTAAGTATTCACCATTCATTAATATTTCTGCTTTCTTTCGAGTCCTGTACTTAGCAGTGTGAAGTTGAGGCACTTGAAATGGCAACTTTGTAGACTTCAACTGTTTTTTATGCACGGAAAAGAAAGAGTCCTTAAAACTCAGGTCGGAACACAGTGGAGTGCGGACTTATTTTGTCGTGCGATGAAGTAGAATGCAACATTGTTAATTTTCAACAATTCGATGTTTACTTTAAATTGGTAAGTAACTCAAAGAAACAGATTTAGCTACAAAAATAACTGTAATTTTACTCACTACCATTTTTCATACAACTTAAAGCCAAGCATTGTAGTATCACTTGTGTAGTTGTGTTATTATTATTATAATTAATTGTGTTTTTTCTCTCCTATTTAAGAATATTAAAAATGTATTTAATGCCATAGAAATAAATGTTTAAATTATTCTTTTGATATTAGCAATCGCTATAAACCAATGAAATTTATTAAACGAAACAAATGTTATTTGAAGCAGTTGAGTTATCAAAAAATATAGACGAAACTTTGTACCATTCGCATCTTAAGATGATAAGATCTTCTATATTTACATTTCCTTGGTGTCCGTCTAGTTTTTTGACTGGGCGCGTTGTGCTATTAGGGCGTAAGGAAATAAACCAATGGCATGCGTCTTTATTGATCGATTATACAATGTCTAACGTCATCATGTCATTGCACGAGTTTGAGAAGCTGTTGATAATGCATGTCTTGTCTGTCTTTGCATGCAGGGTTTCGGTTTTGTAACATTCGCAAATAGTGCTGATGCGGACCGCGCACGAGACCGTCTACATGGCACCGTGGTTGAGGGAAGAAAAATAGAGGTGTGCATGATTATTATTCATTTTTTTTAAATTCTGTTCGCTTCAAATATGAGTAACTCGCTTTTTATTTATTTTTTACTACGCCGCTGGAATGAGTTACACAGTGGCGTCCAAAAAAAAATATGGAAATAAATTTTTCGAGTTTAAAATGTTACTCATATAAGTGAACAGATTCTAGCTATCTACGTGTAGCACTGGCCTGTCCCGTCCCTCCCCGGTAAAAAAAGGTCAAAACCCCGTGTGAGACTGGCTTGCAGGCTTTAGTGACTAACCGGTAGCACATCACTCCCTTTGTAGTTTAAGACCTGCTTAACGATTTGTCTTAAATGTTCCAAACAACTTTGGAAAAACGGAATTTTTGTATTACTTTATTAATATTCCTATGATGTTTCGTGATAACCTATCCTAGTATGTTTTTATTCCATGGATACTATAATATTCTTTTAGAATTCCCACCTTATACTATCCAAATTTCAAACCACTTTGCATAAAAGTGATTCCAAAATTCCTTTTTACTAAAGTTGCATTCAAGAAGAATTGTTTGACAGTCCTTACACTATTGCTTCACACGTGCTGTTTTGACGTTCTTTTGCCGCACACTTGTCAGATATGATTTACTCAACAATTTTTTACTCAAAAATATTATAATTTAGGGTGGATGTCCTTTTTTTAAGTCGATTGAATTGCTGACTTGAATCTACGATTGCCACTATTGAAAATTTTATTTATTTTTTGTTGCTCACACTAGTTTTACAAAGTTAAATTATTAATGATAGCTTGCCCCATATCCACACATTTTGTCGCTTCGTGAAATGAGGGTAAGGGTGTTAAATTATTTACGAGCATTGAAATTATACACTAAAAGGAAATCTTTTTTCGATTTTGTTTTAAAAAAACCAAACTTTGCTAATACATGTTTTATTGACATTTGAATACATTGTCTAAAAATGCCAATGCAAATTTCCCTAAAATATTTCATATTTGTCTTCTGTTATTCAAATAAAAAATTAATGCGTATTTTTTTTATTTCAAAGCAAATTTTTCTTATTATACAAATGTTATCATTAATTTGTTAGTATCTTCAATTTTCTTTAATAATTTGCCATATTCATTAAAACTTTTCTCTCTGCAAGTCAAAATGGGAGCAAATTTAAAATTTTCAACACCTTGTTTGTCATCATTAACATTTTCTAAATGAATCTATGAATATCCCTGGTTGATTAAAATTTTGCTTAGCCAAGTTTCAAGAAAATTTAATCAATCCTAACATATTTTTCTTACATTTTTCTATAAACTAGTTTCCTAGTTCCGTGCTAATTAGCAAAAAATCTCACACAGCTTTTACATACAACAGATACGGGATGTTCAAAATTTATCGATTTTTTGAAACTATTAGATTTGGAAATTGAAGTGGAAAATTTTCCCAACAAATTATTAAATATTAAGATTTGACAGTTGACTATGAATCTTTAAATTTGTTACATGCTGTAGATAATTCCATGTCTTGACATCCGATATATATGTTAGTTACAGCATATTTAGACATTTATATGCACCGAGCGGTGAAAAATTGAACCAACTATAAAAAATGTAATGAAAAATTTCATTCTGTCGAATACAGGCTTTTACATTTGTATTTTGTCATTCAATTTTCAAAATTATTTATCTACCTATGTTTTGGAAACTGTATTGTATCGTTTAAAAACAATGTAATCTTGCGCTTTTCTTACTAATAAACCATAAAATATTAGTTATCCATGTACCTACAGTAATTTCTTGTATACAAATTTATAAAAGAAGCAAATAGATAAAATTTCTCAAATGCCCCACTGTATTTCTTTTTGATCTATGCGTTCCTAATTAATTCCTGCTTCATCTGTTTATTATTCCACAGTCTCCTTTTTTGTCATCTGTACAGTATTCTGTTTCTCTTAAAATCAAACTATTCTTCTGGAACTCCGAATGCAGATGGTTCAGTAGCGGCGTTAGGCGACCTTCCAGGGGCGCCGCAGAGGTTGTTCACATTGTTTTCAGCATCTGTTCATCGATGGAAAGCCTGGGATTATATACTATAAAAAAGCTCAGTAACACACGTTGGAAAGCAAGAATAAGCAGTGTCAAAACAGTTCGTTTTCAAATTAGTGCCATACTTTGGCAATTGAGACTCAATTAAGACTTAATTAATGTTTTTCAGAGCAGCGGCTTCTAGAATCATAATTGCCAACCTTCGATTATACGAAGGTTGTCTGAAACGTTTCCGACCTCAACATGAAGATGGCAGCACTCGTAAACAAAAGTTGGGGAATGTGTTTGCGCATGCTTTGAAAGGTACCCACTAAAATTTCAGCCATTTTGGACGCTCAGTTGTTGTTTGACAATCATTTGAGTGAATCGATGTGAGTGTTTTTATGAAAATGGAAAAAATCGAGTATCGAGCTGTCATTAAATATTTGTTTATAAAAGGCAATACGCCTACGCAAATCAAAGACAAATTGGACGCTGTGTACGGGGACTCTGCACCATCATTTACCACCGTGAAATTTTGGGCTGCTGAATTTAAACGTGGCCGTACCAGCTTGGGTGACGATGAATGTTCGGGACGTCCAAAAACTGCAACCATTGATAATATCGCTCAAGTTCACCAAATGGTAGACAACTGTCGAATTAAAATTAGAGAGATAGTAGAGGCTATAAACATGTCCAAAGAACGTGTTTGTCACATATTGAATCAAGATTTAGGCATTAGAAAGCTGTCCGCGCGTTGGGTGCCGCGTTTGCTCACTTTGGACCAAAAACGTGTTCGAATGAACATTTCCAACTCTCTGTTGGCGCAGTTTAGGCGCAATAAATCAGAGTTTTGGCGCCGATTAATTACTGTAGATGAAACTTGGATACACCATTATACTCTAGAAACAAAAACAGTCAAAACAATGGACTGCGAAGGGGGAATCGACTCCAAAAAAAGCAAAGGTTGTTCCTTCGGCTGGGAAAGTGATGGCAACTGTTTTCTGGGATAGTCATGCAGTTATCTTAATCAATTATCTTCAAAAAGGAAAAACCATTACAGGAGCATACTACGCATCATTACTTGACAAGCTGAAGGCAGAAATTGCGGAAAAATGGCCACATTTGCAGAAAAAAGAATTTTGTTTCACCAAGACAATGCGCCTTCTCACACCTCAGCGGTTGCCATGGCCAAAATCCACGAATTACGGTTTGAACTGCTTGACCACCTTCCTTACTCACCAGATCTAGCCCCAAGCGATTTTTTTTGTTCCCTAAGCTAAAAGTTGCGCTCGGAGGACAGAGATTTTCGTCGAATGAGGAGGCCATCACTTTCGTAAACAACTATTTTGCAGAGAAAGGCGCCGAGTACTATTTGGACAATTGGAACACGACTGAACTCCTGGTTAAAGGACTTGAGAAGGTGGTTCGGCTGCACCTCTACTGATATTTTCAGAACAGCGGCTTCTAGAATCATAATTGCCAACCTTCGATTATAGGAAACAGCATACAAATAATGAGAAAAGTTTCCTTTATACATTTTGTCCTAAACAAATAATTTTCAACATTTTCTTTATAAAAAAATGGAAACAGACTCTTAAGCAACAAATTAATTTCTCCATGCAATTTTCTACTTTTAAAATTCTACAAATATTTAAACTCCCTGTGAAAAGAACATCAGTCGATAAGTACTCGGTTTGACGTATAGATGCCACCTCCAACTAAAAATCCTTATGCCAGATCGAGGGAAGAGACTTTGTTAAAATCTAATGACATTTGAGCTATTGGCTTAAGCTACTTTTGATATTTGCAAGAAATGAAACAAAAATAATTCTGTTACTAAAATATTGCTTTTTAATTGGTAAAAACTCTGTACAAGTCAAAGAGTAGCTTGAAAAGCATGACGGCTCTAAAATTCAAATAAACATTTACAACAAAAATTCAAAAAGTAAAATGCTGTAAGATACAAGTACACTTATGTGATCTTAGTTAAAAACTGTCAATCTAGTTTAGATGTTTTACTTCGGAATTAAAAGTGGCACTTCAGTCCAATCCCTTTAATAAAGGAGCGAAGTAGTAGTGTTGTTCCCAGCGGGGTAAAAAAGATATTAACTCACATGAATATAAGGAAACTTTAATATTGATACATATATGACATAGATATAGGAAAACAAAAATTATTTTTATTTTACTATCCACTTGCTTATAAAAAAGTGATTTTAATCATCAAATTACTTTCTCTTCTACTGAGTACATTGTCATGAGCTATTTAGAAAATCAATTTTCAGCAAGAAAAGCATGTATTCGATAATTTGGAATTCCCCATTACATTTTTTTTGGCGGTTCGCCACCCGGTGTATATTTAACAGTACTTTCAGAATTTGAAAATTTGCTTTTGTTCACTATACAAGTAGTTTATAATTTTTCTCAATGTTTACGGCATTTTATACAATATGTGTGACGACATTGAGCACTAAACAAGGCTATTGGCATGGTAGATGTATGTTTGATTATTATTGAACCTCGTTCCTTAAATTGTTTAGCTTTTGATGCATTTCATAGGTTGGTTTAATACGAAAATATAAAAAATATGTAATTTTTTTACGTGTACGGTTTGTCTCACGATATATCCAACTCGATGCTGTAGTCTGATAAAAAAATTTCCAAATTATTTTAAACCGTCTCAGAAGCACCACAATCAGCTACCATTTTAATTATTTTTTAGCTAAAATACCTAATATAATTTTAATGCTTAAAAGTTCAAACTATCATTTTTTTTAATTCATTTTAATTAATTTACAGTTGTAGATTTTAAGTTGGACTTATAGGGCGAATTGGAAAAATATGTGTGACATCCTGTACGACTTTCTCGAACTGAAAAATAACTATTAATCGGCGACAGAGAAAAAATTTGAGTTGGCAATTCTCGACTAGAAACACCTTAACTGGTCCGTAGTACAGAAACATTTAATTCAATAAATACCCATTAAAAATTTTATTCCCAATGGTTTACTGAAAACGTTTTGAATGTAGACTCATAAAATGCCTATGAAAATAAGTATGGCAAGTGGTATTTTCTTAGTTTATATTGTACAGTTGGCTGCAAAAAGTCAATATTATCTATTTGAAAATTTACATTTTAGTAATTTTAATATTTAAAAATTTCCTAATAAGTACAGTAGGAACAAGAAATGGGAAGTTTGGTAAAGAGTAAACCGTTTTTTTTAATCAAAATTGCTTAAAACTTATGTAAAATAAAATATAACGAAAAACTTTAAAACAAAACTTAGTTAAGACTTTTAATAATTTTAATTATGTACTAATAAATTACCTTCAACCTGATATATTTGCCAACATCAGGATAATTCTTATATAATACATGGACTGAAAAGTATTAGGATATTACGAGAGAAAACGCTAGTTTTTCTCAAAAATTTTAAAGTATTTGTGGGTGTTAAAGGTACTTTCCCTTTGTCCCAGTATGCTAGGCAACTCTTCTTACTGCGACGGCTCAAACAAAACTAGTAATAAATCCAATAATAAATTTATTCTCAGGCTAGTACCTATATCTATTTCTGGAGTCAGATCAATTAAACAATCGTCTGTGATCACATGTACGCATGTACAGAGGGTTGCAGGCATAGGAGTCACTGGAGCGCTAAGGACAACACCCACACCAGTGCTTGATATCCTCCTGGGATTGCCGCCTTGCCCATATGGATCATTATGAGCGCAATGGCGGCTTTCATAAGGCTTAGAGACATTGGGCACTGAAAAGGGCATGGCGAAGGCAACACAAGAATAGCACAAAGGACAGAAACAGAGCTTCTGCTCCTGGCTCACAAAGCTGTCCCAAAAGCAGGTAAAGTAAGAACAGAAAACAAGTACAAGGTCGTAATCCCACCAAGGGAGCAGCGGGGCGACGAACAAGTAGAATTTCCTCCAGGGAGCATAGTATGTTATACAGAGGCTCTCGCATGGAAGAGAGGTCAGGAGCAGGTGTTCTGATAGAGGACGTAGGGGTTCGAAAGAGCTATGCTCTTGGTAAATACTCCACGGTCTTCCAGTCAGAAATATTTGCCATCCTTAAAGCAGCAGAACTAATAGAAGAACGGGACAACTCAGGAAGCCCCGTCAGCATTTGCTCAGATAGCCAGGCCGCTCTAAAGGCGATTTGTAGCTGCAGAATCGGCACGGCACTGGTCCAGGAATGCGCAAATACCCTAGACAGACTGGTCTCAAGACGGGATGTAACCCTATTATGGGTATCGGGATATAGCGGTATAGTAGGCAACTAGCGGGCAGATGAACTTGCCAGACGGGGAGCCAACAAACCTTGCTATACGGACCCGAGCCAATAATAGGACTAAGTAGAGCAAAAAAACCTAAAATATACTCAAGGAATAAGCGGAGAGAGGATTAGAAGAACAATGGATCAACTGCAGTGGTCTTAGGCAGGCGAAACAAACAATCCCCTATCCTGACAAAACTAGGACAAAGTGGTTACTGGATAAATCCAGATCACAGCTGCGCCTGCTTGTCGAAGTCCTTACTGGCCTTCTGGGCGTAGTCGAAGACCCAGACTGCCCAAACTGTGGCGAGGAGAAAACTTCTTACCACTTCTTTGATACCTGTGAGGTGTTCGCAAACTCAGACAAGAAATCTTTGGGGTTCGAAGAATCGAGGAAGTAGACTTGCACTTCTTCCCTCCAAGGGACGTCATGGCGTTTCGAGGGGGCGCCAAATGAGTCAAATACAGAGGGGGGAGAACCTGGCGTATGGCAATAAGGGTTCGAAAGGCCTACTTGCCAGGGATCAGCCACCCCGCCCGCTACATTCATTTATTCATCGTCTGTGATCAAATTGATAATTCTGATGTTATTTTTATTTTTTATTATTGGACTATTACCAGCCAGAATCATCGCATAAAAATACATACATTTATTTTCATCTAGTGTCTAGATGATATCAGAAGGAGGCTGATAGACTGTGAAGACGGAAACTAATCCGTTTAAAGATTCAGAAAAGCAGATTTGGCACAGTCATCGCCCAGTAAAACCTCTTGTCCTTAAATATTTAAGTTTTGCCACCATCAGATGGGTAAGGGCCAGTGTAGAGTTGTTGAAGAGATATTGGCTTTCGCCATAGGTACACCATTTTTGCAGTTGTTGCTTTAATATCTTTCTTGAAAGCTGTCCGCATGCCAAGCAAAGAAATCTCACTCACGAGTTGCTGTGGCACATGGGACATTCTTCCCTGAAGCATTGTTTAAGGTTCGAAAACATCAATTAGGACAAATAAGTGGAAAGTAAGGTGGTAAAGCAATTGGAAGTATATTTAATGCAATGTAACCATGTTTTTATGGTTCATTATTCATGTGAAAAACTTGTTTTACTATCCATTGGGACCCTAAAACGCTCAAATAATTCACAGCAACTGTCAAAATGTATTTATTTTTTTTAATCAAATTAAAATCTTGATCTGACTCTTAAATTCTTTGTTTTTCTTTTTGGAATCGCTATAAGCAAATGCGACACCCATTTCAAAAACTGCTCTTTGCTCTTGAAAAATATTTCGAACTAGTTTAATATTTTTAGTGACTGCAGGTCTTCTACCGTTTCAGTTGACAATTGGCCAAAAACAATTTTGTGTGCTCCGGTGTAACTGTCTCATCCAGAATGGTTTTTTAATTCAGCATATCAACAAAGGAATGTTGATTTAGTCTGAGTTCTTGTAATTCTTTACGAGCTTGCAAGGTATTGATTTAATCAATGGCATAATGATCAATCATCACAAAAATTTGTTTTTAATCCATGCCTTTACAAGTACCACTGAAATCCCTGTAACTTGTTGAGTATTTTTGACAGTAAGTGTTTGGAAGATGATACTTTTTAGAAATAACCGATTTTTCTATTTGTGGTGCTCTCTCTTGCCTGTAAGCCTTTTTAGTCCATGTAGTATTTAGCAGAATATCTGTGTATAACAAGTAACTTATGATTTTTATATAAATTTTATTAAATATAATGGTTGATTAGACGTTTCCTAAAATACTTTAAATTATTTTTCAAGAAATGTTTTTAATGGTGTAGTAGCCACTTCCAAAAAATTAAATAGTTTTTTAATGTTCTTTTCACTTTATCGATTACTATAACTACATGAGAACGATTGCAAAATTGAACTCTCCATATAATTCAGAGAGATAGAAAAAATCTATTTAATATCGTGTGTATAATACGAAAAATATTAATATTATAAAGAAAATAATAAAAAAAAAACGATATAAATTAGTGTTTAAAAAAAGTTTTAATGAATCTATTTTCACAGTTAGCTTTGATCTTTTTTAATGACAAAAAAAGAGTTAAAAAACTGTATAATTTTTTGGAAGTGGCTGCTGCTACAAAAATATTTCTTAAAAAAATTAAAAGTATTTTAGGAAATGTCTAGTCAACCATTATATTTAATAAAATGTATTCTTACAAATCCTATCAAGTCAATCTATTTGTTATATGTGTAGGTAACTTTTTTTCTAAATTTTCCTTAAATTTAAAACGTTTTCAAGACAAACTTCATAAAGGTCGATACTTTACTCTTGATGAAGCTCTCCTATTTAATTCTATCTGTATATAGCCACTAAAAATACATACTCATAGGCTAAAATGTGTCGATACTTTTATACTTTTTTATGTATAGTTAAATATTGCACTAAAAGCTATATCATATTCATAGTAAACCATTGGAATATATTAACTAGAATCTGTACTGCTACAAAATAGTCTTAAATATCAATACGAATCAGATTTAAACTTCACAACCATCAAAATAAACCAAAAATAAAAAAACGACAACAAAATTACCACTATTATCTGCAATTTGTATACATTGTCCCTCTAGAGTTTTTCGGGGCCAAAACGCTAAATTTTGGCAAAGATGACAAGGTAGTTCCCCCTCCCGACCCCTGCTACTCGGCCAGCCGAGGAGGTAAGTGGGTAAGGCCAGCGGGGTGACGTCACAGTCACGTGCCACCGGTATAGATAGATTGTGGCGTCATCTCATGCCATTTATACCAACATAAAGTTAGGTTAAGTGGCTTATTTTTAAGAATTTATCATCAGCCCCAAACAAAGATTTTAGTTATATTAGTCTGTTTTTACAAAACTATAGTCAATGAAATATAACAAGAATGTTGTTTGGGATGAAATTTATTGAATAAAATCTAATCAATCATATTTACCCTTCAGTTTGATTAGGTTCTGTTCATTTTTAGTTTAATTAAATACAATTACTCACAACAATGTTTACAGCAGTTATTTTAAAATACCTGGTGTCACAGAAGTTTCTGACCCATTTTCTTCAACTTCAAATATATTGGAACTTAAAAACCATAGAGGGGTGCGGTTTTCGAGGAACAATTTCTCTTTATATAAAATTTTTACCATTGTACATGTTTAATTAGTAAAATGCAAATATCGTCGATTTTTTTAATGGAACACCCTATATATTTTTATTCTTTCTGAAAGTCGAACTCTTTCTCTTTGAGAAAATGTATAATTTGTTAAAGTTTAGATGAAAAATAAGTGAATTATTTGGATTTTAATGATAATTGTTTATTAGATAGAGATGTCTACACAAAAAATTACAAAAGAAAATAACAACACAAACTTGAAAGATATGTACCAAATTTTATTAAAAATTAACTTTATAAATTATCTAATTTAATAAAAATCCTCAAGATGTTCTAAGTGTTGTCCATTTTGGTCTATACATTTTTGTAACCTGAATAAAAAGTTCTGAAAAGAATTTCGCAACATTTCTGGGGTAATTTCTTGGAATGCTCGGACAATGTTACATCTCAGTTGTTCTAGAGTCTCTGGAATAGGATTATAACACCTATCTTTGATAAAAGACCATATAAAAAAGTCTGGAATCGTCAAGTCTGGTAAGTGAGCAGACCACTCAATTGGTCCATCTCTTCCAATCCACCTATCTCCAAATGTTTCTGTTAAAAAATTTCTAGCCACAAGTGAACAGTGTGGTGGTGCACCGTCTTGCTGAAAGTAGACTGAATTTGTTACGCCATCTTAATCCAGTTGTGGATATAGGTAACATGTCTGTGTAGACATTACCAGTAATTGTAGTTTCTTAAAGGAAGAACGGTCCATATATTTTTTCTTTAGAAACGCCACACCAAACATTCAACTTTGGTGAATCTATTTCGTTTTCCTCAATTACCCTTGGATTTTCAGACCTCCATATGCGTCAATTATGTTTATTACATCTCCCGTTTAAATGAAATCCAGCCTCATCTGACATTATAAGTAAAACAACAGGACCTTCTCTAAATAAATCTAGTAACGTCTCAGAAAAAAAAATTCTGGTTTGAAAATGCCTTTCATATATTTTTTTTGTGTATCTGTATTTTTATAAGGAGTTAACTTCAATACCTTTATACATCTCTGACCTTCGGATTTTGAAATTCCTGATGTGGATGATACTTTGCGAAGAGATATTCGATTATTATGTTCTTGCAATGTTTTCTGAATACGTAAGAGTCTATTTATACTACACAAGAGTCCGTTATGGGAAGTTTAAATCCAATGTTAAATTTTGTATTGAAAATAAACAGGTATTTTTCATATTTAACAGGAGACCCTATATCATCACCAGATTGGTTTTCGTAATCTTTTAGATAAAATTTGTACATTTCACCGACAGACGACACACGCCTTTTGTTTGGATATTTTTCCTTATGTAGTGGCTTCTATAACAAGGAAACTTTTTTGATATGGTTGATAACATAATTAGTTTGAGGGTCTGAAAGCTTTTCTATGTTACTGTGTTTTCCACATTTGTCCGTATGAGACAAAATAGGCCTACTCGATTGAAGTTTTGATCTTCATGACTTAGGCCTAAGGGACTAGACTCAGTGTCAGTAGGATTATCTTCAGGCCTTACAACTGCTACTCTTCTTTTAGACACAGAAAAAGTGTCCATAAAGGATTTTAAGCACACTCTAACATCTTTTCCATCTCCATTTTTTAGAAAATAAGTAAATGTTTGTGTTCTCCTTGACTTACTTACATCAGTGCGTTTGTTTTTGTATGCCCGTTTGCACTCACTTTGCTTGATAAGTCTCTACAAAAAGGAATTTTGTTATAGTCACCTTATCTATAAAAACCTACAAAAAGGTTGTCCTTGTCAAAAACAGTCAATGTATGAAACACACCAGCCTTGTTTAGCGTTTTCATCATTCATAACACAGTCGCCACCACCACTGACCGAGTGGCATAGCCCATTCTCTCTTTTACAAAAAGAGAACAGCTGTCTTCGACCGTCTGTAAAAAGAGAAGGGGCTATGCCACTTATCCAAATAGTTAAGCATTACACCGGTAGATAGGAGCACTAACAGGATCTGTAACTAAATCAAAAATTGAGATTTTGTGGCATAGCCCCTTCTCTTTCTTAGACACTCAACTCTTCCTCATACATATTTACCAATAGAATAAGGTTAGCACGCTTTTTACTCAGAATTAAATTATTTAAATTTTATTATAATTTTATCAACATTACGTGTTTGATATTTCTTCCTTTCCATAAATCCATTTTGTAGAAATACTGCTGTTTTTTAGGGTGGATGTTTCCTAAATACCTGACGAAATCTTCTTTTGGTAGTAACAACTGATTCGTACTTAGCATACAATAACACAGTTTTTAATTTTTCACGTGAACTAAATCTCACCATTATTGAAAATGAGTCGAAAACAAATCGCAATGATTTACTTTGACAGTTCGTTGTGTCAGTTTGTTGAATCTATAAAAATCCCAAAGCCTAATTTTACACTGAAACCCGTAGATGCCTACATAACAGCCTATCCTAAACAATCAAATAAATCACTCATTTTTCTTCAATACTAACAAATTATACATTTTTTTAAAGGGAAAGGGTTCGTCTTTCAGATAGAATAAAAATATATAGGGTGTTCCATTAAAAGAATCGACGATATTTGCATTTAAAAAACACCTTTTTTTTAAACACCCTATATAAGATTTTAATATTTAAACGTGTATACTGAAAAAAACTTTATATAAAAAGAAATTGTTCCTCAAAAACCGCACCTCTCTATGGTTTTTAAGGTCCAACATATTTGCAGTTAAAATGGGTCAGAAACTTCTGGGACACCCAGTATTTAAAGGGTTTTCATTTAAAATTTTATTGTTTTGGGTAATTTGTTTGTATGATCATTTTCATTTATTGTAAAAAGTTAAAAGAACTTTTATGATTTTTGTATGAAATAAAATAGAAGTAACTAATAAGTAAAATTAATTGTTATGAAAGAGCAAAAATAAATTTAAACTTACTGTAAACTATCCTAATTTATTTTATAACTAATGAAAATGATTATACTAATTTTATGACAGTTGTTTTTCAGTTAATTATTCATATTATTTATTTAAAAATGCCCTGATCAAATTTAACTGTTTTTATTTTTATTTATAGACAGTCAATACTATTCTGAACAACTTTTTGATAATGTTTACCTCTGTTTAATTAAA
The DNA here is from genome assembly GCA_035357415.1 of Ophraella communa. NCBI lineage: Eukaryota > Metazoa > Arthropoda > Insecta > Coleoptera > Chrysomelidae > Ophraella > Ophraella communa. Next base: position 13,260,415 of record CM068994.1, on the reverse strand, counting down.
GTATGATATTTCTTAGATTTTCTTGCTCTTTAACTAGTTCGGCAACGTTGCATACGCTCGAAAAACACACCGGTATCACGTGGCCCTCACGTGCGTGGATAAAACTCATATAACAAGATTAACAATTTAAAATACAAATTGCTTGATGCCAAAAATACATTTTAATTTATGTATTGTATAAAATTAACTGCAAAGCAACTACAAAGTAAAACGAAATCATAGGAAATGATGTAACTCTACTTAGTAGTATTTTTCTCTGAAAAAAAAATTTTAAACTTGTTTTGGCATCGTTTCCTTTGATACGTTTCAAGTGTCGGTAGCGTTCCTATTATTATATGAAATCATTTTTATAATCTTGCGTACTTTTCGAAAAATCTAATGGCAGAAATACTTCTCAGATTATTGGCTTTTGTGTACCTCATAAATTTTGCATTTGGCAAAATTCCAACCTATTAATATAGACTGTTTACTAAATATCTCGTATCGAACAGAAAATTCTCGTTAGAAAGTTGAGCGATTAATAGTTGGCGAAGATTACTTTGGAATGCTATTCGACACTCAAAATTATATTGTTAATGTAAACCAAATTCATCTTTACGCATTAATAGACCACACTATTTATTACCAATTCTTTATCACGATTGATAGATACCTTATAGCGTCTTTGATAGGTATTTCATCAATTTCCTGGAGCAAGTTCTTTTAAACTCAATAGTTTACCAATAGTCTGAAGCTTAAGAAATTGGGTTGGCTTGATACACTGCAACTCTTTCCATGATCAACTCAGACAGCGGTAAAGAAATAATAATTCTCTCTCCATAGTTTAATCAATGGTTGACAAGTTTTTTCCATAGTTCTCTGGAAGGAGGATTCTATCTATGAACAACATTTTATTCAATGGCAGACCAACTCTTATCTTCATTTTTTCAAAAAATAAATTATTTCTCTTCAACCCTATGATCTTTGAGATTCTGTTAAGGTACCTATCCATTGTTTTTTATTCACTTCTATCCTCACATATTTATTGATCTATTGTATCTCAATACTTGTTTTCTTTTGTCCGTTTGAAAAGATAATCCATCTCTCAAATGTGGATGATACAGATATTACACAGTAGGAATAAAACTCAAAGTCAATCCACAATTTTAATAATAAAGAAGCTTATAACTGTAAAAGCGACATGTCCTTAGACTTAGACCATCATCAGGCTGAATGTGTAGGCTGTAGAAATTGCATTGGAATTTATGAAATTTTTTAAAAACTTAAACATCGATGATCAAGAGAGTTATGAAGTAAAAAGAAGAAGAAAACAGAAAATCAGACGCTATCAACGAAGATAGAGTCAAAAGTGTGTAGGTTAAAATAACATGTGGAGTGAAATGAGAGAGAACATAAAACTGGTAAGAATGTTTTATACCAGTGGAAAAATATATATTTTAAGGGAAGTAGCCGTAGAAACAGAAAGCATAAAGAAGAAAAGGAGAGAACCATGATGGTGGCTCGATCTCCTTGGTATCAAGAAGACAGGTCGATCCTAAACAGAGACATAAGAGACCTCACTAGGTCTGGTAGGTCTCCTAATTTACAAGCAATCTATTTTGAACGATCAAACATTGAAATGGCCTATTACATCTAAAGTTATAGTTCTTGGTGTATCTTGGGAATATTTGTTTCAGTTTTCTATGGATATTCATTGATACTTATGATCTCTTTTGCAAGTGTTCATTTTTTTATTAACTTTGTCAGGGTTCTCAATCAATGGAAAATAATTTGCAAGGGAGAGGACACCAAAAATTTTGAAGTTTTTGTTGTTTATTGGATTTTTTTTCTAAACTCGAATGGGTATGTCATTGATATTTCAAGTCTGAGGAATCAACCAAAGTTGTCAGGAATCTCACCCAAAGGTGAATAATTTGAAAGGGAGAGTATACAAAAAACTTTAAGATTGTTTTTGGGATTTTTTTCAAAACTCGAATGGTTATGTCAGTGACTATATCACTCACCTAATCTAACCAACCACAAACCAAAGGCAGCTGGAATTATCTGGATAATGTCAGCTGTCTATCAATTCTGATTGGCATGTCAAGTTCGGTATTTTCAACGACGTAACCAATCCCGATTACAAAGCAAAGTTTGACGTCTGTCAAAAACATTATTGCAGCTGTATTGACCAATCGCTTTGTTCGTGATACATTCCAGAAAATATACCACTTATATCTTATAGTCTGTCATCTATTTCTTAACTCAACTGAGTTGCTTCAAAAAAACACCAAACTCAGTTTCTTTTAGAAGACATCACGAAAATTCCATCACTAGTGGGATTTCTATTAATTTGGATCTGAGAAATCAGTTTTTGCCAGAAATCTCATCCGTAGGAGAATAATTTGTAAGGAAGGCGACTCTAAAAGTTTTTAAATACTGGTTGTCGTCTGGGATTACTTTTTCAAAACTTACTTGGGTATGTCAGTTCTGCTCTAAGGAATCAATCTTTTGCAATGGTTCATTTTCTTTACCAACATCACCAGGATCTAAACTAATTTCATTGTGGGTCTTTTAATGGGGTAAAAGTGAATTTGGTGGAAAAACAATGTTATACAAGATGGAGAATTTCAACGAGTTCTCCATCGAGGTCCATTAAAATCAATTGTTTTTTGTAAAATTTTCGTTCGAAACAAATGGTTTTAATGGATCATTTAATAAAATATTTGACTAATTTTTTAAAAATTTTTTCTGCGATTAGGTGAATAATGCAACTGCTAGAGTACAAACCAAAAAACCTCCAGCTCTACCAACAGGTAAGAAAAGACCTTAAAAAATCTTGGTTTACATTAATTACTTAAAAAAAACTAATACTGATCACTCTCTCATTAAAATTAATTGTATATTGCTGGAATTAAAGTTATAGCAAAATAATAGGTTTGAATCGAGATTTCAATGTTAGAAGGTTAGAAAAATATCTGCAGGTAGATACTGGGTCATAAAAAGCAAGACCAAGTATCAAACCGATTGTTATTCTGTATATTTTCTCACTTATTCTTCTCCAAATGTGCCTGTTCTTAGTTTTTTCCTTCAATTTGTGGTCCATATTTTTCCTACACTTATAAATCCTTCTTCACTTCACTACCCACTTGGATAGGAGTTAAACTTGCTTGTTTCTAGCCCCCAAATGCTACTGGTAGTTTATTTACTGGTCTTATTATCGTCACTTTTCCATTTTTCTACTCTTCGTCGTTGTTTAACTTTCCATCTAATAAATCATTGTCTCATATATTTTTTATTCTTAATATTTTTGGTCAATAGGTTACGTTTTAATGTTTTTACTGTGTTTTTTACTTTGTTAACTGCTATAATTTCCTAGTCTATTTTGGTTTCCTTCTTCAACCCTTACTATTGGTATTTTTTGATTATTGTCTACCATGCTTTATATTTTTTTATCTATGTATTAGAAATCAAAACAATCATAGTTCTATAAGCTAATGTGCTGGCTTGGAGAGCATAGTTATGCTACTGTTTGGCATGATGAAGTTTTCTCCAGTGAAAAATCCTCTATAACCACTTGATTTTGCAGTTCTAAAAGTTGATGGAGTATTGTTCTAGAAATGCTTGGTTTTGTAGTCTGTTACGATAATTCATGCTCTCTACGATATCATCTTAAATATATAGGATTTTAAAACACACGATACTTTTAAATTCTTCAGAGACTGAAGGTAACCAAGATCCAGCACATTAGATAAGTCAGGCTCTATCCTTTATTCATCTCTGCATTAATCACGCTTCAACTCGGTACATATGTTTGATTTATTTTAAAGAAACTTACAGCAGTATGATTATAAAATAAAAAGCACGAAGTTGATAGTAAAAATATTTTATTAAATACACTTTTTTCAATAGAATCTAACGATTGTTTTTATATTTTTCAGTACCAGTGATACAATGGTCGGATGCGACGTTGCGAGCTGGCGTCGCTGCTCTTCAACGAGGCAGAGCAAGAGCTGCTTATCCGACGGCGGCAGCGGCAGCTGCGGCCGCCGCAGCATTCGCTAGACACCCTACTCCGCTTACAGCGGGATCTCTACACGGGTACACGCCAGTTATAAATACGTTACCGGTAGATGGGAGCGTATACTACGATCCATTTTTGGCTGCACACGCTGCTGATCCCAATTACACAAGACTGCAAGTAAGTAATATACATTTATATAAAAAGTGGTTGTTTATATAAACTAATAGATCAACCCACAGATCTACATATACTAGATTGGAAGAAATGCGTACAATTGAAGGTAGCCATTTTTTAACAATTAGAGAACCGCGCGTCTGTACAATGAAAAGTACAAAGCAGGGCAAGTTAAAAATCCAAGTGAATTTTTGGAACTTATTAGTATTGAACTAAATGAATAAAGCTTTTTTCAATTTCCAAGATCAACAATTTTATTAAGAATATCCCATTTATTTGTCACATGCATACAATATAATAAAGATTTTACTCTTATCCATGGAACCTAAGAAATATGGAATTGCAGTTTCTATATTATTTTTTTTTCGGGCTGAGATGGGAAACTCATGTTCGATGGGTCCTTATCCAGAACCCAACAGTGCTGGAATCACCCTCGAGAGGATGCCTACCAACCAAACCCACCTCAAAACTCGCCGTTACCCCCGCCTCGGAATCACTACCCTAGCATACTCCAAGACGGGCGGCGGTCCCTTACACACTCTTCACCCATTCATACTATTCGCCATCAGAACATTCCCTTCTCCTAACCGTTTTCTCCACAACTTCGCTTACCTCCATCCATTCTTTCTCTCCTCTCAACATTATCTCCTCCTTGTTCTTCCAACATCTGAAAACATGACCCTCATTATCCTCCACCTCACACCTCACGTATATTTAAGTCTCTCTCTTCCCAATCTTGTGTAGATACTCCACTCTTGACCCATTCCCAGTAAGCACTTGAGTCAAGAAGTACTTTACCTTCCCAAACTCCTACTCCTAATCGCCATTTTTAATGCACCTTCATATCCCTCCCACCTTCTCACTATTTCCTCCTCCATACAATCTTGAACTTCCTCTTTTGTGGCACCCTTCCACCGTTGCCTCTTTGCCTTAACCATCAGGTCCAAAGGGTATGACCTTGACAGCACAGCTGCTTCTATTGCATCCACTGTCCTGTACCCCAGTACCACTCTCAACAAAATCCCCCTCTGTACCTGCAGTAGTGGCTTTATCCTCGATCCCCGCTCTTTCAGTTTCTATATTATTTAAATTATGTATGTTCACAACTAATACAGTCATCATTGCGAAATTAGCCTTGTATGAATGTATGAATGAGTTAGGGGTGATGATTACACTGCGACCCATAGGATCTATTGTGTCCCCCCTTACTTGCCATGTTCTGATGTTTTCTCAGATTTATAGCAGCTCTTCGAGTCCTATTTTCCTGAGGAAATTAGCCTTAAGTCCATGAAATGACAATGAAGTAATAATTATTCCACACTCATGCATTTTGATAAGGGACCCCGTAATTTCATTGGCTCTTTCGTTACCATCTAGATTCTTAATAAAGAAATAACCAATTGGAAATTTTCAATTCCCTCTAAGTGACACTAACATTAATACCAAAGCTTTGGTAGTATATTCTCTATTATCTTCTTCGTTTAATGTTGACCCTATGTTAACTTTTGCGGAAATTTTTCCGATAGTTGGCGCTGCAGTATCTGTCAGTGGAATGGGGAAAACAATGATATCAGCCCACGAATACATATAACAAGGATGTGAAACTCGAGTGGAGAGGGTAGCAGGAGAAAAGGCGCCTATCTGGGCAGGGTTAAATTCTCGGTCGTTGCGTACTCCGTACTGCGCAACAGGCTGTCTTTTTCTTTGTGCGAGCGAGATAACCAACCGCATGTGTTTTCGAATAGTTATGATGTTCAAACTGATGCGCAGTACAAAGTACGCAACGACCGTGGACTAGACTCCGCCCAGATAGGAGCCGTAAATTCAGCCACGGGTGCTTATAGCTCGGCATAGGAGTTTCACATCCTTGTTATATGTATTCGTGTATTCAATATCAATTTAACTATTTCTATTTTGAATTTTGTGTGGTAAAGATCGTTAGTGAAAGATGGTACGTGTGGTGATTAAATTAGTGGACATTTTTAAATATATTGGGGTTTGTTTTCCCCATTATAGTAAAATTTATGTCAATCTGACGATGCTAGTTATAGCGAAACAGCTGTAATTGCAATTTATAGAATAAATAGTGAAAGTTAATACAACCTTTTAGTTGTTTATTGTTCTGAATAACATGAATTTTCACACAGTAAGGGTTAGTACCATAAATTTCATTAAGTCATCTTCGAGAGAAGAATTAACCCCATTATAGTAGTTCAGATAGAGGGCGCACCCTTTGCTCGTTTTCGCGTATAGCCCCAAGTCTGTTTATTAAACACTTCTATGTTTTTAAATTGACATCTCATCAAACATCAGAGCATAATGGGTCATAACCTTTTTGTTTATTTTTTTTAAACCTTATTTTTCAATCACTCAAAAGATGGTTTAGAAAAACCAGGTTCACAATTCTGGGCTTTGTGGGAATAAAAATGTAGAGTTATAATAAACTGTGGAGATATGATTGCCAAAGGAAATCCAGAAAAACTCTTCTACTAATTCACAAGCATTAGTACTTATTATTATTATAATTATTAATTAATGAATTTTTCATATAATATAACTTACTTCTTTTAGATGAACTCCTTTTTGTTTTTCTCGTTTTCAAGCCATTTTTGTTGGCTGGATCTTTTTTTTACTTTTTCCTGTTGCAGTCTTACTTTAAATAATTCAGGGGATGCCCTAAATAAATTTGGTTAATAGTAAATATTATTTCAGAAGTATTTCAAAAAACTTGTGCATTGTTGTGAAAAATGTTTCTTAATTTTCTATTTTTGAGGGGGGAGTTGCCTTTAATCCAGCACTATCAGAAAATTATTTTTTCACTACCGGCCTATATACATAACTTTATTGACTTTTGTTGAGGTTTTAAAGTTGTTCATTATTAACCAAGGTAGAAAAATGCAGAGCCTATTTGATTACAACTAAATAGCAATCCATTTGACAGAATGTGAGGTTAACTGATGCAAAGTCAAAATGAAAAATATTTTTCCTTACTAATTTAATAGTCATATCCACTTACCCATTCAAAAATTAAAATCAATTGACTTATCCATGCATTTTCATAGCGATTTTTACAACGCAGTACTTATTATCAAATCAAAACAAAATTAGGGACAAAAATAGTTAGTGACATTGACTGTGTTTTTCCTTTCTTTATTTAAGAAGAGTCACATTTGTGAAATGGATTATTTGTTTCATTTGAAAAATTATTAGATATGTTATTGATTGCCTTATCATTGTCGTCATGTGAAACGCGAGTGACTGGTCACCTGTCCAAAACTTTTAAAAATTTAAAAACTAATATTTAAATTAGTAGAATGCCAGTAGTGTAAAAAATACTATATGGACCACGGTAGAAAAGTGTCTTATTGTTTCGGATCCATTAAAGATGTCGACAATAATAACTTACTTTAATCATTTTACAACAAATACTAAAAATGTAATTGACACAAATGACACTTCTAACAAATATTTTGAAATTTCTCTTAAATTTTTAATATGACTGTCTACATGGTGTGTGTATTTATAGTATTTTGCATAACGATTATTTCCTATCTATGAATATCTATATCTGTGGATCAACCCTAAAGATAGGTTAAGTTTTATTTTATTAAATACTTGCTTGTTACATAACTATTCTTTAACTTCCTGATACAAATTACAATACAAATTTCTGTGTTTGACTTTTAGGCAGCTGCAGCAGCAGCCGCAGCAACACCTTTACTAAAAACACCCCTCTCCACTGCCCAGCAAGCTAGTTACGCTGCAGCGGCGTACACTACAGCTGTGGCAGCACGATATGGTGCAGCGGCAGCCGCACAACCAGTAGCAGGATATGCGGCAGTTGCGGGGTATGGCAGAGACTATGCGGATCCATATTTGGGACACGGAATAGGGCCAATGGCTGGATATGGGGTGAGTAACATCTACTGTAAACTTTACAAATATATTTTTTGTTTTAGTTATTTTTTCATGACTTCATTGTTATGTTGATTATATTAATGTTATTTTTTCTGTTTTAGGCCGCTGTGTACCGTAGTGGTTACAATCGTTTCACGCCCTACTGAACATATCAGCAGCTCCATAAGGCCTACCACCCTAAATACTCAAAATAAAAAAAAAACTATTGTTATTCGTCTTGTGTACGTAGCACAATGCAGCACAAAACAACAAAAAAATTTATGATTTTATGATAATAAGTTAAGGAACATAAGAGCCAAAGAGCTGAAAAAGAAAAACTCACTAACGTAAAAGCCCTTGTGATAGCCCAAAAAAGCTAACCCAGCTCTCTACTTTTAAGCATTAATCTTAAGTTTGAAATTCCGTACACTTATACTCAAATAAATTTTTGTAATCAAATTCAATTCAATATATATCCATAACACAAGTTGATCAGATGAATATATCTTACACATCTTTTTACGTAGGTAATGTGTATGCTTAATTTGTCTTATAACTCCCAATAAAGTAATATATAAAAGTGGTCTTTATACATTGGTTCAGAAAGAACATTTAAATTGGCCACATTTTACTTTTTTTTCTTGAAAATAAATTGGAATAATTTGACTACTTTATTTGTAAGTTGACAATAATGATGACAAAAATTATTTTTGTTTTCCTTAATACTACTCTTTTCTTTATTTTTTTATTCAATCTATATATTGAATATCGCATTTGCAACTAGCTGTCACAAAAATAATTTGTGGATAAGTTTTCACAATATAAACTATAAAAACTGTAATAAATGGATATGTTTTGAATTGAATTATTTATGAAGTGTATAACCGATGTTTACATTCACGAACTGGAAGTTTTTTGTCAAGCTATAACAGAGTCTTATCTTTTAAGTATATACTTCTATTTTAGTTCTGCTTTTCTTTGTTAAAATTTTTAAAATGTACTTAAGACCCTGTTTTAGTTATCAAAAAAAATGTTTCCATCGCATTGGTTAAAATTTTGTTATACATGTTAGTGGTGGTTCCATCTATTAAGTACACTTTGATCTACGTAAGTAAATTGATAGCTGAAATATGACAGGCATTAAGAGATTTGACATAAGTCACATATGAAGATCTGTCAGGTCGTTTATTGTGTACTGATTAGATTTTTTACCTCCACATTATTTGATAGAACATTTTTCCATGACAAGCTCGTACCAGTTGTCTCCCTGATACCCTAATGTTAATAAATACTCTCCTTTCTTATTTTTCCAACTTATGTTTTACCCATTTTTTTTACCCTATTGCTATTTCTATTTTTCTTTCTACTTTTGACTCTTTTTAACTAATTTCTAATATTTAACTCTGGCACTGGTTGTGCTCATTAAAATAGCATCACATTATATTAAGGAACTAATTGATTCGATGTGCAATTCGTTTTATATAGATATTAAAACTAATCTGTTGATATTTTCTTTTATTCTGTGAATATTTTTAAGGATATTATCCGCAAACGATGCCATATTATGACAAGAAACTAAAGTCTTCGTAGTTTTTTAGAATCTCACAATATAAAAGCGATAATTTTTGTGTCCTCCAATATCAATATGTATTTATTAAAGTGCGCGTTAGATCGTACAAAGATCTAATGTACATTGTAGTTGTAGGTATAGTTTTTTTGTTTTTAAATAGTAGATTTTTGTGAAATGTCGTTTTCACTAATACTCCAACCATAAATATCTTAACAGGCTTTTAACAAAATTACTGTAATCAAAAATGTAAATTATCTGTCAATATTTTAAACAGTTCTTGATCTTTATACCACTTAGTTGCTTGAACTTAATTGTGACAAGTTCTTAATCTTTCTACACAAATTATTGTCAACTCCCATTTTAACAAATTATTTTGTAAAAGAATATATAGTATTAAGATGAAACTATGTTCACTATTTGTCTTTTGCAAAACTTACAAGACTTATTACAATTATTGTTTGTAGCACTTTTATAATATCAGTAATTTTTATTACTCGTATTTCTATGTATTGACATATTTATAATACAAAAAGATTTGAAAATCCCTTACAGATTCTAATTGGTTTAAAATTAATTATTATTATTTATGTCCGATTTAAAATTAATGTACATATATCAAAGGAAGTTTGTCGATATCAATTGTCAAATTATAATAAAGAGACTATAATGATTAATATCAAGACCTTAGCAATATTGTATTCGCAAATAAGATAAGGTGATTTTTTGTCTTCTAATGTAGACAATGTAACAAACCTGTCTTTGTATTTCGAGACTAAAACTCCTCCTGTTTGTCAATACCAAAATACTTCTTCCCTTTTTTATTTTCATCTTTTTGAGTTCATCTAAAAAAATGATTAACCAGAAAATATTTAACTACTAGGATGCTTTTATGCTTATTTAGGGATACAATTTCTTGCCAAATTTAAAGATTTGTAAGAATCGTCTTTTGGAAATTACATCGTTTAAAAATCCACCCAGATATTAAAAAGGTATCCGACAATGTTAAGAAGAGCTACCTTAAATGTTTTTATTTTGTTGCTATCAAGCGCCCAAGCAATTGAAAAACAGAGCATATAGATTATATATAAAAGACATACTACCTAATTACCAATTAAAACGATTAGAAAATTATTCAGAACAATAAACAACTAAAAGGTTGAATTAACTTCCACTATTTATTCTATAAATACTTTAAATGCAATGACAGCCGTTTCGCTATCGGAATAGCATCGAAACGGCTGTCATTGCATTTAAAGTATTTATAGAATAAATAGTGGAAGTTAATTCAACCTTTTAGTTGTTTATTGTTCTGAATAAGATGAACTTTCACACAGTAAGGGTTAGTACCATAAATACGATTAGAAAAAGCTATAGTTTATTTTTCTTGGTTTTTGGAGGATGAGGACCAACTTATTTTACAAATCGTCGGCTTAAAGTATTAACCTGCTTGTTATCAATTATACAGGACAGGTAAAAAACTGTTTTTAATGGCTATTGTTGGAAAAAAATAACTAAAATATATTTGAAAAATTGTCTAATAAGTATAAACAATATTTTAGTACTAAATGTCGAAATTATCACATATCACACTTACTTTTTCAGACATTTTGTGGAGATAGCTGGTTATCGCTTTTTTAAATTAGTTGGATTTAGCAGTTTTGGTAATTAAATCAAACACGATTATTTTATAAAAAATTTCACCGTCAGGAGTATACCGTCACTTTGAAATCTCCTTTAGATCTTCCTGAGCGGATTGTTTTATAATGCTCTATGAAACCAAAGTTTTTAAAAAAAATCATGTGTCAAGTATTTTACTTGATATGGAGCTGGCTTTTTTCTTGCCTTTAAACATACAGATACATAATGTGCTAGCACGTTTATTATTTTATCTTTTAGTTTTTGTTCGATGGTCGCGTGAACAGAATCCACCTCCATCTGTGTATGGCCGGATTCCAGATATTTTTGCTCTATTATTATATTATGGCTGATTGCCTTATTTAATAGAACATTCGCCAAAACAGAGTTTCGATTTTGGTAACCGCAACCATCCGTACCTATATATTACCGTGGTATTCCTTTCATGAGTATTTTTATATTCCATATAAAAGAAAAAGCGTCAGAAGTTAATAAATTATAAAAACATAGATTATGTACCTGAAGTTTTGTCTTGTAGTACAGTGTGGACACTTTTGATTTTGGTGCCATCAAGACAGCTTGTAAATCCGCAGTGAAAACATAGTTAAGTTCCTTTACATATTTTTTCTTCTCTTCTCTCGATTCTGTTTTCTTCTGCAAGTGTTTATTAAATTCATCCTCTGTCACTTGCCCCACCTTATAGCTGACACACTTTTCACATTGGTCTTTTTTTGGGCGGTAAAGAGCGTAGTTTTTTCGTCAAATGTTTTAGAAAATGACGCTATTGATAGGGGCCCTTGTTTTTTTGACTTACACCAGTCATTTACATAAAATTCTTATACACTTTGCCGAGAATGCCATTCAGCTAAAATATATTTTTTCTGGGATGAAGCCCTACAGTAATGGAATTCCATTACTGGCAAGGAAGCTAGACATTGAAGTAGGCACTCACGGCGATCTTTGAAAAGTTGAGTTCCACTGGATGGTTTGCGTAGTATGCTTGGAGCACGTGGCCCAAAAGAATTTTTCCAGTTGCTCACTATCCATCGTCCAATCCCTGGGGTATTGAGAAACATAGACCTGCATACCCTAAATTTTCTTCCTGTTGACGTAAAAATATTGGAAGGATTGCCCTCTTCTTGTTTCGTTTTCTTTTTGTCTGCTCCGGTGGCTTTTAGTTGATACGGATATAACGTGATCCACAATAAAAACTTTTTTTTCACCCCATGACATTTCCCAGAATTACTTAAAAATATGTCGTCTTTCATGTTCGCTGATTAAAACACATTTCATAATGACTTCTTTTTTTACAATTGCATCTAGGTTTCATATTCCGTGGTTCCTTAGGCTTATCATAGCAACATTTTCCATCCTGTTTTACTCTTCCAAGATAGCGCTCACCACTTTCTCGTAGTTTTTTGTTTTTCTCTGCAAACCATGTGGACTCCTGGACTTGAAAAGGTTTTTTTCGTTTTGTGGCTTTCTTTGGATATTCATAGGACGAAGACGTAATTGAATCGGTGTCCGAATATGGAACTAACTTATTTGTTTCGTTATCTTCGGATATGTCCAATATTCTAGATTCTTTGAGGTAAATCTAGGATTGTTCTTGAAATTCTTTGAGGTAAATATGGGATTGTTCTTGTTCTGAGAAGTTGTTTATTTCTGTTATTAATGATATACAATAACTATTATTATTTGGTTTATCATACATATAGTTAAGATCACAATAAGTTATTTCATCAGGGCTTTCTAGTGGATTCAGCGTATTTTGAGTTTGAATAGGAACCTCATCTAATGAAACGGACTTTTCTACTATATTTAATGAATTTTCATACCATACGATATTTTAGGTTTTTAGTAAACTAGGTGACAGCTGTGTAATGAATAGCAAGAGAATATTAAAATCTATACGAAAATGTAAAAAACCTATTTTACCTAAAAAGTGGATTTAAAAGGTTAACACTTTAAGCCGACGAAATGGAATCGTACTGAAAGCTTCGTGTGCTTCCCATTTATTTCATTCTTTCTCAGATAAATATTGTGGATCTTTTTCAGGTGAAGTCTCTATAAAATACGCCTCATTTAAGAGATCCAAAACAAACTTTGGAACGCATTTTATATAATTAGATAATGAAATCTTTAGTATACTCTAAGGTGTTAGCAATAAAGATTTTTGCATAATTTTAGCTGATTCCTTCTACATTTTCTAACTGCTTCGTCTAAATTGAAGTTACGTCCAATGTTCTAGGTTTTTTAATATCACGACATCCCGTGTCCCCCTTGACATACCTTGTCGGTTTTGAATAAACCCACTTAAGCCAACGTTTTCCTATTTTATCTAATATTAATTCCATTCCTAGCTCATTTCTTGTGGTTTCATTTCGAATTTAGCCTCGTCTTTATTCCTTTCTCCATTTTCTTTAATTTCTTGTCCATGCAATAAGAACTGTGCTATTATTAACTCTCTCCATCCAATTGATCCTCAGCAACAGAATGCAACCTTGTCGTACTCCTCGGTTGATGTCAATTGTATCAAATAGTTGGTGTTCCACTTGCAACTGCCTGTTTTATTCCTATTTTATCTAATATTAATTCCATTCCTAGCTCATTTCTTGTCGTTTCATTTCGAACTTAGCCTCTTGTCTTTATTCCTTTCTCCATTTTCTTTAATTTCTTGTCCATGCAATAAGAACTGTGCTATTATTAACACTCTCTATCCAATTGATCCTCAGTAATGGGCGACTCACCCACATTTAAAATGATTCTGGTCGCTTCAAGATTGTGTGTCCATGCTTCCATGCCATACACCAGAACTATAATGGATAGAGGCGGCTGGGACTTTTTACTTTTTGATCTCTTTTCCAGCTTTATTCCATTGATCGATTGATACCATTATTACTGTCTGTCTGCTGCTAGTAAGAATTTGAAATAATATGAATAGAATTTGTAGTATTTTAACATGACGCACTTTGTCAAAAGCCTTTTCAAGATCAATTGATCAAAGGAATGCATCATGGTTAATATCCCATCTTCGGATTAGTACACAGTCCGTTTCTAAAATCATTCTGACTCGTCCCAACAGCATTTTATATATCCTGCCATGCACTACTTGCAAACATATTTTTAAAGTATGATTCATTAGGCTAATTGTTCGGTAGTCTTTACATTTGGTGGCTCCGTTCTTCTTTGGGATCACAAAAAAAGTCGATTTCATCCAATCCATAGTATACTTGATCTGCTCCAGTTGCTCTCCCATTTTGGCTTGTTTTATTGCTCATTCTACTTCACTTCTAGTAATTGGTGTGTATAATTATTTCTATTTTTTAAGCTTTAATAAATATAATATAAACATTTTGCCAATATGAGGTTTTCAAAATGTAACAATTACACCACAATAAAAAAGACTTTGCTAAAGTAAAAAGAATCTGAATATTAGATCAGTTTTTCTATTTAAACCTTGTCAAACAAATTATATCATGTAACAAAGGTTTAATATTTAAAAGTGTTATAGATTTGTTAAATAATTGAAAAAAAAAACGAAAACAATTTCCATGCAAAGAGTTACTGGGAACATTCAACTTGATAAACTAACTTACTGCCATTTGATTACATATATTTAGTTAAAAGCCAAGGTTAGGTTGAAACTGAATATGGTCAGTAATTTTTATACAATATCTCTAGGTTTAGGTTAAATATCCGACAAAGACATTGATATTATAAATATTATTCATATAGTTTAGTTTTTCTGACTGCTAGACGTAAAAAACTATGTAATATATTTTATATATAATACGATAAATCGGCTGCAACTGCAACGTGTCTAAGAGAAAAAAACTTGATCGAATAATAAACGACGGCGAGAGAAGTTTTAATTTTTTAAATATAGCGAGTGATGCAGCCGAATAGGGGGTATAAGTGTACCGGATTAAATTCACGTTTTGTAATTTGATTTATTTCGTTTTTTGATTATCTATATTTTGATACTCTTACTTTTAGGTGGACGGTTGAAGTCCGCGTTACATATCGACTCTACTGTTTAGCTCTCTAGATGTGTACAGTTCATATTTTTTTTTCAGTGATTCGTTGTTTTTATATGAAGTTGAAAGGATGTGTTTTCACGGTTTTTAATAATTCCTTAAGTATAAAATAACTCGTTTTACAACTTTTTATGGATCTACTGTTAAAGGCCCGAAATTCTAAATCACTGCTATAAAGTCGCACTAAATTCCAACAAGTACCTGTAAGTTTTCCTCCATAACTTATTTTGACCCATTTTATCCAGTTCTGTTATATTCAATCGTGTTCACGCACAAATGAACAGTTTTGGCAGCGGCAGTTACATGCAAAAGGTCTGGCTCCATGCAAGGTTTAACCAACAAAGGAAAGACACTCTGAGTATTACAATGAGCAGATATTAGTCCCCATTTCTCCACATTGGTCTTACCTTAGACGATTGGGACTTCAACACCACATGAAAGGTTGGATGCTTCCAGGTCAGAATTTTTTTTTTGAGGATCAGGAAGTATTTCTTTCCATTTTCAGGAAGATTAGTTTGGTTGATCTGACAAGAAAACTTTTCTTGATTTAAGGCTTCCACAATTCTGTTGGTGGTCATGGACTGAATTTCCACATTGGCATGTAGCTTAACATCTACTGATGATTCTTGCTGATTACTTTATAGCTAAATTTAAACGCATTTACGTGCAATTGCTGATGTTCGAATGGGGGAAGGATAAAACTGCATTTTTCGGCTTAAAATTTACAATGTCATTTAACTTCAAGGTTCGTGCAGTGTTCGATCTAGTGCGACTTTAATGTATTTTGGGGTTTAAAATCTGTTCTAGGGTTTCGATGTACCATGATATAAAACAAACTTTATAATTTAACTTTGTTACTTACTTACTCCTGATACCAATAACGGACGCAAACTAAACACTTTTTGAATATTCTAAAATGATTGATCTTTAACAGTAGATCTGTAATTGATGTTGATATTATTACGATACTTTATTATAATTTTTTGTGTTTTGAAAGGATTGACATTTTAAGTTTACAATTATTTTTTGTCGGAAAATACATCCCTCCTATTGAAGCCAACTACTTTTCTCTAGTCGCTGTATATATCCCATACACGTACAAATCATCTTAACTTTTACCCGGGAAAATGTAAAGAAAACGAAAAAAAAATTGATTATTTTTTTCTAAAACACCTATTATTTGAACAAATTTTTATTTTTTTAAGTCATAAAAACTGCAAATTCAATATAAAATCCAACATTTACTCCGTCATAATATAATTAGAATCAATCCGTTTAACCTAACCTCACTTTACCGAATCACATAGTATTTATTAATTTTTTTCGTTTTCTCGATACAAATTAATTCTGCTGGTTGTGTTTCATTTTTTTAAATATCTTTTCTCTATTTTAAGTGAACAAAGTTTTGAAGCACAAATATAAACGTTATATCTCTGATTGTTATATTCGTTTTACTGTTTATTTGTTTCGATTAACAAATTCCCTTTCAGGTAACGCGAATGGTGATTGTGTATGTGAAAAATATAAAATAAAGAGAAATAATTAAGGCAAACTGGATTTTATTTATTTTATTTTTGAACCTATATATCTCATACACGTACAAATCATCTTAACTTTTACCCGGGAAAATGTAAAGAAAACGAAAAAAAAAAATAATTTTTTTTCTAAAACGCCCATTATTTCAACATATTTTTTCCAAATTTTAATTTTTTTAAGTCATAAAAACTGCAAATTTAATATAAAATACAACATTTATTCCGTCATAATAATTAGAATCAATTCGTTTAACCTAACCTCACTTTACCTAATCACATAGTGTTTATTAAATTTTTTTCGTTTTCTCGATACAAATTAATTCTGCTGGTTGTGTTTCATTTTTTAAATAATTTTTCTCTATTTTAAGTGAACAAAGTTTTGAAGCACAAGTTATATCTATGATTGTTATGCCTATTCGTTTTACTGTTTATTTGTTTCGTTTAACAAATTCCCTTTCAGGTAACGCGAATGGTGATTGTGTATGTGAAAAATATAAAATAAAGAGAAATAATTAAGGGAAACTGGATTTTATTTATTTTATTTTATTTTTGAACCTATTTCTACTCTAATGAATCGTTCATGTTATTTCGTATAGGTACTATTCGTTGAATTTCCATTTAACGTAGTTACCTTTGAAAAATATACGCTGAGAAACAATTGAACGCCGCAGGTATTTAGTTAATAATTTACCCGTCAAGATTAAGTACAGTTTTAAAAAAAATATTCAAAATGGCTGTATGTAATGTCCAACAGATGAATCTACTTGTTAGAAATGCAGAACATTTCGGTCAAAATGAAATTAAAGAAATTGTCGAATGTTTTTCGTTCGATTCGATGATGAACATAAATATTTTAAATTATCAGCTTATAAAGTATATTTTTTCTTGAAACGAATCTGTCATTTGTATGAATAATGAAATTTTTTTTAGATTGTATATTGCCTTTTTGGAAAAACTAATACAACACGACGTATTTTTCAGTAATTCAAATGCTGTGATACAATCTTTGACGTTTGTTTTGTCCAATCTTCAATTATTCAAAGATGATTATTTTAATGATATTTTAGGTTGGCTACTACATTTACTTAGCGGTTTAATAAATAGGTAGGTATTTGTTTTTTCGTGAAAAATTATTTATTTCTTTTTGTCATAACGATTTCAATGATATTTTTAGGGGTAAAAACTTTCAGCCTTTGTTAGCGGAAATATTTCAACCGAACAGAGAAAAAATATTTGACATTGTAGCAGCAACATTAGCATTACAAACTTTCAATATTAACCACGTTGGTGATTTCACTATTATTATATGCGATTTATTAACAATTGAAGGTTTTCTATCCGAAACAAATTTAACTAGTAAATTAGGAGATATAATAAGAGTTTTTAGAGATTTGGATGTTATTTACGAAACTGCCTTTATAGCACAAATTGTTATTGAAAAGTAAGTTAATCTACATGGTTATTTTAATTCTATTACACGATTTATTCTAGATTTAAGATAACATCTGAACCGTTTTCTATTTGCTCTATTTGGATGTTCACTGAAGGTGTAAACGCTTTAGTTAACGTAAGTTTGAATTCTAAATAACTTTCTAATAATCTTACTTAAACATTATTTCAGAACAACCAAGAATATGTAGTATTAAAATTATTACAAATACTTAACTTTTTTTATGGCAAATTTAATTCGAACCATCCAAAAGTTTCTAAAAATCTTTCACTGCTACAATCCGTTAAAAATTCCTTGCAAATAATTGCGAAAAACTCTGATGTTCTTATATCGTTTTTAATGAGAGAATCGTTACGGACTGATTCTTTGAAGTTGTTTGCTACTGTTCTTTTTAAACTTCACTTATCCAATGACCGGGATTTATGCTATAAACAGCTGATGCAACTTCCACCGGATCCTTCAGAATGGATTAATTCTGAACCATCAATTTTTTTAAAAATCTGTTACTTGACTTGTTCGAATAATAAGTAAGTATATTTATAGAATCTAATGATTCATGATTTACATGGGAATTTTTGAAAACATCACAAACTGTACTTCTTTGTGGAAAAAACGTTTAACACTTCACCATACTATGCACACTTTAAATTGTAATTTTAAGGTTATAAATAGAATTAGCGCCAATGCGAAATGCACTGTTGCCAATTTCATTACTTTGAGAATTTATTTTTTTGAGTGAATAATTTTTTCTTGTATTTACGTATTACTTTTTATTGTTATAGAATAATGTGGCCTCCATCTAAAATATTAAAAGCAGTAAATCATTTGGTCTACTCTTTTCAACGTTTTGCACTTACGACATCTTTTTTAAAGATAATTTGCTTTGTTTATGCCTACGTAATACCCGATTGCGCCAACCAAACCTATATTACTTTGGGTGATGATTTATTAATAATTTTATCGAAAAGATTTCATGAATTAGACGATATATTGTCCGCACATATAAGTCAGCTCTATTGGATATTAGGACGAGGTGAACTCTCGTTGAAAAAAGCAATAATTTGTTATTGGTTAAAGAGCGACAACAATATTGATATATTAAAAAACTGTATAATGCATTGGGGTGCTCATAAGATTTTACTACTTATCGTAATGGACACTTCTTTGGACGACTTAGTATGTATTAAGTAAGTAATTTTTGATAAGAAAAAAATAAACGGAACAAAGTTAAAAAATTAGTGGCCCGGTGACAGGATGTTTTGGGTTCTCGACAAATAACAGGTCCGGATCTTCAACCAAACTCCCAAATCCAATTCCTTTGTTCAACCTCACTGAAACAATAAATATAGAAAATATAGATAGGTAGGTACTTTAAATCTTGTTCCTCCTTCTAATTCTTCAATAGGGTCGGGTACCTACCTTCCATTTTCACTCACCTCTTTAGTGAATATCCAGTGGATATTTTTCTAGACCTTCCTATGCTCCATCAGAGTTTTGGAGATCTATCTCATCCTAAATTTAGTAGTCTTTCTATTTATATATGAGTATACACCACTCCTTTTTAGTATCCCATTATTTATTTTCTGTATGATGTAACTTATTTGTCTTAGGTCTCTTTTGTGTAGCCTTTTTTATATTTGCCCTGTACAGTCTGATTACTTAACATCATACTTTTTGGTATTAGTTTGTGTAAATGTTTGCTATTCTGTTGCCATTACTTGTATGTTGGGCTCATGCTTCTGTAGCTCTATAGATGTACACATAGCTAAGATTCCTTTTTGGCTGGATCATTTTACTGGTCACTCCCAACTTGCATCTTATTGGATCTTTAGCAATGACCAATGACCATACTTTAAGTTTTATTTCATGATTCTACCATGTAAAATATACTTGCTGTTGTTTTATTAAAGAGCTTTTGGAGGCTTTTAAACCTGAGCCAGGTTCTATAACTAAGTGGTGAGATCATTCAACCTTCCTTGCTTCGTTGTTTACCGATTTTCATGATGATGAAACTCTCTTCTTAACTTATTAATACATACAGGTATGCTATGGATACATTTTTGGAAAAAGAGAATCTAACTTTGAGTGTGTCCTAAACACACTAAAGTAGAGGTTGCAGATTACAATTCTTGTTGTGAAACTTCACCTGTAATTTGCTCTTATGTATAGATTGTGAGAGTATTATCTCATTATACACTTTGAACACAATGTTTTCTTTGTACCTTTGATACAAATTTACACAATACTTTCCATTTACACCATCTGGTTCTGGTTCATAGAAATATGTCTAAGGGCAATAAAAAAGGTTGTTAACTTTTAGTAAAAATTTAATTCTTTCATATAGATTCCCTATAATGCAATCAGTGAGTTTGCAGTACACATTTATTATGAAGTTCTCCTCCTCGATCATGGTTCAAGTAAAGTAGAGGTTGAAGACTACAAGCTTCACACTACAAGCTTCACCTAATTTACTCTTACATGTCTGTATAGATTGTAACTGTATTATTTCATTATACATTTTAGACTTTTGATACAGATTTACACAATACTTTTCATTTACACCATCTGGTTCTGGTTCATAAAAATATGTCTAAGGGCAATAAAAAAGGTTGTTAACCTTTTGAAAAAATTTAAATCTCTGATACCTATAGATTCTGTCTACTATGCAATCAGTGAGTTTGCAGTACACTTTGATTATGAAGTTCTCCTCCTCATGGTTTAGGTAAAGTAGAGGTTGAAGACTACAATTCTAATGAACTTGTAGTGAAGCTTCACCTTATTTGCTCTTATATGTACTGATTGTAAGTGTATTATTTCATTATACATTTTAGACTCAATGTTTTCTTTGTACAACCTTTGATACAAATTTACACAATACTTTTCATTTACACCATCTGGTTCTGGTTCATAAAAATATGTCTAAGGGTTGTTAGGAAAAATGTAAATCTTTGATATAGATTCCCTATAATGCAATCAGTAAGTTTGCAGTGCACATTGATTATGAAGCTCTCCTATTTTCTTTGTACTTTTGATACAAATTTATACCATCTGGTTCTAATTTTTAAAAATATATATAAGGGCATTGAAAAAATATTACTAACCTTTTGGGAAATTTTAATATTTGAGTAGTATACAGTGAAAATGAAGTTATTCTTCTTATGTTTCAAGTGAAGACCATATTTACTATTGTTTGGTGAAATTTTTCACTCTCTGAGACCTCATCTTATAAACTATCCCATATTTTCAGCAGGTTATTTCACGCTATTCTGTAATTTCTTTTAAAAATCGTAATTGTTTGACTTTTTCAATGTTTTATCTTCTCCGAGTTCCTAAGCAGTACGCACCTGTCTCTGGTCCTGTAATCTCTAAATGCTGGGTTTTTAGATATAACTAAACTAACAATTAGGAATTAACAATCACCAGTTTACAACTAATAATTATTGGGAAGGTGTTTATATATACAACTTATAATTAGAATTTTAGATTTGAAATGTTCCTTTATTGACGCTTAAAGTAACGTGAAAAAGTGTTAAAAACGCAAAACAGAAAACCTTCTAAACCTCCAAATCTCAATTTTCGTGGCAAAATTTACAATGACAATTGATGGTTAAGGTAGCATTCGGATTGCAGCAGCCGCGACCCTACGGTCGCGACCCTGGCAGTACCACACCGCTTTGAGACTTTTCCGGCTTCTGAAGTGAAGTAATCTTTGAGAATATCTCTGATTTGAAATCCATCTACTGCACGTGGCAGGCTGCGGCCCGGTCGCGACTGCCTAGATCTAGATCCGAATGCTACCTTTAGGTTATTCTGACACCTTCTGCGAGTTCTGTCTGCAATTTCTTAATTCTTAGTTGTTAACTTGAAAGCATTAGACCAACTTTTAAATTCTTAATTTAATTAATAGGTAAAAATGTATAAACCCACGTAGACATTCCCTTATATTCAACATTTTAAATTCTTAATTGTTAGTTTAATTTTTAGTTTAGTTGAATCTATAAACCCACTATAATGTAATATTAATTTTGGTTATCTTCCAGTTTAACCATTCGCTAAAAATTCTCTGCGCATGTACGAAAATATTCGAAATTGACAGCGGGACAACCGCACAGTGTTGTCAGTTCAAATATTTTTTCCTGAAAGCGGATAGTTTTGATTTAGTAAATTTGATTATAAAAAAGACGCACGTTAATAAGGAGCGTTACTGCTAAAATTCATAAGTAATAATTAAGATGCTAAGAACAGCAGTTGAAAATATGAATAATAACGTAGGTAGGTACTTCGTTATTTCGAATTAAATATATTGTAATATGCGAATATAAAAATCTCACGTTTTCATGGTATTCTGTGGTTTTCATTTTTAGAGCAATGGGGCAATGAGTTTAGCTATAAAGAACAAACCTTATATAAAAATGGTTTAAAAATTAAAGTAAAACAGGTGTTATTTTTTAATTAATTCAAATAATATTAATAATATTAACATCTGTTGTTTTAATGGTATTCTGTGATTTTAATTTATTATGGTTTTAAATTAATGAAAAATATAAACTACCACAATAAATGCAGTAGAAACTATAAGGAAAAAACATTTTAAATAATGCATATTATATTAAAATTAAATAATATATTATTAAAATATTATATTACGTCTTCTGATTTATTTAAGGCATATTATGTTTACATGCATATAAAATTTAAATCCAAAATCAGCCCTATAATTTTCGTCTTTCCAATGTCTATTCACTCGCTTTAATTATTCATACATATGTGGCAACGCAGCTCGAGATTTAAAGTTTGCCGCTCCTTATCAACCAATAAAATTATTCTTGATACTTCAAATTTTGTACATGCGCAGAGAATTTTTGGCGGATGAATAAACTGGAAGATTTTAATTTTTAACAATTTTAGAGCCGCAGATCTGATAAATAATATTAACGATTCCTCTTTGAGTCAACAAATAGCGAAGTTATTACCCGTAGTTGCTAAAGCTCCAAAAATATTCAACCGTCTCATTATTTCTCATCCCGGTGTACCGGAAGACAGGGAAATATCGAAAAAATTATGCGAATTTATGTCTTTGCAACTGAGCTTCGTAGTGGATGAACACGTTTTCGGACTGTGTTGCGATTACAGCAAAGAATTACTGATGTTTCTAAAAACCGACGTTGAAATTGTGAATATATTTTGCAAAAATTACAAAAACATCTTGTTCATTTTGAAAAGATTAAAAAGATTAAATGACGATACTGCAGCCAAGACGTTGAGGCTTATAAAAATGTTACTTTTAGTGCAGGTAAAATAAACAAAAATAATAATAGCGTCTAACAAAGTTTTAACTTGATTTTTTTTCTGTTAGAAACGAAATCACACTGACGTTAATACTCCCATAGAAACAGACATCAGTTACACTCTAAATGGTTCGGTGATTAAACTGCAAGTAGGTTTGGACACCCTGCTCATTTTAACGAGCCATCAGCTGTTGATCCGTCTAGCTCAAGAAAGCATCTTTCCGATTATATTAAAATTATTAAGTTTTTGTCAAGACCCACATCTTGCTGAGAAAAGTTACGCCTGTCTTAGACGATTTTTAGTGTGTTACAATTGGTAAGTTGACACTAATTTATCTTTGAGTAGGATCGCGCAAAGGTAGGTGGCGCTGACTGGTATTTTAAGACGATAATCGAGAACCCAGAAACAGAGTTTTTCGGAAGGGTATGAAGTGTAAATAATACTAAAGGCTTATCTAGAAAGTAAGTGTAGTGGATATTGGAATACTAGTAGGGTCCGAAAAGGTCCATGTAAAATGTGTTCAACAATATAGTGCCTACAATAAGAGGGGACTGATGGTAATAAACCACTTTTATTGCGATCGTCTGTCACGGTTTATTGCTTATGGTCAAAATTTGCAGACAGGATCGGTTCTTGTATTTGTATAATTTGGGTTGAGTATAATCATTTAAATTTTTGTTCCTGTAGTGAGAGTTAGTTTTGACGATTATTTATCAGACCATTTCCCAACAAACTTGTCTTTAAATTTCAATTTACTTGAAAACGCAATAAACCTTATACCTCTTATAAATCACAGTGTTCCTCGTAAATCCATTATCTGGAGAGAGGACTTGTTGCTTAATTATAAAATAGCAATGCAAAATTCAAATAAAACAATATTTATACATGACATTGAAAATTCATATAATAATTTTTACAGCGCCGTCTATGAAACAGCAAATTCTTTAAGTCTAATAAAAAACACCTATCATACAAAAATTAAAAAAATAAACCTAATAAGCCGTGGTATGACTCTAAATGTTTTGAACTAAAAAGGCAACTACAAGTGGAGCTTAAAAAGGCTAAACAAAATAATTTTTCAAATGATTTTAAAATAACATACATTAAAAAAAAACAACTGTATAAAAACACAATATCTGAGAAAAAACGTGAATATTTTAGTGATAAAATAATAAAACTGTCGAACTTATCAAATCCAAAAGATTTTTGGCAAACCGTTAAACAATTTGGGGGCTCAAATAGGTCTAGAGTTAATAAACTGCCCTTGGATGTCTGGGATCGCTTTTACTTATCTGTATATCCGCCAAGAGTAAATGGAGATGTTTTATTTTTAGATGTTCGTCACCCAACTCTTGATTGTCCCATCACTAGCGAGGAAATTTACTATGTGCTTGGAAACTGTAAAAATAATAAAGCACCAGGCGTTGATGGTATCTCTTATGAATTTTTTAAACATCTTCCTCATAACTGGATTCTGTACTTAACCTCATTTTTTAATCGTATTTTTGATGCAGGTGTTACTCCTAAAAGTTGGTCAGAAATTATATTTTCAATGTTGCACAAAGGAGCATCGTCAGATGATCCGACAAACTATAGAGGTATTGCTTTGGTTAACTGTTGTGCAAAAATATTTACTCATATTTTACTTGAAAGGATCTATATGTGGACAGAAAATAATAGTATCTTACCTGAATGTCAAGCAGGGTTTAGATTGGGTCGAGGTTGCATTGATAATGTTCACACACTGAGCTCAGTTATCCAACTTCATATCAGACATAAGAAAAGAAAGATGTTCGCGATTTTTGTGGATTTTAAGAGAGCCTTTGATACAGTAAATCACCAATTATTATGGAATCAACTTTATAAATCTGGTTTGTCGGCGAAAATGTTAAACATAATAATAAATTTATACTCAAAAGCGTCAGGCAGGGTCACTTCATCTGGTGGTTTATCTAAATCATTTGAAATCACATCTGGAGTACTGCAAGGTGAATCTCTAAGTCCATTGCTTTTCGCCCTATTCATAGCAGATATAGAAGACTATTTTTACACAAATGAGGCTCAGGGTATAAACATTGATAGCATTAATGAGGTACTGCTACTACTTTATGCTGATGACATAGTGATTTTAGCTCACTCAGAAATAGATGTTGTAAAAAAGCTGCTAATATTGGAAAGATACACCAACGAAAAAATTAACAGTCAACATAAGCAAAACAAAAGTTATGTCATTCTCCAGAGGTGGCTACCAAAAATGTAAATACCCATTTAAATTTAAAGGACAACTTTTAGAGACCACTAATAATTATACTTATTTGGGTGTTACGTTTACTTCATCAGGATTGTTTCACGAGATGGCCTTAGTTTCTTCAAATAAAGCTAGACAAGGTATAGGGGCCATATTACCTATAATGGCTAGAGCTAAAATTGATACTTGGCAACCTCGTATAAAGATATTTGAATCTTTGACTCTTAGTCTTATGTCAAACTGTTCCCCCTGTTTGGAGTCTTAGATACACGGATATACTAGAGAGGGTACAGTTAACTTTTCTTAAAATAATTTTAGGTGTTTCCAAAAACACTCCCGATCATGCTATAAGAGTTGAAACTGGAAGAGTTAAATACGAATATAATGTTTTTAAAATGACATTGAACTGGTTGGAAAAAATTCTGTCGATGGAAGAAGATCGCTATCCTAAGCTGTGCTTTAAACAACAGCTTCGATTAATTGACTCATCGGATATTAAGTTTAATTGGGCAAGTCAAGTAAGGAAGTTTTTTAAATTTATTAATCGCGAAGACATATGGAACACCATTGATTATAATTCATTAAAGCGAAATAAAAAGAGTCTGCTTAGTGATTATTATAATAAACTAAACGATATGGACATATTAATGATCGAACAATGTCATTTTTTAAATTTATACACTGCGTTTGTACCTGAAAGAAGGCCTAAAAATTATCTTCTTTTAAAATTACCAATTCAAGTAACTCGTA
This sequence comes from Ophraella communa, assembly GCA_035357415.1. Classification (NCBI taxonomy): domain Eukaryota; kingdom Metazoa; phylum Arthropoda; class Insecta; order Coleoptera; family Chrysomelidae; genus Ophraella; species Ophraella communa. The sequence goes on along the minus strand of CM068994.1, from coordinate 13,233,824 downwards.
TACTTTCACAACTACGTTTAAGTAATAAATTTAATTTAAGGTTTGCTATTAATAATATTTTATATATCATAGACCCCAGGAATTTATGTACTATCTGTAACAGAAATGAGAAAGAAACTTTAATACACCTTCTGTTTGATTGCCCAATCTATAATGTCATGAAACCGAAAGTTACCTGTTTAGAAAACATAGAAACATTAATATATTCTCTAGAACATACCACACAAAGCGACGCAAAAATTATTTTTCACTACATCTGCAATATATTAAAATTAAGATCATTTATAATAAATGAATAATTATTAAGATTTTTTTTCTCTTTTTGTTGCTATTTTGATTTATCTGATTTATATGTATATATTTTCTGCTATTGCTATATAATTTATAAATTTGTTATATATTTTTTATGTTTTAAGATTATATACCAAGTTCCTTTCTTGTACTCTTGCTATAACTTTGTAAAAGTTTCTAAGCAATAAATTTATTATTATTATTATTATTATTATTATTATTATTATTATTATTATTATTAGTCTGTGCTGATTAATAATTTTTGTGAAAAATGTTTCGTCCTTGGGAAACTGCATCAGCGGCGACGAGTTTTATCCCTTGATGCCAAAGAAATCGTCAGACATGTTCATCAGAAGCTGGTCCAAAGGGGTTGGGCTTTTACTCCTGCTGTAAGAGAATCCAGCGATTTGACAGGGATACCGGAATCATCAGTGAGAGTTCACATTTCGAGGCCAATTCATCCGAGACGAAAACGAAACGATAGTGGTGTTTCCAGAACCACTGATGACGGTGATAAAGATTTGATAAGAAGAACTATCTACTCTATGTACGAAGAAAACGTGGTGCCTACTATCAGATCATTGCAAACAAGACTAAGGAGCTCCACTGAGATAAGGATATCAATTGGAAACCTATGGACACTTTTATCCAAACTAGGTTTCAAATACTGCAAAATTGACAAAAGGCAAGTTAATATGGAATCCCAACGGATTAGGCAATGGCGTTTTGAATATTTGACCGCCATAAGTGATTACAGGTCTTTACAAAGACCGATAATTTATTTGGATGAGACCTGGTGTGATACCCACAATACGCCGGCAAAAGGATGGACCGATGGAACAGTGCGATGTCAATCAAAAGCTCCATACAACAAAGGAAAACGGATCACAATTATTCATGCTGGATCAGAAGATGGTTGGATTCCAAAAAGTTTGGGACTTTCGACGAAGAACATTCAAGATTCGTCGTTGGCTTACCACCAAGATACTACAGCCGAATTTTTCGAAGATTGGTTCGAAAACACTTTACTGCCAAATACTCCCCGCATAGTGTCATAGTTATGGACAATGCCAGTTACCATAGTCGCCAATTGAAGAAGGTTCCTCATCAAATACAAAAGCGGAAATCCAGGAATTTATGCTTTAACTTTAAAACAACATGTACTTTGAAGAAGTATATAAAAAATAAGAATATCTAAAAGAATAAGCACAAAAGCAAAATATTCAATGGAAAAACTTAAAGAAGAAGAGACACTCAATAACTTCCAAAAGCTAATTAACAAAGATGTCAAATTTGAAAATGAAAGAAATGTGAACGAAATATGGAAAGCTTTTGAAACAATAATGGAAGAGGCTGCAAAGTTATTAGACAAAGAAACAACAAAATTTAAAAAGGCTTGGTTTGATGAGGAGTGTAAAGAAATGATACTTAAAAGAGAAATACTGAGAATGAAAAAACTCCAAAATAACACGACTGAAAATAAAGAACTACATGAAAAATACAGGAGGGAGGTCAAGAAACTGTGTAGAAAGAAAAAAGAGAACATATCGAAAAACAAATGCAAGACTTAGAAAACTCATATGTAAAAAAACAAGCCAGAGAATTCTATCAGAATATAAAGAATGGACAGAGAAGGAACAGAAAACAGAACAACACAATATTTTGTAGAAACAAACAGGGGCAATTAGTAGGGGGAATACAGGAAAGCCTGCAAGTATGGACGGAGTATTTCAAAGAATTATATGGCATGCAAAACCCTGAAATAGACAATGTTGAGGAAGAAATAATCTTAGAACACAATGACTCACAAGAGCCGCCTACAAAAGAGGATATCACAAACATCATTAATATGTTCAAAAATAACAAAGCGCCAGGAGAAAATGGGATAACAGCGGAAATGTTAAAAGTAGGTGGAGAAAAACTAGAGAACAATGTTTTCAATATAATAAGATCAGTCTGGGTGAATGAAAAAATGCCGAATAGATGGAAAGAGGCTTTAATTTGCCCTATACATAAAAAAGGCGAAAAAACATTATGTGAAAATTACAGGGGAATTGCATTAATGGACATCGTATACAAGATATTGGCAATTGCAATAAAGAACAGAATTAATACAATAGTAGAAAATAAAATTGGCCAATATCAGTGTGGATTTCGAGAAAAAAGATCAGTCATGGACCAGATATTCACCTTAAAACAAGTAATAGATAATACAATAGATCAAAATTTGCCTCTTTATATGATATTTATAGATTTTAAACAAGCCTATGATACAATTAAAAGGGCAAGCATATTTTCGGCAATGAAAAAACTGGAAGTGAGTGAAAAAGTGATACGTCTAGTAAAAATGACCCTAACAGATACAGACTATAAAGTACAAATTCAATTATTAAAATAAACATTATTATTATTAAGGTCAAACATCAGACAGCTTTAAGGTCACAAGGGGACTAAGACAGGGAGATCCGCTTTCTACAATCTTATTTAATATAGTTCTGGACATCGCTGTAAGAGAAAGTGTCTTCCTCCTTACTACTACGTATTCAACCCGATTGAGCATATGTGGAGAAAACTAAAGAACAAAGTGCGGACCCAAAATACTATACCTACATTATGTCCTTTTGTAATTGCATTAATCCGGCAAAATATAAATGACCCAGACGCTGATTGTTGGAAAAGAACAATAAACCATGATATAAAAGTGGAGGATTCATACAGGGCATTTCATACTAACATAATAATAATTAATGTAGACGACATAGTGATAGTGCGAAACTGAATTGATATATTAACATATTTAAATTTTTATTAAACTTTATTGTGAATATCCTTTAATATGCGTTTCTATTAAAAAATTATTTTTGCAAATTTAATCCTGGCCTGCATTCTTTTAAGAAGTTTATTATCACCATTATTTATTGTTGGCACTATATTGTTGAATACACTTTATATACAGTTTCTAATTCGATAATAGTATACATTGTGTACCTAGGAGTAAAAGCGATAAATGGATGAGTTTTATTCAAGGAAAATGCTGCCAACAAAACGAACAAAAAAATACTGAAAAATGTTAGTCCCATAGGGAAGCGGTTTTTCTAATACATTTTTGGTTTTTCTTATATATTGTGGGCCCCTTTACCACCCATGTTGGATCCGAAAAGTATGGAAGTATTTTAAGATATTTTTAATTTTGAGTATATTACATCTTACAGTTGACGAAAAACTAAATGTCAGCTGTCAACACATAAACGTATCGTTAAGGTATTGAGGTGGTATTATTATTGTACAGCTTCGTCGCGAGTTATATTGTATAGTAGTTTTCACAATAAATGGTATTGACTGAAGAATTATAATAAAACCAATTAGTTGTAAAATTCGAGGTGCACATCATAAATGTAAAAGGACCTGATTCAGGTAATTTTGTTTCTCAGAGAGGGATTGTAGAGGATTACAGCTTACACTTCTTGTTCATTTTAGTCTTTGTATTTCATTGGAAGTGTTCACTTGTGTTACGGCGTGCAATAATTTTATAACATTTATTTGTTATTACAGGCATTAATAGCAAAGATTTTATACCCCAACGTACAGAATAGGCAGTATGTGGCGTCCGTGGATAAAAAGTAATAGTGCTTCTTCCAGTGGTTCGTTAAAGAAGAATCACTTATCTTGTGACGCGAAAATCATTATAAAAAATGTGTATAGTTCCTTACTTCAGCAAGGATATAACGCGGGTGTTGCAGCAAGAGTAACCAGTAATTTGACAAAGGTGCCTCTTACTTCAGTTAGACGAATTGTTCAAAATTCCATGGAATCAAGAAAAAAGCGCAAAGATTCCGGTGTCAAAAAGTCTAGACGACAGAAAAAACTTTGATAAGGCGAAAAATCTACACTATGTACGATGAGCAGCGTGTCTCTACAATCAAAAGTCTGAAATAGCGGCTCATCAATGACGAAACTCACATAAACTATGGTCTCACTACTCTTTGGCGAGCTCTGTCTGCAATGGACTTTAAATATCGCAAAAGAGACAAGTAATAATGGAATCCACACGTTTAATAAACTAGCGTTCTAAATATATAACGTCAATAAGAAAATACCGGTCTGAAAATCGGCCAATACTCTACCTCGACGAGACGTGGTTTGACACGCATGACACCCCTTCCAAAGGATGGTCTGATTCCTCTGATAAGTGTAAAACAAAAGCACCATCAAATAAAGGGAAGAGAATCACAATATTATACGCAAGATCAGAAAATGGTTGGATCCCAAACGCTATGAGGCTTTCTCTCAAAAATATTAACGACTCCAGTGTTGATTATCACGAAGATACGACAGCAGAGCTTTTTGAAGATTGGTTTAAAAATTGTCTGTTACCCAACATTCCGCCAAACAGCGTTATAGTAATGGACAACAGCAAGCTATCATAGTCGACAATTGCAAAAAATTCCTGGCTCAAAGAATATGAAATTGGACATTCAAAACTTCATGGCTACAAATGACTTATATTTTGAGGAAAATTATACAAAAAAGAACTTTTACAAGTGCTGCAGTCATTTTCTTAAAAAAAAAAGTTTGTTATACAATTGCAGAAGAATTGGGACATACAGTGTTACGACTACCTCCCTAGTACTGCGTGTTCAATCCCATAGAGCTTATGTGGCTCCAAATTAAATCGAGTGTGCGCGGAAAAAATACTTCTCTGACTTTAAGTGGTAGTGTGGTAAAATTAATTAGGAACTGTATGAATGACATTCCTATCGAGAGTTGGAAAAGTTCTGTTAGTCATGTTATAAATGTTGAAAACTCGTACCTTTCTGTAAAATCAATTGCGCCAATTATAATTAATTTAGATGAGGATAGCGATAGCGACACTGAACTAAATATAGATTACAATTTTAACATTTAAATAAATTACTTGTTCATCTCCTATATTATGCAAAATTCAAATTTCTTAAGTTCGACTCTGTAGCACATTTGCATCTTTTACCTGATGATTAAATCGGGTAGTTTACTGCCAATACCATTTACTGTGAAAAATACTATAACCTAACGCAGTTAATAATAATCTACAGAGACTATCTATTATAGATTTTTTTTATTAGGCTGGCAACTACTTCCACCCTTAATGTTTTCGTGGAAACGACTTGTAGTTTAGCAGTGGAAAAAAACACTTGCAGAGAGTTCGTCAGTTTCTTGATTACTTGGACGAGAATTATAAAAAAACGCGTACGAGGGGAGGTAGACTTTTATTTGGCACATACTGGCGTCATTAGAAGCTACATTAAGAGACTTCCTAGTATGTCTAAGGAAAAAGTGAGTTTTTTACAATTAAAACTGGTTTATTTTCTTACATTTTTTCGCTTTTAGATCAACTACTTGCAAAGCAATCTCGAAGCAATGGATGCTTTAAAGCGTATTTCTACAAATTGCTTCTTAATGATCAATAATGAAGAAAAGTAATTAATTACGTCATAGTATTTAGGAATAATTTAAACAGTTTTTTTATTGTGTTGATTTGTTATCGTTGGTTCAAACTGTATTGTTGATTGTGTTAAAAGTTTAATAAAATGTGTTCAATGTAAAATTGTTTTTTTTTTTATTTTTACGCTTTTGCCTCTCAAGCAATATAAAGTTATATCCCTAGAAAATAATAAAAATATTTTTTCCTTGGATCGTCCAGACTGAAGCCATTATCTTACTGCGTCCATTACTCCAAATTTTATTCAACCGTTTTTAGTATTTTGTTTACTTCCACAAGCTTATATACATTTTTTACAGGACGGGTTGCACAGTTCGTTCATTGAACATTGAAATTAGGAGGCCTAGTACCATCCTTAGTCGGGTCCTGTTAATTACGAGCATTTCCTTAATCCTTACACTGTATGGGACTAACAGGCCTATTCTGTATCTGCAAAGTTGCTACTGAGCAAGTGGTTTAGAACAAGGTCAGTGGTTAGGTTGCCGCTTGTCTTCAAATAGTATTCTGTAGAAGCAGCCAGTGTGGTTACGAAAGTTACTTTATATTTGTTTCTGAGCAACCACAACATTTGTGGTTGTTAAAGTTAGCAACTATCAGAAAAGGTAGAAGGAATATGGATCCGTGGATTATGAATATTTTGTTAGATCATGTGAAACACAATTTAAAAAATGTTCAGATTTGGTCAAAGTGGGGGATGCCGCCCCCCTAAGCCATTCTGTGAATAGTAGCTTTATTTGTTACAAAAGACAGCTGAAAATTGGACAAATCAAAGCTTGTAGTCTGCAGAAATAAATGTGTATTACAAAAATACAAAAACTTCAAAAACAAAAAAGAAAATAAATGTTTTCCTTACTCGTCCAGTGGCCGTCATTACCTGCCACGATCCGATAATGGAGGCCTAGGTCGCCATTACCCGCCACATATGCTTTAAATACAGAAATCACACACAAAGTATCCCCGTTCATTGTCCGCACATGCCTCATGGGCCCACTCAACACACACAGCGCATTGCAGCCATATCACCCTATGCTTTCCTTTATCACCACAGATTATACATATGTCATCTTTCACTTCCTTCTCACTTGGATCCCCATCATATCATCTTCTAAAGTGCTCTCTTCTGTGACCACCTTTACTTTGTTACTACTTCTTTCAACATTTCTTTTGAGCTCATGATTTTGTGTTTCTATTTGTTCTTGTGCATAATCGTCTTTTGCAATTTTTCGTTTTGTACCTCAGCTCAATTTGTGTTTTTTTTTTCATCTAACACTTCTTTCATGGGCGTTGAAGCAAATATCTCTGAATGTTGTTTTCTATTAAATTTTTTTCTGTGCTGTCTTCAATCCTGATGGTCTAGGTAATGGGATCAAATCAGAAAACGAAGGTCCTGATTGTTATTTCTTCTCTAGTGTTCAAAATAGGCGGTAGATTGCCAAAATAACTAAAACAATATGCAGGCGGGTAATGACGGCCGGCCGCCATTCCCTGCATAGCGCCGGCCGTCGTTACCGGAATCTAACCTACAACAGGTTTTTTGTCGGTATGCATTATCGTTTGCAATTATGGCTGCAATCTCTTATTCTACGTAAAGTGTATGAAATGTACAACACGTAAACCTACTTACCGTGCTTATATTATTGAAAGCAGTTATTATTATACAACTTTGAAAATTGCTTCACCTTACATCAACTAACCTCAGATACTGTTTACCCATGTGACACACCACTTGTGCAGTGTATAGGTATAATACTTTGGGCGCGAGTTCTAAAATGCTATTACAGATGGCGCATTACCTTCCTGGCCGGCATTCGCCATATTTCCTTTCTTTTTTACCACTTCTTTTGTTTTTTGCCCCTACAGTCTCCAGGGTCTCCATGTTTTATAAAACAGGGCACACCCCTACGAATATCAAAATAATCTCCTAACCTAAATTTTCTCAGTTGTCAGACGGGTGGAAAAGTAAGGTTGATTTACACTATAAAAGTGGCTAATCATTCTTCTTAACCACTAGTAGTCATCGGAATAGCAATTTTATTGAAAGTGGTTAAAAAGTTACTATCTACAGTTGCTATAAAGTTGCTTCACTTCCACTTAGATACAGAATAGGCCTGTAAAATTTGCTTCTTACCATGTTGCATCGGCGATCCCCAATCATTGGCGTGTCTTTTGTTGATCCACTTTTTCGTCAGACTGATTGCTGGAGCCATTGTATCCATTGCTCCAATTTTTATTCCACTCATTTCCACATTTTGCTTTCCTCTACAAGCTTGCTGGTTCTGAATTAACAAAAGAACCTCTTGATAATACACGAGCCAACTTATTAACCCTCTCATTTCCGTCTACCTCATAGTATCCTGGCATTCCAATACCAACCATAAGGTTACCTTCGAGCCTGCTAATACTAGAAGGGTAGAGTGAATTTCTGTTAATTTGTTGATATGTCTAATTCTAATTCTTTCAATCATAAACTACAGCACCCGTTCGTCATTAAATCAAATCAAATTCTTGGGTTCTTGCCGTCTTCAAGCTATTCGGTCAGTATTTGCTTCAGTATTCGTTACATAAATATTTAGAAATCATCTACTCTATGTGCATGTTCAATGCTCTACTGTCTACAAGACTGCCCAAGCTATGGTGGTTCATAAAAAATAACTAAAAGTAGTATACATTTCTATTCAAACATAGTCATAGTTGGTATTTTTCAAAGAATCCACTCTGTAATTAGGGATTAACTGACCCAAACACAATAGAAACCCTGGATAATATTGTCACAACAGGTAGCTGAATAGATCCCATGACCGTAGAACCGAAGTTTTTTTAAAGCATAATTCGAATTAAAATGAAAATTAAAAGTAAAATAAAAATATGCTACATATTAAAAAGTAAGAATTAAATATAAATTAATGCAAAAAGCACTTACTCCTTTAATTGTCGGCTTCTATTTCCACTGGAGCCACTCTTTAATATCTCCTTTTTTCCATGACGTCGTTGGTAACTTTTCTACCAGTTTTGAATGATAACTGGCGTTATCTAAGACAACCACTGCAGCACTTGGCAAAGAGTCCAATAGCTGGGAAAAATAATGTTCAAAAGCGTCAGAGGTCATTTACTCGTGGTAATCTTTGGTTGACTTTGGTACAAAATCTAATAACCCATTTTCTACAAAACCATGTTCACTGCCAATGTGTGCGATTATTAGTCTGCAACCTTTTCCTCGAGGAGCATTTAATTCTGTTGAATATCCCTCCAAAAATGCCTGACGGGAATTTGAAATATTGGTGTCCATCCATGCTTTAGAAACAGTGTGTCCTTCATTCAACCATGTTTCATCTAAATAAAAGATAGTTCTTCCCTCGCTCCGAAACTTTTTAATACTTCTTAAGTATTGTGTTCTCCAGCACATAATTTCTTCTGTTTCATTCAAAAATTTTTTATGCGACTCATACTTAAAACCAATTTCTTTTAGGAGTTTCCATAACGTATTTCGTCCAAATTTGGGAATCTTATCTACTTCTGCTATAACAGTCATTACTTTGTCCAAAATCGGAATCTCTTTATTCAAGTACAAAGAATGGACTTGTCTTCTAATGATATCTCTATTAAAGTTATCGACCATAACGGACTTTTTCTTACTGTTTTTTTGTTTCACTAACATTTCCCGGTTTTCTATCACTTAAAAATCGTTAGATATTTCGTTCACTAATACCGGTCATATTGGAGCACCTAGTCACCACATCACGAACAGTTGCTGATGCCTCTTGATATATTAGTACATCATGAACATTTAAAACAATAGTTTTTTCATCTTTGAGAAAACGCACTTTGTTTTTAATGAGTCACTTGTACTGGAACAAAACTCGAACTAGACGCCATTTTCACTACCGAAAATGTTCTTGGAGTAAAATAATAAAAATATAGATAATATTGATTTTATTGACGATAATTTGGTTAACAATAGAGTACATAAGGGACATTTGGGTCAAAAGGCAGAGTTCAGAATCCACTCTATTTCTAGAGAGGATACTGCTCTTCCACTCAACCTATTACATACATTATAAACAGTAACAATACATATAAATAATATCAATAAAAATATAAATATAAATATGAATAAAAATAGTAGAATTAGAATAATATAATAACAATATCGACAATTATAAATAATAAAATAAAATAAAATACATCAATCTAGTAGTTAATCTCAAGAACATACGACAAAACTGAATTAAAATTATACTATTTTCTGAGAATAACAGAACCATCAAGCAGTTGATCTCGTAATTTTATTTTTATTTCTTCAAGAGTAAATGAAAAATATAAAGCCGGTAACCTATTTAAGAGCCATGTTATGTTGTAAGAAAAGGATCCCTGAAATAAAGTAGTTTTGTGAGATGGTGGGGTAAGTTTGTATTTGAAACGAATGTTTAAATTGTGAACATCAGTGCGAAAAGTAATCTTATTGTACAGATAGGGTGGGCATTTATCAACAATAATCTTAAAATATAGATAGCAAGCATGCAAGGCCCTACGATCTTCCATGCTAAGCCAACCTAAGCTCTTAAGGTGGGCACTAACACGATTTCTTCTCTTCAAACCGCATATAAATCTAATACAGCTATTTTGGACACGCTGGATTCTAGCTTTATCAGTATGTGATAAACAAGGACCATATACTACATCTGCATGGTTAAAATGCGACAAAACTAGAGAATCACAAAGAGTAAGTCTCGTTTTACGATTAAACAATTTTCTGTTAGAGTAAAGAAATTTAAGACTACAATAAGCTTTTTGAAGAATTAAAGTAATATGTGGTGTATATCTCATGGCACTGTCAATGATCAATCCAAGGTTCTTTACTTTCTCGTCCATAGGTAATGGAGAATTATTTAATTTTATATTAATTTGACTTTCAATCCTTTTTTTGGTAACTGATCTTCCAAATAATTGAAATTTAGATTTTTTGGGATTAATATTTAAACAGTATTTATTAGATACTGAGATAATTGTAGCTAAGTCACTATTTATCTGATCGCAAGATGTTTTAACCTGCTTCTCAGAGAAAGAAAAATATAGTTGAGTATCATCGGCATATGTGTGCATAGTACAATATTGAGTTGAAAGGTGAAATTGTGATGTGTAAATAATAAACAGTAATGGGCCAACAATAGATCCTTGAGGAACACCCGTGTAAGTATTTGCAAATGTAGAGAGATTGCTGTTTAAAATTACGGCTTGTGACCTATCAGACAGGTAGCAATTAAGAAGTGCGACTGAGTTATTAGAGAATCCCAAATAATGCATTAATGCCAGTAACAGTTCATGATTAATTAGATCAAAAGCCTTGGAATAGTCAAGCAATATTAAAACGGTGAGAAGATTTTGGTCGGTAGCTCTGAGAATATCATCAGTCACCTTTATAAGGCAGTAGAACAACTAAATCCCGATCTAAATCCAGACTGAACAGGAGAGAGGAGGGCAAAGCTGTTTAGATATTGACGAATTTGAGAGTTGGCCAGTTTTTCGAAAACTTTAGATAAACAACATAAGATGCTTATGGGACGTAAATCGGAATAACTTTCAGGTGATTGAGCTTTAGGGAAGGGAATCACTATTGATTTTTTCCATGAAGATGGATATGTGTTATTGTCAATTATAAAATTGAAAAGGTGAGTTAAATATTTCACAATTAATGGACAGCAGTATAAAAGCATAGTTCCACTTATATTGTCCACTCCTACAGCCTGAGATTTTATATGTAAAAGATTTGAGTAGATGTCATCATCAGTTACTCTCAAGAACGAGAAACTTCCAGTACCTTCCTTAACGGTGTTGCGAAAATAATTCAATAAGTCATCGTCCGGATCTTTGTTGGCAGTAGTGATTTGAGTAAAAAATGCATTTATTTCATTCACATTAGATAAATGATCTGGAATATTCGTAGATTTCTTATTATGAATATCTAGTTTGTTTAATTCCTTCCAAATACTGGTATGTTGTTTTTTTACCTGAAATTCCAAATGGGCTTTTTTTCCAAGTTAATAGTTTTATTCGTTAAATTTCTCAATTCTTTGTAATAATTCCAATGATGACCCAATTTTGACCTTTTAAACCTAGCAAGAGCTTTATTACGTAGACTTATCATCAACCGTAGATTTGGAGTTAACCAAGGTGCTAATCTTTTTGAAATTTTTATTGTTTTGATGGGAGCATGTAAATCAAATATGTTGATGAGTGTTTTACTAAGGTATTCGACTTTAAGGTTAATATCATCTAACAGAAAGATGTTATCGAGATTAGCATTAATAAGATCCGAGTAAAAATTGGTATAGACGAAGTGTGAGTAGTCTCGGTAGCTGTAAGTTTTGGGGCTCTGTACGCACTTAAGAGGACCAAAAGCGCAGCTTACAAGATGATGATCAGTAAAGGAAGGACAGTCTATTACGGAGATATTACAGCATTTCATATCGAAAGAGCAAACAATCAAATCGATCAATGTACCAGACGAGCGAGTAATGTGGGTGGGTTGATCTACAATTTGCTCACAATATAAACCACCAACACTAACGAGTACCTATATATTCTTATGTATTAGGATAAAAACATAAACAAATCCTCAATTTATAGACTAATAACGTACCTATTTTTGCAATTATACACAATGATACCTTAATCCCTTAACACCTCTAACGACCACAATTATTCTTGTTAAAATCGAAAAACAAAAGATTCCAAATATCGTATTATGACTAATTTACCCATACCTAAGCTGCCAACTCCAAAAAAATAATCTATAGTATTTTCTTGTTTTCCACATTATCAACAAAATTTAATGTATTCAAAGGGTTATCTTGTGTAGTTCCCTCAATAATACAGTGTCCATTTCCAACAGAAAAGCAGAACCATTTACTCAAGAAATTTGAACAAATTAATTCCCAAATATGATAAAAAATTTCTCCTCCATCTATGGTTCTATCCGAGGTCCTATCTTTCCCTGTATTATTAACACTTTTTCATTTTCAATACTTTTCACCAGATCACTGATTATCTCATTCACTAATAAGTCCAAATTGTCAATTTACGTAAAAAGATACCATAATTTACACTACCACTAGATAAGATTAGAAAAAGTTGAAAAAGCACTGAGATCTGATAGATCCAATAAGCTGCCCCCTGCTGCTATCAAAATTATAGATGTGTAATAGATGATAGATCATCTTCTGCAACTAGGTGTTCTGGAGTTTTTTCCCTATTTCCCCAGAATTCGCAATCTCTTGATTATTCTAGTCTCAATTTCCGACGGTGTTCTCAGAAGCAATAGTGTCCTGTAAGTTAGGAACCCTTTAAGGATTCTTAAATTTGTTTTAGGTACCTACTTATACTTATTAAATTGGTGGTTCCAATTTCTTGGATAGTCTGATCTTCCAGAGGCAGGTATTCTCCGAGTTTCTCCTCCTAGATATGTAGATATTCTTGCATTACTCTTTCTTGGAAAACATACAAAAGCTACATTTTAATCTTCTCAACCCTTAATTCTTTAAATCCCGAATCAAACTTTCCTTCTAAGAAACTTCTATCCACCACATACTTCTACATTTCACTTTTTACAGTTTTATGCAAAAAAAACAAGTATTTAATACTGAATATATTTCTGTTGACGTTTATTATAATTTGCTCGAATGTTAAAAGCGTAGTTTCTATAATTAAAGTCTTTATAAGACAAAAAACCCCTAAGTCAACGGAGAGAAACTTAAACTGTAACACTTTTCTAAAAATAATTGAGTACTTTCTCGTGAATAGCACTGTTAAAAATAGAAAATCTATTGTCGGCTCCTACGAAAATACTACCATTATTCTTAAAAATAGGGCTGGTGGATCTTTAAAGCCACTGTGACGTTGCCACTACACCTTTCTTGTCTATAACAATATTATTTAAAATTAAATAATTAAATGTAGTTTACACACCTGTCAAAAGTAGAAATAGTTTAATATTTTGTTATTGTAAAGAATCCATTTACTGTTCATATTAATTATAATAGTAGATCTGAACCAAAATTACTAAATAAACAAAATTGTAGCAAGTGTTAGTTTTCAGATAAAAATATAGGTTCCCGATACTCAAGAACCACCACAAATAATTTAGATTTAGATAAAAATGATACATCTATGCAAAAATAAACTTTAAGTTGGAGGTTAATAACCTCTGTAAATGCCAAAATCAAAAAATAGTGAAAATTCTTTTTGGCGCATCTCTCGGGAAATAAATCTCACCGTGGCAACACCGATTGACGATGTGCTAGGAAAAGCTTATGAGAGAACAATAATGCCAACATACGTGACCGTAATAGAACCAACTGCTTGTTCGAGTACAAGTCCTCTTTTTTTATATAGAATGTTGCGTAAATGGAAAAACTCGGATGATTACGTCAAATTTTGATTATTAATTGCTTCTATTTTGTTTGTTTTATTTAGTTTATTTTGTATTCTTTTTATTTTGATTGGTGTTATAAGGAAGTTTGTCAAGTAGGCAACATTGCAAAAGTCATTTCTGTTATTCAGTTCCTAGTTTTATTTGAGCAAATAAGATTAGTTTAGGAAGTATATTGGGTTAGTTTAAGTTTGGTCGCGATCGGTATGACCTCGTAAAACTTTATTTTTGTTTTCTAGTGTTTTCTTTTATAGTGTGTGATTTGTGTAAAGTGCAATGTACTTGAAAATAAAGTAGGATATGGCTGAACAGCATCGTGACCCACCTGAAATTGAGTTGGAACAGCAAATTCAGCTGATAAAAAAGCAACAACAACTCCAACATCAGATCTTACTGCAACAGTTTCAGAGGGAACAGCAACATTTAGCAGAGCAACATGAGCAACAATTACGTCAGCATTTAGAGCAATTTTGGGAAAGACAAAAGTTAAAGGAGCTTAGGCAAAGAGAGCAGCTGGAAGTGCTGCGAAAAAAAGAAAAACATGAGGAAAGTGCGGTGGCGAGTACGGAAGTTAAACAAAAACTGCAATCATTTTTGCGACAAAGAGCTTCGGGGATTAAGGGTTCCAGACCTGAAAACTCTTGTTGGTAAGTTCAATTTATTTCGAGTTCGAAGTATAACAGATAACAGGTGATTTAGCGGATTCTCATTCTTGCCAACCTTTAAAATTAATTACAATTTTTGTTTGTAAACACAAAATATATTTACATAAATGTAATTTATTTTTTAAAGTTTATATACTTATTTCTTACCTTAACGTAACTAATAAAACAAATTTATTGCATTTTACATGTGATTAATAAAACACGTGTTTTTAATAGTAAGAAAATTCTGAACAATATTATAAAATCAACATAACTAACTTGTTGGATATTTCAGTTAACTGTTTAAGAAGGTTTTAATATTTAAATTGCTCTACATTTTTTATTATACTTACACAGTTGTTATGAAATTTAATAATTATATTCAATTTACTTTTGTTATCTTTTTGAATCACATTAAAACATGACAAACAACATGAGCATTGATTAAAATTTCTATTAAAAAACACTTTTATGTTAATATCATTTTTTAAATTTAATATTTACTTTTAAGATACAACAGTTTGTAGAATGTTCTTTGGAATGTTGTTCTTGTGATACTAAGTTTATATCTAGGTTTATTGGGAGGTTTATATTCTTCATATTACATAATTTTTTAAGATATTAAAAAAAAATTATTTTTCCATTTTATTATCCTACCAATTACACTTAATAAATATGGAAATTTCCATATAACTCATAATTACTCTTAAACTAGTATATTAATTTAATATATATTCTTGTTCTATACAATTAACCACTTTTAATACTTTAAAATGTTATCAATATCATCATCTAATGATGCGAGTAACAAAAAAATGGCAAACATTCTCATCAATTCTCAGGTTATGTCCAATTTTATTTTGTTTATAATATTTTATTTGATTTTTTTATGCTTTTTTTATTTATAATCAAGCCAGCTTAAAGCACATTATTGTTGGATGTGGAAAGTGTTTTAACAGATAAAGTGGGATTTTATGAACTGAAAATTGTACAAATATATGGTTTGCGCTGGGATTAAAAATCAAAAGAGATAATCTGATTGAATTAAAGTTTAATTAAATTTTTTGTACTAACCCTTACTCTATGGAAGTCACCCTTTAATTAGTTAACATTTTATGACTAATGAGTAAAATTTTAATAGTATTAACTTTTGAGTTTATTAACTCTATGTAATTGTTTTTTGAAAACATGTTCTTATTTAAATAAACCTGCTGGTCTAGGGGATAAAATCACCCTTGGGTACCTTCCCAAAGCATGGGTCATGTTTATACATAATGAAATGCTCTAGCTAAAGTTAAGTGGTCAAAAAGGATTATTATTATTAAAAGGAAAAACTTACATATAAGTAAATACAAATACAAAATATTTTAAAATTGTAAAAATTAACCCATGAGAACATCAGTCTAAAACACTTCAAATTTAAATAACTTGTTAATGTATAACAAGTGTTAAGTTGTTTGCCCTATACCACCATTTTGGTTTGTCATCACCTGAGTTAGAATGACATTTAGTTGAATTATAGCGTTTTCTATTGAGATTAGTAGAAAGCGATCTGAGTGCGCCCTAGGTGCGCACTGAAATTGCTTTTGCACTGCCCCAGTTTTTACTGTGCAGGGCGAACTGTGTGTTTTTGACATTTCAAAAGAATGCATTTGATATAGTGCACTTTTTTGGTTATTATTAGTACTAGAAAATTTTTTCTGAAATTACCGAAGGCGATTATACGTTGAAGGAGAACTTAAAGTATAAAGCTGTTTTGATGAATATGAGATTACAAGCGTGCTAAAATAAAATAAAATAAAGAAACGTTTTATATATTCTGCACCTATTTACCTCCTCCATAGTTATGTTACTAATTTCAACTTGAACTTGACCGTTAAATGCTTGAACCTAACCTATTTGTATTGTCCTGTCTTGTAAATTTGTTGTACCATGGTATTGCCCTGAGTCGAATAGTCAGAGCATTTTTTCGTGCCCTCAGGTCACATCAAGAGTGAGCAGTCTATTCAAAAGAACATGTGTGACAGATTGCTCTCCCTAATGACATTTCAATAGAACACACAACTCGCTCTCAGTGTGTTGCTCTAATCTCAAAAGAAAACACTATTAGTTAATTTTATTTCATTTATAATTGAATTTTATTTAATTCAGGTTTTTTTAGAACTTTGAAATAACCAAATCCTCAAGATAATTTTTTTATGATACAGTTGATTTTTGGAATGTAAATGTGGAAGGTCAAAGATTTTTTTGCTTTATTTTGAGGCATTTAAAGTGGTTACAGATAATAGTTTAATCAAGAGTTTAATATTTAAAAAAGAAGTTATCAAAGAACATCAAAATCTGGGTTATCCACTGCTGAATTGTTTATATTTATCAATGCTTCATTTTATGTTTGTATAGGTAGATAAGATATTGATTTAACATAAAACCGAGAAAACATACCTATTAAAATATTTTAAATGTCAGCAAAATAGGTATACCTACCTTTTTTCTATACAATTTTTAAACATGACTTCCAAAAAGTAAGGATTATTATAATAAGTGAATATAATTATTTTTTGCATACTAAAATATCAAAACAAATTCAACTGTTATTTAATACTTGATCCTTGAAGTATTTTTAAATGGCCATGATTTTACAACTTCTAGTCTCGTTATTTTATGTAAATGATTAGATAATCTTTTTTTGATGTAACAAATATAAGTACTTTATAAGTAAGAGAAGAAATTAAGATAAACAGGTATTTAAAAATGTTATACATATCTTACTTATTATATATGTTTAATGTTCATACCCTCATACAAACTTAAATCACTTGATTTTGTCTTCCAACCTTGTCTTGTATCTAATTTAAATGGTGCTTACTTTGTTTGCTCTATGATTCAACAGATAGTTTCTTTTTTACATTGTGTATGTACTAATTTTACTAAATTGTATAGTAGATACTTATCTCATTTGATATGATTCAGCAGATAATTTCTCTTTTGTGTAGATACCTTTGCTCAAGTATAATGTCCAGTAATAGAAGCTGTTGAATTTTAAACTTGGTTATTGTTTTAAACATTTAATTGTATGGATTTTCATTTTTATTGTTATACTTTTTAGTTCTAAAATCTCGACCGAAATATTTGATTACCATCATTTTCTTTTTGTCAAGTTAAAAGATGAACATGATAAATGATTTTATTTATTAAATACATTTTATATTATGTATTATTGGTATTTTAGTGGGTCTATAGTACAAATTCTGATTAATAAATAATTTAAATAATATATATTGTAAGGAAATTCTATTTACGTCGATCATTTATACACAAACAACTTAATTATTAATTATTGTTGGGACTAGTAATTATCGAGAGTTTAACAAAAAATCAAATAATTATTGTGGCATTGACAACGATACAACCTACCTACCTACCTTATATACATTTCAAAACAATTGCTATTCAAATAATGTTTTAAATGTTATTCAGTCGTTATTTTTAGTCGACCATATAACGCTTACCTTGTGTCGAAACCATGTAGATTTTGTTTTTATGAAAGTCAATCGAACGTGGCTAAAAATAGCTGCGAATGTCATGATCACTATTAGGAGAATGATTATATATTTTTAACGGCATTTTTTCTGTAATTTCATTAATCCAACTGATTTAGTTTACGATCTGCCTCTACCTGTAGGTACTATTTAAATTGAAAATTTGACACTTATACGTTATGTGATTGACGCCCAAGTTGACGCCCTTTTAGTAAATTGTGAAATTATGATTTTTTTTTGGTTTTTTACATACTTACATCAACTGGGTGTTTTGACAAATAAGTTTTTAGATTCTAACAAAAAAATAGATATAAGTATTTATTTAGAAAATAAATAGGTAAGTAACAATCGAGGTAACAATTTATTTACTACTTACAAAACAAAGGAACTAGAAATTGGAATACTACCAAATCAATGATGGGAAATAGTCAATGTGCAGATGAAAATGAAAAGTTGTCCATTGTTAAACTGTTTATTTTAATTGAGACTTCATTATATGTTTGCATAGATAAAACTTGAATTTACCAATAATACATTAAGTAAAGATAAAATAATTAAGGCTTCATTTTGTATTTGCATTGATAAGACATTGATTTATCAGGAATATTGTCAAAGTACTAATTTTAGAGGGAAATATATACAGGATAATCCCTTAGAGCTAATTGGGAACTTGCAAGACAAGTTTTGGCTCCTAGCAGAGAAATTAGCAACTGGAGAAGACATGAACAACATAAATCATCTGTTAATAATCTGTTTAAAATGTGTGAAAATAAAGTGAATATAAAGCTGTAGGTACATCATAATTATCTCATAATTATGTAACTCGTTATGTAATGTATATTGAGGTGTATTTGTTCAGTGCCAAAGTTAAGCCAGAAAAGCTCGAGGAAAAGCTATTTAGAGCTTGTAGGTATATTAGAAGTTGGTAAACCAATAATAGTATTGTATTTATGCAAAACTATTGGCTTAAAAGTTAATTTGTCAGTCAAATATTGGAAGAGTTTGTTAAAGTTAAAATTACAAAAGTCATTTTAACATTTCAATACAAACAGCTGTAAAACAACTAGAAATGTTATGGATGCCACGTTTTTCATTTTACAAACAATCCTAGTGGTAATATTTTATGTAAAGCAAACCAAATTGAAAATTAGAAAAGCCTCATTTATGATTTGTAAACCAAGAATAAAAATTTAACAATGAAACCTTAGTTTATGAAAATAAGCTCTGAAGCATCTGGTTTGTAAGATATACATCTCTAGTAACTATTTGTACGAGTCGCATTAATGAAAATATTTTTTGAATTTGGGCCAAAAGTAGGTGGTTTTTCCAAAGAAGGCCCAGTGCCGTCCAATACATTTTTTTCCAAGAATTAGGAATATTTAATGTAAAAAGATTAACCGAATAACTGACTATTTTTTTTTACAAAATATTAAAATTTTTTGTGATCATTAACATTGTAAATTTCTATCTCACCCATATTGTTTGGCTAAAGTGATCACTAGGCCCATTTTATCGTTGTAAATACAGTCTCGGAAAACCGTAGAACGGGAAAAATCGAGGAAAAATGATTATGTGATTTAAACATAAATAGATATCTAGACATTCGTATGTTCCGGTCGTCCTTCAAAATTCCTGGATACGTCACTGTTCGGGAATAGATGACTGCTCGATAATAACACATGTGTAATTTCGTATGGTGAAGTTTGTTTGCAAACGCAATCGGTAAAAATAAAATGCTTTGAAAATACGTTTTTACAAACTGTGAATAGAACACGAAATGTGTAATTGGAATTCTGACGATCTATATTTAAAAATAATATAATCATATTTTAAATTTATTTCTACCAACATTTTGTTGAAATTGCCGAACATATTGAGATGGATTTGCTCAATTTCAATATTCATTTTAATTTCTAAATTTGCTTAATTCTTTAGAGTAGGATTCAGAAACAAAATTTACCTTAATTTTTATTATTGAATTTTGAATAAATATCAGAGTAAATGTCTACCTTATCTATCACATATTGTTATTTTACTACCTTTTCTCTTTTATAATGCTCTTCCTTCACTCCAATCATTTAACTTCCTTGTCTTCCAGTTGTTTTCTTTGTATAAAATATTAGCTACTTTCTCTGTACACCACTAACAGTTATTAATGCTATTCTTTAGTTATTCTTTTTTGTTTCTTTTATTTTATTTATTTTTAATCCCTTCTTTAAAATGATCTTTTTGAACTCTCTGACTATTTTAAAAATATTTCCCAATTTTTCTCAAAAGTCCAGCTTTTTATCATTTCCAGTAGAAAACCATCAAACTGATATAGCTTTTATATTCTTGTAATTTTATAACTGCCTCCATTTTATTTACCTTTAATACAACTTTTTCTGTTCAACTCTTAATTATATTTTTCCAAACTTTTGGACTTCTTTTTAAAATTAACCAACTGTCAAACTTTTCATCACCTGGTTGTAATCACTAACATCTACATTTTTTTCACTACTAGCCTCTGAACGTAACTTTATTGACTTTTGTTGAGGTAGTAAAGTCGTTCATTTTTAACCAAGGTAGAAAAATACAGGGACTACTTGATTAGAACTGTGAGGTTAACTGATGCAAGGACAGAATTAATAGTAATTAAGCGGTAAGATAGAAAATTGAGTTATTATTATTGTTGAGGTCTTTGATGGATCCAAGACAATAATAGACTTTTCTACCATGGCTTATATAGCATTTTTTTCACTACTGAATGGTATTGTACTATTTTAAATATTAGTTTTAAAAAATTTTTGATGGGTCACCAGTTACTCCAGTTTCACATGACATGACAAGAACAAGTGACAAAAATATTTTTAATTATTATGAGATAATTCGTTTTTATGAAAGTTTATAATTACAGATTGCTCATGTAAAGCATTCTTTTTCAAAATGTTTGTTGTAAAAAAGTGGTTCTGTTAGTTTTAATGTTTATTTTTTTAAAAATTAGCCGAGTTGAAAATTTATTTTTATACCTAATCACAGAGTGATTGTTTAGGAAAATTAGGGACTGAAATTTTCACAATTTATTTTTGTTTCAAGAATGTGTGTGTTTTATTGAATTGCTGTAAATACATATAAATAAATTGTAGACAGTAAATTTAATTAATAATTCACCATTAAAATATCAACTATATTAGTAATTGTAGAAAAAAACCTCGAAAAAAACCAATAAAATATGAATTTTGACATTTTTTAAGGGGATTTACCCTAGATTAAAAAAATGAAGGTCCACATCATTTTAAAGATCATTTTTCACATTTTGATGAAAACAGTATTCCCATCATAATTCCCAAGAAAAAGTATACCTATTAGTAAAGAGTATAGAGTAAAATAGAGCGGAGTTATTCTAAATGTGTACCTTTAATTAACAATTAAAAAAAACTAAAAATTTTTTTATTAAATGAAGTAAACCATCCATATCTCAAATGTGACAAATGGGAAACCAAATGAAAAACCCAAAGTCTATGTCACAGAATTTAATTCTTTATGTTGATGAAAAACAATAAGAAATGTTGATATTGAATTTGATTTTAAAACCAACAATAACTTGCGATCCTTCCTGGTCAACACTAAAGACCCTGTTTCTTTTTTAAATTCTCCTGGAAGTTACACTGTGATGACTGCAATGCTGTGTATTAGGGATGCACCGGATCGGATATTTTGCCGATCCGGCCGGAACCGGCATTCCGGCTGCTGGCCGGACCGGATCGCCGGAATTCCGGCCGGATCGAAACCTAAATTTAACATGTATGTGCATGCCTACTTTTATATTTAAATCATTAAAAATATTGAAGCTGATTTATCTATTTTTTAAATTTGCTACAGTATTTTGTTTATTCACCATAATCTCAAAAAAATAAATTATGAATACTAAGTTTCTCACTGTAATTTTTCATGTATACCCAATTAGTCTATACCTACTTATAAGACTTATCCGCGACAGGGAATTTAGCTGTTAGAATTTGGCTGTTAATAATGTTTTTAGTTCCTATATTTGTTTTTTAATTATTGGAAATAAAATATTTTGTCCAAAAAAAAATTATTTGTGATTAATTAACTACTTAAACAATAAGCTCGACAAAAGGTACCGATTAAAAAACTTAAAATATTTTTAAACGAAGAAAAATATCAAAATAAATGTCACAAAATTTTATTTTTATTAAAAAACAGCAACTAGTTTCGGCCTATCTATTTTTTCTATTTTCTTTATTTTTGCATATATTTGAATTTAAATTATATGAAAAATTTAAAACTTAGAACATTTTCAAAAAGTTCCGAAAATTCCGGCCGGATCACGTAAGCGATCCGGCCGGAACGGTAGTTCCGGCCGACCGGCCGGATCGGCCGGATTTAGTGGTACCGCCGGAATTCCGGTGCATCCCTACTGTGTATATTGGTCAGTCAGGACGCCTTTTAGATACTAGAATAAAAGAACATCTCAATTATGTTAAAAATTACAAAGACTTTGACCCACCTAATTCACCATCAGCCTTTGCCAACCATATCATTGCTGAAAATCACACTTTTTCTAATTCCAATGTTTCGAGGTTACATAAATGTTTTAAAGGTCCCAGGATGAATTTACTTGAAATGTTAGAGATCAATGAAGCATCAAGAGACAGTGCCGAGGGGCAGGTCACTCATTGAAATTTGTACACCTAATTATAATTACAAATAAGTACCTCTTAATTTTAGGTACTTAAATCTATTTAAAAAAATATTTCCTACTTATTTCTAATTCTTTGCATTTATTTTGATTTTCATGGAATTAAGGGGAATTATTACGAACTTTTGTAATTAAATGTATTTACTCGTAACTGAAATGTAATAAAATCTACTTAAATGTAATTACATCTGTTCAAATGTAATTAAATGTATTGAAATATAATTAAATGTATTGAAATATAATTAAATGTATTTAAAAATAATTAGTTACTCTCAAAAATATTTATTACGTGCACAAGTTCCGCAATATTTTTGGCTATTTTAATGGATAATACAAGGAAACTTGTTAAAAAATGAGTCTTTTGAGATTTTTTAAGGTCTGTAGCATAAGGAAAATTAGTCAGTTGGTCAGTGGTGTACATTTCATTACTCTTAGAGGAAAAAATAATATAAAAAAGTTTTTTAAATCACAACAACTTATTGACAAAAAGTATAAACTGATATATTGGAAGGCTATTTAAATAATGACCTGTAGCTTTTCTCAGAAACTGGTTTAAAAATTTAACAAATTTCACATATAAAGATCCCCTTTTTATCGCTTATGGGTGCTAAGTTAGTTTGA
Organism: Ophraella communa; assembly: GCA_035357415.1. Lineage (NCBI taxonomy): Eukaryota > Metazoa > Arthropoda > Insecta > Coleoptera > Chrysomelidae > Ophraella > Ophraella communa. Next base: position 13,210,123 of record CM068994.1, on the reverse strand, counting down.
AAACAACAAAGAGGAACCCTGATGTCACCTGTCAAGTATCCATGATAATTAAAAAAGTTCTCACCAAAATATCCGTCTCCCATATTTTTAATCCGGTCTTGCTTTACTTTACATAACCTCAACTTTTTTGATGTTTTTCTCGTTTTTTTATCCCCTAACTATTCATCCCTTAGTTACAACCCTAATTTTAAATTTCTTAGTAGCACCCTGTACATTTTTTTATAATTTTGGATTTGGTCTCCCATCGTCTATTCAAAAAATTTTTCAAAAATAAAATGGGTTCATAGGTAATCAAGAAAATATCAGTTTATTTTTTATTTTTGTTAAATTAATCAAGAAAGCCTTAAAACTTAAAGGAACCATAAAAATAACAATAAACTAATTAATTATTACATTAGATATTCGAATTGTAGTCCACCTGCTGCAAAACACATTTCGAATCTTGCCAGAAGATTTCTTATTGTAGGTGTGGCTTAAATCATTGCAGGAGTAATTTGGCGACATGCTTGTCTTATATTTTCTTTTATTCTACATTTTGCGGTTTTGGTTGATACCTAAACAATATCTTTTATCGCTACCCCAAAGATAAGTCAGGTGAGCGTGCCGCCCACATAGTTTCTGGAGAGTTGTTTGCTATTCAGTGGTTATCGAAATGGTTTTGTAGATAAGCATGTCGCCGAATTACTTACTCCTGCAATGATTCAAGCCCCACGTACAAGAAATCTTTTGGCAAGATTCGAGATGTGTTGCAGCAGGTGGACTACAATTCGAACATCTAATGTAAATAATATTAATTAGTTATTGGTATTTTAATTACATTTATTTTTATTGTTCCTTTAAGCTTAAAGGCTTACTTGATTAATTTATCAAAAATAAACAAATATTTTTGAAACATTTGTTGAATACACAATGAAAGACCAAATCCAAAATTATAAAAAAAATGTACAGGGTGCTATTAAGAAATTTAAAGTTAGGGGTTTTCTCCGCCATATTAAAGTATATTGGAAATGGAATAGATCAGTTTTTGTCCCATTAGAAAATCTTTATTCGTTTAAGAGATATAGCCTGGATAAATTAGTCTGGGACACCCTGTATATCTTCTAAAACTCAGAGTAATAAGTAAACATAGAGTAGGCATATTCCCTACTACTTGTCGTCGAGACAGATTTGTTTACCAGCAGAGCATTGCCAGACGTTGTGTTTTGTAAGTACAAAGTAGGAAACAAAAACGTAATAAGATAATTTACAACAATTTTATTTTACTTTTAAGAGGAGACTTTTAGTCAGAGAAAATATTCTTTAATATATTTTAATATTCACTTTCTTCCCTTCGTTAATACTGATAAAAAAGCTCTGCACCAATCGTATCAAATACCCACACCGAAAATTTGGCATCAGTGCCTTTGTTTGTTATTGTCTAGAGGTGATTAGCGCTTTGTTCAATTTTTCCTGAATTTTTGTATATTTAAGTGAACTTTGTAAAGTGTTTTTATTTATTTTCAATATTGAAAATGGTGAAAACCCGAAAAGCGTGTATAATATTGTGGTACTTACTTCGCAAAATGATAATCTAACCTAAAACCGGTAAGTTATTCACTTCATTGGCGTAGAATTAGCAATTTCAATTAAAATTTATTACACATATAAGAAAATCAAATTAATAATTGAATACATAATATATATAAACTAGAAGCGAAAAGTGGAAAATTTCTTTTAAATAATTTTCTTTTTTTTTCATTTAATTAAAAGAACTATTTTTAATGTGTGTAAATTATTTATCTAGCTACGGTGATACTCTAACCAATTACACGCCACTGTACGGCTGTGTTTACCTACACCTCTAGATGTCAATTTTATTTTCCATCTCTCTCAATTATAGGTTCATTGCTATTGACTACAAACTGTATATTTAGGTGTTGTTGTAGCACCTCTATGTTTACTTATTACTCTGAGTTCTAAAACAACACGACGCTAAATTATTAAACAATTAGGTATAAATAAATAATAAATATAATTTACAAATAAGTATGTTAATAATTATGTACTTATTTGTACTTTATAATTACATTTTGAAAATTTGTACACCTACTTATGAAGTGTCCTCCCCCTCGGACAGTGCAGTTGTATGTTTGAATGAACAGTTGAGACCAAAGGACCCTTACATATTCTTAGTCTTCCCTTTTAATGCTGTGTTTGTAACAGATTTTACTTTGTCTGCCATATTTTCTTTATTTGTTTTCTGTTGTCTACTTTCTTCAATAATTGGTTTTGCCTCGGGTTTTGCTTTCTTTTTTGTGTGACTAATTAGCTTTGTACATTTTACTATGTTGTTTATCTTCATTTTAAATTAATCCTAATTGTTATTGTCAGCATAACCTCACAAACCTTTTGTTCTTCTTCTTGTGACTTATTCTGTTATGTCGGACTGCAGTTACACTGGAAAGTTTTTAAATCTATATGTCTATGTTGAACTCGCCCCCCCCATTTTTCTTTCTTTTTTAAAACATATAAAAAGTTAATTTTAGACCACAAATTTTATACGTTTTATCCGAGGGGCTATTCACTCTAGGTATTAGGTGTACACTTTTTGGGTATTAAAGGCTCGATTAAAGGTAATAAAAGGTATTATTGGGTATTAGTTGGTGATATTAGGAATTATATGGGTAATATTAAGTATTATTTGGGTAATATTTGAGTATTAGTTGCTGTTATTTGGTTTTATTTGTATAATAAGGTTTGACAGAAATAAAATAAACAGTATTTTCATACAGCTAAAAAATCTATGTTGAAGTATGAATGAAATATGAATTGTTGAAAATGGAATAAAATGAAGTTATTTTTTTAATGTAAATTTTATTTTTCATTTCTCTACACTAAATATGTCTTTAAATCTGTGTACAACTTTAATTGGATTTTTTTGGAATTCTTGAGATTTTCTGTGGGAATTCACTGAAATTCTTGAATCCTGTCTACACAATTTTTCAGACATGTTGCCCCTCGCCATAAATTTATTTTTATTAAAAAGATTTTAAGTCGATATATTTTTTTAGTTTTAAAGATGTGGTGGCTTGGTGACCTCAGACAGACAGACAGACAAAAATTATCTTATTTGTTCTGAAAAACAAGAATATTCAAGAATTTTTCTATATTTCAATTTTTAAGCAAGTTGGAGCACACCATCTATTATAACTCGTATTATAATTTTTTTTCTAAATATTTATTTTGAATTTTCTGTATAAATAATAATGATAATCTAACAAAGTAAGCAATAAAATAGGTATACACTAACTTAAAAGTAAAGGGTATTAAATAAGGTATTCAAAAATACATAAGTAATAATTTAGGTAATAAGGTAATAATTTAGGTATTAAGGTAATATTTTAGGTATTAAGGTAATAATTTAGGTAATGAAGTAATAATCTAGGTATTTAGGTAATAGAGTAATAATTTTAGTACTAATATGACAAAAACGTATTAGGTGTACATTTTTTTAGGAGTGAAAAGGTTAGGCCGAAACTAGTTGCTATTATTGTTTTCCATCAACATAAAGAATAAAATTCTGTGACATAGACTTTGGGTTTTTCATTTGGTAATTTTTTATTATCACATTTAAAAAATCTAACTTTTTTACTATTTTTATTAATATGGTCCTAGTGGCTTAACCGAGGGCTTAACAAAGAGAATAAAAATTGGATACATAATAAGAATTCTACAAAAACTATTTGATCTATTGAATCCATCTTTTGCATACATTTTAAGGTACCTTAAGACATATTCTGAGAAAAATTTGGAAAAGTTTTAATAAATATTTGAAAAATGGTAAAAAATCATAAAAATGGTATTTTTCAACTTGCAATAACTTTTTTGGGCTGTAGTTCCGATTAACTCCCATCAGAATTTCGCCTTGGTATAACACAATCGATAGTTCTCATGAAGCTTGAACGAAAAAAAGTTGTCTAGATGTCTGCATGCGCATACATATTAAAATAAATTAGTTTTCATTTTAAGCTAGGAGAACGCTTCTTTTTGCCATTTCACTTTGAACTTTGCTTGTATAAGTTTAAGAAGATGTTAATTAGCAAAATAAAATAAATTGTTTTTTTTAAACTTTTTGTGTTTCTGTTAATTTCTCCCACTATAACTTTTTATTTTTAGGTTAGTTTTATGTACAACATTTTGTCATTGGGCGACTATCGTGTGTTTGGTAAGGTTAGGTTTAGGTTTAGGTTAGGTTTAGGTTAGGTTAGGATAGGATAGGATAGGATAGGATAGGATAGGATAGGATAGGATAGTTTAGGTTAGGTCAACAGATCATATCCGGGTATACGAGACAATTCGGCATAAAAAACTCGCGTTTTTGCGCATGCGCAATGCGCATGCGCAACCTCTGGACACGATTTTCGAATTCCGCATATTCGGAATAGTAGGTTAGTCAGGTTTGGTAATGAAATTCCAATGGGTGTAAATCGGAACCTTCTCCCTTTTTTGTTTATTAATCAATTTTAATATAAAAATTTAAACTCATCCTAGTTTCATGGCCAACAAATCATTTATTTGTTGACCACTTTTTTGTAGGAGACTTAGTTTTTGTCACAATAATATGAAAAACAATTTTGACGGGGTGCTGGTTTAAATATTAAAAAAAAACGTATGCCACAATTTTTTTGGACTCAGTATTTACTTTCCCTACACATTTAAAAGATAAAATAGTACCCAGTACTTTTTCTACGAGTTTTTCCATTATTTTTACCTCTACTTCATGGTCTTTATGCACCTAGATATGCACTGTAGGATTTAATTAGGTGTTTAATTTATGACAGCTTAGGTCAAAAGTATTTTTAAACTAACTGTAATGTTTTGATGATCTTTTATGCATAATTTCTTTGTGTAGTAAATCATAGGCGGCTACTGAACACTATTCATATTCAAAGAACTAAGATGTGCTAATAATCCATTGGCTAAGGTTTTTCTTTATTCATAATATAATCAATAAATACCTACCTTATTTTACTCTGTAGTTTTTAAACAATGGTCTTTCCTATTTAAAAAGAAAAAAAAATATCAAGGTAAAGAAGTTTTTAATTGAACGATTTATTATAAAAACAATTATGACGTAGGCGAATGAGTTTATAAATAAACTCTGCTATTTTTAAAATATTTATAAACTGTTATCGGCGAGGATACACCGAGTTTATCGGCAGTAATATTATGTTAGTTGTGAGAATTTTGTTTTCAATTATTTATTTTTAATGTGGAAAGAATGTATCTGTTTGAGAGATAAATTTCATTAATACCAGTCGTTGTAAATTGTTATTTCGACATTATTATTTGTTAATTTGACGCATTATAGGACAATATGTAGATAATGCGAGAGATAATTCTAAATATTTCAGAAACGTAAAATGTTTTGTTTAAAATTTTCGATGTGATTTATTAATTCTAGTAACTTAACAGCAGATTATTTGGTACTGTAATCAAGGGCGTCTCCGAAAAATTGTAATTTTCCAAGGAATAACAAACTCAAATCAAATAAAAATTGTTTATTGAGACAACGTTAACAAAAATTATATAAAAACACAAAACCATAATCATTTTAATTGGAGGAATATAAATTTTACTGGAGCTTTGGTTTTTAACTTTCTTTTTTTTGTATCGATTCTCAGCATCTTAGAGATGATTGTTATAGTATTCTATTGAGTTAGTTGAATTTTGTTTTCTTCATTTATCAGCGAGTTGAAGGCAGTGGTCAGCTTAGTAATAGACATGGTAGATAATGTCTACAGAAGCACTATTACTTTTTATCCACGGACGCCATATATACTGTCTATTCTGTACGTTGGGGTATAAAATCTTTGCTATTAATGTCTGTAATAACAAATAAATGTCATACAATTATTGCACGCTGTAACACAAGTGAACACTTCCAATGAAATATAAAGACTAAAATGAACAAGAAGTGTAAGCTGTAATCCTCTACAATCCCTCTCTGAGAAATAAAATTACCTGAATCAGGTCCTTTTACATTTATGATGTGCATCTCGGATTTTACAACTCTAATTGGTTTTATTATAATCCTTCAGTCAATACCATTTATTGTGAAAACTACTATATATGTCAAGTTTGTTTTATGAAGTTTGTGATTAAAACTAAGATTTTTAAAATTTAATAACTCAAAAATTCCATTTAAAAAAACTACCTATTATTTTGTGTATCCCCTTAAATTGTCCGGCTACTAAACTTTTGATTAACAAAATTCACCTGTAACCAAACAACTTTAAATGAAACTTTTTTTCTAAATATAATAATAACGATGATAGAGCGTGGGTAATTTATAATGAATAACGCTTGCAGATATATATTAAAATAAAAATAAAAAACGGTTTCAATTTTTTATCATTTGTTCCGTTTTTGACTATCCAAAGATTTGTTTTCCAGATTCCTGCTTCGCCGCAACCATAATCTAATTATAGTAACATACAAACCGTAAATATCCTCTATTTAGAGATATAATTTCGGTTTGATAAGCGATAAAGCAACGTGTGTGAATGAGTGGTTATTTTTAGTATTTTCTATTTTTACCGAACTCCATAAAGCATAATAGATTCTGTTGTTCTCGATTTGATTAGGCCATCTTGTTTATTTTTAGACAAATTTAATTTTGCCTTCCTCTCATTTACCCCACCACTATACGTTTACCGTTCTATTATGGTGCAACTAATACAGAGCGTACCTCACCCACGAATACCTGTGCGTGGCGAATTTTATATATAAAATGTTTGGTTGCCAGCATATTTATGTCAAAATTCAAAATTAATATACCGGAAGTGTCCGAAACTGCAACAGAAACTGACAAGTTACTGAACTGGCTTTGGTCAGTTTATTATTGTTTTAAATTGTAATTTATTGCACTAATCCGTACTCTGTGGAAGTCCGTCATATTAAGGACATTAATGCTGGTTTTATAGATTCAACTAAACTAAGAATTAAACCGAGGGGGCCGACACGCCCTATTTTGGTGTACATTATTTCAAAAATTTGAAATATATTTCAAAAATTTCAAATATTTCAAAAATATTTCAAATATTTCAAATATTTCAAAAATATTTCAAATATTTCAAAAATATTTCAAATATTTCAAAAATTTCAAAAATATTTCAAATATTTCAAAAATATTTCAAATATTTCAAAAATATTTCAAATATTTCAAAAATATTTCAAATATTTCAAAAATATTTTAAATATTTCAATAATATTTCAAAAATATTTCAAAAACATTTCAAAAATATTTCAGTAATATTTCATAAATATTTCAAAAATAAATATTAAATTATTCAGAACGGAAATAATATTGAATTGAAGACGTTCAGAAAGCCAAAAAAATGTAGAAAAGGCTAAGATTACAGTTTACACTCTTTGAGCTTTGACTGTAAGCTAATAAGTAGTTGACTTGAATCTTTTGCAAGATTTATAGAAAATTAGCGCTTTCTAAACATTGGGCGCGTTCAGCCAAGCTAGCGTTACACAAGCTTTGAGTAAGCGGAGGGCGAATTTGACCGCTTAGTCGCAGCTGTAGCATTTTTTCCAGCGAATTTATTTTCCGCTTAGTTGGTGAGCAGTTCGATATGTCAACAACAACAATCAACAATTATAATAACCATTAAGTTAAGTGAAAATTTCTATATTTGATTTTTAGTAGTGTATAAAATTTAAATATCCGAGAATACATATGCAACTTTAGAATTTAATGTTGGGGAAAACATAATAGGTAGAAATTAACTTTATATGATGTATACAAAGACGTTCAGCCACCTTCAAGCGCCTTCACAGAGCGCCACTGCCAGCGCTAACTTTGTGCTAGAGTGGCTGAACAGTCATTTTCTTTGGAACAAAAGCCTACAATAATTTAAAAAGTAAGAAACACAGACATTTTTTTGTAAATTGTGCTTAAGTAAAATATAATATAAAAAATATTTTTTCTAAAAAAAACAATATTACTTAGTAAATCTTTATCGAGATCTTTATAACTCTAACTAATATACTGATAAATAATACTGTAAAAGTAAATCAGGTAATCATAGTAATTATTTTGTCAATGTTTTGTACTTTTTAATTATATTAACTCTATCACACCTTTTCAAATAAAATGGATGTGTACCAATAAGCTGAATTGGCCCATAAAAAATATACTTTCGATCCACCACTTGAATGTCATCATAATATATTGTAAGAATTTTATTTTGATTCCTTCCTTCATGAGTTCATCATTTTGAATAGCTATCATACGCATCCTAAGTACCAGTTCTTCATGTAATAAACGGCATAATATCTTTGATTTTCTATTTTGATAACTGATTCTTGATCATATTCTGAGTTCTCAGAATTGAACTGTTCTGTGTCAGTATCATCCATTAGAGCAATACTGTTATCGTTTTCCGAGGTCGAATCAGAAGCAGAAGTACTAGGAGAGGTAGCAGCAGTGCTGGAAATACTTTCAATTTTTTGAAAAGCATCCACTGAAATTATCTTTCCATTAAATGTATACAGCACAAATAAAATTCGATATCCAAAAACGTATACTAGATATTAGCCAGTACTAGCTCCGTTTTACTTCCTTTTTGTAGCTCGTAAAAAGTGCCTAGACATCCTTACATTCAGAACATTCCTACCGGCAAGCATGGCACAGCTAGACGCTTGTAAAAGTCGCGCGCTGTTGCCAAATTATTTATAAAATAAAAAGTAATACAAGAATATTTCAAATATTTCAACAATATTTCAAAAATATTTCAAATATTTCAAAAATATTTCAAATATTTCAAATATTTCAAAAATATTTCAAATATTTCAAATATTTCAAAAATATTTCAAATATTTCAAAAACATTTCAAATATTTTGAAATAATTTCAAGTGGGGTGTACATTATTTCAACGTATTTCAACCCGTGTCGGCCCCCTCGAATTAAACTAACAAGTAAGAATTTAAAATCTTGAATATAAGGGAATCTCTATGTGGGTTTATACATTTACATCTGTCATTTAAATTAAGAATCTAAAATTTAGTCTACTTTCAACTTAACAACGAAGTATTAAGAAATTGTAGAGACAGAACGCACAGAATAACCTAACCATCAACTGTCAATGTAAATTTTGCTATGAAAAGATTTGGTGAGGTTCAGGTTTCCGGTTTTGCGTTTTTAATTTCATTTTAAGCATCGAAAATGGGACATTTCAAATCTAAAATTCTAATTATTAGTTGTATATACGAGGTCTGGCTATTAAATAACTAGACTGCGCGCGCAGAAGGCGTCCTAGAGGGGTAGGGTGGGAAATGAATGCAGTGTTAGATAGATGGAAGTGTCTACTATTCCAGTACGAAAACACGTTTTTGTCTCTGTAGTAGTATTTTTTCTGTAGAGGTTAGAAACGAACGTGTTTTTTTCTCGTGCCGATAACAATGTGTGACGTAATACACGAGCAACGGATCAATGTGAAATTTCTCGTTAAATTAAAAAAAAACTCCGACTGAGTACTATAAGTTGTTGAAAGAGGCCTTGAAAATTCTCTATCTCGTGCGCGTTTTCAAATGGTATAAAAGGTTTTCTGAAGGTCGAGAGAACACCGAAGATAACCAACGTCCAGGTTGACCTGTCTCTGTTTCAACTCTGCAAACAGTGACCAAAATAAATGAAATTGTGCGCGGAGATCGTCGTATGAGCATTCGGATGATTGCTGAGACTGTAAACCCCGAAAAGAAACTGTCAGAAAAATTGTACATGACGAATTGAACATGAAGAAAGTCTGTGCGAAGTTGGTCCCAAAACATTTGACCCCTGACCAAAATAGGGTCCGTCAACAGATCTGCTCAGATTTTCTTCAGAGGTTAGATGAAGAGCCTGAATTGATTAAAAACGTCATCACTTGCGATGAAACCTGGATATTCCAATACGATGTTGAAACTAAGCGGCAATCCATGCACTGGAAAACTCCTGCATCGCCGAGAATGAAAAAAAGCAAGAATGTCGAAATCAAAATTTAAAGCCATGCTAATCTTTCAAACTAGTAAAAGGAAATTCTAAGCTAGTATGATCTTCAGAACTAGTGGAAGGAGTTTCAAAGCTGGTACCGGGCTGTTCATTTGATATCATAGTTGACTGATTCTCAGCAAGCTGCGGTGACATTTCTTGCCTATTGTTTTCAAAATTTTCTCTCGTTGATAACTGAACCTCATTAGTTATTCGCTATCTTATTTGCTCCGCATGTTTACGCTTTCTTTCTCCTTCGATATCTACAATGTAGGAATATGGGCCCGTTTGTTTATCTATCGTTCCAGCGACTGATCCTTTTCCACTATTATTATTTACCCACACCGGCTGTTATTCTATAAATACTTTTTCTTTAGCTTTCTTATCATGATTCTTCTTTTGCTTTTGATGTTCTAAATCAGTATTTCTAGAAATATTGGGTTTTAGGTCAAAAATTGTTCTGAGAGGACGACCAAACATTATTTCACTAGGACTTCGTCCTGTAGCACGCTGTCCGAAGTTACGATACGATAAGAGGAAACTTTGAAGGCGTTTGTGCTGACTTTTATCTTGTGATCTACTTGCTGTCATTCGAGATTTAAAAGTCTTGACTGCCTTTTCTGCTTGCCCATTTGTCTTCAGATGAAGGAGTTGTTAAAACTTGAGAAATACCAAAAGTTTTGCAATATTCCTTGAACTCTAAAGAAGTTAATCGAGTTCCATTGTCTGATACGATTATTTTTGGGTATCCAAATCTACAAAAAATTTCATCAAGTTTATTAAGGGTGGTTTCTGTGTTAATGTTTCGTATTGGGCATATTTCTAACCACCTGCAATAAGCATTTATTACCAATAACCACATTTTTCCCTCAAATGGTCCCGCGAAATCTATATTAATTCTGGCCCAAGGCTCAGGTGGTGCTGCATTCCAACAATAAAGCGGAGTTGTAACCTCGGCTTGCCTGGATTCTTAACATGAGGAGCACGTTCCTACAAAATTGACAATATCATCGTCAATTCTAGGCCAATAGACGTGCAATCGAGCGTAAGATTGCATAGCTGAGATTCCAGTATGTCCCTCATGAAGCATACGTAATATCTTTGATTTTAACGAGGTTAGCTTTGTAAAGGTTGTTAACAAATGGAAACGTTTATTAATTATTTTATATGACATACAAATTGTAAAATGTAAATCTCATAACATTGACATTGATTGAACTAACTATCCTTTTCTTTCTACTGTATTTTTTTTCTAAAGCCCTGTCCCATGCTACAGGTGGACCCACACGATATTAATTTTCGTGAAGGACTTTATTACCTGCGGAGTAAATGATTTAACATTTTTCAAATTTTTCTGTTTTATTGTAAATTTGTTTATTTTATTTTTTTGGGTACCGTAAACCGGGGCTACTTGAACTCAAAATTTTCAAATTTCTAAATATTTCATACACTGAGAAAAATGAGGCACTATAAACTATTGTGCATGCACACTTTTTTCAACAATCGTGCCTACACATAAAGTTATTCCGCCGTGGTGCACATAAAATTATGGTTCCTCCGCCAATTAGCGACGTCACAAACTTATTTGCTGCTCGCACTATAAGATATAGGTCAAGACATCATATTGTATAACTCTAATGAACGAAAATATAAAGTGCACTGTTTAAAATACGTAATTGACAGCATTTTATATTATAATGCATTCATAATCCTATTATGTGCCTTTGCATTTTACTTTTTGATGCGTACCAGGTCGTACCTTATAATATATCGTGCCTGCGCATGATATTATTTGCTGCTGGAAGCATATCTTTATATGCGACTGCACTAAATTTCATAGTGCTTTTTTAGCTGGGCATGATCCTTTTACGTGCCCTAGTATTTTTTTCCGCACTATTTAATATCGTGACGGGATTGATATTTTTCAGGATCAGCACTTAATCTCTACACGGTATTTTCGGACGATTAAATAAATAATAAAGGGTGTAAGAGACAACTTTCCGAAAACTTTAACAATGTCTTCATATTATCGTCCTGATTTTTTTGTGGGAAACAAAAAAAAACTTTTGGCTCTTCATACAAACTGATTTGTTTTATTTGTATGGAGAGTCGATTTTTTTTTCGTTTTCGACAAAAAATTCTTGCTGTACGTTGTTTGGGATGATGGCCTACTAAAGACATTGTTAAAAATTCGAAAAGCTTTCCCTTACATTACACTCTGTATAATCAAATAAAGTGTTCGGAGAGGTATTCTGTGTCAGTCAGAAAAGATAGGTAAAACAAAAAAATTTGGTAGTTTTTTTTGACTTCACCGAAAAATACTCGTAGTGAACGATTTGTTTAAGGAGAGTCAAAAAACGCCCGATTTTTTGTGTAAATTTTTTTTGTTTGGACTATCAATTTTGACTGAAGATACCTACCTGTCCAAAGACTAATCTGATTATGAATATAATTTCACCGTTTAGAAACACCGTGCAAATATTTGTTGCTAATCCTAAAAAATATCCACACATGTCACAGTACAGTGCAGAAAAAAGTGCTGAAATTCACATAGTAATAATCTAATCACACAGAGTCTAGAGCAGGTATGTATGTACTATGTAGGTAATTTAAAAAAATCTTAAAATCATACAAACATTTATTTTCCATAAGAAAGTTAATCTTAATCTAGATTAAACATAAACTTAATTAAATATAACTTTCTCAGTAACTCGTCCAGTTCACACAACACAACACAGCAAAATTTAATATAGAAGTATTGAACGACACTCACGCGCGGAGGTCACAGCACAAAATGGTGTGTGGTGTTTGGTTGGATCCGGCGGCGCGGTGGTGTCGATGTCGGCACGCGCGGGGACAGATTCCCCCCCGGATTCCCCCGATTTGTTGCATGCATGTAATGTTTATATGCATACGCACCATATTTTTTAATGAATTCTCAAAATGCACGTAATGTTTAGTGCATACGCACATAACATTTTAGTGAATTTTCAAACATTTTTGTGCTAAGCAATAATTTTTTCAACCTGCCACGATTCTTCAACGTGCATACGCACTAAATTTTATTGTTCCTCAGGATTAATGTACTTATTATGCAAATAATCGGGAATGTCACTATAAAATTTTCTGCGTAGTTTTAAATATATACATGCATTGCATCGAATTTTATGGTGCAACTCTTTGCACCGTAATTTTCTATGCAAAAAAACTATATTATATGGTGAATTTAAGAAGTCATAATTTATTGTGCTTTGATCACTGTAAATTATGATGTTAAATTCATAATTTTACTATGCATAATAGTTCTTGCACGATAAAAGATACGACATTTGAACATAAAGTTTTGATGAGGTTTCTTGCACAATGAAGTTTAATGCCCTGCAGAATAAATATACATTCCTGTCACTATTTAGAGTAATGCGCACTATTTTATTAGTTGTAAGCAGAGTATTTCACAGTGTTTGTATAATATTTTATTACGTCGACTTCAATCCATTTTTCTCAGTGTACCAAATTGTACTCTTAACTTATAATATGCACTGATAACCTCGTTTTTACCACTTTTCAGACGTTTCCTCACCACCTTAAACTATTTTTGAACTGAAAAAAAAATTTTTCTCATTTTTAAAAGATTTTTCAAAATTGGGTTCAAGTAGCCCTGCACTGGGGCTACTTGGTCCAACTCACAAAATCTATTGAAAAAGGTTATTAAAACAGGTTGTGGGCTCAAGTAGGATCAATGATTTAGAAAGAAAACTCTAAAGAAACATTTTAGCAAGCAAAAAAGTTTATTCAAATCAATATAATAGATAATATACGTACAATATGTGAAAAATGGATCCTATCTATAAATTGGGAACATGGAAAATTCCTCTTTTCAGCAATTTTGGTGGATCTATTTTTTTTATAATGTCCTCCCACTTATACACCATTATGTCTTTGGTTGCTGGCCATTTCCATCCTTACTTGCACTTTTGCATGCAATCAACAGTTGCTCCATTTTCAACAAGACTGAAACAGCAGTTCATTCCAAGTCACCACCACAAAATTTCCTTACTGAATGGAACTCTGATCCATTGTAACATTTGGATCTGATGACAGGGGTTTTGATGGACCTGGACGAGGCTCTGGAGTCGTTAAATTCAGATCATCCTCTGAAAAGACAAAGTCACTGTTTCCATCTGAATCTTGAAGGCTGATTTTTGAGACGATTTTCTCCTTTTCCTTTCTTTCTCTTAGATGATGGATTTTCTTTTTCTGCAGACTGAACATCACAAACAGTGATGCTTTTACCTGGTGCAACGTTATTTTTTTTCTTTCTACCTTGAGGTCAACTCTCTTCAGTTCAAGATGATTCAAGAAAGCATCTCCAACAAGATCAAGGTTCACTGATCTGTCGAGATAAAAGTGGGTCTGCACTTAAAGGGAAAATTCCAGCTTTCTTGAAACCAGACTTCAAGTTGTTTTCCACATTAGCCAAGATTCCATCTAGCACAGTTTTGAGTAGCATGGGGAATTGATCTTTTGGAAGAGTAGTTGCTCTTTTACCAGCTTCTGACTGTTTCCAATTCATCAATATTTCTCTCCACTTAGACTTAAGCGGTCTAAAGAAGGCCACATCGAGTGGCTGAGTCAAATGAGAGGAATTTGGTGGCAAGCACACAAATTTCACGTCATTTTCTTCACACAACTTGACAACAATCATGCTTAAATGTGAAGACAAATTATTCCCAACCACAATTTTAGTTCCTTCTTGTTTCTTGAGCACAGGGAGAAGATGGGATTCAAACCAGTCTTCAAATATAGCTAGATCCATCCAGCCATGCTTGCTCCGATTGTACCAAGTATCAGCAGGCCCATTTTCTGCCCAAGTAGACCACAGGTGCTCTGCTTTGTATATGACGTAGGGGGGGCAGAGCTGTACCAGCATCATTGCCATAAAACATCACTGATGTTGGCTTTAGTTGAATTTATTACCCTCTCTGGGTATTTGCAACCACGGTGGCATATAATCTTACTTCGCCCAGGATCATCTGACATGCAGGTCTCATCATAATTATAAATGTTTTCTGGTGGGCCATCTTTAGCAAGATCACCGAAGTTGTTAATCACTGACTCATCACGCTGCACGAGACCGTTTAATGTTATTGGCAAACCTTATTGACAACTGTGGTTGCCTACTCAAAAATAGTTTGCCCAGTCACGACTCACGACCAGGAAGGTTGTTTTTAAAACATTTCACTGTTCTCCCTTGTTTGTCACAATAAACCTAAAATCTATTTCATTGACCGAAAAACCAAACTCGCATATCTTGTCCAAATGGCTTGCAAATGCCTGCTCCTCCTCAACACTAAATACTGCAGGATGTCCAGGTTTGTTTAAAACTATCTTTTGATAGTTGATACACTTATGCTAAAATGAGCTGCTGCCTTTCTCTGAGAGATTTCTCCAGACCTAATAGATTCTAGACACAATTGTAGTTTCCCTTCTGAAAAATCTGCATATTTCCTACTTCCAGGGCGAGGGGGCCGACACGGGTTGAAATACGTTGAAATAATGTACACCCCACTTGAAATTATTTCAAAATATTTGAAATATTTGAAATGTTTTTGAAATATTTGAAATGTTTTTGAAATATTTGAAATATTTTTGAAATATTTTTGAAATATTTGAAATATTTGAAATATATTTGAAATATTTTTGAAATATTTGAAATATTTTTGAAATATTTGAAATATTTTTGAAATATTTTTGAAATATTTGAAATATTCTTGTATTACTTTTTATTTTATAAATAATTTGGCAACAGCGCGCGACTTTTACAAGCGTCTAGCTGTGCCATGCTTGCCGGTAGGAATGTTCTGAATGTAAGGATGTCTAGGCACTTTTTACGAGCTACAAAAAGGAAATAAAACGGAGCTAGTACTGGCTAATATCTAGTATACGTTTTTGGATATCGAATTTTATTTGTGCTCTATACATTTAATAGAAAGATAACAATTTCAGCGGATACTTTTCAAAAAATTGAAAGTATTTCCAGCACTGCTGCTACCTCTCCTATTCTGGTTCTGATTCGACCTCGGAAAACGATAACAGTATTGCTCTAATGGATGATACTGACACAGAACAGTTCAATTCTGAGAACTCAGAATATGATCGAGAATCAGTCATCAAAATAGAAAATCAAAGATATTATGCCGTTTACTACATGAAGAACTGGTACTTAGGATGCGTATGATAGCTATTCAAAATGATGAACTCATGAAGGAAGGAATCAAAATAAAATTCTTACAATATATTATGATGACATTCAAGTGGTGGATCGAAAGTATATTTTTTATGGGCCAATTCAGCTTATTGTTACACATCCATTTTATTTGAAAAGGTGTGATAGAGTTAATATAATTAAAAAGTACAAAACATTGAAAAAATAATTACTCAGATTACCTGATTTACTTTTACAGTATTATTTATCATTATATTAGTTAAAGTTATAAAAATCTCGATAAAGATTTACTAAGTAATATTGTTTCTGTGAAGGCGCTTGAAGGTGGCTGAACGTCTTTGTATGATACATCATATAAAGTTAATTTCTACCTATTATGTTTCCCCCAACATTAAATTCTACAGTTGCATATGTATTCTCGGATATTTAAATTTTATACACTAATAAAAATCAAATATAGAAATTTTCACCTAACTTAATGGTTATTATAATTGTTGATTGTTGTTGTTGACATATCGAACCGCTCATCAACTTAGCGGAAAATAAATTCGCTGGAAAAAATGCTACAGCTGTCACTAAGCGGTCAAATTCGCCCTCCGCTTGTGTAACGCTAGCTTGGCTGAACGCGCCCAATGTTCAGAAAGCGTTTTCTATTGATTACCACCCCATGAAAGACTTTTATTTGTTTTCATCAACTAATTCTCTATAAATCTTGCAAAAGATTCAAGTCAACTACTTATTAGCTTACAGTCAAAGCTCAAAGAGTCTAAACTGTAATCTTAGCCTTTTCTACATTTTTTTGGCTTTCTGAACGTCTTCAATTCAATATTGTTTCCGTTTTGAATAATTTAATATTTATTTTTGAAATATTTTTGAAATATTACTGAAATATTTTTGAAATATTATTGAAATATTTGAAATGTTTTTGAAATATTTGAAATATTTTTGAAATATTTGAAATATTTTTGAAATATTTGAAATAATTCAAATATATTTCAAATTTTTGAAATATATTTCAAATTTTTGAAATAATGTACACCAAAATAGGGCGTGTCGGCCCCCTCGTTCCAGGGGTTCTCTTGTAATTTCGGACCATTTTCAGTTGTATATCTGGAAATAAACGACTATAAATAATCATCTCACCACATTATTTAAAAATATTGGGAGCCTAACATAGTCTAATATGGTGTAAAAATGTGGCCAGGGGTTACTTGAACCCGGGCTCATGTAGGCCCACTTTAAGGTTATCAGTGCACTGTAACAAACTTATGATATTTACTGTGTTAAACATACAGCTATCTATTCCAACTACACTCATTCTCTTCAGTATTACATTAGAAACAAAAAATATACTTTACCTTGAGGATATCAGTTATTTAGTAGAACATACAGATAGAAGTTCGTAGACCACTGAAATCGGTGTTTATCAAACTCATCAACATAACCTCAATAATGGAAAGGAGGGAAAATCAGAATCTTTGTAACATGCAACAGCTTCTGCTTAGTGCTGCCTTCTGTTGGGGAAACGGTCAACTATGTCCATACTCTAAGTTTTAGATGTCCCGGGAAGTTTTGAATCTCTTTTACGGTTTACGGTACATTGTAGCGTGAAAAAATAAAGACTAACTTATTTTATTGATTTTTGATTTTGTTATTAACCAATGACAAAAGAAAATTAGGTACAGACTTTTGTAATATCCACTTCAATTGTTGAGCAGTGTATAATTTTAGCATAGAAAGAACTGAATGGGATGTTTACGTCATAAATTTTATTAGGACCAGTCCGAACTTGTTCTAGCGGCACAAAGACCGAATTATATGAATTTATTCATTAAAAGGTACAATTTAAAAAATAAATAAAACCATTTCTATAAAACGAATGAATCGCACGACGTTAAATTGAATTAATCAGTATCAGTATATATCTACCCACAATTCTGGGTGCAGTGAAATCGTTTTGCTAAAAATACATTTTCTGTCAAAACAACTACACGCGCTTTTCTGTATTGTCGCCTTGAAATGTGGCAGAGCGGTATTCGAATGACTATAAAATACACAAATGAATGAACATTTGTGTAATCGTCTATCTACCATAATTTGAAAGGAATTTATGAAAAAAACACGAAAATAATGTTAAAACTAATTAGTATTTGTTGTACGATCGTTTCTATTAGTTTTGGAAACACGCTGATTATTTTATGATGGTTATGTAGGATTTCACAACAATTAAAAATGAAAAACGTTCATTAAGAACGAGGCATAAAAGTCAAATGGGCTATGAAGGAAACACGCCAATGTAGTCCAGACGGAATGGAGTTGAATAATTAAAACGTCTGAATAAGTTAGCGCCCCGCTATTTGAAACTATTCGGAACATTGTACCTGTTTGTGCTTGTTTTATCACTAAATAGTAGTGAAATAATGTGCAAAAATTCTAAAAATTGCAATAGAAATTGTAAAAAAAATTTTTTGGAGTTGTACTCTAGTTTTCGAAATTCATTACTTTGGATGCAAAGTAACAGTAAAAAATCGAAATTTCCTACATTGTAGAGAATAGGTAAGTTGGTACAATACGTTCAAAATAATAAATTTTGAAAACTGGGGAACTAGTCCAAAAAAAAAAAAAATATTGTAGTTAAGAATATAATCCAGCAGCACGAAGTAGCTTCCTGATCATACACTTGCTTATATTTGATATTGATTGCGAAAAACTGACAATGAAAACAATACTGTTTTTTAGTAATTTTGCTGAAAAACCCTAGAACTAGCATCGTCAAATTGACTTATTGAAGTTACATTTTGTTTTTTCAAGGTAGCTACCTGATGTTGGTTATTAGGTTGCGACCTTTTCCTCGAGAAGCATTTAATCCTGTTGAATATCCATCCAAAAATGCCTGACGAGAATTTGAAATATTGGTATTGATGAATTGAAACAATTTAAAAAATTAAATGTATCACCTTATATTTGAAAATTGTAAATTTATTTACTGCATTTTTGTAGCTTTTAAACATGGAATCAGACAACATAATTCATTTTTTTATGATTTAATCTTGTAAAACCCTGACTTTACATTTTAAACGAAGTTCGAATATTGTTATTGGGAACGAAATAAAGGAATAAAACTTAACATTATTCAAAAATGTATAATAATAAATGATAACAGTATAACTAATAATGTGTATTACCCCCTCTTGCATTAATGACCACTTGCAGTCGATAAGGCATACTCTGATTTAAATTAAGTATTACATTCTGATCCATGTTATTCCACTCCTGCAATAGGAACTCTCTTAGCTCCTGGATAGTTCTTGGAGCTGGTGTATGCCTTCGAATACGCTTCCCTAACTCAACCCAGACATGCTGGCCAATCAAACCACCTAATTCCTACCTCATCTAGATATTCACTGACAATCCTGGCAGCGTGTGGCCTTGCATTATCGTGCATAAAAATGCCTTGCTCATTCATAGTGACCATAAAAGGTACAACATGATCTTCCAGGACCTCTGTTACATATCTGTGAGCTGTTAGAGAGCCATTCTCTATTAAAACCAACTCTGTACGTGCTTCTGAAGTACTCCCTCCCCAAACCATAATAGACCCACCACCAAATTTACGTCTATGGTCAAAACAAGCGGGGGCGTATCTTTCTCCAAGTCTTCTCCATACTCTTCGACGTCCGTCTGGTCCATTGAGGTAAAAACGAGACTCGTCTGTAAAGAGTACCTTGCTCCAGTCGTCATCGTTCCATAACAAGTGATTTCGAGCCAACCTGTAGCCAACCTTCTGCAAGACTAGCACGAAGCCTCCTTCTAACTGTCCATTCGCTAACATTAACGTTTCTAACCTCTTGAAGCTGATTACGTAGCGAAACTTCACAAGCTGTTCTATTCCGCAAACTTGACATTAACAAAAATCTATCATCTCTTTGACTAGTGGCCAGTAACGTTGGTACACATTTTGTACAGCACAGAGGCTCTTACCAACAATTCTGGCGGTTTCACGTTGTCCTCTACCATCTTGAATAAACGCTACAATTCGTGTCACAATAATAGGATGTAGAGGCATTTTGGACCAGTAAATAGATAATAAATATCAATGAAACGTTACTTTAGACAATAATCCATACAACGGATCGGTTTTAGAGAATAAAATTGAAAAATTATCAATGCAATATGAATTCCTAATTAGTGCTAAATTTTGTTGTTAACAAGGGTTGCAAATAAGGTGTCAGAATGTGACAAACGCCAATTATGACAAATAGCATCCATATACAACAATATAAATTTGATCGCCTACTATGCCCATGACTCCCTGATTAGTTTTGAGGTACACCAGGCTCGATATTTTCAATGACTGTTAGGCGATCCAACACAAGCTTTGTCAAACACCAAGGCACTAATTCTTGACTGAGGGAGTACAGCTTCACGAGAGAAGATATATTATGTCTTTGTCACTGCAATGACAAAGTAACCAAGCAAAATAAAGATAAAACATGTTCTCCGTCAGTCAAGAATAAGGGCCCAAGTGTCAATAATGACGGAGCTTATATAAGAAACTCAGTCACCCCTAACAACACTATCGTTTGCTTAACTCGGCACGAGGGGAGGAAAGGGTCAAGATTGGCAATTATGCTGAGCATAGATAGATATGTGGACAGAGCGAACATATAGTTAATTGTTAATATTATAATAACTTGAATAGTTTAAGGTGTGTACTCCTATAGTTATCAAGTATTGTATTACAATTAATAAATTAAGTGTCCACTGAAGTGCTAGGTTTAAGGTTATTTAGTTAACACTTAAAAATATCTACTTAGGGTATTTTAAATTATTCCCCCTTCTATTCGGAATCAGGTAAAATGACCGATCATTGGATAAAATACGGACCATAAAGATTGTTTCTTAAATTTCATTTCATTGTCTGTTTATAGCTACCCTTCAATTTTTTTCATTTCAATTTTTCACTTTCTTAAATCTATGAACAGACTTTATAACTTTGATTTTTTTTATTCAAAATTAAACTTAAAAGTATGCATAACGTCATTTTGTTGTTATTTGCTAGAGAAATAATTGTAAAAATAAACATTTTGTAGGAAGTAGCAAATTCGGCAAGTTCCAATAAAATTATATTTCGATACTTCATGTCTGCTCAATATATCTAGAATCGAAAGAATAGCATTCGAGTTATGCGAGCAACTTAAATCTAAAAATAGCTGAACGCCCACAAATTTTATAAAAACACGTGGGTTCGATGTGATAAAAGCAAAAAGTAAGTCAATATTAAAAATGAAAAACCACTCTCTTGTATAATTTTACTATGTAACTGCGTAAATTGTATAAAACAAAATAAACTGTAGATAATAAAATATTTTATATATACCTTTTGACGCACCTAAGACAAAGACAACACAAATTTTAGCTATTTTTAAAGTATATAAAAACATTTTAATCGTACAGGTTGATGAATCACACTTTATTATTCCTGAAGTTATTTATTTAAAATGGTGTTTTATTGAAATATTTTAGTACAAAATTAATATAATGTCTTGTGATAATTTTCTATACGTAAACAAAATAAAAAAAAAGCATTTAAAATACAAATTTGTTCATATAATATCTGTATCTAAGAAAGGAATAATATACAGTGCGTCTATAAAGTATACATCGAAGGGTTTTAACTGTTGGATATTAAGTACAAACTTAATACAGGCTGTCCCATATCGACCTTCACCTAGAAGTTTATGGGGAACGGATAATACTAGATGGATGAATTTTGGTATACTGGGGTTTTCGATACTTCTGAATTTAACTAAAATATTTTCAAATTTATAGCATTTCCGTTTATACCTGAAATTGACACCAACTTCACTATATCAAAGTGGAATTCATTTTTTTCTTTTTTTGGTTAGACGATTAAATTTAAGGGCCACTTTATGTAAGGTACCAGGGGCTCGGTTCTTGAATCTCGTTCGAAATTTGTCGAATTCGTAATTTCTCATTTTTAATGTCGATCGATTTGTACGAGACTTATTCTTCAGTACGAATCGACATTCGAAATTCAATCGACATTTGATGTCGAAAGATTAAGTGCCAACACCGTATTATTCTGACACGGAATACCGTAAACAAGATTCTGTTTACGTCAAGTGTCACATACATGTAGATCAGTATAACTATAACTGAAATATTGTTAATGTTAATGGTTAATGCGTCAACCAATGTCTTGCGATGGGCGATATCTACTTCATACTCTTGAAGAGTTTCTTCACGTTTCTGCCTTCGGTTCTTCAGCTGGGATTGGTACAAGTGGTCCACGTGTTTGTGACCATATCGCATGTCCATGCAACCTCTTCATCAGCTACTCGAAATAATTGGTTTCTTCAAGGGGTATCGTTTGAAGTAGGCACATCTAAGGCATCTCCTCTAAGCGCGATGGTTGAGTTTACTGTCTTTTCCTTATCGAACGAATTATTCTTTCTAGCGGCTGCTTCAAAATGTTTAACACGACGTCTTTCCGTCGAACTTTGTTGCTTTGACTCTGGCAAAATGATCAATTTCTTCCATCTGCAGGTTTTTATTTGTTCTTTACTTCTGTTGACGTGCCCTGTGTTATTATTTTTACAATCTTTGTCTCTAGCTTCTGGATCTTAGTCTTCATTTTCTCGATATCTGATTTTAGAGGTGAAATTTTATTTTGGACTTCAGCGTCCATGTCATTTTTCATTGATAAGATATCAGCAGAAATTTTATTCTTCATAGCAGAAATATATCATTTTTCATACATAGTAGCAGGAATTCTATCATCCAAAGCAGAAATATCGTTCTTCAAAGTAGAAATCTCTTCCTTCATACTGGCAGAAATGTCGTTCTCTTCCATTTTTAGTCTTTCCATTAATTCGCTCTTTCCGGAAGTTTCCAACTCACGATTTTCCAATTTGGCGTGTACCTCTGTCACTTTCAGATCACTTAATCTCTTAGCCATGTTTACGTAACTGTTTATGTTACCCTAAACCTGACACCAATGTTTTTCTTATTTCTTTATACTGTTTTCGTGAGTGGAATAAATTATACCCACTATGGTTAACTACTCATTTAATAAAATACACATTTAAATTAATTAATTTATATACACATTTTTTATCTACTTAATTTATGTACACTAGTTTTCAAATTAGTTAAAATTGATTTGGTATTATTATAAATCTATCACTGCGTGCCGAGCGAAGCGAGGTTCGTAGCAACAAATTAATTATAAATTATAACTAGGATTGATTCGGTGCTTCGAACCTCGCTCCGCTCGGCACGCAGTGATATATTTATAATAATACCAAATCTAAACTTAATTGAGCTGTCAGAAATTGTTTTCAAAGAGTTCTTGTTTATTTCTCCTCTCAAATGACTTCTTCTGATAGCTCTTTTCCATCCTAGCTATCAAATCAAGTCTTCTAAAAGAGCTACACCAATTTAGCTCTAAAATTATGCTTTGAGATATCTCTCCGTAATTTTGCTCTAATATTTCACTAGTTCCCTTAAATTTTAGCTCTCAAATTACATATTTAAATAGTTTTTTCTCATTCTGGCTATCAAATAAATTGTTCTAAACAAATTCCTCGAGTTTTGCTTTAGTTTATTTCAAACTGAAAAACCTTTTTCCATACAAAGTTTATGCCTCATGCACTTATATCGAAAATCTTGTTTTCTACCCTTAACAGAGGAAGCACAGGTGTCCAAGGGGTTATTGCGTCCGCAAAGACATCCCACAGGGGTCATTCTTGGCCTAACCATTACCCCCTATAATCAGTTAAATTGTAATCTAACCGGTTTGGATTTTCGATCAACACGCGATGAAAATATAAGGGTTGAAAATTTTAAACATTTTGCATTTTAGCCACACTTATTGTGTGGTTGTTTTGTCATTCTATTTATTCGAATAATATGACAAGTCATGTTTTCGAAAGCAGATGTTTGACTTGAAACAACTCTCCCCCCCCCCCGACCTCGCTTAGACGACGTTTTTCAATGAGATGAGCAAAATATTTCTATTTACTGTTGGTTACCCTGTCGGTGTTTTTAGTTTTGATCTGGCCCAAGTTTAGGACACCCTAAAATATAGAAGTGTATCATTCCTAATTTATTTATACACTCTAATATAACCTCGAATATAACACTATTTATGTAAAGGTAGTTTATTTGCTGACTAATAAGATATGAAACCAGTAAAATTGGGGTATGCAGCAATTATTAAAAGAACTCTTTTTTCCAAGTATTTGAGAATATAAAATTTGGTGTTTACAATGGTAAATATAAATATACTTAAATTATATTTACCATTGTAAACACCAAATTTTATATTCTCAAATACATTCCTTAAAAATGGAAATAAATTTTTCGAAAGCTTCGAAAAAAGTATGAAGAGTTTACTTTTATTAATTGCTGCATACCCCAATATTACTGGTTTCATAACTATATATACTTTATTATTTTCCGCGCTCTGTTAGATAAAAACTGACTCCCGCCGCGTGTGTCGTGCCTTTATATATCATCCCAACGGCTTCTCGAACCGCTTCGAACATTCGGGAAGGACATTATTTTCCAAAAATGGAACAATGGGAAGTAGAACTGGCGCATTCGCCATTATTTAGAGTTTCGAACAGAACCGGCCTTTGAATGACTTTGTAACAGTGTGTTAAATAAAGTTTGTTCATCTTGTCCCTATGACTTTTATCATAGTTTTTACTGTCACCTAGTTTCTTGAGACATATTTGATTTATCATATGTCGATTCATATGATGTTTTTCCTTTTATTTTGAGCCGTTTCATTGGTTTTTTGCAACCAACGCAAAGTACCTACTTTTTTAATGTCATTTTTTTATGTTTCTTTGATGTACCTTCACTTTAAAATTAAATTAATTTCCATGGTATTTCAAATTTTATTTTTGTATCAATTTACTAATAAATTTTATATCTTAATCAAAAAGCTAGCAATTTTTTTTAATTTTTAGCTTTCCTTTCAGAACATTAAATTTATGATTTTGGCACTAAATTTATACCAAATTAGCACTAAATTCCTAATAAAATCAAGTCTGATTTTGCCATATATGAGTTAAGCACTTTGACGTATTACTGCCGCACTCTGTATATATATATACATCAACGATTCTAAAAATGTTTGCATTTATTTTGGGAACATTTATTTTCGACGGATTTATTTTTGGTAAAATTGTTTGCTGATATTACGCCGATGGGAGACTCGTATAAAAATAAACAGGAATATATATACTGTTCCATTTCTGACTTTTTTTTAATGCCGGTGCATTTCAAAAATAAACATCCTAAAAGTTAAATCTGACTAATTTAGAAGCTACGAACATAGCAACAGTTTTTTAAGTTCCATCCTGAGAAATCTGGATTACCAATAACAAATTATGTAATTTGTGTACCGGAAAAGAGAGATTTTACATTTTTGGATCACACACCAAACGATTTTTCTCGTCGTCCGATAAATCGTCATCGTCCAGAAATACTCGTACAAATAACCATTCATTTTTCACAATTTCACGATACGGTAATCGAGTGAGTTACTGAGTGACTACGATTGAATAAGGTCGCCATTATTAACAACCGTAATATCACGACTGCTAGATAATTTTTAAGTGTCTATTTGTAAATACCTATCCAGGTTGTGAGATTACATCGTTGCAGGAACGCGCCTACAATCGAACGCTCTTATCGACAGCAGAAAAAAAGAGAAGAGGACACAAGAGAACTTGACACCAGATAGACTCATGTCATATTATTTATTCCCGTGAACTTGGCACACCATATTTAAAAATCTTAAAGTTTTTTTAGAGTTCTGGCATCCTTTGCAATAGTTCTAGAGTTCTCTGTAAGTATTTTCAATAGTTCCGGTTATTAAATACAAAAAAATCGAAGTTCTGGCCGATCTGACTTAAGTTCTGAATAGCGTTCCTTGTGTGCCAAGTTCACGGGAATATATTATTTAAATATAAGATAAAGTTAATATTATGGAATTGGAGAATTACCAAGGAGGAGAAAATCTCCAAGGGAAAATATACGAGGTCTGGCTATTAAATAATGACACTGCGCGCGCAGAAGGCGTCCTAGAGGGGTAGGGTGGGAAACGAATGCAGCTTTAGATAGCTGGAAGCATGGGCGTAGCCAAGGGGGGTTTTTGGGGGTCCAACCCTGCGTGGTACATGACAACACCACATTGGCGAATTACTAGATATCTGTGAACTCATCGCTACAGCCAGAGTGCCTAGACATTTGCGACCAAAACCTTTTTCCAAATATTTATACTTTACTTAAAATTTTGGCCACTATACCTGTTTCTACTGCTACACCAGAAAGGACATTTTCAAGTCTGAGAAGGCTGAAAAATTATTTACGCAATACCACCAGTGAAAATAATAGACTTAACGGATTAGCGCTTATGAACATTCACTATGGTATCGAAATTAATACCGAAGAAGTAGTGGATGTATTTAAAAAGAAAAATAGAAAACTCATTTTATAATAATATATAATATAATAATCTTTTTTCTCTAGATTCACTTATTAGGATAAGAATTGTTCATTATTAGGAGAATTATTTTTTACAACTATTCTTTGTATAGCATATATAACAAACAATTTCAAGTAAAAATTTTGTTATTTTATTTTCTTTGAACCCCCCCAAAACTGTAACCTGGCTACGCCCATGGCTGGAAGTGTCTACTATTCTAGTACGAAAACACGTTTTTGTCGCTGTAGTAATAACACTACTAGAAGTAATCTACAAGGTAATCTAATTGTGTTTTAGAGCCATCTGTGTACCATCAGCTGTCCGCTCCTAATAGTTCATCCTTACGGAGGACCCAATCATCTCTATTTGGAAATAGGACGGTATAAGGCAGATCGTAGTTTACTGTTGGAGGCATTATGTCAGAGGTCATTCCCAGAATACTGTGACTTTCAGTGTCCACTAGCATTCTGCTTCGCTCTGTATAAGCCTGATTTGTGCATTTAGAGATATGCGCAATTCTGTATGTCGTCCATCTGGCCTCCCTTTCCAAAAATATATGGAGAGGAGGTAGGTCCAGCAGGATTTCCATGGCTGCTGATGGTGTGGTACTAATGGCACCAGTAATTGCCAGACAAGCCTGTCTCTGTAAACCAGAGAGCTTTGCTTGGGACTTTCGCTGTAAAGCTTTTGGCCACCAAGCAATAGCTCCATATGTGATCATTGGTCTATGAGTCATGACATATTATATCCAATAAATTTGTTTGGGACCCAAACCCCAAGATTTTCCACATATCCTGCGACATGTCCACAAAGATAGTCTGGCCCTGTGGATAACTTTTTCCAAATAGGTTTCATATCTAGGGTAATTCCCAAATATTTTACTTCCGCTGCAAATGACATAACTTCACCATTGTAGGGAAGAGGCGGAAGATCCTCCACCTTTATTTTTCTGGTAAAAGGAACTATAACAGTTTTACAAGGGTTAACAGACAACTGTTCCCTCTGGCACCAGCTGTAAACATCTTCCAACGTTTGTTGAAGGATATTATAAGCTACCCTTCCTGACTTGGTCCTTGCCAGGATGACAAGGTCGTCTGCATACGCTTGCAGTTCTACCCCTCTTCTTTCGAGAGCACTAAGCAAGTTATTCATCAAGAGCGACCACAGTAGGGGATTACTCCTCCTTGCGGACAGCACCTGAGAACCTTGAAGCTAATGGCCTCGTCCTGAAGAGATGTAGTGGCTGTTCTATTGGTTTGTTTGATGCTCTTTTCAGCCAAAGCTAAACCGATTGAAGTAAAAACTTGGGTAGTGCAAGAGCAACTTCAGTGCGCACCGAGAGCGCACTCAATCGCAAAAGAAAACTCTATGAAAAAAATCTTAATTTGATGATATCCTTTTGATATCTACTCAATAGACACATCACTTATGTCTGCTTTTTTAACTAACCAATTCTTTTTTTACACCGTTAAGCCTGCGACATCTCTTGATGTTTGGAAAACAGTCAAGAAGTAAAATAAAGTTTGTGTTTACTACTGTTCGCTGTTAGTGACGTCACTTAGGAATATAGTAGTAATTTGCACCACGCTCTAATATATGATATCTAAATAATAGTTAAACTTGAGCTTCAATCCTTTTAAACTTTTTATTTTAGTTTTAATTGTCAACTTCATCGGTAACAGTGACAGTTAACGCAGGCGACCATAGAGCAGGGTAATTCCATGGGATAGTATCGCGTTCCGCATCCGTAAGTTTCCTTCCTTAGAGTAGCCCCACTCCACCGGGTAATAGATCAATTACTTTGGGTTTAACCTTCCTTAGAGCTATTAATTAGAGCTCTCGCTTTCGTGTGAATAATCCTACTATGTATTCCAATAAAATGTTAAAAGTGAAAAGGCAGTATCATTTCATATTCTAAAGTATGAATCACATTTTTCTTGCTAATAAATTAGATTAGATAAAATAATTATGTCAATAACGAACAACTTGAGTAAATCACCCACTAAATTCGTAAATTGCTTTTTAATTTTGATTTTAGATCGTGTTAGATTTAATTTGAATAAAATTTGCTGATTAGTTAATACTACTCTCGACAGGTTGGTGTCCCAATAAAATTCTTACTCAAAAACAAAAATAAAAAATTTTCAAAAAATACAAAATTTTTGTATCTTTGTTTCAGGTCTGAAGGTATGGACACCGGTTCCGATTCCTCTACGTTGAACAACGATTTTCCTTTAAGAAAAACAGGTACGTGTGTAGATTTTTAATCACATAAAGTTTTACACATAATAATCACAGACACAAACATTTAAAGTACAATCGACAGAGTTATTCGTTCATAAAATACGAAATGTTTATATTCCAACATGGTTAGGGTCAGGGGCGGTAAGGAGGCAAAATATACGACTATTGTTGGAATATGGCGGCCGACAGTAAAACATAGACGGAGAGATAAGAGGGGCTAAAGATTGAATTAACTTAATTCTGGAATACCTTCACAAAATTTAAAATTAAAACTTAAATAACTGTGTAATAAAAATAAATTGTATAATGATCTATGACTAAATTAGTTACTCCAACTTGCCAGTGAAAAGATAGGTTAGGGTTTCATTAGTCGATTTTCCGGCACACCTCACACACAAGATAATCTATCGCAACAACCGCACAAGAATACATTCAAAAGATTGTTGCAGGAAGATGGACTAATCTTTTAGGAAATATAAAAGGTTTTACAGGATTGGATTGTTGCATCATAGTTTTATTTTTTTAACACTATATATCGTGCCTTTGTAGCGATTTCGCTGCTTTATAAGCTTACTAAGTGTATTTTACCAATTGCCCTTTTCTTTAATTTAAATCTTATCGCTTATTTCCCTCCAAAATTTCTTCTTTTCTGTTAAAAGTTTCCAATTTTCAATTCCGGTCCTTTTGAGTTCCTCTTCCACTTGTAGCCATTTTACTCAACAACAACTTATGTCAAAACGTTCTGAGTACGTATAACCTCAAAACTTTATGATAGCGCTGTCAGTTGCTCGATTGCAACACCAGGGTTGCCAAATCCCGAAATATAAAGGGCAACCCCCGTAACAATATTGAACATTAATAAGTATAACAAGCATTACTACAAAATAATTCCTAGTAAGTTAAAAAGCGTTAAAAAGTAATGTTGACACATAAGAATTTT
Organism: Ophraella communa; assembly: GCA_035357415.1. NCBI lineage: Eukaryota > Metazoa > Arthropoda > Insecta > Coleoptera > Chrysomelidae > Ophraella > Ophraella communa. Next base: position 13,180,169 of record CM068994.1, on the reverse strand, counting down.
AAACAACTTGTAAATCACTCTGTCTATTGTATTTTATATGTCTGCGCTATTATAATTAAGCATTTTTTACCATACAATGGTGTAGGGTGAGTTATATCAAATAAATTACACTTTTCTTAACAACTATTTTATATTATATATTGTCCATTATTTCGCAGTTGCTACTTAAATAATTCGTTTCTGTCCGTGTGCTCTTTTTTTCAGTATATTTCCTTCTACCCGTCTACCCTTTTTATTTTTCTCCTGGATTCTAACTTTTCTATTTTATTGTCTCTTTCAATCGATACAAGTGTCCTCACCCAGTTAAGTTTCTTCTACAAATTTTAGTTCGACTGTTATTCGAATTCTGTTTTTGTGTCACATTTCTTATTAACTATTTAATACTCAATCCATACATCTAAATTTTTGAAGTTTTACTTCACATCTTCTAAGATCACCAAATCATCTGCAAAATCTCCTTCAAATATTTCTATCCTGTGTGTCTTAACCCTTCATCTGCCGTAAAGGTTAGGTTAGGTTAGGTTAACTTCTATGTCAGTGGTCGTTCAACATCCTTCCACTGCGACCCGAAAGATCTATTGCGGCTCACCCCTTAGGTTATAGTCGCTCTATCAGCCCCATGCCTCTGGTGAAACTCGTTGGCGACACTTCCATGAAGTCCTTTGGCTCGAGTTGATACAGACCAAATCTATTGATCCTTAGTCTCTCGTGCTCTCGGCTGTTACACAAGATATGCTCCGTCGTTTCATCCTCAGCCTGACTGAATCTGCAGTCCGCCCTCTCAGCCAGTCCAATTGTTTTTATATGCCCATTAAGGCGACTGTCCAGTCAGTAGTCCTATCATAATTCGTAGGTCCTGTCTGCTCATATTAAGCAGCTCATGAGACCTCTTTTTAGAGAAATCTCTTGAAAATGCCTTTGAGCGTCTTAAACCTATAGCTTGAACCAGTAAGAATCCTCCAATCTACCCAGTTCGATATTGTTCCTCTTGCTACACTTTTCACTATGCCTAGAAATGGCTCTGGGCCTCTAAATATTCCTGCAACACCTTCTCTGGCTAGAAGGTCCGCTTTTTCGTTCCCCTCAATGCCGGTATTCCCAGGTGCTCAAAGAGGGTTACTTTGCTATTTTCCCCTAGACGTATTAGATCCTAAAGGCATTTCCAAACTAACTTGGTTATACAGATTTTTTGTTATCGCCAATCACTGCGTTCAACTCGGTTCAAATTATTCTGTGTCCGTATTTTGTGTCTGATCTCCTGTCTTGGTTTAGTTTTTTAGCTGCTTGTTTTATTTTGTATATACAGGGTGTCCCACGACGTTTTGACAGTCCAATTTCTCGAGAACTGTTCATATGACATGTATGAAATTTGGCAGATATAAACAGTCGAAACTGATGCTTATATTCATTATAAAATGACTTCCGTTTTTCCTGTCATTTCGGCTCACGTGACCTCAACATAACTTTTTTAAATGGGACAACCGGTATAATATTACAATTTTGGATACATCATTTAAAAACAAATTCAACGATACCACACTTGTCATCATTGTATTGTGCAGGCCTTTTTATAGGCTCGGCGAAAAATGACAAATATGACATAAAAATCGGAATTCAACTGTTCGTTATTTCCAAAAGGATGGTATTTGTGATTTTTCAATACTCTTTGTATTGAACTTCTACTTATTTGTAATTCTTGTTCAAGAAATCGTATTGAGGTGTGTGGATTCACCTGCAGATAAGCCAAAATATTTATCACATTGTCATCTGTCTGAGCCCCTATTATCATTACTGCACAATACAATGATGACAAGTGTGGTATCGTTGAATTTGTTTTTAAATGATGTATCCAAAATTGTAATATTATACCGGTTGTCCCATTTAAAAAAGTTATGTTGAGGTCACGTAAGCCGAAATGACAGGAAAAACGGAAGTCATTTTATAATGAATATAAGCATCAGTTTCGACTGTTTATATCTGCCAAATTTCATACATGTCATATGAACAGTTCTCGAGAAATTGGACTGTCAAAACGTCGTGGGACACCCTGTATATTTTTATAAAGTGAAGAGGAATTTGTACTTCTTTCCAAACCTTTCAAGTAGTAATTCGTTGCCCTTTTCTCCCAAACATTTGAGCATTTCCGCTGGGATTTTGCCGTTAAAATTTTTTATTCTTTTATTATTGTTCTTTCAGATCAGATCCTCTGTATTTTCTTTTGTCATTGTTTGTATATCTAGGTTTTTTTCTATTTTTATACATATCTTGAAAAATATGTAATTATTTTCCCAGTTTTACTCTTAATAATTCAGGTGGTATTTTCAGTTCTCAAGGATTTCAGTTTTGCGTCTTCTTTGCTATCTTTATCCATCAACGCCGATGTTTATTCGCACTGGATAAGGTGGAAATCTATAAAAAGTATGGATGTAATACGGAGGAGCATATCTTGTACAACCGCCTAGGACTCGAGAGACTAAGAATCAATAAATTTGGTCTGCATCAACTCTACCCGCAAGGACTGCATGGAAGTGTCGGATCCTACCATTAAACAAATATAGAATTAGAACAAATACTGAAATCACTAGATTGTAGAAGGATAAAGATGTAAAAAAAATCAAAGTCAAGGAACTAAGATGTTCATAGCCTAAGGGACGACAGAGAATGCGTTGGAGGGACAACATAGTGTCGAATCTCCAAAAAATGAACATCCCCTTCTAACATGGAGTGATGGAGGATCGAAACACCTGTAAAAAAGTTGTACAGTCCGCCAAGACCCACCCAGGGTTGTAATACTTCCTGATAATTATGATATCGAAAGTCCACCAAGCCACAGAGTATATAATACAAACCAGAGTATCGACTCGCTGTCGGCACCTTTGATGTTTATAAGACAAGAGCGGCCATTTTTTGGGAGTATAAACCACAAAACAGAAAATTGATTAGTCTGTTTTGTGGTAACCAATATTCTGTTTTGTGGTATAAGCTCAGGGTAGTACTAAAAAAATTTTTATTATAAATAAGACCCGTACTTGAAATTTTTCTTTATTGTTGAGATAATTGTTATTTTAGAAACATAGAATAACTAAACGTTGATTTATTTGTTTTTAAAAAAAGTAAAATTGGTTTTTTAGGTTAAATAATTATATAAATAGAATTTCTACGCAAAATAAATGACCGAATATGTATGTCTTGCACGCAATTTTCCTCGTTAGTAAGGAAGGATATCAATAATTAAAAAAACACACATCAATCTGTATCTTTATCAGATACAGAACACTGAGAAGGAATACATGCATCAGTAGCATTTATTTTAATGTCATTTAAAGTAAGTAACATTTGTTCCGCATCTCCTTCGCAGTTTTCTGTACCTGAATTAAATAGTTTAATGCACTTTTCCACACAATACAAACGCCACCACTGATTTATTCACATACAACCAACTGCCTACCTCAACCAAAACTAACGGGGACGGCTATGGATACTCCCAAAGTGTCATGGCGATACCTGAAATGAATGCTTACCCCCTCCATAGAGAGTCGATACTCTGGTTTGTATTATATACTCTGTGACCAAGCATTATATTTTTTGATGCTGTTTTTTACATCTCATCTTACAGAAGTCATTCGCTGTTTTTAGCAATATATATTTAAACATAGTCCACATCTCGTTTAAATTATTACGTTACTGAAATTTATCTTGTGTTCTTTATTTCTTAGCTTTTCATAGTTTTTCCAGGCTCCAGTTATACTATTTTTATGTTTTCTGTGAATGTTTACTTTTCTCTCACATCTCTTATGTTTTCCCTAAGCAGGGAAAATATATCTTTACAGTAAGAAATTAATTATTTTTTAAATTGTTCTTAAAAAATTTGTCTTTATAGCGGTCTTTGTTGATTTCCAGCCTCCGAACCAAATCTTTTGAAGGTGCGTTTGAAGCAGCGTGTGATGAAGAGAATGCCGCCTTCGGTCAAAAAGAGATTGCTCAGTTCGCGGTTACCTCCCAGCGAGTCGCCTCCTCAAGAACCCCCCAAGGAGTTGAGTCCGCCTTGCGAGTCTGAGGAATATCAGCGACACGCTTTATTTAGCAGTCCTTCGATGCCCAATATTTCTTTGGCGGCACACCACGTACTGTCACCCGATCTATCTGAAGCTGCTGTCAGAGCGGCTTGTACGGCCAGACTGGGTAAGTCAATAATTTTATATTTTTAAAATTGATATATTTTTATCGGAATCATTATTAAATGCGTTGAAATTAAGTGTATGAATGAAATCCAAATTACAATTTTGGTACCCAAAAAAAGCTAATTTTCTCCATGTCTTACAAACGCATAAAAATTGATATAGGATAGTAAATACAAACTTACCTTATTTTTCTATGAGGAGTACAATCAAAATATAAAAAATGGAGGCAATGTAAAAAAAAGAAATCTTCGTTTTCTAAACTTAGAATTTAACTCAATGTTGTGACCACCTTGTATAATTTAGGCCCTTAGGTGCAAAACGGTGAAATAATTTTGTACATTAAAAACCATAGGTTAAGTCTGTAAATTTTATTAAATTCTGTAACGCTTTCGGCTTATAAGGCCATCATCAGAGTTACTTCGTTAATTACATAAAATCGAAGGAATGATCCATAACTCAAATGTGGCTCATATCAAATATCTATAAAACGCTAAGTCAAACCACAATAAATTTTATGTTAGAACTATAAAACGTGCAACTAGTTTCGGTCTTAGACCATCATCAGGGTAAAAATAGATAAAACCTCTTCAGAAGAGACATTACAGCATCAGGTGGCTACAAATAAACAAAATGCAACTTCAATATGTTAGGGTACAATAAATTTAATTTTCAATTCCGTTTATGATTTTTTTTGTTATGCCTTAGAAGAGTTTTGAGAATTGAGAACTTTGTTTTGGGCTTTGGTTATATATTCTTTATATAAAATCCTTATTTTATTTGTCTTTATTTCTAAAATAAGCACGTTACTTTGTATTATTGGGGAAATTGCAAGTAGTTTTCAAAGTGCTTAGTGCTTGATGCTTGCAATTACTTTTTTAATTGGCTTTGTGTATACTATGCCAATGCGTAGTATTGTTCTGCAACCGACTTAAGTGCCTCTGACGCTTTATCAACCTAGTAATATGTCCTCTAGAAAGCTACTTCGATAGTTTTTCTAATAGTTATTTATTGTACAAGACGATAAAATTGTACTTTATCTTCGAGACGTCAGTCTCTTGTATATTGTAATGTTTTAAAATAATTAAAAAATAACTTACCCAATATATAACTTAAAATTGTAATAAGTTATTAAAGATGGATATAATTTTCAAATCTTTCCTTTAAATGATGAATACACCATAAAATTTCTTTATTAGAGCTATTCAATAAGTCTCAATTAACACAAAAACACAAAAATTATCTTGATAAAATATGAGTCCATAAGAAGTATTAACATCAATAGTCGATTCTATAGCCAAGTCCAAGATCCTATGATGTTTAAACTAAAAATAAAAAGTAAATGAACAATAGAATATGATAATAATGAATAATAGGAATCCTATATTAGTGATAGGAAACCCATTCTATTGATTATATTAAGTTAGTTTGATCAAAATATAAATAAGCTATAATCAAAGTTAATAATAATAAGTTTAATAATGTTTTTTATAGGTAGTTATAAGATAAGAATTAAGTAAGTGTAGATGATTACAAACTAATATTTAAGGTAGAAAATATCCAACTATATTCAGTTAATTATATCATTAGCAAAATTTAAACTCAACAAACAAATATTAGCTATTGGAATAAAATAAACAGTATCATAGATTATAAATATAACTAAATAAACAAATGTGACTTACCCAACCAATGTTTATAAATTCATTTAAGCATCAAAGTGATGAGTCCATATTACAATGTATCGGATGATTGTACAAGCCTAGTACTTCCTATGTTTTGATACAAGCTAATGCTTGAGAGAGTCTAAAAAAGATATTGAAATTTATCACATGTAAAACTGTAAGAAAGTGATGTGGTTGTTTACAAACAAAGACTATATAATTAAAGCTTTACCAAGGACATTGTGATTGATAAATCCAGTGAAAAGACACTGTAAATAGTGAAATAGTGATCACAAACTGATAATATAAACTTAAAAAGATGTGATTGCAGTGAAAAGACATGAACCTAATATTAAATGGTTAATTAGTGTTATTATTTATTAAAACTATGTGTTGTTGTGAAGTATTTAATTTTAAGTTATTCATTGATGATTTTAGGTATTATTCATTTGTTTATTTGATAAATTTTGTAGTTAAATTGTTATGACGCAGTAGATTTCTAACGTAAATAAAAACTAAAATAAGAAGTGTTATTAAAAGAAAAAGTTTTCTGATCATATTTGAATATGTAAATTTTCATTTTTTGTTAAAATCAAGGGTCAAAAAGAAATATTTGCTCATAATTGTTCAATTTGTTATTGTTAATTGTAAAAATGTCCGCCATTGTGTAGCTCCAAAAAGTCAACAATTTTAATAGGGAAAAATGGATTTTAAAATTTGAAGAATGTTATTTTATGATGAAATAAGTTATGTAGATTCGATTAATAACAATTATAAGGTCAGAAAATGCCAAATTAAAAATTTAATTTTCTAAAAATTCAATGCAAAGAGGTTAGGAAAAACAAAATACGGTCGAAAAGGCAGCCATTTTGGTAATTTCCGGTGTTAACATATAAAAACCCGTGGAAAATGGGAAAATAGGTCACTCTAAATTCATCAAAAGGCCAATCCACGTCAGTTTATTTCTAAATTATTATATCTTAATGGCCGACTTCCTTCAAAAATAAAGATGGTAGCATAATAATTTATGGAACTGTATTATTAATTTATAAAAACAAAAACGACTGGAAATTGTATATTGAAATTGTACACTGGTTAATAAAATATCTACCCTCAAGAAGAAAATTAAATTTTTTTTTACACTAACCTGCAACAATAACCAAATATTAGAAGAAACTGGGAGGAGACATCGTATCCAGTGGTTTAATCCATTTGAATCCCCAAGAAAGTGGTCCCACGTGTTTAAAATATTCCGTGTGAGAAGCCGAAAATGGAATAGCGGCACTATACACTGCAACAAGGGAATTTACGGTATGTTTTTTGCTAGTTTTTGTTACAATCACTTTCATAATACCTATAAAATTTGTAAATGATAAATTTCAATATCTTTGAAACACTATTTTAACACAATTTTGTTTTAAATAAAATAAACTGTTTAAACATCTTCTAACGACTAATGCACGCTAGTTAACTCTACTCCTAGGATATAACTGTAAAATATTACGTGTTCTTTTAAATGTGGGTATATGCGCACGAAAGTACCATAGTCGTATCATTGTGTAGGTAAAGGGCATATTAATTCTTTTAGGTAAAGTAAGTAAAATAAATAATTTTATCGTTAGATGTTATTTTTTTTGGAACCGACTACTGTAGTTAAGAGTCACTCGTGTTTAAAAATTAATTTTAAATAAACTAAATCTAAAAATAATAATAGACAAAAATTACATATTTTGATTTTGATGATATATTATTTGCAAACAGTAAAGAATAAATAAAAATAAAGAAATTTTGAGGTGTTTTGAGATAAATAAAGATTAAATAAGAATTAAAACATAAATAATCATAAATTATAGCCCCACAAAACTTATAAAAATAAAAATTTAAAATAATAAAAACAACAATTTAATAATTATATCAATTATAAATAATATCTAACCAATCACTCAACATTATAACATTGTAATTTATTACAATATATAAGTATCTTGTCTAATTTAAAACTTGACATTGTAAAATTTAATTTTTCTTATGCCCGGTTTCACCAACGTCAAATAAATCGACGAATAACATTTATTTGTCGATTAAATTTATTTCTGTTTCAATAACGCTTTTAAAACTACAAATAGCTATTCGACAAATAAGTTATAATGTAGTAATTTCTTCACGGACTATACTTTTAGGCGCATGCGCAAATCGTTTATTTGCAAGGATTTGTCATAAAACATAACCCCACAATTTTAAATTTAAATCTTGGTGCTTTGTCGTTCTTTGTCGCTTTTATTTAATATTATTTAATTTTACAATATGAGTACGAAACGCGAAAGAAGTAAAAATTATTTAGAAGAAGAAAAGGAGAATCTTCTTACAATAGTGGAAAAATATAAGCACATTGTAAGAAACAAAAAAACTGATAGCTTTTGGTCACAACCAAAAAAAATTCTATATAAGTACATATTATTAAAAACATTTTCAAACAATTTAAGTTGTGTGCCTCAAAATCACTTTATGGCACTGAGTGCCTTAAAATGTTTATGGCACTGCTGTCAAAAGTCAATTGTCAGATTTTGAAAGCAAACGTCAAAATATTTACATTTTATTTATTAACATTAATATTAACAGTACAATTTGTGCAATTTGACAAATTTCTTGCACTGCTGTTTTACCATTTTCCATGGCTAAGGAAGAATGATGATTCGTAAACAATTATATCAACAATGGTTGCTAGGGTCCGTAATATACGATGCAATTTAAAATTATCTCCTTTGGATGTATTAATACAGGTTTTTAAAATTTAATTCAAACTGTATAATTACTTTATTTGAACGTTTGTAGAAAAAAAATTGCATGATATACGTGTTAAAAGTACATTTTAAGGCACTCATGTGAATTGCAGAATGAGCGAAGCGAAGCATCGTCAGATTGACATTTAAGTTACGGCCGTCATTGTGATTTAAAACATATTTTTTCAAATAAACTTGGAAGTTACGTTGAAACGAAGAGTTTTTTGTTATTCTTAATAAGATGGACTTCCAAAAAGTAAGAGTTAGTATAAATTTAATACAAATAATAAATTAATTTAAAAATGATAAAATGGCACAATATAAAAAATATTATGAACAACTAGTAATGAGCGAGATATCACGAACTGTTATTTAGTCACTGATATCTAGAATTCACGAATCACGACTGTTACCTGATCTCGTAGAAAAGCGTGACGTGATCACAGCCACGGCACAATATTGCCGAGTTTCCTATCGTCTTCTGTCTGTTAAAAAATCACGTTTTTATATTTCAATATGGTCGATTATTGCATATCACCATAAGACTTGACATAGACTGCAAGCGACATCGTGCCTTGTTGACATTTGTAGAGAAGTAAAGTTGAATTTCGCTTCACACCATAAGATTAACACGTGCAATATGCGAGATCGTGCCTTACGGACTTTGAAAACTAATTAAATTCACAATATTTTAATAAGTATGTATATCAGGTCCATGAAATCGGAGTATTGGGAATCATTTAGTAGCAAGTAGCAATTTTTGTATGATTTACAGTTTGTAGCGTAGGTTAGGTATACCATACGCCATACTATAATAAAACTGCGAAAGTCGTGATCACGTCACGCTTTAAAATCACTGATATCAAAAAATCACGGTAGCAATTAACATTGTGATTTAAAAATCACGATATCGCTCACCACTATGAACAACGCATTTCATATGGAATTCGAGTGTCAGCCATATAAAATAAGTAAAAAGGAAAATATACTATTTTATCTACAATATTGAATAGTTTTCTAACACTGTAAGAACATAAACTGATGTCTATTTAATTTTGATTTATTATAAAAAAAGCAAATGCGACAAATACTGTCGAAATTGATTTTTTTTTGTAGGATTGTACGATAAAATGAAATTTAACAGCGGTAGTTAGCGACCTTGATCAAATATTGTCCTCGTTTGAAATATTTATATGAATATTCGAACCAATCAATAAAAACTAATAATCGATAATAATTGTTCTGGATATTTCTTTTATATTATTCTAATTTTTATCACAATTTTTTACTGTTATTCTTTCAGGTATGCCATTGACCGGTCAAATGCTACCTGGTACTCTTCCTTTTTATCCATCGTTGCCCGCAATCGAAAGTGAGCACGAAGATCAGCCGTTGGACACGATCAGTGAATTACAAGAACCTCAATCCAGAGGTGTAATCAGACCGTTGGGCAGAACACAATCGTCGCCTTTACCTTTAGGTCACCCTCTCCTCGGTGGTCCACCGCCTCCCGACCTCCCTCCGCCTCAACCACCCTTACCGCCTACCGAAGAACAAGAACAGAGAGACCTAGAACTGAGAGCGAACGAATCCAGAAGGTAAGTCTTAGTGATAAATTAATCTTTATGAATGTGTATAGGAGTCTTAAGAGCGGTTAACCCAGAGGTAAAAATAATAATGAGAGCCTGAGCCTCTCACTACCAGCGAGACTCGAGCCATCCCTACCGATAATACATTAGGTTTGTTCCAATAGATTTGAAAACCGTACATTGTATCGTCCAGTACAGAGAGAAAAAAGAGTTTTAACAAACTTGTGACGGTACGAGCGTTGCCTTTTATATTTCGGGAACTACTTCCTGGGCTATATGCCGCAACGGACATTGAATTACATTTATCATGGAATGGACTAGTTTAGTGATTTTTTTTATATTTGCATCTTATAAAATAGGTTTTTAGTGATTCAACTGTACAAATAAAATTTTTATAAAATTAATCCTCTAGCCATAATCGGCTTTTGAAATTTAAATTGAATGGTTACATACGTCATAAGTGGTAAGTGACGTGTTTCAATAAGATTGGTAGAACATTTGCGATTTTGTCGATATGCTTTAATATTAACCGAGAAACTTATATCTCTCTTATTTGTTGTCATTAAAAAGAGATAAATATATCGATATTTTTGTTCTCTGATTGACACTTTATCAAATAAGGAGTAAAACACTAAACAAACTATTCTGTCATTTTCGTTAGTTTAATTTGTTGTTTGGTTGTGTTTGGTTTATGAAAGAAATTACTTCTATACTATTTTTGGTTCGAAAATAAAAATCCCTAACACCTTCTCTTGGTGTTATAGCGGTTCCTTCAAAAATAACCAATAGAAGTAATTGTTCTCTCGGGGAGCAACCCTTCTATCGGTACAGTGAGAGAACGAATAGGGGAGTCCCTTCATGGTAGCCAACCTGAAAAAATAGATGAAAAACCACTGCCTTTTTTTTGGGAATGATTCAACTTTGAATGTATAGTTCTCAGCACATTCAGTATACTGTAAAAGTTTTTCTTGTCACGAAGGCCTCATTTATTAGATATTGGATAAAATGTTTTTCGTAGGGATTTTCGGATGTTATGTTTTCACTAAAGGATAACCAATAGAAACCATTATCATATGTCATTTTCTATTTCTTTGTCTGTCAAATGTCTAATATATCAACAACGTTTTGACACTATAGCGGTGGATGTTTGGAGGTTAATTGTATGTGTTTTTATTCGTGGTTAAGGTCATTTTGTAGATTCAGTTTATTCGCAGAAATCAGCAAGTAGTTATTGAATTATTCTCATTTTTTAACCAAAATTGTCTTGTCTACTTAGTTTATTGGATTTCTGACTTATTTCGGTATCAATTTATCCAGATCATGTAATGAAATTCAAACAAAAGCAGAATACAGAACAAATAAAATTCCTTAGAACATAAAATAGTTTATGTTTTAAGTAAAAATCAAAATAGCAAAATTGACAATGATGGCATGAATGAAAATTTTCAATTGTCACAATTCATTACTGAAAACATAACATACGAAAATATCCTACAAAAATCGTTTTTTTCCAATATCTAATAAATGAGACCTTCGTGACACGAAAAACTTTTACAGTATACTGAATGTGGCAAAAACTATACATTCAAAGTTGAATAATTCCCAAAAAAAAGGCAGTGGTTTTTCCAGGTTGGCTAACATGAAGGGACTCCCCCATTTCAAGAATACGGTTTTGGCATTTTCAATAGAACCACGCCCACTTTCTATTGGCTGTTCTATTCTATCACCGTCAAGAATAGGGGTCTTGTTTGTTTATTACAAACCAATGATCACGTATGGCTCGGTGGCCTGGTGGTCCAAGGGACTCCAGAAATCCACCAGAGCAAGATTGTCTGGACTTCAGCGACTGGCATGCGTGGCCATTACGGGGGCAATGTCCACTACCCCGACAGCGGCAATGGAGATCATCCTGGATATAACCCCACTCCATTTACTATTGGAGAAGGAGGCCAGGATGGTGTCCTATAGGCTGCTGTCGGTGGATAGTCAAGTAAAAGGGGAGAGGCTCTGGGACCACTCGGGCCTGATGCGTGAAATTAAAGATCACCACACGCTTGGGATGGTCTCAGATATCCTAGCCACCCAGACGCACGTAGAACAGTCCTTTAAAGTCCTCTTTCCGAAGAGAGACGAATGGGAAAAGGGGATCATCTCTTTCTCTGGGACGGACTACGTACTGTACACTGATGGCTCCAAAACTCCAGAAGGTGTTGGAGCAGGAGTGTATGGTAGCAAACCGAGGGTTGAAATCGCAGAAAACCTCGGCTCATATGCTACCATCTTTCAGGCAGAGGTTTTCGCCATTGAATTGTGTGCAAGAGAGCTGATAAATCACCCTCTTGTAAACAAAAACATACATATTGTATCAGATAGCCAGGCAGCTCTTAAGGCACTGAGCTCCAACCGGCTTAATTCAAAGTTGGTATGGAACTGTATTAAAGCCTTAGAACGTCTTGGTTCCAACAACAGGGTAACTTTGCTCTGGGCACCAGGACATAGCGGAGTGGTGGGTAATGAAAAAGCCGACACTCTTGCCAAAAAAGGAGCAGAGTCTAGATTTATAGGACCTGAACCATTCTTTGGCATTACCAAAAGTACTGCCAAAGATATTATCTCCGGCTCGATAGAGAGGAAAATCCTCATGTACTGGAATGATATCCCAGGACTAATCCATTCGAAGGCTTTCATCTCCAAACCCTCGAAAAATAAAACTAAGCAGATTCTAGAGTGGGATAGGAAAGACCTACGCATTCTTATAGGACTGCTTACGGGACACTGTCGTCTAAGATACCACCTGAAGAAAATAGGTCTGAGCCAAACTTCAGACTGCCGCTTCTGCAGTGTGGAAGACGAGACTGCAGAACACATATTATGTTCTTGCTCCGCCCTGGAAAATACTAGGCACCGCATTTTTGGTTTCCCAAAATTGGCGCCTAACGACTTTAAACAGGTCTCGCCGCAGACAACCATTGACTTCGCAAGGAGGATTGGCTTGTATGGCGATTCATAACCCTAGGGGTGAGCCACAATAGACCCAACGGTGGTCGCAGTGGAGGGGTGGATGAGCGCCCCACTCACATCGAACCTAACCTAACCTAACCTTGTTTATTACAGATAAACACGATTTTCTCTCCTGTCATATATCTTGTCAACTTACAATCAATTAGTCACAGAACACGGTGTTTTGTGCCGCCAGTCCTTTGAGAATACTTGAAACGAACGTAGCTAAACTGTGACAACGTTGACTTTTAAACACACTTCATTATTGGTTATTAATTGGCGCTACGTTTAAAACTTACTAATTATTTATTGCTAAATTTTACGAAATGATATAAAAATTACTTGCAAAATGAATACCAATATAAGTAAGTAGGTATCTTATCCTAAATATATATTGCTATCATTTTGATTAATATGATCCTACTAAACTAGTCCATTGCGGGTTTACGGTTTATGTATTGGCGTAAAAGAATCATTCTGCATCCTGCTCTGGGGGATGAGAAGAACTACTTGCCTCGTACTGATGAGACACAACAATGTCGAAACCTGTCTATGAGTAGTGTTCTTCCCGTTAATTTGCAAATCGATAGAGATGGTTTTAAGTATCGACAAAGTCGGTCGCCATCACGTTTTCTATTGAAATGTAATTCAATGTCCGTTGGCCCAGGAATTAGTTGTTGTTTCATGGAAAATGGTCAAGCTTGGTATAGAAACTATTAAGTTTCTTTACCTTGGGTGCAGGTAGAAACAATTTTCTACTTTTCATTGTTACCATTGACTGCACCTTGTATCTGAAATGATTTTCAGTATTTGTTTATCTTTTGATTTATTTTAATCAATTCCACTTATACAAGTTTAGCTGCCTTCAAAATATTTGATAAAGCTTTTGATCCATTTTTAAAATATTTCTTGCTAAAAGTATAATTACCCAGTTTATCTGTTGAATTGACAGTTTGTATCTAAAAAAACATTTTTGAAATGTTAATTATTTTAATCCTTAGTTGCATGTCTATGGTTTACTGGTTTTAGAAAGGTTTTATTACTTCAGATAAGATCTTCATCTTATCTGGTATTTGCCACTAGTTTCCATTACAGTTATAATAGGGCGCAAATTTAATAATATTCTGGTTGTTCCACAAGCTTTGCAAAAAATATGATAAAATTAAAATTTATTGTTGTCACTTAAAAGCTAGTTTGTTTTTTTTTAATTCTGTTTTTTCAATTTAGATTCGTGTTGTATAAACATTACGTTCTTAAAGAAATAGTGTTAATAGAGAGCAAAGGTTGCGAAATTTTTCGTTGTGTCATAAAACGATGTTTAAATAATTAAGTTTCTATAAATAGACAAACGAATCCGACGGAGAAATATTCAATAAAATTCAAAGTAAATAATTAACCATTGTATTGATTCAACCAGACATAATATAATTGTTTGAACATTTCGTGTTTGTGCGTTAATCTATCAGAATTTTCTTATCATTTGTTATACTTTGATTGCTTGCGTTCGTTGAAATTTTCTGGGAAAACTTATAGATTTTGTTTATTAGTCAATTAACAAGAAATATTGTTATTTAAAAATAAATACTTACACTAAAAAGAGATATTGATAAAAAAATGTTACCAATAGGTACGGGGTAGGTAACAACTGGAGCAATTACTCGATATTAATATTAACTGTTTTATTCTTACAAAGAAATGTGTATAGCACGAAGGACTGATATAGAAGATAAGAGAAGCAGGATACACCAGAGAATTGACCAAACTACTACTCAGCTATCTCGAAAACAGAAGATGCCGAATGAAAATAAGATAAAAACACAAAATCCGAACTAGGAAGTACAGAAGCTGGAGTGCCACAAAGAGCAGTTCTATCATCAGATGACATGGTTATCGTCACAAGAAGCACTCAACTAAGAATGGTGACAAGAAGACTCCTAACAGGCCAAGGACCGAATAATCGAATAGAAAATCCAAATAAACGCAGACAGAACACAAGCAGTCTACTTCAAGAAAAGAAGAAACTGAACAGCAGAAAACACCAACATAGAGAAGAGATTCAATGGAAAAACAAAGCCATATACTAGACAAAGGAATGACCTTCAAAGATCACATCACAAAACAAGCAAGAAGACGATCAGCAGGACTCATAAGAAGAAAATTCAAACTAGCGTTGAAGACAAAGCTGCACCTTATAAAAGCAATCATACTACCGATCAAGTTGTACGCCACCGCAGCCTGGGGACACGCAGCCAAAACACATAAGAAGAGGATACAAGCACAACAGAACATCAGCTTAAGAAACGCAGCAGACGCCCTATGTTATATAAAAAAACCAACAAGTACAGAGAACTAGACCAAGAGAAGATAGAAGAAATTATGAAAGCCACAACGAGAAGAAGATTCAGGGCAGACCCGAATGCAGCACTAAGAGAACTGACAAATTACACAACAGACAACTACAGGAAGGCAGCCAAGACCAAGAACACAGATGGACAACTAAAATGAAAAGAAAACTTGTCAAGAAGCAAGGAAGAAGAGAAACTACCTACAAAAGACCCTGTCCATCCCTAGAGAGATATGCAGATTCCTAAGTTCAGCCGCAATTCGTCTACTAAGAGTTAACTTTCTATAGGCAGCGAATAAAATACACACTAAGCGGAAACAAAGAAGAATACAAAAAAGGAGAAAAGTCCACAGCACCATCCTAAAGAAATGAATAAAATTGAAAACGTTGAAAGTTGCTTTTGACAACTTTGAAACGTTTATTAAGAATATGTTAGTATACAAATAATATTTTTTACATTGTATATTTTTGTTTTTGAAAAATGTGGAAAAATGTTTCCACCTGCACGCAGGGTAAAGAAACTAAATAGTTTCCATACCAAACTTGACCGTTTTCTATGAAAAAACAACTACTTCCTGGGCTATATGCCCCAACGGACATTGAATTACATTCCACCTGGGTGCAGGTGGAAACAATTTTCCACATTTTTCAGTTTTTTATTGACTGCACCTTATAGAAATTATTTCTTGATTGTTATTTTTGTTTTTGTTTAAATTGACTTTAAAAAGTTTTTTATCAACCACTAATTATTATTATGGTTATTTGAATGTATTATCATGCGCAGGAGTTCAGTTTTACATACAACTTGGTGGTCGAGTTGTAATGCGTAGTGGATTTTTAGGCGCTGTTGTCAAATGTATTTCTACGGTAGGGGCTAGCTTCTCACCGATATCATGTCTTGTGTTTATGTAAAGAACCTTCTTCAGTGTGTTACTTTTAATTGAACATATTGTCTACTGTATTTCAAGCTTTTAATACAAGCTATACAATGTCCCGCTACAAAACCATTTACTCAAAGGGCCGAGAAAGAGTACATCCCAACTCTAGATCCACCTTACGGTTTTTCCTAATTTGTTAATTTATTTGTGGTAAAAATATAAAATTGGCTAAATATTTCCTAAGGCCTAATATACGTTTTTCTAAAATTCTTTACTTCATTTTCCCCGCTCTACCCTTTAGACAACCTGCAATCCGATGAAATACTAAGAAGGTTTTTGAGGATAAGAATACGTGGTAAAAATATTATCCTAAGGACCCTAACTTAAATTTTTCAAATTTTGACAACTGATTTGATCAAATTTAAAGAGAAAATTCCTGAGCTTAGGAAGAAATTATGTATAAATTATTAAGATGACTAAGTATTTCCTAAGGTCTCTAACTTAAATTCCTTAAAAGATTAACAACCTATTTACCCCACTCCCCAACCAAATTTACATAGAAGGCACATTTTTTTTATTATCGTCACTTAACACATTGATTTTTTTTTAATTTATGCGAATTCTTAATTATAAACTTTTCCTAATTAAATGTTTTTTACATAAAATTAAATGAAAATTTAGCTTCTTCAATGAATCCTCATATATATTTAAATATATCTGACGCCACAGGTTATTTGGCGACTGAAAATGGCTGCTAACTTCAACTTCACACCAGTTATACCCTTGACCATCAAATAACCGTTCAATATCGGAAATGAATCGTGAGAAATGAAGTGGGCTTAAGGACTCTCCTGTTATACACCTGTAAAAGAAAGGGTTTTGGTATAATTTGTTATTAGATTTTACCCTCAATAGCCATGTTAATACAGATTTTGGATTAAACGAATTATTTTGGAAGGTTATAGTTTGCTGCAAAAACGCTTGTACTTTATAAAAATTAACTATATTTAAATAATATTTTTGATTTATTTTTAACAGAATATACTGTTAATAATAAATTCAAATTGACCTGGTCTTATTGTGTCGATAAAAAATGTTTGATTATGTCTTGATGGAACATATAATTTTAATTTACTTAAGAGTTCAGGCACATTTACATAATTTGACATCAATTTGAATTTGAATATAAAAATAATACCAGCTCTGTCCATGGCTGATTCAAAGGTAGCTAACATGAAGAGGTTGTAAAGATGACTCAAGTCATGATCAAAGTATGGAACAAAATTTCCAGTTTTAAATGCCGCAAATCTTAAGAATTTTCTATTCAGAGATTCAATTTTATTTTTTAATCCAATTTCATTACTTCTCCAAACAATTGAAGCATACATAACTTTGGAAAATATAAAAGAGAAATATTATGATCTAAAGGTAAATACTCTACTGAATGAAGAAGAGAATCTTTTTATGAAGTAGATAATTTTAGATGCTGCCATGTAGATGTATTCTATATGCAGTTTAAAAGAAAGTTTGGAATCAAAAATCACTCCCAAATCTTTGATAGAGTCACAAAGTGAAACAATATTATCATTTACTGAGTATGGCATAATATGAATATTATTAGAATGTCCAAATCTGATACGATAACATTTGCTAATGTTTATTATTAATACATTTAATTTACACAATTGTTGAAATAACATTAAATCTCTTTGAAGTAGATACATATCCTCATATGTATAAATAGCTTTAAAAAGTATTGCATCATCAGCAAACAATAATATTTTACAATTTTTTAAATTTTGTACCAAGTCATTAATAAAAGCAATAAATAATAATGGTCCTAGGTGAACACCCTGTCCTACACCAGAGAAGACAGAAAAAATGTATGAATAACAATTGCCTATTTTAACTAATTGTTTTCTATTTGATAAGTAAGATTCAAGCCATTTTAACAAAATTATAATAAAATGCGTTACTAGTTTTGGTCTTATACAATCATCAGGTTGATTATGCAGACTTCAATGCATCGGTACAATAATGTCAAAAATTGTATTAAACTTAACAAAAATATTATGTTTTCTCAATGTTAATAGGATATCGGTTTAACACCCCATTAACATAATGAATTGTAGATGAAAAGGAAGTAAAGACAAAAGAGTGGAAAATTTGTAGTTTTAAATAACACACATATAAAAATAAAGAGGGATAAGAAGAGTCCTAAGAAAGGACGTAAAAATAAAGAAGAAGGAATTCATTGTTATTAACCACGTTGAAAAAGTAGGATACAATATTATTTCAACAAAAACTCAGTATGCTCTAATGACTGCCAAGAAGTGGTAGGAAAAGTTTTCCAAAAATGCGATATAGGAGAAAAAAAAAAAGAAAAAAGCTTCAAGGTGAGAGGGAGTAGAAACCGTAACAATAGTACCTTAGTTGGAATAAAATTAAAACACCTACAACACCAGCAGGACGTTCATATCGGAGTCAAGAACAGGAACATGTTTCTCTGCCGTTTTAAATGTCTAGAAGAACATTATGCCCTTCAAAAGAAAGTCTCCTGAAAGGTGGGAAGGTACACCTATAAAGAGGCAGTTCTACTCTCACACGGACGAAAGGCAGTAAGAATGATAGGTAGGACTGGTAACTGGAAACTGGAGGTTCTCTTAGGCCACACAGAGGTAGATCTATAAGTAATTCACTTCATAATCCCATATGCTTGGTGCTTTAAAATACAAAGGGCAGCACAATAGATCTGCAAAGGTCCTAGCTTGTAAGGCTGTTAACTAGGCCAAATTTGTAATCTGTATTATTGAGGTAAGTGAAGAGCTTTGCATTACAATCAATGAATGCAATTCCTCTCTAATTATCATCATCATCGATAAGACTTTTTTTGTACATTATGGATATTATAATCCATCCTTGTAGAGAATGCTCCGAATTTTGTTAAACAGAAAACACATAACTTTATAGATTTTTCAACAGAGTCAAGTGTCTTAATGCGTAGTTATTTGGAATAACGTTATCAGTTCGTTGAAATATGTAAAGGAATTTCATAATATAAATAATAATCTCAGAAAAGCTTTCATGTCTCCAAAATTACTTTATCCGCATCGTCTGACAGTTAAGCAAAAACTTCATCTCTCTGATGCCTTAGTCTGTGCCTTAGTGTTGTCATTTTAATTTTGGTGTTGTGGTATATATGGACCCTGTCTATTTTTTTTCATGAGCCGAATTACCCGTAGGAATTTCTTTCGAGGGTCCCAATATTGCAGCTCTTCTACTTTTCGAGATATGGCATATGGGGGGTGGCAAGGGTAGGGGGGGATTGGGTGGTCATCAAAGTTCTTATTTTTTTTCTCTATCCGACCATATAGGCATTGTTGAGTTAAAGTTTTTTTTTTTATATAGCTCATGTTTTTATTTTTATTTTCGGTAGGTACTGTTTATTTTGGCGGATACTGTAAATGCAAATAAATTATTAATATCCAGTTTTGTATTAGTTCATCATTACAAAACTATTATAAATATTGTTTTGATTTGTTAGGATACATTCTAAGACCTCAAGTGCTGAACACATCCGGAATAATACCAAAATGATTTTTCGCGGCTTTTATGAAAATCTATTCACTGTTTTTATTTCCTTAAACTTTTCAAGTACAAATATAGACATTTTAATCGGTGAACCGATACCTATTTCCGGTACAAAATTTATCGTGTATCTTTAAATAGCCAAACCATATCTTAAAATAACCAACGAATCATAATAATCTGAATCAGTTTCTTCGTCCGCAAACGAAAGATAAAAGCTAACGACTTCTTCATAGAGGAAAACTGACAAAACGCAACGGAAAAAGCCATTTGCTTATTTCTATGTATAGAAAAGCAGGTCAGGTCTCACCCCATTACGAAAATACCAAAACTAGGCGTTTCATTTCGTTATCTGCATGTTATTGTCGATGCACGTTTCATTCAAAACACAATAACAAATAATGGATAAAAAAATTTGTCGTCTGTCGTCCCCGGAGAACAAATATTTGCATAAATTTATAGGATTGAGAAAAAAAATTAGCAAGTAGTGGTTTAGTTTTGATTTGTTTCGGACGAATTGTACCTATGGTGTTTTTGAAAATGATGAATGCGTCATCGGTTTCGTGTAATTCCAAAACGTCATCGGTCTCAAATTGCACGTTATACTTAATTTTATATAATCCATCGTACTGTTCTTGTTTCGATTGTCATGCTCTGCAAGTGACGTTTTCTCGTATCGTGCGAGTGTTTTCGAATCTATTTTTGTAAATGTAAGGTGGTCGCTTTATACTTTATCGATTGCGAGTTATTTTTAGACTAAAACGTGACAAGGACAGATCTCTAGAGGTGTAACAGTTATTAACGACAAGTAATCGTTTGTTTTTTGCAATTTTTTCATTAGTTCGACAATAACAAGAAGTCCCATTTGCATACGGTATACAACGTTATACGATAGTAAGAATATATTATTACTTTTGGTCGACCTACTAGGTACTCCAAAGTCAATTAAATTTATTAAATTACTGCTGTAGAGTACTTATAAACGGTTTGGAATAGTCACTGCCTATAAGTAAATTTATGTTGATTTTGAGAGCCATCTATTAGATTGGGTCAAACTACTAGCAGTTTCAGTGCGTGACGCCTGTATTTTATAACTATTTTAAAAACCTTAATATTTTTTGCTAGATGTCAGCAGATTTAGCTATCCATTTTGGAATTTATTTTAATAAACAAATATTACTAAGCTAAAATGTTTTTTTAGATTTGTCATGTTTTACTAACGTACCTATAATACATAGTATAAAAAGTATCAATAAAACACTAAGTCAAACCACAACAAATTTAATGGTAAAAATATAAACATCGCGACTAGTTTCGGTCTTAGACCATCATCAGGCTAAAATAAAAAGATACAGTAAGGTAAGGACAAGAACTATAACAAGGTACAAAATTAACAGTTAATTTTGTACAAGTGTATTTGCTTTTACATGATAGGTAAGCATTTCTTTATTACTTTTATGCTTTACTCATTTTACTAAGTATGTTGTCCAACTTTATATTTATTATTGTTATAGTTCTTGTCCTTACCTTACTGTATCTTTTTATTTTAGCCTGATGATGGTCTAAGACCGAAACTAGCCGCGATGTTTATATTTTTACCATTAAATTTGTAACATGTTCATTGACATGTTCCGAGCATAAAATTAATTTAACCACACGTATAATTAAATCCTGCACTTAATCATAAATGATAAACATTTTTCACTATCCAACGACTTCAAACCATTAAAAAAATACCTTTCGGACGACCAATAGACACAACCGTTTTTGAACGTTGAGAACCCGTTAAAAACTAACCAATCAGAACGCTCGAATTCCTCCCCTAACGAAAATGAACCGTTAATATAATTGTAACGCAGAGAGAACTATTCCCTTTAGCATTCTGCCTTCAAAGAATGAACATCATTTTGCGTATTAACGAATTCTTACCTTAGCCGTTATTTATACGACCCCAAGTTAACGTTGAAAATACCGCAAATTATTAGCTCCAAGTTACCGTTGAAACTATCGCAAACTATTAGCTCCAAGTTACCGTTGAAACTATCGCAAATTATTAGCTCCAAGTTACCGTTGAAACTATCGCAAATTATTAGCAAGTTACCGATAAAGCACCGATCCAGCTGACTACACCTGAAGTTCTAACTCTCCGGAGAAGTCCCCCAGGTCTGCCTTCCTGTAAAAGTCGTCAACATCTGTAACCAACCGAAGCCGTACACATACCGCTGTGGGAGAAATCCGAAACCCTAAGCTAAGTACCTAACCTTTTGTGGCAAAATAAATTTGAATTTCTTACTTGAGCGTTTGTTTTAAACCCACATATTTGCTGTGTGTGGTTGCCTATCGGTATCAGTATTTTAGTTTTTTATTGTTGTGTTAAAGTAGTCAAAATATTTTTAATATTCATTTTTTCTTTCTAGTTAAACTTTAAAGTAAATAAGGTGTTCTGCTTTACACCTAGTTATTAAATTTTGTCGAATTTAAAGCAGTGGCGCCCTCACCCATCAATCATATCCTATATACAGAGTGTCGCTAAGCTGGAGCGTACCCACTCCTGAGTTAAAAGGTCTCATAAGCCCGGACAGCTCTCGAGAGAGTAATTAGTGTTACAAATTGGCTTCCTGCCTTTTTGGGACATATTGGGGTCTATTCTGTAACCTTTCCGTTAAATTTTAGAGGGCGTTAAGATTTTAACGGACGTTAATATTATTTCGGTATTCACTAACTAAATTTCCGTTAAAATTTTAAAGGATTCCGTTAAAACAATCCGTTAAAATTGTATTATTTAGAGGCATGTTAAAGCAAAGCTTTAAAAAATAAAGGAGTGTTAAAATGGCGTATTGTGATATTTGTTAGAGAAATTTTAAAAGATAAGAGTATTGAAGAAGAAAAAGTAGATTTAGATGATCACAATGAGGATAATAATATTCATAGAAACAACAATTGGCAAGCAAGATGTCAATAAATAATGGCTATATGATTATGCATCAATATTTTATAAATTAAAAATGCCATTATAATTATTAAAAAGTACTTCTCCAATTTATAAGAATTTTTGAAATAAAATGTTTGATTATTTATTATAATAATTGTATAATTATAACAAAACCTATAAACATATAAAAACATAAAAACATTACTAGATTTTAAAATATAAACAATCATAAAATTCCTGGCAGAAAAACAAAAATACTGATCTGAAAGTAACAACATGAGTAACACTATTTTTGTCTGTTTTCTACTTGTCTTTAGCCAATTGGTTTAAAACTGTGGCTAAACATCTAATAGAGCAGGCAATTGCAAATTTGCTAAATTTTGCAATTGCTTATTGTGTGAGTTTATTGCATGTTCAGCACAAACTTTTCTAGTTTTAACCCTCTTCCTTTGTATTTTTTTTTCTTCTCTTGATACATTTCCAACAGAAAGAGGCAAGTTTACTTTTTCCAATTAAGGTGCTTCCTTGGTTGAGAATTCCTTAAAATAATATTAAATTAATAAATATTAATTAATTTTGAAAGAGTTTAAAAAATACTATGAATATTTCTTAATAGGTATTTACTATGTTTACAGTCCCATCATATATTATAGGTGCATTGCCAGCTTCATTATATGAAGGTGTATTTTAGGTCTCATTATAAGTAGGTATAGTATCAGACTCAATATTTAGAAATATAATGTGTCTAGTATTTCTTCAACTGAATTATTTAAATTTTGAGAGATTCCAGCCTCCACTAAATCTGCTCCTTCTGCACTAATAGTTAAAATAAGGGCCAGTAGTTTTTCTTCTAAGATATATGTTATTAAGTTAAATGTTATTTTAGACTTTAAGTGAAGGGAGGTAAATATTAAAAGACGGACAAGGGACATCAAATATGGTCCCCAAGGCATAGGAGGAGGTGGTCCAGTTAAACTAAATATTATAATAGTATTTTATATAATGATAGCCTTGATTAAGTGTATTATAAAACAGAAGTACAGTGTTTTTTTAATACTTACATCTTTCTACTGGTTTATTATTTTAGGTGAACACAGACTATTTAATTTCGTTGTAATTCATCTCAACAGTTCATTTAATTTAAATAAGCCCATAGGTTTTATCTTGCTGCCCATCAAAATTTTTTTTCTAATAGGACACTTATAAAATATTCCTTTTGTTTTCTTGTTATTCTTTTAGCTCTAGACAAATTCAATTAATTGTTTGAACACAAAAATATTAAAATAAACCACAAATTTAATTATATATCACTATTATAGGTTGGAATTTCTTCTTTTTTGCTTTCTTTGATTCACAAAGCTAACTCAATCAATGTTGCCAAATGTTGTACACTATTTTTAACAGCATCCTTTAAAATTATATATTTTCAACGGACCTCTAAAAACTGTGTCTACAGAATACCTATTCCGATATTATTATTTAACGGACCTTTAAAATATATATTTTTAACGGCCTTTAAAATTTAACGGCATAGTTACAGAATAGACCCCATTTTGCTACAAATTGGCGCCCTGCCTTTTTGGAGGAATATGGTCACAAATCGGCTTCCTGCCTTTTTGGGACCAATTATGGTTACAAATTTGTTGTGGTTTGACTTAGTGTTTTATTGATATTTTATGGGGTCTATTCTGTAACCATTCCGTTAAATTTTAGAGGGCGTTAAGATTTTAACGGACGTTAATATTATTTTGGTATTCACTAACTAAATTTCCGTTAAAATTTTAAAGGATTCCGTTAAAACAATCCGTTAAAATTGTATTATTTAGAGGCATGTTAAAGCAAAGCTTTAAAAAATAAAGGAGTGTTAAAACGGCATATTGTGATATTTGTTAGAGAAATTTTAAAAGATAATAGTGTTGCAGAAGAAAAAGTAGATTTAGATGATCATAATGAGGATAATAACATTCATAGAACCAACAATTGGCAAGCAAGATGTCAATAAATAATGGCTATGATTATGCATCAATATTTTATGAATTAATAACGGCATTATATTTATTAAAAAGTACTCTTCCAATTTATAAGAATTTTTGAAATAAAATGTTTGATTATTTATTATAATAATTGTATAATTATAACAAAACCTATTATAACAAAATATTTACTAAAAAACATAAAAACATTACTAGATTTTAAAATATAAACAATCATAAAATTCCTGGCAGAAAAACAAAAACACTGATCTGAAAGTAACAACATGAGTAACACTATTTTTGTCTCTTTTCTACTTGTTTTTAGCCAATTGGTTTAAAACTGTGGCTAAACATCTAATAGAGCAGGCAATTGCAAATTTGCTAAATTTTGCAATTGCTTATTGTGTGAGTTTATTGCATGTTCAGCACAAACTTTTCTAGTTTTAACCCTCTTCCTTTGTATTATATTTTTTTTTCTTGATACATTTCCAACAGGGAGAGGCAAGTTTACTTTTTCCAATTAAGGTGCTTCCTTGGTTGAGAATTCCTTAAAATAATATTAAATGAATAAATATTAATTAATTTTGAAAGAGTTTAAAAAATACTATGAATATTTCTTAATAGGTATTTACTATGTTTACAGTCTCATCATATAATATAGGTGCATTGCCAGCTTCATTATATGAAGGTGTATTTTGAGTCTCATTATAAGTAGGTATAGTATCAGACTCAATATTTATAAATATAATGTGTCTGGTATTTCTTAACTGAATTATTTAAATTTTGAGAGATTCCAGCCTCCACTAAATCTGCTCCTTCTGCACTAATAGTTAAAATAAGGGCCAGTAGTCTTTCTTTTAAGTTAAATGTTATTTTAGACTTTAAGTGAAGGGAGGTAAATATTAAAAGACGGACAAGGGACATCAAATGGTCCCCAAGGCATAGGAGGAGGTGGTCCAGTTAAACTAAATATTATAATAGTATTTTATATAATGATTAAGTGTATTATAAAACAGAAGTAGGTACAGTGTTTTTTTTAAATACTGGTTAATTGTTTTAGGTGAACACAGACTATTTAATTTCGTTGTAATTCATCTCAACGGTTCATTTAATTTAAATATGTCCATAGGTTTTATCTTGCTGCCCATCAAAATTTTTTTTCTAATAGGAAACTTATAAAATATTCCTTTTGTTTTCTTGTTATTCTTTTAGCTCTAGACAAATTCAATTAATTGTTTGAACACAAAAATATTAAAATAAACCACAAATTTAATTATATATCACTATTATAGGTTGGAATTTCTTCTTTTTTGCTTTCTTTGATTCACAAAGCTAACTTATATCAATGTTGCCAAATGTTGTACACTATTTTTAACGGCATCCTTTAAAATTATATATTTTCAACGGTCCTCTAAAAACTGTGCCTACAGAATACCTATTCCGATATTATTATTTAACGGACCTTTAAAATATATATTTTTAACGGCCTTTAAAATTTAACGGCATAGTTACAGAATAGACCCCTATATCAGCCACATTTGAGTTATGGATCATTCCTTCGATTTTAGTAAAAAGACTAATGAGTAATTAACAACTACATAAGTTATTAAAAATCCTAAATATAAGCAATTAATTGTGCAATGTTTTTTTGTCCCTACCATTAAGCTCAGAATCGATTTTTGTCTTGTTCTTTCCTTCTTTTAATATCATTTAGATGTAATAATACCTTTGGGGCATTATTATTCGGAATGGGCCTTAGATCTAACCCTTTTAAAATTTTATTAATTTGATTAACATTAGCACTTGCCGTAAGGAAAACAAAACGCAAATATTTTTGCGAAAATTTAAGTGAATATTTTTATTTTAATAAAACAGCACAAACAGACTATAGCAATTTTGATTGAGATGACAGAGAGGTCATTTAAGTTACTGAGGATAAATCCTAAGATGCTCAAAGTTTTGTTGATAATTTGATTAACATGTGGTACAAACAGTTCCCATCAACAACTATCCCCAATTTCTAACGTGTGATAATACAATTGGAAATAAAGTTTCTTTGTCTAGGGAAAGCTATGCAGTAGCACTAACTTATGTTGGTGCATATCACTGTGTAAACGATGACAATCTTCTAAAGAACCAAGATGAGAGTTCAGCGGTACACTTGAGTGTACATGTATCAGGGCAGATATACAGTTTACAACTTTCACAATTTATATTCTATTATTAAGCCAGTTAATCAACGGTTATTAAAGACTTAAAATATTAAGAATGAAGTCTACATGGCAATAATGAAGGTTTTACCCACTCAAACCAGCATTGATGGAGTCAAGCTGAGAATTATTTATTAAAACTGGTCAAAATGTCACGTTGATAAACCAGCAAATTAATAATTGTAGATTTACCAGGTGTTGATCAGTAATCGGTGAAGAACAATGCAAGAAATTGTGTAATGAAGGTGATCTAGATATTTTCTTTGAATGTTAGACATACAGTTACATTATCATAATATCAAGACAGTTACATTATCATAATATCAAGATTCCTTTTAATATCCTTAGTCTATTAGCTACAGGAATGATAGAACCTTTAATGCTTTAGTGAAGGTTCTATCTAACACTTAGATAGTATTATAGTATCTGGTTTTGACTTTTAGGCCTTGCTGCCTATATGTAATATATCTATGAGTTATGACCTCCTTGAAATTTATGGTACTAACCCTTACTATGTGAAAGTTCATCTTATTCAGAACAATAAACAACTAAAAGGTTGTTTTTAGTTGTTTATTGTTCTGAATATGACCTCCTTACTGTGGCTCAATATTGTTTGTTAAATCTTGATAAGTCCTTAGAGCAAAATCAAGTACCTACTCTTCCTCTTTTTACAAGGTTGAGTGTGAAAAAATGTATAAGTAGAGGTTTTATATAATTTTAATATTATTTCATTACACATTGTATGTTAATGTTTGATTACATTTTATTAATATCAATATTTCAATTTTTATGTCAATTTAAAAAAATAAGTAACTTCAGGTTATATAACTTCTCCTCTATTTTATTAACTTTCAAATAACATACTGTAGACTCTCGCACATATATAATCATGTAGTTGAACAGTCTCCCAATATCATAAACTGATTTGCACCTCTACACCCGAAACATGAAATCCTTTAAACTCCAATAATAACAAAATTGTGGGACGCCGAGGATACTTCACAAAATATGAAGATTTCACCTTCAGTAAAAAACCGGGTTTAATATTATTTGTAACCTATTACTTTGACATTTTTAAGATGTTTTTATTTATTTATTGTAGTATACGACCGTTGTCCAGGGCATTAAGTTCACCCGTAGTACATTTGGGACCCCCGGGAGAAGGTCCAACGCTATCGAGGCGGAGAGCTTCTTCCGCACCAACTACAGGGCTCGCTTACGATAACCAGATGCTCAGACACGCTTGCGTGTGCGGCAACAACGCCATCCATCCAGAACATGCCGGAAGGTTGCAAAGTATTTGGTCCAGGCTACTCGAAACTGGATTAGTTTCCAGGTAATTACTTAAAGACTATAATGTATACGGTATAGCATATTCTTGTATGTCCACGACTTTTGTTTGAAAGAACTAATCTCCAGTTTCTTCTGTAATTCCATCCTGCTGCTTCACCACCATCATCATAAAGCCGTTTAATATTTACGAACTATGATCCATTTTGATCCGTTGGTTGAGGTAAATTAGTCTTCTTTTCTTCTATTTTTACAATATACTGTTGTTTTTGGCTAATCTTTATCCATACTAGTATATTTTTACATTTTCTATTCCATTCTTTTACATTCAAAATATTGATATCCTCTTCTATGACATCTTTCCATCTTTTTCTGGTTCTTCTTCTTGATCTAGGCCTGCCCATTGTAATGTTTGTGCTTTTATAAATCATATATTTTATTTCTTCCATCAAGTTCATCGTATTATTTTTTTATGGTATTGTTTTTATTGTGTAGGATATTGCAGGTCTAATCAAAGTTTTGTAAATATTTTTTTTTCCTAACTTTTAAGCAAGCTTCTATTTCGACCATAAGCTTGAATTCCCTTTAATATTCTATTTCCTATTCGCTCATTTCCAGTCCAGAATCTAAATTATTGAAGTAGGTGACAGTTTCAAATTTATACTTTTCTGTCTCGAGGTAGATTGGTACATTCATATTATGTTTTACCTTCATTTATATTCTTCCTTTGGGCATTTGTAATATTAAATATTTTTATGGAATTTGTTACCTTATTATTATCAACAGTGTTAAGTAACTCTTGGTTTCCATTACTGGATGTTACATTCTAGAAAGCTCCCAAATCATTAAATTGCTTTTTCTGACCTTAATTAACACTCCTAGATTATGAAATGTATTTAATGTATTGTTTTTATTCAGGAATTTGTTATAGATAACTTTTTGAAATCATTCAAAAGTTTTTCCTAGTTTTGTTACTTATTTCTTTGTATTAAATTGCTATTCCATTTTCACTATATATGTCATAGTTCCTTCCAAATTATATTCTCTTAGATATTTTGCAGTTTTGCATTTTCGAAACTGTTTCACTTTACCAGTTTACCATTCTTTGCAGTCTTGCCTCATATTATTCCTGTATTCATTTTTCAAGCTATAACACTAAATAAAATGAGATTGTATTAAAAATTAACACTTCTTACTATTTGTATATGAGTAGGTACCTCTAACAGATATCAAACGACAAATCTTTAACTTATTTAAAAGAATGATTTAATTTATTTAGACAGAAACAACATTTAATTAGCTCCAGATAAAAGCGGAATTTTTGATAATGAAAAAAAATCATGTATAATTCATTAATTAAAATAAATTGAACGATAACCTTGGTACAAGAATAAACTTTTATTTGAATGAAATCCACATTCATATCATCTTAAACGTATTACTCTTTTTTTGTTTTTAATATTTGAAAATTTGTTAATTATAGCCCTGTATTTTTTTTCAGATGTGATAAGTTGAGGCCGCGGAAGGCGACACCTCAAGAATTACAGACTTGTCATTCGGAATCTCACGTTTTATTATACGGAACTAGTTCATTAAATAGACATAAGACGGATTTAAGTAAATTAAGCAACTTGCCGGTCACGGCATTCGTCAGACTCTCTTGCGGCGGAATAGGGGTAAGTCACACAAACAGTCGCGTACTTTACACAAGGAACACAAAAAATTAAGGTTTGATGGAAAACGGAAATTTGAAAATACAACTGAAAGTGTATTATAATAAGAGATACAAGAATATATTTGCTTTGATTGGACAATACATACAGATGCTATAATAAGTAGATCAAGACAATGTCCAGTAGGTGGTGCAATGCTGGTCTAGCGAAGACATTAGTTTTTACAAACATTATTATTTTGTGAAATTTTGTGAATTTCTAGCTTGTTATTAAATTTATATTGAGTTTTTTTTCCTGATAGTTGTAGATAATGTATAGTATTCCATTTGTAAGTAATGGCTATCACTCATTTGGTTGAACATCAAAAATGGTCCTCTTTACTAATATCTTTCATTTCTCGCTAATTGAATAATATACTATAACCCATCGCTAGGCATTACTTATACAGGAATCAATGGTTGAAAGTTTGTACCCAATTTAGACACATTTAAAATTTAACACAACGTCTAAAGATAACAGTACAAAATCAAATTAAAAAATGGTAGTAATGAATTAAGAATTATAAGAGGCTAATTAGCCAGATATTTACAAACAATAAACCGCCTACAAAAATGGCATTAACATTTTTATGATAAGGTGTAATATTAAAAAAAGTCATTGAGAATTATTTAACCCTTTCGATCACACAAAAAATTATTTTTATACATATTTGGTGTACAATTGGACTTCAAAACATGAAGAGGTGAGCTTTTTTTGGAAAAAATTCATGTCCTCATTTAAAGACACAAGTACTTAATGGTATAAAAATATAAAAAAATTACATATAAACCATAAAAAATTAAAAGTTATTTAATGTAAATATCCAAACATCAAAAAACATAAAATTACAATTCTCAATAATACAAAATTGTGCAATGATTAATATTTTCTGCGAAATTGCAAAAAAAACCTTCGACCTTTCTGCAAACATAGGTGAATTTTACATTTTTCATTAATAGATCTACCTATTCGTTGGCATCCAGGAATTTTACATTGCCCTCTACGTACTTAGGTAAATGGTCAATGTTGTCATAGTGTATTTTAGATAAAGGTCTAATTTCAACTTTATTTCGCTTCTTACATTGAATACCAATGGATGAAGGTCTTCCTACAGTTTTCTTACCTTGGACTTTTCCTAACTTCACAAGTAAATCGCCTATCTCCATTCTAAAATTAAGTAGATCTAATGTTTCCTTTTTTAACTTTCCTATAAAAACAATACAATCATTCTTTGTACTCGTATGTTTTGAATTTAGGTTCCTTTAAGTACCGATGTCCTCAATTGTGGACATCAAATTTTAGGGATGCCTACATACTAAAAATTTGGTAAATTTATAGAAAATACTATACACATCCATTGCATCTGTGTTTACAGTATCCCTTTTCATAAAAAATATTCAGAGATTAAATTTATTGAAACAAATAAATAGCCATTAAGATATACATACCTGTTAACAATTGACAACTTCACAAACAACTGAGATAAATGTCAACGTTATTTAAAATCTGCTTTGCCACTTAGTGCTATCTATGAACTAATAGTAAAACTATATCTTTGGGATTAGAAAAATCAACATAGAAAAATGGTTGGTATATTTCTTAAGATTTGATAACACAACAAAAAATGTGTCCTCAATGGAGGACACCGTAACTGAAAGGGTTAAATAATGAATTGTTCTGTAAAAGAGTTTACTAAAAAAGTATACTGTGCATTTATAATACATTAAATTATAATAGCTTGTTAAAAAGAAAGACTCTTGTATGTTAATTTTAACATGGCATAACCATATTTATACAAAAGAATAGATAAGCAGAGCTACCATCAAATATAATTATCAAATTAAGCTGTAAAATTCATTTAGAGAAATTTGTCCCGTGAAAACATATTATGTTAGGTCGCAGGGTTATACCCGCTTTGCAGGCAGGTAGAGAATCATAAAAGGGTGAAGATGGTAGCTAAAGGTAAAAGCAATGTACTATCTGCATACCATTAGGAAAATGTGTCCCAAAACATAACATACTAAGATGAAATTAGGATAAATGGACTAATTACAAGAAAAATTATAAATAAGCTAAGGATTTGAAGTGAATAGTAGCAAAAAATATGTTTAACTTTTCTACATTATGAAAAACTCTTCTACTTAATAGTTATTTGTTATACTAGGCCACAATGCATAGAATTTTAGTGTGTATCTTTGCCAACTGAAATAATTGAATTTTTCTCCAAATGAATTTAATTTTACGAAAATGGAGAGTTAAATTGTTCACCATGAATACGTTAAAATGCCCTGTTGTAATTTTAAAGAAATGTCTCTTTTTTTATTTCAAAACCTATCATTTTTCGTTTATCCAATGTCATTGTCAATAGAATATTATATAGAGAAAATCCATGCACATTTTAGTCTTAAACTAAATTTTATTGTAAACCTAATTTCAAACAGTCTGTTTAATATTTGAATTATTTGCAGGTGGATTCTGATACGACGTGGAACGACATTCACACGCCGCCTGCTGCAAGAATGGCTGTAGGGTGTACCATCGATTTAGCTGTACGTACCTGGACAGGAGATATAAGGAACGGTTTCGCTATTGTCCGACCGCCAGGTCATCACGCAGAACCGCAACAAGCTATGGGTTTTTGTTACTTCAATTCGGTACGACAATACATATGATATAAAATATTTTTGATCGTTGAAATCCCCAGACAATCCTCACTTACCGAAAAAGTCCAAAAGTCCTAACCCCTGCGCTCTATCTTGTTACGGGCAGAGCTGGGCAAAGCACTCTAAAAAAGTGCTTCGAGCACTAAGCCCTTTGAAAAAGTAATTGCAAACATCAAGCACTAAGCACTTTGGAAATGCAAAGTGCTTGCAATTGCCGAGGAAAGTAATTGCACAATTCAATTACCAAGCACCTAAAAAGTGCTTACAAGTACTTTTTTCTCAAATCAATTACCAAGCACTGATTACTTTTCTAATTACTCTTTTCCCAAGAAAACAGCGTAACGTGTTTATTTTAAAAATTAAAAAAAAAAACTAAAAATAACGATTTTCTATGTTGAAAAACCAAAGCCCAAAAAAGTTTTTATTTATGGGATGGCAATAGAAGTGCTAACTTTTAAAAAATTCTAAGAACCTTAAGTTGAAAAGATAAATATTTTGCTGCCACTGCTGGTTCGAAGGTGGTTATAGCATTTATGTTATGGTAGATCATTGAAATTTTCCATTTTGTAGTAATTAAGTTGCTGTTTTGTAGGTAAATATTTATTTAAATGTTTTTGTTCGTCGCAGATAGCCATAGCAGCGAGAATCCTGCAACGCGAGCATCGCGTCCATAAGATACTCATTCTTGATTGGGACGTCCATCACGGTAATGGTACCCAAGAAATATTCTACGACGATCCAAGGGTCTTGGTTATATCGATACATCGGCACGACGACGGTAACTTTTTCCCCGGAACCGGTAGCGTCACTGAGTGTGGAACAGGAGCAGGTGTTGGGTAAGTACCTCTTATATCTCTCTTTTATATTTTAGCAGAGTTTTATATTTTTTTAAATAAAATTCAGGCATGTCAGACAAAATTTTTATTAAGAAAGGAAAGACCAATGTCAGTGTCACATAAGCATTTATTGATATAAACAATTATACTGCTGTTGCAAAGCTACTAGTTTCGGTCTAGTTAAAGACCATCATCAGGCTAAAAATAAGAATACCATAGAGAAACATTAGACTTAACATAGTAAGTTAATGTTACCTGTACATAATACATAAAACCAAAAAACAGTTGTTGCCGCAACACATTCAATTTTTAGCCTGATGATGGTCTTTAACAAGACCGAAACTAGTAGCTTTGTAACAGAAGTATAATTGTTTATATCAATAAATGCTTATGTGACATTGGTCTTTCCTTTCTTCATCTACTAAGTCACATTTGGGAGATGGATGATTTACTTTGTTTAATATTTTTACTGGTATAGTATTTCCAATATTAATTGCTTAAGTCCATTTAAAAGTGTCATACAGACCACCAGTCTAGAGACAGCTGGGTTCCAACGATACAGAGTGGATGTTTAACGGGAGAAATATGTCGTTTTCATGCCATTCTTTCTACATTGAAGCCTAGTAAACTAATTCATTCTGTATGACACTTTTAAATGGATTTTAGCAATTAATATTGGAAAGACTATAACTCTTACATTAATAATCTTAAATCATTGACATATGACATGACACAAGGTTAACATCAAATACAATAACATAAAACAATTAGGGTAGTGAGTGTTACAATCTTCTTGACTCATTTTAACACTTTTAGACGTATAGAATCTTAGCAGAATAAAGATTTAAATACATTTTTATCGGATTTAAGAAAAAAAATTTCATTTAAAATGTATATTTACTCTATTTAAATACACCGAAAGTCTATAACTCAAATTTATAATAGCGTTTTTTCAGGTTTAATATAAATATAGCGTGGTCAGGAGGGTTGAACCCATCTTTCGGCGACGCCGAATATTTGGCCGCGTTCAGAAGTATCGTTATGCCCATAGCCAGAGAATTCGATCCGGATATTGTACTGGTTTCTTCGGGATTTGACCTAACGGAAGGACATCCAGATCCGTTGGGCGGTTACAGAGTTTCGCCGGCTTGTTTCGGGTAAATATAACTAGTCAACTCTATTTGTTGGTATGTTTATAATTTTTTTTTATTTTATAGTTATATGACTCGTCAATTGATGACACTTGCTCGAGGTCGAATCGTTCTCGCTCTCGAAGGTGGTTACGATTTACCGTCGATTTGTGATTCGGCGGAAGAATGCGTAAGAGTCTTACTCGGCGATCAACCTTCTCCAATTAGCTCTTTGGAACTATCACGCATTCCTTGCCATAACGCCATTTTGACCATACAAAAGGTAAATATTTATAGATGCAACTTTTTGTCTCCCTTTTCTTTTTACGTTAAGACTAAGTCCTGTGTTTGCAACGATGATTTATCACGAGCAGCTGGGTTGCTAAAGACCAACTTCGGTCGTGGTGTATTTAGTTTCTTTTTCGCAGTTTTGTTGTTCGACTCCAAGTTAATGCTCACTTAGAAAGGATTAAGGGCGCTACTATCTTTTTACACGTTTACGATTAAACAACTGAAACTACACAAAGAAGCTCAGGTGAAAAAGATAGAAACACCTTGTATTTAATATGCACTTGAAAACAAAAGGAAACTATTTTTAATGAAAACCTTAAGACTTATAGTCAGTGGGTATATGAATAAAACTGATATAAAAGGATTATTTGTTTATTTTAAAAAATTGTAATTTGCCCAAGGAGGTATAGACGAAAACTTTATAAATGGACTAGACTTATCTTTATGCTTTTGGTTGTCCGGAGGGCTCGGTTAGTTCACTGTTCGTATGGATGGTGTTGGCTTGTAGTGGTTGCATCTACATCACATCAAAAGGACTGCTACCATAAATGGGCTGTATCTCTCCGTACGAACGGGCTGTATCTTCTGTGATACAGCCAGAAAATGATATCTAAATTTACAGATGAAATATTCGTCGTTATGGTTAAGAGAAAGGGACAAGGCAGAGAGAGTAACCTAATTTATAAAGAGGGTTGACAATGGTTTCTGGTTGGATGGTTGCGTTAGTTTTAAGGGTTTTGTTTCAGTGTAAGGGGTAGGTTTGGTAGCGGTGGTAAGGTTATGTCTAATATACGGTGAGTCGGGATTGATTTTAGAGTTCGGTAAACTAAAGAAAGGCAACATGGCGATAGACATGCACGTCATCAAACTGAATAAATCGCTCTGTTCGTTTGGCCTTCTTCATTCGTTTGTTACTGTCAATCAGTATATTTATTCACTGTGAAATTCGTAGGCCGCAAGTACAAAAGATGAATAAATGCTTTAAGAAAGTTAAATTTATTGTACTAAACCTTACATTTTGGAAGTCCATCTTACTAAGAATAATAAAAAACTCTTCGTTTTAACTTCCATAAAAAAATTAGGTTTTTAATCACAATGACATATTGAAGTTACATTTTGTTTGTTTGTAGCTAGGTATAGTATAACTAAAATAAGTTGCTACAAAGGGTACCGCCTAGCGGCAAATTTTCCTTTGTCGGAACATTGTCTCCATGTCCGTGTGTATTACAAATATTGTCGATGTCCGCGAATGATAGGAAGCGAAGCATTGTCCATAACGACTACTGATTTGGAGGAATGTTAGGAAGAAGCTGCTCTTGAAACCATTTTTCGAATAAATCTGCAGTCATATCCTCATGATAGTCGGCTGAACATTGCTTAATATTTTTCGCAGACAGTAGTAACGCATTTGGTACAAAACCGCACTATATACCGACTTTATGAGTTACAAAAAACCAACCCGAGACCCCTCCACGCAACAGAATACAGCGGACCGGTAGAAGCCGTCAACAAGTCGCGTGCGTACCCCACTTCTTTTCGCGATGTACAACTACCAGTCTAGAGAGATCTTGGGTTCCAACGATACAAAGTGGATATTTAACGGGACAAATATGTTGTTTTCATGCCATTCTTTCTACTTTGAAGCCTAGTAAACTAACTCACTCTGTATGACACTTTTAAATGGATTTTAACAATTAATATTGGAAAGACTATACCTTATGTTGATTAGGTAGTATTAAGGCTAGACCAAGTATGGAAGTAATATAACTTCCAAGATTTATTTGTTCATTAACAACTTTAAATTGTGAATCTGCTAGATGTCTTTTTATTTCAAGGAAATCTAATTTTTGTTTTTTATTACAAGTGTGTAGTATTTGGATGCCATTGGTGTGTAAGAGTGAGGTTGGATGTTCAAGTAGAAGTTTTGCATAATTTGACTTATCTGGTTATTTTAATTTATATGCTCTTAACTGTTCAAACACAAAGAAATTTTGAAGTAAGATTCAATGAATTTTATTAGGTCTATATAATTAACAAAAAGTACTAATTACTAAATAAAAATGTTTTGTGATTTTTAGGTTATCGCCGTCCACAGTCCACGTTGGTCCTGCTTACAGGAAGCCGCTAAGAGCGCCATGTCCTCATTCAACGACGCCATCCGCAGCGAAAAGGAAGACAAAGATACGGTGAACGCAATGGCGAGTCTTTCCATGCAACATCCCGTCACCAGTATGGTAGTGTCTCCGATCGGTTATTTACCGACCAGTAGTCCTCAGAACATTATTCGTCCCAGTGCATGAAGCAAACGGTGTAAAATATACCGCGGATTTTATTAAAACGAAAATGTTGTGCACTATTTCACATTGTTGGATGAAACGTTTTTATATATATGTACACGGGACGTCTCTCGCTGTTTAAATACTCCTTAAACTGTATCCGAATCCTAAATTGCTCAATTCGCTAAACAGAAACGGTCTTTTGTAGAAAATATTTAAACATCGCGAGATATTCCGTACTTTAGGGCATTTGATGTTTTACTAAATGTGAGAAACGGGTGCGATGAATTAATATAATTTCGAAAATTCTTAGGAAAATTGTTGTTATATATAAAAAATGGGGGATGTCGATGTCACACGTGAAGATTTAAACAAAAAAAAATTGGTGTTTTTGCGGTAATTATATAAATGTCGAACTGTTTGACAGTTTGGACGTCATCGGGTAATATTTTATTTCCTTAGGCCTAAAATTACCATAAAATAGAGTAGTTCACATATTACAGCAGGATTCTTATGATCAAGAAGACATGTTTGTTGTAATTTTAAATATTTTGATATAAGATGTGGTACAGAATATGCGATCTTGGCATATTGTTTTAAGTGATTAAGTCAACATTTTCACAAATTTAATTAGTAATTAGTAACTGTTCAAAAACAAACACCAATAGATTCGAAAAGTTTTTTTGGAACATTTTCTCATTAATATTTGAACTACTCATTTTGAAGAATAGATTGAACTTTGTTTAATATTGAAGTTGGAAAAAAAAATTGCCCGATGGCTCAGTTCGACCGTTGTTCAATTAAACAAGATTGATACTTTTTTAAAGAAATTGTTGGAATATATTGTTGTAGATTGAAAAGAAATGAAAATCGGAACTCAATTAGTTGTATAAACCGTTGCAGGATACTCTAAAAATGATTGGAATTAAAATATGCTATATTTTTTTCTTATAAATATCGATATAAACACAACGAATTTAAGGTAACGTGTACCTTTTCTGTTATATATTTGTTTTATAAAAAACTATACATTTTATGGTAGCAATTAAATAATAATTCATAACACTAACTAAGGTTGTATTTTTACAGTGTAGATTATAACTTTGTGAAATTTCTACTTATTATTTTCTTTTAGTTGACCAATATTTATCTATAACATTCCAGTATAATTTTCTTCATTTATTTAAATAAATTTAATTTATTAGATCTAAAATATTTCTTTTTATAATAATTGGTTATTTAAAGAGACTTAATAAAAACTGTTTTTTGTTTATATGTCCAAAGAATTTCACGACCTGCACCAATATTACATTATCATTTTATACTTTATTGATATTTTAGAGCCATCCTGCAACTAATATTGTTTTTAAATGGGTTGACTAACCCTAGTGTATGTTAAAGTTTAAATGTCCTTTATAAAAATTTTATTAATATTTGACAAGAAAAATCGAGGGATACGTCAAACGCTTTTTTAAGTTCTGTGGTGGTGTAACATTTAGATAATTTTTTATCAATTTAAACGGATATGCAACTAAAACGATAATAGTTCAGAAGTTTTGTCTGTTTATCACTTATTGTTGTTTGTATGTTGCAAGATATCGACGCACGCAGTACTGAGAGTTCAATCGATTTTTCTTCAAACGGAACATTCCTGCAGTCGCTAAAAGTGACCGCCTTTTATTGAATAAGATCAAATTTATCGTGTGTTTTATTTTTGTTAATATATTGAACGTTTTTAATAAAATCATTTATTTACTTTTACTATGTTTTTTTACCTACTCCACATGTTCTACACACGAACATAAGAATAACGGGACTCAGGATAGGTGCAATTCGCAATGTATTTGTGTTGACTAGGCTATCATCGCCGCCATGATAGATCACATTTAGTTACATTTGTTTTTCGATGTTTGGCACTCTTAAATCACGTTCTGTAATACTTATTTTATCTCTTTCTATCATTGTGTGAACAACAGTGATATGTGTAGCTAAAAAAGTAAATAAGAAAATTACTTATTCACTTACACTCAACGTCATTCTCTAGATATCGCTATTTTGTTCAGAGTTGGTTTCAGTCTTTCGAATTTGATAGTTTTTCTTTATACATCTTTTTCTAGTTATTATATCTTTTTATGTGTTTTTGGTTAATAGTTATAGTTATTAGTTGTTTTGATTTATTGGATACTTTTAATTAGTTTAATAATAGTTTAGTGTTTGTGTTGTAAGATGCCTCAATGCTTTGTTTCTGGTTGTTCCAATAGAACATTAAAAAATCAAAAAGTCACATTCCATCGGTAAGTTTTATGTTTAATATCTGATATATTTTTTACGTCATTTTAACGTTGCAGATTTCCAAAATTGCTTAAAAAGGAATGGTTGATGGCAATTGGAAAAAGCACTGAGACAAGAGGCAATAATAAACTATCAGTGTATATGCTCATCTCATTTTACAAACAATGGGTACATTCAGGAGGTCCCAGCGGCTAGATCTAGCCACTCAGCATGCTGTGGCCGCTGTTAATAAGCGCCTTCGTTTCGCCTGAATGCGTGGCTCACTGACAGCGGAACAAAAGTCAAAACATTTGAAAACATAACCCAATTTTTATTTTGGTTTTTATATGTCTATTGTGTTCATGTACAAAACTACAATAATTATCTTCAATTATCAATTGGATAAATCTTATCCCAACAATCAACACCTTAGAATATAATTAAGATCAACACAAAATTTCGTAACCCAATTTCGAAATGTCATTAATGTCAAAATCGCGATGCGCTTTTTAGAAAGCGACAAATTTCTACGCTGAGCAAAACAGTCAGCCGCTGTTGAATAGCTTTCAAGCAGCGCTACATTCAGAGAGACTCCTTACTAAGCGATCTCAGCCGCCTGGACCTCCTGAATGTACCCAAAGATTTTGTGACACACACAACTCGGAAATTATTAAAACCTAATATGTTACCAAGTCAAAATCTTCCTGCAACAGTTAATCCATCAAGTCAACCTACCTCACCTAGAGATGGTAATAAAGAAAATAATCCTCCAGTGCCTAAATTTGGGTGAGTTTAAATCACTTTAAATTTTAAGTACATCACAATGTTACCTATGATATCTTTTTATTGATACCTCAACTTGTTCCCCTTATTTAAAAGCATTTATAAAAAAATCAACTGCCTCCCCTTTATCAACGTCTTCTTCGAATTCAATAAATAGCAAGAGGGAAACCAGTGAAGAGTGTTCTTCTTCAACATCTTCTGTGAAGAGAAGAATGATTTATATTTTTCATACATATAGTGAAGTTATATTGTATTTTAGTGTTTTATTTTTTAGTAAACCATTGTCAGTGGTAGACAATTCAGAATTGAGGAGAAAAAATGCTTTATTGGAAAATCAGTTAAGGTTCTATAAAAATAAGGTTCTTAAAAGAACAAGCAACAGAAGAAAACAAAAAATAAAATCACTTAAAGGAATTATTCAAGATTAAAAAAAAGTTTTCTTTATCAACAGAAGCAGCTCTTGCTTTGGATGCATCTACTACAGGCAATCCTTCCATTTTAATCAAAAGAATGATGCACAATAAAAGAACTGGAAAGGTTACTAGGGAAACATTTCCAAAAGAGTTAAGAAGTTTTGCCATGACCTTACAGTTTTATAGTAGCAGAGCATATAATTATGTTTGAGAAACATTTAATTTAGCTCTTCCATCTCCAAGTACAATTAGTTCTTGGTTGTCTAAAATTTATTGTACTCCTGGCTTCACTAAACCAAGTTTAAATTCTTTAAAAAATTGGGCAAACAGTTATCAAGAGAAAAATGGATGAGATGTCTATTAAAAAAGAATTGACAAGCGAACGAAACAGCCAAAAGATTTGGGGTTATACTGATATTGGAGCTGATGTAGAAATTAGTAATGAACAAGAGCTAGCTACAGAAGTTCTAGTATTGATGGTAGTTGGCGTAAACAGTGATTTTAAAGTTCCTATTGCTTATTTTTTTTATCCATAGGTTAACTGGACAGGAAAAAGCAAATATTGTTTTAGAGGCACTTCAACAGTTAAAGTCTACAAACTGTCGAATATTAGCAGTTACATGTGATGGACCTCAAGTTAATTTTGCCATGATGAAAGCACTGGGATGTAAGGTCCATAATCCATATCACATTAAGTGTTATTTTAAGAATCCAGCTAGCAATGAAAAAGTATATGTCATTTGTGACATATGTCATATGCTAAAATTAATAAGAAATAATTGGGCTAAATCTGGATTCCTTTTAGACCCTCTTGGGAGGGAAATTAAATGGAGTTTTATTGAAAAGTTATGGAAGCTTCAAGAAAATGAGGGTTTGCATTTAACCAATAAATTGAGAGGGAAACATCTTCAATGGGAAAGCCTTAAAATGAAAGTAAGTATGATAAAAAACAGTATTGCTGAATTAAATTTTTATATCGCTAGATAGAACTTGAAGTTGGGGTAGGGATATGTAAGCCATTTTTCTATATTTTCACCTGTTTGGGTACAGCCTCCTAAATAGGAAAAAAATGTGAATTTCAAGTACCTATACATCCTTAACTATTAATAAGTAATTAATTAAACTATTTTTTTAATTGTTTTAGGTCAACATTGCTGCTCAAATTTTTAGGCGAGACATTGTTGTTGGACGATTTTCAGAACATCAAAGTAACTGTAGAATTTATTAGATTAATAGATCAGCTCTTTGATCTATTAAATTCTAGAAATCCTTATACCAAAGGGATGAAAACACCCATGAAGAGAGAAAATAAGGATTGGCAGCCTTTTTTAAAAAAGGCCATCAACTATTTAAGAAGTATTAAAACAACAGAAAATAAACCACTTTGGCTGACTAACAGGCGAACACCAATTATTGGTTTTGTAGTTTCAGCAACATCTTTGGAAAGTATTCATATAAATGAAGTCGAGAAAAATGAATCATTGAAATATGTACTTACATAAAATTCAGTCAGGATCATTCATAATTATTTTTTTGCATTGCGAGGTAAATATGTGTGGTTTTAAGATATTATAAAAAATAGCTAATAAACAGAAAAAAATTCATTGTTTTTGAATAATGTTAAAAAAATTACAAAACATGTTTTTTTAGATCAAGAAATGGGTGGATTAATAATCCAAATTGCCAACAATTCGTGCATACCTATAGGAGGCTTTTAATGCATCATAATATTAAATGCAATACTTGCAACTGCACTTCACAAGACCAAACAACCACTCTAGTTATGAGTAGTGATTGTGAAACTATAACTTTAAATGATGTGCATATAAAACGAAAACAAACAGAAGAGTTATCCATTCAAAAATTTAAAGAGGAATTGGAACTTTTTCTTCCCACAAATTTAAGTGAATATAGTGAAAATGCAGTTGCCTACATATCTGGTTTTGTGGTAAAGACTGTCATAAAACAATTAAAATGTACCTTTTGCGTCAATGGTCTTATTTTAACAGATCATGATGACCTAGACTCGTCAATGAATTTCATTAAATTTAAAAATAAGATACGCTTGATTCTTCCGTCAAGAAGTGTGCGCTATGTGTGCAGTAAAATTGAAAAAAAATCCAGACTATTATAAAAATGTCTGATAACTTATTGCCGCCAAAAGACTATTTTTCAAAAATATTACTGACCGAAGTTAATGCGTTTTGTGAAAATCCAAATATTTTCATAAATATTGAAAATGACCACAACCACAATATTTCTTTTTAAAATATATCGCACAAGAGGATGTTGGTAGAAAAAATAATCAAAGTTTATTCCTACATAAGGCTACACAGTATTACCAAGAATATTAATTTTAAAGTCAAAGGAACAAATATGCGACAAGTTTTGAATAAACTTATACTTTTTAAAAACTAATAAATATTAAAAAAACAATTTACGTGTTTGTTTTCTTTTCGAATTTTTCAGATCTACCTACCTGGGTAACAAAAATATTTTTTCACTATTAGCTGTAGAACCTAACCTTATTGACTCATTTTGAGGTAGAAAAATGGTCCATTATTAACCAAGGTAGAAAAAACAGAGCTTACCTGATTTCAGTTTATCTTTTGACAAGTTGACGTTAAACTGATGCTTGTGTTAACAAAGTGTTTGTGTTTTCAGTGTATTGACAAGTAGATTGCATTTTAAAATCTCTATTTTATTCAATTTTTGTTACTTTTAAAAACTAATATTGTTTAAAAGTAAAATGATGGTAGTGAAAAAAATATGAGCTATGGTGGAAAAGTGTATTAATGTCTCGGATCAATTAAAAAACCTCGAGGCTTCGCTTCTCGACAATAATAACTCATTTTTCTACCTTGGCCCATAATTACTATTTTTTTTATTCCACTTTAAAAATGTTTTTTTAGAAAACTACTTTTACATTTAAAAAAATAAATTAGAATCACTATAAATATTGTTAACAAGTTCTTAATCTGTTATCATTCTGAAAAAGACTGGTACTTTATTGAATTTATTAGACTTGCAATAAACTTTACAAATACATTAAAAAACTAGTTAAATATTTCTAAAAAACTAAGGCCGGACCTTAACACATGACCTATCATGGCGACGAACATCTATGAGTTAAAACTTGACACAGAACCTGAGTCCCCCTATTCTTATGTTCATGGTTCTACATTAGCAATATAATTAAAGACCAAGTAGCAAATCAATCAAATTTGATGTCCCAAGCTATAAAAAAAGCACATCTTAGTTTCGAGCTGTTATTTCATAAAAATAGTAGTCTTTACAATTAAATAAATATGAAAAATATAGTTATACACTTCACTTGTACCCAAAACTGGTAAATTTATTATAATCGTACTAAACTAGCTGCAGCTGAACTGCACATTATCCAAAAGTGAAATGAAACAGTGTTCCTACCATTTGGGTAAGAAATAAGATAATTGAGTGGTCTTAAGTCAATATCTTCATCCAAAATTATAATGGGAGTGGATCTGAAATATACAGACATGCAAAGTAATAATAAAGATAGTAGAAATTTTGTTCCATATGTAAATCCAAAGTGAACTGCCAGACTATTTTTTCCTGAGCTATATTCACTTAGTTCTTCATCTATTTTATTTATCTGTCTTTGAAGCTTTGAGTATAAGGCAAAATGTTCAGTAACGCTCACTGTACTCTGTTTCTTTTTTAGATCAAATTTTTGTGACAATAATTTTTTTTCCGCAATTGTCAGCCTATTAAACCATTTTAATATCTGAAAAGAAATTAAATTATAATATGTAAAACAAGATAGATATTATATTACCTGCTTACTGATTAAACCAGAATGAACATTAAAAAA
Organism: Ophraella communa; assembly: GCA_035357415.1. Taxonomy (NCBI): domain Eukaryota; kingdom Metazoa; phylum Arthropoda; class Insecta; order Coleoptera; family Chrysomelidae; genus Ophraella; species Ophraella communa. The sequence continues at coordinate 13,135,515 of CM068994.1, read as the reverse complement.
GCTTAAAGCAGTAGCTAAAAGTACTAAAATAATTCCCATGTTTTAAGTCATTACAAGCTATACAAAATATTTATAAAATTTTTATGAAGTAAGCAGTAAACACAACTTATCTAGTATTGAACATAACCTTTATTTTCATTTTCTCTCTCACTCTCAAGTCATTCTTTACGTGAAAATATTTTTTTTATTGTTGTCTGATGACAGTGATGACATTTAAAAAAATACTAGAATGACAAATGACATTGACAGACAAGAAAGTAAATAAATACTGCGGTTTGTGGGTTCTATAATAATAATCTTATCTGATATTAAAAAAATTATAATGGATGAATGGAAAGGGAAAAGGAATCCTTGAGTTGGATATAAAAGCAGTCGAAATGTCTAAACAAACTTCATGTAGTACGACTTATTAATAATATATTATTTTTATAAATAAAACTTACTTTTCTTTTATGTGGAGTTGGTTATGTTAACATGGATAAACATCAACAAACAATTCCAGTTACTAAAGAAGTTGAAAATAATGTTCTAAAGAAAGATGTACAAATAGAAAAACATAAAAAGGGTCTTACCAGTATTAGAGCTATTGTATTCCTACTATTGTGGTATTTTTTTAGTGGATGTACTTTATTTTTAAACAAATATATCCTAAGTTATGAAAATGGAAATCCAACTGTGTTGGGTGGGTATATTTACAATAATTCATACAAGAATAAAGAGTACATTATTTGCTTTTATAGAACAGCCAGCATGTTAAAATTCATTAGTAATATATAAATAGTTTAAAATATTAAGGACTCACATGAATAAACCAAAATGTAACAGTTTCTTTTTGTTTTAGCTGCATGCCAGATGTTAATGACAGCAACATGTGGATTTATTCAATTATATTTTCCATGTGGTATGTACAAACCTATGCAGAGATTGAGTAAACCACCTGGATTTTACAGGCATATGATTTTAGTGGGTTGTTTCAGGTATGTTACAATTTATTCATTTACAAAATATAAATTTAATTATATATACTTTTTAGATTTTTCACAGTTGTATTAGGATTAATAGCACTTAACTATGTTGCTGTTAGTTTTACAGAAACTATAAAAAGTTCTGCACCATTGTTTACAGTATTAATATCAAGGTGTCTATTGGGTAAGTAAAATATTAAACAGAACCTAAGGAAGGTATATTAGTTTATAGAAATGTTTTATATTTTCTTTGTATTAAACATAATTGATGTATTTATTTTTTAGGTGAACAAACAGGGTTATATGTAAATTTAAGTCTACTGCCTGTCATGTCAGGATTAGCATTATGTTCTGTAAATGAAGTAAGTTTTGAATTAGTAGGATTTTTAGCAGCTATGACTACAAATGTTACAGAATGTGTTCAAAATGTTTATTCAAAAATGCTGATATCTGGAGATAAATTCAAATATACGTGAGTATATACATTTTTTGTAATTTCTCTGATTAATAAAGTAAAACAAGAGTAAATGTATTAAATAGTAAAATTATTGTATTAATTTAATTTACACTTACTAATTATTTTTTAAATATATTTATATTTTGTGATGTTTTATTGGTGAAAGTGTGGGTGATTTCTATAACCCTGTATATAATATTTGCCTATAATCTTTTACTTTCACTTAATTTAATATAAAGATAGTTTTGTATTTTAAAGGTTATTTTTGCAGGTGTTTAGAAATCTATTACTTAAATTGACTAACAATTGAAGGTCATTTTAAAGATTCCTTTTTAAAAGATAATGAATTTAATGCCAAAAAAGAACATATTTATTGTATTATATAAGTAAAATTTTAATAAATATAAATGATCAGAGATAAACTTTTCTTTATTGTGTTTTTATTTTGAAGTTTTAATATATTTTGTTTTAGTCCAGCTGAATTACAATTTTATACGAGTGTTGCTAGCATTGTAGTACAAATACCAGCAACATTACTTATGGTCAGTTTTTCATTTGACCAAAAAATTGGATACAAATTATTGTTATCTTTCATATTGAATGGAATATTTTTTCACTTCCAAAGTATAACTGCTTATGTACTAATGGATTACATTAGTCCAGTCACACATAGGTAAATATTTCACAAGTTTAATGTTATTTAGTTTTACATTGATATTTTCAGTGTGGCAAATACAGCAAAAAGGGCGTTCCTTATATGGCTCTCAGTGATAATGTTTGGTAATCCAGTGACATTACTTAGTGGCTTAGGTACTATAACTGTGATAGTTGGAGTTTTACTATATATTAAAGCACAAGAATATGATCAAAATGACAAATTGACTTCTGGAAATTTGGTCCATAGGAAAGTTCGTGCCATTTAGCATATTTAAGTCCATTTCCATGACAGCATTTCTGTTTTTTTAAGTTTTATATTATTTTTTAGAATTATTGAATTGGCAATTTGACCAGTTCTCAATTAAATAGAGAACTGTGAATTATGGTGCAATAAACTTAATTATAATATCAATAAAATTTAATTTTTTTTGTTTCTTTTAGAATTGTTTAATGCATTCTTGTATATTCAAATGAAAAGTTGACAAAACATGGTTCATAGAACTCTGGAAAAAATATTTTTTTATGTTTGTATGAAGTAACTTCATGGTATGAAAATAATAGAGGGTACAAACAAAGGTTGGGATTAAAACAGCCTTTTAATTTATAAACTAAGACTAAGTACCCTGGTAGGTAGAGGCCTTACTTTATATCTTGCAAATCACTAAAATTTAAATTGATCAAAAATGAGAATTGCTCAAAACCAATAGTCAATTTAAAATTTGAGCATCTAGCATTATTAAATTGTTAAAATTCCAATAAGAACGATAGACCATGTTTGTATTAATTGTCAATATCCCTAGTAATAAAAATGTTTTAACATTTTAATTTTAATAATTTTTTGGTGTCTATTCTAATAGTGTTATACAAAGTGTGATATTTCCCCGTCAATTTTAAATCTATTGTTAATTAATTTATTGGTTTATATCAGGTTTATTAATAGTCTGTCGTTTTAAAATAATTGTAAAATAACGTATGGTTGTGCAAAAAATCATTCCAATATGTTTAGTCATGTAAAGTGCTGAATGCAATTTAGTTTTTTACATTGAAATATTCAGTTTCTATTTTCTTAATGTGCATTTAATAATTGTTTCAGTTTTTTATTTATTTGAGTGATTGTTATAAATTTACCACAATATGGTAAATTTACTTGTTTTACATTTGACTGATGAAAAATAATGTTTGTTTTTGGCACATGTACATAAAAAGTGAAATTTATATGTTTATGTAAATATACTTATATTAAACCAGTCTGTACCATTGTGTATTTATTGAAAGAGGTAATAAAATACATTTATTGTCTTAATTTTTTTCTTAACCATTTAGTAAAATAAATTTACAATCCTCAATCTTGAGTCAATTCCTTTTTCCTCATAAACAATGTTTAGTGCAATATAATTGACGCTAAACTTTATGTATATAAAATTATTACTTAAAATTTAAGTCGGTAAAAATATACTGATTCTTTCTGTTAAAAATGTAGGTAAGATCAGTTAGGCTTCATAAACAGAGCATTCATACATATTACATCTACCATATTCAATACATCAACCAAATGTGAACAACTCACAGCTCTGTACTCGACTTTACACTCAAGACAAACTAAATGGGTGTTCATTAGCGAAATTTAAAATTTGGACTTAACATTAACTTTGTTACAAAATTTTGCTTTTATTTTATCAGGTACCAAAGATAAATAAATATATTTTATTTTGTACCGTAGGTACCCTAAAAACTCAGGTTTCAAACGTATGAACATACATTTATTGAAATTCAACATAAAAACAACAAAAGAACTTATGTATTGATCTTGAGCCATTTCGTGAAAATCGGATAATGACAGTATCATATTATACATATTATCAATAATATTATGTTTCTATGCTTGCCAACTTGGCATTGAATGCGAATATCAAAAATAGCAAACGCCGATAAATATATTAATATTTTATTTTTTCACTCTTCCTTTGTGCAATATGAAATAAAATGTTCTATGTAACTCTCTGGTAAAAGTGTACCTACCGGACTAGTTAGAATAGTTTTTCCAATGGAAGGAAGCAGAAATAGTGATGCTAAGGAAATCAGGACAAGATCCCAAGTTTCCACAAAACTACAGACCCATCAGTCTACTACCAGCGATGAGCAAAATAGCCGAGAGAGTCATTCTCAAGAAGCTAAACGAAGAAACCGAAGCAATAGGAATACTGCCACAAGAACAGTTCGGATTCAGAAAAGAACACAGCGCACCGGACCAAGTACTTAAAATTGTAGAATACACAACAGAGGGATACAACAGAAATCAATCTACTGGAGCCATCTTCCTGGACATCAGCAAAGCCTTCGACCGAGTATGGCACGAAGGACTGATATACAAGATGAGAGAAGCAGGATACACCAGGGAACTGACGAAACTACTACTCAGCTATCTGAAAAATAGAAGATTCAGGATAAGGATAGGAAACGCAAAATCCGAAGTAGGAACAACAGAAGCCGGAGAACCACAAGGAGCAGTCCTCTCACCGGTGCTTTACAACATATACACGGCAGACATTCCAAAGACAGACAACACAATGATGGCTCTCTACGCAGATGATACGGCTATCGTTACAAGAAGCACTCAACCAAGGATGGTGACAAGAAGACTCCAACAGGCTATGGCCCAAATAGACGAATGGTGCACAACATAGAAAATCCAAATAAACCCGGAGAAAACCCAAGTAGTCTACTTTACTAAAATAAGGAAAAAACTACAAGAAAACATTAACATAGGAGGAGAAGAGATCCAATGGAAAAATAAGGCCAAATACCTAGGAGGGATACTGGACAAAGGACTAACCTTCAAGGAACACGTGGAAAACATCACAAAGAAGGCAAAACAAGCAAGAGGAAGACTAGCCGGACTCGAAGGAAGAAAATACAAACTAGCACTGAAGACAAAGATACATCTAATAAACGCAATCATCATTAGATCATGTTGTACGCCTCCGTAGCCTGGGGACACACAGCCAAAACCTACAAAAAAAAGAAGATACAAGCATAGCAGAACATCAGCTTAAGGCAAGCAGCAGACGCCCCATGATACATAAGAAATATACAACTATACAGGGAACTAGACCAGGAGAAGACAGAAGAAATCATGAAAGCCAGAGTTAGAAGAAGATTCGATGAACTCAGGACACACCCGAACACAGCACTTAGGGAATTAACAAACTATACAGCAGAGGACTACAGGAGACATCCTAGACCAAGGAAACAGCTGGACAACTAAGAAGAAATAACATCTGTCAAGAAGCAGACAGAAGAGGAACCACCTACAAAAGACTCTGCTCATCCCTAGGGAGATGCGCAGATTCTTGAGTAGGGACAGCTTTAACACTAACTTTTTAGAGGCAGCGAAAAGCACACTCTTGAACGCCTAAAAAGAAGACAGGAGGATAAAGGTGCAAAGCACCATCCCGGACCAAACAGAAGACACCTGGAAACCATCTCCAAACCAAGATAGTGGAAGGAAGAGCATAAGCCCGAGGACTGAGGCCCCCATCGGACGTGATGGGGGGGGTGGAGGAAGTTCTTCCCGGAATGCACCGCTCCTAGAGGGATGCATTCTGGAAGGGACTGGTTTGGTTAGAGTGTGTGTGTTAGAATAATAGTTTTTTATGCAGCTCAGAGAGGGCTCTCCTATTGAACTAAAGTGAGTCAACAGGTGAATATAGATGGTATATAAGTAATAAGGCTATAATTACCAGAATATTTATTTTAAATCACTGTTGAAATGAAGAAGACACTACATCTTAAATTAAAACTTGCAATGCAAAATGAGAGAATAAAAAATGTGTACCTATTTTATTATGTACAGGTCAAAAAAATTCTTATATAAAATAACTTACAAAAACTAATTGTATTATTGGCACTTTGTTGGCCTGCAAGTTTTACAATAAAAAAATACAAAAATAGTTTCAAATATTTCAACGTAACAAAAAATATCGTTGTATCTAATGTAAGCGAAATATTAAAAAAAATTAAGTAATTTTATTTACAAATTATCGAAAGTCGTAGAAAATTAACTAAAAATTGATAATTCGCAACAAAAATTATCAATACTTAATTGAAAGAGTTAATTTTTCTCGCAGAATTTCATTGATTATGTATAACAATCGATTATCCAGCAAGTATATCGGAAGATTGGTTGGTTGCAACTAAAGTATTTTGTATCACATGCAAGACTTCAGTTTTTTTAATGAAAAGATGCGCATATATTATGTAGTTAATAATGCATTTATAGGTAATACTCTTGATCTTCCGCTCATACCACTTTTCTGTTTTTAATAGGAATGGTAAACTGAAAAGTTAATAAACATATTTAGGAATAATTTATAAAACTACGGTATAAAAATAAATTGTTTGCTTAATTTTAAAAGTACTTTTCTAATTCACAAGTCTACAAAAACCTAGTGTCTATAACTCTACCGCACAAGTCTGTTTATCAAATTTTTTAAGTTGAGAATTTCTAAACATTTGAATGTAAAAAACCAGTCTAAGTCTCCAAATTCTACTAGGCTTTACCAGCTAAACTTCCGGGAGTCCTGGCTGGCAACCTTCTTCTACCAGCCAACAATTTATTGAGCCCTTTTGGTTCTTCTGTAGTCGTACTGGAACTAGGAACTACTGCTTCTGTTTCATCTTTTTCTTCTTCAACTTCTGCTGCAGCTTCTGTCGAAGATGGTTCTTGAGGAGCTTCACTGGATGGAGCTTCTGTTGATTGACCTAGTCGTTTACGATTTAATAAAGGATTTATTCTTCGTACTTGAACAGGAGCACTTGCTGCTGTTTTTTGGCGAGGCTGGACTGATATGCGGTTCTTGTTTCGCAACCGTCCTAAGGGAGAGTTGTCAACTGGTGCAGGTGGTTCCTCTGGTTTTGTTTCTTGTTCGTGAGTCTCTGGTTCTTCTTCTCCAGTAACATGATCTTCGACTGGAGCTGATGGCGCTTCTGTAGTACTTGTAGTAGTTCGGCCCCTGGTGCCACCAATATTTATTCTCGCTCCTGGTCTTAATGGTCTGATAGCTGAGTTTGCATTAATCCTTCTGGGTCTCGATGTAGTACTAAAAATTATTAATGTTTATATAAATAAAAGAAATAAACCGTGATTTTTTAAAAATATCTTACCTTGCTTCGACTGTTGATGCAGAAGATTCCTCTTTACCATTTTCATTATCAGTAACCGGTGCTGCAGTTGTACGACTTCTGCTTCTTAAATTAGGACGAGATCTTGGTAAGGACGCTCTGGTTGGAGCAGCGGTGCTGCTAGATTCTTCCTTTGACTCTTCAGAGGGAGCAGCTGTTGTGCGGGTTCGTGTTCTTGAACCACCAAATCGAGATCGGTTTAGAGAAGTCTAAACAGATTACGTACAGTTACACATTAAGGAAATAAGTGTCTGAGATGTTTTACTTACCCTTGACTGACTAACTGGTTTAACTTCTTCTTGATTAACGGGTTCTTCGACAGCTGGCGCTGCGGTTGTTCGTGTTCTCGATCTACTTCCGAAACTTGGTCGACCGTACTTGCTCTTCTTGGGCTCAGAAACTGATGCTTCTGTAGTTGTAGTGGTGGTGGTGGTTTTTCTTCCACTTAAATTACGTCTACCGGCTCCGAATTTGTTTCTACCGAAACTTGGAGCTGCCTCAGTAGAAGGTGGGGGTGGGGGAGTAGTGGTAGTAGTTGTGGTTGTTGTGGTGGTAGTAGTAGTAGTTGTTGTTGTTGAAGTAGTTTGAGGTTCTAAAATAAAAATAAACAATGATTCTTATAATGTGGAAACTACTTATGGAATAAAACTAGTTTTGCTTTTAGTTTTCGGAATTATAAAAAGGCTAAGATATATAGATTTTTATTTTCAAATTTACGCTATTTGCAATAAAACATAATTGTACAGATATTAGATATAAGTAATTTCTGATGATAAATATACCTGTTCACTTAATTTCGTAAACTTAAAGCAAAATTAATTTTATTCCACACTGCATAATATTCCTATGAGTGATTCTACCTGTAGAAGTTTCATCTGTAGTTTGATCGGTTGAAGCAGTGGATTCTTCTCCTTCTTCACCAAATAGTTTTTGCGTTCCTTGTGAAATCGCGTAGAGATCTAAAGCTACTTTATCCATAGGTGACATAACCGTAGTGGTAGCATCTGCAACAGAGGCTGTAAAGTCTTTTCCTACTGTGCTTCTTTCTTCTGATAATTGCTTCTCTTCGTCTTCTTCAGTTACCGGACGTACACTTGTTTTTGTCGCGGGTTCTGCGGCCTATAAGAATAAAAACCATTTTGGTTTTCGTTCCAATTTGTATATACAATATATATATGTCCCGAGAAGTGTTAAAAAATGGAAGAAAAACTTCAGTTAATATACCTAACTTAACCAAACTATAAGTAGAGGCTAGAGGCACATTAGGGGATTATCAAATGGCCATTTAAAAATTTGTTCTTGTTATGATTAATATACATGGGCAATTTTGGATATACCAAAACAATGTTTTGATAATTATTTTCAATTTTCAAATTACTAGGCATGAAATCTTACTTTCAAGACTCAAATAAGTCCGGAAATGAGAATTTTCATACCGATTTAAAAAAATAGTATGAATGGATTCTCAGGACCGGATTAAAAATATGGCATATCTGATTTATCTCTATTTTCCACTGTACGTAAATTTTTCGATTCGTAATAGACATAAAACATAAAAAAAATGTAATGAACTAGTTGGTATCACTCATAGTGGGAAAGTAGTATATATTCTTACTAATGCCCAGTTTCACCAACGTCAAATAAATCGACGAATAGCTATTCGAAGAATAACATTTATTTGTCGATTAAATTTATTTCTGTTTCATTAACGCTTTTAAAACTCCAAATAGCTAGGTATTCGACAAATAAGTTATAATGTAGTAATTTCTTCACTGACTATACTTTTAGGCGCATGCGCAAATCGTTTATTTGCAAGGATTTGTCATATAACAACATAATTTTACAATATGAGTATGAAACGCGAAAGAAGTAAAAATTATTTTTCCTACGACCACATATGAAAGTGCTAGTTTGCACACTTATTTGTACTTAAGAAAGTAGCTAATATCAATACACGTATTGAAAAGTATATATCAATACATGTATTGAAAATTAAAAAAATATAGTTCTATGATCTGTGACATTTACGTCAAATTTATCAATAGTAAAAACACATGAATGTCAAAGCAAGGACCATTTATTTTTTTTAAATCTTCCTTGTGTCAAATATTGTATTGTAATTGCCAATACAAATTTTTCTGTATAAAGTAAGAAAAAAGTTTCTTCTAGGTTTTTAAATTTTTAAAAAATAAACATTTTTTATTCAGTATTATTATTAAAACACTTTTAGAAAGAAGAACAGTTTATTCTTCTTTTTTATATTGTGTTATGTTCCGTGCACGAATACATATAACAAGGATGTGAAACTCGAGTGGAGAGGGTAGCAGGAGAAAAGGCGCCTATCTGGGCAGGGTTAAATTCTCGGTCGTTGCGTACTCCGTATTGCGCAACAGGCTGTCTTTTTCTTTGTGCGAGCGAGATAACCAACCGCATGTGTTTTCGAATAGTTATGATCGTATGATGTTCGAACTGATGCGCAGTACAAAGTACGCAACGACCGTGGACTAGACTCCGCCCAGATAGGAGCCGTAAATTCAGCCACGGGCGCTTATAGCTCGGCATAGGAGTTTCACATCCTTGTTATATGTATTCGTGGTTCCGTGCATGTGTCGAATGTGGATTTTGAAGTTATGTTTGTGTTTCTGTTTACAATTATCTTTGTGTCAATTATTATTACATTACTTTGAAAATATTTGAACTTTGTTGTGATTTGTGTTCAAATACATACTACGTATACAAGAAAACTCAATGGACTGGGAAAGTGTGACGTCAAAATTTGTGTTCTATGCTGTTAAACTGGGAAATGTCAACTAAATGATTCCAAACGGCAACATTATAAATCTCCAGAAATAACTTTTGTTTGAGGTATTTTGTTATTATTATACTCTGAAATATAACGGAAGTATCATAATTAAATACATATAAGCAAAATTTTTCCAAATTCGATTTTTAAGGTACCATTTTTGTAAGTATTCTTAAAATTTATGACAATGCACAACTTTGAAGGTTATGTTATAATATTTTTACGGAAATTGTTCGTCTATCTACTTTAGTGATATGTAAATCATATGAATGAACACTTACCAATGAAAAAACAGTAATTAACTCCCAAAAGTCAAGAAAATACAATATAATAGTTAATAACACTTATAAAACATACCATAAAAAAATTTGTTTGGAATCAGTTGGTTTGACGCTTACGTCACTACTTTCCCAGTCCATTGACATTATAAAGTGTTAAAAAGATTACTGGGTTATGCATTTGAAAGAAAATTTGTTCTCCAGATAGTGAAGTTCCAAGGCTGATTGGATTTTACCACAGAATAAGGTGTATTCTGTGATTTTACTTTAAAAAATACTTTTTTAAGCGAGTGTCACAAAAAATGAAGTTTTACGGATCTATTAACGTCCCTAAAGTGTATCTTTTTTGGCGGCTTTTTTACTTTACGGCCGCTGTTTTACTTTACGGCCGCTTTTTTACTTTACGGCCGCTTTTGCAAACAAAGTCATTATGAGGGCAACCTACTAGACACATTTAATTTGCTTATTTGAGTTATTTCCACGTCCGATATTAAGATTGTCAAATTATGAAGGCGGCCTACTAGACTCACTTAATTTGCATGTTTGGGTTATTTACCCATAAAACAAATAATGCCCTAATTTATTAACTTCGTTATGACCCAACTTCTGTTTATCATACTTACTGTAAGTAATTCTGTACACATATTTGTTACTTAATAATACACTTTTCATTTGGTTAATAAAAATTTGAATCTAATCTTCCAGTTTCGTCTCTGTTTAGAAACAAAATTGTAAAAAAAAGTTGTTACCTATTTGATGAGACACTCGCTTAAAAAATTTTGTGTGCACCTCAGCCGTATGATCTTTTTTGGCCTCACCTGAAATTTGCTTGTCCTCGGCTACGCCTCGGCCGCAAATTTCAGATTCGGCCAAAAAAGATCAACATTACGGCCTTGGTACACAAATAACTATTGTTGAAGGATTTTTTACGTGGTCGTAGGAAAAATAGTGTACATAACTCGTTGGAAAGTGTATTTCTTGCACTCGTTTAGTTTCTGCACTCGCCGCTACGCGGCTCGTGCTAAACTTTAACTCGTGCAAAATATTACACTTTCCACACTTGTTATGTAATATACTATAGAAGAATTAAGAAAAGGGGAATCTTCTTACAATAGTGGAAAAATATAAGCACATTGTAGAAAACAAAAAAACTGATAGCGTTTGGTCACAACAAAAAAAAACATAAATAAATACATTAAAAACATTTTCAAACAATTTAAGTTTTGAAAATGTATTTATATAATACATAATTTGTATATATTAACATTGATTTCGATATTTACCTTTCACAATACATTTTAAATTATATTAAAATTTTTAATTTAGAATTAAACTTTAATAACGAACATACAAATTCACATAGTGAGGTTAACCTGTCACTTTATTGGGTGAATACATATTTATTTGCCCGATAATCGACAAATAATTTATCTGGAATTTATTCTTAGAATAAACTTTATTTGTCGTTGGTGAAACGCAAATCTGTCAGATTTATTATTAAATAACTTTATTCGACGAATAGGCCACTATTTATCGTTGGTGAAACCGGGCATAAGATAACTAAATGTATCTATGATTATTAATAAGAATTGTGGAAAGAGCGTGAAGGGACAACCCTTACGCTGGTTTTTAGCTTAAAATAAAAAGATTTATAAAAAAGACAAAAATTGTGTAATTGAATGGTGTAATTGAAATCTGTAACTCCCGCGATCTATTTAGAACAGCAACATCGAAAATTCGAAAAACCGTAATGATTTCTCTGAACTTTTTGGGTTATGGAGATTTTTCGTTTTCTCTACCTACTATAGAACTAATTTTATGCAGTAGTGGTATTGAAAACGTTAGTAAATATGGTTCTATTTACTGTTTGATCGAGTTCGATGCGCTCGTTGGGTATGGCTCCCAAAAAACGTACCGGGCCTTCAGGAAGTTCTTGAGGAAAAGATGGTTTAGCTTGGCTGGTTCCTCCATTGTTGAAGCTATCATTGTCAACCAAATCCAGCGAAGGACGGTGTACGTTGGCACGCGTGCGACCTCTTGAGCCCTATATAAACAAAAAATAACTAAAACCGTTTTACACGGCAAAGAATTGTGTCCAAAATTAGTCCGAATAATTTAGTCCGAAAAGATTTATCACAATATTCTCATAAATTCTGTATAAGACGGTTAGGATTTTTTGGAAAAATTTTCGGTTATAATTGCATGAGAAAATAACCGAACACATTTTATAAGATATCACGCTTGAATGCACAATTATCTGGTCATTTTGATGCACTAATGCAAGTCATTGGAATATTTCACAAATAAAGAAAATCCAAAACTGTCGCCATTTATACCTACTGTTTGTTTGATTTGGTATTTTTTGGTTCACTTTTCTCGATGGATTGTGTGGAGCACTCACCAAAACGAGACATTATTTTCTATTTTTGGAGTCTATCTGACAATGTGTTGTTTACTGGCGTATAGCGACACGGTTTCAAATGTGTTCTTATGGTTACTTGATGCTTTCGCAGTACAATTACTGACGTACAATTACCTCTGTAATTTTTAGATAATTGCATTGCTCTTATTAGACATTTTATACACGAGTGAAATATTGTAGCAGCTATTTTATCCATAACCTTAAAATCTTCAACTCTTGACTACTTTTACGTTTACTTTAGCAAATTAAGACAGTTTGTGAGATTTTCTTTCTATATTAATACATTATTTTTTTTTCTTATTTTCGGGCTAATTTATGAGGGAATTTTTATATGCAGAACACTAATATGTTTTATAATTTATTTATATCATATTAATGTTCTGTAAATTACAAATAACAAAATGTTTTTAATTGTTAAGAAAAACACTGCGCATGTTCAATATTTTTACTCCGAAAATTTTCACTTATAATATCACAAGAGCTTAAATTATTTCCTGGAATAATTTAAGCTTGAGTGGTATTTGGTAAGAAAATTTCACATGATAATTTGGAAAAAAATATCAATCCATTTTGACATCTGTCACAAAGCTTAATAATTACTAGTTTAAGCGTCTGTACCATAAAGAAATATAATATATTTTTATTTGTCTATGGTCTTTACGTTGGCAAGAATACTTCCAGCGCCGGATTCCGTTATGAGGTTAAAATAAGCCAATTAAAATGATGCTTGTGGGCGGAGTTCCTACCGTTGATATTTTACGTGACGTTTAAACTAGGAAAAGCAACAGGAAAAGCATTAGAAATGATTAAGTGCAATATCCAGCTAACTTGTGATGACTACAACACAGCTTTAGCAGATAGGAATAGATGCCCAAGTTCTAAATATTTTATAAAAACTGGATTTCATTATGGATTAAAACTACAATAATGTGCCCAAATCTATGAAATATTTCAACTCTCGGAGGTTGGAGGATGGAAATAAATAATAAAAAATCCTCAGTATTTTTACCCTTAATTTAGTTACTGATAACCAAAACATGTATATTAATTAAATTAAACTTATTTAAAAAAAAACCTGAACTTATCCCCTGGCATAATAAAAAAATACACCTTTATAATACATTTTTACACTGCAATTATATATTTTTTTACTTTCTAGCCTAGAAAGCACAAATTGAAAAAGTGCGCCAAATATCCAAGCCACACCTACTAATATTTTTATTGGCCTATTTTAGCCTCATAACGGAATCCGGCGCTGGATGTATTCTCGCTTTACGTTGAGGTTTCAGCGTTCTTTATGGTTACAGCTGTCAAAAAATTTCCACTTAAATAAACATCCAGACGCCACGAAAAAATTTCCGAAATTTTTTTAGTTGCCATGGTAACTAGACAAAAGTAAAGCATATATTATTGGTTAAAAAGTTGAGATGTGAATTTTTCGGAGTAAATTTCAAAATACCTTTTGGCATTGTTTGCGGTGTAAAACGGTTAGTTACGTAAGTGATTATAGAGCAAAGACCGAGTAAAAATGAAAAAGTACCTGAGTTTCGTCGGAAACGTTGTCGACATCACTTGAAGGTACTTCGCCTACGGCTGGCCTTCCTCTTCCTCGACCTCTAGCCACCGTTGCCCCGCCAGCGTTGGTAGCACTTTTTATTTCCTCTTCTGGTAAGGGTGTGGTGTTCAAGTTTCTACTTCTTTAGAATAAAGTAATTGTTAACAATTTAACTGGTAATGAAAATAAGGCGGTATGTAGGTCATTGGTAAAAATCTTAGAGTGTAAAAATGGATTTATTATATGGAGAGGGTCTAAATTATGGAATACTAATTTGTTAAAAAAGAGGAAACTTTAGATTTAAAATTTTTTGCTACCCTGTATAAATTATTAATATTTATATCTTGATGTTCATTCTTCATAAGTTGCCTAGTTTTGATAGACAGTTCTGTATCTGTAATTCTTGAAAAGTGGGTCGTCCCACTGCACTTAGCCCACATTTGGCCCATTGTGCGTCCTTCGGAGATTGAGCCTACTTATTAGCTCGTCAACCAACCTACCTGTTTAAAGTAGGTGATAACGTCGCCAGTAGGAAGTTCCCTCAAGTTGGCATTGTTAGCCAGTTCTCGCCGAATACAGAAAGCCTTATAAGAGAGAGTGCCGGACAATTACAAAATATCTGCCAGCTTCGCAATTGTGATATTTGTATTGATAACATAATCCCTTTGTGCAAAAATTGTTGAATTGCCTGTTAATTAATACTTTATTTCTTGCCGTATTCAGCTTCCTCATTTTCAACTTCATTTATGATGCCAATGGACATTTATGCCCAACGATCGCTTATATTGAAAAATAAAGATAACTGTCAAAACACATAAATTTGACGTTTATAAATTAAATCATTAGTTTTACTTGACAGTTAGTAAAACAAAAACAATGCAGGTTTATCACCGTGATTATTTTTTGACGTTTCTTAAAACCAATGAAATGCTTCTTTATTTGTCACAAGGGTAAGTTTCAACCAATTATGTCATTATTATAGTGGGAATAAATCTCTTGTGATTATTGTCGGGAATAATCACTGTAGCTTTTATTTGCCTAGCAACTGTCAGATACTTGTCAAAATAATTACTTAATTGTGTCAACGCGAAATATATTGTAAATAATAATCAATTAAATTAAATTTTTCAATAATTTTATGATAGTTTTATTGATCTTTTTTATTGTAAAAATTTGTGAATCAAAAAATAATCTTGTCAAATATAACTCGAGAGTTCCATAAATTAGAAAATAATTTGACAGATTTTGTTCAAACTTTTTGCCATTTGGCAACAAGTTTTCAAGCAATCTGTCAAATTATTTTCAATTTATTCTCACTCTCTTGTTATAAGTATTATTACTGAAAATACACCGACAAGCTTTATTTTCACTGTAGTTCCGATTCTATTGGCTGAATTTCAAAATTTGTCATTCACTGATTAGTCGTTAAGCAAAGAGATATATTTCCGTAATAATACCAGCTGTATTTCAATTCCGCATCATCTGTCAAGTTGGGTGTTTTCAACGACGTAAACAATATCGATTACAGAACAAAAGTTTGACATCTGTCAAAAAAATTGTTGTAACTATATATGATTATTTTATAATAATTATAGTTATACTTGTTTATTAAATTTATTGTTTATTAAATTTATTGTTTATTAAATTTATATTGTTTGTAACCTGAGCTTAAATAAATTACTGTTTACAGATGATCTAAAACATTTTCTTGTGAAACCTCTACTGAAAACGATTATTTATGTTTTCAAGAGAAACTTAATGGGATAAAAAATTGGTGTATAACAAATAGATTACTGGTAAAAAATTTAATTTTTTTAAGTTTTACCAAAAAATACTTTCAAGAATGAAAATTACTGTACTTATTATTACACATTTTTTTCACTAAAAAACTTACCTTGGAGGAAACCTGGTATTTGCTGGCAATCGTTCTTCGTTAACTTTCTCCTCTTCTCCCAACTGCTTCCCTCGTTTTCCATTACCATTTGGTATCTCGTTAATTTCAGCTACTGGTTTTTGTTTTTCTCCTCTAGTTGGAATTTGATTGCGAGCTGGACCATCGTGTGCATTAGTAAGCTATTATAAAAAAATATTTTAAAGAGCTTAGACCTAGCTAAAGGTAAAGAACGAACTTTTCTAGGTTTTATTTAATAAAATGAAAGGTTCTTGTAAGTAATCACTTTTGGAACAGAAGAAAAGCGAATTACAGAATTTTTGGTACGTGCTCTTGAATAAAATCCAGTAGATTAAATGTAAATGTTATGGTGGGTCCTTTCACAAGCCCTACAAGGTAATTATTAAAAATAACGCTCAAGATGGTGTAGCTCACATAGAGTTCACTGCTATCTTAATAGCCACAAAAGAGATGATTAAAAAGGAAATCATTAGCAATAATATGTGTTCTTACGGGTAGCAGACAAGTAGTACCAGACCTGAACAGCCTGCAACAAACACATAGCTGAATCCGAAGCTAAGAAAGCTTCATCCCAAAAGCTTGTGCGACCTGTCACTATTATCGACTTACCAGCATCGTCAGTGGTTTACCTAGTAGAAAAAGGTTACAAGCTATTCAAGGCACTTTTGAAGTATCCAAATAGCAAAACAGCCAAGAAGTAAGTGACCGTGACCAGACAGGACCTGCGTATAGCAACAGAAATCCTTACTGGACATTGTCACCGATGAAAACCTCTGAAAAAGCTGGGGTTGTCTGACACCCCACTAAATAAAGAACGCTCTCTAATAAGGTTTTCTGTTTTCGGCGAAAACTGGCTTAAATACGCCAACAGGAGGGAAGCTGTCACCTCACGGCGTTATCAATAACTTTAAATAGGTTAGTTGGTTGACGAGCTAATAGGTAGGCTCAATCTCAGAAAGATGCACAATGCACCAAATGCACTCTAAGTGCTGTGAGTGACCCAACCTTCGAGACTTACCGATATAGACTGGTGGGTGCTTTTTTAATACAGAAAAATTAAAGGAATATTTTACGAAGATAAAAGGTGGGTGCGGGTTATATTAAACGAACCAAAAGTTTTGTAAGAATTCTTTTGTTTTGTAAGAATTCCAGTAAAAGTTTTAGAACGATCAGTGGTTTAATATTAACTGTATATATTCCAAATATTAACTAAACCCGAGCTTGAAGTAGAGAATGAAATGAGTAGTTTCTTCGGCGTAGTTGTATTTGAAATAAGCAGTAGCTCACTGGAAATATATTTTGATAGAGTATAGATATATATAGATAGTATGGAAATCAATAGATTAGACAAATATTACTATTAGTTGTTATTGTATGTTCTCAATTTTGTTTTTTTTTGGGATTAGGGGGTAGTGAGAGAATGATATCTAATAATACAAAAGGAAAATAAACCTACTGGTTTATCCTTGGGGTCGTCTTCATCGTAGTAATAATAAACGTATTCGTATTCGTACTCTTGGCCGTTGGGACCTTTTTTAATTTGAATTCTTGATCTCGTTTTGTCGCTGGCGGCTCCAAACAGTGGAATATCGTCGATAGCAGCTTTGGGAGCGGATTTACCAGTTGTTAATATTGGACTGGGACTGGTTACTTCAGGATCGGCCTCTTTTTTAACTCGTTTAGCTCCTCCTCTCCGACTTTGTACCTTTTTGGTAGTCGTTTCGATTGTTATACCCGAAGATTGGTATCTGGAAAAAAATTAGTTTTACAAATTCAAGTTGTTAATTTTTAAAATACTTATCTTACTTTGCTAATAAAGCTTTCACGTCGATCTTCGTTGCTCCAGGAGGCGCAGGAGCCGGTGCGCTTCCTTGAGCTTCTCGTTTTAACTTTTTCGATATTTCAATGTATTTGTCGTCAATTTTTTCTTCTTCTTCAAGGGTGTAGGTAAGTGATGGGGGCAGCTTGTGTGCAGTTTCGAATTGTTTGTGTTCTTGGGTAGGTTTTTCGTTCCTCGTAATTGGTTTGGCATCGTCGCTAACCGATTGGACGAAAACGTATTCCTCACCAGGTTTGTATTCGGTAATTAGGTCCGGTTTTGAAGGATATGCGGCGGTAAAGACTAGTAGAGAAAGAAACCTGCAAATTAACACCAGAGGTAAAATAATGTGTTTGAGACACCGGGTGTAGCAATATATAGGGTGATTTTTTTGCATAGTCGTTACTGCTAAACCAATCCGATTTGATTTCTGAAAATTTGAAATAAGGGATTCCCGGCAGTGTTCTGTCGAATGAAAATATGATCGATTTTTTATGACTTCCGGTAGTAACGGAAGTTGGTGTCGTTATTTTAAATGAAACTCCTGTTACATTCTATGTTAATTATTGGAATTTATTATTGAAATTAATTACATTTAATACCGCTAACAATGTTTATGGTAGAGGGCTGGAAATAGTACAGTTATAACTAATACTTTCTACAGTACTTAAAGCTGAAAAGGGGTACTGTCGTATTCTGCGGTTAAAGTGTAGTATAAAATGATTGTGTGTCACCTTCAATCATTTTCATTTGGTCTTTGAATTAGATGTTAAACACTAAGATGGAATAAAACAGAGCTATAACGTTTTTACAAAAGGTTTTACAAAAGTTTTACAAAAGATTGTAACATTGTTACATGGGACTGTAACATTATTACATGTGACTAAAAAATTTTTTCCAAGAAAATCTTTCGTTACATAAGAATATTTGGTTTTTTCCGAGAAGCTTTTGCCGGTCAGGAGACCGGCAAGAAGAGTTTGGTTCTTCTTAAGAAGGTAGAAACCGCGTTACGTGATCACCTCATCGTGGAAGCATCTCCCATTACTAGTTCAACTTCCTTAACTTATTGAGTCTGTTTTTGGTACGTTTGTCATTAACTTATTTATTAACCTTATAGTCCCGTCTTCTTATACTTTTAACTTATTGTTCAAATTATTTAGTACGTTTTAATTAATTTAATTATTTTCATTATATTATTATCGCTTTAATTGTATTTATATCTGGTTCATACTTTTTATTACTTCTGAAGTAATTGCGCAACTTTTAACCTAGGCAGCTGTCGTATCGTTCTTAACTATTTTAATATACTTTAAACGATATACAGGGTGTTTCAAAAAAAGGTAATACCGTCTCTAGGATAGGTAAAAAACTGAAAAATAATTGGGGTTTGCTTAGTAAATTTTTTTTCTAACGCCATCCGTTTTCAAGATAAAGGGCTTTGAAGAAAATAAAAAATTACACATTTCTTACGATTTTGCCAAAACTACTGGCACCATTGCAATGAAATTTTATACGAATATGTTTTGGAAGCTGATATATCCCATGAATTTGTTTTTATAACTAACTCTCATAGAGGGCGCCAGTTACACGATTCATACAACGTATTATTCAACATAACTTTTTTTAGGGTAGAATTATTAGTCAAAACTCCAAGTGAACAAAAACATCTTTTAATTCTACACCAAAAAGGTATAATCTCTCCTGGTATAAACTAATGATAAAATTCGCTTTTCTCTAAGTTTGCCATGTAAACATTGACATTTATTGATTGTTATGGCAATAACAATGTTATGACAACGTCGTTCAACTGCTCTAAATGTTTTTTTACTTGGTAAAGTTTCTTCTAGGAAACTTTTCTGCATAACGCGTAAAAGCTGCACTAGAGTTTCCTAAACACTCGCCTAAAGTTAATAACATGTCGGTGTATTCAACATTTGAGTACATTTTGTTTAACAATATCTAATTTTACAAATAACAAGGTTTCAAAACTTTATTTATTGTTGACTTATTGTCATAACAATCAATAAATGTCAATTTTACATGGCAAACTTAGAGAAAAGCGAACTTTATCATTAGTTTATACCAGGAGCGATTATTACTTCATAATTTTCAAATCAAAATATTCCGAAAACGGTACAAAATATCAAGTTTTACCAAGAGTACCTTTTTGGTGTAGAATTAAACGATGTTTTTGTTCACTTGGAGTTTTGACTAATAATTCTACCCTAAAAAAAGTTATGTTGAATAATACGTTGTATGAATCGTGTAACTAGCGCCCTCTATGAGAGTTAGTTATAAAAACAAATTCATGCGATATATCAGCTTCCAAAACATATTCGTATAAAATTTCATTGCAATGGTGCCAGTAGTTTCGGCAAAATCGTAAGAAATGTGTAATTTTTCATTTTCTTCAACGCCCTTTATCTTGAAAACGGATGGCGTTAGAAAAAAAATTTACTAAGCAAACCCCAATTATTTTTCAGTTTTTTACCTATCCTAGAGACGGTGTTACCTTTTTTTGAAACACCCTGTATATGTAATTTTAAATGATAATTACATTTAATTTGTTTTAAATTCAATACTTTCATAACTAACTGTCGCGGCTCCAAGGGAATCTCTTTATTATCTCTTATTCAGACAGTTTCTCTGGGATTAAGTTTTATCACAACACCTGAATTACAAATAAAAACTTTAAAAATAAAGAAATTTCAGTAGCGCCCAACTACTAGTTTTAGAGAGAAAACAATATTGAACAATTCGTCAGAGTGACACCTCTAGCCAGGCATTTCTTTGTAAAATATCTTTGATATATGGATTTTTGTCTCGACGTTTCGACTTTCACTTTGGAAATAGGGTTTAGTAGGATTTCGTGGTCTCAATCTACTTACTCCTCAGGGACAACCGACGAGTTTCGGTTGGTATCGGGTTTATATGCTTAGGAGCGGTGGAGGGAGGGGGAACCGAAGGCGGGAAACTATTGGGCCGGAATTATTGTTCGATTGTTGGCGAGTAATTAGAGGTTTCCATGTTGGTGGTAATCGTTGTCCCTCATCCCGTTTGTTGATACAGTTTGGGCGCTTTTCGATTTCTATTGCTTCTCTAATTATTCGAGGTTTTAAGGAACGAATATTGGGTATAAGGGAAGTCAATAGTATGACCTGTTTGAATTTTATGTTGGGCTAGAGCATTGTTTGAGTCTAAATGTTTTAGGGATAGGGAGTGTTCAGAAATTCTGGTTTGGATTCGACGGTTGGTTTGACCTATGTAAGTTCGCGAACAATCACTACACTCATATACACCATGACTTTCATTTGGAAATTTGTCTTTTTCAGACCGGACCAATTGGGAGATTTTTTTGTGAGTTGTGAAGATGACTAATTTTATTAGTCACACCTTTGATATATGGAAGGGTAATCCTATTTTCTAGCTGCTGAGTGGAAGATTTAGCAGATGATGGAACCAGATTCCGTCTTATTGGATCTTTGGATCTTTTGTAAGAGGACATTTTCAATAGAAATAAGTTCTGTTTCTCTGTCATTAATATCACTTAGACGAATAGAGCGAGATATTAAAGAATTAACAACCGAATTGAGTTGGGAAGGATGATGATGTGATTTGGCGTTTAAATAACGGTTTGTATGTGTTGGTTTTCGATATACAGAGTGGAAGAAACCATTTTCAGGATTTTTAGAAATAAGAATATCTAGAAAAGTTAAACAAAAGGTTTTCTTCTACCTCCATTGTAAACTGAATACTAGGATGTATACCGTTTAGATGGATTAAGAAAGAGTCCATGATGCCAGATAACAAAAATGTCATCAATATACCGTAGCCAACAAGTGGGTTTTAATGAGAAGGAGTGCAGAGCAATTTGTTCAAAATTACCAATGAAAATATTGGCAATAACTGGTGAGATGGGAGACCCCATTGGAGCTCCCTTCACTTGCTGGGATAAAAATTGTTTTTGAATGAAAAGTATGTATTGGACAAACAATGCATAATTAGAGAAAGTGTGTTTTCAGAAATTTTGTGGATTAATTCAAGAATTGCTAGTGTTTGCTAGTAAATCGGTAGACGATATATTTTTGAGAAGTTCAAGAATATGAAATGTAGGTGCTGTTCTGCCAAAGATTGAAGAGAATGGGCCAAGTGCTTGGCGAGTTTTTGGGTTGGACAATGAAAAGCACTGACAATGGGTCGTAGAGGAATGTTTGGTTTGTGAATTTTTGTTAAGCCGTAGAATTTGGAAATGCGTGACGATTTTTCTCTGGGAATAAGGTTGGATTTGATATCCGAAGGAAGATTATATATATTATAATGATTTTCAATTTGGGTATACTGATTTAGATTTATTTTAGTCTTTATTTTTTTTATATCCCACGTTGGTATTGTCAATTTATAATGTTTTAAATTTTGTCTATACTGATTTAAATTTGGCTATAGTTTATTTTACCTAACAGCTAAAGAAGTTTATTATTTAGATATGTTTTTATTTGTTTGATTATGATAATTAAAAATTTTTGTTTGTTTTATTGGTTTTTTTAAATATTTTAATTGAATTTGATAATTTAATATTATTTAATTTTATATACAGTTTACTTTTTCTTTTTACTTTTAAGTTTGGGCGCCTTGTCAGAAGTTCAAACTAGCTCAGTTTACTTAATTTTAAAGTTGAAATTTAAAGTCTGACTCTCATCTTGGGTAGGATTCAAATTAAATATTGTTTAATAACTAATACACAATAAATTTAATGTCAAGTACTTCAAAAAAAAATTATTAATTGGTTTTCACACGTTCAGTACAAATAAATAACAAATATTCGGATATGAAAAAATGGAGATGATATACAAAATATTAATTTACAATTGCAAATAATTAAAAACAAAAATACAAATCCTTAATTATCGGACGTACCTTGTATAACAGAGTTTTTCAAATATTGTCCTTGTCATGCGCAACGTAACAAAACTGAGATCGGCTTCTGCTTCGTTTACTCCCGCAAATGGAACAACGTATTCAAATTGACAAGATGGCCACTATGGTTCCGTTTTGGAAACGTCTCTCGAATTTAATCTTTAAAATTCTATGGAATCTGCACTTGCTTTATGCAGTTTATTACTTTGGTAAGTAATTTAATAATAGCTGATTACTTTTCTGTATGTATTTTTAATATTACATGTATTACTTTAATATAAACAGCTTTTAATTAATTAAAAAAAATTTCTTCTAGTTGATAATCAATTAATACATACGATGTTAATTGCTCTGCGACCAGGAACATAAGAGAGTGAATAGATGTTAACTGCTCTACTACCAAAAACATAAGAGAGATTAATCATGGATTCTCCGGCCTTTTATAGCTTCTTGGAAAAAAACAAAAAAATGACGTCATCGGATTTCAACTGTTCGAATTTCAGAAAAAATAACCTACATTTCCGAAAATCCAGGTAATAAATTCACAATTCTGATAATACCTTTGATAACGTACAGATAGATCTCATCCTTATATTTGCTTAAATTCTGTTTGTATAATTTTCTAAGTACTTTTTCCTAGGAAATTTTAGATTCAAAATACACAACTTCCTTGAGCTGTCAACTTATTTTAGACTTTCAAATTTTGAATTAACACTAGCTATTATATTTAAAATTACTCTAAATCCACTTAACTAGTACTATTTTAACTGATAACTTACTATTTTAACCTAACAACTACAATTTAAACTTTTAAAAGATTTTGTTATTTGTATTACTTATACCTTATATAAGCTGATATTTTCTGTGTTATCAAAGGTTAACATTTTAAAATTTATATAAAAAACTTCCTCAATTATCCTACATACTTTTTGTTACATAAATTGTCATTTGTTAATGTTTATAAACTAAGTTTTTCAATATCTATTTCACTATATATTCTTAAAATGTTCAATCAAAAGTTTATGTGATTATATTCAACACTGTCGATATGGGAATTAGTTTAATGTATTTCCCACACCTGCTACATGTTTATAATTAATCTTGTGTCTTTTTAGGTATTCACAATCTATTGGTATATTTGTTTGTACAATATCGAAGACTTTGATTTTGTAAGTACTTCCTTTTTACAATATTAATTTAAATATTTTACTAACTAAAATTACATGTTGATTTCTTAAACATGTGGAAACCATTAACACTTTTTGATTTTTATTTTCTTTTTATTGTTTCAGATTAAACTGAGAATTTTGAAAAAGAACTAGGTGAAAAGTGAATTGTTATAATGAAAATGCATTCATTATGGATTGGAAAATTTTGATTGTGATACAATAATTGAATATGGATCCTATACAAGATAAGATGTCATATACACTCTTTATTTATTTGAATGTAATTGAAGAGTAAATATTGAAAATTTAAGATGTACTAAAGAAAAAGTAACTGCAGATTCAATTAAACTTATTAAGATATCCCTTTTTTGTAAATTATTGTGGTAAGTAACTTTAATTCTATTTTGTTCATTTACTAATGTGTATTGTTTATTTTTACATGTTGACTTTCCAATATGACCAACTACCCTATATTGGCTTTTATCTTATAATGTTTGTTTATTATTATCAGATATGTAAGTTATACTACTTTGTTTTAGTGTAACTGTAGAGATACTGTTTGTTTATACAAATTCATACTAATTATATTATTTTTAGGTCAGAAGATTCATCTCATTTTCTAACAAGATGTATCTACTAAGTTCAAATGAAAACCTGTTGTGACCAGAGAATATTGTTTATTTTGTGGCTTTTACTGTGATATTATGACCAAATTTATGATATAATCAAGTTTATACTGTACTCAAGACAATACTTCTTTTTGGGTAATTACATGGTTTAAGAAGAAAAGTGTATTTCATTATGCATATCCTTTTTTTTTTATTAATCCATTAGTGTAATGGCTATGATGGATGCTTAAAAGGTAAGTTTTGTTTTTATTAGTAATAATGATCCATTACAATATACACGTCATAACAAATAGGCATTTTTAACATTTTGAATTCATGACTTTTTTAAACAAAGTTCTACAACAAGGTAAGATACGTTAGTCTCATAGACTTCGTTTTATTGATTATTTTATAAAAAAAATTTATTGAATATTATGTTGAGATATTTTTGGTCTTACACAACATCATTTTATCAAATAGATTTTTGCTCTCTTAGAGTACCCGGAATTATTTTTTAATAAAATAGTTATTTACATTACAAGATCTGAAAGCTTACTTTTAGAAGCAAGGTGTGTTTGATTGGCCGGGACAACCGATCACCTGCCATGTTTCACTTCTGTATAATCAGATAGAAAGTTATACTTTCGTACAAAGGAGAATGAGACATTATTTTGTTGAATATGTACAAATATGTATTAAGGACCATGTTACAGCAAATATGGGAGGAGAATCGGTGATTTTGGCCACAACCAGGGTCTACTCAATGAGGACTTGGTCGTCACCATAAGATCATCTCAAAGTTATCTCAAGTTTAATAAAAATTGCCTTAAACATTATAAAAAATGGTGCAGGAAGGAAGAAATTAAGGTGAATCCAGGTAAAATAATTTTGATATCGTTCACCAGGAGACGCAGATGAATAATATCAATCTCAAATTTTCCAAGGAGGTTAATCTAGGAGTGATCCTGGATCAAAAACTAACTTGGAACAATAATTTGGAAAACATCGTATTCAAAGCCTTAGTGGCGAGCTCGACTTGTCGCAGGACATTTGGGAAGACTTGAGGCTTGAGACCGAAATTAATCTTCTGGCCATATTATTAAACAATTATCAAGCCAGGGTCACCTATCATTCACTTGTGTGATAATTAAAAAATTAAAAATCACAGTATGTCACTGGTATAGTGAATTCTATCGTGGTTGTAGTGCGGTGGCAGACGATTGCCGTGAAGGTCGTCCAAAATCGGATGTTATGCTACAAAACATCGATAAAGTGCGTGAATTGATAATGCAAAATCTTTATGTTACACGAAAATGTGAGCTTCCAGACATCTCGTCAAGCAGATGAATTTTTGAAGAACCAAATATCGAATATCAAAAGTCAACTGCGTTGATGGCTTCAGAAACGTTTTGAAGTATCTCAAGAGGAATGAAAAACCTGCCATGGTTGAACAAATATAAAAGGGGAATATTTTGGGTAACAATGGAGTCGAATTCATTCAAAACTGTTTGTTATATCGTTTTGATCTATTTACTAAATTAACAATTTTTAAAATCTATTGGCCTGTTAATTAGATAATATATAATATATACGAATATATGATATATATGTATCCATTGTTGTAATATTATATATTTTTTTAATCTTTAGAGGTCAGAAGGCATGGAATGTTATTATTGAAACAAACATACCCGTAGAAATTGAACCAATTTTCTATTGACACAAATTCACTTTTACAAACAAACACCATTTAAGGTAAAAAATCTCAATTAAAGCTAATAAGTTCTAATCGAAAGAGAAACCGAACGAGAGAATCTTCAAATAGTTATTTATCTGTATATATCATCCGACATTCATTGTGTTTGGATGAATGAAAGGATTGTACACACAACTGTAGACTTAATTAGAGACATTTTAGAATAATTTCATATACCTAATTATAAAAGAAAATATGCAAGCTAATAATATTAACGGTTTTGTTAAAAAACGACAGGTGCTTCATGCTCAATTGTAATTATTTATTAATGTTGAGTGCTTAGTTATTTTTTAATCTATTTATTTTCTCGAATTATTGGCGTTGAATTTAAAATTATTGTTTACTTTAAGTAAATATTTTTGAAAGTATTCTTTTGTTGGTGGTAAATGTCAGACTTTTTGTATATTAAATAAAATTAGAATATGAATATGAATACCGCACATTACGATGTATGTGGTTAGTTTTCGTGTTCTGACAAAATCCGGAGACCCCGGGTCTTTTTCCCTTCTTAGAGCAGGCCAATGTGATAGTCTCCTTGCATAATACATATCTACAATGTTTATTATGATGTTTGACGTAGTCTATCATTAGTTTTGTTTTCTATTGGTACTTCTTGCAGCCGCACTACGCCTGTAAAATCCGCATTTTTCAACTGATTTGTATTAAATTTCTTTTATTATATTCAGTATTGAAAACAGTATTTTGGCACAAATTTTCATAGCTTAAATTCTATTTTCAAGGCCTTTATGTTAACTTTTATTTGTCAAAAATGACGAAATTCTCTTAAATATGACTACACCACTGGATTCAGAATCGTCACAAATGTAAACTACCAAAATCTTATAAAAAAATGTGTATTAACGACCAAGTTACAACATGAATTTGGAAAAAGTTGTATTTTCATTAGTTTTTTACGTAAAATATAGACAAATTAAAAAAAAAACATGGTAAACAGAAACTAGGACACACTCATATTGCACAGTAAAAATTCGAAGCTGATAACTTAACCCGTTCTGGTGTTATAGCTTCTGAAAGTAATGTAAAATTGTGCTAATATGATGAAAATACAAATTAACAACTCTTAAATACCTAACTAAAAATACATAAAGGGCCTTGAAAACAGAAATTAAGCTATGAAAATTTGTGCCTAAATACTGTTTTTGATACTGAATATAACAAAAAAAATTAAATCTAAATCGGTTAAAACATGCGGATTTTACAGGGGTGCTTCCAAACAAAAAAAAGTCAAACTGTATATTGAATAAATCAGTTTTAGCTGATTTTGATAACAAAGTTTTGAATATTGATAATTTTTCAGTGTTTCTAACCAAGACTATTGGCAATCTCATTCCCTACAATTTTATTATACACTGGCACCCAACAATGTCACGTTTTTGTGTTAAACCAAAAACCAATTTTTTTCTGAGAAGGGTTAGCTCTCACATACAGTATCTATACCACATTTGATTAATTTTACTTCGATATTCAGAAGCAAATTGTCAGTTGATTAACCATTCTGGTAGTTGTAGTTAATAACGTTGTCGACAGGCCTCTTTAAGTCCAAGGTAAATCTTTATTCGCTGAATACAGATTGTCTTAGGAACGAAAGTGCCACACAACAACATTTATATAAATAAGAACATTATTTAAGGTGACCAATGTTTTCGCCTTCGGAAAGTCGTAAATTCAGCCATTCTGTGAGATACTTGGTAGCTCTTTTAGCCTTCCTACCCAAAAAGATACAGTACATTTTTTTTAGTAGCTGAAACGTTTGATTGAACTCAATTTGACCACGTTGTTCTTTGAGGAAGCTTTTAGGGTTTTAAAGGAATATAAAAATTTTGTACCATTTAGCATTTTTTTATAATTTTAACCTGTTTCACTACTTTATCGTTTTCAGTATCATATAATAGCTTTTATAATGTATTATAGTGTTGTTGCCTAATAACATTTGCGTTTGACTGACTTTAAAGTGAAAATTATTTTGAGTTTTGGTCGAATAATCTGATCAAATGGCGTATTAAACTTTGTAAATAAATAATCTATATGAAAAGTGAAACCACTTCCTTTTGCTTTCGATAGATAAATGTTTGAATGTGCATTAAAAAGGTTAGGGGAAAGTAGTCGAATATCGATCACTTAAAAAATATCTAAGATAAAAGAAAAACGTTAGAGAAATTGCACAATTTTTTGTATGGAACGTAAGGTTTATTCACTTTTTAACATATTAACATAAACAAATTCTCTATATTTTAATAAACTAAGTTATTATTATTGAAAAACAAAACTATTCGCTGATCGATATTATCCACCTACAGTCGGGTAATATCGATCAGCATGGAGGGTATTATCGATCAATAACTATTCGCAGGATACACAGGAAACCAAGTCTTCTGGACGAGACACTTCCATGCATGCAGCATGTAGCCAAGTGCCACATGTCCTACAGCGCCACCAAAGTTCATCTTTCCCAATTTCCATGCATATTGGACCTACGTCATTTTCTTTCTTCTCTTTCTTTTCATGTTTTTGGTTTTTAGCTTTTTTAGCTCCTATCGGTTTCTTTTGTCCAAACAATTTCTTTGTGGCCTCAATTTTCTTTTTTCTCTCTTTTCTTCCTTCTCTTCCAAAAATGCCTGCAACGGGGTGGCCGTTAATATTTGAGACTTTTGTTTCCTCCTTCTCTTAGGTTGTGGTTTTCTAATAGAATTTGTCTTCTCTTCAACTACCTTCACAGCCTTCTTCATGTCTTCCTCAGACCAAACAGAGCGATTTGTTTTGCGAATATATTTTTTGGGGGCATCTACAAAAACTAAAAAAACAATGAGGACAATTTCGATCACCGGCGGGAAATATCGATCATACCGGCCGATATTACCCGCTCTTGGATGGCCATTGTTTCGACATCTACAACTCTTAACATAAACAAGTTAAAATTTATTTTTATACTTTATAATATACCTTGGTTACAACGTAATTATTAACTCTAGAATGGTTTTGAAATATCTACCCTTGACAACTACATACCTTATCTTACGACTCCGAAAAATAACAAAATAATTGCACAAAATCGTTTTGTTGCCGTCCACAATGGACGTTGCAATAAAACTGCCCGCAGATGATGTTGTTGATTTGTATGTACCTTAAGAGATGGCAGCACCTATTCTATAATTTTTAAGCTCGCTTAGGTTGCGTATAATTAAGATGATCGATATTAACCGCTGATCGATATTCGACTCCTCTCCCCTAATATTACACACATCATAAAGGTCTAGAGATCTTTTTATAAAATTAAAAAAAAATTGGCTAATTCTAGCGAAACAGCTGTCATTGTAATTTAAAAGCGAATTTTTTTAATAAAATGTGGAAGTTAAGTATAAACGAATAGTTGTTTATTATTCTTAGTAAGATGGACTTTCACAGAGGAAGGGTTACTACCATAAATTTGATGTCAGTTTTATAAGTATTACGTTATTATCTTATTTCCCTTTGAGTTGGTCTTTAACATTTAATAGAATGTTCTAAGGTTTACGAGAACGTTCTTAGTCCGGTCAATTTAGATCAAAAAATGAGGGTGAAGTTACATAAAGTCTCAACAAGCTGAATTTCTGTGAAATTGTTTAAAACATAATTATAAACAATATCTAGAAGTTCCCCATCATTCCCGTTTAAGGAAAAAATTTTATTCAAGGTCAAAGGTCAAAGAAATGAGCTTTTTGCGATTTTCAGCAAAACGGTAAGTTTTATCATAAAAGTACGTTTAACAAAAATTGTAGATCATAAAATTATCTATAAAAAATGTATCAATACTTTTTTTCTTACGAGCCACCGTTTCTGAGATATAACGATTCAAAAAGTTATAAAAGTTGTTATCGTCATAATATGCATGAATACGCCACGTACTGAAACAGCAATAGAGCAATTCAATTTGACAAATACAACTATTGTTGTTGATGAAGATGTTGACTTACTTGTATTACTCACTGCTCGAACGCCAACTGAAAAAACTATTTTTTTTTCTTAAAACCAGGAAAAGTTCAGCATCAGTCAGATATATATTCATCAAAAAGTTTCTTTACTTTTGTAAAGTGTCAAGATCATGTACTATTTTTACACGCAATAACTGGCTGTGATACGACATTATGCATTTTACAGGAGGGTTAAAACAGCAGTTTTCAAAATGTTTGAAAAACAAGATTTAATTTAATGTGCTGAAGTTTTTAAAAAGACTAATTTTCTATGTACGGAGCTCCTAAAAAAACGAACTGTTTAGATAGCATCGATATGCATGTTTTGTTAAAAATACTAAAGTTCAATTAGCTTGTCTTCCTCCAACCTCAGTTGCTGCTTACCAACATCTTTTTCGAGTATATTACCAAGTTCAAGTGTGGCTTGGTTATCAGCTAGATCCTACAGACTGGGGTTGGAAGTTGGTCAACAATATATTAGAGCCAGTTCAAACTTTACTTCCACCTGCGCCGGAAAAACTGCTGAACACTATTTTTTGCAACTGCAAAAAGGGATGCAGTGCTAAATGTGGTTGCAAAAAAGGCGGACTGTTTTGTTCTTTGGCATTCACAAATTGTCAAGGCCGGTCGTGCTCACAAACAATGGAGGATTCGTTTGACTCCGACGAAGTATCATGCGATACATCGCTATTGACGCAAATTACTTGCATCCAAAATGAAGATGAAGAAGAAGCAGGAGATGAAGAACAAGAAGAAGATCAAGAAGAAGAACAAGAATGAGACGAATAAGACGAATAAACTTCAACACTTTTTTTTTAATTTACATCGCTTTTATCTTTCCCAATCTTTGAAAATTTCCGTTATTTTGCAATAGTTTTACATTAAACAGGATTACAACTGACCCGTGGAGTAGGCCGCCTTCTGGGGAAACCACGTTAAAAAAAACGCGCTAAGTACACTACCTCATAGGTAACTTTTTGAATCGTTATATCTCAGAAACGGTGGCTCGTAAGAAAAAAAGTATTGATACATTTTTTATAGATAATTTTATGATCTACAATTTTTGTTAAACGTACTTTTATGATAAAACTTACCGTTTTGCTGAAAATCGCGAAAAGCTCATTTTTTTGACCTTTGACCTTGAATAAATTTTTTTCCTTAAACGGAAGTGATGGGGAACTTGATGGGTCACAATAAAAATCAGTTAAATATATACACACAAACAAAAATGAAAAAGAATGATATGCATGATTTAAATGTAAACATACATACATAAACATATCACTCCTTTTAAATCAATCTTAATTACTACTTACTAGCTAAAAAATAATTATGAAATACTTCATACTACATATTACGTGTCATTCAGAAGTCTAAGATATATCACAGAATTCAGCTTCTTTATAGTATGGTCTCTTCTGAAGGTATGCTTTAGTCAATTTGTGAAATTTAATATAAGGACTGGTGGCTTTTATGTGTGTTGGTAGATAGTTGTACATTTTTCTTGCATTATAAATAATAGAACAATTTCACAGAAATTCAGCTTGTTGGGACTTTATGTAACTTCGAATGTCTAAATTGACCAGACTATTCTATGACGTTTAAGGAAAATCGAAAAAGTGGACATGTCAACTGGAAGTTGGTACGCAAACTTTGAAAGTAGATAGTGATAAAAAGTTGTAAATTGTACCGCTGTATCCTTGTGTTTCTGTGAATAAACTATTAAAAATCACCTTATGTGTGTTACTTTAATATAAACTCAAAGAATATCTCCGTTACCTTACGCTTTACGCTTTACTATTTTCTTATTTTTTAATTTTTTTTACCATTGAAATGATATCTGGAACGATATTACGTTCTTTTATTTTATTGTTTATTAATAATTTTGGTCTTAAATATTGCGCAAAGTTCACTGACACAATATTTTTTGGTATTACGAATATATTTGATTAAAAAAAGTTAATCTACATGATTATGGATAAATATAATAATAATTCTGGTTTCAGCATGCGGTTTTCAAACGTTTCTTGCATATTTAGAAGAAAGTGCATACTTGTATTGAAAGTAGCTGACTGTTTTTCAGTAACTTTTTTAACTACGGGGTAAAAGTAAATTATGCAAAACTTTTATTGTTTTATTTTTATTCATTAAATATGAAGAAAAAATAATAAATATTTGAATTAATAACTTTTCTTTTCAATTTTACTTGCAATTAGCTGTAGTAGATAAGAGGAAGAGGAAGCTGATAGTATTGAGCAAGAATGTTTATAAATATCACCTCAACAGAATAAACCTATAGCTGTATACCTTAAGGATTCTTCAGTGCTTGGTGAATTTCACCCAACAAAATTATATCATAACTTAAGAAGCAGTAATGGTAATGATGATAAGAGGCAAAGCTTATCGCCCCATAAGACTTACTTTTTTCTTTCTAAAAGTACGGAGAAACTAATAGATTATCACAAAAGAAGCGAAAATTTTGTGAGATAAAAAACAGTTTGCTTATCAAACAGCAAATAATGTATTCTATATTGCTTAACTGAAAGCCTACATGAAAGACTAGTGGCTAAAGAGCGCCTTTGCGCCTTCATTGAAATAGAGTGGCTTTTGATAACATCTCGTTTATTACAACTAACATGGGAGGGGAATAGGCGACCGTGCTCTCAGGAAAAGAATGTCCTCTAGGAGAAGTGCTATCACCTTCTATTAAAGCTCTCTGATTTTACTATCAGATCACCTTGTCGTCACCATAAGAAACAAACAAACTTAATGCAAATTGTACTTAAATGATGTCAGATACTCTCTGACCGCTTTAATACAGAACAATATGGAAATAAAATTCTTCAAGGAGTTATCCTGGATCAAATACTAACTTAGAAGAATCATATAAAAATATCTCATCCAAAGCCTTAGTGGAGAGCTGGACTTGCCGCAGGAAATTTTGGTAAGACACATACGCTTCACTTGTATTGCAGCCAACAATTCAACAACCAACCCCAGGTGCTAAATTGCAGAAAGAGCCACTGCTGGCTTGTCTAGGAATAGCAGGGGTGACAACTTGTTCCACAGCTGCCCTAGAGCAATGCTGGGCCTACCTCCTCTGCAGTTTTACTTAATGAAGGAGGATGTAGCTTGTGCCTTACAAATGCAATAGATACAAAACATAAAACCTACAGATTTGGTTGGTTATTGAAAGAGGACTGCTGTGGTAAACAGATGATTTCCATATAGATAGAAGGCTGGAGTGTGAGTGATGGAACCGAAATTTCGGATGTCCAAACGCCAAATTATCTTTCAGACGGGGATACATGCACTAGAATGGCAAATATCTATATTAAGACATACATCCCGGCAACTTTAAAGGTTCTGCGGCTCTCAGAAAGCACAAAAAAGGTATGTATGTGTACCGTTGTTCGGCAAACATCTTAGTTACTAGGAGTTGATGAAACTCCCCTTCAAATCAATATGCTTTCTAGAAAACTACTTAGCTTGGATAAAAGTACAGACGTTTTAGAGTTTAAGTGGATTCGTTGAGTGAGAAATATAACAAGAGACGCAACCTCGTAAGCGATTTTGTGCTGCAAAATGATGTTGGCGGAGATATGTCGCCACCCGTCCACTTTCTCTAGGAATTATTAGTTTTATACTGTCCCTGTTATATCCTCATAACCATCAAAAGAAGTAAGTACGGCAACAGTGCCAGAATGTAAAAAAAACACGATATATATAGTAGTACAACATGTGAATGTAAATATCTGTATATACAACGAGACTGTAGTGTAATAAAGAAACAATAAAGTTATAAAACTATCTCCTTTGTATAATTATCAATCGAGGATAGAACAATTATGGCGACGAGGATGAAATAAAATTAACAGTGAATAAATCAAGTCAATTAAAAGTGCCGGTATCGAGTTGTGTAAAAAAAATATATAAAAATGGCGTCTACAGTACCGAGATTCATAGAATTTTGTCCCCAATCTGATGAGTGGAGTATCTATAAGGAAAGGCTTGAACAGCACTTTGTAGCAAGCAGTATAACTGAAGAGAAAGTAAAAACCGCAGTTTTATTGAGTTCAATAGGTCCAGAAACATATAAGCTTCTACGTGACTTATGTCATCCTATGCTACCCAAAGAAAAATCATTCGACAATTTATGTGGTCTACTTAACGGTCAATATAATTTCCAATTCAGCGTGTGGAGAGAACGACGAAAATTTTATGATTTAAAGCAAAGTGACGAAGCCATAAGTGAATGGTATGCCAAAGTTCGCGGTTCAGCTAGAAATTGCAAATTCAATAATGACCTTAGTAAAATTTTAAAAGATAAATTTATATGTGGTTTGAAACCAGGCAAGATATTTGATCGTCTTTGTGAAGAAGAACCAGAGTTAAATTTGGAAGATTTGGTAACTTTAGCGCAAAAAACTGAAAACCAAGCCAAAGAAAAAAAAGGTGAGTTAAATTTTACTAGCAAAACAAGGATAATAGTACCAAGGTCAAACTTCAGTTCCACTTCAAACAACAACGGGCTACGTCATCATCATCAAGACCAACCAGGAGGTTCGAATATCTACTCAAATCGGTACGGACCGATAAAAAGCAGATTTAACCCAAGACAATCTGGCAACTACGCGAATAATGTCAATTTTAGAAGTGACAAGCAAGGTATGTCACATTTTAATAAAAATGGTCTGTCTTTGTTAAAATGTAAACATTGTGGTAACATTCATAAAAATGTTTGTAAATTTAAAAATTCCAGATGTTCTAATTGTAACAAAATAGGGCATATTTCAAAAATTTGTCATAATAAAAATTTTAATTACATGCAATGCGACTCTAATAACGAAGAAAGCGGTAATGATAATTATCAGGAGTATGTGTATTATTCAGTTCAGGAATGTTATACTTTTAATTCTCAGGAAACAAATATCGATTCATTAAATATAAATGTAAAAATACAAGGTAATTCTTTAAATTTTTGTTAGATTCAGGTGCTTCAATTTCAGCCTGTAGTAAACAAACATATGAAAATAATTTTTTGTCTTATAGATTAAGCAAAGCCAATATTTTATTAAAATCTTACAATGGTGAAACATTTATACCTGAAGGCTACTTTAATGCAGAAGTAGAATATAACAATGAGAAGAAAAACATAAAAATCTATGTAATTGATAATGGAGGTCCAAATATTTTTTGGTAGAGACTGGTTACAGATTTTTAAAATTAAAGTAAATCTAGTTAACAATATTATGGTAAGTAATAAAATAGATAACTTAATAAATAAACATTCTGCTGTATTTCAAGATAAAATTGGTAAATATAAGTTTGGTTCAGTTTCTTTAAGACTAAAAGAGGGGGCGGAGCCTGTGTTTTGCAAGGTAAGATCTATTCCTTTAGCGTATAAGAAGGCTGTTGAAGACGAGATAAACAAACTTGAAAACCAAGGTATCATATCTCCAATTGAAAACAGTGATTGGGCTACTCCAATCGTTCCAGTTTTGAAAGCCAATGGTGATATCAGGTTATGTGGTGATTTTAAAATTACCATAAATAAACATCTAAAGGATTTTAAGTATCCTTTACCATTAATATCAGAAGTTTTTGCTAAGTTAGGTACAGGCAAATCCTTTTCAAAGATTGATCTTCAAATGGCATATAATCAAATTCCAGTCTGCGAAGAATCATCTAAATTGTTATCTATTAATACACCGAAAGGATTGTATAAGTATAATCGACACTCGAATAACACCAGCTAGTGCAATCTTTCAGAAATTAATTGAACAACTTTTACAGGGTATAGATGGAGCTGTCAATTTTCTTGACGACATTGTAGTAACAGGTGAAAATACAGAAAAACACCTAGAAAATTTGGAAACAGTTTTCAGAAGGTTGGAAGAAGCAGGACTAACAGTAAAGAAAGAGAAATGTCAATTCTTCAAGGATGAAATCACATATTTAGGATATAAAATCAACAAAGAAGGCTTGAGTAAAACAGATGAGAAAATCAAAGCTATTATAGATGCACCTCCTCCTAAAGATAGAACTTCAGTAAGAAGATTCGCAGGTATGGTAAATTATTATGGACAATTTGTTCCAAAATTAGCAGAAATTTTAAATCCAATCTATAACTTATTGAAAGATGATGTAAGATTTGTATGGACACAAGAATGTGATAAAGCTTTTAACAAAATTAAACAAATTATAGCATCCGATGAAAACCTGATTCATTTTAATCCAAAATTACCTATAATCGTAACTACAGATGCATCAGATGTAGGAATTAGTTGTACTCTAGCACATTTAGTAAATGGAAAAGAAAGGTTAGTAGCTTGTGCATCGAGAAAACTCATGCCAGCAGAGCTCTCATATCCAACATGTCAAAAAGAAGCGTTAGCGTGTTATTGGGGTTGTTCTAAATTTTTCCAATATCTTTGTGGGAATCATTTTATTTTTGAAGACTGACAATAAAGCTTTATTGACTATATTTGGTCAGCACAAATCAATACCACAAATGGCAGCAAAATAGACTCCAAAGATGGGCAACTTTTCTCTCAATGTTTGATTATGAAATACAGTACATCAAGGGTCAACAAAATGTTGTTGCAGACTTTTATAGTAGACATCCGCAAATATTAACAATGTATCAGATGAATATTTTGAAAATCTTCTTTATTCATTTCACAGAGCAAGTAATGGATTGGCCTATCAACAGCAAGATGATAGCAAAGGAAACTGATAAAGATGAACAACTGAAGAAGGTTAAGAAGTACATTTTAAAAGACCAATGGCCCAAAAATATAGATGGAGACTTAAACCATATTGGCATCGAAAATTGGAACTAACAGTTGATAAAGATGTTATTTTGTGGGGTCACAGAGTAGTAATACCATTAAATTTAAGGAAACAGCTCTTGCAAGAATTACACACTGGTCATTTCGGCATAATGAGAACAAAATCATTAGCCAGGTCATATATATATTGGCCAAAAATAGATCAGGACATAGAGAAAACCATAAAAGCATGCAGTGCATGCATCAAAACCAAAAATGACCCTCCTAAAACGGATTTAACGTCATGGCCTTTAACATTTTCAGTTTTTGATAGAATTTTTATGGATATGCTGGGACCTGTAAGAGGTAAAATGTATTTAGTTGTATGTGATTCGTATTCAAAATGGATTGAGGTATGCAAAATGAAAAATACGACATCCTTCGAAGTTGAAAAAAAACTAAGAAAAATATTTGCAACTTTTGGTTTACCCAAGGAAGTGGTAAATGACAATGCTCCAAATTTTAAAAACAAATCATTGAATGACTTCTTTAGTAAAAATGGTGTCAAGCATATATTTACACCGCCTTATCATCCCCAGAGTAACACCGCTGAATCAGCAGTCAAAGTATTTAAAACCAAGATATTAACAGCATTAGAAGATCCTAGAAATAAGCAAATACCGATGACGACACTAATATCAAGATTTCTTCTAGCATATCGTACTACCGAACACTCTACAACAGGTAAAACTCCGAGTTCATTGGTTTTTGGAAAAGAAATTCGTACCAGATGGCATTTATTGAAAGAACCAGTAGATGAGCAGAACCAAGAGATGACTCAAAGAAAATATTTTGAAAAGGTGAACCAAACAAGAGAAAGACAAAAGAAATCATATGGTGGAAAAAGAAGAGAATTTCAAATCCACGATTTAGTGGTAATTGAGACTATAGAGAAACCATCCAAGGTAGCTGGATTGAGGCAAGGATAAAAAAAGAATTGGACGAACAACCTACATATGTAAATTAAACGATGGCAGGGAATGGATGAGACACGCGAATCAAATTCGTTTAGCTTCGGTAGATTTTGACTTGCAAAATACTTGTTCTGACAATAATACAAACGACTGCAAACAACATAGACATGATTGCAATTCAGATTATTTTGTTAACCTACCTTTTGTCGTTACCAAAAATAAACCATTGGTACCTGACAATAGAAATCAGGGTGTAGTTTCAGAGATAAATGTTTCGAATAGTTGCACTACTTCAAACGATGGTAGAAATTTTGGGGCTTCTGAATCGACTTCTCAGAATTTTTCTGAGGACATTGCAATTTCTGACGAACATGTATCTAGCATGAATTTTAGGTTTACTAAACAAAATAGTGGGAAACAGGTTAAATGTAATGTAAATAGTAAATTAGAAACTACTAATGCGGGAGTTACTAATGTCAAACAGAAGAGAATCGGAAAGATTCCTTCTTATCTAAAAGATTATTGTCTGGGGGAGGAAGAAAGCAAATAGTTTATATGATTATAAGAAACCTTGAAATAATAAATACGTCGATAACTTTATTACATAATAAAGTATATAAAACATATATAATAATTCTAGTTGATAAGGAAACATTTTATATATGTGTCGTAGTTTTGTATATGTAAATTTAGCTATGTTACATAACATGTTTTAAGATTACAGCATACAACTTTATTTTAAATAATTGTAAATATGAACACTAATTAATTGTTAATTAATAAACATCAACGTGGTAACATTAAATTTAAGTGTGGGGGTGTTATATCCTCATAACCATCAAAAGAAGTAAGTACGGCAACAGTGCCAGAATGTAAAAAAAACACGATATATATAGTAGTACAACATGTGAATGTAAATATCTGTATATACAACGAGACTGTAGTGTAATAAAGAAACAATAAAGTTATAAAACTATCTCCTTTGTATAATTATCAATCGAGGATAGAACAGTCCCTAGTAGGGTAAACAACTCCGAACGGAATTTTTAAATTGTGACCCTCTCTATTATTTTTCATTAAGTGTGTAGTTAATCTAGACACATTTTTAAATATGATGTATAGGTACAATTAATTAATGAATATGTTTACATTAGAATCCATAGGTATTTAAATTGTTTTCAGATTAGAATAGATCATAATAAATATGTTTTGAATATTTTTATGAAAATAATGATTCAGATTTTAAAATAAATATTTGTCCGTAAACGGGTATCAATATAGATACGAGGAGAAATAAGGGGGCAAGAGAAATGAATAGTTCGATGTTTAAACACCGCGCCGCCCAAATACAATATCAATTTTGGGGAATAGTGGGGTAAACGCTGGATTCTCCATAAGGCACAAAATTTTAGATTGCGTTGCGTCTCTTCTTATATTTATCACTCAACGGTTGGGCACAAAAAATAGTAGGTTGAAGTGCAAAGAAGCCTAAATGGATTATACAATCCAAGACAGAAACAGAGCTTCCGCTCCTGGCTCAGCTATCTTAGTAGTAATCAGAAGTAAATAAAATATGAACAGAAAAAAGTACAAGGTCTTATTCCGCCAAGGATGCAGTGAAGCGACGAACAAGCAGAATTTCTTCCAGGGCGCATAGTGTGTTACACAGATGGAAGAGGTTCTTGGTAAATACTCTACGGTCTTCTCAGAAATATTTGCCATCCTCAAAGCAGCAGATCTAATAGAAGAGCGGGACAACTCCGGAAGCACCGTCAGCATTTGTTTACATAGCCAGGCCGCTCTAAAGGCGATTTGTAGCTACAGGACCAGCACGGCACTTGTCCAGGAATGCGCAAATACCCTAGACAGATTGGCCTCAGGACGAGACGTAACCCTACTATGGGTGTCGAGACATAGCAGTATAGTGGGCAACCAGCGGGCAGTTGAACTTGTCAGGTAGGGAGGCAACAAATCTTGATACGAACCCGAGCCAATAATAGCGCTAAGTAGAGCACAAACCTCAACTCTATTCAAGAAATGGGAGGAAAGAGGATTAGAAAAACAATGCTGTGCGAAGAATCGAGGAAGGAGACCTTCCCACCCTTCCTCCAAAGGACCTGGGGCATGGCAAAAAGGGCCTGCTTGCCAGTCGTCAGTCGTCAGCCCATTACATATGACAGTAACTTGAAAGTTAAGCTAAACTACTTCTTCCATCTTCCATAAAATATCATTACAAATTGTATCTGCTAACAGAATTTAATCAATAAATTAAAATCATGTTGTACTCTAAATAACCAAAACCACATATTTGGAAGATCTGTAGATGAAGGTCTTTGAGAAGAAATCTATTTGGATGAAGAGGAGTACCACAGGAAGCGGAAAAAAGGAGGAATTGAATAATAATAAAAAAATATGATTAAAATGTGTAGCGTAGTAATATATTTTTTCCGCTAGATAGCGCGGTTGTAATCTCTTATCTCGTTGTGCGTTCGGCTAAAAATAGATGTAGGCGCCGCCGTAATTTTTGCATATCCTGTATGCCACGTCTCGAAATATCAAAGTGGGTCACCACTTTCGATATCATTTGTTACATGAAGAGCCATCATCAGGTGTCAGTGACTCCCTCGAGACCGTAGTAGGCGAGGTTGAGAGTGAAAGAAGAGGAGAAATTCGTTTTTCAAGGTCACCGTATGACCTTCGTAGAAGAAACCGAAGAAAGTAATTTTTGAGAAGTGTTAATTGCACCTCGGGCGAGATTTTTGACCGGATACGTACGTTCTTCCCGCTCTTTTTTTACTGTGCGTGTGGACCTTATAGACCAGTTCGTCGATGATAAATAATTACCAAAGAATAAATATTTAGTTGTATATCTTTATGGAGAAGTCAAGCTGGGTACATAATAAAACATGAAAATTTTATCGTATTAATAAATTTCTTACCTATTTATTTTTATTTTAGAAAAATTCATTGGTTTAATATCCACCCTTAATCCAAGGTTAATTTTTAAACATCTTATATTTGTACGCATTAGGTTTGTTCAAAATGCAGTCAACCTTGATATAAAACTGTTTAAAATTCACTAATTCGCTGCTCACGTTTCAATTTAAAATTTATATTTTTAAATTTCGCGCGTAATTTAACGAAGATAAAGTACTCTGTGGTCGTGACGTCAGTTCGCTGCCTAAACAAATGCACTGATTTTGTATATCTTAATAATAGATGTTTTTATCTTAAAAATGAGCTATTATTCCACTTATCGTTGGTATACTGTTCTGGAATGCAAGAAGTATTATAAAATCACCGCACAAATTGTGGATTCAAGTGTCAAGTGATTTAAATTTGAGAAAAACTTGGTTCAAGTATACATTTTTTGAATAAAGATCATATTTTTTAAAGGTTATAAAAAGCCAGTAAAATAAATTGACAATTGTCACTTTCTATGTATATGAAATTAGTCTGTGACTGTCACTACAGCCGAATGGCACTGCGTTAGTGCTGACGCACTGCAGATCAAAACAAATAAATTTAATTTAACCTGCATCAGTTGCGGTTGTTAGTCTGTGATTATTTTACGTTTTACAAACAATTAATGAACAATATTCCTTCAAGAAGAAAAAACAAACTGTGTTTACCAAACTGTTGTAGCAGTATTACAAATTGTAGAATTATAATAGACTGCACAGAAGTTTATACAACTGTATCACGTACAAGTATGGCAACACAAAAAAATACATAAGAGCAAGAGCCTTTCTATAGAGCGGGTCACAGTTATTATGCAGCATTGCGTTTATGGACGACGGCGTTGCCATATCGGCATATATGTTCTTCGAATTTGGTTCCAACTGGCGCGGGAATATAACTTGCCATTGTGTTACTATTATGATTTAAATGTCGACTAAATTATTCATTTGAAAATCGTTTAGTGAGTAATTAAGAATATTTATAATTATGCTTTTAGATAAATTTTACGCGTTTAAAGGAAACCAAGGTAACCAAAGCGGCAACAGTGTTGAATATTCGCCCATAAGATTTACATTGGCCTATGCCGGCCACGCTGCATAATAACTGTGACCCGCTCTATAGTACTCTATAATAATCCTATATACGGCCGTCATTGTAATTTAAAACATAAATTTTTTAAATAAACTTGGAAGTTACGTTCAATTGAAGAGTTTTTTATTATTCTTAATAACATGGACTTCCAAAAAGTAAGGGTTGGTACAATAAATTTAATAATCTTCCATTGTTCAAAATTATCAGCATAGCAAAAAGTTTAATTTTTCTATTCAGAATAGGTCGAAACTTGGAATGATTATTTTCTGGGCTTTCTTAAATGAAACACCCTGTATTTTAATGTTGCAATGAAATGGCCTTGTATGGTACTTTAATATTTCATAAATATTCCCTATATCTAATTGCCTTACTTTGTGTGTTATTCGTGATTTTTTGAGCCAAACAATAATTTTATTAGGTTAGCCGCTCGTGGAAATATTTAAAATACCTAAGTAGTTAGGATTTAAAAACAAAAAATTTTTAAAGTGTGGTCCTATAAATCCTCCTACTTTTACCTAAATAACTTTTTTTCGTATATCTTACCACAAATGAGTACCTAATTGGACTTCCTCGCACTAATGGCGCACCCTGTATATAATAACATAATGTAAAAAAATAGCTATTTTTTTAGTCTGGCAATATTAGTTGGTGATATCGTTACTATTTTGACATGTCAGAAATGAAGTCAATAATTATGGAATTTATTTATTTAAAACTATACAAATATTAAAGTTGTGGAAATTTTATTGCATTTAAAATTGATGTAATTATAAAAAATAATATATTTGGAAACCATTTGTTGCTTCTAAATATGAATTAATTCTCGTATTTACAACAGGTACTATCGGCTTCAGAATTGCATATACATTTTCAAACTCAAATCGCTTACATTGAATAGACACAGCCTTTTATTTTGTGTAACCAATCACGGTTTAAATAATAATAAATTTGAAATCAGTTAAACAGTTGTCCACGCCCACATCTTCACTTAGTTTGGAACCCTCGATAATAAATGTTTGTTTGGGATTAAAATCCCTTTTTTTTATTATATCAGTACAAAAATGCGAAAAAAACCTATTTATTCGGGACATGACCGACCATTGTAAATACACTTAATCTCCCAAAACCATTTAATGAAGGCGTTTTAAAAATTGCCATTCCTTTGTTGTATAAGAAGGGCGTTTTTATAACTTCGGTAGGTAAACGAAATTCACATTTAACATGTATATGCTATTCTAAAGCCGACTGTACCTCTAAGCGTTAGGTTATGTTCATTTTGGGTTGAAATTTGTAGCAATTTTAACACAGACATATAATTTTAACTGTTTCTAGTTATTGCCGCGAAAAAAAATTCATTTTCGTAATTATTATAGTGTCCTAGACCCCTCATAATTTTTTTTGAAAATCGAAGAGTAAACAACTAAACGTTTGAACGAAACTTTTTATTCTAAAAATAGGTTTTTAAAATGCAGTTACAGCTGTTTCGTTACAACGAGCATAATCAGATTGACATATATTATATTTAAGTTACATTTTCTTTGTTTGTAGCTAGGTACCTGATGTTGATTAGATAGTATTAAGAATAGACCAAGTATGGAAGAAATAAGACATAACAGTATTAAAGCCTAGATGTTGTTAGCCCTAAGGGATTATCCTGGATGTATTTCCCTCTAAGATCAGTATAACTGTACAATGATATAGAAAAACCAGGAAAAAACTACATCATGCTGATCTTTACAATAACTTAATATATTTGTGTTACAATTATTACGTCTTATCTATGTATAAAATGAAGATTCAATCAAAGTAAACACTTTAATAGTGGAGAACTTCCAAGATTTATTTGTTTATCAACAAATTTAAATTGTTGATCTGCTAGATGTCTTTTTATCTCAAGTTCTTCGAGGAAATCTAAATTTTGTTTTTTATCAGAAATGTGTAGTATTTGGATATATTAAGATGCCTATGGTATTAGTAGTAGGTACTAATGTATTGACATTAACTAAAACAAGACCACTCATGTAAGAAAAGAGGTAAACGGTTAAACTAG
Source organism: Ophraella communa (assembly GCA_035357415.1). Lineage (NCBI taxonomy): Eukaryota > Metazoa > Arthropoda > Insecta > Coleoptera > Chrysomelidae > Ophraella > Ophraella communa. Next base: position 13,091,201 of record CM068994.1, on the reverse strand, counting down.
CACCATAAGCAAGAATTCAGTAAAAATCAATTGTTAACAAGTAAATAAAGATCAAAAAGTAGAAGCCAATCTAGAATATATAAATATTATGCCTGATGGCAGGATTATTTGTGTAGCTCCAAATAGTTGTGCCGTTATCAAAGTAGGCTTATCAAATGTTTTTTGATATTTAAATTTCTTTATAGTAAAATTATTATTCTGAATTCTAATCTGAAAATATAAAGAAATACTCTATTGTTTATTTGTTAATAAGCTTTTGGTAAAATACTAATCTATCAATGTTTGTTTATAATAAAATAATTTGAGGTGAGGTTCATTTACCTTTGTATAAGAACAAATTTTTTGCCTGTAAATTTAGCAGTTCTCTTTTTACATTTTAATTAAATTCACTCACTTGTTCAAAATTTTCTATAAAAAAACTAAATCTCGAGGTCTCCTCGTCAACTAGCACCCCCTACCGTGAAAACAATCAGACAGCCTGCCATTTAATGAAGTTCTAGAACATACTCATTCAAAAAATTTGTTTCTTTGAATAAATTGAAAAAAATATGTTTATGTAATACAAAAAGGACTGTCATACTTCTTCCAGCTCTGGTTCGACTTCTTTAACTGTTTGGTGATTTCCTATGACCACTTCAAACGGCGTTTCAAACTCAACTGGCATGGTACTGGTATCTAATGGTTGGTTTAAGGATGCTATTGGAGTTTTTTTCCCAGGATTCCTAGATGACCAACCAAATCACCTGGTTTTAAGTTTTGTGTATGTTGCAGTCGTAAGGCACTAGCTGCAGCCTCCCTCATAATACAATAGGCGACTGGACTGATTGAATATTGGACTATGAACTACATCATCGTATTGTTACAGACTCTAGTTAATTTTTGCATCCCATCAAAACTATTATAAATGCGATTTATGAGCCTATTCGTTGTTCGAAATCATGAAATTTCATAACCTATTTTAAACAATCCAAGACAGGAAGCCAATTTGTATTCATGATGACGTCACTTGTTAAGGGGTGTCCTTATTGGTCTGTTGATGTTCCATTTCCACTTGACATCCAATGTTGCCAAATCATCTATTAAAAACAAGTTAACCGGAAATTTATCTTCATAAAATAGTGATTGATGCCAAAAACTCCTTCGAAATGAATACTCCTTCTCATCAATAGACATAGGACACTGATGATTATCTCAGAATTAGCAGAGCGGAAAAATCACGAAATTGATTTTTGACCCTCATTTACAACGTTCTCTAAATATTCGTTAGAAATTTGGCAACATCTTTCTTTCTTGGTTTAGAAGTGTGCTGCCATATTGTCACGTTAATAATGTCAAATGTCCTCAAGTATGAATTAACACCTATTGCTTAATATAAAATATGGAATATTTGGGACTCAATGGTGATTATTTCCTGAAACTCAATGAAATTTGCTGATTTATTTTGACAAGTGGCAACAGTGTTGTTCTCTTCCCCTTCTAATTAATCGTGACGTCACTTGCTATGTGCGGCAAAATTTCGACCGTTTGAATATTATTTTGACTTTATTGGTGATTTAGAGTTCGTATGATCAATGTATTGATCATCAAGGGGACCCTGCAAAGTAACCAAGCAGTTTTAAAAACGTTTTAGATTTGCTATTTCCATATAAAACAAAAATAAAGATTTAATACAACTCTCTTTTAATTTTATCCTGTTAAATTCAGTCAAATTTATATTATAGAGTTAATCAAGTGAATTTAACAAACCCAAACGTAATTTGTTATTAGATTTGCATAAATTTCGCTACATAAATTTTGGTTATGATATTGTCGATGTCCAAATAGTCTAGCCGCACCCCGAGTTTATCTAACAATTGAACTTTACCTTATAATTACCGACAACTATAAAAAAATTATGTAACGTCTTTTAACATAAGTTAAGCGTACTAAATGCTGTCCTGTCTTTGATTCCTTAATGTAATCAATTCCTTGGCATTCAAGGATTTTACTTTTACTCTTCTTAAACTAATTGGGAACGAACTAGTACATTAGAAGACGTGTACGAGTTTTATTCTCAATGCTACTGAACGCATGTATTTATTGTGCTTTCAGTTTTTTTTATAATTTAAAAGTAACCGTTCTATCACGACATGTATAGAAGATTATACTATAGATTCATTATATAACGGTGCGTATTTCACTTGTAAATTTCGAAGCCAGATACACTTGCGATATCGTTACAGCAAGGCAAACTCACATTATGCAAATTATAAAACCACAAGTCTTAAATTTAATGAGAATGAAATGGGAAGTGAAATATATAATTTTTTCAATGATAGTAAAGTAACAAAAATATAAAGTTTAGGAAATTAAAAATTTTATTAGATAATTTGGTTTCTAATAGTGTGAAACCAGTGAAACGTACTAATATGGTTAAGGTTTCTTAGAAGGAATGTCAAGGATTAAAGATTGGTATGATGAAAATTCGTTATTCTGTGTTATTTATCTATTTTCATGTTAAGTCAGAGGAAAGCATTAAGAAGTTATCTAAAGTGAGTCAACGAGCACTTAACATTGTTACTAAGTGGTGTGAAAAAAATAACTATCGGTCCTAGTAAAGGAACAGTCATTAGTTTCACCAGGAGGTAGAAACTCATTCCTAAGACTGTGGAAAACCAATAAATGGAATCTCACATTGGCTGACAAGTGTTGGTACGGAGAGGTCTAATACCGAGAGCGGTTTGGTTCTATGGACGGTAACCAATGGTGAATCCGAACCAGAATTTGGGCAATCTATCCACAATTTTTCAAATAGCAGTTTTTTCAATAGAGATGTATGTGCAGAAGCTGCTTAAGCACTACTGCAAGACCACTGCGATGCTTGTCATTGGGGTCAGATCGGATCAACTCCAAATTAGTTTGGAAATGCCTTCAGGATCTACTATATCTAAGAGAAAATAACAAACAACCTTACATGGACATACTGGAACTAAAGAAAACGAAAAAACGGTCCTTCTAGCTAGGAAATATATTTAGGTCCAGATCCATTCCTTGACATAGGGTATAGCGTAACCAGAGGAACAATATCGAACTATGTAGATGGGATAAGATGTTCTTACTGGTACGAGAAAGAGGATTTAAGACACTTAAAGATATTTGTAAGAGATCTCTAAAAAAAGGTCTCAAGAGCTGCTGAAGATGAGCCGACAGGACCTATGAATTGTGATAGGACTGCTGACTTAATTGGGATATAAAAACTATTCTCTGCCAGCCTGAGGATAAAACGGCAGAACATAATTTGTGCTACAGCCGACAATTCGAGATACTAAGGATCAATAAATTTGGTTTGCATTAACTCGAGGTTTAGCCAGCGACGTTGATGATCTTCATCAGAGGCATAGGGCTGATAGAACGTCTATAACCTAGGGATGAGCTACTATAGATATTTTAGGTTCCAGTGGAAAGGACGTTCATCGAAACCTTACTTAATCCAACCTTGATGCGCACAGGAAGAGCCTGTGAATTTCTAAAAAATAAATAATAAAGGATACTTCTTCCAAATAAAAGTCGTGGATGTAGTTATGGAAAAGGCTTAAAGACTTAAAGCGTCTATATACAAGGCAAGTGGGATCAGTCTTTTATGGGCCGGATGTATAAGTAATAAGGACGCCACTATCTTTTTGTACGTTTTCGATTAAGCAAACAAACTAAACAAAAACTAAGGTGAGAAAGATAGAAACACCTTGTAATTAGTTTAATTAAACAAGCAAATAAGGAAGCTACTTGAACCTACCACGCTACACCCTTAAGATTAATAGTCTAAAGTATATAAATGAAACGGTTTTTAAAATATTAATTATTTATTGAAACTGTACTTGTCGATAATGAACAGAAAGGAATTGTAAAAAAGGGACTTAACTTTAGATTTCTGTACTGTCTAGAAGGGCGGCTTCAGCTTCTTCGTAGATAATTAGCAATGAAATTTATTTTCCAACTTGTCCTTAGCTTGTCTCGAACTTAGCTCTAACTTAACGGGTTGTGTCTTTCAGCAACCAAAAAGGAACGTTCACAAGACGAGATACTAGAATGCTTTTCCAACTCTTCAATTGAGCATATTAGTCGAAAAGGATAGAAAATGATCATACTCGTCTATATATAGTCTCGCTTAAGACGGAAATCGTGTTTGTGTCATTTGTCAGAAGGGATGCGTTCGTCACATTCAATAGATACGTAACCTAACCTAACCTAACCTAACCTAACCTAACCTAACCTAACCTAACCTAACCTAACCTAACCTAACCTAACCTAACCTAACCTAACCTAACCTAACCTAACCTAACCTAACCTAACCTAACCTAACCTAACCTAACCTAACCTAACCTAACCTAACCTAACCTAAACTAACCTAACCAAACCTAACCTAACCTAACCTAACCTAACCTAACCTAACCTAACCTAACCTAACCTAACCTAACCTAACCTAACCTAACCTAACCTAACCTAACCTAACCTAACCTAACCTAACCTAACCTAACCTAACCTAACCTAACCTAACCTAACTCTTTTCTCGTTTGGAACATGCTACTGAACTTTATATTATTTCAATGCTGTGACTAAGGTGAATTGAAATAAAATGAACTGCATTCAAAAAATTTACAGTAAACACAAAACAAATATTGCACGTCATAGGGTATTTGCCAATGATAAACAATTAAATATCGGATATATTGTTCTCTTCGTCTTTCCCAAATTTTTATTGAAGGCACCTTTTTTAAAATAATATGATCTCAATAACATTAAAAAATCTTATTATCTCTCAATTTAATCATTATTTAATCAATTTAATCACTTTAAATTAATGAGATGTGAATCAATTAATTTTTGCTTTTCCATCTGTATTTAAAATAAACCACTTCCAAAGTAATATTCAAAATTATTGGGGGTTCTTTGGGGTAAAATAATAAATACAGTTAATTTACCCAAAACTAAATATATTTTGCCCTTTTACAGGAAATAAAAGTATAGTATTTTTAACAGTAAATGGTATTGGCTTATTAACTGCAATAAACTACCCGATTGAATCTCATTGTGTAGAAAATCATCAGTTCGACGGGGTCGAATTTAAGAAATTTAAATTTTACATAATATAGGAGATACAAATAATTTATTTAAATGTTACAATTCTATTCTATATTTAGTTCAGTGTCGCTATCGGTATCCTCATCTAAGTTAAATATAATTGGCGCAATTGATTTTACAGAAAGGTACGAGTTTTCAACATTTATAACATGACTAACAGAACTTTTCCAACTCTCGGTAGGAATGTCATTCATACAGTTCCTAATTAATTATACCACACTACCACTTAAAGTCGAAGTATTTTTTCCGCGCACACTCGATTTAAGTTGGAGCCACATAAGCTCTATGGGATTGAACTCATGAACACGCAGTAGTAGGGAGGTAGTCGTAACACTGTATGTTCCAATTCTTCTGCAAGTGTATCACAAACATACGTTTTTTTAGGGAAATGACTGCAGCACTTGTAAAAGTTATTTTTTGTATAATTTTCCTCAAAATGTATGTCATTTGCAGCCATGAAGTTTTGAATCTCCAATTTCGTATTCTATGAGCCAGGAATTTTTTGCAATTGTCGACTATGATGGCTTGCGTTGTCCATAACTATAACGCTGTTTGGCGGAATGTTGGGTAACAGACAATTTTTAAACCAATTTTCAAAAAGCTCTGCTGTCGTATCTTCGTAATAATCAACACAAGAGTCCTTAATATTTTTGGCAGAAAGCCACATAGTGTTTGGGATCCAACCATTTCTGATCATGCCCGTAATATTGTGATCCTCTTCCCTTTATTGGATGGTGCTTTTGTTTTACACTTATCAGAGGAATCAGACCATCCATTGGAAGGGGTGTCATGCGTGTCAAACCACGTCTCGTCGAGGTAGAGTATTGGCCGATTTTCAGACCGGTATTTTCTTATTGACGTTATACATTCAGAACGCCAGTTTATTAAACGTGTGGATTTCATTATTACTTTTCTCTTGTCAATTTTGCGATATTTAAAGCCCATTGCAGACAGATGCCACAGTTGATGTGAGTTTCGTCATTGATGAGCCGCTGTTTCAGACTTTTGATTGTAGGGACACTCTGCTCATCGTACATAGTGTCGATTTTTCGCCTTATCTAATCTTTTTCCCAGTCGTCTAGACTTTTTGTGACACCGGAATCTTTACACTTTTTTCTTGATTCTATGGAATTTTCAACAATTCGTCTAACTGAAGTAAGAGGCACCTTCGTCAAATTACTGGTTACTCTTTCTGCAGCACCCGCGTTATATCCTTGTCGAAGTAAGGAACTATACACATTTTTTATAATGATTTTCGCGTCACAAGATAAGTGATTCTGCTTTAACGAACCACTGGAAGATGCACTATTACTTTTTATCCACGGACGCCACATACTGCTTATTCTGTACATTGGGGTATAAAATCTTTGCTATTAATGTCTGTAATAACAAATAAATGTTATAAAATTATTGCACGTCGTAACACAAGTGAACACTTCCAATGAAATACAAAGACTAAAATGAACAAGAAGTGTAAGCAGAATCCTCTACAATCCCTCTCTGAGAGACAACATTACCTGAATCAGGTCCTTTTACATTTATGATGTGCATCTCCGATTTTACAACTTAAGGGTCTAATTGGTTTTAGTATAATCCTTCGGTCAATACCATTTATACTACTATAAATCTTGTAGTGTCTAACACAGAGTATAAAATCTATCTATATTCAACCGCCCTGTCATCTGTCTCCTGTCATACCCGGTAAGTGGTCTCGTTGACAGGAAATACCAGCCAACAGTGGCTGGTGGTGGCCTGGTTCTGTGTGAGAGCGTTACAAAATGTTGGTTATTGGTTGTTTTATTAAAATTAAATATAAGTAATATTAGTTGCCTGATTATTAAACTTGAAAAATCCCAAGTTATGTTTCTTATTTATATTTATTATGTTACTTATTTATATTTATTTATAAATTTTGGCTAGTTCTTTCTTTTAAATTTGTATCTTATTTAGTATTAATTTTTATATCTATTATCAACAATTAACAAAGTACTTTTAACAGTGACTACGACTTAACAAGATGAAATTATGGTGTTCTAAAAATAAATCTAATGGTAAAACTTTAATTTGATCTAGTTAATTAATTTAAACTTTTTAAAAATAGTTGTTACTGTCTGAAAAACAAATGGAATGGAAAATAACTTTGCTTGCAATCCGAAGCCTGGATATTGAAATCAACGGTGATGGACACTACTTTTTTTGCACTAGCTTACCAGTTTAGCCTTTCATAAATAGATATTCTTTCAGAATAGAAAAAAAAGAAATTCCAATGAATAGAGAAGCTGGCAACATGGCAATACTTTCATTACTGTTCTATGATTTACAAAGAAGGTTGAGGTTATGTAGAACCCCAAATATCGTTATTTTTGACGCGTACACATAAATGAACATATTCACACTTCGATTGCATCCATCTAAATTAAAAATCGGTTACAAAATCTGACAAATTACGTAAATATTTAAATAATTGTGTATTTACTCGCTTTCTCTACGACTATAGAGAAAATCATTATCAAGAATGTCACCTTTTGGAATAATTAAGTGGATTATTTAACGTACATTCGATAGTTTACGAAATATGCCAAGCTTTATCTTATTCAAAAACGGTCAAACTGCATTTATTTAATAAAAATTAACAGAAAAACAACGCCAGAGATCATATAATGCTACGGAATTTGCTCTAGTATTTAATAAGGAAACTGGTAGTTTCAAAGGTTTAAAAGTCTATAAACAATTTATGGCTAATAACATTTGAGACAGCGTGTACAAATCAATTAAGTCATATTAGCATTGTAGATAAGTCAAACTGAACACCACACAATTAGGTTATGTGTACCTACTATAAATGCGATTTTGTCTAATTATTAAGAATAAATAATATAATAGGCGCCTATAAAATTTGATTATTTTCCATTAAAGTATTTAAAAAATATTCATTGGCATTTGAATACATTCACATGTCAAATTTCGAAGTAAATTGGTCGTAAGAATTTTATAGTCACGTGGAACAAAGGATGTCAGATAGCTTGTTATATAATGATTGCTTTGACATTTAACACTAGTCATAAATTCAGACAACGTATTTATAAAACGATGCTTTGCAATTACATGCATTTTTTCCAGCAGCATTGTAAAACATTTTTTCGCATAATGAATAGAAATGGCTAGGTAAATCTTGAAAAAATAATGACTACTTTATTAGTGATTTAAACGAATCCTTAAAGGTAAACAATAATATACATTTTGTATCTAAAAATTCCTGACATTTTTCAGTAAACTTTGTGAACCTATATTGTTTGGCCTTTTAAGACTCACTGTCCTGTTTTACAATATTAGAGTGATCTATAAAACTGCTATTTTTACAAAATCCTTAAAGGTATACAATAATATACATTTTGTATCTAAAAATTCCTGACATTTTTCAGTAAACTTTGTGAACCTATATTGTTTGGCCTTTTAAGACTCACTGTCCTGTTTTACAATATTAGAGTGATCTATAAAACTGCTATTTTTACAAAATCCTTAAAGGTATACAATAATATACATTTTGTATCTAAAAATTCCTGACATTTTTCAGTAAACTTTGTGAACCTATATTGTTTGGCCTTTTAAGACTCACTGTCCTGTTTTACAATATTAGAGTGATCTATAAAACTGCTATTTTTACAAAATAAATCCAATCTACTGAATTCTATTTTTTTTTTACTTTAAAAGGAGTGAGAGAAGAATATTTAGAGATGTTATAAAAAGAATAATTTAAGTATAATAGTATATTGTATACCTAGGCGGTATAGTGGCATTTTTCAGGCCCAACAAAGTTATGGACCACTTTTTGAGGCCTGAAAATAGCACTTTACTGCCATGGTTTGCACATAATTTTATTCCTACACAATAATTGTTGTTAGTATTTTCTCTATAAAAAATTTATTTTATAATATACTGTACTGCGGCCTGGAGTTTGCAGATCACACGGCTTCAGCCTTACCACCCACCCACCCCTCTTTTTGAGAAGCAGTTACAACAGTTTCAGCTATTTTCAGAAAACAATTTTATACAAAAAATGTTACACAGCTTAGCTGTGACAACCCTAATATTTTATCAATTATTTAGACGCCTAGAGTAAACCTTTTTTAACGCACGTTAAAGATTTTCCATCAACCAACTCATTTTCCGATGTTTAATGAAAGGAACTAAAAGAAGGTTGCTATTAAACAACCCACCTCTACTAGGAGGAGCAACACATAAACAACCAACCAAGCACGTGAAGTAGAAACTCATATATGTGTTTATCAATGGATGAACCATTTATATATTATACCGTGTAAAAAACAGTACTATTTAAGCCTCAATGTTTCTTTTCATGCACAAGTAAGTAAAAATACTTGTTTGTTTACACTAATTTCATCCAGTGGCGTAACGATAACCATTTCAATATCAAAATAAACAGATATGGTAAATATTTTGAGTGGTAAAATATTTGGGTATCAATTATTATGATATAAAGGAAAGAATATTGTCTGATGTGATTTTAAGTTTTAGTTCTGATGTTTAGTTACAAGTTTTAGTTCTGAAGTTATAGTTTTGATTTTAAACTTCTTGGTAATTTCTGTGTTATAAATAAATTTGGTAGTTAGGTAGAAATATTTGTTTTTAAAAAACAAGTTTCTATTATCCTTAACGTAACATGTGTAATTGTAGTTTTTTAATTGTTTCTGAGTAATAAGAACAGAGTTTATACAACCTTGAAGCCGAAATACGTCGATTATTTAGCTCGTCTTGTGGGACTAATTTAAAATAATACCATTGGATTTGCTCATTTTTACCAAGATTACCTTTTTGGTGAAAAAATAAATGAGTGTTAAATCTAACCTTAATTAAGTTATGTTTAAAACTACTTAATCTTTTATGAAACACCCTGTATATGCCTCAATTATTCTATACATCCCCTCAAATTTATTCCAACTGAGAAATCAAGGAGTCAGGAAACCCTGAGTATAATATTTAAATCTTTTCCTTTTGGTTATTTAATAACTATTAACAAAGAGTTTAAAAAGTAAAATTTAAAATGCATTACATTTTATTTGTACAATTAATATTAACGATAATTATTTAAGTAAAAAACTGAGTATTAACTATTCATAAATATATTCCCATAAAAATAACTAAATATTACCCGACATAAATATTTCCATTTTGAACAAAAAGCATGCCATTGATTACAAGCGTAACTCCTAAATAATGATACAGCGTTGCCAGCACGAGAACGGAACAAAGAGAATCGATTGGTATTCTTTGTCATACTCATAGACACTCTCTTGGAATCATTGCGACAAAACAAACAGAGTTTGTATCTATAAATTACTGACATGGTTTTATGTCATTATAACCTCTAATTTTTTGTTTTAACAAACTCATAGAGAAGGAGTCAATGACCAATTTTCAATTGTCATTTCAAAAATTCTGAACATTTTCTGGCTCAATTTCAATATCTGCTCGTTAATAGAAGCTACTTCTGGCAGCCCCCAAAAGAATACCCTGAAATTTTGAAGAGGTTCAGTAAAACCGAATTATTTTAGTTAAGGTATCAGTCATGAAATTCGTTCAGGTTGTTTCTATAAATGTATAAACAAAAGACTTTTCAAAATGAGCAATCCTCAACTGAAAATGGTCTATTACTGTGTGGGCGGTTTTATTTATAAAAATATAAATTTTCTACAAAAAACATTTTTGCTATAATTTATATTTTATTAAAATCCAAGGGATTAAGAGCAAACCGTACCTACAGCGGCAAGCGAATTTCACCCTAATTAACCCAACCTCCTACTTCTCGCTCCGCGCTGAGAGCCACTAAACCAAATGTACTACCGAAACAAGTAAACTCGTGCGCTATTGAAGTTACTATAAAGATAAGTAAGGGAAGAAAACTTACATGTGTCTATTGTATTTCGGCTGTTTCAGCAGATGATTTTCAAATAGGCACATAGCCGTACCTAAATAGTATATTAAACAACGCATTTCATATGGCTTTCTGTTATGACACGAGTTCAAGTTTTAAAAACGAATCGCGAAGCGATGAGTTTTTTAAAGAACCATTGTCACAACAGCCATATGAAATAAGTTGTTTATAATATTTTTTTTCTAAGCCCTATCTTTAAAGTACCTTGTATTTCACTAGTTTGTAGCTCTTAAAACGGTTGTTTATAGTGAGAGTGAAAAAAAGTGCCATAACGTTAACTTTATTTCACGCTTGCCATAAGCCGATGCAATTGAATAGTGCAATTCATCCACACCTTTACTGGAAAAAAATATCAATTTTGCTTTGACTTTGACAGTACATGAACTATAACTCATTTGACGTTAGTTTTTATAAATAATCCGATTTATCTAAGAGAATTCAGTAGTTGTTCCTATTATTACAATGGATAGTGAAGATTCCGACTTTGAAATAATATGTACCCTCGAAGAAATTATAGAAAAGGCAAATGTGGCCACATTAAATTTGCTGCCGGAAAAATCCAAAGAAAATTATATAAAAGAGTATGACACTTTTATGAAATGGAGAAACGAGAACAATATTCATAGCTTTACAGAGCGAGTACTGTTAGCTTTTTTTGAAGAAAGGTCTAAAAAATTTAAGTGTTCTACATTATGGTCCAGCTATTCCAAACTAAAGGCAACCTTAATTATTAATGATAACATAGATATAAGTAAATACTCTAAGCTAATAGCATTTTTTGAAACGAAAGTCGGTTAAGTACAAAACCTAAAAAATCTAATACATTCTCAAGAGAGGAAATGAACAGATTTTTATTGAGTGCTCCAGACGACAAGTATTTAATGTTTAAGGTAAAAGTTTTAAAAAGTTAATTTGTTTTTTGCTTACATTATTTATAAATTTGTAGGTAACATTAATATTAGGAATAGCCGGAGGATGTCGACGAGAAGAGTTGTATAAAATGAAAATCGATGACATTGAAAATAAGGGGGAATTTCTACTCGTCACTTTTTTTCACTCATGGAATTTCCGGAATTTTACATTCGTGAAAAAAAGTACCACTTTATGCACTTGTTGCATAAATTACTATTATATTTTGCCATTTTATCATTTTTTAAATTAATTTATTATTTGTATGTAAATTACGAAAATTTTGATTTTAAAAAGTATGTCGGTAGCACTGTGTAATTTATAACATTTGACAGTTTTGACATTTAAATTATGAAATGTTAATGTTTTAAAATATTTTAAAATGACTTATACACCAATAATAACATATTATATAAGTAAAAAATCATATTTATATTCACAAATACTTTCTTAAAGAACAATATAAAATTAATAAATTGCTATTAGCCACAAATGTCATTGTCAATAGTCTTGTCATTAGATACTTCACTCATGTCGCCAACCATTTAAAACAAAAATTTGCGTGCGTAAAAGAAACATTACGATACGCAAATGCGTTTTATAATGAAGATTTTTAAAATTTTAATATTTTATCTCATAATTACATAAAAATAATAAATTAATTTAAAAAATTGATAAAATGGCAAAATATAAAAAATATTATAAACAACTTCCTTCAACTCATCGCTTTGCGATTCGTTTTTTAAACTTGAACTCGTGTCATAACAGAAAGCCATATGAAATGCGTTGTTTAATATTATACTATTTAGATTCCGCAAGGCAGAACATTTTGGGCTGACAGGATAGTAGAAAAATTAAAAATATATTTTTTAAATCTTTGCTTCCACAGCTAGTTGACTCAAGATTTCCTAGAAGACTGAAAATTCGGGATAATCAAAGACAGAGAATAGCAAAGAAATAAAATAGTTTTGATTGTACGACATAAATAATACTATTACTAGGTTAAAACATAACTTTGTCGTGCTTGTAAAATATAGAGTATGAAATTTTTATTAATAAAAGACTAATGTCTACACAATAAGTTTTATATTTTTCACCAATTAATTAATGTTGAACTTCAAATATTAATTTATTTCTATTTGTTGAGTTGCAGAAATTTTACAAAAAAAATTATTCAATTTTATATACGCAATATTAAACTCTCTGTATTTAAACCAATTATTAAATTTGGCGAAACACTGTATAATGTCGCATGCTAATTATTCTTATTTAAAAAAATATTTACAGGGAGATTTCTATTACATAAAAATGGACATAACAGACATAAATGGAATAATTTTTTCAATGCATTTTACAACTAGATGATAAGAGCTGAAATTCCACATTTTTTTGTCTAGTGCTTGGATGCGTTTTTTACTAGATTTTCATTGTCTTCTTTACTGCAACTAACCAGCAAAATCGTATAAAAAAAACAATAAACACCTAAACGGTTGAATGAAACTTCCACTATTTATTCGTAAAATAAGTTTTAAATTCAATTACAGCTGTTTCGCTAAAAACTAGCATCATCAGATTGACATATTGAAGTATTTAGTTGTAAAATGCATATAAAAATCATTTCATTTTAGGTCCGTAATATGAATCTCCCTGTAGATATTTTAGCGAAATATAGAAATTTGGTGAAACAATTTTGACTGGATGTATATCAATAATGCTACTTGTCCTTATTTTTAAGTTATGCAATTTTTTTGTTTTCGATATAATATGTATTCTTCTTAATAAATAAGTACACCAGAAACTACAAGAGAAATGATATTAGTGGCAGATTTATATAGATTAGATAGAATTAAAAACATGAAATTGAAAAAAAATGTCTGCTATATAATATTGTGTTAACCTTGTAAACACTATTTAATTTTGTGGTAGTGAATTTAATCAATATTATTTTGAACAAATTTTAAAAATTTTAAATTTACTTTAATTTATTTAGAAAAAGTCACATTATTAAATACAACAAAAAAGATATTAAATTTTCTGATACTCTCGTCTTAACATGATAATTGCTCCGCCACTGGGAATATCTCCACCAACGCGATTAAAACTGTCTTAAAATTTATACAACGAGAGGGCAGCATTTTATAGAAAATTTTTAGGCAAAGGTGGGAAAGCATCCCATTTAAAAACTATTCGACATTTACTAAAACAGAAAGCGACACATTTTCTTAAATTTAATTTAGAAGACGGGAATAACCTTTTTTTTTCTTTTTTTTTCGTTTTTATTAGGAAATAAATAGTTCTAAAGGGTTTAGAAAAAAATCAAGGTAATACCCCCCTAAGTTTAGTAATAATGAGTGTTTACTGAAAATTTCACAAAAATCGGATTAGAAATAAAGGCTCAGGATGCTTTTAAAATTTTCGGACATGTCCGGTTTGCTCTTAAGTAACATGAATTTATTAACTTTATTGTTGAATTAATATGATTTAAAACATAATTTAAATGAAACATTAATTTCAAATAAAAGTTAACGATCATTAACATTTTTAATATTAAAAAGAATGCCTTTCACTGTAATAACGTGATTTATTTTAATAGATTTTTGGTCGAATCAAGAAAAGGAAATTGCTCGTTAGTTAAGAACAATTTTTTGATAACGAGAATTTACTATGCGATAACTTTTAATAGAAAAAAAAAACTTTTCATTATGTTTTGCAACACCATAGTATTCAATAATTGCCACTACTGTTATTTTATTCATTATTCATAGTTTGCCACTCCTTATTTAAAAAAATTTCCATTGGAAATGTCAACTACACAAATGCTATTTGCAGAAAAATAAATTTACCATTTACAAATCAAAAGATGTTGTGAAAGTACTCTTCGTTATGTCGAATGTGATTGAGAGAGAGAGGCAGACAGAACCTTTGACATTTTCGAAAATGATTAAATAATAATCCTAAGTGAATTATTGTCAGCAATACGAGGAAAATTGTTATTTTTATATAAATCTTGTTGTAAATATTGGCTCACTTCTTTTTCTCATTAAATCTTTTTAAGATTGTTTTTGTATGAACTTACTTTTCTTTATTTATATTATAATATTAAATTTATAGTTTCCCTTTCTATAAAACGCTGCTTTGTTAAGTCAAACGCCGGGTTAAATTGTTTAATAAAAATACTAATTTAGTTGACCAACTGGTCCGGTGATTTTAGAGACTTTCTTAAAGCATATTACCACATTTGGGACATTTTAAAATCCTCTTACGATAACTTTTAATGTAACGTAACATTGACGTCCTTCAGCAAGTTTAAAGAAGATTTATAAATATTCAAGACATATTTTTTCACTAAATATTGAAATCTGCATAAATACCAAACTGATTTAACTATGGAAATATGTTTTTTTTGCATATAAATAAAACTAATCCGATAAATACAAATCATAAATTATGTTAAGAAACATTTTTGTGTCATTGAATTTATCTAAAATGCCACGATTAAAGGAATGCGTTAAAATGGAATTTAGTAGAACAAATATTTTGTTACATAATTGATTGTTATAAGAAAATTAATAGATAATACAATATGGATTTAAAAATTTAAAATTGGATTAATTTTTAATAAATAAATGGGGATGAAAAATGTATAAAATAGTCATTAATAAAAAGCGATTTGCTGATGAATTTTTTAAAAAAGTTTTATAAAATCAGTGGCGGGTAATAAGAAATTGTAAAATAATATTTGACAGAATTAATTTTAAAATTTTTATATTTTTTTATATTTGCGATTTTTTAAAATGGGTCTTTTGAATAAATTCTCTACGATACATCCAACTATTTAAATTTTTTAAGTAATAAAAGACAGTTTTACTTACACGAAGAGTTTTGTGGCCATATTATTGGTTGGAGTATCTCCCAATAGGAAAATCGATCAAGTTGGACACAAAAACTAACACTGTAGGTACGTGTGTATGTGCGTGTGTGTCACTATGAGCAAAACTTTGGCTCACTTAGCACTCAGCAGCGCCGCATTATCAGCGTAGTACTTCGGTACTGAAACAACTGGTAACTTTCGCTCTTTTGCCAACCCGACAAAATTCAAAAGTGGTAAGAGGATTGCCACCGCCAACTCACTTCTTATATATGGAAGATTCTGCAATTGTTTATTGTTTTGTCACTGGATGCTGTTGTTGTTGTTGGTCGATGTGTGTGAGTGCAGGTAAAGAAGATAATCGGGTACGCACGAATTTGCATACCCAAATTTTACCAAACGTGATAAATTTCTTCATATGAAAAAAAATAAATAAAAAATATTTTTGTTGGTTGTACAGAGCGTCCCAACAAAAAATTCATTTTTGCTTCATTATTTTTTTAAATAAAACAATGCTCTTATTTATTATTTTGTAGAAAATCAGTTGCCACTAAACATGATAATAGAAAATTTGTATTATAAAATAAGTATTGGATTTTCTAAGGAGAAGTGTCATTGTATTTTTATAATTATTAATAATTATATTGAATTATTTAGAAATTTAGTAGAAAAAGCCGTTCTCTTTTCATTAAGTGTTAAAGTTCAATACATAACAATAAATTTCTTTTTTTAAATATAAAAATTACAAATATTTAAGTTTTCTAAATAAGAACATTAAAAATAAAACTTAACAAAACTTTTTATTCAAAAGATTGCTCAATGACCCAACAATTGTAACTGTATTGTATTGTAACAATTGATCAGGAAATAAATAATATTTACTCGAAACTCTCAGTTTTATAATAGTAACGTATTATGTAACGTGCAGAAAAGTGCTATTTTTTGTTTTTAAAGTACGTGCACGTATTACTCACTATACTTTTTTCTAAAATTAAAAGTTTATTGTCAAACATTACAATGATATAGGTGAATATTTATCAATTTCAAGGATAGGCCTGCAATGTATGAAGTATTTACTAACTAATTAAAGGTATTTGCGGGCATTTTTTGATGGGCACCCCGTTATAGGTGTATTCCTCTATTCATAAATATTTGTAACAATTAAAGTTTGACTAACCACATGGTAAAGGTATTAATTTTGCAGCCGGATCTGAGACTATTATAGTCGATATAATGAAGCACTGAAAACACTAAAAGAATTAGCCAAAATAGGATCGGAATGCGTTTTGCATTTCAAAAATGATTTGAAAAAAATGGCCCCCAATTTATTTTTGTAGAAACCGTAGTTGTATTACTACAACCAAAAATGCATTAAAAAAATGCAAATGCAAATACAAAATGCATTTTTTGAGAACCCTTTTGTGATCACGATTAAAACTCACATTGACCCAGAAACGCGGTGGGACGTAATCTTCGTGGAAGTCTCCCAAAATTCCATCGGGAAAGGAGAGAATCTCAGGACACAGGAATTTTTTGGGTCGCTGTATCCAAATATGGCAATCGATGAAACTACCCTGACCACAGGTGCACCTGAATCTGGACACGAACGGCTTTCCCGAGAATATTCCTTGCAAATTTGCCCAAAAATAACCAGAAAATCATTGGTGGGGCGTTTTTTAAGGTACTGAACGTGAGACTAAAAAAATTACAGCGCGGAAGAAGATAGTTTCGGAGCTTGAGTTTTTTTTGATAACTCGAAATATAGCATCAGCGAAAATCACTCCCCGCAAAACTGGTGCGCCCGAACTTGGATACGGTCGTCATCCCCGAGAATTTTCTTGGTAAGATCACCGAAAAAAAAAACAAGAAAATAATTACTAGGTGTTTTGGGGTGCTAAATCGCAATTTCTCATCGTCAATGACCTACCGAACACCTTGCCTATCGGTACGTGAAAGTCATCTTCATGAGACTTTCCCAAAATTTCTTTGGGAAAGGAATCCCAGCTCCCAGGAGATTTTTTTAGTCGCTGAATCCATATATGGCATCAACGCGAGCACCTCCTTGACCCAGAGGGTGTCTGAATCTTTACGAGGATGTCATGCTTGAGAATTTTCACTTATAATATCACAAGAGCTTAAATTATTTCCGGAAATTTTTTTGAGGGCACCAATATTTTGAAAAATTGTGACCAGCGATAATTTTCTTAAAATATTCGAACCCGAAATAAAATTTCCAGTCACAAAGCCTCACAATTACTAGTTTAAACGTCTGCACCATAGAGAAATATCATATTTTTATTTGTCTGTGGTCTGTACGTTGAGGTGTGAGCGTTCTATGTCGTTTTAGCTGTCAAAAAATTTCCACTAAAATATCATGGTGCCACAAAAAAATTTCCGAAATTTATTAAATTGCCATAGAAACGAGTCAGGTGTGAAATTTTCCTTGCAATTTATCCGAATGAATGAATGAATGAATGAGTTAGGGGTGGTGATTACACTGCGACCCATAGGATCTATTGTGTCCCCCCTTACTTGCCATGTTCTGATGTTTTCTCAGATTTATAGCAGCTCTTCGAGTCCTATTTTCCTGAGGAAGTTTAGGACATCGTCGGGCTTCAAATCAGGTAGATCCCCTTCCTCTATTTCATGTGCTCCTAGGTATCTAGCCCTAGAATTTTGCAAGGCAGGACATTCTGAGAGTATATGTATTGAGATTTCATCCTCTTCCTCACAGAATCTGCACTTTGCTTCATCTGCTAACCCTAGTTGCTTCATGTGGCTTCTTAACCGGCAATGCCCGGTTAATATTCCCGTTAGAATACGGAGCCTTTTTTTACTGAGGTTGAGGCAGCTAAGAGATCTCTTCTGGTCATAGTTCCCCAGTAGTATCTTAGATTGCCTCAGTCCTTCCAGCTGATTCCAGTACTCGGATTTTTCTTTCTCCATTTCCTCTCTTAGTTTTCCTAAGATTACTCTACTGCTGATCCCACAAGATGGTTCTGGTCCCAAATGTGGGGTTTCAGCTCCTTTTTTTGCCAGTTTATCTGCTGTTTCATTCCCTTCTATTCCTATGTGTCCCGGGACCCATAGGAGGGTGACAGTGTTCTTCTAACCTAGTTCATTTAGTTTGCCTAGGCATTCCCAAACCATCTTCGAACTGATTATATTTGAACTCAGCGCTTTGATGGCTGCTTGACTATCCGACATGATCACAATCTCTTGTCTGCGATAGTTTCTTCCAATATTGAATTCCACACATCTTTCGATGGCGCGGACTTCTGCTTGAAAGATGCTCGGGTATGTGCCCAAGCTTTCTGAGTATTTGGCTCTCGGTCCAAAAACTCCTATCCCAGTTCCTTCGTCTAGCTTGGAACCGTCCGTATACCACTTTATGGTATTCTGGTTTAAATTCTGTATGGTGTCTTCATCCCATTCAGATTTATTACTCAACTTTGTGATGAATTTTCTCACAAAGTTGAATTTCTTTGGCATATCATCTTGGGGCATTTCCCAAGTTTGATCAAAGTGAAGTGATCGAGGTTTTTCCCTGATAATTCCTTCTTTGATCATTCTATATATTGTTTTCTTCCTTACACTTTCTAGCAGAATGTGCAGTGGGGTCAAGTTTAAAATCACCTCCATTGCAGCAGTGGGGCAAGTTCCCATTGCTCCAGTGATACATGAACAGGCTAGTCTCTGAATTTTCGAGAGGTTTTTCCTCGTCGTATTCAGATTAGCCCTTACGCCCCCAAGCCACTGCCCCATATGTGATTAATGGTCTCACTATTGCTGTGTACATCCATTGCAGGATACGTGGGTTACATCCCCAGTTCTTCCCTGCAATGTTCCTACACACCATGAGGGCCTTGGTTGCTTTGTGTATTACTTCGTCTTCGTGTTTGTTCCAGAGTAACCTGCTATCTAGGATAATTTATCCGAAAATAATCGTAAAATTTTTGTTATGGTTTTTCTTGGGGTACTGAATCCAAATTCCTTCTTAAAAATGACGCCCCGGTCATGGTGGTGCACCGAAAACTGGCCCTGAACGTCATTTTTGTGAGACTCTACCGAAATTATAGGGGGAAAGGTGAAAAATTCGGGGTGCGAGGGTTCATTGGGTCCCACAAATATGACAACAAAAAAATTGAATTTTCAATAATTAACTTCTAGGATAAAACAGATATGGGAGAAAAGGAAAAAAAATATATTCAAATTTTTTTTTAAATATTATTTATTTTTTTAATAAAGGAGTAGTTTATACATAGAACTTTCTTAATTTATCCTATTTTGCTGTTTTTAAATTAACATTCAAATAAAAACCGTATAAATCAGTAAAAACTTAACCAACAAAAGTCGTCTTCTTTCATCTTCACCAAGGTTTTCCAGCTAAACCATTGACGTACGTGGAATGTGAATCCTGACTCCTTGCATTTCTGGGAAGATTGTGGTTCTACGAATTTCTTCATGGTTTAACAGTATTTCTAAATACTCAAGTATCTCAAATTACTGTCGATAAAAACGTGTATTAATAAATAATATCGGCTGGTAGCCTTGTTCTGGTTTTGCAATAAATTTAGTATGATAAGTATAATAAAAGTCGGGCTGTACCTTTTACATTGACCTTGATTACTAACCGTTTTAAAATAACGTATAATTCACATTTCTTTATAATATCCTAGGTGACAGTGTGCACGGAATTCCACCCCGTTTGACGTCCACAAGGTAACTGGTTTAAGCATTGTTTCTTTTCTTGACCCTGCTTTATAAACTAATTGTTAGATTCATATCAAGAAAAAAATAGAGTATTTATAAATGAATTTACTATAAATTATTTTTTACTAAGAACGATTTTACAAGAATTATGCCGAAAGTTACTCCGGAAAATTTCACACCTCTACTTTTTAACCAATAAGATGGCTACATTTTTTCTAGTTACCTTGGAACTAAAAAAAATTCATTCATTCAAATTTTATGTGGCGCCTCGATATTTAAGTTAAAATTTTTTGACTGCTGAAACGATATAGAACGCTGAAACATGAATGTACTATCGGCTACTATACATTTTCAAACTCAAATCGCTTACAATGAATTAATTTTAAGGATGGTCTTAATTTTAAGGACGGCCTATTTATTGTGTATAACCAATCACGGTTTAAATAATAATAAATTTGAAATCAGTTAAACAGTTGTCCACGCCCACATCTTTAATGTTTGCAGCATAAGGTATTTTATTGACAAATTGCCTGTCCCTCCGTCCCTTGTAAATAAACTTAATCCCCAAAAACCATTTAATGTAGGCGTTTAAAGGGCGTTTTTAGAACTTCGGTAGGTAAACGAAATTCACATTTAACATGTATATGCTATTCTAAAGGCGACTGTACACATCATAGACAAATAAAAATATGTTATATTTCTCTATGGTACAGATGATTAAACTAGTAATTATTAAACTTTGTGACAGATGTCGGATCGGAATAGTAATTTTTGTACAAATTATGGTATGAAATTGTCTAATAGTTCATTTGTTTGGAGTGGGCAGCTAAGAAAAGTTATTAAATCGTAAAATGTTGTAAACAAGACCCTAAATCAGTAGCGCAAGTACTATTAAATTAATATGGGCACAGGTAAAAGGTGAGGTGACAAGAAACAAAACAACTTTTAAATTGAATAACGTTAGACAGCTTTTGATAAATTCTTTTGTCCAACTTTTTTAATATGTAAACATTAATAAAGCTTATCCATGAACCCAGCTGACAGGGTCACGTCATATAAACGTCGATATTAGGTAATTATTGGTAAATGACGTCGACGACCTTACATCTACGTCTCTACGACGTGACAAGCTAGATCAACCATGTACGTCATTTTGACTTTGTCGACTCTACGTCGACCTAAAGTGATGCCATAATATTTAACTATAAAACATGCACATTTGCATGGTGTAAATAAAAATTTTATTTCGTAGCTTTTTCTCATTTTCTGATACTTAGCAGGTAGGTAAATATGTCATTTCAATATATATGATACATGCAGTTGAAAATATTTCTACCTAAGTGGTAATCATTATCAATAGTATTGTACACCTTACGTATTTATTTGCTTAAGTGATTTATCAACTTGTAAAAAATTATAATTGCCGTTAAATTTTAATATTCGCGCCAAACGCTCGTTACAACTCGGAGGCTTGTCGGGCAGATCGTGTTTGCCACGCCTTTCCTCTTTCATTGTTGGCGTCTGTAATGTAATGTAAGCCAACAGCGTTAGAACTTTATGACCAAGGATTGAAATGAGAAGTGTTTTTGTGTATATTTATAACAGTATTCGTTGCAGATAAATTTAGGTAGGTAAGAAAAATTTTGCTATTTCCTTACATTCAAGTATTAACAACTAAATAAACGGTTTATAATATTTTTATTTGCCAGTATTCTTAATTGGCGTAAATGGCTACCAATGATGATTTAGAAAATGTAAATATATTATTATTATTAACCAGTTTAATATGTAACAAAGTATTGCTATTTTGATAGGTAAATAGTTAAAGCATTGTATTTAAATAATGATTATTGTATAGTACTCGTATACTGATGTTGTAATTTTTGTCTAAATATAGCGGCGTTACTTCGTATGCATCCAATTCTACCAAACTGGCTTAGCACCTATTCATTGTAAATGGCTAACACCAGAGAAATCAGATTTTTTTCGCCATCTACAAAGTACCAGAAAGCATTATAATTTGGCGTTTCTCGAGACAAAAGCTGGACATCCTACAATGTAAGAAAAGTTTACTTCGAACAAGGTAAATTTAACAATAATTATTTAATTTTTTTGAATAAAATATAATAACTATTAGTGACACGCTGTGTGCTGTGTACCTATTAACTTGTAATATTAATTTAATTCAAATTAAGTTGTATCAATAATTTTTTTAATTGATGAATATCTCTTCGATACATTTTTTAAAGATACATTTTATGAATCAGAATTGATTTTAAATAGTTGCTTCACATTTAAACTATACTTCGCACACAGACTACGTTGTTAAATTCGAGGGACCTAACTTTTGCTATGTAATGTGCAACATATTTTATATTGTTTAAATAATATCGTTAAATATTTTATATACTTGAAGTAACTTGTAATATTTGTATGTAAAATTGAAATTTAATGTAATAGTTAATGCAAATAAAATTGTCTATCAATATTTTTGGTTTTTATTCTGTCCCAAAATCAATCCATACGTCATAAATAGGTAGAAAAAACTACGTCGTGAAATAACGTAAACATACGTTACAATTTCGTCGATAAAACATGTCTATTGTACGTCATAGGGTGACGTAATTTAACGTGACTGGGTGACGTCTTTGGGCTGTGACATTTTCACGTCATATTTTAGTAGATTTGACGTCATCCAAGAAGTCAAAACGACGTAACGGGTGACCAAAAAATTACGTACAATGTACGTCATGCTGTCAGCTGGGAACTTACCTTAGAAATAAAAATAGTTTTTGTTCAGGAGTTATTGGATTTTTATTTCCATTGCATGGTTTTAAAACAAACTATAAACACACAAAACGAAAGCAAATACAAAAATGGATTTAGGGGATCAATAACGTTAAACTCTTACTTTACATCTGTGCTCACCGATAGCGGCCGTCTTGAACGGTCGTCAAATTACGGCCGCTTTATTGCGGCACCGCTATCCTAGGAAACCAAAGCTTTAGAGTTTAAAATAATCCATGGCTGCTTTATTTTTCGGTTTATATGTTTAAAAGACGCAAGACCGCAAGACTCTTGCAAGCTTGGTCTTGGTCTTGCGTATATCTTGCAATGCTAAGTCTTGGTCTTGCATAAGTCTTGCACTGCTCGGTCTTGGTCTTGTTCTTGCAGTCTGAAGTTGATCTTGGTCTTGGTCTTGGTCTTGCATTTTCTGCAAGTTGTTTTACACGACCAGTGCGTTAAGTGGGTGCGATATTTTAATCAAACTATTCTTTTGTCTGATATGGACTTTTCTGACGATGGATGTTTTATTACTGATAACTATGTCTATTTTGACATGTTTAACATGTTATTTTCGATCCAAATGGATTATTAGTGGTTTTGACCCTAACCTTAACTCTTCACCCTCTATATTATCACCACACACTACTAGTTTTACTCTTTACTACAACGAATGGTCAAATTTTCCCTATACTGGCACAAATTTTCTGAACATTTTTTTTTATTTTGTCTAAAGTGATTTATTGGGAACCCTACGTCTTTCTTCCTTAAATCCTTTTCCACACTTGGTTTTTTATTCCATTTAGTCGGAACCCTTTATCCTTTCCTTTCGTACTACTTTTGGTTTTTTACTCCATCTAGTAGAATTTTCCCTTCGATATTAAGAATGTAAGAGGCAGTCCTATGCGCAATAGTACCTAGATACCCTCCATAATTTACAGATAGAGATGCCAGTTTATGCTATACGAAATATTTTGTCCCATATCGATCCGTTTTTTTAACGATACTCGCCTGTACCGATATAATTTTGTTAAAGGCAATGAATATTAGGTTCAATACCGACAATTGAAAATTTAGAAGGTCACCATCGCTACTTCTACGAACAAGATGACTGTGGTTTTCATTGTTCCCAACAATATTGAGACATGATACTTTAACTGTTTCCCTCCTCCTTTATAGAAGACAACTTTCTTTATGATTATAGGAACGTATAATTTTCGTCGCTTCATTTTAAGAGAAAATTACTGTACAAAAAAGTGAAGAAGATTTTTCTATGATCGATAATTTTTGAGCTAGTGTTAATCACGTGCTGTACGCCAAACTGCACCCATGCTGGGTATTATGTGTGTGTGTACACCTTAATCTATTCTGTAATTTGCAATTAAAATCGTAATGTCGTTGGGCGTGCCGACAACATTCCAATCGATCCTAAAATGTACAAAGCAAAATGAAATGCAAAAATTGTTGGCCACAAAATTTTATTTTCGACCATAGTTAGGACATTTAAAAATTAATAAAAAATGGTGTAAAAGTTTTTCTGAACTTTATTAATTTTGTATAAAGGGTGAAATAAATTTTCATTTCGTATGTTAACTTGAGATTTAGTACAGCGAAAAAACAGGAAAAACAACATTAAATTTAGAAAAACTTAAAGGTAAATTAAGGAACATGTTATAACTCTTAGCTGTTAACTAATTTTTGTTTCACTCATAGATTCTAGCTTAGACAGGTCCTCAAAACATATTGAAAGATTAACATACAATGTATTTACTTTTCTTAAATCTACGTTATTCATGCAAAATACCCATCATTAACGCCCACATCTAGAAATAAATATTTAATATTTTTTTCCTACGACCACATATGAAAGTGCTAGTTTGCACAATTATTTGTACTTAAGAAAGTAGCTAATATCAATACACGTATTGAAAAGTAAATATCAATACACGTATTGAAAAGTAAAAAAATATAGTTCTATGATCTGTGACATTTACGTCAAATTTATCAATAGTAAACACATGAATGACAAAGCAAGGACCATTTAATTTTTTTTTAAATCTTCCTTGTGTCAAATATTGTATGGTAATTGCCAATACAAATTTTTCTGTATAAAGTAAGAATAAAGAAAAAAGTTTCTTATAGGTTTTTAAATTTTTAAAAAATAAACATATTTTTATTCAGTATTATTATTTTTATAAAAACACTTTTAGAAAGAAGAACAGTTTATTCTTCTTTTTTATATTGTGTTTATGTTCCGTGCATGTGTCGAATGTGGATTTTTGAAGTTATGTTTGTATTTCTGTTCACAATTATCTTTGTGTCTATTATTATTACATTACTTTTCAATTAATTTCACCGACTGACCATTTTACTTTTAATTTTTATAGAGCCCACAAAAAAATTAAAATGTCATTTAGCTAATAAAGAATTTTGATGTGAATTCCTGAGAAAGGTGGTCATTTGATTTTAATTAATTATATTTCCATGCAATATATAAATTCGTTTAAAACCTAATTTTTAACATGACTAACAATTAAAATGAATTTTATAAATAAATTTAAAATATTTATTATAATAAGAAATATTGGGGTCGTAGGAAAAATCGTGTACACAACGCGTTGGAAAGTGTATTTCTTGCACTCGTTACGTTTCCGCACTCGCCACTACGCGAGAAATTATTTAGTTTTCAAACCCTACAATAAAAACAAAAATACTATAACGTAGGTATACACTAGCTGAATTTGCTTCTTAAGTGTAACATACATACTTATGAAATATAAACCCTAATTTCCTGTGTTCGGAGTGTGCGCCAGAGCCAAAATCTTTTTTTACAATATTTTTACATATAACAGTATCTTGGTACTTACCCAGGAATGTATTCACTAAATCTCCTGAACCCAATTATTTAAATATTATTAAATATTATTAAATATAACAAAACCACCAAAACTGCCAATAAACAATAATATTTGTACTGAATATCCACAATTCGAAAAAATATGGATGCCTCGTCTCAACTGAATCAATATTTTCGCTGATGGTATATAAAACTGTTTATGTAATATAAAATTCATAAGAGAGCTTAGTAATTGCAAATACAATTTCTTCTTTTAGTACATAAAGTATAACAAAGTAACCGCAAAGAATAAACAAAACAATAATAACAAACAACAGCAAAACAATTGAAAGCTTTTACTTTTACTATTTCATGCACTAAAAGGAAGAATTTTTTTATTAAAATTAATTCCTAATAAACTATGTGATATAAAAGATTATATGTAATGTATAAGAAATACAGGGGGTGTATTTTAAAAATAAAAAATAAAAATAATAAAATGATTGCAATGTTAACATTAATTTCTCTTATACATGGTTTTATGGATTATAATAATTATTATTACCCATAAACCTGGGTCGATAATTTTGAAACAAAAAAAACATTAGAATAAAACCCATTAGAAAGGGAGGAAAACATCATAAAAATGAAAAAAAATTACGGACAATCCGAGCTCGGTAAAAGGGAGGGGGTTTATCTCGATTTTCTTCTATGAAAGAAAGTTAAATAGAAAAGTTGAAGGCAATAAAAAGATCTGCAACTTTTGTATTAATTGTTTTAAATTAACCTCATTTCTTTTAAATTCAAATAACCAAGTTTTTTGGTATTTCATTTTTATCTTTTTCAAAAAAATTTTGTGCTTTAGGGTACAGTATGAAATAAAATGTTGTACGTCACACGTCCGGCAAACTTTTGAGGTACTCGTTTCAAATTCCGGACTCACCTATCGCCTCGTCTGTAAACATCTCACTCTTACTGTAAAAGTGTACTTACCGGACTAGTAACCTAAATATCTATTACGTTCATAGGTTATTTTGACATTAAACGTCATTGTTTATTTTTGACATAAGCTCCTTCATAGCTTGTAATTTACTATTTTAGAGTTAATACAAGATAGAACGAGTAAATTTTTGTAAATAAAAAGCACCTAGAATACTTGTAGTAATTTTCAATAGTAATATCCCAAGGACAGTGATAATCACGAAATATTTTTATACCTAATTTATAAATAATAAAATTATGAGTATTTATCACTGTCCGAATGATATTCGGAAGAAAATTAGATTAATTTGTCGATATTTTCCAGATTTAATTCGCCAAATCGCGACATGTTTAAATTTCAAATTGTCAAAAGTTTGACATTTGACGTAACATCATGACGTTAAGCCAGGTTTACCGTTTGAATTGGTTGTTCTTCAATTATGAAATGTGGAAAAGCATAGAATTCGTGTTTCAACTGCGATTTTTTTAAAATAAATCATTAATGTTGTATTATATTACAAAGTATTTATTAATATATAGCATCCGATTTGATTTTTCCTTCTTAAAAGATAAAAATTAAGCGAAATAGTGCTTAAAAGTGTATTTAGTGTAAACCTTACCCAGTGATAATTTCCCTAGGGATATTATCAGTCTAATCAAGCGTTGATTGGTTAGTTTTAAACACGTGACTAAAAACACCTAAAGTCTGATAAATTACCAAGTCAATTCGATATATGTACAGTGAACGGGTAAATTATGGAATATTATCATTATTTCGAGAACCGTCGAGTTTTGAGGGTAATCCCGAAACAGGTCGATTTTTGTTATAAAATACCCATCTTATAACGTACATGGAGTAAGGATGACGTCACCGGTGTGGGTGTAGTGACGTAATCGTTAATTTTTTTAAATAGAAATCGGTATAATGCGACACCTCATTTGAAGGAGAATTTAATTCTCTATTTAACGACATTACATTTGTAACTAAAATATTTTTTAAGGGTACAAAAACATTTCTTTTTATTTAAATTCAACCAAATTACAACTAATGATTTAATTCATATCGTCCTCTAAAGTAACCAAATTATGCATAATAATTATTTTAAATTAAAAGTTGCAAATACCATCCATCGGTTTCTTGACAATATGCGAATCTACGGACACATTCATCAAGTACATTGCGGATGACTTCTGGAGTAATGAGACTCATTTCATGTCTAATTCTATCTTTTAAGTTCTGTAAATTTTGGGGTCTATTGACATAAACTTTTGATTTTATGTAACCCCATAGGAAAAAGTCTAGAGGTGTTAGATCTGGCGACCTTGCTGGCCACTCTATAAAACCTCGTCTTTCGATCCATCTCCTGGGAAAGCAATTATTTAAAAATTGACGTACTTCACGTGCGTAATGTAATTTTCGGACTATTTTACTTACTGTTGATTGAATGATGGGTCTGTCTGGATATTTTGCGTTGAATAAATTGCATACCTCGTTCTGTGTTCTTTTTTTATTTCCACATCCGCTAAGAATTAATATTTCTATGCGTTGTGTTTCATTTAGGTGAGCCATAATTTAGTATTCAAAAGTAAAGATTACAATTGACAACTGATGACAATTCACAAAATCAAAAAATATTTACGACAATAAATATTACAGTAACTATGCCAATATCACTTGCTTGATTTAACATTTGACAAAAAGTTTCAGTGTTTATGAGATAACTTTTTGTGTCCATTATTATTTTTTCTTATTTTTGCTTTTTTAAGTATTTATTTCAGAAAGTCATGGCAAGAACCGATGGATGGCATTTGCAACTTTTAATTTAAAATAATTATTATGCATAATTTGGTTACTTTAGAGGACGATATGAATTAAATCATTCGTTGTAATTTGGTTGAATTTAAATAAAAAAAAATGTTTTTGTACCCTTAAAAAAATATTTTAGTTACAAATGTAATGTCGTTAAATAGAGAATTAAATTCTCCTTCAAATGAGGTGTCGCATTATACCGATTTCTATTTAAAAAAATTAACGATTACGTCACTACACCCACACCGGTGACGTCATCCTTACTCCATGTACGTTATAAGATGGGTATTTTATAACAAAAATCGACCTGTTTCGGGATTACCCTCAAAACTCGACGGTTCTCGAAATAATGACAATATTCCATAATTTAGCCGTTCACTGTAGGTATGTGAATTTGTTGTAATTAATCTCAAGTATTTCACGTCAAACAATCTTTTTTTTTTGGACGTCCTATGGATGTGTTTTTACACTACGGTACACACAATTTAAAATCTTTGGAATTAATTATTGTCTCATAAATGAATTTAATGTTTTGTTTATTTTCTTTACTACGCAATTACACATGTTTACCTAAGTGTGACGTTTGAGCCGAAGCCCTGACGCTTGCAAGCCTTTTCGCACGCTTTTAAACAAAATAGCTTAATCTTAAGTTTATTACTGAAATGTTTTTTCGTAAATAGTAAATGTGTACCTACCTACATTACAGAAGATTATTTCAAAATCCTTCATCCCATCCCCACCACATACTTTGCACTCTGTCAGGTGTATTTTCTTTTGAAACATAATAAAAATTTAAATATGTAATGCCCAAATCACTCATTAGTGCCAGAATTGACAGACAAACTTATGTAACAAATCAAAGATCTATGTTAATAGATCACTTTCTTTGTTAACTATGTTAATTAATTGCTGTATTATTATTCTCGTAAAATATTAACCAAAGCGAAAATTTCTTTTACATAATTTAACGATCGTTTGTTTTTTTTTCTCTTATTTTAAATAATAAATTCTATTTCTATAATAAAGAATTTATTACTTAACAAGCGAATGTGGGATGCGCGAGATTCGCTATTATTGGTACTATCGGCTTCAGAATTGCATATACATTTTCAAACTAAAATCGTTTACATTGAATAGGATGCCTTTTTATTTTGTGTAACCAATCACGGTTTAAATAATAATAAATTTGAAATCAGTTAAACAGTTGTCCACGCCCACATCTTCACTTAGTTTGGAACCCTCAATAATAAATGTTTGTTTGGGATTAAAATCCCTTTTTTTATTATATCAGTACAAAAATACAAAAAAAAACTTATTTATTCGGGACATGACCGACCATTGTAAATACACTTAATCTCCCAAAACCATTTAATGAAGGCGTTTTAAAAATTGCCATTCCTTTGTTGTATAAGAAGGGCGTTTTTATAATTTCGGTGGGTAAACGAAATTCACATTTAACATGTATATGCTATTCTAAAGCCGACTGTACCTATGTCGACATTATACTGCAAATGTAAAATATACGGACAAGGTCGTAGACAGTACAATTTCTTAAAGGCTCCTAACGAAAACCATGACTAACTGATTATTTCGCTTACACGTCGTTTAATTTATTTAAAATTATTATTAATTGTGTGGTTTTAAGGAAAACAGTTTAGTAAAACCACCGATTGTACAAGAACTGGTCATTAGGAATTAAACTATTGCAAACAAGTGACTCATTTCTTATTATTAGTTTCACATCTCTATTTTTTATTGAAAATGCATCTGGGGAATAAGTTGTATTACTTAGTTAATGTACCAATTTTTATCTAAAGGAAGGAAAACTCTTATAGAACGAGTAAAGATAAGACAACATTTAAATATATGAAAGAACAGATGTATATGAATTAGAGCAAAACAAACATGCAACACAATGTTATTTTTCTAAAATAAAATTTATTTTAATGTACATTCCACAGATCCGATTAAGCTTAATTGACGCCATTGTTAGGTTTCCTTGTCACAAATGGTCAAACGTCGATGTGGGTGTGTCGATAAATCAATATTATCTAATATTTCCTTAACCACTATAATAAAATTTACAAAACGGACTGTTACTGTGGCTCATATTATATTAATATGTTTGGTATTTCTTTTGACAGTAGCCTGAATTGACACAGGCACAAAACTATTAAGTCTACCAACTCGGGCTGTTGTTATGAACCAGTAAACGTTCCAATAAAATTACATATCTACCAAGATGCATTTAGAATTTTTACATTTTTTTACAAACTTGGTAAATTATAAAGTTATATTTAAGTGGATTAAAAATCCATTGTGGAAGTTTCTACATTTTTCTATTGAACTAAGAATTTATTTATCACAAATTTCAAACCATATATACAATTTGTGTGTCCACTTAAGTACGCACCATATGGGAAACTTTCTTATTATTAGTTTTACGAAGAAAAGTTATTCTTCATAAAAAGTTCTGCATGGTGTACAAACTAAAATACAACCATCAGATATTAAAATTTTTCAGTCGTATATGAGGTATGTTCAAAAATATGAATTTTACCAAGAACAAAGTACCTCAATTTTTTATAATATCGAAAATTGTTATCAAAAAAATTATTTAGAAGTCTACAACATGTTCAAATATACAGCCATGTATACAAAATGTTTAAAATGGAGATTTTCTACATTTTGCTATTGCATGTCTACCCTACAACAGTAATAAATGCATA
The DNA here is from genome assembly GCA_035357415.1 of Ophraella communa. Classification (NCBI taxonomy): domain Eukaryota; kingdom Metazoa; phylum Arthropoda; class Insecta; order Coleoptera; family Chrysomelidae; genus Ophraella; species Ophraella communa. The sequence continues at coordinate 13,059,500 of CM068994.1, read as the reverse complement.
AGTACATTTTTAATCAAGTTGCCATGATATTTACATATCTGACATTAAACGTAAAAGACATATTTGACAGTTACAATAAATTTTAATTAAAGATGCCGGTGGTATTGAATTTAGAAGAAAAGAAATTGTGCTAATTGTGGGTGATAATTATAAAACGTATCGGGAAGCAGCTGAAATATTTAATAACAGACATCAAGGAAGAAATAAACAACATACAACAGTTATGAGACTTATGATAAAATTCAAAGTATACGGAGATGTTAAAAATAAATTCAGCAACAAACGTCAAAAACGCGTTGCAAATGAGGCGACGAAATTAGATGTAATGTTATCTACAGTGCAAGATCCTAAATGTTCTGTGGGGTTATCTCAAGAACAAAGTATTTGCAACACAGCCAACTAGCATTGCAGACCTCAGAGAAAGGATAACTACAGAAATACGGGCTATTTCACCTCAAACTGTAAATAAAGTTTGAGACGACTTTTATAGGAAACTGTGTTATTGCCAACAACAAGGTGGAGAACATTTTGAGCATTTTTTTAATGTAAAAAATCAATTACGTCAAGTATTTTATGTATTTACTATCTTGAACAAAATTATAAATAATTTCAAAATTTCACCCTGTACAATTCATAATAGACCCTAAATGGTATAGTTTATTGAGATCGTATTATTAAGGAGCTTTTAAAATCATAAAAACATACAGGGTATATTAAAAATATAGATCATGAACGATGCCAGACTTGCGTACATTTAAATTTATGTTTAAAAAGCTCACATTTGAATTTCAAAGTTGACGGGTCCCAGCGTTTTTTATAATCTTCTAAACTATCCCCACAAATAATCTTATTCAATAAGTGGTTTCCAGTTTCCACACTGTATATAATTAATGTTCTTTTTGGGTTTGCACCAATAATGAAAGAGTACTCTTTTAAGTTATTTATTCAAAGCTTTCGTTTATAATTATAACCTTCATCAGGGAAAACTTATTGAAAATGTATCATCCAAGATGTCAAAATCGTGTTAAAAACAGCACAAGACCTATTAAAACTCAACCGGTATAATATGTAGTTATAAAATTTAAAAACAAAAAAAAAATGTTATTCAACAGTGAATTATGGTAGTGAGATGTTTTCTGGTTAATTTTTGAACGAAGTCGGCAATGTTTTAATATGTCTTATGCTTTGCTATAATCATAACCGAAAGCGTGGAATAAATAACTTAAAAGAGTACTCTTTCATTATTGCTGCAAACCTAAAAAGAACTTATAAGTTATTCCTAACGGTCAGTAAAGACTCCTGGTCTTTATTTATATCACTTATATTAAAAAATTTTAAGCATATACAATGATATGTACTGGAAATGTAGGTACCATCTTAGATTTTAATCATATCTCTTTTGGTAGATCTTCTTCCGTTAGTTCTAACGACTTATATTGAATAATAAAAACTTTCTTTCCGGGCACACAAGACAATTATTATTGTTCTGTCGTTGATGGTCTTTGAACGTGATACCTGATTGGAATCTTTAAGTAAGCCTTAAACGTACTTAATAAAAAAACGGTAAAACAGTTTAAATTTTAAGATTTTTTTGGCATATTTATACACTTAAAATGTGAAATTGTAAATAATTTTTTAGCATCAATTGATAGGTGTTTTCTGCTGAGATACAATAGTCTTCCATGAATATTACGAGATCAACCACAATCTTTGTCACACACCAAGTATCAATAATGACTGAGCTTAGAAATAATTGTAACTGTATTTTGAATTATTCACCCCTCTATTCTGAATCTGGTAAAATGATGAATCATTGTATAGAATAGAGCGGGTCATAAATTTCATTCCATTCTCTGTTTATGGCTACCCTTCGATAAGCGGGTTTAGTTACTTTTTTAAATCTATGAATAGGCTAATACATACGTCTATGGAAGATAGCCAAATTTTATGGTAAAGTGTTTTTCAAGAAAAGTTTTTTGTGACTGTCGACAGAAGAGAACGAGATGTCCTGTACGCCACCTGACATTCGCAATATTGCAACGACTGCAATAGAAAATCTTCTACCACCAAAATCACGACACAAAGTACGAATGTGTTTATGAAAAGTTTTTAAAGTGGCGAGCAGAACAAAATAAAACATCGTTTTCTAAAAATATTGTATTGAGTTATTTTGTGATGCTGGCAGAAAAATATTCATCTTCTTCTCTTTGGAGTTATTATTCGATGCTTAAGAGTTCCTACTTTAATTATTCATCACGATATAAATAGTGAGAATTATAAAAAAATTCAAGCATTTTTGAAACGACAATCCGAGGCATATACACCTAAAAAAGCCAAAACTTTAACCTCTGAACAAATATATAGGTAAGTTTATCGAGAAAGCACCCAATGAAAAATATCTTGTAACGAAGGTAAGAGACACAGATTGCAAAAACAGTTAATAAATATCTAAATTTCTTTAAGGTCGCTGTATTAATGGGTATAATGGGTGCCTGCCGATACCAAGAATTGCACGCAATGAAAGTAGAGCACATTGAAGATTTGGATCGAGCTTTGCTTGTCAAAGTTCCTGAAACTAAAACCAAAATTTGTCGGAGTGACTGGAGAATTTTACGATATATGCAAAAAATGTATCAGTCTTCACCCAACCAAAGTACATTGTTCAACTTTTTTTTTAAATTTTCAAAATAATCACATTGAAAAAAATTGGTATCAACAAACTAGTTGCCATGCCAAAAAGTGTTGCTAATTTTTTGAATCTTGAAAATCCTGAGTTATACACCGGACATTGCCTACGTAGATAATCTGCAACACTTTCGGTTGACGGAGGTCAACGCTTAAACGACACGGGGCCTGGAAATCAACAAGTGTGACTGAAGCATATATAGATAACAACTTAAACAATAAACTTCAAATAGGTAATACAATTTTAAAAGAAATTAACAGACCATGTACAAGTACATCTGTAAGTAATGTTAAACATATAACTACAGAAGTTGATAGTAACTCCTCTACTACAACAAAGAATAATAATTATTCTGATATCAATTTTGATGCACATCATCCTTTTAGTTTTAGTAATTATTCGAACTTTACTATTAATATTTATAATAAAAATGACAATGTAAATTAAGTTTAATGTTGAAAAATAAACTATAACGAACTAATATATTTTTTTATATACTTGATCGTAGATAAAGTATAGTATTATAATCGCAAGCAAAGGTTTTTATCCACTTAAATTATTACATGCAACTTTCATTTTCGTGGATAAAAACCTTCTTTACTTGCTCGTGTAATAATATACTATTATAGTGTTATGCTACGTTACAAATAGTTCTGTTTCACTGTCGCTATCTTCATCAAAATTTATTATAATTGGTTTAATAATATTATGCTTCTGATAAATGTATAAATGTTATTTGTACATGGAGCCTTATGTAATTGGCGACTGTCCATTACTATCACACTATTCTGGGGAATGTGTTTTAAAAGCCAATTCTTGAAAAAATTCTTTAAACAAGTCTGCCGTTGTATCTTCATGGTAATCCACGCAGGAATCTTTTATATTATTTGCAGAAAGCCACAAGGTATTTGGGACCCAGCCGTCTTTTGACCCTGCATGTAAAATGGTGATTCTCTTGGCCTTACTTGAAGGAGCTTTTTTTGACACTTATTGGAGGAATTGGACTATCCTTTGGATGGTGTTGAATGCGTGTCAAACCACGTCTCGTCGAGGTAAATTACTGTACGATTTTCGGTATGATATTTTCTTATTAAAGTTATATACTCATAACACCACTTTTGTAATCGATGGGATTCCATAAGGACTTGTACGATATCTGAATCCTAATTTAGACAGAATTCTTCAAAGATTAGGGATGTTACAACTTATCTGACTTTCGTCATCAATGAGACGTTGCTTCAGAGCATGTAATAAAGTAGAAGATTGCCAGCCACTTAGTCGCTTTAATGATAGCATATCACCTCCTGCTTCAACTAATACAAGGGCTACCGATCTCCTAAAACAGTGGCCAGTATATTGCTTTGGTTCCAGCAGCAATTTTACGTGGTGTACTACCGATTGTGTTTATCCCCACAACCTGTTCTGTAGGGGACACCGGGGTCTAAAGTAACAATTTTCACATTTGTGCTCCCTGTGCAGTACTAATTGAATTTAGAATAAAACTTTTCACACAAGCAGGTAGCACGTATATTTGTCTATAATTACAGCAATGCTTTTTTGGTTGTTAATGTTTATTTAGAAGTTATTGATCTTTCTTGGAGACGTTGCAACTGTTACTTTTGACCCCGCTATCAGGGTCGGTTGTAACAGGTAGTGGGGTCGAAAGTAACAGTATAATTTACTTATTCAATTTAGGTCAAATAATAAAACAATCACGAAACTAATACTTTATTATTAAAAGATATTAAAAAAAACATGTAAGAAAGTAGCGGCATAATACGTACATACAATATAACTTATTTAACCATAATAAAAATACAGAAACGTAAGACAATTGTTAAAAACACAAAAACAAAACTAAATAATTATTATTAAAGAAAACACAAACAAATACTTAACGCAATTTGAAATTTACATGTATTAACATAAAAATTCAGAAAAATAAGGCACCTATTGGAAAATCAACAATGCAAAATAAAAATTAGTCACTCTCGCAATTATGACACATATAATTAAATTCCCCTGGGGTACATTCTACATGTGCCCAACCCTTGCAACTGATGCATCGGATCCATTTTTCTCCTGGTTTACTGTTGGAGTATGCCTCAAGGCATACCAAACAAAAGCAATCATCTTCATCACTAGACCAAGTTTCTTGCTGTGTCTTTGCTGCGCATTTCTTTGTTGCTGCTTTCTTGTTTGGCTTCGTTTCTCTTTCTGCCAATTTTCTTTTAGCACTTTGTCTCTTGTCTCTTGTCTCTTGTCTCGATAGCCAGCTTTTCTGGGGTATCTGTTAAGATGGCAGACCTCCTCTTTTTTCTACCTTTATTTGTATCCAGCCTAGGACCTGCCTTTGGGAAAGGACGAATCATTACAGGGGAAAATTGTTGCAAAACACTAGGGCCTGGCATGTCCAACTGGTTTATTGTTTCTTTATGAGCAGATTCCGTACCTTTGGGATCTGTGGACCCGCGTTTCTGGGATGTGATAAAATCGGCTAAAGATATTTTACCAGGATTGTCTAAACTGTTTCCTGAGATTATTTCATTTGTTGGAGCTGCCTCCTTATTAGTTACAGCTGGTGTAGTGGAGGGGAGAGCCGTTTCTGAACTGCTTTCAGCTACAGTGGCTGATTCATTAAGCACAGCGGAATTATCTAATACAGGAACTGGTCGGTCAGTAACCTGAGATGGTGCAAAATCAACCTCACTGAAGATATTTCGATTGAAAGGGTCGATCGGGGGTCCAAAGTAACTGTTACTTTCGACCCCAAGATTTTTGTTACTTTCAACCCCAACCATGTGTTTTGTACTTTAGTCACATTATTTGTTTAAACCATGAAGGCTAGGCTGAATCTGAATGTTAATATTAATAATAGAGCCTTCAAAGTCGAAAATGCCACTTCGATGTTGTTTCTAACTTGAAAATTAAACTATATTTACACAAAAACAAAATAAAATAAAAAACTTACATGAGCACTTTAAATTTAAAAACGCACAATAATTTTAGACACAGCATGCACGACTTCTAGCGAGCTATTGCAGCGTATTCTCCGTCCGATGCGCGATTCAATTTTTTTGGCGCGGTCGTTGTAAAATGGATTGGCGCGGAGAGGGAGGCGTTGTTACTTTGGACCCGTGTTACTTTAGACCCCGGTGTCCCCTACATTTTCCCTTTCTGTAATTAACAAATAAAGGAAGTTCCACTCCAGGAGGACGCAAACTCATATACTTTTGACATATGGTATAAAACGTATCTGGTACTACAAATGAACGTCTCGTTTTAGTTTTAGAATCTGGAATATTAATTACAAAAGAATTTCCTGTATCCTGAATGTCTTCCATTTTTATATTTCTAAGTTCTTGTTTACGGCAAGCCCCGCTTAATCCAATAATGAGGATAACCTGAAAACCCATTATTATGTGATGATAATTACACAATATTTTAATTCTTTACCTTTAACAACAAATGCTTATCCTCTGGAGCATCTTTCAGATACGTATCAATTTGTTCTGTAGACAGTGTTTTCGATTTTTTACTTTTATATCCATCCGATTGCCGTTTCAGTAGGGTGATTAGTTTTGGATAGTTCGATATGTTAATGTTATTATTAATGTTTAGTGTAGTTCTCAGCATCGAATAAATGGCCCATAGTGTCGCCAATCCATAAGTTTTTGATAGGTAATTTCGTATCTTTCTTTGCGGATTTTCGCGGAGTGCTCATAATGTCATCATTTTCACTACTAGAAGACATTTTTGTAGGTGGAGTTGAGAAAATATTCATTCGCATACAAAATTTGACAGTGTAAATGACATGACGTTAATTTCCATAACATGTTTCGTTTCCAAAGAACACCTACCCGGTGAACGAAAACGTCTTATATGGAAAAAGATAACTTCTTTAACTTTGATTGAAAATAACTCGATAAATCGTAAAAATGTATTAAAAAAACTTACAAGTTTTATATATTCAAAAACTGACTTTTTTTACAAAAACGTCAAAGTCAAAAAATCATCGCTTAATATGTTTTTTACAGGGGATTCTCAACATACTCCCACCTTTGAGTTATGAAACTTAAGAGTAACTCAAAATTTCACATCATAAACTTCGATGGAGGTTTAACCACTCTCCCATACTTCGTAACAAGAGGTTTAATCCGGTTTAATCCGGTTTATCTCCTTTTTGTGGTTTTTTTGATCTTATTTCGTCATCTGTCTTCTTTTCTTCTTCGATTTTATCTCCTTCCCCTTTGCGGATAGAATTGAAATCTATTTCTTGATCTCGACTATTAATTTCCAAAGGATAGATTCTTTGCACTGGTCTCAATAAAGTTCCTGTGGCGGTTTTCAAGCGAACTACTCGAACTCTGCCATCTCGACCTGCTATCAAATCTTCTATTCGAGCGAGTGGCCAATCCATTCGTTTTACATTGTCTAATCCTACCAAAACAATATCTCCGACTCTAATATCAACAACTTTTTTCCTATTCGAAAACAATTTCAATTGTCCCAGATATTCTGTTCTAAATCTTCTCCGCAGCTCCTCCTTCAGTCTTAATCTATACCTCAAATGTTTTCTGAGATCAGTAGCTTCTGTTGCATCTACATCTGGTACACCAACTTCTCGAATTTCATGAAGGAACATATCAGGAGTTAAAGCAATCAGGTCCTTACTATCTTCATCGAAATAGGTCAATGGTCGGGAATTTACTACTGACTCGGCGTCGCATACAACTGTATAAAGTTCTTCATATGTCAGAGATGCTTTACCCAGTACCTTACGTAAGATATCTTTAATGATTCTGACTAATCTCTCCCACCAACCACCCCACCATGCAGCAGTTGGAGGATTAAATTTCCATTCAATTCTTTGTGCAGAACTGAAGGAAATTATCTTATCCCAATCCAAATGGCTGAAAGCGTTTTCTGCACCAACAAAGTTTGAGCCATTGTCACTGTACATGGTTGAAGGTCTTCCTCGTCTGGCTACAAATCTTCGAAATGACTGAAGATACACCTCTGTGGAAAGTGAAGATAATAATTCCAAGTGAACAGCTCTGTAGATTGCACAAGTATATAGACAAATCCATACTTTTTCGCCAGATCGAAGGTAGAGTGGACCAGCAAGATCAATACCTGTCACCTCAAATACCGACGCATTTCTTACTCTGTCTCTTGGTAATGGCACTGGATGCACTTCGGCTGATTTTCCGTTATATCGTCGACATACAACACATTTGTTCACGATTGATCTCAGTGTTTTTCTTCCTTTAAGAACCCAATATCGTTCCCTTAATAAGCTCAACAAGCCCTGTACACCAACATGTGAAGCCTTCACATGTTGTTCATAAACAAGTTTATCGACAATTGGATGCTTATTTGGTAAAACTGCTGGAAAACGGAAATCTCGTGAATCTTCTAGTTCAGAAATTTTTGTCGAAAGTCGTATGATTCCATCATCCTCAATAAAAGGACATAACGTTTTCAGTTTAGGGTCATTGATTCCTATAAAAGCCTCTTCTTGAATAAACTTTATTATAAGATTTTCCGAGGAAATCAGTTCTTTCAGTGACAACGTCCCCTCAATTTTTTCATTTCGACGAGAGTTGAAAATGAATCTTCGTGTCCAAGTCAATACTCGGACCATTTTTTCGAATCCAGAAAAACGTTCATGAAACCAAGAGAAATTTTTCCTACAAGATAATATTGAAGAAGTTATACATTTCTTCCTTTCACTATTGACAATATCTTCTTCGATGATATAATTCTAAGCAGGCCATTCTTCTGAAGATTTTTTCATCCACGCTGGACCCTCCCACCATCTAGAATCAATCAACTGACCTGCAGAACAACCACGAGAAGGAAGATCAGCGGGGTTTTCATGCCCTGGAACGTGAAACCATGCATTCTTATCCGTCAAATTCTGTATTTCCTTTACTCGATTCCATATGAAAGGTTTCCAGTTATCATCTCCTTTGATCCATGAAAGAACGGTAGTTGAATCAGACCACCAAAAAACAGGAACATCAAACGGTAAGTTTTCTAAAACTGTTTTTGATAACCTCGCGCCAATCGTGGCGGCCAATAACTCTAGTCGGGGTATTGTCAACGGTTTGATCGGTGAAACTCTTGATTTAGCTTGAATCAATTGTACGTTCACACCGTTACTAGATTCAGATCTCAGGAAAATAGCTGTGGCATATGAATATTGAGAAGCATCACAAAATACGTGCAACGAACAGTTCTTGTCAATATCAGTGGTCGTGAATAACCATCGGGGAATCCTAAGCTTCAAGAGTGCTGGAATGTCTCTTGCCCAATACAAAAAATCATTCTTTATCTCATTTGAAACCTCAGTGTCCCAACCAATCTTCAAACATGTTTGTTGTAGAAGTATTTTGGGGCACAGGGAAACAGGACAAGAAAAGCCAATGGGATCAAAAATTCTCTGTGCTGTTGATAAAATGACTCTCTTGCTGATCAATTCTGTGTTGATATCTCGAAACCAGTCAAAGTTCAATTCTAATGTATCCAAATTCCGATTCCAATTGAGACCCAAAACTGGTGATAAAATAGGTGCCATTTCAGAGTTTCCTAAAATTGTGTACTCCCACCCTCGAAGCTCGAACTTTGCATCAGCAAATATCGATGTGGAGTTTTCAATGAAAGTCTGTAGTTCTTCTTCGCTGTCAACACTGGAGACGCAGTTGTCTACATAAAAACTCTTCAACAGTTTTTCATTGGCCTTGGAATTTTCTCTCAAATGGTGCTCAATAACTGCTCCCAGCAAGAATGGACTACAAGTTATCCCAAAAACAACTCGAGTGTGTCGGTAAATTTTCAATTGTCCATTTTCATCGTACCAAAGAAATCTGAGAAAGTTTCTGTCTGTTGGAGTTAAACTGATTTGGAGAAATGCCTTTTTTATATCGGAGATCACACCAATTTTTCCTAATCGAAATCTTATAAGTATTGAAGGTATCAGTTCGATCAGATTAATACCTTTCTCAAGACACTGGTTGAGAGATGGATGGCATTTGTCGGATTTGGCAGATGCATCAAACACAGGCCTTATTTTCGTAGTAGCACTGCTCTCTTTCACGACATGACGATGCGGCAAGTAATGATGGTGTGTTTCAATATCTGTAGCGGTAACTTCTTCAATGATTCCTTCCTTCAACCATTCTTTGAAAACTTGGAAATATTCAAAGTAATATCCATCCGCGTTCAACTTCTTAATCAAATTATCGAGTCGTCTTTTTGTCATTGTATAATTATCAGGTAATGGAGGATGGCCCTCTATCCACGGCATGTGAACTTCATATCTTCCATCTTTGTGTCTCACAATAGTTTCAGAAAAGTGTTTCTTTACTGCTTCCTCAGTTTCTTTCTGTGATTTATGTTGTAATGGATCGGTAATCCCAAGAACGTCAAGACTCCATAGATCAGAAAGGCCTACGTCTCTACTCAGCATGGAAGTTACTGCCAACATCGATAAGTTGTTGCGTTGCTCATTGACAGAAACTTTGCCCATGACCGTCCATCCCAGTAAAGTTTGCATTGCAACTAGTCCACAATTCAATTCGTGACGTTTCCCAGTGAATAGTTTGCCGGCAATATCAGCTCCAATTAATATATCCACAGGACCATCTTTGGTGTCTGTAATTTCGATTCCCAACGAACGTAGTTCGTTCATCCAGGGTCCTTGTTTCACAGAAGTGACATTATTACAGATTATGGGTTGGTCCAGAGCTTCAAAATTACATGCGTAGTTGTCGTGGATACTACTTAATCGGATTCGATAACAGTGATGGTTAAAAACGTTAGAATTTGTACCACCAAAAAGAGCATGTACAATGTCCTCTCGTCGTATAGGTTCGTATGACATTTCAGCAGCAATCGATTGTTTTATGTACGATCTTTGGGAACCGGTGTCGATAATTACCCGTGCCAATCGTGATTTATTCGATCCGTTGAGCCTCACTGTCAAAGTCTGTAAAAATACCTCTGCATAAGTGTTATTAGACAGAGTATTTTCAACAATCAATTGTTCTGGAGCTGGTACAAATTTAGTAGTAATCTCATCAGTCTTTGTACACATTATACTGACGTGTCTTCCACTGCAGATTGAACATATCGAATTCACTTTACATTTTCGGGCAATATGTCCATATTTCAGGCATAAATAGCAGCAACCTCGTTGTATCAACTTTTTCTTGCGGTCAGGTAGGCTCCACTTTTTCGCCTCCGAACAAACTTCACTACAATGATTTCCGGTACAGAAGTAGCATTTTTTCTCTGATTTGTTGTTTATCAAACCAGAAGCAGTAGGAAGGGACGTTTTAGTGGGTACAACAGCCTGCTTCATTGTTTTAGTCTGTGTTTGGAAACCAGAGACGGCCAAAGTGATCCGTTCTTCATTTTGTACTTCCCTCTTGAGAAATAGCATTAAATTATCCAAGCGAGATTTCAGAGTGGACTCAACATCATAATGACTGCTTCTTTGCCATATCCTTATCAAGTCTTCGGGAAGACAAGATTCCACTAGTGGATACAACATCGCCGCACAAGTATCCGATGTTACATCAAGAGTTTCCAGGGATCGTAACTGAGACTCTAGCTTATCGTACAGAAAACTCAGTTCATTTTTACTCGTCATACCTTTCAATACCAACTTCAACAACTCTCTGACATAAACTTCAACAAGCATATCCTTTCTGCCAAAACGACTTTGGAGGCTTTCTATCACTTTAGGATAATTTTCCTTGCTGGGTGGATAACTTTCAACTAGTTGACGGGCTCGTGAGTTAGAAATTGTTGCTTGAAGAAGGTATTGGAATTTATCTTCATTGGCAAGCTCTTCGTCTTCGTGAATACGCTTAAACTGACTCCAAAATGAGAGCCATTCTTTAATATCATCACCAAATTTCGTGAACTCGATTGTCGGTAGTTTCAGTTTACGTTTGGAATGTGAAGAACAATGAGAAGAAACACTAGTTGTCTCTTCTGAAGATGGATTCACCAAATGACTTTCAACAAGTAACTTAAGTTCATGGTATTTACTTGTAAATTCATCACCCTTTTCAATTTCAGTTGATAAAGAAGTCTGCTGAGAGGTTTCTGAGTCCAAAAGATGGTCTAAAAATTGTCTGTTCAAATCAGCTATCAATTCCATTTTTTGGTCTAATAATCGAACTTTTCCTCGAACTTCAATGGTGTTTATATTCTTCTCGGCAAGCAGTCTAATCACCTCGTCATAAATTCGAGTAAAAGTTACTCTCTGAGCCTCGAGCATCGTCTTAACCTTCTCCATAGTCTATTCGGAAGCAGTCCTGTCACGGTCGCCAAATTGTTTCGTTTCCAAAGAACACCTACCCGGTGAACGAAAACGTCTTATATGGAAAAAGATAACTTCTTTAACTTTGATTGAAAATAACTCGATAAATCGTAAAAATGTATTAAAAAAACTTACAAGTTTTATATATTCAAAAACTGACTTTTTTTACAAAAACGTCAAAGTCAAAAAATCATCGCTTAATATGTTTTTTACAGGGGATTCTCAACATAACATACTATGAGAAAATGAGACTTATTTCTGAGAAATCGTGTTGCCGACATTTAGGGGCATTACTCTTTTGATTTAAATGGAATGTCTTATATTAATAATTTTTTAACGTTTTGCAATTTACTAAAAATATGTAAATCGACCAAATAAAGTATTACTTAAATAATAATTTTATATCAATTTGATTAAACAAGGATATTTAAGTTTTCTTATCTAAACGCTGTAATATTATTTGTGCGTTGGGCGACAATTTGTAATATTAGTTGGTCGTTGGGCGACAATTTGTAACCAAATTATTACGTTTGGCGTCAATTTGTGATATGAGTTACCTGTTGATAGTGAATTTATAAAAATATTTAGTTAACTTTTTTGAAAAAATAACAATATACCAAAAGAAAAAATGTAATTTACAATAAAACAAACATTAAGCTTAATTTCGTCTTTAATTAGTTGTAAAAGATACTTCAATAATTAACAGAATTTATAAATGTTTATCACACAAAAATTATGATAGTTAAATACCTCGGCTAGGGGTGAGTAAGTTCATTAGCTCTGACTATTGTACAATATTTGTTTCTTTAAGAAATTATAAGGGCGCCACTGAAATCTTTTTATTTTTTATGATACAACTGAAGAAAGTTGTTTTAAGCTGAGTTATTTAAATAAGTATCATAAGATGACAGAAAGATGTCAGAAAAAACTGTCTATGAAGATAAAAAAATGATTTGAAAATGTACAAACATATAAAAGATAATAAGATTTCCTTGGTGCTGAAATTAATGAGGTAGAGAATACGTTACAACAAAATAATCCGCAAACAGTTCCTCAAAAATACTTATTCTAATACAGTTGACGATATAGACAGATATACGCGGAAATAAAAGAGAAAAAATATGGGAACAGCAAACTAGATAGATCACAATAAACTTATCTGTTACAATAGTGGACGATCCCTCGCCGCACCTCGGGGTCGCTACGGCACTGTCTAGGTGGTTCCAAATGATTACAGAAGATCACCAGTGGAGGGATGATCTGCCCCAGTTGCAGAGATAATCCAGTTAAGAATGCACATACAAGAACTTAAAGTTTACAAGCTGTTCAAGTTTACGGAATCTCCAAATTCAAGAGATGCCTCTGGTTTACAGAATCTTCAATTAAAGAGTTGCCTCTAGTTTACTGTTTTATATTCCAACTTTCTGAAAATTACCAGTGTCAAACACGTGTTACATTTACTTTTCTGGTACAAAAAGTACAAATCAGCATAGTCCGAAATCTACAGTTAGATGCTAACGTATTTTAATAGATTACAAAAGATACATTTTTACATTAAATTTACTTTTTAATAATCTTACACACTAATCAAAATTCCAGAAATGTACTTTTACCAGCCTTTTATAAAAAATTATCATTAATACTTTTAATTACCATAAAAAGATTCTTTGAATAATAATGAAATATGTTGAAATTCTCATCTGATATAATAAAATATAATATAACTTTCGATATTTTATAAATATCTTAACAAAAAGGAATTATAAAATTGGAAAAAAACATACCTGTATATGACAGTAAATCAATAGAAGAAATGAGACTGGGAATAATTATTAAAACCTATTCAACTCGATAATGCCAACTCATTAGTACACCTCGTAGTGTAGCTACTTTGAACTTCCAATTATAATTATAGAGACCGTATTCATTATTTTATTATTAAAAATGTTTTAGGATAGATGGAGCAGCTAGCGGGACTAATTGAATTTAATATTTAGGATACCAGGTGCTTAAAATGTTAACAGGTACTGTTACAACGCACGTGTATGTTATGAGATGTTATTGTTAGATGTCACTTACAAGCAATGTTGACAGTACGATTTTTGACGTTTACGGACGAGGGCGTAGAAAAAATAATATAATTAATAACTACAAACTAAAAAAGAAACTAAATTTACTACACTACTAAAATATTGGGAGCCGATCTGATCTGAACGAGAGACAGTCAAAGAATGAAATTTTAGTGCCATTTTTATTAGGATAGTTAGCACATCCCTATTCGAACATAAACTTCGCGAGAAAAGAAAACTGACAAATTTGACCAAAAAACTTAAAATTTTACCTGCTATGCCTATTTGAAATTATTATAATGTCGGCCATTCGGGGATGTATATGGCCGAATGTGGTATACCTAATGAAATTGCCTCGGGTAGCTTAACTGCAGTCAATCATTTTTTTAAAACACTATACTTTGCATTTTATTACTCTATACCTTTTTGAAACAGAGTATAGGGTTGAAATTATTATATATATCATGGGTTTTGATTTTTTTTAGGTTAGTTAAGCTTAATTGGTAACTAAACGCATAAGGATACAGCAAAGGAAATAAGAAGGAACTGGTCGATTAGATATTAATCAATAAATCAATATATGGTTCATAATTGTTTTATTTCAAACCGTTAGCTTCCAAAATATTTCAAAATATATCAATTGAAATATTTTATACAAATGTATGTGACTCGTTCTGTTACAAAATGACTGGATGGTTTTGTTCATCATTACTCCTTTCCCCAATGTCTTCTTCCTCAGACTCTTCTTCAATGATGTAATCAACGTCAGAGTTACATTTGCAGCATTTCCAAAATCTTTTAAAAGCCATTTTAAATCTCCTATTAATGGAATTCAATAAGAAGATAACAATTAAAGGACTACCGTACGATAGAATATCGGGAATAAAGTCAATTGTTTCCAGTATAAATCTGATCATGTAATGGCTACCACTGAATTGTTCACTGAAATCAACAAAGTACATCGGGACCCAACTTAAAATCACTACGTTAGCAACTGTTAAGGGATAATTTTTTTGTTTGTCAGCAGTATTTTTTTTGCAATCGCAAACCAGCACAAATATGATGGTGAACACTACAAAAATTACAAAACCGACCATATTCCAAATAGTGTCTGCAAGACAAAAAGATAAATCGATAATCAATTCGATCGTAATTATGGTGTAGCTTATGTAAAGTATGTTTTCGTTAAGTTTTTTAAATATAGGTTTAACGGTTTTTGAATTTACTGTTATTAGCCAATCGAAACAGAGTGCGAAACCGCACAAAAATAATCCCAGTATGCATGTGGTTTCTACTTGGACTTCGACACAAAAAAATCTCCATCCTAGGTAGCGATAAAGATGTAAAACATCGAATACAATAAACAGTATGGGATAGAAAAGTAACAAAGACATACTCAAAATGACATAGTGCATGATTATTCTGTTAGCTTTGACCGCTTTTAATTTTGGATTTTTTACTATTACTACAATTAAAAAAATATCTCCCAATATTACGGTTAAGAAAATAAACAATTTTGCTACATCTGTGATCATACGGAAGACGGCAGTTTTATCACGAAGTACTAAGTACTGGTCAAATGCGGCTTCACTGTTTTCGAATGGGTTGTCTGGGTCTATGGGGTCATCTTCGTACATATCCATTTTTGAATCTGAAATTTTAGATAAAATATAAATTAATAAGATAAATCATACTTAGACCAATCGCCGGGTACTTTTTTTGCAATTTTCTACAAAACGATTCTTTTTTCAGGGGTTGCCCCTAATGTAAATCCAAGCTGGCGGGACAAAAGGGCGTCCGTATCAACATCCATCTTGGAAAAAGTGTTTATCAAATATCTCGCGAACCGTGCATCGTACGAGAAAAATATACCTTGTCCAGTATAAATATATGTGCACGTCATCAAAGTGAATAAATCGGTGTGTTCGTTTGACTTCCTTCGTTCATTTGCTACTGTCAATCAGTATCTTTTTTCAAAGGTAATACCACGGGTCACGGGTTCTTAAAAATTTTATCGATAAATTTTTAGTTTCGACGAAAACTGTTTTTATTCGGCAAAAATATGAAAACAAACTGAAATGTGATTTTGTCTTATTTTGTCTTGCATTTAAAAACCTATTTTTCGAATAAAAAGTGGAAGTTGCGTTCAAACATTTAGTTGTTTACTGTTCTTAATGTCTCATTAAATTGATATTAAAATATTCTCGAAATTTAGACGCAACAAAAGTTGAATACTTTCAGAGACAGTTCAGAGACAGTTGAATACTTTTATGGATAATAATGTTTGACGTCTTTATTATTTGAAACTTTTTTTGTATAACGCAAAGGTTGTTAATTAGATCATACCATTAGGTACCTTGCTTTTTGGTTCTAGTGCTTGGCCTAGAGGCAAAAGTTATTTGCAACTTTTAAGATGACGAATGAAGCGGTTAAGTTTGTTAATTAATTATATTAAATTAATTGTACTAACCCTTACTTTTTGGAAGTCCATCTTATTAAGGATAATAAAAAACTCTTCGTTTTAACAAAACTTCCAATATTTATTTAAAAATTGCTTTTTTAAAAGACTCAATGAAGCCGTCTACTTTCACATGAAATAAAAAAAATACACCTCTCATTTAAAAATGTGCTTAAAAATGAAAAAAAAGCAAAAAATGAATTTTGCAACAGCTAAATTTGCAATAATTGTTAAATTTCTGTTATACAATTTTAAATTCAAAACACCTACTTGAACATCCAACCTCACTCTTTCACACCAATGACATCCAAATACTACACATTTGTAATAAAAAACAAAATTTAGATTTCCTTGAAGAACTTGAAATAAAAAGACATCTAGCAGATCCACAATTTAAAGTTGTTAATGAACAAATAAATCTGGGAAGTTCTCCACTTTTAAAGAGTTTGCTTTGATTGAGTCTTCATTTTATACATAGATAAGACGTAATTGTAACACAAATATATTAAGTTATTGTAAAGATCAGCATGATATAGTTTTTTCCTGGTTTTTCTATATCATTGCACAGTTATACTGATCTTAGAGGGAAATACATCCAGGATAATCCCTTAGGGCTAATAACATCTAGGCTTTAATATTGTTATGTCTTATTACTTCCATACTTGGTCTAGCCTTATAACTACCTAATAAACATCAGGTACCTAGCTACAAAAATAAATAGTAACTTCAATATGTCAATCTGACGATGCTAGTTGTCTAGCGAAACGGCTGTCATTGAGTCTTTTAAAAAAGCAATTTTTAAATAAATATTGGAAGTTTTGTTAAAACGAAGAGTTTTTTATTATCCTTAATTAATTATATTAATGTAAAATTGTTATTTATTTATTTTATTATTAAATTGACTAAAAAACAAATATAGCAGAAAATTAAGAAAGAGCAGTTGTTAGCCAATTATCGATTATTACTTGAAAACTATACGATTTTAGTCTATAGTGCGGTATAGTGCTGCCCTGCACAGTAAATCTGCAAAGTTTTAGGTTTTTATTTGATCTCAAGTCCAAGTCAAGTCAAGTTTCTTAAATCGTGAAAACAACTATACCTACATAGAAATATGTCTAGGATGCCGCGTATCGAAAATTGTAATTTATGACATTCCGCCAGTAATTTCAAATGTTACAATGTGCATAAGTTGATCAAACACCGCTTCAAAGAAAAGCTTTTGAGTCTGTGAAAACAGAGCTACTCAATCGTCAACAAGCTGGTGAGCAGAACCTAACAATTAAAGATTTTAAAAATGTTCCCAAGATCGTTAAAAAAACCGCTAAAGCTCACTGACTTAGACAAACTCTCAATTTATTATCAAAACGTCAGAGGACTTCGGAGCAAATTAAATGTACTTAGTCTTAGGGCCGGTTTATTCATCTGTCCAATAAAGTATCCGTTAGTTATTTGTTCACTAAACTTAAAGGTCACCTGTAAGTAGTTTGTGTTTATTCAACGTATTTTATTCGTTCAGTAGTTACTGAATACTTAGCATTATGAGAGATAAGGCAACAGTGTATTTTTTGTGGTTTGTGTGACTCTACTAATGAGTTCTATAGTTTTTTTTTGACAGATGACATTTTACTCTACATTAGCTGTGTATCTTGTTTGGTTTTTTCGAGAGTTTAAAAGATTATTAGAAGTTTTGAATCTATTGACTGGGACAATCTCTTACATAATAAACAACTCAATGAAATGAT
Organism: Ophraella communa; assembly: GCA_035357415.1. Classification (NCBI taxonomy): domain Eukaryota; kingdom Metazoa; phylum Arthropoda; class Insecta; order Coleoptera; family Chrysomelidae; genus Ophraella; species Ophraella communa. The sequence goes on along the minus strand of CM068994.1, from coordinate 13,041,208 downwards.
TTTTATATTACCTATATGACTCTCTGTACTATATTATTAACCTGTATGTTCCACTAAAAAATTTCCTTACTGTTTTACATCTAATCTTAAAGAATTAATACAAAACAAAGGAATTGCTCATAAAATGTTTAAAGCTACCAGATCACCAGAAAGCTATGTCGAATTTAGTCGAGTTAGAGCCCAATGTAAACTTTTAATAAGGGAGTGCTATACTAATTATATTAATGAAACTGAAAACTCCATTAAACTTAACGTTAGGTCATTTTGGAAATTCGTTAATAGCAAGAGAGAAAACAACATAATACCTGACACAATGATACTAAACGATTCCTTTGCCTCTCATGGAAATGATATATTCAATTTATTTGCCAAGCATTTTTCATCTGTGTATACTAACCAAAGACTAAATTATTTTCTGAACCGTAAGAATTAGAAATTTGAATTAATTGGGAAGCTGAACTAGGGACTGTTAAAAAAGAATAAGTCAATATATGGATAATAACTGTTCTATTATAAGTCGTACAACTACAAAAATACTAATTTTTAAACAATTATAAACAAAAAATATTGTTACAAGAGTGCTGGATTGCTTTCTTCATCGTGAATCCTCCCTACATCATCGTCTTCGTCTCCAAATTCATCTTCGATGATGTAATCGACATTAGAGTTACATTTCCGACATCTTTTAAAAGCCATTTTAAATCCCTTATTTGTGGAATTCAACAAGATGAGGATAATTAAAGGACAACCGTACGCAAAATACTCGGGAATGAAGTAAATTATTTCTAGTACAAATCTGAACATGTAATGTCGTCTAACGACTGCTATAAGAAAATCGACAAAGTACATCGGGACCCAGCTTAATAGTATAAAGTTAGAAAAGGTTAAGGGATAATTTTTTTGTTTGTCGACAGCATTTCGCTTGCAATCGCAAACCAGCAAAAATATTAAGATGAACGCTATCAAAATCATCAAACCGATTACATTCCATGCAATAGTTTCTAAAAAACAACAAAATAGATCGACAATTATTTCAATCAATATTATTGTGTAGTTTATGTAAAGTATATTATCGTTGAGTTGTTTTAAATAAGGTTTAACGTTTTTTAAATTTACAGTTATTAGCCAGTCGAAAGAGAGTGCGAAGCCGCATAAAAACATTCCTAGTGTGCACGTGGTTTCCATCTGGACTTCCATACAATATAACTTCCATCCTATATACTGATACAGATTAAAAACATCGAAAATAATCGAAAATGCGGGATAGAAAAATACCAAAGACATACTGAAAATGGCATAGTGCATGATTAATCTGTTAGCCTTGACCGCTTTTAATTTTGGATTTTTTAATATTACTACGATTAAAAAAATATCTCCCGCCACTACTGCAACGTAGAGTAACAATTTAAGGATATCGGTAATATTATGGAAGGTCGATGCGTTATCAGAAAGCCTTAAATACTCTTTAAATTCATCTTTACTGTTTTCAAATGGGTTGTCAAGATCTAGGGGATCATCTTCATCGTACGAAGTCATCTTTTAATCTGAAATTTTAGAGATAATGCGAGTTATTGTTGTTCACTTACAATATAAATCCTGACTAGAGGTTGCAAAGTATCGATGCCGAGTATCGAGGTATCGATACTTTGCCTTTTTTTTGGGAATTATTCAACTTTGAAAGTATAGTTTTCACCACATTCAGTATACTGTAGAAGTTTTTCTTGTCACGAAGGCCTCATTTATTAGATATTGGATAAAATGTATTTCGTAGGGATTTTCGGATGTTATGTTTTCACTAAAGGATAACCAATAGAAACCATTATAATATGTCATTTTCTATTTCTTTGTCTGTCAAATATCTAATATATCAACAGCGTTTTGACACTTATTCTCATTTTTTAACCAAAATCATCTTGTCTACTTAGTTTATTGGATTTCTGGCTCTTTTCGGTATCAATTTATTCAGATCATGTAATGAAATTCAAACAAAAGCAGAACACAGAACAAATAAAATTCCTTAGAACATAAAATAGTTTATGTTCTAAGTAAAAATCAAAATAGCAATTTAATGAAAATTGACAATGATGGCATGAATGAAAATTGTCACAATTCATTACTGAAAACATAACATACGAAAATATCCTACAAAAATCGATTTTTTCCAATATCTAATAAATGAGGCCTTCGTGACACGAAAAACTTTTACAGTGTACTGAATGTGGTAAAAACTATACATTCAAAGTTGAATAATTCTCAAAAAAAGGCAGTGGTTTATCCAGGTTGGCAACCATGAAGGGACTCCCCCATTGCCACGGTCACGGTGGACTGGACCATAAAACGACAAAACAGCTTTGTTCTGAACTCTTGTGTTCTCTGGCAAAGCACAAAATGACAATGGATACTTCTTTAAAGTATCGATACTTAGTATCGATATATCGAGGTTTTTTCAGAATATATCGATACTTAAGCGAAACGATACTTTGCAACCTCTAAATCCTGACCTTAGAACATAAAATAGTAGCCCTAAGGGCTATTAACATCTAGGCTTTAATATTGTTATTTCTTATTACTTCCATACTTGGTCTAGCCTTAATATTACCTAAACATCAGATACCTAGCTACAAACAAACAAAATGTAACTTAAATGTCAATCTGACGATGCTTCATAGCGAAACGGCCGTCATTGTGATTTAAAACATATTTTTCAAATAAACTTGGAAGTTACGTTGAAACGAAGAGTTTTTTATTATTCTTAATAAGATGAACTTCCAAAAAGTAAGAGTTGGTACAATAAATTTAATTTTAATGATTATTAAAATAATTTTTTTAAGCTAACAAAAAAGAAAAAAAAAGATTTAAAAAAATATAAAAAAAATTTTGGGGGTGAAGGAGTGTGAACTGAAGGGTAGATATAATGCCTAGAAGTAATAATAGAGTTATTAAGCATATGTATAAAAATGGTAATAAAAAAAACGATATAAAATAAATAATTATGAAAAATGAATATTTGGAGGGTTGGGGGTAGTTTTATAGGGGATGAGAATATGCCAGTTGAGTTTCTCTCGACGAGCTACCCCAGTTTAAAAAAAAAGAAGGTTCTAGCCCTTCCTGGAGCCCGAGATATTGCAATTTTTTCAAGCGCTTCCAATTTGAAGTTCGATTTCCGATTTGAAAATAAGTAAAAGTCGATGATGACTCATCGAACAATAGTTATTTGTGTACCAAGGCCGTAATGTTGATCTTTTTTGGCCGAATCTGAAATTTGCGGCCGAGGCGTAGCCGAGGACAAGCAAATTTCAGGTGAGGCCAAAAAAGATCATACGGCTGAGGTGCACACAAAATTTTTTAAGCGAGTGTCTCATCAAATAGGTAACAACTTTTTTTTACAATTTTGTTTCTAAACAGAGACGAAACTGGAAGATTAGATTCAAATTTTTATTAACCAAATGAAAAGTGTATTATTAAGTAACAAATATGTGTACAGAATTACTTACAGTAAGTATGATAAACAGAAGTTGGGTCATAACGAAGTTAATAAATTAGGGCATTATTTGTTTTATGGGTAAATAACCCAAACATGCAAATTAAGTGAATCTAGTAGGCCGCCTTCATAATTTGACAATCTTAATATCGGACGTGGAAATAACTCAAATAAGCAAATTAAATGTGTCTAGTAGGTTGCCCTCATAATGACTTTGTTTGCAAAAGCGGCCGTAAAGTAAAAAAGCGGCCGTAAAGTAAAACAGCGGCCGTAAAGTAAAAAAGCCGCCAAAAAAGATACACTTTAGGGACGTTAATAGATCCGTAAAACTTCATTTTTTGTGACACTCGCTTAAAAAATATATAGTTTTTTTTCGAGAATTTCTTTTGAAGCGCTCTTAAACCTTTTGGTTTGTTCAAATATAAACTAAATAAATTGTATATTAAAAATTTGGTCTTTATTTAAATATTGGCGAAATTTCAGCCCTTAATGTTTATAAACAATTAGTCTGCAATTTAAAAAAAAAAAATTATTTCCGGTTCTATTGGTCGTAGGAAGTTCTTTTTTTTTTTAAAAATGTGTGTTTCTTTACCAGCTTTCGAATGGTACAGTCGACAGAAGCAAACATGGTAAGCGGAAAATATGCCAACTAATTTCAAGGTTATCACAATCAGCCAATCACGAGCCAATGTTAACGATAATATCAATTTTAGTGGCTGCATAAGTGAGATGAAAATACAACTACAGCGACAAGGACACGCCCACCCAGGGTTCATGTTTGCTTCTGTCAACTGTATGCATAGCTATTTTGTACATTTAAAAACAACCGAGATATTCTAAATGTTTATAAGGCAAAAAAGTGTACTTTGTTTATTAACAATTTTCAATAAGTAAATTACAATATTTTTTTTAATTTTAAGTATATGATAGTTGACGATCAAACGAAGAAAATGAGCCCAAAATGGGCATCCTAGTCGCCACCCAGCCAGCTGTACGTCCGCGTCCGTTCAAAAATGACCCTTTTTTTTTAAAAACGGGATAAACATTTAGAATTTTGCAAAAACTACTCGACCGATTGCGCCCATCTTTTGCACACAGTTTAAGTACCTACTTGAAAACCAATAACTTGATAAAGTTTTGAATGAATTTATACAGTATTGAAAAAGTTATAAACAATTGTAAAAAACAATGTTTTTTGGACTAATTTTGCAATAACTTTTTTATTTATTTATGGATTTCAATTTAGCAAGTCTCAAAATCTTCGTCAGTTCTCGAGGAAAAAATCATCAATGGACCATTTTTCTCCAACCCTCGTGGGTTTTTTGCAATATTTAATCGAACGAAAAGATACCACTTTTTGCACAAAAGTAAAAAAACAACAATTTTCCAACCAAAAAAACGTTACTCACGAGATGAGATGCTATTTGCATAGACTTCCACTTTCCAACTGGAAAATCGCGTCCAGTAATTTTTCGATTTCAAAAAGTTTATTTTCTCGGTCTATATTATATAATACATTTATCGAAATTTGTATAAACTTAAAATAAAAAATTTTCCTTATTGTTTATATCCAATCTCCAATATTAGAATAGAAGATTAGAATATTAAGATTTGATTTCATTGGCTCTGAATATAATCAGGTAGAAAAGAAACTAAAACAAAATATAAATCGCGACTTCAATAAAGAAAAGAAAGTACCTAGATTATATTGGATAACAAAAGGGCAAAACTGCACTGCACTATTAGATCTATTATTGAACCCACTGTTAATTCTTATCTGATGCTGGTCTTAAATGTTCCTCCTGATCGGTCGTCTAGTTTTCAGGTGAATAAATTATTATTGTTTTTTAAATAAACAAGGTTATGAGTGCCATTTATAAAATTCAAAAACACTATTACTTATTAAGAACATTAAAAATTAAAACTTTTTAACAAAACTTTCGGTTTTTATTTTAAAAATATTTTTTTTTAAACTCAGTGACAGCTGTTTCTAGCAGGTCAACAATTGAATGATGTTAATATACAAATAATTTTCGGAAGTTCTCTACTATTTAACTGTTTACTTTGAGTATTCATTTTATACATAGATAAGACGTAATTGTAACAAAAATATATTAAGCTATTGTAAAGATCAGCATGATATAGTTTTTTAGAGGGAAATACATCCATCATAATCCCTTAGGGCTAATAACATCTAGGTTTTAATATTGTTATGTATTATTACTTCCATACTTGTCCTAGTCTTAACACTATTTAATCAACATCAGGTAGTTACTTCAATATATCAATCTGACGATGCTAATTTTCTCTAAAAAGCTGCAATTGAGTTTAAAAAGCAATTATTTAAATCAAAAGGTGCAAGTTTTGTTAAAAAAATTTTTATTTTTTAATTTTCTTACTATTAAAGTACTTCCTAATTTATGAAAAGCAGTAGTGGTATTTATATTATCCACATCTGCTTCAGCCAACAACAGCAATAATATATAGTAAATACAAAAAGTACCTAAAGAACAAAATTATAGTAAAGCAGAATAGAATTTATGGAAAAGGTCTAGTTTTCTGTAGTCTGTTTTAGCACTAACAAAACACTTAAAGCATGCATATTACACGATGAATCAATTATAATTACAAAAAAGAATGAAATAATAGACATGCTATAAATTGACAGGATAAGAAGAACACTTTGGACATTGGACAACTGCTAAAAACAACAAGACAATTCAAGAGAATCATTTATTAATTTGAAAAAAGAACTACATTCTAATGTTTCTAAATATTTTGTTCCTTAAATTGTCTTGCTGTATTAAAAACGATGTTTATATAAGGGCCGTTTAAATTTATGATATAAACTGTTTTCTTTTTATTTTAATTTGTTAGTAATATTAAATATTTCAAATTTATTAGGCAAAATACAAACTTCGGGTTACAAGTTAGAAATGAAAAAGCCTAGTTTAAGCTAATGAGTAAAAAACTCACCCAAAAATTCACCAATGTAAATCAGCAATTTATATATAAATCCTGGTTACTCTTCACATATTTTAATTAAATTAATTATTAAAAAATTAAATATCCAATAAACACTCCTAATAAAATAACATACATTTTTGGAGTTTTGATAAAAATGTAATTGTATACCTATTAGATAACAATTATTATACAGAGTATTTAAAAATTACTGAAGCGCATTGCAGTAGCATGCCTCTCTGTTTGGCTAAATATTTCACATGTATTTATGAATAGTATTTAATTACAACGTTATCAAGTTTTATTAAAGCAATATCGAATCTGATGGGAGGTCTCCTTCATTGGGTATTTAGTGTCAGTAAAATGTAAACAAGGACTGAAGGCGGCTTGTTTTTTTATATTGCAGATAACTTGACATTCGATATTCTGGAAAGGACTTAAGGTAAATCAATTTTTTTGGCGTAATAATCAATTAAAATTAATTTAATCTGCTATGTTTGATTAAAAGCTAACCAAACTTTCAATTTGGTCCGAACCTCCTAAAAAAAGGGTTTTGTTAAATTGGTACCTTCTGCGATTATTTATTTATATGATAGTATTCCAAATTTATTATCAAGAAAAATTTAAAACTGTTTTAAAACTAATTTTCAGACATATTGATAGAAAAAAAGTAGTTTTATCAACAGTAAATACACAAGAGCTTTTTTTTTACCGGAAAATTTTTCGATTCATCGAAAGATTTTGCCAATCAGTATGATGGAAAAATCTTGAGATGAAGAGAAAAATTTATCCATTAAAAAAAAGATCTCGTGTATTTTGCTAAGATAAATTAACGACTAATTATATAAAGAAACAATAAAATTTATTCATTCTAAAACAATTAAACTAGTTAAAAGAACAGTTGTTAAAAATACAATTATTAAATATTGGTTGGGGAGTACTGATTTTAATGTTTTCTTCTCGTGTTTCTACGTATGTTGAATATTCTGTTTCCGAGGGTCTCAAATTATTTATAAGTTGTTCATGATGTTCGGGGTCAATTTGGAGGTATGGTTTAATCGATTGTGATGACGAGTGTCCTGTTATCTTAATTAGCTGTTGATCGCTAACTCCTGCTTTGGCTAATTGGGAAACTGCGCTGGCACGATTTGAATGGTTAGTAACTTTATTATTGATTATGTCCAATCCAATTTTTGCAGCAGAATTTTTTGTCCAAACAGATATGGTATTAATACCTAAAGGAACATTTTTGTACCAACCTTTAGAATTTTTATTTTTCCAAAAAGGATTTGGAGTTAAAAATAATCGGTCAGAAGTAATATGTTCATTTCTTTTTTCTACTAGCAAATGGAATAGTTTTACAGGGCAAATACTTTCGTCACTTTCATTTCTAGTCAACCATTTGCTGTCTGTTAACTTTTTCGAGCCACCTTGTGCCGTTTTCGAAAATATGGTGTTATATTCAATCCTACCCGTAGGAAGACCATTTTGGTTCTTTTCTACTTTAAAATAATAAATTTTGCAATTAACAGCTTCTCCTCCTCTCCAAGCCAATTCGTAAGAAGCTATATGAAAGAATCTTTTTGCAGCCCTTCAGGTTCATTTATATTCCATAGTGTTGCCATTTTTATTATATTTTCTTTGTCTATTGCTGAAGAACACGTCTTTCTTTTTGTTGGAATCAATTGAAGTTGTTTTCTTTTGGCATTTCTAGCATCCCGAGCTTCTTTAAAGGTTATGTCTGTAAAAGGATCAAATTTCAAACCATATTCGTTAAAATATTTCTGTTGTAACATTTTAGCAGTCGTGTTCCATATTGTTTTGACCGCAAATTCTTTGTAATCTTCTCCATTCTTTTTTTCATATTGAAAGCCCAATCTTTTAATATTTTTGCTAGATCTTGTATTGTAGTATTCTCTTCCAACTTATAATTTCGGCTTTGACAAAACTCCATGAATTGTTTCCATATTGATGACTTCGTATTTTTTGTTGACTTCGGTATTGACTCTTCAATATTTTTTGTAATTTGTTCATGTGAAACCTCTCCAAATCGGTTCATACTTTATGTTTTTTGCAAAGAAAAGGTAGTATTGTTTTATATTGTTAAATTTGACAATTAAATACCTGTCAACAATAATGCAAAATTGTTACACACCTACTAGATTGAGGAACATGCGATAAAAAAAAGCGATAAAAAAGGATGCACCTTTTTTATCGATGTCAAAATGACAAAATAGTTTGTAGGTATATGACATTTTAACATTGGAGTTAATTTATCGTATATAATATCATAAGAGAGAAAATTTTGCCGGCAAAATTTTCGGCTGGTATGAAAGTTTGTTGCTTGATTTTGTCAAAATTTCATTAGCGAAAATTGCCAAAAAGCAACAAACTTGAATAAAACCAGAAGAAAATTTGTCCGGGAAAAATTTTTCTCTCGAATGGTATTTCTCATAGACTATTTCACGAGAAAAACAAAATAATATCAACGAAACATTATTTCTTTTCAAAATTATGAAGACGCTTCAATGATGTTTGTGAAACTGACAACCGAGCTGACAACTATAGAAATACCAGATACCTTAGTAACGGATCTGTCATAATTTTGTCGATAAGATATTACGTATTGTTAATATGAAACGTGCGGTTGCTATGCAGTTTTGTCAGTTAAAAATAGTCTGTAGTAATATCACAAGAGAGTGAGAATAAATTGAAAATAATTCGACAGATTTTAGAAAACTTGTTGCCAACAAGTTTGAGAAAATGCCTGGAGAATTATTATCTAATTTATCGAACTCTCGTGTGGTATTCGATAGATTATTTTTTGACGTTACAATCAAAATCACTTTTGAGGTTTTATATTTTTATTTCAACACATTTATATCACTCGACTCAATAATATAAACATAATGATTTATTCAAATTAGGATGCATTGAAGTTTTGAACATGAAATATGTCGTGTCCTTGTGTGGAGGATTTTTCAACATTGTTTTGTTCGGATGTGTTGAAAGTTAATGATGCTTCCCCACTCTCCCTCAGGTTATCAATTAAATTTGAATGATGTTCATTATCCAATTGCAGGTAAGGTTTCAATGAATTGGATGAGCTGTGTCCTGTGATTTTTATAATTTCCTGCTCATTGATACCTGCTTTGGCAAGGTGAGACACTGCAGTTGATCGTGCGGAATGGTTGGTAATTTTGATTTTTTTAATATCGAGTCCAATCATCTCTGCAGATTCTTTCATCCACTTAGACATCATGTTCACCCCAATCGGCATATTTTTGTACCATCCTGTAGAATATGGTTTATCCCAAGCAATATTAACTGTTAAAAATAACCTGTCAGTATTGATGTTTGCATTTCGCTTGCTGAGTAATTTCTTGAGCAATCGAACAGGACAAATATCAGGGTTCTCGGTATTTGGTATTAACCATTTACTGTCCGCACATCTTTCTGCTCCCCCTCGGGCCGTTTTGGAAAATATAGGATTATACTCTATTCTTGTGGTGGTCAAACCCGCATTGTTCGTTTCGTCTTTGAAATAATGCACTAAACATTGAGAACCTTCTCCACCACGCCATGCCAGTTCATATGAAGCAATATGATAGAATTTCTTCTACAAGCCAGATGGTGTGTTTTCGTCATAGAGTTTTATCATGTCCAAGATTTCTCCTTTGCTCAAACTTGCAGAACTTTGTTTCCTTTTTTCGGGCTCTTTCTGTAATAACTTACGCTTGGTGTTTTTAGCATCTCTGGCGGATTTGAATTCTATATGGGTTGAATGGGTCGATTCTTCTATTAAATTGGTCGTAGTGCATATCTTGCATTAATTTTGCGGTTTTATTCCACATTGTCTTTATCACAGCTTCTTTATAGTTTTCTCCATTACGTTTTTTTATATTGAACCCATAGTCCTTCAAAAGAACGGCTAGTTTTGCTGTTGATGTCTTTTCTTCCAATTTATATCCCCTTTCGTCGCAAAATAATTGGAATTGTTTCCAAATCGGCGCGCTGCTTATCATGGTATTCTTACATGCACTTTCAATGATTATATTATTTATTTCATCGACTGATGATTCACTGAAACGTTTGGGATTCATTTTACGAATTTCTTGAAAATTTATGACAGACGCGTCAGATCAAGAAAATACGTTGTCCCACTATACTAATGTTTTGATTTGCTAGAAAAAAATATCTATTGGTTTCGAGAAACGTCAAAAAATAATCATTTTAAAATAAATAGAACCTATTTTATTAGGTCCTAACATATTTTTTTTATTAAAATTATTTCATAGAAGTGATTTGAAGCGGGAGTTTAATATTTTAATTCCAAAATATGACATATTCGCTTCATTTTTTCGCATATTAAAACAATTTATAAAATTGGAGAAAATAATTTAAAATAAGGAGTAGAGTAAATTTAAATTATAATTTTTTCATTATTTCAGTTTTGAATATGATATTTATCATTATCTATCATAAAACAAAAGTTCTCCGCCGCACCCGTTTGTTAACAATAAACTCAAAAACTGCTTCACGAGATTTCATACCGATTTCACCAATAGATAGAACGATTCATGAAGAACGTATACTACGAATCTGACATAAAAATCCGAACACCCAGTTTAAATGATTTTATTTTAATAAAATTTTGTATAAGTAGCTTAATAAGCTTAATAAGTAAATGATAAAAATTTCAAAATTATTGCATTGCTTTAAAGCCCCTTTTACCTTTAGTAATGTGTGGATGCACCCCGATGTGTCACACATTCTCCAACGCGCCTAGGCATGCTTCTGATCAGGTGATCAATATCCTCCTGTGGTATCTCATTCCAGGCAACCACCAACTCCTCTCGAAGTTCTTCTAGAGTCTGAGGAGGACGTTGCAAATTGAGCAATCTCCTACCCATCATATTCCACACGTGCTCAATTGGGGATAAGTCGGGAGATCTTGGTGACCAAGGTAATAATGTCACATCATTATGTTGACTATTGTGACTCTTGCGACATGTGGTCGGGCATTATCTTGTTGGAAAGTTGGATTTGCCAGGGTGTCAAGATAGGGTAAAAGATGGGGTTCTAAAACTTCTTGGATATAACGCTGCGAGTTCATGTTACCTCTGATGAAGATTAAAGGTAATCTCGGACCATAAGCTATAGCACCCCAAACCATAACTCTAACAGTTTGATGAACATGCCTTTCAATAAAAAACCGTGGATTTCTCCTTTCAACACGTCGTCTTCTAACCCTCGCTCGACCATCGTGCATGCCTAAACAAAATCGAGACTCGTCACTAAAGACAATACTGTTCCATTCCTGATCCCAGAGTGACCGTTCTCTGCACCACTCAAGGCGATTACGTCGGTGTTCTGGAGTTAAACGGAGGACCCAGTGTGGTCGGTATGAAAACAGGCCAAAACGTCATATTCGTCGGTAAACACTACACATGCAATTAGATCTTCCGTGTTCTGCAAACCATTCATTTGCAATGGACCTGGTAGTGGAGAAACGGTCCCCTAAGGCCAAATATCTTAGGCGACGATCTTCACGATCTGTTGTTCTACGGGGACGTCCAGAGCCCCTTGCTCTTTGCGTACGGCCTTTTCGAAGCCATGCCTGACAACACCTTACCACGGTGTCTAGACTTCTTTGCATTCTAACTGCAATTTCCCGAAAAGAAAATCCAGCTTCCCGAAGTCCAACTATACGACCCCTATGAAACTCACTAAGTTGACGAAATCGTACAGGTCTCCGTACCCTAGGCATAGTAACCAATCGTAAAGAATGTCAAGAACAAAAATCCGCAAAATTTGGATCTTTACTACGGCTACAATATTCATTTCTGAATTGTTAGTGGATTTCAAAAAAAGCAGTATAAAAGCCGGAATATTCAACTGATAAGGCTGAAAATTTTATTAAAATAAAATCATTTAAACTGGGCGTGCGGATTTTTATGTCACTTAGTATAAGTATAACTTAATTTGTCACAGTTTTGTGCAAATTAGTTAAAATTTAATGATGAAAACCTCAAGCAAAGTTTTGAATAACGGTCATTAACAATAATATAAAAAAAAACTATAATAGGTGTTGATTACAAATGAAATAAAAAGGTATTTTATAAAATAATATCTGATAAATAATATATTTACAATGTAAAAAAACTGTAGGATTAATTATTTTTTTGTTTTAATAACTAAAAGTATTCGAATTGAATGGAAATGGAAAATCATTAATAATTTTGGAACAAAATTCCCTTATATTCTAATAATTTGTTTTTTTTTTATTTTTAGATATAAATACCAAGATGGCTAAGGTGCCGACATTATACAACTTAACGGACATCGGCGAAGACGATTTAGAAGATCCTTTTGGAAGCGGACCAACTGAATACATTGCTTTCAGAAAACTAATGGAAAGTGTTTCGACTTTTCAATTAATCACAGATTTTGTCAAATTATTTCTCTATATTTTAGTAGTGATAGTAAACGTCTACCTAACTGTAATAATAACCAGGAACCCGAAATTAAAAGCAGTTCAAGCTAATAGACTAATAATGCACTTCTGTATATTTAACTTATTATTTATTGTTTCAACTCCTTTGTTTGAAATTTTAACAGAACCCTTTGGCATATGGAGATATATAAGTAGGAATTTGTATTGTTTGAAAGCACAATTGACAGTTACTTGTTTTCTGGGATCGATTTTATGTGGTTTTGGACTTTCTTTTTATTGGTTCATTAATGTAAATTGTAAAAATGTTAGACCCTTTTTTAAATCATTATCCGACTATGTAATATCGATTATTTACATACTAGTATCGATTAATTTGTTACGTGGAATTTTTGCTTGTTATTTTCGTCATTTAGATTGGAGTGAAGCACTAATGCAAATTGCTTTAGTTGTTATACTAATATTTTTGATCGTAAGTAACTGTATGAAAAAAAGTATTGACAGAGAGAAGAATTATTCATTATCTGCGGCTAACGTTATAATATTCAGTTGGTTACCCTTTTTCATAATCCATTATCTTTACGATTTTCTTCGATATAACTACACTATGAGATTCTTTTTTGAAGTAACTTTATTCATTCCTGAATATCTGGCGTACGGTAGTCCTATACTGCTGATAATTTGCTTGGATTTTATGAATAAACATTTTAAAATTATTTTTCGAAAATCTTTGGTATGCTGCAAACGTAATTCATCCAATAATTATAACACAGATGATTTGTTTGAGAATTCTGACGAAGAACAATCTTTTGAAAATGTTGATGGTTTAGAAAATAAAGCCGAACAATTGTAACTACGAATCTTAAAATTGTTATTCAATTAAGTTTATTTAATTTCTTTTAATTAGTAAAGAATGTAGGAATAAGACGTATATTAAATAATGGTCTGTTTACTTGTTAATTGATTTCTGAATACAAAAGTTTTTAAATCCCCATTTTTTAACCAACAAATAAATATAATATGTGACAATAAAATTTTGTATATATAATAAGGCTAGTAAAAGTGAGGAATGATAAAAAAATTGGCTAAAAAGATAAAGTCTTTATCCTGTTTTTGGGGATTCTTTGAATTAATCGATTTTTTGTAAAACAACAAGTGGTTAGATTCTATAGTTTCCTAAATAGTTTCACTTGTTTAAACTCAGAAAATAACAACCTTGGTGAGCTAAGGAATACGGTAATTTTGATTATTCAGGAAACCAAACATCTATTCAGAGAAACAGATAATAAGAAACCTATAAACTCAGAAAATTCAAATAAACAATTCAACTGCTCAGAAAAATTAAAATGAAATTGGAATAATAAAATTATAGGCTCAGAAAATTAGAAGAATCAAACCGTAGACAAAGAAATTTGAAAAATCAAATAATTTGCTCAAAACGTTGGGAAAATAATTCCAAAGGTTCAGACATTCTTAAAATTGTCCCAAAGGTCTAGAAAGTCGAAAAAACCATTTAAAAGGCTTAGAAAGTTGAAATAATCATGCCAAAAGTCCGGATAGTTCGAAAAATCAAATACTATGCTCAATAAGTTAAAACAAGACATTGAAAGGCCCATAAAGTCGGGAAAATTATTCCAAATGCTCAGAAAGTTGAAATAATAAAATAATATGCTTAGTAAGTCAAAAAGTACCATTAAAAAGCTCAGAAAGTTGAAATAATCATATATATGTTCAGTAGGTTGAAAAGAACCATTGAATGGCTCAGAAGATTGGAAAGTAATTTTGAACAGCTCTAAAGGTTAGAATAATTAAATCCTTATAGAAAGTTGGAATAATCAATCCATAGTCTATGTTCATAAAATGAAATAGTTGGAGAAATCCTTCCAAAGGCTCAGAAAGTCGAAATAATTCAATGTAAAACTAAGAAAGTTAAAAAAATCAATTTAAAGGTTCAGAAAATTTGAATTATCAATCCAAAGGCTCTGTTTAGATAATGCGAACCCAAAAGCGCGAGCCCACGTGTGATGAAACAACGAGCTATACGAATTTTCATCCTAACCGAGTAGCAGACTTTACTTTCTCTACGATCAAAGATTTTAAATCCATGAATAGTTTTTAATACTTTTCATATTAATTCTTTGATTTTTTGGTAGTAAATTTTCCAGTAGATTATTTACACCCTTTGTAATTTCAGGTGTTGTATTTTCACACTAATTCTGAATTACTGGAAACATTCATGATATTTTTAATATTTTCTAATTGAAACGTGGCAGCAATCATTTTCAGCAGTTTACCAAAGCAGTTTCTTTTGCAAAAGAAAAAACTCGGACAAGAAATCAAACTGTCTATAACCCCCACACTTATCACTTCTGCTATGTACTTTCAAAGGATGATAATAAGCAAGTGGTAGGAATAGACTTTTCCTTTGAGCCAAAAATTACTATTATATACAATAAACAAAAAGTATTATAATGGCTCCTAAAACGTTTTTAATTGAATTAACAAACAGTATGTCAAATTTTTAAGGTATGTGGAATATAGCAGCTGCCTTATATCTCACAATCTTTACCAATAACTCTTAAAACTATAATTGTTTCTTCGTTGCTGCAAAGACGGAAAAAATGTAATTATTAAGTGTACCCATCTGCGTAATAAAACAAAATCGTTTTTACCTTCTTTAAAATGTTATTGTTTTGAAATACTCGATAATTTTCACAACAAGAAATAACTCGAAAGTGGAAGAGGAGAACAAAAGACCGGTGTCTTAAATTATAATATAATTTAGTGGCATTAAACTTTCAAGGTACACTGCCACCGTTTATAAATTCTCTTTGGTCAGTCGACATTGTTTTTTTGTAACAAAACACGACAGGTACGGGTTTTAAAAATATTTATACGTATTTTTGAGTCTTCCAAGAAGGTCCTAACACGTACTTTTCAAATCAAATCTTAAACAGGATTTTCCAGTATGATTTTGTAGCATTATCCAAAGAAATAATAAAAATAAGGAAGCTTTTTTAGTTTTTCGATCATTTTTTGTAGATACTATTATTCTTCAGAATCCCGTCCACGAGTTCGATAGCGTATTACTCAGGAAAAAAAGTTTGACACTGGGGGCAAAATTGACACCGGTTTGCGTGCAATTAAAAACCGCACTGGTACAGTATCATTGGATTGTGCATTTGGCCTTGAGGTTTATGTTAAAATTTTTATGTTGACGGTGATTTGTAGGAAGGAACTCTAGAAACCCATTTTAGAATAAATACGCAGTCAATTTTAATCAATGAACCTGTTGATGATTTATTCAAATTAACCAGTAGTATTATTAAAACAATTTAACACCCTCTTATTTAATAAAACATAGGCTATTTTATTCATTTATTTGTGGTTTTCTGTGCCTATTGGCAACTATGTTCTTTCTCCTAACAGGGAATAATATTCTTCATCACTATCACAGTTAGAAGAAAGCAATGATGAAACAAGCAATAGTTCTTGCTCTTTATTTCTATGTATATTTTCTTTCATAGTAAAAAAATAATTAAAATCGTAAAAATACAAAACACAGATCAGGGAGACATAGAATTATACTCTACCCGCCAAATTTTCTCTAGAACCTGGAGTGGGATTACGAATGCTTAACTCGAATCGAGTACGCCATTTTAAAATGATGCTAGCGATTATGAAGGCTACTCGATGCGACTAAATTCGATACGAGTCAGTCGATATGTATGTAGCTATCGAAAAATCAAAAAGTAAGGTTATTTTAGTTATTTGTTGATGTTGGCATTAGATATAATCATAGAACACTGGTTTATTTTTTGCAGAGAAAAAAAGTATGGTTGATACTTTTTGAAATGGCTTTCAAAATTTCAGACAGTCCCAGATCATAATGTTCATTTATGGAAAGTCACACCAATTTTACCTGTTTACCTGTGGAAAGTTTGTAAGCCCACAAGACAAGACAGCTCACAAAAAATTGTGGAAAATATCCCAACAGCTGAATGCCTTAGGTTTGGGAAACCGAACTGTAGAAAAATAGGTTTTCATTAATGAAATTTATTGTATGAACTCTTACTTTGTGAAAGTACATCTTATTAAGAACGTTAAATAAAATACTTTTTAACTATAACTTCACGATATATTGAAAAATATTTAAGCTTTTAATTACAATGACAGCTGTTTCGATATTACTATCATCGTCAGACTGACATATTTCTCTCCAATGCCTCATGCTTTTGATCAGGTTGTCAATGTCCTCCTGTGGTATCATTCTAGGCAACCACCAACTCCTCTCGAAGTTCTTCTAGGGTCTGAGGAGGACGTTGCAAATTGATCAATCTCCTACCCATCATATCCCACACGTGCTCAATTGGGGATAAGTCGGGAGTTCTTGGTGGCCAAGGTAACAATGTGATATCATCATATTGAAAGAAGTCTATTGTGACTCTTGCGACATGTGGTCGGGCATTATCTTGCTGGAAAGTTGGATTTGCCAGGGTGTCAAGATAGGGTAAAAGATGGGGTTCTAAAACTTCTTGGATATAACGCTCGGCGTTTATGTTACCTCTGATAAAGATTAAAGGTGATCTCGAACCATAAGTTATAGACCCCAAACCATAACTCCAACAGTTTGATGAACATGGGAACCGTGGATTTCTCCTTTCACCACGTCGTCTTCTAACTTTCGCTCGACCATTGTGCATGCCTAAACAAAATCGAGACTCGTCACTAAAGACAATACTGTTCCATTCCTGATCCCAGAGTGACCGTTCTCAGCACCACTCAAGGCGATTACGTCGGTGTTCTGGAGTTAAAGGGAGGACCCAGTGTGGTCGGTATGAAAACAGGTAGGAAAACGGACCTGGTAGTGGAGAAACGGTCCCCTAAGGCCAATAATCTTGGGTGGCGATCTTCACGGTCTGTTGTTCTACGGGGGCGTCCAGAGCCCCTTGCTCTTTGCGTATGGCCTTCTCGAAGCCATTCCTAACAACACCTAACCACAATGTCCAGACTTATTTGCACTCTAACTGCAATTTCCCGAAAAGAAAATCCAGCTTCCCGAAGTCCCACTATACGACCCCTATCAAACTCACTAAGTTGACGAAATCGTACGGGTCTCCGTACCCTAGGCATCGTAACCAATCGTAAAGAATGTCAAGAACCAAAATCCGCATAATTTGGATCTTTACTACGGCTACAATATTCATTTTTGGATTTCAAAAAGGAGTATAAAAACCGGAATCTTCAACTGATAAGGCTGAAAATTTTATCAATGGTTTTATTTCAGGAAAATAAATAAATTCACCAAATTTATTAAAAAAAAATCATTTAAACTGGGTGTTCGAATTTTTATGTCACTTAGTATATTATAAATGCGATTTATGAGCCTATTCGTTGTTCGAGATCATGAAATTTCATAACCTATTTTAAACAATCCAAGACAGGACGCCAATTTGAATTCATGATGACGTCACTTGTTAAGGGGTGTCCTTATTTCATTTCCACTTGACATTCAATGTTGCCAAATCACCAATTAAAAACAAG
The DNA here is from genome assembly GCA_035357415.1 of Ophraella communa. NCBI lineage: Eukaryota > Metazoa > Arthropoda > Insecta > Coleoptera > Chrysomelidae > Ophraella > Ophraella communa. The sequence continues at coordinate 13,022,765 of CM068994.1, read as the reverse complement.
TTAACCGGAAATTTGTCTTCATAAAATAGTGATTGATGCCAAAAACTCTTTCGTAATGAATACTACATCTCATCAGCGTGGGATATCCATGAAATTGATTTTTGACCCTCATTTAAAACGTTCTCTAAATAATCGTTAGAAATTTTACATGTTATGTTATTCTCTTTCTTTCTTGGTTGTGCTGACATGTCACGTTAATATGGCTAAATGTCCTCAAGTATGAATCACCACCTAATACTTAATATAAAATATTGAATATTATCATAATTAATGTTCAAAACATTACTATTTTAGAATTAATTCTGATTATTTCCTGAAACTTAATGAAATTTGCTGATTAATTTTGATAAGTGGCAACCGTGTTGTTCTCTTCCCCTTCTAATTAATCGTGACGTCACTAGATATGTGCGGCAAAATTTAGACAGTATGAATATTATTTTGACTTTATTGGTGATTTACAGTTTGTATGATGAATAAAAAAAATAAAAAAATATTAAATCGCCTAATATTTATGTATATTATTTAAATATAAATTTTAAAAAATAGTCCACTCGCCTATTGTTATTATTTTGATTTTGATTACCCGTAAAATTGTGAACCATCCCTAGTTCGTATTATAAGTACCATATCGTAAAGAAATAAAGAGAGTAATTGAATAAAGGAAATAATAGACATAATTTGTTTGAGATCAGTACCTAAGTCCTTTATTTTTTTAATATAACCGTTTGTTTGTGTGATTAATTAAAGTTCCTAATAAACAAACTGAAAAGATAACAAAATCTTTAACTATAAATACATAAAATAAATAAATAAAAACAAAACTCACTAAAAAAAAATAAAAAATATCTTCTCAAATGAAGAAAAACCAAAATAAAATGTGTTTTAAGAAATTAAAAAAAAATGAAAATTAAAAAAGAAAATTATAAATCAACAATAAAAAAGTGAATAAAAAAATTTACTTATTGTTACATGTGAAAAAGCTGTGGCATTTAGGCATTTAGCGGCAATTCTTAAAAATAGATAAATGGTCGATTTTTTATTTTTTTTGCACACCTGTCAAAAGTTAACTGTCTAGCTTCTATTTGCTGGATAGCCTTGGCAGTTCAGGCTATAAACCACAAAAAAAAGTTCTAATTTTATTTATAGTCTTGCTCTTCCTTTTACTATCTTGGTTCGAGGATAGTTTCCAGGTGTCTTCTGTTTGTTCCGGGATGGTGCTTGGCACTTCAATCCTCCTGTCTTCTTTTTAGGTGTACTAGAGTGTTATTTATAGGGCGTATAACAATAAAAAAACTGCGATGGTCCAAATAAAAAAACAAACACTCACCTTACAGATTACAGACAGGCCTGACAGAACCTAAATAAGTCTATCTCTATCTGACCTATAACACTCATGTGCCTATCAACCTACAATATCCAGTTAACGGTCCTACTACTGACTTTGGAATGTCCCTTTATGAACTGTTTGGCCTGTCTCTGTCTAGGGGTATCTTCCCACCATTCAAGAGACTTTCTTTGCATCCATTCGATGATGGCTGCTTTTTAAGTGTATTTGCGATTCCAAAGAAAAATGTTTGTCCATTCCCAGGCCAATTTATCAGCCTTCTCGTTCCCCCTGATTCGCTTGTACCGAGTACCCAGACGAGTGTTAGCTTCCCACTTGGTTGAGCGCACATACGCAGTCCCATCCAAGTTTTGAGTTGACTGTATCGAACTTAGAGACTCTTAGAGACGTTTGACTACCTTGATTACAGTAGACTCGTTTTCTACTGTTCGGGTAATCATTTCAGTAGCACAACATTGTATGGAGTAGTCCAGCTCCTTTACCCACAATGGTCTTGCAGCCATCCGTGTACCAAAAAAAGTTTCCTCCTTCTAAAGGGGAACCGGTTTCCCAGTCCAGCAGATGCACTGAAATTTTGCTCTTAAACAAAATAAACTTGCCTCCTATGCAGAAATGACATACGGATTAAGCTTACCGACAAAGTTTTATAAGAGGCACGTAGGGAACTATGATTAAATACACATTTTTCAGAATATTTTAATATGAGTGTATGGTATCCTTTAGATGTATAAAAGCCCAAAATATTCAGAGTTTAAATCGCCTTTTTGTTGAAAAACAAAAAATGAATAAATTTTGATACATCCTATTTGTATGTTTGTTTAATTTTTCGTTTGGAAGTATCTAAAAACATTTTGAGTAATTTAACCCCAGAACAAGCAGCTCAAATCGTAGCTTTAGTTCAGCAATATGTTGCTGAAGTCATGGGAATCAACCAATCCAGAGTCTTAAGAAGGTTTAGAGAAACTGGAAGTTATAATAGAAGACCAGTTCCAGGACGTCCCAGGTGTACTAATCCTGCAGATTACCGTTATTTAGGAATTCAGACTTTGCGAACTCGTTATGTTACCAGGCAACAATAAAATGTTCTCTCTGGAGTCCGCAATGTTAGAATATCTGTTAATACGGTTAGAAACAGATTAATGAATTTTGGATGGAATCAGACCCAGAATGCCTGTTACTGCTCCATTGTTAACCTGAGCACACCGGGTAGCCCGTTTAAATTTCGCAAGAGAACATGCGTTAATTGGGGGGTTAATTGGGCAAATATTCTTTTTACGGATGAATCAAGATTTTCACTTTTTGGATCCGATAAACGTATTCCAGTCTATAGACACACAGGTGAGAGATTTGCTCAGTGTAACATAAGAGCAGCCAGAAATTATGGAGGTGGTTCGGTTATGGTATGGGGAGGCATCTGTTTTGAAGGCCACACGGAGTTAATTGTGTTTCGTAGGGAATCACTGACAGCTGATCGGTATATAAGGTTCTTGAGGAAAATGTAGTGCTATTTGTTCCAATTATTGGAGATAATTTTATTCTAATGCACGATAACGCTCGTCCACACGTTGCCAGAATAACAATGGAATACCTTCAAGAGGTTGGTATCCAAGTTTTAGATTGGCCAGCAATTAGACTTAAACCCAATTGAACATGTTTGGGACTACTTGGACAGGCGCATAAGAACTCGTAAAAGCGCTCCAGACAACCTTGACGAGCTGAAAAATGTTTTAATAGAAGAATGGGAAAATTTGGATTACATAAGTGACCTGATAAGAAGCGTTCCACGTAGAATGGGAGATGTTATTAGAGCCAGAGGTGGCAATACCAGATACTAAAATGTTAAATTTATCGTTTAAATTTTTTATTTTATTACTTTGTATTATTTGATTTTTATAGAATAATTGTTATTTTCATTATTTATGCCCATTATTTTTTGATTTTTAATTTTAATTACATAAACTATTTCGAAACAATTCCAAATTCATTTCCTATCATTTCCCAAAAAAATGAAAAGAGAATATTGAAAATTTTATTCATAAAACAATTATTGGATACTTTTTGTGACGAGTGTACTATAATTTCCATTTTTATATCTATTTTTTTTAATTGTCTCTAGATATTCAAATATTTATTTAGAGACTGATTTTATTCCAATCCGTTTAAAATAATAGGCCTGAATTTTCTTGGGAATTTGTGCAGAAATTAATTTTCGAAATAGCCTTAATATTCAAAAAAAAAGTTAATTTTTTCTATTAAATCATTGTAGTTTTGTAAAAATGTTATTTGTTTTGTGTTCTCAATAATAAATTAGTATTTGTAGGATTATTTACTAAAGAACAACCTTCAAAATTCTTTACAAACTGTTTGGTGAAAATAAATAAATGTCAAGTTATATAAATACCACGAAGAATTTTGGACTCGGAATGGCAGTACCAAGTACGCCTTTAAAAGATTTATACTAATCTTGAATCGCTGTGTTAATCGTGGTATCTTTTGTATGCGGCATAACATTATAGTCTTTTTTATCAAGGACGTCTTGTTTACTTTCCTTTGATAGTATTTTTATTGTTATCCTTAAATTCAAATCGTCGTGATTAGCAAACATTTCATGTACTGTTAAATGTCGAGACGCTTGCAAAAAATTATTATTGAATTTACTTTCCTACCGGATAGAGGAACATAAGCAACGAATCTTTATATAAATTTGCATGTTTTTACGTTTATTAATACACAAGTTCATATTTTCTAATAAAATGTTAGCTAAGAGAGTTTTTTTATTTATACTTAGATAGGGTAACATCTGTCTATTGTGTATATGTGTATTTATTTTTTTTATTTCGCTTGTTTGCAATAGCTCCAAAAGTGAAGGGAATCTTGCTCATGCAAATGATAGAAAGTAAAATTATTTTTGTATATTTGATAGTACGGGAAATTTATACAAAGGTAATAGCACGAGTCCTTAAAATTTTATGGTTAAATATTTAATGTCCATGAAAACTTTTTATTTGGCAAAAATACGAATACGTCCGTAGGACGAGTGATTTTATCTTATTAGGGTATTTGAGATTATTTTTTGAACCATTCTGTACAAAAACCACTTTACTTAATAATTCATCATTGTATTCTATTTTTAATTGTAAAAAGTAAAGATTCACCAATGACAGAAGGTTTAAATTCAAATTTTATGTTGTCTACCTATGATCTAATTTATTAAAACATTAATAATCAAGAGACAGAAAGGAAGTGGGTTGGGCTAAACTAAATGGGAGGGAATTATAGAGAAGATGGCAACTGAGGTAAGGGAAACGAAAAAGTCAAAGAAAGCTGGCATTAGAACTCGCAAATGTTTTGAATGTATTTCTTTTTATGACTGATTTATAAATTTATTTCATTCTTTAATAGGCACTATTTTATCGAAGTAATCAATGCCGTTACCCCCCAGTTGCCGCAGTTGTCGGTTATCGTGAGCACCGTAAAAACAGAGTTATAATTTGAATAAATATTCATGTTTATACCTATTTACATAATTATATTAAGAGAAAATTACCGAAATGAAAATTATTAGGCATATCTATTTGAAGTTTACCTACAAGACCACATTTATCTGTAGGTACCTATTTAAAAGTTTTAAATGCATGCAGAACTAGGTTGGTTTTAAAGTACCTACCTATTTGATTTTTGATTGTTGTTTAGATTAATTGAATGGTGATATTATTAACTGTATTTTAGAATATTTAGATAATATAAATAAATGTTCATTTATAGTTATTATAAACAAGAAAATTAATTGTTTAATATTGTTATTAAATTTTTGACAGTTCTATGATTTTATTAATACAAATAAAAACGACTCGTGGTTACATCAAAGGTAATAGGGACTTAAAGCAGTTCTAAAAATCACTACGTATCCGTATACGTATCGCAATGCGCATGTGCAGAAGCGATACGTGGGTTTCGTTACGTTACGTGAAACGTATCAATCCGTCACACGTATCTAACGTAACGTATCACATTATTGTGTTCCGTGATCGCGTTTTTCAATAATTTAGCGATAAAAGTGATGTTGTGTGCTCAAAAATCATATCGGGGCTTATTTTTTAGGTTAAAAATTAAAACACATGAATGGTTACGTTACGTTACAAACGCATTTGCTTTATGCTTGTTTTTGCTTAGTTACGTATCTCCTTTACGTTACGTATACGGATAAGGATACGTGATAAATTTTTAGAATTGCTTTAAGTCCCTAATACCTACCACGAGTCCTGTAAAATTTTACTAGATAAATTTTTATTTTCGAGACTCAAACGTTTTTATTTTAGTAAAATTTTACAGGACGAATGGTATTTGAGAAGATTATTTTTTGAACCATTCTGTACAAAAACCACTTTATTTAATAATTTATCGTTATCTTTTCACTAATTTTCACTATTTTACTTTTCACTATTTTCGCTGTTTAATTGTCCAATGTTGTTATTGAATTTATGACAGTTCTATGATTTTATAAATACTGGTAAAACGACTAGTGGTTTTATCAGTATAAAACGGAATGATTAGCTAGCATTTAGCGCAAAGTGAAGATTATTTTCATTGGACGAAATCACAAAACTGTGATATTTTGTCAGGTGAAAAAAATAATCAAAGTAAATAAATATGTTTCAATTCTTTCGTCTACCTTCTTTTTTAATATTTATGGGAGAATATACTTTAGAGAATATATTTTTACTTTTAAATACTGATTGGTATGATGCTCGTATCATAGCATAAATCCAAAAACGGCTACTTGTGAGAAATATTGTCCATTAACAATTACCACAAATAATACCATCAAAAATATTGGAGCTTCTTCATAAATTATGACAAGAATAGAAATATAACAACCGTGTTTGGTATTAAAATGAAATATTCCCGAAAATAAAAACAAAGCAAGAGAAAAATCAAAATAGAAACGAATCGATATTCGATGAAGCTTGTTTGGATGGAGATCAAGATGGGAATGAAAGTCATAATAGACGTGTAAAAAGCTCTGGCAACTGAGAATTGGCAAACCAATGTCTAAATATATGAAAGTTTGAAGAAAGGAAAATACCAATGTCAATGTCACAAAGGTATTTATTAATATAAACAATTGTACTGCTGTTAAAAAGCTACTAGTTTCGGTCTAGTTAAAGACCAAGATTATTTAACTTGCTATCATGTTAAGTCTATTGTTTCTCTAGGATATTCTTATTTTTAGCCTGATGATGGTCTTTAACTAGACCGAAACTAGTAGCTTTGTAACAGCAGTACAATTGTTTATATCAATAAATACCTTTGTGACATTGACATTGGTCTTTTCCTTTCTTCATTTACTAAGTCACATTTGGGAAATGGATGATTTACTTCGTTTATATGAAAGTTTGTTCACAGATAATGATTACTTCTATGGAGGTAAATTAAATAACTTTTTTAATGCCAGTTCGATCACATTTTAAGAGACAAATCATTCAAAAAGAGGGAATGTTAGGTTAGGTGAATCTTTGCAACTGATATGGCACTCAATAGCTTCACAGTACTTAGATATTTTAGTAGAATCAGTGCACCTGCTGGTGTGTAGTGATCCGAGATCTCATTGATTAAGAATAAAAGAACCCATTGTTTAATGCTGCTTTGGAGAAACGCTATTAAATTACAAAGAAATTACAGATCAAATAAAACAAAGTGAACTAGAAGTAAGCAATGCCTAAGCAGATAAAGAAAAGAAAGTGCTCGAAAAGAACAAATCGAGGAAACAATTTAAAAAAACAAGAGCTCGATGAGTGGCGATATAACAACTCGGAAAATTACGTACATAATTACATGGATAATTATATGGAAGGAAGCAAACATTTGCCCCATATGTAAGAAAAGAGGGAAAACAGAATCCACTAATTACAAGATAATAGCATTGTTACAACATTGAAAAGAATTGATGGAATATTTACTACATAAGTGATGGCATAAAAAAGCAATAGACCAAATGTATATACCCCCCCAGATGAATACTACTTATTGAAACATAGTTAAAATTTAAAAAGAAATGAAACGAATAAATAAGCCAGGGAATTCTTTATCATCATTATTATTTGGTATATGTCTGGAAAAAGTTATGATGAGAGAGATAGTCAATATCATCAAAATGAAAGTATTTAATAAGCAGATTATGTATTATTTACTAATGTATTGTTCAGCTCTGCTTTTAACAAAATAGACTTAACAACAAACTTAAACAATAAAAGGAATATAAAAGCCGTAAAAAAGTATGCTTGAAAGTTTAGAATGTTTTATACAAAGTTGTTTTATTTTTTTTTATTTTTAACTTTAATCTTTTGATGGACCATTCGAATGTACGTTAACTGTTTTTCACCACAAAAGAGTACGCAAATAAAAAATAGAAGAGACATTTCTTCTGTTTGTATTAACATACATTAATCTTAATATTAACTTATTTTCTTCTTTATAAAAGTAGTTTATATGTTTTTTTGTTGTATAAAATATGTGACACGTTCTTCTTGAGTAGTCCAAAACGAGTTTAAATGTCTATTCATTTTAAAACATTTTTTTTTAATTCCTGGTTTTTTAAGCGGCTACAGTACCGAAGGTGTCCTTGTAAATCAGCCTTCACTGATTTAAAATCAACTAATATATAATTGTAGGCAACCAATAATACAATAAACATCACGTTAATTGTTTATGATTCTCTTAATACATAATTTGTTGTATTATGCTTAATTATCAGGCTTTTTTATCGTTAAATATTCGATATATTGTTACGGTTGCATTAGAAGTAGTATACAAATGAGCATGTTTATTTATAAATATTATGAAAAAGATACTGAATTGGTGTACAACATTCGGGGAAACAATAATTAAAAATCATTATAAGTCTTTGTTCGATTTTTTTATGCAACTAAATTAATAGAAAGAAAGATAATAGCAAAACTACAAGTTGAGTTTAATTTATTCCAGATAATTATTCCATAAATTTTATAAATTTCTTAAATTGTACCTTGAAAATAATTGATTAGTTTTAATTTCTAGATGTTAAGGACAAATTTGTGATCACTCCCAAAATCTGTAGGAATAATTTTAGAATTCCAAATCTCACTAAAATAAAATCACCCTGTACAACAAGGTTCCAATAAACATCATTTGAGCTTACCAGTCACCAACATAAAAAACTGATATTTTTTAGTAACTTTGCTTTCATTGCCAACATAAATTTATTTATTTTTGTTCAAAAGGAAAGCTGGGAAAACAAAAGAATTTTCGGTAACCATGGTTCTGTTGAATCTAAAATCTCTCTCTTGTTTTTTGTTCCTGAAAGCGAAAGGAGGGTAAGAAATTTGTCCTGATAAAATTAGAATTTTTATAAGTAAAATTAAACAATTAACGCATAATAATGCAAGATAGATACTTAAAACGATAAAGTGTGATATAAAAGTGTATTTCCATAAAAAATTTAACATACCTGACAAGAAATTGGGGCCAAAGTGTATTGGCATCCAATACCAGCAGTTCCAGGAGAGCAAGCAAGTTATTTAAGCCTTAAGGAACATATTCCTGTCCATTTGAAGGTGACAGCAGTTATAAGGATTCTACATTTGAGGTATTTGGGGCCAATTTTGCTCCAACACATATTTAGCAAGAATTAAGTACCAGGACTCCGCAACATCCACGTATGGACCAAATTCTGAACATTTTTAAGGTGATATCAATTATTATTGTTCTATTATAATACTTGACATTTTCGATAAACTCTAGAATTACAACAATTATTATTGATCTATTTTAATGTTTAACATTTTCGATGAACTTTAGAATTTCATACTAATTTGTTTAATCACTAATTCATTTGTACAAGATCTATATTTATTGTCAAAATTTATTCGTATTATAAAGGTTTTATTTAAATTAGCACGTGCTACAACTTTGATGTAGTTTGTTCTTGGAAGAGAAAACAGGATATTCAGGAATTTTCACATCCATACATTTCAATTAAAGAATACGGTTTTATAACTAAGAACACACTATATTTTCATTTAAGGTACATTTCATAGGAATAAAAGTATAAATTGTACTCACCTGTAACACCAATTCATTTTGGAATCTTTCTAATACATTTTCTTTTAGCGACATTGAACAATAAATATCTCTTTTGAATTTCTGTTTATTTCAAACATAAATTAATCTGAAAAATTTATTTAACGAGAACGACCACTTCTTAATTTGCTTCAATCAGCTGTAACGTCTCAGAACTTTAACCTCACAAAACACAGAATTTGACTAGAGGGAATAATCGCAGAACTTGAACCTACACCAGTAACCTGAGCGGGTGACGTCATACAGTGACCGGAGGAACTACTTAAGTATCTTTTTCGTTATTTGTTTTTAATCATAAAAATTTTTAAGAGTCTCATTGCTTTGAGCAGCTTGGTTTAATTTAATTTCATTGGCGTCATATTTTTTTTAAGAAAATATTGTGGGAGATCATATTGTTGTCGTAGGCGTACCGCTATAGGCAACACGTATTACACAAATACTTTAAAAAAAAAATAATTTTATAGATTTAACAAAATTTAACCCCACAATATTAATGTCGATCCCAACGTGGGGCGTTATAAAATTAATATAAATTTCATCTCTAAAGATTTATTGTATTAAATATTATTGTTTACATAAAATAAAAACAAGAGTAATAATTATAGATTGTTCCAGACTACTCAGAGACAATTAGAAGTTTAGTAAACAAATGCTCAGTTGTATTTTTCATGAATCATATTAACATTGCTTGAGAAAAATAATTCTAAGATTTTCTTTGAAAAATTTTATATTTAACTATATACAAAAACTCAGTACAATTCCTGAAATAGGGAAACATCATTGTTATTGGGTGTAATATCTAGGTCTAATTACTTAAATTAAAACTTAAAACTGATTTCAAAACTCTATTTCAACTTAATCTAACAAAATGGAACAAAACAAGTCCTGTAAGACTATAGGCCAGTTGAGAGTAAGGGAATTGAAAGAAGAATTGGAAAAAAGAAATTTAAGCAGTGAAGGGATTAAATTAACTCTTTTCAATAGACTTAAGACAGCTCTTATTGAGGAGGAAAAGGATCCAGAAACCTTCCAATTTCTTTTGGAGGAAAGAACCACAAACCAAGAGATGGACCATGAAAAGATGATGTCTCGGAAACAGGGAAGAGACAGAAAATCAGACAATGAGAACCTTAGGGGATCATGTCTCGGACAACGCAGCAGAAGAGGTAGACAGACTCGCAGGTGGAGAAGCCACACCGGGAGCAACTAATCAAGACCAAAATTGGATGATGATGAATTTCTTCAGAGAGATGAAAGAAGACATGAAGAAGATGGGTGAGAAGATGGATGAACAAAAAGAAGACATGAAGAAGATGAATAAGAAGATGGATGAACAAAAAGAAGATATTGGTAAGAAGATGGATGAACAAAGAAGACATGAAGAAGATGAATAAGAAGATGGATGAACAAAAAGAAGATATTGGTAAGAAGATGGATGAACAGAAAGAAGAAATGAAGAAGGACAAGATAGAGTTAAAAAAGATCTTGTTAAGAAGCTGGATGAACAGAAAGAAGAAATGAAGAAGGACAAGATAGATTTAAAAAAGATCTTGTCGAGATGAAGGCAGAAATTACAAATGACATTGGAAGGAAAATCCAGGAGATAGAAGAAAAACTAAGAAAAAACGTGGAAGATTTAAGTGGGAGACAGGACATTTTGGAAGTGGAGATGGAAAAGCAGAAGGAAAAGATACATTTCATCCAAGAAAACATACAGGGAGAATTCTTAAAGAATGCAGAGGTACTTGTGAAGAAGGCTCAAGAAAAAATTGGTTGCGAGACAGAAAAGGATATTAAATCTTTAACAAGGATCACACAACAAAACATAAGGGAGATCAAGGAGTTGGAGACAGGAGTAAGAAAGGAGATGAGCGAAGACAGAGAAGAGACAGAGAGGAAAATTTTGAGAGTACGAAAAGAACTTGAGAGGAATATTAAGGAGTTGAAAGAAGGACAGGACGAAAATTTGGTACAAATAGGAGTAAACGTAGCTAATAACAAAGAAGAACTAGAGGAAAAGATTATGAAAATTGGACAGGAATTCAACAGGATAAGAAGAGGTGGTAGTCATGGAGGTGTCAACATAGAAGAGAGAGAAAAATACAAGAAAATCGAAGAAGAAGTTGAAGACCTACGAAGGCAGATGGGAACGAGACCTATCTACCCTTATCCAGCTATCCTTGATGAGATCATAAATTTTTTGGTAGATTGCAATAAAATCCACCCGAAGACATTCATAAAAATTCTTAAAAATCGAGTTAGAGGTCTTAATAATTTTGAAGACGTAAAAGAAATTATTAGGAAAAATTTAGGAAAGGAACCTCAGCTATGGTACAACAGTAAAGAGGGGGAATTTCAAGATTTTGAAGATTTCGAGAGATCTTTCCTTCGAGTGTATTGGGGTGAGATCGTACAAGATGAAGTGCGTAAGAGACTATTCCATGGACAATACAATGAGCAGGGGAGGAACTCCATGTACAATCACTCATTGCAACTTTTTTCACAAGCTAGACACTTGGAACCTGAAATGCGTGAAGAGGAGATTGTAAGCTACCTCGCACGTCAGTTCAGACCCCAGATATCCGAAACAATAGCGATTCAGAACATAAAGAGTTTTGAACAGTTGACCTCATACTTGATGAGGGTTGAAAGAAATTTAGTACGAAATAACAACAATAAAACTATCAATAATAACCAGGGGAACCAAAATTTGAATAATAATCATGGTGATAGGCGACAAAGCTATAATCAATTAGTAAATGAAAATAATAATAGATATAATTACAACTACAATAGAAATAGTCCCATGACCAACTATCCAAATTTTGCTTCAAACCAAAATCGCTTTAACAATAATACTAGGGGTAGTAACCCAAATTATCACAACTCTAACTACAATAGAAACAATAATCTTAATAACCAACGTTTTCAACAGAATGGTAATAACCAAAATTTTACAAATAATCAGTCGCATAATCGACAATCTGACACTAATAGTGGTTCTAGAAATCGAACCAATAACAATGATGTATCCAGGGGTTTCATAAGAAGCAGCTCTGATGTTAATCTGAGTCGAGGTTATAGAAACGACTCAGATAGTAACAGAGACAATTTTCAAAATAGACACGTCAATTTTCAGACGTGTGACAGGAGTGTTGAAAGGGGGAACTCCTCCAGAGCGGTAATTTCTAATGGTAGTGGTGGACATCCTGAAGGTGATGCCACCGATACAAATTTTACTGTGATTGACACAAATCACTCACAAAATCCGAGTTTTCATTAGAGGGTGTCATGACTAGCAGTCTGTACGGTTATGTACATCCCAGGAATTCCTCAAATCAGTAGACTGCCCTGAAAAAGAGGAAAATTTATTAGTCACTATAAAAGGTATTGTTGCAAATAAAAAAATTGATATTCTTATAGACTCAGGATCAGAGGTGTCTCTAATCAATGAATCACTCATAAATAAACTGAATTTAGGAGCTCAACTTATTAAAGTACCAAAGGTGAGCTTAATTGGGATCAATGCAAGGAAGTTTGGTGATGTCAACAGGTCGGTAATTTTGGAAGTGGATCTAACAGGGAAGAAATTACAACTACAATGTCTAGTAGTCCCTAACATGGAGTACGAAATTTTAATGGGAGCTGATGAATTACACAGGAATGGAGCTGATATCAACTACAAGACCAAACAGTAATCATTAGAGAAATTGAGGTAGATTTCAATGAAGTTAAGAAGAGCGAAAATGAATCAAATTTAAATGAAGTTCACCATGAAGAGGTGAAGATTAGTAATGTTAATAATTCTAACTATGATGTTCAAATAGAAGGACAAGTTTTAGAAGAAGAAGATGAAAATATGGAAGATTTTGAGGGAGAGATGGAATTAAACAATGATCATGATGAAAGTGACATGTGGAAAAGAGTGAAATTGGATTGTAGCAGGAATAAGAAAAGAGAGGTAGAAGAGTTGCTAAAATTATATGAAAATCTTTTTAACGAGGAATCTAGAGTTGCTAAGGATTATGTACACACATTAAAGGTAAAAGATATGGACAGTTTCCGAGTCAAAAGTTACCCCATTCCATACAAGTATCGGGACGACATGCAAAAGGCACTGGACAAGCTCCTGAAGGATAAGATTATTGAGTATAGCACCACTCCCTACATTAACCCCATAGTGATAGTTAAGAAGAAGGACGGAGACATAAGAATATGTCTGGATGCGCGAAATCTAAATCAAAAGAGCATACCAGAATATGAAGCACCCCTCACCATAGAGGCAATTTTAGGAAGAATATCCAAAGCCAAAGTGTTTACCAAGTTGGATCTGAAGCATAGCTTCTGGCTAATACCTTTGGCCGAGGAAAGTAGAGATTACACAGGTTTCATAGTCGATGGAGTAGTGTACCGTTTTAGAGTAGTACCTTTTGGCACCCAGTCAGCGACATCGGCGTTACTCAAAGCTCTTCACAAAATTTTAAACAAATACGAATTATTTGTAGTACATTACATAGACGACATCCTCATTTTCTCCGAAAATGACACATTACACCTTGAACACCTAGGGACTGTTTTGAAAGCTTTGGATGAAGCTGGATTAAAGCTAAACATAAAAAAATGTCAATTTTTTAAGGAAGAAGTCATCTACTTAGGATATAAGTTAGATAAGGAAGGGGTCAGTATGGATCAAGAAAGGATCAAAGTTATCAAGGAATACAAGAGACCAACAAATCTCAAAACCTTGAGAGGATTTTTGGGTATTTTGCACTACTTCAAACGGTTAGTACCAAATCTAACCGAAAAGGAACTACCACTTCTCGAACTACTCAGAAAGAATGTCAAATGGGTATGGACTAGAGAGAGAGAACAGGCATTTATTGAAATTAAAGAACAGTTTACAGAAAATGTCAAGATTTTCCATCCAGATTATAACAAACCATTCATACTGAGGACTGACGCTTCAAAGAACAGATTTGCTGGGACCTTGATACAAAAACATGAAGGAGGAGAAATACCAATCTCTTTTGTGTCGCGCATCACAAAGAAGTCTGAGAAAAACTACAGTGTGAGCGAGTTAGAACTTGCGAGTATTTTATTCTGTGTGGGAAAGCTAAGATTTTTTTACTTGGGTCCAAATTTATAATCGAAACTGATAATCAAGGTTTAACTACCATTTTAAAGAATAAATTTGGTAATGCAAGAATACATCGATGGGCGTTACTTCTGCAAGAGTACACTTTTGATATCCAGTACATACCTGGTGTTAAGAACACAGTACCAGATGCGATATCGAGAATGGATGGAGAAAAAGCCAAGACCAGAAGGGAAAGGATGGTAGGAATCAATATAATGAAATCAGAAAGGGAATTTTCTCTCTACAAGAAATAGTGGAAGACCAGAAAAATCTGGAGGAGAAAGAAAACAAAAATGTGAAAAGAAGAACAACATCTACTACAAAACGGTAAAAGGATCGGAACTGTATGTTATTACAGAAAAGTTAGCAAGTAAAATCATCAGGGCGCTTCATGGTATCTATAATCATACTGGAGTCAGAAAAATACATAAAATACTTAGAGAGAATTACATAACAAAAAAGGATCTATCATTAGTCAAAAGGGAGCTCAGAAAATGTGAAGTATGCCAGTTTGCAAAGGAAAAGAATATGGTAAACGAAAATTTGGCAAAATCGATAGTAACTACACATCCTCTAAACATGATAGCGGTAGATTTTATTTCAAATCTTATACCTAGTGAAGAAGGTAATTCTAACATCTTTGTAATTTTAGACCTATTTTCTAAGTTTTTAACAGCCTATCCATGCAGAAGAACCAACAAACGAACAGTCAAGCAACTTATGACGAAATACTTTTTAGAAGTGGGAATTCCAGGAAGATTTTAATGGATAATGCATCTTATTTTAATAATAACAATTTTAAACTATGGTTAGAGAAGTCTAATGTTTTACCTGTGTATACTAGCATCCGACATCCTTGTGCCAATCCGGCAGAAAGGGCTATTAAGGAACTGACAAAATGTATAAGGATATTGGTTCATGACCAACAACCAAAATGGGAGAAAAATTTGGTAAGGATACAAAATTGTTATAATGACATACCTCATGACATCACGGGAAGAGCACCTATAGTCATCATGAAGAATGAGGCTCGGATAGACCATGGCTTTCAGTAATAGATTTAGAATACCAGCAGATAATCCAGGAGACCTACAACAAAATTAAAAGAAATGCTGAAAAATACACAGAAAAAAGAAATAAGAAGATTAAGAAGCATATTACTTTTAACAAGGGCGAATTGGTACTTCTTAAGGCGTTAAGGGTTCCAAACCGTAGTAAGAATGTATGTGCGAAATTACAGTTGCTTTACGAAGGCCCCTATTTGATTGATACAGAAAACGGTGTTAACAGCTATCACTTAGTACACCCTGTATCTGGGAAATCTAGAGGAATTTTCCATGTTACACAGCTGTACAGATATGTGAGTCCTTCTGATGAAAATTCGGTGTGTTTACCTAAAACATAAAATTTATTAATGGTTATTTAGTTATGTTACAATTACAATTTTGTTAATTACTCTGTTTAAAATTATTTTTAAGGGAATTTCTGTTTTCTTTCATAATTTAAAATGATACAGGTGTCATGACTGGTGAAATGTGGGAACGTTATATTCTAATGAACTTAAAGAGATAAAGAGATTTTCAAAGTATTTGTCATTAAGGACATATTTTGAGATTTATAAATGTTGAGGAAGTACCTCAAATAAAATGAAGTAAATGTGATTTCACTATATTTGTTAAAGGCATATGGTGAGCTAAGGAAAAATTGTTTCTCTGAGAGAAAAGATCTCAGGAAAATTTTCAAGATATGAGAATAATAAGATAATTTAAATATTGTCACGTTTGTGTGTGGACACATAACGAAATATTAATGAGAATAGGAATCGTATGTAACGATTCTATTATGAATACTGATAGATAAATGAGTTTTAATGTAAAATGTTCAATAAAAAAGTAATACCCAGTCAAAGTGTACCAAAAATCATGAACAATACGGAAATTCTCGTGTTAAAGAAGGAAAACTAAGTTGTTTTATTTTTAGAAAATGTTTTAGGTAAAGCAATGTTAATAATGTCTATTACTTTTGTCTGGTCTGTGAGAAAAACACACATTAATTAATTTTTGTTAACTTGATTTAATTTAAAATAAATTTAGGTTTGAATTTTCCTGAATTATTCTAGATTGACAAAGCCAATTATAATAATTACAAGAAAATTCAGGGAAATTGTTACGGTTGCATTAGAAGTAGTATACAAATGAGCATGTTTATTTATAAATATTATGAAAAAGATACTGAATTGGTGTACAACATTCGGGGGAAACAATAATTAAAAATCATTATAAGTCTTTGTTCGATTTTTTATGCAACTAAATTAATAGAAAGAAAGATAATAGCAAAACTACAAGTTGAGTTTAATTTATTCCAGATAATTATTCCATAAATTTTATAAATTTCTTAAATTGTACCTTGAAAATAATTGATTAGTTTTAATTTCTAGATGTTAAGGACAAATTTGTGATCACTCCCAAAATCTGTAGGAATAATTTTAGAATTCCAAATCTCACTAAAATAAAATCACCCTGTACAACAAGGTTCCAATAAACATCATTTGAGCTTACCAGTCACCAACATAAAAAACTGATATTTTTTTAGTAACTTTGCTTTCATTGCCAACATAAATTTATTTATTTTTGTTCAAAAGGAAAGCTGGGAAAACAAAAGAATTTTCGGTAACCATGGTTCTGTTGAATCTAAAATCTCTCTCTTGTTTTTGTTCCTGAAAGCGAAAGGAGGGTAAGAAATTTGTCCTGATAAAATTAGAATTTTTATAAGTAAAATTAAACAATTAACGCATAATAATGCAAGATAGATACTTAAAACGATAAAGTGTGATATAAAAGTGTATTTCCATAAAAAATTTAACATACCTGACAAGAAATTGGGGCCAAAGTGTATTGGCATCCAATACCAGCAGTTCCAGGAGAGCAAGCAAGTTATTTAAGCCTTAAGGAACATATTCCTGTCCATTTGAAGGTGACAGCAGTTATAAGGATTCTACATTTGAGGTATTTGGGGCCAATTTTGCTCCAACACATATTTAGCAAGAATTAAGTACCAGGACTCCGCAACATCCACGTATGGACCAAATTCTGAACATTTTTAAGGTGATATCAATTATTATTGTTCTATTATAATACTTGACATTTTCGATAAACTCTAGAATTACAACAATTATTATTGATCTATTTTAATGTTTAACATTTTCGATGAACTTTAGAATTTCATACTAATTTGTTTAATCACTAATTCATTTGTACAAGATCTATATTTATTGTCAAAATTTATTCGTATTATAAAGGTTTTATTTAAATTAGCACGTGCTACAACTTTGATGTAGTTTGTTCTTGGAAGAGAAAACAGGATATTCAGGAATTTTCACATCCATACATTTCAATTAAAGAATACGGTTTTATAACTAAGAACACACTATATTTTCATTTAAGGTACATTTCATAGGAATAAAAGTATAAATTGTACTCACCTGTAACACCAATTCATTTTGGAATCTTTCTAATACATTTTCTTTTAGCGACATTGAACAATAAATATCTCTTTTTAATTTCTGTTTATTTCAAACATAAATTAATCTGAAAAATTTATTTAACGAGAACGACCACTTCTTAATTTGCTTCAATCAGCTGTAACGTCTCAGAACTTTAACCTCACAAAACACAGAATTTGACTAGAGGGAATAATCGCAGAACTTGAACCTACACCAGTAACCTGAGCGGGTGACGTCATACAGTGACCGGAGGAACTACTTAAGTATCTTTTTTCGTTATTTGTTTTTAATCATAAAAATTTTTAAGAGTCTCATTGCTTTGAGCAGCTTGGTTTAATTTAATTTCATTGGCGTCATATTTTTTTTTTAAGAAAATATTGTGGGAGATCATATTGTTGTCGTAGGCGTACCGCTATAGGCAACACGTATTACACAAATACTTTAAAAAAAAAAATAATTTTATAGATTTAACAAAATTTAACCCCACAATATATACTATTGTCTACATAATTATTTCATTTAATATTATTCTCCTATTGCCATTTCATAAACAAAATAAATCTGTGCATTTCGTAAGTTCCATATCACTTTTAGAAACATCTAAAATTGAAAAATATAAATCAAACAACATACTCAATGTATAAAAATGTTTATTGTTTTCAAATTTAAATAATTTTTTATAACAAATACAAGAAGTAACAGTTTTAAATAATAATTGAAAAACTTGAAATTATAAACAAAAATGTAAAAGTAAAAGAAAGTTAGGTTAGGTTCTTTAAACCTAGTTTTTTAGTAATTCAATTATTAAATAAAGCTTTTCTTCTCTAACACATATTTTCTAAAAACTAAAAGTAATGCCAAAATTATTGAATACAAACAATCCATTTCAAACTATATTTTCTTCACAGCTTGTTTTATTAATTAAGTATAGTACCTCAATAAGATGTTTACTATCTCAAACACTTTTTTATTACCTACATAATATTGGCTAAGTTAGAATGGAAGCAGTTATATCTTATCACAAAATAAAAGCGGTTATATCAGGTGCACAAAGTGTACTTATGCAGTAAAAATGTAAAATTTACTATTAAAGTGGCTAAAGCTATTTTAAAATTCTAAAGTTAAATCTACCAAATTAATATTTGATACAAGTACACAACAAATCCCTAATTGAAATTGAAAATATGGAGGCTGTGTGAGGTTGCTTAAAGAAAGTTGTAAAAATTCCTAAGACAGGTATCATCTCATACTTTAATGATTAAATTCCAACAATAGATATAATTTTACTATTACAACAAGTAAATAGGAAATTTTTACAAAAAAACATAAAAAAAATTGTAGTGAAAATCTCTTTACCATGATGAAGATGTAGAAGTACAAAACAAATATAGAAAATCAACAAAGTAACAGGATGTCTAAAAAATACAGTATGGAGGAATAGACACATTTAGATGAAAAAAAAGCAGCAGTTAAAACAATAATGTCATATAAAGATAGCTTCCAACCACAGCTACAGACAACCAAAATGCAAATACAGAGAAGAATAACTAGCAACATACTCAGAGATAGAAAACGCAATTAGAAAGTTAGAATAACATGCATGATAGAAAAGATGGGCCAGTGGATAATAAATAAGAAGGGATAATGGTATAATAAGTAGAATGACAGAAATATAGTAATAAAACAAGTAGCAATTGAGTAGAAGAAGAGAGCTGACCATGAAAAATATAAATATAAAATATAACATGAAGGCACAATCCGAAAAGACAAAAATATGCATTTCTTTCGAATTAGAAGATAAAAGATAAAAAAGAGGAGAAAAAGTAAATGGAACATGGGTAGGAAAAGTACACAGTGACTAAATGTTGTCGGAAAAAATTTAACTTTTTGAAGCGATATTTAGTTATACAAGATATTTTTCCGCCTAACTTACTGGAAAACCAATCATATGAACACCAAAAATAGAGCGAAAAGTATTGTTCATCAAATTCACAACATTCACACGTGCATCCCTTCGCTGCAACCCCTTCGCTGGATGCTAGCAGCCCACTTTCTGCTCTCGTGACACAATATACTATTGTGGGTAAAGAAGAAAATAAAGATTTTACAGAGAGTAAGATAAGAGAATATCATTTAAATATTATTGTATCTTACTGGAAAACGCATTTTTGATTGATTTAGAATGAGAATAGTGAGTATTGTGTTTTGGTTAGGTACTCTTGGTGGTCCAAGGGTAAAAAATTTTACTAATTTGACGTAATTACATTTTTCTCAATCTTTTATAGCATTATTTTTGCAAGTAAAACAGTATAAGTGTAAACTACAGCTAAGTACTAAGTGTATTGTAAGGCCAAAACATTTTTTTTTAATAAATGCTTTCAAAATTAAAACTTTGTGAAGACTAAGACATGCATTTGCCTAATTAGTTGGAAATAATTTAGGAAAAAGAAATGGATAAAATATGCAACATTTTTCTTCACAAAATTCACCTAATAAGTACTATCCTCAGTTTTGACTAAATAGTTTGTTGGTATTCAATTGTCTAAATATAAAATATGGTTTAGCTTCTGCCGCCAAACCTTCGGCCAGGTTTGGCAGGTGCTGCGGGTTCTTCAGCTCCACTATCGGAGTTGTTCTTTTCTTTTGAGCTGAATCTGTTTCTTCGTCCCGATGAAGATGACCCCGTACTCTTTTTGGGAGTTTCTGATTCTACAGGAGCAGCAGGTACACTTTGCTCTTCTGTCTGGATAGGTTTATTCACTTTATCTAAAAAACAAGATGCAATTTATAGTAATAAGGATTGGGCAAAATAAAATCTACCACTTACTGTGTGCTGCTTGTTCTCTTCTCTTTTTTAGAGACGCCAAAAGTTCGTCGTTGCTTCTGAACGGTCTAACAACCCCTGTTTTTAGGAAATTCTTTTTGGGGGCTTCAGTGGTCGAACTTACTTCTGGCGCCGGTGCTGGTTCTTCTTCATAATCACCTTCTTCCACGACTTCTTCCTCCTTAGAACCAAAAAGAAAAATTGTAATGAGGATGGTTTTAATAAAACATAGTTTCTTACCTCTGGTGCAGCTGTTGTTGTAGTCGTACTAGAGGCTGGTTTCGCATTACCTCTAGGACTTAATGGATTCCTTCGGCTTGTAAGCGGCCTGACGGGTTTTTTCGGTACTGGTACAGGCTCTTCGTCGTAATCTGCGTCATTTTCAGCAGGTCGAGCTGAACATAGGGTGGCAAAGATGACTAGACCAATAAATAATCTGGAATAGACAGAAAATAATAGAAATTAATTATTGGTATTGATATAGCAGCCAAACGAGGTAAAAAAGGTATTTTCTTGAACTATTTTCTGTTGCATATACTATTTTTAAGGCTTTGATCAGCTTTCTTTTCACTTTTCCTAGATTATCCGTAACCAAATTTGAAAGTTTTGATAAGATTCAGGTCAGTTTCATTAAAAACAAACTTATCCATTACTTTTAATGTTAATAGTTAGTTAATAGTTAATTAAAAACAGCTTAATTAATTAAAAACCATTGTGATTCACATCTTAATGGAACCTATCAATAAATCTTGTATAAAAATAGACCGGTTTACCTTGCTTTCTTCTAGTTTGTCAAATAGTTTCCTAGAAATTGTCTTGCACATTGGAGTTATGTTAAATATAATTTAAAATGATACTTTACAAGAATAATAATAGTTTTCAATAAAATATTCATAGGTTCTCAGAGAATAAAGATATATTTTACGTAAATGTAATTTAAATAAATAAACATATGTACGTATTGGGCAAAAATAAGTATTAAGGAAAAGGATATATTGCGACTTTTTGATTTGTTTAAAAAAATAGGAAAATGGAGTTTTATGCTTACGGGTTTGCCTTGCTTTCTTCTAAATTGTAAAATAGTTTCCAAGAAATTATCTTGCAAATTGTAATTACAAAATACATAATAAAAATATTAATAATTTAAATAAATAAACATACTTATTAAACAAAAATATTACAGAAAAGGACTTTTTGATTGTCTGAAAAAATCAAAAATGAAGCATGATTTCCTGCAAAGTTACTCATAAGATTACAGAATACAAATTAGGCCGTAGCCTGAAACACTGCAACCTATTGCAGATCTATTGTACTGCCCTTTGTATCTCAAACCACCACATCTAGTTTCTGTTTTTTTTTAACAGTAAGTTTGGTTCCTCACGGCCCGTGAGAAGCCACCTTAAGGCTTATGAGCCTATTTAGACTATAGTGTCCCGTTAACAGTCCTGGACCCCTATTCTTGACGGTGATAGAATAGAACAGCCAATAGAAAGTGGGCGTGGTTCTATTGAAAATGCCAAAACCGTATTCTTGAAATTCGTTCTCTCACTGTACCGATAGAAGGGTTGCTCCCCGAGAGAACAATTATTACTTCTATTGGTTATTTTTGAAGGAACCGCTATAACACCAAGAGAAGGTGCTAGGTATTTTTATTTTCGAATCAAAAATAGTATAGAAGTAATTTCTTTCATAGTAGTTATATGCTTCTTGGTTATATGTTATATGATGTATTTCGTCGTTTCGTGCTTAGATAATCAAAAATAATTGTCCGTCCGTTATCAACCTTTTATTTATTTCTTTTTAATCAAAAGTAAGAATAGTGAACATAGATATATATAGTGTAGTGAAAATGGCAGAAAATAAAAAACAAAAGAGTGCTCCTATATGAACACCTAACAAAATCAGATTCTTGTGGACTTTATTTCTGCTAGAGAAGAAATGTACTCCGGCAAATTAACGCAGTCCTATACAAAAGAAAAAATGGAAGCCCTATAGACAGAGTTGTTAACTTTATTGAACAGTACCTGGGGGCTCTTCCAAAGATTGGAAACACTATAACGTCCCGACAAACTTCCTTGTTCAATCTGAAAAGTCTTGTAAATCTATAATCTTTTAATTCATCAAACGGGTTTACCAAGGGTAAAACTTCTCTTCTGATATTGATATCCTCTTCTGCTTCTCGTATATCATTTTGTATAGCGTCGTAAATTAAAACATATTCAAATCCATTGTAAATTGAAAACACACCAGTGGCACAAAGGCAAACAATATTAATACTAAACTAAATACATACAAATACTAAAAACAATACTAAATAAAAAACTAGAACTAAATATTATGCTATGAAATAGAATAAAATGTAGAAATGAAATAAAATATAGCTCCTGAAACAAGAGACCGTAAAAAATAGACAATAACCACGTTTGTTTGCATGATCTTCAATTGTCAAAAATTCTTTATTCCGATTGGTTTAACTATTTAGCAATCCTGCTTAAACATTCTTATCTTTCTACAGCGACTGTACTTCTTTCTATCGAAATCAAGAATACAGTTTCATGTAACCAATAGAAAGGTGATAGAATGAAAGTAGGGAGTGCTCCCTAGGGAGAGTTCTATTCTATCACCGTCAAGAATAGGGGTCCTGCCATCATTCTTATTAACTTTCGTCCGTGTGAGATTCCAAGGACGAGTTCATAGGTCCTATTCCCGAGCCATTATGAACCATAAGCCAACGGTATTTTGACCAATCACAGGCCACGAATTTCATAAGCCAACAGATATTCTAAGGTTTTATTAGTTGTCCATGGCAACGGAAAAGGTTCTACAATGATATACAATAATTGTACTGAATCTAGTACTTTTTTATTGTAAAGGCATATTTAGTACCTCTTTAAAACATTTGGATTAAATTTTGATGAAATAAAATTGATAAATAATCATTGTATTACATAATTACCCAAATTATTAAATACTAATAATAAATTTAATTTAATCTGGTTCTTAATTATTCCATAAGTGTAGAAAAAGTATAGTATTATACTCGCGATTATGGCCTACATAATCGCTCGTGTAATAATATACTATTATGTGATTGCATCCATACCTAAAGATCAGTTGATTACATTGGATTGTTTTGATCACTCAGCGTATCGGCTGAGTTTTAATCATTGAAAGCATTGAATCAATACACGTTTTAATTGAATAATGGCTACTTTTTCGTCAGTGTAGCGACCATTCGGTATACGGGCAGCCCTAAAACTCGGTCTGCTGTTTCCTAAGTTTCGAGATAAGTCTGTCGATTTAGTTCTAAAGGAAACTTTAGTTTTCTTCTATAGTGTCGAAACAAAGTGATTGTGGGAGAAAACATCAAACTTTCTAGATATACGTTAAGTGTTACAAAATTTCAATAAGAAATATACTTTTTTTTAAATGTCCAAACAGTCTTTTAAAATTCTACAAGAAGTACGGTTATGAGCAATGCATTAAACATTGCCTGTAGTTATTCATGGCGGCAACTGCACTCGATATATGTAGATACCTACCATGGCGTGAATCATAATGAGTTCTTTTTTGAAATGTTAACAGCAATATAATTGTTTTTAATACCGTCCTTTGTATACAATGTAATAATAGGAATTTCATTTGATTTTGATTTTCATTTTGGTGGATGCGCGTTCAAATTAACGGGGAAAATGAATGATCTGAACAGTCTAATACTTTTTAAGTAATTTAAATGTTGAATTTTTAATCAACTGTACCTGTAATTATAAATGCCTATAAACGGAATGGTGTAAGATAAATTCTCTGGTCTCCTTTTACGTCAACCTTGAGAACAAAAAATCTTACATGAAAATAGCAGACCTTGGTGGTAACTTTGTTTTTGTACGTTCGTGTGCGTCAGCTTTTGAAAACTCAGAATTCTGATTAATATATACAAAAGACGTGTTTGCCTTCGACCAATAGAAGTAAAAGAGCTAAGATGTTATCATTTTTAAAAAGGGGATTAGTTTTATTATATAACATTTTACTTAATATACAAGAAAGAGTCAAAAATGTAATAAAAAAACTTCTGGTGTCTACTGATAATTTATTATAGTTCTATCGGTAATAACACATGGATCAATGTTGCTGCAGATGAGAGAGAGAGAGAGAGAGAGTCCTGCATTATGTTTGAGTGTTTGGTCACTTTCAGGCACGTATCCAGGGAGGGGGCCCGGGAAACCCGCCCCCCCCCCAAATCCCGAATTTCTAGATACGGGCCTGGCATTACGTGAAACACCGAGGGATGTGGAAATTACCGAGGATTGAAATCGTCCGGAGTCTGTCAGACTCCCCGCGA
This sequence comes from Ophraella communa, assembly GCA_035357415.1. Lineage (NCBI taxonomy): Eukaryota > Metazoa > Arthropoda > Insecta > Coleoptera > Chrysomelidae > Ophraella > Ophraella communa. The sequence continues at coordinate 12,997,500 of CM068994.1, read as the reverse complement.
CTACTGCAGGTTTAACTTAATAACATGAAACGTAGCTAAGGTCAAACAATGATTACTTCATTTTTCAAGAAGCCGAAAGCACCTTTTTGACGGTGATCTTCAAGCTCCAACAGTTACATCACGAAAGAAATCTCATGCAAACCCACAAATGGCATCGAATGAAGAGTATTTCAGAGTCACTATATTCATTCCCTATATCGATGCTTTGATTCAAAATTTGACTGATAGATTTGTCAAAAACGAGGATATTCTATCGAGTTTTCAACTTTTGCTACCAGGATATGCTTCCGAGAAAAAAATGAATGAACTGGAAAAATTAGGTCCATATTTTCAAGACGAAATGCCACTGTCCGCAGTTCAAGCTGAGTACAAGTTATGGTGTTATGGTGTTGGAATATTGTGACGGTACATTTTTTCGCGCGATTAATCTTCTTCTCAAGGTACTGGCTACTCTTCCAGTCACAACAACCAACGTGGAAAGATCATTTTCTACAATAAAGAGGATAAAAACTCTACCTCGTGCACTGGCAATGATGTCAATTCACTGGGATATTGTTAGATCCAGAGGAAGTGCTTGATCGCTTGGCGAAGGAAAAATCGAGATAATTACTTTTGTAATGTGTATGTTCTAGTAAAAATGTAGTACTGATTTCTCTTTTATTATTAACATGTATTCTTTGTTTAACATTAAAAATTCTTGAACTACTTTCAAACATAGTAGCTATTTATTTTACACCTTGTACTCCATCTTTTTATTGCACTGTAAATAATAATAGATTAAACGTCACATAATAATTCAAGTTTTAATGTGTCATTCGCTTTACTCTGAATTAATTAAAGTAGGTCCAAATTTTTTAATGAGTTTCGTCTTTGAGACCCCCTCCCGAAACGAATTTCTGGATACGGGCCTGGTCACTTTCAACTATTATTATAACCAATCATATGAACACCAAAAATAGGGCGGAAACTATTGTTTATCAACCCAAAGAAAGAAAATTCATATCGCCACGATTTTTTATCAAAGCACTGAAAAAGTCAGAAATGATATAAATTTTAACCAATTACACAAAGTGAGAGCCTTTCTCAAACAAAATTCTATAAATTATAAAGCAAAACAATCTAAAACACTATCAGAAGAAGAGTGCATGCGATTTTTAAAGGAAACGCCCGATTTTGAATACCTCTTGATAAATGCTTGCCTCTCACACAATATTTTTAAGTAGGCGGAAGACATATATCACACGTGCAAAAATGCTAATGCCCACTTTCCTCCCTTGTGACACAATATACTATTGCGAAAATAAAGAATTATTACAGAGTTTATTTTCATTTGTAATGCCTAATTATTAAATTTAAAATATTTTTTCTACGCCCATGTTTGTAAACGTCAAAAATCGCACTGTCAACATTTCTTGGAAGTTAACAAACATGCGCGTAATAAGATCTCATAACATACACGTCCGTTTAGATAAGAAAACTTATATCCTTGTTTAATAAAATTGGAATAAAATTTTTATCTATGTAATACTTTATTTGGTCGATTTACATACTTTTAGTAAACAGAAAAACGTTAAAAAACTATTAATATTAGAGACATTCCATTTAAATTAAAAGAGTAAAGCCCCTAAATTTCGCACATTATATAAGTTCTCAAAAATAAATCTCATTTTCTCATAGTATGTTATAGAAAAAAACGTCATGTCATTTACGCTGTATCTTTTGTATGCGAATGAACATTTTCTCAACTTCACCTACAAAAATGTCTTCTCCGCCAGAGATATTAGAGAAAGCTCAAGCTGCCACACAAAATTTGTTACCGCGAAAATTCAAATAAAAATACGAAACTTATGGATTGGTGACACAAGCACAACGTAAAATGATTTTCGGAGAATGTTTTCCTTGCGTACTTTCAAGAATTATTAAAAACTATGAAACCATCTTCACTATGGGCCATTTATTCGATGCTGAGAACTACACTAAGCACTAATAATAACATTAATATATCAAATTATCCAAAACTAATCACCCTACTGAAACGGCGGTCGGATGGATTTAAAAGTAAAACATCGAAAATCCTGTCTACAGTACAAATTGATACGTATCTGAAAGTTGCTCCAGACGATAAGCATTTGTTGTCAAAGGTAAAGAATTAAAATATTGTGTAATTATTATCACATAATAATGGGTTTTCAGGTTATCCTCATTATTGGATTAAGCTGGGCTAGCCCTAAACAAGAACTTATAGAAATATAAAAATGGAAGACATTTAGGTTACAGGAAATTCTTTTGTAATTAATATTCCAGATTCTAAAACTAAAACGAGACGTTCATTTGTAGTACCAGATACGTTTTATACCATATGTCAAAAGTATATAAGTTTGCGTCCTCCTGGACTGGAACTTCCTTTATTTGCTAATTACAGAAATGGAAAATGTACAAAACAGGTTGTGAAGAGAAACACAAGCGGTAGTACACCACGTAAAATTGCTGAATACCTTCAGCTGCCGGAACCAAAGCATTATAGTGGCCACTGGTTTAGGAGATCGGCAGCCACTAGATTAGCTAATGCAGGAGGTGATATGCTATCATTAAAGCGACTAGGTGACTGGCAATCTTCTACAGTGGCGGAAGTCTATGTGAATCAGACACATAAAAATTTAAAAGACAACGCTTCACGAATATCGGAAGCGATTACCAATAATAATTATTAATCCTCATATAGATAACCGTTCATCGCCGTTAAGGCAGAAGGGACCAACAACTTACAATAATTGTTCTATTATTATTAATAATTATTATAATAAAGTTTAAATAAATGCGATTTCCTTTATTTCATAGAAGAGAATAGATGGGCGTAGAAAAATATAGTACGTTTTACGAGTTGTAATCCCATTGCGAACGAAGTAAAAAAGTTTACGCACGTAGTCGCGCACCGGCGAGTGCGTAAATTTTACTTACAACTCTAGTTACGTAATATTAAATAAACATTAAAATACAATAATTATGTAGTTCAGGGCTCAGACTACTGCCGGCCGACGACGGTCTAAATATGTTTTTGAAAAACTCCAGGAGGGCTATCTATAACCTTTATAATATGTGACATAGATAATATTATGTGGAATATATATGGTTTTTAAGTTTTTAAGCGAGAGTATAACGTCTTATGACATAAAACAAAAATATTTTTACGTTTTTTACGTAACATTACGGTATAATGTCGATCAGAAATTGCAAAGAAAGTAAAAGTAACGAAATACCGATATATTTATCCGGAACATAATTATTAAGACAAGGTCACGGCGGTGTCAACGAATTCAAGATCAGGTATTTCACAAGTTTCTTGCGACCAATAAAATTATCTATATCTGTATATGTAAAAAACCGTATAATAGGCGTGAATATCCAAGGCGTAGTAAGTAACCTACATACGCAAAGCATTCAACATTTTGTTTAGTTTACAGTTTACAAGCAACTCCTAGTATGAATAAAATACATGAAAAACACTTGTTATGTAAAGGAAATCGGTAGAATACATATTTTGTAAAATGAATATACTAAAAATTTGGAATCTTTCTTGATTAAATTTCTGTTTTAAGATTTGTTAATAATTAATTTTTTTAATTGTCTATTTACCAACAGAAACATTCTATCTAGCCGCCTGAGATAAAGGAGCTCATGCAAAGTATAAATAATTACAGATAATCATCAAATAAAAAGTAAATTTAATAATAATAATAATAATAATAATAATAATAATAATAATAATATTGTTTTTATTGATACAGTTAAAAACAAATTACACAAAATAAAGAACAGAATGCTGTAATACATAATATCATTAACCCCAAAGCAAAAGGCAAAGTTCTTTCTCTTTCATTAAGAGATCTTAATGTAGCGTTCTTCCACTTAACCATAAATAATTTATACAAATACATAAACTAAATTATATTACTAACTGTGCTCTATAAATTATAACTCTAATACTAAATTCAATGTATTTATAAACCAAAGTAATAAACTTAGTACCCGAAGAATTATGCCAAAATGTCACATTTGAAAATCCAAACTATTTTCTAAAATCAGTGTTTTTAATCTTTTTTTAAAATTAATTAAAGATAGGGATTTAATTTTATCAGGTTAAGAATTGTAAATATGAACAACGTTGTAAGAAAATGATGATTTAAAAAAAAGCAGTTTTATGTTTGGGAATGGATAATTTATAAGAATTTCTTAAGTTTAATGAATGAGCTTAATGTCTTTATTCTATTTTGTCGTAAAGATATGAAGGTGTTTTATAATTTTATGATAAAATACGCAGCAGTGGAGAAAACGTCTTTGTTTTAGAGTGAGCCATCCTATATCACTAAAACATGAGGATATTTTTTGGCGACGACGAACACCACAAATCAACCGAACACACGAATTTTGTATAAGCTGAAGACGTTTACATTCGGTTTGTAAAAAGCTGGACCATATACGATATCAGCAAAATTCAGACGTGATAGTACCAAGGAGTCACAAAGGATCATTTTAGATTTGCGGTTAAGTATTTTCCGATTGCAGTATATCAGTTTTAAAGAATAAAATGATTTTTTTATTAAATTAGCAACGTGATTTTTGTATCTGAGATTGGTGTCAATACACAAACCCAAATTTTTTCACATGTAGTAAAGTTGAGTGGATCGTTATTGATAAAAAGGCGTATTTCTGGTGTGTATTTTTCGCGTGCATATTTATTACCAAAAATTAGAGCTTTTTGATTTAGTAGAATTAATTACCAAGTTGTATTTATTGGAGATATTTACCAAGGTGACTAAGTCTTCGTTCATGCTAACAAGGACTTCTGGGATTCTTTCTGGTATGAAACTAAAAAGCTGTGTGTCATCAGCATAAAAGTGTGAAGTAAAGTGTTTTAATGAGTGATAAATCTGAGAGGTGTATAAAGTATATAGATGAGGGCCAAGAATAGAACCTTGAGGCACACCGTTAATTAAACGTTTCTTTGACCCATTTCATAAAAAAAGCTGACATACTGGCAAAAGAAGGATCGAATTAGCTATTGTGCATTCTCAAAATAAGCAACAAAACCTGACAGTAACGGCGGGCATTCTCTTGGGACACTGCCCTTTGAGGGGACAAATGGACAAATGGGAAAGTGAGAACTGTCGTTTCTGCGAAAGTGCTACAGAACTTAAGTTACTAGAGAGTACTCTGACTTTGAAATATGCCCTCTAAAAAGATGCTTAGCTTCTCTAGAAGTACTGGCATTCCAAAGTTTAACTATATTAAGGCTTATACGACCAAAGATCTAATCTTACTTTTATAAAATAAATTATTGGTGACCAGTTTACCACAAAATAGACCCACACATTTACTTACATTTGTATTCTGGTAAACAATTTTTTTTATGGATTTTTTGTTTATTTACAACATGTTGAAAAATTTATCGTTTATTATGTCTTTGGCAATATTGTAAGTAGTGTCCATATCTCTTCAATATAATGATGCGACGAAAATTAACAATTGAAGAAGCAAATCGAGCTATTGGCATGTTCCAAAGTGGTAGTGTTCAACAGGAAGTTGCCAATTTGTTTAATGTATCGCAAAGTGTCATAAGTAGATTAAATAATCGATTTAATGAAACTGGTTCTGTGTTAGAAAGACCAAGGATTGGTGGCCCCAGGAAAACCACAGCCGCAGAAGACAGATTTGTTACACTAAGTGCCCGGAGAGAGCCTCTATCCACGTGTAGACAACTTTCGCGGCGCCTTTTTAATGCTACAGGAACCAGTGTTTCAATTGAAACAATAAGGCGGCGATTAAATTGTGTACATTTAAGATTTCGACGTCTATTAAGGAGGGTTCCACTAACCCAAAACCACATGCGGCAAAGATTACAGTGGGCAAGAGTTCACGTAAATTGGGTCAATGATGGAGGTCTGTGCTTTTTACAAATGAATCCAGATATGCCATATTTTCGGATAGTAAGAGTAAGAGTATGGGTTCTACCTAGAACACCTAGAAATCGGCGACCTGTTCAACGTGTCTACCCTTTCCGAGGAGGTTCAATAATGGTGTGGGGTGGCATATGTTTTAATGGTCGTACTGACCTTTACATTTGCGATGGAAACATGAACGCAGAACAATACAGGCGGCACGTCATTACATCCCATATAGCACACGACGTACTGGGGACGTACATATTAGGTCCGATTTGGGTCTTTACGTCCCCGGACCAGAGGGGACGTTCTGAGTACGTACATATCTGGACTTACTTGGTACGTCCGCAAATGGACGTTTTCAGTACGTACATATTGGGTCCATTTCAGATATTTATTCCTAAAGCCAATCGGATACGTTCTGAGTACGTACATTTCTGGACGTACCTAGTTCGTACTAAAATGTACGTACCTAGTACGTACGTTTCTGGACGTATTCAGTACGCACCTAAATAGACGTAGTTATTACAATGATTTCAATGTTTGTAAACATGTTTGTTACAGAAAAAGTGTAAATACTAAACAGTACAAAAGAAAAACCAATCCTAACCGTGTTAATCAGCAGACCTAACTGTTTAGCTAGAGAAAAAGCGCCTATAATGTTTTTAAATTACGCGCCAAAGTTTGGGTTGGGTTTTGACAATATGTTATTCTAACCTATATTCTATGAGTGTGTGTGTGATATGTAAAAGGAGGAATATTTGCTTTGGCACTAAAATAATACATACCTACACAGACAATACAGATTACCATACCACATTTGTGATTGATAGTGAACTGTTAATAGTGAAATTGTAGAAGGTAAGCTATCTTTTAATATTATAATGAATCGATCAAATATAAGTAAACATCTAAAGTATGCCCGGCAAAGAGTTCCATTATTCGAGCGATTGCTAGTAGTTGATGGTTCACATAATAGTGACAGGGATAGCGTTGATGGATTTAATAGATAGTTAATAGATGCTATTTGATTAAAGATGCTGCTGATGAAGGAAAGTCGTCTGGTTCGTTCAGAGAGACAGAACTAGCTCTCAAATCATGGCTAAAGAGGGCGAAGGAAAGGTCCATGAAACAAGCATTAAAGCTTTTATTTTATTTAATTGAAGATCAAGGAAGTATTATTTAGGTATTTTTTAACAGAATTCTTTATTACTTTTGATTTTATGATTTTTATTTTATTTTGTTATTACCTATTACCTAGTTTTATTTTAAATTTTATAAATCATTGTGAAATAAAAATGGTTATTAAAAATTGTTTTATTTAATTAAAATATTGAGATTATTTTTCACCTATTTCCTGGATACGTCCCAGAACTGTCCACAGTTTGAGCCAAAAGAGTACGTACCAAGGACGTCCATTTGCGAAAAATTTGGACGTACCAGGTACGTCCCAGATTTGTCCACATTAGGCACAGTTTGGACCAAAAGTGTACGTACCTGGGACGTCCATTTACGCGGAATCGGGACGTACCCGGTACGTCCATAGGACGTACACTGTCCCTAATCCGTACGTCCCCAGGACGAACGATACTTCCGTTTCGTACGTCCCCAGTACGTCCGTAGGTCGTACATGTGCTATATGGGATTACATTGCATGTCATTACATTACATAACACTGTACCACAATTTCATGCTGCTATCGGTCCAGGCTTACTTTTTTTAATTAGATAGGTCTTTTATTCAATTAATGTACAATTATTGCAACTAGTTTCGGTCTAGATCAAACTATCATCAGGCAGAGTCACAAGAGTAGAAATTGAGGGTACCTATTAACACAACGTAGATAGGTGAAGATTTTTAATGATACATTTCATTGAGGAGTGGATTTGAATATTGTGTGTGGTTTTTAAAAAAAATTTATATTTATAGTTGTTAAGAATTAATGAGATATGGGTGATTTTTAGGGGAAAGTCTACTAGATGGAGTAAGAAACCAAAAGTAGAGAGGAATTTGATATTTCCCTACTTGATGGAGTAAAAAACCATAAGTAGGGTAGAAATTAAGGAGTCGAAGGGAAGGAGGGATTATGTCCCACTAGATGAAATAAAAAACCAACAGTAGGACGAAGGAGAGGGTGGGGGGTTCCCACTAAATGGAATAAAAAACCAAGAGTGGGAAGGGATTTAAGGTTGAATGTTTAAAACTAGGGTGGGAATATTCAGGGTGTAGAGGAGTATAGTAGAAGACAGAAAAACCACAGTGGAAGTAGAAAAGACTAATAGTAGTCCAAGTTTTAGTAAAGTCAGGTGGAATCTCAGGACGGATGGTCCAGTCGTAGAAGGGAGATTTGAGAATTTGGTTGTGGGAAAACCCACTAAATTCTTTTTTGGTTTTAAATATTTACTGAGACATGTCAAGATAGACATGATTAGATGACATCTACTATTACATCTTACTTCATGAGCTATATAAAAACTGCCGCAAAAAATAACTCTGAGACCCCTGCACGCAACAGAATACAGCAGACCATTAAAAGCCACGTGGGTACCCCACTTGTTTTCGCGCTGTACAACTACCAGTCTAGAGAGAGCTGGGTTCCGACGATACAGAGTGGATGTTTAACGGGACAAATATGCTGTTTTCATGCCATTCTTTCTACTTTGAAGCCTGGAAATGCCCCAAGATGATATGCCAAAGAAATTCAACTTTGTGAGAAAATTCATCACAAGGTTGAGTAATAAATCTGAATGGGATGAAGACACCATACAGAATTTAAATCAGAATACCATAAAGTGGTATACGGACGGTTCCAAGCTAGACGAGGGAACCGGGATAGGAGTTTTTGGACCGAGAGCCAAATACTCAGAAAGCTTGGGCACATACCCGAGCATTTTTCAAGCAGAAGTCCGCGCCATCGAAAGATGTGTGGAATTCAATATTGAAAGAAACTACCGCAGACAAGAGATTGTGATCATGTCGGATAGTCAAGCAGCCATCAAAGCGCTGAGCTCAAATATAATCAGTTCCAAGATGGTTTGGGAATGCCTAGGCAAACTAAATGAACTAGGCCATAAGAACACTGTCACCCTCCTATGGGTGCCGGGACACATAGGAATAGAGGGGAATGAAACGGCAGATAAGCTGGCAAAAAAAGGAGCTGAAACCCCACATTTGGGACCAGAACCATCTTGTGGGATCAGCAGCAGCGTTGGGTTTGCTGGTACAATTGTACTTTTTCTAGTACTATTACGCCTTGCTCAGTACGCTAATACGAAAACAGATAAAACCTCAATAATCTAGTACGTTTTTTGCCCATGGCAGTGGCATTGCGAACACGCAGCATTCAGTGCAGTAAATAGTAGTTCCTGCCACAGATCACATATTTCTATGTTTGAATCGGTTGAACTAGGTGTTCTGTCACCGATGGTCGGTGACAGCAGAGACAAGGTTTGTTATTGACTGAATTACTTTATTCCCATTTTTATTATAGAATGAATTATTTATTTTATTTTGTTAAATATTTGTTATTGACTGATTTATTTGTTTTGTTTTATTTTTTGTTATGCTTGTGTGAGTATTGTATTGAAAGTAAACATTACATTTTCTATATTTCAATTTTTTTAATCGCATCTCGAATCAAATCTAAAATAAAATAAAAGTTATTTTCAAGTGTCACTATTTTCTTTAATCCTAGTAAATTTAATTGCATCCTTTACTTATTTTATTTCTTATAATTATAATTTATATAATCTTTCAGTTATAAATAAATTTTATTTGCATCACCTTGTATTTTTGAAATTTCGCGGTTCACTTACTTGCAGCATTGATATTTGACATGAGAGACATGCGCATTTGAATCTAGTACGATCTATTACAATTTGCGTACTAAATTTTAGTACGAAGTGTCGCTACTAAAAACCCAACGCTGATCAGCAGTAGAGTAATCTTAGGAAAACTAAGGGAAGAAATGGAGAAGGAAAAATCCAAGTACTGGAATCAGCTGGAAGGACTGAGGCAATCTAAGATACTACTGGGGAACTATGACCAGAAGAGATCTCTTAGCTGCCTCAACCTCAGTAAAAAAGGCTCCGAATTTTAACGGGAATACTAACCGGGCATTGCCGGTTAAGAAGCCACATGAAGAAACTAGGGTTAGCAGATGAAGCAAAGTGCAGATTCTGTGAGGAAGAGGATGAAACCTCAATACACATACTCGCAGAATGCCCTGCCTTGCAAAATTCTAGGGCTAGATACCTAGGAGCACATGGAATATAGGAAGGGGATCTACCTGACTTGAAGCCCGACGATGTCCTAAACTTCCTCAGGAAAATAGGACTCGAAGAGCTGCTATAAGTCTGAGAAAATATCAGAACATGGCAAGTAAGGGGGGACACAATAGATCCTATGGGTCGCAGTGTTATTATCACCCCTGACATATACATACATACATACATACATACTTTGAAGCCTAGTAAACTAACTCACTCTGTATCACACTTTTAAATGTTTAGCAATTAATACTGGAAAGACTATAAGAAAAAATACTAACTAGCAATAGTACAAAGAAATAGTTAAACTAGGATATATTGTCAAGGATACCAAATTTTTGATAATTAGGATTACTAGACAAATTTATAAAAAAATATGTGAGACGACTATCAGATTTTATATAAATATGTTACCTATATGATTCTGATATAGTATAATGAAAAGATAAAGCTTGAGAATTTTTTTTCATAAATCAATTATTGAATATAATACTAGTATTTATAATAAATATCTAACTAATATGTAATTTTACAAGGATGTACTATTTAACAAAAAATGTAATACAAGAGTACATAAAAAAGTTGGCAGATGACAAAAAGACATTATTTTACAAAAATACAATACGAGGGTACATCAAAAAGTTGGCAGACGGTGTACGGATACTATTTAACAAAAATATAATACGAGGTTACATAAAAAATAGTTATTACAGTAGATTAAATATCTTAAATTATAAATATCAATAATGAATATTTTATGTAAGTCCAACCTTGATTAAAACTTAATTAATTTAGTTTTACAAGTAAGACTTTTTAGTAAGTATATTATCTTGAATGAATATAAATCAATTCGATTCAAACCGTTTTCAATTTGATATCAACGTCATCAATCAAGATTAGCCACAATTTATAAGGATTACTGCGATTCCCAGAAGAACATGTTACATTAAAAACCCACTTGAAGAATCCAATGTTATTTATGTTTGAATAAACCTGAATAATTGAACGGATTATCAAGAATGACTTTCCCGTATTGCAAAATTAAATATTCGTAAGAAGTCGCGTGTCTAAATGGCGCCAGGCTGCGTTTCAGATTGACTCAACACACTAGAAAGTTACGACAGACACAGTACACACATGCATCTACCCACGTATTTGCATATTTTTTAATATAATTGTTTTTTTTTGTTTTGTTTTTGGGTGCAGGTTTAAGTCAGTATCTTATCGAAAAGTGAGTATCTTGAACTAATTTCAAATCGTAAACTAATCTGGATCTGATTTTCTAATAGTTTAAACTTTTATTACATAAATTAACAATTTTCAAAAATAGCAAATGCCGATAAATACATTAATATTTTATTTTTTTATTATTCTTTTGGACTTTAGGGTACAGCATAAAATAATAGTTACTTATGTATACCAAGGACGAAAAAGTGTCGATTAAAAGTCGAATCTGGATATTGCTGTCCAAGACAAAGCCGAGGACAGCAAGCAGATGAGGCGTAATCGGCGCTTTTTTCCGAGGTACATGTTAAATTTTTCCGTCGACCTCACTAGTTAAAGCCATTTAAGAAATTTATAAGTATACATACCTCTATACCTATCTTTTTTAATGTTATGTTTTATTTTTAACAAAACGAACACAATTTAAGTAGGTAACTATTCTTTAATATTAATACTAAACGTACAATTAGTACAATTATTAATATTTATTCCTGCTGTTGAAATCCATTTTCTTAATTTTAAATTGCAACTAACTTGTTTCATGAGTTTAAACTGCAAAATGTCAAAATCAGTTAAGTGATGGCAACTGGTAACTAGATGCCTGTTATTGACGAATACAAACAGTTAAATTCTGTGACGTATTCAGTGCGGATGAAAAAAGTTTGCGAACGAAAAATGTAGATGTTAAATAATACGCCATTTTTCGTTCTAAAATTATCGTTCTAAAAAGGCTCTTGTCAATTGGTGTAAGAATATGCTTAAAAGGTTCGACATCTGACAGACGTCTTTTAATATCTAGTACTTCAAGAAAATCTAAATTTTGTTTTTTATCAAAAATGCTAAGTATTTTTATTTATTTGAAAACTAACTCTCATATATATATAACTCTTCGATATAATTCAATTCATTCTATATCACACAACAAAGCTAGGACAAATATCCATCTACCCTAACCTCCAGTTTTAGATCTAGGGGAATCTAGAGGAATTCCATTTAACCCACCAGATGTTCCTAAATGCTCAAAATATTCTAAATAATACAATAATGACAAAGCAGTTATTTGATAGTTGAAAGTTGAACTGTAAAGGGTGAAGATAGGAAAATCTATTTTCTTAAATGTTTTATAAAAGGTAATACAGAGTCCTTAAAATTTTACTAGATACATTTTTATTTTCTAGACTCAAACTTTTTTATTTGGCAAAAATACGAAAACAAACTGAAAGTAGTGATGTTTTGACAGGTGAAAAAAATTATCAGTATAAAACGGCTAGCATTTAGAATCGAACATTGAAGATTAAGCGTTTTCATTGGACGAAATCACAAAACTGTGATATTTTGACAGGTGAAAAAATAATCACAATCAAAGTACTTAAACTAGAACACAGAGTAATAATACAAATCAGAGTATCGACTCTATATGGAGGGGGTAAGCATCCATTTCAGATATCGCCATGACACTTTGGGAGTATCCATAGCCGTCGCCGTTAGTTTTGGTTAAGGTAGGCAGTTGGTTGTATGTAAATAAATCAGTGGTAGTGTTTGTATTGTGTGGAATAGTCTTAGAACAAAAAGAAACAGGAAGGAGTATATGCAAAATGACCTTGAGTCCAGAAAGGAGCTTGCATATGGCGGCCAATTGTCAATTTTAATTTCCGTTTCCAATGCCGTACCGTAAAAAAATAAAATTTATATTAGGGTTTTTATTTTGATTAAATTCCAACCAATCAAGTATATGAATACATTTAGTGTTGTAAATCATTTTGTGTTCATAAAAACCGAATGATACGCCTATGCTCTCATTTTTGACATTTATATGCAAATATTGCTTTGACAGCATACTGTAAACATAAACAATGAGTCATAAAAGGAGCTTCAAGATGGCCGACTTCCGTCGCAAATTTTTCTTAAAGTTAATATATGACAGACTCCTTTCTGTTTCTTTTTGTTCTAAGGGAATAGTGCATTAAACTATTTAATTCAGGTACAGAAAACTGCGAAAGGGATGCGGAACAAATGTTACTTACATTAAAATAAATACTACTGATGCATGTACTCCTTCTCAGTGTTCTGTATCTAATAAAGAGACTATTATACTTAACGAAACGGATTATCGTAATAACACGGAAGTACGGGTTTTATTTATTAACAATTTTTTTTAGTACTACCCTGAGCTTATACCACAAAACAGAATATTGGTTAGCACAAAACAGACTATCCAATATTCTGTTTTATGGTTTATACTCAAAAAATGGCTGCTCTTGTCTTATGAACATCAAAGGAGCCGACAGCGAGTCGATACTCTGATTTGTAAGTATTGAAACTATAAGACATAACAAAATTATTGCCTAGGGGATCGTTCAGGATATATTGTATTTATTTTATTAATTAATTTTTGATTGTATTTTTATGTATTAGTTGCTATATTAAAAATAAATGAATTATTTGTGCCAATTTTGTATTTCTAGATTTTATTTGAATAACCATTTTACCGTTGTGTACTTTAAAACTTACTTTACGGCTTAAATTTCTAGAGGAAGTTGCTAAACTTCACTAGAAGTATTGGTGTCTAAGTAGATTAAGTGCAGAAAAGTTTTTATCTATAAAATATCATTTAGTTATTTAGTATATTTAGTTAGTTGAACTTTGCCTTTTATTCAGTTAAAATCATATTTTTAAAATTGTTATAATATACTTTACTACATAAGAATAAAAATACTCTTATTATTACTGGGGTTTTCCACATCCCTTAGGAATGTGTATTTATTTTCAACGAGCAAAGCCAAGTTGAGATTCATTTTTATTGTCGGATTAGAATAAGAAAATCATCTAATTACAGATTTTGTAAAATACAGACCAAAACTTCAAATTGAAAAGTAGAGAAGTGGAAGGAGCTTAACCCAACCTAACCTAACCTAACTAAAATTTTTCAAGATTAAAAAATAATTTAACATTTAAAAATCTGTTTGGATATGTTGTGCAATGGATTTATTCAGGAGAATGATTTTATTTGAGAGCCTTGATCTCACGTATACTGAAAACACATGAAATTATGCAACTAACGAACAATAGAAGTATTTAAAATAATTGAATTTGCTAACAGGTAAGTTTTGTGATAATTTACAAAAAAAATTACATAAACTATCGACCTAGCCCGATGACATTTTAGAATACAATCTCTAAATAGCTAGTACAATAAATGAATATAATATGGGTACAGCAGTCGTGTGGGGAAGGTTAGAAGGTGAGACTGCTCAGAGACACTTCTTAAAGGTGAAGGTGAATCCGTTGTACACGAAACCAATATAGCATAATAATAATAATTTTATACAGAGAGAGGGATTAAACATAGATTTGCATAAACGCTTGTTAACAAATATTGGAAAAACCTCATTAACAATAAATTATGAGTAATTTTATTACGATTCGTGTTACTAAAAGCTGTTCTAGTTTATTCTGACATTGTACCGACATATTTTGATAAAATATAAGGTCAATTTTAACAGGTAATTATGCAATAAATGAAGTAAAGTATATTTAAACACTTTCAAACCAATAAAAATAATATTTACTGACTAAGTATTTTATTTGTTTAGTTCTAGTTAAAGACGGTTAATTTTTGTATAATGAAAGATAAAATTTAAGATTTTTTTATTTATTAACATAAAAGACACTTTTAACCGCAACCAAACTATACTATACTCACATTGCCAAAATTCTTGGACCTCTTCGTAAATTTTAAGACGAAATATTTATCATGGTTTGTTCTTTTGTATATTTAATTTTTATTTATTTCACTAGTGCTGTGGTTCATATTGATTAAGCCTGTTTGAGTGATTGTTGAGTTGTTTTTTGCAATTAGAGGACAATTAAAGGGACAATCAGGGGCTGGCCTTCTCAAATTGTCAAATTCTTAAATTTGCCTAATCCCGAGAACTATACTGGCCATTCGTTTAGGAGGACATCAGCAACGCTTTTGGCTAATAAAGGTGTTGATGTCCTCGGATTAAAGCGTAATGGAGATTGGCGTTCATCGACAGTGGCAGAAAGCTATGTAGAAGATTCTCTTCAAAATAAAATAGATTTTGCCGAAAAAATATTGTGCAATTCTACTAATTTATGCGATATTGTTATGTAATTACTTCCATGCTTGGTCTAGCCTTAACTACTTAATCAATATCAGGTACCTAGCTACAAACAAATAAAATTTAACTTCAATATGCCAATCTGACGATGCTAGTTTTTAGCGAAACAGCTGTAATTGAATTTAAAACGTATTTTACGAATAAATAGTGGAAGTTTTATTCAACCGTTTAGTTGTTTACTGTTCTTAATGACTTTATTGTTATTACTATATATGTAATAAAGAATAAATATATTTTTATATTTTGCACTTATAAAAATCTTCATTATAAAACGCATTTACGTATCGTAATGTAACTTTTACGCACGCAAATTTTTGTTTTAAATGGTTGGCGACATGAGTGAAGTTTCTAAAGGCAAGACTATTGACAATGACATTTGTGGCTAATAGCAATTTATTAATTTTATATTGTTCTTTAAGAAAGTATCTGTGAATATGAATATAATATTTTACTTATGTAATATATTATTATTGGTATATTATTCATTTTAAAATATTTTAAAACATCAACATTTGATAATCTAAATGTCACAACTGTCAAATTTTATAAATTACACAGTGCTGCCGACATACTTTTTAAAATAAAAATTTTCGTAATTACATAAAAATAATAAATTAATTTAAAAAATGGAAAAAAGGGCAAAATATAAAAAATATTATAAACAACTTATTTCATATGGCTGTTGTGACACTCGTTCTTTAAAAAACTCATCGCTTCGCGATTCGTTTTTTAAACTTGAACTCGTGTCATAACAGAATTCCATATGAAATGCGTTGTTTAATATACTATTTTAAGCGAGTGTCACAAAAAATAAAGTTTTACGGATCTATTAACGTCCCTAAAGTGTATCTTTTTTGGCCGCTTTTTTACTTTACGGCCGCTGTTTTACTTTACGGCCGCTTTTTTACTTTACGGCCGCTTTTGCAAACAAAGTCATTATGAGGGCAACCTACTAGACACATTTAATTTGCTTATTTGAGTTATTTCCACGTCCGATATTAAGATTGTCAAATTATGAAGGCGGCCTACTAGACACACTTAATTTGCATGTTTGGGTTATTTACCCATAAAACAAATAATGCCCTAATTTATTAACTTCGTTATGACCCAACTTCTGTTTATCATACTTACTGTAAGTAATTCTGTACACATCTTTGTTACTTAATAATACACTTTTCATTTGGTTAATAAAAATTTGAATCTAATCTTCCAGTTTCGTCTCTGTTTAGAAACAAAATTGTAAAAAAAGTTGTTACCTATTTGATGAGACACTCGTTTAAAAAATTTTGTGTGCACCTCAGCCGTATGATCTTTTTTGGCCGAATCTGAAATTTGCGGCCGAGACGTCACCTATGGAAAACCAAATAAGAGTTGACATTTTAGAAACGCTAAGTAATTTGTTTGTGATTTGACAGTTAGTATTTCGTGTACTGAGTAAAATGGAAGAAAATAATTCGAATTTCGAGGAAGAAACATATATTTGTAGTACTCCCGAAGAAATAATAGAGGCGGCTAACGAAGCTACGCAAAATTTATTACCGGAAAAATCCAAAGAAATTTATAAAAAAGAATATGCTATGTTTATGGAGTGGAAAAGGCAAAAGGAAGTTAACAGCTTTAGCGAACGTGTATTATTGGCATATTTCCAAGAAAAAGCCAAAACATTTAAATCTTCGGTAATTATTTAGAAGAGCTACTTCTGGCCATTTTTCGAAATTTTTACAAAAATAGTTTAATTATGGTCTACAAATCATGAATTGAGTATTCATTTAGTGCGCTCAAGCATATTTTTTTCAAAAATTAATTTTTAAAGTTGGAACTATTTTTTGATCGCGCTGCCATTTTTAGCAGTATGGCGTCATAAAATGGTATGCAAATAGTAATACGCGACAAATAACAAAGAAAATAAATTATTTTTATATATATTACATTATAAATTTGACCGAAAAAACTTTAAAAAAGTAATCTTATATATAAATATACTCTCATGACTTACTTTTAACAAATGGCTTTCCTAAAAAGATGTATCGACACTCATCACTACACTTCACATTCTGTATTTTATTTAATTAAAATCTGCACCACACAATTTTATATAATTAAATATAAGTACTCTCTGAAAAACTAAATCTACAATAATAATAACTCGTAATCATCTTAACAAAATGTTCTATTTAACAACAAAATTTATTCTGCAATACACAATACTAAAATCAACTTTTTAACAGCGCTATCTGCTGTTCCGAACATAACTTGCGTTATGTCATGTAGGTACCAGCGTTGCCACATCTCTAAATAAAACCTAAATATTACGATCATATTTTTTTACATTATAAATATATAAAAAATATTGAAAATAAAATGTGAAATGTAGAGACAATATTACTAACCAAATCTAATCGGTCTTTTTGCAGATTATAAAAGATAAAACAAAGATAAACAAACACGCAAAATTCAGTGACGGGTGGCGATGCTATCTTAATCCAACCTTACCTAACCAAACTTAACCAAACCTAACCAGAACTAACCAAACCAAACCAAACCTAACCTAACCTAACCTAACCAGACCTAACCAAATCTAACCTAACCAGATCTAACCAAACCTAACCAAACCTAACCTAACCAAACCTAACCAGATCTAACCAAACCAAACCTAACCAAACCTAACCAAACCTAACCAAACCTAACCAAACCTAACCAAACCTAACCAAACCTAACCAAACCTAACCAAACCTAACCAAACCTAACCAAACTTAACCAAACCTAACCAGAACTAACCAAACCAAACCTAACCTAACCTAACCTAACCAGACCTAACCAAATCTAACCTAACCAGATCTAACCAAACCTAACCAAACCTAACCTAACCTAACCAAACCTAACCAGATCTAACCAAACCTAACCAAATTAAATCCCAACCAAATCCTAACCAAATCCCACCAAAACTAAACCAAACCTAACCAACCCTCACCACACCTAACCTACCCTACATAACCTAACCAAACCCGGTTAAGTTTGGTTAGGTCTGGTTTGGTTTGGTTAGGTTAGGTTAGATTTGGTTTGGTTAGGTTAGGTTAGGATTTGGTTGGAGACAGAACAGGACCTGAATTTGGTTTGGTTAGGTTAGGTTAGGTTTGGTTTGGTTTGGTTAGGTTAGGTTAGATCTGGTTAGGTTTGGTTAGGTTAGGTTAGGTTAGGTTAGATTTGGTTAGGTCTGGTTAGGTTAGGTTAGGTTAGGTTTGGTTTGGTTAGTTCTGGTTAGGTTTGGTTAAGTTTGGTTAGGTTTGGTTAGGTTTGGTTAGGTTTGGTTAGGTTTGGTTAGGTTTGGTTAGGTTTGGTTAGGTTTGGTTAGGTTTGGTTAGGTTTGGTTAGGTTTGGTTAGGTTTGGTTAGGTTTGGTTTGGTTAGATCTGGTTAGGTTTGGTTAGGTTAGGTTTGGTTAGGTTTGGTTAGATCTGGTTAGGTTAGATTTGGTTAGGTCTGGTTAGGTTAGGTTAGGTTAGGTTTGGTTTGGTTTGGTTAGTTCTGGTTAGGTTTGGTTAAGTTTGGTTAGGTAAGGTTGGATTAAGATAGCATCGCCACCCGTCACTGAATTTTGCGTGTTTGTTTATCTTTGTTTTATCTTTTATAATCTGCAAAAAGACCGATTAGATTTGGTTAGTAATATTGTCTCTACATTTCACATTTTATTTTCAATATTTGTATATATTTATAATGTAAAAAAATATGATCGTAATATTTAGGTTTTATTTAGAGATGTGGCAACGCTGGTACCTACATGACATAACGCAAGTTATGTTCGGAACAGCAGATAGCGCTGTTAAAAAGTTGATTTTAGTATTGTGTATTGCAGAATAAATTTTGTTGTTAAATAGAACATTTTGTTAAGATGATTACGAGTTATTATTATTGTAGATTTAGTTTTTCAGAGAGTACTTATATTTAATTATATAAAATTGTGTGGTGCAGATTTTAATTAAATAAAATACAGAATGTGAAGTGTAGTGATGAGTGTCGATACATCTTTTTAGGAAAGCCATTTGTTAAAAGTAAGTCATGAGAGTATATTTATATATAAGATTACTTTTTTAAAGTTTTTTCGGTCAAATTTATAATGTAATATATATAAAAATAATTTATTTTCTTTGTTATTTGTCGCGTATTACTATTTGCATACGATTTTCAGACGCCATACTGCTAAAAATGGCAGCGCGATCAAAAAATAGTTCCAACTTTAAAAATTAATTTTGAAAAAAATATGCTTGAGCGCACTAAATAAATACTCAATTCGTTGTTTTTAACTATTAATTAAACAATTTTTATAAAAATTTTGAAGATAGGCCAGAAGTAGCTCTTCCAAATAATTACCAAATCTTCTACCTTATGGTCAAGTTACTCAAAGCTAAAGTCAACACTAATTGCAAATAATCAAATTGATATCAGCAAATATCCAAAGCTTATATCATTTCTGAAGCGGCAATCTGTTGGTTATAAAGCAAAAAAGTCCAAAACATTCTCAAGGAAAGAACTGAATAAATTTTTGCTGGAGGCACCTGATGACATATATCTAATGACCAAGGTAAAACTTTAGTTATTATAAAATACCTACTAGGTAGTTACATTTCAGAAAATAGGTAAGGGGAGAGAAAATTTGAGAATGTAGTTTCTGTTTGTACTATTCATAATTTCGCCTAGATTATTGCAAAAAAATGGGGCAACAATAACTTCCGTAGTTTTGATATTTGCTTTAGGTATTATAGGGATGTATTTATTTTTAGGTAGCTGTTATTTTTGGAATAGCTGGAGCGTGCCGCAGAGAAGAGTTGTACAAGATGTCAATTAATAACATTGAAGACAGAGGATCCGTATTAGTGATAAAAATCCCTGATACTAAAACCCATATAGAAAGAACGTTTACCGTCATCGAAGATTCCGGAGTTACCAATTTGAACCTGTTAAATATTTACAAAAAATATGTTTCACTAAGACCAACAAACGCGAAGAGTACACATTTATTTTTAACTTAGAGAAACGGAAAATGTATTAATCAAAGAATTGGTATAAACCAATTTTCTAAAATACCCTTTAAGGTAGCAAAATATTTAAATTTGGCCGAACCAAATGCCTACACGGGCCATTCGTTTAGAAGAACCTCGGCGTCACTGCTCGTTGATTCTGGAGGTGACTTGCTTCAGCTAAAAAAACACGGAGGATGGAAGTCCAGTGCAGTGGCCGAGGGCTATGTTGATGGTTCATTTATGAATAAAATAGACTGTGCTTCCAAGATTTTGAGTGGCGTTAATAAACCAGCATCAGCGCCAACAACTTCGAGTACTTCGACCACTTCAACTAATGTACAAAATGAATTACACCTCCTAGATATGGCCAACAATAGAGGTCACGAATCGATATCAATAAGTCAAATAAATTCCGAAAAAATTCTTTATCGGAGCCAAAAATTAATATCATGAACTCAAATAATTGTACTTTCAATATAAATATAATGAAGTAAATAATAATTGTTACACACGATACCTAATTATAATTTGTTATAATAAAAAAATATTTAAAACAGTTCAATAAATAAATTTGTTATATTTGTTCTCTCTGTTTATTTATCTACAAATTAATAGGCTACATTCTGTTACTAATTCTGCAACAAAACGGAAAATAAAGTAAGTATGGGACAAAATTTCTTACGATCGTCGAAAAAATATTGTATGCAACACATGCATAAAGTGCCTTTTTTTCACTCTTGGGATTGCGGCACTCACCTTCGGTTCGTGCGCGCAAATTTCCCAATCATGAAAAAAAGTACCACTTTATGCACTTGTTGTATAAATTACTATTATATATTTGAAATAATCTTTTTAATTAAAAAAACATTATTGAAGTTGGGTTTTATGGTATTATTCTTGAGTTTTGAAATATTAGTTTCTTTAATTTATAAGTAGCTCGTTACATTACTAATATTCAACATTTATTTTAAAGAAACAATTTCTTATACTCAAGAAGTATTACAATACCTAAACCAACTTCAATAATTATTTATCCCAAATCAATAGCTAGATTGCATGATATTGCTATAATTTCTTCTAGATGGCGCTGGTTACACAGTTAAAATTTGATAGATCAGCGGTATTTTTTTTACCCCCTGTATAATGTGCATTTTATTACAAAATAATAAAAACTGCATCATTTTGAAACAAAAAAGATACACTTGTTCAATTCCCATATTTTAAGTCGTTTTCAAGATATTGCTATTTTAATATTCCAGTGCATATCATTACACTGCAACTTAATTACTATAGAGCTGTGACTATTAAAAGAACTATCATTAATTTACTAGTTAAAGGCGAAAAGTTGTTATTACTGTGTTTTTAACTTCTGAACTAACAATACGGCTTTCATTAAAAATGTCTAGAGGCAATGAATTTACAAATAATGAACTAAGGGATATGATTTGTGTTTATGCACAAGTAAATTATAATGCATGTGCTGCTGTTAGACGATATATGCAGTTATATCCAAACCGAATTGTAAAAATTTTCAAAGATTGTACCTACTCCAATTTAGGTGAAAGCGGCTCTTTTCGTAAGAAAAATTCTGGTGGTCGACCTAAAATAATTACAGCCGATATGGAAGATGAAATTTTAACAAGAATTATAGAAAATCCTGAAATGAGTACTCGGCGCTTGCATGCAGCTACTGGTGTAAGTAAATCAAGTGTGTCAAGAATTTTACATACATAAAAATTGTACCCATATCATTTCACGCCTGTACAAAATTTATTACCCAATGATTTACCAAGGAGACTACAATTTTGTCAATCAATGCTCGGTAAGATCAATCAAAATCCAATATTTTTAAAAAGGGTACTGTTTACGGACGAGGCTACATTCACAGGCAGAGGAGTATTTAATTGGAGAAATAACCACTATTACGATTTTGCTAATCCTCATCAATACAAAGAAACTCATTTTCAATCAACATCTGGTGTGGAATCATTGGCGATAAATTCATTGATCCCATTTGAACAGATTAAATGCAGTAAATTATTTAGAATTTTTGCAAATTGATTTAGGCATTTTACTTGATGAAGTTCCTTTAATTGTAACGCAGGATATGTGGTTTATGCAGGACGGTGCTCCCCCACATTATCCAATACATTTAGTTGTTTTCTAAATATTATGAATTTTTAAAAATATTTTGTCAACTTGAACGCCCCATATCTCGCTTACTATTAATATTTTACTAGTGCATGTTTGTATCAAACGACTTATTTTTATCACCCCTATCTACAGTTCTTATATTGTCCATTAGTTATGGGACACCCTGTATAGTGAGCTGGGTTGAAAAATATATTTTTTGTGACTTGTTTATTTCAGCAGTATTTAAAATCTCAACTATTTACGTAGTCAAATGTAATTTAGTTTCGTTTCTGACTCTATATCAATCTTTTAATATAAAAATTAAGGAAGAAGCCTAACACCTATCACAAGTTGGTTTTTTACGATGGAAATGGCGGTTGTTGACGGGTTTTTGACATTTAAGTAGGTAATCAAAAGTTAGGTTAGTTTAATAATTCAGAGACATATATGTATGCAACTTATTTAAATTTTACAGTTAATGCACAGCTAAGTAATATTCATATATTTAATAAAAGTGTATATAGAAATATGGTTTTCAAAATGTATTTTAAGTGTTTTAATAGTGTATATATGTATGTATTTCCCTCTAAGATCAGTATAACTGTGAAATGATATAGAAAAATCAGGAAAAAGGAAAACTCAGCATGATATAGTTTCTTGATCTTATAGGAAAATACATCTAGGATAATCCCTTAGGGCTAATAACATCTAGCCACCTAAATAACTAAACACAACATCCCTGGGGAGCGCTTCAAAGTTTGAGAACCTCTGGTATATATTATACCTGATGAAATTTATACATTTACAAAATATTAGACCGATCATTCAAAAATTCAGTCAAACAGAAATAACCAAATGCCTTTTGTTAAGTAATTCTACCTTAACGATTTTCAATAATTTTATTGTTTATAGGCTATGAGGCTTCGGTCTTGCTATCACTATAAATCTGTACCTACAGCTATAGGTAAAGTAAATTCATACTTATACCGTTCCGAGTTAAGG
The DNA here is from genome assembly GCA_035357415.1 of Ophraella communa. Lineage (NCBI taxonomy): Eukaryota > Metazoa > Arthropoda > Insecta > Coleoptera > Chrysomelidae > Ophraella > Ophraella communa. The sequence goes on along the minus strand of CM068994.1, from coordinate 12,973,775 downwards.
ACTTCGATTATATTGCCTCCAATAAATCTTCCTACCGGCCGGCAGACTCTGTCCAGCTGCATGCAGGGCCGGAGTGGACTTTTTACTTTTACATTGAGAAGCAATTGAAATATTGATAGATAGATATAAATTGTCTAAAAATATGTACAAATGTGCAAACAGGTATGTAGTTAGTATTTCTAAACATAATTTTGGGTACTAGGTAACTTTTATTACAATTTGAATTTTTAAGGAAATAATATGAATAATATGGTTACCTACCTTACAATATACATTAATTACTTTACTACACACCTTATTGTACCTATACCTACCTGAATGTTTTAAAAAGGAGTTTGGGTATATATTGTAATAATTAAATATTCTATAATAGTATAATGAGCATTATCAACAGAAGTTGTTTAATATTAACTTAATCAAATAATTTTAATTATATTGTATTATTTTATTGTATATTTTGTGTATTTGTAAGAAAATTTTAAGTTGGAAATTATTTTATTATATTTTTATGTTATTTATAACTTAGTAGAAACTTCGCGAAAATTGATTATATAATGTGTAAAAAAAGGACAGATAATGTGTAAAAAGGAGACAGATATATTTTACTATATTTTTATTCTGGAATGATCGATGATAGACTAAGTAAGAATGTCTTGTCATAAATAGGAAAGAAAGAGATATACATATTTTCCCAGAAATGACTAATCTCTAGAACAAAAAAACGAAGCTTCTAGAAGTTTGAAACCTATAAAAGACTGAACAGAGGTCGTTAAAGAGTAATATATAATTGGTAGTCAAACATTGAAGATCTGAGTGTGAATAGTCAATTTGAACAAACAGTTTTTTTAGAAGAAAGTTTATTATTGGAAGTAAAAGAGAGAAGATCAGTGAGTGTGAACAGTCAGTTAAAAAGTGAAAAAACAGTTTTTAAAGTAGTTATAATAAAGTGACGTTAAAAATACAAAGTAAAACAATTATAAAGTAAAACAAAGTGCCAAATTGACATTGAAAACTAATCAAAAGTGAAATTAAAACATTTTCGGTTGATGTAAAAAAGAAGAGTACTTACTATTATTAATACAACTAAAGGAACTATAATCCATCAACACTAAAATTTGAGGAACAAACAAAGAACAATAATTACACAAGAAACTAATCGTCTAACAAAACTTCAGTTTACCAAAATCGCAAATACTACGTATCACTTCGTTCGTCTCCGTTCTTCATAGATCACCTACAGATTTTTCCACCAATCAGGAAACAGGACTTTACATATCAAGGTCAGATAAAATCGTAATTTATTAAAAAAAATTTGTAGTAGTTAGTTGAATTTTATAAGTTAAAAAAAAAAAAGAATTTACTTGATATTTAATAATTAGTGTATTTGATAATCTTACTTGCCATCACATAAACAACATTGGTTAGTTTAACTTAATTCACATCAAGTAAGTTCTTTTATAATTACTAAAGGCCTTTCTTTTTAATATTTTTTTAATTAGTTTCATTATTAAACTTTCAACATTACTGTTTTAATTTAACTATTTTATAATAAATTTATAATTATAATTATTCAATTTTATTCAAATACCTTCTACCTAATAACCCAATAGAAACTAGCATAACCAAACACCCCCTGAGAAAAAGATCTTGTTGCTATTAGTACATTTAAATAAGTAATATCAATCTAATAAATAAATCAATCAAATCAATAAACTTTCTCTCAAATTATAATATTCATTACAATATATGCCTTTAGAACAGTAAATGGCTTAGTATTTTCCAAAATGTGGCGAACGTGGAGTGAATCTGACGATGAAGCAAGCGACAACGAGCAGCAAGCAAGTAGTACAGCAAGCAGCAAGAGAAAGCATCTTTCTGTTGATGCTAAAGAAATTGTAAAGAATGTATATTCAACTTTAAGAAACGATGTTTCCATACAAGCAGCTTTGGAAGAAACGTGCAGGTTAACGAAAATACCAAAGTCTACCATACGCGATATTGTTAAAAAACCGATAGTCAAGAGAAAGAAAAGATGCGATTCTGGTACTGCCACAAAACTTGATGTAAGTGATAAAGACCTAATTCGACAAAAAATCTATAAAATGTATGAAGAGCAAAATGCACCAACATTGGACACCTTTGAAGAGACTAGAAATGGACGAAAGTGGCATACAGTGTGGCAAATTTAAGAAGATAGACAAAAAACAAGTGCTGATGGAATTGCAACGACTTCGGAAATGGAGATTAGAATATCTTACGAAAATAGATATGTATAGAAGTCAAGGAAGGTCGATCATTTACTTAGACGAAACGTGGTACGATACCCATGACAAGCCATCAAAAGGTTGGGACGATTCAAGTGGTAAATGTAACACAAAAGCACCATCCAACAGAGGTAAGTGGATAACAATTATACATGCGGGATCAAAAGACGGATGGGTACCAAATGCTTTATCACTGAGTGCAAAAGTATAAAAGACTCTTCTCTTGACTACCATGACGACACAACTGCACATTTATTTGAAGACTGGTTTAAAAATAAGTTAATTCCCAATATTCCTCCTCAAAGTGTTATTGTTATGGATAACGCTAGCTATCATAGTAGGCAATTAAACAAACACCCTTGTTCAAGCAACACCAAAGCAATTATTCAAGAATTTATGCACACCAATAATATTTATTTTCAGGAAAATTATTCAAAAAACCAATTACTAGAAGTACTAAAATGTTTTAATGTAGAGAAAAAATATCTTTGTGATAAGTTTGCAAATAGTATGGGACATTCAGTTTTAAGGCTTCCACCATATCACTGCATTTTTAACCCTATAGAACATATTTGGCATCAATTGAAATCGCAAGTCAGACGTAACAACAGTTCACCGACTTATAGTTTAGATTAGGCATTATCACCAGGGAAATAGATAAAATACAAGTAAATAATTGGAGCAACAGTGTAGATCACGTAATTAAAGTTGAACAATCATATACCACACTTTCAAGTAATGTTAAGGAGTTAATTATACAGTTAGGGGATGATAGTGATAGTGACACTGATTTAATTGAATAGGTCCTAATAATAATTATAAGTTGTAATATTTTTAGATACTTTTCATTTTATATTGTATATTGTATTTTTAAAAGCTTTTTATTTATATATTTTTTTAAATGACTAAGTAGGTATAATTTATTTTATTGCCATCACGTGACTTTTTGACGCAATGATCAACGACAAGTATTAAACGACAATGTTTAAGAAAACAATTTATAGTATCCCTAGGTATGTAATAAAATATGTGATTATCAATGTGTTTCTATTTTTTCCTATAAAAAAAGTAAATTCCACCCTGTTCCGTTCAAATTTTATAGCAGGTAACACCCGGCTAAAGCGCCGGCCGACATTAGGGGACAAAAGGGTCGTTTATTGGCCTTAAGAAGTGAGAACGGAATAAGTATGAATGTACTGTACTGTACTGTATTGTACATGAACGTTTTAAGAAGATTTTAATTTTGAAAGTGTTCTTTTCATTTTTTATTCAAAGATCGCTATAAATTTCTATAGGATCGGTGTATGTATGTTTATATGAATTTCGATTTCACATTAACAATTACATAACCGCATGGAATTTGTTCCCCTCAAGGCAAAAATCGTAATTGCACAGATGATATTATCTTTTGTAACCCGACAATCACTTTGTTTTTTGTTGTAAAAAGATGCAAATTTACATCTAACTAAGCAATTGATTTTTATTTATAAATCACTGATTAGAATTGCGTCGACTATTCATTTAATAGTTTCTACTAGAGTTTAGAATCGCTTTCACTGTAAAAATGTAAACAAAATACACATAATGGGGATGTTCTGGCAGCTTTTAATAAAGCTCGAATAGTTTAGAGAAGAGTTGAGGGAAAGGAAACAAAACTTAGAACCATTAGAGTAATTATAAAAAGATTAGCATAAGAATTGTTTTTCTACTCCCATTTTATAGTAAGCACACTAATTAAAAATATGATACAGCCAGCAGCTGGGTCTATATACTCTTCGTAGAATCAAAGTCTAATTTGTTGTTAAGTGATCCATGATTTGAAAAAACTGTGAGCTTATTTTTAATTTCTCAAGACGTAACTACAAATAATTATACTTTAATTGAAATGAGTGATGAAGATTTTTTTCTAAATCGTCCACAAATTTCAGGCTTTGTCCGGGGTTCGCCAGTTACCGTTGCCGAACTGTCTTCAAACGGTCAGAAGTCTGCGCAGAAGGAAATATTTCTTATGCCCGGTTCTGACGATGCAATTTCCTACTGGGTACTTCATCGCGGCGACAAAATTGCATGCAGTTTAGGTGTACCCACTATGCAACTGAATAGAACTGGTTCTAATTTTGTGCCACAAGTTGCAGGTAACTTTTTTAGTGACTTTCTCTACGCAAACCTAAAATTTCTGTTGGTGTTACTAACTGAAATAGCAGTTACAAAGTTATCTCGTTAACTGTTCTTGATTTGTAATTATGTTTATTGGAGATTGCAATAAATCAACGTTTTGAAAACTTTATCATTTTTAAATTAAAGTTGGAACTTTTAATGTTAAAAATATGGTGACTATTTTTAATGTTGGCAACAATATGGTATTTTCCTAAGAAATTGCTTCAACAGAATGAACATGGTGTGAACATTCATGCAACTTTGAAAGGAGACGTGTTGCGGCAAGAAGTTATTGCAACTAAATTGCATTGATGAATTGCATAGTCAGAACCGGGCTTAAAACGATTTAAACACGAGTCAGCAACGGTAACCCCGAACAAAGCTTCAGAAAAAGTGACAGCTGTCGTTAATGAAAGGAAAAAGGTTGATCCGTACTTTGAGTATAGCCACTACACCACAATTATAAAATTTTGTTTTCTTTCTTAACAATGGCGAGTGAACGTGTGGTGGTACATTTTTCAAAAAGAGTGGAAATTATTGGATGAATGTATGATGCTTAAAATACTTTAAACACTGATTTGGTTGGTGCATATCAATTTTGCAGTTTCTGTCAAATCAAAACCGTGGGTTGAATTAGAACCGACCGCTGGTGTATACAGGCCCTAACCATATAACCATAGAATTGTATGTATCTGTGATCCAGCAACATGCGCAGTTGCCACGTCAAAAGTTTATTTCACTAATTTAGATTTTAATAAATGTCAAACATTTTCTCATATTCTTACTTTTTTCAGTTAATTATTAGTAAATATTCGGGCCTTTTAAGGAAGTTTCTCTAATATTCTTCTTTTTATTTGACTGCAATACTACGCCTAATTTTGCATATAAAATATTTTAGCATGAGTTCAAAATATATATTCTGCTAAATAAGATTAAATATGAATGATAAGAACATGGTTAATTAACAATATTAGCAAAATCTAATAAATTTCAGATAATAACAGAGATAACATTAAAAACTATGCAAAATAAAATATATCAAAAATAGACTCACCTATATGCGTAGACTGGTTTCTTTAAATGATTCTAGGTAGAGGAGAGATCTCGAGCTCTGTTAGGATATCTCTCCTCTTAAAACAAGTTTATTTTGTTTCATTGTTAGTTAACAATTTTCTTCTAAAGTTTCTACTGTTTTTTGCTAAGTTTTCCTTTTTAATAACTCCTCGACTCTTGCTGTTTTAATCATAAAAAAAATTGCTTTGCATTCAACCCCTAATCTTTGTTAATATATTTTTACATTTTTCCTACAAATGATTTTATACAACTTGTTACTACTTTTAAACTTTACCATGTATTACTACCTAATCATACCTAGAAGCATACGTATACGTATATAGGTGAATATATTTTTGATATATTTTATTTTTCATACTTTTTAATTTTATTTCTGTTATTATCTGAAATGTATTAGATTTATTTTGCTAATATTGTTAATTACCCTTTTTCTATCATTTTTAAACTTATTTAGCAGTATATATTGTAATGAATATTATGATTTAATGATTATAGTTTAATTTATTTATTTATAAATTTGATTGATTAATATTATTATTTAAATGTTCTAATAGTAGCAAGATCTTCTTTTTCTCGGGGTGCTTTGTTCTGCAAGTTTCTAGTTGGATTATTAGGAAGGTATTTGAATAAAAAATTTGATTAATTAAATTTATAAATAAATAAATTAAACTATAATCATTAAATCATAATATTCATTACAAAATGGCGCTCCACGTTGGGCGCCACTTTGTAATGAATATTATGATTTGTTGATTATTTATTGATTAATTTCTTGATTAATATTTGATATTATTTAAATGTTCTGATTAGTTCTTACTGTCACTGTTAGCACTTTGTTTTACTTCTTGATTGTTTTAACTTGTATTCCCAATGTCACTATTTCACTTTATTTTAACTACTTTTAAAAAACTGTTTGTTCACTTAGTTCAAATTGACTGTTCACACTGACTTCTATATCTGACTTCCAATAATATACTCCCCCTAACGACCTCTGCTCTTTTATGTTCTATGATCTAGTCATTTCTAGAATAATATGTGTATCTCTCTCTTTCCTATGTATAACTAGACATACTCACTTCGTCTACTGTCGATCATTCTAGACACAAAAATATATCTATCTCCTTGTTACACATTATATAATCAATTTCGCGAAGTTTCTAGTAGCTTTAAATAACATATTTATGTACAAAATATAATATTGATACATAACATAAAAAAAAATATTTCTAGGTTGAAATTTTCTTACAAATACACAAAATATATAATAAAAGTTATTTGATTAAGTTAATATTAAACAACTTCTGTTGATATTATGCTCATTATAGATACTATTATCGAATATTTAAATATTACAATATATTTTGACTTTTATTCTGACACTATATCTTCTCTTCTTAGAGCCTGATGATGGTCTTTTGACCAAAACATGTCGTACTTTTAATATTAATTATATATTGTAGGTTGATGTTAAGTTTTATTGCTACTGTTTAATTGTGATGAGAGGGGTAGGCAACGTAATATAATAATATTTAATGAAGAATACCCTTCGGCATATAAAAACTTTTTACGAATGAGTAGTACTACATTTGAAAAACTGTTAGGACTAGTTGAGAATGAGTTAAAATAACAGGACAATGCATGTGAACCTAGTTTGGATAATTTCACTTTTATATCTTCCAATGCTTTGGTTATTGAATTTATGTTTTTTATACATTGAATGTTTTGGTACTTATAAACAAGAATTTGCTTTCTATAGCTCAATCAGACTTTTTATTTGTTTATGATTCCACATTTTTAAATACAAAACATAAGCACCATAAGCATAACTGCATAACATCACTTTTAGTTGATAGTAGCTACTGAAATTAGCATAATGACAAGGGGACCTTGCATTATTGGTCTGCATTAACCGATGAGCTTCATCTGAGGCATAGATGGCGCGCATAAAAACTAACCTAACTTAATAAAATAGGTACCATTATCAAATAAAAGAATCTTTTTAAAGATTAAGTCTTTAAAATTCAATTTAAAGTCTCAACTGTTTATTCGTTTTGTGAAGAAAAAGATATGTGAAAGTATGCAGTTTTTTCTTAACTACAAATTTCAAATTAACTGCCAAATTGTTTGCCAGCTGAATATCTGAATTACTGACTAATGGGGATTAAAAAGAGTAGCATAAGCATCTGGTAAAGTATATTAAAACATTGCAAGGAGAAGTTTGATTTGTTAAATTAATTATTCGATGTTTGGCAAGATTCTACTATCGTTTCACGCCTAATTTAACCAAATATTACATAAACGAAGACCACAAGTACTCGTATTTATCGTTTTACGTTTTGCTCTATTTAAAGTAATATATTTGTTTCATTCTTTTTTTTCTTACCTTTTACGTATGCAATTAACATCAAATTAAAATCAAATATACAAAAGCTATTAAAATTCTACCACTTTCAGCAATGTCAATAGGCGTCAGTGACCTCCACAACGCAATAAACATTGCGGAAAGTATATATAGTTTGTTAGAAATGTCTGGAATTCGTAGTACAAAGAAAAATAAAATTAATATAATATAAAAATCACATTTAGTGATTGATTTATAAAATTTTGTATCTGAGAGATCTTGGTGAAATCTTCAATCACTTTTGTGGAAATTTATAGCTAGAAATATTGTATTTTTCTTTTTCTTGCACAAACTATACAAATATCTCTCTATGCAGTTTTTCCAAATATTCAAGTTTGTATCCCCGCCATTTTAAATTTTTTTAAATAGCAACGTTGGTTGGGTGATAAATCAAAAAAAGCTTATTCCATCCACTTTTCAAAAATAATAGTAAATTAACGCAATAATAATTCATTAACAAAATAATTGAAACAGCTTTGTTAAATATTAAAATACATTAATTTTAATTTCGTTAGTGCATTTCGTCCACTCCTTTATCGTATCGTATTTCCTTGTGTGCAAGCTTCTGACGCTTTGAAAACGGTAACTGACGAAACTCGATAAAATCAAGACGTACTAGAAAGGTAAAGATGTATTTTAGGTCACACCCTTTCGGGGAGTATCAAAGTTGACAGAGCAGTATTTTGCGATTAAAAAAACCTTTTTCGAAACCAAATAGTGGTAATCTTCCAGTTTAACCATCCGCTTGAAAAATTCTCTGCGCATGTACAAAATTATTCGAAATTGACAGCGGGGCAGCCGCGCAGTGTTGTCAGTTCAAATATTTTTTTCCTGAAACCGAATAGTTTAGTTTTGATTTAGTAAATTTGATTTGATTTCATAAGTAATAAATTAGATGCTAAGAACAGCAGTTAAAAATATAAATAATAACATAGATACTTCCCTTCGTTATTTCGAATTCAATATATTGTAATATATGCGAATAAAAAAATCTCACGTTTTCATGGTATTCTGTGGTTTTCATTTTTAGAGCAATGGGGCAACGAGTTCAGCTATAAAGAACAAATTTCTGGGATTTTAATTTATTATGGTTTTAAATTAATGAAAAATATTAAATACTCCAATAATTTCAACCTGTTAACTAATGTCTATAATTTTCGTCTTTTCAATGTCTATTCACACACTTTATTTATTCATACATATGTGGCAACGTAGCTCGAGATTTAAACTTTGCCACTCCTTATCAACCAATAAAATTATTCTTGAAAATTCAAATTTCGTGCATGCGCAGAGAATGTTTCAGGCGGATGGTTAAACTGGAAGATAACCCAAATAGTAAATTATATTATAAATAAAGAACGTTAATATTTATAAGGAATAAAAGTATAAAGTTGTAAAACTAAATAATATAGTGTAAATAAAATCGCTGTGCTCTGCACGCAGTAGTGTTTGTAGTAGGTATTATTAAATTTAAATATACCTGATGGTTCCTTATAACTTTAAATTAATCTATCTGGTTGGTTTCGAACATATCAATTTAAATAAATGTTAAAATTACATTTATTTATTATTCTTTTGCAAATATAAGAATCTTTAACGCTAAGCTAAAGGTGTGGACGAATTGCACTAATGAAATTAAAATTGATAGGTATATTTCAATACTTTTATCAAAGTTTCTTCCATTATTTGGTTAATTATTTATTATTGTTCCGATCATTTTTGAAAATTGGATGAAATAGGCTTTTTTATCATTTTAAGTTTATTCGTTTCAAAGAAAGCCTTGTTGCCAGACTTTTTCGCAATCCTATATACTTAATTGAACAGTTTTAAAAAAATATTTCTTCTGAGATATTGATTAAAAGTGGAATCAAAAAATATTTCATAAAATATCTGTAAAATCAGAGATTTATAATGTAAAAGAACAAACTGTAAGTGTAGGTTTTTTTATAATTTAATTATTTTTCTATTTTAATCAATAAAGGTAAGTAATAAAACTGAACATTTGAATGACCAACTTATGTACCAAAAAGTGTTTATAATGTATTTTTTTTGGAATAACGTTGGTACAGCCTGGGGTCTCAACTGTTTTCCCCTCTTCGGAAGGAAATTTAAAAACTCATTTTGAAGATTTCATCTTTGGGATAAATTTTTGTTAAAATCCCTGGCTTACACTATAGAGTCAAAGATCGAACAACGCATATTAATAAATGCTTAAAAAATTGTAGAAATGCGTTCACTTAAAACCTACGCACTGTTGAGTGTTACATTCTCAGCTACGTCTCAGATATGTTATTTTGACATATGCGTAAGATCACACCTTTGTACAGTTGGTTGTATCATGGAATTTACTGAACAATTTAATTTAATAGGTCTATTAGAGAAAATCAAATTGGACGAGATCCTATAGAGTAAAAAGGACAGTTGACTAGATAACATAATAAAGTATTAATATATGAGACAATTATTAGACCGGTTTTATTGTATAGATTATTAATAAATTATAAAGAGAAGTTATTAGGATCAGCAAAAAAGAAAATTCATTTATTTAAGCTCATATTCGATGACAATGGAGGTAGAGAAGGTTCTAAAGGAAATAAAGATCATCAACTGGAGGAACAGACTAAGGACATAAAAGTTAGACAATATACAAAAAAAACGGAATTTGATTCACCCCAAAAAATAATAAATTTATTTCTTTGTTGAAGTTCATCGTATTGAGAACAAAACAAAAAGTTAATTTTCCAAAGCAAATTTTAGAAATTTTGTTAAATAGCTGTTTGTTTAGTATTCTGAATAAATAAAAAAAAGAAGAAGCGATATCACACACGTGCGATATTTTTTAAAAACGCACAGAACGTAATAATTTAAACAAGATTAATGAATAAAAAACTATTCATATTTAGAGTTGATTCCAAAATTATAGCGACATCTCCGGTTTTCCCACCTGTCTTTACCGTCGACTCGAACGCTAGCGATTACCCAGTCCGAGAAATAGATTCCAGTGGCCCAGCTGCCGCTGGGAATAAGAAACACCGCACACGGAATCCGCTTAGCAATTGTTCTACTAGAATTCTTCGACTGCGCTGCGGCGCGCGCCGATCGGAGATCGTCGGCGAATACCCCCACATTGCCGAATTTTACTTCAGCTGTCGCGTTATTTATGGAATCGACAATCACTTTGGTTTGTTCAATTTGATCAAAAAATATTATCCTTTGGTAAAATAAATGTCAAATTAATACTTTTATAAAAAAATTGTATGAGTTGCGTTATCTATGCAACCAAATATACACATAAGTATGGATATCCTTTTGTTTCCAAGGTAAAATAGCTCTATTTATTTTATTACTTATAGAAGTGTATTTTTGGGTATTATAAATGCCTTATTTTCATAAAATTTTCGTTGAAGTGGAAAATGGGTATAGGTGCTGTGATGGTTGTAACAGAAACAAAACAAAATGGAGAATTACAGGAACTAAACGTAAAAGAAAATGTTTAAAACACAGTACTAACACATAACGTTTCTCGAGTACCAATTAAATTCACCAATAACCATTTTACATTTAATTTTTAATGAAGCCTACGAAAAATGTCATTTAGCTAGTAAAGAATTTTGATGTGAATTCCTGAGTAAGGTGGTTATTTGATTTTAATTAATATTTCTATACAATATTTACTCTTTTAAAACCTAATTTTTAACCTACGATTTAAAAAAAATTTATAAAGTTAAAATTCATAATTATAAAAAAGTATTGGGGTCGTAGGAAAAATCGTGTATATAGCTCGTTGGAAAGTGTATTTTTGCACTCGTTACGTGTCCGCACTCGCTGCTACGATCCTCGTTCTAAACTTTAATCGTGCGTAATATTTAACTTACCACACTTGTTATGTAATATATTATTTTATCGATTAAGAACATTAAGAAAAATTAATATTTGGTTGAATGTTACTGGAGTTGATTGCCACCTCCTGGTCTACTAAAAAAACTTCAAAAGAATGACACTGGGAATACAATAAGAAACTACCCCGTTCTAAAGAGAAAATATTACCGAAAAACCTATCAAATATTTATTGTAATGGTCTTTTTTTCGCTCGATCTGACAACATCAGATGAATACATTCGTACAATAATTCGAGTTTTTATTTTCCCCAATTAAAGACAACTCAGTATAAATATACGACTTCCTCTATGCCATAAAATTAAACCATTTAAATTTATCGCGCCTCTGATTAACTTGTTTATGTAATACAAAAAAAATTAAAAGACTTTATTATGATATTAAAATGAATGGCTAATAGGTTGAGTCTAGTGAATTTCTTTCTCTGTAATTCATCAATTTGTACATCATATCACACGCTTTACCAGACGGCTATATTATTATTATTTGTAAATTTATTATTATATAACGTACGGTGTCTTGTATAACTAATAGATACACACGTATGCTTATACATTATAACTAAAAACTTTTAATTATTTATCTAAGTTAATTTATATCAATTACTTAATCTGTTAGAAGCTACATTTTTCAGCTTAATAATCAATTTAAAACTAACTTTGTTTGTCCAGATAAACCTTGAAATTAAATAGAATAAAATATAAACGACTGTTATAATACAAATTAGAATTATTACCAGCTCTTTTATATAAACTATTGTATACAAGATGTCGTTTAATTATCATGCAAAGCAAATCTTTGTTCGTATAGCCACCATTTTAAAAATATTGTAAAATTTTAAAATTTCTCCTAGATGGCAGTGACTTCCTAAACACCCAACTTTTAGGTAGGTATAGTTTCTCATAAAGTACCAAAATGAAATATATTTTCTTAAAATATTTTAAAAATAATAATTTTTAAAAGAAATATTTATATTATTATCCGTCCTAAATAAAATAAATCCATCAAAAGTTTGCCTCTAATGGTGTATGGGCGGGGCTAATCGTCGCTTGTCTACACTGTAGTATTTTTGATGTAGGTATTTTTGGCGTATTTTTTAATGATGAACAACTTTTTCATCTAAAATCTTTTGATATTTACTGAAATAAGGCTACTTTACCCTTGACTCACAATCAAATTTTGAAAATGCACCTCGAAAAACCCATAATAAATAATTTGAGAATGATGCTGTATAACAACAATAAAATGGGAAACAAAATTGATCCCTGTGGTACTTTTTATAGTGTTTAATTACATTATATATAAAAGAAATATAACTGCTTTAAATTTAGCAAACATTATTAATTGTTGAAAAAAAAACACGTGGGTAGAAAGCCTGCATACAGGGTTGGTACAAAAAGAAACGAGAAAAATATAATTAGCTGGTTAAATTACTTAATAGAAAATTATAATTCTATCTATACTATGCATTGATTGTTCCAGATTAAAAAAATTATTTTTCATGAGATTCACAAGGAGGATTAAACACCCCACTCACAAAGCATCGGAAATGATGCTTGGGCGTTTAAAAAAAATTTAAGGTGTGACTATTTTTTACGTTCGTATGTGCCTGAGTACGGCACTGAAAAAAATCGAAAGTGTTAACCGCCACCAGCAATATATTACTTAAAAATATAGATATTTTTAAACTTACACGAGACGAATACGCATGTTTTTAACAGGGATGATGCTTTATCACTGACTCGGTTCGAACCACTAAGGTTCAGCAATCGATTACTACCTATATTTATAAAATCTGATGTTAATTTCCCCTTCACTTACAGTCGCTCTTCTAAGTAGAACGTATGAGTACTTTGAAGATGTGTCTTTTTTAATTCTTTGGTTCGATATGTTGTGAATAACAGATATTTGCAACAAATGAATTTTTGACATTTTTAAATGAGTTTCTCGTACCATGAACGATGGTGATTTTATGGGTTGTACCTACCTGAACGAATCATTACATACAGGTTGACCAAAATTACAATACCCAAATCGTCTACTAAGGCCAGTAGGTATTCATTAAATATGCATTTGTTTCAAATACCAAATACATTGATCACTTAATATTTTAGGATAGGTAGGTACACCTATTTCCTTGATCGTACCTATTTTTTCGGTTTTCTATAAAAATGGCAGATATATTGTGTAGGTACCTAGTTGTAAAAGCAACACATTTTCGGATGACAATTTAAATTGAACTACAAGATATAGGTACGTACGTACTATGTTTTTCTAAAATCGCAGTTATTATCATAAATTAAAACAATATACAAATGCATAACATAGCTAGGTATCTTATTACCTTATCCAATAACGAACTAATATTCTAAATTAGCGTATTTGCCAGTCTAAAAATGCTTCGAGAAAATATGCATTCACGATTCACGATTGGTTTAAAAAAAATTATTTAACGTATTTTTAAAAATGTTTATAAAACGGATGTGCTGAATTTTTTAAACCTGCGTATTAGGCAACCAAAATCTCAAAAGTTGTAAATAAGGTTGCACAAAATGTTTCTAACTAAGCAATGGTGCCAAAGTGTGAAAGATATCTCCAAATCTCCAGTCGTCTTTATTATTTCACACATCTGGAATTAATTTTTTTTATTAAATGTATTAACAAAAGTATATGATGCTGAGATTGCTTGGTAATTAAACGAAATTGAGTAAATTCTATAAGTACTAAATCTTGAATCTTTTCAACAGTGTTGCCAGATACACCTCTTTTCCGCTTTTTACACCGCGTTTTCGCCACTTGTCCCACGTTCCGCGTTATGCTAACGCGGATCCGCTTTTTTAAAATATAATCAAACCATTTTTAAAGTTTACCCCTTGCTCGTGAAAAATCGTGGTAAATACAAAACCTCGAAGAAAGAAACGCTTACGACGCATCGGAAACACGTGTTGTACTATTCACACTTAAGGTCTATTTATAAACTTGCAGTTGCCGTTGCCGCTCGCAGTTGCCGTTCCCGTTGAAAGTTAAAAAGCTGCTTTCTCATTTGCACATTTATATTCACCGTTGCCGTTACCGTTCGCCGCTGAGCTTGACGTTCCCTGACGTTCAGACATAACGAAGTTTTAACTTTTGCAGTTCGCCGTTCGCGTATTAACCAATCAAAACCCAAGAAGATATTTTATTTATTCAACTCTGTCTGTGAATGTGCATGTATTATACATCTTTGCTTAATTTAACTTATAGCAATTGTAGAAGTATTCCCAGATGACCTAAATAGATATCGTCATCCATTATATCAACAAGTTACTAACATTATAGTAACAAAAATCCTTAATAAAACTTCACGAAAATTCAAACTTTAATAATAAACACAATAAAAAAAAATCGCTCAACTCTCTTTTTCTTTTTCGAAGTATTGGCCGAACTTCACTCATCATCAAACATCTAGTTTATAAATTGACACTACGAACGGCAACTGCAACGTCAAACAGCAACGGGAACGGTAACGGCAACAGCAACGGCAACTGCAAGTTTATAAATAGACCTTTAAGGGCTATTACAATATTACCATTCCAGCATATTAAACTCAGAAACAAAGGTCACCTTATGGCGGTAAAATATTTCGACTCGTGGAGGTTTTGGGGCTTGAAGGGAATGGAATGGCATTTTATTATGTGTTATAGAGGATTTCGTCTTATCGAGAGGTACGTGCTCTAGAGGCTCCACTGTATATATGTATATTATATTTATTATGATTATACTTATTATTCCACAAATCCGCTTTTTCATTAAAAAATCCGCGTTTTCAAAGCGCAGCTCCCGCTTTTTGTATTCCGGCATGTGGCAACACTGCTTTTCAATGCAGTATTTTCAATGCATTCCATAGCAACTGATCTAACAATGTGACAATGTTCAGATAACAATAGGAAAACAGGTTGTCATTTTTGAAATACAAATAACCTTGTTTGTATATTTACCTGTTGGAAGTTATGAATGGGTTGATGTTTTGAATTTGATAAATATCGTGATGCGACAGCGAAATTTCCAGACGTATATGGTATTGTTAACTAATAGAAAATGAGCAGTAATGTGGAGAATCAGAACAAATACATTCCTAAATATATGCATAGTAATAAGTTTGTTTTTTCTCTTTTACTATGCATTTTTAACTCCAAATACTATTGAACAAAGAAGGCATTTAAGAAGAACTATCAAGAAAGATGTGGGCAATATTAAATTTTTACCTTCTACCTCAAAAAAGTCTAAGGAATACAACATTTGGCTTATATTTACCAAGGTTACTAATGTGTCAACTCTTAGTTACAAATTTCGAGATCTGATACATAATTTGCTTAATGTTAGTTCAGTGCCTTTAAAATTTAATATAATTGTTGATGAAGTGTCTCAAGTTATTGCTGAAAATCAAATAGCTGATGTTCTTTATGGCAACAAAACACTTGTATATTCTTTTTATGATATTGAAGAAAGTGCCAATAAAATTCAAGACATAGTTAAAGTGATGACTCCACACTTCAGTTCAAAACCTGGTAAAATCCTCTTTTTTGGTTTATGCCTAAATATTATTCATTTTTTGTTTATAGGTACTTATTATAGTGATGCATTATTTTACATATCATTAGGATTGTATAGAATCGCTCCACAAAGCCAACATTATGCCATTTTACTTGATTGTGATTTGTATTTTAAGAAAGATATAGCTTTATTATTTAATGAATTTGACAGGTAAATATTAAACAAATTTTATAATTTAAAAATTGAAAAAATTTTATTTAAGGTTTAAATCAACAGCTTTATTTGGTCTTGCCCCAGAGTTAACTCCAGTATATACACATATTCTTCATATGTATAAAGCAAAGCACAATACAACCTTTGGTGATTTTTATCATAGCAATAACATATCAAATGGTGTCCATCCAAGAGGTTTTCAAGGCTACAATTCAGGTGTTGTACTTATTAATCTTGCAGCTCAAAGGAAGTCTTTAGAATTTCCAAAAGTCATTTCAAATAATACTGTGCAAGCTATGACGTCTAAATATAGGTAGAATTTATTTTTATTTAAATAAAAGTGGTAGGTTAATATTTATTCTTTTAGATTCCGTGGTCATCTGGGAGATCAAGATTTTTACACTTTAGTTGGTTATGAATACCCTCACTTGATACAGACTCTCAATTGTGGCTTCAACAGACAGCTTTGCACTTGGTGGAGAGATCATGGCTATAGCAATATATTTTCAAATTATTTTAAATGTGAACATGACATAGTAATTTTACATGGAAATTGCAATACTCCAATACCCAAATGATTGGTATTGTCAACCAAAGTCTGATATTTAAAGCACTCAAAAATTGAAGTGTATTTTTATAAAATTCTTGCCATTCCCCATTTAATTGTCTTGCTTTATATTTTTGTGAGAAATATAATAGAGACAAAGTTGTTATATAAACATTAATAGGGGTTAGTAGTAGTTCATAGTGTTTACTCACTATTGAGAGATACATTTTTTCAAGATTGTAATTAGAATTGCTTTATGAAGTTTTTCTTGAATGTGCAATTTGAAATCAAATTTATTTTTATGTTATCAGATATCCATATTTTAAAAATAAACTTGTTTTGAATAAAACTTTTATTTTATTTATTTTATCTTTTCAAACAATGATCAGGACTTTGTTCTAAGATTGTCCTGCAATTTTAGTTCAATTGTTTATAAGAAATATGATGTGATTAATTAAAATGTTTTGGCAGGAAAGAAATATTTTGCTGTGGATATGAGTGCCTTAATAATGATATTGTAAAAATTGGGCAACTTTAGACTGATTCTGTTGATACTTACCCAATTCTTCATCATTGCTATTATGTTGTATATCTTTTTTATGTTCTCATTAATCAGATATAACCACCTTCTTCGACTGGTCTCAGTCTTTCTCTTTAGAATACTTAATCATATTTCTTCACAGAAGGAATTAATGGAAAGGAGGGGAAAACTCCAGTGGCCACTTAGACTGTGAACTATTGTTAGTGTTGTTTGTATTTATATAAATAGTGTTAACCTTATTTTTTATATATCTGTGGATGACCAACAAAAAAATATAACTATTGAAAATCAGCTCCCAGGTTTAAAGCCAGAGGTAAACCAACTGACTAGTTTCTAAGGGAGCATGAAACTGCAAAAATCCCTGGATTGAATTGCTATAGGTAACAAAATTGTTAGTTATTTGTTGGAAACTGACAATAAAACTATTTATTCTTAAGAAAGAGGCCATGACAAATGTCATGTTATCTGTAAAAAAAGAAGAACGTAGTTAGTCTTCAAGTAAGATAGTAAAACGTGGTTGTATTAGTTTTATGTTAATAAAATAAAAGTTAAAAATAATAAAACCTGGTTCACGTTATTTGTTTATTCAACAACTCAATTTAACACCAAATCTAACAGGTTATGGGCCCAGATTCGCCTAAAAGGGTGTTAAATTAAAAATTAAGTAAAAAATAATCGACGCCGGCAAGCAACAAGTAGATAAAAGAAAATACCCAGTGTTTGGGGTCAATTAGTAAGAATACGACGTTCGACACACATAAAACGATGGACCAGACAGGATTGATAGGCATTGCAAAACTCAATGGAGAAAACTGGACTACATGGAAGTTTCAGGTAGAGATCACGCTAAAGTCCAAAAGATATTTTGAGATAGTAAGTGGAGCAGTACAGAGACCAGCTACAACCACAGAAGACTGGGATAGTAAAGATGCCAAAGCACAAGAAATTATAGTCTCTAGGCTAGAAGAAAAAGTAGTTACACATATTTTGTCATGCAAAACAGCAGCCGAAATGTGGACAAAGCTTAAAGCAATTTATGAGCATCAATCTCAAGTAAGTGTACATGTACTGACTCAAAGATTCTTTTCATTAGAATATACAGAAGGAAAAGCAGCCGAATTTATATCACAGTTAGAGGAAATAAAAGGCACATTAAAGTCATTGGGAGAAGAAATAAGTGACAAAATGATAATAACAAAGGTATTAATGTCATTACCCGAAAATATGAAACATTTTATATCAGCTTGGGAGTCAACACCCACAGATAAACAAACATTGACTGATCTTATGTCAAGGTTAATGTTGGAAGAAGAAAGAGGTAAAAATGTAGAAAGACATACAGCATTAGCATCAACAACAAAGTTAGTCAAGTCAAGAAAAGACATGAAGTGTTTTGAGTGTAATAAAATTGGCCATATGAAGAAAGATTGTCGCAGCAAGAGCAAAAAGGAGTGTCATTTTTGTAAGAAACCAGGACATCTAATGCAAGATTGTTGGTTCAAGAAGAGAAAAGAAGAAGAGAAAGGGGATAACAGAAAAGCAGGTGATCAAGCCCTTGTAAGTGAATCAATTCTATTAAATTGCTCTGATGATGTATTAGACAAAGTAAAATTGAAACCAGACTATTGGTGGATGGACAGTGGAGCTACAGAACACATGTGTTTCGACAAAGAACAATTCAGACTAATGGAAAAACTACCAGAAAAAGGCAAGTTAGAGTAGGAAATGGAACACTAGTAGATGTACAAGGTATAGGTACAGTACAAGTAACAGCTTGGAATGGAAGCGAATGGGTGAGTACAGATTTAAACAATGTATTATATGTACCAGATTTGTCAGTAAATTTGTTTTCATTAAGTACTACACTGGATAAAAATTATGAAATGCATTCAAATAAAAATAAATGTGAATTAATAGATGTAAAGGGTAAAGTAAGAGCTATAGCAGAAAGACAAGGAAATTTATATAAAATGCAGTTTAAAATTAAAAAATTTACCCAAAACATTAATATGCAGCCATTACAGTGTAATGCAGTCATAAGTATACATGATTGGCATAGAAAACTGGCACATATTAATTTTGATCAAGTAAAGAAGGTTTTAAAAAGAAATAATATACAATTCACTGATGATCCAAAACCATTTTGTGAAATATGTCTTGCTGGTAAACAGCATAGACTTCCATTTTCAGCTAGTGAATCAAGAGCAGAAAATACTTGTGAGCTTATCCATAGTGACTTATGTGGTCCTATTGAAGCTGAATCACTTGGTGGGGCAAAATACTTTTTATTATTAAAAGATGATTATTCTGGATATAGATATATCTATTTTTTGAAGAATAAATCAGAAGTTGAAAGAAATATAGAAAACTTTATAGCTATGGCAGAAAATGTTACTGGAAATAAGATAAAAATATTAAGAACAGACAACGGTTTGGAGTTTGTAAATGAAAAGATTTCAAAAATTTGTAACAAAAAAGGAATAGTTCACCAAAAAACTTGTATATATACCCCTGAACAGAATGGTAGAGCAGAAAGAGAAAATAGGACAATAGTAGAATCTGTAAGAACATTATTACAGAGTTCTGGCCTGAGTAAATCTTTTTGGGCTGAGGCAGCAAATACTGCAATATTTTCAATTAATCGTGCAGGAAAAAGCCCACAAAAGGATCAAACACCGTTTCAGGCATGGTATAAAAAGAATTGTAATATTGAAGTTTTCAAAGAATTTGGATCAAAAAGTCAGTGTACACATTCCGAAACAAAATCGTAGAAAGCTAGATGCTAAAAATGAAATTGGAATTTTTGTGGGATACTCAGAAGAAGTTAAAGGTTATCGAGTATACTTCCCAAACAAAAATAAGGTACAAATACACAGAGATGTGGTCTTCATTCCCGAGACAGAAGAAAAAGGGCCAAATATTAGGAATGATAACAAAATTGTATTATTAGATTCTGAAAATGAGGATGAAGACGTAACCGAAAATCATGACAATAATGTTATTCCTGATCCTGAAATTGAAATATTAAGAAATTTGGAGGAACCAGAAGAAGATACTTCATCGGATGAAGAAATTTCTGGAGAAGTAACAGTGAGAAGTGGAAAACGTGAAATTAAGAAACCAGCATGGATGCAAGATTATGATATGAGTGAAGCTGATATGTGCTTTTACTCAAATGAAGAAGAGCCAGTTACTCTCGAAGAAGCAGTGTCCGGTAAAAATAGTGTGCAGTGGAAAAAGGCTATGGAAAAAGAGCTGACTGTGCTTCGCGAAAATAATACGTGGAGTGAAGTGCCGTGAATAAAAAAGTTATAGAAAGTAAATGGGTCTTTAAAATAAAAAATGAAAATGATTTTAAAGCGCGCCTAGTGGCTCGTGGTTTTCAACAAGAAAGCAGTGATGATTTGTATGATATTTATGCCCCAGTGGCAAAATTAACAACATTTAGAATCCTTCTTGTAGTTGCAATTAAGTTATGTAAACCTATTCATCAAATGGATGTACGAAGCGCATTTCTTTATGGAGATATAAATGAGGAGGTATTTATGACCTTGCCTAATAAAAATAGAGAAAATAGTAAAACTGTTTGCAAACTTAATAAGTCGATTTATGGTTTAAAGAAAAGTCCTAAATGTTGGAATACTACTTTTGATAATTTAATGAAAAGTGAGGGTTATATTAGATCAGAAAATGATCATTGTTTATACTCAAAATGTACAAATGATAGTAGATTATATATCTTGATTTATGTTGATGACTTATTAATTTTGGGAACAGACAGACAAGAAGTCAAAAATTTAAAAGTTTTGTTGAGTAACAATTTTTGTATGAAAGATTTAGGAATTATCTCTCAGTATTTAGGTATAAATGTTAGACAAAATTTGAATGAGGGATATACTGAATTAAGTCAGGAAAATTATTTAAAGAAAATTTTACAGAAATTCGGCATGCAGGATTGTAAACCTGTTAATACCCCGATTGATGTAAATACTGATTTTAATTTTAAGAATACAAAAAATGATCCAGACTTACAAAAGCTTTGTAGGCAAATTATTGGAAGCCTAATGTATGCAGTTCAAGGTTGCAGACCAGATTTATGTGAATGTGTTAGTCTGTTAAGTAGATATCAAGATAAGGCAAACAATAATCTGCTTAAGGCTTTGAAAAGAGTATTGAGATATGTAAAAGGGTCTCTGAATCTTAAGTTAATATTTAAACCAGATAATATGAATAATTTATGTGGATTTGTAGACTCTGATTGGGGAGGGGACATTTATGATAGAAAATCAACATCTGGTTATGTTTTTAAGTTACTAAATTGTACAATTCTATGGGCAAGTAGAAAACAGCAATGTGTTTCAATATCATCAACAGAGTCAGAGTATATAGCCCTAAGTTTAGCGGTTAGCGAAGCTTGTTGGTTAGTAAAAGTTTTAAAAGATTTTTGTTTATTTGATTTTGATGAACCTATTATAATGTACGAAGATAATCAGTCAGCAATTAAAGTGGCAACTAATCCTGAAAATAATAAGAGATTGAAACATGTTGATGTGCGTTTTCATTTTATCAAAGAAAAGATAGATAATGGCTTGGTGAATATCGTTCACATTAAGAGTGAAGACCAATTGGCTGATATGTTTACCAAACCATTAGCTAGAATTAAGTTCGAAAAATTTAGAAAAGATTTAGGATTACTACCTAAATAGTTTTGTTTTTGTTGTATTATTACTGCGTTATTTGCTTTGCTATTTAACATTAAAATTAAACTTGTTATTAATAAATGTAAGAAGAATAAAATAATTTTATTGAAAGGGGGTGTTGGAAACTGACAATAAAACTATTTATTCTTAAGAAAGAGGCCATGACAAATGTCATGTTATCTGTAAAAAAAGAAGAACGTAGTTAGTCTTCAAGTAAGATAGTAAAACGTGGTTGTATTAGTTTTATGTTAATAAAATAAAAGTTAAAAATAATAAAACCTGGTTCACGTTATTTGTTTATTCAACAACTCAATTTAACACCAAATCTAACATTATTTTTGTTAGAAACAATAATTCATGAACTTTTGTCGTATACAGAATTTCTTTTTAAGAGAATTTTAATGCAGATCAAAACATAGATCGCACTTAAATTAATTTCTGGTTATCATGTAAGGCCAGAGAAATTACATATACCCAGTTCAATATTATTCGTCTGGCTACGCTATTCGCTATGCCTAGGAATGGCTCCGGGCCTATAAATATTCCTTCAGCACCTTTCCTGGCTAGAAGGTCCGCTTTTTTGTTACTTTCAATGCCGGTATGCCCAGGTGCCCAAAGTAAGGTTACTTTGTTATTTTCCCCTAGACGTATTAGATCCTAAAGGCACTTACAAACTAACTTGGAGTCGATCCGATTTGATTCCAGTGACTTTAGTGTCGCCTGGCTATCGGAAATTATTTTTAGTTTTGTTCCTGCAGGCACATATTTATTGCGAAAACTTCCGCTTGGAAAATTGTGTGGATAGGTTACCTTTGGTTTCCCTCCATGCACCCCAGCTCCAACACCTCTCTCGGTCTTAGAGCCGTCCGTGTACCAACACTGGTCGGCCATTATAAGTTTCGAACTATTCGTCCCTTCCTGGGAATAGGACGGTGAATGGCTTGTGGTAGTTGTATTTAGGTTGCATTGCATCTGGTACCATCTCCAGTATCGGATGATTTTTTATTCACTCCGGCCCAGGCTATGACACTGCTCTGCCCTGCATCCTGACATTTTACTAGTCTTCTGTATGTACCAGCCATCGCTCCCTTTCCATCCAGATATGGAGTGGAGGAAGATCTATCAGAATTTCGATGGCAGCGGTGGGAATGGTAGACGTAGCTCCCGTTTTGATTAAGCACGCTTGCCGTTGAAGCTTATTCAGCTTCTCCCTGGTGGTATTTTGCTGACATTTAGCCCACTAGGCCGGATCACCATACCTAATCATAGGCCTTATTACTGTCAGGTATAGCCAATACATTTGTTTGGGTTTCACTCCCCATGACTTACCGCATACTCTACGGCATGTCCAAAGGGATAGCTTTACTGCAAATGTTCTCTACATGAGCGTTCCATGAAAGTCTTCTATCCAGCGTAACCCCTAGATATTTGACTTCATTCGCTTCCTTAATAGATTCTCCATAGAGGGCGGGCATTTGAAGTTTATCCAGTTTCCGCCTCCTGTTGAAACTACCAACTGTTGCTTTACTAGGGTTGACCGAAAGTTGTTCCTTGTCGCACCCCCTAGTAACAATGTTAAGTGCTCGTTGAGTCACTTTAGAGATGACCTCTTCATACTTTCCTCTTACCAATATCACCAGATCGTCTGCGTAGGCTTGTACCTCTATCCCCTGGTTGTCGAGGTCCGAGATCAGGTCGTCCACCAGTAGCGACCACAGGAGAGGGGAAAGTACTCCTCCTACTACTAGGCTGCTACTGGGCAGCCCCTATAGCAGCCTTTGCTGTCATCTCCTCGCCTTCCAGTGATGTTAGGATCAGCCTGTTTTCTAGCATAGCTCTGATCCAGTTACATATTGTAAAGGATATCCCTCTAGACGCAGCAGCATTATAGAGAGAATTAGGTAATGCATTATTAAATGCTCCTTCTATATCAAGGAAGGTAGCCAGAGCAATCTCTCCATTAATCACGGAGTGATTGATCTTGTGGACTACTTCGTCCAGCGCCGTTTCTGTTGATTTTCCTTCCTGATATGCATGCTGGTGGCTACTGAGAGGATGTTCCCTCCTTAATATGCCTATCAAGAATTTTCTCAAGTGCTTTCAACAGAAATGAAGTGAGACTAATTGGCTGGTAGGATTTAGGTAGGGCGCTATCCTTTCGTCCTACCTTGTTAATATATTCGACCCTAACAGTGCACCAAGCCTCAGGTATGTAACCCAGAGCTAAGCTTGTTCCAAAGAGCTTAGTCAGAATGGGCAGCAAAATGTCCAGTCCTTTTTGTAGTAGGGCAAGAAAAAGTCCATCCTCCCCTGGATATTTGTATGGATCGAAGTGGTTTATAGCCCACTTCACATTCCCCGGTTTGATAGTTTTCGCAGATATTTTCCAACTTTCCTTCCTAGGTCGAGGCAACCGTCCTAGGTCTAAAGTTCGCCACTGCGTCTCAATAATTGTTGAACCTGAGAAATGGTTTTGTAACAAGAGCTCTAATGTTTCCCTCTAGGTTCCATCTTGTATTTTGAGAAGACACGGCCCCTGGTTCGGATCCTTGGAGAGAATCTTGTGAATTCTTGCACTGGCAGGTATGTCAGATATACTCTGGCAGAACTTTCTCCAAGATTCCCGCTTGGCTCTTCTTATCTCTTTGTTATATTCCGTAAGAGCGCTTCTGTATTTTTTCCAGTTCCTCAATTCTCTTGCTTTATTGCACAGCATCCTTACATTTTTTCTTAATTTGTCCAGTTTTTTGTTCCACCAAGGCGTCTGTCTATTATTAGTCTTGGTTTTAACGGGACAGCTTTCCTGGTATGCTTCTAGAATTGCCCTACTGATATGATCAGTTGCCTCTTCCAAATCAGCATTGGTTTTGATTATCGTGGGCATATGCCCTGTTTTCCCCTCCAGACTGGTGCGATAACCGTCCCAGTCTGTACATTTTGGGTCCCTATAATTAATGGTGGGTCTTTTACCCGTTTAAGGTAAAGTCAATGTGCCTCCAATCCTGGTATATATCCCAATTCTATACAATTCCTACTAATCCTTGTGGTTTGTGACAATAGTTCCTCTTGCCTTTCTAAAGGACAAGAAGATGTCATTAACACCAGGTGTTTTGGAAGGTTCAAATATGTTAAGAACCAATTTAAACGAGAAATGAGCCGCCACAGACCTACTAAGTCCTTACTAAATTTCTACGTTTGAAGTTAAGTTAGATTGGGTTGAACAAATAATATATACCAATTGATTTGTTTTAAAAAATATATTTAACGAAGAACAAATTTGATTTATAATATGTATATGGAATGACAGAACATCATAAATATTAACTAGATATTTTAAAAACTAATGGTGCTGATGAACAATTATTTAACAGACAAATCAATATTAATTGTAATAAATTAATTTGGAATTAAAAAAATATTAACTTAGATGAATGGTACATAGGTAGCTGCGTTAAAAGAAACCACAGCCAATTAAAAATGAAAGTAATTGGGGTTATCTATGTGCATATATATTTTTTGCATTTGGTTAAATTCAAAGTGTGTAATTCAACTTCCTGTAAAAATTAACATAATTCATATTATATTGACATTGGAAGTGTATTTTAAATATAAAAGCAGTTAGATAAACACCTTTTACATCAAATTTTTCTAATAGGTATATGTAACTAAGGATTGACTAAGTAAAACATGTATTTATTTATTTAACGTAGTGATTTATTTTATTGTTTGTAAGTTTTGCTCAAGCACCAGTCAAATTTGGTAATAAACTAAATAAATTGAACATTATTTGCTAATTCCACATTAAAAAATTTGATACCATGTTTGACGGCAACCTGAGCATGTCTATTTTAAGGATTGACATTTTTATTGAAATTTAAAGTTTGTTGCTGCTGAATTGATGTAAAACACTTGCATTTACATTGATTATAAACAGTTATTCTGTTATTTTACGAAATATATTTAAAGTTAAAAGCTATAAAATTTTGCAATAACGTTGTCGCTGACTAATAAATGTTTATTTGTTAAACATTACAGTTTGTAAGCTTGTCTCATCATTAAGTCGAAATAGCAATCGTTATCAATGGAATAACTGATAGCAGCATAATAGTTTAAAAATTCTTCATGCGTTATCTACAAATTAAAAAAATTATACATTATCACAGAAAAAATACTTATAGCATAACTGATTTCAGAAAAGGAGCACATGGTAATAAGTTATAGTAGCGAAAAATTGACAACAACTAAGATAATAGATAAAATAGATAACAATTTCATAATCAACAATCAGTTATTTATTCTAGATAAACTTCATAGACACAAAAGAGATTCTCTCACCTTTCCATCTCTTGTAGAACCAGTTTCAAACTTTTCTAAAAATCTGGTTAGCATAGAATCTTCAGATTCTTCACCAGCAATATAACGAGAATGTGCTTTAATGTTATAAACATTTTTCAAATCGTCTATTGTAATCAAACCGTCGCCAGTTTTATCCATTTTTTGAAACGCTTGGTCTATTATTTTCTTACGAGATTCGTTTAATGGTGGCTGAAATGAATCATCATCTGTTAGTAAAAATTTAATAAGTATGACTTACCAAAATTATATGTCCATCTATTTATCACGATTTTTAGAAGCAGTTCTCATCCATAATAAAAACATAAACTCATTGCAATAGGAAGTTAAAAATTTACATTTTGATGTTTTAAAACTCAACTTAAAAGATGAATGTTCTTAATAAGCTAACAAAATGGGGCAAGAGCTGAGCCCAAGAAAACAAATGAAATTTACTGGATTGCTGCTTCCTCTAGAGAAACTAGACCTGAAGTAGGAAGCAGTAATTCTACATGATAATAGAAAAAACAGTTACTATAACAGATTGTGCAAATTTTAAGTTCTATTTGGTAAAAATATTAAATTATTTGTTTACACAAATCTAAGATAGAATTCATTATGTGTTCTTCTTGCAGTCAAAGTCTCCCACTAAATGATTTCTTTTCATTTCTAAAAATTTAAAATTCATAGAAACAAGAAGAAGGAATTTATGAAAACCTAATTCTCTAGATATTTGGTCAGATGGTTGGAAACAAAAAACTAATGTATTAAGAGTAAGTCAATTAAAATGATTTTCCTGTACATGGATTATATAGATATATTACTTCTATATTCTTTAAAATTTAAAAAGAAAAATACTTACTCTGATCTGCAATAAAAATTCATCCACATCAATGCTTCCTTGTCCATCACTGTCAAAATGGTCAAACATTTGTTGTGCTTCTTTTTCTGTAATATCTAAGCCAACATCCTTTAGTCCTTGAATAAATTCCTCTTGATTTAAACTTTTATTTCCATCACCATCCATATTTCTAAATAACCTATTAAAGCAAAATAAAAAAGAGTGAATTGTTTTATTTAAATCATTTAATAAAAAGTGAACATATCTTCAAAACTGCTCTATAAATGGTAATTCTGAATACAGTACACTTTGTTTGAATTGAATTTACACTTAATGTAAACAATTACCTTCCTAGACGCAATATTCCTGTAGCTCCCCTAGATAAGCACAACAGGCGAAGGCGTTGTATAGGATCCCCGGAACTTCCTAGAGCTTGCAATTCTTTCACACTTTTGGCATTCATTTCAGTTTCTTGATATGCTGTCGCGCTTTGTTGACGTGCCATCCTAAATTAAACAAAAATAAATTAAAATTTAAACACAAACAACTCACTAGGGTACACACATTTGATAGGGAAATTCCTATAAAATAATTTTGTACTTCTACCAAAAAAGATTTTTAAAACATATAAAATCACTTAATTTGGACAATTATCTGTCCTCATTGATCTCTAATAACAAGGGTTAATTCTGATATTTTATTAAGATGCAAAAAATTTTATTGATATTCATAAGTATATTCTCACTAAAAAAATGACATTGTCAAACGCATTTTTGTTTGTTTGGCTTGAAACCCCAGTAACAGCAGAAATGCCATATACAATTAGATCAACTTTACATCTGGAATAAGGTTCCTACATCAGTCTCATATTCACAAGAAATATTTTGTAAGTTTTTAATTTGGGTTCAAATGGTGTTGGTTAAATTTGTACTATTGATTATTCTAATGGCTATATTTGAAGCATTTGCATTTGATCTGTGTACTCCAAACTCCAAGTCTAAGCCAAAAGTTTGGTTGCAATGCTTGAACTACAAACATTGTGGTATTTCATACATAAATTGCTAGAATTGTTCTATATGAAATTTATTATGCAAAATTTGTTTTAAACTTACTTTTTACTGCGATGAAGGAATATGTAGAACAATTTTTCTTAAATTACGCCTTTATGCCGATATCATTTACCGGTCACCGGTTACTTATTATATTTCCGCTACCACAGAACACTATAATAATACAATTTGTTTGTAACCCTAGGATTGTCTCTCTGTCATTCGCTTCATCCCCGTCATGCGCTCTATTTTACTTATTTTTATGTAACATAGGCGTAGCGCAAAATCCAAGGGGTTGAAATCCCAATATACATTCCCCGCCTTAAAGTTGGGCTAACTTAAACATTAAGATATCAAACTTTATTTTACATGGAGAAGCTACATTCAAGTCAAGCAGGCTTGACTTAGAAAATTTAATAACTCATTGGCATCAAATAAATTTTTGTGAAAACAGAATTAGTCGTTTAAAACTTGGCCACTTTGACTTGGCCATCGGATCCTAGATGTACTTGCATTTTTTTGGCCCCTGGGATAAGGGTAACATATTTTTCAGGATATGATTTGAGGCTCCTTCCCATCAAAAAATGTCCTGGAGTTAGACCTTATAAGTCCGATGAATCATCAGACAAAGGACAAATCGGACGTGATTTAAAACGGTTTCAATTTGACACAAGACAGTGCATATTTCCTCAAATGTTGCAGTTTTCATGGCTGCGCCCAATGGGGATGTGAGGAGTCTCAATTATTTGCTGACACCTAAGAAGTGGGCAGAAAATTTTGTACTTAAGAACATAGCATGTATCCATGCTCACAAAAACTGGTACATACTCTCTCTGTCAGCGTTTCATTTATATTAATAATTTATGTAGGGCTGTAAGATATCGTAGAGGATGTTTTTGTGGCTTCTGGGAATCTTCAAGTTAAATTAGGTTGTAGAAGTAATATACACCATTTGATCTGTTTTTAAAAATATATTTAACGAAGAACAAACTTTGTAAAAATTAACCAACAAACAGTAAACATTTTTAAAAATTACATAAAGTGCTGATGTTTAATATAATACCAATAAACCTCTAATTGTATTACAAGAAGTTTCAGAATAAATTACACACATATTTTTCAAAGGTTTAGGTAGAGTTAGTCTGGAATTGTTACTGTCAAAATTATTTGTTGTATAAGAGGGTATTTACTTGGCTACAAAGTTGGATTTAAAGTTAATGTGTTAGATATGTTATCGGTAATAAATGTGACATTAGGTCTCTGAGAAATGGAGCTAAGGTGGGAGGGTCTGAAGGTACATTAAAAGGGATTATTAGCCGTAGGACCCAAGTGCTTACTAGACTTGGGTCAAGAGTAGGGTATCTACATAAGATTGGGAAGAGAGAGACTAGAATACGTAGCAAGTTTGTTATTAAAGACCGAGAAAGTGTTGAAGAAATTGGATAGGAAGCTCGGAGAGATGGTGTATTGGTAGAACCTCGTGGAGATAATGTTGATGAGGAAAAAATAATGATTGGAGGTAATAGGGTAGCTGTTTTTTGATGTTTACTGTTGATTTAAACTCATTTAAAAAATATAAAGATTTATATGATTCCCTGACTTTAATTACAGTATAAGAAATATAAATATTACTATAATTAATGATATAAGAGATTTTGGTGTTTGATTCCAAATCGCCAGTTAAACAACGCAACGCTTAATGGAAATCATATCTAAGGTCTTAAAATATTATTCAGTAGTTTGGTCCCGCATTTTGATACTGACATATATTTAATTGAAAGGCTCCAAAAATAGGCTTCAGACCATCTGTCTTTAAACTGAGTATTCAGTTAAATAATTTTCACATCGCGAAATGCCTGATTAAATCTTCAGTCCTTTTAAAAATCGGTGAATACAAATTGATTTAAGTATCCTCAGTGTTCGGATTAATTCACCTGAAGTATTGACTTTAATTGAGTTTAACGTAAAAGACAGAAGAACCCATATTACTGAATTGTTTCATATTCCATTTCACCAGTCAAATGGCACAAATGAACCTATAACTGGATTATTAAGAATTTTGAATGTTAGAAATATTAACTATGTACCTACCTATTATTGTAAATTAAGTCGTCCATTAAATAAATAAATACATTCGGGATGAATAAAATAAGTACAGTAGAATGCTAGAACTTCTATAGGTACCTACTGGCCTTTCTAGAGTATATTAAAGTAGACCCCAGTTGCCCCCCACCCACTTCGTACGTCCCTGAGATTGTACGACCTACGACAATCTAAGCTGAGGTAGAGTAGTAGAGAGATTTGCACGTATAGGCAGGATATGGGATAAATACGGTAGGTAAACAAAAAAGCAATAAAAGCATATATTAGCATAAAAGCAATTCAGAATCGATTGGATTTTAATTTATAAAATTTGTGTGTTAATTAAACTTCCTGTAAAACGTATGTTATTATTATATTGATATTAAAGTTTATTTCAAACACAAAAGCAGTTTGGTAACACATCATATTGCAAACGATAATCTTTTTCTCATAGGTAAGACTCCGTAAAAGATCTGTCGATTTATTTTGGTGTAGTTGTTTATTTTGTACTGGAAAAATTTTATAACGAACTAGGTATGTAAAATGTTAAAAAGTGTGCAATTGGTAAGTAAATTGAACACGTTTAAAAACAGGTTTATAAGTACGACGTACGACTGCCACTTGAACCTATTTTAAGCAATGACATTTTCATTGAATTTTAAAAATTTGTTGTCGTTGCAAACAATGCTACTACGTACTAGTTTGATGTGAAACACAACAATTGCTTTTGCGTTGGTTAGTCTTATGAAATATATTTAAAGTTAAAAGCTATAAAATTTTGCAATAACGTTGTCGCTGACGAATAAAAATGTTTATTTATTAAACATTACAGTTTATAGGCTTGTCTCATCATTAAATCGAAATAACAATCGTTATCAATGGAGGCACTTATTCCAGCATAGTAGTTTAAAAATTCTTCATGCGTTACCTACAAATTAAAAAAATATGTATTAGGCATCCTTGTCACAGAAAAAAATCATTAGCATAATTTGGAGTTGAGAAAAGGAATGAGTGAATGAATTTTGGTACACCATTATTTTCATATACGTGTGTGTTATAATAAGTTATAATATAATACTCCAAAATTAAAACCTTTACCTAAATTTGGAGGGAAATAAAGACTTAACAACAAAGGAGATACCTACCTAAACGGGATTTGTGTTAGTTGTATTTCAGATGATTCTGTGCGTTTGTTTATTTTTTAAATAAGAAAATGGACTAGAAAAGATATTTAAGAAATTATTAATATAACCCCAAATCAAACAGATGATCGCAACTAAAATGACGCTAAAATGATGAAAATCAATAAATTTAACGTTATTATAGGGTGGACTTAAATGCCATGAATAAATTCTGTAGGATTGCCGAGAAAGCCATTCTGCCTGAATATGATCAAAATCGGTTTTTAGAATTAGAAAAATTGATCTGTGAGAAACTATTAACATGACTTCTAGTATATAGACAATAATTCTTCAATTTATGTCTGGTTATATGTAACATTTTGATCTTAAGTTAGGTGGGTACCTATATTAAGTAGTGAAAAATCGAGCATCAAGATAAAAAGAAATCTTGGAATTTGTGAGACAATGGATGAGTTCTATACTTAGAACAAAAAGAAACAGGAAGGAGTCTGTCATATATTAACTTTAAGAAAAATTTGCGACGGAAGTCGGCCATCTTGAAGCTCCTTGTATGACTCATGTTTATGTTTACAGTATGCTGTCAAAGCAATATTTGCATATAAATGTCAAAAATGAGAGCATAGGCGTATCATTCGGTTTTTATGAACACAAAATGATTTACAACACTAAAGGTTTGTTTTCACATTAGTTTGAAACTTAGATTAGGAAAGCATATGGATACCGCACTTCGCTTTATTTTGAGCTTGCGTTCTGTGACACATTTTTAGCAGCCGCCATTATTTCTGTGGCAAACAAAGCGAATACAGCGTGTGCTTTATTTGTGAATTTTTAAGTGAAAATAATTGAGATAGTGAATTATTTTTGAACTGAATAATGGTGAATTGTTGTGCTTACGGATGCCGAAGTCGCAGCGAGAAAAGGAGATAGGAATTTCATTTTACAGGTAAACAAACGATTGTATATACAATGACCTTTGTAGATTTTTCTATTTTAAAAGATAAAAGAGTTATCTTTGAGCAATTATATTTAAGTATGTAATTATTCAGTCTTTAATTCATCTAATTATAGTGTTTATATAACGCGGTTTAATAATATTCATTCTAAATCTGCATAAATAATATATTTTCTTGCTTCAAAACAGCCATTTTACCAATGGCGTAGGTAAGCAATTTTTAAGTTTCTCCAAATAAATCTAGCTATTCATTTCAATAGGAGATTAATGCAAAAAGGACTAACTCAAAACGACAAAAGAATTATTCACTGTAAAATAGGAGAATTTTCACTAGAAAAACATGTAGGTATTTTATGAACTTTTTATTTTTTGTTACAGCCTTCCTACAGATGTAGAAAAACACAAATTATGGATATGTAACACCAAAATTAAGGATTTGGGAGCCAACTAAAAATGATAGACTTTGGTCAAAACACTTTGAGGAATGTTGGTTATATAAAACTGATGTAAATTCAAGACTACATTTGCTCCATGAAGCTGTTCCAATAATTTTTCATCAGTTGCCCACATAACTGCAACCCAGGAAGGTATGTACCTACATAACTAATAACAATAAAACACTTTGGCAGTTCTAAGTAAAACATAATTTAAATTTTTTGTGAATTGGAAATATTTATATAAAAATATTGTTTTTTCTAGGCCAAATAGAGAGCACCATTCGAATATATTCAGAGTACAGAACCTGGTCCTTCTACTTCCTCAACACAGTCATTAAACCCAACAGCTGACTGTCCTGGTTAAAAATACTGAAATCGAAGTTACTTCTAGAAACTATTAGAAGTTAAGAGAAGACTAGAAAAATTAGGGTATTGAAACAATCTATAAACAGGCTAAAAAGAAAAGTTGTTTTCCTTAAACAATTAATAACCAGTTTGAAAAATAAGAACTTGATTGATAATGAAAAAGCCATTTTATTAGAAAATGTGAGTAGTGTAAATAAGCAATTGTTACAAAAAATGCAATGTCTAAAAATAAAAAATACCCACTTTTCACAATTGAATAATTCAATACTCTGAGTAAACTTATAGAAAATTCAAATAAACCATTACTTTGTTCTCTTATCATTGATGAGATGTCAATTCGGCAGCACTTAGTATGGAATGGTAAAAGTTTCTACGGTTAGTCAATTTTGGGGTTGATTTGGATGATGATTCAAATGAATTAGCCAAAGAAGCTGTTGTTTTAATGATAGTTGCAATTAATGACACATGGAAACTTGGATATTTTTTGTCTAATGGTTTAAATGGTGAACAAAAATGTTCTATAGTCAAACATCACTATTAATATCAGCAAATAAACAGTTTTAATTTAAGTATTTATTTAATATTAAGGTAGTTATAGATTAATTATGTTAATATTTTCATAACAAATAAAGATTTTTTATAATTACTAGTAAATTTTATTCACTTCCTTCCTTTGATACCAACCTATTATTTGTACCTAAGAAACATACAATTATTACCTATTATGTGGGAAAAATGTATCGTAAACATTATGTTACGCCACTGACCACATCGACTATGTGGCAAATGGTAACAGTTTCACGACTCGGGTTACGCGTCCTCTCTCTTTCCTTGTCTAAGGTTTGAAACTTGTTTCTAACGTTTTGAGAGTGCGCATTCGATATTTTGTGTTCGCGCATTAGTTTGAAACTAATTTCCAATCACTAGTCGGATGTTTTCACATGGTTTCCTGACAGTTTGGTGACAGTCCAAGCAGTTTGAGAATTAATTTCCAGCAGATTGTTGGCACATAAGCATATTAAACTTTATGTCAAATAGTTTCTATATTTTTTGTTGTTATTTTCTCCTGTTTTTTTAATATCATTATAAATCTATTTAAACTAAAAAGACATGTATTCTGATGAATCTGATTATTTAATGTTATCCGACACTGACGATTCAGATTTAGAAATTATGTTGGAAGAAAGAATAAGGCCCAAAAACCAGTGATTTTTTGAAGAAATTGTGCCCCTCTTTAATCAAATTGAATACATAGAACACTGTTGTGTTACTGGACCATCAGATACATCTTCTTGTACTACACAAATAAAATATATTATTTTTACAATTATGAGAATGTAAATATTAAACACTTACGTATATAGATGTATTTGCATCTGCATACATATTAAAAATAAAAAGGACAGAATCAGAGACAACTCACAGAATCAAATAATAAATATAAAAGAAAAACATAAAAACAACAATGATTTCTTTCTAACAATTCTTCTTAGGTACATAATACTTTAAGGATAATTTACTCATACATATGTCTACAGTTTTCATAGCTTTGTAAACAATAACAATAACCTCTTTCTTTTTAATCTTATTTTTAGGTAATATCTTACGGATTATTTACTCATACACATTTTGTCTACTGTTTTCACATTAATCAGAGATCAGATCGGGATTTATTTCAAACGAGACATGCGCACAAGAATGGTTTGAAAATTGTAAGAAACAAGTTTGTGATTTGATGTGAAAACAAACCTTAAATGTATTCAAATACTTGATTGGTTGGAATTTAATCAAAATAAAAACCCTAATATAAATTTTATTTTTTTACGGTACGGCATTGGAAACGGAAATTAAAATTGACAATTGGCCGCCATATGCAAGCTCCTTTCTGGACTCTAGGTCATTTTGCATATACTCCTTCCTGTTTCTTTTTGTTCTAAGGTTCTATATAAGGGAAATGTTGCCAACAAAAAGAAAAAAAATACTGAACAAGGTTAGTCCCATAAGGCCAATTTATAAACTTGCAGTTGCCGTTACCGTTCCCGTTGCTGTTTGTAGTGTCAATTTATAAACTAGATGTTTGATGATGACTGAAGTTCGGCTAATACTTCGAAAAAGAAAAAAAAGAGAGTTGAGCGATTTTTCTTCGTTGTTTTTGTTATGAAGTTTGAATTTTCGTTTTATAAGGATTTTTGTTACTATAATTTTAGTAGGTAACTTGTTGATATAATGGATGACGATATCTATTTAGGTTATCTGGGAATTCTTCTATAATTGCTATAAGTTAAATTAAGCAAAGATGTATAATACACGCATATTCACATACAGAGTTGAATAAATAAAACATATTCTTGGGTTTTGATTGGTTGATATGCGAACGGCGAACTGCAAAAGTTAAAACTTTGTTATCTATGACGTCAGTTAACGTCATGCTCTGCGGTGAACAGTAATAGTAACGGTGAATATAAATAGGCAAATGAGAAAGCAGCTTTTTAAATTTCAACGGGAACGGCAACTGCGAGCGACAACGGCAACTGCAAGATTATAAATAGACCTATAAGGAAGCGGTTTTTCCAATAAATTTTTGGTTTTTCTTATATATTTTGGGCCCCAAAGATATTTTTAATTTTGTGTATTTTACATCTTACAGTTGACGAAAAACTAAATGTCAGCTGTCAACACATAAACGTAGTGTTAAGGGGTAGTATTATTCATTATACAGCATCGTTTGTTTGGCTTTGTTGTTGTTTTTAAGTTACTGATTTTTATTACTCTACTTTTATCGATTTGTGCTACTCTGATATGCTTTTTTTATTACATATACCACCGACAAGAGTTATTCTACAATGTATTTGTATCTTCGTTGTGATTATCCAATACAAATTGCGATTAAGCATTGTGCATACCAAAATTATAAAAATAGTACAACAACTTTAGTTAAAGGACGAAGACGGAATACCATTAAGTTTATTCCGTTTCCCAAACCCAGGCGATGTCCCAGCAGATGCCTTAAATGGATTGAATTATGTGGCAACCAAAATCTGAATTTTGCCACAATCAACAAAACCACTTATATTTGTAGTGACCATTTTGTTCATAATTGTGTAGATCCAAAATCCTATTGTAATAATGAATCTGCTGAAGCTGAGGTAAATGCAGAAATGGGAAGTTTGTTTAAGGGATCTGAACTCCAACCATCGTTTTAACTCATTGAGAAAATGGTTCTCTAAACGTAAATTTTCTTGTAACATTGCCCCAGATACACCTGTCGGTAAAAGCACTATAGAATCTATGTCCAACTGAAATCTAATACTAGATTAAATAGGCTGTAAAACGTCTAACTCTTTTCGAGGACATTTGCAATAATAATAGCAGATTAAAGTAACACAAACACTAACAGATAAAAGTAGAATAATAAAAATCAGTAGCTCAGAAACACAAACAAAGCCAAACAAACGAAGCTGTAAAATGATTAATACCACCCCAATACCTACACGATACGTTTATGTGTTGACAGCTGACATTTAGTTTTTCGTCAACAGTAAGATTTAAATACTCCAAATTAAAAATATCTTAGAAGACTTTCATACTTTTCGGGTACAACATGGGTGGTAAAGGGTAAAATATATAAGAAAAAACAAAAATTTATTGGAATAACCGCTTCCTTATGGGACTAGCCTTTTTCAGTATTTTTTTGTTCGTTTTGTTGGCAGCATTTTCCTTGTAGGTATAGAACTCATCCATTGAGATTGAATAGATAAAATAATAACCGATGTATCAAGATAATGAGGACAATAAAAGCATGAGCAACATCGGAATGTAATACAACCATTTGTAGATTGTGTGAAGAAGATGAAGAAAGAAAGTTCTTTATTACATATAAGCTCATATCATTTTAGTTTGTCATTGTGTAGAGAAAGCAGAATCAGTGTAGGTATATTCACACGTTTGAAACCTAAATTTTTATTAGTTTTTAATATGTAGCTTGTCAAGGTCAAATTTCAATACAGGATAGTAGCACGTAATGAAATATATTACGGTAAAATTTTATTTTCCAGATTGAAATCAAATACATAAAGGTATACGTTTTAGGATACAGTATGAAAAAATAAAAATTTTGTTTCTTAATTTACCCGCGGCTCTTTAAAGTAATCATTATAATCTTCTAATTATTGAAGAAAAACAACATACAATTTCACAATCAATCAGCAATCAAATTTACTTATTCTAGATAAACTCCATACATATACATTGGAAATTTTCTCACCTTTCCATCTTTTGTAGATCCGGTTTCAAAATTTTCTAAAAATCTAGTTAGTATTGAGTCTTCGGTTTCTTCACCAGCAATATAACGTGGGTGTGCTTTTACGTTATAAACATTTTTCAAATCGTCTATTGTTATCAAACCGTCGCCAGTTTTATCCATTTTTTGAAATGCTTCGTCTATTACTTTCTTGCGGGAGTCGTTTAATGGCGGCTAAAATAAACTATCATCTGTTAGTAAACTTTAAATTTGTGTAAAAAAATTATTATTAAATATCAAAATATTACAATATGTCCATCTATTGATCAATATTTATATTCTCTTAATATTATACAAGGAGCGTCAAGATGGCCGACTTCCGTCGCAAGGAGTCTGTCATATACTTATTAACTTAAATTTGAGACGGAAGTCGGCCATATTGAAGCTACTTGTATGACGCATTGTTTATGTTTACAATAAACTGTTAAACTAATATTTGCATATAAATGACAAAAATGAGCCCATAGGCGTATGTTTCGGTTTTTATAAGCAGAAAATGATTTACAACAATCATTGTATTCACACAATTGATTGGTTGAATTTTATTCAAAATCAAATCCTAATATTATTTTTTTTTACGGCACGTCAATGGAAATTAAAATTGACAATTGGCCGCCATATGCAAGCTCCTTTCTGGACTTAAGGTCATTTTGCATACACTTCTTCCTGTTTTTTTTTGTTCTAAGGGAAAACCAAATGATAAATTTTTAGAATTTCAAATTTTAAATTTGTATAAAAAAAATTATTAGTAAATATGAAAATATTACAATATGTCCATCTATTGATCAATATTTATATTCTCTTAATATTATACAAGGAGCGTCAAGATGGCCGACTTCCGTCGCAAGGAGTCTGTCATATATATTAACTTAAATTTGAGACGGAAGTCGGCCATATTGAAGCTACTTGTATGACGCATTGTTTATGTTTACAATAAACTGTTAAACCAATATTTGAATATAAATGACAAAAATGAGCGCATAGGCGTATCATTCGGTTTTTATAAGCAGAAAATGATTTACAATTATTGTATTCACACAATTGATTGGTTGAATTTTATTCAAAATAAAAAACCTAATATTATTTTTAATTTTTTACGGCACGTCAATGGAAATTAAAATTGACAATTGGCAGCCATATGCAAGCTCCTTTCTGGACTTAAGGTCATTTTGCATACACTTCTTCCTGTTTTTTTTTGTTCTAAGAGAAAACCAAATGATAAATTTTTAGAATTTCAAATTTTAAATTTGTATAAAAAAAATTATTATTAAATATCAAAATATTACAATATGTCCATCTATTGATCAATATTTATATTCTCTTAATATTATACAAGGAGCGTCAAGATGGCCGACTTCCGTCGCAAGGAGTCTGTCATATATATTAACTTAAATTTGAGACGGAAGTCGGCCATATTGAAGCTACTTGTATGACGCATTGTTTATGTTTACAATAAACTGTTAAACCAATATTTGAATATAAATGACAAAAATGAGCGCATAGGCGTATCATTCGGTTTTTATAAGCAGAAAATGATTTACAACAATTATTGTATTCACACAATTGATTGGTTGAATTTTATTCAAAATAAAAAACCTAATATTATTTTTAATTTTTTACGGCACGTCAATGGAAATTAAAATTGACAATTGGCAGCCATATGCAAGCTCCTTTCTGGACTTAAGGTCATTTTGCATACACTTCTTCCTGTTTTTTTTTGTTCTAAGGGAAAACCAAATGATAAATTTTTAGAATTTCAAATTTTAAATTTGTATAAAAAAAATTATTAGTAAATATGAAAATATTACAATATGTCCATCTATTGATCAATATTTATATTCTCTTAATATTATACAAGGAGCGTCAAGATGGCCGACTTCCGTCGCAAGGAGTCTGTCATATATATTAACTTAAATTTGAGACGGAAGTCGGCCATATTGAAGCTACTTGTATGACGCATTGTTTATGTTTACAATAAACTGTTAAACCAATATTTGAATATAAATGACAAAAATGAGCGCATAGGCGTATCATTCGGTTTTTATAAGCAGAAAATGATTTACAACAATTATTGTATTCACACAATTGATTGGTTGAATTTTATTCAAAATAAAAAACCTAATATTATATTTAATTTTTTACGGCACGTCAATGGAAATTAAAATTGACAATTGGCAGCCATATGCAAGCTCCTTTCTGGACTTAAGGTCATTTTGCATACACTTCTTCCTGTTTTTTTTTGTTCTAAGGGAAAACCAAATGATAAATTTTTAGAATTTCAAATTTTAAATTTGTATAAAAAAATTATTAGTAAATATCAAAATATTACAATATGTCCATCTATTGATCAATATTTATATTCTCTTAATATTATACAAGGAGCGTCAAGATGGCCGACTTCCGTCGCAAGGAGTCTGTCATATATATTAACTTAAATTTGAGACGGAAGTCGGCCATATTGAAGCTACTTGTATGACGCATTGTTTATGTTTACAATAAACTGTTAAACCAATATTTGAATATAAATGACAAAAATGAGCGCATAGGCATATCATTCGGTTTTTATAAGCAGAAAATGATTTACAATTATTGTATTCACACAATTGATTGGTTGAATTTTATTCAAAATAAAAAACCTAATATTATTTTTAATTTTTTACGGCAAGTCAATGGAAATTAAAATTGACAATTGGCAGCCATATGCAAGCTCCTTTCTGGACTTAAGGTCATTTTGCATACACTTCTTCCTGTTTTTTTTTTGTTCTAAGGGAAAACCAAATGATAAATTTTTAGAATTTCAAATTTTAAATTTGTATAAAAAAAATTATTATTAAATATCAAAATATTACAATATGTCCATCTATTGATCAATATTTATATTCTCTTAATATTATACAAGGAGCGTCAAGATGGCCGACTTCCGTCGCAAGGAGTCTGTCATATATATTAACTTAAATTTGAGACGGAAGTCGGCCATATTGAAGCTACTTGTATGACGCATTGTTTATGTTTACAATAAACTGTTAAACCAATATTTGAATATAAATGACAAAAATGAGCGCATAGGCGTATCATTCGGTTTTTATAAGCAGAAAATGATTTACAACAATTATTGTATTCACACAATTGATTGGTTGAATTTTATTCAAAATAAAAAACCTAATATTATTTTTAATTTTTTACGGCACGTCAATGGAAATTAAAATTGACAATTGGCAGCCATATGCAAGCTCCTTTCTGGACTTAAGGTCATTTTGCATACACTTCTTCCTGTTTTTTTTTGTTCTAAGGGAAAACCAAATGATAAATTTTTAGAATTTCAAATTTTAAATTTGTATAAAAAAAAATTATTATTAAATATCAAAATATTACAATATGTCCATCTATTGATCAATATTTATATTCTCTTAATATTATACAAGGAGCGTCAAGATGGCCGACTTCCGTCGCAAGGAGTCTGTCATATATATTAACTTAAATTTGAGACGGAAGTCGGCCATATTGAAGCTACTTGTATGACGCATTGTTTATGTTTACAATAAACTGTTAAACCAATATTTGAATATAAATGACAAAAATGAGCGCATAGGCGTATCATTCGGTTTTTATAAGCAGAAAATGATTTACAACAATCATTGTATTCACACAATTGATTGGTTAAATTTTATTCAAAATCAAATCCTAATATTATTTTTTTTTACGGCACGTCAATGGAAATTAAAATTGACAATTGGCAGCCATATGCAAGCTCCTTTCTGGACTTAAGGTCATTTTGCATACACTTCTTCCTGTTTTTTTTTTGTTCTAAGGGAAAACCAAATGATAAATTTTTAGAATTTCAAATTTTAAATTTGTATAAAAAAAATTATTATTAAATATCAAAATATTACAATATGTCCATCTATTGATCAATATTTATATTCTCTTAATATTATACAAGGAGCGTCAAGATGGCCGACTTCCGTCGCAAGGAGTCTGTCATATATATTAACTTAAATTTGAGACGGAAGTCGGCCATATTGAAGCTACTTGTATGACGCATTGTTTATGTTTACAATAAACTGTTAAACCAATATTTGAATATAAATGACAAAAATGAGCGCATAGGCGTATCATTCGGTTTTTATAAGCAGAAAATGATTTACAACAATTATTGTATTCACACAATTGATTGGTTGAATTTTATTCAAAATAAAAAACCTAATATTATTTTTAATTTTGACGGCACGTCAATGGAAATTAAAATTGACAAGCTCCTTTCTGGACTTAAGGTCATTTTGCATAAACTTCTTCCTGTTTTTTTTTGTTCTAAGGGAAAACCAAATGATAAATTTTTAGAATTTCAAATTTTAAATTTGTATAAAAAAAAATTATTATTAAATATCAAAATATTACAATATGTCCATCTATTGATCAATATTTATATTCTCTTAATATTATACAAGGAGCGTCAAGATGGCCGACTTCCGTCGCAAGGAGTCTGTCATATACTTATTAACTTAAATTTGAGACGGAAGTCGGCCATATTGAAGCTACTTGTATGACGCATTGTTTATGTTTACAATAAACTGTTAAACTAATATTTGCATATAAATGACAAAAATGAGCCCATAGGCGTATGTTTCGGTTTTTATAAGCAGAAAATGATTTACAACAATCATTGTATTCACACAATTGATTGGTTGAATTTTATTCAAAATCAAATCCTAATATTATTTTTTTTTACGGCACGTCAATGGAAATTAAAATTGACAATTGGCCGCCATATGCAAGCTCCTTTCTGGACTTAAGGTCATTTTGCATACACTTCTTCCTGTTTTTTTTTATTCTAAGGGAAAACCAAATGATAAATTTTTAGAATTTCATTAAAATTAAGACGGACAAAAAATTAGCCAGGTGGCTAAACCTGGGTATCTTTAAAATAATAATAATTTTTGTTTTTATTGGTTTTAAAGGGTATTTTGAGTTTTTGAAAAAAATACATTTACTTCTTAATTATAATTTTAATCTGTTGTTTTAAACTTTAATTAATTTACACTTCTTGTTTTACTTATTAGTCGCCAGTTTTGTTCCATATTAATTTTAATAAAATTCTGTGACATTGACTTTGGATTTTTGATTTGGTTTTTTACCACATCAAAAACTAAACTATATAATTTAATTTTTAATTAAATACTTTTCCTTTTATATGCATGAAATTGGAGATATATTTCTTCTATACCTTTTAAAACACGAAATGAAGCAAATACTTACTCTAATGTGTACTAAAAATTCATCTACATTAACGCTTCCACTGCCATCGGTGTCAAATTTTTGAAACATTTGATCAGCTTCTTCGTCTGTTATTTCTAATCCAACGTCCTTTAGTCCTTTAACGAATTCCTCTTTATTTAAATTTTTATTGCCGTCATCGTCCATATTTCTAAATAACCTAGAACAGCAAAATAAAAAGAAATTGTTTAATTAGAATTATTTAATAGAAAACAAACACACTGACTCCTGATTGACTGATTCATCAACGCAAAGCCTAAACTGAAGAGCTTTGTGTCTCACCAATGGGAAATCATTGGTTTTTTTCGTCACACACAACATTGGGCGAGAGCATTGACCCCAGACAACAATTTTACATTCTTTGCACATAATAAGAACATTCTGTTTGGAACAAGGATGTTCTATTAACATGCGTAAATACCGTTCAGCAGTACATGATTAGAATGTGATAGTCACCTCAAAAAGCCGTACCAAATTACTTGATATGTATATGCAACGAATGTTCTGAAGTATGTAAAGATCAAATTCTCAGCATTACATGGTAATATTCTATTTTAGTCCAAACAAGAACGTTCTTAGAATATGCCCTGATACTACTCAGTGCATGATAAGGATATTATATTCAGGCGATAAAAATGTTCTGGTAGTACGTACATAGCATATTCTCAGTATTGCCATATATTTTTACTGTACACAGTTTAGACTACAACTGCACAAACATACACTTTTTTACTGTCTATCGCGAGTTTCGATAACCAAGTTATATTCTTCAAATATCAAAAATAATCTTGTAACTTGCTGATCCACACAAAAGGAATGAATATCGCACATTCATCGCACATATATTCACGTTCCCAAAAGAATATTCCTTTCATCGTTTGTACAACATATTCTTATCATATCACTTTCAGTGGAATGATTGTTGGGTATTTAAAAATTACATGATACGAACATGTTAAGAATG
Source organism: Ophraella communa (assembly GCA_035357415.1). Classification (NCBI taxonomy): domain Eukaryota; kingdom Metazoa; phylum Arthropoda; class Insecta; order Coleoptera; family Chrysomelidae; genus Ophraella; species Ophraella communa. The sequence continues at coordinate 12,929,712 of CM068994.1, read as the reverse complement.
TACCATAAAGAACATACAAATTTACAAGAAAAGGAACGTGATATGGAGTTGTTTAGCATATACTTTTCAGATTGTTCGAAAACGTAATTCATGGGCATATTTTTAGAATGTGAATGTACCATTAGTGTTATATGGGACTATTCTATTGTGTCAAAAACCTTCTGGAAATCAAGAAAAACAAGAACCAATGGTTTTCTTTCTTCTATTGGGGTTTTTAACGTCAGAAGATGATCGTTAGTACCGCCTTTTTTGTTTTTCAATTTTATCAGATCTTTTTTGGCGTTCTCCTCTTTGTTGTATTATTTTATGTCTTTCCGGATATTTCGGGAGATCTTTTTTTTATTTATTTCTAATGGGTTGTTGCGATTTAATTATTTTCGTTGTTCTATTGTGCTTTGGTTTTGGGGTGAATCTTGTTCTCTTTTTCATGTTTTGCATAAAGCTCGGTTGTTGTTTTTATTAGTGCTTCTGTTATTGTTTTATTTAGCTCTTTGATGGCTGTTGTCTCTGTATTTTCTAGTGTTCAAATCGCTATAAAATACATGACAGTCAATTGATTTTCATTTTTGAAAAAGTGGGTATAGTGGGTGAACTTATAAAATAAGTAATAAAGAATATTTTTTTCATTTTGTCTTTGCATTAGTTAACGTCACATTCTATCAAATTGATTTAGATCAGTGCCAATCAAGTAGTCCCTGTCTTTTTGTACCTTATGGTTAATAATGAACAATTTTACTACCTCAACAAAAGTCAATAAAGTTAGGTTCTCCAGCTAGTGGTGAAAAAAAGTTATTATGGAAAAATGGTTGTTTTTTTTATTTTATCTCCTGAAAACTTTTTACAAATACTACTAAAACAAAAATAATGGACTTGTATAAGTGATTTTAAAATTTTAATCTCTAAAGATTATTACTTAACAACCTACTATAGTCTATTTAAAAACTAGGAGGAGTAATTTGAATTTAAGTTGGCAATTCTGTAGATCTTTGATTGGTCAAATTGCAGCCAGTTTTAAACAGTACTTTTTAGCTTGACATCTCATAATAATTGACAGTTTCGATACTGACATAAATATTTGTTTTGCATCTCATCCTTAGAACATAAAATAGTAAGGAAGGAGTTTGTGTTATATCTACAATGTTAAAATCTGGCGACGGAAGTCGGCCATATTGGATAACCATTTATGACTCATACTTTGTTTACAAGTTATAAAAATTTAGTTTAAAAATTTGGATTAATTATTTATTGTAAGTAGCTATTATTATAATAAATATACATTATATATACGTAAACTATATTTTTATGTTTAAATTAAATTAATACTTTGTATTGATCCCTAACCTAATCTACCTAAATTGACATAGGCGTATCAATAATGGAAAGAGGATATTTTATTTATCATTAATTTACAGATTTTTAGCTGTATATGTCAATTATTTTTATGTCTATGGAGTATTCTAAAGCAACGTTGTACAATAAATGTATTTGTGTATTAATTAACACATTATTACATTCACAGTTTCCCACGAGATGAAAATATTAGACGGGAATGGTTAAATATTGTGGATAAAGATAACTGAAGTCCAGGCGAGAATAGCTTTTTAGGCTCACAACATTTTACAGAACAATCATTTGATAGAATTTCTTTAGTAATTGTTTTACTAGTACCAAATGCTATACCTACAATTAAAATTGCAAGAATGAAATATGTAAGTAATTATTTTATCCACAAACTGTTTTAATAACATTGACCAAATCTATATTTTTTCTCAAATCTATTTACAGATATTTTACTTAAACATATATTTCACTAATATATACCTTTTCTATGCAGGTAATGACTAATTACCCTTATGCTTATGCTAGCAGTGAAACTATTTCAGCAGTTCCTGTTCCTGAAACTCTACCATCTACTTCTGAAAGTTCTCGTAGGAAACAACTTATAAAAAGCATCTGTGAAGTATATTTAAAAACAAGAATTTATTATATATTATGTAAAAGTAAAATAAATAATGTAGAAAAAATTAGACATGTTTACACAAAATTCAATTTAGGGGCCAATCGTGGTAGAATGAAAAATTTTAATAAAAATTGTGTAGTATATAACTGGTTTTATTTCCTTAAATCTAGTACCCCCATTTTAGGCAATGTTATACTATTTTTTTTTCTCTACTTTCCTTATTAAAATGGTTATTTTAGTATATAATGATTAGTGTCCATACTGAATAATAATAGGTATGTTTCAATAAGGACATTATTTTTCTACAAATAAAAATATAGGACGCCACTGTTAAAAAGTAACTTCCGGTAGCCATCTTGGATAACCATCCCGGTCACCTGTCCTTGAACGAGCAATACTTCCTTACTATTTTATGTTCTAAGATCTCATCTAAACCCGACATCTAAAGAATCATTTTCGGTACATAAAGGTTATCTGTAATTGGATAGTTTGCGTCAAGTCAATTAAGGCATATTTCATAGATTTTGAACACGACTTTTTCGGAACACGCTCCTTAGTAACTAATCTGGTAACTTTTAGTGGTGTGAACCAGACTTTTGAAATTACTTCTCCTAGTTTTTAAATGAAGTTAAGAACATTAAAAATAGAACTTTTTAAACAAAATTTTCACTATTTATTTAAAAAATTGGTTTTTTAAACTCTGACGTTGCTAGTTTTTAGCGAAACAGCTGTCAATGAGTTTAAAAAAGTAATTTTTTAAATAAATAGTAAAAGTTTCGTTTTAAAAAGTTCTATTTTTAATGTTCTTAGTAAGATGGACTTCCACAAAGTAAAGGTTACTATAATCAATTTACTTTACTGTTTCTGGATTGCATGTAAAAACTAAAGAAAACTGACACAGGTGTCAGTGAACGATAACGGGTTGCCTTTATTTCAGTCTTGATTATAACTATTTTACCGTAATTATACTTTGAAGATTTACTTAAGAGTGTAGGCGCAAAGTTTTAACACCCAAATTTTAAACGCTCCACGGCACGGCATAACTACGTGAGGCCTGTTTTAAATTGTAAGAAAAGTGGGATATGCCTTGACTACAACAGAGTCAGATTCGGACCAAACGTTTTGTGTTCTGTTGTTATTAAATTTTTTTATTGTTGTTTCTGATTCTGTTTGGGTTATTACTATTATATTATTATTTGTTGTGATATATCACCGTTAAAAAATAAAAGAATATGTTTATAGTTTAAATTTTATATTATAGACTTTTTTGTATTATATACAAAAAATACTAAATTACTATATTTTTGCAAATACCGGACATCCTATACCTAATTCTTCACTAGGTAATACTTTTTCTTACAGGTCGCAAAATATGAAATGCGAATAAATAGTGAAAGTTTAATTCAACCTTTTAGTTGTTTACCGTTCTTAATAAGATGGACTTTCACGTAGTAAGGGTTAGTACAATACATTTCATTGAATCTAATAAGTTATTATCCATTAAAACTTACATTCATTTTTCTCTAACTAATATAAGTAAACATTTTATGAATTTTTACTGACTTTCTGCCCTCCGGACTATAGAGACGTTTATTTCTGCGATTAAATTTTTAAAAAATAATAAGTGCTTGGGTTAAAATTTTTCGCCTACACTCTTAATTCAACATAATAGAGAGATATTGCAAATTCCGTTAGCGCATGCGGTGTGTTATTTACTCCGCGTTAAATATTACGTTTACGTCTTAACATTGTTTGGAGCGGTACACGTATTGCCATTATGTTTTGAGTTTTATTTAAGCGATGTTTTATTTGGAACTAACCTCTAAAACCAGTGTGCTCTGTTTTGATTGAGGATCTTCTGAACATGGATGACGCATTAGAAGCAGTCATTTTAGCTGATGCTGATGACGATGAAGTGGAGCAAGTGATTTTCCACAATATTTTCGGCGTGGTTAAAAATATTCCTTTTGGGGCTGCTGAAGATAGATTCAATTAAAACAATATGAAGGCAGAAGATACAAAAATTAATTTCAGGTTCGATACAGACGATATCTTCAGACTAGCCTTGCGTATACCAGAAGTAATCAGAACCCAAACACGCAATTATTCTGTTCCAGGTGTGTTAACATATATGCAGTGAATTGAAATACTGAAATACAAATCAAATTCCTCTTTAGGTGTCATGGGACTATGTATTTTATTACTACCACAAATCATCTCAAGCAAACTACCTACAACATAACCTCGAAAATAAAAACAAACACATATGCCGTTTCCGATCAGCTACCGGATCTATCCGATTCAGTCCGACGTAGGATAGCGCAACGTTTTACGTGAGGTGTTGTTCTGCCGTAAATAACGTGATGCGCTAACAGTATTACCGCAACGTGTCTCTCGAACTTATTCTGCGCATGCTCAACTGTCAATATAACGCCTGCGGTAATAACGCCGCACAGGATTTGTCACAGCAATATCTCTCTAATATAAAATCCAAACGTACAGTTAGTTAATAATATAACTAGATTCCACATAGAAAATGATTGGTAAAATACATTTTGTTTGAATAATATTTAACTTTATTACAAAAGATTACCTTCCTAGACCTAATATTCCTGTAGCTCCCCTTGATAAACACAACAGTCGAAGGCGTTGTACGGGATCCCCTGAACTTCCTAGTGCTTGCAATTCCCTCATACTTTTGGCAGCCATTTCAGTTTCTTGACGTGATGTCGCGCTTTGCGGACGTAGCATTCTAAATTAAACAAAATCAAATTAAAAAATGTAAACACTAAAGATCGCACAAGAGTAAATACATTGCGAAAAAAAATTTCCATAAAATAATTTTGTATTTTTTATTTTAAAAGTATTATGTGTTGAAGGTTTTAAAAATGGCATGTGTAGATACTTATTAGTGGTATGGACCCGATAGGGTAAAATGTTACAATATTTGTAAAGAAACTATAAACTGTTTGTTTAGAGTCGCTTATTGACATTTGACCCTATAGATTTTTTTTATTTGCCTTGAGTTTGTTCTTTCGTTGGATTTTATATATGGAATAAATTCATTATTTTAGAAACAGACGACTTTTAAAAAATCTTAAAACACGCCAATTTTAATTTTTAAATGGCCATCAACTGCTATAGATGTGTAGGACATTACGTCATTAGTGATGACGTAATGACGTCATCAACAATTTTTTAAAATACAAACACAAGTCACGTGGCAGCTCATTTAAAAGGTCTCCTTATCGCCTTTGCAACAATGTAATCATTTAAATATTTATTTCTACAGGGTTAACCAAAATTATGAACTTTGTTAAGTATGGAATTACAATAAATATTCATTCACTGAACTAGAATACACTAAGGACCGCCAATAAAACAAAATAGTGTTTAACCATGATTGGTTATGGAGATAGAGTGAGGACTTAAGCAGAAGTTCGTAATTTATTTAATGCTAAATACCCCAATCGCGATCCAATTACTCAATCAATAGTAAGTAAAATTGAAAAAAATTTAGGGAAACGGACCATGTTAAAGATCTTCCCAGAAGTGGTAGAACATCCATATCCGAAGCCAAAAACTAGACGTTGTACTGGCGTTTCAAGAAAATCCTCATAACAGTTCTAGGCATGTCGCACTAGATAATAATGTCCACCAATCAACTGTTGTAAGAGTACTAAAAAAGGAGAAGTAGCATCCATACAAAGTACATCTGGTCCAGGAGCTATTAGAAGATGACTTTGATAGAAGAATCGAATTCTGCGAAATCGTTATGGAACAATGTAACAGAGATCCGGGTTTCATACAAAAGGTACCTACTTTTTTCAGATGAAGCGTCTTTTATGCTGAACGGTCACGTAAATCGCCAGACATGTCGATATTGGGCAAGTGAAAATCCAAATTGGATGGAAGTATGGGACACAATATCCCGAGAAGGTGAATGTTTGGGCCGGCACTATAAACAATCAAATTGTAGGGCCATATTTTTTGAGGAAAACCTAACTGCTACTAGTTATCTGGGATTTCTTCAAAATTATCTGTTGCCACAGCTGAATCAGCTATTTCCAAATAGAAATGATTTATGGTACCAACAGGATGGGGCTCCCCCACACTATGGCGTTGAGGTACGAAATTACCTTAATAACGTTTTCCCAGGAAGGTGGATAGGTAGAAGGGGGCCTATCGAATGGCCACCAAGGTCTCCAGATTTGACTCCGTTAGACTTTTTTGTGGGGATATTTAAAGAGCAGAGTATATCAAAATCGACCGAATAATGTAGAAGAGTTGAAGGAGCGAATCCGAACGGAAATTGCACAAATAACACCTGAAGTCCTCGAAAACGTTAGGAAAGAATTTACTGTTCGCCTTTATCATTGTATCATTGCTGAAGGTCGGCAATTTGAACATTTGTTCTAATTTAATTGCATTTAAGTAAACATTAATTGTATTAATAAACCAACACTTTTGGTTAACCCTGTAGAAATAAATTTTCAAATGATTACATTGTTGCAAAGGCAATAAGGAGACCTTTCAAATGAGCTGTCACGTGACCCCGGTTTGTATTTAAAAAATTGTCGATGACGTCATTACGCCATCACTAATGACGTAATGTCCAACACGTCTATAGCAGTTGATGACCATACAAAAATAAAAATTGAAGTGTTTTAAGATTTTTTGTAATAGTCGTCTGTTTCTGAAATAATGAATTTATTCCATACATTTGCATCATACTGTTTGTTTGGAGACAATGCTTATTGGTATCTCTACCGAAACTAGATTATCATTATTTCAACATATTTTCTGTCCGTTTGGACTGAAAACATAGCCGTATCTAGGTATTATTGCGCCTGTGGTAATATTCAAGACAGCCCCACCTATTTGCGATAAGCAAAAACCATATCAGTGTTCTTTTTTAATATCAATTTAAAAAAATCCTAAAAAAAACTATCATAGTAATGTTAGTTTGTTTAAAACGTCTTAGCAAATTGGTTATTGTAATAATTATAACTGCAGGATATTGACATATTTTAATTGTAGTTTGAATTTCGTTGACTGCAATTCATAAAAATAGTTAGATTAACATAAATGCATAAAATAACAGTTTTACAGATAATTGGTACAATTAGTAATATAGATAAGTAATTTCGGGAATTTGTACATGTAAAGCAAATGGAAAAAACTGCTGCCAATGCATAGTGAGGATATATAGATGTGATGCTTGAAGTTTGAGGAAAACCCACATACACATCGAGTAGACAAGCATCCGCAATAAACATATTGAAAGAAAATAAAATGCATCCCTATAAAATGATACCGACTCAGGAACAAATTTTTGTGAACAAATTATGGAAGTGAATAACAATACCATCCAATTAGAAAACGTTATGTTTTCTGATGAGTGCACTTTTTCCGTTAACAGTCATGCTAATCGTCAAAATTGTCGCTACTGGTCGAAGGAAAATCATCACTGGATGAGAGAGCACCATACGCAATACCATCAAAAGGTTGATGTTTGGACAGGGATTGTTGAAAACCATATTATTGGTCCCTTTCTCGTTGAGGGGAATTTGAATAGCGATCATTATTTAACACTACTACAAAATGTTATGATGGAAAGTTTGGCAAATTTATTTCCTGATCCAGCAAATACCATTCCAGCAAGATGGAGCACCTTCACATTACCAACTCAATTTCCTCCAGGACCTCAACTTAACATTTCCAAATCTCTGGATAAGGGAGGCGAGGATCAATAGAATGGCCGGCAGGATCACATGATCTTACCCTATTGGACTTTTTTTTATGGGGCTATTTTAAAAATATTGTTTACAAAACTAAACCACATGATTTAGATGACTTAAGAGAACGAATAATTAGATTAGATCAGTTCATTTGACTTTTCCACACTGTATATTTCATATATGAATTAAAATCGTTCTAGGAGCTCATTTTTTTATTTATATAATTGCAAAAAAAAATAGTTTGAGGACTCCATATATAGATTATAACTTGTATTTAACAATTTATTTATTGTCTAAAGACCAGAAGGTAAATAACTTTTCGTATTATATTTATAATAAAAAAATAAATTATTTTATTAAAGATATCGCCAAAGTTAAACAATGAATAAAATAAAATACACCTTTATATATCGTGACAGTACATATACCTATGTTAATTTAATTAAAAAGAAAACTTAATTATCCAAATGGATCCCTCATAATTATAACAAAACTGATAAAAAATGTAAAAGGCCAACTGAAGTATTAATGCTTTATCGCTGTCATTTTAATATACTTTCTATTAAACTATTTAAGAACTTTTTAAAGTTCGTAAAAGTTATAGCAGTAATTATATTTTTATGCAAAAACTTACTTATTTTTGTAAAACAATCCTTAAAAAATGTAACAAAACAACGACATATATAGAAACTTAAGCAAACTGAACGGCTTCTTAAATATCTAGGTGATTTTATGATTCACATAACACGGATGAATTGTACAAGGTTACCGAAATTCCATGGTTCAATTACACTGCTCACTTAAAATGCACCGTATATAAGTAAACGGATTGCCCCTACACTCTTTGCAACTCTTTTAATCAAGCAAAGTCTATTGAGTATTCATGAAAGCTAACAGATCATCCTAGAAAATTGGATAAAACTTTTCAGTAAAATTTGAATAGAAGGAAACTGGGGTGAGGTAAACTCGAACTCCTTTTGAGTGCTTTTAGGAAAACGTTTATCATTTTATAAAATATACCAAAAAAACTAATTATTTTGCAGCTTAGTGTTTGTAAGAATTGTAGCATAACGCTGAGTCGCAGCGTATATGACCCTTTGAAGAAACATATACAGCTCGAGTTAAGATTCTTGCTTGACAAACAATTCTGGAGTTGCCATGAGAGTTTATGACATTGCTAGTGTTATACGTACAGTTTTGCATCTTGGTGCAAGTCCTTATAGTAGTGTAACAGTTTATTTGAATGCTAGTATTTTTTCTTTTAATTGGAATATTTTCCCCGACAATAAGGTCATGGCTATCTACGGTATCAGTTAAATTTTAAATTATTTGCTGCAACAAGGCTTGCTAAAATCCACCAAGACATCGAAAAAATCAAACTGGGCCTAGAAGAATGTCCAATTAAACTCCTAGCAAAATGTTTCAAGACTATCTACCAATTAAATACGTCAATTAAGTCCTGATAAAGTTGACACAGACTTAGCGACGAAAATAGTAAAAAGGAGTGACGCTTAAAGAAAGCAAATTTTTAAAGAGGCATAGAGAAGAAGGAGAGTGGCTTGGAAAAGCAGCAGAAATCAGTAAAAAAATTTAAATAGACAATAATGAAAATTGAAAAAAGATCGACCTTTTATATTTCGGGATTAGAGAACAAAAACAAATATTAATAATCGAAAATCACTTTATTGTTTTTCAAAATAAGTTACTGTAAACGACACAAATAGCGCTCGTATGTCAAAACGTTTTGAGTACGTATAACCTCAAAAATGTCGAACTTTACGATAGAGCTATCAGTTGCCAGATTGCAACATCAGGGTTGCCAAATCTCGAAATATAAAAGGCAACTCTCGTAAAGGCGAGAAACATCTTATTTCTCTATATAATGAATCCGATAACTGTTTTTGTTGTACCTAATTGTTGTAATATTTTAGCATTATTTAATAAACGATTACTTTTTTATTAAAATACTCCAGTACCAACCAAGTCTTTGATTGTACTCTCCATTCTCAAATACCGGGTTGAATGAAATAGCTTCAAAGAAAAAAAATATTAAAACGATTACATTATACCTACATTATACGTCCCTCAAAAATCTAATTTAGAAATTATTTTTCTAAAAGATCAAAAATCTTTAAAATAGGGTTGATATTCCAAAAAAACATCAGAAATCCGGTTGAAATAAAAAGTGTATCAACCAGCTCCGGTTTCCCCTATTAAAAATTCATTTTAATTTAGGTATAATACTCACCTATTTTAGGAGGTCTACCAAATACTTTTTCGCTAATGTTAGTATAGTTTAGGTGACCGTATTCATTATTACAAACTCCCAACTTTATTCTAACAATTAAAACTGATTCTACTCTACATCAGCACAGAGAAACCAGGAAATTATTTTAAAATTGTAATTTTGTGCTTTGCTTACTATGTTTCTATGCAAAATTGCGGAGTTATTAAGGATGTTTTAGTAATGCTACTTTGTATAATGATAGGATATTACAAAACCAAAATCGAGGCTATTTAATATGTGAAATTAAATATTTTTGTATAACCTAATTTGTTAATTTAAAGACAAAATTAATGATAGATTTATTAACACGTTCACGACGACGTGCTCCACCGGTGGTACACAGATATACTTCCAAATAACCGACGTGCGCCACCCGTGGTACATTATATTAAAATTAAAGTTATATAAAATATAACTTTCGGCCATGGGTGAGATGTACCTTATACAGCGTCGTCGCGAACGTGTTAACAAACTATTCAAGATAAGTCCCTATTTAACACGTCAATTTAATAGAGATGATTCCAAAAGTATCGCGACAGCTCCGGTTTTCCCACCTATCTTTACCGTCGACTCGAATACTCGAACGCTAGCGATTACCCAGCTCGAGAAATAGATTCCAGTGGCCCAGCTGCCGCTGGGACTAAGAAACACCGCACACGAAATCCGCTTAGCAATTGTTCTACTAGAATTCTCCCAAGAACGATAAACATTTACCAGGATTGCTTAATCCCATAAGACGTACATTCGCCAAAAAATCGATCGCACGTGGTGGCTTGTGATGTCACTGCAGTCCTCGGCCGTATTTTTCCTATCTTGACAGTGCATTTTAGGTCGTTTTCAATCGTCTTTTTTAGATTTATTATAAAAATATTCAAAATTTTGACTGGTAGATATTGTGGATACATTAGTGTACGTTGCATTTTTGTGTAAAATTTTTAAAAAACTGTTCTTTTAAACTCCAGTTCGGACTTTTAAATTTCATGTGTTACACTGCTTGGCTGGACATTGCTTGGTTAGTATCGTTGGTGTCAACGTTAATATTCAATAGTGAATACATTTTTTATTTTACGTTTTTAGTGAGATAGTTTACTTACTTACTATTTTTTTAATATGTAGTATTTTTTGTTAATTTTAAATTTGTAATTAAAAATTCTTTATAGAATACATATTTATTATGTCGCTCCATAAAAGATTCACGGATTGTATTAGTAATATATGCTGCAAATTGTTTATTGTTTCTTTGTTTGTCAAAAAACACTAGTTTTAGGCATGATTTTGTGTAATAATAAACTTATTTGAATGTATTTTTTAAAATAAAAATAGAACTAAATAGTGTTTTCTTTACTCTACCTATTTCCCAAATAATATTCAATAAATTAATTAAATATAAGTATTAAAACGATTTTATGGAATTATTTATTATAAATTATAAGTGTTTAATCTTAAAAATCCAAATAGTCGTACGTTAGTATTTCAGAAATCATAAAAATACTGTCTAATTCCTATTATTTCCATGCATTTATATGGTAAACGTTATAATGAAGGACGGCAATGACGTCACACAGCTGGCGGACAAATCAGGCCGATTAGGCAATCCTGGTAAATGTTTATCGTTCTTGGAATTCTCCAACTGCGCTGCGGCACGCGCCGATCGGAGACCGTCGGCGAATACCCCCACATTGCCGAATTTTACTTGAGCTGTCGCGATATTTTTGGAATCGTCTCTACAAATCTCATATAAATATATTATTAGACTCAATATAAATGGAAAAGCAGAGGTTTGGTAGGTACATATTGCGGACGGACTACATCGTTCTTGTCAAATTCTTTAAGACCTTCATAGCTCATGGACACGGATTTCAAAGAAACGATGAAGTGGAACTGAGATCGTTGCCAACCAAACAACGATTAATAGAGACGATTCCAAAAATAACGCGACAGCTCCAGTAAAATTCGGCAATGTGGGGGTATTCGCCGACGATCTCCGATCGGCGCGCGCCGCAGCGCAGTCGGAGAATTCTAGTAGAACAATTGCTAAGCGGATTTCGTGTGCGGTGTTTCTTAGTCCCAGCGGCAGCTGGGCCACTGGAATCTATTTCTCGAGCTGGGTAATCGCTAGCGTTCGAGTCGACGGTAAAGATAGGTGGGAAAACCGGAGCTGTCGCGACAATTTTGGAATCAACTCTACTTCACTAACAGTTGGTTAAGATATTTATCAGCATGCTAAATCACTATGTGGTATTCACCATGAAATTTTATACCTTATCAGGAAGTTAAAATTAACAGCCAAAACTCGGGCTGGTAAAAAGATAACAAGGTTTTAATTTAAAAAAGTGAGGTTAGTTTACTCAAGTCAAGAATTAATTAACAATTAAAAGAAATGGAAAGACCAGATATAATTCATTTTATTAACTTATTGAGTTCGTCAACAAATTCTGATAACGAAGATGAAGAAATTGCGCCTGCTAGAAATGTGAAAATTCGCAACAATTTATTTAAAGTTGGTTTTGAAATGCGATTTAGAATAAACAAAAAGACTTTTCATGAATTATCAGACTTGCTAAATAGAATTATTGAACCAGTCAACGATAGAAAGAGGCCAATATCACACCTGTTCTTAAAACAATGGTTTCATTGGCGTTGTACTCCCATGCCAGCTTCTCCCAACATTCTGTTTATTTTTTATTATAAACAGCATTGGTTTTTTTATTTTCTAGGATGGAAAAAATGGAATGATTTACGAGAATTCCTACGTTTAGTAGTTGACTAAAAAAGGCTAGTTAGTGATGATGATAAAAGGACACAAAAGTAGAATTATTTTTTGTTTGGTACTCTTAGTGTCAAATTTAAATATTGTGTTTAAAACAATTTATATTGAGGGTTTTAAATTTGAATTTAAAAAAACAGCACTTACTATATTGTTGTTGTGTGGAGTTAATCTATAATCTGTTAATAAAAAATTAAAATAATTGAATTCTTTACTAATTTTACAGAATCCAATCATTCATATTAGTTAACAGAGCATTTATTTAATCACAAGGTAGAAATTGTCGTGTCATGTGAAATGGGAGGGACTGGTGCCCCGTCAAAAGTTTTTATTAGTGTTAAAAACGAATATTTAAAAAAATAGAATGCTAGTAGTGACAAAAAAGCTCTATGAGTCATGGTAGAAAAGTGTATTACCTATTGTATCGGATCCTCAAAGCTTCGCTTCTCGGTCTTTAATAGATCTCGACAATAATAACTCACTTTCTACCTTGGCGTATAATTACTATTTCGTCCACATCAGGTATCATAAATTCACCATAAATATGTACCATTTTACGTAAAATAACTAAAAAATATTGGTCCTCTAACTTAATCATATATCGTTTAGTTTTTCAATAAATGAGTTTAGTTATTACTACAATCAAACACGATTGTGGAAAAAATTATGTTCACAACTGGAAAGCTAAGCAATTTTTTGCTTATACGCCCGGTTCGGGCACCCAAGTGAGAAAAATTTTTTCTTTGCTCACTTGAACTGAAAATAGCTATTCTTCAAAAACCAGAGTCGCCATATGTAAATAAATCTTTTTTTCATACTGTACGGTAAAGTTTGAGTCAAATGAGTCCGGGAAATAGCACTTTACCGTACACTTGTATTTTACAGTACTCTTCAATTCTCCCAATGTTGAAATAATAAGTGAATCAACATAAACTAAGCTTTTCTTCTAGTTTTTGAAGATTGACATTAATTGTACAACTGCTGTTGCCAGCAATATGTATTAATGGAGTTGTTGATGGATTTACAGTGTTTTCTGTAATCGCGGAAGACGTGTGGCTGTGATGTAGCACTTCAACAAAAGTTTCGCCCCTTTGGATCATTCTTGCAATCTTGTTTTTGCCTTCAATCGATTCTTCTATATACTTTTCTGCAACTGAAGAACTCTTCCATCCACCGTGCTGTTTTAGAACTTTAAGGTCAGCTCCAGCATTGGCCAACAACGTTGAGGATGTCCTCCTGAAGCAATGAACTGTATCCTTTTCTAGTTTTCTAGTTTTAAGAACTCAGCTATTTTCTTAGGTGCTCCGCCAACAGTATGTATACCAGCTCTTTGAGACAGACATTTTCCTTGTCTATAACCCACCAAAAGAGCTTTCAGGGAGACGTGTTGCCGTAAATTCATGTATTTTCTAAACACATCCAAATAGTGAACCTCATCACTGTTAATCACAGTGAAAGCTCGTCGAATATGCTTTTTAATCTTAACTACTAGCTGAGTACCCGTATCCTCCACATCACTAACTTCTAAATTATAGATCTCTTCCCTTCGGCAACCTCCAGCAACTCCAAGTAATGCTATCACTTTGAGTAAAAGATATTCTTTATCTGGAGCGTCCCTCATGAAGCTTTCAATTTGTTCCTTTGTCAGCACCTTCGACTGGTTTGGCTGTTGGTCTACATTTTGTTTTTTCAAAAAAGCTATCAACTTTGGTAAACTTGATATGTTGACATTCTCATTAACCATAATCATTGATTTTGTCATCGAGTATTTGGACCATAATGAAGAAGGGTTGAATGTTTTGGACTGAAAATTTAAACTGATGTTGAAAAGAATATTCTTTAAAAAAACTGTTCTTACCACATCCAAAAAGTAAGCCAACATCACATTTTCATCAGCACTACTTTTCAAATTGTGTTGTTCACGCCACTTGTAAAACAGCGCATATCTTTTATCTTTTCGCAGACTTAACTGGGATGATTTGCTCTATCGCTTCAGCAGTTTTCTCAGCAATTTCATCTAATTTCAGATCCATTTTCTCCGCAGATATTTCGTGCAGCAGAAAAATTTAATATTTCTGCCTTTATTTACATCCCAGATAGCACAGGAATATTATTAGAATACTCCTAGAAGCATCTGCTGGAACGTTTGAATATTCTTATAATATTACCACAACATACTTTATATATTACTGGAACGTTCTATGAACATTCAAAGTGGACTGACTTCCACATTCTATTAACTTTCCTGAAATATTCTGAGAGAACATTCTAGTAATACATATTGAATGTTCTGAGAATAAATATCAAATGTTATGAGAATGTGTATCAAATGCTCTCATTGTTTCTAATTTTCTCAGAATCTGTGCATAAATATGCTAAGAATATTCTTACAAGATTACCACATCATACTTTATATATTACTGGAACGTTCTATGGACATTTTAAGTGGATTAAGCTCCACATTCTATTCACGTTTTAAAAATATTCTGTGAATACATGTTGAATGTTATGAGAATGTTTCATGAATAATCTTAGAACATAAATAGAACACTCTAAGAATGTTTTTTGAATATTCTCAGAATCAGAGCACAATATGTTATGAATACTCTAATAATATTATAAGGATAGTTAAAAATATTTTTGGGGTATTTTAAGAAATTTCAAGGAATATTCAATTGTGTTAGGAAATATTGGAGGTTTTAATATTTTGAAATGTCTCAAAAATATAAAATTTCCAAATATTTCGTACTTACCTTTAGTGTTGATTGTTCAAGATTGGACATTTTACATTTTTGAAACCTATCAAAATATTATTATAGAGCCTTACATTCAATATTTCTATAACCCAATAAAACATTCTATCAAACTTCTCAAAAATGTATTAAAATTATCAACATGGAAAAAAGAACTGGTCAAATTTTTTTACTAACAATTTATCTTTCTAAAGATGTCATTAATTTTTAAATTAATAAATAAAACAGAACACATAAAAATAAATAAACAAATCACAGCTCTTAAAATATTTGGTATATTACTGGAACATCCTATAAATATTCTTTAGAATATTACAGAATATTCAACTTTCGCACCTTATTGTAACATTCTGAGAACGTTTGTGCTATCTGGGATTGTTACTTGGTAACCGCTGTCCATTTTTTTATTTATAAAGCAAATCAACCATGTTAAGAATAAATCAAGTAACATAATTTTTTCACAGCAGTCTACATGGCTTCCTAATAAAATGATCAAATATGTCATTTCAGTTTCATTTTTTATTGCGTTTAAAACCAAAGGCAGTATGAAAAAAAATATAGTACGATACACGTCCGTATTATGATTATTACGTTATACTCGATTAGATATTCTTGACTCGGCTCCTTCGTCGCCTCGTCCATAAACATGTATCTCGTACCGTAATAAGTCACCTCCCAGACTTGTAACGTAAATAACTATTTTGAAAGAACAAAACCATTAAAAATATTACATGATGAAGATATTACATTATACTAGAAGAGAGCTGTTGGTCTATGAACTGTCTTTGCTTTATTTTTAGTTAAAAAAATGATATATTTTATACAATCTATAGCTGTGACATTCTGTTTTTATCTGATTTCGTATAAATACTCTATCACATTAAAGTTGTACATGTACATCCTGTTAAATAATCGATGCAGTATGATATGTAGCTAACAACTTTAACCACAAAGTAGGTAATAAATCAGAACAGTAGAAAGGATGACTCTAGACATTCCTTTATTATTATTATCATTATACGATTTGAAGGTGTTGAATTTTATTTCCCTCAGTAAACCAATGCGTAATTGGTAAAGTTTATATATTTTATTTACAGGGGAAATATAAAAGCATGCAACCCATTTTCTGTGAACGACTTTCTCTAGATTACTCTTTAAATATTTACAATAAACGTGCTGCCTAATAAATAATCTTGTTAGCGATTCTTTAATTATATTTCACTATTTTACCTTTTGCTCATGGTGACAATGATGTAAACTTTTTGCGATGTTTTTAACCCGACAGTAAAGTGGAAACTGAAAAGATTAATCAGCAAAACAATGATAGCGTGTGAGAATGTTATCACATGTGGGCACGGCAAGGTAGTAGAAAAAATATTTTCCTAAAAGGCTACATGTAGCCTTTACTTAACGTAAAACCTTATAGATTAGCTGAAAACACCTTGATGTACGGCTATGTAAAATTCATACTATCGAACAAACACGCACCCGAAAATGTAGAATAATTTAGGGTGATTGAGTGAAAGTGAAATATTTAATATTAAGGGTTCAAAAGGGTCATTTAAGATATCACCTATATAAACATAATATAAACTGTTTAAGAATTACGTAAAACAGGCAGTGATATTTTTGCAGTGAGTACACAATAAACAAAAAAATATTGGGGCACAACACCATATTGGAAGTTGGAAAGAAAATTCACAATTTTGTGCAAAACAAATAATGTGTGCAAGTTTATATTAATTAGTACATTGTTCATTAAAAGCACGAAGCCAAAATACACTGCTCAACAATTGAAGTGGATATTTTTAAATTTTCAAAAAATTGCGCACAAAAATAATATTTTAAATAGGTATACGTTTCATGCTAACCCTGATTATAGCAAATTGTTTTTGACGTTTTTTTTCTTTTTATATGCTGTTATCTCTTTAACCAGAATTGTAGGAGTTTGATTTCAAAATATTAACATTTTAGTCGCGTAGAAATGCTTGCAGTGACTTTAACATTGTTACTGTCAATTAGTACGTTGGATACGCGAAGGCTTAAGTCAAGAAGAAGTTGATATACGGCTAAATGTATCCCAAAGTGTTGTCAGTTGTGCATGGAATCAATATTTGGAAACTGGGTCTGCAGCGTACAGACTTGGAGGAGGACGAGAACGAACTACAACTCCTGCTCAAGACCCCTTTATAGCTGTAACTGCAAGAAGAAACCGAACATTTACTGCTTCGAGAATTAACAGCTTCTTTAGGCTTACTTCACATCCATGGTTCACTGCGGATCAACGTGCATATGATATCGGTGGACGAGAGAACACAGTCGTTGGAATTTTCAGAACTGGAGGTACTTTATGTTTACGGATGATTTCGGCTGAATATGTGTGATAGTCGAATATTGGTGTGGATAAAAAGAGGACAGCGATAGAATGAAAGTTTGATGGCGCCAACCACTCTTTTTGGTGGTGGCTCAGTTTGCGTGTTGGGAGGCATATGTTATTGGGGCCGCACTGATTTAGTGGTGTTCATGAATATGGCTGACGGCTGTACGATATAGGGACTGGTTATAGAGCCAATAATTGTAACATTTTTTGGTGCAATAGGCGATAAGAATTGCATTGAATGTAATGAATTGCATAGTCCTAGAACAGCTCGCCAATGCCTTGCAGAGAATATGGGAAAACATACTTTAGCAATTTATTAATAATTATCTGTTCTTTTCTTCGACCTTCTATATATTGATTTGTGTTTCTTGGATGTTAGGTTGTGATTAATTAATGCAATAAAACTACTTTATATCCATTTGACGTTTCGTTCCTGTATTGGGAACTTTTTCAAAAAAATTTTATTCTACATTATACAGACAGTAACACACGAATGGTAAAATATGTATATATAAAATTATAAATAAGATATTTTTTTGTTAAAAAACATTTAAACAAAAAAAGGAAGAAACAAAACAAATTAAAATGGATTTATAATCAATTCCTATAAACAAATATCACGACATTATACGGGGAATAATAAATTATTATAATAGATTGTGGTATATTTGGCTTAAACCCTGTATGTCTTTTTTATCATTGAGTTAGTATTTTTTTTAATATGTATCATTTCTTTGATTGTTAATTTTTTATAATTTGAGTCTTGCGTTAAAATTTTTGTATTTTTAAAGTCGAACTCATGATTTTCATTTTTTTCATGTTTATGGAGTGTGGAGGTTGCATTTTTCGTGTATTTGTGGCCATTTATGCGATTTTTTAAGATTTGTGTTGTCATTCCTATGTAATAATAATTAATAATTTAAGGATCATGCCAAATAGAGTGACAGCACTAAGGCAAGCGACCCACACGATATTAATTTTTGTGAAAGGACTTTATGACCTGTGCAGTAAATGATTTAACATTTTTTAATTTTGTCTGTTTTATTGTAACTGTTTTTTTTATGAAAAATTCGTTTATTTTATTTTTTTTTGGGTAATTTTGATTTATTATTAACCAATGACAAAAGAAAATTAACAATTTTTGTAATATCCACTTGTTGAGCACTGTAAATGCAATTGAAATTAAACCAAATAGAGCAGGATAAAACACGAAAGTTTTAGACAAACAATAAAGTAATAATTTTAATAGCAGCTTATTTAATAGTGACCCATTTACAGAACAGTTAGTACAATTATTTCAAAAGATATTAAAGAAAATTGCATCAGACAAAATAGGAAAATTTATAAATACCAAAAGAATGTATACATAAAAATTAATTCCTGTTTTCCTTGCTCACGCCATCACGGCTAGACCGATTTTTATGTGTTTTTTATTGTCATTTTTATTCCTATGAAAAAAAATTCAAAAGACTGCAAATTAGAAATTAGAAAATTTAAGAATAATTACACCACTGTTAATCTAACTATAGCGCTTTAGACAATATAAAATTTTTTAATATAACATGACATTTGACATATAATTACAGGATGCGTGCTGCAAATATCATCAAAGCGGTTGTATAAATTTTAATTTCTATGTGTACATCACGGTTAGTTCAGTGGTTATTTATTATAAGTGTAGGTAGGTTTGGATAGACTAACATGAACGTTAATAACATAACATAACTCGGTTATTTCTTTAATTTACATTTGAATTTTTGTTTTTGAAGATGTCAGCGATTAGATGTACAAACCTAAGTAGCAGACAGGCATTAAGACAGGACAAAGTATGCCGGGTAATATATAAAAATAGCAATAATAATTACGTGCTATGAAATTCAAGTAGACTATATAAATTATAATGAAAAAAAAATTGTTATACCGATTACATATTAACATTACAGAAATTTGCGATTTACGTCTCTAAAAATGGTGTTAAGTGATGCAAAATTAATCCACAACATATTGGGTCCTTTGTTACATTATGGCGGTTTGTCAGAAGTCTTGTTAAGCAATGGTGGCCCGAATGACCCAATATTTTGTCATTATCTCCCGATCTATAATTTACTAAGTTGTTATTCTTGTTAATAAAAAACAAATTTATGAAATTTATTGTACTAACCCTTACTATGTGAAAGTTCATCTTATTCAGAACAATAAACAACTAAAAGGTTGAATTAACTTCCACTATTTATTCTTTAAATACTTTAAATGTAATGACAGCCGTTTCGCTATCGAAATAGCATCGTCAGATTGACATATTGAAGTTACATTTTGTTTGTTTGTAGCTATGTACCTGATGTTGATTAGGTAGTATTAAGGCTAGACCAAGTATGGAAGTAATAAGACATAACAATATTAAAGCCTAGATGTTATTAGCCCTAAGGGATTATCCTGGATGTATTTCCCTCTAAGATCAGTATAACTGTGCAATGATATAGAAAAACCAGGAAAAAACTATATCATGCTGATCTTTACAATAACTTAATATATTTATGTTATAATTACGTCTTATCTATGTATAAAATGAAGACTCAATCAAAGTAAACAGTTTAATAGTGGTGAACTTCCAAGATTTATTTGTTCATTAACTACTTTATATTGTTGATCTGCTAGATGTCTTTTGATTTCAAGTTCTTCGAGGAAATCTAAATTTTGTTTTTTATCACAGGTGTGTAATATTTGAATGTCATTGGTGTGTATGAGTGAGTGTGGATGTTCAAGAACGTGTTTTGCATAGTTTGACTTATCTGGTTGTTGTAATCTATATGCTCTTAAATGTTCATTGAATCTTATTTCAAAATTTCTTTGTGTTTGACCTATATATACAGCATTACATTTTGGACAATTAATTTTGTAAACACCAGATTTTTTTAATTTAGGTAATTTTGTTTTTACATTTAACAATTTTGTACCAACATTATTGTGTGATTTGAATGAAATTATTGCAGATGTTGCCGAAGATATTATTTTTGAAATTGTATTAGAAATATTTCCACAATATGTAATACTTTTATAACTTTTAATTTCTTTAGGTTGTTGAGGGAAGATTAGTTGTAGTGACATTTTCTGTTCTTTCTTATTAATTAATTTATTTATCAAATGTATTGGATAGCCATTAGATATGTTGCTATTTGTTTTATAATCTCAATTTCTTTATTAAAATTATTTTTGTTCATTGGAATTGAAAATGCTCTATGTATCATAGAATTATAAGCTGTCATTACATTTAAAGTATTTAAAGAATAAATAGTGGAAGTTAATTCAACCTTTTAGTTGTTTATTGTTCTGAATAAGAATGAACTATCATCAATTTTGATAATGATGGAGCACAAAAATTGATGCGGAATTAGAATATCATTTAAGAACCAAGCAAGTCATTATTCGTTATCATCAAAGAAGTATTTCTATAAACCTATTCTTCCCAAAATAGGCGATCCATAAAAACTTTAGTAGTAACCCTTTTAGTTGCCCCTATTGCTACGGGTCCCTGTTGAAAAACATATAATGCGTTTATATTATAAAAGATTATTTTTATATTTTGGTTAGCTCTGGCAGATATCTTATCGTTTTCTTATCAAAAGGAAATTACATAAATGTTTGGGAAAACTAATAAGTTTAATTTTAAATAACAAAGAGTAAAAGTTTTGCATAAAATGCCTAAACGGTTGAATCAGACACTTGTTGCTAGTAAGGAAGTTTTGTTCATGTTATTAAAAAGAAATAGGTACTAATGCCCTTTATAGGTAGTACAAAATAAACTTTATTTTATTTTAAAAAAATTGCAAAGAAATTGTACAATCTGTAATAAATTATTTAAATAATTACCTGTGAATTATTTAAAAGTTGTTTTTACCACTAACAATACCTACATAAAGAATGACAAACTTGGCTACATTCGTTTTAAATAACATTTATTTATTGATGTAGAAAATGTTGCCAGGAGATGTCTTCCACTAGCAACAAAACAGTTCGTCATCAATATCCTCAATATTGACGAAATAAATGATGTACTTCATTTTAAAGAAATGTGGCGCAATGAGTTTACTATCGATTTTATAATAACAATATCCCCTGAGGATGGGGCAGGGTTACTTTTTATCATGTTGACTATAAACCCTGGACGACGACCTTTACCTACATTTAAATGTATTTACAAATTCTATATAACATAAATATATGCGTACTGAAATCAGAACATTAAATATATAATATATTATATAACATCCACTAACGGAATAATAACCTTTTTTTTATAAATATCAACTTATATAAATCTCACCTCTATTTTTAAATAAAGTAACAATAACACTAGTAAAAAATTTTATACGTTCTACCTATTATCAAGAAAACTGCATTGCATAATATTTAAGTCCTTCCAACGAGAAGTGGTCCTAAAATATTGGAAGCTATGAAACTTATAGCTCATACATTACGTATCCATTTGAATAGCACTAAGAGTTTATATAAAATATATAATTATTATGTTTTTCATTTATTATTATTTTACAAAGAACAATAGACAACGATACGTTTGAACAAAACTAAAGCAGGTTTATTTATAAAATTAGCCTACTTATTTAATTCAATGACAGCTCTTTCAATTAGTTTTGTTCAATCGTTTCGATGTTTATTGTTCTTATAGTAAGATGGACTTCCACAGAGTAAGGGTATATAATTTAAATTTAAACCGTTTTACGAATTTGTCCTTAAGACCACTCTGTTCATGTAGCATTCACATCTAACATCTTAGTTTCGTTGCCATATTATCATTATCTATTATTTTTATTATTTTTTATTATTATCTATTATTTTACATAGAAACTAATTGCAGTATTTACTAATACACTTTAACAAAAATATATAGGTATTTCATGATAAAAGATTTAAATTTTTAAAAATAAAATAGTTATCTCCTCAATAGTATGCAACTTATTTTACCCCTTTAACGTGTTGCCTACTTCCTAATATCAGAAACATATTTGTTTCTAAACAAGATTACTTTATAAAGTATTAGAACATGTTTACCTTAAAAAGTATTAACTCTTAAATTATTGAAAGCATTAATTTAGACATTGATACAAATATTTTATAAAATGTAATATTCTAACTAAAGTGAACAATTAAGAAAAACACGGCAACGTTGCATTAATTTATTTTTATATACAAACAACTCTAATTGAGGTTAACAGCGTTAACAGTTTAAATAAAGCTTCCATTTTTTGTTTATAGTTTTCCAGTAATTAATCATGAGAGAAAAGTGCATCTATTCGATATTTTCTCCATCTTGTAAAATCCAGAAACAAATCAGGTGCGCGGTCATCAACCTGCATTGATCTGTGGTAAAGACCTGAAGAAGACTTCCGTGGTGTGGTCTGTCACCCTTAAAAGGTAGCTTACTATTTAATATGTAACTATGAGCAGAAGTGCCTCTATTTATCAAATATGGATAATATATTGCAGCTTTGATGATTAGATAGTAAGACATGATGTTGAACAAGGTTTGTAATACAAAGTATTTATTTTAATAGTAGCTTAGTAAAATGGTGCAAATTTAGACTCTGGTTAATTATAAGTATATCAACAATGTAATTTACTGCTTTAGGTGGAGATGCTTAAGAAGGAAGAAAGTTTTGACCAGAAGAAACTAGATCTGGAAGTATGGCTCCAGAAGATGGAATCAAGATTAGCTGGCATGGCTCCAGTGGGTCATACTGCAGATGTGCTGGAGGTTCAACTAAGAGAACAAAAAGGTGTACATGCAGAACTACATCAATTTAAATCCCAAATAGAATCTTTCCAGCAACTAACGCAAAGACTTATTACTGCCCATCAACATGAAGACACCAGTAGATATAAAAAGGTAAACATATTCACTACTTAACTCCTTAATTTTATCTAGTGTATGGGGTTCCTTGTGTCAATTAATAAATAGTTAAATAGTAGATTTAGTATAATTGTACATAAAATGAGAACGGCATGAAGTGACTATATTTATAATTAAAAAAAAAATTAATCAATTTGTAAAAATATGTATTTATGAAGTGATTAATTACAATATTAATAAAGGTATAGTAATTTATAGTGGTACTTTTTTATAAAAAGATTCACCAATTAGCAATTATTCTTTTAACATTGTGCATTTTTTATGTTTAATCACAATGTCAAAATTGTGGATTTATTAATATAATGAACAAGTTTTATTATCTTGCAGGCAGCTGAATATATTAACCAACACTACCTCCGTCTTGATGCATGCATTATCAATCGTGGCAAACTGCTCCATTCCGCCCTGAGCTCCCTCCAGAATCTAGACAGATCTCTAGACAAATTTTTAGCGTGGCTCAGCGAAACGGAGAGTGTGGTAGAAACGTTAGAAGGCGATAATGAATCTAGGAGAGCGGCGCATCAGCTTAAAGAACTTCAGTCTGATATTGAAAGACAGGCACCAACTCATCATGCCCTCAGAAATTCCAGTCTGGCTCTTCTAGGTTCATTAGCTGCTGAGGATGCTTTGATGTTACAACTGAGAGGTGATGAGATGGAAAGACGATGGCAGGTATAAGTTTGATTTTAATTTTCAATAAATAGTGTGTACTAAAGATAATTTTTAGGCCCTTCGTACACGAACTTCAGATCTGCGCAATCGTTTGGAACATAACGCCGACTACTGGAACGCGTTGTTGTTATCTTTGAGGGAACTTACAGAGTGGGTCATAAGAAAAGACACAGAATTGGGCTTAGCAGCTAGGCAGGATGATCATAGAGCTTTTAGGTATTTTGTTTATTTATAAGTAATAATCATAGTTACAGTTAATTTTGTTTAAATATAAATTTAGACAACAATTAGAAGATAAACGGCCGTTGGTAGAGAGTAGTTTGCGAAGCGCTAGGCAGTTTGTAGCTGGAGATCCTTCAGGTGAACTAGCAAGGAATTTAAGAAGGGAATTGGTGAAGCTGTCAGATAAATGGAACGCTCTCATCGACAAAAGTGATCAACTAGCGACAAGATTTGAACAAAATTCAATTGTAAGTGCATTTACCTATGAGGAGTTTCTAGCAAAATTGGCATTTTTTAAAAATTATAATTTTGCAAGTAAATTATAATAATATAATAATTTAATGGATGTTGAAATATTTTAAAACGTGTTTTTGGTAGTATAAATATGGTTTACAATTGAAAAGTAATTACATATTTTGGTATATACTTTTTATATAGTGTATAAATATTTCTTCAAATTATATAGTTTTCAATATTGTCAATACATTTAATTATTTTAGCCTCACATCGTTTGCCAAGTTTTAACAGTATCTTTTATTGTGGAAACATACTTTCATATTAAAATCTCAGTGATAAACTAATAAAATTTTGGAAATAAATAATAATAAGTACATAAAACAACTAAAACCCCCGACTCAGGGATTATTATTGTATAATCATGTTGTAAATAGAAGTCAAGACGAAATATCTTGTGATGAACTATACTGTTTACATCCAGTGACGGACTGGCTCAATTAAACGGCCCTGTATAATCTCTGACATTAAATTTGAACAATAAATATATGTTATATGTGAATATGAACAAAACTTTATTACTCATACAAATATAAACATTTTAATATAATAAATACTGCATAAAACTAAAAACAATTTCTTGAGGAACTTTTTATAATCGATATTGTATGTTGGCTGACTAGAACTAAAAAAAGTGTAAATTAATAATAGATATCCAAATATGTATATTCATTCATTCAACATTGCATATTTCTTGAATAATGTGTTCTGTATCAATTTTTTTAGTACTTCTTTCTCCACGCTCATCATAATGAGAGATTCCAAATTGTCTTGACTTAGTGTAGCCCTTAATCTATCCTTAATTATTTTTAATTTTGAAAACATTCTCTCACATGCAACTTGTGTTGTTGAGATTGTTAAAACATATTTATAATCAAGGCAAATATCCTTATAAGCATTGCTAAATAAATTGTATCTTATTTATTATTATTGTAACGTTTATTTATTTTTACTAGTCTTTTTAATTTATTTTTATATTATTTAAATCACTAACACTGTTTAATTTATATAACACAATTTATTTACAATACTTTATTTTATATAAGACAATATTTCTATTCGCATTTATCTAACAACATACTACTAACTAACTCAAAATATTCGAATCGGTCCTTTATATAGGTAAATATTGTTCCAGTCTATTCTGGTAATCGTCTCGAGTCTAGATGCTTCGCTCATCGGACGTCGTATATTCCAGAACGTTCTCGCATCATCTGTCTACTTCGCGTCTGGGTCATAGCGCCAGGGGCGTACTCGCGCAACATTATTATTTATTGGTGGCACTTTCTTAACTAACAGCGAACCTATGGGGCCCTTAATCTGAAGTTATCTGTACATCACTGTAGATTATTTATAAAATTTTCTAAAATTCGAAACGAAATTTTTTGGTTTTTTTTTGACAGTCCGACAATCTAAACAAAAAATATATTTTTATCTTCCCATTTCATGATACACAAATTAAAATCCAATAGAATCAAGTTCTGATTCCTCTAGAAGTATAACTAAACCAAGTATCTATTTTTTGGTTTTTTCGTTAATGATTAATATTTATTAATTTATATTTTTGATTGTCCCTTTTAGTATTTTTCACAAGACAAATAATGAACTTTCAACAGCGAACCTAATCCCCCTTAATCTGAAGTTATCTCTACATCACTGTAGATTGCCCGGCGGGCCTGTCCGCCACTGTTTACAGGATAATAATAAATGCTTACCTAGCACTGATGGTGACACTGTAATATCGAAACTGGTCTACAAACAGTATGCAAACACCCTCATCTGCATTTTCTATTGAAGTGTAATTCAATGTCCGTCGGGGCACATAGCCTGAATGGTTAGGTTAGGTTCTATATGAGTGGTCGTTCAACGTCCCTTCCACTGTGACCGGAAAGATTTATTGTGGCTCACCCCTAAGTTTTATCAGCCCTGTGCCACCGATGAAACTCATCAGGGTCGTTGGCGAACACTTCCATGAACTCCTTGGACTCGAGTTGATGCAGACCAAATCTATTGATCCTTAGTCTCTCGAACTCTCGGCAGTTACACAAGATATGCTCCGCCTGACACAATCTGCAGTCCGCACTCTCTGCGAGTCCAATTGTTTTCATATGCCCATTAAGGCGACTGTGTCCAGTCAGTGTAGTCCTATCATAAATCGTAGGTTCTGTCTGCTATTATTCAGCAGATCTTGAAACCTCCTTTTAAAGAGATCTCTTACAAATGCCTTTGAGTGTCTTAAACCTTCTAGCTCTAACTAGTAAGAACTCCTCCAATCTACCCAGTTCGATATTGTTCCTCTGGCTACGCTATTCGCTATGCCTAGGAATGGCTCCGGGCCTATAAAAATTCCCTCAGCACCTTTCCTGGCTAGAAGATCCGCTTTTTCGTCACCTTCAATGCCGGGATGCCCAAAGTAAGGTTACATTGTTATTTTCCCCTAGACGTATTAGATCCTGAAGGCATTTCCAAACTAATTTGGAGTCTATTCTATTTGATTCCAGTGACTTTAGCGCCGACTGGTTATAGGAAATGATTTTTATAGTTTTGTTCCTGCAGTCACGCTTAAGTATCTCCTGCAGGCACATATTCATTGCGAAAACTTCCGCTTGGAAAATTGTGTGGATAGGTTACCTTTGGTTTCCCTCCATGCACCCCAGCTCCAACACCTCTCTCGGTCTTAGAGCCGTCCGTGTACCAACACTGGTCGGCCATTATAAGTTTCGAACTATTCGTCCCTTCCTGGGAATAGGACAGTGAATGGCTTGTGGTAGTTGTATTTAGGTTGCATTGCATCTGGTACCATCTCCAGTATCGGATGATCTCCATTGCAAAAACATCTACTTGGAAAATTGTGGATAGGTTACCCAAGTTCTGGTTCAGATCCACCTTTGGCTTCCCTCCATGTACCCCAGCTCCAACACCTCTCTCGGTACCTAGGACCTGAAGGTTATGCACTCCAAAAACATTGACCAAAACATCTGATGGTATCTAAATTCTTGAAATCTGATCTAAGTAAATAAAAATACTATTGCCTTCCCTTTTTTAACCTTTTCATGGCACTCCTATAAAGCATCTGATGGTTTTCGCCAATAAAATAGCTCTGAATTCGTCATTTTCTACCATAGAACATTATTTATATTAGATAATGTATCAGTTCTCGGCATTCGGAATTTTTATTTAATTTTTTTATGACTTGAACTTGGTAATCTTCGAAAAATGATGTCTACAATAGTGACCTTTTCTGGGTTTAAACAAATCAATATGAGTTTCAATAAAATTTAGCAGGAGAAATTTTGTGGGAAAGTATTAGGTCTATTAATATTTTTACCGCACCTGTTAGAAAGTGATTTAGTTGTATTACTTGTTCTATTATTCCACGAAGGTTAAGAAAAACCTTGGATAGATTATTCTATACGAATCCTCATTTCAATGTACCTACTTTAAGTTGTTTGTATCAACGAGAATATAATTTTTTGCTTGCTCTCTCGACCTTCTTTGCTTTACTGGTTGTAATTTAAGCCATAAATATGTCATGATCATAACTGCTGTTTAATTTGACATATTTTTCAAGTAATTACCTACAATGTTATTTATATATTGTTGTCTATGACTGAAAATTCTTAATAAATCCATTCAATAAATTTTCGTTTGATTTTTTTACTACAGAAACTTAAACAATTAACAATGAATTTGGAGGAATCTTGTTCTGCTGTTTCTCGTTTAGAAAGAGCCACATTAAGTTGGAGTGGTCCTCGCAGCTCAGCTGAAGCAAGAGAACTTCTATCCAGCCTTCGTACGTTAGAACAACAACTTCCATCGTTACAAAGAACGTTAGAAGAAGCTAGGATACAAGCAGCAAATATTGGTAAGTGCACCGAAGTTTTACTTTTTAACTTCATTGTTTTTTTTGTTAGGCAACAGCTTGCCAAATAATCTTTCTGCTTGGCATTCTGGATATTCACTTATGCTACTTCTGATTTTGTATCTTGACTTAGTTTTGCAAAGTAAATTCATTGCTAGTTTCTTTTTTCTTAGGCAACAGTTTGCTAATTATGGAAATTTATTTGGTTTTGTATATTGTCTTGTTTTGCAAGTGAAAGCCTAAAATTTATGGAGTACGTATCGTGTACACCCTTTACGTTTTATTCTTAAATTTATTTATTGTTTTTTGATAGGCAACAGTTTGCCGAATAATCTTGCTGCTCAGCTAGAGGATTGTACTGCCAGATGTAGAGCTCTACAAGCAGCTATAAGGGAGAGAAGGGACCAACTTACCAGCAGTACACAAGGTAAGATTTATTTCAAACGTTTTTTATGCTATACTCTATTCAAACCCAAGTTACTTTCTAAGGCCTTTCTAGTAAATTGAAATTAATTAGAAATTAATGGAGTCTGAAAATATTTATGTATTATTTTACATTTTTAAAATAAGTTTTTACAGCAAAAAACAAAGTTTACATCAGCATTACAATAAAATTAAATTATTTTAAATTTAAAAGTAAGACTCCTTAAATTTGAAGTATCTTTAATCCTCTTATATGGAGTTGTAATTTGGACCCTTTCTAAAGAATATGGTTAGCCAATTGTACAATATGGTTTGATAAGAGCTTAGCAGAATTTCCGAAATTCCGAATAGCTACTAACAGGATGCAGATATTAATAATGATCAGAAAGGTACCATAAGAAAAAGAATTTTATGATTCTGATGTACTACTGTCGTCATTAAGGTTGATAATTAGTGGCTCAATTTGTGTTTCAATCAAATTATTGTCCAACTCCCAGGGTGAATAAAATGACAATATTGTAAACAAGTGTATGTCTACAAAAAAAGGGAGAAGTTACTAACCTTAAAAATTACCGTCCAACATAAACAAAATATTTGAAAAACTTTTATCTTGTAGAATAATGGATTTCATTGAGAAAGGTAAACTGTTAGTGGATTGCCAACTAGGGTTTAGGAAGAGACGTTCTACAATAAAAGCCATATACTTAACGCTGGCAAAAATATTGGACTCTTTGAACAAGAACGATTGTACTGCAGTGGTAGCCCTGGACTGAACCAAGGCCTTTGATAGTGTTGACCATAAAGTGCTAATTGAAAAACTGGAGAGATATGGAATTAGAGGAGTTGCACAACAGCTAATAAAATCATATTTAAGCAGCAAATTTCAAAGGATAATTGAGAAGAATGAAAACGAAGCCAAAGTTTTTTCAGATGCCATGATGGTCGAAAGGGGTGTTCCACAGGGGTCCATCCTGGACAAATGAGCTACTTGAAATAATAAAGGATCAAATGGTGATGTACGCTGATGACACAACGCTCATAATAACAGAAAAAGAGGGAAAAAATATCGAGAGCCATCTTGGAGAGTCTCTTGTTGAATTGCAGCAGTGGTTTGGCATGAATAATCTACAAATGAATGTTGAAAAGACACAAATAATAAAATTCTCTGATAGGCAAACTGATACTTCAACATCTCTAACACAGACTTTACAACCACCGCCAATATAACTTTCCTGGGAGTAACCATAGATCAAAGATTGGATTGGAAAAGTCATATACAGAAGCTGACAAGTGGACTGTCAAGGTATTTGTATGCAGTGAGACTGTTGAAAAGTGAAGTCTGTATTGAGGCAGCACTGACTGTGTAACATGCACACGTACTCTCCAGAATTAGATACGGTATTATTTTTTGGGGGAACTCAGTCAATGCAGGGAGAGTGCAGATAATGCAGAAGAAATATCCATCTTCGGGCTTAAGCCAAGGGAAAGTTGCAGACCACTATATGTAACCAACAAGTTATTAACAGTAACAAACTTGTATATTTTTGAATCAATTAAGTTTGTATATAAGAATAGGTCACTTTTTGATGATAGCAATAAAACTCATAACTATCAAACTAGGAAAAAACATACTCTATTATTAGACAGAACGAAATACACATATATACAGAAAAACGTTCATAATAGTCTAATTAAAATTTGGAATCAAGTTCCGGTAGAGACGCAGGGACTCCCTGAAATGACTTTTATGAAAAAAATTAAGAATTTCCTGACAGAAAATCCATTTCTTTGTATTGATGACTTTTTAGGCACAAGCGCTTCATTTTAACATATTTTAGCATCTTTTTTATGTTTTTCTAGGTGTCTGGTTCTTTGTTATAAATGTTTTTTATTTCTGATGCATCGATTAATTAATTAATATTATTAATATTCATTGATTTTATTTAATTTTAACATTTTTGTTTAATTGTGTGACACGTTCTACACCTCTATAAGGTTATACTGTAATTTTACAAGAACCAATAAATTTTATTATTAATTATTATTATTATTATTAGTGACGTTTAAATAAAAAAAATTTTAAATATTTGTATCTAATTTTATCTTTATTTTACATTTAAAGTTTTTGGAACATTTGTCAGGAACTTATTGAACTGTAGCATAATTAGTGGTCTTGTTGAGGAATAGCATTGGCAAATTAATTGTATAAATTTAGATCAATTAAAAAGAATTAGATTAAATAATAATAAAAAAAATCGTTGCAAAATTCCGTGGGTCGCACTGACCCCAATATAAAAAACCAACACTTGTATATTGTACTACTATATTTGAATGAATAAACATTATGATTATTTACACATTTATTTTTATGATAATAAATAGGTAAATAGTTGTTTACTTTTGGTAAAATCCCAGCAACATTATTTGG
Source organism: Ophraella communa (assembly GCA_035357415.1). Classification (NCBI taxonomy): domain Eukaryota; kingdom Metazoa; phylum Arthropoda; class Insecta; order Coleoptera; family Chrysomelidae; genus Ophraella; species Ophraella communa. Next base: position 12,897,997 of record CM068994.1, on the reverse strand, counting down.
ATTTTTTGTTACAGGAAACATAAGGTGTAAGTTTACATTTCCAGTAAAATTTTCAGTGCTTTATAACGCATTTTCAGCTAGACTTTATTATGTATGTTATGTGTCAGTTTTTCTGGTTTCAAAGTTTTTAGTCCACAGTTAATTATAAAATCTTGTGGATGAAAATGTATCAAACATAGTATAGCACTTTTCCTCAGCAGAAAATCTTTCCTTAGATAGCTATAAGCCAGCGAATTGATTACGAATGTAGCTATAGTACGTATCTTTTAGTTGAACTGATAAGAATATACGAATTCTATTGTTTCGTCACGTAAAAAGTCGTATATCACGAGCTGTTGTTTACTTACCTTCGATTTGAATATAGTATAGTGAGATATTCAAATAATTCTGAATAAATTTACTTAACTTCTTTTCCATCCCTCGTAAATGGCGCGCATTTTATTCTCCCTTCGCTTGTGGTAAATTTGACCTATAAATAGCTCATTTATCTTTTTTAATTAGTAAATGTGTTCGTCTAATACTATCTAAATGGAATAACGGTCGTTGACTTTTTATCATTATAATTTATATAAATTGAGATGTAGGCAATATATTAGAAATTGAATATTTATTTATCGTGCACACATATAAAAACCGTTGGATGCCATTTACCGGTTTTCTGATTTCTATTCAATCGTAAAATTTGACCTCAAAGAATATTAGTGTAGGTGTTTGAAAAAATTGTTCGTTTCTTATGCTGCTGGCTGTAAGGAATCGCGCGAGATTGCCGGTTTGCTCATTATTTGTATTCGTCTACCTAAACAAAAATTGATCCTCGTGTATTATGTTTGTTTACGAATTCGGATAATACGATTGTTGGAGAAAACGACTTGGCAACGTGCGTGGATTGATTACCCGCCGCTAGCTGTGTCTAACGCTTGTATTCAAAAATAAATATGTGATAAAATCTAATAAATGACTTAGAATAAAACGTGTTGTCGTTGATGGTGTGATTCTTATGGAAAATCGACAAAATATGAACAAAAAGACTATACTAAATAGTAAAGGTATATTTTTAAGTTTAATAATTAGTTTTGGTTTAATGAGAAAAGTTGTATGTATTTAAGTTGCGCTCATAAATTCGTTCCAATTTTATAGTGTTGAGTACCAATCACATTTTCCAAAGTGAATTTTTCAAATAAAGTAGTGGAAAAGTAAAGATTTTTATTAGTTTATTATGTGGAAAAAACGTTAAAAATTCAGTTTACCATAAATGTGTGAAAGTTAAATTATTTGTAATGTTTATTTAAATACTACAATGATTTGATAACGACTAGTTTATTGTGATATGTATATAATATATTTTAGTGATTTAACATATAGATGGCGTCACGTACAATGCTTCTTTACTGTTACAGCTTAAGACATCCTTATTTAATATTAAAAATAAATTTTGATAAAATATTTTATTAATATACCTACTATTTTTCACACATAAAATGTACAAAGGACATTTGTACTTACCTACTTTCCTACTATTGTATTACTAAGAAATATGAATTTTATAACATGAATATAAAAAAACTATATCAATTTAGTTTTACCTGTCAAAATTTTTCTTTTTTATATTATACATAAATTAAACGTTTATATATTAACCAAAAGATAATTTAAAAAGTGTCTTTTATGTGTTTGGTTTTAAATAGTTGTAAGTAAAAGGTAGTATTATTTTTTTTACTAATTACCAACAATATAATAATATGAAGTATAAAGTAGACCAATAACAATTTAAGCAAAAATTGATTTGCTATAATATACATACATGTAACAACGATTATACTCATACTTACTTTGACAATATTGAAAAAAAAACGTTTCTGTAACCAATTTAGCTTTCTCAAATATCAAAAATTATCTGGCAAGTTAATATATTTTGACAGTGTTTTATTTTCTTTCAATATACTCAATTGATTGTTTTGTCACACACTAGAGAATACAATAATTAAGTTCTTTTTCCTGAATATTATTTTTTCAAATTAACATGATTTCTTTATACCTACATCAGATACATTTGATTTATTAATATTGTTTAACAAGATGGCAACCCACCTAAAGCTTTTACATACCTAGGTAACCTCACAAAGTTTATTTATATTATATATTTACACATTTAAATATTAATATTTATTTAATAAAAAATTTAATATATGTAACATTTCACATATCAAATAATAAACATTTTTCAGGGGAATAATAAGTGAAGCGTTATAGACGCTTAACTTGTGTATGTGAATAAAAGAAAATCTATTCGATGACCAAAAAAATGTATGAAACATAATGTATATTTATATAGTTTAAAACTTTTATAATTCAATAATTCAATAATTTATTGATACAATCAAGTGACATACTTAAAGTAAATATCGATAGATTTAGCTATGGAGGCCATTTAAGGTTAATATTTGAATATATTGAATTTGAATACAGATAGATTAACCAAGAAAAAGACAAATAGTCTGTTCACCCTCAACTAGTATCCTGCATTGCCAAGTAGGACTTATATTTCTATTTGTTTTATAATGATCCCTAGTTTTAACATTGCATTTCAATAAGGAATTAAGGAAATATAAATTACTTTTTTTCTGCTATTCTTTTCAACATACCAACAGTTGGTGAAATAGTTACATGAATGAAGTTGTTCAATGATATTTTATTATAAAAAATCATACCCAAATGATTTGTACAGGGTGATCAGTTAAGGGTAGCGAGCGGCCATATCTCATAAGATATTGGTCGTATATATTTGAGAAAAAAAAATCATGATAAAAGTCGCCAAGAGAAATTGCTGTAAATTATTTTCGAGTTTGTCAAACGTCCGCTAGAGGGCGTAACAACCAACACCAAGTAGAAAAATGGGATTTGTATAGAATTTTGCATAATAAAAGTATATCGATGATATCATTTTCATATCTACTGACTATTTCCTCATATTTTTTGTCTAAAAGTTGATAGCTTTTTGAAAAAACAAAATGTAGACCATCAGCCAAACCAGTCGAAGGTTCTGACAAAGGAACAAATTGAAAGCTTCATGAGGGACGCTCCAGATAAAGAATATCTATTACTCAAAGTGATAGCATTACTTGGAGTTGCTAGAGGTTGCTGAAGGGAAGAGATCTATAATTTAGAAGTTAGTGATGTGGAGGATACGGATACTCAGCTAGTAGTTAAGATTAACCAGACAAAAAAGCACATTCAACGAGCTTTCACTGTGATTAACAGTGATGAGGTTCACTATTTGGATGTGTTTAGAAAATACATGAATTTACGGCAACACGTCTCCCTGAAAGCTCTTTTGGTGGGTTATATGCAAGGAAAATGTCTGTCTCAAATAGCTGGTATACATACTGTTGGCGGAGTACCTAAGAAAATAGCTGAGTTCTTAAAACTAGACCAACCAGAAAAGTATACAGGTCATTGCTTCAGGAGGACATCCTCAACGTTGTTGGCCAATGCTGGAGCTGACCTTAAAGTTCTAAAACAGCACGGTGGATGGAAGAGTTCTTCAGTTGCAGAAAAGTATATAGAAGAATCGATTGAAGGCAAAAACAAGATTGCAAGAATGATCCAAAGGGGCGAAACTTTTGTTGAAGTGCTACATCACAGCCACAAGTCTTCCGCGATTACAGAAAACACTGTAAATCCATCAACAACTCCATTAATACATATTGCTGGCAACAGCAGTTGTACAATTAATGTCAATCTTCAAAAACTAGAATAAAAGCTTAGTTTATGTTGATTCACTTATTATTTCAAACAACATTGGGAGAATTGAAGAGTACTGTAAAGTACAAGTGTACCGTAAAGTGCCATTTCCCGGACTCAAACGAGTCTAAGAGACTAAGCACTAAAAAAAGAAGACATCAATAATCAAGACTATTATTGACCCCAAGGGATTAACCTGGAAAAAAAATCAGTATAATTGTACAATGATCTAGAAAAAACAGAATAAAAACTATAACATGTCTTCTATGTCTTCTCTTATTAGTTATGTTCACACTTGGATCACTCAGTGAATCAATATTGTCAATACTAATTGATAATATTCCTCAGATTTATTTGCTCATTGAAAACTTGGCATTGTTTATTTGCTAAATGTTTCTAATTTCCAATGTCTCACTAAATTCTAATTGTTATAGGTGAAATATCTCCAGGTCCTTCAAGCGTGCAGCCACCATGGGAACGCGCCATCACGCCCAACAAAGTACCATACTACATTAATCACAGTACCGAAACTACCCATTGGGACCATCCACAGATGCTTGAATTGGCCGTGTGTCTTTTGCAATTGAACGAAGTCAGATTCAGTGCGTACCGCACAGCTCTAAAATTGAGAGCTATTCAGAAGAAACTATGTCTAGATCTCGTTACAATTGCAGCTGCTTCCGAAGCTTTCGATCTACATGGATTGAGAGCTCAAAACGATAAAATTCTGGACGTGGCCGATATGGTCTTGGTGTTACGAGCAATTTTCGGAAATATTGTCCCGAACGACAATACACAAATTGACGTACCTTTATCGGTAGATTTGGCTCTAAATTGGTTATTAAACGTATACGATAGTCAACGTACCGGACAAATAAGAGTACTTAGCTTTAAGGTGAACATACCTGTCACGTCAAACTCCCATTACTGTTATTATTATTTTTTTTTTATTTTTAGGTTGGACTGACGCTTTTATCTAAAGGACACTTGGAAGACAAGTACCGGTACTTATTCCGGTTGATAGCTGATCCGCAACAAAAGGCTGATCAACGTAAGTTGGGTCTACTGTTACACGACATCCTGCAAGTTCCTAGACAACTCGGCGAAGTGGCAGCTTTCGGCGGTTCTAACATCGAACCCAGCGTCAGAAGCTGTTTGGGAGAAAAGGAGGATTTGGAAGCTGCACATTTTTTAACTTGGCTTAAGCAAGAACCGCAGGTAACGATCTAAGATCTAATCTTAAGGTTGACCGCGCCTGATAAAAAATGTTGATGTACCGTTTAATGTTAATGCAGAAGAAAATAAAATTTTTGAAATGGCAAATAGAATTAAAAATAAACATAGCTATGGTATAGACGAGATTCAAGAGATTCACGAGATTCAAAATGTTTGGTGCTACATAATAAAAAAAGTATTTAAATATTAAACAATTGCACTTATCAAACCAAAATTTAAGGAAAGGTATCCGGAACCATTAGTTTACTAACGGGGTTCTTAAAATTTTTTGAATTATCTATTTAATCTCATCTAATTAGTCAATTTGATGAGAGTTTGACCTCTTACATAAAGCTCTGTTTGAATTTTTACAATATATAATATTGAAAAAGAGAACTTGCATTGGGTGTTATGGAATTAGGAGATATACAAAAAAATGGCTGTTGTATGTTAACAATAGAAAACAATCTGTTTTGGTTACAAAAGAGGAAGATAGGTCAATCAACAAAATTAAGAAACGACAAGGGAATAGCATACTGGGACACATTCTGTTTTAAATATTTGTAAACGTTGATTGAGTATATAACAAGATACGCGGATCCTATGCTTTAAAATGTTCATGATCCCCTACTATTTTTGTAAAAATGAGTTGCCGTAATGATGCGCCTCTAGCGCGAGAAACGAAAACTAGCCACTTTTGGCAGCAAATTGTAATCGGCATCGGTACGGTTTGAGATTATACCCATTTACAATGTTCAGAAAAATCTTCTACCTGCTGGTGGCGTTTATTTTGTACGGACAAAAATAAAATATGAATTGTACTGATTTTTGAAATTCTTTTATTTTTGTTTTCTTTAATGTCATAAATTTTCAACAATAGTTTTATAGGCATTCTATTGCAAATTTTTAATTAGTTTTAACAAAAAATAAATAAGTTCCTCACTACACATTTACATTATATAAGCTTACAGGTAAAAAGGAAAAGTTTGTTTTATTCAAATATACAGGGTATATCATAAGTTTCCAGTCTGACTAAAGTTTTTTTGAAACCTCACCGTGAAATTAAAAAAAAACCAAAATGAACTTAAAAATATTTAGTGTAAATTGTGACATTTTTAACAATCACTGGAACATCAGGCAGCGAGTAAACGAAACGATTTTTTAAAAATTATTATTTTGTAGGGATTTGTTAATAACGGAAATTTTTAAAAACATTTTATTATCAAATTTTACATTGATTGTTAAAAGTATAACAAACTTCACAGACAAAATTAAATTAACAATTAAAATACGATTTTAATAAATTACTACTCTAGTTTGTATTATAGTAAAATCTCAATCGGTGCGGGTAATAAAACGGTCGGAACAAGTCATTTCAGGGGTGGGTACTTATTATTATTTTTAAGATATATACTACATATCTCGAGATTTATTTCTATTGAAGTTGAATCAGAAATTTCCTGGTCAACGAATACATACTCTGCTGGTTCATCTTCCATTAATACTCTGTCATCTTCATTTAAATCTCTGGCATGATCAATTGAATCCAAATATTTTGGTTGAGCATCAATCGTAAGATGATCCATCTCTTCATCTAATTCACAATTTGAGTCACTACTTTCATTTTGTAATCTGATAAACATGTTATGTTGCATAGCGAATCTAAATTGTTGACAATTAGGACACGGATTGTACCCTCCTTGGTGTCTGACAACAGAGAAAAAATTTTCAACTGTATCCTGATTTAAATTGTAAGTCGAGAGAAATTTGTATTTTTTTTCATGTCTTGCCACAACAACAATATTGAGTTTATGGTCCAAATCATGCCACCAATACAATAGATACTTTTGGTTTCTTCTCTACCTTTATAAAACACAGTAATTTGTTGAAACATTCTTTTTTTATTGTCTATTATCTCCACTTGTTCTTCACTGTATATGGATAATGGTCTTTTTATTTTATTTATTTAAAATTACAACTGTAACCTAGACCCAAAAGGTCTACTCAAATCGAATTATTGTTACCGAAAATGAAAACAATAATAGCACAATCCTTACCTAATACATATGGAACAGGAAGTTCATATTTATGCAGCTGTTTTCGTTTTTTCCGCTGGCCACGATAAATCACTAGTGGTAAAACATTTTTCACAAATTTTCTTATTTTTTAATTCTTCAGGATAGTTATAATCAAATTTGATATTTCCGGAGCGCTTTACCCATTCTTTTAATCGGTTACTATCTTTTATAGGGAATTTAAAAAATGACATAGATCCCTCAGTTTCTTTCTTTTCCTTTACATTTCTACAGTTAATATAACTGCATTTGACCGAATATTTTCCGGACATTATTCTAATAAAGTTCAATGAATGATAAATGTCAATAAGTAAACAAAATAAAATACGAATCGTCAGTGAAAAACTAGTAAATAAAATCTTTGAATGAATAAATATCCTCTCTATCAACGGTAACAAGCACAGTGGTATACAAAAAAGCACAAAAAATCTAAAGCGAAGTAACTAGAACAAAAATAAGAGGGATTTTAGATAGGCAATCAACAACGTGATCCCATTATAAGAGGGATTTTCGGCTACAAATAGTTCCATAAGGTCGCGCTTCTTTCTATTTATTCCATCAACGTTGTAAATGACTTTCATCCAGTGGTTGGTAAATTGTGTGAACATTTAATTCAAAATGCAGACGATATATTCTTGTTAACAGGAAATAAATAATTGAAAAATCTTTTAATTCCAGCTGATCATACTAAGAACATTAAAAATAAAACCTTTTAACAAAACTTCCGCTTGTTATTTAATAAAAAGTGGAAGTTTTGTTAAAAAATTTTATTTTTAATGTTCTTAGTAACAACAAAGTAAAGGTTAAGGCAATAAATTCAAGCTGATCATTTTTTAAATGTTACTAATAGATCAGATACTTCAAAAGAGATAAGATTCTTAGGTATTCATATTCATTAGGATTCAACAAATTAATTACTAAAAAACATAACAGTATTTACTGTGTGTTAAGAGTTGGGAAATATTTGAATGCCAAAACATTTAAAATATTGTAACATGCAAATTTCAAAGCTATCCTAAAATATAGGGTTCATTTTTGGAAAAACCAGCTCAAATAATATGTATAGCTGAAAAACGCGTAGTTGTAGGGATACTAAAAAGATGTGCGTATTAAATCAGAATTGCTTTCTAAGATGTACATTTTTGAATGTTTGTTGTTTTTTTACAGTCATAAAGATAATTTTATTTTATAAACACACCATATTAAACTAGAAAAAAAAATTGGCTACCCCATACATCATTGAATTTTTACAGAAAGATGCCCATAGTAATTAATTATTAATTCCCTTCAGAATAGAATTAAAATACTTACCAAAAATATTCAAAAAGAAATAAAATAGCAGATTTTATCACTAGCAGTAGAACGTACCTACTCTTTTTGTATTGAGTTATCAGTTATGGACGAGGCTGCAATTTTTTTGTTCAAGCGCGTGAAATAAATTAAATTTAAATTTATTTATTTAATTCTGGAATATTTGTCGGCCATCTTTCTGACATTGATATTTGTATCGATCGCGTTAAAGATGGACGGCATAAAATATTCATTAAATAATTATTTTTAATATCTTTTTTTTAGTTTGGATAATTAATAAATGTTAATTGTATATTTTGTATAAATTTTAATACATAAATCGTTATTATCCTTTATAAAATGTTCAATTAACTTTACTTTTGCAAATACAAATGTCAAAACCAGCAAGATGGTCGACAATTTAGAACACTGTATAATAAATGTATCGCTTCTGTTTGTCTACATCATTGGTGATATTATTGTGTAAAGTTTGAAATAAAAATATTTTCAATATTTGATTTAATTATCATTGCAGTCTTTGGTATGGTTGCCGGTTCTTCATCGCATAGCCGCAGCCGAAAGCGCTAAACATCAAGCGAAATGCAACTCCTGTAAACAATTTCCCATCGTAGGACTCAGGTATAGATGTTTGAAATGCTTCAACTTCGACATGTGTCAAGGTTGTTTCTTCTCCGGACGTTTGACGAAAGGACATAAGTTGAATCATCCCATGCACGAATATTGTGCCACTACTACGTCCGTAGAAGACGTAAGAGATTTTACCAAAGCTTTGAAGAACAAATTTAAGAGCAAACGGTACTTTACCAAGCATCCGAGGATGGGATACTTGCCGGTCAGATCGGTTTTGGAAGGAGACGAATTGGAAAGTCCCGTTGCTTCGCCGCAACACAATGACATGCATTCCAGGTAAATCTGTCGCCTAATAAAACAATTCCTTGTTGATTTGTTTTATTTTGGCCAATCCTTTATTGCATTCATTCTTTTCAGGTTAGAAATTTATGCGAGTCGTTTGGCTGAAGTGGAGTTGCGAGCGGCTTCACCCGATGACGAACACCATCGCCTTATAGCTGACTACTGTCATTCGATAGAGGGCGCTCCGGCTAGTCCCGGTCAATTAATGCTTGTTATAGACGAAGAACAGCGAGCGGAACTTCAAGAAATGATTAGAGAATTGGAAGTGGAAAATCAAGCACTTCTGCAAGAGTATGATCAGCTACAGCGCGGTAACAATCCTATACCGCAACCTCAACCGCAGCACGATGTTTTAGCTGAAGCTAGATTACTCAGGTATAGTCGTTTTTTAGCATACAGCTGCGTTTTTTACCTGGTTTCTTTTTGTATTAGTTTGAGATTCTAACACTATTTCTTTAAACTAGCCAAAACCATTTGGTTTTAGACTTTGCAGCGTCCATAATATAAATATTAAATCGTGCTACCACGAAGATTTATTTCCCATTTAAATAACATGAGGTTTTTGTCCTTTGTGCAAAGAATGTTTTTTTCCTTAATTATTCCACCCAAAGCTGTGGCAAGTTATTATTTTTGTAGTAAATTGAACACTCTCTCCTATCCTATTCTTCTGGGGTGCGTTTCGAGCATGTACTGGAGCTCTAGGCTCATTGTACCCCCCTGTAGTGATCATATCAGGTTCGCTTTCACGATTTCCTCTGGCTCAGGAAACTGAATGCCAAAGTGTCTCTGTCTAAGCCACTTATGGTTTGGACAGTGACATATTCCGTGAAGAGGAGTTTCATTTTCCTCACCACATTTTCTGCATAACGGGTCCTCGGCAAGTCCCATTATGTTCATGTGTTTTCGGAGATGGCAGTGTCTTGTAAGCAGTCCCACTGCCTTTCTTAGTGGGGTTCTACTTAGGCTGAGTAGTTCTGTAGTTTTCTTCCTGGATGGAACTGTTATGAATAATCTGGATTGCCTGCGTCCAGGCAGGTAGTGACAAGTTCTGAACTATAAGCTAATTTCTTTAGTTTTGAATAATAATTTTGTGAAAATGGACTTGTTGGAGGATCTGGAGATATTGAGAGAGCTTAAAGCTAATCATAGTTACTGTTGCAACACGCAAGTTAATCTTAATACTAAATTCAAACCGTTATTTAAATTTTTCTGGGACAGTTAGGTCATAATCCAGTCATTCTTATTAATTTTTATGAATTTTTACCTTTGATTTAATTTCATTTTACAACTTTAATCTTAATTTATCGATTGTGTGTTTCAACAGTCACTTCCAATTTCTTTCTTTTATAAGTTTTTTATTTGAAGTAATTTAGGTGTAGTTTTATTTATAATTCCGGTTTGATTTTATTGTTTATACATCATATTTAGGGTGGTTAATTTAAATTTCTACATTGTTGTGACCACCTTTTCATGTAATTTGTTAGTTTTTACTTATTTATTTGTGTTGGTTTGTCTGGTTTCTATGATGTTTTGTACGTTTTATACATTTCTTCTTAGTGGTTTTATCTTTTTTGACGTAAGTTTAACAACAATATACTTACTTTATTTTTCTTACCATTAAAAAATATATTTTAGGAGAAACTCTGATGATGGCTTTGTAAGCCGAAAGCGCTTAGTTTCAAGATTTACAGTTTACTTAATACACACTTATTAAAAAACTTTAAAGTTTTTTATTCAAAATACATTTTCCCATTCACCTACATTCTTGATTTTGTCAGTAGTCCAGAAAATATTCTTTCTTGATGGAATTGTGGGCATTCTTTTAGGATGCGATTTACTGATAGTTCAATGTTACATATACATATTTAGTTATAAGATGTAGATGTGTTAGTGAGGTATGGTCTATACGTAAGCAATTTATTATGACTTGAATTATTTGAGTTCCATACTTATTGCCAGGTATTAAAAATATTATCTTTTATGTTTATCTTAATGTCATTGTATGGAATAATGGGTTAATTTGGGATATTTGGATCGGAAATTTAATGTATTGCCATTTGGTCTACTCTTTCATTGAAATAATTTTATATTGTATTTTTTTAATATTTTTTTTTCGTTTTTAGGCAACATAAAGGACGATTGGAAGCGAGAATGCAAATTCTCGAAGATCATAATAGGCAATTGGAAGCACAATTGCAACGTCTTAGACAACTTTTAGAAGAGCCGGGACCTACTTCGACGTTACAAACGCGCAGCGTAACGGCGTCTCAATTGAATCAAGATACTCCAGGTAGAATAAATCAACCTCCACCGCCTACCGATCATCGTTAATTTGGGATCAGATTAATGAGATTTTTGACTGATTTCAATGGCGAGGAGTACTATCTTAAGAAGATAATGAATGGTATTAAAGAGATCGGAGAATCGCTTTATTATTTACCCGATAAAACCTCGCAATATGTCAATATTTGGTATGATTTTATTTTAAAGAATAATCCAACCAACATTAAAAACCCATGGCTGCCAACCTCGTTGAATTCCTTCTAGTTTGTAAAAATGTTTATCGGTTTCACATCAAACGACAATCAGAACGATGTAAATCCATGCTTATTGATATCCTTCCAACGAATCCGGTATTCCATTTTAGGCTTAAGCTATTTGATAGGAAAAAGTAACTCGCCAACTATTTATTTTGCACTAAAAATACTCCTCTGATTTACGGAATTACAAGGCTGAAGATCCAAAGTATTTAAGTTTTTTGTTGTAAAAATATTGTTTTTGCAGCTAATGAAAGTATTACGATAAGTTTGATGTTATCAACCCAAGTTTATAATCGATAACTGTAATGTAGGGAATGAATACTCAAGAAGATGCTTGTATGTTATAATAATAATAATTGTAATGCAAGAAATCCATATCATTATACACATCATATTTGTTACGTTTAGTAGGTAGTAAATTGATGCCTAGATATTTATTTTGTTAATATTGTTGAGCGAATTATTAGCGAGCATATTAATAAAAACCCATCATCAGTTTTTCATGTATTTTTTTTTCATTTCCCTTATACTCCTTTATATTAATAATTACAAATTAAAACATACAAATATTTTTTACAAAATTGGTTTATACTTTATTTGAATCTTATAATAAAACAAAATTACACAAAAACATTATGCTGTAGTTGCTTTTTGTTGTTCTTTTTTCAAAGCTTCAGCTGCAGCTTCTGATTTCTCATATTCTGAAATAAGTTGTTCTACTTCTTTGCCATTTAATATGTTGATGAGAGTTTTATCATTTTTGCGAGTCAGCGTCGCCATTTCAACTAGAAGTGAATAAAAATGTTTCAGAGCTTAAAAATATAAAACATGAAATCAAACATTACCTTTTTCTGATGTAAGTTTAGCCATATCTAAAGTTTTTGCCAGAACTTTGATTGCTAAAGTCTTTGCATCAGATAAAGTCACTTGACCTTCTTTATATTCTTGCTTTAAACTGGAGATGGCAGCCTAAAATGTTAATTAATATTGATAAACATTATTTAAAGATATAGAGCTTATTTCCACATATTGGGTGCTGTATCCAGATTTTGGTTGTAAGTGTAAATAAAATCTATTTTTTGTGTATTTCACATAGAATGTTAAGAAATTGCACCAGCTACATGGCTAACTGTTAATAATTAATAGGACTGTTCAATTAGAAGTAAAACTTGGTATCAAACAGTTTAAAATTTGCACAAAGAATATTCAATAATATTAACTTAGATTAGATTAGACTTCAGCTATTAGCCTGTGCCACCTCGACCTTCTGCAGATCTATTGTGGATGCCCTTTTCCCTTATAGGATTTTGTTCAGTTTGGTTTGCTCTAGTAGACTTATTGTCCTGTGTAGGAAATCTCTTGTCTTGTGTAGCTACTAGCTCCTGGCTTGTCTTCGCCTAAAATGGGAAATCTTTGCCTCAATAAGATTTCATACTGCATAGTATATGCGCTGCCGTTTCCTCTGTTTCTTTACAGAATCTACATAGTGGAGAATCTGCCAGTTTTAATGCATACATGTGCTTATTGAATTTACAATGCCCTGTGAAAAGACCCACCAACATTCTGATGGTGTTTCTATCCTGCCTTAGTAGATAGTTTCTGTTAGTTTCTGTGTTGGTCCCATAATGAACTCTTTTGCTTTCCTCATTCCTGGTGAGTTGTCCCACCATTCCTGAGACTTACCTAGCTTCCATTTATTTAGACATGCCTTAATCGTGGTTTTTGCCATTCCACAGAAAGGTTCTGGTCCTAATAGGGCATTTGACGCGCCAGTGCGTCTGCCTCTTCGTTGCCCCGTATCTTCCTGTGCCCTTGTACCCAGGCCAGAATTAGTCCTAATTCCGTTAGGGCTCTTATGCAGTCCCATACCAGTCTAGAATTGACTTCAATTGAGCTCAATGCTTTTATGGCCGCTTGGCTATCTGAATATATGGCAATGGTTTTTTCCTTAACCTTTCGCTTAATAATTTCAATTGTGCAGTGGCGAATAGCAGTTATTTCTGCCTGGAAAACCGTGGCGTATTTTCCCAGACTCAGTGTCATTTTTGTTTCTGGCCTATTTATATATATTCTGGCTCCTGTGCCCTTGTTGGTTTTGGAACCATCTGTGTAACAGATAATTTTGGCTTGAATGGGAGGTCCCTTTTGCCAAAGTTCTCTGCACTTAATCCCAAATTTTTTCCACACATCCTTCTGCATGTGTTAAGGGATAAGGTGCATTTATTTGTTATATTCTGCAAGTGGGTATTCCATGTCCACTTTTGGTGAAAAATTGACTCCTAAGTACTTTGCCTCTTGGGCGTAGGGAATTTCCATTTCATTGAGTGTAATTGTTCTTATTACACCCCGCAGTTTTTTCTTTGTGAAGTTGACGATGGTGGTTTTTTTTGGGGTTTACAGCTAATCCCTCTTCTTTACACCATCTATCAACAATGTTTACTGCACTTTGTGCTCGTTCTCTTGTAATGTCTGGAAATATGCCTTTAGTGACAATTACCAAATCATCCGCGTACCCTAAGCAATATATGTCTTCGGATTTCAGTTTGTGAAGTAGCCCATCCACCAGTACAGACTACAGGATTGGTGACAGTACTCCTTGTGGGCATCCTCTGCCCTCCCAAACCACAAGGGTAGCTTCATTAAGAGATGAGATTAGTATCCTTTTCTCCAGGTAGGCTTTTATCCACAGGCAGATGTTGGACGGTAGTCCTCTGTCTTCTAGTGCATGAGTTATTGATGTCAAAGAGGCATTGTTGAATGCTCCTTCGATATCCAAAAACAAATTAGCAGTAAAACTTGGTATCAAACAGTTTAAAGTTTGCACAAAGAATATTCAATACTATTAACTTACTGCACATGCTTAAAATGGCTTGAGACAAAGTTTAACAGTTGCTTAAATAGATAGAATATTATTAAAGATAGTTAATAAATGTTTATTAGAGAAGCTGAATAATATACAGATCCAACAAATGAGAATAAGCTCTTTAGTCCTAATTCAATATAACCCTAAACAATTTCTAAATGAATCAATCAAAGAATACATTCTGATGTTTTAATAATAAAGTACTTACAGAACTATTATTTCCTATACAAGTGGCTTTCCAACCTGAATAATTACCACTTGGATCAGATTGATACAACTGGTATCCATAATGTTTATCCCAACCCATATACAAAATGGATACACCAAATGGTCGTTTTCCTATACAAATAAAAAAAGTTTCAAATTACTTATGCACGAGTTTAAGGTAAGTCTAATTTACCTCCATATTGTGTGTACGCTTGTTTAACATCACACAACCATGATACTAACTGTTCACAAGGAATAGATTCTCCATATTGATACAAATACCTTTGACCAATTAAACGTAATTCATTAGTTAAAACATTTGCATCTGATGTTATTCCAGCGACACTACATACCATATCACTAAAAAGTTAACACCGCAGATAGTTTTACTGTTACAAATTAAGAAATTTAAAAGACTTACTCATTCAGTTTGTAAATTTTTTCTGATATAAATACTTCATCTAATAACTTGTTGGTGTTACGTCTCTCTGCGGCAAGTAGTATGCCATCATTTGCTAGAATTCCTAAGCAAGTACCAGCATGAGATATAGCTTCCATTGCATATTCAACTTGGTATAATCTTCCTATAAAAGATGAAAATAGTTAAATTAAAAATAACTAATACCGGTAATCAGTTATACTTACCTTCTGGGGAAAATATGGTCGTTCTGGTATCATAACGACGTGCCTAAAATGGTATTTTAGTTTAATTCTAAATATTTTTAAAATGACACAGCAACAAATATACAATTTAACCTCAAAATAAATTTAAGGGTAAAAAATATAATAAGTAAATTAAAATAACACAGTAACTTACCATTTTGTAATTTCAAAATATTTCTAAAACCGCAATTAGGGAAAATTTTGAACTTTTTAATAACTTTTGTGCTTTATAGTTAATAATGATAAGCAAAACAATTCTTGACTTCAAAAATTCTTTTTTTTAGTTCCCCTAATCAACGCAGTTAGCGCAGACGTTTCTTGACTACTTTGGACTTTGACAGTAAAAAGTTAAATCAAGGGTGTGTTCGGGGAACACGCTATTTGCGCCATTTGGCGCTATCTAGTATTGTCTCTGCTAGTATCTAATAATATTCCTCGTTTGCGTTATATGGATCTTGGCGGTACATAGCTCGAAAGCTTAGATTAGGAGCTCGAAAGCGTGCTCCCCGAACACACCCCAAGCTGTGCCAAATTTATAGAACAAGATATCAGCATATGTCGTTAAACAAAAAAAACAGAGATAGAGAGCTTTTTCCAAGTCCAGTTACAGAGTAGTAAGAACTTTCTGAAATTAGAGTTTGTTCCATTATAGGAATAGGAGAAAAGAGATCCGCAATCGATCAACTACTTGGTAATTAAAAATAGCATAATAGACCATTGTTTGTTTAAACTGTTCAAATTAAAAAGATTAATTTTTGAACTATTTTCCGTTGTTTTGGAACACAGCTTTAGTTGTTACAGTTATTGTGCAGATGTCAGTACATACTTCCGATTATGCGCAGTTTTGATCATTCAGTCTACTAGTTTAGTGTTCATCAATTAATTTTCAGTACAGGGGCGACTGGCTAAAAAAATGTCTTTGCTTTCCGCTCGTCTAGCTGCCACTTTGGCAAGAAGTGCCCCTAAGAATGTAACACAAGTAAGTACACTTCTTGACATTAGATTTAAGATATTTCAATTTTTCGAAAAATTCACGACATCTTGGGATCTTTCATTTGCCGAATGTCATGACATAATCATAAGATTTTGATTACAATAAGCTTTATAAGAAGTATCTAATATGAATTTTTGTGCAAAGTGGTACTACGTTTTCTATATTAACTTAACATCTAAAAATTTTATGATTCGTTTACGTAATTACTTTTGAGCATTGATATAACCTCCATCGGGACTTGTTACATAACTCCATTAGAGTTTTCAAAAAACCTTACATTAATGTTACTTTATCTTTTTAGGTCGCGGGAGCAGCCTTTCCAGCTGCATCAGTTGCAGCTCGCAATTTACATGTTACCCCACAAAATAGGAGTGCCGAAATTTCATCCCTTTTGGAAGAACGTATTTTGGGTACAGTACCAAAGGCTAATCTAGATGAAACAGGTCGTGTCTTAAGTATTGGTGACGGTATTGCCCGTGTCTATGGATTAAACAACATTCAAGCTGATGAGATGGTGGAATTCTCATCTGGACTTAAAGTATGTTTATGTGCTTTTTTTACTTTATGGAATCTGCCAACTTAATTGAAAACTGATCAGCAATTGCTCAATCAATCAATTATTGATACTGTATTTTAAAAATAAAACAAGTTGAATCAAAATGACCTTTTGTGAGGTGGAAACAGACCTAAAATTATTATTAAAACCTTTTCTAGGGTATGGCCCTTAACTTGGAACCTGACAATGTAGGTGTTGTAGTATTTGGTAATGACAAACTTATCAAAGAAGGTGATATTGTTAAGAGAACTGGAGCCATTGTCGATGTACCTGTAGGTGATCAAATTTTGGGACGTGTAGTGGATGCTTTAGGTATGTAAATGTAATTTAGTCATATTAAAATTGCAAATATCATTTAATCAGGGTTGTATATTTAACCATATTTGTGTAGGTAATCCAATTGATGGTAAAGGTCCATTAAACACCAAACAGCGTTTCCGTGTTGGTATCAAAGCCCCTGGTATTATACCACGTATTTCTGTAAGAGAACCTATGCAGTCTGGTATCAAAGCTGTAGATTCACTGGTACCAATTGGTCGTGGTCAGCGTGAGTTGATCATTGGTGATCGTCAAACTGGGTAAATAATTTAAATTGTTTTAATTTTGTGGATATAATATTATATAGTAAATTTATTATCTAGTAAAACTGCTTTGGCTATCGATACTATCATCAACCAAAAACGATTCAACGACGCTGAAGACGAAAAGAAGAAACTTTATTGCATTTACGTCGCCATTGGTCAAAAAAGATCAACTGTTGCCCAAATTTTGAAGCGTTTAACTGATACTGGTGCCATCAAATACACCATTATTGTCTCTGCTACTGCTTCTGATGCTGCTCCTTTACAGTATTTGGCTCCTTACTCCGGATGTGCCATGGGTGAATACTTCAGAGACAATGGCAAACATGCTCTTATCATCTATGATGATTTGTCCAAACAAGCTGTTGCCTATCGTCAAGTAAGACTTTTTTTTATATCCTAAATTACCTCTAGGACCTTGTCTATATACTTTTATTCTACAATTTTTGTGCAGATTATATCAAATCTGCATTTATATTACTGTTTCGGTTTCTGAATAATTATTCTAGAAAATCCCTAAAGAAAATAATTTTTGGTAGGTTTATTGTGAAATAGTTGCTCTTGACTATTTAATACTTGTTTGCAGATGTCTCTGTTGCTTCGTCGTCCACCAGGTCGTGAAGCTTATCCTGGTGATGTATTCTACCTTCACTCACGTCTGTTGGAACGTGCGGCTAAGATGTCCGATGCTCACGGAGGTGGTTCTTTGACTGCATTGCCTGTAATTGAAACCCAAGCCGGTGATGTATCAGCTTACATTCCAACCAACGTAATCTCCATTACCGATGGACAAATCTTCTTGGAAACAGAATTGTTCTACAAAGGTATCCGACCAGCCATCAACGTCGGTTTGTCCGTATCCAGAGTAGGATCAGCTGCTCAGACTAAGGCCATGAAACAGGTAAATATATACTAACTTTTGTTTAATTATGGGAAATAATTATTTACTTTTATTTCAGGTGGCTGGTTCCATGAAACTGGAATTGGCTCAATATCGTGAAGTAGCCGCTTTCGCTCAGTTCGGTTCCGATCTTGATGCTGCTACTCAACAACTGTTGAACAGAGGTGTACGTCTAACTGAATTGTTAAAACAAGGTCAATATGTACCAATGGCCATCGAAGAACAAGTAGCCATCATCTATTGTGGTGTAAGAGGACATTTGGACAAGGTTGATCCATCAAAGATTACAGTATTTGAAAAGCAATTCTCCGAACACATTAAGTAAGTCTTGGTTTGATTCTTTGAAGTATTCCGGATTATTCCTACTTTAAAAGATTGTAGTAGCATTGGTAATTTTTAATTTGTGTTCACTATGTGATTTCCTTTCATCTAAAGTAACACCTTATTTTGTTTTCTAGGACTAGCCATCAAAACATCCTGCAAAGCATTGCCAAAGAAGGTAAAATCACCGATGAAACAGACGCCCAACTCAAGAAGGTCGTACAAGACTTCTTAGCTTCCTTCTCTGGTTAAATATTAATTCAATAATATATCGAACGTCACTTTTGTTGACGTCACAATTGTAAACATGTTAAGAAAACCAATCAGATATAATAAATTACAACATAGAATACTTAGGCAAGGAATTCAGCGATTATAATAATTATAAGAGTTTCTTATATAATTCTTCATTTTACAATAATATTTATCGATCATTGTTTCTTTTTTTTAAGGATATCCTATTTGTAAAAATAAAAATAAACTTGTACTTTTGTTTTTAATTAAGATTTTTAAGTTGACACCAAAAACATTTACTTGCTAGAATCTGGGTTTATTAATGAATGGTGCTGGTTACTTTGTAGCATTTACCTTAGTTTGGAGAGACTGTTATGAAAAATCCAAATAATGACGTCGATACCTTGTCAATTCTTACCCCTACATGTCGAGTAAACACTGAATTTTATTATAAGGGAATAGTTCTGCAATATACAAAGAAATATTTACCTCGCACTTATGAAACTGTTGTGCAAGTAGTACCGATGAGCGGTGGCAGCTCGAGGTAGAGCGTTCGCATTGTAAGTGGTAGGACGTGGGTACAACTCTCACGTATGTTTAACTTGTTAGGTTAGGTTCCACTGCGACCTGAAAGATCTATTAGGCTCACACCTAGGTTATAGCTGGTCCATCAGCCCTATCCTCTGACGAAGCTCATCAGGGTCCATGAAATCCTTGGGCTTGAGTTGCTGCAGACCAAATTTATTGATCCTTTCGAGCTTACAGCCGTTACACAAGATTGCTTCGCCATTTCATCCTCTGTCTGACAGAATCTGCAGTCCGCTATCTCTGCCAATGCAATTGTTTTCATATGCCCATAATAATTCGTAGGATCTGTCTGCTCATATTCAGCAGCTCTTCAGACTTCTCTTTAAAGAGATCTCTTACAATTGCCTTCGAGTGCCCTCTAGCTCGAACCAGTAAGAACGATCTACCCAGTTGGATATTGTTCATCTGGCTGCGACATTCGTTATGTCTAGGAATTGCTCCGGGACTATACATATTCCTTCAGCACCTTTTATGTCTATAAGGTCCAGTATGCCGATATACCCAAGTACCCAAAGTAAGATTACTTACCTAGTACCTATACTCCGGGTTACAGTTATTATGCAGTGTGGCCGGCATAGGCCAATGTAAATCTTATGGGCGAATATTCAACACTGTTGCCGCTTTGGTTAAATTTATTTAAAAGCATAATTATAAATATTCTTAATTACTCACTAAACGATTTTCAAATGAATAATTTAGTCAACATTTAAATCATAATAGTAACACAATGGCAAGTTCCCGCGCCAGTTGGAACCAAATTCGAAGAACATGCCGATATGGCAACGCCGTCGTCCATAAACATAATGCTGCATAATAATTGTGAACCAGACTGTAGACGTATTAAATCCTGAAGGCATTTCCAAACTAACTTGGAGTTGATTCGATTCCATTGCCTACAGCGCCGCCTGTTTATCGAAAATTATTTTTAGTTTTGTTCCTGTAGTCAAGCTTAAGCCTATACTAAAACAGAACAAAAAAACAGGAAGGAGTATATGCAAAATGAACTCCAGTCCAGAAAGGAGCTTGCATATGGCGGCCAATTTTCAATTTTAATTTCCGTTTCCAATGACGTACCGTAAAAAAATAAAATTTATATTAGGGTTTTAATTTTGATTAAATTCCAACCAATCAAGTATGTGAATACATTTAGTGTTGTATTGTAAGTCATTTTGTGTTTATAAAAACCAAATGATACGCCTATGCGCTCATTTTTGACATTTTTATGCAAATATTGCTTGACAGCATACTGTAAAGATAAACAACGCGTCATACAAGGAGCTTCTAGATGGCCGACTTCCGTCGCAAATTTTCCTTAAAGTTAATATATGACAGACTCCTTCCTGTTTCTTTTTGTTATTCGCGAAAACGAAAAGTGGGCGACATCTATCGGGAAGATCAAATGAGGGTGAACAACACATCAGTGTGTCATTAACATTGTAGTGTAATGTATTTTTTTTTGTTGAAAAACTCATGTATAATGTATCAAGATAAGACAAATACAAAAAATAGGAAGTTCACACGTACACAGCAACAACGATAGATGCAAAGCATGAACTAAAATTTTGTTGTTCACCCTCGTAGCGGCCATATTGAAAATTGACAGAGCCATCTAGTGGTCATTGATTTTCGCGAATAAGACTAAAACCAATAATGATTGAGTAAAAGTAGGCCCAGTTGACAGCAAATCGGGGGCGTGCTTATTAATTTTTGAGACGGTTAAGAATGAAAGAAAAAATTCTTAGTACAATTATTTCAAATATTCTTACACATTTTTTATTTATTTCATTAAAACTTTGCAATATCGTAATTTACCTAATCGTTATTAGCACTATTACTTTCACCGATTGTTAAAACAACAGGTCGATGCTGACTAACTTACCTGTAAAACGTACAATCCATACTGTATAATTCACAAACCAATGATACGCTCGTACTTGCATTTACATTACTGTGGCCTGCGACGATGTGATGGTAAAGTGACAAAGACAGAAATATCGTTGCGTACAGTGTTGCCACTAGTTGTAATAAATACCTAACACTATACACAAAATAATGAATTTTAACTGATCAATAATCAGGAAATGTGTAAGTATTACTCATTACAAGCTCCTTACTGATTTTTGTCATAAATAATACCTTTTAATCGTACTACTATTGTGTATTATCTATAATTTGCCACAACTGGTAACGTAAAATTTAGATATGACAACGCGCTTTACTCTCAATCATTATTGGTTTTAGTATAACTGCAGACACATCTCCATTGCAAAAACCTCTGCTTGGAATATTGTGAATAGTTCTGGCTCAGATCCATCCTGGCTTCCCTCCATGTATCCCAGCTCTCTTGATCTTTAAGCCATCCGTGTACTAACACTGGTCAGCCATCATAAGATTGTATTTATTCATCCCTTCCTGGGAATAGGACGGTAAAAGGCTTGTGGTAATTATATTTAGGTTGTATTGCACCTGGTACATCTCCAGTATAGGAATATTTTTTATCTCTCCAGCCCTGCATCTTGGCATTTCAATAGCCTTCTGTAGGCATCAGCATACAGGAACAACTTATTTTCTAATAATTATATTATTAAGCAGGAGTGAATTTTTCTCATTCCAACACGCTTCCGTGTTTCGGAAGATACTTAAAGCCGTCGGTCTCCCTAGGTTACGCCTCGTTACTTCAAACAGGGTTAAAGAGACAATAGGCGACGGAATATCTACAATTCATTTTTAAGCTGCCCGGCAAACATGCCATACGATTTTATTTGATATTACGAATGACTGCCCCTTCATTATATAATATCGTGAAGTAGTTACTAACAGAATCTGCCAAATATTTAACTCCACTGTTTAACTATTCTTAAGATAGTACTACACCGTATCAAAAGTTAAATTCAAATTATCTTAAATTTATTGTACTAACTCTTACTTTTTGGAAGGCCATCTTATTAAGAATAATAAAAAACGGCCGTCATTGTGATTTAAAATTTTTCAAATAAACTTGGAAGTTACGTTGAAACGAAGAGTTTTTTTATTATTCTTAATCAAATTATCTTAAAATTGGTTCAATAAATTTGCTATAGATAGCGATGATTCCATTCAAGTTGGTGGTTTGATAAAAAAACCCATTAGAAAACGTATAAAAAATGTATTAAGCAACAACTAGGTACGTACTATTACATACATAATGGTTGAGAGAGAGAGAAACAAAACAAAAAATTCATTTCACAAAATTCGACAGCCGAAATTAACATTTTTAATTCTTTAACACTAAAAAACGAAAAATAAACAAATATTGTAACGAGAAAACGGGGTTTTTTGGTTTTCACCACACTTCGTCGGCCTCTTCGACCGGATTCACAGCATAGTCCTGAGCTCTGCCGAAATCTCCCTGAAAAATAAATTACATATTGTGAATAATCATTATTGAAATGCAGTCCAATCTAATCCACACCAATATTTTGATAAAATAAGGATTCAACAGTTTTTACATAGGATAATTGACATGTTCAGGAAGAATTTCTTAAGATATGTAAGTTGCTTTTAACCTCAAGAGTATTTGTATAGCAAAAATATATAAATATGTGCGTTTTCAATTACGTAATTAAATAGGGCCATGTAATTCTTGCAATTACGTAATTAAAAAATCTATAATATATCTACTCATGGTCAGCTTATATGTCTGCATTTTAGTCATTTAACAGAATTATCCGAAAGGTTTTTACCCTAAATTTCAAACACCCTGTGGAATACTTACATAACCAAACCATTTCAAAATTCTATAATTTATTGTTACGAATATTGAACAAGTAAAAAATGGTAATTATGCGCTAAGGTAGAAAAGTGAGTTTTTATTGTCGTGGGAGAGACAATAATACACTTTTCTACAGTGGCTCATATAGCATTTTTTTCATTACTGACAGTCTATTTTTTTAAATATTAGTTTTTAAAACTAATACAAATTTTGAACGGGTCAACAGTCCAAGGCAATCAATAATATATGCAATAATTTTGATTTTGATTTGATAATAAGTATTGTGTTGTAAAAATTGCTATGAAAATACATGGATAAGTCAATTAATTTTCATTTTGTCTTTGCATCAGTTAACCTCAAGTAGCCTTGCCTTTTCCTACCTTGGTTAAAAATGTACAACTTTACTACCTCAACAAAAGTCAATAAAGTTGTCTTATTTTTGCTACAAAGTTAATAATAGTTGTAAAATGAAATTTTATGTGTATTAAAATTAATCCTGCGCCCGCTGTGCAAAAGTTTACATTTATTTGATAATCTTAGCATTAATTCCAAAAAATAAAAAAACTATTTACAGGGTTTTCCAGAAATTTATAAGATTAAAATATTAATCAGTGACCCAAAAAACCCCCCGGTGCCTATTTTTACGAAAATTCATTTAATATTGCCAGAGATATTAAATATCTATTTATTTTAGACAAAAAAAAAATAGTTTGGTCAATTTTCACTGCGTTTTGGAACAACTCGCTATAACCAAAATTACTAAGTTATTTAAAACCTTTCTTAATAAATCTCAAATAATTTCAAGTGGATCTGGTTTGCTTGTAATTACTTCTTTATTTTACAAAAAAAGGATCCTCATTTCCTGTATTAGAAACGTGAAGAACTGTTCACGTTACCATCAAGCTATTTAATATTTTAAAAAGTATTATGTTTAAAATAAACTATTTTTTCTACACCTATGGAATAATATGTCTATTATTTACGGTTGTTCTTTAAATAATAGTAGTAGTTATATTTACCTGTTGGCTTATGAACCATAAGCCTTACCATACCATAATCGCTCGTGTAATAATATACTATTTTTACTACCCCCTATGAAAAACACACCTAACATACATAGATCTTAAAATTATTTACAAGAACTGTCATAATACATATTAGTAATATCATATTAGGAAAAATAAGAAGAAGCAATATCAAACACATGTGATATTTTTTAAATACATACAGAACGTAATAATTTAACTAAGATGTATTAATAAAAAACTATTAATTTTTTTGAATAAATCACTTTGGTTTGTTCAATTTGATCAAAAATATTATCTTTTGGTAAAATAAAGGACGAATTAATTTCATTACTTATAAAAGTGTGTTTTTAGGTATGGCTTATTATTTTCATAAAAATTGCTTTGAAATTTTAATAAGTAGAATTTGAGTATACTATGGGTATAATAGAAACAACAAAAAATGGAGAATTATAGGTTAAATGTAAATGAAAATAATCAAAACACATTACTAAAACATAATATTTCTCAAGTTCCAATTAATTTCATCAACTGTTCCAATAACCATTTTACTTTTTATGGAGCCCACAAACAAAATCAAACCGTTATTTAGCTAATAAAGAAATAGTATGTTCATTCCTGTTAAAAGTAGTTGTTTGATTTTAATTATTTATTTTTCCATACAGTATTTAAACTCGTTAAAATCTTAATTTTTAACATGACTAACAATTAAAATAAATTTAATAAATAAAGTTAAAAAGTTCATAATTATAAAAAATATTAGGGTCGTAGGAAAAATCGGGTACACAAAGCGTTGGAAAGTGCATTTCTCGCACTCGTTACTTACTAAATTTTACTGGTGCGTAATATTTCACTTTCCTCACTTGTTATGTAATATACTAATTAAGATTAGTTTTTGTTTTAATTTTTAGAAGCATTTTTTTATTTTTTTTTATGATTAATAATTAATAGTTATTTTGTATCTAGTGCGCGAAATGCTACTTTGGTGATAAAGAACTGATTTTTTCTATGGCTGCTGTGGAATGTATACTTTTGACACATTTGACAGAACCATGGCTAGGAATCTTATTTGTAAATAAAAGTTCATTGTTATTAGTTGAGGTTCCAACCGCAAAAAACGCTGGTGTGCTTTCATATGTCGCATCTGTCAAAGAATTTTCGTGTTTTGTGAATTTCATTGCCATTTTGTGTTTATAGTATGTCAAGTTCGGTTACCCTTTACAGTAATTTATAGTGTATAAGAAGTATTTGTTACAATTTGCGATTAATTAGAGATAAAAATTGGTTTTCAATGTTGTGTTCCTGGATGCAATAACTCCGATAAAACAGGATATCAAATGCATCGAATTCCTAAAGATGAACAAGTAAGTTGAATTAAAATATATAAAATAATAAAAGCCTTAAAATATAAACTTTTTAATATTTCACGGTTATTCAATTTTTAATTTAAATTAACCGTGAAATTTAATTTTTTAAATAAACCTTGAAAGTTTTATTAAACACTTCTTTATTTAATGTTTGTGTTGTGTCTAAAATACTTTAACTGTGGGAACTTTGGGATTAATTAATAATTTTAAGAGAGAAACATCTTATAAATATTAATTGAACATTTAATTTCAGCTATGCAATCTATGGTTGTCATTAATTGGATGGTTAGATTTAAAAGAAAAACCATTGTCTAGAATTCAAGAATTACATAGAGTTTGTCATACACATGTAAATAATTTATTGAATGTAATGAATATTTCATAAAAATGTATATTTGTGTATTATTGAAGAGACCTGGAGATTTTTCTCATCAAAATATTAATCAAAACCGCTTTATCTTATAGTTCTTGGTTCCAGACGCAAGGTGCCGCGAATATCGTTTTGGTGTCGAGGTTCTAATGGCAGTTTCCGATCTATCTCAGTATATATATATCTCTTATCTATGAACAGAACTACAAAGTGACGTATTACTATCAACTGTGGGAAAAAATCTACCTCACGGGTCTTTTCCCACACCACGTACATTTAAATGGGAATTCAGCCGTGAGGTAGATTTTTTCCCACAGTTCATAGCTGCTGAAAAAATGAAACACCAGGAATGTCAATACAAAATTGCAGTAATGTAACAATTAACTACAATATTAATTAAATTTTTTTGTATTAAGTATGTTCCGTTTATCTTATAACCAATAATAATAATAAAATGTTATGAATTCACTTCTTTATTTTTATTATTAATATGCAGCCGTAGAAAAAGTATGGTGTGCAACACGGTGGAAAAGACACTTTTCTTACTCGTGAGAAAAGTGTAACTTTTTCACCTTGTTGCACAATATACTATTTTTTATTTTTCTACAAACGCTTAGCTTAATTTAAAAAAAAGTATTGAACTGGTTTAAACTGTTTTTCCAAATCAAGTAATTAGGTACTGTAACTTTAAAAATAAAATTAGGCAGTGTTAAATTTTCTCACAATTCCCATTTAGTTTCCATGCAGTGTGCGAAGTAAGTATTTCGCACACTACTTCGCGCACGGTGTCATAGTAACAAAGAAAAATGAAAAAAGGGTCACTTCGCATATTCTTGCCAATGCTCGAACCTTGTCATTTTGTTTGTAGAAAAAATAAATTTTATAAACACAGTTTTAAAGTTCATGATATTAAAAAATATTGGGGTCCAACGCGTTGGAAAGTATATTTCTTGCACTTGTTACGTTTCCTAAACTTTACTCATGCGTAATATTTCACTTTCCTGACTTGTTATGTAACATCGTATTTAGACTACTAATAGTCCAGGCGAGCCGTACTTTTAGACGGAAATTCTGCGACTTGGAATTTAACAGTTGGAGGTGGTAAAGGGGCTTATAATAATACATGAAAAAAAAATACAATAACTATTTCAATTATGATCATAAACTTTTTAGGGGTGAAAAAGGGGAAAAAACTGAAGTATTGCTGTTTGTGGCTAAAATTTACGTCAAAATGAAAAGTGCCCAATAGAAAAGTTGTAGATCATGTAAAAATCTAAAACTTTTCTCTTGGTAATTTTCTCAGATAACCTCAATTTTTCTAGGAAAAGAAAAAAAAACTATTTTTCGTTTTTAATTTACCAACGGATTCGTCAATCTAGATGAAACTTGGTGAAAACTTACCTTTTTCTGGATGAAACTTACCAAGTTTCATCCAGATTGACGAATCCGTTGGAAAATTAAAAATTTAAAACGAAAAATCGTTTTTTCTTTTCCTAGAAAAATTGAGGTTATGTGAGAAAATTACCAAGAGAAAAGTTTTAGATTTTCATGATCTACAACTTTTCTATTGGGCACTTTTCATTTTGACGTCAATTTTTGCCGCAAACAGCAATACTTCAGTTTTTTACCCCTTTTTCACCCCTAAAAAGTTTATGATCATAATTGAAATAGTTATTGTATTTTTTTTTCATGTATTATTATAAGCCCCTTTACCACCTCCAACTACATTCCATTTATTTTTTTGGTACAGCATTTTTAATAAAATCGGTTTTAAAATAGTATATTAAACAACGCATTTCATATGGAATTCTGTTATGACACGAGTTCAAGTTTAAAAAACGAATCGCGAAGCGATGAGTTTTTTAAAGAACGAGTGTCACAACAGCCATATGAAATAAGTTGTTTATAATATTTTTTATATTTTGCCATTTTATCATTTTTTAAATTAATTTATTATTTTTATGTAATTACGAAGATTTTTATTTTAAAAAGTATGTCGGTAGCACTACGTGTAATTTATAACATTTGACAGTTTTGACATTTAAACTATGAAATGTTAATGTTTTCCAATATTTTAAAATGACTAATACACCAATAATAATATATTATAAGTAAAAGATGATCTTCATATTCACAAATACTTTTTTAAAGAACAATATAAAATTAATAAATTGCTATTAACCCACAAATTTCATTGTCAATAGTCTTGTCATTAGATACTTCAATCATGTCGCCAACCATTTAAAACAAAAATTTACGTGCGTAAAAGTTACATTACGATACGCAAATGCGTTTTATAATGAAGATTTTTATAAGTGCAAAATATAAAAAAATATATTTAAGATTTATCTACACAACTGATGAATGGTACCATCTAATTAATTTACCATCATACTCTCTTCTTAAAACATAATAATAAATAAAATTCAAACTTACTCCTCGAATATCTCTACCACCATAGTTATCTACTCTTCCGCCTGATCCGGCACTGCCTAACCAAGATGGTACTTCTTGCCCTGCTTGTTTTAATATCACTGCTAATGGAGAAGCCAAAGCAGAATCTTGCTGGGGATCGAAGAAACTCGTAGCTTTACCTCGGTTACCTAGAAAAATAATCAAATACGTTATTTATAACATAAATAGCATACAATTTAACATATTTACCAACTCGTCCTGTTCGCCCGATTCGATGAACGTATTCGTCGATACTTTTAGGTAAATCATAGTTTATAACGTGCTGGATACCTTCAATGTCTAAACCTCTAGCAGCAACGCCTGTGGCTACTAAAATATTACATATTCCCTTCTTAAAATCCCACAAAGCTTGTTCTCTTTCCCGCTGCAATCGATCGCCATGGATGCTGGTAGTTTTGATATCATTTTCACTCAATATAGTTGCCAAAAAGTCAGCTATCTTTTTAGTTTCCACAAATACAACTGTCCTTTCTTGACAATCTGCCCAATAAAAACATATCTTTGTTATATAATTTAATTAGTGTTATTTGGAATAATTAGATTTGATAGTATTTAAATAAATAATAAAAAGAACTGTAGATTCTGAAGTTACCTTGTAACATACTGATGAGTTTTTCACGTTTATCAAATTTTTTAACTTCATGAACTACTTGCTCAACATCTGTAGAAGCACTTCCTACAATACCTACTGCCACAAAAATATAGTTAAACAAAAACTTTCCAGCCAAATGTTGAATTTCTTCAGGGAATGTTGCCGAAAACATAAGTGTTTGCCTTTCACCCTAAAACATTTGTAAAATAGATCATCTTGTATACTTTTATGTATTTGTCGAAGATATACTTACAGTTGCTGGCATAGTGCTATGGCCCAACATTTGTTCTATGGTAGGTAAAAATCCCATATCCAACATCCTATCTGCTTCATCAAGCACAAAATATTGTAAAGAAGAAAAAGATACAAAACCTTTATTTACAAAATCATTCAATCTGCCAGGTGTTGCTACTAAAATATGACACCCACCCTAAAACCAAAAATTAATAAGAATCTTTTACCTTTTTGATATCTGACAAAATAATTACAATTAAGCAAAAATATTATAATAAAATTTGGTACACACAAATCAAAAGCTTACCAAAACATGATTTTTTTGGTGATTTACTGATGTACCCCCATAGGCTACTACAGTCTTTATTATGGAATTATAAGCAAACTTTTTTGCTTGTTCAAATATTTGTATGGTCAGTTCTCTTGTAGGAGAAACTATTACCACTCTAGGTTGTGAAACATTTTCTTCACATACTGGAGCTTCTTGACTTGCCATTAGTTGATTGATCATTGGCAATATAAAGGCTGCCTGAAAACAATAATATTTTATACAATAAAAACTTTTCAACACTGTTGTAATACATACAGTTTTTCCAGATCCAGTTTGTGCACAACCCATTAAATCCCTTCCACCCATTATAATAGGCAATGCATATTTCTGAATAGGTGTTGGTGTCAAATAACCAGATTTTTTAATGTTTTCTATCAGATGTGGTCGAAGATTTGAAGTTTCAAATGAGCTAATTGGTGGCGGGACATTTTCTCCACTTACCTAAAATACAAACATTTAGAACAAAGAAAAATGATAAGATGTAGGTACAGTAGTAAGTTTCCTTACTTTGACATCAATCTCATCTAACTTTATGAAGTTTATTCCAGATGAGATTGTGGATGTGAATAAATCTTCATCAGTAGTACGCTCTACAGGAACATAAATTTCACGTGGTTTTGGAGGCTCACCATTTTCTTTTTCCTCAAACCCATCGCCTCCATTG
This sequence comes from Ophraella communa, assembly GCA_035357415.1. Taxonomy (NCBI): domain Eukaryota; kingdom Metazoa; phylum Arthropoda; class Insecta; order Coleoptera; family Chrysomelidae; genus Ophraella; species Ophraella communa. The sequence continues at coordinate 12,867,486 of CM068994.1, read as the reverse complement.
TTGTCTCTGTTAAATCCTCCCCTACCACCACCACCACCTCGACTACCACCACGTCCTCTACCTCGACCTTGAAATATAAATGTTAGTGACTGAAAAACAAGCAACAAAAAAAATTTACCTCTGCCCTCAGAACCATTCTCTCGTCTATCATCTCCCCAAGAATTTTCTGTGGATTCATCTCTTGAGTTTCCATTGTGAGAATTTCGACCTTTAAAAAGGTTTTTATTAGAGTTAATGTAATAAGTATTGTACAAATTACCGATGAAAGATTGAACTATTCTGAACCTAGCATCAATTTTTAAATGTTTACTTTTGAAGGTTATTTAAAACAAGGGAAAAACCTAAAATGCTTACCTCCTCCATAACCTCCTCTATCATATCCCCTATCACCTCCTCCTCTATCGCCCCCTCGACCTCCACGGCCACCTCTACCTCTGCGACCTCCTCCTCTACCGCCACCCCCATCATCATTTGAAGAACCATTATTCCAACCCCCAGAACTTCCATTGTCTCCCCAACCATCATCCCCATTACTTGACTGAATGGCAGAGAAACCTCTCCCAGCTGTAAACTTTCTTCCACCTTCTGTAGCTACACCAGTATTCTAAGAGAAAAAATATCAATTTGAAAATATTACTCTAAACTGGTATTTATAAAAAGTAAGGCGATTGTTTTAAATCATGTAATGAATTTATTAGAAAAATAAAGTTAGTAAAATTGGACATGCAAATTATAAAGTTTCTTTTTAGAAGAAAATTACATCAATGGCTATTAAATTATTTCATAAACCAGAAAAACGAGAGTTTCTGTATGTATTCTGATAAGTAGTAATTGTAAAAGAATAAGAATTTTAAATAATTACCCAAAAAATATTTAGAAATCCTACATATTCAAACAAATTAATAGTTTGACAAGTATATCAATTTTATATTTAACGTAAATGTCAAGGGCAAATATAAAAAATAGAATTTATAAGAACAAAGAACTACAAAATATAATTAGTAGTAAAATGTTCCGGTACTGATAATTGATATTATATGCTTCCTAACCTAGCTTTTAAAGATTAAAATATGTAATATTTTAATAACTAAATAAATAAAATATGATTACCACTGTTGAAGTACTAACGGTTCCATCATCCCAATCATCATCCATTATCTGTAAAAAATATGAATAAAATAAAGATTTGCTTGCTTTGTAATGTTACCGCCAAACTTGAATTGTCACATGTTAGGTTAACTTACAATTAATGATTCTGGTTCTGTTAAATTTGATTTATAAAGATTGTTAGAACTTTACAGTTGCACGGTACCTACAAAGAAAAACGTTTTTTAATAAAACTTGATAAAAAATTGATTTATCTTACCGGTAGCTACTCAAGGTCAAGTATTTCTTATACGAAATACTTCGTTCGTGCTGTTGAAGTCTCTGATTTGAAATAAGCATGAAATGAAATTGCTGAATATTGCTACACACAAAAATATTTTTGTGTTCTGTGCAGACAACTCTCCTTCCTTGTCTAGACAGCAAATAAAAAAAACTTAAAAAAACTTCAGGCAATTTTTAAAGATCTGAAATTACTAAAGTGGTTAAATAAGAAATAAATAAGAAACAAAAAGACTCACTATTTACAAAATTATTCAATAAAAAGAATATACACAATATTTATTTGTCAATATTTCTAAGATAAAAAAAAAATTTAACATGTACCATCCATTAATTTTCAAGTTTTTTGGACCTATAATTTATTTTTTGTTGAATAAAACAATTATTAATCTATGATAGTTAAAAGTTATCACATTCCGATCTTACATTTCAACGGTATGTTTTTTACGTTAACCAGTAGCGTAGCCATTATAATAGGTATATTTTATTATATTTTTTTCTGTCATATTTCATAAAAAATCTGTAGGTACCTAGTTGCATGTTCTTATTAACATGTTTTTTAAAGCTCAAATTAATTTTAACTTTACATCATCTAACGCGATTCTTAACATTTTTGGATAATCATGAATGGTTCAGTTAGTCAACCAGAATTGAGTTTTATCGAATTATATTAATTAAATTAACTTCTTAATTATAAATAAAAGTAGTAAAAGTTTGCATAACTTAAGACGTAATAATATTATTGTAATTCCTTTACCAAAATATTTTAATATACCTAAGTGGGAATTGAACTGATTATTCTGAAAATAGGTAGCATTCATATTTTATACTTATTTAGTATGTTTGAGATCAAAACAAATTGTCAAAAACTAGTTAGGCACATAATGCTTGTAAAAATGTCTTAATTATCTTACTCTGTATAAGTTCATCTTATTTAGAACACATTCTATTTTCCGGATTGAAATCATCAAGTACCTACGTAAAGGAATGTTTTAGGGCACAGTATGAAATAAAAGAATTTTTAAATAAAATTGAGAAATTATTGGGGTAACGTTATAAATTTGAACATACGACCATTAGGATGAAATTAACAAACAAATGTTGGGTAGATTCATCTATCTGACTTGTGCCAGACTAATGCGCCACATAATAAAGGCAAACGTATTACTATAATACACGCAGGAACAAATAATGGTTTTATACCTAATGCGTTGTTGTCAACGGCAAAAAATATTAAGGACTCCTTTTGGTGGATTACCATGACGACACTACTGCCGAAATATTTGAAGATTGGTTCCAAACTAAACTTTTACCAAATATTCCACCCAACAGTGTTATCGTCATGGATAATGCCAGCTACCATAGTCGGAGACTAGATAAGGCACCTTGTTCAAAAGACACAAAAGCCATCATACAAGATATTATGGTAAACAATGTACTTTGAGGAAAAGTACACAAAAAAGCTGTTACTGGAAGTCTTAAAAAGCTATTCAATACAAATATAGCTATTTTTGTATCTAGTGCGCGAAATGCTCGACTATTTTTTATAACTCGGTTGCGCCTCGTTAAAAAAAATCAGTTCTCGATCACCAAAGTATTTCGCGCATGAGATGCAAACAAAACTTTTTCTACAAACGCTTAGCGACATGGAGGTTGGAAATCTTCGACTGTGGTCGAAGGATACGTGGAAGATTCTATCAACAATAAAATTCAAATATGAAATAAAATTTTAGACTGTGAAATTTCAGGATTAGTGCTGTCACCTCTACGGCAGTGGATAGTCTTCCAACTCCCAAAACTATAATCGCATTCCTAAAAGCAGAAGAATAAACTTCTATCGTCGGGATTGATATAGTGGAATTATATGTAAAGGTAGAAACAATCACTATGACCTTGCTACTTTTTCGTACTTTGTCATACTGATTTTCGGTGTTGGTAATTTCGCCACCAAGTATCATTAAGGCGTTAGTACTACAGGTAAATTATCCACCAATCTTTAATGTCATGCTAAGCCTACCAGTAATTTTACCACTGCACTTCTGAGAATTATCCTTTCACCTCATTTAATTGTTAATGGCATACTTACCGATTTTGCTTATTCTGGTAATTTCCTTGATAGACTATTCAAATCAATCGCACTGCACATGAAGTAAACATATCTATTGCTAGATACTTTGTTATTGTCTCATGTTAACATAATGTGACATAAAAAGGGAAATGAAAGCAAGAGTATGTAGGTAGTATAGTTTTATTGAAAAAAAAAAAATACAAAAATACAAAATGAATACGAAATCCTTAGAATAAAAAGAAACAGGAAGGAGTATATGCAAAATGACCTTGAGTCCAGAAAGGAGCTTGCATATGGCGGTCAACTGTCAATTTTAATTTCCGTTTCCAATGCCGTACCGTAAAAAAATAAAATTTATATTAGGGTTTTTATTTTGATTAAATTCCAACCAATCAAGTATGTGAATACATTTAGTGTTGTAAATCATTTTATGTTTATAAAAATCGAATGATACGCCTATGCGCTCATTTTTGACATTTATATGCAAATATTGCTTTGACAGCATACTGTAAACATAAACAATGAGTCATACAAGGAGCTTCAAGATGGCCGACTTCCGTCGCAAATTTTTCTTAAAGTTAATATATGACCTTAGAACAAAAAGAAACAGGAAGGAGTATATGCAAAGTGACCTTGAGTCCAGAAAGGAGCTTGCATATGGCGGCCAAATGTCAATTTTAATTTCCGTTTCCAATGCCGTACCGTAAAAAAATTAAATTTACATTAGGGTCTTTATTTTTATTTAATTCCAACCAATCAAGTATGTGAATACATTTAGTGTTGTAAATCATTTTGTGTTTGTAAAAACCGAATGATACGCCTATGCGCTAATTTTTGACATTTATATGCAAATATTGCTTTGACAGCATACTGTAAACATAAACAATGAGTCATACAAGGAGCTTCAAGATGGCCGACTTCCGTCGCAAATTTTTATTAAAGTTAATATATGACAGACTCCTTCCTGTTTCTTTTTGTTCTAAGTATATGACAGACTCCTTCCTGTTTCTTTTTATTCTAAGATGAAATCATAGGACAACAGTTTCCAAAATAGGTTAGGTTATGTTAGGTTAGGTTAGGTTACAAGAAGTACTGATGATTTGTTGGTTCAAAACAATCCATCCTTATCAAGAAGGAGCGTCATTAATAAAGGCCGGTTCATGCAACGAACATTATAATTCCATTAACATTACATTATAATTACACTTTCACTAAAAAAATGTTGTCGTTCATGCAAGACTTCATTACATTATAAATTCTGTATTAGCGCATGCGTATATTGTCCACTATTGACACTTGAAACTTATGTTCTATACATCTGCCACAATATTCAAAAAGTTCAAGTTGTTATACTACTATTCTATTTTTGATTTTGTTAAAATATTTTTTATTGCTTGTAAAACCGGCCTTCAATATCAACATAACCTAAACATAGGAATTTTGACATAAATACGAATTCACATGTCCATGCTATCGTACTGCGCATGCGCTTTTACTGTTTCCACTAAGAATATAATGTAATGTAAATGAAAAGTTGAAAGTTCCCAACTTCTTAGTGGGCTTAATGTAATTGTAATGCCTTAATGTGTTGCATGAACGCCTCCACTATAAATTGGTTGCTCAACTTTTCTTAATGATAATGTAATGTTAATGTAATTATAATGAACGTTGCATGAACCGGCCTTAAATCATGAAAATATCGGTGGCGAAATTACCCATAGGATTAAATATAGAGGCATACCTACTTTAGCCATCAAGTTTTGTTTTAATAGTCAATAATTGGGGTAAAATAAATATTAAGTTTTATGGTAGCCACTAGATCTCTGGTTTCATTATACCTAGCTTGTATGGAAGTATTCCGAGGTACAGGTAATTATTAACATCGTGGAATAGGACATTATCTTGCATTAATTGCATTCAGAAAATAATTTCTTATTTTCTTTTTTACTGGAGCAGGAGTCACCAATTAATCATAAATATGGAGATCCCGAATTTCTTGAAAACTAGATCGCACACCTATGAGATTATCCTACTGACTGCGCCAGTCAAAAATTCCTATCTGTACTTAACTTTTTTACAAAATATTGTTTTTTTAGGTATATTATTTGATAATTCTGAAAACGTTATTTTTACAATAAACAATAACTAATAAGACGCTGTTATAAACAGAGCTTCCTTTATTTTATTGCCCGTAACTACCCTTGCTATAACTTTTGTTTAGAAACAATGAAGATTATTATTTTTATTATTGTTTAAGAAATAGAACTGATTGTGAATAAGAATTCGATTTTGATATAAAATTTTAATGCTCTGATCAAATTGGTTGTTTTGTTAAGATAATTTAATTGGTGTATAGCATAGTATATTTTTTCCCTTTAAACAATGTTTACAAAGAAGAGTATTGTATGAAATATACTCATTGTTTAATTTATTGATTTTATAATTATTATGAATCTGTATATTTTACTTCAATTTTATAAAAAAACAGTATATTAATAAACCTTACAGTGAGTTGAATTTAAGAAAAAATGTCTTTAAATTTTCTTAACTCTTTTAAACCCGAATTGATGATTGTCAAATCCTGCGGTGTTTGGGATTATGTATACAGAACCAGGTATCAATTCTTATACATTCTGTACTTCATAATCGTAAATGTCGGTCTGGCGATGTACAATTTAATGAAATTTAACGATATGCTCGAATCTAGCACGTTGGAAACTGCAGTGGCAGCTGGTTTTGTATTGCCGATAGCTCTCATGGGAAATATCCGATCACTTTGCTTTTTCACGAATAGAAAAGAATTTTTCGAATTATTGACTTCGATGGATGATGATATTTTTCGACCGAAGAATATCGAGCAAACGACGATGGCTCAAAAAATGTTAAAGTATTATAACGATTTCAAGCTCGGCATGTACGTATTCTCTATATTGCCCTCGTTTGGATGCCCTATAGGCAGAATTATTTTCGGTGGGTGGTGTACAAACATTTTTTTAATTAATTTTCCATTCCATTTTTATTTTTATTATTATTTTTTTCTAGGGGAGAGTGGGCAAAAATACTGTGAAGCTGTGATCACTAGTTCGAGAGGAACGGGAATATATCTTTTCCAAGCTATATCACTAGGGATGATATCTGTAATAAATGTCGTAACGAATTACTTTATGGTCGGCTTTTCTCTTTTCGTTTGCCTCCAATGCGATCAGCTGTGTCATCAATTAAAACACATTGATGTTACTAATGGCACAATTAAAGACATTGTCCAGCATCACAGGCGCATTTTAAGGTATAATTCTTTATATTTTCTACCTTACTGTATTACTTAATATATTTCTTCTTGTAGGTTTGCTAGCAACACTGAAAAACTGTTTAGTTTTATATATTTTTCTTTTACAATTATGTGTCTCCTAGCGTTTTGTACTACACTTTTCATGATATCAATAATTGTAAGTATTTAGAAGCACAATGTTGGTTGTTAAATATACCTCCCTTTTTTTAAATGAAGAAGCCATACAACTTTAAATGTCTAGAAGATTTATCATAACCAGTGTTGTGTCTACCGCTCCTGCTGATTATATTTCTCTTCACTGCATGTTTGGTTGGTAGGTTAGGTTAGGTTCTATGTCAGTGGTCGTTCAGCGGTCCACTTTTTGGTTACCTTCAATGTTATTTTCCCCTAGACGTATTAGATCCTGAAGGCATTTCCAAAAGAACTTTTTATAGCCTTGTTCCTACAGTCACGCTTAAGCATCTTCTGCATACATTGCAAAAACCTCTTCTTGGAAAATTTTGGATAGGTTACCCAAGTTCACTAGCCTTCTGTATGCATCAGCCATCGCCTCTCTTTCTTACCAGGTGTGAAGTTGAGGAAGATCTATTAAAATTCCGATGGCAGCGGTGGGAGTAGTAGATATAGCTCCCGTTATGATTAAGCATGCCTGCCGTTGGAGCTTATTCAGCTTCTCCCTGGTAGTCTTCTGCTGACATTTAGCCCACCAGACCGGAGCACCATACGTAATCAAAGGCCTTATTATTATCAGATATAACCAATATAATGCCTTATATTTTTATAAATGCAAGTCTTTTATTATTAATAGCGTGGCCAAGCACATTTTACAAAGTTTTTATTCAAGTTCAGCATAATATAATATTTTGTGGCTCTTAAAGATAACAATATCCGCAAATGGAAGATCAAACATAAACATCACATTAAAACCATACAGCCTGGTTGTTATCGCTGTTCTATCGACTCTTAGACTCAATAAATTTGGAATAGATCGATTTGAGCCCAGTAAAAATTTGTTTTAGTGGTAGCGGTGCGAAATAAATTTAGTTTTTAATTAATGCCTTAAACCAAAAGAATTTTCAAATTGTATTTTACAAAAGTAATGATTAAATATTTAGCTTACTTTACTTAAACTTGTACTTAATGATATTTTTTAGGAAGACAAATATTCTTTTCAAAGTTTCCATTTGATATTCTATCAGCTGTCTATTTTTATAATGCTTTTCATCCCTTGCTGGTTTTCGACGCAGATTAACATAAAGGTAATACAAAGGTGATCTTTTTACAAATAAATATTTTTAATTATAATAAATTTTTTGCGCTGGGGACGCACCCCCAAAAGTACGTGGTAGTGACGACCATGGACGTTCTAATCGCTAAAACTACCAGTACCTACTTTATGTTTTCGAGCTCGCTGAATCCGAATCTGAAGTTACTTTTTTGATAAAATTGGTGGAAACCAAGTTAAAATTGCTGTTTAGTGACCAATTTGAGAAAACTGAATTTCGTGTTGTTTTTCCTTGAAAATTTTTTTTAGTACCTATTATTGATCTGTAGGCAGCTAGTTTTTGAATTATACACCTACCTTCTTCTCACAAACTAGCTGTCTAGGCAAAGATCCATAAATAAAGTTAATATTTATTTTATTTATTAATCAGTCAATTTCAAATCACTTCTTATAATTAATTTAACTTATTTAAATTATGGCCTAATGAAAATACCTAGCCAATTTTATTATTTATTTATTAACCACATTAATATATAAATAATACAGCTGTTTTTAGGACTTGGTAGGTACCTACAAGATTTTTTAAAATATTACTTTCAACAGGTTGTCAAAATATTTTATTCAAAAACACCCCATATCTTTAAAAACGAGATTACCTACAAACCACTTTCCAATCTGTTTGTTTTGTCTTCACTCTTCACATTCCTTCATGAACACGTGCATAACTATACTACCCCTACCCTACCCCTCTAAAAACATAAAATTAACGGTGTCCAATAGAAACTCTTACCGCCCAATTGCCTGCCGTCTTAATTTTAATTTATTCAAGTCTCTCTCTCTCCCTCTCTCTCACTCTCACTGTTTTGCGCAAATACCTACCTACTAAAATACCAATCTTATAAAGCTAAAAATTGTAATCTTTACTGCGTGAAGTAAACCAGTGGTGTGTTTGAAAAAATTATCAATGAACGACAGCGCTAAAGTAAAAACAATTTACTTGCATGGCATGGGTTTTATAGTTAATTTCTTCATGAACTTTAAAGCATACCTACTAATTTTTTAGCTCACATTGAGCATTTGTAGTGATTTTTATTTATTTATTTATCTACTTTGTACTTAATCTTAAGGACGGGGTATCGCTGTACATCAGAATGGCACCTGCAGACCAAAAGTTTATTCTAACTTTCTCCGTTATTACAACTCAAATCGTTTTATTTTTTTCACTAAATTGCATATAAAGGTCTAACTTAGGTAAGGATTGCATTTATTTTTTGTTAATTAATTGTTTAATATTGAAAAAGAGCTGTTGAATGCGAACTATTTTAGACCTTTACATTTGTATAAATAAACAACAATCTAAATAAATTTTCTTAAAATGAAACTAAACCTTTCCTAAGTTGAACATTTTTCTATCAAATAGCCCAATCAGAATTTTCTAAAGAGATCAGACCTAAGAAATAGTTAGAAACTAAAATCATGCTGATTTTTATTTTTATTTTTTCACTTTGGATCAAAAATGGACGTAGTTAATGACGAAATAATTGTACTTTAGTTTATAACTTTTATCATAGATGGAACTAGGCACTATATATTTTTTTCTTTTTTTTATTAACGAAGTCAAAACAAATTTTTGTATTATAAATTAATGTAACGTTTTTTAAATATTTCGCGATATTTATAAAACAATTATTCAATAAAACAAATTAGAAAAATGAAAAAAAGAATCTGATTTGCGGATATTGATTGTCAGTAGACCAGTTACATCATTGTTATATCTTGAAGAAATTTTAATTATAATAGCCAGCGTACGGCTGGCCATCTATAGTTATATATGAGGGTAAATAAAATTATTGTTTGTGTGCCGAGCGATCGCTTACAGAATAAGTTTTTATTATTCCATTTTCCCAGCACAATTAAAAAAAACATTAGACACAGAATAAACATCGTTGTAAATAAATATAAAAATTAGAAAATTGTTAATAACAAAAAACTGTAAATTCAAAATTCTTGAAAAAAATACCAATTATTGATAGACACTTCTTGGTCAAATTTTGGAAGAAATCTGGCCACAGGTTTCTGAGAGAAAAAAATGTTAGCGTAAATTTTGTATACGTGGTATTCTGAATTAAGTAAAAAGAAAAACTGGCATCAAAATATTTTATTTAAAAAATATAATTTTATTATTATTACATTTAAATATTTTCTGGTGGATCTTTATATTTTAATCTTTTGCCTCTCCTGTTTAAAATAACTTCCGGCCCAACGCAATCCTCATAGAATCGTCTCAACTTTTCTACCATATTGTTAAAAAAAGGTTCGTTGAAATTTATGTTTTCGGTAAAAAGTGGATTATCATCTCCCGTATAAATAATAAAATGGCATGTTTTTCTTCTTGTGATGTCGAGTTGTCTTTGTATCTAAAAACAATAATTTGTAATATTCTAAAAAAATTATAAAAATGAAAAGCCAGTAACAAATCTTATCTGATAATAATAATTGTGATTTTCCTTCAAGTGAATTTCATTATTTTCAATTTTTAAGCAAGGAACCATACGCTTTTCTACGGCCTCTCTCAATGATATTTTTGATGTGGTTACTTTTAAAAAACATTTTACTTCAACAAGTTCATCTGAATCAATTAAACCTAAAACATAATAAGTTATTAAACTCTGATATGTATATAATAGTTACAATAATTCGTTTACCATCAGGCGATGCACCTACGAAACCGTATTTCAAGTCAACAAATAATCCTGAAGGGTTAACATTCGGGTAGTAATAGTGGGTAGTTTGCAGCACTTCATCAAATTTTAAAACATTAGTTTAAATCCAGCAACGTTCTAGAAAACATCATTATTCTTCATAAGTATCTAGTCTCCGAATTTTCGACGCAAGTAAATAGGTATTACAAAATTAAAATATGTTGACCACTTTAATGTGTCATTTGTAAATGCATCGCCTCTAAGTTAATAATATTTTAATAATTTTTTGACACTTACCTAGAACTGATTTAAAAATAATCACACACAACCATAAACTTATAAAAATAATAAACTTACCCTACCGGTGATTAGGTATATATAGAATTAAAAATACAAATAAAAAATGTTTTTAATAAAAACTAAAGATAAAAGTAATAATTACTAGAGCACCTATTGATATTACTAAATGTTGATCTACCCTCGTTCTTTCCCGAGATAAAATACAAAATATATTTTGTTGGCTGGCAAGGTCTAGAAATGAGAATTATTTAAATGGTTTTTAGCCCTAAAACATGTGTTTGTAGCAGGTAAAATTATTTTCGATGAATAGAGCAATTTAGTGAAAGGATTCTACTATTATTTCTGTTAGTTTATCCTATTACTAAGAGATGTCTGCACTTCATGGCCAAAAAAATCATTGACACATTTTCGTTTCAGATTGCATGGGATACGGGCTCCTTAACCTGGGTTTTCATTTTCTTTGGTAGTTACAGATTTTTAAATATTTAAGGGTGGTATTTTTTTAAAAGTAGTACAGGTACCTACTGTTCTTTTAATATTTAGAAATATTTTAATCGATTTATAGATTGAAATATTGCATTTTAATGCAAACTACAGATTTTTTAAAATCATAATTACTTATATTGGATCATCAAATAGGTATTAAATAATCTACAAGGCTCCATTTTTACATTGAGAAAAATTTAAACACTATCTTGATTACGTTCATCATTTGTAAAGTCGTCTATTTTTTTTAAATTACATTTAACTTGTGCGCCACTGAAAGTTAAAATCCAGCAGCTCTCAATATTTTTGCTATTAAAATTGGCTGCTAACTTCACACCGGTTATAATATTCCATACATTTACAGTTGAGTTTTTTAAATTAACAAAGTTGATAGGTATGTTTATGTTTGTAGGTTTACATTATAAAACAACTGTATACAATTATTTCATATGAAATTACATTTATTTGTCTAGAAAGTTTATGTTTTGTTAATAAATAAAATTTTTCTTTCTATCTCTTCCGCTTATTTTTTTTAGCAATATCGTAGGTATACGTAGTAAAGAAATAAAAGTATTTTTTAAATGATAACATAACTTTTTAATATTTTTAGAGTGAAAACATACCGTTGGCAGCTTACTCCTGTGCTTGGACTGAAGCATCAAAAAGTTTTAAGAATGATTTAATGATATTTATTAGTAACGTACAAAAACCAATACAACTTAAAGCTTGGAATCTTGTAGATCTGTCTTTGGAGACTTATATGGCAGTAAGTAAAAACTAAAAACATATCCTATTAGTAAGAATAATAAAAAACTCTTCGTTTTAACAAAACTTCTACTATTTATTTAAAAAATTGCTTTTTTAACAATGGTATTACCAACGTAATATCCTTCCACTTCAAAGAAGAAAATAGAAAACTATAGTTCGTTTGGTGGATCTTTTCCTATGACCTTGAACCATATACAAACGCAATACATCAATACATTAAATAACACGTAGGTCGTAGATTGGTAGTTTAATAAGGATATGGCTAAAGTGACGGTGGACGTTATTTATTATTGTATTAAAGCTGCTGATATTTGTAAATATTTTATAGCCTTTTAGCAATATGCTACCTAAATGTTTAGTTTAAAAAAAACTGTTAGTATACCAGAGTTTAATGGAGCTATTCTTCAAACTTGCTATTAAACAAATTTACTTGTATAATATTTAATATCAATAATAACTTACTTACTCTCACTAGAAACTATGCAAATCAGAATTGCTTTGTTAGGGTTATGGCTGCAACCATTACTATTGGACAGTCCCACCCACACAGTTTAACTTTGAAAAATAAATGGGTTGTAAAAATAAATAATTCATATTTTAAATATGTTTATTTAAGGCTTAAATATATATACAATAAATTTTATTTGAATTGGATTATTTCTTTTCTTTTTTTTATGGCATATAGGTACTGTCCGTAGAGATATTATCAAAGCAGCAGCTACCCTCTAACATAAAAAATTGATTTATAAAAGTATATTGCTAAATAATATTTATTTTACTTCTTGAACACTTGAAATTGGTTCCAAAGGTCCCCCATTTCTTTTTTCTAACTCAAAATACTCCAACAAATTCAGGACCAGCTCCTGTGCTTGAGAATTTAACCTTTTCCAAGGCATATTCTAAAAATGAAAACTATTTATCAATGGTTCTGGTTATCCAGAAAATTAGGTCAATATTTTCTACTTTGGTGAAAGCAAAATGTGTTTCATATAATTCAGTTTGATGGAGTTCTATCCAGAATCATAATGATATGTCAATTTAACCCTTAGTTGCCTGACCAATCAAGAATATGATTTTTTAACTTTTTTTTTTGTTCAAGTCGATTGAAATGGTAAAAAAGACATACTCAATTTTTTTCAGAATTTTTGTATAATTTTTTAAACAAAAATTTTAGGTGGTACTTTGAAGTACCGTCAGGTGTCTGGAAGTACTTTTAAATGGTATAATAAGAAATTTCGGTAGTATTTGGAAAGGTTCCTCTAAATTATAAAAAAATATTCAAACTGTTCTTGAAAATAGTTATTTATTACAAAATAAGTAGCATAGTATACATCACACTATTGAGGTACTTGGTGAAATTCGAGGAAACAATTTTTAGTAGCATTACAACAAAGTGCTACTTTACAAACAGAACATTTTGAGAGAGGTTTGGACTGAACACCTTTCTTGCTGCAAACTTCACATCTGCCTCGTTTTTCATCAAAAAGAACCCAATGTGACCCCCTGTTTGAAAGTCTAACATCGCTTGTTACAGAATAGCCGTGGCCACGTCTCTTCTTCAAAGAAAAGGTATTAGCAACTTCAGTGGAACGTCGTTTATTAGTGCCACAACGTTTATGTGTTATTAGTCCCAAGGCAACAGACCTACGGAATTCAATGAGTGGTTTTTTTCTTCGATATCTGAATAAATAACATATGCATTTACAAATGCCATATCTATTAGGCCCCAAAACAACCGGTGCCACCATTTCTTGGATCTCCTGTCCACACCATAGACAGCCCTCAATCTATCAGCATGGTCCACACCCCCCATGAACTTGTTATAATCTTCTACTGCTTTTGGAGCCGGAACTTGTAATTTTGAGCCATCTTTTTGGGTACGTTTCACGGAGGTTTCCTCACTTCCATGAAAATTACTGGCTACGTGCACAGTCTTGTTATCCTGCCATTTCCAAATCCCTATATCCATTGAGGAGAAGCGATAATCATAGTCACCACGTTTCAGACTTTTATTGTCAATCATATTATTAGGTAGACCTTTTCTGTCAGATCTTAGGGTCCCACATGCCAGAGTTAATTCAGTCTTCAATTTTTCCAATAGAGGTAACGAAGTAAAGTAATTGTCAAAATATATAATACGGTTCTTTCCCCATTCCTCTTCAGTTAAATTTAGGACAACCCTTTCACCAAGTCCAAATGTTGAATACTTTTCCCGTACTGTCTCATTTTTTTCCTTCATATATTTGAAATTTTTTTATGAATCCTTTTTGATCTGATAAACACCAAATCTTATATCCACGTTTTATCGGTTTCATTGGATTATATTGTTTCAAGGAACTACGGCCTTTGAAAATAATCATTGATTCATCAACAGATAACTCCCTGGTGCCATTGTAAAGGGATCTAAATGATTCATTCAATGCATCTATCATTGGTCGTAACTTATATAGTTTGTCTGTTTTATCATTGGGAATCTGGGCGTTATCATTGATATGTAAATTACTCAGAATGGCATCGAATCGATCTCTAGACATTGCCGAAGATACCAAGGGTACTCCTAAATCTTGGGATGTAGACCAGTAGTGCCGCCAACTTGGAAGTTTGTGGTATCCCATCAACATATTCAAGCCTATGAAAACTAACAGTTCGTCTTTATTAGTGTTGAGAATTTTATGTCGTTGTACAGCATATAAATTGGACTGCTCAATCAGATTCTCGAGTAAAGGATTTATTACAGTTATGAAAACATCTGTTGCTGTCTCACAACCAACAAATTTGTCTTCTTTGCAACCTTCTGGAAACTGATAGGTAGCAATAGAACTCAAGACTGGCCTTTTTTCCATTTTCTGTTTATCTCTAAGTTCCCTCTTTTAGATTGTGATTTGTTTTTGCCAGAATTACTTTTCTTTTGCTTTACACTCACTTCCACTTCCTCCTCAATAATTTCTTCAGAACCTTGCACGTCCTCTTCAATAATTTCTTCAGAACCTTGCACGTCCTCTTCCATAATTTCTTCAGAACCTTGCACGTCCTCTTCGCTAATTTCTTCAGAACCTTCCACGTCCTCTTCAATGGTTGCAGTGTCGTGATTGCTAGAAATATTTTGTTTTCCTGCATTTTTCCCTCTAATTTGTCGTAAATAATTTCATCTTCCTCAAAATCACTTTCAATATCAGTGTCAAATAGTTTATCATTCGGTAAATCCTCGTACGTAAATTGTTCAATTATTTTTAGGAGTTCTGAATCTGTTAGTGGCCTGACATTTTTATGACCAATATTTGCCTTAGATGTTGACTGAAAGAATATAAATAATCAAAAAGAATCGAAAAAATAACATGTAAACATACCGGTTGTTGATCATCCATTTCGGCAGATCGTAGCCTGTCGGTACCATATAAAAACTAACCGAAATTCAGCAGATCTCACGTACACTTCAAACAATAAGTCACTCTATGTGTTCATGAAAGTCCAATAAAGTATAGAATCTATTTACACTTCTAATAAATTGCATAAAACTGAGTACATAAAATTATTAACTCTGCACTTGACGAATCGATCAGCTGTCACTGCGGCACTGTTGATAAATTATGAAATGAACGACGCAGAAACCTTGTACTTTGACGGCAACCAATCACATCACAATTCAAAGCGTACTTGAGAGTCCCAACAGGCTGTGAAATGATTTAATGGAAATAAACAATTTATATGAGTAAAAATAAATCCGGTACTTCAGAGTACCGTTCGTCAACAAAGGGTTAAGGTTAGTTTTCATTGCAAAATAAATTAATAAGAAGTAGATAAATAATATTCACTTACCACAATTATTCAAACACTCAGGTATAGGTCAGTTGTTAAAACAACTGTTTTTGAAAAAAATTTATATGCAAGGGGCAATAAAATGGATAAAAATCTAAAATAAAAATGTAAACAACGTATTTGGTCTGTCAATTTACAAATTCACGGATAAACCACAGAACTTTCATTGTGTAGGTTACACCTATCATCGACATTCGTCATATGGCTATCTCTGTTTGTTATATTATGCTGTATTGGAACAAACGGTTCAATTTTGGGGTTTTAGTTTCTATGAGTGGAAAAGAGACGTACTACAAAAAGTAGTATGTTAATAATTTCAGCCATGGGAAAAGATCCAGCGAACGAACTGTAAATACTTAGCTACTTTACTTTAAACCTCAGTAATAGTGACGAAATATAGAGGGAGCCACATTGTAAAATTGACATACCTAATCTTTATGTAACTATTTTAGATTTCTTTCTTTCCTATTTGAACTATTTTTATTTGAATGTATCCATGTTAACCGATAGATATCTCCAAATCTACCAAAATCTGTTAGACGATTTATTTGTTTCTACTAGAAAATTTCTGATTTGAGTAGGTAGATTTCTCCCAATTATGATCATGCTGCTCTAGGCGGCTCAAACTACAGCGTAAAATAAAATAGGAGAATAGAAGAGAGTAGGAGATAAAATAGTACATAATAGGTAACTTAGCACCCTTCAAATGTTCAGATATCTATTTTATATTCATTATGAATTGATATTATTCTCGTATTAATTTTATATTTTTGTTATTGGTAAATAATGAATTAAAATTTAATAGAGAAAAAAGAAATCTCTGTCAGACAAACTCACCGGTGAAAATAATATTTCAAATGAAGAACACTACACACACAAGTAACACGTTAAATGAAATTAATAAACTGAATGTCTCGAGCAGGTAGAATGGGATAATAGGGCCTTTTTGGGAAATACGCCCTTATAATAAATACATCAATCGATTTCGTTAATTTTTTTTCATTTAAATGGCCAGTGAAAAACTTACTTCTTACAAGAGTGTCTGCTACTCTTCTTTGAAAGTTGTTGAAACTTATTATGGACTTGATAAAGGGCGTTTCATATCTATTTTCAATCAGCGATTTTAAATTTTGCTATAATAAATAGTAGTTAAGGGTATGTTAAATGTAAAAAAAAGGATGGAAACTTTGATTTCATTGATGAGGTGATGTACAACCTTTTTGCGATAACCATTTCATGTATTGGTTATTTGGGGATAAATATTTGTTTAATTGAATTGAAACTAAAAAAAATAACTTGTAACTTCCACAATGTATAAAAAAATTAACTTTTTTGTATCAACTCATCATAAGATTGACTCGAAACAGCTGTCATTGGTGAAAAATTTTTTTATACATTGTGGAATTTTTGTTCAACTAAATAACTGAATAGAAGAATTACTCCTAAAAAGATAGTTTTGTTGTCTTAAATTAGGGAATTTTTTTTTTAATTGGATTACCTATATAGGCTGAATGGAAGTTAGGACAAAAATGGCAATTCATTGTGATATGTGGTTGAGTTGGAAGGCTTAAAGCTTTCCAATTAGTATGCTACAAGAGGCAGATTTTTGATACAATTATATAGGTAGCTGATTTAGTGAAGTGCTGGTTACAGAATATCACTTTCTTGCCTGGCTTTTTGAGGTGCCATTGTAGAGGATTCGCTCAAATTGATTTTCATCCCAATATTTCTAAAAGGATTTTATTGTCAGTTTTTCATTCTATCCTATTGATAGTTGTATTTATTTTTGGTCAAAGGTGAAGTACATGATTTTTTCACTATATCTAACTTTATTGATGTATTAAAGTTGTTCATTATTAACCAAGGTAGAAAAATACAGGGACTAATTGATTTGAACTAAATCTCATTCCATTGAACAGAATGTGAAGTTACCTGATGCAAAGACAAAATGAAAAAATAGTTTTCCTTAATTAATAGTCATATCCACCTACATATGCAAAAATGAAAATAAATTGTGTTATCCATGTATTTTCATACTTATTTGCTTATTATTAAATCAAAATAATAGTATATTGTTTTATTAGGAGTAAAAGTATAACTTTTTGTTCCAAGTCTGAATGTTTGATGGCCGAACGTTAGTGAGGCCGACAATTTCAGACGAGCCTCAAAAATTGCTTTTACTCCGAATGAAACATGCTATTTTTTCCGCAAACGGCATCCAGTCTATAGAACTAATTAATATTTAAATAAAAAATCAAAACGATCACAACGAAGTTGATAAATTCAGAGAATAATAATTATAAAACTGCGCTCTACATTTCCGTGGTTACTGGTTTTGTGATTGCCAAGTCAAAAACAAATTTGACAGTTCAATAATATTTTACAATGTCAGAAATATTGTAAGTGATTTAAAGCAACAATTGGACTGTGCATTTTTGGTAAGTACTTGAACATCAAAATTTCGTTTGTTGTAGTAAGGTGTACTGTAATTTTACTATTAATAATTATTATCGATCATAAAGTTTAAAAGTTCAACTAATAATTATTTTCCCTATTAAAAATTC
The DNA here is from genome assembly GCA_035357415.1 of Ophraella communa. Lineage (NCBI taxonomy): Eukaryota > Metazoa > Arthropoda > Insecta > Coleoptera > Chrysomelidae > Ophraella > Ophraella communa. The sequence goes on along the minus strand of CM068994.1, from coordinate 12,848,882 downwards.
TACTTTTTTGTACGGCCGTCAGCGTACAAAATAGTATATTATGTTACTAGGATCGAGTAGAAGACCAACATTATTGTTGAGCCCAGGATCTTGCACTGCCGAGGCGCTAGCCGAGGCTGTGCAAACTGGGCGAAACATATAATGGGCCTTCTGCTCCGAGTAACATATACTATTTTTTCTTCAAGCGTGTATTGCTGTACATTATATTCATTGCACCATTTTAGAAAATTTTCGTATGCAAAATCATACAGTTTACGCGACTTCGTTGGAATTAGAGTTTCAATACTGGAATTAGCAATTTCAACTAATTCCGGAGGCGTACATTTAAGTCTTGAGACAATTTTGCAGTTTGAATTAGGTAGGAACACTTTCAGAGTCTGACACTTTTCAAAACTAACAAAACATCAAAATTAAATAAGGAAATTGACAGTTCCTGCCTTCTTGATTATAACACCCATAAGACGTTGCTACCGTTTCTTATTATTTTGTTACTAGTATAATAATGAGAGTTCATTATTGTACTAGTAAAAGAATAGGCTATTTCTACTGTTTGTGTTGAAGAACATAATACAGTTTTTATTATATGCTTGAAGAAAAAAGTACTTTTTTGTCCGCTCACGGCCGTACAAAAAAGTGGCGTCTGTGAAATCATACTTCAACTTCATGAATTGACTTTAATAATGTCTACTTTTTTTGACGTTTGCGGAAAAAAATTATTGGACATATTATTGGTTGCCTTGTCAATGTCATGTCATTGAAACGGAAGTGACTGGTGACCCGTCAAAATTAAAATCAGATTCTTTAAACATATATTTTTATTTTTAAAAATGGTGTCTTTTGTTTCAGGTTATAAAAACATCGTTTTCATACTACACCGTATTGAACAGCCTAGTTTTCGAGGAAAATTAGATTTCCATTAACATAAAAATTTATAAATTTTCACACAATATGAAGCTTTTTAAATAATAGCAACAATTGAATAATTTAAATAAATATTTCATTAGCTTACCACTTTTGATATTTATTTTACCTTTTAATTATGAAAAATTTTTTTATTGGCAATATATTAAAATTATGAATCTGTAACCGTTGGCGAAACTGATACCGAAAAACCGTTTACACTACCACTACACCAACACACACTTTTATCTGCATGACGCGCGTTTCGATAACCAATTTATCTTCTTCAGAGACCGAAGGTAAACTAAAGCTATGTCTACAAACTAACCTTATATATATAACATTTTTAACGCTAAATATTTTCGCGGTAAATCTTTTGGCGGCAAAGCCAATAAAAATGTTTTCGCGCTTAAATAATAAATAATTTTAAATATAATAATCATGTTCTATTGTTTCCATATAATCCTTGATTTTAACATTGTACATTGTAGCCTCCAGAGATTTATTGGAAACTTTTGGATGCATCTAATTTCTAACCTAACTACCTAACTAGGTTTTGATTCATTCATTTCAACGTATCTACTTACAGAAAAAAGTTCAGTTTTATTTATCACAAGAATTAAGTCTTACTCGGTATAGAACATTACTGTTAATGGAGAAAAGGGAACATTTTAATGAAAAATTGGAAAATAATTAAAATTAAAACATTAAATATCGTTTATCTGAGTGTTCACTTTGTCATCAATATGAGAATATTTTATTTTATTCAATGTTTTACCCGAAGGTCTAATAAACGTAACGCAAATGTCGATGAACGTTATATTTCAGTTGCAGTCCAAATTCAAATAATATCAAGTTCGGATTAATCTGGTTTTATTAGCAAGCAACTCACATTCTAATTTTCATTTTATGATATAGCAGTATGGATATACTCATCGTTTCTGTTTAGTGGAAAATATCTAGTTTGTTTTATTTCGGTAATAATTAAAATCAGCCGACACAATTGCTATTATTGAATTTAAATCAAAATAAACCCCTTTCTAAAATACACACTATGACTTTTTAAATTAGTATATCATATCAGTCCTGTGAATGAACTAGATACAACCATTCTTTTCATAAAAACTGGAATTGCATTTAAACTTTTAATTCTAGAATAGGTATTAAAACCCTTTCTTTTGTAATAATTGTTATTGGAGACCAAAATTAATTGGTGAACTTTTTCTATATTAGGTACTTACACTGTTTACACAATGTATTGTTTATATTTTAATCAATAATCAAATCTCTTGAAACTGTAGACGACAGACGTTTATTTTAACTTACGTGCACCTTTGACCAAAGAATACACCAACTAACAAGAAGCGAAAGCCGACGAAAATCCTTTGATGTTTGTAGGGTCAAAATGTCCTTGAAAAACTGAAACTGGCAGATATCTACGTTTTTACACTGAGAGAAATACAATACATGTTTACGTATTTAATGGTTACAAGCAGAAAAATAATATACTATTAATTCTATTATAGGTATAATTGATTTAAGGTCTTAAGTAGGGTATATATAGGGTAGGTACCAATAAAAAAATAATGATAAATTATTTTCACAGTTTTTACAAATGAGATAAAATAGTTATTTTTCGATTTTGTTTATGTTCGCTTTTATTTTTGCTGTTCAGATCATTATTAGATAATTTAAGAAAATAATAAATTTTATTAATAACTTAATTACCTACATATTCCAGTGGGAAGAAATTACATGAATTGTAAATAAAAATTATTGAAGACTAACGGGATCTTTAGGAAATCCGAACATACTTATTCCTTATCCTGTCCCTGAGTGGCATCCACGAACAGCACAATTTATTCTTCCCATAATTAAAATTATAAACAGATCAACCTACACAATTTTAGTAAAGATAAGTTTTCAAAACAAGTCAATTTAAAAATTAAATGTTCTGTCAGAATTGACAACTAGGTATCTTATTATAATCATGGCGTCTTCAGACATGCACAAACAAAAAATAATTTGACAGAAGCCCTTACTTTCGCTTCTTGTTAGTTGGTGTATTCTTTGCTTGACAGGGACCTAATAAATTAAATTTGGGTAAAGTGATATTTATCTAAAATTTAATGAAGTGGCAGAAATGTGGTTATGTTTAAATTTTTATTTTTTTAGTTAAACGTGCTTGTGCTTTGGCCGTTAGCACGAGGTAAATATTATGTTCTACTTTGTACATCATCAATATTTTACTTTTAGAATGTATTCAATAGCTTACCTTCTTTAAGGGATTGATTGTTTCAGACGACTCCATCCATATACGCCACATTATAGAAACGTCAATGTCGCCATTATATCCAAACAAACTTTTGCCTTATTGTAGTTAATTTGCATTGAAGATTTTTATATTATGCGTATTTTCTTGTTTATGAGTTATTATAGTGCTAAATAGAACCATTATTATCGTTAAGGAATATTTCGAGTCGTATTTAAAGATGTTTTATTTTGTTTTGTATAAAAAAGTTTGCTTTTGAGGTTAGTAATATTATTTTAATCTAGAACTCAGACTATCCCTTAATGATAATAATGTGTTTATATAGCACTGTAATGTCAAAAACTCTACAAAAAACAGGAAAATTCACAATACAAAAAACTTCAATGCAAACTAACTACCATAAAGCCACAGTTTGTTTAGATATAACAATGTTAACTTTATTATATTAGTTCAGGTACTTAATTATTTACACAGTATTTTGTAAGTTCAAATATACTTATTCATGTTTATTATTTTGATATGGTTTGACATTTGATTGTAACCTTTTCTACTATTATTGTACATTTAATAAGATTTTCTGTATTATCAATTTGTTATTGTAATCAATTTGTGAGGAAGTATATTGAATGTTTAACTTGATATTGTACTCTTATGATCTTCTTTCTATTCCTTTATAATTCTTTCAGCCTGATGACGGTCCTATAGGATCGAAACTAGTTGCAAGAATTAATAAAACAGTTGTGGAATAGACTTTGAGTTTCCTTTGAGCCTTTTGTGTGTCAACCCACCTTTGAGAGATGGATAGCTTACAAGATTTTAATTATTTAAATATTTGATATTATCAAAAAAGTATTTTTTTTTCAAAAGTAGAGTTAGATTAGATTGTTTTAGGTTCTATAAGACAGTTAGACTTCTCTACACTTTAACCTATGAAGATATTAACTTCAAGCGAAGTTAGCAGCTGTCCAGAAGACAAATTCCTAATTTGATAAGGAGTCAGAGCAACTCCTAAGAATTCAAGGTATTTTTCTCTTTCAGGTGATATATCCACAACTTTTTAGCGTGTCCCAGTCCTGACGTGTTCCTTCAGCTTTTAGTTTTGTGTAGTTGCTGCAATCGTAAGGCACCAGTTGCAGCCTCCCTCATAATCCAATATTTCAGTGGAGGAAGACCTAGCAACGCCTCTAAGGCTGCTGCTGTCTTCGACCCTGTTATTCTAAGACAAGCCAGCCGTTGCACTTTTTGCAACTTACCACATGCCCTTGATTATTGAATTTTTGGCCTCCGGTTTCACGCCTCAAGCCCCAGCTCGCCACTAAGGTTTTGGATAAGAATTTTTCCAGATGATTGTTCCAAGTTAGTTTTTGATCCAAGATCTACTTCGCAGAAGACGAAGAAAACAGTATATCCGATGTTGTAAATCGGCATTTTTTGTTTAGCAACAGCGCTTTCTCGAAAACATTATGGCTCCAAAATAATTAAATTTTAGTTCAGAGATTTTTTTAATATTGGGTTGTTATCATTGAGGAATAACGTTATTGAATTCTATGAACTGTAACGTTTTTTGTTTTGCGTTTCCTTTTATCCTATGTTTTGTTATCTTATATTATTTTAACGGCATTCAAGGTAATCCTTGAATAAAAAGGTTGACATATTTTTTTCTTGATTTCCAACGTTGATGACAAAGATGAGGTTGTTTGTCTTACTATTCGATAGATTTTTTTTAAATTGTAAGTGGCTGTGACGATAGCTTTTTAAACGAAAAAGTTTTTATATATAAAAAAAATAAACAATAAATCAAAAATGTGTCAAAGACGAACAGAGAAAGAGGAAGATTGAGTTTTCAGAAATCACTTTGTGCTGTCGATGTTATGGAATCGCTATTTTCAGTAACACCCGACGACATCGACGCGAGACAAAACGTTCATTTATTATACCGCTTTTATTGTATAAAGAAACGTGCTTATTTTAAAATGGACTTTATTTTCCTTATTGATCTGTTTTCGAATATAAAGTATCCTATAAGAATATTTTAACATTTTTTATTTTAATCTGACCTTTTCTCCCATGCGAAAACCCAGTGCGTAGGTTCCGTTTTGACCGGGGGTGTTTTGTGTCTATCTATACTCTAACCTGCAGGGGAACCGCCGAACGTTGATAGAAAGAAATTTTCTACCTATTTCTATTTCTATACCAAAATCACACCGCGTAAGCATCATCGTACAGAATCGGGAGATCCGAATGAAAATCCGAATGTTAGGAAATAGAAAAACCCTAAGAGGTATTTCTATGTCTTTTTTAACCTCACTTTCGCCTCACTGTCACAGTCGTCATAGTTTTTCGTTAACTTTGGTTGTTTGTTGTAATAGTTTGTGTGAATTTTTAAACATGGTTAGGTTTTAGTTTTTGTTATATATGTAATTATACAGCTTCTTAGGGGTAGCTACCCGTTATTTTTTTAAATAGAAAGGGGTAGCTTGCAATACTTTATTTGAAAGATAATTTAATTGTCTTTTTGATACTATACTGCAAAAAAATATTAAGCTTCAAACTGATAAAAATTATGTTAAAAAACTGAAATTAAAATAGTATTTGATAAATATTCAAAAAACTTGTAATAGGGAAACGTAATTGTAATTTAATATGCTAGTTCTTGCCTTTGCTCTTCTTGTTCTGCATCATAAAATTCATTGTAAAATGCAGGTATCATTTTGCCTATAATAAATATGTTTTAATAGAAAATAAACAAATAAATTAATAAAAAAATATATCTAATAAAAATTATAAAGAGCTTACCCTTTGAAATTTGTTTTTAAATAAAACAATACAATTGATCTTCAGATATATCTATTAAAAATAATACCTCAAAATAACACTAATAAAAAATTTAAAAAATAAGACAAGAAACGAAAAAACACAAATATGAGATCAAATAAAAACGTTGAAAATGTAGCACAAACCAACTGTAAACACACCCCGTGTTTTCACTCTAGAAAAAGTTAGGTTACTGAAATTTGAAATATAACCATGATATAACTAAATTTCCCCAAATAAATCCAATGTTTTTGAAAAGTTAGTATAATCAAGTAAGAGAACATAGAGAAACCCGAACGTTTCCGATCCTTCGTAGAGAATTGTTTCTGCGGTGCGCTTAGGCGATAGAAAGACATTTTCTTTCTATACCTATATCTTGCTCTTCTCTATTCTTTATAAGTTACGCGGTTCCCTGCTGATCTTTTTTACGGCCGTTTTCACCAACGATTAATACTTTACTATCACCATGTTAAATCATTATGATGTACTCACCAACAGCCAAAATTCGGGCTGGTAAAAAGATAACAAGGTTTTAATTTAAAAAAGTGAGGTTAGTTTAGTCAAGTCAAGAATTAATTAACAATTAAAAGAAATGGAAAGACTAGGTATAATTCATTTTAATAACTTATTGAGTCCGTCATCAAATTCTGATAGCGAAGATGAAGAAATGTGAAAATTCGTAGCAATTTATCTGAAGAACTCGACGAAGTTGATTTTAAAAGGCGATTTTTGAGGAGGTCCAAAACATTATTAACTCAGTCCTTGGGTCACTAGTAATGGAATCAAAAAGACATGAATGGTCTATTAATCCATCAAAGTCAAGGGTACCGTAAACCGGGGCTACTTGAACACACAGGGGCTATTTGAGCCACAAGTGAAAAAGATATTCAAATTTTCCCGGGACATGTAAAACTTAGAGTATGGACATAGTTGACCGTTTCCCCAACAGAAGGCAGCACTAAGCAGAGGCTGTTGCATGTTATAAAGATTCTGATATTCCCTCCTTTTCATTATTGAGGTTATGTTGATGAGTTTGATAAACACCGATTTCAGTGGTCTACGAACTTCTACCTGTTCTGGTAATGTTCTGGTAAACAACTGATATCCTCAAGGTTAAGTATATTTTTTTTCTACTCCTTTATGTATATTACCTATTTTATGCACACTTTACTGAATGTATATGTAGCAAATATCGGTCAACTGTACGGATATGAATTCATATCCATTCTCGTGCGAATATTATGTTGACCAATTGGAGTTTATAATTTAATATTTACTCATTTATTTCGACCAATAACATGCCTTATTTAATAGTTCGCCAACTATTCCTTACTAAAAATTAAGCTGTCACTGCTGTCAAAATAATTGTCAAAAATTTTAAAATATTGCGGTATTTAATAATATAGGGTTTTTAATAAATATGAGTGATAGTGATAGTGATGAAGAGTCAATAAATGGTACTCCATCATTTATTAAAAAAAGTCAAAAATACTAACGCCAGAACAAATAAAAAAATTTCTTTTAAAAGCTCCGGATGAAGTATATTTATTTACAAAAGTTAGTTAAAATTCCAGTAAGTACCAAATACAAATTTTTAATTTTTCTTCAAATTTTAGATAGTACTAATATTTGGTATATCTGGTGGGTGCAGACGTCAAGAATTAAAAAATTTAAAAATAAATCATATAAGAGACTTATGAGATGAATATCAAGTAAAATTAGTGGACACAAAAACAAAAACCGATAGATCCTTTGTAATTCCCGGAACATTCTATAAATTAGCAAAGAAGTACATACTTCTTAGACCGCCTAATATGGAGCCATTTTTTTTAAATTATCAAAAGGGGAAATATACAAAACAAGTTATTGGAATCAACAAAATGGGAAACCAGTCCAAAATAATTGCTAACTTTTTAAAATTACCTCATGCTAACTTATATACCGGGCATTGTTTTCGCCGTTCAGGTGCTACTATGCTGATGCTGGAGGTGATACGTTAACAGTAAAAAATTTTGGTGGCTGGAAATCAACTGCCGTAATGGAAACTTACATAGAAAATTTCATAAAAAAAAATAAATAGCTAATACCTTGGTAAACAGTATAAACACAACAAACACAACTCCAGAAATTGAGCCATTAAATTCAAACAAATTGACCAAAATTTTATCGAGACAATGGATACTACAAATCCAGAAAATCAGCCATCAACTTCAAAACAAAATTTGCACCAAAATTTTATTGAAGCAAGATCTTCTTCTGAAGTTACTGATAATTTTGTCAGGGAAAACATAACATATTCAAATTGTACTTTTCACAATTGTAATTTTATTGTTAAAAATCAATAATTTAAATTAAATTAGTTTTATTTTTGTTAACTGCAAATTTAAATAAAATCATTAATATTTTATTATTATTTTCTTAGCGAGTCGTAGAAAAAATATTCTGTCCAACTCGTGTGGATTGTCCATATCCACACTTGTTGCACAAACTACTATTGTTTCCAATGTAATGCTGAAAATAATGAGTGTAGTTGGAATAGGTACCTGTATGTTTAACACAGTAAATATCATAAGTTTGTTACAGAGCACTGATAACCTTAAAGTGGGGCTACTTGAGCCCGGGTTCAAGTAACCCCTGGCCACATTTTTACACCATATTAGACTATGTTAGGCTCCCAATATTTTTAAATAATGTGGTGAGATGCTATTTATAGTCGTTTATTAGCAGATATACAACTAAAAATGGTCCGAAATTACAATTGTGTCTAGAATCTATTAGGTCTGGAGAAATGTCTCAGAGACAGACAGCAGCTCATTTTAGCATAAGTGTATCAACTACCAAAAGAAAATTTAAGGGTCATGTTCTAAACAAGCCTGAACATCCTGCAGTATTTAGAGGTGAGGAGGAGCAGGCATTTGCAAGCCATTTGGACAAGATATGCGAGTTTGGTTTCCCGGTCAATGAAATAGATTTTAGGTTTATTGTGAAGAGTTACCTGAACAAACAAGGGAGAACAGTGAAATGTTTTAAAAACAACCTTCCTGGTCGTGACTGGGCAAACCGGTCTCGTGTAGCAATTGATGAGTCAGTGATTAATGATTGCATTAACAACTTCAGTGATCTTGCTAAATATGTCCCACCAGATGATCCTGGGCGAAGTAAGATTATATGCCACCGTGGCTGCAAATACCCAGTGAGGGTAATAAATTCAACTAAAGCCAATATCACAGTGATGTTTTGTGGCCATGCTGCTGGTGCAGCTCTGCCTCCCTACGTCATATACAAAGCAGAGCACCTGTGGTCTACTTGGGCAGAAAATGGGCCTGCTGGTACTAGGTACAATCGGAGCAAGCATAGCTGGATGGATCTAGCTATATTTGAAGACTGGTTTGAATCCCATCTTTTTCCTGTGCTCAAGAAACAAGAAGGAACTAAAAATGCGGTTGGGGAGATACTTTGTCTTCACAGTTAAGCATAAAAGTTGTCAAGTTGTGTGAAGAAAATGACGTGAAATTTGTGTGATTGCCACCAGATTTCTCTCTTTTGACTCAGCCACTCGATGTGGCCTTCTTTAGACCGCTTAAGTATAAGTGGAGAGAAATATTGATGAATTGGAAACAGTCAGAAGCTGGTAAAAGAGCAACTACTCTTCCAAAAGATCAATTCTCCATGCTACTCAAAACTGTGCTAGATGGAATCTTGTCTAATGTGGAAAACAACTTGAAGTCTGGTTTCAAGAAAGCTGGAATTTTCTCTGTAAGTGCAGACCCACTTTTATCTCGATTGCCTAAACAAGACAGATCAGTGAACCTTGATCTTGTTGGAGATGCTTTCTTGAATCATCTTGAACAGAAGAGAGTTGACTTTGTAAAACCTCAAGGTAGAAAGAAAAAAATTAACTACCTCCGAAGATGATGGTGCTTACAGCCTTCAATATTCAGATGGAAACAGTGACTTTGTCTTTTAAGAGGATGAAGGGTCGGATGATCTGAATTTGACGACTCCAGAGCCTCGTCCAGGTTCATCAAAACCCCTGTCACCAGATCCACATGTTACAATGGATCGGAGTTCTATTCAGTAAGGAAATTTTGTGGTGGTGACTTGGAATGAAATAACTAGACGCATGTGGAAAGAGATTTCATTTCACACTACTTTGAATGAAGTCTATTGTAAACGTGAATTATAAAAACATTTTTTCCATAACTCAGTTTTTATGTTTGCAATCATCGGTCCCCTCTAATCCCCTGGTGACTTTTCCAACAATATAATCTAGTGCAAAGTTAATAGAGTTGCTGATAATGTATCTTCTTGTCTCACTCCTCTATTTCGCATTCCTCCATCTCACCCTTCTTTCTTAATAGTAAATCCCAACATGACATGTATGTCTTTTTACTTTCCCAACTATTCTTAGTTTTATTATTTTTATAAGTATCTGTCGAGCACTTAAATTAAGGAATGTAAGAATGAAAAACCGAAAAATACGATACGTGAATATCTCGGTAAAGTTTTTCTCGCCCTTTGACCAATTTCAACATGCTATAAAATGATTCGGTTTTGTGGCTGCAGTTTGAAAAGCTTCGCGAATCGCGTGGGAGAGCTTTTGGAGATGCGCTGCCATCATCCACGCCACGTGGGAGCTTTAATAGTCTTTTGGAGCTTTCCGAATTTTAGTTTGGCATTTTCAGCCATGCGATGCTGGCCCCTTAGGGCTTCCGTAACAGTTCGAGAGCAACAGGCGATCGCGTCAAACGCGGAAAAACAGTATAGTTTTAAGTTTGTTGTGGGTTTTCCTTTCGCTCAATTAGGTTGATTTATTTGGGGTTCGGGGAGAAGTGACGGTAAGTAGATTTTTCGAGTCAGCATGTTTATTTTGTTTAAAAATTTATAAAATATTTTTATGGCTTAGAATGATTGTATTAAACTTTTTTAAAGTCATAGCCAATGAAAAAATCACGTAACAGTAATAGGAAATGACATTGATATGAAATTATTTAATTTTTATGCAATTAAAGACAAACTTCGTCAATACAATTCGGATAGCTTGTAAAATTTGTAAGTATAGTTTATTTAAGATAAAAAGACGATGATGTCATTTTAAATATAAATTTATCAACCGTAAATACAATTTAAACACAATGTATAAAGAAATTTACAGTCTACGAGTTACAGTTCCAGGAATAAAGAAGATATTATACTTATAATTACCCAGTAACCTTATGCCTCATTGTTTATTTACTACGTTTGTTTGGTAAAGCTTTAATTGCGAATTTTTAATTGTAATTTGATATATGAGTAAATATCACGTATTAATTATTCTATAAAGAAGAAATATTGTTTTTTGGTAGCTAGAACGATTACAAAAATTGTAGAATCTTTTAGTTCTCAAATTTTGTAAAGTTTAGTTGAAGTTTAATTCTTTGTAATTTCTGTTATAAATAAATTTGTTAGTTTAAGTTGAAATAATTGTTTTTTAAAAAACAACTAACTTTCAATTCGACGAACTTAACTGGCGCAGTCAGTAGGATATCTCCAAAAGTGTGCGATTTGGTTCAAAAGAATTTCGAGTGCTTTACATTTTTATGGTTAATTGGTGAATCCTGCTCCAACAGAACACAAAGAAGAACTTCAAGCAAGAGAAAACGAACAAGAATAGTCGTCTCTTATTTACAAGTCCCAGGAACAAGAATCGCCCGAAGACTCAACCCACGGTGAGCCATCAATAAAGAAATCTATGAAGTATATATTCATCATCGAATTCATCTTCCGAATTCAATTGATTCATGCTAATGATGTCCTATTCTATGATGTTAATAATTACCCCGGAATACTTCCTTACAAATTAGGTACAACAAAATTATTTTGTAAAGTTTAGTTGAAGTTTAATTCTTTGTAATTTCTGTTATAAATTTGTTAGATCAAGTTGAAATAATTGTTTTTTGAAAAACAAGTTTCAATTCTACGGAAATTAACTTACGTGTTGGAAAAACTTCAAGACGTTGTCATGTCAAATCAACTGGTAAAATTCCCCAGTTTGTTTTGACGTTTATTGATATTTGATCATCGTCTTAGTATTTGCAAATTTTTCTTATTCTTTTAAATTCATTGTTTCGTTACAATTAAAAAACAGTTATTTTGATAATTAATTATTTAGGCAAATCTGCAGTGTGTACTTAAACGCATTAAAATGCCCAAACAACTTAACAGTAGGTAAATGTCAAGAAATGGTAACATCATTGTTAAGTTATTTTAAACGAGACTTTTCTAGTTAAGTAACGAAAATAACGACATCACAATTTTTGTTTTGCATCGTCTTTTTATCAAAGGTCCTTAAAATTTTATCGACTATTTCACTCACCTACGAAATGAACCAATCAGAAGCTCTAGTCAAGTTCGGCTTACCGATAATACCAAACTTGACTCTGATTGGCCTATCAAGTTCGGTGTTTTCAGATTTGTTTACAGTGCATGTGACAGTTAAACGTCAAATATAAGTGTATGTAATAACTGTACTCTGCTCTGACGTCATTGTCAACTTATCGTAAAAATCCTATATTTGTTAAACTGCACTCGTCTTACAAAGTGAGTCATTTTGGCGAAATTTTTATATAATATTCTTTATAATTCACATTTATTTACGTTTGTTAAATAAAATTATTCAAGAATTAAATACTTTTTTGTTCATTAAATTTTGTTGGTAAAATGACACCTAAATTATACAACGCATTTTATGATCTGTGTAACCATTCAACTATTTTATTCGGTTTTTTTGATTGATACCACGCCCAGAAGCGGTTACACTATGAAATTTGACACTGTGTATCTTTAATTATTTTGAAGCATTGTTGCCAAAGCCAATTCAACGATATTTTGGAGTAATATTGGTGTTTTTGGCGAAATTATACGTAATATTAAGTGAAATTTAGTTTGTCATTGTCATTGTCAAGTGTGTAAAAAACCGGACTATTTAAGCCGAAATGTTTCTTTTCAAAAGTATTTTAAAATATTTGTTTGTTTACAATTACAACTCGTTCTTTAAAAAACTCGTGTCATAACAGAAAGCCATATGAAATGCGTTGTTTAATATACTATTATATTAAATAGTTAACTCTTCAAAACCCCTTCACTCCAATTTTCATGATTCAGTTAAATTACCACTAGTTCCTAATAGGCCGCTTATCGGCCGCTCCCTGTATATCCAGGACGTCTTGTTTTCAACAAATTATAGGTATGTTAGATAAGTGATTGATGTTTCTCACCGATGAAATTTTAAAATTTACCCTAAATTTTTTTCTTCAATTGTTGGAATGTCCTAATTAAATGAGTAAATTACTATTTGAAAAAAGTGTTTTTACACTAATATCAGCAAGTATGAACCTTAAAAGGTGTTACGGAAAATTAAGAGCTTGGTTAAAATTCCAACCACACACGATATTCCTGTCTAACATATTTTTCCTGTCCTCTTTATATTCAATATTAACCCAAAACAGACAACAAAATTTTGTGCTCTTGACACATGCAACAAAATATGCGTATTTCCGTTTCTATTCTGCTTCGTACGTGAGAAGAGTTTCCCAAACAACAAAATTTATATTCTTAGGTATAGTTTAGTGAAATTTAATCCAAAAAACATACTTTTTAAAGCAGTTTCTTACATGTTTGGTATTTTTGAGTATGAATAAAAGATGGACAAAACATTTCGTTCATAAAACTTTGTTTACAATCATTTACATATTTCATCTGTTGGTAAAGATAAGATAAAAAAATTATGTTCATTCGATGTAATAAAACATTAAGTAAACCAGTAGAGTTTTTGTTTGATCTTAAATGATAAGTAATATAATTATTATTTTGATTCTATTATCATCAAATGAGTAGATAGCAAGGTTTTTAAATATCTTTGCTATGAAATTACGTTGGTATTCTGTGGACGTTTTGTTCTGTGGTAAGTTGCTGTCTTATCGTTGGCAGCACTGCCTGTCTTTTGTCTATTATTATTATGTTAAGCTTCTTGTTCATGTTGATGCTGAATAAAGTATGTTTTGAGGTCTCTAGAAGAATTTATATTTTATTTCCGACATAACCACCCCCTACAGCATAATAATTATGATATAAACCATTTTATAAACATTTTCTTGCTTGGATTATTACATTTTACAAATGGACCAATAAACAAACAATGAGATGCAACAACACTGCGTTGGCCACTGGAGTCATGGTAGTTTATATGGAAATATAATAAGTACAGGCAGTAGACCAGTACTACCACCAAAGCGTTTTAAAAGTAACTTCGAGTACAGTGGTAGAATATCACCTTAGATCTATTATTAGAGGAGACGCAACGTACCATTCATAAAACTCTGTTTGCCAATCGATTCTCTTTGTTCCGTTCTCTTGCTGGAAACGCTGTATCATTATTCAGGAGTTATGCTTACGCTTGTAATCAGTGCGTGCTTTTTGTTCAAAATGGGAATTTATACGTCGGTTAATATTTAGTTATGTTTATCTTATTCGCTTTCATTACTTGTTCCTTTACCTCTTCTTCTACGTTGTTGTGTACGGATAATTTGATTCCCAGGTATTCTGTGTATGATCTGGTTATCTATCTCTAATTTACATCGTATGGATTCTTTGGATATTACCATTGTGTGTTTTATGAGCCGATATTTTCATGTTGTATTGTTTGACTGTGATATTGAACTGGTATATAAGTCTTTGTAGATCATTCTCGCTTTCAACGATTAACACGGTGTCGTCAGCATAACACACTATTTGTATTTCTTTGTCTCCCATTTTATAGCCCTTTTGCTTTTTGACATTTTTATGATCTCATCCAGCAGTATATTTAATAATTACCTAACCTAACCTAACCTAACCAAAAAGTTAATCAGTAAAAATGAACAAATCTAATGGAATTGTTTTAATTTACTACACAAGACGAGCTAAATAATAGACGTATTTCGGCTTCAAGTTTGTACAAACTTTGTTCTTAGCCCTCAGAAACAATTAAAAAACTACAAGTATACAATTAAATTTACTGTGATCCGAATAATCATCATACCTGCTTATTTTGATATTGAAATCGTCATCGCTATGCCACTGGATAAAATTATTGTAAACAAACAAATATTTTAACTTACTTGTGAAAAGAAATGGGGATTAAATAGCCCATTTTTTACACACCATTTCTTTCACTAAATTTCACTAAATATTTCAACAAAAAACACCAATATAACTCCAAAATTAAGTTGAAATTGCTTTGGCAACAATGCTTGAAATAATTAAAGAGACTGTGTTAAATTTCATAGTATAACCACTTTTGCGCAGAAATAGGTAATGTTTGAGCAAGTAAACAAATAAATAGTTCCTTCTCCTCTGATATTAGGTCTATGAATATCACCAAGTCTTGACTAAGGTAACTATGGACAATATGACCAAAAGGCTGCCCTATCCATGACTTGGATCCAAACAATACAGAACTCTGTAAATCAAATGAGGTTTAAATGCAGATGGATATTGACAGAAACAGAAGTACAGTATGAAATGTTGAATTATTATCCATTAAAGTCATTAAAAAATGCCAACTCAATAAAAGTATTAACGTGTATTAAAAAATGAAAGGAACAGCTCATGGAAGAAAGGAACAAAATACTGTTAAACCGTACAGGTGGGACAAAGAAATTCAAGAAATGATTAAACAAAAAAAAGTGAAGTAAACTCAAAATGGATCCTTTACGAAAAAAGTAATTTGAGCTTGGGATAGGTAGGCAGATTCATGGATAATTAATCTAGAACTACTATGTTTTTGGTCTGGTAAGAATACTAGAAATGCTCCAATCATTTTTCGAAAGATGCATAAAGGGAGAGTATGTTCCAGAAGTATAGATACAGTCTTATAATTCGGCTATCCAGAAAAATTTTTCTGGGACGCAGAGCCATAAATTTACTAAATGGTGTAGTCTGGAATAAATCCATATCTAAAGACATTAAAAGAAGAATATACAACATCATTGTCAAAAGTATTACTACATACAGAGATGGAATCAGCGGAAGTATATAAAAGAGATAGAGTGAGACAGCTCGTGTGGTACGGCCACGTGCAGAGAATGGGTGAAGATAAGTCCTACAATGGCAGAAGCCAGGGAACATCTAAAAAGAGTTGAAGATAGAGAGTGGACAGAGAGGGACCTGGAGGAAGACTTGTGCATGGAACGAAAGAGAGAGATGGAAACTAGAAATCGGAAGACTTTGGACAACGTTATAAACAATTGGATTAAATCCAACTTAATTAAATCTTTGTGATTATTACGTGTTATTTGACTCAGCTTTTGGTTAAAACCATATTTTGCACATTTTGCTGTTGTGTTTGTTTACTTTTAATAACTGAAATTAAATTTATCTATTACTGCCATCATTTAAATCGTTGAAATAAGTTTTTCGCGTTCTCTGCTTCTTCTTTCCGTGATCCTTTCATGAAAAATATTTTTAATAATTTATTTTGTTAATATTACTTTCCATTATAAAATTATAATTTTTTAAGGAAAATAAACATTATAATTAATTTTTTTGCACTTGTGACAAAATATTCGAAAACGCTTCCAGATCAGACAGCGACAGCTGGTACGTAGACGATAACACTTTCAAGAATCGAACATTTCTGCGGCTGTGGCAATATTAAGTTCAAATACCCAAGAAAAAAAACTGGCGTGAAATTTTTAGAAATATCAGAATAGACGGAGGTTTAAAGCAAATACTTTATCCCAAAGCCACTTAATATTGCTGCGATTCTGGTATTTATTCAGGGAAAATATAATTTTCTTGAAAATGCAACTGCAGCAAACACAATGGTGTAAATTTAAAATGGTAATGAATGTCTTTTCCGGGTTGGGTTACGGAGACAGCTGATTTCTAGTTTTCTGTACCAGGTCATTAAAACTCCATTTCAATTAAAAAAAAACAGTTACTATCCCTGACTAAGATGAGAATGAAGTTTAGCTAATTGCTTTTACCGAAAGACAATATTTATTTCATTGTACTCAATAAAACTTGAAGTAAAGGTTTAAAAAGAACAAACTTTGGAATCTGGTTTCATATTTAATTGATTTTCTTAGTAAACATATTTTGAGAAAAAACAACCCCAACATTCCCCTCATCAATAACATCCATAATTCATTATAACCTTTTAGAAAAAAATTGTTTTCATTGTATGAAATAAACTATAATAATAATAATAAAGTTTATTCAGGTGGACTAAGTATCTTTTAGTTACCATAAACTACTTGTCACAGTTATTAAAAAAGAAGACAATGTTTTTGTCTAATGAATATTTAAAGTAATAACAAAACATCATAATAAAATGTAATGATTAATATAATATTCAATATTTTAAATGAAATTAAATTAATTTGAGTTAATAAATAATAATTGTAATTTGCAAGAGGTCTGATGTCTCAGAGGAAATATGTCATCTCTTATATGAATAGGTATTTAGAAAAGAAAATTGATTGTTAACAATGAATTTATTGTGGTGCGGGTCTCATTTTAAGAGTTTGAGATCGCCGGCACTGGATGGTGTTTGAGCTCCTGTCAGGCCGAAATGTTCTCGATCATACGATAAGCAGTGGCGTCTGTATAGCTACTCTTATGAGGAGAAGCAGTTTTAGTTTCATAATTCTAAATGTTTATATAATAAATTAAATATTAGACGAAATTTATTATACTAACCTTTTAAATTTACAAAAAAAAGTTATTAACAAAAATTGTAAGCAGCTTTCAACTCCACGTTTTAAAATTAGTTAAAATCTTACAGGGTGTTCCATAAGATGGTGGCACACCAAAGTTATGTTTATTGTCTCCAAATGATACCTGTGGTAATTTATACATAATTAATATTAATTATTATGTTTATTTAGTTTTCTAACCTATATTTAAATATAATGTCTGTGATAAAATTTGTTTATCATTTATATGCCTATACAGTGGAGGCTAATTTATGGAATATTATCATTATTTCGAGAACCGTCGAGTTTTGAGGGTAATTCCAAAACAGGTCGATTTTTGTTATGAAATACCCATGTTATAACGTACATGGAGTAGTGATGATGTCACCGGTGTGGGTGTAGTGACGTAATCGTTAATTTTTATAAATAGAAATCGGTATAATGCGACACCTCATTTGAAGGAGAATTTAATTCTCTATTTAACGACATTACATTTGTAACTAAAATATTTTTTTAAGGGTACAAAAACGTTTCTTTTTTATTTAAATCCAACCAAATTACAACTAATGATTTAATTCATAACGTACCTTAAAGTAACCAAATTATGCATGATAAATATTTTAAATTAAATGTTCGAAATGCCCTCCATCGGTTTCTTGACAATATGCGAATCTACGGACACATTCATCAAGTACATTGCGGATGACTTCTGGAGTAATGAGACTCATTTCATGCCTAATTCTATCTTTTAAGTTCTGTAAATTTTGGGGTCTATTGACATAAACTTTTGATTATATGTAACCCCACAGGAAAAAGTCTAGAGGTGTTAGATCTGGCGACCTTGCTGGCAACTCTATAAAACCTCGTCTTCCGATCCATCTCCTGGGAAAGCAATTATTTAAAAATTGACGTACTTCACGTGCGTAATGCGGAGGGGCTCCATCTTGTTGAAACCAGATATTGTCACTAGGTATAAGTTGATTTCTCAAAAAAGTTAAATAACGTTCTCCTGTTAGATTTTCTTCAAAGAAAAAAGGGCCAATGATTCTGTCATCGATGATCCCTGCCCATACATTCACTTTCTGAGGATATTGCGTGTGTGCCTCAGTCATCCAATGTGGGTTTTCTTGAGTCCAATACCTGCAATTTTGACGATTCACGGTATTATGTAAAAAAAATGTGGCTTCATCGGAAAAGAGGATTTGATTGATGAAACGTGGATTGCCGATACATAAATCCTGCATAATTTCAGAAAATTGAAGCCGGCGATCGGGATCGCCGTCGTTTAATTCCTGGTGTAGTTGAATTTTGTAGGGATGGTATTTTTCTTTTTTTAAAATACTTAATACCGATTGTTGGGAAACTCCAGCATAGTCACCCATTTGTGTTCAACTACTGTGAGGATTGTCACGGACATTTAATAAAACATCAAGTTTCACATTGTCTTCAATTTTAGGACGCCCAGCGTTTGGAATATGTTTAACGTGCCCAGTTTCTTCAGATTTTCGGACTATTTTACTTACTGTTGATTGGCTGATGGGTCTGTCTGGATATTTTGCGTTGAATAAATTGCATACCTCGTTCTGTGTTCTTTTTTTATCTCCACATCCGCTAAGAATTACTGGCTAATTGGCTATCACCAAAGCTATAAACCCAGGTAAAAAAGCTAAGAATTAATATTTCTATGCTTTGTGTTTCATTTAGGTGAGCCATAATTTAGTATTCAAAAGTAAAAATTACAATTGACAACTGATGGCAATTCACAAAATCAAAAAATATTTACAACAATAAATATTACAGTAACTATGCCAATATCACTTGCTTGATTTAACATTTGACAAAAAGTTTCAATGTTTATGAGATATCTTTTTGTGTCCATTATTATTTTTACTTATTTTTGCTTTTTTAAGTATTTATTTCAGAAAGCCATGGCAGGAACCGATGGATGGTATTTGGAACATTTAATTTAAAATAATTATTATACATAATTTGGTTACTTTAAAGAACGTTATGAATTAAATCATTAGTTGTAATTTGGTTGAATTTAAATAAAAAATAAATGTTTTTGTACCCTTAAAAAATTATTTTAGTTACAAATGTAATGTCGTTAAATAAAGAATTAAATTCTCCTTCAAATGAGGTGTCGCATTATACCGATTTCTATTTAAAAAAATTAACGATTACGTCACTACACCCACACCGGTAACGTCATCGTTACTCCATGTACGTTATAAGATGGGTATTTTATAACAAAAATCGACCTGTTTCGGGATTACCCTCAAAACTCGACGGTTCTCGAAATAATGATAATATTCCATAAATTAGCCGTCCACTGTATAACAGAAGTAATACAAACGTTTAACCGGAACCATTTATAATATTTTTACTTTGTTGATGTTGGTTTTGGTATCTTTCTTGGATTAATCTAATCTTATCTAATGTAAGTTATCACCATTTAAGCTAATTTATAAGTGTCTCGATTCATAATTTATCAACATCAATGATTCATTCATCTATGATATGTTAAATCTACTTTCGTAAAATAATTGATGTACACTCTATTTTACTAACTCATAATAATTTTAAATAAAATAAAATACGTAGTACTAAACTTCAGTCGTGCGTCGTGGCTGACACACACTTTTTTATATTCACGATAAGAGCAGATTTCAAGTTGTTCTTTGATAGAAGACATCGACTTTCAGGAAAATAATAATTTAATCAAAATAACAAACAGATACCTACCTATCAAAACATTTATATCCTGCACATGGTTGATTATTTTGATCACGAATACTTTAACATTTATTTTTAAACCCTTGCTTTTCTACCCAGACCAGACGAATAAGGGTCCAATGATTACTGGAAAACAATTTAAACAATCTAGACTGAAGACGAGTTGATTGACGTGGAAGCTAAACGATGAAAGGGATTTTTTATTAAGATAAATGTTTCTCAGAGAAGTTGTACACATCAGAGAGTGTGATAAAAAAGAAAAGGATTTACATTTTTATTTATATTTTAGGGTAATTTATTACTGTAGTACTTTTTTAAACTTAACATATTTACATATTTCGATGCGTATAATGAAAGGGTAAAGTATGAAACAATAACGTGATACTTTCGAGATTAAAGGACTAAATCAAAGATGTTTGAAGCTTGTCCAATATATATGGAAGACGTATTAGATTTAATAGGAGGTAACTCAATAAAGATACTTTTAGGGTCCTTTGCGAACCTCCGAAGTCTTCAGAAATGTATATCCTCCAGAAAATAAGTGGAACATCATTAAATTTATTGTACTAACTTTTAGTCTGTGGGAGTTCATCTTACTAATAATAATAAACAATTAAACAGTTGATTGTATTTACCTTTAGTTTGTGAAAATTCATCTTATTAAAAACATTAAAAATTAAAGTTTTTAAAACAAAAGTACATGTTTAAGGCACGCATGTAAAGGTTTGCAAAATAATGATTTTTTAACCTTATGCGCTAGCTGTTGTAACGATACTAGTTTTTAGCGAAACAGCTGTCATTGAGTTTAAATAAGCAATTTTTAAATAAATAGTGGAAGTTTTGTTTAAAAAGTTCTATTTTTAATGTTCTAAATAATAATAAGGGTTTTAATTATTAATATAACAGAGATTTTATTAAGTGTAGACACTGGAATGATGATACGATTGTGTTATATAATGTAGTTCTCAATAACTTTTAAAACTTTTTGAGAAGTTCTAATATGACAGTTCTATTATGACAGTAACTATCTTCATAACAAAAGACAATCTTATATTATTTGAACATAATAGTCAGTGACAGGGTGTCCAAAGACACTGCATCCCAACACCTCCTTTTGTTAAACGAAGTCTTGAAGATATCTAGGGGCAGTTCTGGTTCTGACTGGTCTTGAACTCGAACGACTCTGTTCTTCGTTGATCTCCGTTTCTACACAACAGGGAGATATGTCTTCGTCGGATAGACAAGATGAAACAGGTGAAACTTCTTCAATTGAATTCTCTGAGGAATCGGTCGAGGGTTGTGTTGGAGTGTTTCCAGAAATCTCAAATGTTTTCAGGAGAATATCTAATGGTAATTCAGGTACATATTCGATTTCTTCATCTGCATACCTTAATTTGATTTGATATTCATGGAATCTGAGTAGCTCAGTTCTTTTAGTATTTTCCATCAGAACGTTGTACATAACGTTTCCAATTTTCTCGATCACTTTTCCAGGTTTCCATCTGAAGTGATTTTGCCTGAAAATCTTGCAATAAACCGGATAGCCATTCTTGAAACTTTTTGCTTTTGCTCCATGTTTTGAGTTATACTGTACATCTTGTTTGGAAGCTGTTTTCAGAAGTTCTCTTAGATTTTCAGTAGGTTTCAGCAAATCAAATACTGCACGAATGTTTTTTTCATATATATGTTCAGCAGGTGACTTTCCTTCCGGTGTATTTTGATTCGGTGTGCTTCTATAACTCGATAGGAAAATTTGAATTTGTCTACACAAATGTAGTCCCGGCTGTTTTCCAATTTTCTTCAGAGATCTTTTGAAAGTATCTACGAACCTTTCTGCTTGACCATTCGACTGTGGCCAATATGGTGCCGTTTTGACGTGTTCAATTCCATTCTGTTCACAGAAATGTTCAAATTGATAACTGGTGAACTGAGTTCCATTATCTGCGACGATGATTTCTGGTATTTCCAATCTTCCAAAGATTTCCTCCAATATTTTGATGGATGATGGATGATGGAATTGTCATAGTATCAAATTTTCAGGCCATTTGAAAAATGCATCGACAATAATAATGAAGTATCTGCCATCTATTGGACCAGCGTAATCAACATGTATTCTTTGCCATGGACCTTGAGAAATGGGCCACGATGACAATGGTACTTTGACAGGCGATTTTGAATTTTCTGCACAGCTGGAACACTTAAGAACAAAATCTTTGGTATTATCGTCGATATTTGGTATATTTGCTATATATTTCATTCTTTCCTGCTCTGGATGACGTTTATGTGGTTGCTGAAGTATTCAACTATGGAAAATACGGGGTATTACTACTCTTGTTCCAAACATCAGGCATCCCTTGATGACAGATAATGAATCTCTTCTAGCAAAAAATGGAAGTATTTCTTCTGGAATTTTGTTCTTCGGAGGCCAACATTATTCAATGTATATGTTATGATTTTCTTAAAGACCGGATCCTTAGAAGTTTCTTGGAAAATCATTTTATATGTTACTGGTAGTGCTTCAATAGACCTATGTCTTTATTGAATACTCATGCGCAAATATTTTTGAATTTTCCCCTCCCACTGCTAAAATATGACTACTTCTTTCCATGGAACACAACTTATTGCTACCCAGGAATACCACTACTTAAATGAAAAAACCCTTGTAGCTGTCAAAAGCTAGCTTTTATTAGTGCGTATAACAATAAAAATACTGCGATGGTCCAAAAAAACAAAATACAGATCCACTCAAATAAAATAAACAATGAACTTACCTCTTATAGTCTTATGCATAATAATATACGGATTGATAGACTTGCCAACACAATTTTATAAGGGGCACGAACATTTAGGGGGAACTAGGAGAGTGGGAGTTCGTTAGCGCATGAGTATTAAATTTGAGCCATTAACGAGATGGGTCTATTGCTATTGTCAGAACCTGCAGAACTTCTGATTCAATTTTGATTGAAGAAATGACATATTCTTCATCTTGTTTTGAATCCTGATTGATGAGTCGAGAAAGAATATCTGCGTATCCGAAATCTTAGGTTTTGATATATTCAATTTTGAAATTATATCCTTGTAGGGTCAAGGCATATCTTTGAAGGCGGTTGGCTGTGTACGTTGGAATCCCCTTCTTTGAACCGAATATTCTCAAAAGTGGTTGATGATCTGTTTGCAGAATGAATTCTCTTCCATAAATCATTTTGTGGAACTTTTTGACAGCAAATATCAAACCTAGGGCTTCTTTTTCAATTTGGCTGTACTTCTTTTCGGTTTCTGACAACGTTCTTGACACATGGAAGGGATGTTAAACGACCACTCACATAGAACCTAACGTAACCTAACCTAGATACGGCCATGTTCTTTACGAAGAATCAACCAAGCTTGTGACTCACTTTTTACACCCAAAACAACACTGGCTAATTCACTTTCTCATCAGCTGGATTTACACGTCAAGAAAAAAATCAAAACAGTTTTATACAAAAATAAAAGTTATCTTAACTAAAAAAAAATAATCTAGTGGCTTACCTATCAAATTAAAAAGGTAACAAATGTTACTTTTTTAGTAGTACTCCACTGGTAAAACGTAAGGAACGTAATTTGAACAATGAAACGAAATCAGACGCGGTCCTTCGACCAAAACATACCGTTTTGAAATGGCAAACAAAAAAATACATTTCCATATACCCTTTTATTTTTTTTTTTTATACACGGATTTGAAATGTTTCGTTGCACTCAAGACGATTCCTTTCATTCACTTAGTTCGTCTTTTTTCCCCTGCAACCTTCACATTATCAAATAAAATATCGTGACAATTTGCCCGTTTTCTCTCTGTATTCCTTTTCGACTGTACGAAAATCACGTAATTTCATAATTTCTTCCAGGCAATTTTCACAAGTTGATTCACCCCTTGTCGTTCACACAGAAAAATAAACGATGTATAGTGTAAGAGGCATTAACAATTCTACGTTCTTGTTTTATCCGAGCCGTTAGAATTTCTCCTAGCTTTATGTCGATATAATTAAAGAAGGAAACGCAAAGTACGTTGTTTTATGCTAAAATTCCTTAGTAGAAGTTAATGTGGTTTGGAAATAACGAGATTACTGGATTCCCCTTGAAATTTCCATATTTATAACTGCGAAAATGCGTTTAGCTGCAAAAAAATCAGACGGTAACAGCTCAGAGTTATAAGGCAGATTTAGCAGATTACAGTAAACTAAACTAGGTCAAGAATTTTGACATTGTGATCATCCATTGTCTATACATTTTAATTAAAGTTTACTGCGTTAGAGATGCAAATAAAGAGAAAAGGTAAAGGATAAATAGAGATAGGTATAAATTGAATATACAGGGCCACCTATATCGACAGACTGGGACAAAATTACATTTTTTTAACGTAGATTTTTAAATTTTTGGACTCTTTTCGATGTTCTCGTTTCCCAATATAAGATCCTGCAAGGTTAAACTGGGTAGTTTAAAAGATAAATACTTTTTTTATTAAGAATAATAAAAAACTCTTCGATTTAACGTAACTTCCAAGTTTATTTGAAAAAATTAGGTATTAAATCACAATGACAGCCGTCTCGCTAAAATTAGCATCGTTAGATTCAATCAGTGGCGGCTCGTGACATCTGCTATAGGGTGTGCTGCATGAACCACGGCCAATATAAAATAATAGAAATAGAATAACATACGAAAACAAAAACAATAAAATTTATTTACACCTAATTTAAATTGAAACTCCATTGTTTTAAACACGCTCGAACAAAACAAATTAAACAAAATTGTAACCTAAGAATTTCTAAACATGGCACAGATGCAACGGTCACGAATAACTGTCGTGAATTGCAGCTCATTTCCGAGGCCGTTAATCAGTGGCCCAGCCGATTGCCGAAGCACATCGGCTAAGATCGCCGTTTGCCTAATAAATGCATTTTACCGCTGCCAGTGTTTCGGTTGTTATCGACGCGGCTTCACTGGAGCAGCAAATACGTAAAAAGATTGCTTCACTGGAGCACCAAATACGTAAAAAAATTATACGGTTTCACTAGAGGAGTAAATACGTAAAAAAAATAATATTAATCATCGTTGTTGGTGAATTATTATTAACAGTTGATGTTTAATATGATAATATGGCAGATTTGAAATAAAACTATATTAATTATTTTTTAATAATTAAGATTTGCTATGGTTGTTTGGTAGTTCTGCAGCTCAGCAGCACATAAAGAAAAGCCGCCACTGTTAGATTGACATATTTAAATCCTAATTTTTTCAAATAAACTTGGAAGCTACATTAAAACGAAGAGTTTTTTTATTATTCTTAATAAGATGGACTTCCAAAAAGTAAGGGTTAGTACAATAATTTTTTTTATTAATTTCACAATAAAATTAACATTAAGGATAAAAGGGCCCATACACGATGCAATTTGTTGTACAACAAATCGTACGATATATGTCTGTCAAACCGTTTGAAAGAAAATTGGAACGTGTGTGGGGTAGTCGTTCGACAAATCGTAAGGCGCGGTCGAATCGTTTGGTAGTTCAGCTTGCTTAAAAATCTGTTGTACAACTCAGTTGGATATGCGACGGATTTGAGCGTGTGTGGGTATTCGCCGATTTGTCGTACAATTTTAATTCAAAAGTATTTGTACTTCAAGAGAAAAATGGATAATGATTAAGAATTTTTAAAAAACTTTATCGAAATATACAAAAATCAAAACTGTTTATGGGATGTAAAATCCAATGATTATTCCAACAAACATAAACGAAATACAAGCTATGAAATTTTGGTAATTATTTACAAGAGCTACTTCTGGCTAATTTCCGAAATTTTTACAAACATAGTTTAATTATGATGTACAAATCATGAATTGAGTATTCATTTAGTGCGCTCAAGCATATTTTCTTCAAAACTATGTTTTAAAGTTGGAACTAAGTAGCTCTTGTAAATAATTACCCGTAGCTCATTTAATAAATTAATTTGCGAATTTTTATATCTTTGCAGTAACCAATTTTTGCACCAAACTTCTTTCTTCTTTTTATTAATTTTTTTTGTTATTTTCATCAGAAAATAATGCAACAATTGCACCAGCTATTCCTTTTTTTTATCAACTGACATATTCAAGAACTTGGAATATACTAACTTGTTGTACAACAAATCGCTTGAAATGTTTTAACGTCTGTGGGCAAAATTCTTTACGATCTGTCTATACGATTTTCAATGCGATCTGTTGTACAACCGTTTGTACAACAAATTGCATCGTGTGTGGGCCGTTTAAGAAACAACTATTCGTTTAAACTTAACTTCCATTTTTTATTAATAAATTCGCTTTTAAATTACAATGACAGCTGTTTCGCTAGAATTAGCATCGTCAGATTGACATACAGTCGACTCTCGTTAATTCAAACCTGCGATAATTCGAACCTCTCTATAATTCAAAATTATCACGAGTTCCCTACGAAATCTCTTTATATTTCGAACTAAATCCATACATTTTTGTACGCTTGGTAATTCAAACGAAAAAATTATTGCGATATAACAAAACGACGCGTTAATTCTAACTCATCGGCGTTCAACATTCGACAATTCAAAGTTGTAGAGAAAAAGAGGCGGAAAGATTGTTACACACACGTTAGTACAAATTGTACAATTTTGCGACAAGTTCAAACGTATATTGTTTGCAGCAATGTGCTCTGAAGCAAACCAGTATAACAGAGTTCTTCCGAAAGATTAATTAATTCACATTATGATTACATGTATGTAATTTTATTATATACTTGGTGAAGGGATTGTAGTAAACAATAGAGGAAATGAACCAACCTTTGTTACCAAGAATTGCAAAGGTCGCAGTGTCAAGCCGGCCCAATTTGTAATCTGGTAATTAACCAAAACTACTGCAGAGTACTAACTAACCAACAAGATCCATTTCGTTTCTTGACAGAGTTGTTCCACCAATGCTGCTTGTCCCTAGTCTGCATTATCTTTACCATTTACTTAATAATATTGTATATATTCTTCTAATTATATACATAATCAGCCTTTAGTTTTCTATAATTTTATCTGATACATATTTAGGGCTAACGAACTTTTTGCCCATGTTAATTTCCTGTTGGTTTTTATTTTGTATTGTTTACTTAGACTCACACTTGTTACTGTTGAATAATTCAAATAGTAACTCGGTATAAACAGCCATTAGGACTTCTGAACCATCAAAGAATCTGAAATAGATTTATCGCAAGGAATATTACACCGATTAGTCCTCGTTTGTCTCCCGAGTTTTCCAATTCTGACTTGAAGTTAGGACTATGCATTATGTATGTGCGAATGACCAGACATTGACTTAAATGGCATTTAGAAAGACGGTTTTTTGTTAATCTTTCCAGAAGAGGTCGTCTTTTGAGCGCAAGCGATAAATTTTGTATTGCGAAAAGGTCTTGGTAAGATTTCTTAAACGTTTATTTTTTATTATAACTCACTTTGAACATTCATATACAAGTTAAATGAATTTTTGACCGAGAAAGGACTGAGGGACATTTTTATAATGTATAAGGAAAAAGAGATAAATTATTGGTATAATTGATAATAGTTATTTGTGTATCAAGGCTTTAAAATAGCTTTTTTTATCAGGAATGTGAAAGTTAAAAGAAAAATTACCACGTGAGTGATAAAAACCTTATTAATGCCGTGGTATAAATTCAATTTTATTATACAGGGTGTTTCTTAAGTAATCTAAAATATTATATGGGGCGCTTCGTTACTCAATTTTAAGACGAAAAGTTCATATAAACATGTGTGATAGGTGTTGTCGTTTATGAGATACAGGGTGTTGTACGTGAAATTAATTTTTCTTGGTGACGCTAGTGATTTATATTTTTTTATTATTTTATTACAAGCAACTTGTGTTAAACATAAAGAAAAAATAATACATTTCAGAGCAAATGTTCAAAATGTCCACCTCCAGCTAAAATGCAAGAATCCGCTCGATGTCTAATGGATTGTCGAATACGTTCGAAGATACCAGGGCTGCGATTTTCGAAATCAATCGACTAACCGCATGCGACGGTCGCATCGAATGAATTATAAATGTTGTATTTTCGACTTCCGACCGATTGTTTTTTCCTATTTTAAAGTTTTGACCGTGGCAACACAGTAGATGTCAAAAATATGAAATATGATAATTTTATTTGTTTGGAAATTAAATAACATAGCGGTTGTTTTAAGAGGTGGATTGTCTTCAGTCTTGGGCATTATTATTAAAAAAATGTCAGGAAAAGTGGCAGGAATGACAGAGAAACAAAAAAAATATTAATTGAGTATGTTAAGCGGCACCCACAATTACAAAGTGGAATATTTTCAAAAGATTTTTCATTTAAAGAGGGAGAAAAACATTGGGTAGAAATAACTACCATATTAAATGGAATTCCTCGATCGCAAAAAAGTTGGAAACAATGGAGGAAGGTAGTTATGATACAAATTATATATATATTATTTGAGTATAGAATTTAATAGAACATTGTTATTTTATCTTCTAATACATCTACTCCATTTAAATTGATTTGATTATTAAAATTCATGATAGCATGTATTAAATGTAATACATAAATAACAAATAAATAAACCAATACTGAAATGACTAATAACATACAAAATTACCGTCGTACACGACAGAAAACATCGGCTACTTCAGATCAACCGATGTCATATCGCACACGATAGATTGTGTCGGTCACGGGGATTCAAAAATACAAATGTTCTTTCAATTACGTGCAAAAGAGCATGCGACAGCGCATCGCACAAGCTCGAAAATCGCAGCCAGGATTGTTACGAATAACATTACAGCCGTCTATGATACGATTTTGAAGATCTTGTACGTTTAATATCAGTGTTGTGTAAACAAGCGATTTCAAATATCCCCACACACAAAAATCCAGAGGATTGTGTCCAGGTGATCTAGGGGGCCACGGGTGTGGAGATCCTCGTCCGATCCAATGGCCTGGAAAAACATTATTTAAAAACTCGCGTACAATCACCGAAAAATGTGTAGGAGCTCCGTCATGCATGAACCACATGCGCCTTCTAATAATAATAGGTACATCTTCCAAAAGAAGTGGAAGTTCATTTTCTAGAAAATGTTGGTATGTCTCACCGGTTAACCGTACAGGAAGGAAAAATGGTCCAATTAAATAATCATCGATGATGCCAAGCCAAACATTGACCGAAAATGTTTGTTGAAATCGTTTTACACTTATGGTATGTGGATTTACATCTGCCCATATGTGGTCATTATGAAAATTCATAATCCCATGTCTAGAAAAGTTGGCTTCATCCGTAAATAGAATATTGGCCACAAAATTCGGATTGTTCGCGATTTCACGTAAAATCCATTGACAATACTGTATGCGTAATGGATAGTCAGTAGGTAACAAATGTTGAACACGTTGAACGTGATATGGATACAATAAATTATCTTTTAGAATATTCCAAACAGTTTTGTTACTAACATTTACTTCATCTGCAACTTTTCTTGTACTCGTTTCTGGATGTTGGTCAATAATTTGAAGAATCTGGTTTTCCAATTGGGGATTTCTCACAGTTCTGGGTCGTCCAATAATATTCTTCGATTTAGCAAAAGTTCCAGTTTCTTGTAAACGAATATGTAACTTAGTAAACGTATCTGAACATGGTAAACGATTATTTGGATAACGCTGGGCATACGTACGTCTAGCTTCTAAGGCATTACCATTCGCTAATCCGTACAAAAAATGCATATTAGCCATTTCAACATTAGTAAACACTGGCATAGTTATTAACTAAACACAGAGTCAATCAAATAAAAATGTACGATTTTTGCGTTGGTTTTCAAATTTGACACTTGTCAACATTATTTCAAAGGCCACTTATAGAATAAGCAAGTTTTTGCGTATTACTTCTAAAAACCAGTAGCGTCACCGGGAAAAATTAATTTCACGTACAATCAGAACTGACTTATTACAATAAATTCAACACCCTGTATCTCATAAACGACAACACCTATCACACATGTTTATATGAACTTTTCGTCTTAAAATTGAGTAACGAAGCGCCCCATATAATATTTTAGATTACTTAAGAAACACCCTGTATTTGTTAACATTACACTATTTAGCCTAACCAATATTAAACTTTGTGATAAGCCATAAGCGTACGAACAAACAAAAAACGTTTATCAAAGTTGGGTTGTAAAAAATGGCTTTAGTCCTATGTTAACATCGATTAATCAACTATAGTATATTGTGTAACAAGTGCGAAAAAGTGCTAATTCACGAGTGCTGCAATTCACACGAGTGAGAAATTAGCATTTGCGCACGTGTTGCACACTGTACTTTTCCTACGACCACCATCCAAAACGACCACCATCCAGAAAACAAACAAACGATCGTGTTGCACACGATACTTTTTTATGAGCACTTTTTCTAACATGGCATAGCTTTTGGCGGTGAAAATTTCTGCATTTCATTTAAATAAATTACTAAAGATCGTATTTAAAGATTTATTAAATATTACAGTAGGTAACAAATTTACGTTTTAAGAAACGTATTTTAAATTTAACTTTCCTTGCATGGGATTTGTCACTTAAAATTATAATGAACTGTAAAATGGGAACAGTTCTGGATCTTTATCCCTGGTGTTGGTGTTTCCGACAAGTTTTCGGTTATTTTTAATAAGTCATTCGTAGCTGATGTTGAGGGAACAGGAACAGAATCAAATTTCTGTAATGATTCATCGACTCTACTAGATAACGAGATTGACAACTTGCTGCAGGTATTTATTTTGGGTATGCCTAATGTCACTTTGGCTATGCTTTATGTTACTTTGGCTATGCCTTATGTCACTTTTCCCACAACTTTTGTTGCTATGAGAAATTGCTGATTTTGCGTACTGTAACCAATGTGCAAAATAGTGTTTTGGATGGTGGTCGTAGGAAAAATTATTTATTTACATTTATTGTTATGGACATTATGGTACAATTATTTCGATTTTGAGAAATATTAATAGGTTCCATGAAACTCAAGTTTTACTCATTGCATATAGGCAACCAGTAATACATTTTACTGCTGATTTTGGATACATTTCGAAATTTTATTCAAAACAAGCTTATTAAGTTTGTAAGTTAACCTAATTAGTTTTTATTTTTGATTATATAGAGTGAATCAAATTATACTGACTTGTCTACCCTGCCTGATGAGAATTACTTCCTTTTTCAAGAGTTGTTCGGTTGACCAAGCCAAATTTATCATGGGATTGATGTTACCTTTGTTTCCAATGCTTATGAACGTTTTCAGAAATGAATATTTTTTATATTTGTAAAAATATGCTTGTGTCTTTATTGTTATTACCTATTTAATATGCTGTTTCGCAAAATTTAATTCTTCTATCGGAGTCGTCACCAAGTTCTTCAAATATTGTAGGGATGAAATTTAAGTAGCTTCCTTAGAGATTCCTGTTGCGGACTAGGCGATTAAGTAGAGATTAAATTTGCATTGCGTCGTCCAATAAACGCGGAGGTTCCCTTTTTTATCTGTAACATAATTCTTACTAATTACTTACCTTATATAAAAGCATCACCAAAAAATCAATTTTAACACTCGGCAAAAACAAAACCAAATTGGAATTCTTACAAAATGACAGCTTCTTGCCATTTATAATAAAATTAAAGATTGCATTATTACAAGACAAAATAAAGACAAAACAGACAAAACTTAAAGAATTTTAGAATAATAAGATGGAAAAAAGAAGACTTCACTCAAATAAATTCTTAGCGCTTTTTGTTGAATTACCTCGAGCTTATATAGGTTTGTTCCAACAGGCAAATTGAATCGTTCCTGGAATCGTTCTTGAGGATTTGTTACGCAGGCGCCAAGTGTTTACCGTTCTAATAACGGTTCCAAAATAAAGTATGGTTGGAACGGTTTGGTTACTGTCTCAAATCACTAGAACGTATCAAACAGAACATACTTTTATTTTTACATGGTACACGCAGTTAAGCACAAAAAAAGTTTATTTATATATATATATATATATACATCTGTACCAAAGGAAATTATATGATGACTAAATCGGTTGATGTATAAACTGAAGTATTTTTATTACTAATATTTAGTTTTAAATAAGTACGCTCCCACATAATTCAACAAATACAGAAACAACAAATCAAGCCAAGCCAAGGTGATAGATAGATATATGTACTGCGCAAGTCAGTTCCCTTGATACTTGCTTTTAGTCGAGTATCGAAATCATCGTTCTTGAACCGGTTCCATAACGATACCAAATCGGGTTGGAACCTTAGACAAGGAAAGAGAGAGGACGCGTAACCCGAGTCGTGAAACTGTTACCACTTGCCACATAATCGATGTGGTCAGTGGCGTAACATAATGTTTACAATACATTTTTCCCACATAATAGGTAATAATTGTATGTTTCTTAGAGACAAATAATAGGTTGGTATCAAAGGAAGGAAGTGAATAAAATTCAGCAATGGTACATATAGGTACATTTAATAGGTATGACAAAACAAAAAAATCATATTTATATCATAAAATACTAACTATATTATATTAATCAAGGAGTATATAAATAACAAATAAAATTTACTAGTAGTAGTAATTATAAAAAATCTTTATTTGTTATGAAAATATTAACATAATTAATCTATAACTACCTTAATATTAAATAAATACTTAAATTAAAACTGTTTATTTGCTGATATTAATAGTGATGTTTGACTATAGAACATTTTTGTTCACCATTTAAACCATTAGACAAAAAATAGCCAAGTGGAAGCTTACATGTGTCATTAATTGCAACTATCATTAAAACAACAGCTTCTCTGGCTAATTCATTTGAATCATCATCCAAATCAACCCCAAAATTGACTAACCATGGAAACTTTTACCATTACATACCAAGTGCTGCCGAATTGACATCTCATCAATGATAAGAGAACAAAATAATGGTTTATTTGAATTTTCTGTAAGTTTACTCAGAGTATTGAATGATTCAATTGTGAAACCAGGAGCTGCATAGTTTGCAGCCATTTCCCAATAGTGCTTCTATGGGGCAAACACGTTTCAAATACTGTCCTGATATACTTGTAAGCTTTGTAGGAGAGAAAAAATTTAAAGTCAATGCAACTTTTCATAATTCAGGTGGGTATTTTTTTATTTATAGACGTTGCATTCTTTGTAACAATTGCTTATTTACACTACTCACATTTTCTAATAAAATGGCTTTTTCACTATCAATCAAGTTCTTATTTTTCAAACTGGTTATTAATTGTTTAAGGGAAACAACTTTTCTTTTTAGCCTGTTTATAGATTGTTTTAATACCCTAATTTTTCTAGTCTTCTCTTCTAATATTTTCTAGAAGTAACTTCCATTTCAGTATTTTTAACCAGGACAGTCAGCTGTTGGGTTTATTGACTGTGTTGAGGAAGTAGAAGGACCATGTTCTGTACTCTGAATATATTCGAATGGTGCTCTCTATTTGGCCTAGAAAAAACAATATTTTTATATAAATATTTCCAATTCACAAAAAAATTAAATTATGTTTTACTTAGAACTGCCTAGGTGTTTTATTGTTATTAGTTATGTTGGTACATACCTTCCTGGGTTGCAGGTATGTGGGCAACTGATGAAAAATTATTGGAAAAGCTTCATGGAGCAAATGTAGTCTTGAATTTACATCAGTTTTATATAACCAACATTCCTCAAAGTGTTTTGACCAAAGCCTATCATTTTTAGTTGGTTCCCAAATCCTTAATTTTGGTGTTACCTATCCATAATTTGCGTTTTTCTACATCTGTAGGAAGGCTGTAACAAAAAATAAAAAGTTCATAAAATACCTACATGTTTTTCTAGTGAAAATTCTCCTATTTTACAGTGAATAATTCTTTTGTCGTTTTGAGTCAGTCCTTTTTCCATTAATCTCCTATTGAAATGAATAGCTAGATTTATTTGGAGAAACTTAATTAAAAATTGCTTACCTACGCCATTGGTAAAATGGCTGTTTTGAAGCAAAAAAATATATTATTTATGCAGATTTAGAATGAATATTATTAAACCGCGTTATCCAAACACTATAATTAGATGAATTAAAGACTGAATAATTACATACTTAAATATAATTACTCAGAGATAACTCTTTTATCTTTTAAAATAGAAAAATCTACAAAGGTCATTGTATATACAATCGTTTGTATTCAAAAATAATTCACAATCTCAATAATTTTCACTTAAAAATTCACAAATAAAGCACACGCTGTATTCGCTTTGTTTGCCACAGAAATAATGGCGGCTGCTAAAAATGTGTCACAGAACGCAAGCTCACAAAACGGTTCTCTCGTGCTTGGAACGCATTTTTACTATTGCACATGCGCGTCACCGTTCCAAGAACGGTTATTTTGTGTGTTGGAACAAATGATTTAATAGCGGAGGTATGGGAAATTTATAAAAGTAAATGTACCTAATCTTTTTATGTTTGAATATGTTTGATTTTTTTTGACATTGGTATATTTCCCAACAATATATTTCTTACTGTTTAAAAACTATTGGAAAAATAGTTCGTTATAATGGAGTTATGTGCAGTTGTTGTACGTGTTGAAAATATTGTGATTATAGTAGTTTTAAAAAGTTTCTCACAAAAGCATACATATACACATATACGAACAGTAAGTACGTGAGGATGAACGACCGTCATAGATCTAAGTGTAAATGGGGCAGAAAATCTATACCGGACGTTCGGAAACCACGGCGACCTCTTGAGGGTAGGGAAATACCGTCGGGACTAAAGTTGGCTTATATCAACGTTTTCCCAACACTAAATTTTGTAAATTGCTAAATTTACAATATAAAAAACTGTTTGACACATTTTTTTGCGTTACAAATACGATGTTCATATCAAATTCTGTTTCAACACATAAAGTTAATAAACTATATAGGTACCTACTTGTTGTACAAAACTTGTATTATAATAAAAGTGAACATACGCTTTTAAGGTAGTGCCGTAATAAAATTAAGCCTTATTTAAGTAGTGTCAGGGTAGAAAATCGACAGTTTTAGGACAGCGATGTTTTTTATTCTAAACTCTATTCTATTTCTTTTAAAAAAATATTCTACTTTTACTTGTGTCTTTGTTTGTAAAAAATTTCAGTGCTATTTTATTGTCATTTTTATAGAGGTTTAGAGTAGAAAATATTTTATAATTTAAACTTGAACATTTATTTAAAAGAAAAACACACAATTGCAGCACTAAAGAAAACTCAAACCGAAAATACAGAGATTATATGAGTTGAGAAACTTTTTAGAACTCTAATTCTCTACTTCAGGTTGGAGCGAAAAAGTCACGCTACAAAAATGTTGACCGTTGAATGAACTGGGTACGACTTTAAATGAGGAATGCAGATACTATACTATTAACGGATACTATTTAACAACAATATAATACGAGGGTACATCAAAAAGTTGGTTATTACTTTAAAGGAACTGAAGTTCTTACCGTGTGTCTCGTGACACTACGTTCTCCTTTTTTTTGATAGTTTAGGTTTGCGAAGTTTTTTAGTGTGTCTAATTTACTTGGGTTTAATCAAAATGAAAAATGGAAAGTACTAGTACGACTAAGAAGAGAGGATGCAATTTCACAGCAGATGAGAGAAATTTGCTTTTAAAAATAGAAGAATAAAAATACGGATGGGCCAACCTGGAAATCGAAAATCACCTACCTATCAGTACAAAACTCAAGTGAATCCTCAATGAGTTCTAATGACAGAGCAGTCTCTTTTGTCATCCTAATAGGGTTATTCTGTACAAATATTCGTAACAGCTGTAAATTTAACATCGATGCTACTAAAATCGCGATGTTAAATCAGCGCGGTTAAAAATCCTATTCTGAACAATATTACAATGCAGCTAACTTCACTTTTGTTGTGTTGGTTAATATAAATTATTATTATTATTATGGGATGATATTGTTCATTTTGATTTATTTCTTGAAAATTTACAATTTTATCACAAACACAGTTTGACAGTTTCAACACTCCTAACGTCGAATGTTTTGTTTGGGGTTATTTTAACAGCGAAAATGTTACAATACATCGATGTACAATACAGTAAAAGCGTACAGAATAGCATTTTCATAACATCTTTCGACCTTGAAAATTTACAGCGCTGTTACCGCTCATTTTTGTACAGAATAAGCCCATTAATCTTGCATGAAAATCAGGGTTATCCCACTTTTCGAAGTTGTCTACTCTTTTTCTAACTGTATAAGGCCTTCTTTCGTACTAAAGAACTTGCACAATATCCTTGTCCTCATCGCTATCCAGAATATAATCATCCAAAAAATGCATATTCATCAACAATCAAAAATTCTTCAGAAAGTAAAAATACAAACTTTTGCATTAACAAAAACAATCAACAATAACCTAACAAAACGGTCATGATATCTCAATTGCTGTGACATGACCTTGTTCTTGTAACAACCAATGAGATTGCTTACATTCATCCATCAGTATTTCCAACTTTCATTATATGTCAGTTAAGTAACTAGAGGATAAAAACGAGTTGATAACCGCTTCCGAACAAACTGGAACTACATCTGCTAGTTAGTGTTATCTGACGGATACCTAACATGGATAATATTGGCAATTGATAAACTTGTACATTGAAAAATAAATCAGATTGGCTGAGTGTACCAGAGAAATAATTAAATATAATCTCAGAAAGTTGTATATTAGTACCAAAGTTATTTCTTAATTAAAGCAGAGCGCTTTCAGCTGAAATCAACTTTTATCATAAAATTTACGAGTTTTAAAACACTACACATTGAACACAATGCTTTAAAATAATAAATTAAACATCGAATTACATTTAAAATGGCCTCCCCTAAGAGAGAAATAAATTATTTTTGTTTAACAACCACGTGTAAAGAAAAATTATCATACGTGATACATACCTAAATTTCTGATTTATACTATCTGTTTCCTTTTCCTTAGTAAATTGTCTTTGGGGAATTGTATCAAGGCCTTAGGGAGCTACAGAAAAAAGGCAATCATTTTGTCATTTTTATCAAGATAATTTTTATAATAGGTAAGAGTTTAAACATGGCATCAGTGGTACTTATTTCTGATTTAAGATATTTTCAGAAGTCAGAAATTTAAAAAATCCTATTTGTTCAGAACAATAAACAACTAAAAGGTTGTATTAACTTTCACTATTTATTCTATAAATACTTTAATTGCAATGACAGCCGTTTCGCTATCGAAATAGCTGTCATTGCAATTAAAGTATTTATAGAATAAATAGTGAAAGTTAATACAACCTTTTAGTTGTTTATTGTTCTGAATAAGATGAACTTTCACACAGTAAGGGTTAGTACCATAAAAATCCTATTTGTATTAATCGGCAATTATGAATTTTTTTTTATTACTGGTACTGGAATATTGTCTATAACTGACCTAAGACGTAAAGAATAATGTAAAATATTGAAATAGATTAGTCCTTATCCTGACACTAACATCAGTTTACATTCCCTGATCAGTTTTGTAAAAGTAAAAAAAGTTGATAGCAGCTTTTAGAGCCGCCCAACTTTATGTGTGAATATAGAGGTATAATATTTCCGAATATCTTTACGGAGGCTCTCCTGGAAATCTATGGCGCCTCTGAAAGATAGTTGGTGCGTTACCATTGGACCCGGATGGCTCCAGCCTCTTCATTTATCTACCTTTAAGTTTTACAAAAATCAACCACATCTAAAATGTAGAGAATTAGGTATGAGTCGTAAGTTACTGTAACATTTATTTATACTGCCTGATATTTAATTTATTTATTTACTAAAACACCTTAACTGATTTGTAACACAATTTAGTTACACTTATAATGGTTTATAAAAACGCAAGAATTTATCTGTACAACGTCTAGATTAAAACTGTCAAACTCCTCCGTACAAGGGTACATATACTGCGCTACTGGTTCCCGAGTGTTTTCTAATTGGATGGTATTGTTATTCAACTTTTCCATCATTTGTTCTCCTATCAAAATCGTCCATGAGTTCCTGTATCATTTTATAGGGATCTGTAATGTTTATTCTTTACGCGGGGAAGAAATCAAAGCCAATCCGACTTTCACTTTCGTCTATTGTCTAATTAATAATTAATTTTAAAAAAAGGAATTATTATTACAACTTGCATTTCGAACATAACCATTATCAACAATAATGTTTACCGATGTAGCTTTAATTGCACCGTTAACAAAAACACGGTGACCTAGTTATTAGTAAATGTAATAAATGAATAATGCACACAGACTCTAACCAAACCCGTCCCTTCCAGAACGCATCCCTCTAGGAGCGGTGCATTCCGGGAAGAACTTCCTCCACCCCCCCATCACTTCCGATGGGGGCCACAGTCCTCGGGCTTATGCTTTTCCTTCCACTATCTTGGTTCGGAGATGGTGTCTTCTGTTTGGTCCGGGATGGTGCTTAGCACCTTTATCCTTCTGTCTTCTTTTTAGGCGTTCAAGAGGGTGTGCCTCTGCCTCTAAAAAGTTAACCCTTAGTCAACGAACTGCGGCTAAAGAGAGTGTATCCACTTGTTAAAGTTGTCCCGACTCAAGAATCTGCGCATCTCCCTAAGGATGGGCAGAGTATTTTATAGATGGTTCCTCTTCTGTTTGCTTCTTGATAGATGTTGTTTCTTCTTAGTTGTCCAGCTGTTTCCTTGGTCTATGATGTCTCCTGTAGTCCTCTGCTGTGTAGTTTGTTAATACCCTAAGTGCTGTGTTTGGGTGTGTCCTGAGTTCTTCAAATCTTTTTCTGGCCCTGGCTTTCATGATTTCTTCTTTCTTCTCCTGGTCTAGTTCTCTGTATAGTTGTATATTTCTTATGTACCATGGGCCGTCTGCTGCTTGCCTTAGGCTGATGTTCTGCTGTGCTTGTATCTTCTTTTGTAGGTTTTGGCTGTGTGTCCCCAGGCTACGGAGCCGTACAACATGATCGGAATAATGATTGCGTTTATAAGATGTATAACATAAGTGCTAGTATTCCTCTGGCTTGTTTTGCCTTCTTTGTGATGTTCTTTGAAGGATAGTCCTTTGTTCAGTATTACTCCTAGGTATTTGGCCTTGTTTTTTCATTGGATCTCTTCTCCTCCTATGTTAATGTTTTCTTCTAGTTTTTTCCTTCTTTTGGTAAAGTAGACTGCTTGGGTTTTCTCCGGGTTTATTTGGATTTTCCATGTTGTACACCATTCGTCTATTTGGTCCATAGCCTGTTGAAGTCTTCTTGTCACCATCCTTGGTTAAGTGCTTCTTGTAACGATAGCCGTGTCATCTGCGTAGAGAGCCATCATTGTATTGTCTGTCTTTGGAATGTTTGCCGTGGATATATTGTAAAGCACTGGTGAGAGGACTGCTCCTTGTGGTACTTCGGCTTCTGTTGTTCCTACTTCGGATTTTGCGTTTCCTATCCTTATCATTCCTCTTATATTTTAGATAGCTGAGTAGTAGTTTCGTCAGTTCTCTGGTGTATCCTGCTTCTCTCATCTTGTATATCAGTCCTTCGTGCCATACTTGGTCGAAGGCTTTGCTGATGTCCAGAAAGATGGCTCCAGTAGATTGATTTCTGTTGTATCCTTCTGTTGTGTATTCTACAATTTTAAGTACTTGGTCCGGTGCGCTGTGTTCTTTTCTGAACCCGAACTGTTCTTGAGGCAGTATTCCTATTGCTTCGGTTTCTTCGTTTAGCTTCTTGAGGATGACTCTCTCGGCTATTTTGCTCATCGCTGGTAGTAGACTGTTGGGTCTGTAGTTTTGTGGAAACTTGGGATCTTGTCCTGATTTCCTTAGCATCACTATTTTGGCTTCCTTCCATTGGTCCGGGAAGTGTTTTGTTCTTAATATTTCGTTTATGATTGCTGTCAGAAATACTATCTCTTTTCTTGGTAAATGCTTCAGTGCATTGTTGTTGATACCGTCGTATCCAGGTGCTTTTCTGGCTTTCCTTCCTTTTATTATGTAGGCTACTTCTTCTGGTGTTGTGAATCCCAAGTTTCCGTCTACTATTTCTTCGTCGAAGTCTTCGATTTCATCTTCTACTTGATCTGTGAAAGAATAACGCACTACATTTTATTTTCTTTCAATATGTTTAGTATCGATGTATAGCTTTCATTAAATGTTGCGGATGCTTGTCTACTCGATGTATGTGGGTTTTTCTCAAACTCACGCATCACATCCAATTTGATATCATCAATTTAAAAGTTTTCTCATAATTTCAGATTTTTTAAATTTAGATAAACAGCATTTAAACGTGTTATCCTAAACTAAGATATTCTTTCTGTAATAAGTTTAAAAACTAGGAAAATTCAAGCCGACTTCATAAGTTTTTACAAGAAAGCTGAAACTGTTTTTATTAAATTTAGGCTGGCCCCTTGTTACTGCAAGTTAAGCTACTTTCAGTTCGATCAATTTTTTAAAATCTGGATTTCAACTTTCCTGAAATTTTCAAAAAGATTTAAAAAGTAAGTAAAATCTTGTTAAAGATGCACCGTTCTAGAATAGGCATGTGTAATACTATCGATTAAAGTTTTCAATTAAGTCGTGTGATTACATTTTTTGTCTTTTGTTAGTTCATTTATTGTTGGTAATTTTAAATATGGGTTTGAATTATCTTTACATTAAAGAAACAGAATATTTATTTTTTGCTTTCAATTTTTCCACAATCCAAAACATTTTAGTGAAATGTTACGTAGTAAGTTAGAAACCCATTCTAAGGGTTAATACAACGGGGATTTTTACTTTTTTTAATTACTAATGGATCTTCTTTCTCACCTTCCATATTTGCACATAGCAAAATAGTCAAACGTTGTTTTGCTGCCTTCTTCTCTGCACATTTTTCATTTTTTTAATGCAAATGTCTTGTTAGGCATGGTTTGGTAATATAGTCCTGTTTCGTCAGCACTGTATACATCTCGTGGAGAATAATTCCTTAATATCAATGGTAACTTGGTTTTCCAATTCTCTATGTTGTCCAAATTAACCTCTGCAAACTCACCACAAATTGATTTAAACGTTATATTATGACGCTGGCAGAAACTTTCCAACTATCTATTTGATGCTGCAAAATTTTCTATCTTCAAACTGCTTGAGCCTCGAGTGCTTTTTCTTTAATTAGCGGCCCAGATATTGGAATTACTTTATTTCTGGCTTTGCAAAACCAATTGTAGACGACTTGATTCACTGCCCATTCTGATTTGCTCCAAGTTAACATTCTTTTTTAACTCACTTTCGAGTTTTTCCAACCCCATATTTTTCGGCCAACTTTCGCGAACTTAAACCATACTTTTCCTCTTTTGCGACATATTTTTATAGCAACTTAAGAACCTTCCGAACACGGAGAAAGCTTTAAACTAACGTGGCTGCATTATAAAGGTGTCCGTAAATACTATGGGAATTTCCATATAATCGGTTTGGAAGCTTTTGACAGGTGGCCGTTGACACAGGTTTTACTGTATGGGTAGGTTTCTCCAAGCTTGCATAGATTCTAGAGATGGAAATACTCATTATTAAACAAAAGTCTTACGTTATTATTTTTCCAAAAAAGTCATCAATTTGTAAATTTAATTATTTTCCAAAAATACTCTTAAGTTTAAATCAAATTTATTATAATAAAGCGTATAGGTGTACAAAAACCCTGATGTTGGAAAACATTACTTTTGGACATATTGGGTGAATGTGTTTTTATAGTTGCATATCTTCAGGGGCTTATAGTTTTAACAGTAACCAATATAACAAATCGATATTTG
This sequence comes from Ophraella communa, assembly GCA_035357415.1. Taxonomy (NCBI): domain Eukaryota; kingdom Metazoa; phylum Arthropoda; class Insecta; order Coleoptera; family Chrysomelidae; genus Ophraella; species Ophraella communa. Next base: position 12,806,612 of record CM068994.1, on the reverse strand, counting down.
ACTAGTTTACTCTTGAAAGTAAATTAACGACCATCCCATTTACGCTTAGAATGAATCCTTTAATACTAAAAATAAGTAATTACTTGTCGACATTGATGGACTGCTGATGTGAATCTGATCGATGAATGCGGCGATCATTCGTTTATAAAATTACCCTTCACTATCTGCTAGCTAAACTTTTTTAATTTTTAATTCATTGTTTCAAGATATTTTTAAATAATTTATTGTTTATACGAAAATAGCGATTAGGAAAGAATAATCTAGGCAAGCTGATCGAGAAATGATGAGATCCTCTTAGATGAAAAATATACGATATAGATATCGATGCAAACATAAAAAGGGGGAAGAAAACGACGAGATTTATATCATCCCGACATATATAAAACAAGAGCGATATTTTAAGGGTGATCTTAATGGGATTTTTATTTTTCTTACATTCAGAGTGTTTTTAAGTGGCTTGTGAGACTGCAGTAGCGTTTTAAATACCAAATACAGTATTACGTGGGAGGTATAATACGTTTTCGTGATAAATATTGATAAACAGATATATCTTTGGGATATAATTATATTTTTCATCCAACATATTTATATTTTTCTCTTTCAGTATACAACTAATAGTACAGGAATAAAGAATTTCAAGTAACCATTCTTTGGTCATGCATTGGTTGACTTGAAATTTTAACAGAAGGTAGGTGATAGCCCAAGGATTAAAATCTATATCGAACCGAAGGGCGCCAAAGCCTTGGGGGTGGTTACTACCCCATCTCGGGGGGTGAACATTTTTTATTACATTATGCATTTTATAAAAAAAAAAAAATATGTGGAGAGCAAAATTGTGAACAAAGACAAAAAAAATTCTTTTATTAAATTTTTTTACGACCTACGAAACGAAATACGGCGTGTTAATGATTAGCTCTTTTCTTCAAATGCAAAATTTGATAAATTTAAAGTCAAATACCATATTTCGAGAAAAACTCATAGAGTCTTCTTTAAATAACATAATCAGACTTTTATATAAAAAAATTCTTTAGCATAAAAATTGAGTGAGTTATGATAAAAATAAGATCAGTATTTATTTTTTTTATAAGGAATAATCGATGAAAACAACCCCCTAATTAAAATAGATCTTCACTGCATTTCTCTTAAATACGTCCAAGAGGTTTGACCAAATAACAAGGCCCAATTTTAGAAAAATTGGAGTTTAAAGTGAAAAAGTTTATTATTTCAAACTCTTTTTTTCAAAATTTTTCCGAAAATACTACAGTGAATATTTGGCTAGACATATTTGACTTTATTTCTTAATCAATTTGAATTTTTTATTTATTTTGTAAATGAAAATTAACACTACAATTTCTAATAAACAAAATTTACCAACTCCTTATAGAAACATAAATAAATCCATTTATCTGTGATTTTTGTAATATTCGAATAAAATGTAACTTTTGTTTAATGGAAACTACAGAATGGTATTTTCTTTATAAAATGCATAAAAATAATTTTTTTACTCCTGTTACAAAATCTCCCCCATTTTGTAACAGTTTTGTATGACTGAAAATCGAACTTTTCAAAAGCTTTTATAAAAAGTAGGTGTTACAAAAAGGTGGTAGTTAGTAACAATTTTGAATTTATAAAGTCGGCTGTGAAAGTATAAAGTGAGCTTTGAAATTAAAAGAATTCTGAACTGCCAAAAGTTTCACAAGAGAATTATTCAAGTTTGACATTAGCATAATGTGAATGCACGAGGTCTGGCTATTAGCAGCGTTTGATAGCTGGAAGTGTCTATTATTCCAATACGAAAACACGTTTCTGTCGCTGTAGTAGTATTTTTTCTGTAGAGGTTAGAAATGAAGGTGTTTTTTTCTCGATAACAATGTGTGACGAAAAACATGAGCAACGGAGCAATGTGAAATTTCTCGTTAAATTAAAAAAACTCCGACTGAGAGCTATAAGTCGTTGAAAGAGACCTATGGTGAGAATTCTCTATCTCGTACGCGTTTTTTCGAATGATATAAAAGGTTTTCTGAAGGTCGAGAGAGCACCGAAGATGACCAACGTCCAGGTCGCATGGAGGTAAGTAACACGCGTTATCGTCGTTCGGGTGTCCGTTCGGATTTTTGAATGTAACACGCGGGATGGCCAAAAAGCTGGCGATGTCGAGTGCTACTTATTTATAACTGATAACTTAAAAAAATGTAGGTAATTTTAAACAATTAATACGGGTATACCTAAGCTAAGGAAAATGTTTAATATATTAATGTTTATTTTTTTTAATAATAAACCTATAATTTGAAGCACTTACTTTCTTAAAACAATTTATATCCGACTTTAAAAAATAAGCAGGTTTTCAATTATTTTTCTATATGTATGTTATTTTTGTTTGCTAGACGATTAGGTACTCACTACTGGTTTAGAGGTCACTTTCTCCCGTTCAGAAATCCATCACTTCAGAAGATAAAAAAGGGGTTAATCTATCATTTATATGGTTTTTCATATTAATTTTGATAATACCTGACACTCACCTTGCATTGGTTCATCTTAAATGTATACATAATACATAATAATTTACTTTTAAAGCTAACATTAAATTTATTTTTCTTTAAGGATAATAATAAAGAAATATTAATTAAAAAATAATTTAAAAAATATCAGTAGCATATAATAAAGCAAATATTCACTTATTTCGCTATTTTTCTGTCACCTAATCCTACATTCTTTTCCACACATTTGCTAAGCAAATGGGGCAACTGGCTTTTTCTTTCCTCATTTATTTTACCTTCTTGAAATCTTCTTTTTCCTAGATATCAATAAAAATTAGTTATATATCTTATATCTTTTGGTATATTTATTAGCCATACCTAAATATTTTGAATGTCTTCTTGCTATTGCTGTGGGTTGCACTGATATCTTCTTTCCCTTTCTAGTTGTTTGAGAACGATTTGCTTTATATTCGGTGCATTTAAGAGAAGTATGCAATGAACTTAAAAGTTGGAGGGGTGTTTTAGCATTTGTGTAAAAATTTTTCATTAATGCTTCTACAGCCGGTTGAAAGTGTTGTGGATCGTCTTCTAAATTCTTTAAAAGTATGTTTTTGAATTTGTCAACAAATTCTTCCAATTTTTCGCCTGTTTCCCTTGCATCAAATAACCTAATCTCACAATTAATAAGTATTAGGGGTTTTGCAGTGGGAAAGAATTGAGCGCAAAGTACCACTCGATATCGCCAGCCTTTTGGCCATCCCGCGTGTTACATTCAAAAATCCGAACGGATACCCGAACGACGATAACGCGTGTTACTTACCTCCATGCGTCCAGGTCGACCTGTCTCTGTTTGAACTCTGCAAACAGTGACCAAAATAAATGAAATTGTGCGCGGAGATCGTCGTATGAGCATTCGGATGATTGCTGAGACTGTAAACGCCGATAAAGAAACTGTCAGGAGAATTTTACATGACGAATTGAACATGAACAAAGTCTGTGCGAAGTTGGTCCCAAAACATTAAACCCCTGACCAAAAGCTCGTCCGGCAACAGATCTGCTCAGATTTTCTTCACAGGTTAGATGAAGAGACTGAATTGATGGAAAACATCATCACTTGCGATGAAACCTGGATATTCCAATACGATGTTGAAACTAAGGGGCAATCCATGCACTGGAAAACTCCTGCATCGCCGAGAATGAAAAAAGCAAGGATGTCGAAATCAAAATGTAAAGCCATGCTAATCGTTTTTTTCGACATCAATCGTGATGACTGAATGGGTTTCAGAGGATCAAACTTATTATTTGAAAGTTTTTGGTAACGCTCCGAGAGCGAGTTCGTAACAAACGGCCGGAGTTGTGGAAAAATAAATTGTGGATGTTGCACCAGGACAACGCACTGGCCCATAACGCGCTGTCTGTGAAGCGTTATTTAGCCGTTAGAGGCATTCCAGTGCTCGAACACGCGCCGTACTCGCCTGATTTAGCACCCTGTGACTTTTTACTGTTTCCGAAGATCAAATTTGCCTTAAAAGAAACCCGGTTCGAGTCCATGGAAGAGGTGAAGCGAAAATCGGTGGAGCTCCTAAATGTTCTTACAAAAGAAGACCTTCATCATTGCTTTGACCAATGGAAAAAACGAATGGAACGGTGTGTGGCGAGGGAAGGGGAGTATATTGAAGGGGAGCATTCGATTGTAGAATAATTTTTAAAATAAAACTCTTTTTCAAAAGCAGTCTCGTTATTTAATAGCCAGACCTCGTCGCTGTAAATGAAAATTTATTATAATAAACCATAAAGAATAAATTTGAAGAATTTCAAGAGGAGTTTAGTAAGACTCCGCCAGAAATATTAGAAATGGCAGCAGCTACACTGGATAATTTGTTACCAGAAAAGTCTAAGGACCGCTATGAACAAGTTTATGGAGTATTTATGGATTGGCGGCAAGACAATAAAATAAAATCATTTTCTTAAAATGTTTTATGAGCATATTTTGGAGAGATAGCAACAAAATACAAATCATCTACGATTTGGTCGATGTACTCAATGTTAAGGTGTCAATTAACCATTCGACATAATATAAACATTGCTACTTATGACAAATTAAGAGCATTTTTAATAGAAAAAAGCGACGGATTCAAGTAAAAAAATCAAAGACCCTAAGCACTGAAGATATAAATAAGTAAACATCAATTAGATAAGGCAAGTAGTTCAAAGTTACTTTGATAATATCTTTGTTGTATATACGTTCTTTGATTCTAGAATGACTATCAATTTAAAAAACATTAGCAGTAACATTTTTCTTTATATCTTCAACAAGCTGTACTTATCATGGGTATAACTGGCGCATGTCGCAAAAATGAAGTGAAAAATATTAAATGAAATGACATTGACGATACCGGAAAATCCTACGTGGTGAACAAACCGAATACTAAAATGAAAACTGAAAGATCATTCGTTGTATCAGGAAAGCCGTACGAAATATGTAAAAGATACATGGAAAAAAGGAAACTAATAGAAGATAAGAATATTCAAAGCTTCTTCCTTAATTTTCAGAACAATAAATGTACCTGTCAAGTTGTTAAGTGTTGTTTGCTGCTTGTAGATGAAGGAGGAGATTTGCTGGAAATCGTCCATAGTAGTAGAAGGCTACGAAGACAAATCCATGAGCGCAAAGAACTCCACAGTTGACAAAATAATCTCTTCGATTTGTCCGGATGAGGAGTATAATGAAGAAAATTTATCATTAGACGATATTAAGGCCAACGCTCCAGAAAATCCAGGTCCCAGTTGTTCAAAAATGCAATGCGCACCAAAAATACAACCAAAAATACAGAAAAACTGGTGATGACTCAAGAATCGATTTCGACTAATGTAATAGAATTGGGCAGTGTAGTCGAAAACTCTGGGTCGTTTGTATTCAATAGCTGCTGGAATATAACTATAAAAATAAATGTAAATAAATAAAAATTGTAAAGTACTCAGATGTCAGACTTTCAGTAGTAGAAAAAGTATAGTACAAAACTCGTGTTGTAATATACTATTAAAATTAGTTTCAAAACAAACACACAGTGCTTAAAATGCTGCTATAAGTTAATTTTTTTCAATATTTTTTTATTCTTTTTTAAAAATGTAAAGTGTGATTTTGTACATTTAGCACTTAAGTGTTTGTATAAAAAAATATAGACATACTCGAATATTTTGAAAATTGGTAATGTAATAGAAAAAGAAAAAAATTTGTTGAAATTTGCGCGCTTCTACCAAATTTATGAGGTAAATATCTTTTTACGAAGGAGCACCACCTTGTTAGAGCCCTTTAAACTAGCCCCGTCTAAAAACCAAGCGATTTTCAGGAATTTTATTTACATATCTTTGTCTCTTTTGAGAAACCCTACAAAATCGTGTCTGAAAAAACACTATATCATTAAAAACTAACAAAATACGCTAAAAAAACCGATTAAAAATGTCGATTTTTTTGTCTAAACATGGTTACTTTCAATCACGAATAACTTAAAAAACATGTTTTACAAATAAAATAGTACAGAACATGTTTTGCTTAGATATAGATCTTGATCTTTGGGCTGTTCCCCAGCTTCTGTTAAAATTTTAAGTAAATCCATGCAGGACTAAAGAGATTTTACCTTTTTTGAGTTTCATTTCCTGCACTAAAATATTCAGTGTCTGTTTGTCTTACCAAATAATTGTTTGCAATAAACATCCAACACATTAGACCAAATTGGGTATTTGTTCTCCAACGTTTCGGAAACTTAAAAATATAGACAGTAAATAAGTGGAAATTTTAATTAGATGATAACTATGGTAAATATCCTTTCCAGATATGAGAAAAACTAGAGAGGGGAGATCAAATAATTTCTGTAATTATATGAAGATCGGAATTAACATTCCGAGAATAAGTAATACATTGTCCATAGAAGAAAATTAAGGGGAAAGTAGCGACTGAATGTGCTGTTGAATTTAATCATGCTTTCTCTTTTTTACGCTACACAAGTTAACAAATGGATCTATATAATAGAGATGGCTTTTGGGAAGACGAACTACAAAAGAATCCTGATTACACTTTGACACTCCATTACTTTTCAAAGATTATCTTTTTGTTGTTTCCCTACCTGATTTCCGAACCAAGGATCTGCATAGAAAAAAATTCGTAGTTCTACGTAGACAAAAAATATTTAAAAAACACTTCAAATTTTTTTCCAGGGGGGTGAATATCACAAGAGCTTAAATTATTACCGTAAATTTTTTAGGAGGGGGCGAATATTTTGAAAATTTTTTTAAAATATTCGCAACCGAAAAAATATTTCGTGGAAAAATTTAAGCTTGAGTGGTATTCGGTAAGAAAATTTCAGACCATAATTTGGTAAAAAATCCAATCTGAAATTTGTCACAAAGCTTAATAACTACTAGTTTAAACGTTTGTACCATAAACGATAGGCGAGTGGACTGATACTGAATATTGGATTTTGAACTACATCATCGTATTGTTACAGACCCTAATTAATTTTTGCATCCTATCAAAACTATTATAAAGGCGATTTATGAGCCTATTCGTTGTTCGAAATCATGAAATTTCATAACCTATTTTAAACAATCCATGACAGGCGCCAAAATTTGTATTCACCATGATGTCAATTAATAAGAAATATAAATTTATTTTTGTCAATCTCTAAAAGCCGAAATAATCCCGAGAAATAATTATTATCAACCAGCACTTAACACTAAAATTCACTTAAGTCTTTACTAAAAATACAACTAACTAACAAAATACTAATGTTTAAATACAAAACCACAAAGAAAAACTAACTATTAAAATACTAAAACTTCGACTATACTAATACTCCGTATGCGACACGATGTTTAATCACTGGCAATTTAGTTAAGACTAAAATTATCTACTGATGTTTTCACAATAGTTAATAGGGTATATGAGAAACCGAATCGTGTAGACTGCGCAAGCTTGTCTTTATAAAATAGTGGTTGATGCCAAAAACTCCTTTGAAATGAATATTTCATCTCATTAATAGACTTAGGATACGTTCCTGATGATTATCTCAGAATTAGCAGCGTGAGAGAACCACGAAATTGATTTTTGACCCTCATTTAAAACAATCTCTAAATATTCGTTAGAAACACAACATGTTATGTTATTCTCTTTCTTTCTTGGTTGAGAAGTGTGCTGCATGAATTACCCCCTAATGCTTAATATAAAATATCGAATATTATGAGCACATCATCATTGTATCTGAGAGAATAAAACAGTTTAGTAGTTCACCGTGTTGTTGTCTTCCCCTTTTTATTAAATCGTCACTTGCTATGTGCGGCAAAATTTCGACCGTTTGAATATTATTTTGACTTTATTGGTGATTTAGATTTCGTATGCAAAGGTGGAAATGGCCACGGGCCGCAAGGGCGCCAAAAACTAGAAGCCACAACAAAGGCTAGTTCTTATATTTTTTAACTTTCTTCAACAACCTAATCAATTAACTATTTTTTAAATCAAAAACTAAAAAATAATCGATGGAAACAAAACGATTTGCATAACTATTATAAAAGGTACGCATATTTGGCTCCCAACGTGGGGAAATACAGAATTTAAGAATGTTTTATTGACTTTATAAATACTCGCAAAAAAAAACAAATACAGGTGGCGGTGCCTTGTATATTGCCACGGGCGCAATAGTACCTAGATGCAGCTCTGACACATAAAGGGGAAGTCTTGTAATGCTTTTCAACACTTTATTATTATAGTTAAAAAACTAAGGTTTAATTGATGAAATTGATAAATTATTTACAGAATTCGAAATATTCCTTTATAAAATAATGGTTTTTAAAGTTTAAAGCGCCGTGTTAAAATTTTAATAAGTGGCAACAGCAGGAAGAAGGTAAAGGCTTGCCCATGGTTTTGTTTGTTTACATTTTTGTAATTTTTTTTGTTTTATATTACATAATTAGTTTATTTCAAAGCACAATGCCACAATCGAGTATAAACTTACTATCAATCAAAAATATTTTTTGTTTTAATGAACAGTGTTGGAAACAATATCCAACAACCCTTGTATATAAATTAAAAACGTATGTTAGTTATCGTATGTGTTCGGCATCGCGTTGCGCAAGCGTCGTCGTGGCACAAAAGCTTGAAAAGTTCAGTGTTCAGTTGAAAGTTGAAAGTTGGTCGAGAACAAGTGACAAAAATTATGTATGTAACATGTAACTTTAGCTCTGGCTTCTTGCCATCTAAAAATAGGAAAAAGTTTGTTAGCCCTGGCTTTTACTGTGTAAATATTGTACAGTGATACCTTTTGAATAAAGTGTAAATAGAAAATTATTTCTTTTACCACCTTTAAGTACTTTTATGGTCCACTAAACCATCGAAGAATTTATTTATGTTTCGTACAGATAGTTGGTTTTAAAAATAATGTTAATGATACATTCTAAAAAATATTTCGCCAAGTCTTTTTATAGGATTAAAAATTACAATTAAGTTTCATGTGCAAATAACATTTAATATAGATTAATTTGACAAATCCTGTTATTTTTATTTGACAGGAACAATTTGAACCATCCATTCAATGATGAATATGTGTTCATTTTTGTAAACAAAGTCCACAATGATCAAAAATCTGCCTTCTGGTAAGTACTTTGGCCAACCTTTTTCGGTTGGGACTACATCGTAGGCGTATAGACGTCCCTAAAATATTAAAATAAATATAGATCGAGGTTTTACAACTAAAGCCGGGTTCTCATGGGGAGTGAATACGAAAGCATACCACGCTTTCGTGGCTCACGCCTGGTGTGAACGCGAATACGAATGGGTAGTGAGTTTGTCCAGTGACCGGGTGGGGGTTCACGCTTTCGATTAAACATGTTTGATTTTCAAACGTGAATTTAATAATAAAATTACAAGACAAAGAAACTGAGAGATTTCTTGAATTGTATGCGAGTGAACCCGTATTGTATGACGCTAGTAACGAAAACTATAGAGATCGAGATTTTGACTCCGTTCTAGTATCCACTTTCTAACCCACCATCGTTTTCTCTTTCGTTTTTCTGTTGGTTCAAGCAACTTATTCATTCTTCGTGTCAAAATTTCACTAAAAAGTGAACCCACCACAGCACAACTCTCAACAAGGACCTCTTCCATAGTCGGCTTTAGGCGATCAACTGAATCAAGCCTTTCGTGGAGACTGAAATACATGTGAACAGTTCACGACCCACGCTGGTGAGATCGCTCCAGCAAATTCACGAATATACATACGAAAGTGTGCCACGTTTTCGTGTTCACTCCCCATGAGAACCTGGCTTAATTCTTGAAACAATTCTCTTATACAAGTAAGAGGGTTGATGTGGCGACTTTCTTTTGTTATTATTCAGGTAACCGTCATTGAAGCTACAAAAATTAATATTGTGTCGCTGTCCTATTTAAAGGATTGTTATATTATATGAAGTTAAGATAAACGTAAAAAAGAGACGTATTGCTGGTTTTACTTGACCAGCAACCAAATTGGTCTTCTACTTCGAGTGCTAGTCGTTGGTCTAAATGTGAAATAATATAAATAAATTGTGCTTCAGCCTGAGAGAACCATATGGCAGGCCGGTCTACCCATAAGGCTGGAAGTTTTACTACAACACTAGACACTACAGATTTTTATTGTGATGACACTGATTGGTCCAACCGCCCCTGAAGTGCGGCGTTTTGCTGCTCCAACTGTAGCAAACGAGCTTTTACGACCTATCCGGCTTGGTTTTAGTATCAGTTAATAAAACGATTATCACGGATTTTCTGTCGTCCACATTAAACACTTCTAATTTGTACAATTCCTCGGACCTAGTAGCTCCATGCACACCAAAAATAGCAATAACCTTTTCGACTTTTCAGAAAAATACGCCAGAAGTATTTTTTTACTCACGCCATTGATATTCTTAATGCTTTTCCAATTTTTAAAAGACTGGTATTCTTTCTTATACATCATCCTAGATTTTTGTGGCAACAATAAACTTTCTGCGTCCAACGCTGCATTTCCTACATCTGATGGCAGGTTTTCCTTCTATTTTTCGTCCATTTCGTATTTATTTACTTCTACCCAAAACGCAAAAACCAAAACGTAACTTTGATTTGACATTTGTTGACAGAGTAAATCATATCCCTAGCAACGGAGCAACACAATTGCAATTTTTGTGACCAAAATTACAATTTTCTTTGAAATTCTATTCACGTGAACCTGAAGTCTTACTATAGAAAAAAATGCTGTATTGCACACGACGATAAAATTGTACTTTATCTTTTAGAGCGATTTTATTATGCTATAAGAATACTACAAGAACTACTATAAGAATATAGGTACTCATTAGTGTTGGTGGTTTATATTGTGATCTATATTTTTATTATTTTACTCCAAGAACATTTTCGGTAGTGAAAATGGCGTCAAGTTCGAGTTTTCTTCCAGTACAAGTGGCTCATTTAAAACAAAGTGTGTTTTCTCAAAAAGAAAAAACAATTGTTTTAAATGTTCATGATGCACTAATATATCAAGATGCATCAGCAACTATTGGTGATGTGGTAACTAGGTGCTCCAATATGACCGGTGTTAGTGAACGAAGTATCTATTGATTTTTAAGTGAAAGAAAACAGGGAAATGTTGTGAACTAAAAAAACACGTAATGACTGTTATAGCAGATTCCCAATTTTGGTCGAAATACGTTATGCAAACTCCTAAAAGAAATTGGTTTTAAGCATGAGTCGCATAAAAAACGAAAATTTTTAAATGAAACAGAAAAAACTATTTGCTGGAAAACACAATATTTAAGAAGTAATAAAAAGTTTCGGAGCAGGGAAGAACTGTCTTTTATTTAGATGAAACATGGTTGAATGAAGGACACACTGTTTCTAAAGCATGGATGGACACCAATATTTCAAATTCCCGTCAGGCATTAGTGATGAGCAAATGCAAGACCAAGACCGGGTTAGTCTTGGTCTTGGTCTTGGTCTTGCATACAAAGTCTTGGTCTTGGTCTTGCAGTCAAATAAGCAATCTTGGTCTTGGTCTTGTTCTTGCAGGGTCCAGTCTTGGTCTTGGTCTCTTGCAAGTCTTGCTTTTTTTTTAGATTTACTGGGGTCCATTTATACAGAAAAAGGAAAAATAGTTTTTAAAATAATTACAAGTAAAGAAAGATTAAATGAAAGGGATAGTATTTTTCATTATAAAATTTTTTTTTATATTACATTGTAGCGATAAATCAAGTATGAAATAGTTATTATCCTAAAAAGTGCGGGAAAGTTAATTTCCGCAAGAGTTAGGATTAAAATTTTTTTACAAGCAAAATCACCTCGAAAATTATTTAAATACTTGAAAAGATGCGATTATGACAATTAAATCTTTCATAGTGTCAATAAATACACGACTGCAGCTATAGTAACTAAGCACAGCCGATCAACTTCTGCTTGTTATGGTACCATCAGTAATTATAACCCTCAAAACCAAGCTTCTTCTTGGTCTTTGTCAGGGACTCCTCTACCTGCGTTCTCAGCGGAGTACAGTACGACAATGCCTCTTTCTCCAAATGATTCATAACATTATCCAAGTTTTTTAATATGTAAACATTAATAAAGCTTATCCATGAACTTACCTTAGAAATAAAAATAGTTTTTGTTCAGGAGTTATTGGATTTTTATTTCCATTGCATGGTTTTGAAACAATGTCATCTTTTATGTGATTTAAAACGCATAATCAAACAATAGTGGTGTCAAACGAAAATATTGTCTACATTTTTCATCATTTGTTTGAAGGTGACGACATATTAAGATTTCATAGACGCCTTCAGTTTTCCGTTTCTTAAAAATCTTACTTTCTTCCTACCTTTTCGTTTCTTCTTCCGATGAAGACTTGTCTTCCAAAAATATTGTCATTGCCAAGTCCATATCATCCAGTTTTTGCTTTTAATACAGAAACACTCTAATTATTGTCAAATAATGAAACTAAACACAAGATAGATATATCTTTAAAAGACGCAAGACCGCAAGACTCTTGCAAGCTTGGTCTTGGTCTTGCATAACTCTTGCACTGCTCGGTCTTGGTCTTGTTCTTGCAGTCTGAAGTTGATCTTGAGCAAGACCAAGACCAAGGCCCCAAGACCAAGACCAGTCTCGCTCATCACTATCAGGCATTTTTGGAGGAATATTCAACAGGATTAAATGCTCCTTGAGGAAAAGGTCGCAGACTAATACACACATTGGCAGTGAACATGGTTTTATAGAAAATGAGTTATTAGACTTTGTATCAAAGTTAACCAAAGATTACCACGAGGAAATGACCTCTGATGTTTTTGGAGACTATTTTTCCCAGCTATTGGACTTTTTGCTACAGTGGTTATCTTAGATAATGTCAGTTATCATTCAAAACGTAGAAAAGTTACCAACGACGTCATGGAAAAAAGGAGATATTAAAGAGTGACTCCAGGGCAAGAATATTTCTTTTGACGACACCATGCTGAAAACGGAATTACTGCAAATTGCAAGGCGCCACAAATTACAATATAAAAGATATGTAATTGACGAAATGGGGAAGGAAAAAGGAATAACTGTATTATACGTGTGCCACCTTATCACTGTCAATTAAACCGTCAATTAATTTAGGTCATAAACCATTGCCTGAATAATAACAAAAGCAAGTCGCCACAAATGTTTAAAACACTCAAGAGCTGTTTCAGTGTCTTCAAGTCTCTCAAAAATGTTTTAAATATTGGAATATTAGTATTTTTAAAATAAAAGTAAAAGTTTTGATTAAAATTTTATTTGTTTAATGTCCTTAGTAATTTTGGAATTCATGAAATTTCCCTATTAATTAATGTTTTTGGCTATAATTTTTTGTTAATGTATTTTATTTGTCTTTTGCAACCAATATAAAAATTTGTATTTTTTTATATTTACCTTTTTAACTGGACATGGTGTAAGTGAAGAATTTCTCCTTATATTGGGAATATCAAATTCGGTGCTGTTCAAAATGTCGCACAGTTTTTTTCGAAACGATATCGGTGTTGCCTTGTATTCATTGTTTTTAAAAATTTTAAAATTGAAATTTACCTAAAATAATTAAATAATATTTTTGAGGCGTTCATTATCTTAGAAGAAAAAGAAACAGGAAGGAATATTTTGGAAAACAATACATTTTGTTTAAACCTACACAACCAGGCAAACCACCCCTTTTTTTCGAACTCATAATGTACATATACTTTAAGTTAATCTGGAAAAATTAAAGATTTCATCCATTTTGTCAACAAAAGTAGTGACATGAAGATGAGTACTTTTTCAATATTGCACATGACTTGCCAATTTTTCTGTTTAACATTAACAATCACTATCTAAACAATAAACTAACAGTAGCAATAAATCCAAAAAAATATACAAAATTAAGAAAAACTGATATACTTTTCCAATGAACATAAACAAGAAACGATCATAGGAATTTAAAATAAAAATGTCTTCTATGTCATTTGTCAAAGTTGGACAAGGGCGATTATAACTACAGTGACTGTACTACTAACAGTGGCGACAATCGATGTATCGATTTTGATTGGACAACACTCCCAAACACCCAATTTTTAGGTATAGTTTCTCATAAAGTACCAAAATGAAATATATTTTCTTAAAATAGGTACTTTAAAAACAATAATTTTTAAAAGAAAAATTTAAATTCTCTGTCCTAAATAATAATAATACCTACTTGATACATTATTCTGGTCACGCCAGGTCACGTTTGAAACTCACTTTGAGAACAAACCTATTATGTTATATCCTTTTTTCGATCGTTACCTGTACCTATATTTGTTAAAATTTACCATACATGCATGCTCTATTTCTTTCGTTCTTATTTGAAATGCCATAACCAACATCTCAATATTTTATTACCATTACATCTTCTTCTCTGGTGATCGTCATATTTATTTCCGATTCAAAGTTAGCTCCTTTGGTTGTCCTATTGTATGGTCCAAAAGTGAAAGATACCAGTTTAAACCACTTCGTATTACCACTTATACCTTTAGCGAATTCGTTAACAAAAATGTAATTTTGTGATTTGAACTCCTAAAAAAGCAAAAAGAAATAAATAAGTGAGTTAAGGGGAGCAATTCATTCGTGCAATAATTAAAGTGTGTCTGTATCTCTCTGATTTAAAAACTTACAGCTGTCACAAAAAAATAAATAATTAGTAGCAAAGATACTCTGTAGATAAGCATTATGTCAACGAATATTTGGAGATATTCAAATGAAGTAAACCAACTGAATATGATTTCAAAATAATAATAATTATAATTGTAGCGATGTTGACCACTTATTTATAAATTAAATGTCAGCGAGATCGATATCTGTAAATACATTTTTAATAAAAATATTAAAAGAGATTTAATCGATCCTTCCGCAAATGTACGTATGACACTGGATGTACATACAACAGGGATTTTTATTACTCATCAATAAATTTCTAATCTGTATATGAATTATTTGAAAATTTTGATGCACAATGGACTAGTTTAGTGTTTTTTTTTTATTCTTGCATTTTATAAAATATGTCTATAGTAGTTCAACTGTACAAATAAAATTTTTATAAAATTTGTCCTTTGGCAACAATTCGCATTTGAAATTTACGCCAGTAGTATGTCACGTTTACGAATAGGTAAAATCTGTAGAAAATTTACGATGGTATCTATATCTGTGCATTAAAATTAACTGACAAACCTTCTCTCTTTTATTTGTGATCATAAAAAGAAGAAAAACCTATCGATATACACTTCTCTACAACTGAAGTGAATATATTTTAAATTTTAGAAAATTGAGTAAAAAAATAATTTTTTAAATACACGATTCATGTAATCAATAAACTCTGATTAAAGCAAATTGATTTATTATTAACCAATGAAAAAAGAAAATTACAGAACTTTGTAATATCCACTTCAATTGATGAGCAGTGTATTTGATCTGTGATTGACACTTTTATAATACATGTAATTAAGCTAAATAAGCTTGTTTGGATTAATAAATAAATAATCTGTCAACGTTAGCTATTAAACACACTTCAATAGTTGGCACTTAATTTAAAACTTACTATTTATTTATTATTACATTTAACGAAATGTGAAATATTACATGCAAAATAAATGCTAATATATTGTAATGATTTACCTTTCACTAATCAATTGTATTTTGAATTTTAATTTTAAATTAGGGTAGGGTTCAAGCACAAGATTTAATTTAATTTTTATAATGAATTTTGAATAATACCAAAACTCTTATCTACCTAAACTGATATTTAATTATTTCTTATCTAACCTATCTACCTTAACTAATTTAAACTAACCTTATTTACCACTTATTGTCATTCACTCTTGTTTTCCTTAGCTTTGTTCTTTTTCCTAGTCCTCCAGTTGTATTAAGAGATTTCAAACTCCAATGATTAAAGAATAAAAATAAAGAAATTAAAATGTAAAATTAAAAACAATAAAATACCGTTAACCACTTATTAATAAATTAAATACCACAAAAACTTTGGACAAAAAATTAAAAAAGTGAAAGATTTAATCGGTCCATCCGCAAATTGCATATCAATTTCGTTGGAAATATAGGTATGTATGACACGGGATGTGCTGCCATAGAGGGTCGTCATTACAAATCGATAAATTTAAATTCCATTACGGTAAACCCTAGTTTCATATTAATTTCGAAAAACTATGAAAAAGTGAACATGTATATGTATGTCTTTTATTTATAATAATAGGGAATATGTAATTGTATAAACGAAGGGCTACTGTATCGATTTTATTTTAGTAAATATTGATTTGTAACAATAATTACAAATTAAAATTTATTTGTTCCGAAAATTAAACACCTCTACTTTTTATTCGATAAGATACCTTAATTTTGTCTAGTTACCATGGCAACTAATAAAGTTACCGGAAATTTTTTCGTGGCGCCATGATATTTAAGTGGAAATTTTTTGACAGCTGAAACCATAGAAAACGCTGAATCCCCAACGTACAAAAGACCATATACAAATAAAAATACATTATATTTATCTATGGTGCAGATGTTTAAACTATTAATTATTAAGCTGTGTGACAGATGTCAGATTGGATTAATTTTTTTCCAAATCACTATTCTAACATACTTCAAGACGGGCGGCGGGCCCTCACACACTCCCGCACCACTCACGCCATCAAGAGTGTTCCCTTTCCCTAATCATAATTTCCACTGCCTCGCTTACCTCCATCCATTATTTTTCCCCTCTCAACATTACTTCCACCATCTTCTCCCAATACACTGCCTCTCCAATTTTCCACTCCTACCGCTTTAACACTTCCTCGTTCTTCCAGCATCTAAACCATCCATGCTTCGCATCATCCTCCACCTCACACCTCTCGCACATTTCAGTCTATTGCCAATCTTATGTAGATATCCCACCCTTGACCCAGGTGCTCACTCGACAAGAAGTAGGGCTACATGTATCTGCTGTACACCACCATGTCTCCCATTCGCACTTCCACCCATCCGTTTCCCTTCCTTACCTAATCTAGTCTCATTCCGTCTCCCATCACTCTTATTCCCGCCTCTTCTGTATCGTCCACATATATAGCATTCACCTCAGATCCAAACACCACATCCACATCTAGGTTTATTTGTAAACCCTCCCGTAAACCCGTAATTTTTCCTTCCTCCCTCTCGCTGCCTTCCCATATCTCCTATTTTACCATACTACCCTCTAAGGGGTCCTGAAGGGCTCTCATTTTTTTCCTACTCTTGACTTCCTTCGTCATTGGGAATCTTTTACCCCATTTTACAACCTAGCTCCCCAGACTCTACAAAGAAATGCCCTTCTACAGTCCCTGGCTATGTGCTCGTCGCTCCTGCATAGCCAACATTTGGCTTTGTCCTTGACTCCTTTCGCTATACATTCTCCGCACACCTCTCTCCATTCCACTATCCTCCTTGTTTATCCATACCACCTTAACTTTTTCATCACCGACCACTGGATTTCCCACCTTAACCTCTATGCTCTCCCCCTTTTTAACTTCCCAAAACCCAATCTTTTACCTCCTTTCACCCCACTCAGTCTCTTTGCCCTATGTCCCATCTTGATTGCATTCTCTCATTTAAAACCTTCTTTTCTTTGAACCTCTCTAACTCCCGGAACCTCCTTTCAGCGGCATCCTTCTGTTCCTCCAACTGTTTCACCCTTGCCTTCAGCCGCTTTACCATTTCCATTATTAGGTCCAGGTGAACCACTTCCAGCATCCCTCATCCAACCTTCCCACGCACGGAGGTCCAACGACCTGTCTCAACATAATTAAATGGTTGACATACAATTTGTAGTTACATTATGTAGGTATATAAAATATAAATCATTAAAATATCCAAATATAAACTAATTAACAGCAAAATGTAAACTGTGCCTACCAGGCGCCATCTTACATTTTTGGATTGGATTGCCTAACAGATCAGTTTACGCGGGAAAACTTTGCCAGTTTGAAACTGCGATAATGTGATAATAAATAGTGAAACTTTAATTTGTTATTATAGGCTCGTGGTCTATTCTAGATGAAATTTATTCAAATGAAAGCAAACATAAAATATTGCTACTTCCCCATTAATAATGGGTATAATATATTTTCAAGGATAATAATATTACATAATTCAATTATTTAAAAATGCTAATTAATTTACTATTAATGTGCTGGTATATAATCACATTCATCCGCGTTTAGATAATGCCAATATTAGATGTTGTTTATGTTAAGATTTGTTTCGTATAAATAGCGAATGTTAAATTCACATCATCCACAATGTTTAGAAAATTTGATGATAAATTTAGAATTTTTTAAAGATTATTTGTATACCAAACAAATTAACAAAAAGAGGAACAGTTTTTCCGATTTAAAAAATCTAAGAGGAAAGATCAGATAATGCTATTTAATGCAAGAAAGAATTCTTCGACTGGCAAAAAACGTACATGAAATAGATTACTAATCATTTTAATACTACTATTTGTGTCTAAAAAGCTTGATTATTTAGTAATATTTAACTGAAAAATATAAGAATATGAGAAAATGTTTGACAATTATTAAAATTGCAACCATAATTGGTCCCAAAAAGGCAAGAAGCCGATTTGTGACCATATTCCTCCAAAAAGGCAGGGCGCCAATTTGCAGCAATATATGTCCCAAAAAGGCAGGAAGCCAATTTGTAACACTAATTACTCCCTCGAGAGCTGTCCCGGCTTATGAGACCTTTTAACTCAGGAGTGGGTACGCTCCAGCTTAGCGACACTCTGTATATAGGATATGTTTGATGGGTGAGGGCGCCACTGCTTTAAATTCGACAAAATTTAATAACTAGGTGTAAAGCAGAACACCTTATTTACTTTAAAGTTTAACTAGAAAGGAAAAATGAATATTGAAAATATTTTGACTACTTTAACACAACAATAAAAAACTAAAATACTGATACCGATAGGCAACCACACAGCAAATCTGTGGGTTTAAAACAAACACTCAAGTAAAAAATTCAAATTTATTTTGCCACAAAAGGTTAGGTACTTAGCTTAGGGTTTCGGATTTCTCCCACAGCGGTATGTGTACGGCTTCGGTTGGTTTCAGATGTTGACTTCTACAGAAAGGTAGACCTGGGGGACTTCTCCGGAGAGTGTAGTCAGCTGGATCGGTGCTTTATCGGTAACTTGCTAATTTGCGATATTTTCAACGGTATCTTGGAGTTAATAATTTGCGGTATTTTTGAGGTAATCTTGAGTTACATTTGACGGTAACTTGGGGCCAATAATTTGCAATATTTTCAACGGTAACTTGGGGCCGTATAAATCTGTGAGAGAATAGTGTATCAGGAAAAGGAGTATCAAGAAATTATGGAATATGAAAATTGTTGGAGAACGGACGGCAATTGAATTTGATTCCTTACTACCATTTTATTTGCCGGGCACTCAACAATGTTCATATTTTTATTATTTAACAAATGATATGAAATAAAATAAAATATGTGTGATAATGGTTAAACTAAAAAAATTAGGAATGATTAATAGTGAGTCGTTACTAATCAAACTTGGTTCAATTTATTATAGTCTATGTTCTGAAACGTGTGTTCTCAGTTTCTAATTAAAAAGTCTTATTTTTAATAAAAATATTATAAATTGTATATGTCAAAAGTTGCGTTATTGATTGTTAATTTGTTTGAAAGTATTAAATACTATCGATCACTGAATATATTGAAAATACATGCATTTCGGCATGCCAGCACGTGGCTGAATAGCAAAAAGGTTAAATTAATGAAAAGTATTATAAAATCTATATATTAAACGTTAAGTTATTAATTATTAGTTCATTTAAAGATATTAAATAATGTCGATTATTGATTGTATTAAAAATACATGCATATTAACATGAATTGCCACGTGGCTAAATAAAAAAGGTTCAATTATGGCTTTAGTTATCTATGGAAATATCTAGAAATTATTATTTTGAAATGCTATTAATATCTGTGTTCAACTGAGTAATAAAGATAAATTGATAAATGAATTAAAATGTCTAATAATAAAAATTTTGTACTTACAACGGCTAAGATAAGAATTCGTTAGTACGCAAAATAATGTTCTTTCTTTGAATGCAGAAGGCAAAAAGGAAGGGGTTCTCTCTGCGTTACAATTATATTAGGTTTGTTTTCGTTAGGGGAGGAATTCGAGCTTTCTGATTGGTTAGTTTTTAACGGGTTCTCAACGTTCAAAAACGGTTGTGTCTATTGGTCGTCCGAAAGGTATTTTTTTTAATGGTTTGAAGTCGTGGAGTAGTGAAAAATGTTTATCATTTATGATTAAGTGCAGGATTTAATTATACGTGTGATTAAATTAATTTTACGCTCGGAACATGTCAATGAACATGTTACAAAATATAAATTAGTGAAACAAATTTTTGATGTAGCAACTACGCATTTGTAGATACGTGCTGCACAGACACAAGGCTGGATCACAGATACATAAAATTCTATGGTTATATGGTTAGGTAAGTACATATACTAAGTGACATAAAAATCCGAACACCCAGTTTAAATGATTTTATTTTTATAAAGTTTTGTCTAAGTACTTACTGAAGCATAATAAGTAAATGATAAAAATTTTAAAATGATTGCATTGCTTTAAAGCCCTTTTACCTTTTATAATGTGCGGATGCACCCCGATGTGTTACGCATTCTCCAACGCGCCTAGGCATGCTTCTGATCAGGTGGTCAATGTCCTTCTGTGATATCTCATTCCACGCAACCACCAACTCCTCTCGAAGTTAGCGAAGATAGCGTAAAAGATGAGGTTCTAAAACTTCTTGGATATAACGCTGAGCGTTCATATTACCTTTGATGAAGATTAAAGGTGATCTCGAACCATGAGCACCCCAAACCATGACCAACAGTTTGATGAACATGCCTTTCAACAAAAAACCGTGGATTTCTCCTTTCACCACGTCGTCTTCTAACCCTCGCTCGACCATCGTGCATGCCTAAACAAAATCGAGACTCGTCACTAAACACAATACTGTTCCATTCCTGATCTCAGAGTGACCGTTCTCTGCACCACTCAAGGCGATTACGTCTGGAGTTAAAGGGAGGACCCATTGTGATCGGTATGAAAACAGGCCAAAACATCTTATTCGTCTGTAAACACTTCGCATGCCAATAGGTCTTCCGTGTTCTGCAAAACAATCATTGGCAATGGACCTGGTAGTGGAGAAACGGTCCCCTAAGGCCAATAATCTTACGCGGCGATCTTCACGGTCTGTTGTTCTACGGGGGCGTCCAGAGCCCCTTGCTATTTGCGTACGGCCTTCTCGAATCCATTCCTGACAACACCTAAACACGGAGTCTACACTTCTTTGCATTCTAACTGCAATTTACCGAAAAAAAAATCCAGCTTTCCACTATACGACCCCTATCAAATTCACTAAGTTGACAGAATCGTACAAGTCTCCGTACTCTAGGCATCGTAACCAATCGTAAAGAATGCCAAGAACCAAAATCCGCAAAATTTGGATCTTTACTACGGCTACAATATTCATTTTTGGATTATTAGTCGATTTCAAAAAAAGCAAGATTTTTATGCCACTTAGTATAGTTATGTAACACATTTTGCAATAAAGAAATAATTATAATATTTGAATGTAACGCCACGTCTTTTGTTTTGAATTGATTTTTCGGCCGTGGGGCACCCTATCTGTCCAAAAAGACAGTGCACATGATTTTTTGGGCAGAAATTGTTTGCTTGAATTTGACTTTTCTAGGGGATGTTGAATGCCGCCATTCCATTTACTGTTGTTTTGATTCTGGTGTAACGTAGGCTACCCAAGTTTTATCGCCTGTAACAATATAGCTTAAAAAATCATCGCCCTCGTTACTGTAACACTCGAGATAGCTCAATGCACTGCCTAATCGTTTGATTAAGCCTTTAGCATCGATCAAAGGGCGTCGTAATGGCGTCTGTGGCTTCCCAACTGATGTAGCTACGCTACGCATGCGCTAAGCGGTAACTGCAGCGCTGCGGCGTGTAATTTAAATACGGTACTTGCTTTAAAAATATGCCTTGTATTACATTATATATTATATTTATCACTTAAGGTTTTAAGTATACGTGCATTATCAAAACTTGGTTCGTTGTGTTTAATTTCCAACGTTTCATTTTGTATTTCAAGAGTAGGCAATTTCAAAGTTTCTTCACACAATAAAGGGATCGAACCGAATAAAATACAGATAGCAAAATCCGCATTAAAGTGTGTTAAAGTCTATTCTCGGAGTGCTTAAGTTATTCTAATAAATAAAGCTCGCCTTGGTTGTCAAATGCGGGAAGAACGACGGGGATTTGAAAGCGAATACGCTGATTCTCGGTTTGATATTTCGATATGTGAAAGAGGTTAACTGGAATGAATTTAACGTAATTAAGGAGCTGTCAAAGAAATTTGCTTTATTGGCCGTTGAAATTTAACGTAATAAAGGCAGACTGAAATTCCTTACGTAAAGTATTTTTAATAAAGGGTTGAATCGAATTTTAGTTTGGTATAATCATGCTTTCCCAGTCTTTAAGAATAAATTGACTGTTTTAATATTTGTGGACAGTAATATTCGTAGAGATTTTTTAGCATACAACTTTTATATTCTGTTTAAAATCACTGCTCAACAATTGAAGTGGATGTTTTTTAAATTTCAGAAAATTGCGTACAAAAATAATATTTTAAATATTCTTTAACTAATTTATTTGGTTGTAAGGTGGAAGAATAAGGATTAACTAATTTTATCAAATTTTGATTTATTATTAAAATGACAAAAGAAAATTACAGATTTTTGTAATATACACTTCATTTGTTGAGCAGTGTATAATTAAACTAAAAATGTAATACTTCTTAAAAACTTCTCCAAAAAATTTGTAATTAACTTTGAGTTTTATTGACAGTTGTAATTTGTTTGAAGACTGATTATTTAATGTTTTAAATTCAATTTAATAAGTAAGTAAGAACACTTAAAGTTTTCTGAACCGTTTACTTTTCGTTTAACATGTAGTAATGAAGTCGCTATAAAAAAATTAATCACACTTCATGTACTTGAAAAACAGATTAAATTAAATAATAAAGATTATTTTCCATGATTTATATTAACCAATGAAATGTAACAATTTTTGAAACTTGGACCAATCGGAATCAATTATTAGCGACTATTTCACTAGAACTGATATTAGCATATATATTTATTACTCCTGTATGGAGCGTTTCTATAAGTGGAAGGTGTTTCGATATGTTGAAACAGATAATGTATCAAATATCAATAAAACACTAATAGTCAAACCACAATAAATTTAATGGTAAAACTATAAAAATGCGCGACTAGTTTCGGTCTTAGACCATCATCAGGCTAAAAATAAAAAGATACAGTAAGGTATGGATTAAGCCAAGAACTACAACAATAATAAATATAAATTAGGACAACATAGTAAAATGAGTGAGGCACAAAAGTAATAAAGAAAAGCTTACCTATGATGTAAAAGTCAATACAACGATAATGTATCGTTTGCTCTCTCGCAGGGTAGCCTTCAGCCAGTTCTGCGCATATTTTATGCGCATGTTGCGAGACACAAAAAAATTATTTAGGTAAATGTGTTTTAGAGATTTTTCAAGTATGCGCTGTATGGATAAAATTTACCAACGCGAGAGAAACAAATATTGTCGGCACCGTAGCGTAGTGCTGTTCCGTATCAACTGTCCAATTAGGCGTATTAAATATATGGATATCAGCAACTATCTCCCTAGAGGAATAATCAAAGGTAATACCACGAGTCCTTAACATTTTATCGATAAATATTTAGTTTCGACGAAAACTTTTTAATTTGACAAAAATACGAAAACAAACTGATTTTATCTTATTCAATTTGTTTGAGTAGTTTTGCCTAAATAAAAAAGTTTGATTCTGGAAAATAAATATTTATCCAGTAAATTTTACAGGTATAGTGGTATTTGTACAAAAACCACTTTACTTAATAATTCATCGATATCTTTTAACTAAATCTATTTTCGCTGTTAGACTCAATTTTTATTATAAAAATTAAAGATTCGATCAAAAATGACAGATTTAAATTCAAATTGCACGTATTTTATGTTGCCTGTTTATGATATAATTTATTAAAACATTAATAATCAAGAGATAAAAAGGAAGTGTGTTTACACATAATAATATTTAATAATTATATTGTTTTTTAAGAGAAAATACTCATATACTTTTGATCTTTCAATAAATTTAACAAATAATATCTTCTCAAGGTTACGGCTACAGATACACTAGCAGGATAAGTAAATGGGAGGGGTATTATAGTGGTATTATAGAGAAGAGAGCAGGTGAGGTAAGAGAAACGAAAAAGTCAAAGAAAGCAAATGTTTTGAATGTTTTTTTTTTCTTTTTATGACATTCTTTAACAAGAGCTACTTTATTGACGTAATCAATGCCGCTACCCCTTCTATTGACTTAACCTATAAACTAGATAGTATTGACAGTTGTCGTGAGCATAGTAAAAACACAGTAATAATTCCAATAAATATTTATTTTATAAATAAGAAAATTAATTGTTCAATATTTTTATTGAATTTTTGACAGTTCTATGATTTTATCAATACTAATAAAACGAATAGAGGTTTTATGAAAGGTAATACCACGAGTCCTTAAAATTTTATCGATAAATTTTTAGCTTCGACGAAAACTTTTTTATTTGGCAAAAATACGAAACCAAAACTGAAATGTGTCTTATTCAGTTTGTTTGAGTTTAAGAAATGATTGGCTATCATTTATCATTTTGACAGGTGAAAAAAATAATCGATAAATTATCACTCTTGATGGAATTTATTACTTTTATTGATTTTTAATAAAGTGATTTTGATCGAAGATAAATTTAGATTTGATAATAAATAGTTGACATAAATAAATATGTGTAGACTGTAGAGGATTCTTAGCGACATCTGTTTTGTCTCTCATAGACCATTTCAGATTCTCTAGATGGAGTTTGGAGTTGAGAAATAGGGTTGTTAGAGAAGTGGGCTAAAACAAAAATTATGTTCTAAAAAAATTCAGTAATTCTACTGAAGTATGATTTCTTCAAGGTTTCGGTTTTTGATTATGCAATCCAGCTGCGGGATATTCTCCATCACTTTGGTGGTATTAAAAAGTTGGTAAACCACGTTTCCTATTGTCTAGATTTTTCACCAAATGATGTTTCTTTTTTTGAGACAATTAATAGGTCTGTTCCAACCAAGCAGAGAACTGTTCTAAAATAGTTATTTTTGTGCGCAGTGGTATACTGAGTTGCGCAATGCACTAAATTGGTCTTGTGAGTGGTAATATTACCGTTCTAGAACGGTTCTTTGCTTAGTTGGAACAAACCTATAGTTTACGAAATAATATAAAAAACTTAGTGGTTGCTAAGATAAAAGGTTGAAATGAGATTAGATTAGATGTTTTAGCTCGAGCTAGCCACATTTAGTTTTGTGCTAGAATGCCATTGCATGACTATATCACTCATCTCAAAATTTTCACATAATCTGACCAATCACAAGCCAAAGTCAGCTGGTGTTATCGCGATTATTTTTTGACGTTTCTTAAAACCAATGAAATGCTTCTTTATTTGTCACAAGGGTAAGTTTCAACCAATTATGTCATTAAATTGATCTTAGAGGGAAATCCATCCAGGATAATCCCTTAGGGCTAATAACATCTAGGCTTTAATATTGTTATGTCTTATTACTTCCTTACTTGGTCTAGCCTTAACTACTTATCAAGGTACCTTGCTACAAACAAACAAAATGTAAATTCAATATGTCAATCTGACGATGCTAGTTTTTAGCGAAACAGCTGTAATAGCATTTTAAAACGTATTTTTCGAATAAATAGTGGAAGTTATTAATTGTTCTTAATTATGTGATTATTTTGGTGGGAATAAATCTCTTGTGATTATGTGCTTGGGAATAATTACTGTAGTTTTTATTTGCCTAGCAACTGTCAGATACTTAATTGTGTCAACGCGAAATAGGTGAAAGTCATCGGTTTAGTACCTTTTCTGATGCAGAAATATATTTTTTCTACGACTGCTATGGAAAATAGTCCTTTTCCCACAATTTACGAAACTACAAAGTGTCACTTTTCCTAAGCCGTTGGAAAAGTTGCCAAGCCGTGGGAAAAAATCTTTCCCACGGCTTGGGCCACGGTACCATAGAGAAATAATCAACACAATTTTCGATTATAGAATGCTTTGGACTACTGTCATAAAACGTCAAACGTTAAAAAGTACAGAGTACCCAAATGTTAGTGTTATGAAAGTAGAGAGAAGGTGTTTAATTTTAATTTAATTCAACTAAATTTTGTGTTAACATATAAAAAAATAAGTAGGTACCTAATTATGGACATCAGCGACAGTGAGTTTGAAAACGCACCCCCAGAAATAACAGCAAAAGCTGAAAATGTCACCTTAGAGCTATTGCCAGAAATTTCAAGAAAGAAATATGAAATAGCTTATGCAAAATTTATGGATTGGAGAAGAGTTTCAAAAGTGAATTCGTTTTCTGAAAATGTTTTGTTAGTATATTTCGAACTTTTATCTACTACATTAAAAGCGTCTACAATATGGTCGCAATATTCGATGCTAAGAAGTACACTCAGCATAAAAGACAATGTTGACATATCAACATATTCAAAATTACGTTCTCTGTTGAAAAGAAAATCAGAAAATTATGTACCAAAAAAATCAAAAATTTTATCAGCTGAAGAAATCCAAAAATTTATTAACGATGCTCCAAATGAGAAATATTTACTGACAAAGGTAAGATTTATTTAAAAGTATAAGTACCTAAAACCCACATTGTTATTTTATATTCCATAATAGTAATTTTCAATATCATCGAATCTGGATTGAAATAATTAAAAATCCATTTTTTGTATAAATTGATAAAGTAAATTTGGTATAATTCAAAGAGCTTGAAGTCTCGTATAATTACCTCCTTTAAATGAGTTGGCGGGTATGGCTCAGTGGTTAAGGCGCTTAATTGCTGCGCGAGCGGTCCGGGTTCGAGTCCCATCCTCTCGGTACCTTGTTTTTATTTTTTATTATTTTGTTCAATTCTAATGATTTAATTTTTAGGTCGCCTTTGTTTTTGGTCTGACAGGAGCATGCCGCCGAGATGAATTATGCAAATTAATGGTTGACGATTTGGAAGATTTGAAATCTGCTCTATTAGTAACCATTAAACACACAAAGAATAAAACTCCCAGATCAATTACCATAACAGGAGAATTTTACAAACTTTATCAAAAATATGCTGCACTTCGGCCAAAAAATATATCTCAACAACGTTTTTTTGTAAACTTTCAAAATGGCAAGTGCACCAAGCAGCCTGTAGGTATCAATAAATTTGGGGGCATGGCTAGAGAAGTAGCAACATTTTTGAAACTGCCAAATGCAAACCTATATACTGGTCATTGTTTCCGGCGCTCTTCAGCGACCATTTTAGTGAACGCAGGCGCTGATCTCTTAACACTTAAGCGCCATGGTGGTTGGCGCTCAAGTACCGTAGCTGAGGGGTACATAGATGACTCACTTCAAAACAAAATTGATATATCCAAAAAAATTACGAACTCCATTCAAGCAAATGAGAATGCAACTACAAATAATATAATTGATTCGAATACGATCACCTATATAAATGCTGGTGCTGAGCCGTCAACATCGTCAACACTAAACGAAACTCCAGGAATAATATTGAAAAACTGTTCTAATATAACTATAAATTATTATAACAATTAGTTTATAAGTACCTACTTGAAATATATTACTTTGAAATTGTTAAATTATTTATTAATTTGCAGTCGTAGAAAAAGTATAGTGTGCAACTAGTGGGAAAAGCTCAATTTTTCTCACGAGTGTGCGTTTGTGGCACGAGCCTGAAAGGCGAGTGCCGCAGCACACGATATACTATTCATATATTGTTAGTAATAATTATTTAAATTAAATTTTTCAATAATTTTATGACAGTTTTATTGATCTTTTTTATTGTAAAAATTTGTGAATCAAAAAATAATCTTGTCAAATATAACTGGAGAAAAATTAGAAAATAATTTGACAGATTTTGTTCAAACTTGTTGCACTCGAGCCATGCGGGCTCTCGTGACCATTGCCTGGCAGCAAGTTTGAACAAAATCTGTAAAATTATTTTCAATTTATTCTCACTCTCTTGTTATATTATTACTGAAAACATCAGCTGTCTTTTAATTCTGATTGGTCGGTCAAGTTCGGTGTTTTCAACGACGTTACCAATACGGATCGCGAAGCAAAATTTGAAATCTGTCAAAAAATAATTGCTTAAAGAAACACCTGGTGGTATTTTCCAGCAACTCAGTTTTATTTAAAGGTAGATCAACAGACAAAATACGATTACTAATAATCTTACCATTGATAAGAGGTTTGAAATAAATACTTTTATTTATAAGGTAGATAATTTATAACATATTTATATTTTTTAGACTAATGTTTAATATTTGGATTTCGATTAAAAAAATCTGTCTTAAAAGTAGATGCAAATAAGTGAATAACTTTTATTATTGTTACACATCATACGGAATCTGGGTAAAGAAGTGTTACTGACCTCGTATTTTTGTCTGCAATCTTATATTGATGGGAATTCTGCCAAAACATTTAATAAAACAATGCAGATTTATTAAGATGGATTGTAATAAATACAATAGATACATCAGCTATTATTTACAATATTTTTGGCGTTATTTCAAATACGGCAGTTTTTTTAAGGTGAGTTATCACTTCTTCAATGAATCATAACCCCGGAGCAGAAAGAATTATCTAGTAATTGGAGCATCCAAACATTGCAGTAAACATCAATAAACCGGAATTTGGATTATATTGACATCTTAATAGGTAGGTAGTAGGAAGTATTTATTATTACTCAAAAATCTTTATTTTTCATAATGTTTACAAGGTTATTGGGAAACAGGGAAGTAACAAAATAAAAATTGTTTAAATCACCGATGGCTTGGAATAACTGGCCTCAACAATGGTTCCTTATCCTGGAAAATTATCCGACCCTTTAGATGTAGTGATCTATAACATATCCTTCCGCTAGAACAATATTGGAATCCACGGATGTTTGTATGGTTGTTCTTGAAAAGCATAGAAAAAACAGAAACGCAGTTATTTAATTTTTAATGTGTGACCAGTTGGCCTTTTCCAAAAAATATAAATAAATTAAAATATTTTGGTGACCTTAAGTTGACGAGCTCTTTCAACTAATATATTCATAACTTTCTTTTTCGTGAGCGAATAACTTTTGTTAAATTTGGATTAGAACACCCACACGAAGCATTTCTGTTTATTTTTCATTTGACTTATAAGCAGATTCGCGGGGGAAATTTTTAAACAGGTTTACATGCAATATCGAATGAATTCAAGTAAAAAAATCAATGTCCAGGGATGTTTCTATCTAACGATATGTCACAAGACGTTAATCTTGCTTTATCAAGACACGCACTGCATCGATGATTTATGACACTGTTACCCGTCAAATAGAGGAATATGCTAATCAACTTTTATTTGAAATTAAGAAGGGTGAGTTATATTTTTCGGGTTCGAAAATAGTGCTGCTTCTTTCTTAAATCTGTTTATTGGGTAGATAAGTTTGTCAACGGTTATAAATACAACTATTTACTAGGTGAAAATTCACAAATATATATAAATGGCTTTAGAATATATACGTATACAATATGATGCAAATGTATGGAATAAATTCATTATTTCAGAAACAGACGACTTTAAAAAAAATCTTTAAAACACGTCAATTTTAATTTTTGAATGGCCATCAACTGCGATACAAACCAAGGTCATGTGACAGCTCATTTGAAAGGTCTTCTTATTGCCTTTGCAACAATGTAATCATTTGAATATTTATTTCTACAGGTTTAACCAAAACCGTTGGTTTATTAATACAATTAACTTAGAATAAATGTTTACTTAAATACAATTAAATTACAACAAATGTTTAAATTGCCGACCTTCAACAATGATACTATGAGAAAGGCGAGCAGTAAATTCTTTCCTAACGTTTTCGAGGACTTCAGGTGTTATTTGTGCAATTTCCGTTCGGATTCGCTCCTTCAACTCTTCTACATTATTCGGTCGATTTCGATATACTCTGCTCTTTAAATATCCCCACAATAAAAGTCTAACGGAGTCAAATCTGGAGACCTTGGTGGCCATTCGATAGCCCCCCTTCTACCTATCCACCTTACTGGGAAAACGTTATTAAGGTAATTTCGTACCTCAACGCCATAATGTGGGGGAGCCCCATCCTGTTGGTACCATAAATCATATCTATTTGGAATTAGCTGATTCAGCTCTGGCAACAGATAATTTTGAAGAAATTCCTGAAAACTAGCAGCAGCTTTTCCTCAAAAAAATATGGCCCTACAATTTGACTGTTCATAATGCCGGCCCAAACATTTACCTTCTCGGGATATTGTGTCCTATACTCTTCCATACAATGTGGATTTTCACTTGCCCGATATCGACATGTCTCGCGATTTACGTGACCGTTCAGCATAAAAGACGCTTCATCTGAAAAAAGTACCTTTTGTATGAAACCCGAATCTCTATTACATTGTTCCATAACGTTTTCGCAGAATTCGATTCTTCTATCAAAGTCATCTAATATCTCCTGGACCAGATGTAGTTTGTATGGATGCCACTTCTCCTTTTTTAGCACTCTTACAACAGTTGATTGGTGGACATTATTATCTAGTGCGACCTGCCTAGAACTGGTATGAGGATTTTCTTGAAACGCCAGTACAACGTCCAGTTTTTTGGCTTCGGATATTGATGTTCTACCACTTCTGGGAAGATCTTTAACATGGCCCGTTTCTCTAAATTTTTTTCAATTTTACTTACTGTTGATTGAGTAATTGGATCGCGATTGGGGTATTTAGCATTAAATAAATTACGAACTTCTGCTTGAGTCCTCACTCTATCTCCATAACCAATCATAGTTACAATCGCGATTCGTTCTGTTTCTCTTAGTTTCATTTTTGTAAATGCTGTTATTAATGTCGGCAAAAAATCGAAGAGTAAAAATTTGACGTCTATTATTTGACAGATTCACAGATCATTGACGAATAAAGACGAGTCAATGACAATATTGATTTAAATATTTTTGTAAAAATAATTCCGAGTACAGTCGACAGAAGCAAACATGGTCCGCGGAAAATATGCCAACTAATTTCAAGGTTATCACAATCAGCCAATCACGAGCCAATGTTAACGATAATATCAATTTTAGTGGCTGCATAAGTGAGATGAAAATACAACTACAGCGACAAGGACACGCCCACCCAGGGTTCATGTTTGCTTCTGTCAACTGTACTTACTACAAAAATTAATTTCAAATTATAATGTAGCATTATTTTTATCAATGATTTTTTTTCGGAACCAACAATAAACACTATTTTGTTGTATTCCCAGTGGCGGTCATTAGTATATTTTAGTTCAGTGAATGAATATTTATTGTAATTCCATGTTACTTAACAAAGTTCATAATTTTGGTTAGCCCTGTAGAAATAAATATTTAAATAATTACATTGCTGCAAAGGCGATAAGGAGACCTTTTAAATGAGCTGTCATGTGACCTCGGTTTGTATTTAAAAAAATCGTTGATGACGTCATTACGCCATCACTAATGACGTAATGTCCAATTGATTGATTGATTCCATACATTTGCATCATACTGTATATGGAGAAGGTTTACAATCGTTAATTAAATTACAGTAAGTATGTTTCAGATTGATGGATAGTATTATTAGTTATTTAAATTATTATTTATATATTCAAGATTCTTTACTTTCAGGTTTTATGAAATTTTAGTATCTATACTTCTTACCAAACCCTTCTTTCAGTTCGTCATAGGTTGTGAAGTCATACACTATTTTGGGAATGTTGAGTATTATTGCATGTAATTCTATGCAAATCTGACAGTTGCCAGGAAAAATGGAAAAGTTATCAAATAATTTCCAAAAAGTTGATACTTTTACACTATATAAACTATTTTAGATTGTTTGAATATAATGAATATAAAATTAATTTTTTCACTTTATAGCGTGTTTAACACATAAAATAACGTAAAATACCTGAACGACAATCGTGACACTTCAGTGTTTGACACTGTAAAGGGGCATTTGCATTACAGTATTCTATGCGTCAAAAAAATTTAATTTGCATGATTGATTGGTTAGAAGTTGAGAGTATTGTTTTGATATTGTTTGAGAAATAATCACGGAACTACCGTTTTTTCTGTCGGCTACAACTTAATGTGTTAGAAAGAAATGAATAAACTATGACGAACTGAAAGAAGGGTTTGGTAAGAAGTATAGTAACTATTTTAGCAAGAATAAATACAACTCAAATGATGGATAACCAATGCTTTGATATAGATTCAGAAATTCAGAAACATTCATTAAAATTAGATAAACTTAGCTGAATGTCCTCAGGTGATTCTTGTCCTTCCGGTAAGGTATTAGATTCCACTATTAAATTATAATTGGTTATTAGCTAAAGTGTTTCTTCCTTTTAGGCGCCAATCTCTGTTCACTACCACTTCTCTCTGATGAATTGAGATGTTAGGAGGTAGAAATCCAATGCCAGTTAGAAGATGAAGTAATAAGAAGATAACAAGCAATAAATAAGAGTAAAGTAGGATGCAAGCAGAGAAAATAAAGTTGATGGCTACTACTACAAAAGAAAAGGCCTAAAATACAAAACTTAAATTAGGATTTCCTCTGTACACGAGGTCTGAATGTTGGTTATATCTTTTTTGTTCCATAAAAACTTACCGAGGTTGGTGAGTGGTCTTTAAAGTTGTCTTGTTTAAAAACTAAATTTTAGAGTCCTGTATATCCACAATTGTGATATATGTTTTATAGTTTTTAACTATTATTAAAAAAACTATGGTTGCAATAGATCAATGATCCTATACTCCTTTTTAATTATACAGGGAGTTAAATTTAATACGATTTTCAGGTAAATTTGGTATGCCACCATCTTATGGAACACCCTGTAAGATTGTAACTAATTTTAAAATGTGGAGTTTAAAGCTGCTTACAATTTTGTTAATCCATTTTTTTGGAATTTTTTCTATAACAGATCAATTGTATAAAACAGTTATTATTTGATTAATATAGTATAAAACAACTTCTGTTGATATTTTACTTATTATAATTGGACGCCAATAAGCAATACCATGTTAACCCACATGTCAGCCATTTTGAGAAAAACGATGTTAAAGTTTCAGATAACATATTTGCAAAATCCGGAATGACACTAAATTGATATTTTGTTAAAATACATATTGTATGGCACATAACACTCTTTTGAAAACCCCCCTTATCAAGAGAACATTCCATTTTGCGTACATATATCTATTTTAAATTTTTTGTGGGTTAACATGGTATTGCGTATTGGCGTCCAATTATACTCTTATCTAATATTTTAAATGTTACATTTTATTGCTATTTGGTAAAAAATCGGGTACAAAATACTTTTAGCATTAGTGCCACACAGGTGTGTACTTTAAAAGACATTTGTAGAAAAGTCAAATGTTTCTACTCCATTTTTAATATACCATATTGTCTCGTATCAATATTTGCATTTTAAAGGTACCGTGCGAATCTTATTAAAAGATTGGTAAAATGTTACTAGTTGTAACTATTGTTAAATAACTGACGCATCGTCCATTTAGTAGACACCTCAGGTCTGTAGTACGTCCAAAGAATATTTATTACCAAAAAAATGCCAGAGAAAGTTGTTCGTGGAAAAAAATCAATTGCCAATTTGTCAGTTGTGTTATCGTGGCGCGTATCCGGAGTATTGAAAAACCGCTACTCGACAGTGACCTTCAGAGGTTTTTTGATAGGATTTATGTGCCAGATATTTTCCTTTTCGGGGTTTAGCTTCTTCTAGTGACTTAGGTAAAGTAAAAAGCAAATTTTATGAACCGTATATAAATATACACAAAAAATAGATGGAATATCTACTTCTTCTGACAGTCTAAGTATAAGGTAATAAATAAATATAGACAAAGTTTTTGGCAATTTATTTTATTTATTTGGTGATCTAAAATAATAGTTATAATAGTTATTTATGTACCAAGCGCGCTTAATAGATCCCAACTCCCGAAGGGAAACATTCCTCCAGAAGGGGTCTTATCTAATAGTGCTTGTGGTGTAAATAAAATTTAATTTTTCATTCCATTTAACTTCTAGTAGTAATCATGGTATTTGTTGATATTTATTTTTAAGTTCGTTTCGTATTACTGTCATCATCATCATCATTAAGGCTGTTCTCCTGCTTTTTCCTCGAGCGAAGTTGAGAGGTCCCTCATCCATCCCATAAAATATCTCCGTACGTAATACTCGCTTCGTGCCTTAGACAAGGAAAGAGAGAGGACGCGTAACCCGAGTCGTGAAACTGTTACCACTTGCCACATAGCCGATGTGGTCAGTGGCGTAACATAATGTTTACAATACATTTTTCCCACATAATAGGTAATAATTGTATGTTTCTTAGATACAAATAATAGGTTGGTATCAAAGGAAGGAAGTGAATAAAATTCAGCAAAGGTACATATAGGTACATTTAATAGGTATGATAAAACAAAAAAATCATATTTATATTATAAAATACTAACTATATTATATTAATCAAGGAGTATATAAATAACAAATAAAATTTACTAGTAATTATAAAAAATCTTTATTTGTTATGAAAATATTAACATAATTAATCTATAACTACCTTAATATTAAATAAATACTTAAATTAAAACTGTTTATTTGTTTGACTATAGAACATTTTTGTTCACCATTTAAACCATTAGACAAAAAATAGCCAAGTGGAAGCTTCCATGTGTCATTAATTGCAACTATCATTAAAACAACAGCTTCTTTGGCTAATTAATTTGAATCATCATCCAAATCAACCCCAAAATTGACTAACTGTGGAAACTTTTACCATTCCATACCAAGTGCTGCCAAATTGACATCTCATCAATGATAAGAGAACAGAGTAATGGTTTATTTGAATTTTCTATAATTTTACTCAGAGTATTGAATTATTCAATTGTGAAAGGTGGGTATTTTTTATTTTTAGACATTGCATTCTTTGTAACAATTTCTTATTTACACTACTCACATTTTCTAATAAAATGGATCTTTCATTATCAATCAAGTTCTTATTTTTCAAACTGGTTATTAATTGTTTAAGGGAAACAACTTTTCTTTTTAGCCTGTTTATAGATTGTTTTAATACCCTAATTTTTCTAGTCTTCTCTTAACTTCCAATAGTTTCTAGAAGTAACTTCCATTTCAGTATTTTTAACCAGGACAGTCAGCTGTTGGGTTTAATGACTGTGTTGAGGAAGTAGAAGGACCAGGTTCTGTACTCTGAATATATTCGAATGGTGCTCTCTATTTGGCCTAGAAAAAACAATATTTTTATATAAATATTTCCAATTCACAAAAAATTTAAATTGTTTTACTTAGAACTGCCAAGGTGTTTTATTGTTATTAGTTATGTAGGTACATACCTTCCTGGGTTGCAGGTATGTGGGCAACTGATGAAAAATTATTGGAACAGCTTCATGGAGCAAATGTAGTCTTGAATTTACATCAGTTTTATATAACCAACATTCCTCAAAGTGTTTTGACCAAAGCCTATCATTTTTAGTTGGTTCACAAATCCTTAATTTTGGTGTTACCTATCCATAATTTGCTTTTTTCTACATCTGTAGGAAGGCTGTAACAAAAAATAAAAAGTTCATAAAATACCTACATGTTTTTCTAGTGAAAATTCTCCTATTTTACAGTGAATAATTCTTTTGTCATTTTGATTTAGTCCTTTTTGCATTAATCTCCTATTGAAATGAATAGCTAGATTTATTTGGAGAAACTTAAAAATTGCTTACCTACGCCATTGGTAAAATGGCTGTTTTGAAGCAAGAAAATATATTATTTATGCAGATTTAGAATGAATATTATTAAACCGCGTTATCCAAACACTATAATTAGATGAATTAAAGACTGAATAATTACATACTTAAATATAATTACTCAGAGATAACTCTTTTATCTTTTAAAATAGAAAAATCTACAAAGGTCATTGTATATACAATCGTTTGTTTACCTGTAAAATGAAATTCCTATCTCCTTTTCTCGCTGCGACTTCGGCATCCGTAAGCACAACAATTCACCATTTTTTAGTTCAAAAATAAATCACAATATCAATAATTTTCACTTAAAAATTCACAAATAAAGCACACGCTGTATTCGCTTTGTTTGCCACAGAAATAATGGCGGCTGCTAAAAATGTGTCACAGAACGCAAGCTCAAAATAAAGCGAAGTGCGGTATCCATATGCTTTCCTAATCTAAGCTTCGTGCAAATACCTACAATTAAACGTCAAATAATTCTCTCTTATTTCAACGCTCAATGAGTTTGAACTTCATTTCGCACGTCTTGTGCAACACGGACTCGCCCCAAATGTGTGTTATTGTGTTAATATAATGTCATGTTTCGTTAAATTAAATATGACAAGAGAAATATCTTTAGCATGTTTCTGTAGAAACGGAAGTATACGTCACTTTAACAAAGCGTTTATTTGTAAGCTACATAAACAACACAGCATGTAGATAGGGGGAACGAGGTATGTTTATATCACAGAGGCGTAACATAATACAGATTTACTGGTTATTTGGTTTTAAACCATAAAATCACTTTGCTATGTTTTTTATCTGAAAACAATTTATAAATTCATATCAGAAAATTAAATATTATTTTCTGGTATTTGTCACAAACAATTTAGGTAATTTTGACGATAATGGTTGTACTTTTCCATATCAATGTTTGACGTTTTGGTTCCACAATCTTTTTGGCTAGTTCATCTGAGCCAATTAGGTAATCCAAACCACGTGATCCAATATGGCCGTCCAGGGCAAATATTTGTGACAGTTCAGGTAGAAAACCATTGTGTCGAAAAATTTTGCTTAGATCAATTTTTGTAGTATTTGTGTGAGATTTGTTGGCTATTTTGAGATGGAGAGCAGTTATTTAAAGAAGTTATTACAAGAACATCCTGATATTAGTAAAAGGTAATCATGAAAATATTTTGTTTACTTATTAATGGTATTAAGATGATTGTGAGACAAAATGGTTTTATTTTGAGTGTATCCATTTAGGTACTTTTCCGAATGAACCTTGGTAATGCAGTAATTGCTCCAAAGCAGGTAATTATAAATAAAGACTTTTTTAATAATACAATTTTGTTTTATTTTTCACTTTTAATTAAAAATTATTGAACAAAATATCTTGAACGGCTTCCACAACCAACCACAATACAAGTTGTAGGCATTTTCTACTAAACAAAACACACAAATAAAGTCAAAAAGTTAATAAAAGCTGAGCTTTTATCCTTTATCAAACACAAACACTTTCAATAAACACGAAAACAGACCTTTGCCGTAAAATCAAATAATTTATCTATTACACAAAGCCATGGTCATATACAAATAAATGTTGTTTACTTTCAATGTTTGCCCTGGGACGCCATATTGGAATTTATTTGAGAGATTATTGGATTGCTTAATAATATGTCAATAAATTTACAGTTTGATTCAACGCTCCAATCATTGTTAGGAACCAAACTGTTAAAGAAGTAAACACAAGCGGACATGGTGTGGTTGATGTGACTTACAAACAATAACCCGACGTGCAGCATCTATTTTATTATTTTATGGTGAAGGTTTCATAAATATCAAAAATTAGAATTTAGAGACTGGAAAAGTGACAAGTTGGACTAACAGTTGGAACAACAGTTAAAAAACCACCAATTCTAAAACGAATAAAAAAAGAGAAATAAACAAACAACACTTCTTCTCATCACTAAAAACCGGAAGACAGGCTGGCAAATCCACTCTTATTTTTTTATTAGTCTAGAACAATAGATACGGCGAATAATTTACACTAACTATCTAAAAATAATTTTATAATTTTAGCAAAAAATTGCAATCAAGATTTGGTTAGGAAATATCAGGAACAATCTCTAGTTTTCCAAAAATTTGGATAAAATTTTAGTTGTTAATTTTTTTAATCTCAGAAAATATATCTATTATAAAAATTAAAAACTATGGATTTTCGGAATTTTTTTATTGAATAACTCAGTAGACAAGTTAAATGATTTTATTTATAAATAACTCAGATATAAGGTAGGTATCTAGGTTATTGTTAAACAAAGAGTAAAAAGGCCTAAGGGCTAATAAGAATACTTCTTTATTGTTTGACGGCGTTTTCGCATTTTTATGGTTGCACCATTCAATAAAGCTCGTATATTCCACCTCTTTCGTTGGCAATAAGTTCGCATCTGTAGATGCTTGCACAATTTCTTGTGGAGGTCTTCATCAGATGAATAATCCATTGAGGTCACTTTACTGCTGAATCAAAGATTCTATTAAAGTAACGATTTGTCTGTTACTTTGACAATTACAAACAAATTTGTGTTTTGTTCACCATGACAACAATGTTTACCTGCATCAGATCAAAAGTCTATATGGGGGCTTTTCATAAAAATACATTTTTATTTTCTTAATTTTGTCAATAAAAAGTGCAATTTGATGGATGATTTTGAACAAACTTATTTAATACTAGAACATAAAAAACTAAAACTCTCATATTGTGTCACCCACCAAATATATTTTGGGATAATATCATATCATTGTTTTTCCCACACTAGTGTGGAAAAATTTTCCCGCACTAGTGCAGAAAACTGAATTAAATTGCGTGCGAGTATAATGCGAATCACGCTTACTTGTGGAAAATAGTATATTACGTAACTAGAGTTATAAGTAACCCATTACGCACGAAGTAAAAAAGTTTATGTACGAAGTCGCCCAGCGGCGAGTGAGAATGAGACTTATTTTTGAGAAATTATATAATGTGTTGCCGGCATTTAGGGGCATTACTCTTTTAATTTAAATGGAATGTTAATAGTTTTTTTTAACGTTTTTCTATTTACTATAGGACCCCGCACTTTTCTTCTGGAAACGGGAACACCGTCAAATTGTCTGAATTTTTGATATGTTCTAATATTTGATGTCCTGATCAAAAGTCTCCATGGGCCCAACCTTATCATATGGCTAGATTTTGGGATACAGGGCGTTGAAGTTCAAAATCCCGACTGTTTTAAAACGCTTCCCAAAAAGTTGCTCTTAAGCAAGTTAGGTTATTTTACAAGTAGTCATAGGATCTAATTTTACGTATAAGAACTTTTAACGAGAACATCGAGATCTCACTATATCCAATATTCAGAAACTTTGACGGTGATATATTTAAATGATATTTGATGTTTTTTTCTACTGCAAAAATACGTATTTAAAAAAAATATTTATATAATAAAGAATAAACAAAAATAAAAGTCTCTTCAGGAATAAATAAAAAAATATATTGTTATGGTAATTAAACATTAAAGTTTCTAAATCTTTTCTAACAAATTACAATAAAATACTTACTCAAAACTTAGTATATAGTAGCTAATTATTGCAAAATTAGTTAGAATCATCAGTGTTGCAATTCTGACAAATACCTATATAGTTTTTTTAAATTATTTCTTTAGAGTTAACAGTTGTATGCTCAATATTCTGTTTTCCCACAGATAAAAAAACGAAAGCAGTTTTGTTTTCCGCACAGTTCCTGTAAATTTGATTTTTATTTTTCCAATATGCTGAAAAGTTCCTTAAATTATTTGAGCAGATTTTAGGGGTTTTCTAAATGTGTAGCTTACGTACATTAACCAAGATTTAGAACAATTATGTATCGTATATTTCTCCTTTTGTCATAAAACTACCTCTTTTTTTAACGCGAACAATTTTAAATGGGTTATGAAATCTATAATTCTTCTCTAATTGCTGACCGATGTGAAATCTGAAGTTTTAATGCAGGAAATAAAATTTTGTTGTTATTTGAAAAGTTTACTGGCAACGTTATAATAAATTACCAATTATTTTGTCGATTGGTCGGTTTTCTTCGGTAATAGTTGTTTGATAACGGCGATATGGATTTTGACTGAAATGGCGATGGAATATGTGGATTTTTAGTTTTATACTTGCAAATTTTTGGTTTATAGATAGTAAACAACAATTTATTAGCAAAATTTGAATCCACTGCAATGTCTTTAACCATTTTAAGAGGATAGTAATTGTGTATTAATATACATTACAATCTTACCGACCAAATTCACTAATATTTTTCAAGCTGTATTAGTTTATTAAACAGATATTTCGATATCTGCCCCGCTTTTAACTCGGGAGACATTTTCCTATTAAGTATTCTATCTGTAGTCTGGTTCACAGTTATTATGCAGCATTGTGTTTATGGACGAAGGCGTTGCCATATCGGCATGTTCTTCGAATTTGGTTCCAACTGGCGCGGGAATATAACTTGCCATTGTGTTACTATTATGATTTAAATGTTGACTAAATTATTCATTTGAAAATCGTTTAGTGAGTAATTAAGAATATTTATAATTATGCTTTTAGATAAATTTTTCCAATAAATTTAACCAAAGCGGCAACAGTGTTGAATATTCGCCCATAAGATTTACATTGGCCTATGCCGGCCACACTGCATAATAACTGTGACCCGGAGTATAGATCTGCTTAGTTAAGAAGCTGGATGGCCTTAACAATGATATTTTGTAATTTTTTGAGAACATGTTTTGAGGTTCCTGTATCAACAAGCAGGATTGTTAATAATTCTTAACAACATTATAAAGCTGGATGCTTTTTATCTATTTTGTTTTCAAGAATGTTTGGTTGTAACCTAACCCGTCTATCGATGATAATGGACCTATCGTAGTGGGGTCTAAAACCTGCATTCTCGAGCACTGCTTGTGGATTATACTTGTAGTAGGGTGTAAAGGTATTTAGCAGGCTATTCAGGTCGTCAAAAAACAGTTTGTACCAACGCCAATGAAGGGCGCGTGTTTAACCAAACCACCCAATCTCCGCAAAGGAGTCTTAACGAACAGCAGAATATCTACACGTCGAATGTTCAAATCTATTGGCGGCTTTCCATACCAAATTCAAATGGGACAACAACTAAATGTTGCGGATAAACGTGATAGAGAAATTTACTGTTGACGTGTGCTGAGCTTAATTGACGAAGATATCGATTTTTTTTTTATAAATAAAAAACGTATAGTTTTCTGACGTTATTATTAGGGATTATCCTGGATGTATTTCCCTCTAAGATCAGTATAACTGTGGAATGTAATGGAAAAAACAGGAAAAAAATATCTTTACAATAACTTAATATATTTGTTTTACAATTACGTCTTATCTCTGTATAAAATGGAGACTCAATCAAAGTAAACAGTTTAATAGTGGAGAACTTTCAAGATTTATTTGTTCATTAACAACTTTAAATGATGAATCTGCTAGATGTCTTTTATTTCAAGTTCTTCAAGAAAATCTAAATTTTGTTTTTTATTACTAGTGTGTAGTATTTGGATGTCATTGGTGTGTATGAGTGAGTCTGGATGTTCAAGAACGTGTTTTGCATGGTTTGACTTATTTGGATGTTGTAATCAACATGCTTTTAAGTGTTCATTAAATCTTACTTTAAAATTTCTTTGTGTTTTATTATTATTTTTGATATTATTTTTGAAATTGCATTAGAAATATTTCCACAATATGTAATACTTTTATAACTTTTAATTTCTTTAGTTTATTGAGGCAATGTTATAGTTGTAGGACATTTTATGTTCTTTCTTATTAATTAATTTATTTATTTTTGTTCATTGGAATTGAAAATGATTTATGTTTCATAGAATTATAAGTTGCTAATTTATGTGATATAGGATGATTTGAATTATATGGTATTGTAACCCTTTATAGTCCC
Organism: Ophraella communa; assembly: GCA_035357415.1. Classification (NCBI taxonomy): domain Eukaryota; kingdom Metazoa; phylum Arthropoda; class Insecta; order Coleoptera; family Chrysomelidae; genus Ophraella; species Ophraella communa. The sequence continues at coordinate 12,764,570 of CM068994.1, read as the reverse complement.
AAAAAGGCAGGGAGCCAATTTGTAACTAAAAAACTCTCCAAAAGATATCCCGGCTAAGAGACCCTCTCCAGGGGGTGGTTCGACTCCAAGTTAATGCTCACTATAGGAAGGACTGGGATGTATAAGTAATAAGGGCGCCACTATCTTTTGAACGCTATCGATTAAGCAAACTGTTTTTTTTTAAATATAGATTATTTATTGAAAATGTAAGTACATACTTGCTGATAATGAACTGGAGTTGTAAAAAGAGGACTTAACTTTAGGTTTCTGTGCTGTTTAGGAGGGCGGCTTCAGCTTCTTCGTGGAGAGATGAAAGTTTCTTTAATGGTTCTGGCTGCTTGGGATGTAATAGTTTTCTTAACAGCTCAGAAGTGGTTTGAAGGACTGTCTTCACATAAGCGGTAACTGGGCTCTAAATTTAGCGGTATCTTGGCGGTAACTTGACTCCAACTTAGCGGGTTGTATCTTTCTAAAAGTTTTATGTGTGTGAGAAGGAATGGTTTCAAAAAGATGGCGCAACAAGACATACAGCCGAACGCTACATACATTTTGGTAGCGGCAAAGCTTTCTTGTATTATGTTTAGTAATCTTCAGTATAACGTTGTGAAACTTGCTTTCAACGCCATTGTGCACATTTTAAACATATGTATTATAAAAATTAATTCATAATAGTATATTAAACAACGCATTTCATATGGAATTCTGTTATGACACGAGTTCAAGTTTAAAAAACGAATCGCGAAGCGATGAGTTTTTGAAAGTACGAGTGTCACAACAGCCATATGAAATAAGTTGTTTATAATATCTTTTATATTTTGCCATTTTATCATTTTTTAAATTAATTTTTTATTTTTATGTAACTACGAAAATTTTGATTTTAAAAAGTATGTCGGTAGCACTGTATAATTTGTAACATTTGACAGTTGTGACATATAAATTATGAAATGTTAATGTTTTCAAATATTTTAAAATGACTAATACACCAATAATAATATATTATATGTTAAAGATAATATTCATATTCACAAATACTTTCTTAAAGAACAATATAAAATTAATAAATTGCTATCAGCCACAAATGTCATTGTCAATAGTCTTGTCATTAGGTACTTCACTCATGTCGCCAACCATTTAAAACAAAAATTTGCGTGCGTAAAAGTTACATTACGATACGCAAATGCGTTTTATAATGAAGATTTTTATAAGTGCAAAATATAAAAATATATTTTTATACTCGCTAGTCTTTATTTTGGCAGATTTGAGGATGTTCCCGAGAAGACAATTTTGTTAGTTTACGGAGTAAAATACTGTTACAAAGTCGGTTCGAAAGCCGTTCCTGTCCAAACCTTCAAAAAAAGGCGAATTCGCGGGTTGTACTTCTCATTTTCCCCTTTGTTCTATTTCCCGAAAATAATGTTCTTCCCGAATGCTCTACGTGGTTCGAGAAGCAGAACGGTATAAAAAGGCGATATACCCGGGAAGCAAGTTAGTTATCACCTAACAGTCTTAGTTAACAGGAACAGTGTGCGGAAAGCAAGCGAATATTTAAATAAGTCTATATAAATAGTGTTATTCGAGTGGTATTAATAAATCACAACGGATATACCGAATGTATATAACTGAATTATTTTAAGTGTGTATTTTATTAAATAAATAGACATTAGTTAGCCTTAATGTGTATAATTTATCTCACCCATAAAACAGTATAAAGAAATAAGAAAAACATTACAATACTAAGCTCCTGAATACCCCCAATCATTTTCATCTATTTTTTTGTTACGATAATCAAGTTTCAAAAAATATTATTATTTCTTGTTACCCTAGATATCTACTTCGTGTCTGCGGCAACCATCATTACACATACAATTCTACAGTTGCATACAATCCATCACATACAAATTTCGCTTTTTCCACTTTTTAGCATAAAGTAATCCTTTCCAGGTATATTATTTGCAAGCCGTCGGATAATATGAAGAATTTCGTAATATATTCCAAGCGTCTTGCCAAATACCGTCTTCAAACATAGAAAAGTACGTTATTCATGTCGTCGTATGTAAAATATTAAGCCATAGAGAGATATTTCATAATAATAGTTTTTGTTCGTGCGGTGTCATGCGTACGGGGTGTCCCAAATTTTCTATTTTACTATACTGTTAACCATCTGGTGTTATTTTTATAGATATATGCTGAATAGAATGCTCAGTATATTTTAATTTAGTTCGACTATCTCGTATATTTCATGCTTCAAAGCATCAAGCTTTACAGCTAGTTAAACCCAAAGTCATAGTCGTAAAAATGTTTTTAGATATCATAAAAATGTTGTTTCGGTATATAAACACCAAATAGTTGACATGTTGGCTTAATAACCTCAAAAATAAATCTTTTTTTACCGTTATATTTAGTACAATCCATAATAGAAACATGTTTCTTTGTTCCAGCGCCACCTAGGTGAGCCGATAGCGCAAAAAGTCGTTAAATTTTGCATATAAAATGTAAATGGTGCTTACTAGAGACATGTTGAAGATATTCACGATCCACAATAAAAATGACGTTGAATCACAGCAAGACTTGGCCTGTAAGTACCATGGCGGTGGTACAGCTCCGGGTAAATCCCCAGGAGACCATCGAAAACGGGCGACACGACGACGAAACTCATTCCAAGCAACAATTCGAGAACGAAGACGACTTTAAGGTTAAAACCACCGATCTGGTGGTTCCTCTCCTAGAAAAACATTTAGAAATATTCGCAAAAATGTCATCTGCACCGAATCTGAAGACTACTATCAGAACTGATACGGTCTCCACTATTTTGGACCCCGCGGACTTTGATTCGGAAAGAAACGAGACTTGTGGTAAGTTCGAAAAATATCTTAATCCGTTTAATAACATTATCATTTCTTTATTTTTATTTCTCCATAAATTATTGGATAAAGTAAGAATATTATAAAAGATTCGAGGACGAGACTCACATCTTGTCAAATGTCACGCGGCTCCATCAGGCCTCTGATTATAAGTCAAAATTTTGACTCGAAATTGTCCGCCATGACAGTCGACATCTTTAGCGATTCCGGGAGATTTCGATTTTTAGTAATATCTGGGGATATCGCATAAATATATGATTGGCACACATTTTTATATTTTGATCAGCTGTTTGTAGAGTACATATGTTGTGTTAAGGTTGTTCATTAGTTTGTTAAGTTTTTTGGGTTGTTTGATTTTTTTTATTATTATAATAATCAAAATGATTTATTTGGAAGACGAAAGCGACGCTGTAACCTAAAAATGTTCTTTCAACAAAAGGAAGTGCCATTCGAACCTCGGTACCAAAACGATATTCGCGCCACCTCCCGTCTGGAACCAAGAACCATAATATATAGCGGGAAACTAAATGTACTTAATATTAAGTTTTTAATAATATTTTGATGGGAAAAATCTTTTTTCTTCAATAATACACAAATATACATATTTATGAAATATTTATTACATTCAATAAATTATTTACATATGCATGACAAACTCTATGCAATTCATGAATTCTATACAATGGCTTTTCTTTTAAATCTAACTGCCCAATTAATGACAACCATAGATTGCATAGCTAACATTCTACAACTAAATGTTCAATTAATATTTATAAAATGTTTATCTCTTTAAATGATTAATTAATTCCAAAGTTCTCATAGTTAAAGTATTTTAAATACAACACAAACATTAAATAAAGAACTGTTTAATAAAACTTTCAAGGTTTATTTAAAAAATAAATTTTCACGGTTTATTTAAAATAAAAATTGAAAAACCGTGAAAATATTAGTAAAAAGTTAATATTTTAATGAAATTTATGGTACTAACCCTTACTGTGTGAAAGTTCATCTTATTCAGAACAATAAACAACTAAAAGGTTGAATTAACTTTCACTATTTATTCTATAAATACTTTAAATGCAATGACAGCTTTTATTATTTTAAATAGATATTTTATTTCAACTTACTTGTTTGTCTTTAGGAATTCGATGCATTTGATATCCTGTTTTAACGGAGTTATTGCATCCAGGAACACAACATTGAAAACCCATTTTTATCTCTAATTAATCACAAATTGTAACAAATACTTCTTATACACTGTAAATTACTGTAAAGCCTAAGTGTAAAGCAAACCGAACTTAACTTACTATAAACACAAAATGGCTATGAAATTCACAACACACAAAAATTCTTTGACAGATACGACACATGACTGCACACCAGCGTTTTTGGCGGTTGGAACCTCAACTACTAACAATGAATTTTTATTTACATTTACATAATAAGATTTTTAGCCATGACTTAGAATCAGAACTGGAAAGTAAATAAAACATTGTAATTTAAAAAGAATGATATTAAACAAAAAGATAAAATAATTAAGAACTAGGTCAGGTAGCACAACAACCATTTACTCGCTACTGCAACGGGGATCTTAAAGTAGAAGTCGTGAAATAGTTAGAACAAAGTAGTTGCAGGAAGTAAATTAAGAACTTCATAGGAACGAAGTTAGTAACAGGAGATAACAAGGAATAAGAAATATAAAAAAGTTAAACTGGTACTGATTCACTCTATTTAGCCAACTTTAAAACAGTTTTGAATACAACATAAAAAAGAGTAACTTATTAATATCTTTAACGATCAACATTGTATATTAACTTTTCTATAACAGGTGTGATACAATCCCTTACATACAGAATGTCTCTTTTTAATAGTGGCTTCCAAAAAATGATTTAGAATGTTTACAGGGTGTCCCAAAGAAAAGTTAAGGGATTTGAAACTACTAAATGGATGTGCCAAAAAAATTAAGTTGCTTTAAAGTCTAAGAATAGTAAACAACTATTCGTTTAAACTTAACTTTCACGTTTTAATAAAAAATTCGCTTTTAAATTATAATAACAGCTGTCATATTGACATATTGAAGTTACATTTTGTTTGTTTGTAGCTAGGTACCTGATGTTGATTAGGTAGGATTAAGTCTAGACCAAGTATGGAAGTAATGACATAAAGCCTAGATGTTATTAGCCCTAAGGGATTAACGTGGATGTATTTCCCTCTAAGATCAGTATAACTGTGCAATGATATAGAAAAACCAGGAAAAAATCATATATCATGCTGACCTTTACAATAACTTAATATATTTGTGTTACAATTACGTGTTACCTATCTATGTGGAGAACTTCCAAGATTTATTTGTTCATTAACAACTTTAAATTGGGGATCTCCTAGATGTCTTTTTATTTCAAGTTCTTCAAGGAAATCTAAATTTTGTATATCACAAGTGTGTCGTATTTGGATGTCATTGGTGTGTAAGAGTGAGGTAGGATGTTCAAGTAGGTGTTTTGCATAATTTGAATTATCTGATTGTTTTAATCAATAAGCTCTTTAAAATTTAAAATCTTTAATCTTTAAACTTTCTTTGTGTTTGACCTATATATACAGTATTACATTTTGGACATAGCTTATCCTGTAGAAGTTGCTTCAAGAATTCTAGTGTAACGTTATTTATATTTAAACCAACACAGGCATTTAGTATTAAACCTATGTTGCATCTAGAAAATCCTACTTCTGAAGTGTTCTTTGTTCGCGTAAAAAGAATTTTTGGATATATTCAGGGCACAATTAATTTAGAAATTAAATATACCACTACACAAGAAGATTCAAAACAGCTATTTTATGTAAAAGGTCTTCTTATAAACAGTTTTCCCAAATAAATTTCAACTCATACGGGTCCTAACCATCTAACAATAGAATGTTATGTCTCTGTGATACAGCTTTCTGTATGTGATGTGAAGTATTCAAACATGCACAGTCATTTTTCAGTTAAATATTAGTATACATATTCGGGCCTTTCAGACACACATAGTAGAATTAAAATTATTGGTAATCTATTTTTTGCTAGTCGAATAGTTCTTTCTGGCAGCTTTTTTTTATAATTCTGCTACACGTTAAATATCATATAAAGAAGGTATTTAACGGTGTTAAGGTATTTAGAAATGAATTTTAAGTCCACATCTATTCCTCTCAGATTTTTTAATTTTTTAAATAAAAAAGATACGTACATACCTGTTACAGTAAATAATAAGTAAAAAAAGTAGGTGTGGCACAGATTCTTCCGTGTAGAAAAATTGGGAAATTAATATAATACTTATATATGCTTGCCATTGCACTTGACCTAATATTTATTACCTGCTGAAATAAATTAGGATATGGTCACCAAACCAAAAGAAATTTATTTTGCAGTTTACACTTTGTGGGAAATACGTCAATGTCACCATTATATCCAAACAAACTTTTGCCTTATTGTGGTAAATTTGCATTGAAGATTTTTCTTGTTTATGAGTTATTATAGTGCTAAATAGACACATTATTATCGTTAAGGAATATTTCGAGTCGTATTCAAAGAAGTTTTATTTTGTTTTATATAAAACAGTTTGCTTTTGAGGTTAAGTAATATTATTTTAATTTTTTCTTACCTTAGAACAAAATAAAACTTCTTTAAATATAACTCAAACTATTCCTTAATGATAATAATGTGTTTATATAGCACTATAATGTCAAAAACTACAGAAAACAAGAAAATCCACAATACAAAAAACTTCAATGCAAACTAACTACCATAAGGCCACAGATTGTTTGGATATAATGCTATGGGTGTGTTCGGGGAGCACGCTTTCGAGCTATGTAGCGCCAAGAGCCATATAACGCAAACGAGGAATAGTACTAGATAGCGCCAAATGGCGCAAATAGCGTGCTCCCCGAACACACCCTATGACTTATGTCAAGCAATGGTGACAGTGACGTCACAATAATGTGGCCTATTGAAATACAATAATTTTTATAGAGGTGGGAATTAAATAACTTTTGTACCGTTACAAGTTTAATCATGAAAGAAATTAATAAACTTGTTTATTTTGTATCCTAAATTAGTACAATTTTCAGAGAGTAAGGATTAGTACAATAAATGTGTTATATATAAGTTTTTAAACCAAACATTTATACTGTTAAAGAGAAAAGTGTCATTTTAAATTTTTATAGGCAATAAATGGCCTTTTGAACGCACTTTAATTGATTATTACTCATATCGAAATTTTCATCAAATCTGACCATTCACAAGCCAAAGACGGCTGGTATTATCGCGAAAATTTCATACCTCTACCTTTTAAACAACAAAATGTCTTAATTTCTACGAATAAAGAATAGAAAGGAAGTAACGTTGTCATATTTTAATTTAGCAAATAGTCGCGACGAAAGTCGGCCATATTGAAGAACCAAATATGACTCATTCGAATCGTGACATTTGACATGTATAGTTTTTTCATGCTGTTTTATGTATTATTTTCTGATTTAAGTAGTTAACCCAACTCTTGAATGGGAATTACTTTTCATCTGTAGGGTTCTATTTATCTGAATTATTAAAAATTAACAAAATATTTTAATGACAACCACATTGTTATCATAGACGTTCCTTTATTTTTTATATAGACCAACTAAGTCAACTATTTATAATTACCTGCTTAGAAGTTTTTAATCTAAATTTATATTCCTACAACTTTATGACAATGTATATTACTATACAGATAATAACAAGCGGAAAACAGTTATTTTTTTAATAATTAACACGAGACATAAGTTTATAATACCCTGTGTGTGACACCACTGGTAACCGGAAACTTCAAGTCAGCCATATGCAAGAACCATTGCGGACATCGTCAAATCGTATTATACTCCTTCCTTTTTATTATTTATTCGTAGCTTAATTTTGACTCGTTACCATCGCAATTTAAAAAATTTCCGGAAATTTTTTGGTGGCGCCATGATATTTAAGTGGAAATTTTTTGACAGCTAAAACGACATAAAACGCTGAAACCTCAACGTACAGACCACAGACAAATAAAAATATATGTCTATGGTTCAGACGTTTAAAAATATATGTCTATGGTCCAGATGTTCAAACTAGTAATTATGAGGCTTTGTGACAGACGTCAGATTGGATTAATGATTATTTTCCAAATTATGGTGTTAAATTTTCTTACCAACTAACACGCAAGCTTAAATTATTCCTGGAAATAATTTAAGCTCTTGTGATAAGTGAAAATAGCACCTGTCTTTCAATTCTGATTGGTCTGTAAAGTTCTGTGTGTTCAATGACGTAACCGGTAATAAAAATTATTGAAGCTGTATTGACCAATCTCTTTGTTCGTGATATAGTCCAAACTCGACCGAGTTGCTAGAAAACACCACGAGTCCGTAGGACGAACTTTTAGAGGTAAATCGACAGACTTATCGCGAAAATTCGATCACTAGTGGTATTACTATTAATTATACAACCAATAACATATTAAATGCCTATTTTTATTGATGCTTAGCTATCGATAATCATTTGACTAAAGCTGGCCGTCCACCGAAAGCGGTGCTGTGCGAGGCTGAGCTGTGCTATGCTAGACTGTGCTGATTCAAAGCTGTAGCGGTCCGTCCACCAAATGCTAGTCGTGCGGTGTTGTAGCTACTAGCATAATATTGCCATTAAAATGTTTAATAATTTAAAAATCAAAAAGTATCTTTTGGACGCAAGTTCTGAGGAAGATGATTCCGAAGACGAGCACAGAAGCGATTTATTAAGTCTTTTACCGTCTTTTATATTGCACTTTTTTGAGATATCTTCCCAGAGACTATCACGTAATTCTTGATTTTTATAGTTTTTCTCATCTACTTTCTAAAGGCATGGATTTAATCTAACAATTTCAATAAATCCTTCCATTATTCAAATAATTTTTAATGTTTAAACGGCTCAGCACAGCTTCAATCACAAAGCGAAGTGATGCGAGTCCCGCAAGTCGCAGCTTGTCTTGCCGCACGCCGTCTAGCTTTAGTGGACGGTACTTCATAAGAATACATTGGTAAACCAGCGCCGCTTAACCCAGCTCAACGCCGCTCCGCTCAGCACAGCACAGCATCGCTCTCGGTGAACGGCGGCTTGATAATCACACACGCTGTTATGATAACCATAGTTACGCCCCAAACAAAAAATTATTTTTCGCGAAAAAGTTACGTTTTGGAACGTTTTCTTCGAAAAATATTAAAGAAGTAATTAAAAATAACAAACCCCTTAATTTCAATAAAAAATAACTTATTGTTCAGTTCAGTAATATTTTATTTGTTGTATAATCTTACGAATACAACTCTTGAAATTGTATATATATATATATATTGTAATAAATTACAATGTTAAAAATGATGAGAATTGGATAGATATTATTTATAATTGATATAATTATTAAATTGTTGTTTTTATTATTTTAAAATTTTTATTTTTACAAGTTTTGTGGGGCTATAATTTTGATTGGGTATATTTAATTTTCATTCAACCTTTAATTATCCCAAAACACCTTTAAAATTTCTTTATTTTTATTTATTCTTTACTGTTTGCAAATAATATATCATCAAAATCAAAAATTGTAATTTTTGTCTATTATTATTTTTAGATTTAGTTTATTTAAAATTAATTTTTAAACACTAGTGACTCTTAACTACAGTAGTAGGTTCTAAGTATAAAATTTAACGATAAAATTATTTATTTTCCTTATTTTACCTAAAAGAATTAATATACCCTATACCTACACAACGATACGACTATGGTACTTTCGTGCGCATATACCTATATTTAAAAGAACACGTGATATTTTACAGTTATATTCACCATAAGATCAGGCAAGCGTTCAACACTTATTGTTTTATATCGTTAGTCGTAGTTAAATGTGGTGTAAATTTTATATTTGAATCAAATTGTATTAGAATAATGTTTAAAAGATATTGAAATTTAGCATTAACAAATTTTATAGGTATTATGAAAGTGATTGTAATAAAAACTAGCAAAAAAAACATACCGTAAATTCCCTTGTTGCTGTGTATAGTGCCGCTATTCCATTTTCGGCTTCTCACACGGAATATTTTAAACACGTGGGACCACTTCCTTGGGGATTCAAATGGATTAAACCACTGGATACGATGTCTCCTTCCCAGTTTCTTCAGATATTTGGTTATTGTTGCAGGTTAGTGTAAAAAAAATTTATTTTTCTTCTTGAGGGTAGATATTTTATTAACCAGTGTACAATTTCAATATACAATTTCCAGTCGTTTTTGTTTTTATAAATTAATAATACAGTTCCATAAATTATTATGCTACCATCTTTATTTTTGAAGGAAGTCGGCCATTAAGATATAATAATTTAGAAATAAACTGACGTGGATTGGCCTTTTGATGAATTTAGAGTGACCTATTTTCCCATTTTCCACGGGTTTTTATATGTTAACACCGGAAATTGCCAAAATGGCTGCTTTTTCGACCGTATTTTGTTTTTCCTAACCTCTTTGCATTGAATTTTTAGAAAATTGAATTTTTAATTTGGCATTTTCTGACCTTATAATTGTTATCAATCGAATCTACATAACTTATTTCATCATAAAATAACATTCTTCAAATTTTAAAATCCATTTTTCCCTATTAAAATTGTTGATTTTTTGGAGCTACACAATGGCGGACATTTTTACAATTAACAATAACAAATTTAACAACTATGAGCAAATATTTCTTTTTGACCCTTGATTTTAATAAAAAATGAAAATTTACATATTCAAATATGATCAGAAAACTTTTTCTTTTAAGGACACTTCTTATTTTAGTTAATATTTACGTTAGAAATCTACTGCGTCATAACAATTTAACTACAAAATTTATCAAATAAACAAATTAATAATACCTAAAATCATCAATGAATAACTTAAAATTAAATACTTTACAACCACACATAGTTTTAATAAATAATAACACTAATTAACCTTTTAATATTAGGTTCATGTCTTTTCACTGTAATCACATCTTTTTAAGTTTATATTATCAGTTTGTGATCACTATTTCACTATTTACAGTGTCTTTTCACTGGATTTATCAATCACAATATCCTTGATAAAGCTTTAATTATATAGTCTTTGTTTGTAAACAACCACATCACTTTCTTACATGTGATAAATTTCAATATCTTTTTTAGACTCTCTCAAGCATTATCTTGTATCAAAACATAGGAAGTACTAGGCTTGTACTATCATCCGATACATTATAATATGGACTCATCACTTTGATGCTTAAATGAATTTATAAACATTGGTTGGGTAAGTCACATTTGTTTATTTAGTTATATTTATAATCTATGATACTGTTTATTGTATTCTAATAGCTAATATTTGTTTGTTGAGTTTAAATTTTGCTAATGATATAATTAACTGAATATAGTTGGATATTTTCTACCTTAAATAATAGTTTGTAATCATCTACACCTACTTAATTCTTATCTTATAACTACCTATAAAAAACATTATTAAACTTATTATTATTATTAACTTTGATTATAACTTATTTATACTTTGATTAAACTAACTTAATATAACTAATATAATAGGTTTCTTATCACTTATATTAGATTCCTATTATTCATTATTGTCATGTTCTAATGTTCATTTACTTTTTATTTTTAGCTTAGACATCATAGGATCTTGGACTTGGCTATTGAATCGACTATTGATGTTAATACTTCTTCTTATGGACTCATATTTTATCAAGATAATTTTTGTGTTTTTGTGTTAATTGAGACTTATTGAATAGCTCTAATAAAGAAATTTTATGGTGTATTCATCATTTAAAGGAAAGATTTGAAAATTATATCCATCTTTAATAACTTATTACAATTTTAAGTTATATATTGGGTAAGTTATTTTTTTGATTATTTTAAAACATTACAATATGTATATATATATAATCAATAACCTTTCTACCGTTAAGGTGTAAGGTGATAAAATTTACACTATAGATTGTAAACAAACTTTGTCCATTCTTTTTTATTTTTTGCCTTCTTTTGTGCTGCTGTCCATGTCAGTTCTCTGTTATGAAGTACCTGTCCCACTTGGTCATTCCAACTCTTCCTTGGTCTTCCTCTGTTTTTGTTCTTTGTTGTCTCTTGAAATTGTGATTATTTAAAATCTCATGTATTTATACTCAAAATGTTATCAAATAAGCTTTGATAACATTTTTCGTGATTATCGATAATCACAATTTCACTCGTTATATTATATATTATGAAAATCCCATTCATGTATAATAATAATAATTGCCATTTGTGAATACAAAAATCGTAGTTTGCTATCGGCTAAATAGGAACGGCCAGAAATGCACGTGGATAAAAATATCGGATAAATTACGTTACCGTAACAACGCTAGCATTTACTGTTTGTTTATCAAGAGTTGTGTTTGAGTTTGACAATTGTAAATGTCAAAAAGAAAAAGAATTAAACAACATATAATATTTTAATAAGTATGTCGAGATTTGGAAATATTTGCGAGGCAGAAATAGTAAGGGAGATTGAAAAATCAACTCCAGAAAATACAAAAAAGTCATTCCTCAATTTGCAGTCAATTTAGTGAATTTTGTAAACAACGAAACCGAACAGTCAGTGGAAAATTGAGCAGGAATATTGATGGACTGGGGCTTTAATATGAAGGCAAAGATTATAAAGAATACATGGTGAAAATAATGTGGAACACAACAGCCAAAATTCTGCAAAGCATGTATTTCAAAAATGTAATGTTACTTTGAACCCCTTCACTGGTTTGGCATTTAAGAAATCCCGTGATGAACGTAATTCTAAGCGAAAGAACTTACACGGTAATTTAGAAAAACGTAAAAATAGTTCAGCAGCATTGACTAAAAGTGACATTGTTAAAATGACATGGGATGAAATATTGGATAAAAATACTCTCACAGATCTTTTAGAAAGATTTTTTCCTACGACCACATATGAAAGTGCTAGTTTGCACACTTATTTGTACTTAAGAAAGTAGCTAATATCAATACACGTATTGAAAAGTAAAAAAATATAGTTCTATGACCTGTGACATTTACGTCAAATTTATCAATAGTAAAAACACATGAATGTCAAAGCAAGGACCATTTAATTTTTTTTAATCTTCCTTGTGTCAAATATTATATTGTAATTGCCAATACAAATTTTCCTGTATAAAGTAAGAATAAAGAATAAAGTTTCTTATAGGTTTTTAAATTTAAAAAAAAATAAAAATATTTTTATTCAGTATTATTATTTTTATAAAAACACTTTTAGAAAGAAGAACATTTTATTCTTCTTTTTTATATGTTATGTTTTATATGTTTTATATGTTTATATGTTATGTTCCGTGCATGTGTCGAATGTGGATTTTTGAAGTTATGTTTGTGTTTCTGTTTACAATTATCTTTGTGTCTATTATAATTACATTACTTTGAAAATATTTGAACTTTGTTGTGATTTGTATTCAAATACATACTACGTATACAAGAAAACTCAATTGACATTATAAAGTGTTATGGGTTATGCATCCTGTTAAAAATAAAAATAAATTATTTTGAAGAATTTTTACTTTTCAGTACGTCTGTTGATAATCTTTTCAGTGTGTGTGATATTGTTTAATTGACTTTATCCTTTGGTTGAAGGATTTTTTACGTGGTCGTAGGAAAAATAGTGTACATAACTCGTTGGAAAGTGTATTTCTTGCACTCGTTTAGTTTCTGCAGTCGCCGCTACGCGGCTCGTGCTAAACTTTAACTCGTGCAAAATGTTACACTTTCCACACTTGTTATGTAATATACTATTTCATATCGCTGCATATGAATTCGCTAGGCGAAAAGGTGAAGCTGCAAATTGTAACGTACACTATTTTAAAGAAGAAAAATCAAACAATGTTGATTTAACTGGTCGCATTGAATATAATACATTACTTTCCAAAACATGTCAGGGTGGCTCAAACAAGTGCTGCGATAGTAAATGGCTAATAAAAAACATAGAAAACCCTAGCATATATGCCCAGTGATATTGTTTTATAAAATATTATTACATATTACATTTGATAAATTATTTATCATTCCTAATCCATTTTGCAAAAATAATTATTTAAAAAATATTCCTATAGGAACCAACAAAACTCTTTAGTGAACGAAAATTTAGCTAAAGCAGGTATCAATAAACAAGAATTATTTAAAATAACTAGACATTCTTCTTCCAAGTCTATAAAGCCTTATTTACAACTTGATAATGAGCATCATTCGCTTCTTATAACAGTAAAGCTCCGAGATAAAGCTTTGAATAATTAAAATTAGCCACAGTGTCAACAATGTCAATGTCATTAAAGAAGCAACGGTCTACTGGACCAATTGTACATAATAATGGGGTCCTGAACACTTTTTTTAGTGTAAATATAGAAAGTAAAGGTGGAAAGAATAAAGAATAATAAGAACAATAAATAACTGAACAGTTAAACTAAACTTCCACTATTTATTCGAAAAATTCGCTTTAAAATTCAATTACAGCTGTTTCGCTATAACCAGCATCGACAGATTGACATATGTCAGTTATTCATATTCAGTTATTTATTGTTCTTAGTAAGATGAACTTCAAAAAAGTAGAGGTTAACACAATCAATTTCAAAGAATAATAAGTTTTTGCGTTTTAAATATGATCCAAATTTGAATTATTTAATTTTAAAAATTTTACAGCGCCATCTAATAGGCAAAAGTAAAACTGATGATGACTCATTCCGTGTAAAGATAAGTAAAGATTAGGTAAATTTGTATTTGAACGGTGGCAACGCTTAACCTTTTAGTATTGGTATTGACCTTAGAACAAAAAGAAACAGGAAGGAGTCTGTCATATATTAACTTTAAGGAAAATTTGCGACGGAAGTCGGCCATCTTGAAGCTCCTTTTATGACTCATTGTTTATGTTTATAGTGTACTGTCAAAGCAATATGTGCATATAAATGTCAAAAATGAGCGCATAGGCGTATCATTCGGTTCTTATAAATACTAAATTATTTAGAACACTAATGGTTTTCACACACTTGATTGGTTGAAATTTATTAAAAGTAAAACCCTTGATATAATTTTTATTTTTTTTCGGTACGTCAATGGAAACGGAAATTAAAATTGACAATAGGCCGCCATATGCAAGCTCCTTTCTGGACTCAAGGTCATTTTGCATATACTCCTTCCTGTATCTTTTTGTTCTAAGGTATTGACAGATGGTTGACATGTATTCAAATTTATTTATTGTCAATATTGAAGAACAAGAATTTTAGTCAGCGAATGGACTGGGAAAGTAGTGACGTGAGTGTCAAACCAAATGATTCCAAACAACTTTTTTATGGTATGTTTTATATGTGTTATTAACTATTTTATTGTATTTTCCTGATTTTTGGGAGTTAATTACTGTTTTTTCATTGGTAAGTGTTCATTTATAAAATTTACATATCACTAAAATAGATAGACGAAAAATTTCCGTAAAAATATTATAACATAACCTTCAAAGTTGTGCATTGTCATAAATTTTAAGAATACTTTCAAAAATGGTACTTTAAAAATGGAATTTGGAAAGATTTTGCTTATATGTATTTAATTATGATGTTTCCGTTATATTTCAAAGTATAATAATAACAAAATAACTCAAAGAAAAGTTATTTCTGGAAATTTTTAATGTTGCCGTTTGGAATCATTTCGTTGACATTTCCCAGTTTAACAGCATAGAACACAAATTTTGACGTCACACTTTCCCATTCCATTGACGCCAATAAATGAAGGGGTTAAAGTCAAAGTGGTGTAAGTCAATTTTCGGTAGAAGTTGACTTAGGCACAGAAATGCGATGTAGAAATAAAAAACTGTTAATAGAAAAAGTGGAGTAAGTCAGAGCTTCACTCATTTCGTTGTTAAATGGCAGCACAAGTTAGACTAAAAATGGATCATCTGTTTTGTTGACAACTGAAGTGGCGTAAGTCAGACTTACGCTAGTGTGGTTGTAATTGTTCCGCGATTTTCATCGAGTGTAGAATGCATGCGTGAAAGAAAAATGAGAAAAACATTCCTGTTAATTGGTTAAAAATTCAATGGATACGAATTTTGAAAGATCAACCTTACATTCTCTTCTACAAAGAAACTGTGAATGAGGATATCCCATTTTCTAAACTAAATCTAAAGACAGCAAGGCCCGGTAGGCGACATTCTCTGGCCAACGTTTCTCAAGATGTTTTGTACCCAAGGGGAAGGTCTGTTACCGAGGCTAAAAAAAAATATATGCTTGATCTTCTGCCATCTTGATCTTCTTGATCTTCTCTTGATCTTCAAACCACCAGTGAAACATGATTTCTTCGTTTCCCTGCGAACCACTATTGAAGAAGGTGAGGAGCTTGTAGATGTTGGACCTCTGGAATTTGTGGAAACCACAAATCCTGATGAAAAAGACTGAATCCGTTTTGCCATGTTAAAAAAATTAAGAATCCATTCGCGATAAAAAATTAAATTATTTGTATTATTCTTATACTTTGTGTAATATTCAATAAAAATGTTTTTGAGAAGTGCAAGTCAACTTTGCATCATTTTGTTGATGTCCACAGTGGTGTAAGTCTTTGGTCTTAGGTCATACAGTGGTGTATGTCACCGGCTTTGGTAAGGCAAGTGGTGCAAGTGACTTTGGTTAGTGTGTGAGGTACAACTTTTGGGCAAAAACAATTTCAAATCAAGCCTTATCACTAAGTTTGGACCTACCTAGTACCTCTAAAACAATACCATCACAAAAACTTGTCCACTGAATTAACTACAATACCTTTTGCATTATGCTAATTTCCTAAAAACGATGATAAAGTGACTTACACCACTATGACTTTAACCCCTTCAAATATTAAGAAATGTACATGTTTTTAGTATGTCACGAGAGCATAAGCGTCACAGTGACAGTCATGTCATACCAACATCATGTCACCAAAAATTTAGTTATCTCTCAAAATGCAAATACCCAAAAAATATTAAAATAAAAAATAATTCACTTCAGGAAAGAATAAAATGATCATTATTTCTCATATTACAATCTTTATTTTAAATTAAAATTAAATTTTATTTTGATGTCCACCATATGAGCCATCTCTTGGCGCCATATTTTTTTGTTTGAATTGTACTTACATTTTAAAATATAATATTTTTATTATTATTGACTAGAAAATTATAATTATATTTGTTTACAGTCTAAAATTCACATAACTATTAACAAATTATGTTTAAATTGCTTTTTTTAGTGAGTGTTCAGTGTATTTTCAACAATTGTTCTTTCTAAATATTATGTTTCTACTCATTGTTCTTTTACTTTGTTAAATAAGGTTTAATTGAATTGAGTTTTCTATTCATGGAATTGTCTTATCAAATACCACCCGAGCTCAGATCTAGCAGGATATATTTCGAATACTAACTTTCATTGGCAATTTAATGAGAACTGTTTTGACAAAATCACGAAAGCGTAGCTCCGCCTAAATCTGAGCTCTAGTGGTATTACACCCGAAAACACCGTTTGCACAATGGAAAACAATCAATTAATCATTTTTGTAATAAAAAACGTTTTCGTTGTTTAAAATTTATTGTTCGAATTGTGGTGATAACAAAGTTACTTCGTCCAAATCATGCAGGTAGTCGTTCAACTTAGGATCTATTATTACAAATTGCTAACCTTGTTGCTTCGTTCCTCAACAAATCGTAGACCAGTTTAATCGTATTCATATTAACTTCGCATTCTTCGCCAGGCTTGGAGAAAGATCTCTTTCCAGGTCCCCAATTGGGAGTAAAGTTCACTTGGGCAGAACACAAGACGACGAAAATGGCAAAAATCACTACCGACTTCAATAACATATGCATCTTCTCGGATTTATTTAAATAATCGAAAATTGTTTCGAATAAAATTTAAATGTTGAATGTGTTTTTCAATGAAATCGGCAAGTTTTTATATATCTTTATACGCCCACGCAGCGAACGCAGCGTACCAGTGTACGTCATAAATGGTTATATTTTAACCCGAATCCAAAAAAGTTTCCAATTAAATTTAGTTTTGTTTCTATCAACATAATTAACAAAAGAAGAAGATTTGATCAATGGATTCTAAATTTATACTGACTAATAGATTCTACGCATACCTGAATCTTTTTCACGGCCATCTAGTATTCCAAATATCACATAAATAATATTACAAATTTGTTTAATATAAATATTAATTGTGTAACATTACATAATCGTGATTTGTTAAAAATTTAATGTTTACATTAAGTAGGTCAAGTAAGAAATGTATCATACTTCATATTATTATTTATTTAAAGGTGCATCTATTGTCTGAATAATTTTAAATACTTATTTTAAAATGATTAATAGTTTTATGCTAACTGATGTAATTATAACATTTTCGATTACCAATTTGCGTCCCAATTTATCCTCTTGAAAAAATTGAGATAAAAAGAGGCTTATTCATGGTACATCTTTTATTGGAACTTTTACATTCCATAAAAGTAAATAAATTACGAATAAAAGTTTGTTAAACATTTTTTAAGGACGACCCTGTATTTTGTTTACGGTATTCATCAAATAAAGTGATCGGAAAATATGCCTAAGGCCGCTTAGATAACAAACTAGAAAAGGCTTTCAATTTAGAACGTTTTCAAGATAAGCAATACGATAGTAAGACAAAGCTTTTAAGCTGAATATAATCACGACAAATTTTGTGCTTTCTTTCTGCCATTTCGATTTCGGACTTTCATCTATTTTCTAGAAGATCATGTTTTCACACCGAAAATGATATGTTCTGACGGAAAAGAATTGCCGACTGCGTCTAACAATTTAATAAATCTCGCAAAGCGTTTGTTCTACTACATGGTACATACAGGATGTCTCAGGATTTTCAGAAATACAAAAAAATGTTGAATCTGAAAATTAATTCAAGGTCTGAGAGAATAAATCTGCTTTTTTAATTTAATGACAGCTAATTTTTTAAATAAACGTTTCGTTATTTATTGTTCTTAGTAAGATAAACTTCCACAGAGTTAAGACTAATCTAGATGACACAAGCTTGAATTTCAGGGCATCAGTGATCTTCCTGGAGTGGTTTAGTTCTTACCCCACAAATAGGAGACAACTGATGCGCACAATTGGTAAACATTCTGAAAACCTGCTGGTTGATAGTGGTGTACCTCAAGGATCGGTGTTGGGTCCAATTCTTTTCGCATTATTTATAAATGATATTATTGATATAAATATTGATGGCGATATTACTCTATTTGAAGATGATATGAGTGCAACCTGGATTAATTCAGATACTATATATGCAGTGATCTTCTTCTTCACTCTTGTGTTTCGCGCATATTGACATATTAACAAAAAAATCATTTTTTGCGTGATTTGCTATAAAAACTGTTTCTAAGTAGCTTACTTTTCTATTGCATTGACAATTTAATTTTCCCTATTTGAGTCTCATCTAAAGTACAAAGTGTTTTTAAACTACAGAAAATTATTATTAATGAATCAATTTTTGGATGACACTCATAAATCCCAAGGAAAAGTATCTTCAGTAGGTAAAGTGTTGGTTGGTTTAACGGAGGTATTGCTATTGTTTTGAGTTTATTATGTGTTCCTTTCATTAGCCCAGCATTAAGAAGGTATTGTTTACCTTATATTCCAGCTACAAATGAACAAATGATAATACGTCGTTATTGGCCTACATAATCAATCACATTGCGAACCCTATTTTCAAAAATACAAACTTTTCCGGCACTATCATCTTGGAATCTGTTTGCTTAGGAAAGGTAGTAGGAAAGATAATAATTATATCAACTCAGGATAATAAATATAAATAATAGAAACTAGAAAATGAAACAAAAATATTTTTGGCAGAATTATTAATGGAAGCAGAAATGCAGAACCATTTACCAACATATCGTGTCGTTAACCCCTTGTTGTGGGAGCAAAGCTAGGAAAAGTAAGCTCTTAATAAAGGTTAGATCAGATTTGATCAGAAAAGAGTGACGCGTCCTATACCAATACTTATTTAATGCTGGTCTCAAATTATAACCCCTTGTACATTTTTGATAAAGGCTATTAACTGTGGTGGTTCCGCTTTCTACAACTTTATAGTGCCCGAAATGTATATCACGGGTGCAGTTAGTTATTGTTCTGGACTTTCTTTCTCATCCCCATAGAATCTGCATTCCCCTTATTGTTCTACTTTCAGTTCCCTATGGTGTTCTTGGAAGTGACGAGGCCCTGTTAAAATTTTTAAATTAGTTTTATTTAGAGCTACTACAGAACTAGAGTTTATGGTTCCAAGAAGTGTCTAGGGTTGTCTCATCCTCGGAAGATAGCCCCAGATGTGCTCTCGGGGTTTCTCTTCCGTTGTCATTTTGCTCGGATCTGTAAACATTCTTACCTATACCGCAGAATGGTTCTGGTCCAATGAATTGGGAGTTTGTCCTCCTTGTCAGGTTGTTGGTTTCTTTATTGTCTAGCACACCAATATGACCTGGCACCCATAATAATGTTAAGTTATTTACCTTACCTGCCTTTTGAACCGACCATATTCAATTTTATGGGATGACTGAAAAACTTTTTCGCTATCCCAGTCGCTTCTGCTATCAATTCTTGAAATTTTTTATTAAACTAATTTTCTTTTGTTACTTCGTCTTTAGGAAGATCGAATAAAGTGTATCTTTAATGGATAATTTTCCTATTCTTCTTCCTTACCGCAGATAGTCTTATCAGTGGCGGCCCCTATTTAACCAGCTATAAAGGTGTGAAATCTAATATTACCTCTACTCACGCTTAGAAAATATTGTGTATGTATTCCTCACCAAATTATAAACTGAAGGTTAGCAACCCGCCTATCTAGGATTTATTGAAATGGAAAAAGTCTTCAACAAAGTTCCTAGGAATAGGACCACCTACTATATTCATTAAAACATCGGGCTTTTCCCATAATTAAGAGAGAAGCAAAAGCTAGAGGAATAAACATGACGCACAAATACAACGAGAAGTTAGGAGTAGAAGGAAACTAACAATCTGACTCAGAAAACAGGAAACTGACAAAATACCTAGAGAACCGAAAAGAACGCCAAAATAGTGATTGCTTGCACCCGATGAAGAAATAGAAGAAATAAAATAGGATCTAATAGAACAAAAAGTGAGGGTAATGAAAATTACCCAACTACACTCAAGATTTGGAGGTAAGAGAAAACTCGAAAACTCGCGATATTCGTCGTAGAATATCGCAAAGAAGACCAGGAGCACATGATGAATGTAGAATACATTCTAAAAAAGAAAGCTCTACGGGGAAGCTGAACGTCAACACAAAGCTTCAACTGCCAAGGATATAACCATGGACAGTTAACGAAACGAGATGTGACAGATGCGGAGGAAAACATCAATCTGGCGAATGCAAAAGACCAAAAAGTCAAACTGCAACATGCGCCATTTGCCAAGGAGAACACCCAGCCAGTTACAAAGGATACCCCAAAGAAGAAACCATTAACAGCGTAAAGAAAACCAGGACTCAGTTACGCAAACAAAACAAAAACAAAAACAAAAGAAAAAAAATAGAAGACATATTCATATGGAAGAGTTGAACTTCTTCCTAAATTTCAGGAAACCCTAGGAACAGGACGGACAAAAGAAGAGGAACCACTCATGAAAGATTCCTCCCATCAATAAAAAGATGGGAGGGATCCTAGTAAGGACATCTTTAGCAAGTGGATCCACTCTTTAAGGTCTTCTTTAGTCGCAGTCCGTCGGCTAAGGATGCAACTTTCTAGAGATAGCGAAAAACACACACTCGAGAACGTCAAGAATAAGAAGAAGACCAGAGAATAGAGGTGCATAGCACCATTCCGAGCAAGAAGGGGACATATGACTGACATAGCGACAATTTGTCGAAATTGTCGCGACAAGTGTGACAATTTTGTAATTTCTCGTTGCATATAACATACCATGGTTTTTGATAATGATAATGCAACATGTCCCTGTCGTTATCAAAAACCATGGTATGTTACATGCAACGAGAAATTACAAAATTGTCACACTTGTCGGGACAATTTCGACAAATTGACCTTGGAGAGGTCTACAAAACATATGTATGCAGGTTTATTATATTCAAGTGATTTCTTCCTTTTCCGAAACCCTGTTGATCTCTTCTATTGGTAATTTGTAATTTGTGTTTCTAGTTTTTTTTTATAAGGCTCGTGAATAGTTTCATCGTGGTGTTAAGAAGTGTTATTCCCCGAGAGTTCTGGGCATTTTTTTCTTGGCCTTTCTTAAAAATTGGTATTGTTATGCTTTTATGCCAGTCGTCAGGAATTTCTTCTGTAATTATTATCTTATTAAATAATATGAGTTTGTTGATAAGTTCCTTTTCTTTGAAATTCCTTCGGTATGTTATCTGTACCTTCCTGTTCTTTAATTTTGTTAATTTTTGCTCTTTCTGTGTTTTCGAATAATGCATTTGGCGGTGTTTCATGTACTTCTGGTCTTTCTATTTCTTGTGCATCATATAGATCTCTAAAATATTTCTGCTCTCAGTGTTCCAATAATACCCCTTTTGTTTGGACGTACTCGTTCACAGATTTCTTTCGACTTTTAAGCATTTTACAGACCTTTCTCTGCTCTCCGTATATGTCATAATCCATATCGCTGGTGAATTTACTCCAATATTATCTTTTAATGGTCTTCATTTTAGAGTTTACTTCGTTTCTGATTCGTATGTATTTTGTGTGTTGTTCATTGCTCGGATTGCTTTTGTATTGTAGGTAGGTCCTTTTTTTGTTTCTGCTAGTTCTATTATTTCGCGGCAAAACCAAGGTTTGGTGTGATTTGTTGAGTTTATGTTAAGTTTTCTCTTCCCTATTGATTCCTTTGCTGCTTTTTCAATACATATCCTAATTTCTTTCCAAGTTCCAAGTTCCGTTATGTCGATTTGTCGGTTAATCTTTTCTCATAGAGTCTTTTTGTGGTTTCTGTCGTCAATGCTTCTATGTTATATTTTTCGACATACTGTGGTCTTTTTTTTGACCCCTGTAGTCTCGTGATTAGAAGTTTGCATAATACGAGGCCGTGGTCTGTTCCTATGTTGGCGGAATTTAATACTCTAACGTGTAGAACCTGTTGTGGTGTAAACTTCCTGTTGGTTATTATGAAATCTATGATGGACTCTTGGTCTCTGCTGTTGTTGAATGTAGGAAGAATGTGTTGTTGATTAGCTTTTCGTTCCTTGCACAGAAGTCGATTAATAGATGGCCATTTTCGTTGCATGTCACTTCGTTGTATTTTTGTTTAATTCCAGGTATCACATCGTTTCCAATTCGAGCATTGAGATCACCGAATAATATTATTTTGTCTTCGTTGCTTATGGTGTCTAAAGTCTCTTACGGATCAAGGTAGATTGACTTTGCTTCTTGTATTGGTTTGGATGTATCTGGGGCAAATGTGCTAATCAGTTGAGTTGTTGTGTTATCGAGCTTCTGAGACACTTTTAGGATTCTATCTATATCTTCGATCGAATCGGCATATCTCTCATGTGGTAGTATGCCAACTCCCGAATTGGCTCTAACTTGCTTTGGTTTTCCACTGAGAGTATGAGAATATATTCGTTTACTTTCAGTGTTCCTTGTCCCTTTCTTTTAGTTTCAGATATTCCACATATATCTATTTTGTGTTTATTTAGTTCGATAATGATTTCTTGATCTCTTCCGTCCCAAGATGTTTATACCAACATGCTACTCTAGTTGTATTGTTTTTCCGTTTTCGTAATCGTCTAGTCCTTTTTCTCGCCGGGTCGTTCTGTCTATTCTGTTCATTTTCTGAGGCCTCGTTCGGTCTGTGAGCTACTGGTAGTTTTTATCGGATGCTAACCCGGCCTCCGAACTTTCCTCCTTTATCCGGGCTTGGGACCAGCAGTATGACTCTGCGCTACTCAATCCACCTAGAGATCATGCAGGCTGTTTTACTCAATCATATTAAATTACATAAATATCCAAAATCCGGCCTTAATACTTATCCATGTTTATTGACAAGCTCTTTCCTACACAGGGGGATTAAAACAGGTAGCTTTTCTTAAAAAACACTATATTTAACTTTATATAAATGATCCCGTCAGCTCATTATTTACCCTAAAATCCCATTTCCTTCACTCCAATTTCTCACTCGCTATTTTTAATTGGGTTATTGATCAACTATGCAGATAAAAAGTTTTTGAAGTTGGTTGTAAACAGTTTAAAGGAAAAATATGCTCAGATATTGTTTCTTAATCTCTCGCCAATAAACTTTTCAAAAGATATTTCGCGGCTAACCGGATTTATAGTACCTTATAAATTTAAGTATTGTTAAATGGGATTAAAAAAAATTTCCCAGCGAGTTCAGTTGTAAACTAAATGGAACAAACATAAATTTATTCGATAGGAATATCGTGATTTAAGGAAGTCGATGAATTATGGTAAGAATTCCGCGATTTTGGTCAAGAGAAGAATTATTTATTCTTGTAAACTAGCGTAAGGGAAAATACATCGATTTCCTTTGTAGCTAAATTTTAAAATGTTCAGCTAAATGTATGTACGATTATCAGATTATGTATTGAAGAACTACAGCCCTTACATCTTAACAGTGGTAGGTACACCTAATACAACGTCAAGAAATACTTTCGTAGACATTTTACAGTTTAATTGATTTTTAAGTGGTGTTTTTTTTAATTCAATTTTAAAACTGTGATTATAGGTAATAATAATTTTTTCTATTAATGTATTATTAACACAAATATAGATATTGTTAATATTTGATCGAAAAACTTTCATAGATTAAGAGATCAACCAAAAACATCAAGGAGCTGTTATAATAAAAAAGTTTAACAATTTAATTAGATTCTTTGATTCTTTAATTTGGATTCTTTGCACTCACGTTTTAAACCTTTAATTAAAAATTTTGTACTGAATTTTACCTTACAATACAAATCATCCGATGTCAAGAAGTACTGCGACTGCTTTTGTCTATATTTATGTTACTTACTTTTCCGTTATGGAAGTGAACATATTAATAATAGGGTAATTGGTGACAAAAACCTGCACTTTCCACTTTAAAAGGAATTTAATTTAAATTAAATACTAGCTGACCCAACAGATGTCCTGTCTTAACGATGAATATTGAATTCGAATTGGTTTAATTAAAAAAAATGTGTCTATTAATCTAATGCTTTATGATATAAAATATTCTCAGTTCTTTTTCTTGTGCTTATAAATAGTTTTGTTGATAATACCACACGGGAACAGGCGACATATAATTGATGTACCCTCTTATTCTATTTTTGTTACATAATGTCCTTTCGTCATTTGCCAACTTTTTGATGTACCCCCGTATTATATTTTTGTTAAAAAGTATCCTTTCGCCATCTACCAACTTTGATGATATTTGTAGTACGCATTCTGTCAATTCTATGTCCAATGTCATAATGTCACATTAAAAAGTTTACATTGTCCAAAGCGCTCAGGTTAGATTTATAGTAGTATAAGTATTCTTCAATTTTCTAATTTCCTGTTCAATTGTTTGAATTTTTTCTTTTCTAAGAATCATCTCCTGACAATAACAAACACAACAACAAAAATAGCAAAATCGGTCCAGCCGTTCACGCGTGATGTCGTGACAAATAATAGGGATTCATTTTTATATATAGAGAACTGGCGGGGATAACTAACCGAGTGATAGTTGATCAGTAGTTGACCGGCGAGGGCGGGAGATCAAATTGAATTAAAAAAAAATCATAAGAAAAAGGAACTTGAATTTCTCTGAATAAGAATTTCTCGCACTAAAATTATTATATTTGATTGCCATCGTGTACAGAATATAAAAAAAATAAAAATCGGGATAAAAAATAGGGGTCCTAAGAGAGTAACATAACATTATTTATTCATGGCCAAATAAAAAAAATTCTTGCAAGAATTGCAAAAAAATTTTTAATTAACAAATAAAAAATAAAGGTTGATCTTAGATGGTGAAATTTAGGGTTTTATGTATTTTGGTGTATCATAAAAAAATAAAAATGTCCAAAAAATATAAGGGGTGAACCACCTTTAATTTTGAGGGCGATAAAAAATTGATGTCCGATTCTCCACCCTAGCTGATATGCACGGTAAGATTCACGAAAATCGGTCGAGCCGTTTCGTAGTCGGAGTGAAGAAGTCTGCCTGTTTTATTTAATAAAGTTTCATATTGTAAAAATTACAATTATGTGTTTGTTTTTGGCTTTGTTTTAATATAGACAAAATTTACAAATAAATAACAGTAAAAACCCTTACAAATAATGCTATCAGTTTTATCGGCAGTTAAAAATTATGTCAACCAGCTGTTATTATACAAATCAAAAATTATATTCTCTAAAAAATATATTGTACTGTTATTTTCGACAGTCGTAGAAAAATTAAAGTGGGAACTTCGAGAATAAAACCAATTACCCACCAGCTTACCGTTGTAACCACGATAATTGGCGAGTAATATACTATTATGGGTGTGTCATTTGTATATAGTAATTTTAGTAAAATTTGTTGCAGAGGAGCCACCTTCGAAATCTCCAACGTCTTTGTGCGATGACGCACCGGTTCAAAAATTCCACGTGTTGGCTTTGACGCGCATTGAAGAGACTGGCGTCGACGATGAATCTGGAGGAGGCGGCGGCGACGAACATCACACGTTCGGCCGTCGACCTAGCATTAAAGTCGACAACTGGGACTTCATTTATACCGAAAGAGGACCCGAAACGCAGGTTAGTTGAAATTGAACTCCCGAGTGTCAATATTTATATCATGTTAAAACTTATAAGAGCAGACTCAATAGGACTGTCTGGTCAAAAAATTATTAAAACTTGTATAAAACATCTTTGTGTTACTGAAATTATGTTTATGCCAGCGGCTGCTCGTGCAATGGAGAACAGGGGAGGCTAAAGTCATAAAGACTATATATATATTAAAATGAATATTATGATTTTAATGATTATAGTTTAATTAACTTCGTTCGGTGCGTAATATCGGGCGCGTCAAGAAAAGTCATGCTTCTCTGCCTCATAAAGTAATATACTATTACTTACCTTTGGGAGGTATACTGACTACATCCCCAGATCTGGTACCTGTTTCTTTCTGGGTTTTTATAAGATCAAAAATATTTTTGATATTTTATATATATTGAGATAAATAACTAAGCTCAGTAAAATTAAAATGTAAAACTTACCTCAATATGTAAATATAAAAAGGATATCAGAATAATTTTCATTTAATCATCAGCTACTTTTTCTTTATTTCATCAAAAGTATTCAGTATAATAATCTCAAATGTGAAACATTCAAATAGATAGAGAATGTATTTGACAACTTTATCTTGGATAGGATCCATAGTATTATTCAATAACAATCAAATTAGTCCCACAAATAACAAGTACCAATTCATGTAACAATTTACAATTCACATAGTTTTCTCTTGAAATTAAAGTTAGAATCTGAAACAAAAATAATACAATTAAAACTATTAATTTAATTCATATGTTTAATAAACAACTGTGTAATTTAAGTAGTTAAATGTTTAAATATTATTTATAAGGTGAAGGTACTTACATGGTGACAGGTAGACACTTGGTAGTCTTCGATATTATATAAGTATTCAGACAAATTATCACAACCTGAGATATACCTAAAGCCACAAAAAACTGTATCAATAAATATTATCCAACAAAGGTGAAATCAGTGTACAAACTAGTAAAGTTACAGTGATAGACAGAGTACCCTGATTTAATGATAAAAAACTCAGATAGTGAAAGCTTAAAAGACTATTTCAAACCAAAATTGATATGAGAAAATTTAGTTAGTAAAAATGTTTGTAAGCTAGTAAATTAAGTTTGTATATTAGTTGTAAGATGTTAATCTTTGATAATATCAAGAGATTTTAGTTAAATCAGTACTTATAATAGTTAATATCTAGTTCATATAATAGGTTAAAAGTTATAATAAGACCATTTTAATAGATTTGTGCATAGATTTAGATTCATTTTATGTTATTAGCTCAAATTTATAAAGATTTTAAAGTAAGTGACATATCTAGAAGTA
This sequence comes from Ophraella communa, assembly GCA_035357415.1. Lineage (NCBI taxonomy): Eukaryota > Metazoa > Arthropoda > Insecta > Coleoptera > Chrysomelidae > Ophraella > Ophraella communa. The sequence goes on along the minus strand of CM068994.1, from coordinate 12,736,538 downwards.
GCTCATTTCAAACTCCGATTTTATAGGGAAGAACTGATCAAAAAATAATTTAAACAGATTTTTAATGAATGTAAGAATACAGATTTTCTTTATATTATCAAAGAAATCGTCAAAATTGTAAAATATTTAATCATTTTTCGTAAATTTAGGTTATTTTTAGCAAATTTAAACAATTGAATTACTAATTATATGTCATTATTGTCATAATTGGAAAAAGGTATAAAAGGACCAGGAAATTGAATTTTTCTTCTCTTGTTTCTCGCTGATCCATGCCGAATACGTCGATTGGTAATTAATTAGCACCATAAAATCATTATTAAAAAAATTGGTAAATCAAAGTATTCAACAAAAATATTATTTGTAAAGTATTTTAACAGTATAAAAAGACTTACCAATAAATTCAATTCAACAAAAACAATCCAGATTATAACAGAATTTATGAGAGTCATTTCATCGTTTCGGGAGGTACAACCTAGCAGACATTTTGGATAACCGATTACGACCGTTGTGCAGATCATCTACCTGGTGGGGATTCGTTGAATTTTGACATCTGTTTTTAAACATAGAAGATAATTATACGAGGTATGTGCGATAAAAAACTATTTATGTGTGTACGCATGATTTTGTAAATGTAAATCCAGGTTGGATAATATAATTTTGGTAAAGGTATCATTTGTTTTGTGTAATAAAAATAGTTTTGCATGTGATAAAAACACTTGAACAATATTAATAGTTTTATACGTAGTTTACAACAAACAATTTTTCCATTACAATTTAGTGTTTTATATAAGATTAAAATTGAGTTTTCTTGAATCCTACCCAAGGTAAAGAGTCGGGTTTTAAATTAAATAAATTAATAATTTCACTGAGCTAGTTAAATTAAATAATTAATTATTATACCATTAATCAATTCAAACATCTCACAATAATAAAAACAATATAAAACTAAATAAAATATAAACCAAATAAAACAAAACATTACAATATACCTATACAGAAAATGCCGCACACAGAAAACAAACAAAAAGGGTGGTATATGAGTTATTTTATATAAATGATCTGTTCTCAGTCAATAAATAATACTTTTCTCCACTGATACAACAGTTTTTTTAGGAAATTGCTTTGATAAAATAGATACATCAACTGAAATTAAAGTTGGCATCCAACGACGCCTTAATTTGCGCAAAATAAATTAAAAAATGGGACGTTTTTTTGGCTGGATCGAACTCGGGGAGCTTGTGTTTTTTAAGGTGGTCGGAGGCTTGGCTCCCTTGCTACGTATGACATTTATTATTTCGGGTTTCTTCGTGATTCAAAATTTTGTGGTTTGTTAGGTAGTGAGCCTTGTTTATTGGCAATGTGTTTATAGCTTAATACAGTGTGGTACGTCGTGTTAATTCGGCCACATTATTATACCCTAGCATTTTTAGAAAAAAATATATTCATAACTATGTGTCATCTTTAAATTTATGCAATTTTTATGAGGAGGCTTAGCCTCCCTTGCCTTCTCTGACGAGCCGCCACTGTTGATTACATTTTTCAGTAACAATAAATATCTTGTTAGTTCAACTCTGTAAACTTAATTTTATGTAAGAACGGATATTCCCTATACGCAGTAGTAACTTGTAATTTAATAAAAAAGGTCATTCACCGTAGCGAACTTTAAAAATTTCTGTTTCATTAGAGCGTATAAGAATCACGTACACTACCCTAGTGAGTTGGGATTGTACGCCAAAAAAAATCTTCTTTTATTTGAAATTTTGCCATGTTAAAATCCGCACTAAGATTAAGTACTCTGCAACAAATGATCATGTTTCATTTATATCTTTTATTTTCCTTTTTTCATTATTTTTTTTTCTACCACATAATTCAGTAAAAACAAGCACTAAAATTAAATAACAAATATTCATTAGTATAAATAAATAATTTGTTCAAGCTGTTGAATTTAATGCAGTACTTATAACGCGAAATCATTTTGAAATTTTGGTTGTGGATAGTAAAAATTGATTATTGGCTGATGCTCGTGTGACCTGGAATAATTTAGTAATAGAAACAGAACTAATTTAGGACACACCCCAACACAGCACTTAGGAGACAGTAGACCAAGGAACCAGATGAACAACTGATAAGAAACAAAATCTGTCAAAAAGCAAGACAGAAGAGGAACCACCCATAAAATACTCTGCCGATCCTGCCAAGGGAGATGTGCAGGTTCTTGAGTATGGACAGCTGTAGTACATGGATCCACTCTGAAAGGTTACGTTTAGCAGCTGGACTAACTCTCTAGAGGCAACGAAAATGTACACACTCGATAACGCTGAGAAAAAAGACTGAAGGTGCACAAAAAGAAGACACTTGGAAACTATCTCTGAACCGCAATAGTGGAAAGGGCCAGCAAGAGCCGAGGAGTGAGGCCCTCATTGGATGAGATAGGGGAGGATGTATAGAAGTTCTTCCCGAATGTGTGTGTGTGTGTGTTGGAGTCTTCACGAATTATATACAGACAGTCGAGTCATCAGCAATCACCATCTATTTATTTTAGTATCTTAGTGTTTTGGGATTCTTTAAATGCTCTGAGTTCTTTTATTTATGAGTCAAAGCTAGTTTGGGAAGTAAACAATCCCTTAAGAAACTGGGAAGAAACAACAAGGGGAGGGGAGGATAATACACTATTCCTTGTCGTCATAATGTCTCAAATTGTTTTGGCAGTATTAGTCAGAGTGTCTGGTCAATTGCTGCTATGTTACAGCCGAGTCCCAAACATCCAACGAAGGAGAACCTCAGCTGACAATTTTGTTTGTCTATGTCGTTAATTGTACACGTTGGTAAAAATCACTTTTTGAACATTTTGGAAACACGAAAGAGAAACAAAAACAAATAATCCAAACACCAGCCATAACATAGATAATATCAATATCAATTTCGAGGTGAGATGTCACAACTATACTCTATTTAAAAACTAGAAGGAGTAATTTGACTTTAAGTTTGAAATTCTGTAGATCTTTGATTGGTCAGATTGCAGCGAGTTTCAAACAGCACTTTTTTTCTTGACATCTCCAAATAATTAACATCTCTGGCAATTACATATTATGTAATATATACACATCCACATGTACTGCATCGCTTCAAATTTTTCAAAATAAGCGTGTCTAAAAAAAATAAACATTGTCACTCTACTTTTAGATAATATTTAATTAAGACTAATAAAAAACTCTTCGTTTTAACGTAACTTCCAAGTTTAATTGAAAAAATATGTTTTAAATCACAATGACGGCCGTTTCGCTAAGAAGCATAAATGACAAAAGTTCAAATCAGATTAAATTAAGTTTCTGTTAAAAAAAGTTTAACAAAAGACCATTCATATTCAGTCAGCCCTTCTCTTCTATTCTTCGGAGAACAATTACAATTAGATTGTTTATAAGCTGCTGAGGAATATTCTCTCAAATCTTGGTAGCAGCATGGATAAGAGCTGGAAGACCCACATAACCCCGATTTTGTTGTCGAACTCTTCTTTTTAACATATCCCATGCATGTTCGATAGGATTTAGATCCGGAGACTTAGGTAGCCACTGTAAACTAACAATATTCTCGGTTTCCTTAAACTCAAGTAACCGTTGGGCGCGATATGATGGCGCGTTGTCGTCCATAAACAAGAAATGTTCTCTATACAGCACCTCTCCATAAACAAACAACTGGATTTAACACGGAAGTGTATACTTGACCAGTCATGTTGTCAGGGATCAAAGTAAGAGGTTTCCTACCATTCCACATTATTCCTCCCCAAAACCTTGCACTACCACCTTGAAATGGGACAGCATCTTGGTAATTAGTGGATCTAGATTGACGTCCTGGTACTCGCCAAACATGTACCCGACGATCGTCCGACACTAAACCAACCCTGGTTTCATTCGAAAACATCACATTCTGCCATTGATCCAAACCCCAATTTTGGTGCTCTTGGCACCAATTCAAGCGAGCAACCTTATTATCATTTGTTAATTTTAAAACTTTTAAAGGTCTACCGACCCTTAAATTAGCCTCATGAAGTCTTCTTCTAATGGTTTGACCGGTAACTTCAATTTGGTGTGCTTCCTGAAATTGCTCTCTGATGGCCTCGGCAGAAATGTTCGGGTTTCTTCGGGCCAATTGAACAATAAATCGATCTTGATTAGGGGTTGTAATGCGATGGCGACTTGCTCTTGGACGATTTTCCAGATTTCCGAGTTCTAAATACCGCCGGTAGGTTCTCGATACATCACTTTGGTTGACCCCAATAATTGCAGCAACCTCTCTTTGAGAATGACCCATTTCAATAAGTGTCACTATACGACCCCTATCTATCGTTGAAATCCCTTGGAAAGGCATTTAAAATAAAAAGTACAATAATTACAAAAATAAAAGTCGTAGGTAAAGGACACAGCTGACTAAACAATATTTTCAGGCGATCAGAAAGCACTTCGATGTTATCACTTGCCAGTGTTTTTTGTACTTTTTTAACAATAGTTTGATTTAAAAATATAAACATAAAATATATTGTTCAGAATTAAGAATTATAGGGTGATGCAGTATAAATGTTGATGAGTGTATTTGTTATAGCTGTTTTTTACATCTCATCTAAGTTGGCTAGTTTCCGCGTCAAGTCAGTCAAGGCATATTTAATAGATTTTGAACACGACTTTTTCTGAATAAGCTCCTTAGTAACTATGGTAACTTTTAGTGGTGTGAACAGACTTGAATTTACTCTTTCTAGTTTTTAAATGAAGTATAGTCAAAAGTAAAAAATCATGGAAGCAAACCTTACAATTCCTAAGGGAATAACGATTTGTCGTTTTCAAGGTCGTAGGCTTTTAGACTTTACTAAAGAGGGACATGGGACGTCACATTTAAAGCGCGCCATGCTTTCGGCAAATTTGATAAATTTTCCAGCTTAGAAATACAGCTTAAAAAAAACGGGTGCTCTTTTTTATAAAAGACTTCTATTTATGCAATAAAAAAATGTTACTGAAACAGCCCATTATGAAATCTGTAGGATAGGAACAAGTTGACATAAATTCCACATTGCGTCAGTCACTTTACCTATGGATAGTTGGAAAATAAATTTTAGGATCAAGTAGTACTCGATAAGATCTTCAAAATGTGGTATCGCAACAATCCTCATCCCTATTCAAAATCAAGGGGTTTTACTCGTTCCCGGTAGGGGTTTGAAATTACGGGGATACAAATAGCGGAAAAGTACTTCCCCATGATTTCCAGATTTTCATTTAAAAGTTATTTTTTTCAAAAAATGGGACAACCTATTTTTTTCTCAAAATATTATTTTTTACAGATTCCATGTCCTATTCATCACTACTCTCTCACTTCTCCCAACGGAAGACTCGATTCAAATGGACTGAAAGACTCACTTTTACCACCAGAACTACCCTTAGATGCTAGGAAAGCAACCACTTTACGTCGTCATTATTATCCGGAAGGGGGGTGGGGTTGGGTAGTTGCAACTTGTGCCATACTGGTGCATTTATTAAATCATGGCGTTCAACTCGCCTACTCCCAGTTAGTACTGCCAGGAACCGAGAAGTTCAGAGTGGAGAAAGTACACTTCGCTGGTGAGTAAATAAATAAAATATTTCCTGAATGTTTTTACCGTTTTAATTTATAATATTTTATTCGGAACCGCTAAAAACAATTAAATAAAAATAATATGTCTCCCGCTGACGTCACGGTTGTATGAATTTATTATCTTGGATAAAAAACTGGCTAGAATTTTTACGTACAGTAACTATAATCCCATATATCAGTTTTTGCTGGCAAAATGACCCGAATAAACCGGCGAAATGTGGAGTGAAAAACCCGGTTAACAAAGAGTAAGAATGAATAAATTTTCTTGTTATATGTGCCGGGAAATGCAACTCCGCACTAGTTCGTTACAATATTTGTGGCTGACAGTATGACAATGATATATACAAGAATGTCTGCGAACATATGCTGCTCGAAATAATTCTATTATTTTGCCAGAAACAGTCGAGAGATCAAAATTCGTTTTTATTTAAATTATAACAAAAAGTTGATGTACACTCGGAACAGTTGGTTTGTTAGATGTAAACAATATTAATTTATTTTTTGTTGTTCGTCCCTATACAAACGGAGATATTGAAAAATGAGTCGATACGTTTTTGGCGCAAGAAATTTTTTATATTCGATCAAGTTAAAAAGAGTATTTTTCTTTCTTATAAAAACATCAATATTCTGCATAAAAAAATCGTCTAACGTGGTGATATATTATGTGAAAACGTAATAGATAATAGACGAGATATAAAAAACGGGAATGTCTATATAACCTATGTAACAGTCTTTTATATTGCATGTTAATACCAACAAAATATTAAATAAACCAATAGGAGAGATGCAGTATTTTATTTTTATTATCGTCTTAAAAGGCGGTCTTGGGCTAATCCGATTTTTAAAAAACTTAAAAATCTGAGAGGAAAGAACAGAGATTTGCTTTTAAATTCAAGTTATGGGCTTAAAATTCATTTCTATTATTTAAAAAACTACTTTATATGATTTTTCCAATATTCTGGTTATTTTGGAACAGATGGCCCATACCTTGTGTCTAAATATCTTCTGTATGCTCCTTGTGGTGTATTCATTTTATTTTGTTTATTTTTTTGGGAAAATTATACCTCAATCCTTTTTTATGTTTTAATTTCAGCATTTCGGTGGCATTTCAGCCACCGTTATCAAGTACAATTTAGTTTTTTATGTGATATTTAACGTGTAGAAGAATTATTAAAAACCATTTAATTTAATGCAAGAAATATCTCTTCGACTGGAAAAAAACTTACATAATATAGATTACTGATAATTTTAATATTATGTGTGTCTAAAAGTGAATTCATTATAAATGCAAATCCTTCAAAGCCCAAGCAAGGGTGGTTCATCAAAAATAACTAAAAGTAGTATACATTTCTGTTGAAACATAGTCATAGTTGTTATTTTTCAAAGAGTCCACCCTGTAATTAGGGATTAACTAACCCAAACACAATAGAAACCCTTGATAATATTGTCACAACAGGTAGCTGAATAGATCCCATGACCGTAGAACTGTTTTTTAAAGCATAATCCTAATAGAAATAAAAATTAAAAGTAAAATAAAAATATGTTACATATTAAAAAGTGTTAATGCAAAAAGCATATACTCCTTCAACTGTCGGCTTCCATTTTGTCGTATTCATCTGACGATGAGTCAGATTAGTTGCCCGGTCCGAATGGAATTACAATGGGTTCGAACAGTTCTTCAATATTGATATCAAAACTCCACAATCGTTCTTCTTCCTTCTTCACATGGTTTATGGCATTGGTCCAATTTTCCAGTGTTACGTTTCCAAAAGAATTTATCAAAAGTTGTCTAACGTCATTCAATGTAAAAGTTGTATTGTTTCTTGCCACCTCACCTTTTACCTATGCCCATATTAATTCTATAGGATTTAATTGACAGTGATAAGGTGGCAAACGTAATAGTTATTTCTTTTTCCTTTACCATTTCGTCAATTACATACCTTTTATGTTGTAATTTGTGGCGCTTTGCAATTTGCAGTAATTCCGTTTTCAGCATGGTGCCGTCAAAAGAAATATTCTTGCTCCGGAGCCACTCTTTAATATCTCCTTTTTTTTCATGACGTCATTGGTAACTTTTCTACCAGTTTGAATGATAACTGGCGTTATCTAAGTCAACCACTGCAGTCCGATAACTGGGAAAAATAATCTTCAAAAACATCAGCGGTCATTTCCTCGTGGTAATCTTTGGTTGAATTTGATACAAAGTCTAATATTTTTCTACAAAACCAGGTTCACTGCCAATGTGTGCGATTATTAGTCTGCGACCTTTTCCAGTTAAATATCTCTAAAAAATGTCTGACGGAAATTTGAAATATTGGTGTCCATCCATGCTTTAGAAACAGTGTGTCCTTCATTCAACGATGTTTCATCTAAATAAAAGATAGTTCTTCCCTCGCTCCGAAACTTTTTAATACTTCTTAAGTATTGTGTTTTCCAGAAAATAATTTCTTCTGTCTCATTAAAAAATTTTCGTTTTTTATACGACTTATACTTAAAACCAATTTCTTTTAGAAGTTTTCATAACGTATTTCGTTCAAATTTGGGAATCGTATCTACTTCTGCTATAACAGTCATTACTTTGTCCAAAATCGGAATCTCTTTATTTAAGTACAAAGACTTGTCATCTAATGATATCTCAGTTAAAGTTATCGAACATAATTGACTTTTTTCCTACGTGTTTTTTGGTTCACTAACATATTTCTTTTTTCTCTCACTTAAAAATCGATAGATACCTCGTTCATCAACACCGTTCATATTGGAGCACCTAGTCACTACGCATCACGAACAGTTGCTGATGCTTCTTTGCTGATATATTAGTGCATTATGAACATTTAAAACAATAGTTTTTTCTCTTTGAGAAAACGCACTTTCTTTTAAATGACCCATTGTACTAGAACAAAACTCGAACTTGACGCCATTTTCACTACCGTAAATGTTCTTGGAGTAAAATAATAAAAATATAGATCACAATATAAACCACCAACACTAACGAGTACCTAAATTTATAGACTAATAACGTATCTGTTTTTGCAATTATACACATAGGATTACCTAATTCCTTAACACCCCTAACGACCACAATTATTCTCGATAAAATCGAAAAACAAAATGTTCTAAATATCATGACTACTCATCCCTTACCTAAGAAGATTAAAATATGATGATTAAAAGAAATTTCTTAATACCTATATATTTAAGTACGTGTGCTACTGATTTAGGGTCTTACAATATTTTACGATTTAATGACTTTTTTTAGCTGCCATTTCCAAACAAATGAACTATATAATCTTACGTCTCTTTTTGGACTCTGGTACAAGTCGATTGGAATTTATATTGTATCAACTATATTTAATTTATGAATTACAGAGTAACAAATAAATAAAGTGTAACACTTGTTTCCTTTACATACTTACTTATTCTGACTGATACCTAGTTTGTAATTTTTAAATACCAAATTTATTAATTTATTGAAAATACTTTGACAAAAGATACAATAATAATGTATTAGAACTTTTTGGCTGTTTAGCCACGGCCTTAAAGTAAAATTCTGATTTTTATTCAAATCGTGTAGATTCTCCGTTTCGAGACAAGGCTATGATAGTAGGAACGGCGCTAGTGCTCATCATACGCGTCAAAATTGAATTATGGGAACATGCTTTGGATCGAATCGATTAACTGGGAAATTTATGCAACGCAGATTAAGGTTATTGTTCGAAATCTGTTGGAATTTCTATGTAAAATAAGCCCGTTTAGGTATCGAATATGTTTTGGAAACAACTAAATTGTTTGATAAGCATTAGTACAGTCAATTGTTCAGAAAATGAATACCTTTAGGTGTTTTTTAATATTATCTTTAACTGCTTAACAATATCTTGTTGTTTAATCTCTCTTCTTTCTTATCTAATTCACTTCTTCTACGCCAAATTTGTTCGGATTAATCCCTCATAGCTGAGGTCACGAAACTAATGTATGTAAGACGTTTGATTGATTGCTACCGAACTGAATTTTATTCAATCCGTCAATCAAACGTCAGGAGTAATTTTAAGGTTATCTTTCACTTTCTAATTTACAGGTTATCATTTGTGGTTAAAGTTTTTGATTAAAAATTATTCCGGAAAATTTATTAACGTGCAAATAAATACATATGTTATAACTTGTTCAAAATACCACCTATCAGAAAACTTGGAAAACTTTTTTGACTTAAACTTTTATATACGTTTCTTTTCTCATGCCAAAATACTTGAACTTTTACATAAGGAATTACTTCAAAACATAAAGAAGCAGGAAGGAGTAAATGCAAAATGACCTCGACTCCAAAAAGGAGCTTGCAAATGGCGGTCAATAATAAATATGAATTATATTTTCAAAAATCTATATAATACAAATAATAGCACACCAAAAGCATTAAATTTGGCTTTACAATTTTATGTAAATAAATAAATCCATCTGTGTTTATACTTTCATGGAAATTACTGTTAAAGATCTCTAATTTTCCGTGACGAAGAGATTTTCCGACAATAGTGTATCGATAAAAAAATGTATCGATAAAAAAATCTTTAAGGGCCTTTCATTATTTCTGAAAATTAAGAACAGTTATTCTGAGACACGCTGTATATAGTACCCCTCGTACATACTAATTTCACAGTAAACTAAACGGTTTATCCGTTTTTCAACCATGAAAAAATTGTGCTAAGGACATTTCTTTTCTATAATAATGGTGTCAGTAAGACATGTCTAACTCACTGAAATATATTTTCAACTACAATTTCGTGAATTCTCTCTGGATAAATTTATTTCCCTTCTGAAAATAAATTAAAGAAAGAAATTCCGTATCGAATATATGCTGATACATTTAAATTTCAAAATTGGTTAATAATTTATGGGAATAATAAAGGTTTTGGTCTTGCATTTTTAATATTACGAGTTTTGAACGTACAGGATTTTCGTAATAATGGACGAATTGATTTTATAATTTATTGCTTGTAATTCAATTATAAAACATGGTTGGTAATAATTTTTTTGGTATGGAGATTTGTTGGTGAGATATTAGTCTTATTCCACGTAGGGATAGAAAAATGTCATCTGTCACGTTTAGATTCGAAAATATAAAAAATATAATGCATTTTTCCAGTGATTTAGAATTAGTGTGAAAACTTCACACCTCTACTTTTTAACCACTAAAATATCTTAATTTTGACTCGTTACCATAGCAATTTAAAAATTGATATTGAAGTGGAAATTTGACAGCTAAAATGAAATAGATGGCTGAAACCTCAACGTCCAGACCACAGACAAATAAAAATATGTTATATTTCTCTATAGTGCAGATGCTTAAGCTAGTAATTAGGCAACCCAACAACCTGTCAAATAAATTCCAATATGGCGTCCCAGGGCAAATATTGAAAATAAACAACGTTTATTTGTATGTGACCGTGGCTTTGTGTAATAGATAAATTTTTTGATTTTACGGCAAAGGTCTGTTTTCGTGTGTATTGAAGATGTTTGTGTTTGATAAAGGATAAAAGTTTAAGCTTTTTAAATTTATTTGTTAGTTTGGTTAAGTAGAAAATGCCTACAACTTGTACTGTGGTTGGTTGTGGAAGACGTTTAAGATAACTTGTTCAATAATTTTTAATTAAAAGTAAGTGAAAAATAAAACAAAATTGTATTATTAAAAAATATTTATAATTACCTAGTCATTGCTTTGGAGCAACTATTGCAATACCAAGGTTCATTGGGAAGAGTGCCTAAATTGATACACTCAAAATGAAACCATTTTGTCTCACAATTATCTCAATAACAATAATAAGTAAACAAAATATTTTGCAAGTTTTCATCATTACCTTTTACTAATATCAGGATGTTCTTGTAATAACTTCTTTAAATAACTGCTCTCCATCTCAAAATAGCCAAAAAATCTCACACAAATACTATAAAAATTGATCTAAACATAGCAAAAACTTTCGACACAATGGTTTTCCACCTGAACTGTCACAAATCTTTGCCCTGCACGGCCATATTGGATCACGTGGTTTGGATTGCCTAATTATTAAGCGTTGTGGCAGATGTCAGATTGGATTAATTATTATTTTCCAAATTATTGTGTGACATTTTCAGTAATAATATAACAAGAGAGTGAGAATAAATTGAAAATAATTTGACAGATTGTTTGAAAACTTGTTGCCAGGTAATAGTCACGAGAGCCCGTAGGGCTCGAGCAACATGAATCGAAATCCAACCTCAAAGACATACTTACTTGTACGACTCAGATACAGAAGGTGATCAAGATGAAGAACTCATTAATAAAATATAATATGTATATTTTTATACTCATATATTCCATTGCTAATGGTTAAAGCAACCACAAGCACGTTAATCTAAATTAAAAAAAATACAATAGTATATTGTTTAACGAGTGACGAAAGCAGCATTTTTTGAAGCGAAAGAACAGTTTCTTGAGCTTTAAAAAATACTTTCGACGAGTAAAACACTATACTTTTTCTACAACCCAGAGTAAATCATAATTATCATAAAAAATCACAAACGCCAAAAATTCAAAATATGCAAGCAGCACATTCTCCGAAAATGAATTTACATGATTTTCAATTCTCCATTCCATAAATTTTGTATACAGGGTGTTTCAAAAAAAGGTAACACCGTCTCTAGGATAGGTAAAAACCTGAAAAATAATTGGGGTTTGCTTAGTAAAATTTTTTTCTAACGCCATCCGTTTTCAAGATAAAGGGCGTTTTCGGAATATTTTGATTTGAAAATTATGAAGTAATAACCACTCCTCGTATAAGTTAATGATAAAGTTCGCTTTTCTCTAAGTTTGCCATGTAAAATTGACATTTATTGATTGTTATGACAATAAGTCAACAATAAATAGAGTTTTGAAACCTTGTTATATGTAAAATTAGATATTGTTAAACAAAATGTACTCAAATGTTGAATACTCGCCTAAAGTTAATAACATGTCGGTGTATTCAACATTTGAGTACATTTTGTTTAACGTCATACGTTGTATGAATCGTGTAACTAGCGCCCTCTATGAGAGTTAGTTATAAAAACAAATTCATGGGATAAATCAGCTTCCAAAACATATTCGTATAAAATTTCATTGCAATGGTGCCAGTAGTTTCGGCAAAATCGTAAGAAATGTGTAATTTTTTATTTTCTTCAACGCCCTTTATCTTGAAAACGGATGGCGTTAGAAAAAATTTTACTAAGCAAACCCCAATTATTTTTCAGGTTTTTACCTATCCTAGAGACGGTGTTACCTTTTTTTGAAACACCCTGTATATTTCTTCATACCTTTTTTTAGATTTTAATGGTAGTAAATCTAATGAGGTTTCCTCTGCTTGATTTTTTTTTCTTCGGGTGTATTACTGTAATCTAATTCACTTTCAGAATCGGAGCTCATGATTTCAAATAAATACTTCTAGAGCAAACTGACAATTCACAAGAAACGTCAAACTAATAAAACCTGGGCACTAGATAAAAATGGTGAAACGTCAAACTAATGAAACCTGGGCACTAGATAAAAATGGTTTTTAAATCCAATTTAATTTTCTAATTTACATATTTATTAAATAAAAAGTTGTATTCTAATTATAAAAATAATTCTTGTTTGCGTTTATTAATTATTTAAAATCGTAAAAACATTATAAACCTATGCAAGCGCAAAAAAAATGGTTAAAAATATAAACGTCACTTTCGTCACTAGAGACGAAAATATATTCTCTCACTTGCAACGGAAATCGCGTTTTCGCTGAACGTTTACTATTACAAAATAACGTCATTTTATATCGGGTTGTAGAAAAATAGATTTTCTCAATACTAACTACGCTACTGACAACATTAAATTGATTAAATTTTTTCAAGTATTAAGAGAAGTAATTAAATTCCCATTATTAGATTTCTTTTATTATCTGTAGCACTTATAAATGGTTCTCTGAGCAATAAAAATGTTTAAATTCCCTAAAGATTATAAGGAAGAAATGTTTCACGAATTAGTTAAATAAATTATCGAATAAATGTAGAAAAACTTTCTGTAAAACGTCTACCATTCATTCAGAAAAAAGTCTATTAAGTTATAAACAGAGAGGCATTATAACAACAAAATGGTTGATTCTACGTTATTTTTGGAATATGAAAGTTAGAATTATCTGATTTTATTCAGATCTCTGTCTTATTAAATTTGCCCAATCTATCTCAGTAAGTAGGAATATAATTATAAGGGAGATCAGAATTTTGCGGAATTAAATGATCCGCGATGGTAATTATTTGCATAATTAATTTTATTGTCTACAACAAAACTTAAAATACAATTATTACAATCCATTTTCGACAAAATAAAATATTTCACTGGATTCCTGCTCTTCTTCTTCTATCTGTGCGTAATCTGTTTGTTCGGTTTCTGCAGGAGGTTCCAGTTGCTCATCTGTTAAAAGTATATTCGAAAAGTGTTTGTACTCATCGTCGAAAATACTGCTGGTTTGCATTCCTTCACTTTTGAAATCTCCAGAAATATCCGATTTATCATCGTAAGTAAATAAATGAAATGATTCCGGCTTAATTATTGCATCCGATTCTCTGCTCGTATCTGAATAAAAAAATATTTCATTTTTAAAAAGAAAATTGCTGCAATTTTACGTGACTGATTATTTTCCTTAATACACAGGTTTTCTTTCTTTAGAGAGTTGTTTCAAGGTTAAAAAATATTTTGTTTGTATTTCCACAAAAAGGGGAACGAGATAAATTCGAAATAAACAAAGGGGAGAGTCAAGGTTATTCACTGCCAGCAATGCTATTCAACCTGAAGGGAAATCTAAGAACTACAGGAGCTCAACTAATCAGGCTAGTGCTAATAGCGAAACGTATAGAAAAAGGAAACAGAAATAAGGAAACCCGGAAAATTCGAAGAAATATAAACATTTAAGGCTGTTCTACCGCTTTTACGTCGAGCGAAGTTGAGAGGTACCTCATCTATCCCATAAAATATCTCTGCACGTAACAATCGCTTAGTGCGAATACCTACAATTAAACGTCAAATAGTTCTCTCTTATTTCAACGCTCAATGAGAATGAACTTCATCTCACACGTCTTGTGCAACACGGACTGGCCCCAAATGTGTGTTATTGCATTGATATAATGTCATTATTCTTTAAATTAAATATGACAAGAAAAATAACTTAAGCATGTTTCCATAGAAACGGGAGTACGACGTCACCTATATCTTGAAATATTTGACTTTTAGGCTTCATCTCAGATAAAAAAATATATCAGATGAGTATAACGATATATCCTTTAACACAGCGTTTGTTTGTAAGCTGCATAAACAACACAGCATGTAGAAGGGGGGGGCGAGGTTTGTTTATATCACAGAGGCGTAACATAATACAAATTTACTGGTTATTTGGTTTTAAAGCATAAAATTACTTGACTATATTTTTTATCTCAACACAATTTATACATGCATAGAAGAAAAACAAATGTTATATTCTATTGTAATTTGGTAGGTATCTATGAAAAATAATTTATTTATTAGTAAAAAAAATGGTTGCTGTATGGCTCTACTTTTCCATATCAATGTTTGACGATTTGGTTCCACAATCTTATTGGCTAGTTCATCTGAGTCAATAATATGTCAATAAATTCCCGGTTCGATTAAAACCCTTCAATCACTGTTAGGAACTAAACTGTCAAAGAAGTAAACACAAGGGAACATGGTGGGGTTTATGTGATTTACAAACAATAAACCGACGTTTATTTTTTCATCCTTAGGGTTTCACGAATATCAAAATTACAATTTAGGTACCAGAAAAGTGCCACGTTGGACTAGGAAAGAGAAAAGTTAAAAAACTTCCAGTTCTAAAACGAGTAGTAAAAAACAAAAATAAACAAACAACACTTCTTTTCATCACTTAAATTATTCTATTCTATTCTATCGATGATATTTACAATTTGTAACGCACAATCGTTAACAATCACTCGTAATTGGCTGGTTGCAAAAACCTTTCTTTTAGTTCGCATATTTTCCGGGTCTTATGTTTGCTTCTGCAGACGTAGCGTGTTCTAGTGGTGGAAGCAGAAATTTAAAATATCCCGATATATTTCCACCGCACCGGTTACAAATAATATTATTTCGAAAAGAATTACCTCAAAACTCATATAGGTTTAGATTTTAGAAAAAAAAAATTTTAATTAAAAATTGATATTTGCAAATTGGCAGAATTAAATATTAGTTTTTACTTTTTTTTGTAAGCGAGGACCATCCATAAAAATTTAAAACCTACAGATTATTTGGAGTTTAGTTTTGAATACTGCTGCAAAAAATAAAATAATTTTATTCAAAAATAATGGAGATATTAGGAAAGAACTGAAAGAGTGCAGCAAATAAAGAGCCTAAATTTTATTTTTTAGAGAATTTAATTTAAAAGATAATACAACCTTGCTGTTCAATACATTATAAGTGAACCTATTTCAATTGAGAAACCCTCTTACCTAAAGCCAATAAACTGAAATGACCCACTAAACAAATTTGTTGTTTAAAAGTTTTATTTTTTATAAACTTTTGTAATTCTTTTGATTTTCATTATTATTGGTGCTAAAGTTAAAAATTTAAATATATTTTTTTTAATATTACTCTAAAACGGTTTAACGTTAATGTATGAAAATTTATAGGAAATACTAGTAGAGAATAGCCAATAAATTGAAAAAAAGTTGTATTCAATTATTTTGATGTATTATGGATTTTCAGAGGGGATCAACACCCCTTTCAACCCGCAACTTTTTTTAGGGCTATAATTTAACAAAATATGGACCGCCACTGGAATCAAACGTCTATTCTTAAACTTTTGTGTCTCTCTGTATTTCTTTGTAAATATTTTATTATGGAAGATACAGCCACCCTTTAAAATGCCAATTTCAATATTGAATATTTAAACTACATTTTCACAAATATTGAAAATATCTTTATTATTAAATTACAATTTATAAACAAACAAGATATTTGCCTTAAACCGTTTTAGAGTAATGTTCAGAAAAATTATTTAAATTTTTAAATTTAGCACCCTGTAACTTTTTTGTGTGCACTACTGTAGGTATATTGGTAAGTGGGATTCAATCAACATATTTTTGACCCCAGAATATGTGATATAATTTATGACCATTCTTTTCGGGACACCGTGTATAATAATAAATATTATTTAATATTGAACAATTCACTCAAAAAAAACCAACGTTGATTTTAAAAAATATCCCTAGACTTTTCCAATGTGTGTATATTTTATTCACACTCGTACCTTCTATAATCGAAATATCATCTCCTTTAATAAAATATTTCTCCGTTTTAATATTTTCAGTAAGATGCGTCTCCATTAAATATTGAAAATATTCGTCTGCCTCCTCTTGGCTGGCTTCTTCTTCTTCCAAGTATGGTGATGGTGACCATCTAATGTAATCTTTGTTTGTGTCTACCACATTACAAGCAGTTAATTCGCTGAGAATTTGTGTCTCTATGGCTGTATCTTTCATTGTTTCCAAAGCAGCCACCTAAAATGATTGTAATCTAGGCTGTAGTTTTATTATTTAAAATAAATATATTATGTTGATTACCATCGCATCAATCGCTTCAGTTAGATTGGTGTATACAATTAAATATTTTTCATAATAACTTAAATTCGGTCGTTCCAGACTATCGATTGATTCAACTGACAAGATGGAGAATGTCGTAGATCTTTGGAATGGAATTGTTTGGGATTTTGACCGTGAAAGTTGGGATTTTGTACGTGAAAGGGTCGATTCTGCAAATGGATTGAAATTTTCTATTACAGCTTCTGACACCAATTTCTACAATGTAAAAAAAACAAAAATGCAATTTGCTATTATTACCAGATACAGTGTTGAAACCACTTATGGAATAAAATTATTTGTGGAGTTAGTTTAGAAGATTATAAAATACGGTGGGACCCCGCAACTTTGAAATTCAAATGTGAGCTTTTAAAACATAAATTTAAATGTACAGGGTAAATTTAAACTATGGACAGAAAAGTGGAAGATCAAACTAAATGAAAGTAAATCAACTCATGTAGACTTTACTAATAGGAGGATAGAATATATACCAATATATGTGAATGGACAACAAATTCCATATGCGAACACTGCCAAATATCTTGGCTTAACACTAGACGCTAAGCTTCGATGGAAAGCTCATGTGAAAGAGAAACGTGAAGAACTAGGCTATAGATATAAAAAAATGTATTGGCTTCTGGGTAAATATTCGGCAATGTCAACACATAATAAGCTTCTCCTTTACATGCAAACTCTAAAACCGATCTGGACGTATGGAATACAACTATGGGGGTGTACCAAAAAGAGTAATATTAAAATAATACAAACCTTTCAAAATAAAGTGTTAAGGGGCATTGTCAATGCACCCTGGTATATTCGTAACGAAGATCTCCATGACCATAGGGACCTAAGGGTGGAGTATGTAGATAAAGAAGCCCAAAAAGCTGCAAAAAACCATGAAGGAAGGCTTCACCAACATAAGAACATCGAGGCAATACAGCTCCTGGATCACACAAATCAGAAAAGAAGACTGAAGAGGACCAAACCTCATGAGTTAGTGTAGTGCAGTGCAGTGTAAAAGAAAAGTAAAGTGATAGTGCGCAAGAATAATGTGCCCTATGTAAAACAGTAGAAACTAAGAAGACATCAAAGGGTGACTCTTATGTTTAGCTGATTAGTATATTGGGAATAAGAAAAAAGCTACTCATTGGTCTTAGACTAGATTGTAGAAAATTTTAATATAAAAAAAATGTACAGGGTGATACACGCAAGTCTGGCACCGTCCATGATCTATATTTTTAATGAAACACCCTGTATATTTTTATGATTTTAAAAGCTCCTTAACAATACGATCTCAACGAACTATACAATGTGAAATTTTGAAATTATTCATAATTTTGTATTGGGGAAGCTTCGTACCAGTATGCAATCGCAAAATTTCATAAAAAATATCCATTTATTACGCGGACAGGATATGTTCAAGCCAAAAATAAATTGAAAAATTCGTAAGTTGAGGAGGATGGTGCAGCTAATTGCATTCGTCAAGGGAAAATCCTAAGGTAAGTGTAGGGAAAAAAGCCGACCGAGTATGGCATGAAGGACTGATATACAAGAAGCCGGAGTACCACAAGGAGCAGTCCTCTCACCGGTACTATACAACAGATATTCTCTATGCATATGACACGGCTTTCGTCACAAGAAGTACTCAACCGAGGATGGTGATAAGAGGACTCCAAAAGGCTATGGACCAAATAGACGAATGGTGTACAATATTGAAAATCAAAATCAACCCAGAAAAGACACAAGCCGTCTACTTAAGGAAAAGAAAGAAAAAACCAGTATGTTAAATATTTTAAGTTTTTAAAACGTTTGAGGGAAGAGTGATGTCTAAAAAAGAAAAGGCAGAAAGATAATGTCAGGAGTACAGATAAATAATGGAAAAAGATCCGTAGTAAGCAGTTTCTCCTTACAAAAAAATAAATCTAAAAATAAAATAAGTAAAAAGCTTGTGTTTCGTACTCATTGCATCCTCTGTTTTGGCTCTAAGGAGTTGCTTCTACTCCTAGTAAGATAATCTATTATTTTACATACCAGTTTTATTTAAAATGCCAATGACTTTATCTGATTTGTCAAATAATAGTAAATATTTCAAATACCTCCTCGTCCTCCTTATTTTTTGCCTGTTTGCCTTTGCCTTTGCCTTTAGTTCCTTTAGTTTTTGGAGTGTTTTCAGTTGATTTATTTTCGTTTTTATCCGATTTCTTTTCCTTTTTCCCAGATTTCTTTTCCTTTTTACCTGATTTCTTTTCGCTTTTAACTGATTTCTTGAAATATTTTTCGTAAATTAATAGGGGATCGTCCAGGGGGACGTTTTCCAATACTTTCGGTTTAGGCCGACATGGAAATTCACCGACAATTATCGCGGGAACTCTACGTTTTCTCTCGATCCAAATCGAGTCGAATTTTTCGAAAACTAGTCTCTCCGGCATATCTTCGATATCCGTAAATGTAGTCATGTTTTCAAAGAATTGTAGGAGTGGGATTGATCGATCATCGCCAAACAGTTCTCTGCCAATTTTCAAAAAATAATATCTGATTATGAAATAAATTGAAGCGTATTTTTCTCTATCGACGTTTTCTATCATAACGGGTCGCTCTAATTTCTGCACCAATTTGGTAAGTTCCTCATAGTAGGTTTCCGTTTTTTTTACCTCCTCCATTTTGTCGTTCTGTGCCTGTGCTTGTGTCTGTGTCTGTGTTTGCGTCTGCGTCTGTGTTTGTGTCTGCGTCTGTGTCTGTGTCTGTGACTGTATGTTACCTGTAACACAACAGAAAAATACAATAATTTTAAAATATCTTCATGTTTCTTTTTTTGGAAATAAACAGTTTTAAAATCATTTAGAAAATATACTATGGAATCACATACCACATGATAAGTAATTAAAAACTATATTTATTAAAGGAAGACTATAAGTGAAATATATTATGATCGACGACTTAACTAGAGTTTTACAAATATCTTGGGTTAAATGAAAACGATGAGAAAATCAAGACAAAGCTAAAAAATTAATAAGTACAAGCTACTAATAGATGCTATTAAGTCTAAACCCGAGATATGGGATTGTTCAAATGAAGACTATAAAAAGAGACCAAAGAAAAGAGATGCTTGGAACTTTGTTTGTGCTCTGGTGTTGCCACAATTTGAAGATAAAACCGACATAGAAAAAAACAAATGAAACAACATTCATTCGGAAATAATTAAGAAATTTTTCACCATGGCCTCGTAACTCCTCATATAAAGTGTAAAATGCACCTCTTGAGTGGCGTAGACTGTTTATAGGGTGTACTGACCACCTTCTCCTCTTCCGCTGTTTGGTTTTTATTGTTAAATAGATGTACATCACATATGGATCCATGACAGCAAACACAGTGAGTCCAACCATGTATGAGCAGACGATCTGTAGGTGGAAAAAGACGCCCGTACCACGTTCGCCCGACGCGCGCGCCTGACGGACGTCATTCGACGTTGAGACATTTTTCTCAACGTCACATGACGACCTTCCGACGATCGTCGCATGGCGCCGTGCATAAAAGGGGCCTTAGTAGTTAACCATTGCAAAGTCAGAACAGGTAGAATTTACAATTCCTTAACAAGTACCTACATGAAATTTTAGTATAAAGCAACAAATGCTTGAATAATTGTAAAAAATCAGCATTAAAACCAAAAATCTATAATAATTTGGTATATATAAAAACAAAACTGTATAAAAAGGAACCGTAATGGTAATATTTAGGTATGAATTTGGAGTATAAAAAATAAATCAACAGAATAAATTTACCTGTTTTAGGAAAGTATAGGAAATTAGATATTAAAAGCAAAATGATAATCTCAACAAATCATCTGTCAAACTTAAAATTTAAACATGTAAAAATACTTTAATTTAACCAAATTTAGTTTAAAATGTATCTAGAAAATTTATAAACTTTATCGAAAGATGTTATTTAGAAAATGTATGGGATTTCAGGAGCATTTTCTCATAATTAAAATTATAAAACTTGTTGGAAAATGTCAAATTAACGAAAAGACGTGTTTTTTCTCCGATCTTTTTCAAAGAATGGTTTAGAATAGAGTTAAGATATCAGTTTTTGTGTACAGGGGAAAAATTATACAAAAACATAAAATTTAAAGAGAAATTTGGATTGTAAATTTAGTAATTAGACGTTTAAATCCAGATTAAGTTTACTATGAATGAAAAAAGCATGGATACTGGTAACTTGGTAACCTATAAAAGTACCATTCACTTCCATACAATGGTATAATCTATTTTGAAATACCTCTCTGACATAGTTTAATACGGCTGGATTTAATTGTCGACATTTATTTTCTATCCTCTCTCGTAAAACATTCAGAGATTCTGGTTGGGTAGCATAAACTTTTGTTTTTAAATACCTCCATAAAAAGAAGTCTAGGGGTGTTAAATCCGTTGACCTAGGTGGCCACTCATCTGCCCTCATCTACCTATCCAACGAGCGGGGAATGTTTCGTTTAAAAATTGTCGGACAGGCATAGCATAGTGTGGGGGAGCTCCGTCTTGTTGAAATACCAGTAAATCTTCGGAAAGGTTATCATTTTCTATTATTGTTCTAAAGAGTAAACCATATCAGCGAAACAAAATAAATAATGTATCTATATAAATAGTGACCACAAATTCTAGTTGACAATGTCAAACTTTAATAAAGAGTAGATTTTTTGTTGTTTGGATTTTTGAAGTAGAATAAATAGCACAGTTAAAAAGATTAAAGAGTTTGAACTGTTGTACAACCCATTTTATTAAAGGCAAATAAGGTGAAAGTAAAAAATAAGTAAAATTTGTGCTATTAAAAGAAAAATTGTTTATCTCATAAACTAACCACTTTAACCTACAAGTATTATACATTTTTAAAATCAGCTCAAAGAGGAGTATCCAAATTTTACATAAAAAATATGAGAAGTAATTTAAAAAAAAAGGGATGCTGCTAGGGGTGAGGGGGTGGCTTTTCCAGTAAGTTTAAATAATCCGTAATGCTTGCCCCTTCCAACATAAAGATAGAATAAAGTTAAATTTAAGTATCAAAAGTGAAGGGAAGGAAGACAAATCAAATACCTCAACCATCTAGGAACAAAATTAATACATAAATTAAAAGTCAAATATCTTAAGTCAAGAGGAACAATCATCAATTACAATGATAATTGATTAAAATGAAAGAGAAAGAAATAACTACAATACTGAGTAATAACTATTAACCAAATATTGTGAATTTAAAAGAAGAGGCAATCATATGAACAAACAAAGAGAGAATGGATTACAACTCGGCAAAATAAATAAAATTTTATTGCAAATAATTTAGAACAATTAAATATCAAATACAAAATTTAAAAATAATGAAATAGTAATTCAATAAAATTAAACAATATGAATGTGCGCCATTGGTTGTGGCTTTCATTCTTAATGGGGAATGGGGGTTAAAAGAACTTACTGTTTTTATGTTATTAAACTGTCGTTTGGAATGGTTTATACCTCATCTTTCCATTCAGGATATCCCTTGTTCAGACTCCAGACTATACAACTTTTAGGGTCAAGGATTTCAAAGATTGAATATTACAATCTCTCCCGACAGATATATGAGATATATTGGACAAAATACAACATCCATTAACCCGGTTCAGTAAAGTTCTTTAAAATTAATCAATAAAACTGTCGGTATTAATTGCATTTACAATAAGCAGTTTCCAAAATTTTAAATTAGATTTCATAAATTGAACAAACTATTTACAAAAAAAAAGAAAAATGAGTTGGTTCATCCTTTATTTAGAATTATATAGGCTGGACGTTTTTCAAGAAACTGGAGGAGCTGAATGAGATAGAGAAAAGTTTGCTAAAATCATATATAGGACCATCATCAGGCGTTTTCTTTCAACCTTTTTTTTTAATTGAATATTATCTACTTACTTAATTTTTCTGAAACCTCACTTAACTCAGTTTTCTTAACGTCTTCTTCATTGGTTTTTTGAGAATATATTTCTTGAAGATATTTCGCTCTAATATGTCCTCTTTCGCATTTTTGATAAAGATTCTCAATATAATCCATAATATCCCTCTTTCTGGCCACTTCTTTTAAATGTTTAATAGAATAATTCCATAACTCCTCGTCTTCGGGACTTCTGATTCTATTATAAAATTTCTTCAACTGCATTATAACGTTTTTATTGTATAAATATTTCGGTCTTTTATTGACTCCAAAGTATTCTTGATTCGATGCTTCGAAATAATGTTTTTCCGTGTAAGTGTATTTCACTATATGTTTCTTCTCGTATTTGGTCGCATCTACTATTTCTCGAACGATGTCGCTGATCAGAGTATTTCGAACCCTCAACGCCAACATATCTTGGATAATTTGGCATTTTGGTAAGAAATCTTCTTTGTACACGATACCTTCAAATAACAAGAGAAATAACGTTAAATAATGTGTATTTTTCAGTAACAAATTATTGCATTATAGTGTATTTGAAAATCAAGAGAGAGTAAATTCCCAGAAATGTTTTGCAGTTATCAGTGTTAAAGGCCGTAAACCATAGACGAGCGTTTTCAAAATTAAATTAATATGGAAATAGAAATATTTAATTTGTTTTAGTTATTTATACCTAGATTACCAATTTTAGATAGATAAACATAATTCATAAGTAGTAATTTAATTTGGGTAAAATGAAGAAAAAGTCAATATTATTTTAGGCATTTTGTTTTAGGCATATGTTTATTTACAAAATATGTATATAATATGTACAGATAATTACAATTACTTATAAATTAATATGAGGAGCTAAAAAACAATTAAGTAGGTATATGAGAAAAAAAAACCAACCGCAAGGATAAAATTTGACGAGCAACATGCAAAAAATACGACAATATTAAATCTTAAAAAATAAAAATCTAAAAATAAAATTAAAGTACATAAATTAATAATTTTAAAGTTTTGGTTCCTCGCACTCTGTGTCAGAAGATTCACCATCTGATTCTAGAGAAATTACAATGGGCTCTATAATAATATCAATTATGTTATCTAGCTCCCACATTTTTTTTCTATTTCTATCACGTGTCTAATACAGTTTTGCCAATTTTCACTTGTTACTTCAGATATTGCCTTATTGAAGAGATTTTTAACATCTGATAATTTAAAAGTAGTGTTATTTCTGGCAACATAACCTTTAACTTGAGCCCATATCAATTCTATCGGATTCAGCTCACAATGGTAGGGTGGTAAACGAAGGATTTCAATCTCCTCAATATAATATTTTTTATAATTCTGCTTATGTTTTTTAGCAATAGTTAACAATTCTGCCCTCAGCATTGTATTGTCAAAGGCTAAATTTTTAGAAGATAACCATTTTGCAATTTCATCCTTTTTCCATTTAGTAGTTGGTAAAGGTTCAAGTAATCTGGAGTGGTTACTTGCATTGTCCATTACAATAACCGATCCTTTTGGTATAAATTGAATCATCTGTTCAAAATATTCCTCAAACACGTCTCCATTCATTTCTTCGTGATAATCAACGGTTTTTTTTTATTTAAATAAGAGTAAACCATTCTCAAGAAAACCGTTTGTACTGCATATATGACAAATAATTAATCTTTTACCTTTTCCTACAGGTTCCTTAAAACCAGTAGTATATCCTTCTAGAAAAGCTTGATGGGATGATTTTATATTTTTGTCTTTCCAAACTCTTCCTACACAATGTCCTTTATTAACCCATGTTTCATTTAAATAATAAATGTTTTTATTTTGAGCTTTAACTTGTTGTATTCTGTCCATTTTTTCAAATTTAAAGTTTAACTCATGTAACGTTTTCCATAGTTTATCCCGGCTTATTGTGGGTAAATCAACATCATTCGTAATGGCTTGCAAAACTTTATCTAATGTTGGTATTTGCTTGTTTATAAAAAATGAGTGAACAAGCTTACGAATAGCATTTTTAAAAAACTCGTCCACGTTGACTTTTAATAGTTTTTGTCTACCTGGTTTCGGCTTTGGTGAGGTTACTCCACCTGATTTTTCCTCCTTTAGAATTCTATATATTGTAGATTTTCCATATCCCATTGCCTTAGATGTTGTTTCAACTACACTATCAATAGTGTTTGAGGGATTTTGATGTTTAAAATAGTGGTACACATTCGATAAATGGTCTAGTTTTAATTTTTTTACTGGCGTATACTCACAAACTGCTTCCATTTTTAGTCACTACTATTTGTCACGTTTATCGAAAATCAAATAACTGCATTTCTAGAAACTTAAGCACTATTTAAGTCAAAACATCTGTCATTAGAAGCTGTTGCCATTCGGAGGTCGTTAAATAACAATTATCCCTTTCTAATCTGGTTACGCCTATGACGCACGTTAATCCTCTTAGGCCTACTGTAGTAACAATGAAAGATCATAAAATAATGTGAATTTACTCTCTCATGATTTTCAAATACAGTATAGACAAAAAGAACTGGCTTTATACTATAGAACCTGCTAAACTTAAATTACCAGTACTTATAAGTTACTTAAAAATAACTTGGAAATACTTGAACGTTTAATATTTAAGTTATAGATAGATAGATGGAATCGAATTTTGGGGGAGATTTGATAAGTTTTATTGCAGGGTTGGATTTTACTTATTTATTTATGTATTTATTTATTTACGGGCAAGCCCAATTCAGAAATATTATTACAAAAGAAAAATTATTACAAAGACAAAAGCAAAACCATAAACAGTGTCAACACAAGGAACAAACATTATGGCCCGTATACACCAACAATCGTACCAACCATTGGTTGAATAATCAACGGTTGGCCTCTAACCGATGATTTCAACCAACGATAACAAACTTCGTATGCACCAACATTATAGCAATTTATTGACATTTTATAGCAATCCGGTTCGTGAACCAACAGTGTAGCCACTACACACTACACTATTGATGTTCTGTAAGTATAGCCATAGAACATATATTTACAATATCCACAGATCATATAACTACTAAAAAAATAAGACAATATCAATTAAATTGAGGTTATGAAACGTCGATTGAATTTGTAACCAGCCGAATATGGGCGATCCGAACCAACGGTTGGATTTAACCACTGATTGGGTT
Source organism: Ophraella communa (assembly GCA_035357415.1). Lineage (NCBI taxonomy): Eukaryota > Metazoa > Arthropoda > Insecta > Coleoptera > Chrysomelidae > Ophraella > Ophraella communa. Next base: position 12,710,175 of record CM068994.1, on the reverse strand, counting down.
GGTGCATGTCAAATTTGCAGTTTTTGACGGTTGAACCGTGGGTTGAATTGGAACCGACTGTTGGTGCATATGGGCTTATATGTATTGGATAACAAAGCTAATAAGTTAAAGGAAAAAAAAGAACATTACGATATAAAATAAAGAAAGTTTAAGCTTAAAAATTGCTGATAGAAATTATATCACTAACATTGTATGTTCAACAAATTGTTTTTAATTCTATCCAAGGAATTGCAGAATATATTTAAGTCATTTAGAGAATTCGCAAGTCTAACTGTTCGTGGTTAAAAATTGTTATAAGTATGAAAGCTATAAAAGCTTATGTGAAAAGTTTGAGTTTGTCTTGTTGACCGAGTAGGTACAAAAAGACCAATTTTTGACAGGTGATCGGAACAGTTACTATTGCCATAAATAATGTTGAATAAAATTGTCAGATCTTTTCCTTTTCTACGGGTTTCTAATGAAGTAATATTCAATAATAATTCAATATCTGAGTAGCTACGATAAATATGTTGTTTAAAAGCTATGGGAAAAAAGATAAGAGCCTACTCTTAAATCCTAAATTAAGATCATCTGCAGGGCTGGGGTGGAGTTGTTTGTTGAGTGGGAGTCGTATAGCCCGTGGTGAGATATTTGGGAAGATTGTGGTGATGTGATTGGGAGATAATGGCTATAAGTGACAGATGAGTCCTGGGGTAGCGAGAACTGTTGGGCGGACAGTAGAATAACTCGCAGGAAAAGGGCTTAAATTTTGCGGTGAGGTGGACTTCATCCTGATTCCGGTACAGAGCTGTGGCTGTGTTATTTCCTTCCTGTCATAAATTCGGTAAGTATTATAGAGAACCACAGTAAACATATAACCTGACAGAGCGCCGGGAGTTAGCAAGTGCTAACGGGATAGTTCGAGGAATTTTGATTTATCTAGGAAGTTACTCGGTTTTCGTAAGAAAAGATGATTTTGTTGTATTACCCGTAGGCGGGAGATAGGTTGTGGGGTTAGCCCCGGTTTAGGGGGTTAGCGAATCGCCAGGAGTCGTATTCCTCGGGAAGGGTATCTCGTGGGTTGCTTGGAGTAGGCATAGAAGTAGATATGGCGTTTTCTTTTTAGTTTTCTGGAATGGTGGTTGATTAGCCAAGGAAGTTTTAGAATATCTTTGGCTAGTGTGTTGTCGAAAAGTGAGGTGCGCTGGACATAGCGCAATTGTAGATTTTTGAATCGGTCGTTAGCCCCGGTTTAGGGGGTTAGCGAATCGACAGGAGTCGTATTCCTCGGGGAGGGTATCTCGTGGGGTTGCTTGGAGTAGGCATAGAAGTAGATATGGCGTTTTTCTTTTAAGTTTTCTGGAGCGGTGGTTGATTAGCCAAGGAAGTTTTAGAATATCTTTGGCTAGTGCGTTGTCGAAAAGTAGGGTGCGCTGGACATCGCGCTATTGTAGATTTTTGAATCGATTGACGGATGGGGTGATGTTGGTTTTTGGTGTTTTCGAAGACTACGTTGCTGGGGGTGAGACGATTTTGATATTTGCAATATCCAAGAATGGCTCGTTCACAAGATTGGATTGTACTTGTGATGCTGGTGGAGGCGGTGCTGTATAGAATAGCTTTGTAGTCTAGGAGTGGGCGAATGAAAGTTTTGTAGGTGTCCAGAAGAGTTGGAGGGTTGGGTTCTGGGTTCTGGGTTCCTCCCAATGCTTTGATGAGATTGAGTCCAGAGTGGACTTTACGTCAGCTGTCCAACAGAGGGTATAAATATATTCCACTCCCAGTGAGACGGTCTCCTTCCGTAGTTCTAGCCCCTCCCCCAGAGCATTATTCGGAAGTTTCCGAAGTTTTTTGTGGAGAGTGTTTGGATGTTTAAAGCATATGAGTTGTGATTTATTAGAGTTTAGGGAAACCCTCTATTTGGGACACCGGTTTGAAAAGGAATCGAGGTGGGTTTGGAGGCGGTCACTGTTTAGGGGGGGTTCAATGATTGCGATATCATTAGCATAAAGCTGAATGTGGGTTCCGAGGAGTTGGAACATCGTGGGTGTAGATTAAGTAGAGTAATGGAGCAAGTATGGATACTTGTGGAATACCGGCTAGGGAAGTGAATTATTGGGAGAGTGAACTACCGGATCTGACTCTTATAGTGCGGTTGATAAGGTAGGAATAGATGAGTTTAACAAAAGGAAGAGGAAAGCGGATGCTCATGAGCTTTATAAAAAGTCCGGCGTACCAGACCTGGTCGAAGGCCTTCTGAACATCCAGGAACACGACGGTACTGCAGAAACGTTGATTTTGTGACCTGGAGATGATGATTTGAAAGTTAACTAATGGAGTGAGGGTGGAGCGCTCTAACCTGTATCCTGATTGGAATGGTGGTAGGTTGTTGTGGGTGTCGCAGAATATCCATAGTCTGTCCTTGATTAGGCTTTCCCCAGAACGCTGATAAGAGAAATGGGCCTGTAAGATTCGGGCAGAGTAGGGTATTTTCCGGGCTTGGGGATCATGACGGTGTTGGCGGTTTTCCAACATTTGGGGAAATAAGAAAATTTATGGCAAGGATTAAATAGATTTTGAAGGACCGGGAAGAATTTTTACCAATTGACGTTAGATAGCATCTGGACCAGGGGCTGTGTTTTTTCCAGTCCGATAAGACTTATGTCATCGATGGTAAATGGTGAGGGCTAATTTTAAGCCTGACCAGAGCATTCAGTCTGTTCCATTTTTTTAGATTGTGGTCTACAGGCTTACCTGTAGATATCATTGGTGGATTGACAGGTCTGATTTTCGGGAAGATATGTAGAAATGTGGTGTTAGAACCGTTGCCATCATCTTTTTTTAAATTTAGAAAAGTGTATGTTGTTGGGGGTGGTCTGATGAGGTCGAACAGTGAAATTTTGACCAATAAAGGGAGGTGATTATTGTTCCGATATAATATTCTTTTTTAAAGTGGACTATGAAATTAGCTGAGTATATTATATGGTCTACTATTGATGTACCTAGATGACCAAAGAAGGTGGGGGATATAGTAATTAACAAATAGTGCTATATAATGCAACATCAAAACACAACAATATGCAGAATGATCAAAGAAGGAATTATTAAGAAAAAACCTCGATCAATTCAATTTGTCAACCTTGGGAAATGCCCCAAGATGATATGTCAAATAAGAAATTTAACTTCGTGAAAAAATTCATTACAAAGTTGAGTAGTAAATCGGAATGGGATGAAGTCACCGTTCAAAATTTAAACCAAAATGCCGTGAGTGGTATACGGATGGTTCCAAGCTAGAACGGGAGTAGGAGATTTCAGATAGCGCCATCGAAAGATGTGCGGAATTCAATATTGAAAGAAACTATCGCAGACAAAAGATTATTATCAGGTCTGATAGTCAAGCAGCCATCAAAGCGCTGAGCTCACATATAATCAGTTCGAAGATAGTTTGGGAATGCCTAGGCAAGGTAAATGAACTAAGCCAGAAGAACACTGTCAACCCTCTATGGGTTCCAGGTCACATAGGATTAGAAGGGAACGAATCAGCAGATAAGCTAGCAAAAAAGGAGCCGAAACCCCAGATCTGGGACCAGAACCATCCTGTGGGATCAGTAGTAGTGCAATCTTAAAAAACCTAAGAAAAAAGATGGAAAAGGAAAAATCCAAGTACTGGAATTACTTCTGGGAAACGATGAGAAGAAGATATCTCTTGGATGGCTCAGCTTCCATAGCTGAGATGCAAAAATACATTTTTGTATACTTAGATATAAATATGTTCCTGTATATATATTCAAATGAATAAAATTTTGGGACAAACCTTGAAATAACCACAATAAGAGACAGGAGTCGCTCCATATTTTTGGTAGCGTCGTAACTTTCCAAGTTTCAAAAAAATGTCCTTCAGTTTCGGGTTTAAACCATATTGGGAAATCTATCTCTTGTCCCGGTAAAATAAGAAGCTCTCTTGTATTGAAATAAAACGTAGTGGGTCTCCTAGTAGTTGCATTCAAGTCCCTAAATGTAACGTATTTCTCGTGTTTGGAAAAATGTAGTCTTAACGATGATTTTCCTTTATTTTCCAATTTAACATAGTTGGTTAAAGGTACTTTTGGTATTTCTCCCGGTTCGAAGAGTATGCGAATCTAAAAAAGAACATACAATGAAACGCGCTCTAAAATATTGGAATAGTACACCGACATAACCTTAAACTAGACTGCTAATCCCATATAACAAAACTTCATCCATTTACGAAATTTCTCTGAGCCTTCAGGGCATGCGCAATAAGGTTTCATGACGCTACCAAATCACACGGACTCAAAATATAAAAATTATTCATTTTTAAACCGCGTCATTTATTTTTATTTAGCTAAAAGTTTATTTGATCTTGGTTTCCGTCCCCTACCTTAAGGGAAAGAGAACAATCACTTTCGTATTAATGAATAACTCGCGTAGGAGCAATAAGGCCTACTTGACGTTTGGTAGGAACATTTTTCAACAATAACTCTAGTGCCAACGTCTGAAATGACAGTCTTTGAGCATTCTGCGAATTACGTATTTTCATAAATTCAATTCGGATAAATTTTTGCAGTGTCAGAAATATGACAATTAGCAGTGTAGTTTAAGGTATGTCTATGAAGTACTAACTTATTAACCAATAAAGTTGGTATAGTTCATTTGTTTGGAGTTGGCACCTAAAAAGAGTCATTAAATCGTAAAATGTTGTAAGCAAGACCCTAAATCAGTAGCGCACTTACTTATTTATATCGCTATTAAGAAATTTCTTTTAATCATCATATTTTAATCTTTTAGGTAAGGGATAAGTAGTCATAATACGATATTTAGAATATTTTGTTTTTCGATTTTAACGAGAATAATTGTGGTCGTTAGGGGTGTTAAGGGATTAAGGTAACCCTATGTGTATAATTGCAAAAACAGGTACATGATTAGAATATAAATTGAGGATTTGTTTATATCCTAATACTAAACAATATACAGGGTGTTTCTTAAGTAATCTAAAATATTATATGGGGCGCTTCGTTACTCAATTTTAAGACGAAAAGTTCATATAAACATGTGTGATAGGTGTTGTCGTTTATGAGATACAGGGTGTTGTACGTGAAATTAATTTTTCTTGGTGACGCTACTGATTTATATTTTTTTATTATTTTATTACAAGCAACATGTGTTAAACATAAAGAAAAAATAATACATTTCAGAGCAAATGTTCAAAATGTCCACCTCCAGCTAAAATGCAAGAATCCGCTCGATGTCTAATGGATTGTCGAATACGTTCGAAGATACCAGGATTGTTACGAATAACATTACAGCCGTCTATGATACGATTTCGAAGATCTTGTACGTTTAATATCCGTGTTGTGTAAACAAGCGATTTCAAATATCCCCACACACAAAAATCCAGAGGATTGTGTCCAGGTGATCTAGGGGGCCACGGGTGTGGAGATCCTCGTCCGATCCAATGGCCTGGAAAAACATTATTTAAAAACTCGCGTACAATCACTGAAAAATGTGGAGGAGCTCCGTCATGCATGAACCACATGCGCCTTCTAATAATAATAGGTACATCTTCCAAAAGAAGTGGAAGTTCATTTTCTAGAAAATGTTGGTATGTCTCACGGTTAACCGTACAGGAAGGAAAAATGGTCCAATTAAATAATCATCGATGATGCCAAGCCAAACATTGACCGAAAATGTTTGTTGAAATCGTTTTACACTTATGGTATGTGGATTTACATCTGCCCATATGTGGTCATTATGAAAATTCATAATCCCATGTCTAGAAAAGTTGGCTTCATCCGTAAATAGAATATTGGCCACAAAATTCGGATTGTTCGCGATTTCACGTAAAATCCATTGACAATACTGTATGCGTAATGGATAGTCAGTAGGTAACAAATGTTGAACACGTTGAACGTGATATGGATACAATAAATTATCTTTTAGAATATTCCAAACAGTTTTGTTACTAACATTTACTTCATCTGCAACTTTTCTTGTACTCGTTTCTGGATGTTGGTCAATAATTTGAAGAATCTGGTTTTCCAATTGGGGATTTCTCACAGTTCTGGGTCGTCTTGTAAACGAATATGTAACTTAGTAAACGTATCTGAACATGGTAAACGATTATTTGGATAACGCTGGGCATACGTACGTCTAGCTTCTAAGGCATTACCATTCGCTAATCCGTACAAAAAATGCATATTAGCCATTTCAACATTAGTAAACACTGGCATAGTTATTAACTAAACACAGAGTCAATCAAATAAAAATGTACGATTTTTGCGTTGGTTTTCAAACTTGACACTTGTCAACATTATTTCAAAGGCCACTTAGAATAAGCATGTTTTTGCGTATTACTTCTAAAAACCAGTAGCGTCACCGGGAAAAATTAATTTCACGTACAATCAGAACTGACTTATTACAATAAATTCAACACCCTGTATCTCATAAACGACAACACCTATCACACATGTTTATATGAACTTTTCGTCTTAAAATTGAGTAACGAAGCGCCCCATATAATATTTTAGATTACTTAAGAAACACCCTGTATGTAGGTACTCGTTAGTGTTGGTGGTTTATATTGTGATCTATATTTTTATTATTTTACTCCAAGAACATTTTCGGTAGTGAAAATAGCGTCAAGTTCGAGTTTTGTTTCACGGCTCATTTAAAACAAAGTGCGTTTTCTTAAAGAAAAAAAAAACTATTGTTTGTGTGCTGCCAACTTCAAACAAATGAACTATAGCTTACTGTCATTGTGTCATTTTGCATCATGCTGGGTACTATCTTCGTCCCGTTTACAATAAGATTAACTGTATCAATTGCATGAATGTTTATTGTTACGGAGTCGGTCGGTTTATCTGCTTTTACGAAATTAACAAATTCCTGATTAAAGTTAGCTGCATCGGATTCATTAGAAGAGCTAAAAAGATTTTATTTATTTTTAAAATTATGTGCATCATAGAGACCAAGTAATTAGTTGGACCGTATAACAACGCCGCTCATTTTGTGAAATACCAAATATGAGAGCGTAGAGTGATAACTATTAATCAATGTGGAACAGCCAAATGAAATAAATTCCATTTCAAATACAATGTCTCATACCCAACTTTGAAACCCAACAATAAGGGTTTCAAAATTTATTGTAAAAAGTTACAATTAGTTAAAGACCCTTTTTTATTTACAAACTTTGCAGTTCAACATTAATAAACTTCGTCGCCTTGTCCGTAAACATTTCGACTCGTACTGTGAAAATGCGTTTCCCGGACTTATGACGTAAATTACCATTTCAGTCTCTTTTTACTTTGTATTATACTTTTGTAAAATAAATCCACATGTAATAAAAATATTTTAGCTTAGTAATATGTGTTTAATAAAATAAGTTCCAAAATGGATGGCCCAATCAGCTGACATCTAGCGGACAATATTAAAGTTATTATGTATGAGTGAGATTGCAAACCAGATTTGTTATCATTTGAATAAAATAATAATCATTATTTATAAGTAAAATAAACTATTTAATATCGCTCATTATTAAAGTCTATCAGTATCATTTAAAATACATAAGAAAAATATATCGTTTCTTTAACAATCGTAGATCAATGTATAGTGTAATGATTATTTTGATTTAATGATTATGGTTTAATTAATTTATTTATAAATTTGATATCAATTCATATTTGATCGATATTATTTGTTCTAAAGTAGCAAGAAATTCTTTTTCTCAAGGGGTTATGTTCTGCAAGCTTCTAGTTGGATAATTAGGTAGGTATATGAATAAAAAATTGATTAATTATAATTACAAATTTATTATAAAAGAGTTAAGTTAAAGCAGTAATACATTGAATGTCTAATAATGATAATAATTAGTAGAAAAAATAAGGAAAAGGAAAGGCCTTTTATTAACTAGAAAAGAACTTACTTGATGTTGAAATTGTGCTAAATTAATTATTGTCATTTATGCAATGGTAAATAAGTTATTATAGAAATTTTATTAATTATTGAGTATCAAATAAATTCTTTTGTTTTAAATTATATAATTTAAATAACTAGGTACTACAAAAATTCAAAATGTCAGCAGAGTCCTGCTGTCTGATTGGTGGAAAAAAACTGTAGTCGCTCTATGAAAAACGGAAACCAACGAAGGTAGTCGTGGAATCTCCGACTTTGGCAAATTATCGTGGTCGTGGTTGTTACACGTTTGGTTTCTTGTATAATATAATTGTTCCTCCAAATCAATTTATGGATATAGTTCAGTGTTTGTTGGAATATAGTTCTTTTAAGTACATGGTAAGTACACTTATAATTTCTTCTTTTTTATACGCCGAAAATGTTTTTAATTACACTTTTGATTACTTTGGTATTAATTTTAAACTTATGTTCTTAATGTCACTATTTAGCACTTTGTTTTACTTCTTGATTACTTTAACTTGTATTCTTAATGTCACTATTTAACACTTTATTTTTACTACTTTTAAAAACTGTTTGTTCACTTTGTTCAAACTAACCGATCTTCTATGGCTGACTTCCAATAATATACTTTCCTAACGACCTCGCTCAAGTCTTTTTATAGGTTTCTAACCTTCCAGAAATTTCTTGAATGTTTTATAAATTAACCATTTGCTAGAATACTATATGCATCTCTTTTTTTCCTATATATAACTAGACATACTCACTTCGTCGACTTGTGGAGTTTTCTAGAGCTCAATGGTACAAATATATCTGTCTTCTTTTTTACATTATATGATTATTATCTCGAAATTTCTGGTAGGTTTAAATAACATGTTTATGTACAAAATATAATATTGATACATTACATAATAAAAATTATTTCTAAGTTAAAATTTTCTTACAAATACACAAAATATGTAATAAAAGTTATTTGATTAAGGTAATATTAAACAACTTCTGTTGATATTGTACTATTACTGAATATTTAAAATTTACAATAGATATAAATTGCAGTATTTTTTATTGTTCAAATTTATAACTGCCAAAAATGAACCTTTACAATGATTTATTAAAATTTTAATAAAATACATACCTTACTATCAAGGAAATTAACTCACTAAACAAAATATTTCCATAAATTATTGTCTTTACTACTAAAATAATATAATGAATAACTACGAACTATAATTAACTAAAACGGAAGCTAAATTTACTGCACTACTAAAATATTGGAAACCGATCTGATCTGAACGAGAGACAGTCAAAGAATAAAATAAATATTTTAATAAAAAGAGCCAATAGACAAATTTGTTCTTAGCCTGTGCAAGCAAACTTTTACTATTTTAATTCGTGTATAATTTGTCTTCAAGTAATTACAACGAAAACAAATAACATTGAAATGATTTAATTGTCGTTTTAAAATAAACAAAGAAAATTGCTTTAAAACAATTTGAAAATTTTAGAAGAGCGGAGCTTAGATAATGTAAACTTTGACGTAAAAACAATCATTTAAATTTTCTTTTAGCTTTTTCAAGCAGGTTTGTTTTAGTAAAAGTCATTCTCCGTAAGTTTAAAGAGAATTTCCTCGTTATTTTCTTTTGTTAAATAAACATTTTCAAAGAATCACGAGAATTTTCGGTATTATTGTCTCGCTAAGATAAATTTTTTTAGAAAGAAAATATACCTAAGATAATATTTTTATAAATTAAAAAGTGTGTAAATAAATTAAATAAGAGTTACGCTATCAAAAATTTCGGAATGTAACCTTAGGTAGGACACAATTCCAGTTGAATTTACCTTGAAGTCGTGTATTTTGAGGATTTTGAAGAGGTTTCAGTTTCTTCAGCGGAAATAGCTGTACTATATTTTTGACTACCCAGAACGATGAGCGATGAGTGGGGCCGATGAGGTTCTAAGAATTGTAATTTTTCTCGAAGATTGTTCATGACGGCGTTCCTGTAGGAGCTTTTTTTCCAGAGGGCATATATGTTTCTGAAACCAATAATATATTTATTTTTAGGCAAAGGAAGTAACCGAAAATCGCAAAGAATAAAGATAGGTAATAAAAAAGCGGGTAGATGGTTGAAAACATTACAAATTTTTATAATTTTCCCTGTATATTCAAGTGTATTCGAAGCACTGATTTGAAGGTTGTCATAAATCCAGTTGAGAACTAAAATATCAATCTCAGAGAGATTCAGAATTAAATGACAAACGATAATTTTACAATAAATACAAAAATATTAATTACAATAATCATATTATATAATATCATTAAATTTCTCTCTCTTTTGTCCTTTTACTCTCGGGAGAGTACGTTGACATCATGTCTCAATTGCTCGGTTCGTAGCTCTCCATAGTTCTGTCTTCGGCTGCAAAAGAACTTCTTGCAGACCGTGTCAAATGATATCTTTGGTTTGATCCACCCAACGCATATGCTTTTTCTATCATTTGACTCACATTCAGGATTTGTTCCTTTGTTCCCTTTCCTGGCATGAATCCTGTTTGTTCGTCGGGAATCTGTGGCAGTAAAAAAGCTTTTAAGCTGTTGTTTATGATGTGAAGCAGAATTTTGCTTGCATGTGACATAAGCACTATTGTTCTGTAGTTACTGCAGTGCCTTTCTTGTGTAGCGACATGTACACTGATTCACACCATTTGTGGTGTGAACACCCCGTATATTTTGTATACTTAATTAAATTGTTTATTAGAAAATACCGATGACCTAGACCACCGTAGTTTTTTTTATAGTATAGCACGTACAATGCCACATCGTGTCTTTAACAAAGGTTGAATAAACAAAAGATAAACATAAATACACAGCAATGCGTAGACGACTGGTTCAATAATATGATATTCACGATGAAGTTCACTATGTTGCTGATACAGCATTAATTTAATTTATTTATAGTAATTAAGTGTTGTACTCTAATTCATTCATAGAAAATATAGTGTAATGTCTTTAATGTGAAAAGTGCTTATCCATACAACCCCCAATATTAAATATTACACATTGCTTTGGCCATACCCCAGTTTGCAAGAATTTAGAACACAGTATGTAGAATGCATACGTTAATGAAAATTAATAATAGGTAAAAGTAAGAATTTTAAAATAATCTAATAGCCGTAAAAACAATATAAGTAAATCGAATGTAAATTTGAACAACTCCTGTCACTAAATATAAAAGCAAAACAATATAAACATGACCTACACTGGGTAATCAACATTTTAAAAAAGTAGACGACAGAATTGCGGTCCTATGTCGACCCTTTTGGGATATCTACGTCACAGCACAAATGGTGGACTATTTAAATCATACAAAACGTTCAATTTTTAAATCGCTATAAAAACCGTGTGAGAATAAATACAATAAAAATAATTGATTCCCTACAATGTTTTTAAGACCCCTAAGTATTAACATTGAGAACACATATTTTTGTTAAGTTTAACACCCCATTGCGATCTCAGCAATGGTAATACTTACATAAAAAATCATAAGGAACATTTTTGTATAGTATTTTGTGATCTACAACTCTAGTTTAAAGTATATTTTTGATAAAACGTACGGTTTTTGAGAAAAACTCAAAAATCCTGAAATTTTGACTTTTGACCCAGCGTAGTTTAAGAAGCGATCATGGGACAGATTGTAACTTTCACATTTTTATTTTTTATAGTAAATAAAGGTCTTTAGCTTTGTCGTAGTTTTTGTTGTTTAAATATTGTATAATGAATATTTAATATTTTTAATTAATATTTTTTTTAACCTCTACACATTAAGTATTTTTTAAAATGCAGAACTACAATTCTTTCTCTATAAATTATATCTCAAAAATGATCTGTTTTTCATTGATTTCGAGTGAAAACTCGAGAGATTTAAAGTAAAAACAAGATGCAAAGTAAATTCAATTTAAAACATTGGAAATATTTCTTTTTCATTTAACGAAAATATGGTTGCTTTTTTTGGACAATTTGTCTGATAAAATTTGCTTAGAATTAGTTGTAGAATATTGAAAAGTCGATATTTTATCTCTAAAATAAGCATTAAGTGTTTTTTATCCAACAAAATTGCTTTTTGTATATACTTTCCAATATTTTTCAATTTATTTAGAGCAACTTTTATTATACGACTTATTTTTTAAATCCATTATCAAGCCTCTGAAAGAAAACACGTTTCGTGAGTCCTCTTAATTGAAAATCAAATGCTGGTGAGGGAAAATATGTAATGAAAAATTTCGATTGACAATGTGTATATAAACAAAAAATGTATTTGCCAAAAATATTTTGTAATATATAATATGTACCTTAAACATCTTTATTAAACATCTAGTTCACTGCATTCTAATAATAATTAGTTTTTCAATTATTTTATTCAGTTGGACACAAATTATACAACAGTTCTACGTTCTACTAACAAATTAAAAGAAATAAAATCAAATATCGGAGCTTGGCAACCTCACACACTTCAAAGACAACATCAAACTCTTCTTTATAAATTAAGATTGGGTCACACACGATCAACTCATGAATATCATTTTACAAAATCACCACCTCTTCTTCTTAATATCAGCTTCTCTATCGGAGGTTGTTGATCAGCATGGCGATTTTTACTTTTGAAATAGCTGTAAGGAATAATTGTACAGATGAGAGCCCAAACCATTCACGTAAATTGCGCAGCCAAGATATCCTACGTCTTCCAATTATTTTCCCCCTAACTTTGTAACATGTCTATCGTTATGTCACCTTGCACTATTATCGACCGTAAACGATACCGCTATTATTACCGTTAAAACCGACCCCGATTCACTGTTAATACTACTGTACACGAGAAACCCCTTATAGACGCTAACTATTTATCTGTTTGAACGAGGTCAATCAAAGAACGCGTCCCTCGCTTGCAATTGAATAACGAACGCATTTCTTCTGACAAATGACAGAAACACCGACCAACAGGCCGACTTAAGCGTCTGAAGAAAAACTTTAAAGTACCTTATCTTGTGAATTTCCTTTTGGTTGTTGAAAGATACAACCCGCTAAGTTGGAGTCAAGTTATCGCCAACATACTGCTAAGTTGAAGTCAAGTTATCGCTAATTTAGAGCCCAGTTACCGCTTATGTGAAGACAGTCCTTTAAACCACTTCTGAGCTGTTAAGAAAACTATTACATCCCAAGCAGCCAGAACCATTAAAGAAACTTTCATTTCTCCACGAAGAAGCTCAAGCCGCCCTCCTAGGCAGCACAGAAACCGAAAGTTAAGTCCACTTTTTACAACTCCAGTTCGTTATCAGCAAGTACAGTTTCAATAAATAAGACTATAAGTCTTAAGGGTGTAGCGTGGTGGGTCTTTATTTCAAGTAGCTTCTTTATTTGTTGTTTAATGAAAGTAATTACAAGGCGTTTCTATCTTTCTCACCTTAGTTTTTATGTAGTTTGTTTGCTTAATCGATAGCGTTCAAAAGATAGTGGCGCCCCTATTACTTATACATCCCAATCCTTTCTATAGTGAGCGTTAACTTGTCGAACCACCCCCTGGAGAGGGCCTCTTAGCCGGGATCTCTTTTGGAGAGTTTTTTAGTTATAAATTGGCTCCCTGCCTTTTTGGGACTAAAAAGGGTTACAAATTGGCGCCTTTGAGGAACTAATATTGTTACAAATTGGCGCCACTGAGTAGAGTTACAACTTTCTCTTCTTGATGGCGATTTGTTCATTCTATGTAAAACCTGTTGGTTTGTAACGTGGTCCACTAGGGGAATTCTCAGCATGCGCCTATATACCAAAGCTCTTTGTAGTTTCTTTGTGTAATATCCATTCCTCAAGACCAAACAATTACACAGGGAAAATATAGCATCTGAACATTGTCACTCTCAAGGCCTATGAGGGATTCTGGGTTGTTAGTAGCTTTATTAATTTTGTGAACGATTTTCTAGCTTGCTCAATTCTTGACAACATATCGCTCTAATGTGTGATATTATGGTTAATCACAGTGCCAAGGTACTTAAAGTGTTGGACATTCTCCACCGTTAGGTTGCCTATAGTCAGATTGTCTGCATTGTTATTTCTGTTGGAAATTATCATCGTTTTCGTCTCTTTGATATTAATAGACAATCCATATTCCTCGCTAACCGTTGCTATTTTATCTAACAGTCTCTGTAGATCTTCTAGACTGCTCGCCATAAGGACAGTGTCATCGGCATGTTGTTAATTGGTCCACCATTTATGACTACGCCTACTGTTTCATCCTCCAATGCTTCTTGAAATATGCACGAATAGATATTTAACAGCCTAGCAGAAAGGACGCAACAGTGCCTGACCCCTTTTTGGATGTTGATTTCATCTGTCATGTTGTCGTATTTTAGTCTGGCCTACTGTCTTCAGTAAATATTGGCTATTATCTGCAGATCGTGATGGTCAATGTGAATTATTTGCAGAAGTTTTTCATGTTTTACTTTGTCGAAAGCTTTGCGGTAGTCGATGGAACAGACATATAAATCTTGGTTGACATCTAGATATCTTTGTACTAGAATATTTAACGCAAAAATGACCTCTCTGGTATCCATCCCAAAACAAAACCAAACTGTGTATCTGAGGTCACTGCTTCGCATTTATTACGTATTCTAGTATGATGTATTATCTTCAAGAAATTGTTTAAAACTTGACTCATTATCAAATGACCACGAAGTCTTTGTAATCCTTGTAATATATAAAATGCAATATAAACTGCAATTCGGGAAGTTAGGACTTTTTTGTTGAAAATTTTCTGCCCTTTAAGAATCCGTTCAGTTTTTTGTTCTAGCTATTATAGTTTATGAGTTATGAGCAAAAATGTAAACCCCTTTTTTTTAAATCTTAAATTGTTAATAATAAGAAATTTTTTAAAACGGATTTTGATATTCAGGAACATTTTTATATTATTTGTCATTTCGAATCGATTGACACCAAAATCAGATTTTTCGGATCGGTGTAACCCAAATCCGACTTAAAATGACTTCTCGACCAGACTATTATTAGTTGATGCGAAGTTATGCATGTTTTATATACAAAAAAAATATTTATTAGATGCCTTAACATGTAACATTAATAAGCTTTCAAAAGTGCCGTATGAAAGAATACGAACAAAAAAATGTATTTCTTCTTTTTTAAAAATCCTAAACTGGTAGACCCACTTTAATATGAATTTTTTAATTTTTTACAGATTATAGACTAAATTTTTGGTTATTTTCTAATATCAAGAAAAAGCTTTACTTAGGAAATGATCTTGTTTTTTAATTAAATTTGGTTGCTTATTTTAGGAACTTCTAAAAATTGGAATACTCTGAGACTTTAGAAGCATAAAAATGATTAACTAGAAGAGCGCTTCTGCTAAATTTTTAGTATAAAGGCCGATTCTCACATAGCAGCGCCGCAACATTACGGCAGCAGCGCTTTGCAGCTCTGCCGCGATGCAAAAACCATCAAGGCATTCCCACCTAAATAGTGCAGCAGCAGCAGTATCAGCGACTGTACGGTTACAAAACATTTGTCCCAGTGCTGTTCCGACTATTAAAAAGAACAAACTATTTTAAAATGTCGAGCTCCTCGTCCAGTGTTGATGATGTATTTGCTATAGCCGTATTGTTATCAGAAGAGAATGTCACAAATAAAATTTAATGAACTTATAGAAATAGTTTCTGCCTATATCATACGACGCTATTTTATTCCAGATGGTTTCTTTCCTTAATAAAATACTGTAATGTTTATTACCCAGATCAAAGATTTCTGTTCTCTTACTGACTAATAAAATCTATCTTTCGATTTTGTCTTCCATTTTCTATTCTTAAACTTTATGCGTTTACCAACGATATCTAACTAAATAAAGGTCAAAAATCAAAATATCAACCAAAATAATAACCGATATGTATCGAGATTTGCCGAAAACTTAGCAGGGTTTGCTGTTTCCTAATACCCACTTGGCAGTGCGACGCAGCACTGAGCAGCATACAACGCTCTGGAATGCGTTTCATTTAAAATGAAAATTTTATGGAGCGGTATTTCCAGCATCACGCCGCGCTGCTGCGGCGCTTAAAATTAAATCAGGAGCGAAGTTTACTTTTGATGTTTTAGCAATTAGTAATTACAAACTTACCCACCTGGTTCTTGGCAAAACATTTTTTTCTTCGAAGATGTGTTTAGAGATTCCAATATACTGCACCGCTGGTATTTCGTTTTTTTGTTGAAACGTTTTAACAGCAAAATATACGGGTTCTTCTTCGCAAGTGCAATGTTTTCTACATTTACTTCTAGAGTGCTCCTTCAAACTGGGAGGTAGTTCCCAAAACGCCGGATTTCCGCGATACTTGTCGAAGATTATGTTAATTTTAATATTTTCCAATAACGCTTTTTCTTCTTTTACGTTTCTGTATTCTTCGGCGGCGTTCATGAGAAGTTCGCCGGGAAGTCGATTTAATTTGAGCGATAACGTTTTGTTGATATTTGCTCGTTTTGCCATCCATTTTTCCCAATTTTTTAAAGAATTAACGTTTTGAGTACAAGGAATATCGCTGTAAACGTCTTCGGCTTGATCAGTTTTATCCCCTTGATTGGTTTGCAAAGTTTTCCATAAGCAGCTGCAAAACATACATTCTGCCATTTTTTTAAAATAATTTACCTCTTGTCAGCTAGAAAATTATTTTTCTTGACACCCGACGTAAGCATAACGTTTTGACATATAGTCGCACTATATTATACTCTTAAGTAATAATTACTTGTTAAGGAAACGTTAGTGGAATAATAAAATAATATTTTTGATGTATGTTAAGCCAATGATAAAAAGTTGTTTGTTGTTTCCGAGTTTTTAATATAATAAGAAACCGTAAGTCTTAAGCCGATTTCGTCCCACTTTGGTTGGTAGGGACTTTGGTTAACCAATTGGTAAGTCCTACGTCACTGGTATGACGTAAAGTACCAATAGAGCTATCTCTTTATTGAATACTCATGCGCAAATATTTTTGAATTTTTCCCTTCCACTGCTAAAATATGACTACTTCTTTCCATGGAACACAACGTATTGCTACCCAGGAATACCACTACATAAATGAAAAAAAAACCAGGAAGTTCCAATTTTTATTTCGTTTATTTTTATTAGTGCGTATAACAATAAATATACTGCGATGGTCCAAAAAAAACAAAATACAGATCCACTCAAATAAAATAAACAATGAACTAACCTCTTATGGTCTTATGCATAATAATATACGGATTGATAGGCTTGCCAACACAATTTTATAAGGGGCACGAACATTTAGGGGGAACTAGGAGAGTGGGAGTTGGTTTACGCATGAGTATTAAATTTGAGCCACTAACGAGATGGGTCTCTTACAGGCGAAATCGTTTGGTTCTCAGTTAATACAGCTGATGAAGGAACATCGCGACGAATAGAGTCGATTGTAAGAGCATTATTTAAAAACCAATTTTAATCGTCGGTAAAAACCATAGATTTGCAAAACACAAAAAAAAAACAGTTGTCGATTCTCCCTATTCTCACAAAATGACATTTATAATAAAATTAACTGATTCCAAAATAAAGAAAAAACAGACTTAAAGAATTTCAGAATATTGGCAAAAAATACAATTCTTTAAAACCGTGTTTATTACAATCACAGAACAACACCTATAGGTTATTATTCTGTGTTAAAAATAAAAATAAAAAGAAAAACAGAAACTACTTTAAACAAGGATAGAAAATACTGACAGCACACACCACTTGACAGCTGAGCGTATTTTAGCGTTAATTCAGCCTGGCCGAAGTCAACGTTATTTGGCTAATGCGTTTACCTCGTTCAGGTGGGTTTTAACCACAAACCACTTAACCATCCGAACATCTCGAGCTACAAAAGAAGTTGGATAGCGACCCAATATTCGGAATGACATCGGATTAAATACTTTGAAAAACCTTTTAAAAATGTGATTCCAAACTGGGAAAAATGGACTAGGTACCAATTCAAGCAGAGCTTGTCTACTATAGAGACGACTCAAAACCGAAAAAGGTGTAGGAGCTCGTCTATTTGTGGTAAATGAAAAGAGTAAAATCTCTCTTAATTCAAAGCGAGATGCCACAGTATTCCAGTAGAGATAGCTGCTATTCTATCAACAGGCAAAAGCTACAAGGAAGGATATTGCTATAGTTAGAGTTAAACGAAACGAAGGTTAATTCAAGGCTGGTTTGGGACTGCCTAGAAGCCTTAACAGAAGTGGACAGCAAATACAAGCTCACAATTGCGTGGGCACTCAGTCATAGTGGGCACAAAGGGAACGAAGAGGCGGACCAACTTGCTCGAGAAGGCGTGGCAAAGCCTCTTAATGGACCATTACTCTTCCGTGGCTTCACAAGTCTGAGAAATGGTGGACAAGGTTGCCAGGAATGAGACAGATGAAGGAATTCATAACAGGTCAGACGTCAAAAGTAACAGAGCATCTGCTAAAGCACAAAAGACGCAATACGAGAATACTCGTAGAACTATTAACCGGGCATAATAGGCTCAATAAGCACAAGCACGCGCTAAAGCTGACAGATGGTCCTTTATGAAGATTCTGTCAGGAAGAAGTTTGTAACGAACTATTTCTACGAACCGTACGCGCTGGCTCATCGGTTGACAATCAGGGATGCCATTTTCCTACGGATAGTCAAGAAAGTCAGTAGTTTCCAACGTGTTGGGCTGAATGACCACTTGACTGACCTTTTCTTTAGGAACGACTTACCTTCAGTAATTCATTTTAATAAGAAACATGCCAAATAGAATGACAGCACGACGGCAAGCTAGAGGTGGACCCACACGATCTTAATTTTTGTGAAAGAACTTCGCAGTGAATGATTTAACATTTTTCAATTTTTTCTGTATTATTGTATCTGTTTTTTTTTTCATGAAATTTTGTTTTATTTTATGTTTTTGGGTATATTGTAAGGTGATAGAATAAAGATTAACTTATTTTATCGAATTTTGATTTATTATTAAGCAATAACAAAAGAAAATTACAGATTTTTGTAATATCCATTTCAAATGTTGAGCAGTGTATATAAATGTAGGTCCTTTATTGTTTTTTTTTAATAGATCGTAAATCCCAACGTAATTAATGTAAATTATCAACGTAATTTAATGGGTGTGATTAAATCAAATTGACAGATGTTGCATGCATAGCCTTTTATTAATACCTACATATCTTCCGTATCAAATATAACAAGCTGGGCACTAGGAATTTAAAACCTAGTTTGTAAAAATAAAACAATGTAAAATTAAATAATTTATTTTATAACTTTTGACATTTTTTGTTTTCTATAAACTGCAGCATTATGTAAATTTCGATTTAACTCTTCCATTCTAAAAAACATTCCACTTTTTTAAGGGATCGGCATTTTCTCTTCTTTGTAGCATGGTCTCAATCCAATTGGACAACTTGTGTATAACCTCACCTAACCTAACCTAACCATACGTTTCTAGCGGGTAACACAAGGTTATACCAATTCAAATACGTAGTACCATCTACTGATACATAAATATCGCTGGCGTTGTAAACGGAGAAATTATTATTTATTGTTCTGAAGGTCACATGTTTCTATCGTCAGAGACAGAGGAAGTCAAAAAATACAGAAAGTATTTTATATTCTCTGGTTATGCTTCACTTCCTTTTGAATACTGTGTTTAAAATAAAACAATATTGTTTTAAAAGACATTAATATCCATACTATGTGTAACGAGGGCAGCAAATACCAGCTAAGGGGTGCTAATGTATTTATGCACTGTTTTCCTACCTTTATGAACATTTAAATATAATTAAAAAAAATTGTAGTGGTCGAGAATTGAACCCGAGCCGCTTGCGTGAGAAGCAAGAATTTATACCAGGGCGCTAGAAAATAATTTCGTATTGTAGAATTTATACTACTATGCATTTGCTCACCTTCATCAAGAGGTATTCAGAATTGGACGCTTTCTTTAAAAATCGAATGCACTCTTCTTGCGATAGTGTTTTAGACTTTTTTGCTTTATAATTTATAGAATTTTGTTTGTGAAAAGCTCTCACTTTGTGGACAAAATTTATATCATTTCTTTAAAAATGTCAAATTCGAAGCACACTTTTTCAATGCTAGAATAAAAAATCGTTGCGTAACGAATTTTCTGCCTTTGGGTTGATAAACAATACTTTCCACCCTATTTTTGGTGTTCGTATGATTGGTTTTCCGGTAAGGTAGGCGGATAAAAGTTAAATTTTAGAGATACGTTTGTTTATAGGTTTTGTAGATTCGATTTCTCGAATTAACATTAATATAAAAATGAACATGAATTTTAATTTCTAGTTCCCAAAGAAACTCTATCTTAAAAAAAGATTAAATTTTAAATTCTAGCTAGCCAAGGAATATGACAATAATTTATCTAAATTGGAGACTAAAAGCAAACAGGAATTTTGGTATTGAAAAACAAGAAACATATTATACTTTATTAAACGTAAAATGTTGTTTACTAAAATGAAATGATTTTTAGGAAACTTTCCCGACAAAGAAAAACTTAATTAAATTGCTAGAACACAACAACTTAATTGGAATAGAGTGCTTGGTTGAAAACAACCCTAAAGGATTTTGCAATTGAAAACTATAAATAAAAAGTGAATCTACTTTTGAATCAGAAGGATCCATATTTATGTAATTAGTACTTCT
Organism: Ophraella communa; assembly: GCA_035357415.1. NCBI lineage: Eukaryota > Metazoa > Arthropoda > Insecta > Coleoptera > Chrysomelidae > Ophraella > Ophraella communa. The sequence continues at coordinate 12,689,548 of CM068994.1, read as the reverse complement.
TTTAAGTCTCAAACAATCAGATAGCGTTTAATAGTTATTTACGTTACAAGACCGGGAAGTGACTTATTACGGTACGAGATAGATGTCTACCGTAATAATCTACCGTAATAATCACTTCACGGACGTGTATCTTACTATATTTTTTTCATACTACCTTTGGTTTTACACGCAATAAAATATGAAACTTAAATGACATATTTGATCATTTTATTAGGAAGTCATGTAGACTGCTGTGAACAAATTATGTTACTTGATTTATTCTTAACATTGTTGATTTACTTTATAAATAAAAAATGAACAGCGGTTACCAAGTAACAATGTAAATAAAAGCAGACATATTAAATTTTTCTGCACATACGAAATATCTGCGGAGAAAATGGATCTGAAATTAAATGAAATCGCTGAGAAAACTGGATGTGGTAAGAACAGTTTTTTTAAAGAATATTCTTTTCAACAGTTTAAATCTTTAGTCAAAAACATTTAACCTTTCTTCATTATGGTCCAAATAGTCGATGGTGAAATCAATGATTATGGTTAATGAGAATGTCAACATATCAAGTTTCCCAAAGTTGATAGCTTTTTTGAAAAAACAAAATGTAGACCATCAGTCAAACCAGTCGAAGGTGCTGACAAAGGAACAAATTGAAAGCTTTATGAGGGACGCTCCAGATAAAGAATATCTATTACTCAAAGTGATAGGATTACTTGGAGTTGCTGGAGGTTGCCGAAGGGAAGAGATCCATAATTTAGAAGTTAGTGATGTGGAGGATACAGGTACTCAGCTAGTAGTTAAGATTAACCAGACAAAAACGCATATTCGACGAGCTTTCACTGTGATTAACAGTGATGAGGTTCACTATATGGATGTGTTTAGAATATACATGAATTTACGGCAACACGTCTGCCTGAAAGCTCTTTTGGTGGGTTATAGACAAGGAAAATGTCTGTCTCAAAGAGCTGGTATACATACTGGTGGCGGAGCACCTGAGAAAATAGCTGAGTTCTTAGAACTAGACCAGAAAAGTATACAGATCACTGCTTCAGGAGGACATCCTCAGCGTTGTTGGCCAATGCTGGAGCTGACCTTAAAGTTCTAAAACAGCACGGTGGATGGAAGAGTTGTTCAGTTGCAAAAAAGTATATAGAAGAATCGATTGAAGACAAAAACAAGATGGCAAGAATGATCCAAAGGGTCGAAACCTTTATTGAAGTGCTACATCACAGCCACACGTCTTCCGCGATTACAGAAAACACTGTAAATCCATCAACAACTCCATTAATAAATATTGCTAGCAAAAGCAGTTGCACAATTAATGTCAATCTTCAAAAACTAGAATAAAAGCTTAGCTATGTTGATTCACTTATTATTTCAAACAACATTGGGAGAATTGAAGAGTACTGTAAAGTACAAGTGTACCGTAAAGTATGAAAAAAAGGATCTTGGGAGGCTGTAACAATTTCAGGACAGTTTGACTTCATAATCTTGACAGCTTTTTTATTTCTTGTTTATAGTGTTATATACAGTACAAAAATTGATTGAAGTAACCTTTACTTTATGGAAGTCTATCTTACTAAGAACATTAAAAATAGAACTTTTTAAAACAAAACACTATTTATTTAAAAAATGGATTTTTTAAACTCAACGACAACATTTAGGAATTTGGTTTAAAATTTTTGTTTATTTGGGCATATAGCACCATGAATGAAATTAAAAAATTGATTTAATGATTTTTTTAGATGATTTGCTTCATACATATTAAATCCGTAGGTAATAGTCCAACTGGTTTAACAAAAATTTTAACAGATTGAAAGTTTGCCTACAATTGACTTTTAAACATGTAAACCTGGTAGATGGTGGATGATGCCGTAGATCAAAAATATATTGAAAATTATTAATTTTGTTAATAAGAACTATTTAAAAACTGCTCCTGTTTTGAAAAAGGTGAGAGAGAATTAGTAGCAAGTTGAAGAAACTAAATGTTTTCGAGACGAAGGTGTCTCCTAAGTTTCACCCCATTTTTTTCTGCATTAATTTTTTTTTAATTTAAGAAAATATTTATTCTGATTTTTCTCCAAGATATCTTTTTGTTAATTAATAAATTAGTACCAGATCGCCGGTATTATAGTTAAATAATATTTTAAATAAAAAAAGTTCAGTGGTAAACACGTGTTTAAGTTACGCTAACAATACTCAACATTTCAATGATAAAAACTAAAAGCTTAATTCATACTCATACTCATAATTTTTCATGATAAAATTTAAAATATCATGATGATTGCCTCCATGTTATGTCGAAGCTAGTGTTGTCCATCTTAATTTAAATAAAACTCTGTGACATATTGGGTTCGGGTTTTTCTTATGGTTTACTTACTTTTAATTAACATACACTATTAATAACTTCCAACGAAATTTTCTTTCAGTATATTCCCACCACCAATGGAATTTTTATTTTCCTTAATAACGGACCAAGAATTATACATTCGCTCCGTCGCGCTTTGTTTCTCTCTCTCACTCTCTAATATGTAACAGATAACGTTCGGCTTAATGACTTTAGATAATAGAGATTTATGTCAGAATGAATAATGAACCAAAAAGGACGAGATTGTAAGTAAAAAAAAGAAATTCGTACTGATCCTTTAAGCAGAATAAGATTCGGCAGATGTAATGATATAAACTTGGATTACACTTTCAATTTTTTAAGGAATCGCGCGCCCTCTATCAAACAGTCCGGAAACCTAGGGTAGATTGGTATTCGCTAGAGATTTGGACTACTTATTTTTTAAAAATTATGTTTTTGGGGTAAGAGTAGGTGAATGCCAGTGACAATTTAATGAATTTAATTATATAAGTGTGTGTAAAACCATACATCATAATATTGTTTAAAAAAAGGAATAATTAAGGTAGAAAAAGTTAAGATTTCAAATACCGCATTTAAAATAAAACATGGATTTACTTGAAACCGATTAAATATTACTTATGATGGAAGTAATAATGGACTTGGAAGATGCTGAACAGCAGGCTATTCCTGCAGTTCGTCGAAATGTTTTAAGAGAGAACTGTTTTAATTTATCCGATCGTCAATTCTTTATTTGCCCTCGGAATGGAATTTAGTTTGTTAGAAATTCTACCCAAGAGCTTTAATTGATTTACAAGTATGTCTTCCGTCCAATTTGGAACCTATGAGAACCCCTGCATTGTCTTCCATCAGCTGAACAAGCACTTCATTCTGTCTATTTGTAATTGTTTTTTTCTGTTTTCCATAATGCAAAATATAACCAATAAAAAGATTCGACTTTAATAATGTTTCATTGAAAAATGTCAAATAGCTGTACCTAATTTGATTGGTTGAGCAAGGATAAAACGTCGCTTTAACACAGTTGACGGACGAAATCCAAGACGCACTGAACAAAAAAGAGACCGTGGTATGTGCCTTTCTAGACATAGAAGGGGCCTTTGACAATACGCCACATGAGGCAGTCAAAAGAGCATTGATTGAGAAAGGAGTAGATAGAACAACTTCCAGTTGGATGTCGCAACTGCTATCTACAAGAATCGCAGAAATGGAGGCAGGACAAGACACTATCTCCATTAATGTGACCAGAGGCTGTCCACAGGGGGGAGTTGCATCCCCGCTTATGTGGAGTCTCACTGTGGACAGTCTGCTCTGTCAATTGACTAGGGAAGGCATACCATGTCAAGGGTATTCCGACGACATGGTTATCCTGGCAAAAGGGAAGTATGAAAACGTCCTCTGTGATATTGTTCAAAGAGGATTGAACATTGCGGAACAATGGTGTGACTCGGTGGGACTCAGCATCAACCCCACCAAAAACACACTAGTAGCCTTTACAAGGAAAAAGAAACCTAATCTAAAAATCATAAAAATAGGGGAGAACATCGTCGAGTGGAAAACAGAGGTAAAATATCTAGGGCTAATCCTAGATAGCAGGTTACTCTGGAACAAACACGAAGACGAAGTAATACACAAAGCAACCAAGGCCCTCATGGTGTGTAGGAACATTGCAGGGAAGAACTGGGGATGTAACCCACGTATCCTGCAATGGATGTACACAACAATAGTGAACCATTAATCACATATGGGGCAGTGGCTTGGGGCGTAAGGGCTAATCTGAATACGACGAGGAAAAACCTCTCGAAAATTCAGAGACTAGCCTGTTCATGTATCACTGGAGCAATGGGAACTTGCCCCACTGCTGCAATGGAGGTGATTTTAAACTTGACCCCACTGCACATTCTGCTAGAAAGTGTAAGGAAGAAAACAATATATAGAATGATCAAAGAAGGAATTATCAGGGAAAAACCTCGATCACTTCACTTTGATCAAACTTGGGAAATGCCCCAAGATGATATGCCAAAGAAATTCAACTTTGTGAGAAAATTCATCACAAAGTTGAGTAATAAATCTGAATGGGATGAAGACACCATACAGAATTTAAACCAGAATACCATAAAGTGGTATACGGACGGTTCCAAGCTAGACGAGGGAACTGGGATAGGAGTTTTGGACCGAGAGCCAAATACTCAGAAAGCTTGGGCACATACCCGAGCATCTTTCAAGCAGAAGTCCGCGCCATCGAAAGATGTGTGGAATTCAATATTGGAAGAAACTATCGCAGACAAGAGATTGTGATCATGTCGGATAGTCAAGCAGCCATCAAAGCGCTGAGTTCAAATATAATCAGTTCAAAGATGGTTTGGGAATGCTTAGGCAAACTAAATGAACTAGGCCAGAAGAACACTGTCACCCTCCTATGGGTCCCGGGACACATAGGAATAGAGGGGAATGAAACAGCAGATAAGCTGGCAAAAAAAGGAGCTGAAACCCCACATTTGGGACCAGAACCATCTTGTGGGATCAGCAGTAGAGTAATCTTAGGAAAACTAAGGGAGGAAATGGAGAAAGAAAAATCCGAGTACTGGAATCAGCTGGAAGGATTGAGGCAATCTAAGATACTACTGGGGAACTATGACCAGAAGAGATCTCTTAGCTGCCTCAACCTCAGTAAAAAAGGCTCCGTATTCTAACGGGAATATTAACCGGGCATTGCCGGTTAAGAAGCCACATGAAGAAACTAGGGTTAGCAGATGAAGCAAAGTGCAGATTCTGTGAGGAAGAGGATGAAACCTCAATACATATACTCTCAGAATGTCCTGCCTTGCAAAATTCTAGGGCTAGATACCTAGGAGCACATGAAATAGAGGAAGGGGATCTACCTGATTTGAAGCCCGACGATGTCCTAAACTTCCTCAGGAAAATAGGACTCGAAGAGCTGCTATAAATCTGAGAAAACATCAGAACATGGCAAGTAAGGGGGGACACAATAGATCCTATGGGTCGCAGTGTAATCATCACCCCTAACTCATTCATACATTCATACATTCATTCAAGGATAAAACGTTTGGCAACAAGGTTCATAAAGAAGGGATGAGATCTCACTAGAGAGAATTCATCTCACCAGTTTTCGGGAATCGAGGGCCTGAACGGAGTTCAACAGAACTGATGCTGATTGTGCCTTCCACAATGAATACGAAATTGAACTAGAATCAACTTTAATCGAAAGTTCACTTGAACTTGGTATGATCTGTGTTGTTTATATTTTTTTGTAACCGTAAATATTTTGTATGCTTGTTTTTTTGGAATTGGCAATGTGCTCTAAGACAAGTGTTACTTCTAACTTTCCTGTTTAGGTTAGTCTAAATTTAAATAATTAATCTTTTAATCCTCCATACTTATGGCTGCGTTATACAAAGCTAGTTTAAGTCAAAATCAAAGTTGATCTTCTTGTAGTAAGGCTGATCTCTGGATTATCTATAGATTAACTTGAACGATCGTCGGTTATCGATCAAACTGAGGTCAGGATCATCCTAGTCAAAATCAAGTAAAAGTGAGGTTAGTTTTTCAATTAACTTACAGTGAAATAACGTCATATGACTAGTTATTATATTTGAAACTTACTGACGATGAAGATTTTTTTCTACTAGAGGAAATGGTTTTCTCAACATTACATCTGTTAGCAACAGGTTTATTCTTGACAGTTTGCCGAGTAGTCGACAAAGTTCTTTTCTTAATTATTGTAGCTATGCGCCAGGAATATATTGAAATGCCAACTGGTGAAGATATTGAGTTGGTCCGGCAAGAGATGTATAGGTGCAATAGATTGTACTCACGTTAAACGTTATGTTAATAAAGTATTTTATTTGATGAATTTTCATTGTGATTTCTGTTGGGTTCATTTAACAGTTCTATTGTTGTTTCGATGTCTCCATTGACTGCTTGAACTACATCCCTCATTTGGCAGGTAATATTCTGTAAGATTGCTGTGGCAACTATTAATTTCTGTACTTTTCTAACATAAAGTCTGATGCCAAGACCCAAAATGGGGAATCTTTTTTACCAGATAAACGTCAGTTCAATCACGTTGCTAGTTCTATTTTTTTTCATTAAACAGGTTTTCCTTTGGTGTTTGAGGGTTATCAAAGGTGTAATAAGATAACTCTTTATTCCATAACCACAATTTCCAATAATCAAGCTATCTCTCCCAAATTATTCATTTCCTAATCTAGAATTTGTAAAATTTGTTGTATCATGTGCTGAACCTACAATGTTCCAAATAATGTTGTTTGCATCACACACAACATGGGCATGTGTTGGTAAACAAGTATTTTCATAATTTATTATAACTTTTATTATAGAGTAAAGTACCCTAATATCGGATACTTTTTTTGAACCTTAATATTAATTTGAATACATCAATAAAGCTACGATGTTTTGAAAACAAAACAAATAATAGGCTATAAAGAATCATATATTAAACCAAAATCAATCATTGCCACATGTTAAAAAATAAAATTTAAGTTTTTCGAAAAATGGTTAATTTACGTTGACAAAAAATAATGCTCCGAATACCGGATAGGGTATCCGATATTAGGATAACGATATAAAACTAGCCATCGAGGCAGAAATTACAAATAAGTATATGTGTCTTTGTCTATATTGGCACATTCGGCATGAGCCCACCTGATACATTTTGAGGAGCACTAAATCCATTGTTCACCCGAGGTATCTTCAGAGAAGAGTCCAGAACAAAACATACATTCTGCTTCCTCTTCCCCAATGTTACAGTCCATGTCAGAATCATCATCTAAAATGAGTACTTTATCTTCTTAAGATGAACTAAAAGATTCCTCGTTCTTAACACTCTTCTTCATAACATTGGTTGTCATTGCCTTCTTAGCAATAGATTTTCCTTTCTTTTTATTTGTTTTTTTAGAAGGATTACATTTGTTTTCAATTTCGGAATTCTCTTTATCTATGTAGCTTTAGCTATGTAGCTATGAAGGAGTTTATATAGATAGATAAGAAATATTTTGTCCTAATATCGGATATCTGATATTAAGACAATTTGACCATCCGATATTAGGCAAATTGTCTCCTGTTGAAGGTCAAGGTTATGACACAAAAAGAACTATAATAATCCATTGTCCGCATACACTGAATTGAAGTAGACATATTATAGACTAACTTAAACTGTAGAGACAAATTTAAAAATCTACCTGAATGTCTAAAAATTACGTTTTCAACTAGCACGTGTAAAAACTCGGAATGTGACAGTTCGGTATAACTCATACTAGAACCATTTATGTTCTATGAGATACACTAAAATATTATTAGAGGGCTTGGGTTAAGCTCCATGCTAAACTGTAGACGGGTTTCTTCGTAATCAGATTACAGATTTCTTCAAAACAGAACTATCCGATATTAGGCAACTATCTGATATTAGGGCACTTTACTCTACTATAATTGGTACAAGTTTTTGCTGGAATCTTTATTTAATTAAGTTTTGTGTAGGTTTTTACAATACATTACAAAAGCAACAAAACATATTTATTTATAAAAAACTGAAAAAGTGGAAAATTGTTTCCACCTGCACCCAGGGTAAAAAAACTAAATAGTTTCCATACCAAGCTTGACCGTTTTCTATGAAAAAACAACTACTTCCTGGGCTATATGCCCCAACGGACATTGAATTACATTCCAAAGGAAACGTGATGGCGACCGACTTCGTCGATACTTGCAACCATCTCTATCGATTTGCAAACCAACGGGAAGAATACTACTCGTAGACCGGTTTCGACATTATTGTGTCTCATCAGTACGAGGTAAGTAGTTTTTCTCATCCCGCAGAGCAGGATGAAGAATGATTCTTTTACGCCAATACATGAACCGTGAATCCACGATTCAATGATAAAGTCGCAAAAGCGCCATATTTATTTATTGCTTTCGCGATTCTGGAACTTGCCATCGAAACACAAGTTACAAGGAGCATTGTTCATCATAGAACGAAGCTTTACTTCGAATTCCTCCCTTTGCTGGTCGTGCTTTTCTTGCAAGTGCTTCATCTTTAACTTATATTCCTTCCTGAAGGACTATTTTTGCAATTCTACAATTCTACGATTTTGCTTGTTTACTGCAATTATTTCAGAAAAAAAGTTTGACAATAACTTAAAATAGAAGGGACAAATAAAGAAAGTGAGATTGAAAATATTAAAATGTTATAAACCTCAGAGTAATAAGTAAACATAGAGTAGGCATATTCCCTACTACTTGTCGTCGAGACAGATTTGTTTACCAGCAGAGTATTGCCAGACGTGTTTTGTAAGTACAAAGTAGGAAACAAAAACGTAATAGTATAATTTACAACAATTTTATTTTACTTTTAAGAGGAGATTTTTAGTCAGAGAAAATATTCTTTAATACATTTTAATGTTTACTTTCTTACCTTTCGGTAATACTGATAAAAAAGCTCTGCACCAATTGTATCAAATACCACACCGAAAATTTGGCATCAGTGCCTTTGTTTGTTATTGTCTAGAGGTGATTAGCGCTGTGTTCGATTTTTCCTGAATTTTTGTGTATTTAAGTGAACTTTATGAAGTGTTTTTATTTATTTCCAATATTGAAAATGTTGAAAACCGGAAAAGCGTGTATAATTTATGGTACTTCGCAAAATGATAATCTAACCTATTACCGGTAAGTTATTCACTTCATTGGCGTAGAATTGGCAATTTCAATTAAAATTTATTACAAATAAGAAAATCAAATTAATAATGAAATACAATATCCTTTTAGATTTTCTTCCGATAAAAATATGTTAGAAGTATGGTGCCATGCCATAAGTGTTGATATAAATGTGTGTAAATTATTTAAATAACATTTATATATTACGGTGATACTCTAACCAATTACACGCTACTGTGCGGCTGTGTTTATCTACACCTCTAGATGTCAATTCCATTTTCCATCTCTCTCAATTATAGGTTCATTGCTATTGACTACAAACTGTATGTTATTGTGTTGTTGTGGCACCTCTATGTTTACTTATTACTCTGAGTTATAAACCAACTACAATAAGATGCAACTAGAAGGTTTATTATTGGAACCACAGTATTGTTCTGGTTGTTTTTTCTTTCGACATTCAAACAATTATATGCATTTTAGAGTAAAGACTTCAATTTGACCGAAGTAAAGTAAGCTATTTCTCACCTGAGGTATAAGAAACTGATATTTACTCGAAACACCTCTATTAATTTGTTGCTCTCTTTCAGATCAATCCTCACTTCCATCTATTGTCAAAAATTCTGCTTTTTGTTACATTATGGGAACCTGCTTTAGTTTTGCTTTAAAATAAATTTAATATAAACAATTAAAATTTCTTGTGTCGACATATTTTCATATTTTTTCAAGGTTATGTTTTCTGGTTCAACTGTATTTTCCTGGCTTGTCTTCCTTAAATAAGACTATACTCAAGAATCTGCTTTAGGATTTCAACCTCTTCAATTTACAGAAAACAGGCATGGTTACTATCTAAGTCTAATGTTTTTCTGTTTCATTATTGTTTGCTTATCTATTTAAAAAACGTGTAACTATAATAATTTGATTTTCAAAAACATTTCGATTTTGGAAAAACCACCCCATCATGGTCCCTAGGGAATGTCCAACTTTTCCTACTTAATATGCAAAAAACTATCTCTTAAAATAATGAAAAATTATTGATAAGTTATTATTTTTATGCCTAACGATTTTAATAAGAATGGTTGTACCCTCTTTTTCCCCAACATTCAATTTACAAAAACTGAAAAGTTTTTTTTTTAAATTTTTTAATCTATAAAATAAAAATTCAGAACTGAAATTATTCCAAAACAAACAATCTTTTATTGGGTAATAAGTTATTCGAAGTTTACGGCTTACCAGAGGCTATAGAATATATATAGATGTGTAAAACAACTCAATTTTATGACGCCTGAATATTTTAGACACTCTATGCTGCGTAGGAGGACACCCCCACCAAAAAGAATGCCTCGTCATCTCTCAATTACAACTTTTATAGACGTTTGATGGGTAACCGTGTAATTTTATTAACGTAAGCCGAGAAATCGTCTCATAAAATCAGTATCGAGTTGTTAGTAGATATAAAGTCGTAATTGGAAATAACAAAATTATTTTGTCTGCAGGGTTGGAATAAAGATTTTCCTATAACAGTTTGTGTGATTTTTAAAGTATAAGTACTAGCTGCCCAGCCACGCGTTGTTGTGGTTCAGTATGGAATTGAGACTAGTCTACGGCCATGATAGTCCGATAAATGGAGATTTTAAATAGCCATGGAATTTGGAAAGGCTAACTTTTTGGTCAAATTTGTATTTTTAGGCGTAGATTAAGAATCAATAATTAAAAATTGCCAAATGTTGTAGAAAGGGTGGTAAAAAAATTAAAAACCACCCCAAAAACTGGTTTTTGGAAATTTTCTCGAAAACTATAAAAATTAGAAAAAAATGTTTCAAATAAAATCGATAGATCATTAGTTGATCTATAAATTTGTTCCCAATCATTTTTTTCGAATTCGCGATAGGAAACGAGATATTTTAATCTAAAAAATATAATTTATAAAATAATTTTACGAATGCCCGAATAAAATCGTCGCAGGCCGAGGCGACTAACAATTAATATCTCATTAACGGTAGAAGATACAACAAATATGATTTAGGACGAATTTCATGTATCTTTTTTCATTGATACAATTATTTGGAGATACGTTTTTTGAGTTTGTAAAGTAGTGTTTATTTCATTTATTTGTACACTACTCCAATGTCAATTCATTGTTTTTGTTTCAAAGAATTTGCTTGTTAACAAAAGACAATGAAGATCTCACTAAAAATTCTTTTAACTATGAGTTGTCACCGTTTCCTCTATCTTTATTCGATCAACATGGAATCATGCGCAAGAATAAGAAGTCCGAGTTATTTACAACTTTTAAGACAAGTCTTGTGTCTGATACTCTTTTGTCTACGTTTTCTATGTAATTGATGGCGGATTTTTACTGGTCACATGGAAAAACGTATCAGGCAGTATATCACCAATATTACCGGTATGTTGTGACACATTTCACTGACAAAGCTGTCGTAGTATTTGATGGATACAACAATAAAATGTGTGGGGTAAAATCATACGAAAGATATAGACGAAAGGAGAAAAATGTAGGAGCTGATGTGGTTTATATAGGCATGCTGATATCTTTAACGCAAACAAAATTTCTATCCAAAATTTGTAATAAAAACAAATTCGTCGATCTCTTGACCAAATATTTTCAAGACAAAGGAATGAAAGTTCTGCAAGCCGATGAAGACGCTGATGTCCTCATAGTCAACACCGCAATTGATATGAATAAAAAATCAAATACACCAGTATCAGTGGTGGGAAATGACATTGATTTGTTGGTATTGGTAGTTGGTCTTACATCTACGTCGGAAAATATATATTTTTATAAAATGACTGCCAGTAAACGATCTGGTAAAACATTATACTGTACATCTGAAAATACAGATCTGAAACAATTTATATTGTTTGCGCATGCTTTTGCTGGTTGTGACACCACCAGTGCTATTTTTAGCAAAGGCAAAAAAGTATTATCAGACTATTACAAAAAAATGGAAGTTTACAAAATATTTCGCAGGCATTTTATGACTCGAACAGTAGCGTTGACAACTTAGAAGAAGCAACAAAGAAATTTATATTTATGTTGTACGGAATGAACGATGTCGATGATAACTTGACAATTGGAGAAATTCGTTATAAACGCTGAAGAATGGGGCTGAAAACGGATAAATTTGATTATGGTTCCAATTATGACAACTGATGATATAGCATCAAAAGAATTATTATCGCAGGTAAAAAATTCTTATATATATTTTGACATTTAACTTAAAATTACAAATTCTTATTTTTTTAAGATGTTTTGTGGCTGTACCACAAAATGTGCAAATAAACGTTGCGGGTGTCGGAAAGCTGGGCTGCGCTGTTCCAGTTTCTGCTCAAATTGTAATGAAGTTAGTTGCAGCAACGCGTCAGAAATGTCTAGCGTAAGAGATAATGTTCAATGTACTGAAAATCAGACCGGCGATGGTATTGATGGCGATGGACAGAACTTCAGCCAAATGAACGAAAATTACAATAATGATCTTGAAGATTTTAATCACGATTACGAGAACATAGATAACAACGATAACTATGATAATTCAGATATTGATGATGAGTTACAAGAACGCGAACAATCAGAACACGGAAATAGATATGTGACCATTAGAGACGTATTATTGCATCAAGATTCGGATAAAGAAATATATAACACCGAAAGTAGAGAACTAGATTTCGGGCATTCGTAAAATTATTTTATAAATTATATCTTTTAGATTAAAATATCTCGTTTCCTATCGCGAATTCAAAAAAAATTATTGAGAACAAATTTATAGATCAACTAATGATCTATTGATTTTATTTGAAACATTTTTTTCTAACTTTTATAGTTTTCGAGAAAATTTCCAAAAACCTGTTTTTGGGGTGGTTTTTAGTTTTTTTACCACCCTTCCTACAACATTTTGCAATTTTTAATTATTGATTCTTAATCTACGACTAAAAATACAAATTTGACCAAAAAGTTAGCCTTTCCAAATTCCATGGCTATTTAAAATCTCCATTTATCGGACTATGAATATGGCGGCGTATTTAGTAAAAAGTCCAATTTTCCACCATCTTTGTTTAAAGCCATATTTCACCCTTTAGATGGGTTGTATTCGAAAAAACGATTAATGCATTATACTTATTACTTGTAGAACATGACATTTCTTGGTAATGATAATCTGGTATAAAAATAATTGTGTGAATAATATAAAATTTTGAAAGTTATCGTCAAATCATTTTCACAGTTTGGTACACGGAAGGTGATCCAAAAAAAATTGGAGGAGGTTTAAAATTTTCTTATGCTTCGTTTTTTTGGAGTTGGCAGCACAGTGAATTCATTATAAATACAAATTCTTCAAAGCCCAAGCAAGGGTGGTTCTTGAAAAATAGCTAAAAGTAGTATACATTTCTATTGAAACATAGTCATAGTTGTTATTTTCCAAAGAGTCCACCCTGTAATTAAGGGTTAACTAACCCAAACACAATAGAAACCCTAGATAATATTGTCACAACAGGTAGCTGAATAGATCCCATGACCGTAGAACCGAAGTTTTTTTAAAGCATAATTCAAATTCAAATTCAAATTAAAATTAAAAGAAAAATTAAAATATTCTACATTTTACAAAATAGGAATTAAATATAAATTAATGCAAAAAGCACTTACTCCTTTAATTGTCGGCTTCCATTTCGTCGTATTCATCCGACGATGAGTCAGAATCGTTGCCTGGTCCGATAGGAATTACAATGGGTTCGAACAGTTCTTCAATATTGATATCAACAATCCATCGTTATGAAGTGTAGTCTATACAATAGTATCAGGACACTACCACTTGATAATTTGCGCACATTTGATGATTTTGTGGTGTTGCTAAATAGGATTTGTCCTAAAACACTTAAAATTGTGTCGCTTTTTTTCATAGGAGTATTGAAACTGCGTTCTTTTGTTATTAACGAGTGAATCAAATTTTGTTTTTGCTTAATTATTTTCCTTTTTTTACTTGCACATTTTGTTTCTTTTTTTCCCTTTATTATAGGTATGTACTTATATTTAATGTCAGTTGTAATATTATGTTTATTCCTATTATTGTAACGGAACCATTGCTAATTGATTGGATTCAATTTAAGCAATAAAGAATTATTATATTATGATGATTGATATCAACACTCCACAATCGTTCTTCTTCCTTCTTCACATGGTTTATGGTATTCGTCCAATTTTTCCGTGTTACGTTTCCAAAAGAATTTATCAAAAGTTGTGTAACGTCATTCAATTTAAAAGTTGTATTGTTTCTTGCCACTTAACCTTTTACCTATGCCCATATTATTTCTAAAGGGTTTAATTGACAGTGATAAGATGCAAACGAAATACAGTTATTCTTTTTTCCTTCGCCATTTTCATCAAATACATATCTTTTATATTGTAATTTGTGGCGCGTTTCAATTTGCAGTAATTCAGCTTTCATCATGGTGTCGTCAATATTCTTGCTCTGGAGCCACTCTTTAATATCTCCTTTTTTCATGACGTCGTTGGTAACTTTTCTACCAGTTTTGAATAACTGGCATTATTGAAGACAACCACTGCAATACTTGGCAATAGTTAGGAAAAATAATCTTCAAAAACATCAGAGGTAATTTCCTCGTGGTAATCTTTGGTTGACTTTGATACAAAGTCTAATAACCCATTTTCTACAAAACCATGTTCACTGCCAATGTGTGCGATTATTAGTCTGCGACCTTTTCCTCGAGGAGCATTTAATCCTGTTGAATATCCCTCCAAAAATGCCTAAAAGGAATTTGAAATATTGGTGTCCATCCATGCTTTAGAAACAGTGTGTCCTTCATTCAACCATGTTCCATCTAAATAAAATATAATTCTTCCCTTGCTCCGAAACTTTAATACTTCTTAAGTATTGTGTTCCCCAGCAAATAATTTCTTCTATCTCATTCAAAAATGTTCGTGTTTTATGCGACTCGTACTTAAAACTAATTTCTTTTAAGAGTTTACATAGTGTTAGAAATGGTTTTATGATTTAACCAGGTTGCTAGGGAAATATTTATTTATGATCGAAAATATATTGTATTGTCAAAGCTGATTAATAAACTGTCTACAAAAATAAACTTATAAAATCACATGCAGAATTTATGTCTAGGAAGGTGGTAGCCTAAAAGTTGGAGATGTTGTAATGATGGGTCAAGAGAATATGAAAAGAATTGATTGGCCTATAGGAAAGATAGTGGAAATTATAGCAGGAAGAGATGGAATTTCAAGGACAGCAAGGATAAAAACACAAAAATGAGAGGTTTTAAGACCTTTTCAACGCCTTTATCCTTTAGAAGTCAATCGAGAAGAAACGAGGATTCTGGTAGAAATAAAAAAAGATGAAGAAGAAGAAGAAAAGGAGACATTAAGTAAAGTACAGAGTAAAACTAAGAAAACGCAAAAAGAAGATGAAGGTGTAAGTTCAAAACCTGTTAGAACCAGATCAGGAAGAGTGGTTCATCAACCTTGTAGACTAGGTTTCTGTCTGTGTTTATTTATTATTTTATTTAATTGAATATTATACTTATAATATACATTTTGTCAAGTTTTTACTACAATTTTCACAATAAACGATTACTATTTAAACATTTGAATCAATACTTATCCTTAACCGATCCTGTACCTATATTCTGGCAATTTTCTCGTAAATCATTGTCGACAACTTCTGGAATGATTAACGATAATAAGATTATCCGAAGAGTTGCATTGTTTGGATAAATATATGAAGGTTCAATGAGTTTGCAGAAAGAGCGGAAGTAGAAAATAAATTTCACAATAACTTTTTAGAAAGGATATTCATAAGATGAGATTCGCTGGTGTCGCGTCGAGGATTTTAATTTGACAAATTTATTAATACATTTTTCACATGGCAAAAAACATTCCTAGTTTTTTTTGATACCCAGGCAGATCGCTCAGAAGGCTTATTATTTTGTCACTTTTTAAGGTGTCAAAAATAAGACACCATATATAAAAATACATTGTTATTAGAAATAAATGCATAAAATAGTACAATTTTTATTAATAACTTATAAACATATACAGGTGGATTCTTTTTTAACTTTAAGATAATTTTTATTATACAAGACAGCCGTGATAGCCATTTGAAATGTGGCGTCTATGAAACTCATCGTCTTTGATGAATTTTCAATGAAGCCATTTGCGTTAATATCCCTAGCCAATTCCTCGCCTTGTTCTGTTGTTATATGACCTGGAGTATCTCTTCTCAAATCGATTTTGGTACCTAAAACATATTTTGTGTCTAAATTAACAACTTTTGAGGCTAATTAATCGATATTAAATTATCAGATAGAGGTTATTTAGTGAACAATCCATGCAAGTGTTTCCAGATGGGTTCTGGGTATCAGTAGATACTTTTGCATAGAATCAATCAATCGATAATTTATATGCATATAAGAAAGAAAATAGTGTAGGTATAGATAAGAACAATTTTAATTTCATTGTATTTATTATGAAAATTTAAATTAACTGAGGTCAAAAACTCGGCGAAAATTATTAGTATATTATTCAATGAGCGTTTAATGATGGCTATTATGTATGAGATAAAATTTACGGTCACGAGCCGGAGGCGAGTGGCCTATATCACCCAGTGAATAGTAGCTATTATATGCGAGTAGAATATCACACTTTATCTTCGACTACTACATATTTTATTTTAAAAATGTTGGTTACATTACATACATACTTTTAAAAACAAATTTTTTATTAAATATTTGATATGTACATTTATGCACAGTAGTTATAAAATATTATTATAATTAAAACAAACGTTTTTTTATTTAGACCAAAAAATATCACAATTTGTATTTATTGATTATCATTATTGAAGTATTATTGAACAACTGGTGAAGTTAATCTGTGGTGTAGAATTAACATGAAGACTTATATTTTTGTCATGAAAAACACTAAGAAATCTACGTACAACGAGCAATAATGTTGACAGCTTTTAGTTTTCAAAAGCTACTTAGGCAAATCTACTGAACTTATTTCGGCAAGCACTTATAAGTGACATAACAATCCGAACACCCAGTTTAAATGATTTTATTTTAATCAAATTTGGTAAATTTATTTATTTTACTGAAATAAACAACTGAACATTTTTAGCCTTATTAGTTGAAGATTCTGGTTTTTATATGGCTTTTTTTTTAAATCCACTAACAATCCAAAAATCAATATTGTAGCCGTAGTAAAGATCCAAATTTTGCGGATTTTGGTTCTTGACATTCTTTACGATTGGTTACGATGCCTAGGGTACGGAGACCTCTACGATTTCGTTAACTTAGTGAGTTTGATAGGGGGCGTATAGTGGGACTTCGAGAAATTGCAGTTAAAGTGCAAAGAAGTGTAGACACCGTGGTTAGGTGTTGTCAGGCATGGCTTCGAGAAGGCCGTACGCAAAGAGCAAGGGGCTCTGGCCGCCCCCGTAGAACAACAAACCGTGAAGATCGCCGCCTAAGATTATTGGCCTTAGGGCACCGTTTCTCCACTACCAGGTCCATTGCAAGTGAATGGTTTGCAAAACACGGAAGACCTATTTGGCATGCGAAGTGTTTACCGACGAATAAGACGTTTGGGCCTGTTTTCATACCGACCACACTGGGTCCTCCCTTTAACTCCAGAACACCGACGTAATCGCCTTGAGTGGTGCAGAGAACGGTCACTCTGGGATCAGGAATGGAACAGTATTGTCTTTAGTGACGAGTCTCGATTTTGTTTAGGCATGCACGATGGTCGAGCGAGGGTTAGAAGACGACGTGGTGAAAGAAAAAATCCACGGTTTTTTGTTGAAAGGCATGTTCATCAAACTGTTGGAGTTATAGTTTGGGGTGCTATAGCTTATGGTTCAAGATCACCTTTAATATTCATCAGAGGTAATAAAGGAGGTGATGTCTTGTAGATGCTTGTAGCTATCAACCGGTGGTCCCCGGGTTCGAATTGTGTAGAGGACCAGGCTTATTATTTTTTTATTCTCTTAAATGTACAGAGCTGAATTGAAAATATTTAGTGGTTTACGCGATAAAATTTTAAAACCGATGATATGTAGTAAAATAATGTACAATTAAAGCTAAACCAAGGACGTATCTTACAGCTGTGATTTATTGGTATTATTAAGGTTGAGCAACTATACTTACATTATGTATAATATGTGGTTAAAATTTAATTAAACATCCAGTATTTAGAAAAATAGCAATGTTTTTAACGCAGGCAGAATTAAATTTTGAGTTTTATAATTTTATTAAAAAATCACACAAATATTTAGCAAGGTATAAAAGTGGTTTCTATTTTTTTTTGTATAACGGTTAGAATACAAAAAACTTTTTTATGAGGAGGATAAAGTTTTTTAATAAATGTTAGATTACACTGAAATACTGAAATCAAGCTCTTTTTTAATAAAATAAATGTACTTATACTAAACTCTAGCTAGCAATTTATGTTAAGTTAATTTTAGTATATAAAGGATTATTTGGGTTCAGGAGTTAAAAAAATGAAATTGATTGTGTTAACCTTTACTTTTTGGAAGTTCATATTACTAAGAACAATAAATAACTGAACAGTTAAACTAAACTTCCACTATTTATTCGAAAAATTCTCTTTAAAATTCAATTACAGCTAGTTATTAGCGAAACAGCTGTAATTGAATTTTAAAGCGAACTTTTCGAATAAATAGTGGAAGTTTAGTTTAACTGTTCAGTTATTTATTGTTCTTAGTTAAAAAAATATTTTAATTTCTTGTAAAAAATTTCAGAAAACCAAACAAAAAACACATTAGTAAATTTATCTACTTATCTAACACTGACCTATTTTTTTATTTCCTTTCAACTTAAAAGAAACTTGAAAGAAATTAAAATAATTTTTTTTATAATATTGGACAATAACCTTTTATATAATAAAATTAACAAAATTTGCTAGCTGTAGCAGTACCTACTCATCACAGCATTATTATCAATCGGTTTATATGACTAATAACTACTGTGAATTAAAAAATTCCATGTCATTAATTTATGATCTTGAATTGAACAGCTATACCTACCATAAAAATGTTATCGATTTTTTACTAATAGTAGATATAACACCGGCTATAAATAAAAATATAGATCGCTTATTAATAATGTTAGGAATTTTGAAATTTTATAATCTCTAAGGGTAAATAGTATATAGTCTTTAAAATGGTTTTGTTTTATTCTATCATTACTATTGATCTAGGCTAAATACTAATTTAAAATAGTGATATAAATTATAATAAACATTAATGACTGCTAATGTCTCTTCGAAAGTTTTCAAATAGTACCTATTTTATTATTTTTCTTAAAAACAAGAAATTTTTTTCGATATAAACAATACCTACTCGTAGGTTTTAGGAAACTCATAGAGAGCAGCATTTGTTGATAGAAAGAATTTTTTTTGATTTGCTATTTCTTTTCTATTTCTACGTCTATCGAGTTACAGAGTACGCATTCTGGCTTTCTATTGTTAAACTTCAAAGGAAAAGTAGACACTGTAATGGCATTACGGAAGCCAGATGGAAGCTTCACAGAAAACGAAAAAGAACGAGCTCTGCTCCTGTTAGAAACTCACTTTCCCGGAGGAATAGTCCCTTCCGGAAAAACAAATGAGAAAGCTAAAATACCTACCAGGGAAGACACTGCAATGGCAAAACACATATGCAGTGAGGAACGGCTGAGATGGGCTATGAACACCTTCCAGCCGTTCAAAACCCCTGGAACGGATTGAATATTTCCTGCCCTAGTCCAACAGGGCCAAGAGGCAATAATTCCACACTTGATCCGAATTAGTCGGAGCAGCCTTGAACTGGGATACATACCAGAAGCGTGGAGAAGGGCCAAAATCCCCTTCATCCCAAAAGCAGGGAAACGGGACACTACGCACCCCAAATCCCTTAGACCGATCAGCCACACATCGTTTGTTCTCAAAACGATGGAAAAAGCTGTAGACAACTACATTAGAACAGAAATCTTGGAACAGGTGCCATTGCACCCCCGTTAGCATGCGTACCAAGCGGGAAAATCCACGGAAACCGCATTAACACAATTGACTGACGAAATCCAAGACGCTCTGAATAAAAAAGAGACCGTGGTAAGTGCCTTTTTAGACATAGAAGGGGCCTTTGACAATACGCCACATGAGGAAGTCAAAAGAGCACTGATTGAAAAAGGAGTAGATAGAACGACTTCCATCTGGATGTCGCAACTGCAACTGCAACTATCTACAAGAATCGCAGAAATGGAGGCAGGACAAGACACTATCTTCATTAATGTGACCAGAGGCTGTCCACAGGGGGGAGTTGCATCCCCGCTTATGTGGAGTCTCACTGTGGACAGTCTACTTAGTCAATTGACCAGGGAAGGCATACCATGTCAAGGGTATTCCGACGACATGGTTATCCTGGCAAAAGGGAAGTATGAAAATGTCCTCTTTGATATTGTTCAAAGAGGACTGAACATTGCAAAACAATGGTGTGACTCGGTGGGACTCAGCATCAACCTCACCAAAACCACACTAGTAGCCTTTACAAGGAAAAAGGAACCTAATCTAAAAATCATAAAAATAGGGGAGAACATCGTCGAGTGGAAAATATATAGGGCTAATCCTTGATAGCAGGTTACTCTGGAATAAACACGAAGACGAAGGCCCTCATGGTGTGCAGGAACATTGCAGGAAAGAACTGGGGATGCAACCCACGTTTTCTGCAATGGATGTACACAGCAATAGTGAGACCAATAATCACATATGGGGCAGTGGCTTGGGGCGCAAGGCCTAATCTGAGTACGACGAGGAAAAATCTCTCGAAGATTCAGAGACTAGCCTGTTCATGTATCACTGGAGCAATGGGAACTTGCCCCACTGCTGCAATGGAGGTGATTTTAAACTTGACCCCACTGCACATTCTGTTAGAAAGTGTAAGGAAGAAAACTATATATAGAATTAAATTGATTGTACTAACCCTTACTTTTTGGAAGTCCATCTTATTAAGAATAATAAAAACTCTTCGTTTTAACAAAACTTCCACTATTTATTTAAAAAACTGCTTTTTTTAAACTCAAATAGTAACTTCAACATGTCAATCTGACGATGCTAGTTGTCTAGCGAAACGGCTGCCATTGAGTTTAAAAAAAAGCAGTTTTTTAAATAAATAGTGGAAGTTTTGTTAAAACGAAGAGTTTTTTATTATTCTTGATATATAGAATGATCAAAGAAGGAATTATCAGGGAAAAACCTCGATCACTTCATTTTGATCAAACTTGGGAAATGCCCTATGATGATATGCCAAAGAAATTCAAATTTGTGAGAAAATTCATCACAAAGTTGAGTAATAAATCTGAATGGGATGAAGACACCATACAGAATTTAAACCAGAATACCATAAAATGGTATACGGACGGTTCCAAGCTAGACGAGAGAACTGGGATAGGAGTTTTTGGACCGAGAGCCAAATACTCAGAAAGCTTGGGCACATACCCGAGCATCTTTCAAGCAGAAATCCGCGCCATCGAAAGATGTGTGGAATTCAATATTGGAAGAAACTACCGCAGACAAGAGATTGTGATCATGTCGGATAGTCAAGCAGCCATCAAAGCGCTGAGCTCAAATATAATCAGTTCGAAGATGAACAATTAATAACTGCACAGTTAAACTAAACTTCCACTATTTATTTGAAAAATTCGCTTTAAAATCAATTACAGCTGTTTCGCTATCACTAGCATCGTCAGATTGACATATTGAAATTACATGTTGTTTGTTTGTAACTAGGTGCTTGATGTTGATAAGGAGTTAAGGCTAGACCAAGTAAGGAAGTAATAAGACATAACAATATTAAAGCCTAGATGTTATTAGCCCTAAGGGATTATCCTGGATGTATTTCCCTCTAAGATCAGTATAACTGTGCAATGATATAGAAAAACCAGGAAAAAACTATATCATGCTGATCTTTACAATAACTTAATATATTTATGTTATAATAATGTCTTATCTATGTATAAAATGAAGACTCAATCAAAGTAAACAGTTTAATAGTGGAGAACTTCCAAGATTTATTTGTTCATTAACTACTTTAAACTGTTGATCTGCTAGATGTCTTTTAATTTCAAGTTCTTCTAGAAAATCTAAATTTTGTTTTTTATCACAAATGTGTAGTATATGAATGTCATTGGTGTGTATAAGTGAGTTTGGATGTTCCAGTATTACATATTGTGGAAATATTTCCAATGCAATTTCAAAAATAATATCTTCGGCAACATCAACATTAATATCATTTAAAACACAAAATAGTATTGGAACAAAATTGTTAAATGTAAAAACAAAACTACCAAAATTAAAAAAATCTGGTGTTTACAAAATTAATTGTCCAAAATGTAATGCAGTATATATAGGTCAAACACAAAGAAATTTTGAAGTAAGATTTAATGAACACTTAAGAGCATATAGATTACAACAACCAGATAAGTCGAACTATGCAAAACACCTACTGGAACATCCAAACTCACTTATACACACCAATGACATTCATATACTACACATTTGTGATAAAAAACAAAATTTAGATTTTCTAGAAGAACTTGAAATTAAAAGACATCTAGCAGATCAACAGTTTAAAGTAGTTAATGAACAAATAAATCTTGGAAGTTCTCCACTATTAAACTGTTTACTTTGATTGAGTCTTCATTTTATACATAGATAAGACATTATTATAACATAAATATATTAAGTTATTGTAAAGATCAGCATGATATAGTTTTTTCCTGGTTTTTCTATATCATTGCACAGTTATACTGATCTTAGAGGGAAATACATCCAGGATAATCCCTTAGGGCTAATAACATCTAGGCTTTAATATTGTTATGTCTTATTACTTCCTTACTTGGTCTAGCCTTAACTCCTTATCAACATCAAGCACCTAGTTACAAACAAACAACATGTAATTTCAATATGTCAATCTGACGATGCTAGTGATAGCGAAACAGCTGTAATTGATTTTAAAGCGAATTTTTCAAATAAATAGTGGAAGTTTAGTTTAACTGTGCAGTTATTAATTGTTCTTAGTAAGATGAACTTCCAAAAAGTAGAGGTTAACACAATCAAGTTCGAAGATGGTTTGGGAATGCCTATGCAAACTAAATGAACTAGGCCAGAAGAACACTGTCACCCTCCTATGGGTCCCAGGACACATATGAATAGAGGGGAACGAAACAGCAGACAAGCTAGCAAAAAAAGGAGCTGAAACCCCACATTTGGAACCAGAACCATCTTGTTGGATCAGCAGTAGCGTAATCTTAGGAAAACTAAGGGAAGAAATGGAGAAGGAAAAATCCAAGTACTGGAATCAGCTGGAAGGACTGAGGCAATCTAAGGAACTACTGGGGAACTATGACCAGAAGAGATCTCTTAGCTGCCTCAACCTCAGTAAAAAAAGGCTCCGAATTTTAACGGGAATACATTGCCGGTTAAAAAGCCACATGAAGAAACTAGGGTTAGCAGATGGAGCAAAGTGCAGATTCTGTGAGGAAGAGGATGAAACCTCAATACACATACTCTCAGAATGCCCTACCTTGCAGAATTCTAGGGCCAGATACCTAGGAGCACATGAAATAGAAAAGGGGGATCTACCTGATTTGAAGCCCGACGATGTCCTAAACTTCCTCAGGAAAATAGGACTCGAAGAGCTGCTATAAATCTGAGAAAACATCAGAACTTGGCAAGTAAGGGGGGACACAATAGATCCTATAGGTCGCAGTGTACTTATCACCCCTAATTCATACATCATACATACATACATTGTTAAACTTATGTGACACGCCATGCATTCTATTTTTTTATGACTTGGTAGTTCATTATTGGCTATTGAGATGCCAGTTTAAACGACACTTGCATATGCTTCTTGACTCTTCTGGAGTATTATGAATCTAAACCAGCATGTCTTGTTAGGAGTAATAAAAACCATACCAAAAAGGGTAATGGAAGTAATGTTAAATGTAACACCCCTATAAATATTTGTCAAGGAGATGATCCTCACCAGACAACAAGGTATTTAAATGTTATATTTAATTATTTTTGAGAGGGAACAGGTTTTGAATTTTTTTTGTAGCCTTCTATTTGTGGAAATTATTATACCAAAATATCCAAAGCCAAAGTAGAGCTTAGTAGCTCAAAGTAAAATTAAATAAAATGGTGTACTGCAAAAATTATCTTTACGAATATGTCAAAGTTAGATTGAAAGTTCTAAGAGGATCTCTAAGAGTGTTTAAAAAACATCAACTCTTTTTCGTCTTGAAGTTAACATTGAGGTTACTTAAGAGTTCTTTGATTAAAAATTAGTCACTTTGATACTGTATGTATGCGCTGGTCATCTTAATTTTGGTGATAATTGTAAACAGAAACAATTTTTTTTTTAATCTTCATTTATTTGTAAATTAAAGACAGTGCTTGGTATAGGTAGATCCTATAAATTATCAATGATAATACCAAAACTCCTTAAAATTGTAACGATACATTTATAGTTTTTCACGAAAACTTTTTAATTTCGCATAAATACGATTTTTAATCATAAAAAGTAAAGATTCAACAGTGAAAAAAGAATTAAATTCAAATTTCGTGTATTTTATGTTGCCTACCTATGATCCAATTTATTTAACATTAATAATCAAGAGATCGAAAAGAAGTGGGTTTACACATAATAATATCTAATAAATAAATTGTTTTTTAAAAGAAAATACTCATAAAACATAAAATGCAATGAGTAGTTCTTAATAAATAATAATTTTTTATTTAAATTTTAACCCTACAGCTTTTGTCTATAACATATGTTATAATAAATGCGCAAAACAAAGAACTTAAAAAGGATTCAAATTATAAATGAACACCTTGTACATACGACGAGACTAGACGAGACTTTATGAAAGTCTCGTCTCGTTGGTCTCGTGGGAATCACTAGTTATAACTAAAAAGTAAAACAAAACATAATGTTATTTAATTCTAGCAGCACCTTAAAATGAGATTTTTCTTATTGCTTTCGCATATTTGGGGAGTTTCATCTTACTACTGGGGGAATTACGGGAAAATATAAAAGCAGCTTCCGCAGGGGATTAATTAGTTACATTCCGACCTGGGAAAGTCCTTATCTCTTATCTTACCGTATGGACACGCAGTAAAATTAAAGATAAAGCAATCCAATCTGTGTTTACGATTGCCCATCAAAAAACTTTAACGTTTATCGTACAGGGTGTACCGAAAACAATCAATAAAAATAATTAATACAATTACCTGCGAGAATTATTTTTGCCTTTGGAGAAAATCGTTTCAATTCTGGAGCCCATTTCAAAAATACATTTTCGAAAGAATTCTTTTCGTTTACTGCGTAAGTTACAATAAAACAATCCACCTGAAACACAAGTTTAAATCTGTAAATTGTAAGTACAGTAAAGCAACGTAAAAACTGATTGCCGCAGGGTAATTTTTAGAATTCTCAAAGCGTGTCATAAAAATTTTAGACTCACGTCTTTGTAAGCCAGTCTTCGCAATTTGTCGAAATCTTCTTGGCCGGCTGTGTCAGAAAGTATAACTTTATATTCGACTCCATTAATGGGCAAGTTCATTGAATAAACATCAAACCTAGAAAAATGAATAAAGAAGCCGATTCTTAACTTTTTTAATACTAATGAAATTAATACGTACGAGGTCTGGTTATTAAACGACGAGACTGCTTATGAACAAGAGTTTTACTGGAATAGTAGACACTTTCAGCTATCTAACGCTGCATTCGTTTCCCACCCTACCCCTCTAGGACGCCTTCTGCGCGCGCAGTCTCGTTATTTAATAGCCAGACCTCGTATGTTTTGTCTAAAATTAAACGGATATCAAATAAAAGAATCTATTGAAAAAATTATATGGAATTGAATTATTAGTGTACAATATAAAAAATAGTTAAGTATTATAGAAAGCGTTTGACAGAATCGATGAAAGAACGTGTGGAAGACATTAAGAGAAAGAGGACTAAACGGAAACACAATAGAAGTTATAAAAGGACATGTACAAAAATTTAGTAACAAACAATAACCAATCCAAAGAATTTACTAAGTACCAAGAAGTTAAACATGGATGCGTGCTGAGCCCACTACTATTTTTGGTAGTCCTAGATGAAGATGTGAAATGGAACAAGAAAAAAACGTAAAAACATACTAGGATACTGGAAAATAAGAAAAACTCAACCATGCGAATTACTATTTGCGGACGATATGGCTTTGGGGGCGGATAGCAGGATAAAGCAAAATCAATGGTAATAGCTGAAATAAAAAAGACACATAATATTATAAGATTCAATAGGAAGAAGTTAGAACAAGTAGAGCATTTTAAATACTTAGAAGCAGTCAAAAAAGAAAATGATAAGCAGGACCAAGAAATAAACGAGAGATTGGGAAGAGTAGGAAACATATTTAATACAATGAAGATTATATTCCTAGAAAAAAGAGATATACCAAAACAATTGTAATGAGACCTGGACTCTAACAGAGAGGGGAAAAGCACGAATCAATGCTACAGAAATGAGGTTTCTACGAAAAATTGTGTGTGGCCTACCTATCTTGATTGCATTTTCTGCTATAATTTAAATATTGGTAATACTTATTCTTAAGGTTACGGCTACGACAATACTACCTGGGTACGTAAATGGAAGAGGTAAAGACAATTGGTAGAATTTTTGGTAGTATTATAGAGAAGAGGGCAACTGAGTTAAGGGGAACGAAAAGTCAAAGACAGCTGGTATTAGAACTCGCAAATGTGTTGAATGAATTTCCTTTTTCCTTCCTTTTTTTTAGTTTCATAATCAATATGACACCCTCTGTAACATGAAATCCCGTCTCCCCTCCTGTTGACTTATCCTGCTAGTATTGCCGTAGCCGTACCCTTGAAAAGAATCAGTACTACCAATATTTAAATTTTAGCAGAAAATGCAATCTTCATAATTTTTAAATAAAGTTGTCATATGTCGTGAAAACAGAGTTATACTGTAAATAAATATCTATTTTTATATTAGATCCATCTCAAATGTGGTTGAATCCAATAGAAAAGATCCAATAAAACGCAAAGCCAAAACCACAGACTTTTATTCAAATAATGTACAATTATTGCAACTAGTTTCGGTCTAGAGGAAACCATTATCAGGCTGTAAAGAACACAATAAAATGGTAAGCAAGAAGTGCAAAACAGTTAACGGTGGAATGAAATAATATTAATTTGGTATTACTGTTTAACCTTTTTATACCTACTTACCTAATTATATTATTAGGAAAGAGAAAATTGTCAAAATGAAAATTATTAGTTAATCTATTTGTTTACCTACAAGACCAAATTGATTATTCAATATTATTATTGACTTTTTGACAGGTGAAAAAAATGTCGAATTAAATCTTACTGGCATTAATTCAAAAACTATTTGTATGACGACTATTTGACAATTACATGTTTTTAACAAACTCGATAAAATAAAAACAGTATACAGGTCCTCTTTATCAAGAAACTGAAACTTACTTGGCACAACTGTCAAATATTAATCAAACACAATGGAACATATTTGCGATGTCTACTTCCTTAGGACCATTTTTTAGTTTCAGAATAAAAAGCGTTGCTTAATAAAAATAATAGTGAAACTGAAATTTTGCATTTAACAAACAACTTGTAGTATTTTAATGTAAAAAATTCTTAGTAGACATGGTAAATATGTCTTCTATACTATACGTTAGGAATCTTGCGGCAATATTAATATATAATATTTTGACAATAGGAACTTACACGGTCGGTACATATCTGTCATCAAACTTCTTATCTTTGTACACAATCAACATGCACGTCTTTCCAGTATCACCGTCCCCCACTACTGTAATCCTTAGCGTCTTTTGTGGTGGCATTTTTTCACATTCATTTCATCGGTATGTCGAATCACTTATCCATAAAATATTACTAATTTGTTAATATTTTTCCACAAACGTATTTAGATTCAATTAAAGGTTGTGTTCGTGAGACAGTTGACTTGACGGTAGGTATGTGGGAATTTTATCACTATCACGTTATTCTTATCTATTTATTGGGGCGATTAGATAAGATTATGATTGTAGTGATATTGCCCTAATAAAATTATTAAAGGATACATAAAAAAATATCTCTAAAAATAGGAATTTTTTTTACAAAACTGGAGATTTTCTGGAACTAAAATTATTTTTTTATATTTCGCACTTATAAAAATCTTCATTATAAAACGCATTTGCGTATCGTAATGTAACTTTTACGCACGCAAATTTTTGTTTTAAATGGTTGGCGACATGAGTGAAGTATCTAAAGGCAAGACTATTGACATTGACATTTGTGGCTAATAGCAATTTATTCATTTTTTATATTGTTCTTTAAGAAAGTATCTGTGAATATAAATATAATATTTTACTTATATAATATATTATTATTGGTATATTATTCTTTTTAAAATATTTTAAAACATTAACATTTGATAATTTAAATGTCACAACTGTCAAATTTTATAAATTACACAGTGCTGCCGACATACTTTTTAAAATAAAATTTTTCGTAATTACATAAAAATAAAAAATTAATTTAAAAAATGGTAAAAAGGGCAAAATATAAAAAATATTATAAACAACTTATTTCATATGGCTGTTGTGACACTCGTTCTTTAAAAAACTCATCGCTTCGCGATTCGTTTTTTAAACTTGAACTCGTGTCATAACAGAATTCCATATGAAATGCGTTGTTTAATATACTATTATAATTGTTCTAATTTTAGTATATATCAAAACAATGATATATACTCATTCTTATAGACTTAATATCCATCATAAATTTAACAACAGCCTCTCGTAGAGTAGCAACATTACCTCAAATGAAAAAATTAAATAAGTAACGATACCACCGCGTGTTTGTTTGTAAAAGGTGAAAGCCACATTAACAACACAGCATGTAGGAGAGGGGGCAAGATTTGTTTATATCACAGAGGCGTATCTTAGTATAATTTACGGGTTAATTGATT
This sequence comes from Ophraella communa, assembly GCA_035357415.1. NCBI lineage: Eukaryota > Metazoa > Arthropoda > Insecta > Coleoptera > Chrysomelidae > Ophraella > Ophraella communa. The sequence goes on along the minus strand of CM068994.1, from coordinate 12,660,411 downwards.
TTAAAGCATAAAATCAGTTTACTTTGTTTTTTTCTCGACAGAATTTATACGCATAGAAGAAAAAGAAAAATTATTTTCTTGCATTTGCCTTAAACAATTTAGGAAGGTATGCTTCTTTGTTATAAAAGTTTATTTACTTAAATTTTTAAACAAGATTCAAATTTATATTTTCGTCAAAATGAATTACATTATTTTCTCCATACATGAAACCATCAGCACTTCTTTTATATTAAAGACAAGCATTTTTGTTTCATTTCCACCCATGAAGTACAATTGTAGTTTTTAAAACTTAATAAATTTTACTTAAATTTACTCCTACTGTTCTTAAGAACAACTAAACTGAACACTGAAACATATGATTTAAGTTTTATTGAGAATAATGACGCTTGGGTTGAAAGTTACGAGAAAATTGGTATATTTATTATTTCAGTGGTTTTCGAGAAAATTAAGATATTTTAAAATTAAACCATCATAAAAATGTATCTTAAAGTAAAACATGCTTTAAATTAACAGTCTTATTAATAAGAGGAAACGTAAATAATAAATTCCTACTACACTATTTTTAAAATTTTGAGATTTTAAAAACGTCATTGCTCTGCCATCTCTGAAAAGGTAGCGAAAGCTTACATGTTTTAAGCTGAATGCAGAAGCGATCAATAATTACAAAACTGGGGTTTGATGTTTTTACTCATAGATGACGGTAGCAACACTATATTTGTATATTTTAGTGTTAATAATTCCAGTTCGCACTCTTCAGGTAAAACCAATGTAATTAGCTGCAAAACCATTAACAGTTGCTAGATTTATAGTTTTAGTGGTGTACAGGATGCAAATTGTTTAAAAAGAAATAAATCACAACAGCAATTTGAAAAATGTATGCTTGCAAAACATTTTCTACATGTACCTACTAAATAGACATGTTCTAGTAAATGGTTGGATAGGAAACATGCTCTCTAATCAGAGAAATTAAAATAAGTATCAATGATATAAGGGTCAAAGGTAAGTCAGTGAAAGACTGTCCACAGGGAGGAGTGTTGTCACCTCTAACCTCTATGATGGATCATTGTGTTGGAAAGAGTAGATTTTTGAATAGACACAACTTACACACGCTGATGACATTTTAGTCAGCCATATTTATATGAGGATACCATTTGTAATGGCGTAAGAACCACTCACTGTAAATCAATCCTAAGAATTTATTTACAAAAAAAGAGGAAATTAGAGATTCTTAGGACTCTTTCACTACTAAAAACAAAACAAAATTTTTCATCAAGATAAAATACCTACATTTGTTTCATCATATGCAAAATAGAATAAATAAAGCATGTGACATAAAAATCCGAACACCCAGTTTAAATGATTTTATTTTAATAAAATTTGGTGAATTTATTCATTTTAATGAAATAAACAATTGATAAAATTTTCAGCTTTATCAGTTGAAGATTCCGGTTTTTATACTGCTTTTTTTAAAATCCACTAACAATCCAAAATTGAATATTGTAGCCGTAGTAAAGATCCAAATTTTGCGGATTTGGGTTCATGACATTCTTTACGATTTCGTCAACTTAGTGAATTTGATAGGGGTCGTATAGTGGACCCAGGTAACCAGCTGACTAAACATCACGTCGTGGCGACGTCCTTATTTGGTGATATTTGGTCACAGACGTCATAGGTCAGTGTATAGACGTTGGTACGACGTCGATGTAACGACGTCTTATGAATGACGTCGGTATAACGTCTGTTTCGTGACTTTAATAAAAAGTTATCTTTCCAAAAAATGTTAGCCAAAGATTTGATTCGACCTTCCAACACCGTGTGTTCACAGTATACCAGCGATAGAAATGCATATCGTAACACGTACGTTCTCTTACGGATGCAGATTTCAACACACAATTTTTCCCCTACCCCGGTATATAATTGATTTAAATATGTTCCTACTACACTCTGATTGATTTGTATCTTACATAATTTATTTTATTAGATAGTATCCACATTCGTGATTAATCCTCTATACGTATATTTTACTTTGGAGTTCGGAGTGACAGATTTGTTTAAATCTCCCGCTTCATTGTATACATTCCTCGTCATTGGAGTGTTTTCCGTTTCCGTTATTTTTGACAAGTGAAACAACAGCACACGTGAAACAACGACTTGATGGAAGTAGTTGTTATATGTTGTGAAGTTAACGTGAATTGTGCAAGTTGTGTTGTGGCTAGGAGAGTTATCCCAGGAAGTAGAAAGAAAAGTAAGTTTTCTAAGATTTATATTAAGAGAAATACAATATCAAACATTCTACTATGCTCATCCTCAATAAAATAGACAGAAATGAAAAATTATAATCACCTTTAAAAGATGGCTACCTTTTTGTTTAGATGTACAAGTTGAGGCATGTGCTTTTATTCATCGATGAACTAAGCGTGTTGTTATCGGAAAATAATTAATATGTATTTTTTTTGTAATATCTACATTTTATGAAATATTTTTATATTTGATACTGTAATATATGTATTTTATGTGTTATGTATTTTTATTTGATTTATAATGTATGATTGTTTTATTTTTATAAGTTGAGAATAAAAATTTTTTATTTACTAATTTATTATTATTAATAACTTCTCCTCTACATTTTTAAAATCCTATAAATAATTTAGAACTGTGTATATAATGTCTTAATATGACGTCGAGGAGACGTCACCAAATGTCGTCATTACGTCTAAATTATGACGTCGTGGGGACGTCACCAAATGACGTCAAAATCATGTGACTTTTCACGTCGTGAGTACGTCAGAGGGACGTCAAAAAATTACGTCATTACGTCTAAATTATGACGTCGTATGGACGTCTTTTGGTTGCTTGGGGAACTTCGGGAAGCTGGATTTTCTTTTTGGGAAATTGCAGTTAGAGTGCAAAGAAGTGTAGACACCATGGTTAGGTGTTGTCAGGTATGGCTTCGAGAAGGCCGAACGCAAAGAGCAAGGGGCTCTGGACGCCCCCGTAGAACAACAGACCGTGAAGATCGCCGCCTAAGATTATTGGCTTAGGGGACCGTTTCTCCACTACCAGGTCCATTGCAAATGAATGGTTTGCAGAACACGGAAGACCTATTGGCATGCGAAGTGTTTACCGACGAATAAGACGTTTTGGCCTGTTTTCATACCTACCACACTGGGTCCTCCCTTTAACTATAGAACACCGACGTAATCGCCTTGAGTGGTGCAGAGAACAGTCACTCTGGGATCAGTAATGGAACAGTATTGTCATTAGTGACGAGTCTCGATTTTTATTCATACTAATCTGCGTTTTACTGATATCAGGTGTCACATATTTTACCACAAAGCGTATTACTAATCTGGTAATAAATTTATTATATACAATGTGGAAACCACTTATGGAATAAAATTATTTATGCGGTTATTTAAGAAGATTATAAAAAACGCTGGGACCCGTCAACTTTAAAATTCAAATTTGAGCTTTTTAAACATAAGTCTGGCATCGTCCATGATATATATTTTTAATGAAACACCCTGTATGTTCTTATGATTTTAAAAGCTCCTTAACAATACGATCTCAACGAACTATGAATTATGAATTGTACGGGGTGAAATTTTGAAATTATTTATTTTGTTCAAGATAGCAAATACATAAAATACTTGACGTAACTGAATTTTTACATTAAAACCAATGCTAAAAATGTTCTCCACCTTGTCGTTGGCAGTAACACAGTCTCCTATAAAAGTTGTCCCAAACTTTGTTTAAAGTTTGAGGTGAAATAGCCCGTATTTCTGTAGTTATCCTTTCTTTGAGGTCTGCAATACTACTTTCAATCCATTTATTGGGTAAAATTTAATTCAAGTAATTTCTTATAATTAAATCATAATGGAGTGTTGCTCCGTCCTGCTGGAACCAGATATTTTCATCCGGTAAGTTCGGATCTATTGCGTTTGGATATAAGTTGGCTAACTTAGTGGCCAACTTCGTCTCTAATCATGCATAAATATTTTTCGGCTGTCAAATTTCCATCTACAATAATAGGACCAATAATATGATTACCTATGATACCTGCCAAAACGTTCAACTTTTGAGGATACTGAGTATGTGTCTCACGCATCCAATATCTACAGTTTTGTCTGTTGACTTCCCCGTTCAATGTGAATGTTGATTCATCGGAAAAAAGAATTGTACAAACAGCTATTTCATTTCTGTTCAATTTATTCATAATTCTTTCGCAGAAATCCATTCTACGATCTGGATCGTCTTCTATTAGTTCTTGCACAAAAGTCAATTTATATGGATGAAGTTTTTCTTTATAGAAACACCTTAGGACAGTTGTGTGACTAATTATTTTGACGAGAAATTTGACGTAAACCTGACGTTGAATTCTCCACGACAATTAACATAATATCCATTTTCACATCATCTTCAAGGAAGTGCGGTTTTTTCTTTAATGGTTTAACATGTCCAAGTTCTCTGAATTGTGCATGAATTTTAGACATAGTCCTTTGTGAACTGAGGCAACTGAGGATATCTCTGATTAAATAAGTTTACCACTTCAACTTGACTTCTGCAATTATCGCCGTAACCAATCATCATTAAAATTTCAATCCGGTGAGTCTCAGTTAAATATTTCATTATAACTTAGTAAGATATTAGCTTTTGATTAAAAATTGACAACTACGATATTTAAATGTCAACACATCAACAACTGACAGACATTTACCGATTTAGTTTAATTATATTGGCGTAGTTATCTATACAGTTTTTACCTATTCGTGACAAAAAATGTTAACAAAACCCAAAATATTGGTACCTAGTGAAGAATTTGAGGTCTACATTCAGCTAATTAAAAATAAAACCATTATTTAAAGTGTGAAACATTATTTTCACAACTTTATGTATTAACTATCTTGAATAAAATTATAATTTCAACATTTCACCCTGTACAATTCATAATAGCCCCTACATGGTATAGTATATATAGTAAGGAGCTTTTAAAATCATAAAATTATACAGGGTGTTTCATTAAAAATATAGGTCATGGACGATGCCAGACTTGCGTGTATCAACCTGTACATTTAAATTTATGTTTAAAAAACTCACAATGGAATTTCAAAGTTGACGCGCTTTTTATAGTCTTCTTAACTAACCCCACAAATAACTTTATTCCATAAGTGATTTCCACACTGTACATACCATTAATCAATCATTTAAAATGATGCACCATTTCGCTTAAACATTTTTACTTTGTTGTTCGGAGCTTGTTAAAAAACTTTTGAACACACCCGGGCCCCTTTGGATTTGCCTCTAATTTTACCATAAACATCTTGAGGTAGGGAACTCTATAATTGCTTATTTGAATTGTTTTGAGAGACAGTAGGTTTGGGATAGAATTACAGTCTGTAACTCATTATATGAAAAATAACACGAACCTATTTCTTTGTACCCATTATTTGTTTTAAATTTCAAAAACTCATCGACATTAATTGTCTAGAGGTACAAATATGTACAAGAAAGACAGAAAACGCCGATCTATCATACACACATGTACATTATTACTACAACCTCATCATCAATCTTAAACGCAATTAGTGTCATATAACTTGTAGCACTTGCTTTTTCGACGTGTTAACAAACCACGATGAATTTTTACAGCAATACGAAAAACGCTGGCGAAATAAAATTTTTAAATAAAAATTTATAATTCCAATAAATAGATTTTCAAACATTTCTTGTAAACAATTTAAATTAAAATATCAGCAAACGTCTCGTGTAAATCAAGATATTTGTTTTTCAAACGTTCCATCGTACCATTTTAAAATGGCCAGTAATTTAAATTCAACTCTCGTTCGAGTCATTCATATTAACATGTCCTAACTAGAAACGCTTACAATGCGCTCTAGTGTTTTATTTTCTAATTAACCCGTTTCAGTAAATACTCTTTACAGGTTTAATTCCGCAATAACATTGTACTTCGAACACTTTTTTCGTTTTCATTACCGAGAATGATCTACGAGAGGTTCTCATTAGAATTAAAACGGTTAAAAATGGTTTTATATTTATATTTTTTTGTAAGTGATCACAGGGACAATGGCGATTTTCGCTTTCACTTATTTTCATCCTCTCTTAAAATTAGATAGGTCATCCATCTCTAATGTGGTTGAATCCAATACAGAAGATTCAAACCAGTCAAACTACAGACTTTTATTGATTAAATCAATTAAAATAATCAGGCTTCTTCTTCTTCTTTTTTTCTTCCATGGCTTGCATACTCGTGCATCTGCCAGCCCATAATAATCAGGCTTTAAAAAACACAATAAATTGGTAAACAAAAAAGAATGAATAATTACGAAGCAGTGGACAGTGATAAAATGTAATAGGTATTACAGAGATTATAAGTTTTTGATTTGATTCTGACCGAAACTAGTTGCAATAATTGTTTTAATCAATAAAAGTCTTTGGTTTGACATTTGTGTTTCTTTGAATCTTCTCTCTCTTAAAATGTTTAAAAGAGTCTTCTTCTTCTTCTGCGATCTTTATATGAGGCATTTGCCGGTTTTTCTTCGATTCTCTGCTATTGTTAAGTAATTCTATCGCTCCATCTTTTTCTCGGTATTCCGATGCTTCTACGGCCCATTGTAGATTTATCGCGTGCTATTCTCACTACCCCTTCGTCATTCATTCTGCTGATATGTTCATTCCATTCTTTCCTTCTGTTCAGTACCCACTCATTTATGTTCTCGACCCCGCATGTTCTTCTAATGTTTTCGCTTCTTTATCTATCAATGTTTTCCCACTTATTCTTCGTAGTATTCTCATTTCAGTTGTTTCTGTTGGATGTTATGGAACATCCTATATACATATTGTTTTTTTGTATCTATGTACATATAATGTTATAGTTGTAGTAATAACAGTAAATGTTTTACGACATTAAAACGTGTGCTTTATGTTGTTGTACTTTTTATTGCCACACTAAATATACTCAGCTGCTAACAGTTTCTAATATTTGTTTAGTCCTTGATGTTTCGGGTCGTGTTTCCGCTGTATATGTCATTATTGGGCGGATTGCTGTTTTATATATCCTAGACTTGACTTTCGACCTAATGTGTCTATTTCGCCATACTTATAGTGTCGTTCAGGCGTGCTGCCGTTCTTGTGGCTTTTATGGTTTGTTCTCTTACCTCATTCTCAATAGCTAGAGATTTCGATTCCCAAGTACTTAAACTTCAGTTCCTGTTGTATGGTATTGTATATGCTAGACAACTTTTTAATTTTGTCAGATATATTAATAAAAAACGTCTTATTATAAAACTAGTTAAACTGAATAGAACACAACAATTTTGGCGACGATTGATGAAAATAAGAAATACAGCGATAAAGGAAGATGGCTGAATTAGCACCTTTGGTTGAAACTTTAACTAAATTAATCCAAACATTAAAACCGACGAACAATGCTTCAAATGAAGGATTCACTTAAACATAAAATATTACATTTTGAACCTTTTGATGAACATTCCGAATTATTTAATCATTATCAGGAACGCCTAGAAAATTATTTCAAACTTAAAGTAATAGATGCTTCCGACGAAGATACAAATGATGCAAAAGTTATGATATTGATCAATTGTCTAGGAAGTAAATATTATAAAATTTTATTAATCCTTACATCTCCTGATTTACCCAATACTAGGACTTATTAGAACTTATTGTGTTACTACAGCGCCATTTGTCACCTAAAATGAACGTTATCACTGAGCAGCACAAATTTTTATCAAAATATCAAAGTATGGATGAGTCAATATCCACATTTGCCGCCTCTCTGAAAGAGCAAATAAAGTATTGTGATATTAAAGTTAAATGTGAAAACCACAGCGCCTCTGGTAATTGTAAAAAAGATGTGATGGAAATATTTTTACGAGCTCAATTTATTCGTGGCTTAGGAGATGAAGAAATTCGTGGGAAAATATTACAAAAACCAAAAATTACCTTTGAACGAACAGTAGAGATTGCACTAGCTATTGAAGCTTCAAAAATACAAAATAAAGACGTTTATGAAAAGGTGCCTACATCTTCAGAAAATAAAAATTAAAGTCAAAAGTCAAGTAACTATAACAGATACCAGCAAAACATACAATCACAATTTTCAAAGGCGCAAAATTACCAAACAAAAATAGACTATCGAAAGTTAGGCATTTCTGGGTTATGTCTACTTCTTCTTCGAGTGCCATCTCCATCAATGGAGGTTAGCGATTACCATGGCAAAACTGTCTCTATCTTCTGATGTTCTGATGAGTTCTTCGAACCCTAGTCCTGTCCATCTTCTGATGTTTCTCATCCAGGACAACTTTTTTCTTCCAATGCCGCGCCTTCCCTCTATTTTACCTTTTATTATCAATTGTGGGATATAATATTTTCCTTGTCTTAGCAGATGACCAAAGTAACTGGTTTTCCTGGTTTTTATTAATGTTAGGAGTTCTCTTTCCTTTTTCAACCTTTGCAGGACTGCTTCATTTGTTATTCGTGCTGTCCAGGGAATTTTTAGAATTCGGCGATAAACCCACATCTCATTGTGGACGAAATAATCACCAAACGATTGAATGCAGAGTTGTTGATAAGCTCATCTGCCAAAGCTGTAAAAACCGAGGGCACGTAAGCAAAGTATGCATTACTACATTACAAAAAAATTTAAATGAAATAAAAAATGTCAGCGAGTATCAGTGAAATGAAGATAATTTTGAAGAGGATCCTAGTATAAACCAAATAATAGAATTTATAATACAGGTATAACATCAATTTATGAACCAAAAATGCTAATTGAACTTCAAATCGAAAATAAACCTTTCACTTTTAAATATGATACATTGATATCAGAAAGAGATTTCAATAATTTAGAATTAAATGAACCTATGCAAAAAACGAACATAAAGCTCCGTTCTCATATTAATCATATTTTCAATCCCCTGGGATATGTTCAAGTTCCTGTTTCTTTTAAATTCTTTTAAAAATAAAAACATAGTTGGAGATTTATTTGTCATACTAGGAAATGGCAATGCCATACTTGGAAGAAGATGGATTCGAAATTTAAAAATTAACATTCAAAATATAAACCCTCTCACCAAAATCAACAACCATGCCCACTACCACCCAGAGAACAGCATAGAATTTTTAGACCCAGTGTTATTTCTCAAAATTTTGAATGTGACAACCGATCCTCAGAAATATCGACTCGAAATTCGACAAGTACGACTGCGGTCCAAGAGAACGAAGATAATACAACAAGTCATGATGATTTTGATGAATATGTTAATAAGCCATGTATATACGTCAACAACTGTATGTAATAGTTTTTCATATCCATATAATACTAGTCCTACAGAGCAGAGCACTGAGCAGCAACAGAATAATCAGAATAAACATATTTTAAATCCACAAACAGGTCCAAGGAGATCTTCAAGACTCCGAAGACCACCTGATCGTTTATCCTATCATTGACTTTTTCTGGGAATCGGACAGGCAAACAGGTCCGCTTTTTCGTTCCCCTCAATGCCGGTATTCCCAGGTGTTCCCTAGACATATTAGATCCTGAAGGAATTTCTAAACTAACTTTCCAACCAGATGTGAAGTGGAGGAATATCTATTAAAGTTTCGATGGCAGTGGTGGGAATGGTGGACATAGCTCCCGTTATGGTTAAGCATGCCAGCCGTGGAAGCTTATTCAACTTCTTCCTAGTTATCTTCTGCTGACATTTAGCCCACTAGACCGGTACTCCATACATAATCATAGGCCTTATTAGTGTCAAATATTGCTAATACATTTGTTTGAGTTTCATTCCCCATGACTTACTGCATATTCTACGGCATATCCAAATGAAAAGCTTTGCTTTATTGAAAATTCTCTACAAATGATCGTTCCATGTAAGTCTAGCCTAACCCTTAGATATTTGACTTAATTCGCTTCGTTTATAGTTTCTCCATAGAGGGCTGGCTTTGGAGCTTATCCAGTTTCCACCTCCTGGTGAAACTGACAATTGTTGCTTAAATAGTGTTGACCGAGAGTTTTCCACCAATATTGACCACAGGAGAGGAAAAAGTACTCCTCTTTGTGGACAGCCCCTAGCAGCATTTACCTCATCTCCTTTCCTTCCAGTGATGTTAGGATAAGCCTTCAAATCAGATAGATCCTCCTTTTCTATATCATGCTCCTAGGTATCTGGCCCTAGAATTCTGCAAGACAAGGCTTTCCGAAAGTATATGTATTGAAGATTCGTCCTCTTCCTCACATAATCTGCACTTATTTGCTTTCATACAGGTACTAACTTTAGTTTCTTCATTTGAGTTCTTAACCAGATAAAATACGAAGCCTTTTTTACTAAGAGATATCATCCCCATATCTCCAGATGTGGGGTTTCAGCTCCTTCTTTTTGCCAGCTTATCAGCTGTTTCGTTCCCTTCTATTCCTGTTTATCTTAGGACCCATAAAAGGGTACCAGTGTTGTTTTGGTCTAATTCATTTAGCTTAGCAAGGCATTTCCAAACCATCTTCAAATTGATTTTATGTGAGCTCAGCGCTTTGATGTCTGTTTGAGTATCTAACATGACCACAATCTCTTGTCTACGATAGTTTTTTTAAATATTGAATTCCGCACATCTTTCGAAGGCGCGAATTTATGCTTTGAAATATGCTTGGGTATGCGCCCAATCTGCTAGCTGCAAAAACTCCTACTCCCGTTCACTCTTTTTCTAGTCCATATACCATATTATGGCATTTTGGTTTAAATTCTCTCTGGTGTCTTCATCCTATTCAGATTTAATAGTCAACGTTATGAGGAATTTTTTCACATTGGTTTGAAACTTGTTTCTAACGTTTGGAGTGTGCGCATTCGATATTTTGTGTTCGCGCATTAGTTTGAAACTGAATTCCAATCACTAGTCGGATGTTTTCACATCGTTTCCTGACAGTTTTATGACAGTCCAAGCAGTTTAAGAATTAATTTCCAGCAGATTGTTGGCACATGCGCGTATTAAACCTTATGTCAAATAGTTTCTATATTTTTTGTGGTTTAATATTATTATAAATCTACTTAATCTAAAAAGACATATATTCTGATGAATCTTTCTTTTAAATCATCTTTTTAGATAATATCTTAAGGATTATTTACTCATAAACATTTTGTCTACAGTTTTCACATTAATCAGAGATCAGTTCGGGATTTCTTTCAAACGTGACTTGCGCACACGAAAAGTTTGAAAATTGTAATAAGTTTGTGATTTGATGTGAAAACAAACCTATTATTTGGCAAGATAACGGATCAGATATTATAAATTAGATGAAATTTACATTGTAGACTTATTAGCTTCTTCTGGATTTAAGTTCCCCAAACTAAAAAAACTGTTATTTCAAATTTCTTAAAACGACTATTTCGATATCAGTTGTTTTAACAAAACTAATCTGAAAAGGGAATTAAACATAATTTAAACAGGAATTTTGTTAATGTGTATCAGTCTATAAAATCAATTTAAAGACCCCAAAATTGTCGGTTTACCACCCTTTCAGTTCGTCTGCTGGATTATACGGAATTATCATTATTTACTTAACCCTGGATTATGAGATCCTTTAGAGGAAAATTAATATCTTCCCTTTTAACTCTCACGTACAGAGTGAACAGTACCAGTCTATTAACAATATTCCTTCTTCTCCCTGAGACCACTAGATTTGCTAATAGTATACGTTTTGTCTTTTGTTGTATATTAGGTATAATATTTATTAATACAAGATTGCAAATCTACTCCGTCCACAGTAATGGTGTTTTTATAATGCTCACACCAAACAATGGGTATTTAAATAAATCTGTGGCACATATTAAATTCATACAGATTTTGAGTTTGTATTGATAATTACATAGACATTGAATTTATCCGTTCCTTTAGGACTACTCTGTATAACTAGCAGTTAAATTAGTTTATTCATGAAATAATTAATACTAAAAAATGTAGTAGAATATAAAAAAAGCCTATGGTAGCTCACGTTTAATACTTATTGCAAATTCTACAACCCTGTAAAGTATTTTTTTTTAAATTCTATGTAACAGTAATTAGAAATTCTCTTGTGTAAACATCAGCAAACTCGGCAATTTTAAAGTTTGAAGAGTTCAGAAATCGTTATCCAAATTTACACATAATTAAATAAGTCAATCAAGTTTTAAAAGTACGAAAATTGCTTCTGAAAAATTTTCAGAAACAATTTTCGGTAGAAAAGAAGCCTCAACGTTTGAATATAGCTATTTTTTATTACCAACTATGATAGTTATTTTGCCTACTATGTGAAAAAATAGAAATTGATACTTCTGGAAATGCATTTACTGAATAAACGATTGGAACTAAATATTAATTCCCTATGAAATTTCTTTGAGTATTCTACTGACTGCGCCACTTTTAAAATATATGTTCTAAAAACATATTTTTAACATATTAGCAGCTACTCGTTTTTATGCGGCAATGTGATTTATTCTCGCAGGACACTGACGGCCAGCGTCGTCAAATTATTTTTTTAACATTATGTGACATCAGTTTTGCATGTGTTGGGGTATAAATTATTCCACTAAGGACATCAGTCCTTAGGGATACGTTTAGTTTCTGCACTTTTTAGTACATATTTACACACTGCACGTATCATTAGATGTAGTTTGTTATTATTGTTATTTTTTTTATTAATAATTTTTTTTTAATTATCAATAAAATATCAATAAAACCACAAAAAGTCAAACCACAAAAAATGTAATGTTAAAACTATAAAAATTGCAACTAGTTTCAGTCTTAGACCATCATCAAGCTAAAAATAAAAAGATACAGTAAGGTAATAATTAAGACAAAAACTATAACAATAATAAATAATAATAAATATAAAGTTGAACATAGTTGAATGAGTGAGGCACAAAAATAATAAAGGATAGCTTACCTTGTATTGTAGAATTGTAGAAAGTCTACGAGAAAATTCGAGATAATTTTTAATTGAATAGTGGTTAGAAAAATTAGTTAGATTTTTCATTAGAGAATTAAAAAAGAAAGAAAGTTTGGACGGAGAATTAATAATGGAAATGTCTGGTTTATGTATTTTAGGAAGACCTTATAGCAAAGGGCTATCAATAGACATAGGACATAACTTTAAATGACTTTATAATTTTGATATTTTGTTTGATATTTTTATTAAAAGCATTGGGATACTTAAACTTTAAACCAAAATTTAGAAATTTTAAATGTAAATCAGAAAACGTGTAACTACTAAGATTGAGACAACGTTTGTGAAATTTGAAATATGAAAATTGTTTATTTTGTTTATAATTATTAAATAATTGTAAATTCTCTGAAATTATTTTTAAAAATATATTAGTTTATTTTGTTTACCTTTTTGTATTCTTTCTTACAAATATTTACCTATAGCCGGCTAAGAAATACATTTTGTTATTGATTTAATTTGAGTATGTTTTACGTTTTAGAACGAATAGATCTGTTACCTTCGATGGGAAGTTTAAATCTATTTAAGCCTTTTAAGCAATATTACAACGTATCCATGTTACAACGGACTCTACCCTCCCTTACGTTATTTATATATTTTGACAGCTAACTTATCTCCAATCTCTGTTGCAAAAATATAAGAAATCCATACTAACTAGTTTTCAATCGAAATGATATTAAGATTAGGTCAAATTTCGGTCAACAGAATTTGTTAACTGTAATACAAGATTTTTTGTTGTTGATCCGATACGATTCAAATTATAATAATTTAATATGTTAAAAGTTACATTATCCCTAATATGGTCGAGAGTAATTTTTTAATGAATATTGTATGTCGTAGTCATTTCGGAATGACGGGGTCCGTAAAAATATTAAGTAATGGATTCGTTATACAGAGTGCGTTTCTTGAATATTTCGATACAACGTTAATTTTTAAAAACTATAACTTGTTCAGACACTAATTATTGTATAATCAACTTTAAAATTAATTTGCTATCTTGTTCAGAGTTGTCTTTTTTAATATTAATACTTTTAGTTAGGTTTGCTAGATATCTAAAATGTTCAACCCGTGTCTTGGTTATTTATTTGCTGGTTTTTAGAATTTTAGAGGGTAGTATATTTCTAAACTAATAATTAGGAACCTAAGTAAACTGTATAAAAATTGGACAATATGAATTTACATTACATGTTCTTTACATTGCTAAGAACTTTTTTTAGAAAGTATTTGGTGGATTTAATTTTACTGTGAAAATTTGTACAATCTAACTCAATGTTAACTTTACAAATCATCAAGCCTTTAACTGTAGATTTCTATAGGAACCTGATAGGTTCTGATATTGATAGGACCTGAACCCGTCTTTGGAATCGCAAGTAATACATTTGAAAAAGCAGCCATCAAGGAATGGGCCTTGGGACAGGCCAAAAAGGTCAAAAGGAACACCCGGACAAAAGTCAATAAGGATGATAGTAGGACTGTTAACTGAACATTGCAGGCTGAATATGCACATGAGTCTTATAGGCCAGACAGATAGACTTATGCCTGGAAGAGGAGGAAACTGCAATTCACGTCCTATGCAACACTCTGAAGGCTTGACAAGACTGCGGTTTCTAGAACTTGGAGAGGAAAAACTAGAAGCAGCAGACTATATAAAACGGCCACTATCAAGGCTGTTTATTAGAAGGGCAGGGCTAGATGAGGTGCTTTAAAAATACAAGGGCAGAACAATAGATCTGCAAAGGTCGCAGTGTATCAGGCTATTAAGCTGGCCCAATTTGTAATCTTGTTAGTGCAGAAGATCAATTAAAACTATTATAGTTAATCTAAAATGAAAAGAATACTATAGAAAATAAAACTACAAAAACAGTTTTGGTTGAAATATAAAAATTAAATTTTTGATAGCTTAGCTTAGGTTTTTAAAAAGTCGAATTTTTGCACAAAAAGAACAGAAATTCGCACTTAATAAAAACAATGATGGAACAGGAGACTTCAATACGAGGGTTGCCTTTTATATTTCGGGATTAGAGAACAAAAACAAATATTAATCATCCACAATCAAAATATTCCCCATGAAGATCTATATACTTTTGCATGCGTTTGAATCAATTGTCGAAGCACTTTTGTCACTCTGATTGAGGTATCTCCAAAACATGTAAGCTGAATGCAGCAACCTCTTCTTCAGGTGTCGAAAAACGTTGACCTCTCAATTTGTTATTTACGTCATTCGGTGCCAAGTCTATACGGCGGATGACCCAACAACTTTTGTTGGATTGGGCTCATCTTGAAACACCCATACAGTAGACGGCTGTTTACTTTCCGGCTTATACGCGTAAATACACGATTCATCACGATGTCATAGACGTCTATATTAAGTTCGATATCAAAGGTGATTGAAAGAGTTATTCTTGAGCGTATCAAAGATGAGACTGACGAAAAACGACTCATCCCAGACTACCAATTTGGTTTTAGAGCTGAACACTCTTGCGAGCAGCAGGCTCTAAGACTGACAGAAAGCATCTTTGACCACTGGACAGCTAAACGGACGTGTTTCGCTATCTTTTCTTTTCTTCCATTTCAACGATCAAGAGAATCGAAGCTGGAGTTCCTCAAGGTTCGGTTCTCTCTCCTATTTTATACAATTTGTATACGGCAGACCTCCCCGAGTGTATTGGACTTACCAAAGTCTTTACATTTGCGGATGATACCGCGATTTTGTCAGGCTCTTGGAAATTCTCCAAAGCTGTTGAATATCTTCAAAACACGACTGATGCCTATATAGAATGGGCGGAAAAATGGAAGATTAAAATTAATGCGGAAAAATCGCAATTAATCAAATTTAGTAAAAATCGCGATCGACCAAATGTCGACTTCATGTTGAAAGATTTGGTTATCGATTGGAAACGCGAAATTAAATATCTGGGAGTCATGTTTGACAGTAAGTTGACATGGCACCCACATATCCGTCAAATCATTTCAAAAACAAACGCTTCTAAAGCAGCTCTCTGGCCCTTCATATCCAAGGACAGTAAACTAAGTCTCCGACACAAACTCACTCTATACAAGACTTGCATCCTCCCACAAATTACATATGCATCGACAGTATGGGGACAAACAGCTAATTCTCATATTCACCGACTAGAGACTATACAAAACAAAACGCTACGACTAATTACCGGGGCCCCCTGGTATTTACGAAACTCTAACATACGATGCGACTTAATGGTGGACACTATACGCCACCAAATCCGACTACGTAACAAAGACTTGATCACCTCATTTCATAACCACGCCAACCCTCTTCTGAAGAGGGCACTCGACTACGACCCGGACGACAATCCCAGGGCCAAACGGCCAAAACAGGTCCTTTTGGACCAAAACTTAGACTGACTGACGAGACTTACGAGACTTGTCTTACAAATTCTAAATTCTAAATTCATCGTTTGACCACCTAGGTCCACTCACAATAAAGGGTTAAAGTTCGTCCCTATGAACTAGCCCAACTAAATCATCATCAAGATCCCAGTGTGTCATAGACGTGTTTCGAAGCCCCGCTATCGTATTTTTTTAGCATTTCCTTGGACCAATCGACACGAGCATTTTTTGAGCGATTGACAAATTGTGTGGGATCCAACGCGAACAAATTTTTTTGACCGTCAAATATTTATGCAATATTGAATGCATGCTGGTCCCACTAATGCCCAAGGTTGTCTCAATCTCATGATAGGTCAGATGATCTTGCAATATCAGTTCGCGCACAGCATCCATGGTGTTCGGAACAACAACTGATTTTGGACGACCTGCATGAAATTCATCTTGGAGTGAACTATACGGCCACGATTGAATTCACCATACCATCGATAAACACTGGTCCTTGATGGAGCTTCATCTGCAAAAATTGAATGCACTGTTGCTGAGTTAATCCACGTCAAAAGTTGTAAAAAATAATCGCACGAAAATATTCACGATTTAACTCCATTTTTGGGCCGATATGAATCTTTTAAGTTACTTTAAACAATACAAATATCGCTCGTATGTCAAAACGTTCTGTCCAACTTTACGATAGAACTGTCAGTTGCCAGATTGCAACACCAGGGTTGCCAAATCCCGAAATATAAAAGGCAACCCTCGTATTATTCTGGAACCTAACGTACTTTTGGGACGGAGTTGTGAGGAAATACTTTTTTCTTTGAAGATGTTGTTGGGATACAATTTCATTGGCTTTGATATTCTAGAGCAAAAATACAAGGTCGCAAGTTTGTGATTGCTGTCTTTATACTTTATACTTATAGAAGCATAGCAAGGGATTTCACCGCTTTATTAGCTTATTACAACATTGTTTGAGTATCTGAGACTCACAAAGGGGGTAGAACCGAGCGTGCGTCTTAATGATACAATGACTGCCACACAATATATAACAGAATAATAGAGCCAGTAGTTGTTTCATTGTTTATTTCAATAAACTATTAATTGTTAATATATACGCTATTATACACCGTGGGATCTAAGACCCTCTCAGTTTGCCTATTTGCTTCCAGCTATCTGCTGGTGAACAAACCAAGCTATTCATCTCTGTATTACAAAACAGTGTCTTAAACAGTCAAGATTTTTCATAGAAGGCTCTGATTCTGTCCCAATTTAGTTTCTAGTTTAGTGTAAAATGGTATATCATATACCAAAATACTAAAGTGCATCTTTTAATTCCAAAGGTGAAGTTTCTTGCAAGAGCAAAGCGAGCATGTTGTATATAGGCTATTTTTTACAAATCTTTCAAATATTTTTAAAATAAAAAGTTTATTAAACCAAGGCAGTTTCAAATTTGCGTACTCAAAATCTGTTTTTAGATTATCTGCTTCTGATAAAATTTCTTTATGTACATGTCTTTCTTCGGCATTTTAAATGCATATACAGTGAAGGTCACGACGACAAGCGAAATGATATTCACTTTCAGTTACATTAATATTCGTAATTTTTGATATATTTAGCATTGCCATCCAAACTGTTACTGATTGGTGACTAAGTAATCCAAACTTGTGTATGATAAAAAATAGCAAATAATAATATGGATATGTTAGTAAACTTATAACAGCATAATACATTTTTCTTTTTTTGGCAATACGTAAGTATTTAATGTTGTATTTACATAAGCGAGTAATAGATCTACAAGAGTGCACACACTAAAGTCCCTTATGCTTCGGCTACATTAGCGGGCGAAGAGTTGGTGCGACAAAAACATCGTGTTTGGACATAGGCGAATACCCTAACAAATTACCTGAACGCATATTATCTGTATAGTCAGTAGAAAAAGGCCTACAAAAACCATTAAAATAGGACTCACTCTCTACAATTTTGGATATACTATTGGATCTACACATTTACTGTGTTAACACGAATATTCGCCGTAGCCCGCTAATGTAGCCCCAGCTATAAACACACAAGTTAGCGTAATATTTTCAAATGAACAATTTAAGTGTAGGTACATACAATAAAGGCCGCAAGACCGTCTATTTTATCTCTTACCAGATCAATTTTTTACGAACAAAAGAACAAAAAATTGTTGGAATGTCAGTTATTGTTAAAAAAAAAGATTATCCAATTGAAAGTAATAAAATAATATTAATAATGGAAACACTACATCAATAACTGCACATAAAGAAAGTGTTACAAAATCACGAAACTGATTAATTTAATAATATTTAATAATTTTAAATAAATGTTTTCAATATTTAAATTAAACAATACAAGTAACTCGTTATATCAAACGGATAATTCAGTTATTGAATATATTAACGAAATTTGTGATACTATAAAAACATCTCCAAACAAAAACCGTATAAAATCACTTTTATTGTTATTACCAAAGCCACAAGCTGAGATTGCTATCCGCATATTTTTGTTATAAGCGATGTGATATCGTTTATAGATCTCAATAAAGATATACGACAATTATTATTGAATAAAACATTTTATTTCCAGATTTTTTTAGGGTTTTTTTCACGTCGTATGGTGACAATGTGACATTAACATAATTAAATAAATATTCTGTGTAAATATCCAATTCGATTTGTATTTTTTTCGTTTACGACGATTATTTGTTATTGTCTCGGTTATTGTTAACATTTCGACTAACGTTATTCAAATTTTATGAACAGGCTCAATTGCAAGGGTGCTTACTACAGGAAAATATGGAACAATAGCTAGTAGATATGGATTACCATTTCTGTCCAATACATTGTTCATCAGTTGTTGAAAGAGGGTCACTATCATCTAATGAAATACTCCGTAAATTGTTTCTTAATTTTAACTTTTCCAGTCTTTCTTCATTTTTGCAGTTTATAGTAGATAGATAGATAGATAGATGTTTAAGAGGTGGCCAGAAGCCTATTCCACTGCGACCTTTTCAGATCTATTGTGGTCCTCGAAAAACTAGATTACATCCCCCAGTCCGACTCTCTTAACGAAGTCTATAAGCTTTGAGACTGTAACCTTCATGTAGTCCCTTGCCAATGGATATTCTTCTCCTAAAGTCAGGAACCGCATATTTACCAATCCGTCGCACTGACATATATATGTGTAGTGGTGGAATGTTTAACAAGACTTTCAGTGCAGCTAAAGGAGTAGTTTTTATGGCCCCCGTAACGCACAGGCAAGCTAACCTTTGTATGTTACTTAACAGCTTTACTGCTCCTGTTTGCTGTGTCTTTGTCCACCATACCACTGACCCGTAGGTTATTATGGGTCTAATAACCCTTGTATGGTCATATGGTCATTTTGGGGTTAAGCCCCTAATTTTTTCCACACATTCGGCTACATCTGCCCAAGGACAATATAGCTTTCTGCGTGGTTCTTTGTATGTGTGTGTTCCATGAGAGTCTTTGATCTAGGAATACTCCTAGGTATTTTATTTCTTTGACAACTGGAATTACTGTTCCCCCAGTGTTAGTGGTTTTAGACCGTCCAATGTTGTCTTTTTCGTGAAGTTGATAATTTGTGTTTTTTGAGCATTGACTGTTAGTCTCTCTCGCTTACACCAATTTTCAACCGTGCTTAGGGCTATCTGCATTCTGTCAGATAATACCCCGGCAAATTTGCCTCTGATGACAATCACTATGTCATATGCATATCCTAGACACTGAAAGTCTTTTTTGGATAATTCGTTGAGGAGATCGTCTACTAGGGTTGCCCAAAGTAGTGGTGACAGAACTCCTCCTTGTGGACAACCTCCACCTGCTTTCGCTTTGATGATAGCTTGCCCTAGTGACGATATTACAATCCTATTCTCTAGAGCTGCCCTTATCCATCTGCCCATCACTTGAGGTGTGCCCCGTCTACTCATTGCATCTATTAATGAGTTCGTTGTAACATTGTTAAACGCTCCTTCGATGTCCAGAAAGGCAGCCATTGCAATATCTTTGTCCTCTATAAACTTAGAGACCAAATTTAGGTCATCTAATGCCCTTTCCAGTTTATAGTAGTATTTTCTATTTTTCAATTCAGACAAAGAACGAAAGGATAAAACTAACAAATATAAACATAAAATCCAAATAATTAGTACAAAATTACGAAAAAAGGTATCAGAAATTCGGCGATCGCTTTAGAACTATTTATCGCTCCAAAACGACTAAATTTGGTAAATGGAATGTGTTTATCGAAAAGATCGATTCAAGACTACTCACTAGGGTGAACAGAATGTCACCCTAGGTGTTATCGCGAAAACACCAGCAGTCTCCAATTTTGATTGGTCAGTCAAATCCGTTTTTTTTTAACCACGTAACCAATAATGCACATCGCAAAGCAAAGTTATAATTTATCTATGCGTTATTGTTCGGAACTACTAGAACCTTAATTTGTTCTCTGCTTTGACATCATGTTAAAACTTGCAAATAATATTAACAGCTTAATAGAAATGGATTGGACAATGAAAATTGGTAGCTTTAAAAAAAGATTTCTGATTATTTAATGCAGCATGGTGTATAAAACATTTAATTGTATATTTAATTTTTTTTTTCTGTAAATTGTGCTATTGGTATTTAATTCTCTGCTGTGGAATATAAACATAAAATATTGCGCTATGCCTATATTAGTTATTCTTTATTACTTTTTCAATATTATAAAATTGTAACATATTTACTACTCATGTAATAAGGCTCATGGTCTGTTTGAGTTTTAATAAAATAAATAAATGAGTTTGTCTTTTACTTCTAAACTCAACTGAGTTGCTTGAAAACACCACGAGTCCACGAGTTTTATAATAGTACATTAAACAACGCATTTATATGGCTTTCTGTTATGACACGAGTTCAAGTTTAAAAAACGAATCTAGAAGCGATGAGTTTT
The DNA here is from genome assembly GCA_035357415.1 of Ophraella communa. Taxonomy (NCBI): domain Eukaryota; kingdom Metazoa; phylum Arthropoda; class Insecta; order Coleoptera; family Chrysomelidae; genus Ophraella; species Ophraella communa. The sequence continues at coordinate 12,639,074 of CM068994.1, read as the reverse complement.
TTAAAGTTGTTGTTTATAATATTTATTTATATTTTGCCATTTTATCATTTTTTAAATTAATTTATTATTTGTATCTAAATTACGAAAATTTTGATTTTAAAAAGTATGTAGTTAGCACTGTGTAATTTATAATGTTTTACAGTTTTGAAATTTAAATTATCAAATGTAAATGTTATAAAATACTTTTAAAATGACTTATACACCAATAATAATATATTATACATAAGTAAAAGATGATATTCATATTCAAAAATACTTTCTTAAAGAATAATATAAAATTAATAAATTGCTATTAGCCACAAATGTCATTGTTAATAGTCTTTTCATTAGATACTTCACTCATGTAGCCAACCATTTAAAACAAAAATTTGCATGCGTAAAACTTACATTACGATACGCGAATGCGTTTTATAATGAAGATTTTTATAAGTGCAAAATATAAAAATAAATTAATGCTGTTATAGTTTTATATTTGTCACTCAACGATTTTGTTTAGCCTTTGATAAAGGTTCGAAATTGATCGACATTTTTAAGAAAATAAAAAAAATTAAAATTAAATTATTTATTAATTGTAATAATTAACAAAACCTAAACCTAAGAAAAAAACTGTTTGGTACAAAATCATAGAAACGTCTAGTGTGCACTTAGTAGGTCCATCTTTGGTTTCAATTTATACCCACTCTGGATAAATATCTATGCCATTGTGAGCTTGTTTGTTGCCCACTTCTTTCAAGGCTTCTCTGCATTCCCAGCCTTGAATTGACTTTTGTTTAATGCTCTTATGACCTCGTAGCTATCTGAAAATAAAGCAATGGTTCTTATTTGTATCTTTTGCCGGTTGGTTACAATCATTAAATGACAGCTTTCTCTGCCTGGAACACTGTAGCATATTTTCTTAGACTGTTAGACTAAAAAATGTAGAACTCTTTTTTGTTGGATACCTTGTTAGGTAGGTATATATTATGTAACGTTGAGATTTAAGTTTATTGACAGACTTTACCTTTCAAAAAGTTATTATATTTCTCATAAATATAGAAATATTCCATAGAAGAACCCATTTTTAATCAAAGTTTACTTGTTATTTCCAAGCACATATATAACAGTGATTACGCTAAATAAAATTTTTAAGATACTGCCAATAAAGCCTAATAAAAGAAACTGATAATTTACCAAGTTAGATGTAGGTACAGTAATTAAAATTGTATATTCTACATCATCTAATGTAAGTATGTCTTCTTGCACCTACTTCCTCTGCAGCTTTTTTAACAATTTGAACAACTTTCAAATGGTATGTATTTAGTAGTTGTTTACTTCTATCAACCAATTTTTTTTATATAAAAGCTGTGTAAAGAAACTATTAAGACTTTTTATTCTGAATATACAAGACAAGAACATTAAAAAAATTAATCGACCAACAAGGAACAGTAAACTTTTTAGTAGGAAACTCTATCATTAAAAAACTAATAGATTCTTAAAAAAACGAACAAAGTGTGTAATATCCTACTTCTACGTCAGTTATTTATTGCAATTAAATAACTAACAAAAACTCATAAATGGTTAAGTGTTTAAGACGACAAGTCAGTAGACGTTTATCTAATGCATTATTAATTTTTTTGTTTCTCTCCCAAGAGAATATTTTCTTTAAAAAAATCTATTCTAATAGTTATGATTATACTTTTAAATATGTCTATATTTACAATTAATGTCGTTTTATTTATACTTGATTGACAGTTGAGTATGAACATTTGATTCACGTTGAATTTTAACTGTAAACACGCTGGTAGGTAGATTGTAGCGTTGAAAGTCGCAGAATAGTGGTCCAATTAATGAATGCCTTGTCCAACAACATCTCAAACATTGGTTTGAATAAAATAAAACGAAGTTTTTCTTCAATCATCAGTACAAGACAATCTGTTTGTTTTTTTCCGTACAAAAAGTACTGTTTAGGTCGAAAATTCGAAAATAAAGTTAATTTCTAGTAAAAACAAAACCTGCTTATGGAAAATTTTAAGTGGTTTTTATATACAATTTATAAGTTATGTTACTTTAAATCTAAACTTTCAGCTTACCTACATTTTTCTAAAGTTCTTATTACTAAACGTATTATATTATGTACACAGAAAGAATGTGTAAAATGTTAAAGAATATTGACACTAATTAAATAAAGTTCAATTGTATACTCTTATATATTTTTGTCTTTTTTATTTCATGTAATTTTTATTTCATATCTTGAAACTGTCTCCAACATTTATTAATGTACCAAGGACGAAAATCTGTCTATTATAGTCGAGCATGCAAGCAGGCTAGACAGTAGACAGTTTTTCGCCGAGGTGCAAATTAGATTTTTTCGTACTTTTTATTCTTCCACTTGAACTCTTGGAGCATAGAAATGACATGGCATGACTTGTGACTTGACTTGTGACTTGACTTGTGACTTGACTTGTGACTTGACTTGTGACTTGACTTGTGACTTGACTTGTGACTTGACTTGTGACTTGACTTGTGACTTGACTTGTGACTTGACTTGTGACTTGACTTGTGACTTGACTTGTGACTTGACTTGTGACTTGACTTGTGACTTGACTTGTGACTTGACTTGTGACTTGACTTGTGACTTGACTTGTGACTTGACTTGTGACTTGACTTGTGACTTGACTTGTGACTTGACTTGTGACTTGACTTGTGACTTGACTTGTGACTTGACTTGTGACTTGACTTGTGACTTGACTTGTGACTTGACTTGTGACTTGACTTGTGACTTGACTTGTGACTTGACTTGTGACTTGACTTGTGACTTGACTTGTGACTTGACTTGTGACTTGACTTGACTTGTGACTTGACTTGTGACTTGACTTGTGACTTGACTTGTGACTTATCACTCACAAGGTACTTAACGAGAAGGAATGGCATAACAGATGAGTACTCAACGAGGTTGTCCAACTAAAGAGATGCAAGGTCCGAGAAAACCATCATTGTGAAGAAGATAGTGAGAATTCCAGAGATAAATATTAAAACTAAAATGGTCTGTTATTTCGTGATAATATTTTTGACTTTATTTTTATATTTTGAAATGGAATTCTTACAAAAAATACCCCATAAAAAATTAATAAAGATGAACCTCAGAGTAATAAGTAAACATAGAGATACCACAACAACACAATAACATACAGTTTGTAGTCAATAGCAATGAACCCATAATTGAGAGAGATGGAAAATCTATAGGTGTAGGTAAACACAGCCGTACAGTGGCGTGTAATTGGTTAGAGTATCACCGTAATACCTATATAAATGTTAGTTAAATAATTTAATACGCATATTTTGGTAAGGAATTTATATCTGCACTTATGGCATGGCACCATACGTCTAACATATTTTTATCGGAAGGAAATCTAAAAGGATATATGTATTTCATTATTAATTTGATTTTCTTATTTGTAATAAATTTTAATTGAAATTGCTAATGAAGTGAATAACTTACCGGTGATAGGTTGGATTATCATTTTGCGAAGTACCACATTATACACGCTTTTCGGGTTTTCACCATTTTTAATATTGAAAATAAATAAAAACACATTATAAAGTTCACTTAAATACACAAAAATTCAGGAAAAATCGAACAAAGCGCTAATCACCTCTAGACAATTACCAACAAAGGCACTGATGCCAAATTTTCGGTGTGGGTATTTGATATAATTGGTCTAGAGCTTTTTTATCAGTATTATAGAAAGATAAGAAAGTGAATATTAAAATATATTAAAGAATATTTTCTCTGACTAAAAATCTCCTCTTAAAAGTAAAATAAAATTGTTGTCAATTATACTATTACGTTTTTGTTTCCTACTTTGTACTTACAAAACACAACGTCAGGCAATGCTCTGCTGGTAAACAAATCTGTCTCGACGACAAGTAGTAGGGAATATGCCTACTCTATGTTTACTTATTACTCTGAGAGATGAACAATAAATAAGCAATAAATGGTCTGAGCCTAAAAACTAACAACAGCGTCTAAAGTACCTACCAAGGGGAATTTTTAATTTGTTAAAAAAATAAATTGTTGCTTATTATTAGTCATTTTCCAATATTGACATTAGGTCTCGACTTACGTTTGACTTAAAGCTCTTTTGTTGTGTTAAACATTTTTAAAATGTTTGTAAACATCATAGCAATCCTTTCGTCATTGATAAAGATGATATTTTATATATTATATTATTTTATATTTTATTTATAATGTTGGTGTTCTGTGAGCTTATATACTGTACTCCAAAGAAAACTTATTTTTAATTTCTAATAACAATTGTTTTTTAGAGGTTATACAAAATAATACAGAATATTCGAGGTTAGAATTATATTCAAGAGGAAACAAAACATGGAATTGACAGAACTACAACTGACTGATGATTTAAACTTCTCACTTACTGCTTATTATTGACTACCTATGATTGACTGATCTCCACGACTTCTAACAAAAGATCTTTATATACTTTCTAAGCTCTCAGTAAAGTCTTGAATGTTTTGGAAGCCTAACACTTTTCTAGGACATTATTTCCATCTCTGTCTTACCTACATACCACTAGACATTGTCTAATTATTAGAAGTTTCTAGAACAAGTTCAATACAAATATGTATATTCTAAAAATTATATAAATTGTTTACATCCAAAAAAGAATATAATATTGTTAAAATTGCACAATAAAAATCATTTCAAGATTAAAGTTTACTTGAATCAAGCCTATTTTATCATGTGTATGTCTAAGAATAATTTAAATTTTCGATCGAAACAGTATAATATACGGTTACAACAAGTTTATTGAACTAGATATAATTTAAATAATTTTCTTTGATCAGTTAACATTAATTAGTTTAAAATATAATGCTGAAACCAATTTTTATAAAATATAGTACAATAAAAAATATTACTAGTTACATATTGATATCACTCAAATATATATTATTTTTGTCATTATGATAAAAGCTGCTTTTTATCTACATCTATTTTTAATAATTGTTGCCAGAATAGACATTTTTATACAATATGGCGACCGTATACTCAAAATTGATAATAAGTAGATTGAAATAATATAAAAAACTACTGTTGATATTATATTTATTAGACTCTTATTTAATTGCATTAACTGTTTCAATATATTATTTTATATTATTAGCTTTTTCACTTTTTTTTTTGTTTAATCTACGTCCATGCCGCTGCAAGCAAAATGTTACATATTATGAAAATTTCACAGTTTATTTAAAATTCGCATTGTTTTTTACTTAAATGATTGACAGAACGTGATAAGGACGAGTAACATGAATAAATTCCTTTATAGAAGTTTCATCACGAAATCTCTAAATAAATTCAACGATTTAGCATTCGATCTTGGAATTTTTCTTGGATAAATATTTATGGATGATTTAAAAGCGTTTTATTCAAATTTAAATAAGTTTCGGGGTATTTTTATAAATGTAAAAGACAGCAGGTTCGTATTTTTACAAAAAGTAGGTGCAAATCTATTACTAGGTGATTAAGAATCGTTTTACAAGGCAAAGAAATCTTCCGAAAATTTTCGAACTGTTTATTCAAAGCGCTTGCGCAATGTCAGTTTAGTAACAGCTGTAATACATGACTACTTTTAGGTTTACTTGAGCAAAATAAATATATTATATATATCTATAAATAAAAATATTTTTTTACGTTTTATAATTTAATATACATTATTTAGTGTTCTGTTGTTTATAAATCATAAAATGTTGTTGATTTTTATAAATTACTAAAATATTTCCGGAAATTTATTTTATTAATTTTCTTTTAATATTCATCCAGGAATGCTTGCGTGGTGTTCGGTAAGAAGATTTCTCACCATAATTTGAATAGATATTTATTGTACAAGACGATAAAATTGTAATTTATCTTCGAGAAGATAATGCGATTTTATCGCCGTGTGCAATACAACATTTTTCTTTATAGCAAGACTTCAAGTTCAGGTAAAAAATAGAATTTCAAAGAAAATTGTAATTTTGGGCAGAAAAATCGCAATTGTGTTGCTTCGTTGCTAGGGATATGAATTACTCTGTCAACAAATGTCAAACAAATGTTACGTTTTGGTTTTTGCGGAGAATATTGTTGCGTTTTGTGAACAAAGTGAATAAATACGAAATGAACCGAAAATAATTGACACAAGAAAAGGAAAACCTGCCATCAGATGTAAAAAATGCAGCATTGGAAGACGAAAGTTTATTGTTACCACAAAAATCTAGGATGATGTATGAGAAAGAATACCAGTATTTTAAAAAGTGGAAAAGCATTAAGAATATCAATGTCGTGAGTGAAAAAATACTTCTGGCGTATTTTTCTGAAAAATCGAAGAAAGCGATGCCATCGTCATTACGGTCGTATTATTCGATGATAAAGCTTACGTTGTTGGCGAATGAAAATTGTGACATTTCTAAATTCAGCAAGTTAACCATCTTACTTGAGTGGACGATACAATATATTTTTGGTGTGCATGGAGCGACTAGGTCCGATGAATATACCTATCTCTATATTGAATACTCATGCGCAAATATTTTTGAATTTTCTCCTTCCACTGCTAAAATATGACTACTTCTTGCCATAGAACACAGCGTATTTAAATGAAAAAAAAAACCTTTTAAAGCTATGGTTTCCTAGAAAAGCGGTGCCGTTATCTAGCGGCCGTCATTTTACGGTTGTTAATAACGGCCGTCTTTACGGTGACCAGTCTGTGATTTCCTAGGAAGTTGTGCGACCGTATTCAATCGCACAATGTGCGTGCCAAAATAAATCACACTCAAATTCGAGAAATATTCAAAAATTATTTCAACGGTCCAGGGGTAGAGTGGCAGCATAGTTATGCAATGCGACATTAGTTGTGATTATTATATATTATATTTACTGTGCCACTGAGGTAATTACTTTTACTTTAAAGCATCTGTTGTATATTAATATTAATCTATTAATTATTCTTATATTAAAATAGTATCTGTGACAACACAAAAAAGTCATAACAAAAAATAACATGTTACTATTGTAAATTTTATTTAAAATATGTTGAATAAATTAAATTTAAGCTTGAAAAAAGTGTTTTATATTAAATTAGGTAATATTTATTGAGTTTTTCACTTTACTGAATTTTAGTACACACACCTGATTTTTGAAGTGTTATTCCTATTTCTTTCCACAGATTTTGCTTCATCTGGGCTTGTCTATACTCTTTGGATTTAATATTGTACAAAGCTTCATGATTTTTGACAAAATTAATTAATTGTTCGTCATTTTCGCTCGTCCAAATCACGTTTCCACTCATTGTATTAATTAAATATTCACACCGCTACACGCGAAAAACGTTGAACAACTGTTTATCACCGCTATGACGGCCGTCATGCAACTGACAGTACCGCTATTTGACGTTACGGTGACACTCGACGTGGTCTAGGAAACCTACTCCGATGTTATTTATAGAAAACGTATGGGTGACGTCACCCAACGCTATATTACGGCCGTTGGATAACGACACCGCTTTTCTAGGAAACCTTAGCTTAACTGTCAAAAGCTAGCTTCTATTTGCCGTATAGCCGCGGCAGCCAAGGCCATCAACCACAAAGGAGAAGTTCTAATTTTTATTTCGTTCGGTACGCCGCTTGCTAGTTGTTATTGTGTTTTTCTTGTCTTTGTGTATTTAATATTAACGACTTGTGTGTGTACCTAGACTTCTCTTTGGATTTACTTTACTTTGGATTACTGATTACTTTTGCATGTAATGCCAACACAATTTTATAAGGGGCACGAACATTTAGAGGGAACTACGAGAGTGGGAGTGGATTCGCGCATGAGTATTCAATTTGTGCCATTAACGAGATGGGTCTATTGTACAAATAAGTGTTTAATGTGGACGCCAGAAAATCGATAATAATTGTTTCATTATCTGATACTAAAACCAAGCAGGATAGGTCGTTTTGTATTACTGTATTACATTGTTAATTGTAATATTTCAGTTGTTTTTAATCCTTACTGTTTTTGAATTTGTTAATTTTATTGAATAAAAGTTAAAACATTTTATATACTTTTGCTGTTAAAGTGTCACTTTATCTACCCTTGCGGTTAAAGTGATACTATATCTACTCAAAACAACAATTTAACATTAGCTATGGAAAAAAATTATTAATCCAATCCGACATCTGTCACACAGCTTAATAATTAATAGTTTAAACGTCTGCACCATAGAGAAATATAACATATTTTTAAAATCTGGCATCCCATTTGGTTAATGGATACAAATTATGAGTTTCACATTCATAATTCTTCTAAGTGTTTTTAGTAGAATATTTTTCTGGTTAGAAGTTTCTTTTACGAAATTCCATCCATATGGGAATTATGAGTTTCTACCTTTGGAACCTCATGTGTCCCCAAAGATTTTTACATTGAATTATGGCCCATGCACCCCTCTCTTAAGTTTCCCTTCAAACGTCCTTCAAAAATTAAACTCTACAACAGTTAAAACATATAAGCTGCTTTCATTTTTGGGATTTGCTATTACTCCACAATTTATCTTCTCAAGTTTTACTTTTTCTAATGTTTTCCATTATATCCCCTATTTCTCCTATTGGGGTTCATTACATTATTATTACATTATTTCCATATAGGTCTCTACATTTTGAGATGCTCTAATAAGTATACTATTATCTCCTAAAAACTTTTAATCTACTGTGTTTTTTTTGTCTCACGACTTTTTATGACTGATGATGGTCCTATAGGACCGAAACTAGTTACAACAATTAATAAAACAGTTGTGGGATAGACAGAGTTTCCTTGGAACCTTTTATTTTGAGAATATTTGATCGTGTAAATCACTAATAAAAATTTTGGCTTGGGAGGATATAGTCTCGTTTTTCTATGATAATTAAAGAATTTCCTTTGTCATAAACAATAACTAAATTAAGATTTTTATTTTTAGAAAATATTTTTTTTAATGTTGCATAATTTATAGCTTCACAATGGACTAGTTTAGTAGGATCATATTAATCAAAATGATAGCAATATATATTTAGGATAAGATACCTACTTACTTATATTGGTATTCATTTTGCAAGTAATTTTTCTCATTTCGTAAAATTTAGCAATAAATAATTAGTAAGTTTTAAAAGTAGCGCCAACTAATAACCAATAATGAAGTGTGTTTAAAAGTCAACGTTGTCACATTTTAGCTACGTTCGTTTCAAGCACGAAGTATAGAACACAGGAGTCTGAACGTAATGTTGAGCGAATGGTCTCAGTTTACGGGACAGATTTTTTTGCCGGTAGAGTGCGCCTCTCTTTAAGAAGTACTCGTTTAAATTATTACGCGGCAAATCTTGTTGCTATTGACACCTCTGTGGAAGAAAATACTCTGAGAAATGTGGAACTATATATATAAGTTATTTTGGAGATTTTGAGAAATTTATCAAGTGCTTTAAATTCAACAATACAGAGGGTTAAGAAATATTCTGGAGGGCTAAAAAATCTGGGATTAATCAATAATAATCATACAAAAATTAGCAGGTACCATTCCATTTTTTTCAAATAAAAGAAAAAGAGATAAATATTAAAAAGAGATTTTTAAATAAATAAAGTAAATTAAACTGTCATTTTGTTTAAATTTCATAGTCAAAATATTTTTGAAAATTACCAAATGCCTATTCATTTCAATATTACGATAAATATGCTTGATAAAAAAAAGTATTAATTATTAATTAAGATATTGTATAAGTTACAAACAAAACAAGTTCAATATTTAAAAACAAAACTATTTAAGTCTTACGTGTATTCAGCAAATTGTTTTTATGATCAAAACTTATAAATTATTATTTAAATTAGAGTAATAAAATATATAATTAATTTAATAAATACTAGGTTTGTTCCAACCAAGCAAAGAACCGTTCTAGAACGGTAATATTACCACTCACGAGACCAAATTAGAGCACTGCGCAACTCACTACACCACTGCGCACAAAAATTATTATTTTAGAACGGTTCTCTGCTTGGTTGGAACAGACTTAATAAATTTCAGTATTCGCGTGCTAGTTCATGGTACAGGTACATGTTTACATGTAATAATAATAATATTAACGGTACGTCCCGAATATTTGCGCCACCAGTGGCAGAAAAGAGAACTATAATCTGGGTATATTTATTGCGTACATGAATACTATGAAAAACCCGATACCGTTCAGACTCCTGTGTTCTATACTTCGTGGTTTCAAGTATTCTCAAAAAACTGGCGGCACAAAACACCGTGTTCTGTGACTAACTGACTGTACCAGTTGACAAGATATATGACAGGAGAGAAAATCGTGTTTATTTGTAATAAACAAACAAGACCCCTATTCTTGACGGTGATAGAATAGAACAGCCAATAGAAAGTGGGCGTGGTTCTATTGAAAATGCCAAAACCGTATTCTTGAAATTCGTTCTCTCACTGTACCGATAGAAGGGTTGCTCCCCGAAAGAACAATTACTTCTATCGGTTATTTTTAAAGGAACCGCTATAACACCAAGAGAAGGTGTTAGGGATTTTTATTTTCGAACCAAAAATAGTATAGAAGTAATTTCTTTCATAAACCAAACACAACCAAACAACAAATTAAACTAACGAAAATGTCAGAATATTTTGTTTAGTGTTTTACTCCTTATTTGATAAAGTGTCATTCAGAGAACAAAAATATCGATATGTTTATCTCTTTTTAATGACAACAAATAAGAGAGAGAGATAAGTTTCTTGGTTAATATTAAAGGATATCGACAACATCGCAAATTTTCTACCAATCTTATTGAAACACGTCACTTACCACTTATGACGTATGTAACCATTAAATTTAAATTTCAAAAGCCGATTATGGCTAGAGGATTAATTTTATAAAAATTTTATTTGTACAGTTGAACCACTAAAAACCTATTTTATAAGATGCAAATATAAAAAAAAATCACTAAACTAGTCCATTATTGTTTCTATTAAATTACTCTTTTTATTTCGTACTGAATTACTTACACCCGGTAGAATGATACTCACTTTTTTGGCTAATACGGCTTTTAACGCTTAAGAATTTTATGTCCCTATATGCAGAGGAATCCACCACGGCCCATATATTACCTATAACTTTACGATTGCTATAATATTAAACAATCTGTAGTCTTGTTTTCGAGGAATTTTATTAACCTGCCGCAATTTATATATATGAAATTCTTTGAAACAAATACGAACGCAGAGACTTTATATTTCGAGGCGTTCCTTAAATAATGTCACACCGTGAATTTTAATAAGAAAGAAGAGTTAAATACGACTTTTATTCACCATCATTGAGGACGTTATTAAAATACTAGTAAGAGTTGTATTTTTTTTATTTGAAATTGCTAATAATCACGAAGGGTTTTTAGCAAGAAATAGTAAAATAGTACAATAAAATTCAATACAATGAATAAAATAATATCAATTTAGAAAATCTACTTTCTAGCGACTGGTATTTTACATAGATGGCTCAAAAACATCTAACGTTGTGAGAGCTGGAGACGTATAGCAGAAAACCGAGAATTTCAACAAATCTCGGGAAGTATACTACTATCTTTTTAGCTGATGTATTCAAGATAGAATTTTATGCAAAAGAGATGGTCAACAATCCTCTTGTCAACAAAAGTATCTAAATTTTGTCAGACAGACAAGCAGCTTTAAAGACACTAAGCTCCACCGGCTGAATTCCAAGCTGTTGTGGAATTGTATTCAATCCTTGGATTGTATCCTTTTGGTCAACACAGTAACTCTGCTCTGGGTGTCGATATTAGAGAGTGGAAATGAATGATAAAGCCGAGACTCTCTCGAGAAGGGGAATATAATCCATGTTCGTTGGTCCGGAACCATTCTTTGATATTGTAAAAAGCACCGCCAAAGAGATTATCTTGACATGGACTAAGAGCAAAACTCCTCAGTATTGTCCAGATACTTAAATTTGTTATTATTATAAAATAATCACTGCGTGCCGAGCGAAGCGAGGTTCGCAGCACCAAATCGATGTAAACTAATCCATCACCTAGTAATCATTAGTTCATAATAATTCTTCTATCTTCTATTCTTCTGAGGTGCGTTTGGTGCATGTACTGGAGCTCTAGGCTCATTGTACCCCCCTGAAGGGATCATACCAGGTTCGGTTCCTTCATGTATTTTAGAATGTCCCTGATATTCGCTTTCACGATTTCCTCTGGCTCAGGAAACTGAATACCAAAGTGTCTTTGTCTAAGTCACTTAAGGCTCGGACAGTAACATATTACGTGAAGAGGAGTTTCATTTTCCTCACCACATTTTCTGCATAACGGGTCCTCGGCAAGCCCCATTATGTTCATGTGTTTTTGGAGATGGCAATAATTAGTTATAATTAATTTGGTTAGGGGCTTGCTCACTTCAAAGCGTTTATTGTCAAACCAACAGATAGGACCTTATCGCAGATCCTAGGGTGGAATAGAAAGGATCTTCGTATTGAAATTGGACTGCAGACGGGGCACTGTCGTCTTTGATGAAGATAACAAATTGGGCTGTTGTTTCTGCAGCGTAGAGAACGGAGCACATTTTGTGAGATTGCCCCGCCCTGCAAATAAAGAGCGTTGGGTTTAACATGGCTGGAGCTTAATGTCCTGGAGCTTCACCTAAATCAACTTCTATTGAGGACAAAGAATAAATGATAAAGAAACTAGGGGGGTGCATTTTTGAAGAATTGTGTTTTTATAACCAAAACAAAAAACTTGGTTAAGTTTAACATGGTTTTCTTAATTGTTATAATAACTAATATACTATTTTCCTACCCTATTGTTATAACTATTTGGTTTCTTGTAAAATTTGTCTACCGATTACGCAAAGGCAAAATTTCATTCTTTTGCATTTTGTAAATTTAGTTGGTTGTGCTGTAAGTTTTCATAAAGATAAAAAAGTTGTCCACATGCTTATTTGAAAAATCAATAGAAAATTAAAGATCGATGGACCCTACGCTAATCGAAGCTCAAAGATAAACATGGTTATAAAACAGAGAGACTTTCTGCTCCTATCGCTAATCTCATCGCGCTCTTATCACTTTTTGCAGCTCCAATATAAATGCACCCTTAGTGAAAGGAATTTTAGTTTCGAAAATCAATAAAACCAGTTAAAATAATTTTATTATTTTCTAGTGCATAAGGGAGATTTTTTATTTGGTAGGTACTTATATGCATATTAACATTGTAAAGCTGAGTTTTTTTGTCTGTTTTAAGGCGCTAATCTCTGGAATTGGTTGGAATTAATAAACTCTTTTTTTTTAAATAGTACATTCATTCATTGAGGAAGGATATAGGCTATTATTATGGCAAATAAGGTATCAAATTAGTTAAAAACCATACAATATAATATTGACCTTTAATAATAATTGCCTTTTATAAATTTTTGAAATATAACATATGACATTAAAATTAATATAAATATTTATTTATTATTTATCTAATGATAATATTATTAATACATTTGGAGATTATGTTTTGAAAAAGAAAATAGTTGTTTAAAAATTTTTGATTAATCCGAATATTTTCAATCAATTAAAAAATGTTTTAATTTTAACAATCAATTAATCGTGTACGATATAAACATGATTATTTTTATGTCGTTTTATTGTTACTTAAGTTAATGAATTATAATAAAACTGTAAATTTTAATTGGTTCACTATTTCTTAATAGGTAATTTATTTTTATTTAACAAACCTCTGAATTAAATAATGTATAAAATGCAAAATGTTGCATGGATTAGGAATGTCAGCGTCAAATCACCCCATGGCATTGTATCGTGGATTTTAATGCGAACAGCAATGCGATAAATATGATTTAATACGGACAAAGTAAGGTCCCACTTTTTAAATCGGAAACAAAATATAAATTAGGTTACAATAATTTTTGCAGTAATCGTTGGTACTAAAGGATTTTTTGAATGCGCCCTTCGTACCTGGTAAGACTTTCTTGACTTCATTAATTTTGATACAATTAGGGACAAAAAGTTCAGTAGCACTGGCAATAATTATACTGGCTATACAATCTCAACAAACGCAACTAATTATTCCTAGATCAACACATGCGTACCACAGGCGGCTCTAAAGTCACTGGAATCAAATCGGATCGGCTCCAACTTAGTTTGGAAATACCTTCAGGATCTAATATCTCTAGGGGAAAATACCAAACTAACCTTACTTTGGGCATCTGGGCATTGAGGGGAACGAAAAAGCGGACCTTCTAGCCTGAAAAGGTGCTGAAGAAAAAATTGTAAGCCCAGAGGCAATCCTAGGCATAGCGAATAGCGTAGCCAGAGGAACAATATCGAACTGGGTAGGTGAGAGGAGACGTTCTTACTGGTTCGAGTTAGAGGGTTTGAGACTCTCAAAGTGATGTGTAAAAGATCTTTCTCAAAAGAGGTTTCGAGAGCTGCTGAATATGAGCAGACAGGACCTACGAATTATGATTGGACTACCTACTTAACACAGTCGTTTTAATGGGCATGTGAAAACAATTGGACTGGCAGAGAGTGCGGACTGCAGATTCTGTCAGGCTGAGGATGAAACGATGAAGCATATTTTTTGCAACTGCCGCCGAGAGCTCGATAGACTAAGGATCAATATATTTGGTCTGCATTGATAGGACTATAACTTAGTGGCTTTACAAAATGAATGCATTATTAGACTTTAGCAGTAGGAAGATTTCTATCAATAGTTCTACTGGGCACAATGTCAAAGAAAGAATTTATATTAAAAGTATTTCAAAATGAAATTAATTGTGCTAACCTTTACCTTGTGGAAGTCCATCTTCCAACTTTTTAAATAGTGGATGTTTAGTTTAAAAAGTTCTATTTTTAATGATCTTAGTGTTTGTAAAAGTTGGTGTGAGTAATGGAACCTATGCTCAGCTTAGTGAACGAGCCATTTTAGCTCAACAAAAAAGGTTATAGATATAAGAGTTATTTGAAAGTCAATCGGCACTATTTGTTTTCTTCCCAGAAGGAAAAACGAAAATTGTTACTATATCTTTTTGCATAAGGAACTTATTTGTCAAAAGAACACTGTTTTATATAAAATTGTAAACATTTTTTATAGTCATAATTTTTTTTAAAAAATTAGATCCAACTATGGTTTTTATATTTATTACACATGGACAATCTGTCATTTGCAACAATATTATTTGAACAATGAATGGCAATAATATAACATCTTTGTCTATTCTAGGAGTGACAGTCTTTAACAATATTTCATATGCAGAGCACGTTAAGACAATTGCCAAAAAGGCTGCCCAGAAACTAGGATTCCTATATAGAGCCAAAAATAATTTACTGCGCAACAACTACTGACGATCTACAAAGCACAGATAAGACCGCAAATGGAATATTGTTCCCATGTCTGGAATTCAGCTCCTAAACATTGTCTTAAACTGTTAGACTCAATTCAAAAGCGAGCTATAAAATTAATTAACAATTAACCGATTCACTAGAACACCGAAGAATTGTTGGGAATCTAACACTTTTTTGCAAATACTTCCATGGTCAGTGTTCCGAAGATATTGCTTCCTTAATACCACCACAAGCTACGCTACATTCAGACGTAACACTAGAATGGCACAAAATTCGCATACTTGGACTGTGCAACTGGAAACATCAAGGATTTCTCCGAACCAGAAATCTTCTTTTATAGAACAGCCATGGAATGGAACAAACTACCAAATAGATACAACATCCAGTGCTTTAAAACCAGAGCACATAAGTATCTCATACACTCGCCCACTCGCTGTACTTTCGAGTGCAGTATAAAAGGGTGTATGCCCTCTTGCGAATGGCTAAAATAAAAAAATCTAAGGCTCTTTCTAGACGGACCACAAAATCCGTTGTTTGGCGTGCTGGCCAGAGTTTTTCTAAAAGTCGCAAACCTTGGAAGTTTATCTTACGGAGAATAGTAAAAAACTCTTGTATTTTACTATTCCACCACGAGTCCGTAGAGCTCGTGGTGTTTTCTCGAAACAATTCGGTTTCGTTCAGAAATATAAGACAGACTTATGAGATAAATTCAATCACGAGTTGAATTTTATTAGACTATTTCACGAGCCGCCCTTGCCTCCTTGAAAATTATATTTCTGAATGGATCAATCTCTCCGATACTCGCTAAAATATTTTTCTTGCAATAATTTTGCAGTAGTGTTCCATATAGTTTTATTAACACTTTCCTTGTAATCACTTCCGTCAATTTTCCTCATGTTAAATGCCCAGTCTTTCAGAACGAATACCAGTCGTTCGGTGGTATTTTGTGCATCTAATTTGTAGTTGCCATCGACACAGAATGTCATAAATTGTTTCTATATATAACATTTTGATTTTTTTGTAGACATAGGTTTGTTTTTATCTATATTTTTTTCGGTTGATAATTTCATTTGTATTTGTACCCAAGCGACTCATTTTCACACAATCAGGTACAATTAATATTAATAGAACTGCCAAACTTTGTGTTGCCATGGTTACGTCGTTGAGAATACCGAAGCTGACTCTCCAATCAGAATTGAAAGACAGCTAGAGTTATCGCGATAACACAAGTTGTCTTTAGTTTGCGATTGGTCAGATTATGTGAGAATTTTAAGATGAGTGAAATAGTCAGAAACACACATGTATTTATTCATTTAAAATTATACGCTATTGAACTTTTGATAACATATTAAACAAAATTCACCTGTAACCAAATAACTCTTATACAAGACTTTTTTTTAAACGATGGTAGGGAGTTGTTAGTTAATAATAAATAATTTGGTACATACTGGCGATAAACAACTTACTAAATTATTTTACCTATCAAATTTAAAAAAATTGTCACAAAACAAACTGATTATTTTCTTGTGTTACTGAATTGTCTATTCAACAAGCTCTCTTCATCAATTTGAAAGGTAAAAAAGCAAAAATAATATTCAACATTTTTTTTGCAATCTTCGTGACTGGCTCCACTTTTGCCACCCTAAACGGAAGCCGTGTTATGAACGCTGATGCCGGAATTGTTGTGAGTTACCGCTTAAAGTCTTCAGTAACTCCCGAAGAACCGTCGAGAGAACATCCGCGATACCGTGAAGCGGAAATCGACCACCACGCGGTCTTTCGATGTGGCGTGTATGATAAATGTGACTGTGTAATTTTTTTCTTGACAGATTGATAGAAAAGGGTAATTTTTTGTTAGAGTTTTGTAATAAAACGCAAATTTCAGCAATATTTCTTTCAATGGAGTTAAAAATTTTTATGACTTTTAACAGGTAGTTGATTTAATTAAAATTATAATTTCTAGAAGAAATACTCTCATTTTGATTTTAAAAATATTTTTCGTTTCATTTCTTTAATTCACTTTAAATTACATAACTTTTAATCCTTCTTAAAACCCATATATTAAATCATCCTAACTATTTTTGAGTAAAAAAGCCAGGGCGTCTTTAATTATTTTGCTAGAAATACTATAATGAATAATGCGTTTTGAGTATAAATGAAACAAATATACAGATTAACTTTATTTTCCAATATCCTAGATCTAGGTGTAATCTGATCCCGTGACATCTTTAGCAAATTTAAAATTAGGTGTTTATTATTTTTAAAATTTTAATTATTGTTGTAATAGTTTTACCCTGTAATAAATTATTTTAAATTATTATACTCTCTAAAATAATAATTTTTGGTTTTGAAGTGTTAAAATCACACTGACCTTATTAATGTTATAACATATTTTTTATTTGAATCAAATCTTTGTGATATGTTCCTTTGGTGTTTGGTGTTTGTAAATATGTTTAAATATTTTAAATAAGATGTCCATTTTTTAAATTTTTATAGATCTATAAATCTGATAGGAACCCTTTTTGTTAAGGTTATAAGTTCCCGGTCAGTCAAAAAAATAAAATAAACTGATTAAGTTTACTTATTCTTATTACAATTTCTACATTCTTAATAAAAAAGTCACTGCACTGCACTTTGCTACTATTACTTTTTGCTCTTTGTTCCATTATAATCTTTATCATTCTAATGCTAATCGCTAATAGATCATGAAACACTTTATCTGCTTAAAAATCAAGTCCATTTCTAGATTATTCAGTATAATAGAATATAACTAATTTATAGGATATGTAGATGTAAAAGATAATCATTTTTGTTTTGTTCAAACAATTTTACCAGTATATAAATTCAGGAGTTTTAACATAATTGGTTACTCATTATTACTTTTGTATTTGTCGCTGCAGCTCCATTCCAATGTTTTAATAAAGAATACCAAAATAACAATAATTTTATTTTGCATAACTGGTATTTGGATTTGGACAAGTATTGAAGACAAAAGACATAACAATGTTAAAACCAATATGCAATCCTGCAGTCAGTTTAAGGGGCAATGGAAAGTTTACAATTAGCAGATAAATCTGGAGAGTACTTGTGACGAAACAGCTGGTATTTGCTAAAAAAGTTAATTTTTAAAGAAAAATATGGTGAAAGAAGTTTTTCATCTGTTGTTTATTATACACAGCTTTTCAGATAAAAGTATCCACCTTTAATAACTTTTGTAATACTGGTATTTAGGAAAAATCCAAAAACACGTCAATTTATGTTGGAAGGGGCAAGCATTATGGCTGATTTAAACTTACTAGAAAACCCAACCTCTTACCCCTAGCAGCATCCTTTTTTTTAAATTACTTCTCATATTTTTTATGTAAAATTTCGATACTCCTCTTTGAGCTGATTTCAAAAATGTATAATACTTGTAGGTTAAAGTGGTTAGTTTATGAGATAAACAATTTTTCTTTTAATAGCCCAAATTTTAAATATTTTTTACTTTCACCTTATTTGCCTGTAATAAAATGGGTTGTAAAACAGTTCAAACTCTTTAATCTTTTTAACTGTGCTATTTATTATGAAGTTTCAATAAGTTTTCAAAATGAGTACCATTCACTTCCATACAATGGTATAATCTATTTTGAAATGCCTCTCTGACATTGCTTAATACAGCTGGATTTAATTGTCGACATTCATTTTCTATCCTCTCTCGTAAATCATCCAGAGATTCTAGTTGGGTAGCATAAACTATTTTTAAAAAATACCCCCTTAAAAAGAAGTCTAGGGGTGTTAAATCCGGTGACCTAGGTGGCCACTCCTTCATCTGCCCTCTTCTACTAAGGTATTCAATAAAAAGATTCGAAAAATCTATAGTTTTTAATTTTTATATTAAATATATTTTACATAACCTAATTATTAGGAATTTTAGCAAAATTTGAAGACATCTTTGTCACTTTCTTAATTAAAATATTTTTGTCATCCAAAATATTTGAAAATATGGAAAATAGGGATGCAAATATATATTAATAACTAAAATTTTTATCCCAATTTTTGGAAAACTACAGATCGTTCCTGATACTTTCTAACCAAATTTTTTAATTGAATTTTGAAATCGTCTACCTTGAGTTCCTGAGTCGGTATCCTTTTATAGGGATCATGATGCATTTTATTTTCTTTCAATATGTGTAGTAAGAGTCAAGCATCACTTCTAATTTGATATCAACACTCAGTGTAATGGTAGCTGTTTTTTCCATCTGCTTTACATGTCCAAATTCGCGAATTTGCTTCACCATTTTACTAATTGTAACTTGGGATATAGGCGGCACATTCCGAAATTTTTTTTATGAAATAGGCGAGCCACTTCCATTTGTGCTGGGCTGTTATCTTCATAACCAATCATCTGTGAAACTGTTATTTTATGCATTTCTGTTAAAACAACCATTTTTATAAATTGCAGTCAACGAAAAAAATATAATATTGACAATATCCTGCAGTTATAATTATTACAAACCAATTTGCTGAGGCCTCTTAAACAAAGTAAGATTGCTATGATAGTGTTTTTATTTTTTATTGATATTAAAAAAACACTGATCTAGGTTTTGCTTAGGCAATAAGATGATTTTCGCCCAAGCTTTCTGAGTACTTTGCTCTTGGTCCAAAAACTCCTATTCCTCTTCTAGCTTGAATCCGTCGTCATACCACTTTACGGCATTTTGGTTTAAATTCTGTATGCTGTCCTCATCCCATTCAGATTAATTGCTCTCATAAAGCTGAATTTCTTCCTTCTTTGCTCATTCTGTATATTGTTTTCTTCCTTACAATTTCTAGCTGATTGTGCAGTGGGGCCAAGTTTAGAATTACTTTCATTTCAGCAGTGGTGCAAGTTCCCATTACTTGAGTAACACAGACACATGCTAGTTTTTGAGTCTTCGAGGGGTTTTTCCTCGTTGTACTTCATTATGTGATCAATGGTCTCACTATTGCCGTGTATATTCATTGAGTTACATCTCCAGTTTATCTCTAAAATGTTCCTGCAAATCTTGCTTCGTTATCGCGTTTATTCCAGAGTGACCTCCTATCTAGGATTAGTCCTAAATTTGTAACCTCTGTTTTCAGCTTTACGATGTTCTGTCCTACTTTTATGGTTTTTAAATTAGGTTCCTTTTCCTTGTGAAAGCTACTAGTGTGGTTTTTGTGAGGAAGATATTGAGCTCCACCTAGAGCGATACTGATACCAAAAATATTTTACACCTCCACCACAGCAACAGAGTATTGGAAATATATTAAAAGTTTTATTAATTTTTTATTTTTAGTGTAAAAGATAAAGAATGCTTCAATGCTGTAAAATAATTCGGTTCACAAATTCACAAATTTCTTATTTCTACTGGCAGGTAACAAGTGATTTAATTTTTATTTTATTTTAAATGATCTTCTTAACAGACAAATGGTTATTAACTTTTTAATAAATTTAATATTATAAATTTATACAAACATTAATTGCTTTCCAAGTTTTAAAAATATTGAAAAATAGCTTTCTTAGTTTTCATTCAAACTAAATCACTTACAAAACAAAACCATTAACTTGACTTAAAATCCTATTAAAAACGTTAAGTTCTTGTAGCACAAAAAATTAATTAGATGGTTTATTTTTAGAAGTTTATAGTGACATATATTTACAGGAGCGAGTTTATTTTTGAGGTTATGTACTTAAAACAACATTTTAAGAACAGTTTTATGGAAAACCTATTAGACTTTTATTTTAAAGTAATTAAAAAAATAAAAATAACGTTTATTCTGATGATTTTTTAAAAGTGTACCGACCACTTGGATACACTTCTGTTAAGTAAAGATAAATTTCAGATGCCACCGGGTATAGTCGTAAATTTAAAAGTACTTCAACTAGAATAAAGTTTATCGCAACTAAAATTTTCAATTTTTCTTATAACACATCGAATCACGAGTACTCATTTCCAGAGAATATCTCAAAATAAAATCATTGACCGACCAGACCCAACATAAAACCCTCAGGTTTACGACCAATTGACAAATAACACATTTTCGTGTATACTGAGTATATCTAGGATATGGTTTAAGAAACTTTCAAATTTTATAGTGCACATTTTATAGCTTAAACTAGATAACTGCATCTAACGAACACAATTAAAAAGACAAACTAAAAACAGAAATTTTCAATCAAAATTAAACTTTATGTATCTGTGTAGTTTCCTTCTATCCTACTAGATAGATATATCTTTCCATCGCGCCATAATTGAGTTCTGCCAAAAGCCAGTAGTCACTGGGGACCGGATCTGGAGAATAAGGTGGGTGCAGTAGTAATTCGAAACCTAATTTGATAAAACTGTTTTTCTAAAAACGTCAGTAATAGTATATTTTTTGTCGCATGCTGTCAGTGTCTGCCATTTTATGACACTGGTGTTAAAAGTAAATCGTTTTTAGCACTAGTGCAAATAGTTATTTTTGTATCTAGTGCGCGAAATGCTACATTGGTGATCGAGAACTGTTTTTTTTAACGAGGCGCAGCCGAGTTAAAAAAAATAGTCGAATAGTCGAAAAAATGTCAAAGTTTCTGACAAACCAATCATGGCCAACTAACAATAATTATTGGTAAACGTTAAAATATCTACCAAATTAATTCTTTGATGAAAAAATAAAAATATCTAGAAAACTGATAACTTTAGGTATAGGGAGTACTTCATAAAATTTGAAATATGATATTATTACTTTTCGATAGTGATATAAAATACAGGGTGTTCTTAAAATTACCAAGAAAATAATGTAGTAGCAGTTTGACTTACTCTGTATTTGATTTAACAAATATTATGAAAACGAATATGTTTTATAATTTTTAACAATTATTTAAAAACTATGGTTGCAATAGATCAATGCTCCTATACTCCTTTTTAATTATACAGGGAGTTAAACTTGATACGAGTTTCAGGTAACATTGGTTATAACTTTATAAATACCCGGTATAACATAATAAAACTTTACTTGTTGTGATGTGGAAGTGATGCAGATTTCGAATTTAAAATAAAAAACAGGATGTTTCATTTAAAAAAACATAAGTTTGGTGTGGCACCATCTTATGGAACACCC
Source organism: Ophraella communa (assembly GCA_035357415.1). Classification (NCBI taxonomy): domain Eukaryota; kingdom Metazoa; phylum Arthropoda; class Insecta; order Coleoptera; family Chrysomelidae; genus Ophraella; species Ophraella communa. The sequence continues at coordinate 12,616,589 of CM068994.1, read as the reverse complement.
TGTAAGATTATAACTAATTTTAAAATTTGGTATTTAAAGTTGCCTACAATTTTTGTCAACACTTTTTTTTGTATTTTTTACTATAACAGATCTACTGAGCTTCCTCACACTAATCAATCACCCTGTATATATTACGTTATTATAACCCTTACTTAGATTTATTTATATATTAAAAAAAATTAGTGGTTGATTTTTTGCGAAAGTCGAATTTATAAAAAATATACCTGTAATGATAATTGAGCAAAACTGTCCAGACTACTATTTTCCCTTGCCGATCCATACACCCTTTTATAATGAAATATTTACTTAAAATTTGCAAAACTGCATTGACGAAGTCCTTTCTTCCCATTTTTGCTTTTAAAATATTTTACGGCCCCTTAAGTTAAAAAAAATAACCGCCATTTTGTTTCAATAAAAAAAATTCAAATATCAAATTTCATAATGAAGTAGGGCCATTTTTTGGCTATATATTTGAGTTTTTTTAAAATTTTTTAAACTTCCTCTTCAGAGGTGGAACGGCTTCGAAAATTGCGAAACACGAAATCTCTTCAATCATTTTTAGAAAATTTAAATATTTTTTCAATATTTGTTAAAAATATCGTAGAAGTTTACATTATTCCCTATAATAGGCGACTGGACTGGTATTGAATATTGGACTTTGAACTACATCATCGTATTGTTACAGACCCTAATTAATTTTTGCATCCCATCAAAACTATTATAAATGCGATTTATGAGCCTATTCGTTGTTCGAAATCATGAAATTTCATAACCTGTTTTAAACAATCCATGACAGGACTCCAATTTGTATTCATGATGACGTTAATGGTTAAGGGGTGTCCTTTTTGGTCTGTTGATGAACCATTTCCACTTGACATCCAATGTTGCAAAATCACCTAATTTATTTATTTATTTATCAAAACTCAAACAGGCCTATTGACCTTTTTACATGAGTAGTTCTTATTAACTATAATATAAACAAACATATTTTTATTTTAATATAACAGTAACTATAATAATACAATAAAGATGTAATGCAATGGTTTTAGGGGATCAAAAACCAAAACCGCAGAGTATACAGTGGGATATGTCAAACGAATACATTTTATGTTTTATAATATTTAAAGACTCAAAGTAGTTAAATATTCATTTAAAATTTTCTTAAATCGATTTTGATTAATTTCCATCCAGTCAATATTACTCATAGCATCGAAATTATTAGCAAGTCTGATAATATAAGTTAGAGGAGATTGTGGGGTGGATCCTGAAATATTAAATAGTAATGATGATCTAATACGCCTTGACGGAACATTAAATGGTATCAATGATAATAATTGTATAGACTTGGTGTTGTTATTAAGTATTTTATATAAGAACAAAACCATAGATAGCTTACGTCTATCAATTAGTGAGGGTATTACGAATTCTTTTCTTAGCATTGAAGTTCTTATTTCCATAAAATCAGGCCATGAATGATGTTTTTTGTAATATAAGTATCTTAAAAATTTATTCTGTACTTTCTCCAGCAAGTCCAAGTGTATCTGGGGTTGCTGCGCCCATAATACCGAAGCAAATTCCAGCTTTGTTCTAACTAAAGAAAAATACATATGTTTTATTACTTTTAAATTTGTAAAATCCGCTGTTTGTCTGATAATAAATCCCAATGCTCGATTTGCATTAATAGCTATTTTTTTTATATGTGGTACAAATGACATTTGATGGTTATAATATACTCCAAGATCTTTAACGTCCAATTTTCTGTCCAAGATTTCTTGATCCATAGTATAATCAAATACTATTGGATGTTTTTTTCGGGTAATAGAAAGTATGAAACACTTTTTGATATTGAAAAATAACTTATTAGACTTAGTCCATGATAGAATGTTGTTGATATCTTTCTGGAGTTCCACACAATCTCTAACTGTTTCCACTCGTCTATAAAATTTAAAATCATCAGCGAATAATAAAAATTCAGAACTGCGAATACAAAGTCCTACATCATTTTTGAAAAGCGTGAATAATAGAGGGCCCAGGTTGGATCCTTGTGGCACCTCAGAATTAGCATGATACTTTCCTGACGTGTTCCCACCGAATCTTACAATGAAGTACCTATTTTCCATATAATTTTTAATTAAAGTCACAAAACTGACAGAGATAAATAAAAACAAGTTAACCGAAAATTTGTCTTAATAAAATAGTGATTGATGCCAAAACCTCCTTCGAAATGAATACTTCATTTCATCAATAGGTATAGGATACGAGAACCACGAAATTGATTGATTGATAAACCACATTTACATTTTCAAAATATTCGTTGGAAATTTGGTAACATATTATTTTATTATCTTTCTTTCTTGGTTGAGAAGTGTGCTGCGATGTTGTCATGTTAATAAAGCTAAATGTCCTCAAGTACCACCTAATGCTTAATATAAAATATCGAATATTATGAGCACATCATCATTGTATCTGAGAGAATATATAACAGTTTATTAGTTCACTTCATAATTAATGTTCGAAACATCAATAATTGAGAATCAGTTGTGATTATTTCCTGAAACTTAATGAAATTTGCTGGCAACCGTGTTGTTCTCTTCCCCTTCTTATTAAATCATGACGTCACTTACTATGTGCGGCAAAATTTCAGCCGTTTGAATATTATTTTGACTTTATTGGTGATTTAGAGTTCGAACGATCAATAAAAAAAATAAAAATATATTAAATCGCCAAATATTAATTTATATTATTTAAATATAAATTAAGAAAAAAATAGTTTACTCGCCTATTCTTATTCTTGATACAAATACACAAATATATAAATTACTCAATTCGATGTTACTCAAATTGATAGAGAAAAAAAAGTAAATAATAATTTGTAATGAAAATTTACTTCCTATGGTATCCAAAATCAAAATAAACTAGACTAATCTGGAGAAAACCTAGGTGTAAAATGGAACTGCGGAAAATGTGAAATGAACTTCCAGTAACTAAAGGAATTCCTTCATAGTTTAATCGTTCACATATTCATATACACATCCTCATTTACCTACAAAACATTGTCCTTTCTCTAATGACATGAGCAGAGCAGAACTTATATAAAAGGAGGTCACAAGTGCCATGCATACCAACACTAATAATGGATGCAGTTTTGGAAACTTTAAAATGTAATGGAACATTTTATTATGTAGTTAACGTGTAACGGCGATATGGATGGAATGGAAGCGGTTATATTGAACTGCAGTTTCATTAAAAACAATCTGGAGAGGTATATACCAATATAAGTTTGTTTTTGGTTTGTTTTATTATCTTGAATTTAAAATTGTCGAAATTGGAGAGCTTGTTTAATCTGTCAAATAAATTGCAAACGGAAATAAAATTTTGGTACTTCAAACAAATTTAATGTGGACAATAATGAAAGGAAAGGATAATCTTGAAACTTATTTTAGTAGAGGGGACTAGAAGCATTAAAAATTAATGAAAAAATGTTTTGTTATTTCACAGTGTGAAAATAACGTAGGTGATTTGCTAGATTTTTTTTCGGGCTGAGATGCAAAAACTATTAATCTAACGGGTCCTCCTCAGGACCTGAACAGTGTTGGACTCACCGCTAGGATAACGCCCACCAACCAAAACCACCTAAAAACCCGTCTCGGAATCACTACCCACTTCAAGACGGGCGGTGGTCCCTCATACACTCTCCATTTACTCTGCCACTCAGAAATATTCTCTTCTCCTTACCATACTCTCCACTATCTTACTCACCTTCCTCCATTCCCCCACCCCTCTCAACATTATCTCCACCATATTTTCCCAATATACCGCTTCCCCGAGTCTATCCTCCAAGTTCTTCAGCACTTTCTCATTCCTCCAGCATCTAAACGCGTTTCTTACATCATCCTCCACTTCGCACCTTTCACACACTCCAGTCTCTCTTTTCTCAACCTTTTGAAAATATCCTGCTTTTGACCCATGCCCAGTCAGCATCTGTGTCAAGAAGTAGTTCACTTCGCCGAATTTCCTAGTCATTAATTCACTCCTACTTCCAATTAGTCTTTTTAGCGCACCTTCATCTACTTCTTGCACCTTACTTCCATTTCTTCCTCCATCCATCCCATAACTTCCTTTCTCATCACGAACTTCCACTCGTGTCTCCTGGCTCTAGCCATCACATCCAATGGGTAGGATCTTGCCAGCACCGCTGTTGCTAACACTGCCACTGTCGCCTTCGGCGCTGCCTTCGATATGTGGTTTTTGAACGATTGCTGGCTATCCAACCACACACCTTGCACCATCACCTGCAACTCCCTCGCCTTGCTGCATCCCTTCAACAGTAATCCTACTGTCTTCTATTCGGCCAGTTACAATACGCATTCCTCCATTTTTTTCCATAATATTCCTACACATTTTCTCCGCCTTTATTCCTATCTCTGCCTCTCCCTTTGCCATACATACCAGACACACGTCATAAACTGTTATCTCGCCTTTATCTTCACAGTTTATCCCAAAAACCTCATCAAACACGCATTTTCAGAGCGTCGGTCCCAAAACCGACCTCTGAGGCACTCCCATCTCCGTCCTAGGCCTCCTCCCTCTTGAGTCAACCAAAACCCGTCCCGTCAGATAATCCTCTACTAAGTTAATTAGCCCCTCCCCCATTCCAAGCCTATCCAAGGCGCCCAGTACTGCCATTTTGCTGACCCCGTTGAACGCAGTTTTTTATTCCTCCAACCGCCCTCGCTAGAATTTTCCACCAAGTTCATCACTCTGCCCAGTGAAGAAATACAACACTGCCTTTTTACAAACCCATGCTGGTTTCTCCTAAAGCACTCATTTCTTTCCACTTTCTCCTCAATTCCTGTTTTTATGATACTCTCCAAAACTTTACTTATCACGCACAGCAGACTGATGGGTCTGTAGTCCCCTGTCCGCTTCCCCTCTCTACCCGCCTTCCTCACCAGTACCACTCTGGCTACTTTTCACGCTTCCGGAAACTCTTCCTCCCTTAGCACCTTGTTGAAAAGTTCCAAGAAATACTCCCCATTATCGTCCAACGGTCGTCCAACAGGTGATAAGCTAGATGAATTAATTTAAATCACAGACATATAAAATACAATGCCGGTATGGTGGTTTTTTATAACCATCTCAAACGGCGCGTTAAAATCAAACCTGGCTGGCATGGTGTCCATTGGTTGATTTAAAGATGCTGGTGAAATTTGTTCCAGGATCAGATGACCGACCAAATAACCGGGTTTTGAGGTTTGTATCTGTCGTAAGGGAACAATGGTAGTCTCTTTCATATTGCTGTCATTTTTCACAGAGAAGCGATCTACTGCACTATCTGCAACTTAGCAAATTAGCCAGATCATCTTCGGATTCAAGCCCCATTATGAAATCTGTCCGCTTAGTTCGTAAATCTTTAAAAAAAATGCTACTAAGGAGCAGCTCATTATCTGCCTTTGACTTTATTTATCTTTGATGCTAAAAAATTGGCAACTCACTCCCAGTCGGTATACTCCAATCTTTCTCTCTCTTAAGTGTTAGGTTAGGTTAGGTTCAATGTGAGTGGGGCGCTCAACCACTCCTCCACTGCGACCACCGTTGGGTCTATTATGGCTCACCTCTAAGGTTATAAATCGCCATACAAGCCAATCCTCCTTGCTAAGTCAATGGTTGTCTGCGGCGAGACCTGTTTAAAGTTGTTAGGCTCCAATTTTGGAAAACCATGAATGCGGTGCCTAGTAATTTCCAGGGCGGAGCAAGAACATAATATGTGTTCTGCAGTCTCGTCTTCCACCCTGCAGAAGGAGCAGTCTGAAGTTTGACTCAGACCTATTTTCTTCAGGTGGTATCTTAGACGACAGTATCCCGTAAGCAGTCATATAAGAATGCGTAGGTCTTTCCTATTCCACTCCAGAATCTGCTTAGTTATATTTTTTGAGGGTTTGGAAATAAAAGCCTTCGAATGGAATAGTCCTGGGATATCATTCCAGTACATAAGGATTTTCCTCTCTGTCAAGCTGGAGATAATATCTTTGGCAGTACTTTTGGTAATGCCAAATAATGGTTCAGGTCCTATAAATCTAGACTGTTCCTTTTTTGGCAAGAGTGTCGGCTTTTATGTTACCCACCACTCCGCTAAGTCCTGGTGCCCAGAGCAAAGTTACCCTGTTCTAAGGATTTAATACAGTTCCATACCAGCTTTGAATTAAGCCGGTTGGAGCTCAGTGCCTAAGAGCTGCCTGGCTATTTCTCTTAAGTGTAGTCAATTTTATACCTTGGTGATTTAGTTTTTTGAAGTTTGTTAATTGGGGATTAAAGTTTGAGGAGTTTGAGAAAGGCTGAAACTAAATTTTTTGTTCTTCTTGTGCTAGTTTCCAGATATATAAAATTTGGTTCGTATTAAAGAGTAAACAGTGGAAGTAGTAATAGCAGAGCTGAGATTGGCTACATATTTGTAAACAAATTAAAGTATATGACCATATAAGACAACTTCTGGGAGAATGCAAAAGCCAACTATGGATGTATATGCAAACAACTGAAAAATAAATAAAAATAAATTCAGAAGGTGTGGAGTAACATTCTGAAATTTATTGTATCAACCCCTTACTCTGTGGAAGTCCACAGATAAGTCAAATTATGCAAAGTCCTACTTGAAAATCCAACCTCACTCTTACACACCAATGACATCCAAATACTACACACTTGTGATAAAAAACAAAATTTAGTTTTCCTTGAAGACATTGAAATAATAAAAATACATCTAGCAGATCAACAATTTAAAGTAGTTAATGAACAAATAAATCTTGGAAGTTCTCCACCTGTTTACTTTGATTAAGTCTTGTAACAGAAATGTAACACAAATATATTAGGGTAATGTAAAGATCAGCATAAGTTTTTTCCTGATTTTTTTTTATCATTGAACAGTTATACTGATCCTAAAAGAATATACATCCAGAATAATCACTTAGGGCTAATAGCATCTTGGCCTTAATATTGTCGAATTACTTCCATACTTGGTCTAGTCTTAACATTTATTCAACATCAGGTAGCTATCTTGAAAAAACAAAATATAGCTTCAATAATATATCATTCTGACGATGCTAGATTTAGTAAAACAGCTGTCATTAAGTTTTAAAAAGCAATTTTTTTTTCAAACGTAAAAAATATGTTTAGGGAAAAGAAAGTAAAGATTTCTAATTATTTAAGAGTTATTGTGTCTATGGTTTTCATTAAATTTTTTCCAACCTGTTTCCATGTTTATTATTAAACATTCTAATATTTATATCATTTTGTCCCGGACTTTTGTTACCGTTCCCGGTTTTAATAATAGTAAATAACAAGAAATGTAACTCTCAGGACAAGATATAAGGATGATAGTATGAAAATATATTTATATTCATAACCCCCGGGACCATATGTAGGTTTGAAGGTCTTCGGAAGACATCAATTCATTCATTTTAATTCTGTTTTTTGGATGTAGTTCAGGATACGCACGAAATATATCAAATTTGGGAAGTAATGTGTTTCCAATAAAATTAAATAAAATTATAAAATAAATTAACGATTGAAGTTTCTGCCAGTTTCTGAAATGGAAGTCTTTAATATAATAAAAAGCGTTAAAACCAAAGAACAGTAAACAACTAAACGGTTAAATGAAACTATTTATTCAAAAATAGGTTTTAAATTCAATGACAGCCGTTTCGCTAGAATTAGCATAGTTAGATTGACATATTGAAGTTACATTTTGTTTGTTTGTAGCTAGGTACCTGATGTTGATTAGGTAGTATTAAGGCTAGACAAAGTATGGAAGTAATAAGACATAACAATGTTAAAGCCTAGATGTTATATTAGCCCTAAGGTATTATCCTGGATGTATTTCGCTCTAAGATCAGTAGGTATAACTGTGCAATGATATAGGAAAACCAGGAAAAAACTATATCATGCTGATCTTTACAATACTTAATATATTTCTGTTACCATTACGTCTTATCTTTGTATAAAATGAAGACTCAATCAAAGTAAACAGTTTAATAGTGGTGAACTTCAAAGATTTATTTGTTTATTAACTACTTTAAATTGTTGATCTGCTAGATGTCTTTTTATTTCAAGTTCTTCGAGAAAATATAAATTTTTTTTATCACAAATATGTAATATTTAAATGTCATTGGTGTGTATGAGTGAGTGTTGATGTTCAAGAACGTGTTTTGCATAGTTTGACTTATCTGGTTGTTGTAATCTATATGCTCTTAAGTGTTCATTGAATCTTATTTCAAAATTTCTTTGTGTTTGACCTACATTTATAGCATTATATTTTGGACAATTAATTTTGTAAACACCAGATTTTTTTAATTTAGGTAATTTTGTTTTTACATTTAACAATTTTGTACCAATATTATTGTGTGATATGAATGAAATTAATGCAGATGTTGCCGAAGATATTGGAAATATTTTCACAATATGTAATACTTTTATAACTTCTAATTTCCTTAGTTGTTGAGGGAATATTAGTTGTAGTGATATTTTCTGTTCTTTCTTATTAATTAATTTATTTATCAAATGTAATGGATAGCCATTACATGTAGCTATTTGTTTTATAAACTCAATTTATTTATTAAAATTATTTTTGTTCATTGGAATTAAAAATGCTCTATGTATCATAGAATTATAAGCTGCTATATGATATAGGATGATTTGAATGATTATGGTATTGTTACATTTGTTTGTGTTGGTTTTTTTTCTCAAATATAGAAAATTAATTTAATTATTTTCTTCAATTTCTAAGGTGAAATTAATGGTAAGATGCAAAGTAATAATATAATTAAAAAATATATCTAATTGTCGTTTGCTAACATATCATCAACATATCTATACCAAAATACAATATTGTTTTTATAACTAGAATAAAAGATTTTGTTGTCTAAATTATCCATAAAGATATTTGCTAAAAATTCAGAAATATGGCTTCCCATTGAAAGACCTTGATTTTGAATATATACCTTGTTATCAAAAGTAAAATAATTTTGGTTAATGCATACATTAAATAGGTTTTTTATACCATATTATACCTGGGTGGGTATTTCTTTCATCCAATAGCTTTTTAACTAGAATTATACATTGTTCAGGAGGTATTTTAGAGAACATTTACATCAAACGATACTAATTTAGAATTATTTTATAAATTTATTGTACTAACTCTTACTTTTCGCTGATTAGCATCGTCAGATTGACATTTAAGATACATTTTGTTTGTTTGTAGCTAGGTACCTGATGGTGTTTAGAAACGGCCGTCATTGTAATTTAAAATATATTTTTTCAAATAAACTTGGAAGTTACGTTGAAGCGAAGAGTTTTTTATTATTTTTAATTATTTTATAAATTACATTTATTTAATTTATTTTTCAAATCTATTGAATTTTGTACTGAATATTTAGATATGTAACCATAATTATTTAAAATAGTACCTATATAATTTTTTAACTATTTAGTGTTAGGAGTATCATTGAATTTAAAACGTATTTTTGAATAAATAGTGGAAGTTTCATTCAACCGTTTAGTTGTTTACTGTTCTTAATATGATGGACTCTCACATAGTAAGGGTTAGTACAATAAATTTAATTAAAACCAAAGCTACTGGTATAAACATACTTACAGTACATTTGTGTATACCGTTTATTTTGCCATATATTTCTCATGTAATTAACTTATGTTTGATGAAGACTGTCTTTCCTAATTCTTGGAAAAAATCGTTTGATATTCCTCTACCTAAGGTGAGTAATCCTACAGCCATACATCAGCTGCGACCAATGCTACTTTATCCAAGATTTTAGAAAAGGTAATGCTTATACAGCTACAGGCATTCTAAAGCATTCGACACTCTAAAACTCTAAACCATGACCTTCTGTTTTCTATATTAAACTATAATGGTCTGTTGATCTGTTTAGGTCATATTTGAGTAAAAGATATCAAGCCGTAAAGTGCGTTGGTAATATATTTAGTGAGCTGGTCGTGAAAACTGGTATGCCACAGGGATCCATGCTAGGTTCCATTCTGATGTTTTCCTATCGTGTTCGTAACATTATTATGCTGATGATACTCAGTTATAAATGTCATTCCATCTACAAGAAGCTCAACAAATTGTATCAGCACTTAATTTTGATTTGTACAAACACTGCTTACAAGTAAATATAACAAAGACAAAAGGTATAGTTTTTGGCATACACTGTCTTTCAAACGACACCATTGTTCTAAAATTTTAATAAATAATCATAACATAGAATTTGAATCAAAAGTAAAAAACTTAAAAATTTGATTAGATCAAGATTAAAAATTCTATCATCATATGAGTACCTCCATACAAAAAGGTTATTTATCTTTAAAAACTATATATCGAGCACGCCAAGTCTTGCGAAGATCAAGGAAAAAGTTCTAGCACCTCTAAATTATTGTGATGTTTATGTAACTCCTGCATAAATTTCTTTGATATTAACAGGATACAAAAATTGCAAAACTCCTGTCTTGGCTTATTTTTGGAATTCGCAAGTTTAATTGTATTACACATACGTTTAAGATTATTAAATGGTTAAATATGAAACATCGGAGAGAAATTCACGCACTATTGTTTTTCTTTAGAATTGTAAAAGAGAAAACTCCACCATATCTGTGGAATAATATTGGTTATAGAACTGATGTCCATATGCTTAACTTAAGACATAAGAATACCCTAACTATTCCCCGCCAGAGAACGCAATCATTTAAACGTTCTTTTTCATATGTTAAATAAGCTGCCAGCTTGGTTTTACAGTTTAAATGGACATAAACTTAAAAATGATCTTTTTAATTATTATTCTTTAATTAGTTAAGTTATCAGTGTTTCTAATTAAGATCAAATTACTCATACTATGATTGTACAATAATTGTTTTCTTTGTAGAAGAATTTTTTTATTATGTCATATCGTGTCTTACTGTTAACTATGTTTTTTTTGGGTTAGGTGGAAGAGCAGACGGGTGTTTGTATTAATAAAAAGCTATTTAATATCTTTTATAAATAGAACACCTACTGAATCTCGCCCTAATATTGTAATAAACTTTTTTATTGATGTAGTTATAGACAATTTTAATCTTATAAAGTTAAACTGGAAAGCATTCAATGTTGCAGTCAGATTTTACTTATTTTCACAAAAAAATTAATTTAATAAACGTTTGTCATAAATAATTAATCACATATCCTTATAAATACTTTCGAAGCATCGTCAACATATCAAGAATTCCTTCTATAATTAAAAATAATTAATTCCTTTGGTGTAGATATTGATCGATGTATATAGATAGATAAAGCGCTAAATAATTGTAACTATCTTGTAAATAACTTTGTGTAAAAACTAGCTTAATATGCCGAATGGGATTTTATTGATTAACTTTATTAAGGATGCGATACGGGTATGAATGTCGAGAATAGAACAAATCTATTCCCGATATAAACATGAACTCTATAATTCTTGGTGTAATAATTTCATATTATCAAAATAAAGTCGTGCAAAGGACTCTTCCCTAAAGAGTGATTTTAACGGCAGAAGTACACGATTACGATAAATTTGGTTTTTATGTTTAAAGTGGACATCTCCTATACCCACGATTCTTCTTTCTTCATTGGTGTGATGTACGGTTTTTTTAATTCAAAGCCTTATATGCTTATTATATATATATATTGTAATAATTAAATATTCTATAATAGTATAATGAGCATTATCAACAGAAGTTGTTTAATTAACTTAATCAAATGATTTTAATTATATTGTATTATTTTATTGTATATTTTGTGTATTTGTAAGAAAATTTTAAGTTGGAAATTATTTTATTATATAATGTATCGATATTATATCTAGTACTTAGTAGAAACTTCGCGAAAATTGATTATATAATGTGTAAAAAAAGGACAGATAATGTGTAAAAAGGAGACAGATATATTTGTACAATATTTTATTCTCGAATGATCGGACAGTAGACGAAGTGAGTATGTCTAGTCATATATATGAAAGAAAGAGATACACATATTTTTTCCCAGAAATGACGAATCTCTAGAACAAAAAACGAAGCTTCTAGAAGTTTGAAACCTATAAAAGACTGAACAGAGGTCGTTAAAAGGGAAGTATATAATTGGTAGTCAAACATTGAAGATCTGAGTGTGAATAGTCAATTTGAACAAACAGTTTTTTAAAAGGAAGTTTTATTATTGGAAGTAAAAGAGAGAAGATCAGTGAGTGTGAACAGTCAGTTAAAAAGTGAACAAACAGTTTTTAAAGTAGTTATAATAAAGTGACATTAAAAATACAAAGTAAAACAATTATAAAGTAAAACAAAGTGCCAAGTGACATTAAAAACTAATCAAAAGGTGAAATTAAAGCATTTTCGGTTGATGTAAAAAAAAGAAGAGTACTTACTATTATTAATACAACTAAAGGAACTATAATCCATCAACACTAAAATTTGAGGAACTAACAAAGAACAATAATTACACAAGAAACTAATCGTCTGACAACACTTCAGTTTACCAAAATCGCAAATACCACGTATCACTTCGTTCGTCTCCGTTTTTCATAGATCACCTACAGATTTTTCCACCAATCAGGAAACAGGACTTTACATATCAAGGTCAGATAAAATTGTAATTTTTTTAAAAAATTTTGTAGTAGTTAGTTGAATTTTATAATTTAAAAAAAAACAAAGGAATTTACTTGATATTTAATAATTAGTGTATTTGATAATCTTACTTGCCATTACATAAACAACATTGGTTAGTTTAACTTAATTCACATCAAGTAAGTTCTTTTATAATTACTAAAGGCCTTTCTTTTTAATATTTTTTCTAATTAGTTTCATTATTAAACTTTCAACATTACTGTTTTAATTTAACTATTTTATAATAAATTTATAATTATAATTAATCAATTTTATTCAAATACCTTCTACCTAATAACCCAATAGAAACTAGCATAACCAAACACCCCCTGAGAAAAAGATCTTGTTGCTACATTACATTTAAATAATATCAAATATTCAATCAAATCAATAAATAAATAATCTCTAGAATCATAATATTCATTACAATATATATAGTGTGTTTATATACTGTGGGTTGGCTTTGAGTTTTATTGCTACTATATGTATAAATGATTAAATTCATGAAATTAGCATTGCTTGTCAAACTTCAAAACGGTAGTGGGTCAGAGATTAGAGTGTTCGCCTTGTAAACGACGGGACGTGGGTTCGATTCCTGCGTACGACAAGTCTATTTTCCAAAAACTTAATACGATTATTTTTATTTATTACCTGTCAAATTAAATCTCAAAAAAAAGTTTTATCCAATATCAATTTAGTTTGATTTAATTGTACTTTATATTCCAACCATTTATACAAGGTCTAATGAATTTTTCGAATGAGAGTTTCTTTTCTTTCTTTTTTATTTATTTTTAATTAATTTTATATTTAATTTAATGTGCTGTAAGCATGATAATTTTTGTTTATTCTAGTGCTAGTTTGTCTATTGAAAAATATTTAAAATTTGTTTGTTTAAAGATTTGTGAGAAATATTCTACAAATTAAAGTTGTTTCAATTTTTAATTTTGACGGTCATTGTCTTGAACTAATCAACATTTATTTTTCCAATTTTATTCAATTTAAATATAATAATTAACCTTATTTTGTGAAAAAAACAGTTCCATTAAATAGTTTTAATTACAATTGGTTGGTTGCTTGTTTCTGTGTTTTTTGATGATCTCTTTTGGAAAATATTTCACTTGACGTAAGTTACTTTATTTGTATTTAAACCAGATTTATATAATTTGTCCAAATTTTCCAATTTAGTTTTAGCTCTGAGGATGACCTATTTTATGGTTATAAGCGCTTAGCTAATAAACTGGAATTTAAATATATACACTTATTAAAAATATACTAAGAGACATAAAAATCCGAACACCCAGTTAAAATTTTTATAAAATTTTGTATAAGTACTTATTGAATCATAATAAGTAAGTGATAAAAATTTCAAAATGATTGCATTGCTTTAAAGCCCTTTTACCTTTGATAATGTGTGGATGCACCCCAATGTGTTACGCATTCTCCAACGCGCCTAGGCATGCTTCGGATCAGTTGGTCAATGTCCTCCTGTGGTATCTCATTCCAGGCAACCACCAACTCTTCTCGAAGTTCTTCTAGAGTCTGAGGAGGACGTTACAAATTGAGCAATCTCCTACCCATCATATCCCTTACGTGCTCAATTGGGGATAAGTCGGGAGATCTTGGTGGCCAAGGTAACAATGTGACATAATTATGTTAAAAGAAGTCTATTGTGACTCTTGCGACATGTGGACGGGCATTATCTTGTTGGAAAGTTGGATTTTCCAACAAGATAATGTCAAGATAGGGTAAAAGATGGGGTTCTAAAACTTCTTGGATATAACGTTGCGCGCTCATGTTACCTCTGATGAAGATTAAAGGTGATCTCGAACCATAAGATATAGCACCCTAAACCATAACTCCAACAGTTTGATGAACATGCCTTTCAACAAAAAACCGTGGATTTCTCATTTCACAACGTAGTCGTCTTCTAACCCTCGTTTGACCATCGTGCATACCTAAACAAAATCGAGATTTGTCACTAAAGACAATACTGTTCCATTCCTGATCATAGACTGACCGTTCTCTGCACCACTCAAGGCTATTACGTCTATTGTTCTACGGGGGCATCCAGAGCCACTTGCTCTTTGCGTACGCCCTTCTCTGACAACACCTAACCACGGTGTCTACACTTCTTTTACATATTTATAGTAGAAAAACATTTTTTTGTCACTAATATTAAAAAAAAATCCCTGATGCTCACTTATGTTAAGAATATAAAAAAAGTTCTTCAGTAACTAAGGGTTAGCCCAGAAGTCAAGTAACAGTTTGACTGAAAAATTTCGCTTCGAAAACAGTAAGCTTTACACTATCCTATTACGATAAATCATCAGGCATTTTAATAAGCTTCTTTGTTGGATTTTAAAAAAAAAACTATTTTTTTACTAAGACACGCAGATATGTTGACTATTTATTCAACTACATACGTTCTCTCTCTTTGCCTGTAATGATATACCATCTTTTTTCCAATAAGTTAGCCGAACGACTAGTAAAAAATTTCCACCGATGATGGCGGTAAGGTATTCGTCATTAAAATAAAAAATAACGCCGCGTTATATACATTTTTCTATTTGCAACAATCTACGGTATCTAAAATTCTATGATCCTATCTTTTTATCTCTCTCTCTTTTTCTCTTTAGCCATTGGACGCGATTTCTTACGAAAAATTCTTTGTGAGATATTTGAATTCTATTACCATGAATAATAACTGTAATGCACGAGACTTTTAATAGAAACAATTGATTGTGTGTGTTATATTTCCCGATACAGAATCGGACTTGCTAAAACCGGGTATATGATGGAATAATGTATTAACAAAATTAAGAAATATTACAGTAAATTTAAAACAAAAAGCGTTACACGTTCAAATTGCGATGTTGCCATAATATAACATAACTAGTAATAAATAATAAAAGGTAATAACTTACTTTTTAATTTCTATGAAAACTTTTTTATTTGGCAAAACTACGAAAACAAACTGATATTATCTGAGTCAAAAATATCAAAAAATGAGTCTGGAAAATAAAAGTTTATCCAGTAAAATTCTACAGAACGAGTAGTATTATTTTTTGAAACATTCTGTACAAAAATCACTTTATTTAATTATCGATATCTTATTTAATTAATCGATATCTTTTTACTAAATCTATTTTCACTGTTAGACCCTATTTTTAATTATAAAAAGTAAAGATTCAACAATGACAGAAGATTTAACTTCAAATTGCGTGTATTTTATGTTGCCTACCTATGATCTAATTTATTAAAACATTAATAATCAAGAGACAGGAAGGAAATGGGTTTACACAAAATAATATTTAATAAATACATTGTTTTTAAATAGAAAATACTCATAATCTATTGATCTTTCAATAAATTTAACAAATAATATCTTACAAAGGTATTCTGTGATTTCTCAAAAGCTTTCGATTGCGTGGTTCATACTATGTACTTAACAAAATGCAGTACTATAGCCTTAGGAGCTCTTCTATCAGATGATTTGGGAACGATATGAGTATTATTTGTAGCCACCCGGATATCACTGAACTTCAGAGTGATTTTTTGGAGTTATCCTAGACTCTCTAACAAAGAACGCTTGATCAAAATAATTACCTCTTTCTGTTACGCCGTGAGATCAGTCTCTGGGAAGCTTCATTAGTCAGCTTCCTTTATATACATCTGTACCTTTTTGTTGGGGTACATTGGGGGGTAATATTTTTGGAGGGTATCTTTTAGTTACAAAAAAAGCTGTTCGCTATTCACCAAAATTGAGTAGTAGGACAATAGTCATTTCTTTAAAAAATATAAAATATAATCACTTCTATCCCTATTTACGAGGGTTGCCTTTTATATTTCGGGATTTGGCAACCCTGGTGTTGCAATCTGGCAACTAGAACAACGCAGACCAGTCAATTTTGATTGGTACACAACCATTTCTTTGCCAGTTGTCTTCCAAGAAATCAGGAAAACCAACCGCCGAAGACGGATCACTCTTGACCACGACAATGCGAGCTCCCACACATCGGCTCAAACAACTGCATTTTTGAGCACCCAAAACACCGATTTGATGAGTCATCCACCGTATTTTCCTGACTTGGCAACGAATGACTTATTTTTATTCCTGTTGGTAAAAACAAACTGATAAGTCAACGTTTTTTGACACCTGAAGAAGCGGTTGCTGCATTCAGAATGCATGTTATGGAGATACCTAAATTAGAGTGGCAAAAGTGTTTCAACAATTGGTTCATTAGATCTTCATGGGGAATATTTTGAAAAACAATAAAGTGATTTTCGATGATTAATATTTGTTTTTGTTCTCTGATCCCGAAATATAAAAAGCAACCTTCGTATCTAATCCGCAAATATCTACCAGATATCTCAGACAGACCCTTTCTCAGCTAATCTCTTGGGAATTCAGAATGCGACATTTATCTACCAAAACCACGGTTAAAATTAATCAAAAGCTCCATTCCTTACTCCGAAAAAAATGCACAATAATGTAACTTAAGTCTATTATATCTTTCACCCAATTTTTTTAACAAAATTGGAAGTTTGCTTCAAACGTTTCGTTGTTTATTATTGTTCTTAGTAAGATGGACTTCCACAAAGCAAGGGTTATTACAATAAATTTCATTTAATTAATTTTTTTATAAACCTGTAATATCTGTACAAATGCTAGATAAGATCATTGGTTGTAGGTATGCCGAATGATTTAATAGATCAATATATTTATTGGTTTTGCCATTTTTGGACAATTCTTATGGATATATTTTTATCTCCTTTAACATTTAGGTAAATCTTAACCATATTCAAACATATTTAGCTCACCCCCCATTATTTATTAAAATTCTAAAGGGAATTCAATTATTAAAAAAAAATATTTTTCATAAAATGCTGGTAAAATAGATCATTTTAATATTTTTCTTAGACTTTGAATAATTAGACCTAATTCGGTCCTGCTTGCCACGAACGGCGACGAAATTTATAGTTTGGATCGTGTTTTTCTCTGCGATGCAACACATTCTTGTGAAAACGTGACTGCGTGAGACTCCAAAGTATCTTTCCACATCTGGAGTATGTTTGAAGTGAAGTCAGTAATTTGTCAATCCAATGGGAATTGCGAAAATAACTAAACTTTTTTTGGTCACATAAATGTCAACTATTTTACCAAAGAGCGACTACTTAATATACATACCTAGCACACAACGTCTAGTCGCATACTGAGCGACACAAAAATAGTATTTATTCATTATACCAGTTAATATAGGGATAAGATTATTTCACAATCAGAACTAATATTAGTATTTATTTATTTGTTGTTAATAGATATTTGTATTTAGGTAACAAAAACTCTGGTCAAAAAGTTTATGACAGTAGACCATTGAAATTTTAAAAGATCATTATTTCGACATTTTCTTAAAACGAATGTTCTATAATTTATCATGAAACAAATAGGTACCTACTAATTACGTATCGGAATAGTATACTGCTTCAAAGAGCTTTTAGAACGAAATATTTTTTTAAATATTTTCATTACTTCTGATCAACTTTCAAGCGTTGAAAAAAATCTATATTAAGACTATAACGATTTGATCTCCTTTATTAACGAGTCCTCTCAGTATAAACAAAAAGTAGTTTAAACTTATTACTACTAACAGTATAAATAACTATTTGATAGATAATTCCTTGGGAATATTGGCTTTGTACGGCCTTGGTTAAGAAGAAAATGATCGAGAAGAATGCAACTTCGATAAGTAATTACCTAAGAAACAACTTTTTTTAGAAATATAAAAATAAATATTATGTTCAATAATCACGGACTATCTACGTTCTGCGCTGTGCAAGGCGATTAATCTCAAAGCCGATATCAAAATTAGCGACAGTATACGACGGTTAATTACACGGAAGACAGAAAATCCCACATTAGCGACTAAAAACATTTGTAAATGGTGTAAAAGTATCCACAACCACATGGCTAATAAATTTAGCAAGCATACCTACTAATTGGTTCAGTTTGTGAAAATGCAGATTAAAATACGAAAATCTCGTTTTAGTTAACTTGTGTTACGGAGTTATAGTCCCGGGTTTTTGAACTGACGTTTTGCCACTGCCAAGTCCGTACCTATAGATCAGTTTCCGAATTAGTGGTACGTCTACCCCAGGAGGAAGCGTGATTGTATCAAGCAGTACGCGTAGCAATAACTTAACTAAAATAATATACTTAACTATCATTAAAAAATAAAACTTAGTGCAATAACATTAACCATCTTCTTCCTCGTTTGTTTGATTGCGGGTTTTAATGGTAGGGGTTGACTCTGGAATCCTCTGCAGGGCTGGTTTGTGTTATTTGGGGGTTTGAAGGTAATTTGTAAGTTGTGTGGATTTTGGATGGGGACTGGGTGGGCGCGATTGCCTGGGGAGTCAAAACAAACCACCTGACAGTCGTCCGCAAACTTGACCATTTACAAAAACCAGCATGCCTTAACATAACAGTAGGCATGATAATTACACCAATTAGAGCGATGGAGGTGACCCTCGGTCTCATCCCTCTTGATATATTGAAAAGGTATATTTAAGGGTCATTTCAAAATTTATTTCAAAGTTAAATTTTATTAGTTTAGATTATAAGAATTTATGTAATGTAAACAAAACTTGTATTGGTTAAGTATAGATAAGAAATGTTAGTTAGTAAGAAAGTATGAAGTGCAAGTGAGTAGTGATGAAGAAGTTTCGTTGTCAGAGGATAGAACTTTGACAGTTAGTTATGGAAAAAGTCTGAAAGAATGAAACAAACAGGAAGTAAAAGTCGAATAGAAGAAGTTTTAATTAATAAGAAATAAAGAAGGACCCAGTTATAGAAAAGCTGTAACAGTATTATGGAGAAAGATTTTTTTAGTCTAAGATTGGACGGATATAGGTTTTGTAAAGGAGGGTGGAAGTGTGCGTGTGGCCAGAGTGGACTTAACGTCGGTCGCCCAGTTGAGGCCTTCGTCAAAAAGTCTGAGCTTCTCTCCCCAAAGTTGGAGGCATTGTTTGTTTAAGTAAGGGGGGTGAAAGGAAATATTAGTTTTAGTAACATTTTCTGTTATTTCTTATTAATTAATTTATGTATCGAATGTCTCAATTTATTTAATAAAGTTTTTTAACAAATAGCTACATCTATTGATAAATAAATTAATTAATAAGAAAGAACAGAAAATGTCACCAGAACTAATATTTCCTAAACAAACTAAAGAAATTAAAAGTTATAAAAATATTACATATTGTGGAAATTAAGAATAATAAAAAACTCTTCGTTTTAACAAAACTTCCAATATTTATTTAAAAAATTGCTTTTTTAACTTTAATGACAGCCGTTTCGCTAGACCTAGCATCGTCAGATTGACATATTGAAGTTACATTTTGTTTGTTTGTAGCTAGGTACCTGATGTTTATTAAGTAGTTATAAGGCTAGATCAAGTATGGAAGTAATACGACATAACAATATTAAAGCCTAGATGTTATGAGCCCTAAGGGAATATCCTGGATGTACTTCCCTCTAAGATCAGTATAACTGTGCAATGATATAGAAAAACCAGGAAAAAACTATATCATGCTGATCTTTACAATAACTTAATATATTTTTTATATTTTGCACTTATAAAAATCTTCATTATAAAACGCATTTGCGTATCGTAATGTAACTTTTACGCACGCAAATTTTTGTTTTAAATGGTTGGCGACATGAGTGAAGTATCTAATGACAAGACTATTGACAATGACATTTGTGGCTAACAGCAATTTATTAATTTTATATTGTTCTTTAAAAAAGTATTTGTGAATATGAATATTATCTTTTACTTATATAATGTATTATTATTGGTGTATTAGTCATTTAAAAATATTTGAAAACATTAACATTTCCTAATTTAAATGTCAAAACTGTCAAATGTTATAAACTACACAGTGCTACCGACATACTTTTTAAAATCAAAATTTTCGTAATTACATAAAAATAAAAAATTAATTTAAAAAATGGTAAAAAGGGCAAAATAAAAAAAATATTATAAACAACTTATTTCATATGGCTGTTGTGACACTCGTTCTTTAAAAAACTCATCGCTTGGCGATTCGTTTTTTAAACTTGAACTCGTGTCATAACAGAATTCCATATGAAATGCGTTGTTTAATATACTATTTGTTACAATTACGTCTTATCTATGTATAAAATGAAGACTCAATCAAAGCAAACACTTTAAAAGTGGAGAAATTCCCAGATTTATTTGTTCATTAACAACTTTAAATTGTGGATCTGCTAGATGTCTTTTTATTTCAAGTTCTTCAAGGAAATCTAAATTTTGCTTTTTATTACAAGTGTGTAGTATTTTGATGTCATTGATGTGTAAGAGTGAGGTTGGATGTTCAAGTAGGTGTTTTGCATAATTTGACTTATCTGGTTGTTTTAATCTATATGCTCTTAAATGTTCGTCAAATCTTACTTCAAAATTTCTTTGTGTTTGACCTATATATACAGCATTACACTTTGGACAATTAATTTTGTAAACACCAGATTTTTTTAATTTAGGTAATTTTGTTTTTACATTTAACAATTTTGTACCAATATTATTTTGTGTTTTAAATTATATTAATGCTGATGTTGCCGAAGTTATTATTTTTGAAATTTTATTGGAAATACTACCACAATATGTAATATTTTTATAACTTTTAATTTCTTTAGTTTGTTTAGGAAATATTAGGTTTAGTGACACTTTCTCTTCTTTCTTATTAATTAATGAATTTATCAAATGAATTGGGTAGCCATTAGATGTAACCATACCGTATAATTCATATCATCCTATAACACATAAATTAGCAGCTTATAATTCTATGATACATAGGGCATTTTCAATTCCAATGAACAAAATTAACTTTGATAAAGAAATTGATATCATAAAAAAATTATTATTCTTAGTAAGATGGACTTCCAAAAAGTAAGGGTTAGTACAATCAATTTAATTATTGTGGAAATGTTTCCAATACAATTTCAAAAGTAATATCTTCAGCAACATCAGTATTAATATCATTTAAAACACAAAATAATTTTTACAAAATGTTGTTTACTTGAACATCCAAACCCACTCATACACACCAATAACATTCAAATATTACAAATATTTCTGATAAAAAACAAAATTTTTGAAAGCTCTCCACTATTAGGTAAACTGTTTACTTTGATTGAGTTTTGAGTAGCAAAACAGCTGTCATTGAGTTTTTAAATAACATACAAGTACACATCAGAGGTTTGATGTGCACAGTTTTCAATGAATATCTATGCTCCTAAAACAGGCTATCTAAAATTTTACTTAAAAGGTCGAGAATGTCAATCTGCCAATGCTAATTTTTAGCGGAACAGCTGTCATTAAGTTAAAAAATCAATATTTTAAATAAAAAGTGGAAGTTTGGTTCGAAAAAGTTTTAATTTTAATGTTCTTAACAATTTACAAAAGTTAAACTTTTTCTATAAATCTTCCTTTATTTTGTTATCTACCAATTATTGTTTCAATAATTTGAACTTTTAGTTAAATGATTATTAAAATAAAATTGATCTTGGTATTTTTATTGAACATTATTATTGTGACAAGATCAAAATTAATACAGCTTTATATTCATATTCGTCTTTGTAACTGAAAACCGTCCTGTATTAACTAAAAAAAAGACGATGTTCTCATACCAGAGATATAAATAAATGTTAATAATAAACATGTATATACCATAAAGGGCGGATTTATAATAAATGACCGAATAGGTATTAGAAAGACGTCCGATATATATCAGTAACCGATAACTAATGTAATGGTCTCTATATTTGGTGTGACTGGATAACGAATTGTAAGACTTTGTAGGGCAAAAGAAGCGTTTTCGTATGTTATTTCAGTTTATGTAATAGGGCTGCAGGTTGTATACTTTATTATAGTTACTGTTCCTTCTTTATAACGATGTTTTATTGATTATTATCTATACTTGAACACAAAGCCGTAAAAATAATAAAGTATACAATGTCCTTTATTCCTTATTCTTTATTCCTTAATTTTCACATAGATGACAACCCGGTTTTTTGTATCCTCTTAAATGTATTTCTGGTGTAACATTGTAAGTTTTTACAAGTACAAAAACAATCAGTTAAATCGTCACAATAAGTAACTATAAGTTGCTAAAAACATGCAAAAAGTCGATTTTTTTAACTTTGACGCTTAATATTTTATATAATATAGGTACACTGCAGTGGATATTATTTAAATTTAAGAAAATTAGGTACCTAAATAATATTCTAAATATACGTTTCATGCTATAAGTAAATGGCAAATTTTCTTTGTCGTTTGTTTATTCTTTTTAGACTCCGTTATCTCTCTAACCAGAATTGTAGGAATTCGATTTCAAAATACTAACATTTTAGTCGCGTAGAAATGCTTGCAGTGACTTTAACATTGTTACTGTAGTCCATAAATCTGTTTACCTGAAAAAAAATGGCGATACGGCGATTAGAAACAGTGTAACTCGATCAATTGGATACATGAATCCTTAAGTCAAGAAGAAGTTTCTACACCGCTAAATGTATCCCAAAGTATTGTCAGTGGTGCATGGAATCGATATTTGGAAACTCCTGCTCAAGACCGCTTTATAGCTGTAACTGTAATAATAACTGTAATAATAATAACCCTATAGAGGAGAATAAAAAAGAAAAATATTAATAATAATGCCAATATCTCCAGAAACAACAAGCAAGTTAGAAGCACAGAACAAGAAGATACAAGCATGGAAGAGCATGACAGATTCCCTCAATAAATAAATGAGCCTAACATAGATATGAATGCATCAAATATGTGGCTCAAGATCGGCAATTTATTTCTTTAAAGAGAGGGATTCAAAATCGCTATCCAGCACCACCCTGCGGGATACAGTCCAGAAAACAACCTACCTCATCGATATTGCAGGTCCTAATACATAAAATACATCTCGAGAACAATATCAGTGAGGATAAACAAGTACCAGTAACAGAAGGAGGAAGTAAAACGAACCTGGAACCAAAACAAAGTATTGGTCATACACATCGTCTTATTGTCAACTGGAGTCATACCAAAATGCCTTCAACAAATTTTAAAATTATTGGATACCCTAGAAAATCTGTACACCGACCTACATAAAGCGGCCATCTTGGATATCTGCCGAATAGTCCGGAAATTTCTTGATCGAGATAATCATCAATAACAATAAGATCTACGTATTTGGTAAAAACGAGGTAATAAAAATATATACGTTTTAGACTGAGAAATTAAAAATCATACCCAATAATAATAATAAAAAATCATTCCGAATATACAGCTAATTATATTGAAACCCGTGGTTGAATCCCCAAAATGACGACTAAAATATTATGAAGAGATATGGTATTCACTTTCAACTTTTAGTCATATATCTTAAAATTATTGAATACTTTTTGTGCATCATGTTCTAATATTTTCAAACTTTTTAGCCCTTTTATTATAATTGATTTATTGACCAATTAAATAATTTAACCATAACTTTTGGTTCTTAAATAAGAAACATTTGCTTAGTAATTAATAAGAGAAAAACTGTCAACCAATGTAAAGGTGAAATATTTTTAGAAGTCAGTAATTATGACAAACTAAAAATATACACATTTTTATTTGAGCGTACAATGATTAAATACTTAGTTATTAGAATGTATTCTAGAAATACTACCGGTGCCATAGCTAATTGTTTATGTAGTAGATGCTTGTTCTATTTCTAAACTAATTGATGATTAATGGCTGGATTTTGTGTGTTTTTATTAGATCTCATTTTTTTAAATTCTACTAACTGCTGTCGTTTCATTTGAGGGATTTATAGTTTTGACAAACTAGACGTGTTCTTTTAAATGATACACATATCTATCTAATATTTTAGAAGACCTTCTTTCTTTATCGGCATTTGAAATACATGTGCAAATTTTTTTATTCTCCCATGTACGAAAGTGTAACTTTCTATCTTGATGACAGAAGTGAAACTGAAAGTGAAACATGACAGGTGATCGGTTGCTAGGTGTTACTAGTTACTAAAAACTTACTTTCGCGTCTAGGACAAAAAAAGTAAAAATATTGTTTTATTTCATATTTATTGAACTGTAATAGATAAAACTACTATTTATTTGACAAAAGTATTTCTTTCGATTTGTCCGGCAGCAAACTTTTAAAAGCTTTTTTTGAAGAATGTTTAATTGAAATCATTTCTACATTCTCATAACAATATTATTATTATGTATAGTCCGTCTAGAAAGTATCCGGAAAAAAGAATGCACAATTATAATTTTGCAGTATATATTTTTATTATTTGAATTATAAAATAACCACAAACAATTCATCTCATTTACTTATACAACCTCCATTTAATTCTAAACACTTAAGTAAACGTCCAGGTGCACCAGAAACTAGGTCACTGCCATACTGCTCGGTGATGGTGGTCCAGACCTGTAAAACCTTCTTTATTTCGTGGGGCTGCTCGTTCCACTTCATTAATCCCCATATGTTTTCAATGAGACTAAGATCTGGTGAAACTGCTGGCCATGGAATTGTTGTCAGTTGGTGTTCTTGCATCCAAGCTTGAGTAAAGGCAGAAGTATGGCATCTTGCATTATCCTGCTGAAAACGCCACCCCTCTGGATATAAAGCATGAGCTGTTTCAAGAAGAAAACCATTTAAAATATCACAATTCTTTGCACTATTAACAGTGCCATCAACTATACAGAGAGGCGTAGCACCACGTTGATATATTGATCCCCAAACCATTATTTTAGTGGGAAATTTGGAAATTTTAGCGGTAACATTTTCTCTTGACAGGATTTTAAGATATTTGCACTAATCTGGAAACAACTCTCGTCAGATATAAAAATATTGCCGAAATTATATCCTTGAAAACGTTGACAAAACTCCATTCTTCGTTCCTTTGTAGAGGTGTTATTGCAGGGATCTTTTTTGGTTTCCTTGATATGTAGCCTTGTCTTTTCAGTGCCATGCGGACAGTTTCTGGACACACATTTATTCTTCG
The DNA here is from genome assembly GCA_035357415.1 of Ophraella communa. Lineage (NCBI taxonomy): Eukaryota > Metazoa > Arthropoda > Insecta > Coleoptera > Chrysomelidae > Ophraella > Ophraella communa. The sequence continues at coordinate 12,590,843 of CM068994.1, read as the reverse complement.
CTGATTTCTAAATCTGCTGGCCAGTTTTCGAAACCCTAGGCGCGGATTTTGTCGTCCTAAATTCACTAAAGCGTTTAAATTATTTCTGCGAATCTTACGCGGTCTTCCCGAAACTGGTCTATGTCTTATATCTCTACCAGTTTTTATCCTCTTAATTGTCTCATACACTGCACTTTTTCCGAGTTCAGTCAATTGCACTAGTTTTTTAACGTTTCCAACACCCTTTCTATACAAATATTCCACCATTTTTCTTTTTTCTACTTGCGACATTATTTTACAAAACTCACGTCTGTTTACAATCAACAATATTTGATTGATACTGTTGGCATGCGATTTTATCCATAGCCTACTACCGGCACAATCTACTTGACGCATTACTTTTGTCTTGGGATGTTACGAAAAGAAAATATATTAAAATTAGAAAAAATAAAAAATACCGGATTTCTAGACGGATTATAGATAAATACAAGCGAAAACCCGTTATGTTTTTAAATAATTAATACGAGGCATAACTATACAATACTATGTGTTACGCCACGTAACCAGAAATGTAAAATCCGCCATATGCAAGAACCAATCGTATTATACTCCTTCCATTCTATTCTTTATTCGTTGGTTTTGACCACAGAATTATGTTTATATTGTTATATATTTGTTTAGAATGATAAATAGTTCAAAAATACTAGCTTTCCGACCAACTAACACAGATCAAAGTGTATTTTACGTTAACATCGCTCATCTTAATATAGAATAAAAAATAGGAGCATGTATAAATAAAATGAAGATATTAAGGTTACCGATATTAACACAAAATAAACTTTGATCTGTGTCAGTTGGTCGAGGAGTGAGTGTTTTACATTCAGAATAAGGGTGAGGTTGGATTGGGTTATTACGTATTATTTTTTTCACTAAAGTATTTTAGATTAAGAATAGTGGATTCCACTTAAAATTTGTTGATATTTATATAAACATCGGATTAGGATAGAAATCGATAATTTTTCATATGGATAGATTGTTCGGAATAGATAGAGCTATGCCGCTGTAAAATCTTGTTGCAATAATACCAACCGATAAAAATGTATTATTAAAATTTGTAAATGTATTTAAAACATCAAAGTTTTAAAATTTTTGAATATTGTATTTACTGATTTATTTTTATTGCCATCATTGGAAAATTATCTTCCAAATAGGCTCTCCTTCGCCAAGGTTTATGCTTACGTCATCTAGTATCATAATAGTATATTATGCAACGATCATGATATGATGGTTATTAATACACGAGCATTAACTGGAATACGAAACGAGCCGAAGGCGAGTTCCGTGTGGTTAATGAGAGTGTATTAATAACCATTACATGAGAGTTACATACGCTATTTTTTCTACGACCGATATAAATAAGCAAGAACTAAAAATATTATATTTATGTTTGCAATGAACACAATAACAGTAATTGGAAGTATTTCTATAAAAAAATTCTACAAAATTGTAATTAATAGTATTACCTGAGGTGACTACCATATATGTAGGAAAACTATAAACATTCTATTTATATTTATATTAAACATAATAATAATTGTAATTAATCTGATTTCTTGAAAATATTAAGATTATTTATTGTGCAGTTTGAAAAGTTTATTCCAGGTCCTCACTGATCTGGAAGTGAGTGAAGATAGAGTTCAATATTGTATTGAAAATACATAGTTTCCATCAATTCTTGAAAATAAGCAATCAAAATATTTTCGGAGAATGTGGAAACATTATTTGTACTCCTCCAGTCCATAAACCGTTGATATCATTTTTCGTACACTTTCTTAGATTTTTGAGGCAAAATATTTTGTACTTCATTTTCTGCTTTCAACGATATATGTGGAGGAGTCGATGGTAATTCTTCTATATCGCTGATATCAGACATTTTGATAATATAATTATTAATTTTTAAAGTTTAGCTCAAAGAGACTAGAGCTCTTGGTTTAGCTGTTTAGAAAAAATTAATAAATTTGGAATATAGGTTAGAACTGTCAAATACTTTTTGAGAGACGCCTACTTGATACCTTCTTATCTAAATGTGAAATATAGGTGGTATGCGGCAATTGTTCAGTATCTTAATGAAAACCATTATAACACTAGTGTTATAATAAATATCATTATGAAACGGATTATGGGCATATAAGTGTATTATTATAGTACGGGCGTAGAAAAAAGAAGTAATAAACAATCCCTAGTTCACTTTCTCTAATACGCTTTACTTTATTGGGATTAAAATTATATAAAGGTCTCCTTTTAGAATAGAACGTAATAAATTCTTATAAACTTAAAAAAATCAGAATTTGGGTTTTAACTCTCCTACCGACAATTAAATAAAGACTGTTAATACATTCAAATATTGTTTGTTATTTACTGAAAATGTTCTATATTTTTCATACTAGTCAATTTTTAAGGTGATCTAATTTTATAAAATTGTGCTTTATTCTTAGTTATTTTTTTTTTAAATATGCTAATTAAGTTTGATTTTAATTCAAAACTTATCTACATCTTTCTATACTTCCATTTTATGGTCCTTCACGATACTAAAACTCGATTTACGCACCTTTAAGTATCAATTTCTATATCTAGAATCCCACTTGTGGCTGTGTTAAAACTTGCTAATAGCGTTAATGAACTGACAAGTCTTGAATGGACAATAGTCAACAAGGTAATAAATAACTCCATATAAATTAATTATTATTCTAATGCAATTCTGGTAGTTAAGTAATTAGTTTGCAAAATAAGTATTTAAATTATATATTTTATTTAAACTTTTGGGTAATCAATGATATTAAGCTAGGTTAGCTTGCCTGGGTTAAATAAATACTAAAAGAGAAAAGAATAACGCAAATTTAATCTTTATCTTTAGTTCAATGCATCACAGTCGCCTTAATAGGCATATGAAAACAATTGACTAGCAGAGAGGGCGGACTGCAGATTCTGTCAGACTGAGGATGAAACGGTGGAGCATATCTTGTGTAACTGCCAAGAGCTCGAGAGAATAAGGATCAATAAATTTGGTCTGCATCAACTCGAGCCCAATGACTTCATGGAAGTGTCGCCAATGACCCTGATGAGCTTCATTAGAGGCATAGGGCTAATAGAACGACTATAACCTAGGGGTGAGCCACAATAGATCTTTCAGGTCGCAGTGGAAGGGACGTTAAACGACCACTCACATAGAAGCTAACCTAACCTAACCTAATTCAATGGTCTAGGGATATTAATAAAAAAGTAGTTTACATTTTTTAATATTAAAAATTTTTTTATTAACATTTTTATATGATGTTTAAACATGGTCTGGGGATATTAATAAGAAAGTTATTTAAACGTTTTAATATTAAATATTTTTAATTAACATTTTAAATTTAGTACATTGTTTGATCCCCTCTAGCATTAATTACAGCTCTATGTCTTCTTCCCATACTAAAAATCAACTCATCTACCTCGCCCAGCTCAAAAGCTGCCTTTTCTCTTTGAAGACTAGTAATTAATTCCTGGCCATTGTTAAAAAAATAAAAAAAGAACGTTGTAGCATATTCCCAGCATGTTCAATTGGATTAAGGTCGGAAGATTGAGCAGGAAACTCATTTTCTAAATAAACCAAAATTTTCCCAGCAACATGAGGAGGAGCATTATCAGCTACCTCCCTGTACCATTACTGTACCGCCTCAATAACTGAGCGGTTTGCAAACGTGGACCTGGTTGTCTTTAAACTCTTATTGTTCTAGTGTCTGGATGGTGACCAAACCTAGATTCATCAGTAAAAATAACATTAGGCACTAACTGCAGGTCAGAAACCAATTCAGACGCTGTTACCGTTACATTTCTTCTGGCACGTAAAATTAAAAAATGGTCTTTATTTGGTGCTGTCGCTCTTTGTGGGCCCAAATGCTGTTCAAGAAAACTGCCAGTATTTCTATATCTTTTCCAAAGTCTACAATTAACATTTGTACCTATGGCCTCTGAGGTTTGAGAAGCACCAGCTTGTAGCATTCCTACAGTCCTTAACATTTGCTCTTTTGATAAATGTCGTCTTTCCATAATTATCTATTTAAATTAAACCAAGCACGAACAATGTTTATTTTAGAAAAAGATGTTTAAGAGACCTTAAAGTAAAAAATATTTTAATATCGATATTTTATTGCTTCGGTTTTTTATTATTAGCAATAAGAATATTTGTTAACATTTATAATATTTTATTAAGGCACAGTGTACTATAGTTATTCTATATAAAATTTAAATAAAGTGTCATTATATATATAAAGAACCTGAATAAAATTTATTAAAATATTCCCATATCATGTTGATGTGTGTATATTCATATATAAAAATTTAATAAAGACATATTATTATAAATTATTAAATTATGATTTGTTCTTTAATCTAAAATAAAAATTTCTTTAAAAAAATTAAATTTGCCTTTACACTTTTGTAAAATTTTAATAAATTTTTATGAAATTAAGACTGTTTATAAAGTTCAAAGTCATGCTACAACGAAGATTATCAACAATTAGGAAGGTTTTTCTTCAGAAATGTCACGATCCTGTAATTAAAATTCAAGTCACACTTCGTATTCTTTATTTTCTATCGCTATAGTTTCATTTCTTGTCCATACGAAATAAACTTATTGATTAGAGTTTGTTTATACGTACAAAGTAGAAACTTCCAACTGTAAATTACCTTATTTACGATAAAGTAAGTCGAAGGAAATGAACTCATTCGCTTCTGTCATTGTTTCAGAAATCCAGTAATGCAAATATTTCAGTCCGTTGCCGAATATCATCGGGGTTTCCTTTATACATTTTGTACAACACAATTTCTTCTAAAATATCAACGCCATATGGGAGTCGACTACCGAGTTCATTTTATCTAAACGTTGAAGTTGTCGTTGGCTATTATACGAGAAGTTTTGTTATTTGGGGCAAAGACAACGGGCCGATTCAAAACTGATGTAATTTTCAACATAAAAACGTTGTTTACGACAACCGAGCTGAAGAATTTTAAATTTTATTAAAAATTTGGATCCTTCATATTTAATAGAGAATGCAACCTTTTATAAAAGCTGGAATCTTTCTGCTTTAGAAATTTCCAACAAATAAAGTTCAAAATAGTAAATCTAGCGACAGAATATATAATATAATGTGTAAGAGAGTTGAAAGTAACTTTTTTAGTGTTCGCACTAGAGCAGAAAACTATTATCTGTACCTTCTTCTACCACTACACCAACACACAAACGCTGTTACTAGTAAAAATCTCTTATCCTTAGGTTATTCCTTATTTAAACTTAGAATAGTTATCCTAAATATAATTAAACAAATACTACTGAAAATATTGGAATGTAATTCAATGTCCGTTGGGATATATAGCCCAGGAAGTAGTTGTTTTTCCATAGAAAACGGTCAGCCTAGGTTTAGAAAATATTAAGTTTCTTTACCTTGGGGCAGGTAGAATCAATTTTCTATTTTTCAATCAGAATAAACTAGTTATAACTCTTGCCTCTTTATTTCAAAATAATGATTTGGCAACGTATAAATGTTGACACAAGTACAAGGAACACTGTGAAGTATGACAGTTAAAAACAGTTCTTAGTTAATTTGAATTATAAATTGTTGAGCGTGAATAGTTTTGTTGTAAAATTCTTAATCTGTTTTCATTGACGATTTCACGCACTTATCAAATGACCCAATAATTAGGAGCTCTAGTTAAGTTCGGATTATCGATAACACCAAACTTGTATATGTGACAGTTAAACTTCAAATATAAATAATCCCGCCGTGTACATCCATAAAAACAAATGCTAAACCTAACTATTCTGTAATTATAAGGTGTGCAGAAACTGAATTAAAGAATAATCAAAGCAAAACTCGGACCAAAGTATAGTCTTTCCCATATTAATTGCTAAAACCATTTAAAAGTGTTATACAGAGTGAGTTAGTTTACTAGGCTTGAAAGTAGAAAGAATGGCATGAAAACAACATATTTGTCCCGTTAAACATCCTCTCTGTATCGTCGGAACCCAAGATCTCTCTAGACTGGTAGTTGTACAGCGCGAAAACAAGTGGGGTACGTACGCGACTTGTTGACGGCTTTTAATGGTCCGCTGCATTCTGTTGCGTGTAGGAGTCTGGGGGATATTTTTTGCGGTAGTTTTTATATAACTCATAAAGTCGGTGTCTAGTGTGAGAGTCCTGCTTTTTATTTGGGGCTGTTTAGTTTAGTGTTTTGGGATCTAAGTGTTTTCAATTACCTTTAGGCAAACAAAAACCTGTGCTTCAGAAAACACTTTTAGGGTGGGTAGTTTCTGGCAATGTATTTTTTGTTTGCCTAAATGTAATTGACCAACACAGAAGATCCCAAAACACAAATATTATCGTTATCAGTGGAAATTAATTTAGAATTGGAAAAATTTTCAATTATAGCTTTTGCCTGACTAATATTAGCAAAATAAAAATTTTCAAAATCATTTCGTTCTTTTTCTTCGGCATCAGTAATATCTTCGCCTAATTTTATTTCTAATTCACATTGAACTTAATCAAAACTTTCAAAAAGAGATACCACTTTTTCCATGCGACATTGTAACTCAATAATAATTGTATCATTTAATTCCAATAGATCAATTGAATCGATAAATTTCTTAAACCTTGTGTTTACAGCTTTAAGCTGAGCCCTTTTTATTTTTAAACTGCTATCCATTATACTTAAATGGATAAAGAACTTTAATTAAAAAGTGTCTAAAATTAAAATTGTAAATTTGACAGAACCCTATCTGTCACTTTTTGAAAATATATTTTAAACTTGGCTAGTTATTGAATATTTAATTGTAAAATAGAAATTAACGTATTTCAATCTAGTTCAATAGCTTATTGCTTAAGCATATAACTATAAAAATAAATTTTAAAAGTATAGACAATGGAACAGACTCACAGGATAGTTATAGAAGTGCTTGATCAGCAATCCAAGGGCCTGCCTCTATATTTCTTTCTTGTTTGTAAAACTTGTATATGGATGAATGTCACTCTGCTGAATTTTTGGTAACTTTTGAACTATGAGTAATTTAGTATCCGGCTCGAAGGACCATGTTTAAATGTATGTTATAAGTGGACTGTAACACTTGTAATTGACAACTCTCTTTATTATCTCCATGGTTATAACAAAATTTAAATTAATCAATAGTACAAATACATAAAGTATACATAGTCTTTAACATTTAGATATATCTTTGTTTCGGTAATTCATTTTTAATAATTGGTTTACGTATTGTAATTTTTGCCAATATTAATTGATAACCTTAAATTAGTTAAATATATTATGGCAGCGTTTTGGAGACCTTTTGAATCAGAAAATGGAAATCCAAATCAAAATTAAAATTCAGAAGATATGATATCGCCAACAGGTGAGGTTAGCAGCGAATTTTGCAATAAAGATTTACACATTCAGTGTCAGAAAGTTATTTTAAATATGTATCAGTGTTTGAAAAATGAAATCAGATGCGGTTATAATAAAGCGAATTAATACCTTAACTAAAATTTCTGTTTGCACTATTTCTCGGGTTATTAAGCGCGGTGACGTTATAGATCATTCGCAGGTGCGGAAAGACAAAAAAACAAAATTTGCAAATGTTGACGATGCTACAAAAGATGTTATAAAGCGAACGATTTATAATTTATATCAAGAAAATATTGTACTAACTTTAGAAATCGTTCAAAGGAAAATTACGAGATTATCCTAATTATAATTATAAAAGCCTAGAAACTTTACGCGGTATACTATTAGAATGCGCTTTTAATTATAAGAAATTATATAAACGAATGGTTATAATGGAATCGCGGCGTATTGTTATACTCCGTGAAGAGTATTTAGATAAAATAACGAAGTATCGTGAATTTAAAAGGCATAGATGAAACTTGGTTTGACACACATGATACTGTTCAGTATGGCTGGGTAGATCAGTGTCAAAAGTGTAGTTTAAATGCGCCATGTTCAAGAGGAAAGAGTATAATAATTCTTCAAGCCGGAAGTGAAAACGGTTTTATACCAAATGCGTTACTAGTGTCTGCGAAAAATATTAAGCAATGTACAGCCGACTATCATGAGGATATGACTGCAGATTTATATGAAAAATGATTTCAAGAGTAGCTTAAACAATCAGATAAAAATTATTTCTCAAAAAATTTAGCAGGGCTGTCAAGCCATGATATATAAAAAAAGTTAGCAGGTTTCATCACAGATTTTAAGATTTTAACACAAAAATGCACTCAAAAAGTTGTACATGGTATTTATCAAAAACTGATAAAGTTGCATCAAATAAGTGGCTTATTAACTGATCACTTAAAAATATGTCCTGGTTCATTAACGATATAAAAATATTAATTAGTCAACAACATATTTTCCAATATTACCAACCCTTAATTTTAAATGGATATTAAAAAACTTTTACTTAGGGTTATAATGTATATAATAAAATCATTTTCATTTTTTATCATGTAACAAATGATCAAAAATGATTAATTAAAATGTAGTACTAACTTTAAATTAACAGTAACATTTGATCAAAGTTGAAAAAGTTGCTTGCAGAATTTTTCCCAAAATTAAATTGGACTTTGTTTTTCGCTAAAAAAATGAGTGATAACTTTGACCCGAAAACTGCTCTCCTGCCTCTTTGTTTAGTTTTTAATTTTGGATGATGTGTAATAAAAATTAATGAAGGTGAAATTTTAGTTGTAAATTTTTTAAGATTAATGTGTCTATAAAAATTGCTTTTACGTGTCTGTTGACCTGCATAAGTTCTATTATTAATATTTATGTTTTTTGTTCAGCTGCATACTGGAGTATTTTGATTATTGTGGATATTTCAGATATATTTCATTAACTGTAATAAAACTTTAACACATTTAAAGTGATGACAACCGTTATAAAGCATAAAAATTAAGAAAACAGGGCTGGTAAATAAGTAATCGATTTTTTTACATATCAGTTTTTGATGTTTACCTATACCTAAAACGCTAGAACGTGTGGGTTTGATCAATTAAACATTTTCTCATGACTCTGATTCCTGCCTTCTGCGAAATTAATATTTATGGCAATGCTCCAATTTATGGTTATCTGTGCAGGTCAGGCACAAAAAACTTTGGAGTAATCGATGATTGATAAGGAATCACTATCCTTTTATTTTGAAGGCATTTAATCTTTAGATATACAACACAATTTATACAACAAGAAAGGTATTCATTATATGTGGGGCACTGTATATATTTTGGAAGATAATGTCAATTGCTACGGCAACGTCGAGAAAAAGTTTGACAACATCAACATTCTTACAACATTTTGATGCGTTATTTGTTAGAAAATTAAATGGAAATGTTAAGAGAAGATTTTCATTGGATACTATTCTTACGTTTGAGCTGGTTTATCCAAACAATAGTTGCACAATAATTCGTCTTTATGCATTCAATTGTGCATGAGTACTTGTTGTCAAAAAATATCACACATCTCTTCAAACAGATGAATTGTTAAAAGATCAAATTAATAGATCGTCCTTCATACAATCCTGATTTGCACTCAATAACTTCTTATTTCGGTAACTGCGCGTTTCAAATGCCAAAGGGAATATTTTGAAAATCAATAAAATCGTTTTAATTAAAAAAATGTTGCTTTTCTACTCCCGAAATATAAATAATAATAAATATAACAATAATGTCAACTTTTTTAATGTAACATTATGACATTTGACATAGAATTGCCAGGATGCAAATATCATCAAAGTTTATAGGCACTTTCTTTCGCATACATCCAAGAATGGACTGGAACAAAGTGTCAAACTGGACTGGACGTAAGTATCAAACCAAATGATTCCAAACTTTTGTTGATGGTGTGTTTTATATGTGTTATTGACTATTTTATTGTATTTTCTTGATTTTTTGGAGTTTGTTACTAATTTTTTTATTGGTAAGTGTTTATTTTTATATTTAACATATCACTAAATTAGACATACGAAGAATTTCCGTAAAAAGATTATAGCATAACCTTCAAAGTTGTACATTTTCATAAAGATTAAGAATATTTACTAAATAATGGTACTTTTAAAGGTTTATTTGCTTATAAGTATTTAATTATGATACTTGCGTACTATTCTAATGTATAATAATAATAAAATCCCAGACAACAATTTTACATTCTTTGCACATAATAAGAACATTCTTTTTGGAACAAGAATGTTCTATTAACATACGTAAATACCGTTCAGTACATGATCAGAATGTGATAGTCACCTCAAAAGGCCGTACCAAATTACTTGATATGTAAATGCAACGAATGTTCTGAAGTATATAAAGATCAAATTCTCAGCATTAGATGGTAATATTCTATTTTAGTCCAAACAAGAACGTTCTTAGAATATGTCTCAGTGCATGATAAGGATATTATATTCAGGTGATAAAAATGTTCTGGTAGTACGTACATAGCATATTCTCAGTATTACCATATATTTTTACTGTAGGTACACAGTTTAGACTACTACTGCACAAACATACACTTTTTTACTGTCTATCGCGAGTTTCGATAACCATGTTATATTCTTCAAATATCAAAAGTAATCTTGTAACTTTCTCTTCAAAACAAAAGGAATGAATATCGCACATTATATTCACGTCCCCAAAAGAATATTCCTTTCATCGTTTGTGCAACATATTCTTAACATATCATCATATCACTTTCAATGGAATGATTGTTGGGTATTTAAAAATTACATGATACGAACATGTTAAGAATGTACCATAAAGAACATACAAATTTACAAGAAAAGGAACGTGAAATGGAGTTGTTTAGCATATACCTTTCAGAATGTTCGAAAACGTAATTCATAGGCATATTCTTAGAATGTGAATGTATCATTAGTGTTATGTGGGATAACTCTACCAAAAGTTACTTCTGGAGATTTATAATGTTGCCGCTTGGAATCATTTCATTGACAATTCACAGTTCGACAGAATAGAATACAAATTTTGACGTCACACTTTCCCTGTCCATTCAGAATTTTATCCAATGACAAAATGTTAGGAAACAAAACCTGGAAATAACAGAACTACAGAATTTATATTTTAGATTTTGGTTTTGCGATTTGCACGTTCTTTTGACATCTTCAATCATCACATAAACCAAATTAGTGTACGAAAGAAAGCGCCTAAAGTAACTAAGAGAATGTAAAAAAAAACTGAATGCTTTGATGAGTTATTTTATTGATAACAAATACTTGTAACATAATTATTTTATTATTTCCCACAAAAAGGATGTAAGAAAATTGAATTTCCTAGTGAATTTAATACGAATTTGTCTTAAGTTGGGATAGACTAACATATATTTTTTTATTAATTATACCCATTTAAATTCAATATTCATCGTTAAGACAGGACAACATCTGTCGGGTCAGCTAGTGTTTTATATTATTGGCCTATTAATTTAAATTTTTTCATGTACCTATTCTTCCCTATCAGCGAACTTCTATTTATTCACATATTTAAATGTAGTAAATAATTTTTATTATTACGCTGGATAATAAAGAACTTCATCTTTCTTAAAATACATGTTGATATACAAGATAGTCCTATAATTACATTTCTAAATTAAATACAAATACAAAAAAACCTTCTAGCATAATACTTTAATCAATTTGCCGAAGCATTATAGACATTACTGCTATATCGTACACAATAAGGTAATTAAAACATGGTCCAAGACAATTCTTTAATCTTACAAAATGCCTTTTTTTCGGTCAACTTCAATGCAATTAAGTGTAATCTTTTTTTGCCATTCCATATCAAAACAAATATTATTGATTGTGATGACAAAATCATCTTTTGTCGATCCAAACTTGTATAACACACGTACATCGTTTCTTACAGAGAAAGACCGACAACTAATGTTATCTAGGAACTAATGGGACTGCTATATTAGAGATTTATAGTGCGGTACTTTAAGTAGACGTACGTGAAGTATATAACAGTTGGACATGCGCATATCTTGTTAAATTCATTACGGGCTTACTTTATGCTAGGTTGAGTTACGTGTCAATTTTCAATAGCCAGTTCAATTTTTTATTCTCTACAAACGTCTTATTTTCTTTTTTTCTTTTGAACTATGAATTACATTATTAAATTTGCTGTTAGAATCTTGTTAGGTTAGGTTACAGACACAGTTACCTTTAGTGATTTCCTGTTAATCCCAAATTTTATATTATTTATAGCTTTAGCTTCTATTTTGCTAGATGGCATTTTTTTAGTGGAGAAGGTTCCTGAAGATCATATTCTTTGAAGTTTGTCGATCAAAAACTTGGTCTTTAAGAGTATTCCTTGCATATTTTTGTAGGATTACTTGAAATCCAAGAGCTATTTTCAATTATTTAGTAAACAACTCCTGTTGAAAAATATTCTACCAAAATCACTAAGATGTTTAAGCTGTCCCAAATCTCTTTATGTGTACCATCGACATAAGCTTAAACAAGACTGCTATGCTAATTGTCATATTTCTGCCACTGCACAAATTCATCCAAATTGAATTTACGAAAAGGCTCAATAACTGTCATTTCAGACGTTGACTCAGTAGTACAAACATTTTATTAATAGGCACAGGTGGGTTGAAAGTTAATGTTGAATAAATAAGGTGTTTTGTACTCTGGTGTAAGAATTCTTCATTATTATTAATATAAGTCTAGTTTAAGGCTATGTCGGTGATGTGGTCGTACAACCAAACAGAATAAAGTATATAACATAACGATTGGTATTTTAAGTTTCGCTTTTTCCAATAAACATTTTTGTGCAAGTTTTATCTGGTGATAATGGCCAACATCAACATTGACCATCGAATTCCAACAATTCTGGTTAAAGAGATAATAGCGCATAAAAAGAAAAAAAACGACAAAAACAATTTGCCATAAATAGAGTTTACTGTATATTTAAAATATTATTTTTGTACGCAATTTTTTGAATTTTAAATAATATCCACTTCAATTGTTGAGCAGTGTAATAGCTAAAATAATTGAGACATTCTTGGTTAAACCAAATATTTTGTAATACCTTATGAAATTTATTTTATAGAATGAAGTAATTTGTTAAGTTCTCTTAAAATGACAAACTTCCACAAAGTAAGGGTTAGTACCTACAATCATTTTCAACAAAACAAATGTTTAATCATCAATTTTTCCTCAGATCACTTTACAAATCTTACATCATAAAAGGTATGCTTCGTTAAAGTTTAATCAACATCCTTATTCACAAAAAATCCATTAATCAAATTATTTCTACACGTTTTAACCTAAAATTGTAACTCTCTGAAAGAAGATAAGAGTTTTCTATGTTTTCATGCAAGTTAGTGCCGTTTATAAGGAGTGAACAATATTTTAACCAAGTTTAGAGATCAGTTTACCTAAATATTAATTCAAGCCCGCCTGCTTCCTAGTCCGCCTCTGAAGGCGGATAAAATGCAATAATTCAGTAATTATATTTCATATAAATGTAGTCAGAAATATTGGCTTTCCATTTATAGAGGCTGGTCCTTTAAAGGCGGATAGAAAATTTTATGTTTCAATAATCGATATAAAAAATAAAATAAAATTTACTTGATATTAATTAACAACGAGAGCAAAGAAAAACGAAAGATATAAATAACAACAAAAGTGACAATTATAGCGATTAATGAATGCTTTAAATATTTTATTCGCACTTACAATGACAGAACAACATATTTTTAAGGTAAATGTTGATTAAGACTTAATCCGAAGTTAGTTTGTCCAAAGTAAGGCTAATATAATATTTATTAATATAATGATGAATACATGATTTACATTACATTTGATAAATAATTAAATTAATAAGAAAGAACAAAAAATGTCACTACAACTAATATTCGCGCAACAAACTAAAGAAATTAAAAATTATAGAAGTATTACATATTGTGGATTTATGTTTAATGAATTCGGAGATAATTTTTTAAAAATTAATTTATTAACTATTTGACAAAATACTATAATCTTCAAAAATAATCTTCTAAAACTTTATAATAATTTAAACAATGAATAATGAACCAAAAATCAAAGACATTTTACAACGCAAATTGTGACTATTTATAATAATTCATAATCATGTTTACCAACGTCGAAATTAATAAAACAATGAAAAAACAATGAAAACTATTTTAAACAGAATCATAAAGTCTTTTTACTAAATAAAATAAAAAACGCTTTTTAACTGAACAAAACAAGCAAAAACGTTATTGCGTTTTAAATTAAAATATATTCTATTCTTGTAAGACTGTAACTGTGGAAATACCTCTAATATCTACAATTTCAAAAATAATATCTTTAACAACATCTGCATTAATATGACTCAAAACACAAAATACCGTTGGTAAAAATTTGTTAAATGTAAAAATAAAATTACATAAATTAACAAAAAATCTGGTGTAATGATGTATATATAGAACAAACACAAAGACATTTTGAAGTAAGATTAAATGAACACTTAGAGCATATAGATTACAACAACAAGATAAGTCAAACTATGCAAAACACGTTCTTGAACATCCACACTCACTCATACACACCAATGACATTCAAATATTACACATCTGTGATAAAAACAAAATTTAGATTTCCTCGAAGAACTTGAAACCAAAAGACATCTATATAGCAGATCAACAGTATAAAGTAGTTAATGAACAAATAAATCTTGGAAGTTCTCCACTATTAAACTGTTTATTATAATTAAGTCTTCATTTTATACATAGATAAGACGTAATTGTAACACACATATATTAGGTTATTGTAAACATCAGCATGATATAGTTTTTTCCTGGTTTTTCTATATCTTTCCACAGTTATACCTACTAATCTTAGAGGGAAATACATCCAGGATAATCCCTTAGGGCTAACAACATCTAGGTGTTAATATTGTTATGTCTTATTACTTCCATACTTGGTCTATCCTTAACTATTTAATCAATTTCAGGTACCTAGCTACAAACAAACAAAATGTAACTTCAATATTATGTCAATCTGACGATGCTAATTTAAGCGAAACAGCTGTAATTGCATTTTAAAAACCTAGTTTACGAATACAAAGTGGAAGATTCGTTCAAATGTTTAATTGTTTATTGTTCTTAATAAGATGAACTTTCACTGTCTAAGGATTACAACAATAAATTACATGATTTAGAGTTGGACTTATATTAATAAACAATATAGTTTTGTAGGATTGGTTTTTTCATTCTTAAATAATATCAAAATCATTAATGAAATTTTATTAGCAGTGATTTAAAAGGTTCAAAGAAATTGTTATATATAATATATAAAATATAATTTGTACTAAATGAAGTAAGGAATCTTGGTCAATGCCTCAAATTTTGTTTTTATAAATTAGAAAAGCTGGTAATCTTTTGGGAGTCCATCATAGTAAGAATAAAAAAAGTTCAAAGGAAATACAAAGTCTATCCCACAAACTGTTTATTAAATTGTAGCAACTAGTTTTGGTCCTATAGGACCATCATCAGGCGTAAAAACTGTGTAGTGAGATAAAATGAAACACAATACTTTAATTTATCAAAGAAGCATGGGGTATGTAAAATTAGATCTTCTCATCAGAGAGAAAACCGATATTGAATTAGTGGACATAAAAACTGAGGTCCAATGATGATTTCCTCAAAAGGAAACAAGAAGGGATGTAATATAAAACATACAAAGACAAAAATGGTTTGGGGGAACGAGAATTTGAGTGGTACGTATCCCAAGAAGGAAATTGGCCTCTAAGGAGATCTACTGCAATTCAAGAGTGGTACAGACATAATATTGTGACACATTACTACATACAACTACATATAAGGTAAAATATTAAAAAAAACAAAGTGAAATAGTGTCGCGTACTCACGTAATCTGTTGATTAAAACAGTTTTTCCTCCGGTGGTATCCAAATCCAATTTTTCCAACTCTCTTCTGAGCTCAGCCACCAACAGTTCACGTAACTTCTTTCCAGGCATTCTTGCTTCTTCACCCCACACCTGACACCAATTTGAAACACTTGTGAGGACTTAAACACAATTTATTTACAAATTGTTTGAATACAAGAATTCAGCTGGTTACAAATTACTAACTGTTACTTTTTACTTTTAAACTTCACAAAAGTTGAACGAACACTACTCCCCCCAACGCGAATGACCCGATGTACATATATACCAAAATACTTGACAACTCGATTTTTCTCGAAATAACTATTTACTAAAATCTAAATATTACTAGAATGTTCTCGAATAACTACCAACCTAAAATAATTATATATCATGTCAAGTTCCTGTCAAAACCTTCTTCCTCATTCACGGACTCAGCCTTTATGGCAAGCAGCTACATTAAAATACATGCATTCCTCTCGCATCTATCACAATCATCCTTCACATTCATCCGTTACACATCTGTCACCCGTTACAATATGATTCGCCAATCAGCCTGACAGAATCTGCAGTCTGCACTTTCTGTCAGTCCAATTGTTTTCATATCACCATTAAGGTGGCTGCGTCCAGCCAGTAATCCTATCACAATTCGTAGGTCCTGTTTACTCACATTCATCAGCTCTTGGGACATCTTTTTGGAGATATTTCTTACAAATGCCTTTGAAAAGTATCTTAAATCTTCTAGCTCGAACCAGTAAGAACCTCTCATCCGGTCTGCCCTGTTCTATATTGTTCTTCTGGTATACCCTTTACACTACCTGAAAACAAATGGCGTGAAATGGTTTCTCTTTGCCTAATTTTACTGGACTATAATGTATGAATTGAATTAAACTTTTTAAATTTGTTCCAATTTCTTATGAGATTTCTTACTGTTTATAAACTAAATTACTTAATCAATTAATTTTACTTGCAAGGTACCTAAGTAGTTTTTTTGTATAAAATTTGCATATGACTATTCATTATATTTCGTAGGTAGGTACTTTGTTAGGTTTCCAAATTATAGTTAAATTTCTCTTCACCACAAAAAAGAAAAACTGTACGGGTTTTAAGGAGGGTAAGGCAATTTCCACCATGTCACTTCAAGATTTAAGATTGTTAAAGGAAAATTCCCTTTTTACACTTGCGGTTTTAAGATCTGCTATTTTTTTGTGTATCTGAATATACAGGTTGACTTGCATGCATAAATTGAAGAGTAAGACTTCAAAATATATGATGATTATTATAACCGATATGCATCATGCAAATAGGGTGTGACAGCAAAAGAAAAGCATAAATTCATTACAACCTTAGGTGATTCCACAAATGTATTGATAAATATACGTTTCAAACTAAAATATTAGTTTTATTTAACTTTAAAACGTGTACATATATTTTAGAAAAGTTACTGACATTAATACAAATTAATGACTATTCATTAGTATCAAAATAAAACAAAATACATTTTATGAGATCACTACATGTATATATTAAATGTATTATATTAACCCTTACTTTGTGGAACTCCATTTTCCTAAGAATGATAAACAACTAAACGTGTGAACGAAACTTCACTCTTTATTAAAAAATTGGCTTTTATAATACAATGATAGCTGTATCGCTACAACGAATGTCAATCTGACGATGCTCGTTAAAGCGAAACAAGAGATTCTTTTTTGGAAATTGATTACGTAGATTTTATAAAAAGAACTAGACTATCTAAAAATTCTGTAGATGAATGACTGGGCATGATTGTTAATCAGTTGCATTCCGTAAGTAAGAGGAATATATCCATTGATGCGCAAAATTAATAGCTCGTTAGTTACATGGTTGTACAATTATGTATTGGTGATCAATATATTAAAGACTGTTACAGATGGTCGCAATGAAAAAAACGCTCTGCATTCATGCGTAACCGAAATTATTTATTTAAATTGCAATATATATTATTTTATTTAGTATTTTTCTTAACAATTTGTTTATATTTGTCAATTATTGATCCTTTTGTTTCTGTTTTAAATAAGTTTTACTTCTTTCACATTTCGTACTCATGTTAAAAATAAATAGTTATAACTATAAAGAAAAGAATCAAATACTACGCGTATAAGATCTTCCGTAAACAAAATTGACAAATAGGAAAATTTTTTAATATTCTAATATAAGCAAGACAACATTAAAAACTATATCAAAGACAATCCTTATTTTTTATAAACAACAAAGTAAAAA
Organism: Ophraella communa; assembly: GCA_035357415.1. Taxonomy (NCBI): domain Eukaryota; kingdom Metazoa; phylum Arthropoda; class Insecta; order Coleoptera; family Chrysomelidae; genus Ophraella; species Ophraella communa. The sequence goes on along the minus strand of CM068994.1, from coordinate 12,572,627 downwards.
TACATTAAAAAACCTTAATTTTTAACAATAGCATTTGTTGTAAAAAAATAAAATATGGTGAGTGAACGTGTGGTGCATTTGTCCGAAAGAAAAAGAGTGGAAATTTTTTAAGTATGATGCTTAAAATATTTTAAATAAATTCGGGAGATAGATCAATATTTTCTTCAATTTAAACTACTTTTAATATATATACTTACAATGTAAAATTTCATTAAGAATAATAAAAAACTCTTCGTGTCAACGTATTGTTTATTCTAAAATTTTTCAAATAAACTTGGAAGTTACGTTGACACGAAGAGTTTTTTATTATTCTTAATAAGATGGAATTCCAAAAAGTAAGAGTTAGTACAATAAATTTAAAATTTAATGTTATAATCTATCAAAAGAGCTGCAAAATATTACTGTGTTTTCTATGACTGATAATACCTATTTATCTAGGAGAAACACATTAATCAAATAAACATAACATACCACATTAACATAGTCTAGGGATATTAACAGCAAAATTAATGTAAATTTTTTAATATTCAATATTCAGTCGAACGACTCATTTTCCAAATAGTCCAAAATTACCCCAGCAACATGAGGAGGAGCATTGTCCTGCATAAAAAAAATTGGGATCCGATTGCTGCAGCTCTTATTCTTCTACTGTGTGGATGAAGACCAAACCTAGATTCATTAGTAAACAATACCCTTGGCCATTATTCTCATGTCTAGTTTTCGTGCTCTTGTATCCAAACTAATTTTGAAGCGCGTTTGCCACCTGATAATGGTGGAACTCTGATTGGTCTTCTAGCATGTAAATTAGACTCATGTAAAGGCCTCCTAATAGTTTGAGCAATTACTATAACATTATGCACTAACTGCAAGTCAGAAACCAACTCAGACGCTGTTACTGTTACATTTCTTCTGGCACGTCAAGTTAAAAATCGGTCTTGATTTGATGTTGTCCCAAATGCTGTTTACGAACACTGCCTGTATTACGACATCTTTGCCAAAGTCTACAAACAATACTTTGACTTGTACCTATTGCCTCTGACACAGCGGTTTGAGAAGAACCAGATTGTATAGCATCCTTACAGCCCTTTATTAAGGCACAGTGTGCTATAGTTACTCTATATTAAATTTAAATAATGTGTCATTATATAAAGAACCTAAATAAAATTTATTAAAATATGCCTAGACCATGTTGATCTGTGTATATTTACAATATCCAGTAAATTGAGGTTATGAAACGTCCATTGAATGAAGCAACTGTTGGACTAAACCACTGATTTTATAGTTTCTGACGTGGGTTGAATTATAATCGACTGTTGGTGCATACGGACCGTAACCATATAACCATATTTGTGTCTGTGATGTCATGTATGTCAACTTTCGCAGTGGCAACGTCAAAAATTAATTTTTAATTTTAATAAATATAAAAATTTTTCTCATTTTTCAGTTAAATATTACTTAATATTCGAGCCTTTTAGACACGTATAGTAGAATTTAAATTATTAGTAATCTATTTTATGTATGTTTTTTGCCAGTCGAAGAGTTCTTTCTTGCATTGAATATTTTTTTTCAATAATTCTACTACACGTTAAATATCATATAAAGTAGGTTCTTAAAAGATAGAAATGAATTTTAAGCCCATAGCTTAAAGTTAAAAACAAATCTCCAGTCTACACACATAGAGCCTGATGATGGTCTGTTGATCGAAACATGTCGCAGCACTGATGTCACTTTTACCATTGAATTAATTATATACTTTTTTTGTACGATTTATTCATGAAACATTTATAATTAAATTTAGTGTATTATATAAAAAAATTTTAAATATTTAGTTTCTCTTGAATACTACCCAAGATAAAGAGTCGGAAAAAGTAAATTTTACATCAGTATATTAAATCAGAAATCTTAACCAAACCAACTAAATTACCACATAAAGCATATAAGAATTTTGAATCATATTAAACAAATATTAAATCAATAAAATAAGTCAATTTAATAAGTATAAAATTGTCTACAAAATTAAATCATTACAAATTGTTAGGAACAAAGTGAGGTTAGGATAAATTAGACCAATTAAATAGAATAAATTAAATAAATAAAAAAATCAGACAAATTAAATAATTACAATATATAAACAAATCCATGGAAACAAAACGATGTTTAAAGTATCTCCTTCCTACTTATCTTGGCTCGCACAACAATATTTTTCTATTTACCATAATTATGCAAACGCTTAGAAAAAGATGGAACCCGTTATTCTACTTATTTCTAGTCGTATCTCTCCCGATCTCGAAGTCAACGTACATCTACAAACATTTTACCTGAGGAGCATCAACGATAAAAACACAATTAAAGGAAACGATCAATAAAATCAATTCAAGCAACAGCATTATTTTGTACTTATGGGATATCCATTACCCCGTAAGATTCTAGGCGGCCTATTTGAAACTCCTTTTTCGTTTAAATTAAGTTATGCTACCTTCCTGCTACTAGCTAAAGCCTCGCTAATGAACGTTTTAGTTGTGGACGTTTACATAATTTTTTTCCAACAAGTCACTTGGGTCGTTTGAAGACAGGTTCAGTCCCTGGGTAATGGGGTTAGAAATAAAAAAAGAACGATTCTCATGTTACAAATTGAAATCGAAATAAAAAAAATGTTGTATCTTCTTTATTTACAAGACGTTTTGTTGTTTGTTTTCTTTAATGTGGTATGCGCAAGACGCGTGGTAACATTAAATACTTAACTAAATATATACTCGGTTAACTAAGAAACTTCGATATTTTTTATACCGTTTATAATTTATGCAAGAAGAAACAAGAAGAATTTATTATACAAGAACCACCATTAGAAGAAGTACATCATCAAGAGAAGGAGTAATAGAAGGGCACCTGGGAATGACGAAATACAGGGTGATTCATTACTAATTGGAAATAATTTAATACTAGAAACCTGACTTCAAATTATGAAGATTTAACCCAAAACACCTAAATAAAATGTGACTGCTTACTTAGTTACAGGGTGTTTTGTTTAAAAATTTAAAAACTATTTGGGTTCAGTACTTCAGTACTTCAGTAAGACTGTTTTACGTATTCATTTCATATTTGGCGAAAATGTAGATACTATACACCCTACAAAATTATATTAAACAAACGTTTCTGGCTACCACCAGAGGCGTACGACAGGGACAAGTGACAGGTTAATCGTTCCCAAATTCTACGCCACTGGCGGAATAGAAACTTTAGCACAATTTGTCGATTCTCCAATACTTTTTACGTAAATAAAGTACAATTTTTTCATAACGATAAAGTCAATATTTCTCGAGATATTTTTAGTTAAACATGAAGTTGCCAAATTTTAATGTGTGATAACTATGTCGATAAACATAAACACAAAGCATGTCTCGCATTTCCAGATTAGTAAAATTGTCGTGTCGAGGCATTCTCACTTAACTCAACTTTAAATTTTACAACAATCACAAATTCAAGTAACATAAGCAACAACTATAATTAATAGCTATTACAGCAATGAAAGAACCCCACTATATCGAAGCAATAATTCAGACCAGAGCCAACTAATATTGAAAAATTATCCATCAAATCCCACTTATTTGATTGCAATTAAAAACAGAGATCAGTTTATTTGTTTAAAAATATTTTAAAATCATTTTAATATTATTTTAAGTTTTTTGTCAATAATTTAATATCTTATTAATTTAAGGATTCAAGTTTCATTTGCGTATTAATTGCAATTCACTGGTCCAAAACATCGACATATTTATCACACATTACAATTGGGCAGCTTCATGTTTAACTTAAAATATCTCCAGAAATATTGACTTTATCGTTATGAAAAAGGAGTACTTTATTTACGTAAAAAGTATTGGAGAATCGAAAAATTGTGCAAAAGTTTCTATTCCGCCAGTGACGTAGAATTTGGGAACGATTAACCTGTCACTTGCCCCTGTCGTACGCCTCTGGTGGTAGCCAGAAACGTTTGTTTAATATAATTTCGTAGGGTGTTTAGTGTCTACAATTTCTGCCAAATATGAAATAAGTACGTAAAACAGTCTTAAAGTACTGAACCCAAATTGGTTTTAAATTTTTAAACAAAACACCCTGTAATTTTCATTATTTGAAGTCAGGATTCTAGTATTAAATTATTTCGCGAAAAGTAAGCGACATCTATGGGATAATATAGAAGGTCAAATGAGGGCGAACAAAACACATCAGTTTGCCATTAACCTTGTAGTGTAATGTATTAACTTTTATATTTTTGCGATAGAAAAAAATACTATTATAATGGTAAGTAAATATATTTGTAATATATAACGGACAATTTCAATAATGTAATTTTGATTCTCTTCATCTAATCCTGTAGAAGCTTTGAAACACATTTTCTTTTTGCCAGTGGGTGACAGAAATACTTAAAAGGCTCAGGTTTGTGAGTTTCCTCTAATCCTTTCTTTTCTTTACCCCATTTTTGTGCCAAGTCGGTACTGCTGACTACTTTTAACTGCTCGTTTCTAAAATTCAAATAGTATAGTATAATGTATAATCAACTGAATATTTCTGTGGGTCAGTTAAAATAATGAAAAATATAATTGTCCTGATCTGTTTACATAGATTAAGGTAGTCACAGTCACAATGTGTTTACAAATCCAGATAATCCAGCTTTGCAGGAACAAGCACATCTCCACTCCACTGACAATGCTTATTACATGGGGTGGTGAAGTTAAACTAGATGTTTGGAGGCATAAACTCTTGATAATATCAGGATTTCCTCCAGAAATACCACATAATAAAAAAGCGGACCTTCTAGCCAGGAAAGGTGCTGAAGGAATATTTATAGGCCCGGAGCCGGAGCCGGAGTAAATATCTCTAAAAAGAAGTCTCAAGAGCTGCTGAATATGAGCAGGCAGGACCTACGAATAATAATAGGACTACTGACTGGACACAGTCGCCTTAATAGGCATATGAAAACAATTGGACTGGCAGAGAGTGCGGACTGCAGATTCTGTCAGGCTGAGGATGAAACGGTGGAGCATATCTTGTGTAACTATGGGCCAAATGTGGCCTAAGTGCTGTGGGGCGACCCACCCTTCCAGAATTACAGATACAGATCTTGTGTAACTGCCGAGAGCTCGAGAGAATAAGGATCAATAAATTTGGTCTGCATCAACTTGAGCCCAATGACTTCATGGAAGTGTTGCCAACGACCCTGATGAGCTTCATTAGAGGCATAGGGCTGATAGAAATAATATTACCGTTCAAACGATTCTTGCTTGATAGCGAGTACCGAAAGTTCTGAAATTAATGAACATGCGCAACGATTACATTTTCATTTTAAATAATCAAATTTGTTTTTATTAGGTCTGTTCCAACCAAGCAGAGAACCGTTCTAAAACAGTAATTTTTGTGCGCAGTGGTGTACTGAGTTGCGCAGTGGACTAATTTGGTCTCGTGAGTGGTAATATTACCGTTCTAGAACGGTTCTTTGCTTGGTTGGAACAAACCTAATGTAAAGTGTAAATAGATTACGGAAGTGTCTTTTTACTTTTTAGTTTTTGAACTGTTTTGAAAACGTTCACAGTTTTTAATAATGCTGAAGAAAACCTAAGTAATATTCGTTTCTTGTTCCTACATCTCTGATATTGTCTAATCCTTATAATCTGATGACGGCTCTTCATATACATAATTTAGTATAAATTTTCATCCAAATTTAAAAAGTTGTTAATTTTATATTAATCATGGGTGCATGTGCCATATTAAACTAGTTGAAAATTCGTTCCAAACGTTTGATAGAAGATTACTATAAACTTTACTTATTTCATTCACACATGCGCATTAAACAATTCAATTACTGGCTACATAAGATAACAGGATTGTTGGATGGAACGAAATTTTTGTACGCAATTTTCTGTAATTTAAAAAATATAAATTTGCAATAATTGTTAAATTTTTGTTATAAAATATTAAAATATGCAAAAGCCGACTGTTGCATTACATTCTAAGCAAAAAATTACAAAAGAAAATGTATTTCATTATTTAGTCGGATTTTTATTTCATTTGCAATATTATTATAAACACTCAAGTCTATTAATGAAGTTAATAATCCGAGCGGGGATTTCATGGTTTTTACTATTGTTGTATGCTGATTTGTTTATATTATAAGGTTTTTCATGAGATAAATCGATTTGTTGATATTAGAAGGCCCAAATACCCTTCCATCAGAGCCCTATAGCCACCTTTCATAAGTAACAAAGTGTAGACATGACAACTCTAACTAGCCTAGGGGCCTAGGCCTTTTGTTTTCTCTTTGACCTTGCAACATTTCAGTATACAAAATATACTATCATTCGTAACAAACAAAATATTGTCTTTTCAATATATTTTTTAATTACAATTACGAATTACTTAAAACTGAACGATTATTATATTAAAAATAAACAAATTATTCCAAAAAGTCAAAGAAAATTGAAATTTTGATGAAAATTGGGCTATAGGGTTCTGATGGAAGGGTATTTGGGCCTTGTAATTATCAACAAATCGATTTATCTCATGAAAAACCTTATAATATAAACAAATCAGCATACAACAATAGTAAAAACTATGAAATCCTCGCTCGGATTATTAACTTCATTAATAGACTTGAGTGTTTATAATAATATTGCAAATGAAATAAAAATCCGACTAAATAATGAAATACATTTTCTTTTGTAATTTTTTGCTTAGAATGTAATGCAACAGTCGGCTTTTGCATATTTTAATATTTTATAACAAAAATTTAACAATTATTGCAAATTTAGCTGTTGCAAAATTCATTTTTGGCTTTTTTTCATTTTTGAGCACATTTTTAAATGAGAGGTGTATTTTTTTTATTTCATGTGAAAGTAGACGTAAAAACGAAAAAAATGAGCCCCAGGAAAATCTTTTCCAATAATATTTTCCGAGCAAACTTTACAGTTGAAAAAAAGAGATTTTTCCAGAAAAATCAAATTTCTCGGAAAATTATTATGTTACAATGTTGAGAAAATTCCAGGTTATTTTCGACATAAAAAGGTAAGTTTTCACCAAGTTTCAAGATTGACGAATCCGTTGGAAAATTAAAAATTAAAAATGAAAAATCGTTTTTTTTTCATTTTCCTCGAAAAATTGAGGTTATGTGAGAAAATTACCCAGAGAAAAGTTTTAGATTTTTACATTATCTACAACTTTTCTATAGGGCACTTTTCATTTTGACGTCAATTTTAGCCGCAAACAGCAATATTTCAGTTTTTTACCCCTTTTTCACCCCTAAAAAGTTTATGATCATAATTGATATAGTTAATGTATTTTTTTTCGTGTGTTATAAGCCCCTTTACCACCTCCAACTGTTACATTCCAGGTATCAGATATTCCGTATTTTTTATTTTTTTGGTACAGTACGCCTGGACTAATATAATAGACTGACTTTTATGATATTTGGTTATTTACAATATCTATGAATTGGATTCTATCTGATTAAATTATATATAAAACTAGGACGTAAGAATAAAACTTTTATATTTTATTTGTAATTTAGTAAATATTATTTCGTATTAAATATCAATTATGTTTTCTAGCTATAATTGACTTATTTAAAAAATTTCATCATTAGTTTGTACTTGTAAATCGGACATAGTGTTACTAAATTTCTAAAATGGCACACGTTAAAACATAGAAATAGATTTAATTATTTTTTTAATGAAAACGTTTGATCCTTCGTAGTTCTAACGACGCGACATATACACTTCACAAGACCATCTGTAAGTGTATCTATATTTGCGAAAACATCTTTTGAAATGTACCCGCTTGTAAACTTTAACATAAATTTAATACAATGTGTCTCTTTAAATATCGTCCTTAAGAGAACTATTAATAAATTTGAATGCCTCTTGACATGTTTAATAGTCCAGTCAAATCCTTACACAGGCGTCGATAGATTGATAATGGTGAAATTAAATTTATTGTACTAACCCTTAGGTACTTTTTGGAAGTTCATCTTATTAAGAATAATAAAAAACTTTTCATTTTAACGTAACTGCCAAGTTACGTAGAGGGTGATACACGCAAGTCCATGATCTATATTTTTAATGAAACACCCTGTATGTTTTTATGATTTTAAAAGCTCTTTAACAATACGATCTCCACCAACTATACCATGTAGGGTCTATTATGAATTATACAGGGTGAAATTTTGAAATTATTTATAATTTTGTTCAAGATAGTTAATACATAAAATTGTGAAAATAATAATGTTTCACACTTTAAATAATGGTTTTATTTTTAATTAGCTGAATGCAGACCTCAGATTCCTTCAGTAAGTATCAATATTTTGGGTTTTGTTAACGTTTTTTGTCACGAATAGGTAAAAACTGCAAAAACATATATGCCAATATAATTAAACTAAATCGGTAAATGTCTGTCAGTTGTTGATGTGTTTACATTTAAATAAAAACTAATATCTTGCGAAATAATAATGAGATGTTTAACTGAGACTCACCGGATTGAAATTTTAATGTTGATTGGTTACGGCGATAATTGCAAAAGTCAAGTTGAAGTGGCAAACTTATTTAATCAGAGGTATCCTCAGTTGCCTAATATTTCACAAGGTACTGTGTCTAAATTTCATGCATAATTCAGAGAACTTGGACATGCCAAACCATTAAAAAGAAAACCGCACTTCGTTGAAGATGATGTGAAAGTGTCGAGGAGAATCCAACGTGAAGTTCACGTCAAATTTTTCTTCAATATAATGTGAGTCATCCAACTGTCCAGCAGGACGGAGCAACATCCCATTATGCTTTAATTGTAAGAAATTATTTGAATGAAATTTTCTCCAATAAATGGATTGAACGAAGAGGTACTATCAAGTGGCCAGCTAGATCGCCGGACCTTAAGCCCTTGGATTTTTTTCTGTGGGTTTATCTCAAGAACAAAGTATTTCAAACAAAGTAATTCATAATAAACAGTACATGGTATAGTTCGTTGAGATTGTATTGTTAAGGAGCTTTTAAAATCATAAAAACATACAGGGTGTTTCATTAAAAATATAGATCATGGACTTGCGCGTATTATCCTGTACATTTAAATTTATGTTTAAAAAGCTTACATGTGAATTTCAAAGTTGACGGGTTCCAGTGTTTTGTATAATCTTCTACTCAACTAACCCCACAAATAATTTTATTCTATAAGTGGTTTTCACACTGACGTGATATATATCTAAATATTAAGAAGGTTAAAAAATAAAAATATCAGGCTACAAAAATAATGTGTAATTTAAAACGTAAAAAGTAAAAAAATATAAAAGTAATAAATTAATTAAAAATAGTGTTTAGACATAAAGTCTACTGCGTAATTATTAAAATATATATAATATATTCTAGATTCCAGAAACAGTAACTTATGTATTTATAATTATATTTGTTAAGTTTACCTTAATTAAATTACCTAAATTTATTGATAAAACCACCTTGAAATAATTTTAGTTAGCTAAAAATATTATATATTTTTTGACCGGTAACTTTTAACATAGCCAATAAATTAAAAAACGATCCACTTATTCCAATCTTCCCCTCTTTAAAGAGCTAACACAATCATTTATGGCTGTCAATGTCAATATCTCGTCAATCGATGCCAATATTCGTAAATCATCGGACATACCTACTCGACTGCTCAAAGGCTATAGACATAGACAAAAGATATCCTATAGAAGTCACATTGTAAAGTTCACAAGTTTAGAAAGCTTTTTAAATGAGTTTAAAAAGGCCTTTTGTCTACTAAGAATCATGTTTTTTGGGACTGCTTAATTAACCCCTCAGTAATGCTGTTTTAACGTGCATGAATTCACTAGTATGTTTACAAATTGATATGCATCTATAACTACATTTCCTGAACTGTATTATATTCAATTTTATTAAAAGTAACTGGTAGCCGCTCCTTTAATTTAATAGGTGTCTCTGAACCAATCAATAATAATCGTGATTGGTCTAACATTTAACAGCAGGCGGTACGTATTTAGATCTAGTTTGTTAGAAAATCAGCATGAACTAATTAAATATTGTTTTTTATTTCAAAAGTCCAAACATGTTTTAAAGCAGTGGTGGCTCGAGAGCTAGTAAAAAGGTAAAAATAATAGATTCTTCCTGTAAACTTTATACAGTGATAGGCAAATGTGTGGAACCAAGTGAATATCTCTTGAGTTGTTAAAGATATCGAAATGAAATTTGGAACGTAGGTATTACAGTATATTGCGTATTTGTTTGTAAATTTTTTAACGATTTTCCACTTCCGGTTAAACCGAAAGTGATGTCGATTTTAAATTTTGTAATGAAACACCCTGTATATTATTTTGGTTTCGAATAAAGCATTTTGTTACGATCCCAAAAATATAGGGTTCGATATTTTTTATTTCAATAGCACTGACATTAGTTGTCAAAATAAGTAAGTAGTAAATTTTACCAAAAAATGGCCGAACTAAATGAAAGAGAAAGAATAGAAATATTAATGATGACTGGGTATGGAGAGATGATAAGAACGCATCAAGAAGTTTGTGATCTTTTCAAAAATGTTCATCCAAATAGATAGATATCACGTTCCGTAGTGACAAAAATTGTGCAAAGGTATGACGCAAATGGAACAGTAAGTAATTTATCAAAAAGTGGCCGGTTAAAAACAGCAACAAATTAAAATGTAGCTCAAAATATTGCTATATCTTTAGAAGAGAATCCTCATTTATCCACTACTGAACTCGCCAATACGTACGAAATTAGCCGTCGTTCAGTAGGAAGGATACTAAGGCGAGAAAAATATCATCCATACAAAATTCGCCTTGTTCAAGAACTCACTGAAGATGATTTCGACAGACGTCTAGAATTTTGTGAGACGATTATGGATATTTGCAACCGTGATAATAATTTTGCCAGGAATGTGGTGTTTTCAGACGAGGCTACATTTTTTTTAATGGTACCTACGGTTAATTGACACAACTGCCGCTACTGATCGCAAAGTAATCCGCATTGGGTACGAGAGGCTCATACGCAACATCCCCAAAAATTGAACGTTTGGGCGGGTATTTACAATAACAGAATTGTGGGACCTTTCTTTGTTCAAGAAACTTTAAACGGAGAAAGGTATTTACAGCTTTTAGACACTCAAGTGGTTTCGGCGCTGGAAGTAAATGGGCAATTGCCAAATAATATCTGGTTTCAGCAGGACGGGGCACCACCTCATTACGCTTGCAATGTTCTTAATCGTTTAGATATGACATTTCCTAACAGATGGATTGAGAGAAGTCCCGATTTCAATCCACTGGACTTCTTTCTATGGGGTTATTTGAAGTTTATATTAACAAACCGAACAATTTGCAAGAATTAGCTGAAAGAATAACTCAAGATATTCAGAGAATTTCACCAGAAGTTATAGCCAATGTCACAAAAGAATTTACAAACCGACTTGCCTATTGTCAAGAAGTAAACGGCGCTCATTTAGAACATTTAATACATTAATATTACAGGATACCACTATTTTATTTCATTATAATTTATTTAGTTTAAGTTAATAATATGATTATTTAGTAGACTACTAAATATCATTAGCGTTTTTCTTTTAGAAAGAGAATTTTAGTGCGAGAATTGTAAATGATCGCATTGAATATCACGGTTTTATAAGAATGAACTGGCCACCATGTTCTCCCGTTATGAATTGCATTGAATTAAACCGACTCGAACAGCCCCCCATAACTCTAGAACAGCTTGCCAATGCCTTGTAGAGAATATGGGAAAACATACCTCAGCAATTTATTAATAATTTAATAAGAACCATGCCAAATAGAGTGACAGCACTAAGGCAAGCTAGGGGTGGACCCACACGATATTCATTTTCGTGAAAGGACTTTGTGACCGGCGCAGTAAATGATTTAACATTTTACAATTTTTATTTTATTGTAACTGTTTTTTTTTCATAAAAAAATTGTTTATTTTATTTTTTTGGGTATATTGTAACGTGAAAGTATTAAGTTATTTTATCGAATTTTAATTTATTAGATTAACTAATGACAAAAGATTTTTGTAATATCCACCTCAATTGTTGAGCAGTGTTGTATACCTAGGTATTATTAAAATAGAAGTAATTTCTTTTCTTTTGTATACTCAATATAATATTAGTTTTTGTCCGTTTGACTGAAACTGAACTAGAGGATAAAAATGCCCCAGCTTTGCTGTCGCATTAGATTCACAGTTTTGATTCCTGTAAAAAATTTGAAAAGTAAAGCAAATTAAAATTTTTCTTCTAATCTTTCGCTAAAATTAAGTATAGTGTAGTAGGTATAGTATAAGTGGGCATGCGAAAAAAAACTAATTTAAGTTTTCTATTAGTTGATAATCGCATATGTAATAAGGGTTATTGTAAATGCCTATTTTATACAGATGAACTCTGAAGTGCCCGTGATTCATCTTTAATCTCGTAATGGTTCGCTGTAATCTTATTTTAAGTGGAAGCTTTTACTCAGGAGTCGATGTAATTGAAAATAATGATTCTTATAACTTCTTGCAATGTCAGAGAAATATTTTTTCCAGCGGACGCGAATTACGGATTTATAAACGTTTATAAAAAATGAAAAAGATTGGAGGAGTGTTTTATTAAGTTTATCTCACAAGCCGTTTTTGCTTCTTGATCGATTCTTTCAATTCCCTCTATAACGCTGTGACTTCGTACCCATATCAGGTGAATTTATTTCCACTATTAGATTAAAAAGTAATCGCTTAATTTCTATTATAAGGTAATGTAACCATTATCGACATTTCAAAAGTTAGAAAGTAAAACTTTTTTATACAGTAGCACTTCCCGACCTAGGTCGGGAAATGGCCACTTCCCGACCTGTCATTCTTCTTCTTTTTTATTATTATTTACTAAGCTTCTTAATTTTAACTCGGACAACTCTCTAATTATTCCATTAAACTAATCATATAATTGTTCATTGCTGCAGGTAGTAGACTATGACAATGACGTTTCTCGATTTCTCATTATATTGACAGTAACTTCAGATTAAAAAGAAAACTCATTTAGTAAAATGTCTGACAGTGATATAGAAATGGAAAATACTCCTCCAGAAATAACTGAAATGGCTAACAGTGTCATTCAATCTTTGCTTCCTGATAAAAGTAAAACACGTTACGAAAACGTATATTCACAATATAAGAAATGGTGCACAATGAAGAATGTTAACATCGAATCTGAAACAGTTATCTTAGCATATTTCAGTGAACTTAGCAAAAATAAAAAAGCATCATCATTATGGTCTACCTATTCTATGCTAAAAGCTACATTGAATATCAATAATAATATTGATATTTCAAAATATGGAAAACTGGTAGCATTTTTAAAAACGGGTAATACTGGCTATAAGCCTAAAAAATCTAGTACTTTCACTGAAACCCAAATAGAAAAGTTTTTAAATGAAGCTTCTTTGGAATTTCTTCCTCAAAAGGTAAATTTATTATTATTTAATTAATTTAGTACAAATGTGTAATTACTTTTAGGTTGCTTTAATAATTGGTATTTCTGGGGCATGTAGAAGCGACGAACTTTTTAAAATGAAATTAAAAGATATAGATTTTCTTGAAAATAAGATTTGTATCACAATTCCAGATACAAAAACCTATCAATCGAGGTCGTTCATCATTACCAACAAGAATTGGATTTAAACAGTGTTGGAATATATAAAAATGAGAAAAAACATTGAAAATGATAGATTTTTTATGCAAATTAGATACTCAAAAATAACTAAACAACCTCTCGGTCATAACTCAATTGCACAGAGCCACTTATTTAAAATTAAATAATGTGGAAACTTACACTGGTCATTGCTTTAGGCGCACTGCAGCAACTTTATTGGCCAACAAAGGGGGAGATATAATGCAACTAAAAAGATTAGGGGGCTGGAAATCAAGCGCTGTAGCTGAAAGTTACGTAGAAAATTCTACTGATGGGCAAATAAGAATTGCGGAGCTGTTGACATCATGTGAATCTCGGTCATCAGTTTCTGCCTCAGCATCCAGTACTTCCAATCAAGAATTAAATATTACTGCTTCAAAATCTTCAAAACAGTCTGGATTATCCCTTGTTATCAACGCTAGGGATAATGCCAATGTTACTATTAATATTAATAATAATTAATTACAAGGTATATCTACCTACCTTAGTAGTTACCTTTTATTTCATTTTGTTAAAATACCTTAATACCAATAAATATTAAATAATAAGAAGAAGACAATTATTGATTAATTAGGAAATACGAAAATACCTACTAGGTATTTTAGAAATATACATAGTTTATAAATTGTTATTTTTAAATTATTTTCTGAAACAATTGATTGTGAATAAAATAGTATACAAACCTCAGTAGAAAGTTTCCTACTGTCTCGAGAGGTAACTGACTTCGGCGCTACGCGCCTCAGTCAGTTATCTCATCCCTCGACAGTAATGAAACACTTTCCACCTCGGTGTGTAATATACTATTAATTGCGAAAATTCTATTGCTTGTGGCACTGATTTATGGTCCGAATTATCAAAGTATTATCATTATCAAAAACTTTAGAGTCCGCCATTTTTTATCCAAATAGGCTTTTGGCGTTAAAGATTTTTGTATTGTGTATTTTCTTGGTTTTGAGAGTTTTTGAGACAATTTATTATATAGATACATTGTTGTAGTGAATTAATAGTTACATTTAAAGAAGTTTCATCTAATTATTTCAAAAAAACCGTATCCATATGGATCGTTTATTTCGTTTAATCTTTATTCTGTTTTAAGGCGAAAAAAAGTTTAAATAAATTAATTACCTAAATAACCTAAAACAAACTTTTTCATATAATTTGATTCTAATTTTATTCTTATGCACATAACTTGTATAAAAACAATTTTGCTTTTGTCGGGCGTTCAGTGGAGGCTCACACATTATTTTTCATTATTTTTATTTGTTCATATTAAAATAACACCAAAAAGTTTAAAATAAAAACTTGTTTTAAAATTTATTATATTTATCAAGGCGTAATGTTACATATTAATTTGTATTGAAAGATATTAAACTTGACGTAAATTTAAAATAAAAAACTAATAATTTGTGATAAAAAATATTTATTTTGTAATATAAAAAAAGAAACAATTTGCCTGGGCTAGGCGTGTAAGTAAGTTCATTAGCTCTGACGAATTGTATAAAATTGTTTTCTTTAGGAGGTTAGTAGTTGGACGCCACTGAAATCTTTTTATTTTTGATTCTACTTCTAAGTTTAATTCAGTTGTTTTTAGTTATAAATTCGATGTTGCGATAAATATCAATTCCAGACAAAAGATGAAAGAGAAACTGTCTAAAGAAAATAAAGAAAAAAGTTTGGAACGCTATAATAGATAAGGCTCTTATCTTTGAAAATCCTCCCATCGCTTCGATGGTCCCGGGCCACGAATCAGGTTTCAGTCTCCACAGTTCAGTAAAATAAACGTTTCTTGTAGATTGAATAAGGTTTCGGTAGATTGCAAATTAACAGGTACAAACCTTTATAGGAGCAGATAAAATTGTTTCCAAACTTTTAATGAGCAGGTACAATACTTCCAGCAAACGTTTAGGCATAACATTTAAACTTGTTTTATCAAACGTTTAGATATAACATGTAAAATTACATGTAAACAGTTGTGTCTTATTCCATCGAACAAGGCAATGTATTAAAATGCAACAGTAGTGCTTTTGAACTTAAATGTAGAACTTAGGGTAGAAATTATTAATTATAAAGGTACAATTTCTAACTCTAATACTTTAGAAATCATTAGTTATCATGATATTGTTCTTAAACTTCTAACGGTATTAATGTAATTAATTTAAATACTAAAGTTAAATGCTAAATTCTAATGATTAACATGGAATGCAACGTTAAAAAGAGTCCTTATAAGTACATAAACTTTTTTCTTTTTTTTCCTGATAGGAGGCTCTAACTAAAAATTACCATTTTCTGCATCAAACCATACATATTAGTACCATAATGTAAATAAAAGTGTTTGTTAGTGAAGTGATATGTGATAAGTAAAATGAACGATGAACCAATCATTTACTTGTGTCAAAACGCCCTTGAATCGCAGATGAGGGCCCGAAGACGACTATGTCTTCTTTATCGCGAGCTCAAAGCTGGCCTCTACTTTCTGGTGCCGCACCAGCTGAGGATGCTAGGAATATTGCAGCCAAAACGCAGGTAAGCAGAAATATATATAAGCAGAAAACAGAAGTTATCAACAATCTAAGCACTCTTGGTATTTTTTACAATATTGTCGCCTTATTAGAAATTAGAAGCATGTGGATAAATATTATAAATATGAAAACAGGGATCAGATGCGACGACTTTGCCAACATGCGCAACTAATAGAGGTTCCATTCTATTCTGTTATTTATGTGTTGCAGTAATATGCGCTCATCTTAAACTGCCACTCTCATCATTTTTTCATAGCCTCCTTAAAGAAGTATAAACTACAAAAATAAGTGGTGAATACCATATTGCCTACCATTATATTTTAAAGGTTTTTAATAAAGTTACGCACGCTGTTCACCTAAGATGCTTTTCTAAGATTCTTATCTAACGATTATGATACTACCATAAAATTTGAAATCCTTTAGGAGTCTGCACTATTTCCATCTGTCTTGCTGCCTCACTTCAATGAACTACTTTTCGTTACATCCAATTTCATTCGTTCATTTTATGTGAGTTTATGCTTTAATTCATCCAACATTGGCATCTTTTTTACAGTAATCTAAATTGAAATGGCAAACGTTTGTAAACTTCCTTAAAAAATGTTGTTACCTCTTGCACGTATTTCTTATACTACTTCCATATTTACAGCTTTTATTTGACGTATTCCATGTCATCATTATTTGGCGGCTCTCTTACACCATATTCATAGTAAGGGAATCAAAGTTTGGTCTGCGAAATAATGAATCGTTCTGATATTAATAAACATTCTTTTTTTAGGAGTGATTGATATTCTTGCTTCTTACACATTTCTTCTGTTTCAAAAAAACTAATTTAAACATTTGGCAATAACAACTTCTTTCTCGATGGAAGTCATCTTAAATGCTATTGTCTGTCATTTGTAACTTTCTTAGGCCACACCTCATAATGGTAGTCTTTGAGAAAATAATTTTTTATAGAAACAAAAAGAATGCGAGATTTTTATAATGTTTAAAGCATTTTAAATGACTGGTCCTGTCAGTTCAAGCTACACCAACTTTTTCCTTTTGAGAAGAATAATTTCATTGAGGAGACGATATGTAAAAAAATACCATCAAGAATGCAGAAATAGATAATAATCATAGACCTATTATCAGAGGAAACGCAATGTCCCATTTATAAAATTCTGTTTGCTCTGTCGTAATAATTACAATGGAGAGTCTATGAGTATGACAAAGAATACCAATGATATTATGTTAATTTAGTACCACAAGAACAGCCAAATAATCTACGTATTTCTGTTTCAAGGCTGTACAAATTTTATTCTTATCATTCAGAAACAAAAAACTACAAATATACCAGTACGTTCAGGATAGTGGAAACTTGATTTTTAAAAATAAATATTTTTACTGAACTATAAAATTTATTTATTTAACACAGAAATTACAAATAAATTTAAAATCAAAACTATAACTTCCGAAATAAACACAGACATTGTTATTTTCTGTACATAATAATATAAGGACGTGATATTTACCAAAATATATATTAATAAAGGTTAAAAAATAAAAATATTAGGTTACAATGAAAATGGGTAATACCTACTCACGAACAATCATAAAATTTGAAATAATTCGAGATTGCCACCTAACGAAATAATTACCATACCTGTCTAATTTTGATATTGAAATCGTCATACATACCCCACTGGATGAAATGATTGTAAACAAACAAATATTTTAACTTACTTGTAAAAAGAAACATTGGAGCTTAAATAGTCCTGTTTTTCCACACTTGACAATGACGAACCATTTCTTTCACTAAATTTCACTCAATATCTATAATTTCGCCAAAAAACACCAATGTAACTCCAAAATCTCATTTCAATTGCATCTGCAACAATGCTTTAAATAATTAAAGAGATTCTATCACCGCTTCTGTGGGCGGTATCATACAAACAAGCCCTGCGGCGTTGTCGCTTTTTGAGCAACCCATTTCTATGATCAAACCGAATGAAATAGTTCAATGGTTAAATATTCCATAAAATGAGTTGTATAATTTAGGTGGTAACAATATTTTTGCAAATTTCGTCTCCTCTGATATTAGGTCTATGATAATAATACATAACAAATAATCAAAAGTAACAGGCTAGCTCAAAAATAAAAAGTACTAATATTCTTTTGTTTGACAGATCCAAGCTCGAAGATTTGTTTGCCGACATTACTACCCCGAAGGCGGTTGGGGATGGGTAGTGACGGCTTGTGCTGTACTCGTCCACATTATTAATCATGGAGTGCAATTGTCCTGTTCTCAGCTAGTAGCTCCAGCAGCTTTTAAATTTCACGTAAATCCTGTGTATCCAGCAGGTAAGCTACGAAATTTATTTAAATGACAATAACAACGTCATTAACATTAACAAATTTTGAGGTTTTACGAAAATAAATTTAAATACAGATTAACCTTACAGCTTAAATCTATATATTTTTAGCTCAAACTAATTTGTGTACTCTATATGTTTTTAACTGATGTCAGCTTTTTGTTTCTGTTGATTCCATATCTTGTTAGAATCTTAAATCAATATTTGGCTAAAAATTAGCAAGCATTTAGTATGAGGATGCATAATAAGTTTAAAATTATAAACTTTAGAATGCTCCATAAACTTTTAGAATAGGGGAATATTATGATTTGCATTTGGTGTGTACTACGTGAAAGTACAAGCATAAGATAATCTCTTTAGATAAACTATAGAAAGTGGTTTTTTTAAAAACCATTTTATTGTCAGTTACAATGAAATTTATTTAGAAAACCTAAAAGGCAATATATTGTAAGGAGAATATTATAATTTTGATAATTTTTTACATTTTAACTAATTTGTATTAATGATATTGATACATATTTGATATGGTAATTTTTTTTAATATAGCATCAGCTTTACTTCTCAGGGGGCTTATGTTCTGAAAGTTTCCGATTAGATTGTTAGGTGTTTAAATAAAATTAATTAATTATAACTACAAATTTATTGTAAAAGACAAATTTAAACCAGCAATATGCTTATCTGATATATTAAATGACTAATTAGAAAAAAATAAGAAAAAATACAATACACTACAGTAATGAACAATAAGTTGTTATAGAAATTTTTTAATTATCTATTGAAAATCAGATAAATTCTTTGGTGTTTAATTATTTAACTAACTAACTAATACAAGAATTAAAATATTTAAAAAAATTATCTGACCTTAACTTGTAGAATGGATGTTCTTCGTACCGGGCCACAATGTAGTTGATCTATAACTTTGGTGTGACTCTTGTCAACATTGTTGTTAATAAATGTTTATTGTCGAAAAAATTATTTAAAATTTGTAGACAAAGCTGTTTAAAAAAAGCAAATCACATAGGAACAAAATAACAAAACATATTAAAACAGTAATACAAAAGTATCTACAAGTAATAAAACTTACAAACAAATAAAACTTCACAATATAAACATTACGAAAGGTCAGTTAAAAAAATAAAGGTATACTTTAATTTAATTTGTTAATAAGGTGACACAATTGTTCTTTCCAACGATTTAAGGGTACAGTTCGGTGGTTTGTATTGTTTAAATTTAATTATTCATGGCGAGTTATAACTCTTAATATTTGATATACGATCCGAAAATGTCCTTAAATGCACTTAAATCACATATAGTCTTTTAATGTCACTTTTCTTTGATTCGCTAGGACTGTCTTTTATCACTAACTAATGATTTGAACTTATTCACTTAGTCCTTGATTTCAAATGACTGCTGCTAATAACATTATAGAACATTTCCATCTCTGTCTTATCTACATACAACCAGACATACCAACATTGTCTAATACTTGGAAGTTTCTAGAACAAGTTCAATACAAATATGTTTGTCTTCTTTTATCGGATTACATAATTAATTTCTAGAGCAGTGTAACAATATAAGTTCCCAAAAGGCGAGAAGCCAATTTGTAACTAAAAAACTCTCCAAAAGAGATTCCGGCTAAGAGACCCTCTCCAGGGGGTGGTTCGACTCCATGTTAATGCTCACTATAGGAAGGATTGGGATGTATAAGTAATAAGGGCGCCACTATCTTTTTGAATGCTTTCGATTAAGCAAACAAACTACACAAAAACTAAGGTGGGAAAGATAGAAACACTTTGTAATTATTTTAATTAAACAACAAATAAAGAAGCTACTTGAAACAAAAGACCGACCACGCTACACCCTTAAGACTTATAGTCTGAGGTATATAAATGAAACGGTATTTAAAAATATTGATTATTTATTGAAACTGTACTTCCCGATAATGAACAGAAAGGAGTTCTAAAAAGTGGACTTAACTTTAGGTTTCTGTAATGTCTAGAAGGGCTGCTTCATCTTCTTCGTAGAGAATTAGGGATGAAAGTTTCTGGATGTTTATTTAATGGTTCTGACAGCTTGAGATGTAGTGGTTTTCTTAACGACTCAGAAGTGGTTTGGATTTAGGCTTCTGCGGCCTCAACATCAGCTTAAAATGGTTTGGTGGTTTGAAGGACTATCTCCACATAGGGACCTTCCAAATGGCGCTTTCAAGATTGGCTCGAACTAAGCTCTAACTTGGCGGTAACTTAGTGGGTTGTGTCTTCCTAAAAGTTTTTATGTGTATGAGAAGGAATCATGGAGGTATGGGCGTTAGCATTGGACAGACTTTTTAGATAGGACAGCAAATTACTAAATTTCAACAAATAAATTGTCTTATCTTTAAGTTTTCACATACATTACATATTGATATTACTAAAATTATAAATTATCTTTACTGTTGTGGTAAAAGCTGCTTTTGTATCAAAATTGGTTTTTGTTCATCATCTACAATTGAAATTATTTCTCTGTTTTTACAAATTGTTGCCAGACCAGACACTTTTATTTTAACTGATACAATATAGTGACCGTTGTACCTAAAATATAAAATAACAGTTATTAGATTGAGACAGTATAAAACAACTTCTGTTGATATTATATTTATTAGATTCTTATTTAATTTTTTTAACTGTCACAATATTTTTGAATCTGAACGTCAATATATATTTATTGAATCCTTAAAAAAACTTTCTACTGTATCTAATATATAAAGTTTCTTGTAGAAAATTAGTTTGTAGACATCTTGTAAATTTTTTCCGCGTTTCAAACTTTCCCAATATTTTCATAACTCTCTATAACTTTGCGGAACTTTTCGAATAATGTCAAAAACTAACTATCTGACTGTTTTTTAATAGAATTAAAATGTACTTAAAATAAAATTCATTTATCAATTAATTTTATCATCTCAAGACTTTAAATCAACTATCAGAGTAATCTAGTAATTACTTTGTTTAACTGATCGGAGTGATTTAGATTTATTGATAGTATATCAGAGAAAGAAATCTGCAAGAAACTTATCTTTGTTGCATTGTACAATAAATTGGTGTTCGCGAGTATTGAATGAAGTTATTATGGAACAAAAGAAGTAAAAGTACTTTAAGAATTAGAAGCCACCAAAGGCAAGTAGTAATAATTGTTTTGAAGGTGACCTTTTTTTGTATACAATAGGTAAAAGAAGTCACAGTTTCCTAGATTGAAGATGAGGACAAATATTTCAAATTTACTAAGTCACTTACTATACATTCCTAAAAAATAGTTGAAAAATTAACTTTTTCATATTAGAAAGGGTAAAAAATGTTAAGTACTTTTGTCATTTCACGAGATGTAGTTCTGCAAAATTTATTGTATCCACACTTGCTGTTGGTTCTATATTTGTTTAACTTTTAAAAGCAAACTAAATGTTTGTTTTACATGTAAGTCTTCTACATATTTATTCAATTCAGCTCTGTATAAGAATATAAATGATTATCAATTTTAGTGTTGTCAGAAATAAATCAAGACAAAATTTTATTTATAGACGTCTGTCTCGGAAAAGGAACTTGGTTGTATCCTGAAATCATAAATGATTGAGATTCATAACAAAGTTTCACCTATTTTTATTGACAAATTTATTCAAATTCTATTTTAAACTCCAAGAAAAGTATTAAAAATTTTCTATAAAATCCGGATTACAGAGAAAATCGTATAAACGGATACATATTTTAGTATAAAAATAATTACATTCAACTAGAAAGTATCTTAAAGTTCTTTAACAAAATGGTCTTCATTACGTTTTGGTCTTATATTTTTGTCAAATATGTAGTCATAAATACATTATTGGTCCTTGAAGTCGGAATTTCGTAGTCGCAAGCTCGCATTTTCTTCTTTCTTTTCCATATCGAAATAACAACTAATTGCATGTATGAACAAGATATCTTCATTGAAATAAAAACCTCTAGTCTGGATTTACATTTTCTGTCTTTAAGGTGCCTGTCTTAAATTCACGTTTCAATTCAATTTGAAAATTTTATTTTCCTCCCAAGTAAGCTACGTAGCTTTTCCTACAATTCGTATGCATCCTTAAATGGGTGTCTAGTCTTTTTTGTTCGCATCTTTGCTTTAATCAAATTATATACAGAGTGAGATCGTACGTTTATACACTTTCCACATGCAAATGCAAAGAAGAATGGTTAATAAATAACGAAACGCTTTCAAAATACACTCTTATAGAGTAAACATTTAACAAAATTATAATGCACGGAGGAAACAAACAATTATTTAAAGAAATTTATGGTACTAACCCTTACTGTGTGAAAGTTCATCTGACGATGCTATTCCGATAGCGAAACGGCTGTCATTGCATTTAAAGTATTTATAGAATAAATAGTGGAAGTTAATTCAACCTTTTAGTTGTTTATTGTTCTGAATTATTTAAAGATTAAATTTAGATCTAATAAACTTAATTGTGACTTAAATAATAGTTGTAAGGCTGGTTTGGCATTAGTCTGGGCTTAACTCTGATGAATATTTGATGGTAACAGTTTTTACAAAAAATTTGTACCATTTTTTTAACTGGATACTAACTAGATAATGGGCTATAATAATATATAATCCAGTAACTTTGTCGCCTGAAAGGATGGGGTAGTATGCGTCAAATCCGGTAGTTCTGATTTTTTGCAGACTTGTTTATGATGTTGGCCTAATGAATAATCCAAGTTTGTGACCTCGAGGGCCGAACGCAACTTTGTCAAAAATCGAAAAAACCGCAAAAAAATCTTTTTTTTTTTCAAACTTCGGCGATTAAAACCCTGAAGGACTAGTTTTTGAAAAAAAAACTTTTTCAGTAAGTTTTTAAAATAGACTAAATTTGCTACAATGATACTAGAACTGTCTCTGTAGGCCCAATAGTTTCCTAGATTA
Organism: Ophraella communa; assembly: GCA_035357415.1. Lineage (NCBI taxonomy): Eukaryota > Metazoa > Arthropoda > Insecta > Coleoptera > Chrysomelidae > Ophraella > Ophraella communa. Next base: position 12,549,097 of record CM068994.1, on the reverse strand, counting down.
AGCCTTTCAAAGTTTATCATTTTTTCAAACTTCGCAATTTCTTGTAATTCTGTGTTCATTAACAACTTTAAATTGTGGATCTGCTAGATTTCAAGTTCTTCAAAGAAATCAAATTTTGTTTTTTATCACAAGTGTGTAGTATTTGGATGTCATTGGTGTGTAAGAGTGAGGTTAATGAACAAATAAATCTTGGAAGTTCTCCACTATTAAACTGTTTACTTTGATTGAGTTTACATTTTATACATAGATAAGACGTAATTGTAAAACACAAATTTATTAAGTTATTGTAAAGATCAGCATAATATAGTTTTTTCCTGGTTTTTCTATATCATTGCACAGTTATACTGATCTTAGAGGGAAATACATCCAGGATAATCCCTTAGGGCTATTAACATATAGACTTTAATATTATTATGACTTATTACTTCCACACTTGGTCTAGCCTTAATACTACCTAAACAACATCAGGTACCTAGCTACAAACAAACAAAATGTAACTTAAATGTCCATCTGACAATGCTAATCAGCGAAACGGCCGTCATTGTAATTTAAAACCTAATTTTTCAAATAAACTTGAAAGTTACGTTCAAACGAAGAGGTTTTTATTATTCTTAATAAGATGGACTTCCAAAAAGTAAGGGTTAGTACAATAAATTTTAAGCTTTTATCCTTTATCAAACACAAACACCTTCAATAAACACAAAAATAGACCTTTGCCATAAAATCAAACAATTTATCTATTACATAAAGCAACGGTCATGTACAAATTAACGTTTATTACTTTCAATATTTGCCCTGGGACGCCATATTGGAATTTATTTGACAGGTTAGGTTGGATTGCCTAATTAGATATAACCATGGAACACTGGTTTATTCTTTGCAGAGAAAAAAGTAAGGTTGATATTGTTTGAAATGGCTTTTAAAATTTCAGACAGACAGACAAATTTCCATTTATGGAAAGTCACGCCGATTTGGCCCCTAGAAAGTTTGTAGGCCCACAAGGCAAGGCAGCTCACAGAAAATTGTTGGAGGTATTATCTCAACAGCTGAATACCCTTGGTTTGGGAAACCGAACTGTAGAGAAGTGGCAAAAAGTAAGTTTTCACTAATGAAGTTTATTGTATGAACTCTTACTTTGTGAAACTCCATCTTATTAAGAACGTCAAATAAAATACTTTTTAACTATAACTTTCACGATATATGGAAAAAAAATTTAAGCTTTTAATTACAATGATAGCTGTTTCGATATTACTATCATCGTCAGATTGCCCTATTGTCATATTTCTCTCCTACGACAACGAATGTTCTGTATTCTAACACCAGAAAGCAATATTATTAGTACTCTCTGTTTGTACACTATAACCAAAGACTGTAGTAGTCAACCGAAATAAAACAGATCAGAATTCAAAATGTGTAACAAACAAGTATATCAATCAAAACGAAATTCTATCAAATGTCAAACTTCAAAACAGTTAAGTTCCATTTATTCAAATTGTCATACCAATATAGCATAGATTAGAAAGAACTTTATAGATAGCCGACTCTAACGGTTTTTTAAAAACGTGTTTACAGCGCCGCTCGTGACCTGAGCACAAACTATATAATTGTATTTTTATTTTATTGGTTAATTTAAAATATTTATATTAAAAGATTTTAAAAATATTCTGATAAATATAATAAATATATTTTTCAAAATATTTTTAAAGTATTTTAATATTGTTAACAATTTGGTATGACTTATATAGACATAAAAATAAAACAAGTAATAATTCTTTATTTTTGCAAGATAATTTTATTACAATTAGGAGTCAAATTTATTTTTCTTGTTTCCCTAATTATTTTTAAAATGGATCTATTGCATTCTGGTGTCCTGGGAGTAGTTTCTGTTGTTAGAGGATTATCAGAACAATGAGAGATGCTGGTTTCTGAAAAAGAAATATTAAATATTATAAAACTAAGTTGTCAATATAAAACTCATAATTAGAAATTGAGAATAAAATTGTACATTGACCTATAATAGTAAGGTATTTCAACTTCCCTATTTGTAGGCTCTTGTTATTTAAAAAAGTTTTTGCTTTAATTCACAATCAAAATTTTAAAATTATTCTCTTACCTGGAAGTTTTAGAGTAGGCACAGCATTCAATTATAAATCGGTAACATTTCTATTCTGTGAGAAAAAGCAGTCTTTTGTAAAGTGGTCAATGCAGATTTTAAATTTATAACGGTCATTTCCAGCTACATTAACCAAATCTGGTCTATTTAAAATATCACACCATTTTCATCGGATCTACAAATATAATGTAACATAGAAATAATATAATATGCATCATATACTAATAAATAGGTATACGCTGAAGCTTTAAAAAACCAAATTGTTACCTGTGGATCCTTTCGTAAACAATGCACTTTTTTATAGTTATTTTTATAAAGGCAACCCGTAACAGAACACATAAAAACCATATTTTAATAAATAACTGCAAAAACTCTTACTGGAAAATATAAATACTAAGTAGAAAATATAACTATTAACGAGAAAATACAATAATTACTAAAAAAATACAATACTATCTATCACACAAGTACAAAAACTGGAAAATATATCTGCTAACGAGAAAATACAATACTAACTGTCAAACAATATTGTTGACAACATTTAAATTCAGAATTTTTGTGTCATTAACGGATTTCTTGTTGATTGTGATTTTATTTTCGATAGTGGCGACTTCCGTGACCTGAGCATTAACTACAAACGTGGACCTGTCATTTGAGGAGAGTGCCCAGGGCATGCAATATAGATCAAAAATTACGAGTTTGCCCGAATCCTACTCGACGGAAGTTCATAATTCCAATTTGGATACGGTTCGAGTTATCACACGTACCGATTGGACTGTTCGCATCGAGTTTTCTTCATTTCACTCCTGGTACGAACCAGAGAGTCAGATTTCATTACAATATTGCCAGTACTTCTGGCAAAATCGTTACAATTGTGTACATTTTTTTCTTCAACTCCCAACGACCTATCTCAGACACGATGACTCTGTATAATTGTAACGAACGAAAATTGGAAAATTTATATGTCTTGTCCAATGTGCCCCTCAAATATTTTTAAAAATAAACAAACCAATCCAAACTTTAAATAATTGTTCAACGTTCGTGTAACTATTAATCTTCGAAACTAAAAATATCTTCCACGAAATGATTCTGGGCGTCCAAACAAAATAAATATTTCTGTTAGTGACATTTTCATTGTGTATATTCAGTAAATTATCGAACAATGCAGAAATTTCAGCGACAATATCGGGACCGAACGGAACACACAACTTTATATAATGCAAACGTTTTATCATTTTCACCAACAGATGCCGTTTTTTTTTATGTCATCGATGATGCACCCTGGCGCTGCTATTGAAACAAGTCGAATATAAATAAGACCGCAGTTTCGTTAGAAATTTTTTTATTACGGTCGTTTCAAAGTTATAAATTAAAATACAGAGCGTCTTGGCGAAAATAATAAAGATATAACTAAAATGGACTGGTTAAAAAGTTAATACGTTAAATAATTGGGTACTAGCGATGGTGATTTCGAAAAGCGGCTACTAATTATTGTCTAATTCCAACGTCGATCAATTTAAGTGAGCCAAATTGGGTGTTAATGATCACCTATCGACGGTACTGCCATCGAAACAATATAATTGATCGCTGCTTACTTTTCTAATTCTATTCTTGACTATATATAAGCAGGAGAGTTTCAACTGACAGGACAATTATAGTAAGATAAATTGAAATTCATCGAAGAAATATTATTAAAATGTAAATTTGCACAAGGAGAATTCAAATTGGAAATACGGGGTGGTTCCTTGAAAAGGTTATCATCCCAAAATGAAAAATTCATACAAAAGTATTTTAAAATATCTTTAAATCAAATATTTAAACTACAGGTTTCAAATAAATCATCTTCAGTACTATAGCTTATATACATATACAGGGTGTTTCTTAAGTAATCTAAAATATTATATGAGGCGCTTCGTTACCCAATTTTAAGACGAAAAGTTCATATAAACATGTGTGATAGGTGTTGTCGTTTATGAGATACAGGGTGTTGTACGTGAAATTAATTTTTCTTGGTGACGCTACTGATTTATATTTTTTTATTATTTTATTACAAGCAACATGTGTTAAACATAAAGAAAAAATAATACATTTCAGAGCAAATGTTCAAAATGTCCACCTCCAGCTAAAATGCAAGAATCCGCTCGATGTCTAATGGATTGTCGAATACGTTCGAAGATACCAGGATTGTTACGAATAACATTACAGCCGTCTATGATACGATTTTGAAGATCTTGTACGTTTAATATCAGTGTTGTGTAAACAAGCGATTTCAAATATCCCCACACACAAAAATCCAGAGGATTGTGTCCAGGTGATCTAGGGGGCCACGGGTGTGGAGATCCTCGTCCGATCCAATGGCCTGGAAAAACATTATTTAAAAACTCGCGTACAATCACTGAAAAATGTGGAGGAGCTCCGTCATGCATGAACCACATGCGCCTTCTAATAATAATAGGTACATCTTCCAAAAGAAGTGGAAGTTCATTTTATAGAAAATGTTGGTATGTCTCACCGGTTAACCGTACAGGAAGGAAAAATGGTCCAATTAAATAATCATCGATGATGCCAAGCCAAATATTGACCGAAAATGTTTGTTGAAATCGTTTTACACTTATGGTATGTGGATTTACATCTGCCCATATGTGGTCATTATGAAAATTCATAATCCCATGTCTAGAAAAGTTGGCTGCATCCGTAAATAGAATATTAGCCACAAAATTCGGATTGTTCGCGATTTCACGTAAAATCCATTGACAATACTGTATGCGTAATGGATAGTCAGTAGGTAACAAAAATGTTGAACACGTTGAACGTGATATGGATACAATAAATTATCTTTTAGAAGATTCCAAACAGTTTTGTTACTAACTTTTACTTCATCTGCAACTTTTCTTGTACTCGTTTCTGGATGTTGGTCAATAATTTGAAGAATCTGGTTTTCCAATTGGGGATTTCTCACAGTTCTGGGTCGTCCAATAATATTCTTCGATTTAGCAAAAGTTCCAGTTTCTTGTAAACGAATATGTAACTTAGTAAACGTATCTGAACATGGTAAACGATTATTTGGATAACGCTGGGCATACGTACGTCTAGCTTCTAAGGCATTACCATTCGCTAATCCGTACAAAAAATGCATATTAGCCATTTCAACATTAGTAAACACTGGCATAGTTATTAACTAAACACAGAGTCAATCAAATGAAAATGTACGATTTTTGCGTTGGTTTTCAAATTTGACACTTGTCGTCAACATTATTTCAAAGGCCACTTAGAATAAGCATGTTTTTGCGTATTACTTCTAAAAACCAGTAGCGTCACCGGGAAAAATTAATTTCACGTACAATCAGAACTGACTTATTACAATAAATTCAACACCCTGTATCTCATAAACGACAACACCTATCACACATGTTTATATGAACTTTTCGTCTTAAAATTGAGTAACGAAGCGCCCCATATAATATTTTAGATTACTTAAGAAACACCCTGTATTGAGGCGAAGTAATATTATTAGAAAAATTATTCATAAAAGAAAGAATTAATTTATGTAAGAAATATGTATTATGATGATCAAATCAAAAACAAAATCACTATAAAGTCAATTGAAATCAAATAAATAATAAAAAAAAGGTTATCACATTTCATAAAAAACAGAAAATAAATTAATCAACACTAATAAATTGAAACTAAATAAATATCCAACAAGTAACAAACATAAAAATAATTTACCATTAAGAAAATAATAATGAAAACATAATTCTAAATGAAAGAAACAAACGAACAAATTATAAATTTTCTAAGAACATTTTTTCCGTTAAACATATAAAAGGATTTTCAAGAATCTACTAAACGTGTATAAAAAACTCTTCACTGAACAACACCTGCGTGTGTGTGTGTGACGTCAAATTAACAGAAGTAGAGTGGACGTGCATTACTACGAACAGCACCTGCACTGCGTATGTTGAAGTGTAGTGTTCTGCGAACTTTAAAAATTTAGAAGGCCACCTGCGTGATTACGCAAGAGTTGCTCGGAAATATATCGATCGAATTTGTGACTTTCAAGCCTCAGTGTCAATAGAATTTGAGAGCTTTTCTGACCATAATAAATTATAAAAAAATTATTGGTCAAAGAATATTGAGAGAGGGATCTCAAGACTTTACGTAAAAGAACCAGTCAGGAAGAATTGTGGACATTCCACAACAGTTATTTAAAACATTCAAGACCCATTATACAGACATTCAAGATCCATTTTTAAACATTCAACTCATAATTTTCGTTTGATAAATATTCAAACTCTTGAACATTCAACATTCATTATTTAAACTAAAACATTCAAGTTCCATTATTCAACATTCATCATTCATATTTTAACTTTCATTATTCAGAATTTAACTAAGAACTATCGTCTTATAAAGTTTCAACTAATAACCTTTGTCTTGTAAATTCAACTCGTAATTTACATTTTTAAAAAAGACTTTGATTTTGTCATAAATTTTATTAACTTTATAAGTTATACATTATTCGACTTTGAATTAGAATAATAGGTTTTGTTGAATCAAGCAGAATCATCACTTTATAATCCAAGATAATAGTTCCAAATGTGATTTTAATGATACAATAGATAGTATCAAGTATAAGAGTTTGACTTACCTTTATCAAAAATAATACTAGTGTAAAATAACTTTTTAACACATCACTTGTAAAAAGGGAGTTTGATCAACCCACCAAACTGTATAAATAAAACCACGAGTAAATAATAATAAATTCCTACATCGTAAGAGGTTCTGTTTTAATTAAACCACCGAAGTTTTCCACGTGTTTCTACAAGAGAAGATAGGCTACCAGTACCACGTTCGTCAGCTGAGATCAACTCAGAGCGCCATCTGTACAAAACCGGCGAACCCTCCAGAGACAGAGTTAAAAAAGGTAAGTGTTGCGTATGAACTGTTTTAAAGCGATAATATCTACTTGACGCTGGAGGACATTTATACGACTATTTTATTGTAAAGATTTTTGAATAAAAATAATTCGTTTTGTTTTAGTCCTTTTTGTATTAATCTCTTATTGAAATGGATAGCTAGATTTCGTTTGGAGAAACTTGAAAATTGCTTACCTACGCCACTGATATAATTCAGTTCAAAAATAATTCACAATCTCAATAATTTTCACTTAAAAATTTACAAATGAGGCACACGTTATATTTGCTTTGTTTGCCACATATAAAATGGAGTCTGCTAAAAGTGTGCTTTCCTAATTTAAGATCATCATAGTATCCTAGACCCTTGATAAAATCATTATAAAAATCGGATTCTACATAATTACCTATATGACAATTTTAGAACAATTTTTATTACTGTAATGCTGTAATTCGTTTATAGAATTGTATTTATTTATTTTTTCTGCAATAAAAGCCCTTTTTTATTATTATTATTCGTAGAAATTGAAACTGGACTATAACTTCGTTGGCTGAACATCTATTTTCATGTTGATTTGTTATCCGAAGCTTTTCTAACAATGGCCGACCATAAATGGCACTTATATAACTAGTAAACCATTAATCTCAACCTATGCTGCCAGCATTATTATTGACTCGCCGACTTCTATATAGGAAAGAGGTACAATAACATTTGAAATAATAATGACAAGAAGCAACATAATGAAAACACACGAGTGTCTGCCGAACACAAAAACAATACGTTTACCATACCGATGTTTGGACAACAGAATCTACGAGGGAAGTTAATTTCACTAAAAAATTTTATTTTTGTAATAAATTACTTCTTTATCGACAATTTTAATAGTTTGAATTTGTTACTTTTTTAAGATGGTTAAAAAAACTAAATTCGCGTTCTGATCACGTGACCTTGATCGAAAATTGTAAGACAATACCGTAAAGGTGTGGACAAATTGCACTAATAAAATAAAGTTAAAAATAATGTAAAGTTACTAACGGAGGTATTTCTTGATAGGAAAATTTCTAAATGATTTTAAATACTTATGAATGATTAATGTTTAATGTATTATTATTATTATATCATGTATTAAAAAACAATAACTTATAAATTTTTTCAAAAAATGCATAGTAACAACATTGCTTTTTGATAGTTATGTAAATGATTGACTGTCAAAACTGACATATTCCTATTGGTATTATTGACAACAAAAAGTACTTACAGCCTTTTTTTTCTATTCATTTATTTAATTTAATTAGCAAGCATCTTTTTTATATTAACACTTTATATCTAAAATCGAAGTTTAATCCAAACTCTAATGTGGCTGATAAAAATATATCAATGAAACACAAAATCAAACCACAACATTTTATTCAAATTACTGAAGAGCCACTAGTTTCGGTCTTAGACCATCATCAGGCTAAAATAAATTCAAAGAAATAGGTCATATAGAAAAGTAATGAGTTTAAATTATATGTCTTAAAATTTAGTAAAGTGAAGGTGAAAAAAATTGTGGAACAAAAATAAGACAAGGCTTACCTGATTGTGCAGACTTAAATGCATCAATCCAATTCATAGAGTTTAGATTGTTTCCTCACCTACACCAATTCTATCCACCCTAGGATTAAGTTTTCAATTGAAATGAAAGCTAACAATAAAATCCACTTCTTAGATATTTTAATTTCTAAAGATTTTTCAAATCGTTCTTTTGTTTTTGATTTTTATAGAAAACCTTCTACCTTTTTCACCTTCACTTTACTAAATTTTAAAACATACAATTTATTTATTTTAGCCTGATGATGGTCTAAGACCGAAACTAGTCGCTCTTCGGTAATGTGAATAAAGTTAATGTTGTGGTTTGACTTTGTGTTTCATTGATATATAACCTTATATCTATTTTTTAATTAAACATGGCCCCAATAAAGTGATCTGGTTGCAATGCATACATCAAAAAGTATATATTGTTTGTAATAATGTTTGCTCTACCTATGCAGGTAAAGTAATTCATTCAAAAAATTCTAAGTTCTAATGTCAGCTTACTTTGACTTTTTCATTTCCCTTACCTCGCAATTCAGCGAAAATAGAATTAGTGTAAAGATTACGATGAATTATTAAATTATGTAGTTTTTGTAAAGAATGGTTCAAAAAATAATCGCCCTGTAAAATTTTACAAGATAAATTTTTATTTTCCAGACTCAAACTTTTTTATTTTATGTAAAACTACTCAAACAAACTAAATATGATTTCAGTTTGTTTTCGTATTTTTGCTAAATAAAACAGTTTTAGTCGAGACTAAAAATTTATCAATAAAATTTTAAGGGCTCGACACATTATTTTTACGAGGAATTTGACGTGAACTTGACGTTGGATACTCCACCACACTTAACATAATATCCACTTTCACATCATCTTCAACGAAGTGCGGTTTTCTCTTCAATGGATTGACATGTCCAAGTTCTCTGAATTGTGCAAGAATTTTAGACATAGTACTTTGTAAATTATTAGGCAATGATACCTCTAATTAAATAAGTTTGCTACTTCAACTTGACTTCTGCAATTATCGCTGTAACCAATCATCATTAAAATTTCAATTCGGTGAGTCTCAGTTAAATATTTCATTATTACTTCGCAAGATATTAGTTTTTGATTAAGAATTGACAACTACGATATTTAAATGTCAATACATCAACAACTCACAGACATTATTTACCGATTTAGTGTAATTATATTGGCATGTACCTATACAATTTTTACCTATTCTTGACAAAAAATGTTAACAAATTCAAAATATTGATACTTAGTGAACAAATTTGAGGTCTGCATTCAGCTAATTAAAAATAAAACCATTATTTAAAGTGTGAAACATTATTATTTTCACAATTTTATGTATTTACTAATTAACAAAATTAAAAATAATTTCAAAATTTCACCCTGTACAATTCATAATAGACCGTACAATGGTATAGTTCGTTGAGATCGTATTGTTAAAATCATAAAAACATACAGGGTGTTTCATTAAAGATATAGATCATCGATTTTATTCCATAAGTAGTTTCCACACTGTATAATAAATAAATAAATAACAATTTATTTGTATGCAAATTAAGAAGGATAAGTTGCATAAATACATGTATGATACTTTTTTAAATATATTTGTTGTTCGTTCAAGCGTTTAGTTATTTATTCTTTTTTAAGTTGTTTTTTCCTTCTTCTTAATTTAAAATAAATGTCAAGTATTTTTATTGAAGTGCTGATATGTACATAACAAAATAAATTAAGATAATATAAAGATAATATCACCATCTTTTTTTGGTTTAATAAACATGAACAGGATTCGTCATATTTTAAACTCGTCCTTGTACATTTAGAAATAACCTATCACCATTCATTCAATCGATATTATCGTAAATTAAGTCATTGAGAATATTTAAAGAAATCACCAGTTTTTTATGGTATTATATATTCGAATCTTCAGAACAGTAAACCAATTAGGCGCATTACAGGGAATCCCATAAATCAGTCAAAAAAATGGCGGAATGTTATCTGAAAGGCCGAGTGTTTTTTATCTGGAAGGCACGAAACACGCTCAAGTGGTCCATTCGTCAAGTCGGACCTTTCTTATCCGACGTCCATCTTGCTAGACATGCAAAAATACTTATTCAAGTTGTCGGTCAACGTGTTTTGAAAAATAATAAATAAAAAAATAGCGCATAGTGAAAACAAACAACTATAAATAAAACCTGAATGTAGTTTCGTTTCAAAATGTTATGCGTTGCAAAAGAACGCCCAGGTTAGTTGTATAAGTACAATGATCTAAATCAGGTCTGTACAGCTTCAAGTGACCCAAGGGCTATTTATAAAAAATATACAGTTTGAAGGGCCGCGTTATAAAACCTTCATATGCAAAAAGATCATTGAATGTTAATAGGTATATGGTCTATTATTTTTTTAATTGTTCAAAAAATATCAGACTATAAAAAATAGGACATTTCACCTGTTCTTATGTTTCTCCCTTGCATAACTTTCAGTTACAGAATTGGAAATTGCTAAATATATCAACAAGCTGTATACTAAAAATTGAAAAACCTAACAGATTAAACACATTGTACATTATGTCCAAAGACCTTTATGTCTAAGGTTTAGTTCAGGTACAAGGCCATCCAAGTCTATCGTGACACACATTTATGAAAAAGGCGAAAAAACAGAAGCCACTAAGTATAGATCAAATTCGTTTGTCATATCATTTATACAATGGTCATATCCTCAAACTTTTTGAAATGCACTTAAATACAGATTATTTTTTTACCTTTCAATAATTCTGTTTTATCCTGATAAAACCACTAGTCGTTTTATTGGTTTTTTAGTTTTCCTCTTAATATTATTATGTGAATAACTGTGTTTTTACTGTGTTCGCGACAACTGACAGCTTTCTCTAGTTTACAGGTTAAATCAATAGGCGCAGTAACGTCATTGATTACGTCATAAAGTAGCGCCTGTTAAAGAATGAGATTGATTTATAAAACTGTCATAAAAAGAAAAAAATCCGTGCAAAACATTTGCGAGTTCTAATGCCAGCGAATGTCTTTACTTCCCATTCCCATTTACTTATCCTGCTAAGCCGTACCGGTAAATTTGAGAAGACATTATTTGTTAAAGTTGTTGAAAAATCAAAATATTATGAGTATTTTTTCTTAAAAAATACTATATTTATTTAATAATATTCTGTATAATTTTTAGTTGGCTTTAAAATTTAAATTTTCAATTTTGCAGTTGAATCTATACATTTTATACAGTGTGTAAAAGCCAAATGGAATAAGTTCATTATTTCGGTTACTGTACATATTTATAAAAAATCCCGAAACCCGTCAAATTTAAATTATAACTTGACATTCTTTAACGTGAAAATGCAACCCCTACCTTCAACCCCCTTAGAATGACAGGTACAACCCCCAATTTTTTAAATGGGAAGTATAGGCTTGTGATATATCATTTGAAAGGTCTCTTCATTCTCTATTCAAAAATGTTATTGTTTTTAAATTTGATGCAAAAAGTAACATAAAAAAAATTAATATCATATTGTTACCGAAATTCGCTAAAATATACTCGAAACTTATTACAATATACTTAAAACTTATTTCCCGTTTAGGTCATGATAATGAGAAAGTGAATAAAAACCATAGCATTGTGGTTTTTAGATGGTAACCATTAAAAAACTTTAAAGAATTTTCGTGGCAACGCTATTTTAACAAGCAGTAGTAAAAGGTTTTATTTAAGTTGTCATTGTTGTAATTTAAGTATAAAGTTTGTTCAATTCAATTCTGAAAAATGGTTAGATTAACGGAAATGCATAAAATAACAGTTTTACAAATGATTGGTTACGGAGATAACATCCGAACACAACAGGAAGTAACTCGCCTATTTCATGAGAAATTTCCTAATTTACCGCCTATATCCCAAGGAACAATAAGTAAAATAGAAAAGCCGTTTCGCGAGTTTGGTCATGTAAGGCAGATAAAAAAAGCAGCTGCCAATGCACTGAGTGATGAACTCAAATTAGATGTGTTGCTTGAGTTTCAGGAAAAACCACATACATCGAGTAGACAGGCATCCACTACATTTAATGCTAGCAAACATATTAAAAGAAAATAAATTGCATCCGTATAACATGATAACTACTCAGGAGCTCATGGAAGACGATTTTGATAGGAGAACTTTTTTTTGTGAGCAAATGATGGACATGTTGGATAACAATATTATCCAATTAGAAGACGTTATGTTTTCTGATGAGTGTACTTTTTTACTTAACGGTCATGCTAATCGGCAAAATTGCCGCTACTGGTCCACGAAAAATCCTCACTGGATGAGAGAAGAACACACTCAATACCCTCAAAAGGTTAATGTTTGGGTAGGGATTGTAGGGAACAATATCATTGGTCCCTTTTTTATTGAGGGCAACTTGAATGGCAACAATTATTTGGCACTACTTCAAAATGATGTCATTCCAACGTTGGCAAATTTATATCCTGATCCAGGTAACCCTCAAGTTCCAGCGAATACGATATGGTTTCAGCAGGATGGAGCACCACCACATTACCAACTTAATGTCCGGCAGTACCTCGATACAATATTTCCCAATTTCCCAATCGGTGGATAGGGAGGCGAGGATCGATTGAATGGCCAGCGCGATCACCTGATCTTACATTATTAGATTTCTTTTTATGGGGATATGTGAAGAGCCATGTGTACAAAACTAAACCTTCTGATTTAAATGACTTAAAAGAACGAATAACGCTTGCGATTAGGTCGATCACGCCTGATATGTTAAATGAGGCTATCAGCGCAAAAGCGGTGTAACCCCCGGCACTGCACTTGGGAAAAATAGAAGGATTTAAAATTTGCTAAGATAGATTTGTTTTTATTTTTTTATTTTAATATTTTGTATTGTTTTGTTTCTAATTTATAAAAAGATTTTCTAAATCTTTAATTGTAGTATATTTTTGTCCAGAACAATAAACAACTAAAAGGTTGAATTAACTTCCACTATTTATTCTATAGAATAGAATAAATAGTGGAAGTTAATTCAACCTTTTAGTTGTTTATTGTTCTGAATAAGATGAACTTTCACACAGTAAGGGTTAGTACCATAAATTTCGTATATTTTTGTATTAATTAAACTTATAATTATGAAAAAAATGTGGGTTACACCACTTCTGCATTTAGATGTTCTGGTAAAATTAAAAAATAATAAACAGGTTACACCATTTCAGAGCAATTTTATTAAAGATAACAACAGTAATGGGTTAATCTTCATCTGTTTCATCATAATAAGCTTCATCCGGGACAGTGTTGGAACTTTTTAGAGAATTATAAAAAATTGTTTTTTTGGGTTTTCCAAAGCATCTAGTCTGACTTCAACAAAGAGGGTTTCCTCATTGTTGGTATATTTGTAAAAAACTTGAAAAAGGGTGGAGTTTATGGAATTTTAGCCATTGAATTTTTAGCCACTCCACCTTGCTGCTGCTCACTGATATTTTTCTGTTTGTTATATTTTTTTCCAGGATTTACTTGATACAAAATCACTTGCTGTCATTCTTACAATCTTGAAAGCTTGCCTTTTTCGTGCCGTTTTAATTACTTCGAGCCAGTTATCCGGTATGTAAATCTCTTTGTAGAATTTTTTATTTTTTTCTATTAGACCAAAATCTTGGTCACATGGCAAATATGAATGCCCACTGACTAAAAATTTATGGTCTATTTCTTCAATAGTAAAATCCAGATGAGATACAATATACTGACAGAACAATGACAATTTCATGTTTTCATTCTGTCCACCACATTGGTCAGAATACATAATAACTTTTTTAGTTTTTACATAATGTTTAGAAAAAATAAAGCAGTCAAGAACCAATTTCTTGAGGGCCTCTTGAACCATCAGCCTCATCCCAAACAAACATGTAGGCATCGTCTGGCCCCACGTTGTGAATAACAAAGCAAAAAGTCCAAAGCTGCCTCTTGTAATACACTATTCCAGTTGTCAGCACAGGCGTAGGTAGGGTTTTCATTAAGCCACAGACAAACCTGTTTTGCCATAGAGCAAAAGTGGTGTATTCAGCTTACACCAGTTTTGCTCTAATAATATGAGAGATTATGTTCTGTGCAAAAACTATGTTTTAGCACCATCTGTTGTTTTGATAACAACGGGTGGCTTACTCCACTTTTGTATTCAAAGTTAATAATGTATGGAATGTAGTTTACACCAAAACTGCAACCAACACAAATATAGTGGGTTACACCACTTTTACGCTGATAGCCTCAAATAATGTTAGAAGACAGTTTTATTTGAGATTAGGATGTTGCCAAGACGTTCGCGGAGAACATTTTGAACATCTACTTCATTAACATTCATAGTTCTTTTTTGTGTTCTACATTTTATTACGTTTAGCATTACATTTTAGCTTTTGATTGTATTGTAGCGAATTTCGGTAACAACAAGATATTAATTTTTTTTATGTTAATTTTTGCATTAAATTTAAAAACAATAACATTTTTGAATAGAGAATGAAGAGACCTTTCAAATGATATATCACAAGCCTATACTTCCCATTTAAAAAATTGAGGGTTGTACGTGTCATTCTAAGGGGATTGAAGGTAGGGGTTGCATAAATTTAACATTTTAGTATCTAGTATTGCCACCTCTGGCTCTAATAACATCTCTTATTCTCCGTGGAAGGCTTCTTATCAGGTCACTTATGTAATCCAAATCCAAATATTCCCATTCTTCTATTAAAACATTTTCCAGCTCATCAAGGTTGTCTGGAGCGATATTACGAGTTCTTAAGCGCTTGTCCAGGTAGCATATGTGGTCAATAATGAAAAATTTGCTACTCGAATTCCCCAACAATGTTGCATATTTACTGGAGAAACAATAGCGATATTAGAAGCCCTTAAAATGTGCACCTCACATCAGGAAAAACTTTTTCTAATAGTTACTGACAACATCCGATTCTACAAAAAATTAAAGAACAGCTCTCATATCTTCAGCATCAGAAGAAATACATTAAATTCATGTGGGTTCCATCACATGTGGGAATCAAGGGAAATGAATTTGCAGATACAACAACAAAGGCAGCAACCTCTGATACATCAATTAAGATAGTCGATATAAGTACCCAGACATTTATCACAAAATTATAATTAAGAATCATATAAACGAGGAATGGCAAAAACTGGAATTAAAATTCATCCAAGCTAAAAGAAATCAAACCACTAATCTATGAATCACTACCAGTACCAGATGGTAAAAAAAAATCAAACTGTGGTGAACCGAATTCGAATTGGACACACAAATACCTATAACACACAAATATCTAATGATAAAAGAGTCACCCCCAGTGTGCACAAATTGCTCAACCACCTTAACAGTGAAGCAAATCATCGTAGAATGTCCACTTTATTCCAGGGAAACAAACAAACATAAGCTTAGTAGTATGATGAGTTGCAGAAATAAAATCCAAGAGACCATCCAATTTCTTAAAGACATTAACTTATTTCATAGAATTTAAATCTTGATTGTATTGTGTATGTTTTCCGCTAATAACCCTGATGACATCATAATATCTACATTGGGACAATCTGTACATTAATATTGAGGTTAAAAATTATTAGAAATGCCGTTCAAGCAAGAGATCAGAGAATTAAAAAAAAATAGTTTAAACTATTAAATTTATTCCGAATTACAGAGTCTCTCTGTATAATGTATAATTGGTTAAGTAAAACGCATTACCCTTCAGACATTCAAAGCATGTAACAACCTTAGTTGAAGTACCTACTTT
Organism: Ophraella communa; assembly: GCA_035357415.1. Taxonomy (NCBI): domain Eukaryota; kingdom Metazoa; phylum Arthropoda; class Insecta; order Coleoptera; family Chrysomelidae; genus Ophraella; species Ophraella communa. The sequence goes on along the minus strand of CM068994.1, from coordinate 12,532,699 downwards.
ATTACTAACAAAATATTTTGTTGTGTCATGCTGCATACCTTCTCAAGATAGTTGTAAGTTGTAAATCAAATGAATTTCTGTTGCAAATGTCATAAGAGCATTTTAAATACAGAAAAAAACTAAGAAGTCATTAATTTGTCTTTAACTATCATGGTATATACATAGAAATCCATCCTGTTAGGAATTGTAAATGCACACTGGTAGAATGTTTTTCACCTACTTGCAATTTCTAGCGATAAATAAATATGTGTAAAGTCGCACATTACATTTAATCTGACGCGTAAAATAATGTTAATTTAAAAGGGTAATAAATAACGATTCAAGATATGGGTTAATTGTGGACATGTTGATTTTATTTATTTCTTCGATTAAATTAGTTACGGAAGTCGCGTGAGACATATACATTTATATATTTATGTATAATACAAGTTGTTTTAAACTTTCGCAACTGATTTCTTAAACGCAATAAAATATTTTTTAGCAACAATTCAGTTTACGTATTTTCTGTTTTTACGTATTGTCATATTAAAAAATAAAAATATTGAAATGTGATTTCTGTTGCAGGTAAGTCCATGGTTAAATTGAAAATTAAAAGTGTATGTAAGTATTTAACATTTTTAAATATTTAAGAATATATTTTTGGTTTTATTTTTTAAAAAAGCTTATTTATTAAGCTCTGTATAGTACTCTGTTTCTGAAATAATAATTCCATTGTCGACTTATATTACCATGTTTTATTAAAATGGAGCGTAACGCCATCTGTGTTGATCTTATTGCACTTCGAACATTTTCTGTGTATAGAAAACTTTACATGTAGAAAACTGTTAAATAGAAGTACAGTTACAGAAGTTATTTTGTTTACTTCTGCTACCTATACATAGATGTCGGGAGAAGTCTTACTTTTAAAAATTTAAAATTTTTCCTTATAAAACATATTATTTCTTACCAATTAATAATTATTTATGTTTTATCAAAGATTTATTATAAAGATCATGAAAAATGTTTGGTCGTGCTTATATTTATATTTCAAGCACAAGTGATACTTAGAATTACATAAGTATAAAAATCAGAACTAAAGTATTCGTTCAACAGTGATCAACAAACTTTTGGGGTATTTGGAGAAGACAGGCCTTGATATGCCGATATGCTAGGCACATCGTTTCCAGATCAAGCCGATAGGCTAGTCCTGAAAATCACTTTCGGATCGTGTTACGTACCATATTTTTTCCGTGGGCGTTAATTTTTGTTAAAAAGAATTGGATGTATATATTTGATTATTATAAACTTTTTATTATAAATTACATATAACAATTGCTCTTAGAAATGATTTACTTATGAATATCTATTAATTACACAATTATAGCAATTACTTATTAATTTATATTCACAGAAGTGGCAGTATTGAAATTAGTATTATTAGAGGTGTCAGTATTTGTCAGTTTTCGGAATATTCATTTTGTTGTGACCCTTTTCGATCTGTGATGTTATTTGAATCTTATTTCTCAAAGAATTTTCTACGTATCCTTCTGCTACACTGGCTTATTTCCAGCCCCCGAGTCTTTTTAAATTGGTTATACTACTACCACCACCATCAACTAATAATGTTGCTGAGCTTCTTCGGTGTATTCTTTGGGATGCTAGTCTGGTCGAGAAGTCATTTAAATCGGATTTGGGTTACACCGACCCGAAAAATCTGATTTTGGTGTCAATCGATTCGAAATGACAAATATAAAAATGTTCCTGAATATCAAAATCCGTTTTAAAAAATTTCCTATTGTTATTAACAATTTAAGATTTTAAAAAAAGGGGGATTACATTTTTGCTAATAACTCATAATCTATAATAGCTAGAACAAAGAAACTGAACGGATTCTTAAAGGGCAGGAAATTTTCAACAAAAAAGTTCTGACTCCCCGAATTGTAGCTCAATTATTTATAGGTCTAAATTAATGTTGAAAATTATTTTTTTTCAATAAGTAAATATTAATAAAAAAAATTTTAAAAATTCTAGCACTAAAAGAACATATCAGAGAACAAATTTCTGCAGTCAAAAAATGTTTTCCGTTATTTTTCAGATTTGTATCCATTTGTTAATTAAAAAATTACATCTTCATTGTTACTAACTTTAAATTCGTTACTGTGAGTAAAATAAAAACACAAGAATTTTTTTAACCCTTGGAATCCCTTATCATAAAGCTACTGAACAAAGTTACATAATAAAATTTTTAAATTTTTAAAAATTGAAATTGTTATGTTATAAAAAAATCCCAAAAATCATAAAAGAGGGGCTATATACCCCCCTGGACATTGAAATACATTTGAATAGAAAACGTGACGGCGATCGATCAAGTAGATACTATCTCTGTCACATTAGAGGGAAATCATTCTACTCGAAGACCGGTTTCGACATTATTGTGTGGTCATCAGTACGAGGTAAGTGTATATAATATATTAATATATTTATGAATATAATATGAATAATAATAAAAGTTATTGTAAACAACTAAAATGATTGAGATTGCAACCCCCAAGTTTTGGGGCTTTGTTCAAAAATTACTTATTAAAATAAGTAAACAATCTCTTATACTATAAACTGGCTCTTTTTCGACACATCAGTGTAGAGGTCGTGAATACTACCCATAAAAAAGACGGAAACATCGTGTCGACAGATTTCGAGCAAAGAAATTTGGTATATATACCGAATAAACGCAGTGAAGGTTGAAATAGAATACCACCGAATTTATATCCAAACTTGCTGATTTGAGCCAGTAAAAACATTTATAGCTCGTATTTCGTCCATAGATAACAAAAAGTTTTGCAAATTAGATCCTTTATAACCCACAATGGAAATATTTAACGAAGTATTTTCATCGATATCGGCATTAGATAACTTTTAATCACCCGAAACTATTCATTAGCTTTAACGCTGCTGGTACAGGGTGATCCACTCAACGAAAGAAACAAAACGAGAAAAATCACTAGTAAGGCTTTTCTATAAATTGGGACCTACTTGTATTGGTCATAAATTCGAAGTATGGAGATGTGTAAAGAATAGAAATGAAAAAATGTATTTAAATTGCGGAATTAATATTATTATATTACGAAATATATATTATGAAATAAATAAAATATTTAAAGTTACAAAATATTACTTAACTGTATGATGTCAAAAACTTGCTAACTTGGTGCCTAAAAAACTAAATTTTTGTATGCACCAGTAAGAAATAGAAAATGTCATAAAGTAATTCAGAATAGTAACAATTTTGGACATTAATAACATAGAATTAGTTTAAGATACAGTAAGTTATTGTTACCAACACGATAGACTCAAATAACAAAATAATAAAATACAAAATTAAAACAGTGCTGCAAACTTTGCATAGTTTGCAGTAATGTATGTTCTACATTTATAGTTGAATGTCTTTGGGTTAGTTATCACTCGCACTGATCCAGGTAAAATGTTATATATTTTGGCACCAAGATAGTTTTGAGATTTAAATTTGTAAAACTGTTAGGGATTTGAAAATTGTTATTAACATTGTTCCTGGTAAAGTAGGAATGATTTACATGTACACTAAATGAATTTTTCATATGCATGTATGAACAAACACTCAAAATATATATAGATCTAATAAATGAAAGACTGTAGACTTTGTACACACTTGATAAAATAAAAAAAATTAACTAATTTATATGATTTTAATGTGTTGTAATGTCTCTTCTGAAGAGGTTTTATCTTTTAACGAAGTAACTCTGATGATGGCCTTATAAGCCGAAAGCGCTCAGTTACTGAATTTAATATACACTTTACACACTTAACCTACGGTTTTTAATATACAAAAAAAATTTCCTTCCTTTATTATTATATCTGAAAGAATTTTTTCATTATAAAGTTGACTAGTAGGATATCTTTTTTTCTTTTTAAAAATTATTTTTAAGATATAGTTTTGAATCGTTTTTAGGGGTTTTAGTGCATTTTCATATAGACTTCCCCAAGCCAATATCGCATACCTTAATAAAGATTCCACAAGAGCTTTATGGACACATATCAATAAATGCTCATTTAATATTTCTCTAATCATATAAAATTTACGTATTAATTTTCTAATATCATTAGAAAGTCTAATTACATGTTGTTTCCAGTTAAGATTTTTGTCAATAATGACTCCTAAATATTTAGTAAAAGGTACCTCATTTATTTCTTTTTCAAATCCCTCTATTTTTATTTTATTAAAAATAGGACGATTAGCAGATGTTAAGGAGAGGGCTATGTAGTTAGTCTTATCCACATTTAAAGTGAGTTTAAAAGAATCGAGCCAGTTTTTTTATTTTAGTCAGTCCTGTAGATGTTTTTTCTTTTACTTCTTCCCAAGTTTTGCCATTAATTATAATGACTGTGACATCAGCATAAGAAATTACCATGCCATTTTCAATAAAAATATTAGTTAAAGAATTTATGTATATCGTAAAGAGTAAAGGACCCAAAACGGTACCTTGTGGTATGCCAATAATTACCTCAGAAAGGTCACTATAGCAATTACCAATTTTTGTGAGTTGTCTTCTCGAAGTTAAGTAATTTTCAAAAACCTTCAACACAATGCCCCTGACACCATAGATAGTAATCATATTTGAAACATTGTTAAAATAAAGAAATGAACCATTAAAGAGAAATTTATTTGAATTTGATTACGTGATTCAAAAAAGGTGCTTACATCATTAGATTAATCTCTAGACGTAAAGGTGCCTTTACAACATTGGATTATTTATTTGATTTTAACAAATCGGATGAAATCATCACTTTGAACTCGTTTACATTGTTTAATTTTCGATTTGAGTTGGTCCGTCTGATGCTACATTTGCCAAAACATTCGAGTTTGTCAAAATACAACTGGATCCATTTTGGGCCGATATTTCATCTGATTTTTGTGATTAAGCATGCGTATTTGTTGTTATTATTCTACTTTCGGAGAAAGATAATTAAAATGTTTGGTTAGGGTTAATTGTAAGTATTTTTAAAAAACGTTTGGCATGTGGTAAGTTTTTTATATATATTTTTTCACAGCCGTGCTACATGAAAAAGACATTTAAATTATGATTTAAAAAATGCTATTATTGCGAACACAACCACATAGGAAACCCACAAATTAATGACAGTTTACGTATTATTCCCAAGGCAAATTCAAAATCAGACAAATATAAACAGTAATATTTAGAAAGGTACAAGTTTGCCTCTGATTTAAAATAAGATGTTTTATCAATCATAAAATCAAATGAAAAATCCAATGGTCTAAAGTCATCTTAACTTAGTATTTCCTTTTTCATCTTTTTTAAGACAAACGATGTGAGGCTGATCGGTCTAATGGATTTTGGGTGCGTAGTATTCCCCGCTTTTGGGATGATGGTGATTTTGGCTCTTCTCCATACTTCTGCTATGTATCCCAGTTCAAGACTGCTCCTACTAATTCGGATCAAGTAAGGAATAATTGCTTCCTGGTCTTGTTGATGTGGGGCAGGAAATATTTCATCCGTACCAGGGGTTTTGAACGGCTGGAAAGTGTTCATAGCCCATCCCAGCCGTTCTTCACTTCACATATTTATGTGTTTTGCCATTGCAGTGTCATCCCTGGTAGGTCTTCTAATATGCTCCCTAATTTTTCCTGAAGTGACTGTTCCTCCAGAAAATTGAGTTTCTAACAGGAGCAGAGCTCGTTCTTTATCACTTTCTGTGAAGCTTCCGTCTGGCTTTTGTAGTGCCATTACTTTCTCTGCTTTTCCTTTTGCCAAGACTTTGTGTAGTCTTGCTGCAGAGGGTGTAGCGTCAATTTCTTCGCAGAATCTTCTGAAGCTGTTTCTTTTAGCTTTTCTGATCTCCTTATTATATAATGTGAGTTTCTCTGCCAATCTCCGTTACGTTTGGCCCTATTGAAGAGCTGTCTCGGATTTTAGGTTTGTTGGTAGATAAAGGGTCTTGGTTTAAAATGTGTTGAACAAAGAGAGGAAAAGGTTAGATATAGTTAATTTTCTAATAGAAACTTAATTTATTCTCCCGATTTAAATCTGGATTTACAATTAAATAGTTAACCATAGTTATTTTCACTAATTATAAGAATGAAAAAAAGCAATACAATACTAATAATAACAATAGGTATATTCCCACAACAATTTGATGTGTTGTTCTGAACGTTACTGTCTCTGTGCAATAATCTCAGGATAACCCCATCACTTTACTAACCTAATTTGCCCCATTTGCACTATTTTTCAATAACTGTAATAAACGGCCTCAAAGAAAAGAATGTTACATACTCTTCTAATCCACGCTTTAACGAACGCCTCAACAAATTTTTTTTATCAGCAAGTACCTATCGTTAAATAATCATCATAAATTTTTTATGTATCTAACTGCAGACGTTTTGGTAGCGAATTTAAAACAGTTTCCATCTAACGTATTCTTAAATATTTCCTTAATATACCCAAAGCGACATTTAATATTTTTTTTAAGCGAGTGTCACAAAAAATGAAGTTTTACGGATCTATTAACGTCCCTAAAGTGTATCTTTTTTGGCGGCTTTTTTACTTTACGGCCGCTGTTTTACTTTACGGCCGCTTTTTTACTTTACGGCCGCTTTTGCAAACAAAGTCATTATGAGGGCAACCTACTAGACACATTTAATTTGCTTATTTGAGTTATTTCCACGTCCGATATTAAGATTGTCAAATTATGAAGGCGGCCTACTAGACACACTTAATTTGCATGTTTGGGTTATTTACCCATAAAACAAATAATGCCCTAATTTATTAACTTCGTTATGACCCAACTTCTGTTTATCATACTTACTGTAAGTAATTCTGTACACATCTTTGTTACTTAATAATACACTTTTCATTTGGTTAATAAAAATTTGAATCTAATCTTCCAGTTTTGTCTCTGTTTAGAAACAAAATTGTAAAAAAAAGTTGTTACCTATTTGATGAGACACTCGCTTAAAAAATTTTGTGTGCACCTCAGCCGTATGATCTTTTTTGGCCTCACCTGAAATTTGCTTGTCCTCGGCTACGCCTCGGCCGCAAATTTCAGATTCGGCCAAAAAAGATCAACATTACGGCCTTGGTACACAAATAACTATTAACATCTCACAAAAGTTTTTTTTAGCATTCTGGTCATGTACTGAAAAAAAACAACTTTTTCCTACAACAAAGTTTCTTTAGTCGGCTTATGAAAACGTCCCCCATATAAATGCGAATTCAATATTGTCGACGCAATTTCAACAAGAAAAAATACCAGAAACAGAACATTCTATTGATATTTTTTTTATTTAGTCAGTGGCGTAATCCCATAAAATTTTTTAAATACTCTGTCTACGATTGTAAGATATGAAAATGTAACGCTAACGATTATACTAATAGAATTTTTAATATTTTTATTTTAAATTGCATTAAAAACGAAGGGTTATTAGCAGTATAAATAAAGAATAAAGGTTATATCAAATTAATTGTAAATTTGATTATCCAGCAAATAGAAGTTCTACAGCTAGCTTTTGAAAGCTGAAAGGGGTTTTTCATTTAGTTAGTAGTATTTATGGGTAGAAAGACGCTGTGTTCTATGGCAAAACATAGTCATATTTTAGTAGTGGAAAGGGAAAATTCAGAAATATTGGCGCCTGATTATTAAATAACGAGATAGATCTACTGATCTACAGCATATCTACTACAATGAAACTATTGCCCTCTCTAATAAAAAATCTATAGTATGTACAAAAAGTACGAGGAGTAATAAACCCTAATTAAGTATGCAAAACCTTTACAGGGAGCACCATGAAATTTTTGATAAATCTCTTACTTTAAACATTCTTGGTTAAACCAGAAGTTTTGGGATGCCTTACATCTTTTCTCTTGTAACTTCTTATATAATCGGGTTAATTCTTCTCTCGAAACGGCTGTCATTGAGTCTTTTAAAAAGGCAATTTTTAAATAAATATTGGAAGTTTTGTTAAAACGAAGAGTTTTTTATTATCCTTAATAAGATGGACTTCCAAAAAGTAAGGGTTAGTACAATCAATTTAATTAAAACATCTTCGAGAGAAGAATTAACCCGATTATATAAGAAGTTACAAGAGAAAAGATGTAAGGCATCCTCTTACTTTAAATTACATTTCTTCCGTAGATCTAAAAACCAGGTAGATCGACCCCGTATTTGTTTCAGTTGTAGCAAAGTTTAGGGTTTCTTCATTATTAAAGGATTAGCAGATAAGCAAAAATGCAATGAAGTGGTGTGTATTTTGGGAAAAAAATACGTTTTAAATTATAATATAATAAAAAATGAAAAGAAATAATTATTGGAATACATTTATTACTTACATTTTATTATATATCTGACTCGGAAGAGGAAGAATCGTTGTTGACATTAATAATAATGGGGTCAATTAAATCATCACAAATATTGTCAATTTTCCACATATTTGCTTCTACTTTGATAACATGCTCGATAGAGTTTGTCCAATTTTCCTTACTAACATGACTTACAGCACTCTCAAACAATTTCACAACATCGTTTATTTTAAAAGTAGTATTTTTTTTTTCAACTTCCCCCTTTACCTGAGCCCATATTAATTCTATGGGATTAAGTTCACAATGATAAGGGGGAAGTCGAAGAACTGATATACCACGAGAAGAAGCCATTTCTTCTACAATGTAGGTTTTGTATTTATTCTTGTTCATTTTTGCAATTCTATAAAGTTCTTTCCTTAGTGGAACTTTTAGAAACTTAATATTTTTCGAAAAAAGCCACTCCAAAAGCTCTTCTTTACGCCAACGACTTGTGGGCAATGCTTCTCGTAACCGTAAATGGTAACTTGCGTTGTCCATAACAATAACAGCCCTTTTTGGAATCAGATCCAACATTTGAACAAACCATTCCTCGAAGACATCCCCATTCATATCTTCGTGATAGTTCCCCGTGCGTTTTGAAATAAAAGTTAATAATCCACCATCAACAAAACCTTCAGAACTTCCAACATGGACAATGATGTCTTTTTCCTTTTCCAGATGGTGGCTGCAAACCTTCCACGAATGCCTACCTTGCGCTTTTAATGTTTTCATCTTGCCAAGATTTGGAAACTGTATATCCAGCATTTATCCATGTTTTGTCTAAGTAGAAGATTTTCAAATTTTGTTCTCTGGCATGTCGAATGCTTCTTAAATAGTCTCTTCTCCAAACAACTATTTGCGGTTTATCTATCAAGAGAGATTTTCTATTGTTTTGTATATCTGAAACCCACATCTTTCAAAAGTTTGCATAATGTCATTCTGGAGAATTTTGTATAGTCCGTATCTTCTTGCACTGATGTCATAATTTTGTCAAGTATTGGAATTTCCTTTCGTAAGTAAAATCCATGGACTTTACGCCTTAGTCTTTGTTTTAATGACTTATCGATCTCAATTGGTTTTCGGCCTGAAGGAGTTTTAGGGGGCTGAAGAGTTCCATTCTTGCTTTCTTTTAGTAATCTATAAATTGTTGATTTAGCAACACACAACATAGCAGCCGTTAATTCCACAATATCATCAACACTTGCACTTGGATCCTTGTTTTTCAATGATATATAACAATTCAATATCAGAGTTTTTTCATTTAAAGATAATGGACCTGTTTTTGGTCGTTTAGATGGTCCTTGGCTTATCGAAATTGTTTGGTACTTGCACAATTAACATTCAAAAAATGTTTTAAATATATTCCAACTGTTTACAATATTATGAAAACCATACAACTTCATACAACTTTACTCAAAGAACTAATACTAAGTACTGATTTAATCTACCTACTTTCTTTTAATGTTTCTAAGAAAACTGGGTTGTTTGGAAAATCCCTCTCAATAATCAAATAATCTGTAAATAGGTGTAATCGTATTAAGCCGATTACAGTAGGCCACTTGCCATTTAAAATTTCTGAGAAAAATTCCCCAAACACTACATATAGGAGTAATACAAATAAAAAATATTAATTTGGCTTCATTGAATTTAATAAAAATTGTAACGATATCTTGCTATCTTTACTTTAATTAATTTTTTAAAAATATATTTCATTGTAATTTATTTGTGACAATATTCAAAGTTTGAATTAATCTTCTTACAAAAAGAACAAAAATATATAAAATAACTATTGTTACAGATTGGTTTGTTTTCTATTATGAATAAACTGTGTTGCCTTTCTTTATCAAACTTACTAAAATTTATGTACCTCTATCACTTTTTTTTATTAAAATTAGGTTAGGTTAAAATTAGTACATCCCCTTTCGTATGACCTAGGTTAGGTTAAGGTTAGGTTAACATGGTGGTTCGGGATGGAACCCACTTAGGCCAGAGGCCCGTTGTGATGCCGTATGGGGTGGTTGCCACCCCCACCACTATTGTGAGAACCAGTAGCTGCTGTCAATGAACAGCATGATGCTTTTGATACCAACCGACTGAAGATCGGATAAGTTGTCAAAATAGGGCTGACCTAAATCGTATATTCTTTAGCATAGCTGCAACTCATTCGTTCAATACAAAATGTACCTTACGGTATACCCTCTTAAAATATATTTTGGTACGTCTATGAAATCCACTTAAATGAATGATTTAGTACTCCTTGTCCTTTCTATATAGACTATAAAAAGAAACTATTTTTACACAGAATATAATAATCCCATAAAGAGTAACCATGTTTATTATTCTTACTGTAGAATATTGTAGATAAATTCCGTGTTCTTTATTTATCCGCTTGTCCTAGAAATAACTAAGACATTTAAATGCAAAATTTCCGCCGTTAAATGGCCTGAGAACTGCAAACAATATAATTTCGTGACACCAGCCAGTGTAAGTTAGTATCATTTTACAATCACAAAAAGCCCTACAGTTTGCAACATGATAGTTCTTCACGGAAGCGTTTACTATTTGGTTTTTGGCCTTAAGTGGATCGATTCGACTATTTCAAATTTTGTTTTTATACGTTTTGTTTAGAATATTGGTAAATTGGTTCCTTTATATCAGCTATTCTCAATCGCTTGTTTTTTTAAAATGTTGCTGTTCTTCGAACATCTTGGTCAATACACTACAAAAATGTTAAAACTTTATACATTCATTTTTTATATTATTGCATTTCTTTACATTTAAATTTTATTGTAGTACCTTTCTTCTCTTCTTGGTTGTACCATCATAACTGATGATCGTGGTTGTTTGTTAATGTCTTTTGCCATCGGTTGTGATCCATGGCGCACCTTACTACTTTGTAAAATACCTGAAAAGAGTTTGCGTTTATTAATTGGTCAGTCCATCGTGCTGGTGATCAACCACGTGATTTTTTGCCTTCGGTATAACCAATAACGATTAGCCTTTCCAAGGCAACAAAAAATAAAATGGCTAAATAGCCCTGACAGTTCTGGCCACATATTATGCAAAATAAAAAGAAGGAAATCCGATTGGATAATAATTTGCTTATGTTTGTTTACTTTCGTTTGTTGGTGTTTTAGTTTTGTACTTTTTTATATTAGTGATTTTATTATTTTAGACTGTATATATAAAAACTTTTAATTATTAGCCTGTTGTAAGTCTGTTGACCTTTTTCCACTTCGTTGTTCGAGCGCTGTTGAAACATTTAACACCAAGAAAACAACGTTTTAAACTTTAAAAACCACTACTTTTTGAAGAAATATTTCGAAAATTATAAATACTTTGAAAGTTTTATTAATTAAACCTTAGTTTAATCATACTGGTGGTCGCAGAAGGACCCTTCAAAGGGTATGGTATAATAGGACAATTGTTAAATTGGATTAAGGATTATCTTACAAACAGGAAACAAATAGTACGTGTTAATCATTGTTTGTCAAATGAGATCTCCGTTCTTTCTGTTGTACCCCAGGGTTCTCACTTAGGGCCTTTGTTGTTTAACTTATTTATTAATTATATTATCGGTTTTCACTATGGAATCGTGCTTATGTTTACCGATAATTTAAAGGTTTTTTCAGTGATAAAATCAAGTACGGATGCTGAAAATCTACAATCTGATTTGAATATACTGCATAATTGGTGTTTAAGTAATGGAATGGATCTAAATACGGGGAAATGTCATATTATGAGGTTTCATCGAACTAACACCCCAATATTGTATAACTATACTCTTAACAATGTGGTTTTGGAATCTCGAGATATTGTTAAGGACTTATGAGTATTTTTGGATATGTTTCAGGAACATATTAAAACCATTGTTAATAAATCTCCGAGTCTACTTGGCTATATTAAGCGTATTACCGTTGATTTTGCTGTATTGTTCGTTAGTCAGGCCCCACTTGGAATACTGCACATCGGTGTGGTCTCCATATTATCTACTCTATATTAACAAAATCGAAAGCTTTCAGCACAGATTCCTCAGACACATAGCATTCAAAATGGGTCGATATATGGACTATGAAACCATCCAGCAAAATTTAAATATTGCTACTTTAAAACAGCAGCGTGATAAGCATGACCTAATTATATTGTTCAAAATAGTAAATTTTTTAATCGAGTGTCCCGACTTGTTAGCCAGAATTAACTTAGAAGTTCCTAGCCACCAGACTAGGCAGGTTACTTCCTTTCATATTCCGTTTTGCAGGACGAATTATGCACAATTTTCATTTATACCACGAATACTAAGGAGTGCTAACGAGTTATCGTCCACCCTACAATAAATATTACAAAATAACTCTGTTTTTATAAACTTTGGGTATAGGGAATGCTTAACAAAAATTAAAGATACATAATCGGTATGATATAAAATACAGGGTGTTCCATTTGAAAGAAGAGAGAAAATGAAAGGTTCGAGTTATCGTCCACCCCGTATACAAAAGGGAAAATAATTAATATTTAATAGAATACAGTGATATTGTATCATATTACGAAACTCTATTAGGCAAAATACTTTTTTTTCTTCAACGTACAATAAGATACAGAGCGTTGATTTACCTACGATTTTCACACAAACGTGTCCATAACTTCTGAAGGACTCTGTATAATGTATCAAAACCTTATATCAAAATCTTCAAAAAAATGTGAGCAGTACGAATTCGGTATAATATACAGGGGTTCCCATTTAAAATATCATATGTTTGGTTTGTAACGGAGTTATACAACACTCTGTACAGTTTAAGGTAATTTCAAAATATGGACCCTAAAAACATCTACTATTTTTGTTAATAACATTTTTTGATATTTTTTAAAACAACCCATATACCGAAGTTTGTCATAAGGTTGGTACACCCTGTATGTTAAGTGTATTTGTATATTTTATTTTTTGATTTGTAATGACTTTTTGTGAAATGGGTTCGCCCGTAAATAAATAAATAAACACAGATTCGTGAGGAAATCTAGTATTGATAAACGAATTTTTTTCTTTTTCATTTGAAATTATCAATATTTTTGTTTTCTTGACGTATCCTATAATAATATTATTCCATTTTAATTTATTATTTAAAACAAATACAGAATACAGGTTAAATATTGTATGTAACCTTTTTCTATATTTAAGGTTTAATGCCATTCATATCTGTTCGAATAATGATATTTTAAATTCAATATTATTTATTTTACTAATCCTTACTTTGTGGAAGTTCATCATGTAAAGAACACAAAACAAATAATGTCTCACAAAATTATTTGTTTGGTTCCAATATTATTTTTGTTACATTAAGTTTTTATATTCGGGATAATTTTTTATTATTGAAAAATATTTACAGTTTTAATTTAATTCCTAAAAATTATGTTGAAACTGTTTAAGCTGGTTTGGTTGTTCGAAAAATTGAAAGACACAGACATGAAAATGTTCTAATAAACGAACTGAGAAAGTTATTTGAGGATTGAAGTTGCAGACAGACCAAAAATCAATTCCGCCGCCGTTCTGATGTACCATTCATACGGAAAATACTATCAGTGTCTTTTGAGTGGATAAAACTCACCTATTCTGTTAGTTATAAATACAATAATTCAGAAGTTTTATCCAAAAGATCCTCCACAGTGATAAAACTTTCTTTAGGATGGTCTTTAGGTACAGGTTTATAAAACGAAATAAGTTTGATAAAAGATCTACTGAATTCCTCACTTTTATTGACGATAAGAGAGTCTGTTGTGATTTTTAATGTACTTTAGTGTACAGGGTCTTTTTTAAAGAATGTTTATAGAGAGAGGGCCACAGAAATTAGGAAACACTTCGAATTTTTAAATTCATTATACTAACCCTTCTTCTGTGGAAATACATCTTACTAAATCATTAAAAAATAAAACTTTCAAACGAAACTTTCAAATTTTATTTTTAAAAAATTGAAATTTTAACCTTAATGACAGCTGTTTAGCTAAAACTGGCATCGTCACATTGAACCACGAAAATTAAGAAGGTTTTTTAATAATAACAATGAATGATAAAATCTATCAACTATAAAGAAAAATTTAAGATGATTATGCGAATCGTTAACTGTACTAACAAAATTAATTAATAAAACAATAACAGTCTCGACTCTTCCGTCTAGCTGACTCTCGGAGATTTTACGTTTCTCGAGAGCCGTAACATAAAAGTAAAGCACCAGTCTGTACAGTGTAAGTTGTTAATTAATTAGAAAAGTGTCAATTTTTTTTGTTTGCCAACAATTAAGCGTTAATACCTTGTTTGGTTCCTGGGAATAGCGCTTTTTGCGTATTGGAATTTTACATCTTTGCCTTATGATGATGTGGATCTTTCAGCCAACAAATTCTCTAGTAGATACGAGGGATTGTTATTTATTTATAAGAACAATAAACAAAGAAACGTTTAATAAATGTGTGTGTAGTGGTAGAATGATATTCTAGAACGCTATTTGTCACACACCACAACATCTCAAGCTGCCAAAACCAGTAAATAAACATCCAGAAACTTTCATCCCTAATTCTCTACGAAGAAGCTGAAGCCGCCCTTCTAGACAGTACAGAAACCTAAAGTTAAGTCCTCTTTTTACCATTCCTTTCTGTTCATTATCGGCAAGTACAGTTTCGATAAATAATCAATATTTTTAAAAACCGATTCATTTATATACCTTAGACTATAAGTCTTGAGGGGTAGCGTGGTCGGTCTTTTGTTTTAAGTAGCTTCTTTATTTGTTGTTTAATTAAACTAATTACAAGGTGTTTCTATCTTTCTCATCTTAGTTTTTGTGTAGTTTGTTTGCTTAATCGAAAGTGTACAAAAAGATAGTGGCGCCCTTATTACTTATACATCCCAATCCTTTCTATGGTAAGCATTAACTTGGAGTCGAACCACCCCCTGGAGAAGGGTCTTTTAGCCAGGATCTTTTTGGAGAGTTTTGTACAAATTGGCTCCCTGCCTTTTTGGGACTGTAAAGGTTACAAATTGGCGCCTTTTGGGAACTAATATTGTTACAAATGGTTAGTTTTTGTGGAGCAGTAAATGAAAACTCCAAGTTTAGTCATTAGGGTTAAAGTTGTTTAATAAAAATTGTGACACTTATTAAAAATAATATTTATTTATTTACAAAGAAAAGGTTGACATATTAGAAAAGTAGTGTTCTGTTATTACCGGGGCAAGTGTACCCCTCAGGTTCATAATTACAGTAACTACCGTTTTTTGCTCCCTCAATTCTAATTTCTTTAAATTTCCAATTAACACAAGAACCTTCTCCGCACACAATTTGAGCTTCTAGCGTTGGAGAATGATTATAACTTTGCATGCGTCCCCAAATATTCTCCAATGTCAAATCAACGATGGGTATATTATTTTTCGGGATACCTGTACTTTCACCATTTTTGTAATCTTGTTGTATGTTCAACGCAAAATTATGTATATCTACAAAATCAAACATTTTTAAACGTGGGTAATTCAAGATCCAAACTAATCCAAACTCAAAACATAAAAACGTAATTACAATAATTAATAAAACCATACAAATAAACAAAGATATGCAGATGACATATCAATAACAGCATTTTATGCAACAGTAGCAATAAAAGTATTTAAAGAAATTGGAACTAGGAATAGAATTAAACGAAAAAATACACAATAAGTAACAAATTTGAAAAAGTAGTCTTTTAAATATTTGTTGGTACCGTAAAACAGGGTGAAAATAATTTCAGGGGTGACAGTGATCACATATTCCACTGTTTCATCTAATATTTGAACTTTATCAGGTAGGTGAAGAGTTATCAGTAGTAATAACCCAAAGATATTTAATAATTGTTCGAGAAAATTTTATAGCCGATTTCGAGAGCTTGTTACTTGGTAATGAAGGGCGGATGTCTGTTGCCAATAAGCGATAAGTCTGTCGATTTACTCCTAAACGAAACTAAGGTGCTTATTTGCTTGAAAACACAAGTCCGTAGGATGAGTGTTGTTTTCTTTAGGGCAGACTTATAAGATAAATTCCTTCACTTCAATTATTGCTGGGCCCTCAGAGTAATAAGTAAACATAGAGTAGGCATATTCCCTACTACTTGTCGTCGAGACAGATTTGTTTACCAGCAGAGCATTGCCAAACGTTGTGTTTAGTAAGTACAAAGTAAGTAGGAAACAAAAACGTTATAATATAATTTACAACAATTTTATTTTACTTTTAAGAGAAGATTTTATTCAGAGAAAATATTCTTTAATACATTTGAATATTCACTTTCTTTCTTACCTTTCTTTAGTACTGATAAAAAAGCTCTAGACCAATTGTATCAAATACCCACAACGAAAATTTGGCATCAGTGCCTTTGTTGGTAATTGTCTAGAGGTGATTAGCGCTTTGTTCGATTTTTCCTGAATTTTTGTGTATTTAAGTGAACTTAAAGTTTTTTTATTTATTTTTAATATTGAAAATGGTGAAACCCCGAAAAGCGTGTATAATTTGTGGTACTTCGCAAAATGATAATCTAACCTATCACCGGTAAGTTATTCACTACATTGGCGTACAATTAGCAATTTCAATTAAAATTTATTACAATTAAGAAAATCAAATTAATAATGAAATACATATATTCTTTTAGATTTCCTTCCGATAAAAATATGTTAGAAGTATGGTGCCATGCCATAAGTGTAGATATAAATTCCTTACCAAAATATGCGTATTAATATTTAACTAACATTTATATAGGTATTACGGTGAACTCTAACCAATTACACGCCACTGTACGGCTATGTTTACCTACACCTCTAGATTTTCCATCTCTCTCAATTATAGGTTCATTGCTATTGACTACAAACTGTATGTTATTGTGCTGTTGTGGCATCTCTATGTTTACTTATTACTCTGAGGCTGGGCCAAATTCCTGTACCTCATTATTAGGCTACTATTTTAGAATCTATGATGTGATCAATTTACTTCAAAAGAAAAAACGCAAAACAATAGTAATATGTGATTCCACAGTTCCATAATCTTACACCACACTATGTAGAGGATGAGAACAAAAATATGAGACATATGAACACTTTCTCTAAAAGATTTTCTGTTTTCCGGGACAACTGGCTAACACAAACCAACATGAGGAAGCTGTCTACTGCCTTAAAAAGTGCAACAATAACTTCTTGTTGCAATTTTTTGTTTTCAGGTAGCAATTATAGAATGAGCTAAATGCAGATCAAAAAGCTTTTCCCCCAGCAATCCTAAACCACTACTCAAACACTTTTAATAGGGGAAGAGCGGGAAAAGTGGCCACGGTGGGCAAAGTGGTCATCAACTATTATGACGACATCAGAGCGTTACCGTCACGTAATTTGTGGTCGAACTATACCCTCTGATGGCAGTTGCCAATCAACCGAGCGGCGAGCAACGTTGCTGTACTATTCGTGGAGTTTGAGTGTTTTTTCGCATTTTCCAAGTGAATTATTTAAGGTAAGTGGCTTATATTACATACTGTATATAAAAACCTATTATGATTGCATTTGTATATTAAACATTCACGGAAAAAGCATGGTTTCAGCTTCACAATGGTGGGTAGAACGTTGCAAAACGTTCACTACTTTCTCGTGTATGAAATATTTTCTGTCATGACTCCCAAACGGGCAAAGTGGTCACAATAGTGGCCGTTTTGCCCGCCAGTGACTACTTTGCCCGCCACTATCCGAAAATTCAAATGAGTTTGGTAATTTTGTTACTCAATTAATTCGTTGGATGTGTGGATTCACTTAATAGGTATTGATAAATACTGTTCTTAATCTTAGAACTCTAAAAAACAAATTGACTTGTGAAATCAATTCTTTTTCTTAGTTTGTGACGAACTTTTTGATATTTGGCGTATCAGTTGGCTCAACAAAACAATATAACTCACAACTTCAACAAAGATAAAGAGATGGCAGGTAAAGATTGGGTGGCAGGATTCATGAGGCGTCACCCAGAGATTGCACTGAGGAAACCTGAAGCAACTTCAGCCGCAAGAGCTCGTGCATTCAATAAAGAAAATGTTGACAAATTTTTCAAGATTCTACATGAGGTTCAGAAAGATAAATTGTTTCCTGCTCACAGAGTTTTCAATATCGACAAAACTGGGTTGACTACTGTTCAGAGTAAGACCTCTAAAGTCTTTGCTCTCAAGGGAAGACGGCAAGTAGGCAGTTTAACGTCAGCTGAGAGAGGGACTCTGGCAACTTTAACCATGTGCATGTCAGCGGGAGGAAATTTTATCCCACCTCTTGTTATATTTCCAAGACAACGAATGAAACCTGAACTCAAAGATGGAGCACCAGCTGGTACCGAGTTCACATGTCACCCTTCTGGCTGGATGCAAACCGATATTTTTTGTCAGTGGTTTGACCATTTTTTACGACATGCAAAGCCGTCTATCGATGATCCAGTGCTACTTATACTTGATGGTCACACAACTCATACGAAGAACTTGCCTTTTATTGAGAAAGCAAGGGCTAATCACACTACAGTTGTGTGTATACCACCCCACTGTAGCCATAAGCTACAGCCCCTTGATGTCTCTTTTATGGGCCCATTAAATACTTTCTACGTTCAGGCTATTGAACGTTGGTTACGGAACAATCCGGGAAGAACTGTGACCATGTTCCAAGTTAGCCAGCTGCTAGGAGAGGCCTTCTTGAAAGCAGCAACTCCGGCAGTAGCGATTAATGGATTCAGAGCAACTGGAATTGTGCCACTGAATAAAGACGTGTTCTCTGAGTCTGATTTTGTTGCTGCCGAAGCGACGGATATAGCTCTCGAAGACCCACACGAAGAGTTGAGTGAACCACCACCACCACCAGCAACACCAATCCCTTCAACATCGAGAGGATGTTTTGCAGTGTCTCCTAGGGATATTATTCCCGTTCCCAAAGCAGACAATGTGAAACGTTCTTCAAGAAAGAGAGGAACGTCAGCTGTGTTGACTTCCAGCCCCTACAAAGACGAACTTGAAGAAGCAAAAAAACTACGGGAAGAAAAAGAAACGAAAAACTCTTCTAAGAAGAAGAAAGAGGTGAAGAAGAAGCTTGTTGAAAGCTCTAGTGATAAAGATGAAGATATGGGGAAAGAAATGGAAAACTCTTCGAAGAAACAGCAAGTTAAGAAGAGGCTGGTTGTTGAAAGCTCCAGCTCCAGCGATACCGATGAAGAAGACACATTGTGTCTTTATTGCGGAGAAAACTATGCTAATTCCAGGAGTGGTGAGGGCTGGATCAGGTGTAATGTTTGTCGCCTTTGGGCTCACGAGGCCTGTTCATTTTGTGAAGAAGGTGACGTTGACTTCACTTGTGAAAAATGCTGTGGTTGATGATTCAAAACTTTCTTATTTGAGTTCGTCATTTTTATTTAATTTTCCTTTCACTTCGTTTTTCATACGACTTGCAATGTTAATAAAAATGTTCTAAGCAATCAAATTGTGTTCTCACTCTTCAACATCACATCGAGCACAGTGGCCACTTTACCCGTCTAGTCAGGGCAAAGTGGCCACTTTGACCTCCTTTGTGAAAAACTAGATTTTCACTTGAAATTAATTTTTTTCGAAAAATGTTGTAGTACCCTGATGTTCCTAAGTAGTCATCCTATCTGTGTGCAAATATTCAGATATTCAAAAAATTTTAGAGTTGGAAAAAAAATCACAAAACCTTAGGGTGGCCACTTTGCCCTACCTTCCCCTACTCAAACATTTGTATTCCGTTTTACACCAAAAAATTAAATATACCTTAGGTTGTACATACTTTTGAATTCGATATTCCTGTAGGTGACATTTTGAATGATTCCCTTTCCAACATCCGTATGAGTTTTAATATGAAGTCCATTGGGAGACGTGTCTACGACACTATTTTCGATTGTTACGTTATGAACTAAAGTTGATTTAAAACTTTCGGTACCTCCGACCGAAATACTGAGACCATGTCCTCCGCGACATAACATGTTACTGACGAGAATATTAGATCCAGCGTTAATGGCCACACAGTCATCTTGATTTTTAACTACGCTGTTGGTAATTATTATGTTAGTTCCCCCGACATTAAATCCGTCAGTATTGTGGCCAGTAAAATTGTTCTGTAACAAAAATTGATTTATTGCAATAAATAATTTATAGAATTTACGCAAGAGTTTAATCAACTGACACCTTATTCTACAAGAAGAGCCAATTTGAAATTTACTTAGGTTTAGTGCGAGATGGGAGCAGCTTTCGCTGTTCGGTCAAAGTTGACATTTGAAATAACCAAAATTGGGGAGCAAATCAACCTAAAATAATTTAAAAATCATTAGTTATAATTAATTTGGTGCAGCGAACCTCGCTTCGCTCGGCACGCAGTGATTCACTTATAATTAACAAAATTTGAAATTGAGATTAATTAGAAAAGATCCTTCGTATCGGGTGTAATTAATTGTCGTATACATCTTAAAATTGTCGAGAAAAAGAAGAAAGAAGAGTGGGAACTATAAATATGTTCCAAATACTTCAAAATGACAAAAACCAACAACAACATTCACAATCTACCAATAACAGTCAAAAAGTTTTCAAAATTTGTCTCAAGAAACTTTAAAAATAAACCAAAAATCATTTTAAAACTACCCAATATCAGCAAAACCGTTTGAAAACAAATTTCATTGGTTTTAGAGAATTTCTATACACTTTTTATTATATTTAAAACGTTTCTACACACTTCTCATTGTTTTTAGACCGTTTTATGTTTTTTTTATTTTTAGAGCGTTTTTGGTGCTGCGAACCTCGCTTTGCTCGGCACGCAGTGATTCACTTATAATAATATCAAATTTAAACATATATATAACAAAGAAAAAAAAATTGAAACATCATCGAAAAACAAACATTTAAATAATCCTTTTTAAAGAAAGTTGACAATGTGTATAATTCAAGAATTTTTTTGACTCAAAATATTCTACAGCAAGAGGGCTTTCTAATAAAAAAAATCGTTGCAAAATTCCGTGGGTAGCAAAAGTTAAGGGACCCCGACATAAAACATTAAGGTTTATGTTTTATAAAAATCCTTAAGAATGGCCTTTAAAATAATTTTCCCCAGTCAGATTAATTATTTTTGATGACTTTGTAAAACGTCTATCGCCCTGTCTCTTTTTAGATTACCGTTGCCACAGTTTTAAATTAACCCCCCGTTCGTCGCTCCATTAGCCACTTCCATTTCACCCCTATTTTGACAGTAACAACGGTTTCCGTACCGGGGTTGAATCGTGATAGCGTCCTTTTTGCCGACTGACCCTCACTACAGTAAAACCGCTTTTTGGTTGTGTGAAAAACACAGCCACCAAGGCACACCAAGTATACGGCCAAGATAACCAAGTAATCGGCTAAAGTACACCAAATATTCAGCAAATGTAAAAGAAATACTATCCAGAAATCCACAACTGTAAAAAAACCATCAGCGTTCAGCCAATGTAAAAGAAATGCCATCCAGAAATCATCCAATGCAAAAGTTATTGGAAGTACTATATTATGTCTGCACCACACTCTAACCAAACTCGTCCCTCCCAGAATGCATCCCTCTAGGAGCGGTGCATTCCGGAAGAACTTCCTCCACCCTCCCATTACGTCCGATGGGGCCTCGGGCTTATGCTCTTCCTTCCACTATCTTGGTTCGGAGATAGTTTCCAGGTGTCTAAAAAGTTGGTACTTAGTCGACGAACTGCGACTAAAGGTAACCTTGGACAGTGGATAAACTTGTTACAGCTACTCAAGAATCTGTGCATATCCCTAGGAATGGACAGAGTCTTTTATAGGTGGTTCCTCTTCCGTCTGCTTCTTGACAGAAGTTGTTCCTTCTTAGTTGTCCAACTGTTTCCTTGGTTTTGGATGTCTCCTGTAGTTGCTGTGTAGTTTGTTAATTCCCTAAGTGCTGTGTTCGGGTGTGTCCTGAGTTCTTCAAATCTTCATCTGGCTCTGGCTTTCATGATTTCTTCTTTTCCTGGTCTAGTTCCTTGTATAGTTGTGTATTTCCTATGCATCATGGGGCATCTGCTGTTTGCCTTAAGCTGATATTTTGCTGTGCTTGTATCTTTTTTTTGGCTTTTTGGCTGTGTGTCCCCAGGCTACGGACGCATACAACATGATCGGAATGATGATTGCGTTTATTAGATGTATCTTTGTCTTCAGTGTTAGTTTGTATTTTCTTCCTGAGTCCGGCTAGTCTTCCTCTTGCTTGTTTTGCCTTCTTTGTGATGTTTTCCACGTGTTCTTTGAAGGTGAGTCATTTGTCCAGTATTTGGCCTTGTTTTTCCATTGGATCTCTTCTCCTCCTATGTTAATTTTATCTTCTTGTTTTTATCTTCTTTTAGTAAAGTAGACTGCTTGGATATGTTTGCAATTCACTCTTTCATTTGTGGATGTAATAGAAATCTTTAGACCAACTTTTAAAATCCTTTAATTTTTATTGACATTGATTAATTGAATATTAACTATTTCTCACATTTTATCAACAACAAAAAAACAAAACATATTTTCACGAATGCTAAGATATTTTTAACAAAAGTAATTCACAACGGTAAGAATACCGACAGCCCCCAGCAAATTGTAACAAAGCAAACATAGCTCAGAAATTCTAGGCACACAGAAAACAGCCGAGGCCCCCTTGGAAACTTAAAAGGCTCAAGTTTAGTACTTTCTGCTTTTTATGAGTTTAGTTCTTTCCTTCATTTCCTCCAGGCAATGATTTGATCAGTAAATAAAAAAATTATTATTTTTTTATCAGTTTCATTTAAAAAAACCCACTTGGCTGTAAGAGATGTAGGGCGTATCGTGCGCGGTTGAATTGCTAATTTAGATAATTTTAACATTTATTGATTAATTCAATATTACACATAGTGACGCCCACAAATTTAAACCCAAACAACCTAGAATATAGTGAACATTGACTTGGAGTCGAACCACTCCTTGAGGAGTCTTTAGCCGGGATCTGCTCAGAGTGCTGGTTATTATGATTGCAACTTACTTTGTCTCCTTCGGATACGTCTATGTTCCATTTGTTTATGACGAGGTTTTCAGCATCGACGAGGATACAATTTACAGGACAATTTTTAATGTTAATGTGTTCAATGCGAGAGTTCGTAACTTCCATGTTCATTAACCATGGTTTCGTTTTTCCACCGCTTCCTCCAAAAGTATCCCAATATAATTCTCCTTGGCCATCTATCACCGAATCTAAAATATAGATTGAACGACAGTTAGTTTTATTGTAAGCTATTTTATTAAATGTAATATTTTTTGGCTTTACCATAATTTAATTTAAGAGATCCAGACTTTTTGAAATTACCTGTTATTCATTTAAGATCTAGATCTTTTAACTCAAAGGTTGGAGAATTTTTTTAAAAACGATTACGGATTGGAAAACTTGGTAAAGTGGACCTCCTATTCAAGCAGACCTTTACAACAAAGGCAGCTCATAAACCGAAGAAGGGACGAAAGCTCCTTTATTCATACTAAGATAAAAATCTCTCCTAATAGGTACAGGGAAGGACCATTGCTATATTTTCAGAAAGCGAAGCAGCAATAAAAGGATTAAACATTAAATTCAAGGCTGGACCTGCCGAGAAGCCTTAGAAGTAATAGGCAAGGGATAGAAAAGAGGGACCTTCAGACTGGGAAGACTTAACAGAGCCTCTTATGTAGCTTAACAAAATCAACCATAAACTTGTACATGACTAAACGGGTAATATCAAAGTCTCAAGAATGGTGGACAAGATCACCAGGATTAAGATAGGTCAAAGAATTCATAGGTTAAGTGAGGTTAGGATCGTAAGTAAAAAACACATTATGTATTAAAGCAGAAGAAAATCCTAGATGTCTTACTACATATGGTTTAGTACAATAAATTTCTCTCAACAGAGTACAAGAGGCTCGATAAGAAAATGTATGAGCTAAAATTGGCACCTAAATCTTTGAGAAAGAAGAGTAAACCTTTAAACAATTTGCGGTGCGAATATAAACGTTTTTTAAGACAGAGATATCAGACTATGGGCGAGGAAAATCCCACAGCTAGAAGTGGAAAACATTGCAGAGTTTAAAGAATCTTTAAGAAAATACAAAGCTGGACAAGATTCTTTAGAATAAAAAGTAGTGCCACTATAGATTTGTAGTAAGTCAAGGTGGGAAAGCTACCCAGCCCTTACATAGTCTAATTTAATTTAATCTAGACTTGTCAGTAATTGCACCTCTCACAAAAATCCAAACCAAAAAGAAACTTCCTCCCTGGGAACAGAATCGAATAAAGTTCTTACTGGATGGGTACACCAGGATGAAGGCAAGTTAAAAGGGCTTTAAATACTGAAAGCACCTAAAAATGCAGAGCCTCCCCAAGGAATAAAGCTGACCACTGATGTTACTGGACACACAAGTATACTATGCGAATGTGTAGCATATGTTCTAGGTCCCAGGAGGGGTACTGGAGTGACGATAATAGAAATATGTCGTCTAGAAAACTGTTAACTTCCTAGAAGTATTAGCGTCCTAGAGTCTAAGTAAATTAAGATAAACATAAAAAATTTTGGCAAGTTGAATGACAGAAGAGCCTAAATGGCTTGTACGACTTAGGTTAAACTAATCTATTTTATTTCGTTGGTTTTTTGTTTTTTCTTTCTAATCTAGTCTCGATCTTCTCCTTTTCCTTCTTGTCGGTGAAGTCCAGTATCATTTTTTTTGTCCATCTCTCATTTTTCCATTTTTCCTTGATAAAACAATTTTATTGCAACATATCCGGTTTTTATGACCTTATTAAATTGCACCATAGTATCTTTTAAACAAAAATTAATTATACTGGGTGAGCCAGCATTTCTTTCTTTAGAATGAAATTTATTGTATTTCTTTCTTGCGGGGACTTGTCTTTGGGTTTATTACAATACCCATGTTGCAGCACATCCTTCTTCACGTTGATAATGCTTCATTTAGATAGAGTTTAAAAAGCGTTAAGGCAATGCTACAAACTTGTTTTAAGCCCTTGGTTATCGTAATGGCGTTGATTAGCCCGTTTCCTACTTTAATATTGACTGTCATATTTGTATAGAGTTTGTGTACTGCTCTTATATGTTTGATATTTATCCCTTGTCTTTCCATTACCTTCCATAGCAATGAAAGCTATTGTACGCTTTTGTCTAATCTACCTAATATTTTATCGATAACTTGCTTTAAAATGTATATGCTATCTATACAAGATCTGCCTTCCGAAAGCTGTTTTGCTCTGTTTTTTCTCCAACTACTAGTATTCAGCATATTGATGGCAGGGGGAGTTTGCTTATTCTGATAGCTATGTATGCTATGCTATGAATATACTATCTGTACAAAATATGTCTGCCCGAAAGCCGTTTTGCTCTTCTATATCCTTTAGCCCTCTGTAGTAAGAGCAGTTTTTTCTGTCTCCTTTTTTATTGATATTAGTGAAATGGGTGTTTGCACCGTTTTGTAGTAAATCATGCTCTCTATAGAAAAAAGACGTAGGCCAGTAATTCCCTTAATATACACTTTTCAATCATTCGTTCAGTATTCCTTGCTGTCCACATGCTTTCCGGTTTTTTAGGGGTTTTATAGCATCTTGTGCGTCTTTTACTGTTATTTTTTCATCTTCATCATGTTCTACATCAAATATTGTCTAATTATAATATGGGAATTGTTCAGTCAGGAGTTCAGTTTTTCCCCTATTATTTGTACTTTTCTTGTTTCTTTTTGTTCTTTCTTCACTGTTATTTTTTATGCCTACCTTAATCTACTTGAACTATACTACAACCACAGAACAATGCATTTGCATAGTATTTATTCAGCCGTTTCTTTAGCGCAAAAACAACAATTCTCACTTCCCCAGTGTACAATAAGAAAAACTGCTGTAAGTTTTGACTACTTCCTCTCCAATGTGATTGTCCAATGCTAGGTTAGTTGATAAATAAGAATATTTCTTCACTAGCATATCTTTGAAGATTAATATTTAATACTTGCAATGTTTCAACCAATATTTCAAGCCTCAGTGAAACAAAGCTAATTCATTAGCTATTTTTATTTAATTAGTAGCATTAATATTGTAACAATTCTTACCTGGTTCTCCTGTAATAGTGAGTTTATTTCCCTTAATCCTAACTAGAGGTCCTTTCCATTCGTAATAGTCAAAACGGGTTCTTCCTTCGAATACCAAATTCGTACCATTCTGTAATTTTAGATTTAAAGTTTGTTTAGCTGGAACACGAAGATTCGATATTTTTATGTGCGTACAAGCTTTAGTTACTTCATCTACTTTTGAAAATTCTCTAATTGTACAATTTTCATCCACGTCCAATGCGAAAGTACACGCCAGAATAAAAAATAAACAGTTAATTTGGTAATTCATTTTTAAGAATAAAACTTGTTTATATTTTGTGGTATTAATACTTTACAAAAATGGAAAAATAATCATTGATATGATATGATTGATTGATATGATTATTTTTAATATTTTCAAGTACTTGAATTAAATAATTGTCGTAAATTGTTTTCTTTTTGACTCGGTTTGTAGTCCATTCTGGAAGGTATCCAAACCTGTAAATAATTCTTTTCAATTTTCCTTTGCCGTGCAATTCTCAGTTCATTGCTTAACTGCACCTAGAAAGCTAGGCAGAAAACGAAAAAAGGATCAAATTGTATCTTTGTATT
Source organism: Ophraella communa (assembly GCA_035357415.1). Taxonomy (NCBI): domain Eukaryota; kingdom Metazoa; phylum Arthropoda; class Insecta; order Coleoptera; family Chrysomelidae; genus Ophraella; species Ophraella communa. Next base: position 12,505,625 of record CM068994.1, on the reverse strand, counting down.
GGCCCAACAAATATACAATACATTTTAAAAATTAGTAACTATCTTTAATTGCAAATTAACTTTCCTAAAAATAAATCAACATTATGAAACTCCTTAAACTATGGATAGAAACTTGGCCCTATATCTATTTTAAATCCATATTTTATAGACGTTATGTTGATGAAATCTTCCTTCCAAGTTAAGTCATCAGGGTTAAAGTTGCTTAATAAAAATTGTGACACTTATTAAAAATAATATTTATTTATTTACAAAGAAAAGGTGGACATATTAGAAAAGTATTGTTCTCCTATTACCGGGACAAGTGTACCCTTCAGGTTCATAATTACAGGAACTACCATTTTTTGCTCCCTCAATTCTGATTCCTTTAAATTTCCAATTAACACAAGAACCTTCTCCGCACAAAATTTGAGCTTCTAGCGTTGCCGAATGATTATAACTTTGCATGCGTCCCCAAATATTCTCCAATGTTAAATCAACGATGGGTATATTATTTTTCGGGATACCTGTACTTTCACCATTTTTGTAATCTTGTTGAATGTTCAACGCAAAATTATGTATATCTACAAAAAAAAGAAAGTTGTTTGATTAAAGGGTAATTCTTTTATTATTTTTTATTATTCAAACTAAAAATAGAAAATAAAATTTATTTATTAATATTTACACTAAGGTATGCTTATTTATTTATTAATCTTGCTACGTGCTTTTTTTATATTGAATTTTTAAGGGAAATAACCAGAAGTGGAGCACGAGCAAAATGCTCGGCTAAACTCAGTATGGGCGTGGGTACGCTTATTATTTAATTTTTTTAACGGGCGCCACTGACTTTGAATCCACAGGCCCAAGTCAGGAAGCCTCCGGCTGTTATTGGTTTTGGTTTTTCCCCACCCAAAAGAAACAAGAAAAGTTTAGTTAAAATAAAACGCAAATTTACCCCAATACCTATATAATTAAATAGATTTAACAAGAACAAAAAAACTTCAAGAACCAATTACAATTATTGACCAAGGCAAGAAGCTTTAACCTCAACGTGTACATTTAATGCTCCACAAAATGTATAATAACCAATGATGGTAAATTAATTTGTTTATAATGTCGTAACGAGCTACAGATATAAAATTGAATATCAGTATGTATCAGGATAATATTAAATAGTTATACAATAATATGGTTTTGTTGTAATTTTTTTATCAGCCAAACTTTACCGTAATAGATATAACCACAGTAGAAATCAAATAACAGTGACAATAAAATATAATAAAATATTAGAAATGCTTATCTGGTAGTCCCAAGACTGAACCGGAAATTCCAGCACCATCCAATTACTTGAACCCGGACTCCAATGTTGTAAGAGTGGTCCAAACCAGAATAAATTAGCCAAATGGTACTCAGGGCTCCGTAAATAAAAAAATAAAGAAATCCCAGTAAGAAGAAACCGGTAAAAAGAACCCTATAAGGAAAGAGAAACGACGGATTGTAATATTTGAAATTTTAAAGTAAATTTATAAATCTTACTTCTAAAAAAAGAGGGTTTTTTGTCTTAAATGAAACCAAGATGGACTTATCTGATAGCTGAATCCTCTTTAGAGTATAATTAGGGTGCAGAGCACGTCCTAAATTATTTAACACAAAATAGTGGTGTAATAATCCAATTTCTTGAAAAGGCACAACGGCAACATAACTTTTAAATAAACCCACTACTTTTCTATCAGAATATTTTAACATAAAAGAACGAAAAATTTGGCAGAACTCATTATATAGCTTCGATAAAGTTAGTAACAAAAAATTAAATGACGACAGTGGACTTGTTGGGACATCTATATTTAAATTTACCTAAAATTCTATTATTTTGTGTAATAGCTATATTTTTAAATTAATTATTAATGGATTTCAACGAGGTGGCAGTAGGTACTAATGCCATAGTCGTACGGATTGGTTTTAATTTCGAACCATTGGGACTAGCAGATTAAAAATAAATAAATAATGGAAACAATAAAACAATATAGTAAAATATTTACGTAACAATCTTTACACTAAAGTATGCTTATTGTTCGCTTTTTTCATTTGTAACACTAAAATAACCTTTTTTATAGCCTGATGATGGCCTCAATATTAGGCCGAAACTAGTAGCAAGTATTGTTTTTCCATCAACAATAAAATTCTGTGACATAGACTTTGGGTTTTTCATTTGGTTTCCCATTAGTCACATTTGAGATATGGATGGTTTACTTCGTTTATATCAGATTTGCCAAAACCCAAGGCAATTAAGCAGTGTAAAATTAGGTATGTAGAAGGTACGTATGGTGTGTGTTTGTGCAGTTCACCAGCATTCACGTTAGTTTTGTATAATTTGTATGGTATGGGCATACACGTTATCAACGGAAAAGAAGAAGGAATTTATTGAAAACTGTTGGTCCCCTTCCGCTACCTATAACTTTGCAGAAGACGCAAAGCACTTGAAGAGAAAATTTAATGATTCTTGGTAGGAAACATACTCTCCATGGCTGGTATATTCCAGGCGCCAAAAAGAAGCATTTTGTAAATATTGTTCGTTGTTCCCTCCAAATCCAAATTCATTTAGAGGCGTATTGGGATCATTTACTATAAGGCCCTTTTGTTAGTATAAAGATATTCACGAGCAGTGCAGAAAGCACATAAGGAGGCATTGAAAGCTGCGAAAGCTTTTCTCGAAGGTGTGCCTGTCGATGTTCAAGTGAACAAATATTCACAGGGAATTATTGAATAAAACCGTAAAATTATAAAATCAATTATTTCTTGCATTACGTTTTGCGGATCACATGATTTAGCACTGAGAGGCAAACATTATGGTGAAGGTATTCTCGAGGATTTATACAGGCTGCGAATTGACGCGGGAGATTTGACTTTGAAGAAACACATTGAGCAAGGGAAAAAGAATGCAAGCTACCGTTCAGTGGATATTCAAAATGAAATTATTGGTATTTGTGGGAGCGTTTTTAAGGCTGATATTATGAAAAAAGTGAAGGAAGCAGCAGCATATAGTGTGCTAGCAGACGAAACAGCTGATATTTCTGGTAATGAACAACTATCGATTGGGAAACGATATTTTGATGAAGAAACACAGGAAGTCCAAGAAATGTTTGTCGGATTCATTGAGCTAAAAGATTTGGATGCGAAATCGATTGCACATAGCACAGATGAGTTTTTGACAAAAGAAGATCTGAATATCAATAAATGCGTTGGTTTTGGTTTTGATGGTTGTTCAGGAAAAGACGGAGAAGTACAAGCGATTTTACGCAAAAAGTACACCAAAGACCTATACTTTTATTGCTCGTCCCACAAATTGAATCTAGTTATCAATGATCTAAATTCACTTCCTGAAATAAGAAATGCCATGGGAACCATCAAAGATACTATAAACTTTTTTCGGTAATCAGTTTTGAGGAGGAGGTTAATACCTAATATTTCCAGGCTTTGCGAGACAAGATGGAGTGAGAAACACAAAACCATCAGAGTTTTTAAAGAAAATCTTTCAGTAATTCTGGAAGCCTTACAAACATTTTTTCAGGAAGAAAATAGTGCAACTCGGAAAAATGCCTTCCAACTTCCAGAATTTCGTTCAGTCTCGGGATTATGTTGATAGCCAAATACTCGGCTTTGATGGAACCCGTCGTTAACGTACTCCAATCTGTAGCTTTGGACGTGATCAAAGCCTCGGAACACGTTAAAAGGATTTTACTTTTAATTAAAAACGACCGTGAAAATCCAGAAAAAGTGACAGAAGAAATTATAAAGGAAGCTACTGCTGTTGCGGAGAAAGTCGGACTGGAGGAGGACATTACATCAATACCGCGTTTTACGGGGAAATAACGTCATAAAAGCAATCATCCAGCAGGAAGCACTTCAGAATACTGGAAGAGGTGTTTAGTAATATCATATTTGGATTCAATTATTACCTCCCTTGAAGTAAGTTTTGCTGAAGAACACACGCCATCATTCGCATTATCTAACTTACACCCAGCGCAGATGCAAAAAATGAAAACTGAAAATCTGCAATCTATTGCCCAGCTTTATGATTTACCGAACATAAAGAATGAAATCGAACTTTGGCAGCAATTGTGGCATGATAGGCCTAATCTAACAAATCTTACAGTTGTTAATGTCCTAAAAGAAACACATTCCTTCTTTCCCGAAACGGAAAAAGCATTGAAAATTTTGATCGCTTTACCATGCACGACCTATACAGTAGAGCGGTCCTTTAGCAGCCTCAGACTAAAGACAAAAAACATGGCTAGGAAGCACCATGGCAGAAGATCGCCATGGTGCTTGAAAGTTTCGCAATAAATCCCCGCCAGTTATGTTTTAGTTAAATATTATTTTTGTTAATTATATTTTTGTTAAAATAAATAATTAAAACTGTGTCTAAAATTTTGATTTAGTAATTGTGCTATCGAGGCCTGAAGCTTATACATTGATATTGGAACCGTACTTCCAAAGTGTAACGCTTCATGCTTTCTACTGTACCAGGCGTTCATATTTTTTATCCTACATAATATTGCCCCATGGCCCCCCTTACTCATAAACTGGCAACGGCCTTGCTAACATAAATCTGCATAGTAGATTTTTGTACATTTCATAGTGCTTGAGCATTAATATTATCTATTATTCCTCTGCGTTACATGTATCACATAGATTCGTATTCCTTTTAACACAAAGAAATATAGACCAATTGTACTTACTTTTAAATTGGATATTTCTGTAGGTGACATTTTTAATGATTCCCTGTCCAGCATCCGTATGAGTTTTAATATGGAGTCCATTGGGAGACGTGTCTACGACACTGTTTTCGATTGTTACGTTATGAACTGAGCTTGATTCAAAACTGGTGTTACCTCCCACCGAAATACTAAGACCATGTCCTCCGCGACATAACATGTTACTGACGAGAAAATTCGATCCAGTGTTAATGGCTACACAGTCATCTTGATTTTTAACTACGGTGTTGGTAATTATTATGTTAGTGCCTCTGACATTAAATCCGTCAGTATTGTGGCCAGTAAAATTATTCTGTAACAAAAATTGATTTATTGTAATAAATAATTTATAGAATTTACATAAAAGTTTAATCAACTGACACATTTTTCTATAAGAAGAGCCAATTTGAACATGACTCAGGGTTAGTGCGAGATGGGAGCAGCTTTCGCTGTTTGAATACAACCGGGACAATTTTTGATGCTTTGAGGAGAGAAAACTGATTCCATCAATAAACTTGTTACTGAAAATGAAATATGCATCTATTATTTTGATTTGAATCGAAACAAGAATTGATGCAGTCAATCGATCAGGTCAAAGTTGACATTTGAAATGCAAAAAATTGGGGAAGAGCAAATATTGGTAAAGACCTAAGTTTGCCATTAGAAATACTCTTCTTCCGATAGTGCATCTCCTATCGGAGGTCCGCTATCGTCACAGCAATCCGGAACTTGTTGTCTATACCTCTAAACAGTTGCCCATTGCTACAGTTTAGACCATTCAATTCCTCAAGTTCTTTAGCCAGGACACATGGCGTCTTCCAATGCTCAGACTTCCACTAATCTTTCCCTGGTCCAAAAGTTGGAAAAGTGTGTATTCCCTTCCCCTCATTATATGACCCAGGTATTAAAGCCTTCTTTATTTCATGGTTAATGATTTTTCTTGAAGGTCAATGTTTCAACCCCATATAAGAGCGTGGCAACGCAGCATTCTCATCCTAAGTCCCATGTTATCCCGACTAGTAAATAACTTAAATTTATTGTATTAACTCTTACTTTTTGAAAGTCCATCTTATTAAGACTAATAAAAAACTCTTCGTTTTAACGTAACTTCCAAGTTTAATTGAAAAAATATGTTTTAAATGACAATGACCGCCGTTTCGCCAAGAAGCATCGTCAGATTGACATTTAAGTTACATTTTGTTTGTTTGTAGCTAGGTACCTGATGTTTAGGTAGTATTAAGGCTAGACCAAGTAACAAAATAAAGAAATTAAAAGTTATAAAAATATTACATATTGTGGAAATATTTCCAATACAATGTCAAAAATAATATCTTCGGCAATATCAGCATTAATATCATTTAAAACACAAAATAATGTTGGTACAAAATTGTTAAATGTAAAAACAAAATTACCTAAATTAAAAAAATCTGGTGTTTACAAAATTAATTGTCCAAAGTGTAATGCTGTATATTACAATGATTTAATTTTACTTTAATTTTTATGTTTAATTTATTTTAGTTTATTTGTTAATATCCCACGTTGGTATTGTCAATTTATTATGATTTAAATTTAATGATTATTATTATTTATAATTTTGTTTTATTTTATTGGTTTGTCAAATGTTTTGATTCATTTTAATGATTAAATACTATTTAATTTTATATAAAGTTTACTTGTTCTTCTGTAATTCTATGGTTGGGCGCCTTATCAAAATTTTAACTAGCTCAGACTATTTGTTTAAAATCTGACTCTTATCAGGGTAGGATTCAAATTAAAATGTTATTTAATAATTAACACACAAAAAATTTAATGTCAAGTATTTCAAAGAAATTTTACAAAAACTGTTAATTGGTTTTCATATGTTTAGTACAAATAAATAAATGAATAGCCTTATATGAAAAGAATGGAGATGATACATACAAATAAAATTAATTTACAGTCACAAAATAACAAATACACAAATACTAAACCTTAACTATGACACGTACCTTTTATTATAAAGTTCGTTCTCTAAAAATTGCTACTGTCTAAATGGAATGGCACGAAAAATTCGGATCGGCTTCTCCACGTCTGCCTTCGGAACAGTAATACCACAATATAGCGGCTAAGGACCAGTTACAGAAAGAATGCTCAAATTTAATCTTTCAAATTTTGTTGGAATCAGTTTCTGATTTGTCAAATTTATTACTTTGGTAAGTAATTTAATAATGGTTGATTATTTTACTGCATGTATTTTTAATATTACATGTATTACTTTAACATAAACAGCTTTTAATTAATGCAAAAAATTTTCTTCTAGTTAGTAATCAATTAATACATACGATGTTAATTGCTCTGCTACCAAAATCAAAAGAGAGTGAATCATCGATTTTCCGGCCTTTTTATAGGCTTTCAGGAAAAATGACAAGTATGACATCAAAAAACGAAATTCCATTGTTTAAATGCAAAATTCTAACCAAAATTCTTGAATATGAAGGTAATGAAATTACAAAAATAATAGTATCTTTGTTAACTTATAGTGAGATCTCATCCTTATATTTACCAAAAAAATTTATTTCTTTAATTTTAAATAGACTTTTTCCTTGTAAATTTATTATTAAAAAATAGGCAGTTTGCTGGAGCTGTCATATTTTCTAGACTTTAAAATTTGAAATAAAACTATCAATTGTACTTAAAATCAATTAAACTAATCCTATCTTAACTAAAAATTACTATTTTTAAACCCTAACAACTAAAATTTAAATTTTTAAAAGATTTTGTTATTTGTATCTCTTACACATTATATAAGATAAGAGTCTCTGTGTTAACAAAGATTAACATTTTAAAATTTATATAAACACCTTACTCACTTATCCTACATACATTTTTTTACATAAAATGTCCTTTGTTAAGGTTTATAAAATAAGTTTTTCAATAGTTTTTTTCACTGTGCACTCTTTAAGTGTTCTATTAAAAAAAATTATGTGATTAAGACAAACACTATTGATATGAGAATTAGTTTACATTAGGTCTGTTCCAACCAAGCAGAGAACCGTTCTAAAATAGTAATTTTTGTGCGCAGTGGTGTACTGAGTTGCGCAGTGCACTAATTTGGTCTCGTGAGTGGTAATATTACCGTTCTAGAACGGTTCTTTGCTTGGTTGGAACAAACCTTATATTTCACCACACCTGCTACATGTTTTTAATTGTTCTTGTGTCTTTTTTAGGTACTCATGATCTATTGGTATACTTGTTTGTACAATATCGAAGACTATAATTTGTCTTTTTATATTTTTGTAAGTACTTCCTTTTTATAATATTAATTTAAATACTTTACTAACTAAAATTACATGTTGATTTCTTAAACATGTGAAAACCATTAATACTTTTGATTTTTATTTTCTTTTTATTGTTTCAGATTAAACTTAGAATTTTAAAAGAGAACTAGGAAAAAGATGAATTGTTATGTAAAAGTGTACTCATTATGGATTGGAAATATTTAATTGTTATAAAATAGCAAAATATGAATTCTATTCAATATAAAATGCCCATTACATTCTTTGTTTATATTAAATGTATGTCTTGTGAAAATTATGAACTTGGAAACTTTAGATGTACAAAAGAAAAAGTAAATGCTGATTCTATAAAACTTATTAATATATCCTTTTATTGTAAATTATAAGGTAAGTTCTACTTATTAAATTTTTAACTCTATTAGATATCTATCTCAATATATAGGTCAAACACAAAGAAATTTTGAAGTAAGATTTAACGAACATTTAAGAGCATATAGATTAAAACAACCAGATAAGTCAAATTATGCAAAACACCTACTTGAACATCCAACCTCACTCTTACACATCAATGACATCCAAATACTACACACTTGTAATAAAAAACAAAATTTAGATTTCCTTGAAGAACTTGAAATAAAAAGACATCTAGCAGATTCACAATTTAAAGTTGTTAATGAACAAATATGTTATGTACTTTAAATTCAAAATTGTGTTTTTTCATGACAACGCTTTAGTTTATTTTGACAACTTCGTGTAGTTAGATTTTCTGCCTGTCACTTTGGTTTTGTCTGATCAAAAATAAACTTGTGTTCCCGATTAAGAGTTCTTTTATCGTGTGAACATAACATTTTGGCGACGAGGAATTTCGAATTCGTGCGACCTAGCGATTTCAACCTAGGATTTCAATATTTTTCGGCGATTTCAAGCTGACAATTCAAAATGCCTGATAAAAATGGTGACGTGCAAAACAACGCAGCTGCGGAACAACCTTCGGTAGTGGTGAACTTGTCCAACATTCGTCCATTTGATGTCTCTCGCCCTCAAGAATGGAAAAATTGGTCGAAGCTGCTACAATTTAATTTCACGTCGATGCGAGTCAAGGACAATGAGATGAAACGTGCACACTTTTTCTCGATTTGCGGTGAGCCTCTTTACGTTTTAGCGAGCGGCATTTTACATCCACGAGATCCTGACGAGGTCGAATTTCCTGAGATCATTCAAGCTCTCACCGACCACTTCAAGCCTCTCGTTAATGTAGTCGCAGCTTATCACAGGTTCCACCACTGCAATCAGAAGGTTGATCAGCCAGTCAATGAATATGTTGCTGAACTTCGAAGACTGGCAACTGATTGCAATTTCAGAACGATTCGAAACGACATGATTATGAATCAGCTGGTTTGTGGCATTCGAGATGGACAGGTACGTTCGAGATTACTGCAAATATCTGACCTCAATCTTCAGCAGGCTATTGATATTGCTCTACGAGCCGAATCAGCACATGGCGACATCAAAGAGATAACTGATGAGACCGGCGCCGTTCGTCTGGTGTCTAAATCCACGGATCGCCAGGACTGTTCCAGGCAACACGTTTCCGAGAAGCCTGCACCGCAGCCTCAGCCATCGTCATCGCAGAATTTCACCTGTTTTCGCTGCGCTGGGAGCCACAAAGTCTCGCAATGCCATCTGGACCCAAGTTCGCTGATTTGCACAACGTGCAACAAGCAAGGTCATGTCGCAAAGATTTGCCAGGGATCTCGTCAGAAGTTCAAGTCGAAACCAGGTAAATCAAAGCAATTTCAGAGCTATCAAGACAGTGCCATTCATTCTTCACAGGCACATGAAGAGTCAGCTGTTCGAAGTTACCACGAGGGAAACACCTATCAAGTTACTGCCCAACCAGCTGGTTCTTCATCTCAACAGTGCAGTTGTTCTCATTCTTCGAACAATTTCCAGCTTTTCACTCTGGCTAAGGAGGAAAAAGCAGCTGGGCCACGGAAGATACCAGAAGCCATCATGGTCACACTTCAAGTCGACGGTCGTACGGTGGTGATGGAGGTGGATTCCGGCGCAGCAGTTACAGTCATGCATCAAGAAATTTTCGAATCGTTCTGGCCTTCTTCGGGTACTTTATTACCAGTTCATAACCTGTCTCTCGGCGATTACCATGACAATCCAGTGAAAATTCTCGGTGTCAAGATGGTCCGCGTTCAATTCAAGAACAATGAAGCGGTTGTGCCTTTGTACGTAGTCCAAGGCTGCAAAGGTCACAATCTTCTAGGAAGAAACTGGTTCCAGGCTCTTGGCATTTCTGTTTGTGGGATTCATTCGCTCACTAACAAATTTTCAGCCCCGGATCATCCAGCTCTCTCAGATTCTGGTCCAGCACTAGGAAAGTTCAAGGGTCCACCTATCCATCTAGACATCTCTTCTGATCAACCAGCAAGGTATCTCAAGGCTCGTTCACTGCCTTACGCCTTGCAGTCTCGTGTCGTCGATGAAATCCGAAGACTTCAGGACCTAGACGTTTTGCGGCCTGTCTCATTTTCCAAGTGGGCAACTCCGGTGGTCGTGGTTGCAAAACGCGATGGTTCCATTCGGATGTGCGGAGACTACAAAGCTACAATCAACACCGTTCTTACACCGGACAAGTATCCTTTGCCGTTTCTGGAAGATCTCTTCGTGAAGCTGTCTGGTGGGAAAGTTTTCTCCAAACTTGACCTGGATCAGGCCTTCACACAGTTGACGGTAGACGATGAATCAGCGTTGTTACTCACCATCAACACAATCTTGGGCCTGTTCTCTGTCCATCGAATTCCGTTCGGGATATCTGTGGCACCAGGTATTTTTCAACGTACAATGGATAGTCTTCTGGCTGGTATACCAGGCGTTGCCATTCTCATGGACGACGTACTGGTAGCCGGCAGCTCCGACAAGATCCACAACGAACGGCTGAAAGAAGTACTGGATCGCCTTCATACTTTTGGGTTGAAGCTAAAAAAGAAGAAATGTAAGATCTCAGTTCCTGAGGTCGAGTTCCTTGGATACAAGATCTCAGCGAATGGCATTCATCCCACTGAAGAGAAGATCGAAGCAATCCAAAACTTCCTGACGCCTACGAACAAGACGGAACTCCAAGCTCTATTAGGAGTTATCAATTTTTACGACAGATTCCTTCCGAATCGAGCCAACATTTTCGAGCCACTGTATCGTCTTCTGGACAACAAAGCTGATTGGATTTGGAAAGAAGAGCAAGTCAGAGCGGTTCAAGAGATTAGGAAATTTCTGACAAGTGATCGAGTCCTGGTCCACTTCGAAGACAATCGTCCCCTGATCCTCGCTTGTGACGCTTCAGCTTACGGTGTTGGTGCAGTTCTTTCGCATCAATACGACAACGGAGAAGAGCGACCTATAGCGTTCAAGTCAAGAACCATGAGTCCCACAGAACGGAACTATGGTCAGGTCGACAAAGAAGCTCTTTCTTTCATTTTTGGTGTCACAAAGTTCCACAAGTTCCTGTTTGGGCGATCCAACATCATTTTTATTACAGACCATAAACCGTTGCTGGGGATATTCAAGAAAGGTGCTCCTACTCCAGAGCACTTATCTCCTCGCATGATCCGGTGGTCTTTGATGCTGGGTGCCTACGACTACGAGTTCGTCTACAGACCAGGTCGTCTTCATGGTAATGCTGATGCCTTATCTCGGCTACCATTACCAACTTCTGAAGGCGAGTTCCCAGATCCAGTTGGTATTCACCTTCTGGAAGTTCGAGATGGTCCTGTCAAGTCCAAGCAAGTAGCAGAAGAAACTGAACGAGATGCGGAACTTTCTCAGGTTGTTGAATTTGTCAACAATGGCTGGCCAAACGACATCCCGTCCCACCTGAAACCATATTGGCAACGAAGTCTCGAGTTGTCAACCTTACAAGGGGTTCTACTTCGTGGAGATCAGGTGGTGGTTCCTTCATCTTTACGCCAGAAGGTTCTAGACGCAATTCACGCATCTCACCACGGTATTGTTCGGACAAAGTCGGCAGCACGTTCATACGTTTGGTGGCCCGGGTTGAGCAAAGACATCGAGAAGACGGTCCAACTTTGCTCAACATGTCAAGAACTTCGCAGAAATCCACCAGCAGCGGTTCCAGCACCATGGCCTTCAGCGAATCGTTCATGGGAACGCGTTCATATCGATTACCTGGGTCCGATGGAAGGTCACGTCTTTCTGATTATGGTGGATGCTTTTTCACGATTTCCAGTAGTCAAGATGGTTTCATCGATGTCTGCAGCGGTTCTCATTAAACATACTCGAGATACGTTTGCAGATTTCGGCCTTCCTGAATGTATTGTTTCAGATAATGGCAGACAACTGACGTCTCAGGAGTTCCGTTCGTTTCTTTCCAAGAACGGAGTCAAGTATCTGAACACGCCTCCATTTCATCCGTCATCCAATGGTCTGGTTGAGAGGGAGTCCGCAGTTTCAAGGAGCTCTTCAAGAAGCACCTTGACGGCGACATTTCAACTCGTCTTGCCAGAGTCCTCTTTGCTATGCGTACTGCTGTGTGCACAGTTACGAATCGAACTCCGATGGACCTGTTCTACTCAAACCTGAAGAGCCGTACCCCTTTTGATGCTATGCGACCATCATGCGAAGTTCGACAACCGTCAGAAGCTCCAGCGTCAAACCGTCAGTTTGCTGTTGGCGAAGCAGTTCGATTCCGGGATTATCGTCAACGCAAACCCCGATGGTCTCGAGGTACAATAGTAGAACGCTTGGGTTCCAGACTGTACACGGTTCAAGACGAAGATGATATTCTGCATGCTCGCAGCGTTGATCAGATCATCGAGTGCAAACTTGAGCCAGCTACAATGGTGCCTCATCGTCTTTCTCAGGATCCAAGATACAACCCAAGCTACAACGACATTTTCTTAGATGATTTCCTTGCTCAAGAAAACAGGAATCACCCTCAGCTCCGAGATGAAGTTCAAGGTGGTCTGCAGTTCCAGCCGGGTGTTCCTCAAGAACCGGAAGCTCAGCTTCCAGATGTCCCTGTTATTGAGCAGCCTCTCATACCAGTTCCCGTCCCAGAGGTCCAGCCTGTCCCAGAGGTCCAGCCTGTTCCAGAGGTCCAGCCTGTCCTCCAGCCTATTCCAGAGATCCAGCCTGTCCCGGAAGTTCAGCCTAACCCAATTGTTCAACCTTTTCCTGGTTTTCCCCGAGAGCAAGCCCCAAGATCGAGAAACTATGATGAGATTCCGGTTGGCCCAAGGCGAAACAGAGAGGTGGAAATTTTTGAGGGGGGATCAAGACCTGCTAGGTCTAAACGACCGGTTGAACGTCTGACTTATAAATGATTTTGCTTTGTTAATTTCATATAAACTGATTGTAACTGTAATTTTAAAAAATTAGAGAGGGGAGAAATGTTATGTACTTTAAATTCAAAATTGTGTTTTTTCATGACAACGCTTTAGTTTATTTTGACAACTTCGTGTAGTTAGATTTTCTGCCTGTCACTTTGGTTTTGTCTGATCAAAAATAAACTTGTGTTCCCGATTAAGAGTTCTTTTATCGTGTGAACATAACAAAATAAATCTTGGAAGTTCTCCACTATTAAACTGTTTACTTTGATTGAGTTTACATTTTATACATAGATAAGACATAATTGTAAAACACAAATATATTGTTATTGTAAAGATCAGCATGATATAGTTTTTTCCTGGTTTTTTTATATCATTGTACAGTTATACTGATCTTAAAGGGAATTACATCCAGGATAATCCCTTAGGGCTATTAACATCTAGGCTTTAATATTGTTATGTCTTATTACTTCCATATTTGGTCTAGCCTTAATACTACCTAAACATCAGGTATCTACCTAGCTACAAACAAACAAAATGTAACTTAAATGTCAATCTGACGATGCTTCTTAGCGAAACGGCCGTCATTGTGATTTAAAACATATTTTTTCAATTAAACTTGGAAGTTACAATAAAACGAAGAGTTTTTTATTAGTCTTAGTAAATAACTTCTTTATCTTTACAAATGTTGATCTGGCCATCTCCATTCTCGTTTTTATTTCTCTTGTTTGGTCACCATTAAACATATTAGATTTGAATGGTCAAACATTCCTATCGATACCAAGCGTATGTCAAATGTTATTTCGATTCAAAGGTCAAAATTTCGGGCTTTTTGGATTTTTCTTAAGAACCGGAAGCTTTATCAAAAAAGAACTACAGACCAAAGTTGTAGATCTACAAATTATCTAAAATAATGAAAAGTTATGATTTCTAAAGATCCAAAAAAATGCCAGTATGGCAATAGGGCCATATTTGACGTTGGCAACAAATGAACAAAGAAGACAAAATTGCATATTTCGTTCAAGAAAGCGGTCACTGCAAAACTGCAAAAATTACACGTTTTGAGTAAGTATGGCTAAGCATAATGCCAAATGATTGTGGCATATTGAGTTTGCAGATTTTGGCGACCTCAACAATACAAAACAAAAACTAAAGTCTGATGTAGGGGGATGGATATTAGGATATTAATTACACATTTAAACATTCACACCCCTTAGAGTTATACTTCAAACGTGCCATACCGGGAATTCAAAGTGGACAATATCTTTTTCTGTCAACTATCCAAGTTTCATCGAGTAGCTTCTGATACATGCAAAAACCCTCTTGGCCCAAGGTCTAAGAGCTTGAATAAAAATTATAAATGGCTTACATTACAGATTACGTTTTATACAAATCTTAAAGAATGTCATTTTAAATCATTTTTCCTTTTCCTACCATGTTGGTAGAGCAAAACCTAACAGCAATCACAATAATTGTTTTTTATGACTTACTTTGTCTCCTTCGGATACGTCTATGTTCCAATTGTTTATGATGAGGTGATCAGCATTGACATGGGCACATTGTACAGGACAATTTTTAATGTTAATGTGTTCAATGCGAGAGTTCGTTACATCCAGCCTCATTAACCTTGGTTTCTTTATTCCACCATTTCCACCAAAAGTATCCCAATATAATTCTCCTTGGCCATCTATCACCGAATCTAAAATGTGGATTAAACAGTAGTCAGTTTAATTTTAAGCTATTTTGTTACAAGTAATATTTTTTATACAGTGTGTAAAAGCCAAATGGAATAAATTCATTATTTCGGTTACTCTACATATTTATAAAAAATCCCGAAACACGTCAAATTTAAATTATAACTTGACATTCTTTAACGTGAAAATGCAACCCCTACCTTCAACCCCCTTAGAATGACAGGTACAACCCCCAATTTTTTAAATGGAAGTATAAGCTTGTGATATATCATTTGAAAGGTCTCTTCATTCTCTATTCCAAAATGTTATTGTTTTTAAATTTTATGCAAAAATTAACATAAAAAAAATTAAAATCATGTTGTTACCGAAATTCGCTAAAATATACTCGAAACTTATTACAATATAATGAGAAAATGAACAAAAACCATAGCAATGTGGTTTTTAGATGGTAACCATTAAAAAATTTTAAAGAATTTCCGTGGCAACGCTATTTTAACAAGCAGTAGTAAATTGTTTTATTTAAGTTGTCATTGTTGTAATTTAAGTATAAAGTTTGTTCAATTCATTTCTGAAAAATGGTTAGATTAACGGAAATGCATAAAATAACAGTTTTACAAATGATTGGTTACGGAGATAACATCCGAACACAACAGGAAGTAAATCGCCTATTTCATGAGAAATTTTCTAATTTACCGCCTATATCCCAAGGAACAATAAGTAAAATAGAAAAACAGTTTCGCGAGTTTGGTCATGTAAGGCAGATAAAAAAAGCAGCTGCCAATGCACTGAGTGATGAACTCAAATTAGATGTGTTGCTTGAGTTTCAGGAAAATCCACATACATCGAGTAGACAGGCATCCACTACATTCAATGCTAGCCATACATAGATAGCAAACATATTAAAAAAAAAAATAAATTGCATCCGTATAAGATGATACCTACTCAGGGGCTCATGGAAGACGATTTTGATAGGAGAACTTTTTTTTGTGAGCAAATGATGGACATGTTGGATAACAATATTATCCAATTAGAAGTCGTTATGTTTTCTGATGAGTGTACTTTTTTACTTAACGGTCATGCTAATCGGCAAAATTGCCGCTACTGGTCCACGAAAAATCCTCACTGAATGAGAGAAGAACACACTCAATACCCTCAAAAGGTTAATGTTTGGGCAGGGATTTTAGGGAACAATATCATTGGTTCCTTTTTTATTGAGGGCAACTTGAATGGCAACAATTATTTGGCACTACTTCAAAATGATGTCATTCCAACGTTGGCAAATTTATATCCTGATCCAGGTAACCCACAAGTTCCAGCGAATACGATATGGTTTCAGCAGGATGGAGCACCACATTACCAACTTAATGTCCGGCAGTACCTCGATACAATATTTCCCAATCGGTGGATAGGGAGGCGAGGATCGATTGAATGGCCAGCGCGATCACCTGATCTTACATTATTAGATTTCTTTTTATGGGGATATGTGAAGAGCCATGTTTACAAACTTCTGATTTAAATGACTTAAAAGAACGAATAACGCTTGCGATTAGGTCGATCACGCCTGATATGTTAAATAACGTTAGAAGACAGTTTTATTTGAGATTGGGATGTTGCCAAGACGTTCGCGGAGAACATTTTGAACATCTACTTCATTAACATTCATAGTTCTTTTTCGTGTTCTACATTTTATTACGTTTTGCATTACATTTTAGTTTTTGATTGTATTGTAGCGAATTTCGGTAACAACAGGATATTAATTTTTGTATGTTAATTTTTGCATTAAACTTAAAAACAATAACATTTTTGAATAGAGAATGAAGAGACCTTTCAAATGATATATCACAAGCCTATACTTCCCATTTAAAAAATTGGGGGTTGTACCTGTCATTCTAAGGGGGTTGAAGGTAGGGGTTGCATTTTCACGTTAAAGAATGTCAAGTTATAATTTAAATTTTACGTGTTTCGGGATTTTTTATTAATATGTACAGTAACCGAAATAATGAATTTATTCCATTTGGCTTTTACACACTGTATAAACAGAGCTGTCAAAAATAATTTGGAAAAGTATTAAGATTTAAGATAATTTACTTATTGAAAAAGTATCTGAAATTATCGTGGATATCTAGCTACTCTTGAAAAAAACATGCTTAAATACGTATCTTAAGTTAGGTACTTTTTTAGATACTAGAAAAGATACTTTTATACATTGCCCAGCATAAAATTAGGGTCACCCAGTAATTTAAAGAGATTGTATAGACATTTTTATTATTGTCGGAGATACAGCCTCTTGTGGTTTAACTAGGGTTGTCTTCTGGATAGACCGTGGTATTTTGATAAAAGCATTCTCATGACTACTAATTTAAATATATATTTTTAATCATACAGCCGAAACATCAAAACATAACTGAAATGAACAATCGAACTGAGACACAAAACGGTCAACTAGTTATTTGATAATACAATGTTGTTTACCTTACATAACCTAACTCTATATAATTGCTCACGTACTTTTATCGTTCGTGTAATCTGTTAAAGGTCGTCTTTTCAGAAACCGTCGATTATTTACTTATTCCTTAATTATTTAATATGAAATAATATAGGTACTATTTATCACATTCTTTAATTACTAGCTGTATTATTCCTTCATATACTTCTTCAATGTTATTGTCCTAAGTTAGTTAATAAATAAGAGAATTTCTTATCTGGTTTATATTTGCACATTAATATTTAATGCTTGCAAATGCAACAAATGTTTAAAATTATACTTTAATTTTATTCTCACCTGGTTCTCCTGTGATAGTAAGTTTATTTCCCTTAATCCTAATAAGAGGTCCTTTCCATTCGTAATAGCCAAAATGGGTTCTTCCTTCGAATACCAAATTCGTACCATTCTGTAAATTTAGATATAAAGTTTGTTTAGCTGGAACATGAAGATTCGATATTTTTATGTTCGTACAAGCTTTAGTTACTTCATCTACTTTTGAAAATTCTCTAATTGTACAATCTTCTTCCACGTGCAAGGCGAAAGTACACGCCAGAACAAAAAATAGACAGTTAATCTCGTAATTCATTTTTAAGAATAAAACTTGTTTATATTTTGTGGTATTTATACTTTAAAAAATTAAAAGATTATCGTACATTTGATTCAATAATTGATTGTTATCATTTTCAAGTACTTGAATTAATTAAGTGTTTATTTTCTAGGAATTATCCAACTCAGATTATACTCCATTCTGGAAATTAACCTAAAAATTCTTTATCATTTATAGTCCGGTAAGTGAAGACAAGAAAATATTCAAACCTCTAAATAATTAAGTATAATAAACAACTAAACTTTTACTTTTAATTAAAAATATAGTTTTTATAATACAATGACAGCTGTTTCCCTAAAACCAGCATCGTCAGATTGACATGTCTTAGTAAGATGGACTTCCACAGAGTATGAGTTAGTACAATAAATTTTCTGTAAATAATTCTTTACAGTTTTCCTTTATGGCGCAATTCTCAAGTGCTTTAGATGCTTTAGAGCGAGAAAAAGTTTATTACCGATTCCGACGTGGGGATTTTCAGAAAATGGGCCCTTAAAGTCTCAAAACTCAGTTTTGGACTGAAAAATGCTGTTAGGCAAATCAGTTTGATAATTTGTCTTTTAACGAAAAAAGAATCAAATTGTATCTTTGTATTTGCCCAACAAATATACAATAAATTTTAAAAATTAGTAACAATCTTTAACTAATTTACTTTACTAATAATAAATAAACATTATGGAACTCCTATATGGATAGAAAATTAGCTCTATATCTATTTGATATTCATATTTTATAGTCATGATGATGAAATCTTCTTTCCAAGTTTAGTCTTCAGGATTAAAGTAGCTTAATAAAAATTGTTACTAAGAATAATAAAAAAACTCTTCGTTTTAACAAAACTTCCAATATTTATTTAAAAAATTGCTTTTTTAAATAAAAAAAAAGCAATTTTTTAAATAAATATTTAAATAAAAAAAAAGCAATTTTTTAAATAAATATTGGAAGTTTTGTTAAAACGAAGAGTTTTTTATTATCCTTAATAAGATGGACTTCCAAAAAGTAAGGGTTAGTACAATCAATCTAAAAATTGTTACACTTATTAAAAACAATATTTATTTATTTACAAAGAAAAGGTTAACATATTAGAAAAGTATTGTTCTCCTATTACCGGGACAAGTGTACCCTTCAGGTTCATAATTACAGGAACTACCGTTTTTTGCTCCCTCAATTTTGATTCCTTTAAATTTCCAATTAACACAAGAACCTTTTCCGCACATAATTTTAGCTTCTAAAGTTGCCGAATGATTATAACTTTGCATGCTTCCCCAAATATTCTCCAATGTCAAATCAACGATGGGTATATTATTGTTTGGAATACCTGTACTTTTACCATTTTTGTAATCTTGTTGAATGTTCAACGCATAATTATGTATATCTACAAAAAAAAAAGAAAGTTGATTGATAAAAGAGTAGTTTTTTTATTATTTTTATTATACAAGTTAAAATAATTATTAAACATAGGTACAATAAACTAGAACATCATACAAATAAGATATTCAGATGACATAATAAATAGCAATTGATATAGAGCAGTAATAAAAGTATTCAAGTGGAAACTTACTATAAGCTAGTAGGAAAAAATATATGAATAACTCAAGAAAGAATATAAAATTTTAACAGAATTGAAAATGCCGATATTTTGAAATATTTGGTGGTATACTATAAAACAGGGTGAAATTGACATGACCACATATTCCACTGTTTCATCAAATAGTTAGTATTCAAACTTTATCAGATAGGTGAGCAATTATATTTTACAATAATTTTTTGGTAATAAATAATAGCAATTAGGTGGCTGTATAACCAATGCCTTTCATGTTAGGCTACCAATTAAAATTGTATACTACAGGGTAAAATTGAACATCATATTGGGGCCACATTGACTGACTACTTCACCACTTTACTGAATATTAATTATTATATTTTATATAACATGCGCTACTTAAGCGATATATTTAATTACAGAAATACCACGAATACATAAAAGACCCCTAAACGACTGCTCTAAACCTTTTAAAAGGGTTTTACTTGGCATATAGTCAGTGGTGTCATACAACCAGTCACGACAGGATTTAGATTTATAGATATTTCATACCAAAAACTAAACGAGAAAAACAAGGACACACGTTTCTCGCCTAGGGACCCGTCAAGGCATTTTCGTATTCACACACAAAAGTAGGCCACGGTTAAAATATGAAATAAATAGGATAGAGCACATAGTTACCAAGTTTTTACTTGGGGTGTGTTCGGGGAGCACGCTATCGAGCTATGTAGCGCCAAGAGCCATATAACGCAAACGAGGAATAGTACTAGATAGCGCCGAATGGCGCAAATAGCGTGCTCCCCGAACACACCCTTGGACTAACTCATAATAGTACCAACCTAACATAAATCTGCATCATAAGTACAAATTGGCTTCTTTTAAAGAATCTTTTATCGCATCATATATTTTACTAGAGTTCATGGTGCTTGGGCATTAAGTTTTAACAGATCTTTTTTTTTGCAAATAAAAAAATATTATTTAAACTTCTCTCTGCCTTACATGTATCACATGGATTCAATTGTACTATTTTAATTAATTCAGTGTCTAGGTTAGCAAGCATGGCCAAATCTCAGTCTTATAACTGTTGTTATCTTAGACCATATACAAATAGACGTCAATTTTCTGTCCTTGTTGTGAAGCCAAAATAACTTTATGTTGTGTTCTATAACTATACGTTTACAAACAAATCCACGTTTGAATAAAACTTCTTCCGTTGTTTTCGTATATCTTCGACTGCACTGTCTCTTATAGCATGGAACATTGCGAATCATTATGTAAACATTAATCTTACCCTGTTCATAAACTATTTGTGTTATTGTTTTCGTTGTATTTGGGTTAAAGTTATGATTTAAGAATTTTGATTAGAGTTAAAACCTTGTTAGGTACCTATTAAAAGACCTTTGCGCCGCTGGTATTTGTTGTTTGTAAACAGTACTGCCCACACACCTCATCCCGTAGCTCCACGAACTTCCTGCGACAAAGAGAGATAATATTGGCTTCAGTATGTTGTTCAGAAAAATGACGTCACAGCCAGTCTATTTGTATATGGTCTAAGGTTGTTATATATCTTCGTGGTACGACGAATTGTTCATACCAAGACTGTTTGTGGATTGATAACTGTAGTTGCGTTGCTGATACCATGGTCCTTCTACAATTGCTGCCATTTTTTATATTGTTTTGATATGTACTTGTAGACTAAATCTGGGAATGTTAGATTATAGGTCGTTTTAGAACCATCACATATGCTACATTTCGCAAATAAGTAAAATTTCTCATTGTGTGTAATGTCCACGTGTGCTTTAACCCAAATGAATGCTACTATTTATTGCTTTTAAGATTGAATTTTTAGCATAAAGTTGGCTTCGTAAATAGCTATGGTCTCAGCAGTGTAGGGAATAATTCTGGTTTAAGTTTAAACAATTGTTTTAGAATTACACTTGGAATGAAGTAGGCACAACCTCTTTCCATTAGAGTTTTGGATGCGTCCGTACAAGTAACTAACGAATTATTGGAGCTATTTGCTATAGACAATAATAATTTTTGATTTGTTGCCAGATTATCGCCTTTTCAAAGGGTTGGAAGGAAAATACTAACTTCTCTCAAGAGAGACTACCCAATTTATAAAAATTGATGAGAAAACAGACAGCGGATTTGGATCAATTACAGCAACTATTGAATTTTTTTTTTGCAAAAAATATTTGTAATTTGGATTGAGAGATGGTATTAAAAAAGTATTTAAAAAGTTGTACTTAAAAGCTAAAAGATTTAGAATTACAAAGCAAGAAAAAAACACAATAATTGAAGTAGATGGTGGACGTTGCAATCGGGCCTAAAATCAATTAATTTTACAGATAAAAAGCTAGCTAGAGCTGCTATTTGCATAGCCACAAAAGGATTACCAATATGGTAACAATATCGGTATTTTTCCGGACTGCAGACAAGCACTACTTGCACTAAACAGCAGGCCGTGTATCACATCTGAACAAGTTGGTTATCTGACACCACACTATGTAGAGGATGTTAATAAGAAAATAAGACATATGACACCTTTATAAATGTCCTTTTTGAATGGCTGAACCAAACCAGCCAATTGAGGGAGTTGTCTACTGCCTACGTCATTATCCTAGAATCCATATTCCTTTTAACACGAAGAAATATAGACCAATTTTACTTACTTTTAAATTGGATATTTCTGTAGGTGACATTTTTAATGATTCCCTGTACAGCATCCGTATGAGTTTTAATATGGAGTCCATTGCTAGACGCTTCTACTACACTGTTTTCGAATGTTACGTTTTGAACTGAGCTTGATTCAAAACTGGAGTTACTTCCCACCGACATACTGAGACCATGTCCTCCGCGACATAACATGTTACTGACGAGAAAATTCGATCCAATGTTAAGGGCTACACAGTCATCTTGATTTTGAACTACGGTGTTGGTAATTATTATGTTAGTTCCTCTGACATTAAATCCGTCAGTATTGTGGGCAGTAAAATTGTTCTGTAACAAAAATTGATTTTATGTAATAAATAATTTATAGAAATTACACAACTTTGTCTGTCAACTATCAAAGTTTCATCGTGGAGCTTCTGATACATGCAAACACCCTCTTGGCCCACGGTCTAAGAGCTTGAATAAAAATTATTATTGGCTCACATTATGGATTACGTTTTATAGAAATTTTAAAGAATGTCATTTCAAAAAAAGTTGCCTTTTCCTACCACGTTGGTAGAGCAAAACCTAACAGCAATCACAATAATTGTTTTTCATAACTTACTTTGCTTCCTTCGGATACGTCTATGTTCCAGTTATTTATGATGAGGTTATCAGAATTGATAAGGACACAATGTACAGGACAATTTTTAATGTTGATATGTTGAATGCGAGAGTTCCTTACGTCCAGGATCATTAACCTTGGTTTAGTTTTTCCACCACTTCCTCCAAAAGCATCCCAATATAATTTTCCTTGGCCATCTATCACGGAATCTAAAATGTGGATTGAACAGTAGTCAGTTTAATTTTAAGCTATTTTGTTATAAGTGATATTTTTTATATAAGCAGAGCTGTCAAAGATACTTTGGAAAAGTATTAAGATAATTTACTTTTTAAATAAGTATCTGAAGTTACTTTGGATATCCAGTTACTCTTGAAAAAAAATGCTTAAATACGTATCTTAAGTTATGTACTTTTTTAGATACTTTTATACATTGCCCAGCATAAAATTAGGGTCACCCAGTAGTTTAAAGAGATTGTAGACATTTTTATTTTTTTTCGGAGCTACAGCCTTTTGTGGTGTAACTTGGGTTGTCTTCTGGATAGATCGTGGTATTTTGATAAAAACTCACTTAAATCGATTTTAACATTATTTATATAATTTATAAATAAATCACTTGTACATTCTCATGACTACTAATATAAATATATATTTTTAATCATATAGCCCATACATCAAAACATAATTGAAATGAACAATCGAACTGAGACACAAAACGGTCAACTAGTTATTTGATAATACAATGTTGTTTACCGTATATGACCTATACCTTGTTCAGTATTAATATAGTTGCACATCACAGCTGTCAGAAAGGGACTATGTTGCCAAGCATTTAAAACAGTATTAGAATCTAGTAAATGTCCACCGAAGTTTCTTTAATATTCTTCTTTTTATTTGGCTGTAATATTACGCTAGGTTTGAACGTGGCAACAAAGCCCAATTTTGCCAGTTTATAAAACATTTTAGCATGAGTTATGTTCGTTTGAAGTTTATATTTTATTTGCCCACGAGTTGTATTTGATATAAAATTAATTATGAAACCTTTCTTAAAGCATTTATTTGTTGTAATAATTTGCGACCTATAAATTTTAAAATTAACCAAGTTTACAGTAAAAAAAGATACTGATTGACATTAGCAAACGAACTGATCAAGGTATAACTCCATATAATTTCTCACGTACTTTTATGGATCGTGTAATCTATTAATGGTCGTCTTTTCAACATACCTTTAATTATTTACTTATTCCTTAATTATTAAATATGAAATAATATACGGATTGTACCATTTATCAAACTCTTTCATTATTAGCTGTATTATTCGTTCATCTACTTCTTCTTATTGTCCTAAGTTAGTTAATAATTAATAATTAAGAATTTCTTATCTAGCATATTTTTGCACATTAATATTTAATGCTTGTAAATGCAAAAAATGTTTAAAATTATATTTTCATTTTATTCTCACCTGGTTCTCCCGTAATAGTGAGTCTATTTCCATTAATCCTAATAAGAGGTCCTTTCCATTCGTAATAGTCAAAATGAGTTCTTCCTTCGAATACCAAATTCGTACCATACTGTAATTTTAGATATAAAGTTTGTTTAGCTGGAACATGAAGATTCGATATTTTTATGTTCGTACAAGCTTTAGTTACTTCATCTACTTTTGAAAATTCTCTAATTGTACAATTTTCTTCCACGTGCAAGGCAAAAGTACACGTCAGAACAAAAAATAGACAGTTTATCTGGTAATCCATTTTTAAGAATAAAACTTGTTTATATTTTGTGGTATTTATACTTTAAAAAATTAAAAGATTATCGTATAGTTGATTCAATAATAGATTATTTTCATCATTTTCAAGTATACTTTAATTAATTCAGTGTTTATTTTCTAGAAATTATCCAACAGATTATATAGTCCACGGGAACCCTTTAAGTCTCAAAACTGAGTTTTGGGACTGAGAAATGCTGATCAGCCAACGAATTTCTCATCAAAACTCAAGAAATATGGTGAAATAAATTTTATGGTAATCCAAAACTAGCTCCGATCTCATTATAAGAAATTAATTGTCATTACAAACCAATTTTTTAAAATATCAATAAAATAATGAGATATTTTCAAAATACAGCGAAGAAAAAACTTTAAACTTATTTTTTATTCAACAGTAAATACACAAGAGCTTTTTTTACCGGAAAATTTTTCGATTCATCGAAAGATTTTGCCAATCAGTAATATTACGAAAAAAACTGAAATGATAAAATCGCGAGACCGAAGGTCGAGCGATTTTATCTAATTTCAGTTTTTTGAGTAATATTACTGATGAAAAATCTTGAGATGAAGAGAAAAATTTATCCATTAAAAAAAAGATCGCGTGTATTTTGCTAAGATAAATTAACGACTAATTATATAAAGAAACAATAAAATTTATTCATTCTAAAACAATTAAACTAGTTAAAAGAACAGTTGTTAAAAATACAATTATTAAATATTGGTTGGGGAGTACTGATTTTAATGTTTTCTTCTCGTGTTTCTACGTATGTTGAATATTCTGTTTCTGTTTCCGAGGGTCTTAAATTATTTATAAGTTGTTCATGGTGTTCGGGGTCAATTTGGAGGTATGGTTTAATCGATTGTGATGACGAGTGTCCTGTTATCTTAATAAGCTGTTGATCGCTAACTCCTGCTTTGGCTAATTGGGAAACTGCGCTGGCACGATTTGAATGGTTAGTAACTTTATTATTGATTATGTCCAATCCAATTTTTGCAGCAGAATTTTTTGTCCAAACAGATATGGTATTAATACCTAAAGGAACATTTTTGTACCAACCTTTAGAATTTTTATTTTTCCAAAAAGGATTTGGAGTTAAAAATAATTGGTCAGAAGTAATATGTTCATTTCTTTTTTCTACTAGCAAATGGAATAGTTTTACAGGGCAAATACTTTCGTCACTTTCATTTCTAGTCTGTTAACTCGAGCCGCCTTGTGCCGTTTTCGAAAATATGGTGTTATATTCAATCCTACCCGTAGGAAGACCATTTTGGTTCTACTTTAAAATAATAAATTTTGCAATTAACAGCTTCTCCTCCTCTCCAAGCCAATTCGTAAGAAGCTATATGAAAGAATCCTTTTTGCAGCCCTTCAGGTTCATTTATATTCCATAGTGTTGCCATTTTTATTATATTTTCTTTGTCTATTGCTGAAGAACACGTCTTTCTTTTTGTTGGAATTAATTGAAGTTGTTTTCTTTTGGCATTTCTAGCATCCCGAGCTTCTTTAAAGGTTATGTCTGTAAAAGGATCAAATTTCAAACCATATTCGTTAAAATATTTCTGTTGTAACATTTTAGCAGTCGTGTTCCATATTGTTTTGACCGCAAATTCTTTGTAATCTTCTCCATTCTTTTTTTTTCATATTGAAAGCCCAATCTTTTAATATTTTTGCTAGATCTTGTATTGTAGTATTCTCTTCCAACTTATAATTTCGGCTTTGACAAAACTCCATGAATTGTTTCCATATTGATGACTTTGTATTTTTTGTTGACTTCGGTATTGACTCTTCAATATTTTTTGTAATTTGTTCATGTGAAACCTCTCCAAATCGGTTCATACTTTATGTTTTTTGCAAAGAAAAGGTAGTATTGTTTTATATTGTTAAATTTGACAATTAAATACCTGTCAACAATAATGCAAAATTGATACACACCTACTAGATTGAGGAACATGCAAAAAAAAGCGATAAAAAAGGATGCACCTTTTTTATCGATGTCAAAATGACAAAATAGTTTGTAGGTATATGACATTTTAACATTGGAGTTAATTTATCTTTAAAAAAATCAGAAAGGACTAAAAGCTATATACAATGAACGGTGCGAGTTTTCCCATTCCGATGAACTTTAATTGATTAAAAAATGTAAATTATTACATAATAAAATAACATTCAGACAAGCCCTGCGGTGTTGTCGCTTATTGAGCAACCCATTTCACAGATTAAGAGTTTGTACAAAAAACTTTGTGTAAATAATTCTTTAGTTTTCCTTTATGGCGCAAGTGCTTTAGATGCTTTAGAGCGAGACAAAGTTTATTACCGATTGCGACGTGGGAACTTTCAGAAAATGGGCCATTAAAGTCTCAAAACTGAGTTTTGGACTGAGAAATGCTGATAGGCAAATCAGTTTGCTAATTTGCCTTTTAACGAAATAGAATCAAATTGTATCTTTGTATTCGCCCAACAAATATACAATAAATTTTAAAAATTATTAACAATCCTTAACTAATTTACTTTCCTAATAATAAATAAACATTATGGAACTCCTTAAACTATGGATAGAAAATTAGCTCTATATCTATTTGATATTCATATTTTATAGACGTTATGTTGATGAAATCTTCCTTCCAAGTTGAGTTATCGGGGTTAAAGTTGCTTAATAAAAATTGTGACACATTAAAAATAATATTTATTTATTTACAAAGAAAAGGGTAACATATTAGAAAGGTATTGTTCTCCTATTACCGGGACAAGTGTACCCTTCAGGTTCATAATTACAGAAACTACCGTTTTTTGCTCCCTCAATTCTGATTCCTTTAAATTTCCAATTAACACAAGAACCTTCTCCGCATATAATTTGAGCTTCTAGCGTTGGAGAATGATGATAACTTTGCATGGTTCCCCAAATATTCTCCAATGTCAAATCAACGATGGGTATATTATTGTTTGGAATACCTGTACTTTTACCATCTTTGTAATCTTGCTGAATGTTCAACGAATAATTATGTATATCTACAAAAAAAAGAGTTAATTGATTAAAGAGTAGTTTTTTTATTATTTTTATTATACAAGTTAAAATAATTATTAAACATAGGTACAATAAACTAGAACATCATACAAATAAGATATTCAGATGACATAATAAATAGCAATTGATATAGAGCAGTAATAAAAGTATTCAAGTTGAAACTTACTATAAGTTAGCAGGAAAAAATATAAGAATAACTCAAGAAAGAATATAAAATTTTAACAGAACTGAAAAAGTCGATACTTTGAAATATTTGGTGGTATACTATAAAACATGGTAAAATTGACATGACCACATATTCCAATGTTTCATCAAATAGTTAGTATTTAAACTTTATCAGATAAGTGAACAATTATATTTTACAATATTTTTTTAGTAATAAATAGCAATTAGGTGGCTGTATAACAAATGCCATTCATGTTAGGCTACCAATTAAAATTGTATACTACAGGGTAAAATTGAACATCATATTGGGGCCACATTGACTGACTACTTCACCACTTTACCGATAATTATTATACTTTATATAACATGCTACTTAAGCGATACATTTAATTACAGAAATACGATAAATATAAAGATAAAGATCGCTAGACGGCTGCTTTAAACCTTTTAAAAGGATTTTTCTTGGCATATAGTCAGTGGTCTTACAGTCAGTCATGACAGGATTGAGATTTAAATATATTTCATCCCAAAAACAAAAGTGGAAAAACAAGGACACACGTTCCTCGTCTAGGGACCCGTCAAGGCATTTTCGTATTCACACACAAAAGTAGGCTAAGTTTAAAAGACAAAAAAAATAGGATAGAGCACATAGTTAACAAATTTCTACTTGGACTAACTCATAATATTACCAACTTAACATAAATCTGCATCATAAGTACAAATTGAACTAACCAAAATTGAATTAACCCAAATGAATGCTACTGTTCATTGCTTTTAAGACTAATTTTTTAACATAAAGTTGGCTTCGTAAATAGCTATAGTCTCAGCTATAGTTTAAACAATTGTTTTACAATTACACTTGGAATGAAGAAGGCACACCCTCTTCCCATTAAAGTTTTGGATGCGTCCGTATAAGTTACTAACGAATTTTTTGCAGCTATTTGCTATAGACAATAATAATTTTTGATTTGTTGCCAAATTATCGCCTTTTCAAAGGGTTGGAAGGAAAATACTAACTTCTCTCAAGAGAGACTACCCAATTTATAAAAATTGATGAAAAATCAGAGGGCGGATTTGAATCAATTAAAGCAACACTTGAAGTACCTTTTATTGCAACAATTATTTGTAATTTGGATTGAGAGATGGTACTAAAAAAGTATTCAAAAAGATGTACTTAAAAGCTAAAAGATTTAGAAGAATTACAAGGCAAGGAAAACATAAAAAATTAAGTAGTTGGTGGACGCTGCAATCGGGCCAAAAATCCATCGATTTTACAGATAAAAAGCTAGCTAGAAGTCACTGCTATTTTCATAGCCACAAAAAGATTACCAAAAGAGAAGTCACTGGTAACAATATCGGTATTTTTCCGGACTGCAGACAAGCACTACTTGCACTAAACAGCAGGCCGTGTATCACATCTGAACAAGTTGGTTATCTGACACCCCACTATGTAGAGGATGTTAATAAGAAAATAAGAATCCTTTATAAATGTCCTTTATGTATGGCTGACACAAGCCAGCCAGTTGAGGAAGCTGTCTACTGCCTATGTCATTATCTATAATTCGTATTCCTTTTAACACTAAGAAATATAGACCAATTGTACTTACTTTTAAATTGGATATTTCTGTAGGTGACATTTTTAATGATTCCCTGTCCAGCATCCGTATGAGTTTTAATATGGAGTCCATTGTTAGACTCTTCTACGACACTGTTTTCGATTGTTACGTTATGAACTGAGCTTAATTCAAAACTGGAGTTACCTCCCACCGAAATACTAAGACCATGTCCTCCGCTACATAACATGTTACTGACGAGAAAATTCGATCCAGTGTTAATGGCTACACAGTCATCTTGATTTTTAACCACGGTGTTGGTAATTATTATGTTAGTTCCTTTGACATCAAATCCGTCAGTATTGTGGCCAGTAAAATTGTTCTGTAACAAAAATTGATTCATTGTAATAAATAATTTATAGAATTTACACAAAACTTTAATTAACTGACACAATTTTCTATAAGAAAAATCAATTTGAAAGTGACTATCAGGATTATTGCGAGCAGCTTTCGTTATTCGAATACAACCGGACAATATTTGATGCTTTGTGAAGAGGAAACTGATTACATAATCAATAAACTTGATACTGAAAATGAATCATGCATCTATCATTTTGATTTGAACAGAAACAAGAATTGATGCAGTTAATCGATCAGGTCAAAGTTGACATTTGAAATACAAACAATTGTGGAAGAGCAAATATTGGTAAAGACCTAAGTTTACCATTAGAAATCTTCTTCTTCCTATAGTGCATCTCTTATCGGAGGTTCGCTATCATCATAGCAATCCGGACCTTGTTGACTACAGCTCTAAACAGTTGCCCACTTACAGTTTAGACCAAGTTCTTAAGCCACGACAGAAAGAGCCTTCCAATGTTCCACTTTCCACTAATCTTTCCCTGGACTATTGGAGAAGTGTGTATTTCTGTCCTCTTATTGTATGACCCAGGTATTAAAGCTTTATTTATTTTATGGTAAATGATTTTTCTTGAGGGTCCATGTTTTAACCCCATAGAAGAGCATGGAAAAAACGTAACAACGCAGCATCCTTATCCTAAGTCCCACATTAATATCCCGACTAGTAAATAACTTCTTCATATTTACAAATGATGATCTATCCATCTGCTTCCTCGTTTTTATTTATTTTCTTTGGTCACCAGAAATATTAAAAATTAAATGGTTAAACATTCCCATTGATACCAAGTGTATGTCAAATGTTATTTGGATTCAAAGGTCAAAATTTCAGGTGTTTTGGATTTTTCTGCAAAATGAAATTTATTGTACTAAATTACACGTTTTGGGTAAGTATCGCCAAATGAGTGTGGCATATTGAGTTTGTGGACTTTGGCAACAACAACACAAAACAAAAATTGTATGATGTAGGGGGATGGATTTTAGCATATTAATTACACATTTAACAAAACACACCCCTTAGAGTTACACTTCAGATGTGTCATACCGGGAATTCAAAGTGGACAATAACGTCGTTTGTCAACCATCAAAGTTTCACTTTGGGTCTTCTGATATATACAAAACCCTCTTGGCCTACGGTCTAAGAGCTTGAATAAAAATTATAAAGGGCTCACAAAATGGATTGCGTTTTATAGAAATCTTAAAGAATGTTTATCATTTTGCCTTTTCCTACCACGTAGGTATAGCAAAAACTAACAACAATCACAATAATTGTTTTTTATGACTTACTTTGCTTCCTTCGGATACGTCTATGTTCCAATTGTTTATGATGAGGTGATCAGCATTGACATGTACACATTGTACAGGACAATTTTTAATGTTAATGTGTTCAATGCGAGAGTTCGTTACGTTCAGCTTCATTAACCTTGGTTTCTTTTTTCCACCACTTCCTCCAAAAGCATCCCAATATAATTCTCCTTGGCCATCTATCACCGAATCTAAAATTGGGATTGAACAGTAGTAAATTTAATTTTAAGCTATTTTGTTATAAGTGATATTTTTTATATAAGCAGAGCTGTCAAAGATACTTTGGCAAAGTATTAAGATTTAAGATAATTTACTCTTTAAAAAAGTACTTTGGATATCCAGCTACTCTTGAAAAAAAAAAATGCTCAAATACATAATATCTTAAGTTAGGTACTTTTTTAGATACTTTTATACATTGCCCAGCATAAAATTAGGGTCACCCAGTAGTTTAAAGTAATTGTAGACATTTTTATTTTTTTCAGAGCTACAGCCTTTTGTGGTGTAACTTGGGTTGTCTTCTGTATAGACCGTGGTATTTTGATAAAAGCATTCTCATGACTACTAATTTAAATATTGTAATAAATTACAATGATAAAATGTTGAGTGATTGGTTAGATATTATTTATAATTGATATAATTATTAAATTGTTGTTTTTATTATTTTAAATTTTTATTTTTATAAGTTTTGTGGGGCTATAATTTATGATTATTTATGTTTTAATTCTTATTTAATCTTTATTTATCTCAAAACACCTCAAAATTTCTTTATTTTTATTTATTCTTTACTGTTTGCAAATAATATATGATCAAAATCAACATATGTAATTTTTTTCTATTATTATTTTTAGATTAAGTTTATTTAAAATTAATTTTTAAACACGAGTATCTCTTAACTACAGTAGTCGGTTCCAAAATATAAAATTTAACAATATAATTATTTATTTTACTTATTTTACCTAAAGGAATTAATATACCCTTTACCTACACAATGATACGACTATGGTACTTTCGTGCGCATATACCCACATTTAAAAGAACACGTGATATTTTACAGTTATATCTTAGGAGCAGACGGAGTCAAGCAGTATGAATTAGTCGTTACAAGATGTTTATACAGTTTATTTTATTTAAAACAAAATTTTGTCAAAATAGTGTTTCAAAGATAATGAAATTTATCATTTACAAATTTTATAGGTATTTTGAAAGTGATTGTAACAAAAACTAGCAAAAAACATACCGTAAATTCACTTGTTGCTGTGTATAGTGCCGCTACTCCATTTCCAGCTTCTCACACGGGATGTTTTAAACACGTGGGACCACTTTCTTGGGAATTCAAATGGATTAAACCACTGGATATGATGTCTCCTTTTCAGTTTCTTCAGATATTTGGTTATTATTGCAGGTTAGTGTAAAAAAAAAAATTTTATTTTTCTTCTTGAGGGTAGATATTTTATTAACCAGTGTACAATTTCAATATACAATTTCCAGTCGTTTTTGTTTTAATAAATTAATAATACAATTCCATAAATTATTATGCTACCATCTTTATTTTTTGAAGGAAGTCGGCCATTAAGATATAATAATTTAGAAATAAACTGACGTGGATTGGCCTTTTGATGAATTTAGAGTGACCTATTTTCCCATTTTCCACGGGTTTTTATATGTTAACCCCGGAAATTGCCAAAATGGCTGCTTTTTCGACCGTGTTTTGTTTTTCCTAACCTCTTTGCATTGAATTTTTAAAAAATTAAATTTTTAATTTGGCATTTTCTGACCTTATAATTGTTATTAATCGAATCTACATAACTTATTTCATCATAAAATAACATTCTTCAAATTTTAAAATCCATTTTTCCCTATTAAAATTGATGACTTTTTTGAACTACACAATGGCGGACATTTTTACAATTAACAATAACAAATTGAACAATTATGAGCAAATATTTCTTTTTGACCCTTGATTTTAACAAAAATGAAAATTTACATATTCCAATATGATCAGAAAACTTTTTCTTTTAATGACACTTCTTATTTTAGTTTTTATTTACATTAGAAATCTACTGCGTCATAACAATTTAACTACAAAATTTATCAAATAAACAAATGAATAAAATCATCAATGAATAACTTAAAATTAAATACTTCACAACAACACATAGTTTTAATAAATAATAACACTAATTAACCATTTAATATTAGGTTCATGTCTTTTCACTGTAATCACATCTTTTTAAGTTTATATTATCAGTTTGTGATCACTATTTCACTATTTACAGTGCCTTTTCACTGGATTTATCAATCACAATGTCCTTGGTAAAGCTTTAATTATATAGTCTTTGTTTGTAAACAACCACATCACTTTCTTACAGTTTTACATGTGATAAATTTCAATATCTTTTTTAGACTCTCTCAAGCATTAACATAGGAAGTACTAGGCTTATACTATCATCCGATACATTGTAATATGGACTCATCACTTTGATGCTTAAATGAATTTATAAACATTGGTTGGGTAAGTCACATTTGTTTATTTAGTTATATTTATAATCTATGATACTGTTTATTTTATTCTAATAGCTAATGATATAATTAACTGAATATAGTTGGATATTTTCTACCTTAAATAATAGTTTGTAATCATCTACACCTACTTAATTCTTATCTTATAACTACCTATAAAAAACATTATTAAACTTATTATTATTATTAACTTTGATTATAGCTTATTTATATTTTGATCAAACTAACTTAATATAACCAATAGAATGGGTTTCCTATCACTAATATAGGATTCCTATTATTCATTATTATCATATTCTATTATTCATTTATTTTTTTATTTTTAGCTTAAACATCATAGGATCTTGGACTTGGCTATTGAATCGACTATTTATGTTAATACTTCTTCTTATGGACTCATATTTTATCAAGATAATTTTTGTGTTTTTGTGTTAATTGAGACTGACTTATTGAATAGCTCTAATAAAGAAATTTTATGGTGTATTCATCATTTAAAGGAAAGATTTGAAAATTATATCCATCTTTAATAACTTATTACAATTTTAAGTTATATGTTGGGTAAGTTATTTTTTAATTATTTTAAAACATTACAATATATATTCTTAAATATACAGCCGATACATCAAAACATAACTGAAATGAACAATCGAACTGAGACACAAAACGGTCAACTAGTTATTTGATGACAATGTTGTTTACCGTATGTGACCTAACTCCATATAATTTCTTACGTACTTTTATGGTTCGTTTAATCTATTAAAGGTCGTATTTTCAACAAAACTTCGATTATTAACTTATTCCTTAATTATTAAATATGAAATAATATACGGGGCGTACTATTTATCACACTTTTATTATTAGCTGTATTATTCCTTCATATACTTCTTCTTCAATGTTATTGTCCTAAGTTAGTTAATAAATAAGAGAATTTCTTATCTAGCATATTTTTGCACATTAATATTTAATGCTTGTAAATGCAACAAATGTTTAAAATTATATTTTTATTTTATTCTCACCTGGTTCTCCTGTGATAGTGAGTTTATTTCCCTTAATCTTGATTAGAGGTCCTTTCCATTCGTAATAGTCAAAATGGGTTCTTCCTTCGAATACCAAATTCGAACCATTCTGTAAATTTATATTTAAAGTTTGTTTAGCTGGAACATGAAGATTCGATATTTTTATGTTCGTACAAGCTTTAGTTACTTCATCTACTTTTGAAAATTCTCTAATTGTACAATTTTCATCCACATGCAAGGCGAAAGTACACGCCAGAACAAAAAATAGACAGTTAATCTGGTAATTCATTTTTAAGAATAAAACTTGTTTATATTTTGTGGTATTTATACTTTAATAAATTAAAAAATTATCGTATAGTTGATTCAATAATTGATTATTGTTATCATTTTCAAGTACCTACTTAAATTAATTAAGTGTTTATTTTCTAGAAATTATGCAACTCAGATTATATAGGTCATTTCGGAAATTTACCTAAAAATCTCTTTATCATTTATAGTCCAGTAAGTGAAGACAAGAAAATATCCAAACCTGTAATAGTTATTTAGGTTACAAGTCCGGGAATTGACTTATTTAAGGTACGAGATAGATGTTTATGAACGAGGCGACGAAAGAGCCGAGTCAAGAATATCTAACTACCGTAATAATCACTTCACGGACGTTTATCGTACTATATTTTTTTTCATACTGCCTTTGGTTTTAAACGCAATAAAATATGAAACTGAAATGACATATTTGATCATTTTATTGGAAAGTAATGTAGACTGCTGTGAAAAAATTATTTTACTTGATTTATCCTTAACATGGTTTATTTGCTTTATAAATAAAAATGAACAGCGGTTACCAAGTAACAATGTAAATAAAGGCTGACAAATTGAATTTTTCTGCACACACGCAATATGTGAGGAGAAAATGGATCTGAAATTAGATGAAATTGCTGAGAAAACTGCGGAAGCGATAGGGCAAATCATTCCAGTTAAGTCTGCGAATAGATATGATAAAGAATATGCGCTGTTTTGCAACTGGCGTGAACAACACAATTTGAAAAGTAGTGCTGATGAAAATGTGATGTTGGCTTACTTTTTGGATGTAGTAAGAACAGTTTTTTTAAAGAATATTCTATTCAACAGTTTAAATTTTCAGTCAAAAACATTCAACCCTTCTTCATTATGGTCCAAATATTCGATGGTAAAATCAATGATTATGGTTAATGATAATGTCAAAAAATCAAGTTTCCCAAAGTTGATAGCTTTTTTGAAAAAACAAAATATAGACCATCAGCCAAACCAGTCGAAGGTGCTGACAAAGGAACAAATTGAAATAAATCTTCATGAGGGACGCTCCAGATAAAGAATATCTATCATTCAAAGTGATAACGTTACTTGGAGTTGCTGGAGGTTGCCGAAGGGAAGAGATCTATAATTTAGTAGTTAGTGATATGGAGGATAGGGGTACACAGCTAGTAGTTAAGATTAACTAGACAAAAACGCATATTCGACGAGCTTTCACTGTGGTTAATATTGATGAGGTTCACCATTTGGATGTGTTTAGAAAATACATGAATTTAAGGCAACACGTCTCCCTGAAAGTTCTTTTGGTGGATTATAGACAAGGAAAATGTCTGTCTCAAAGAGCTAGTATACATAATGTTGGCGGAGCACCTAAGAAAATAGCTGAGTTCTTAAAACTAGACCAACCAGAAAAGTATACAGGTCATTGCTTCAGGAGGACATCCTCAACGTTGTTGGCCAATGCTGGAGCTGACCTTAAAGTTCTAAAACAGCACGGTGGATGGAAGAGTTCTTCAGTTGCAGAAAGGTATATAGAAGAATCGATTTAAGGCAAAAACAAGATTGCAAGAAACTTTTGTTGAAGTGTTCCATCACAGCTTCCGCGATTACAGAAAACACTATAAACATCTCCATTAATACATATTGCTGCAAGAGTACAATTAATGTCAATCTTCAAAAACTAGACTAAAAGCTTAGTTTATGTTGATTCACTTATTATTTCAAACAACATTGGGAGAATTGAAGAGTACTGTAAAGTACAAGTGTACCGTAAAGTGAGATTTCCCGAACTCAAACGAATCCGGGAAATGGCTCTTTACCGTACAGTATGAAAAAAATAACTTTAACGTTTAATTAAAAAATTAGTTTTTATAATACAATGACAGCTGCTTCGCTAAAACTAGCATCGCCAGACTGACATATGTCTTGTAAGATGGATTTCCACAGAGTTAAAGTTAGTACAATAAATTTTCTGTAAAAATTCTTTACAGTTTTCCATTATTGCGCAATTCTCAAGGCTTTAGATGCTTAGATACTTTAGAGGGAGAAGAAGTTTATTACCGTTTCCGACGTGGGAACTTTCAGAAAATGGGCCCTTAAAGTCTCAAAACTAAGTTTTGGACTGAGAAATGCTGATAGGCAAATCAGTTTGCTATTTGCCTTTTAACGAAAAAAGAATCAAATTGTATCTTTGAATTCGCCCAACAAATATACAAGAAATTTTAAAAATTAGTAACTATCTTTAACTATAAATTTACTTTCCTAATAATAAATCAACATTATGGAACTCAAACTATGGAAAGAAAAATAGCCGTATATCTATTTTAAATCCATATTTTATAGATGTTGATGAAATCTTCCTTCCAAGTTAAGTCTTCAGGATTAAAGTAGCTTAATAAAAATTGTGACACTTATTAAAAATAATATTTATTTATTTACAAAGAAAAGGTAAACATATTAAAAAAGTATTGTTCTGTTATTACCGGGACAAGTGTACCCTTCAGGTTCATAATTACAAGAACTACCGTTTTTTGCTCCCAAAATTTTGATTCCTTTAAATTTCCAATTAACACAAGAACCTTCTCCGCACAAAATTTGAGCTTCTAGCGTTGCCGAATGATTGTAACTTTTCATGCGTCCCCAAATATTCTCCAATGTCAAATCAACGATGGGTATATTATTTTTCGGGATACCTGTACTTTCACCATTTTTGTAATCTTGCTGAATGTTCAACGCAAAATTATGTATATCTGCAAAAAAAATAAAGTTGATTGATTAAAGAGTAGTTTTTTTATTATTTTTATTATCCAAATTAAAATAATTATTTAACATAGGTACAATAAACTAGAACATCATACAAATATATTTATTCAGATGACATAATAAATAGCAATTGATATAGAGCAGTAATAAAAGTATTCAAGTTGAAACTTACTATAAGTTAGTAGGAAAAAATACATGAATAACACAAGAAAGAATATAAAATTTTAACAGACTTGAAAAAGTCAACACTGAAATATTTGGTGGTAAAATTGAGATAGCCACATATTCCACTGTTTCATCAAATAGTTAGTATTTAAACTTTATCAGATAGGTGAACAATTATAATTTACAA
Organism: Ophraella communa; assembly: GCA_035357415.1. Taxonomy (NCBI): domain Eukaryota; kingdom Metazoa; phylum Arthropoda; class Insecta; order Coleoptera; family Chrysomelidae; genus Ophraella; species Ophraella communa. Next base: position 12,467,499 of record CM068994.1, on the reverse strand, counting down.
TAACTTTTTGGTAATAAATAGCAATTAGGTGGCTGTATAACAAATGACATTCATGTTAGGATACCAAAAATTATATACTACAGGGTAAAATTGAACATTATATTGGGGCCACATTTACTGACTATTACTTCACTTTACTGAATCTTTATTATTATGTTTTATATAACATGCTACTTAAGCGATACATTATATATTATGTTACAGAAAAACGATAAATATAACGATAAAGATCGCTAGAGGGCTGCTTTAAACCTTTTAAAAGGGTTTTTCTTGGCATATAATCAGTGGTCATACAGCCAGTCATGACAGGATTAAGATTTATACATATTTCATACCAAAAACTGAAAGAAAAAGACAAGGACACACGTTTCTCGCCTAGGGATCCGTCAAGGCATTTTCGTATTCACACACAAAACTAGGCCACGGTTAAAAGATAAAACAAATAGGATAGAGCACATAGTTAACAAATTTCTACTTGGACTAACTTATAATAGCACCAACCTAACATAAATCTGCATTATAAGTAAAAATTGGCTTCTTTTAAAGAATGTTTTATCACACCATATATTTTACGAGAATTAATAGAAAGTAGGTTTTTATACATTTCATGGTGCTTGGGCATTTAGTTTTAATAGATAATTACAAAGAACAACCGCATGGGTTTCTTTTATTTTCAAACAAAAAAAAGATGATCTAAACTTCTCTCTTCGTTACATGTATCACATACATTCGATTGAATGTGACTAGGGTAGCAAGCATGACCAAATCTCAGTCTTATAAATGTTGTTATATATCTTCATGGTACGACGAATTGTTTATACCAAGACTATTTGGGGGTTTATAACTGTAGCGGGTGAAATATTGTTGGGTTGCTGATGCAATATTCCTTCCACATTTGCTGCCATTTTGTATACTGCTTTGATTTGTACTTGGAGACTAAATCTGGGAATGTTAGATAATAAGTCGTTTCAAAACCATCAAATATGCTACTTTCTCATTGTGTGTAATGCTCACGTGTGCTTTAACCCAAATAAATGTTACTGTTTATTGCTTTTAAGATTGATAGTGAGTCTAATATAATGATTATGAATGTTTTATTAAGAACAATAAATAACTGCACAGTTAAACTAAACTTCCACTATTTATTACAAACAAACAACATGTAATTTCAATATGTCAATCTGACGATGCTAGTTATAGCGAAACAGCTGTAATTGATTTTAAAGCAAATTTTTCAAATAAATAGTGGAAGTTTAGTTTAACTGTGCAGTTATTTATTGTTCTTAGTAAGATGAACTTCCAAAAAGTAGAGGTTAACACAATCAATGTTTTATTACATTTTCTAGCGTAAAGTTGGCTTCGTAAACAGCTATAGTCTTAGCAGTATAGAGGATAATTTTGGTTTTAGTTTAAATAATTGTTTTACAATTACACTTGGAATGAAGAAGGCACAATCTCTTCCCATTGAAGTTTTGGATGCGTCCGTATAAGTTACTAACGAATTATTGGAGCTATTATTTGCTATAGACAGAAATCATTTTTGTTTTGTTGCCAGATTATCGCTTTTTAAAAGGGTTGGGAGGAAAATACTTCTCATCTTCTTTCAAGAAAGACTACTCAATTTAAAAAAATCTGGCTTTTAAGAAATTGATGAGAAAACAGACAGCGGATTCGTATTCCTTTTAACACGAAGAAATATAGACCAATTGTACTTACTTTTAAATTGGATATTTCTGTAGGTAACATTTTTAATGATTCCCTGTCCAGCATCCGTATGTGTTTTAATATGGAGTCCATTGGGTGACGTATCTACGACACTGTTTTCGAATGTAACGTTATGAACTGAGCTTGATTCAAAACTGGAGTTACTTCCCACCGAAATACTGAGACCATGTCCTCCGCGGCATAACATGTTACTGACTAGAAAATTCGATCCAATGTTAATGGCTACACAGTCATCTTGATTTTTAACTACGGTGTTGGTAATTATTATGTTAGTTCCTCTGACATTAAATCCATCAGTATTGTGGCCAGTAAAATTGTTCTGTAACAAAAATTGATTTATTGTAATAAATAATTTATAGAATTTACACAAAAGTTTAATCAACTGACACATTTTTCTATAAGAAAAGCCAATTTGAAAGGGACTCAGGTTTAGTGCGAGATGGGAGCAGCTTTCGCTATTCGAATACAACCGGACAATATTTGATGCTTTGTAGAGAGGAAACTGATTCTATAATCAATCAACTTGTTACTGAAAATAAATCATGCATCTATCATTTTGATTTGAACAGAAACAAGAATTGATGCAGTCAATCGATCAGGTTAAAGTTGACATTTGAAATGCCAAAATTGGGGAAGAGCAAATATTGGTGAAGACCTAAGTTTGCCATTAGAAATCATCTTCTTCCGATAGTGCATCTCCTATCGGAGGTTCGTTATCATCACAGCAATCCGGACCTTGCTGACTACAGCTCTAAACAGTTACCCGTTGCTACAGTTTAGAACAAGTTCTTTAGACAGGACACACGACGTCTTCCAATGCTCCGCTTTTCACTAATCTTTTCCTGGACTATCAGTTTGAGAGGTATGTATTTCTGTCCTCTCATTATATAACCCAGGTATTAAAGCTTTCATTTCATGGTTAATGATTTAACTATGCTTCAACCCCATACAAGAGCGTGAAAAAAACGTAACAACGCAGTATCCTTATCCTAAGTTCCATGTTAATATTCCGACTAGTAAATAATTTCTTCGTCTTTACAACTGTTAATCTGGCCATCTGCATCCTTGTTTTTATTTCTCTTCTTTGGTCACCATTAGAAATATTAAAAATGGTCAAACATTTCCATTGATACCAAGAATATGTCAAATGTTATTTGGATTCAAAGGTCAAAATTTCAGGTTTTCTGGATTTTTCTTAAGAACCGGAAGCTTTATCAAAAAAGAACTACAAACCAAAGTTGTAAATCTTAAAATTATCTAAACATTTATAGAGAACCAGAAAAATGCCGGTATGGCATTTTTCGGGCCAATATTTGACGTTGGCAACAAATGAACGAAGAAGACAAAATTGCATCTTTCGTTCAGAAAAGCGAAAGGACCCGAAAACAACAACGTGGGCCACCATGAACCATAGTTACACTGCAAAAAGTACACGATTTGGGTAAGTTTGGCTGAGCTTGAGTTTACGGGCCTTAATGACACAAAACAAGAATTAAAGTATAATGCAGGGGGGTGGATATTAATTACACATTTAAACATTCACACCGTCTAGAGTTACACTTCAGAGGGAATTCAAAGTGGACAATAACTTTGTCTGTCAAATATCAAAGTTTCCTCTTGGAGCTTCTGATACATGCAAAAACCTTCTAGGCCCAAGGTCTTAGAGCTTGATTAAAAATTATAATTGGTTCAAATTACGGATAACGTTTTATAGATATCTTAAAGAATGTCATTTCCAATCATTTTGCCTTTTCCTACCACGTTGGTTGAGAAAAAACTAACAACAATCACAATAATTGTTTTTTATGACTTACTTTGTCTCCTTCGGATACGTCTATATTCCAGTTATTTATGATGAGGTGATCAGAATTGATAAGGACACAATGTACAGGACAATTTTTAATGTTGATATGTTCAATGCGAGAGTTCGTTACGTACAGGCTCATTAACCTTGGTTTCGTTTTTCCACCATTTCCTCCAAAAGTATCCCAATATAATTCTCCTTGACCATCTAATACCGAATCTAAAATGTAGATTGAACGGTAGTGTTTTATTTTGAGTTATATTTTTACAAGTGATATTTTTTACATAAGCAGAGCTGTCAAAAATAAAGTATTAAGATTTAAGATAATTTATTTTTGGAAAAGTATCTGAAATTACTTTGGATATCTGGTTACTCTTGAAAAAAATAGCTTAAATTTTTTAGATACTAATTAAGATACTTTTATACATACAAGGAGATGTTAGAAATTTTCATTTTTTTCGGAATTTTCTCGTTTGTAACAAAGTTTACTAACGAATTGCTTGAACAAAAACAGGTTTTGTGGTTCAAAGTTTGTTAAAAGTAAAAAATGAACAATTTTAAATTGAAGTGCTAAGTAAAGAAAATGAACAATCTTACTTTACTTTTAAGCAAAAGAATTTTAAGGAATTCAGTAGCTAATATTCCTTCCTCTGGCAGTGATAACAACCTGCCAACGACAAGGCATATTCTGTGGAAGATTGTCCCATTCCTGCATCAGTACATATCGCGAAACCCTCAAGAATTCATTGGAGCCGACACATGCCTACGCAATTGTCTCTCTATTTCATCCTGAACATGTTCTATTGGATTTAAATTTAAACTTTAGGGCAGACCAAACATATCGCGAAATTTGAACTTCCTCAAGATACGCAGTAACTATTCGACAATGTGGGGCCGAACATTATCATGCATAAATGTTAAGTCGTCTTTAAGAATAACCATGAACGGTAAAACATGGTCTTTTATACTAAAACCAATAATGATTGAGAGTAAAGCGCGTGATCTCGAGTAAACTTCACTTCACTTCCTTCCTTGGTTTTTGATCCGTCTGTGTATATGCCTATTGCATTTGCAGCATCCGCCTCAGTGATCTGTTTTATTTGTATTTTGTATGGTTTATTAAACATAAACCTGGGTTCAATTGCGTCACCGGCTGCCTGTAGCAGAGGCACCGTAGTGAGTGTCTTTCTCCACAGGCCCAGTCTAAGTTGACCCATTCCTACCTCGGGGTTTACACCAGCCGTGCGCAATCGTAGCAGGGCCATTAGCGCAACCTCCTTGACGTGTAGGTCGAGAGGTGTCAGACCAGTAACTAATTTCATTGCCGCGGTTGGTATAGTTCTCATGTCTTCTGTGATGTTCAGACAAGCCATTCGCTGTATTTGATATAGTTTTTGGATGGCCGTTGCTTGTACAGTTTTAGGTCCCCATGCAATGGCTCGGTAGTTTGCATAGTTCTTATTATTGCAGTGTAGATTCAGGTGACTACACGGGGCGAGAGATCCCACTGTCCCACTATCCTCCGACACTGCTCATAGGCCACATATACTCTTTTTGCTCTGCTCTGAATGTCCGAGTTCCTGTTGAGGGTAATTTTACCTCTTCAGAGAAGTTTAGTTTGCTTTTGAAGATTTCAGGGGGTTTCAAGTCCGATAAGCTTATTTCCTAGTGAAAAGGACCATCTCTGTCTTCTTGGGATTGATCGACTGTGAGTGTTCCTTTCTATTAATTTGAGGCCATCCTGCGCTCTATCGCACAGTGTGTTCACAGCCGGTATAGCATTAAACACAAGTCAATTCAATGCTGGGACTATACAGAAGCCTTAGAAGAAGTGTGAGATGAAATGAAAGGTATTTGTTCGAGAAGGCTCATCGAAGCCTCTTGGTGGACCATACTCCTTCTATTGATTAACAAAATCAACAATAAACTTGCACATGACTAAAACACCAATAACAAAGTCTTATGAATAATGGACAAAATCACCAGAATTAAGGAAATCACAGCATGTCCAAGATCTGTTGAAGCATAAAAGAGGAAAAACGTAAGTCTCTTAATAAAGCACAGCAGGCACGTAGACCTTTGTGCAGATTCTTTCAGAAAGAAGAAAAATGCTAGTAGAATAAAGTTACTTAAATTACCAACCAATCAATAGGTTTTATGTTTTGTGTTAGTTTTAGTCGTAAGACACCAGCTACACCCTCTTGTGGGTTGTCTGCTGGATGAATTGTGGTGTTTTGATAAAAACTCACTTAGATCGATTTTGACATTATTTATATAATTTATAAATAAATCACTGGTACATTCTCATTACTAATTTAAATATACATATTTAATCATATAGCGAAACATCAAAACATAACTGAAATGAACAATCGAACTGAGACACATAAAATTCAACTAGCTATTTGATAATACAATGTTGTTTACCGTACATAACCTAACTCTACACACTTTTTCACGTACTTTTATCGTTCGTCTAATCTGTTAAAGGTTATTACTTATTCTTTAATTATTAAATATGATATAATATAAGGGGTGTATTATTCATCACACTTTTTCAATATTTACTGTATTATTCGTTTATCTACTTCGTCTTCAATGTTATTGTCTTAAGTTAGTTAATAAATAAGAGAATTTCTTATCTAGCATATTTTTGCATATTAAAATTTAATGCTTGCAAATGCAACAAATTATACTTTAATTTTATTCTCACCTGGTTCTCCTGTGATAGTGAGTTTATTTCCTTGAATCTTAACTAGAGGTCCGCCCCATTCGTAATAGTCAAAATGGGTTCTTCCTTCGAATACCAAATTCGTACCATTCTTTAATTTTAAATTTAAAGTTTGTTTAGCTGGAACATGGAGATTCGATATTTTTATGTTCGTACAAGCTTTAGTTACTTCATCTACTTTTGAAAATTCTCTAATTGTACAATTTTCCTCTACTTGCAAGGCGAAAGTACACGCCAGAACAAAAAATAGACAGTTAATCTGGTAATTCATTTTTAAAAATGAAACTTGTTTATCTTTTGTAATATTTATACTTTTACAAAATGTAAAGATTATCTTATAGTTGATTCAATAATTGATTATGTTTATCATTTTCATGTACTTGAATTAAGTGTTTATTTTCTAGAAATTGTCCAACTCAGCGTATTGTCCATTTTGGAAATTTATCTAAAAGTATCTTTATCATTTCTAGACCGGTAAGTGAAGACATGAAAATATCCATACCTGTAAATAATGAAGAATAACAAACAGTCAAACGTTTGAACGAAACTTCCACGTTTAATTAAAAAATTAGTTTTTATAATACATTTTCAACTATTTCGCTAAAACTAGCATCGTCATATTAACATGTCTTAGTAATATGGACTTCCACAGAGTAAGAATTAGTCCAATAAACTTTCAGTAAATAATTCTTTACAGTTTTCCCTTGTGGCGCAATTCTCAAGAGCTTTAGAAGCTTAGATGCTTTAGAGCGAGAAAAAGTTTATTACCGATTCCGACGTGGGAACCCTTAAAGTCTCAAAACTGAGTTTTGGGACTGAGAAATGCTGATCAGCCAATGAATTTCTGATTAAAACTAAAGAAATATGATGAAATAAATTTTATGGTAATCGAAAACTAGCTCAGATCTCATTATAAAAAATAATTGTCAGTACAAACCCATTTTTTAAAATGTAACAATAAAATAAATGAGATATTTTCAAAATACAGCGAAGAAAAACTTTGTACTTATTTTTTATTTTATAATAAAAATCAGAAAGGACCAAAAGTTATGAAAGGTGCAAGTTTTTCCATTCCGATGAACTTTAATTGATTAAAAAATGTAAATTATTACATAATAAAATAACATTAGAGATTAAATAGTCCGTTGTTTTGCAACTTGACAATGATGAACCATTTCTTTCACTAAATTTCACTTAATATTATCTATCATTTCTCCAAAAACACCAATATAACTCCAATGTCGTTGGATTTGCGACAATGCTTGAAATAATTAAGGAGACTGTGTCAAATTTCATAGTATAACCGCTTCTGGGTATGGTATTATATAGAGAAGCCGTGCGGCGTTGTCGCTTATTGAGCAACCCATTTCTATGATTTAACCGAATTAACTAGTTCCATAAAATGAGTTGTATAATTTAGTTGGTTATAATTCACAAAATATTAATAAAAGATAGCATTATGGTCACAATATTTTTGCAAATGTAATCAACAAATACTATAGTTGATTTAATAACAATCACAGATCTCTTACCTTAAATGGAGAGCAGGCAACATCATAGCACAACAAGTCGGCCAGTCGGCCATATCAAGACGACACAGTCTATCAGACATAGGTATTGGGTGGTATGAATAAAAATGAGCATCTAGTTTATACTCACAATTTTGGAGTAAATACTCCATGTGGTATGAATAAAAATCAGAAGTAGATACTCGCCATGAGTAGGTACTCCTATGTCTAGTTTGTTGTTTTGGTATGAATAAAAATAAGTTTATACTCTTTAGGATGAGAATATACTCCATAAATTTGGAGTCTAATAGTTAGCAGACTTCAGTTTGATCGTGGCAAAGCTATGGCTGAGTTTATGTTTAATTTGCGTTCAAAAAAATATTATAAGCCAAGAAAAATTACGTGTGATCGTGATTATAAAGCACTATATCGGTTTGATAAAGAAAATGTTGAGTGGCTTGTAAATAACTTTTTTGAAGAATCAAGTGAGACAAGAGGGGGGGCCGTATGTAATTGGGATAAAATGAAAATATTTTTAAGATATATAGGATATCTAGGGTTTTGAACAGGAGTGGGAGAGGATATTGGAGTTCATCAAAGCACTGTATGTAAGATTGTGATGCAAGTTGCTGATAAATTAATAGAAAAATCTGCAAATTAGATAAAATTTGCCCAGACTCCCGCGGATATAATAGAAGCCAAAGAAAGATGGCAAAGTAAGTACACTTTTCCGTGCGCCGTGGGTGTATTTGATTGCACCCACATAAAAATAAAAACCATCATTTCATGGTGATGAATATTTAAATCGGAAAGGATATCATAGCATCAACGTTCAAGCCACTTGCAATACTGAGGAGTGGTTTACAAGCGTCGACGCATCTTGGCCAGGATCTGTCCATGATGCATGGATATGGAGCAACTCGCAAATAAGTTTAATTGCTAGAAATACGTTTAGGAGGTCAAATACATAACTTTTAGGAGACTAAGGTTATGGCATAGCACCTTGGTTAATGGTTCCCTTTTGAAATGCAAATACTCCGGCAGAGCGTGCTTATAACAAATTATTTACAAAGGAGCGTGTAATTATTGAAAGATGTTTTGGACAACTAAAACAACGCCTTGCTAAGAACAATAAATAACTGCACAGTTAAACTAAACTTCCACTATTTATTCGAAAAATTCGCTTTAAAATTCAATTACAGCTGTTTCGCTATAACTAGCATCGTCAGATTGACATATTGAAATTACATGTTGTTTGTTTGTAACTAGGTACTTGATGTTGATAAGGAGTTAAGGCTAGACCAAGTAAGGAAGTAATAAGACATAACAATATTAAAGCCTAGATGTTATTAGCCCTAAGGGATTATCCTGGATGTATTTCCCTCTAAGATCAGTATAACTGTGCAATGATATAGAAAAACCAGGAAAAAACTATATCATACTGATCTTTACAATAACTTAATATATTTATGTTACAATAATGTCTTATCTATGTATAAAATGAAGACTCAATCAAAGTAAACAGTTTAATAGTGGAGAACTTCCAAGATTTATTTGTTCATTAACTACTTTATAACATGTAATTTCAATATGTCAATCTGTCGATGCTAGTTATAGCGAAACAGCTGTAATTGAATTTTAAAGCGCGAATTTTTCGAATAAATAGTGGAAGTTTAGTTTAACTGTGCAGTTATTTATTTTTCTTAGTAAGATGAACTTCCAAAAAGTAGAGGTTAACACAATCAATTTCACAACGCCTTGCGCTACAAATCAAACAATAACAAACAAACTTTTTCTCTTGATAACAATCAATTTTGAATTGTCCCTTCTCCAGCTATGACAAGTAAGAAATTAAATACGGAGTATCTACTCTTATGTACAATGAGCAGAAACTCATCACATCGAAATATTTTTATTCATATGAAATGAAGTATAAACTCATACTTGATGCTCATGCTCATGAGAACATACTTGGAGTTTATACTCCGGTTTTATTCACACCACCCAATGTTTGAACAAGTAAAAATATAAATGGTTCCATCTCTTCTGATATTAGATCTATGCAGAAAACCCTTTCTTCGAGCCTTGGGTGGCGATATTCAGCTGTTTCCTACTTGATAATTTTGATAAACTTTTTTTTCGTCGAAAGCATCCCCAATGACCTTGAATTGTGTCACAGGGAAAAACTGTACAGAAATATTTACTGGACTATTCTGCCGAATTTCGCAAACGCATCAATAACAAAATAATTTTCACAAATGAGGCGTAAAAATGCCCATGTTTTCAAACAGCCAATAAATTTTTAAATAATAGCCATATTTATCCGATCATAAATATATCAGATAAAAGACCGAAGGATTACACTCGTTAGGAATTGTTAATATTTTTCTTGGAGATGGTTATATAAACACTGTACCAAACAAATAAGAAATATGTAAATTAAATGTCATTTTAAATGTTTTCTTGACATAAATTTCTTAAACGGAAATTTTTTTGGCAACTAATGTAGGGTAGGTATATTTAAGCTTAAAATACTACAAAATTTCATTGGTTAGGTGGAATCCAGAGCTGGGTAATTACATGTACTTTAAAAATAATTACAATTACAAAGTACTTTTCCAAAAAAGGATTTAATTACAAAGTACATGTCGTAAAAATAGGAATTATATTGATTTAATTACAATTACATTAAAAAAGGAATTATTAATTACTTTTATAATAACTTTAGTAATTATTTTATGGATAAAACAACAAATTATGACTGAATGAAGAAGCAAATCGTTACAAATAAAATTTTTAAATAGGTAATTCAAATTGTTAAACTAACAGCAAAGATTCCCTAAAATTAGTTATCTTAAGGTTGGGTCAACTGGGTTTGAGATTACAACTGACACATTTTATATGGCGATACACTCTAAACATCATTTAGCACTTAGGGCTTGTTGTACCTATGTAAAACTCGAAAATGTATCACCGAAAACTGAGATTAACTTAAAGTAAGCTTCAGACAAATATACGAAAAAAAATCTTTTTAGAAAGCTGAAGTCTGACCTTTACCATCACAGAGAAATTAAATATTTATTATTAAAATATTTTCAACATATTTTAAATGAAAAAAATATTGCAGATTCCAGTCAAGAAAAGAATTTTTATTATTACTGACACTTGACTCCCTCCGTATGTTCCATTTTAAAGCATTTTTTTAATTTTAGCAATATCCTGGTTAGGTTGGAATGGGCTACTAAATAATACAAAATAAGGCACCACAAACTAATATTATTGTTTATCAAGCAACCTAATTAAATATAATATTTCAATTAATTTATTGTTATGTTTTGTATATCTCGTTCATAAAAACGAAAATGAGAACGAGACACATTTTACTCAAATTTAGTTAAAAATCCACCTCAGCAAATAATTTTTTATTTATATTTTCCAAAAGTGCTTTTAATTTAACTAAAATCGGATACTTGTAACGCTAGAGTAACTGAGAATGAGAATCAGTTTATTTTAATCTAAAAATTAGATTAATATAAAGAAAGGTCTACCTAAAGTAAAAAGTAGGTAATTAGAATTTACACTATTCACCCCATTCAAACCACTTCATACTATATTTCCTTAGTTTGCTTATGTAACATCTACTACCTACCAACTTACCTCCTACTGTTATTATTCTGAGTTTAAGGTTCACTTCCACTGCATTCAAACAAATTAGATGGAGTGAGCTCTATTATAGAGCGGGTCACAGTTATTATGCAGCGTGGCCGGCATAGGCCAATGTAAATCTTATGGGCGAATATTCAACACTGTTGCCGCTTTGGTTACCTTGGTTTCCTTTAAACGCGTAAAATTTATCTAAAAGCATATTTCTCATATTCTTAATTACTCACTAAACGATTTTCAAATGAATAATTTAGTCAACATTTAAATCATAATAGTAACACAATGGCAAGTTATATTCCCGCGCCAGTTGGAAGCAAATTCGAAGAACATGCCGATATGGCAACGCCGTCGTCCATAAACGCAATGCTGCATAATAACTGTGACCCGCTCTATAGCATTATAATACAATGGCTCTAGTGACCGGTTAGAACAGGAAATTTCTTGTTTTTGTATTAACACGTGCATTTCACGCATTTGAAAGTAATTGTAATTAAAAAATGTAATTGTACTTTTAAATGTACTTGTAGTAAGAAAACTAATTGTACTTATGAGAAGTAATTGTATTTAGATAATTTAAATAATATAATTTAATATAATTACAAAGTACAATTCCTCTTCAGATGTTGCTGCAATTACAATTACAAATTACTTTAAGAAAAATATGTACTTAAATACAATTACAAAGTACATGAAAGAAAGTAATTGTAATTGTAATTATTAATTACTTTTTAACTAGGAAAATTGATTCTACTAACCCTTACTTTTTGGAAGTCCATCTTATTAAGAATAATGAAAAACTCTTCGTTTTACCAAAACTTCCAATATTTATTTAAAAATTGCTTTCTTAACTATAATGACAGCCGTTTCGCTTGACTTAGCATCGTCAGATTGACATATTGAAGTTACATTTTGTTTATTTGTAGCTAGGTACCTGATGTTTATTAGGTAATATTGTTATGTCTTATTACTTCCATACTTGGTCTAGCCTTATAACTACCTAATAAACATCAGGTACCTAGCTACAAATAAACAAAATGTAACTTCAATATGTCAATCTGACGATGCTAAGTCTAGCGAAACGGCTGTCATTATAGTTAAGAAAGCAATTTTTAAATAAATATTGGAAGTTTTGGTAAAACGAAGAGTTTTTCATTATTCTTAATTTTAACTAGGAATTACCCAGCTCTGGTGGAATCACTCTGTAAATTTATTTGTCCATTTAAATTCTCTTTTCATAGACATTCAAAAGGTTCGAGTATCAACAAGTTTCTATAGGAGTAAGGTGTGTGTTTATGGTGAACTGCGGAGTCGATATCAATAACTCTTTCTAAAAATAGTATAAGTATATACGGGTTTCTTTGTATTCCTTTTTGCAAAACTATACGATTTAATGATCTGGAGTGATAAAGGACATCGTTATATCGTATTTGCGGTACGTTGGAAACACGATGATGTTTTCGGTTTTTAAACAGTCGCATCTTGAAACTGCATTAACTTGTCCAACATTCTGTTTCGTACAATAAAGTGTTTTATGTTTTATTGTAGAAATAAAGTAGAAATTTACTTTCTTGAGAAGATGAGATAATCTGGCCAACCTTTGTAATAAGTATAAAAAGCTTATCTATACGATCGTGTAAAAAGTGTTTTTGTATTATCTACTGTACTAACAATTTTTCTTTATGCACCAGTGCAAAAAATAAATTTACTGCGATCGTAGAAAAAATGTTGTGTGGGACATGTGTTATTTCTACTTTAATAATACAGATAACAACGGAATATATACTTTTATTATGACAACTAACAAGATTCTTTAATTAAACATTTTTCTTGATTATATTTTAAAGCATATACGAGGTCTGGCTATTAAATAACGAGACTACTTGTAAAAAAGAGTTTTATTTTAAAAATTATTCTACAATAAAATGCTCCTCTTCAATATACTCCCCTTCCCTCGCCACACACCGTTCCATTCGTTTTTTCCATTGGTCAAAGCAATGCTGGAAGTTTTCTTTTGTAAGAGTATTTAGGAGCTCCGCCGATTTTCGCTTCACCTCTTCCATCGACTCGAACCGGGTTCCTTTTAAGGCAGATTTGATCTTCGGAAACGGGAAAAAGTCACAGGGTGCTAAATCACGCGAGTACGGCGCGTGTTCGAGCACTGGAATGCCTCTAAGGGCTAAATAACGCTTCCCAGACAGCGCGTTATGGGCAGGTGCGTTGTCCTGGTGCAAGATCCACGAGTCCAACACTGTTCGGGTCCTGGACCCGTTCGAACATGAGTTTTTCCACCTCAGCCCGGAAAAAAAACCACGATTTGTTTTTCCACAACTCCGGCCGTTTCTTACGAACTCGCTCTCGAAGCGCTTTCATAACTTTCAAATAGTAAGCATGGCTTTAAATTTTGATTTCGCAACATCGTATTCACCGTATCCAGGTTTCATCGCAAGTGATAATGTTTTCCATCAATTCAGACTCTTCATCTCTGAAGAAAATCTGAGCAGATCTGTTGACGGACGAGCTTTTGGTCAGGGGTTTAATGTTTCGGGACTAACTTCGCACAGACTTTCTTCATGTTCAATCCGCTATGTAAATTTTTTCCGACAGTTTCTTTATCGGCGTTTACAGTCTCAGCAATCATCCGAATGCTCATACGACGATCTCCGCGCACAATTTCATTTATTTTGGTCACTGTTTGCAGAGTTGAAACAGAGACAGGTCGACCTGGACGTTGGTCATCTTCGGTGCTCTCTCGACCTTCAGAAAACCTTTTATACCATTTGAAAACACGCGCACGAGATAGAGAATTCTCACCATAGGCCTCTTTCAACAACTTATAGCACTCAGTCGGAGTTTTTTAATTTAACGAGAAATTTCACATTGATCCGTTGCTCGTGTTTTTCGTCACACATTGTTATCGGCACGAGAAAAAAACACGTTCGTTTCTAACGTCTACAGAAAAAATACTACTACAGCGACAAAAACATGTTTTCGTACTGGAATAGTAGACACTTCCAGCTATCTAACGCTGCATTTGATTCCCACCCTACCCCTCTGGGACGCCTTCTGCGTGCGCAGTCCTGTTATTTAATAGCCAGACCTCGTATACAGAGTACATAAAACAAAACGAAAATCTGCTCTCTGCATTCTCAACATTCTACCACCTTTTGCAATGTCACATTGCAAAACATCTTACCCACTTCCGGGTAATGTTTACGCTTTCTTTCTTGACGCGCCATCTTGACATTTTTAGTTCCTCCTTTAATACCCCAGACAAATAACTTATAAAGCTGACAAGAGAATGGCACCTGCTCCTAAAAATTTTTATTAAGGTTATATCTAGGGACTATTCGGTCTACAGGCATCCCTAAAACACGGTTTTAAGTGACTCTCGTGTATAATCAAAGGTTTATCTTAGGGATGAGTCACCATGTTTTCCCAAACATCCGTCTAGGCCAATTGTAGACTTTTGTACGATTTTTTTGAGTTTGTGGATTCCATGTCATCTTCTAGGTAATTAGCCCGACTAACAAAACAAATCTCTATCCCCTTATCGCTAGTAGTTTTAGGTATTGTAGTGATATTTTCCTGGTGGAAGCAACCACTGCTGTTTTATGAGGATTGACCGATAGACCCTCATCCTCACAACACTTCCTTCAGAGTCTCCTACGTAGGTCCTGAAACTACGCTAGCAAATCGTCCTTTTACCACGACAATAAAACTGTATCTCGGATAGTCTCCTGAGTAGATCATCCACAGTAGTGGAGATAGTACTTCCTGTATACATCCTCTTTCTACCTTTGCTTCCTTCTTTATCCATTTCCTTATAAAGGTAGGTACTCCTTTCCTTTCAAGAGCTTGTCTCTGACTTGGGAGACATGTTGGTAAACGCCCCCTCCACGTCTAAGAAAGAAGCTATTGCTTTTATGGACTAGGAAAGCAATCTATTAAGGTCGTCTAGCGCCAAGTCCAGCCGTGCTCGGCTGGTACGCGTATTGTCTATCACTGAGGGGATATGCCTTCAGCCCTTCGTCCCTAATATAGCAGTCTATAAGTCTTTCAATAATAATAAAATAATTAAAGGTATAATTGGTCATCTCATGGTACTTTATTATGATCATGTGGCACGGTTATTCAATTTAAATTTTACATCATCAACTATTGACCCACAGGAAAATATTGATGATTATAGGAGTAATTTTAAGAGTATATCGGCCAGTTTCATAATATAGGGTTAACTCTTAGAGTAACCTACCCCTTACCTGAACTTTAAGCAGAACATATCGTTTTCCAATACCTCTGTAACCAGTAGGTAGGTAACCAGAGATTACATATTTTTATTGAGTTGGTAAGAAATAAGAATACTTCTATGGTTTATGTGATCACGATCTATAAAAAGAAGAAGATTACACTGTTTTATTATTTTGTTATTTGAATTGTTAAATGTTACTTGGAATTGTTACTATTTATGGGATCATTTATGGGATTTAGTCTGTTCTGGTGAACTGCTTCCACATTTGAAACATCAACATTATCAACAAAATCTATGGCAATTTCTTGTTCTTCATTGATAAGAGGGACATTTTCATTTGCATCACATGCAATATAGTGTAGCACTGCAGTAGCAACAATTACGGGTTGAACTGTTTGTAGTTTTAGACGTAAACCTGTGGCTAAAACTGGAAATCTCCTTTTCCATACACCATACTGACGTTCCAAAACTTTCCGTGTTTTTATCTGTGATTCATTGAACAAAGCTCCCATTCTAGTAGTGACATTTCTTAGTCGTTTTATTAAATAATTTTTGATTGAATAACCTATATCACCAACTAAAACATTGTCAACAAAAAAGCCTTGTTCAAGCCTTGCATACAATGCCGAGTTTTCAAAAATGTAGGAGGCATGACTGGAACCTGGCCATCTAGCTACTATGTCCCTAATTTTAAGAGAAGGATCAGCCACAGTTTGTACATTAATAGAAAATAAGTTTTTTCTATTCCTAAAATTCTCAGCATTTTCTCCTCCTGGAGAAGAAATTTTTATGTGGGTGCAATCTATAGCACCTATACATCTAGGAAATCTAGCGATATTATAAAAAGCTTCCTTTACTGCCTCAAGTTCTTCACCTTCAGGCATTGTTATATACTGTGGGAACAGATTTGCTATCGCTATGCTTACTGCCTTCACGATCCTACTGGCTGTCGTTTTACTCACCATCCGACCTCAAAAAAGTTCCTGTGCTGTAAAATTAAGTGCCAGAAGGAGATGCAGACTTGCTGATAAAGCATCGTTTCTAAAACAAAACCCTAATACTTGCAGTCTTTTTCGCAATAAAACATTTGCCTGTCGGTGGGATGTGAAAGGTAACCCTCAATTTCTTCCAAAATCCTTTCCGTAGTTCGTTTTGACAAACGAAATCTACAGAAGAAATCATGTTCACCCAACTCTTCGAAAAAATTTAATCTTGGTCTAATTATTTTCGGTCTACTTTCTTCATCACTGCTATAAGCATTTACGTCGTTATCGTTCATTTTTGAATTTTTGTTTTTTAAAAAGTATCAACACGAAAGATGGAAATCAGAATAATCTTGTGGTTAAACTCATATAGCGGAGCTTTTTTTAGAGGATAAATATTTAAAGGTTACGTTAGCGGTTAAAAGTTGACATTGTGGAACCTAAAATTTTGTTTAACCGGGGGTTATCTCTTAACCTGAAAGTAACCATATATTGTGAAACTTTCCGTAAGATGAATTTTAAGTCTTAACGAGCAACTAAGGCCAATAAGTATTTTTTTTAGTTTATTAACATCATCTTATATTGGAGGTTTCCAATATGTTTTGTATATACTTACGAAAAACCCATTGGAAGACATGACACAATTTTGTCCACTTTACCAAAAGTATTATTAAGTTGGCAGAATGAGAATCAAAAGCGTATTAGCAAATTTTTTTGTCAATTCACGTCCTTATATATTAAATACAAAACTGTCGAACTTCCTTAATAAAAATAACCCTGTATGTGAAGAAGGACGGTCCAAATAAATTACACCGAATTTACTATAACGACGTAACCGACTATGTAGTCCTCTTAACATACCCGAAAGAGCCGTACGTATCGACTAATGTCTCATTCTTAACAGGCCATAAGGAATATAATTTCGGTTCGCGATAGACAACCCCTCATAATAAAATTCTGAGTTATATCATTGTTTACGATAGCTTTCCGTATCGTGTATTGTTTTTCTTTGTAAATACGGCCTACAAAGAGAAAATGTCACTTTAACGCGTCTTATTATAGCATTGTGTGATGATGGTCTTCTTTTGTTTTCGCATTTAGTTTTTTAATTAATTCTGAATTTTAACGAATCATTTTTGTTGGCAATCTTTATTTTTGCTTTTCAACAACTGGCATTTTGTAATTATATATTAATGAAACACAAAGTCAAACCACAACATTAACTTTATTTAAATTACTGAAGAGCGAATAGTTTCGGTCTTAGACCATCATCAGGCTAAAATAAATATAAAGAAATAGGTCATATACAAAAGTAATGAGTTTAAATTATATGTCTTAAAGTTTAGTAAAGTGAAAGTGAAGTTGTGAAGGTTAAAATATGCAATTTATGTTGAAAAATATATATTTTGGAAAGAGGGGTTGTGAAATGTTGAGATTTAAAATAGTGAGTTAAGTTATGAAATGAAATAAAATGAAAGTAATTAATTGAAGGTTAACAATTGCTAACCCAAGAAAAAAAAGTAGAGAGAAGTTAGATATTAGTTAAATAACATTTTTTTAAAAAGAAAACATTCTGTCATATAGAACAAGAGAGGATTGTAAATAGCGTATAGAGAAAAAGAATGTAAAAACAAACATAAAAAATGTTAACAAAAAAAAACTTTTTTTGGGGAGGAAACTGTAATTTCCAATTGATAACAAAATTGGAAGAAGCCAAGATTAGGAAAACTCATCAGAAGGCGTCGTAGATCAAAACCACAAGAAGTTTTTCAAATAAATGAAAATCAAGATAAAAATCACCATGAAGCTCACCTCAATACAACGGTTGACGAGGGGCGATGGGAAAGAAGAATATCAAAAATAACATAGATTTGTTTATAAATAGTTAGGGATATCAATAATTAACCTCCTTCAAATGTACTTGGGTTTTCTTATATTCCGCCCTTCGACGCATGTAAATACAAATATAAAAAAATAAAAGCGCAATTAAAGGATAAAACATACACATTTTGTTTAAATCATGTTTTTATATCCTATTTACATTTTGGAACTTAAAATATTAAATAAGAGTCTAATAAATATATCAACAGAAGTTGTTTTATACTATCTCAATCTAATAATCGTTATTATACAGTGGGTAAAAGCCAAATGGAATAAATTCATTATTTCGGTTACTGTACATATTTATAAAAAATCCCGAAACAAGTCAAATTTAAATTATAACTTGACATTCTTTAACGTGAAAATGCAACCCCTACCTTCAACCCCCTTAGAATGACAGGTACAACCCCCAATTTTTTAAATGGGAAGTATAGGCTTGTGATATATCATTTGGAAGGTCTCTTCATTCTCTATTCAAAAATGTTATTGTTTTTAAATTTATTGCAAAAATTAACATAAAAAAAATAATATCATGTTGTTACCGAAATATGCTACAATACAATCAAAAACTAAAATGTAATGCAAAACGTAATAAAATGTAGAACACGAAAAAGAACTATGAATGTTAATGAAGTAGATGTTCTCCGCAAACGTCTTGGCAACATCCTAATCTCAAATAAAACTGTCTTCTAACATTATTTAACATATCAGGCGTGATCGACCTAATCGCAAGCGTTATTCGTTCTTTTAAGTCATTTAAATCAGAAGGTTTAGTTTTGTACACATGGCTCTTTACATATCCCCATAAAAAGAAATCTAATAATGTAGGATCAGGTGATCGCGCTGGCCATTCAATCGATCCTCGCCTCCCTATCCACCGATTGGGAAATATTGTATCGAGGTACTGCCGGACATTAAGTTGGTCATGTGGTGGTGCTCCATCCTGCTGAAACCATATCGTATTCGCTGGAACTTGAGAGTTACCTGGATCAGGATATAAATTTGCCAACGTTGGAATGACATCATTTTGAAGTAGTGCCAAATAATTGTTGCCATTCAAGTTGCCTTCAATAAAAAAGGGACCAATGATATTGTTCCCTACAATCCCTGCCCAAACATTAACCTTTTGAGGGTATTGAGTGTGTTCTTCTCTCATCCAGTGAGGATTTTCCGTGGACCAGTAGCGGCAATTTTGCCGATTAGCATGACCGTTAAGTAAAAAAGTACACTCATCAGAAAACATAACGTCTTCTAATTGGATAATATTGTTATCCAACATGTCCATCATTTGCTTACAAAAAAAGTTCTCCTATCAAAATCGTCTTCCATGAGCTCCTGAGTAGGTATCATCTTATACGGATGCAATTTATTTTCTTTTAATATGTTTGCTATCGATGTATGGCTAGTATTGAATGTAGTGGATGCCTGTCTACTCGATGTATGTGGGTTTTCCTGAAACTCAAGCAACACATCTAATTTGAGTTCATCACTCAGTGCATTGGCAGCTGCTTTTTTTATCTGCCTTACATGACCAAACTCGCGAAACTGCTTTTCTATTTTACTTATTGTTCCTTGGGATATAGGCGGTAAATTAGGAAATTTCTCATGAAATAGGCGAGTTGCTTCCTGTTGTGTTCGGATGTTATCTCCGTAACCAATCATTTGTAAAACTGTTATTTTATGCATTTCCGTTAATCTAACCATTTTTCAGAATTGAATTGAACAAACTTTATACTTAAATTACAACAATGACAACTTAAATAAAACAATTTACTACTGCTTGTTAAAATAGCGTTGCCACGGAAATTCTTTAAAGTTTTTTAATGGTTACCATCTAAAAACCACATTGCTATGGTTTTTGTTCACTTTCTCATTATCAAGACCTAAACGGGAAATAAGTTTTAAGTATATTGTAATAAGTTTCGAGTATATTTTAGCGAATTTCAGTACCAACATGATTTTTTTTTAGGTTTATTTTTGCATCAAATTTCAAAACAATAACATTTTTGAATAAAGAATGAAGAGACCTTTCAAATGATATATCACAAGGCTATACTTCCCATTTAAAAAATTGGGGTTTGTACCTGTCATTCTAAGGGGGTTGAAGGTAGGGGTTGCATTTTCACGTTAAAGAATGTCAAGTTATAATTTAAATTTGATGTGTTTCGGGATTTTTTATAAATATGTACAGTAACGGAAATAATGAATTTATTCCATTTGGCTTTTACACACTGTATATTTTAAGTATAAAGTCACTATATTTTATCGGTTAACATAAAAATGGCTATTCTGGTAATAATTTGTAAAAACAGTGAAATAATTTTAATTGTAGATAATGAACAAAAACAAATTTTAATACAAAAGCAGCTTTTTCCAAAATATTAAAGATAATATATAATTTTGAGTAATATCAGTATATAACTGGTAATAATTTTATATTGAATTATATTGTTAACATTGATTTCCTGAATATATTTTTAACTAATTAATGTTAACTGAAAATAATTTAAATTATATCTAGTTCAATAAACATCTAGTAACCATATATATTATAGTGTTTCGATCAAAAATTTAAGTTATTATTAGACATACACATAATAAAATAAACTTGATTTTTGTATTTGTAAGTAAATTTTAACCTAAAAATAATTTTTATTATGCAATTTTATCAATATTATGTTTTTGTATGTAAACAATTTACTTAAACTTACTAGAGTGTTCTGGAGATTAATTTTGTAATATGATAAAAGAAGACAGACATATTTGTATTGAATTTGTTTTAGAAAGTTCCACAGTGGATAGTGTTGGTATGTCTAGTGGTATGTAGTGAAGACAGAGATGCAAATAGTGTCCTAGAACTTGATTAGCTACCCTGAATCTCCAGGAAATTTCTGGAAGCTTTGAAATGTACAAAAAGACTTGAGGAGAGGTCGTTGGGATGAGTCTAACATAGAAAGACAGTCAATCATAAAGTCAGTGATAGTCGATCAGTCAGTTGAAATCAAGGACTAAGTGAATACGTTCAAATCATCAGTTAGTGATAAAAAACAGTCTCCAATAATAATTTCCAATTCAAAAAAAGTAAAATTATATGTGATCTAAGCCCATTTAAGAACATTTTGGAATTGTATATAAAATATTAAGTGTTCTTACTCACCATTAACAATCAAATTTAAACAATAACAACCACCAATTTCGGTAACAATGTATTATTGATCATTATATAATTAACAATAATTCATTTGACATAATATCAAAGTCAAATAAGTTCTTTTCTGTTTTATAAAACGCCTTTTCTTATTTTTTCTATTATTTTCTTTTTTAGTCATTTAATATATCAGATAAACAAATTACTGGTCTTTTATAATAAATTTGTAATTATACTTAATCAATTTTTTATGTAAATACCTAACAATCCAACCAAAAACTTCCAGAACATAAGCCTCCTGAGAAGTAAAAACGCATGCTATATGAGCAGCGTTTAATCCATATCAAATATTCATCAATACAAGTACGTTTAACTATAAAAAATATCAAAATAATGATTAATATTAGGGAAATTGATGGAGCTTTTGTGATAGACAAAATTTGAACACAACGATATAAAACAAGGTACAAGTTTTTATTATCAAACGTAAGAAAAGAAGAACAAAAATTTTCCTACCAAAAAAGCAAAGGATGTAAATATTAATATGAGGGGAGCTATTTATATCATAAGCCAAACAGCAATTTATCATTTAAAATGGCTTTATTGCTTCCCAAAGTATTCTCCTTTACAATTTATGTATTTTTGCATGCGCATTTGTGATGCTAATAGAAAAGTCATTCCTAAAAAATAAGTGGTTTTTGAATGTTTCGGCAGATTCATCTGCCGATAAAAATCATTGTCCACATATTTTATCGTTAACACTGGGGAAAAAATTTATTTTGGTACTAAATCCGAACAGTACACTCGTTTCGTCACCTGTCATGATCTTATAAACCTGTTTTGAAGGAGAGCGATCAAATTTGGAAATATTTCTTTGCGCCACAAGCCATTTTTTGAGCTAACGTAAGCAAAACTTAAGTCGGACTGATGGCAGGTTTTCCATTTAACTACGTGTAAATTTATTGAAACTAACAACTTTTTACTAAGAACATTAAAAATATAACTTTTTAAACAAAACTTCTACTATTTATTTAAAAAATTGCTTTTTTAAACTTAATGACAGCTGTTTCGCCAAAAACTAGCATCGTCAGATTGACATATTGAAGTTACATTTTGTTTGTTTGTAGCTAGGTACTATCGGCTTCAGAATAGCATATACATTTTCAAACTCAAATCGCTTACATTGAATTAATTTTAAGGATGGCCTTTTTATTGTGTATAACCAATCACGGTTTAAATAATAATAAATTTGAAATCGGTTAAACAGGTGTCCACGCCCACATCTTTAATGTTTGCAGCATAAGGTATTTTAT
Organism: Ophraella communa; assembly: GCA_035357415.1. Lineage (NCBI taxonomy): Eukaryota > Metazoa > Arthropoda > Insecta > Coleoptera > Chrysomelidae > Ophraella > Ophraella communa. The sequence goes on along the minus strand of CM068994.1, from coordinate 12,444,494 downwards.
TGACAAATTGCCTGTGTATTATATAGTACGATTTTATTGCAACCTCTCTACTGATTCGTTTTTTACTTCACTTAGTTTGGAACCCTCGATAATAAATGTTTGTTTGGGATTAAAATCCCTTTTCAAAAAATTTTTCTTTGTTATATCAGTGCAAAAATGCGAAAAAAACCTATTTATTCGGGACATGACCGACCGAATAAACTTAATCCCCAAAAACCATTTAATGTAGGCGTTTTAAAAATTGCCACTCCTATGTTGTTGAAGAAGGGCGTTTTTATAACTTCGGTAGGTAAACGAAATTCACATTTAACATGTATATGCCATTCTAAAGCCGACTGTACATGATGTTAAGGCTAGATGTTATTAGCCCTAAGGAATTATCCTGGATGTATTTTCCTCTAAGAACAAAATTTAGATTTTCTTAAAGAACTTGAAATAAAAAGACATCTAGCAGATCAACAATTTGAATTAATTAATAAACAAATAAATCTTGGAAGTTCTCCACTATTAAACAGTTTACTTTTGATTGCGTCTTCATTTTATACATACACACACATTTATTGGTTTATTGTTAAGATCAGCGTGATATATAGTCTTTTTCTGTTTTTTCTATATCTTTGCACAGTTGTACTGATCTTAGAGGGAAATACATCCAGAATAATCCCTTAGGGCTAATAAGGTGTAGGCTTTATGTCTTATTACTTCCATACTTGGTCTAGCCTTAACTACTTAATCAATGTCAGCTACCTAGCTACAAACAAACAAACAAAATGTAACTTTAATATGTCAATCTGAATATGGTAGTATTTAGAGAATCAGCTGTCAGTTTAAAAAAGCAATTTATTTAATAAATAGTGGAAGTTTTTTTAAGTTCTATTTTTAATGTTTTTGGTAAGGTGGACTTGCACAAAGTAAAGATTAATTAACTCAATTTCTTTAGATAAAACAGAAGTCATTTTATAATAAATATAAGCATCAGTTTCAACTGTTTATGTCTGCCAAATTTCATACTTGTCATATGAACAGTTTTCGAGAATTTGAACTGTCAAACCGCCGCGCCTTGGGAGACCCTGTATTAAAATAATTTAATGAATTAACTTAACAATACGCCGACATATCTAATATGCACTTAATTCTTAATTTGCTATATTTAAAGTATCTTATTATTAGAAAAATCCCTATCCGTAAATTTAGTCTTCTAATTACATTATTAATTAGTATTTAGGAAACCCGGCGTGCATGTACTTCAAATATCGTCGACCTCGGATGACAATTTCCTAGATTAGGCGACAATGCTCGCTTAACACAAGAATTTGCCCAATTTACATTTCCAGTAAAACTTTCAACGACTTTACTTAAATTTGTGATGTTGATGTGTGACTAAATAACTTTTGTCACTAGCAAAAGTTAAATTAGATCATCTCTAATGTCGAAGGGCTATTTTGTTTATATTTTTTGTTATTTCAAGAAAAATAAAAACATTTCAAGTATTCTCGTTAAATAATTTATTCAGGAATGCGTTATTTTTTTAATTAATTAATCAAATACTTATCTGATAGCTGTTTAAATTAGTTTTATATTATCATTATTTATTTTCATGTTTAGAGATAATAAATTTTATCACAAACTCTTACATAGTAGTTAGTTTATTTGTTTTTTTTATTAAAAAATATATAAACACATAGGGTATTCTTCTTCTACGATTGTTCTATTGTGGGTTCTTTATAGTGTTTTTATTGTGTTGTTGGAGCCCTAATTTAGTAAAGACATCCTCTGCAGGGCTGGTTTGGAGTGTTTATTGGAGGGGCTTGAAGGTGTTTTGTCAGTTATATGGGTTTTAGGTGGGGACTGGGTTTGGTGTGGTTGGTTTGGAGCACACACAAACTGAAGCGAGTCTTCCCAGAGCCATTTGGTAAAGCTACTGGGAAACCACAGAAGACCAGTAGCGCGGTAGTCAATTGGGTTGAGGCAGCTAAGAGATCTCTTCTGGTCCCAGAAGTATCTTAGCTTGTCTCAGTCTCTCCAGCCGATTGGATGTTTTCCTCTCCATTTGCATTCTTAGTTTTTCTAAGATTACGCTACTTCTGTTAACAGATGGTTCTTTTTCCAGATGTGGGAGGAGTTGACATTATTCTTCTGGTCCAGTTTATTTAGCTTGCCTAGGCGTTCCCAAATCATCTTCGAACTAATTGTAAACGAGCTCAGCGCTTTGATGGCTGCTTGCCATCATCACAATCTCTTGTCCTTTTAGTTTCTTTCAATATTGAATTCCGCACTTTTTACGATGGCGCATATTTCTGCTTGAAAGATACTGGGTAGATGCCCAAGCTTTCTCTCGGTCCCAAAACTCCTATCCCAGTTCCCTCTTCTAGGTTGGAACCGTCCGTATACCACTTTATGACATTTAGGTTTACATTTTGTATGGTGTCATCATTCCCTTCAGATTTATTAGTCCACTTTGAAATGAATTCTCTCACAAAGAATTTCTTTGGCATATCAACGTGGGGCATTTCCCAAGTTTGATCAAATTGAAGTGTTCGAAGTTTCTGATAATTCCATCTTTGATCATTTCTTCCTTACATTTTCTAGCTAAATTTGTAGTGAAGTCAAATTTAGAATCCATTGCTCAGTGCGGCAGGTTCCCATTGCTCCAGTGGCTAGCACAGGCTAGTCTCTGAATATTTTAAGAAGTTTTTCCTCGTAGTACTCTACGAGTACTCTATCATATGAATAATACTAAACAAACAACGTTTGCAACAAAACTTACATAGTTTATTTAATAAATACTTTTTTATCTTAACGACGGTTGTTTCAAGTCAATTAAATAATTTAACAACAATCGTTAAACAATTTTTGTTAAAAGAAATTTTTCAAAGTATTTGATTCAATAAATAAACTATTTACAAACACTTTACACTTCTTCAGGATAGCTTGAAAACTAAAACAAAGATTTATATAAAACTTTTATATAGAATCCCCAACTTTCCAAGTTTTTATTTTTAAGCACCACCTAAACGTTCTTTTCTATTAATTTTCTTTTAAAAACGGCACAATCCAATGACCCACAAATAATAGTTAAAAGATCTAGGCCAGTTTACAGAGAAAATTCATTTTTGAAATAAATACATATTTAATATTAATATCTTCTTCTTCTTCTACTATCTAATGTAAAATCATTTTTTTAGAGTTGACACAATCAATTTCTGAAAAAGTAGAAAATTGTTTCCACCTGCACCCAGGGTAAAGAAACTTAACAGTTTCTATATCAAGCTTAACCGTTTTCTATGAAAAAACAACTACTTCCTGGGCTATATGCCCCAACGGACATTGAATTACATTCCAATAGAAAACGTGATGGCGACCGACTTGGTCGATACTTAAAACCATCTCTATCGATTTGCAAATCAACGGGACCACTACTCGTAGACCGGTTTCGACATTATTATGTCTCATCAGTACGAGGTAAGTAGTTCTTCTCATCCCGCAGAGCAGGATGCAGAATGATTCTTTAACGCTTTTGCGACTTCATCATTGAATCGTGGATTCACGGTTTATGTATTGGCGTAAAAGAATCATTCTGCATCCTGCTCTGTGGGATGAGAAGAACTACTTACCTCGTACTGATGAGACACACAATGTCGTAGCAGCATTATCATTTGAATGCTTACTTAAATTACTCCTTATTTAAGTCAGAACTATCAAAAAGCCAATATTTGATTTTGATATAAATATTGCTTCCATACTTTTTTACTATTGACTAACATATATTATGTAATGTTAGTTATTAAACATGGATGTACGAATATTAAATGATCAATACATTATTATAGTTAAGGACAAATGAGTTCATAATAATGAGTACTATAGTTTTTCCAAGATCCTAGAAGCTACAATATATTAGTTTCTAATATAAGTATTAGTTATATTAGTTAGATCAAAATCCAAATAAGTTTAATTAGGGGAACAATAATAATAAGTTTAATAATGTTATTAATATAGTTATAAAATTGTAGGTGAGATTATTTATTATTATTTAATAAAGAATATGTTGTAATGTTTTAATAATAATCATAATATAACTTACCCAATATATAACTAAATAATATAATAGACAATAATAACTTATTAAACATGGATGTAATATTTACAAATTCATTTTCATTAAAGTGATCAATACACCAAAAATAATTATCTTTATTAGAGCCTAGTACTTCCAGTTAATTCTGGTACACAAGATACAAAAACTATCTTGAGAGAGAATCTGAAAATAAAGATATTGAAATTTATCATAAGAATAAAACTGTACTAACACCAGTAGTCGATCCTAAGAGTATAATTCAATCAAGATCCTATGTTGTTTAAGCTAAAAATAAAAAGTAAATGAGTATTAGAATATGTTAATAATAAACTTATAGGAATTGTAGTGGAAGAAACCAACTTAATATTAGTTATTGATTAAGTTATTTGTTAGTATGTTGTTGTCAAAATCCAAATAAGTTATAAGGTATTATTAAGTTAATAAATAATAAGTTTAATAATGTTTTTTAATAGGTAGTTATAAAATAAGAATAAGTAGGTGTAGATTATTTAAAAATTATTTGTTAAAATTTAAGGTAGAGAATATTCAACTGTATTCAGTTAATAATATGAGTAGAAGAATTTAAACTAAACAAACTAATATTAGCTATTAGAGCAAAATAAATAATATAATAGACAATGATTATAACTTAATAAATAAAATTGACTTACCCAAACAATATTTTAAAATTGAGGTAAATTTATGCATCAAAGTTCGATGAGTCCTGTAATAATGTATCGGATGATAGTACAAGCCTAGTACTTCCTACATTCTGGTACATCCCATATTTTGATACAATGTCAATGTTTGAGAGAGAATCTGAAAATAAAGATATTGAAATTTATATAAACAAGAACTAAAACTGTATATGGAAATTGTGATGTGTTTGTTTTTACCTAAGCTAAGACTGTATAATTAGCTTAATCAAGGACATGTATGATTGATAAATCCAGTGAAAAAACACTGTAAATAGTGAAGTATCCAGTGATCAAAAACTTTTGGTATCCGTCCAAGGAAGTACTTAGTGTTGTAAATGACATAGTAACTTAATATTAGATGATTGATTGATGTTGCTATTTGTTATGAATTGTATGTTGTTGTAAGGAATTATTCATTAATATAGTGGTTCGTTGATGATTTTAGGTATTATTAATTCGTTTATTTGATAACTATTTTGTAGTTGAATCGTTATGACGCATTAGATTTAAATGTAAATAAAACTAAAATAAGCGGTGTCATTAAAAAAATTCATCTGATTGACTATTAGTTCTTTTCGTAAAAGTTTTTTTTCTAGACATGACGAAAGTCATATTTTCATAAATTTCAATAATAATGTGTAAAATAAACAAAATTCCAAACTCATTTGCGCATTTTTAGATCTTTGAAACTACCTTTTCGGTATTTAAAAAAACGGCAGTTCAAATATTTGACTACCAATCTAAGTGATTAATGAAATATTCGAGTAATACAATTATTGACACACTTATTTTAAATTTATAAAAAAAAAAAATTAAAAATTATATCAATATAAAAATAATTAACCAATCCTCATCATTTATTAAACATTGTAATTTATTGCAAGGTATTAAAATAAATTCTAACCTTAACATCAAAAATATCATATAATCCGCCATCATCAACTGTATCCTATAAATTTGGATTTTATTTTGTTAAATACTTCTTGTTTAGCACTATTTAGCAAAATTACAAATCAAAAAGACTGCAAAGACAAAGAAAATTGCAGAATAGCATGTAAATAAAAGTTCATATAAAATACTCGTATTGAATAATATTCATGTGTATCTGTGTATAAAGTATACCATATACCAAAGTACATTCTGTAGTCGTGGACAAAATCATTTATACACATCTATTTAAAAAAACTCTGTAAAAGTAAAATGTTACATTTTCAAAAGCTTTTTAATTTATTTTTATGATTTCCTTTTCGATTGACGCAAAACCAAAGAAAATAATCAGTGTCTAACGACTGGACTGAAAATGGTTTAACGTCAATACTTTGAAGATATCTAAAAACATTTTCATCCCGCTAGTGTAACTGTAAATAAGCTGTCAATAGAGAGACCATCATAACAGAGACACATCGGTCCGAGAAAGGCAAAAATAAGGGCATAAAACTGAATTACGGCATTCGATCTTACAAGGAGAAAGTTATTGACATTGTAAAAATTGTAAGTAAACTCAATTTGTAAGGATTTGCATCGTATTTCTACGGTCAATGTTAAAGAGTGCATTTTGTTTACACGTTCGTAGTCTACCGATGTTGTCGCTATCAAAGTATTTTCAAAAAAATACTGAATTAATGTATTTAATCAATAATAAAAACACAATGGTATTCAAAACATTGATACGTACAATGTAGGCAGATATAAACTACGGAATTCAAGTTTACCTACTTGAAGCCGTTGATAAGTAACTTGTTGTAAACTTAAAGTAAGGTTATGTCATTTATATTTTAGACATACATTTATAATGGTTGACGTCTACGACATATATACATATCTTAAAGAAGATTCAATCAGATGAACCGATAATAGAAAAAAATAAAAACTAACGTCAATGCTAATCAGTAATAGTAATTTTTTACTAGAGAAAAAATAATGTAAAAGCATTTTGTGGAGATTTGAAAGTAAAATTGAGGGTTTTTAAAAATTTTAGTCCCGATTTGGGATATTTATTCTCTGCAGGTTTGGAGTGGCGAAAATAATATTGGGAATAGTGAGGGTGAATGAGAGATGTAGGGGGTGAATAATGACTTGGCCGACAGAAGAGTGACTTATTGAGTTACAGCGAGGTAGCTTTGTTGGGGGTTTAAGAATTCGCAGACAACGGGCCTAAACTTGGGGTTGACGTACTCAACTCTTGTTCATTCGGGTACTGTACTGAAAAAATGTTAACAACAAAAAGTACTAAAGATTTTAAAAAATAAAAAATTAAAGCATTCACCAGTTGAAAACTTGGAGGATAGCGTTTGGGGTTTTACCGTGAAAAACTGATATTTATTAAGGTTAAATATTTTGTAAGATCGACAAATATTGAATAAGTCGTAGATAAATTAAAAACCATTAACTTTTATAGAATATATTTTTTTCATAACCTCAAAATATTCGAGAACATGACTAAATTATTAATAAGGACTTTGTCATAAAAAAAAATTAGAGTTTAGTTGATGAGAAGTCTGTATTAATGTATATCGACTACTGTTGAATTATTTTTAATTTAATTAACTGTTAAAACCAAATAAATCACTTACTTGTTTATTTAATTATTACTAAAAATGTCTAATTAAATAAATACAATTATTATTTAAAATTATCTAACCTGATTTTAGTTCGCGATCGCCACAGAGTGGGCGCCATCTACATTTGGAAATTTGTACGTAAAAATTCGGGAAAACAAACATTTTGACCTAAAATCCTGTATTGATAAAGTGTCAATTATTTCTTTGTTGTTGTAGATTTGGTTCGATTTTTGTTATTTAATGCCAAAAGCATAGCTTTGGTATGACTAGTAGGTAAAAAAAATTTCTTGTCCCGCAGTGCAAGAATTATTCATGCAAATGTATCCATGCATTGATTTCTCAGAAACCAGCTAAAATATAGGGAATTTGACTAAAAAACGCAAACCTATCAGTAAATATATATGCTTTATGTATGTCTCATACATTATAAAGACATACACAAAATTAAGTTTATTTTTCCAGTAAATTCCGGAAATCCTATTTAAATTAATTGCATAACAAATGATTTTAACAAAAAATACAATAATGTTACAAATAAATAACCTCATAAACTAAGCTTTTCTATATAAATTAAGTTTATTTCTTGCGTGTGTTGTAAATAAATTTATAGATATCTTCATCTACTATATAATGTCTTAAAATGATTTTAATACCATTTTTTTTTTTTTTAAATTTATGGTACTAACCCTTACTGTGTGAAAATTCATGTTATTTAGAACAATAAACAACTAAAAGGTTGTATTAACTTTCACTATTTATTCTATAAATTGCAATTACAGCTGTTTCGCTATAACTAGCATCGTCAGATTGACAGATGTAATTTCAATATGTCAATCTGACGATGCTAGTTATAGCGAAACAGCTGTAATTGCAATTTATAGAATAAATAGTGAAAGTTAATACAACCTTTTAGTTGTTTATTGTTCAAAATACTAGATTTTAATACCTATGACAATTTATTAATTATAAATACTAATGATTATTTTATTTACTTTTCTAATATTTTTAATTGCATAGATAGTACTGATATTTATTATAAAATGTATTTATTATAATTTAGATGTTTATATAACATATTTAATATAAAGTCTAAACCGAGATACTACTAAATATTTAATTACTACTTGAATACTAATTTGGTGTTCATTTTTGCATGTTTCCTTTAATTTTTTTTATAAAAAACAATAGTGAAATCAATTCTTAAACTCTTCTCTACTTTACCTATCATATCATATAATACAATAAAAATATTACCGGTTACATAGTAACATTACTTAACATTCTTATTCTAGTAGAAGTCATTTTATTATTAAAATTTATTAGTGTTTATCCTTAACTATTGAAATTATTTAAACTTAAAACTAATATTAGAATAAACACACACACATCGGAAAAGATTTTTTTTAAAATCAACGTCAGTTTTTTTAAGTTAATTTAGGAAAAAAATAATACTTCCTAAATATTAGTTAATGTTTCTTCTAACATATACCAAAATATTTTCTTTTAAAAACATGTAATCTAATTAAAACAAAAATAAATCAAAATAACCAATTTTAAGATCTGTGTAAAAGCTTTACAAAAAGTGAAAAATCAAAATTAATACAAGATGTGACCTCCACGTTTGTTTATTAATACTCTACATCTTTGGTTTATAGACAAAATAAGATTATCAATATCACTTTGAGGTACACTATCCCACTCTGCTCTCAGAAGATTGTGCTGAATATTTTTCACCAACTGGGGCAAATGGGGGCACAATAGTATGAAGAAAGGTATCTAAATAATACAATTGACCTGTTAGGAATAGTCAGGCAAAATGAGATCGGTCCTCCCTCCTATAATTATTCCACCCCTTAACTGTATCTCTTCACTTCCAGGACATATTATGTTAGTCGATTCGCATTTCGAGATCGTAGCCATACTCCTGTTCCACGAGAGTCTAGGTGAAATCCAAACTTAGATTCGTCCCTGAATAAAACTGTAGCCCAATTCTGAAATTCTTTACACCATTCCAGTCTTAAAGTTCGATTACCTCTAGAGCCCGTCTAAAAAACACAAAACTGATGTGTCTAACCTCAAAACAGTAGGTACTCCATGCGCTACTATTCCGACAAAAGTAGTTAGTTTCTAAAAATTGGAATTTTGGAAAAACATATTCCTAGAGGATGACAGATATACATGATATTTGTTTTCCACGAAGGGTAACAATAGAACCTTAGAATATAAAAACTAAGGAAGGATGGATGAAAGTGGTTGGTTCTATTCTTAGAATATAAACACGAAGGAAGGAGCGTTATACATAAATACCAATAGTCCTAGATGGTGTTTAAAAATGGCGTCAGCAGTTTCCGGTTTGTCAGTGGCGTATCAATTTTAATTTATGATAAAATGTTGTGTCAATTTTAAAAATAAAAATACTGATGTAAGAAAGTTTTAAAACGTAATATATTTTGTAAACCATATTTTATATACTCTTTTATTAAATACATATATAAATATTACATAGCTGTGCATATTGAGTAAATTACTTACGTAAATAAATTGCATATTATGTGTACGTCTCTGATTTCTAGTTTCTTAAACACTAAAACAGTACTGTCTCAAATTTCAAAAAAAAACCGTCAATAACAATAATGATGAATCATATATGGTATTTGCAAATGGCCGCTGTGACGTAATTTCCGTCGTAAACTACCAACTTGGAAAAGGTGTTAGGCTCCTTCCTTAGTTTTTATATTCTAAGGTTCTCACCTTTTTCAAGAGATTTCGTCTCTTGAAACCAACCGTTCTAGACATTTTAGAAAGAATTGAGGAGGACCTGGAGTTGCCTCATGATTTGTAAGTGGTGAGAAATTTGATGTTGGCACCCACTTCGCGCAGGTGTAAGTTATCATTAGTAATAAGGCTACGCCTACCACTATTTCGCGTCACTGCAGCAAAAACTTTACAAAAATATACAAAATATCGGCGACTATGACAATAGCAAAAAAATAATAATAAATAGACTAAAGTTAGGTGTTAGTACCAACCAACCAAACTTTAACCAAGAATCCTTAAAGTTCGGTGCAAAAGATTGCAATTTAACCGATTGTTTAAATTTGAGCAGTGTGTTATTTTAAACTGTGAGTTAGAGAATATGGTGCAAGTGGGCATTAAACAATTAAATTTTGAAAGATTAACAATGTTGATATTTAACGTTAAGTTCTTTGAAGTACTAATGTGTTCAATTGATATCTAAACTTTCGAACAACTCTGTAACTCATACATAAAACCTTTCATAAATTACACTAAGAATTCTTAAAATATTTCTAATTAGTAAGAAAACAACTCTGTTTACAAAAATTCCCGTACTTTCAGATATTCAGAAACATCCTTTTCTGTCGATAACCAACTGTATAATGTGAATGTCAATAATGTTTGCATGATCGCGCGGCAGTTGGCAAGAACGCACTTTTTTGACAAGATTCAATAGAAATCACTCAAATATTTTTATTATACTCAGAAACAAAATAAGGGAATAATTACACAGTCGAGATCGAGTATGGTGTGCACAAGAATGTTAACATATATCTGCGATTAATACCAATTGCTTGATTTTGCGGTGTCATCTTATAAATCTATTCTGGCAACGTTGTAGCGATTCTTCCGAGAAATGAATTGCTTTGTTTATTGCTTCTACTCAGTCTCGCTTCTTTTAGGTGTTAATAATAAAAGAAAGAACTGACAGTTCATGATTGATGTAGCTCGCAGCGTCTTATTATATATAAAACAACCGCAAAATGTTGCATACTTCTAAAAAAAAATTAATAAAGCGAATAATGAAAGTAAGATTTAGAAAATAAAAAGAAACAATCCAAGTGAAAAGAGCGACTGGGAAAGTCTTCGTGGTTATTATCGTCCCGAAAGGGACAGGGAAATTAACCTCAAGCAAGTTCCAACTGGTTTAAATTATTATTTCGTTAATAAACTTGATCATAATTCATGTTTTGCAGTGTTTGTTATATACGACTGCAATTCGCACCACAGAGGGACACTTTTACTTAAAATATGACATCGTTGAAGCATATTCAACTGAGCAAGATTTTAAAGTAGTGCCATTTATCAGGTATTAATGACACTTAACACACAATTCTTATCATATGTCAACCAAATTGTAAAATATTTCTCATTAGGTGTGTTTCTCGCGGACCGGCTCAACACTCCTTACCCCAGTTTTATTAACGTTAACTGATTTAAACCAAAATATTAAATTGGTTATTTATGTTCGACATAAATTTTTACTGTAGCTGTATACAGGGTGAGCAAGCTTAATAACAAAATATGAGAGTTTTTAAAATTTGTCCTTAGGGTTACAGGTCTCTTTTAAACAATAGAACGGCTATTCAACGTCCCAAACTATAAATAAATAGTATCTCTTGTCAATAAGCTAAGTTACATTGCCATTTTTTTTTATTATTTTGTGGGTTAATATTTATATACATCCGTTTGTAGCGTTATTCGCCAAGCCTGTCTAGTTTGCCAATTTTCTTCTGAAAGATTTCTTGCTGACATTGCTTTTGTTACACTTTGTATCCATGTTGTTGGTAGGCTTCTTCTCTTTTTCTTCTCTGGTAGTATCCATTCGAGAATTTTTTTTGGTAGCCTTTTTTCCCTCATGCGTCGTACGTGTCCATGCCAAATTAGTTGCTTTTCAATCTCTTCTGTAATCGTTTCTTTGACTTTCATTAATTTTCTTATTTCTTCATTTCTCCCATGTTCTAATTTAGAATTCCTCGCTGCTCTCCACCAAAAATCCTTTTTCACTGCCTTGAGGTTGTTTTTTTGTTTTTGTGTTAGTTGCCATACTAGCTATATGTTATCACTGGTTTTAATATAGAATTATACATCAATAAAACGTCTAACCACAATAAATTTAATATTAAAACTAGTTTAGGTCTTAGACCATCATCAGGGTAAAAATAAAAATATACAGTAAGATAAGGATTAAGACCAAAACTATACAAATAATAAATATAAAATTGGACAACATAGTCCATAGAAAATGAGTGAGGCACAAAAGTAATAAAGAAAAGCTTACCTGATCATGTAAAAGTCAATGCATTTGTACAATATTAAAAGTTTGAGTTATGGATCATTCCTTCGATTATAGAATTATATATTCTTTTTTTATTTCTGGTCTATGTTCTTTTACCATAATATCGGGTTAAATGCACTTATCACTTTATTTCCAGGTATATACATTGATCACATTTTTTAATCTTTCCATATTCCACAATCAATTCCTCTGAGGGATTTTCTTCTCCTATACATTGATATTGGAAGATTTATTTCTAGGCCCCATTTTTTGTATTCCTCTATAAGTTTTCTATCCATATATTCCAAGTCCTCTCTGTCTTGTGCAGTAACCACCTGGTCATCTGCATAGTGAAGGGTGTATAATGTCTCATCTCCTATGTCTATACTCATCCGTTACATTTGTCATTGTCAGAGTGCTTCGTCTATGTAAATGTTAAAAAGTATGGGAAATAAACAGCGCCCTTGTTTCAGGCCTTTTGTCACCTGCAAACCGTTAGAAATTTTATTTCCAACTTTAATTTTGGATATTGTGTTATTATATAACTCCTTAATTAGATGTAAGTGTACTTCACCGGATCTCACTATTCTTTAGTCTGCTCCTGCTCTAAATCCGATTTGTTATTTTATAATTCTTCCATATTATCTGCTTAGTGTGCTTCTAACCGTTATACCTCGGTAATTATTGCAATCTTCTTTACTTCCTTTTTTATGGATAGACGTAATCCATCCTTCTTTCCTGCTTTGTGGCAGTGGTTCGCCATTAAAGATTTCTATCAGTATTTCCCATTTTTTATGTCACATTTTTTATTAACTCTGCGTACACCCTTTCAGGACCCGGAGCACGTCCGTTTTTCAAAAGCGATATAGCTTTTTTGGCTCCCCCTGAATCAGGATATCATAGTTTGGTGTATTTTTGTATTCTAGTCTTTGTTTTACTTACAGTACTTTATAATGTTTTTCCCATTTTTCAGATTTTATGAAGATTATAGCTATTTTTTCAGCTTTGTTGGACCTTATACTACAGGTTTCTTTTAATTTTCGACACCAATATAGATATCTAATTAATTTTTTCTTTCCACAGCTTTGATTTTTGGCTTCAATTACCTAACCTGACCCTTTCTCTATATTCTCTTTTGTGTTCTTGTTTTTTTTGTTTCCAGCCATCTGTGATATAAGTTTTGATTTTGTTCTTTCATTTCCTGAAGTTCATCATTCCACCAGTCCTTTATCCTTCTCGGTCTGGTTTGTGGGTTAATACATTGGTTAATTCGCTAATTGTCAAATTTCTTTAAAAGTATTTCTTCTTTTACACAAGTTTCTCTGATGTGGATTAGTATTATTTATCGTTTTTGAGGTTATGTAGTGAATTTCATGATGAATATTTTTGATCTAAAGAAAAATACGGCAGCGTACAAGGGTTGCCTTTTATATTTCGGGATTTGGCAACCCTGGTGTTCCAATCTGGCAACTGACAGCTTTATCGTAAAGTTGGACATATTTGAGGTTATACGTACTCAGAACGTTTTGATATACGAGCGCTATTTGTGTTGTTTACAGTAACTTAAAAGATTTATCTCTGCCCAAAAATGGAATTAAATCGTGAACATTTTCGTATGTTATTTTTTACAACTTTGGACGTGGATTAACTCAGCAACAGTGCATGGATGAACTTAATTCAATTTTTGCCCATGAAGCTCCATCAAGGACCAGGGTTTATCGATGATATGGTGAATTCAATCGTGGCCGTAGTTCACTCCAAGACGAATTTCGTGCAGGTCGTCCAACAATACTTGTTCCAAAAACCATTGGTGATGTGCGCGAACTGATATTGCAAGATAGTCATGTGATCTATCGTGAGATTGAGAAAACCTTAGGCATTTGTGGGACCAGCATAGGTAAAATTTCGGTATAGGGGAACAACTCCGATTTTAACGAATTTTTTTTTGGACACTCCCTAAACATCCTTGAGCACTACTGTGAAGTTTTTTTTTTCCGGAAATGAAAACTAAAATTTTAAAAAGGTTAGGTTAGGTTAGGTTGGGTTGGGTTGGGTTGGGTTGGGTTGGGTTGGGTTGGGTTGGGTTGGGTTGGGTTGGGTTGGGTTGGGTTGGGTTGGGTTGGGTTGGGTTAGGTTAGGTTAGGTTAGGTTAGGTTAGGTTAGGTTAGGTTAGGTTAGGTTAGGTTAGGTTAGGTTAGGTTAGGTTAGGTTAGGTTAGGTTAGGTTAGGTTAGGTTAGGTTGGTTGGCTTAGGTTTTGTTAGGTTAGGTTAGGTTAGGTTAGGTTAGGTTAGGTTAGGTTAGGTTAAGTTGGGTTAGGTTAGGTTAGGTTAGGTTAGGTTAGGTTAGGTTAGGTTAGGTTAGGTTAGGTTAGGTTGGGTGGGTTAGGTTGGGTTAGGTTAGGTTAGGTTAGGTTAGGTTAGGTTAGGTTAGGTTAGGTTAGGTTAGGTTAGGTTAGGTTAGGTTAGGTTAGGTTAGGTTAGGTTAGGTTAGGTTAGGTTAGGTTGGGTTAGGTTAGGTTAGGTTAGGTTAGGTTAGGTTAGGTTAGGTTAGGTTAGGTTAGGTTAGGTTGGGTTGGGTTGGCCAGTTGGGTTGGAGTTGGGTTGGGTTAGGTTGGTTGGAGTTGGGTTGGGTTGCCGCGTTTAGGTTGCCGCCGTTGGGTTAGGTTGGGTTGGGTTAGGTTAGGTTAGGTTAGGCCAGGTTAGGTTAGGTTAGGTTAGGTTAGGTTAGGTTAGGCCAGGCCAGGTTAGGTTAGGTTAGGTTAGGTTAGGTTGGGTTGGGTTGGGTTGGAGTTAGGTTAGGTTGGGTTGGGTTGGGTTGGGTTGGAGTTGGGTTAGGCCATTAGGTTAGGTTAGGTTAGGTTAGGTTAGGTTAGGTTAGGTTAGGTTAGGTTAGGTTAGGTGATTAGGTTAGGTTAGGTTAGGTTAGGTTAGGCCAGGTTAGGTTAGGTTAGGTTAGGTTAGGTTAGGTTAGGTTAGGTTAGGTTAGGTTAGGTTAGGTTAGGTTAGGTTAGGTTAGGTTAGGTTAGGTTAGGTTAGGTTAGGTTAGGTTAGGTTAGGTTAGGTTAGGTTAGGTTAGGTTAGGTTAGGTTAGGTTAGGTTAGGTTGGGTTAGGTTAGGTTAGGTTAGGTTAGGTTAGGTTAGGTTAGGTTAGGTTAGGTTAGGTTAGGTTGGGTTAGGTTAGGTTAGGTTAGGTTAGGTTAGGTTAGGTTAGGTTAGGTTAGGTTAGGTTAGGTTAGGTTAGGTTAGGTTAGGTTAGGTTAGGTTAGGTTAGGTTGGGTTAGGTAAGGTTAGGTTAGGTTAGGTTAGGTTAGGTTAGGTTTCAACTTACATTTTATCGGGTTCTCCAAAAAAATTTTTGTGCAAATTGGAACCAAAATTTTTTTTTTTTTTTAATTTCAAAATTTTTTCAAAATTTTAGTTTTCATTTCCGGAAAAAAAAAACTTCACAGTAGTGCTCAGGGATGTTTAGGAAGTGTCCAAAAAAAAATTCGTTAAAATCGGAGTTGTTCCCCTATACCGAAATTTTTCCCCAGCATACCTACATAATGCATAAATATTTGACGGTCAAAAAAATTTGTTCGCGCTGGACCCCACACAATTTGTCAATCGCTCAAAAAAAGGCTCGTGTCGACATCGTAACAGGTGATGAATCGTGGATTTACGCGTATGAGCCCGAAAGTAAACAGCAGTCGACTGTATGAGTGTTTCAAGATGAGCCCAATCCAACAAAATTTGTTCGCGCACGATGCACTTCCAAGCAAATGGTCACCTGTCTTTTCGGAGAAAACTGGACATCTCGCAACCGTACCACTACAACAATGCAGAACAGTCAATTTTGAGTAGTACACAACCATTTATTTGCCTTCAAAGAAATCAGGAACACCAACCGCCGAAGACAGATCATCGGCTCAAACAACTGCAACTTTTTTTTATTCCCGTACGTAAAAAACAAACTGAGAAGTCAACGTTTTTCGACACCTGAAAAAGCGGTTGCTGCATTCAGAATGCATGTTTTGGAGATACCTCAATCAGAGTGGTAAAAGTGCTTCGACAATTGGTTCAGACGCATGCAAAAGTGTATAGATCTTTATGGGGAATATTTTGAAAAGCAATAAAGTTATTTTCGATGATTAATATTTGTCTTTGTTCTCTAATCCCTAAATATAAAAGGCAACCCTCGTATATGCTTCATTTGTCAGTTTCTGGAAAAACCATACAATAATTTTTCAGGTTAGTTTAGGCTAGGTTAGGTTCGTAGAGACGTTGTATCTATTGTTTGCTTAAGGTTCGTTTATATCCTGATTTAGAGTGCGGTAAGGCAATGTATTCCCTGTGGAAGGAGATGGTGGATAATACGTCAATTTTACATGAGAATGTATAGACTGTGTTGAGGCCAAGTTTAAATGTAACAAATCACACACTATATCCCTAAAGAATGTTTCACCGTTTTTTAGCGCTTTCGCAGAAACGATAGTTTTTGCTTTTCGATTTGCCCATTATTTTGAGGGGATATCTCAAAGGGCAGTGTCCAGTGTCTCTCAAACACACCTTGTTGTTTGCCTCCGTCCTGGCGTATTCCTCTATTGAGATCATAGTCGATCCTCTTCTCAGGAACGGAGTGTATTAGCCCTTTTCTTAGCCCACACCAAGGTGACCTTGTTTCTTGGCAGTTTGTTAAGGGATTTTTTACATTCCCAGCCTGACTGTCTGTAGGAATATAGATGTTTGTTCTCTGAGTGCCTCTACGGAGACACTCCTGGACATTAGTATATATCTCCGCCTGAAAGTTTGGTCCCCTTATTCCCACTCCAGCCTCTGGACATATCGGTGTACCACACCAGTGAGCCCTCTTCCAGCTCTGGTTCTACTTCTTCAACAGTATGGCGGTTTCCTATGAGCACTTCAATTGGTGTCTCAAAGTCAAACTTAACTGGCATGGTATCTAATGGTTGTTTTAAGGATGATAGCAGAATATTTTCCAGGATATTTAGATGGCCAACCAAATATTCAATTATTCAATTTTTGCAACTCTGCTAATTTTTGGGATACTCAATCAACATCAACATTAAAAGTAAATAAAAAGTTACTTATTTCTAGAATGTTTAAGAAATTTCTAGAACAGAACATGTATAGACGCTATTTATTGTCCCTATATAGTTTACCTATATATGCTGACAAAGGGCCCTCAAAAGTATTTATGTCTTAAATTACCGTTTAAAGTAATTAACAAACTATCTCGGTTTAAACTAGCTCATTAAAAAATATTCAGTCGTTATATCATTCCTTGTACCTTGAAACGCAATCAAGCTGAAACCGCTGAAATCCTTAATGAATATTTTAACCGAGGTAATAATTTGTACATGTAATCTCGAGTAAAATAACTACCGATTCGCAAATAGCAACAATTTATAGTTGTCAGTAATTCAACGGTTAATTTTACAGATATTCGGCGATAAAACGTCAACCTTAACTCACTACGCCATTCGCTCGTACAATTTGTACAGGATGGTAAACGAATTCGGTACAGATATAATTATGGTACTTCAAATGATGCTAAAAGCAAGGAAGTTGAATTTATTTCAATAAATTGTACCCTTTAATTAATTAATTAATAACCTATAGGCTTATATTGTGCCCGGATTATTATTACAATAGCAAATTAACTAAAACAATATGCTAAAAAGAATCATTTATTTAAAAAATAAATTGAAATTAGTAAATGTGGGATGAAAAATCACAGATCTATCCTATAATAAACTGAAAATTATGCTAGAGTATCTAAACGCAAAGCAAAATTCGTTGCACGTCATAATTGTAATATGTTGTAACATTCAAAAGCTAAAAAGTCGGGGTTTATGAAATTTAATAATCAAGCACCTCAAAATACAAGAAACATTCAAATTATTCGATTGATACCAGTGACGATGAAATAATTGTTTGTAGAGGCCGTGGATTCTGAGTAGACCTGTGACGTCAACCGGCGCAGTACACAAATTTGTGTACTGCGTGTCCTATTAACTATACCTACTAATAATTGCAGCCCTTACTGATTCATTCTGGTCAGTCCGCCGTTTACGTCGTATTGTCTCTTTGAATAGCGCAATAAATTTTACTTATTTATTTTTAAATTATATTATTTAGTTTAGTGTATTTTAATTATAGCAGTTATTTAGTTTAAGTAAAGACTTTAATAAACAAATTTGTGACAATAGGGTACGTATTTTAGAACATTTTAAATTAAGGTTTGTTTGTAAAAATGAAGAGGGTGTAAACTTCACTTGCAAAAGAGAAGTACGATATAAAGGCAAAAAGAATGGAATATTTAAGAAAATTAAAACAGTATCGAGAAGAGGGACGACCAATTATATATTGTGATGAAACCTATATCCATAGTTCACATACCGTATCAAAAGCATGGGATGATGGTAAAAGTATGTGTTTAAAATCGCCAGTAGCTAAAGGACAACGCCTTATTATTGTACACGCTGGAGGTGAAGCAGGATTTGTACCTGAGGCATTAAATATTTTTAAGTCTGGAACTAAAACCGGGGACTATCATGATGATATAAATAATAAAAATTTTGTTAAATGGTTACGAGAAAAATTCATTCCCAATGCTCCGAAAAAAAGCGTATTGGTATTAGACAATGCTTCTTATCACAATGCACTTTTAGAACCGATTCCAAATTTTTCTTGGAAAAAAGAAGCAATGATGAAGTGGCTCGCTGAAAGAAACATTTTTTATCTGGAAAAAATCGACTAAAACCGAACTATTCACGTCAATAAAAACGCACAAGCCACTATGTAAAACTTACATAATAGATAAAGTTCTGGCTGAACATGATATTGTAACGTTCCGTCTACCACCCTATCACCCGGAATTAAACCCCATTGAAAAAATATGGGCATTGGTAAAGAACAAAGTAGCTGCTTGCAACGTTACTTTTAAATTAGATGAGGTCAAAATATTAACAGAAAAAACATTTAGCGAGGTTACTGTTGACAACTGGAAAAATATTTGCGCTAATGTGTTAAAAGTGGAAAATGAATGCCTAGAAAAGGAACACATTATGGATAAAGTAGCGGATTTGGTAATAAACTTAGGAGAAGACAGCGACAGTGAAAGTGATATTTCCATCGATGAAGACGATGACGACTTAGGTTGCGAGCCACTACAATAAATTTGTATATATTTTTAATTTTAATAAATTAATGTTTTTATTTATTAAAATGTGTTTTTCATACTTTTCTTAAAAGCAGGAGGTAAAATATGGTATTATTTATTTAAGCTTCGGGGCTTCCAAAGGGTATTTAACTCTTTTTTTGTATTATTTATAAGCTGTCTAGGGCTAATGTTATAGTATAATAGTATGTCATTAAAATATCGTTTAAAAATGTATATCATGTTGGTAAAGACGATTTGATGGGCGCCCTTAAACTGCAAAAATACATTCTATCTAAACTACCTGGAGCAGGTAACCACAATTCCAAATTACCCAAAGTCATTATTTACTCAGGTATAGGTAAATTTATAAAAATATTCCCCAATTATTTAACATAGAACATAGAATAATTATTTAATATATTTTTTAAGTCATTTCGGTAAGTGTATAACATTTTAATTATATTCTGCAATAAAATAACCATGTTGTTATTTTGAACGTACTTTGCCTGTACCTACTATATTGTACTATTAACGGAACCAGTAAACGAGCCCGACTTTTTCGGTTTTCATTTCAAGGATCTAATGCACCGCTGCCATTCAGTTGTGCGCAACTATTTACGACGTCACGGGTCTACTCAGAATCCACGGCCTCTACCTGTTGACGTGTTTCATTTCAAAGTGTAGAGATACTATTTTGTTTTCATAGGAACAGAATTTTTAAGATCATAACGCATAACCTTGAATAGTTGTTTAAGACTTAATAATGGCAGTTTTCGATTAGATTTAGAGAAAACGAATAGACCAGTAGTATATCCGGTAAATCGGCATTTTTTGTTTGGCAACGCCGCTTACTTGAAATTAATCGAATTTAACAAAAATTTTAAATGAGAGATATTTTTATTTTGTAAATTTTGGGTTGTTATCATTGATATTTGGAAATTTATTGTACTAACCCTTAATATATGAAAGTCCATTTTATTAAGAACAGTAAACAACTAAACGGTTGAATGAAACTACGTTTTAAATTCAATGACAGCTGTTTAGCTAAAAACTAGCATCGTCAGATTGACATATAGAAGTTACATTTTGTTTGTTTGTAGCTAGGTTTGTAGCAGGTAGGCTGTAGGCTGGATGTATTTCCCTCTAAGATCAGTATAACTATGCAATGATATAGAAAAACCAGGAAAAAATATATCAAGCTGATCTTTACAAAACTTAATATATTTTTATTAATAATTTATAATAATAAAAATGTCGAAAAAGTATTGGACCTAAGTTTAAGCCTTGAGATACACCATCTGACATACAATCTTATCTGATAATGTAAAAGTAAGACACAAACTTTGTTTCGAAAGATAACATGGACAGTAAATAAATTTATTGTACTAACTCTTACTTTTTGGAAGTTCATCTTATTAAGAATAATAAAAAACTCTTCGTTTCAACGTAACTTCCAAGTTTAATTGAGTTTATTTAAGTTACATTTTGTAACTTAAATGTCAATCTGACGATGTTTCTTAGCGAAACGGCCGTCATTGTAATTTAAAACATATTTTTTCAAATAAACTTGAAAGTTTCGTTGAAACGAAGAGTTTTTTATTATTCTTAATGGACAGTAAATATTTATGAAGAAGAATTTCTGGATATATTTTACCTCATGCTTTAAAAATACCACAATCGTTTCTAAAATAGGTGTCTATTTTGACGCTAAAGGAAAATCATTTCACGGATGGAAATTATATTGATTATTTGCTGGTAGAACAAATATGTAGCTTAATAATAATAAAAAGTACTAGATTCTCCAGAAGAGGGCAGTTAAATAGGGTGTTTAACTAATTTTTAGATTCTCTTTAAAACCTTATAAATGCTTAGTCGTATATGAACAAATAACGGCATACTAGTTTTTTTTAATTTAATTGCATACATAATTTTTATGAGCAAAAATAAAAATGTAATTTGTACTTTTTGAATATTGCGCCATTTCGAAAATTTCCTCATAGATGTTCGAAGCGAAGTTAGATAGAAGTTTAATGTCAAAATTGTCAAGTGTATGTCATAGGTTTCACCCTTAGAACAAAAAGATACAGGAAGGAGTATATTATGCAAAATAACCTTGAGTCTAGAAAGGAGCGGCCAATTGTCAATTTTAATTTCCGTACCGAAAAAAAAATAATATCAAGGAGTAAATTTTAACCAATCAAGTGTGTGAATACAATTAGTGCTCTAAATAATTTAGTATTTACAATAACCGAATGATACAAACAATGGGTCATAATAGGAGCCCAACATCAGTGACGTATTGCAGATTGATAAAATTTGCGTGAAATTTTCTTGTTAATTTTTTGACAAATTAAGAAAATAAATAATAAAAATCATGCAATTATATGGAAAACAATCAAGTAAGTCTAATTAAAAACATAAAACAAATAGGGTCAAATTTGGAGTTAAACACCCTATTGCGCACGCAAGCTTCATTTATCATATTTGGTATACTTGTCATTTCTGCTCGTACGGAGTTCGCAGTATTAATGGCCCATGTTTAATACAAGTGTCAAATATACATCAACAACATTCTAACAAGGCGTCCCCCAGCAAAGCTGTAATGCTAGAGGTTGTTGAGAAATTTCGTCGCACTGGTTGAGTAAATGTTAAGGTTGTTTAGGACGTCGAAGAACAGTTTGAACCACTGCTAGTGAAGGGAGCGTGTTTAACTAAATCATCATCCTATCTTCGCAAATAAGTTTTGTACAAACTGAATATAAGTGAAACATCTACACGTCTAATGCTCAAATCTATTGGCGGTTTCCATATCGAATTCAAATGGCACAAGAACATTTTGCCTTTTCTGTTTTTTTTCCTTTTTCTCTTCTTTAATTTTCGCCTTTTCTTCTGCTATTTTTTAAAAACAGTAGATGTGAGAACAAAAGGAGGTGACATTTTATAAACGTGAATTAGATAGTTGAATATAAACTTGTGAATTGTGAGAAGTATTACTGGAGGGTATAAAGATGTAGGGAGAGTGTAATTAACTGAAAAAATATTTTTAGTTTAAAACATTATTTTAAAGTAAGCAGAAATAATGATTTAAAGATAAAAACAACGATAATTTGAGTAAAAATATGCTAAAATAATAGGTGCTAGAATAGATAGTGTTAAAATAACACCAAATAGAAAGATAAATTAATAGATATTGAAATATGAAACTAAGTATATATATGAACAAATTCATAAAACCAAGTAATCGGACAGAAGTTAGTAAACCCTTATAAATAATAGTATATTAAACAACGCATTTCATATGGAATTCTGTTATAACACGAGTTCAAGTTTAAAAAACGAATCGCTAAGCGATGAGTTTTTTAAAGAACGAGTGTTACAACAGCCATATGAAATAAGTTGTTTATAATATTTTTTATATTTTGCCCTTTTTACCATTTTTTAAATTAATTTATTATTTTTATGTAATTACGAAAATTTTGATTTTAAAAAATATGTCGGTAGCACTGTGTAATTTATAACATTTGACAGTTGTGACATTTAAATTATTAATTGTTAATGTTTTAAAATATTTTAAAATGAATAATACACCAATAATAATATATTATATAAGTAAAAGATTATATTCATATTTATAAATACTTTTTTAAAGAACAATATAAAATTAATAAATTGTTTTTAGCCACAAATGTCATTGTCAATAGTCTTGTCATTAGATACTTCACTCATGTCGCCAACCATTTAAAACAAAAATTTGCGTGCGTAAAAGTTACATTACGATACGCAAATGCGTTTTATAATGAAGATTTTTATAAGTGCAAAATATAAAAAGTTTATTATACTAACCCTTACTATGTGAAATATTATTATTAAGAACAGTAAACAACTAATCGGTTGAATGAAACTTTCACTATTTATTCAAAAATATGTTTTAAATTAAATAACAGCTGTTTCACTTAAAACTAGCATCGTCAGATTGACATATTGAAGTTACATTTTGTTTGTTTGTAGCTAGGTACCTAGCTAGTTTTGCTAGTTTTTAGCGAAACAGCTGTCATTGAATTTAAAACATATTTTTTAATAAATAGTGGAAGTTTTATTCAACCGTTTAGTTGTTTACTGTTCTTAATTTCTATAAGTTTTAAATCCATCATATTATGTTGTTTACGCCTTATATTCCCGTATCTTAACATATTAACGCTCTGTTACTGGGTGATTGTGATTTTTTTACACTTCTGTTTTGCACCAAATATTTTTTTATTTGTAATAAAATAAATCCTGTTTTCCTGCGATTCGGTTATGATCAGCAGGCGCATTACGTCGATCGGTCTCTGCAACCTGCAAAAGTAAATATCAAACACTTCCAATGTTCCTCTCCGGCTTCAAGCCAGTTCTTCTTGAGTTGTTTCCGCGGTAACCGCGTGCCGCAGACGCACTTTAACTAGTTTACCACGTGGTGTTTTTGTGTGTGTGTTTTTTACGTTCGGGCTTTGCAGGAGAGCGACGTTTTTTCACAGGATGATTAGCAGGATACCAAACAGGTGATTTCTAAATATTTCTGCCAAGTAATTTAATGTCTTAATTTTGGATTGGTAGTATTCCTAATAACGGCCAAATTTATGATTTTTATTTATCTTTTAATATTAATTTTATAAAATAAAAAAATAGAAGTCAATGTATAACAACAATGTTCAGAAGTTTAAATGGATAGCAAAAATTTGTGTTTGAATAAATGTTTAAACTGTTTACATTTTTATATAGTTACAGGTTTTTAGCTTGAACAACTTAGAAAATGTTTGATCTCTAGATTTTGTAAGAATTCTTTATAAAATTATAAAAATTTTAAATATTTTCAAAATTATAACTATTTTTTGTACATAGATTAAGTTTGGAATATTTATTCACGTTGCCTATCCTCTCTTAAATTTTTCTGTGTTATCGTTTTTTTAATTAATTTTTAAGAGAGAAGTTCATCTCCAAATATATATAACATCTGTTAAAAGTATTAACTTACTCAAAATACATTGCTCCTCATTTGGATTTCCTTCCTTTGATATTGTTGATTTTAGTTTGAATTTTTATTAGTTCATTTCACCATATAAAATGAAATCCTTTCTTTGTAATTTTTAATAAATTTTTTACAATAAATACTAAATACAACTAATAAATTAATAAAAAAAATAAAAACTAAAATCAACAATAATAAAGGAAGGAAATCCAAATAACAATTTTGGTAAACGCATAAAAATTAATTTAGGAAAGTAAATACAAACTTACCTTATTTTTCTAAATCAGGAATCAAATAAAAATTTAAAAAATGTAGGTTGCAATTTATAAAAAAGAAGAAATTGTCGTTTTCTCAAGTTAAAATTTAACTCAACGTTGTGACCACCCTGTATAATTAATTTCTTATTTAAACACTGTAACTTATAATTTAGGCCCTTGGGTGCAAAACGATCTAATAATTTTTAAATTTTATCAATTACTTAATTGAAATAATTAAGATCATAATAAGCGCCTTTTTGGCATCTTAAAAAAATATTAAATTTCTCTAAAACTGTAAATTTTAGGTACCTAGTACCTTACATAAAGTGGAGCTTAAATTTAATCGTCTAACCCAAAAAAAAGTTGGTGTCAATTTCCGGTATAACCGGAAGTTATAGAAGCTATAAAGTTGAAAAATATTTTAGTTAAATTCAGAAGTATTGAAAACTCCTGCATACCCAATTCATCATTCATCTAGTAACTATCTAGTATCCGTTCCCCATAAACTTCTAAGTAAAGGTCGATATGGGACAGTCTGTATTATATTATAAAATGAGGTTTTATCCTCATCCAATAATAAACTATTGTTTCAATAAATTTCTTAGTAAATTTCTTATAAAATAAAAAAATGTATTCCTATTTTCACTTTCTTAGTATCAAAGGAGTATGAATATACTAATGTACATAAAAAAATAACAGATATAATTCTTTAAAAAATCTAAATAACCCAAAAAGCTTGTATATAAATATATGGGTTAAAGTATTGATCACTACTATGTTACAATGAAGCCGGTCTAAAACTTTTAGACAAAACTATTATTAATACATCCTTATTGATTGTCCCAAAACATCCAAGAATCTAAAAGTAATTCTATAACTATCTAATACATTATGAGTATTGTGACTCCTTTTAATACTTATTTGATGCTGTTCTCCAATTTTAACTCCTCGTATAGTCCTATAGTCTTGATGAAGATTAATAGCTTAGGATGCAATCAGTAAGTGTTCTGGAGATTCTTCCTCATCCCAAAAGAATCTATATTCTCTTAATTATTATAGTTTCAGTTTTCTCTAAGAGGTAAGAATGTTTAAATTCATTTTATTTAGATTTACGGTAGTCATCGTGGTGTGGTGGTCCACTGCGTTGGCTGTCATAAGAAAGGTTCTGGTTTCGATCCCCAGTGCCAAAAAATATTGTCAACCTTTCGGAAGACAATGGCTAACCACCCAACGTATTCTGTCCAGAAAAGCCTTTCACTTTAGGTACCAACGATATGTATCAAGCATAGAGAAATAGGTAAAGCACAGAGAATGGCACATGAAGAAGAGGTTGATGGTTCAAAACAGTGCCTTAGAATATCTCATCTCTGTGAAATTTCCTCAGATGTGCTCTATAAGTTTCCCTACTATTGTCTTTATTAGCTGTCTTGCCTACACCGCAAAAATTTCAGTAACATAAGATGATGTCTTGAAGCAAGGCAATAGCGTGTGGGGTTCCTCAGGGTTCTGAATTAAATACTATCTTATTTCTGTCATTCATCAATGATATTGCTATTCTAGGCATCAACTGTAAAATTTGTGACTGCATGTTTTACATGGATGACTACTCGAATGGTCAAATCATTGTGTGATTCCAACCACATGTACTTAAACATTTCTAAAACCAAATCATGTAAATCTACAGTTTGACCGAGTAAAATTTTAGATAGCCTGTTTTAGGAGCTTAGAAAACTGTGCACGAGCAAACCTCTGATGTGTACTTGTATGTTTTTTAAAAACTCAACTACAGCTGTTTTACTACAACAAGCATCGTCAGATTAACATGTTGTAGGAAAACAGCTGTCATTGAGTTTTTAAAAAGCAATTTTTTAAATAAAAATGGAAGTTTTTTTAAACATTTTTAATTTTTTAAGGTACTTGTATGTATTTTTTTGTTATAAATTAGGTATAAGATAGTTATCTAAAGATTTACTTAAAATCTAGTTTAATTCATTAAACAATACTATATCGTAGTAGAGACTTAATAAATGCATAATGAAGAAGATTTAATTTCACAAGTCAAAGTATGTACTTTAGTTAATAAAATTTATGAATAAAATATCTGTGGACGATAAGAGAGGAGTAAGTTTTGCCTGTTTTTAAAGGCTCTAAGCTCTTTTACTTATGAGTCAAAGTTAGTCCCTTAAAAAACTGACAAGAAACAACAAGGTCACCTTGATGTGGGTGCCATGTCACAAAGGAATAATAGATAATAAGAAAGAGCAAATATCCATCCCGAAATGAGGAAAAAAGACATAAAATTGACCATAGGTCTTCTCACTGGAAACTGCCCTTTGAGTTATCATCTTAAAATAATGTACAAAAGATCTTATTAGGTCGAAGTGCAGAGAACAGGGGAGGCTAACATCATAAAGATTATAAACAAACAGAAAACGCCGTATGTGCCAAAAGTTTTCGGGGCACGGTACCTATTTAAAACAAACACGTAATATTTGCATAAAAAATATATAAAAATCCAAAACAAGTGTTAAATCCTATACCATTATATGCAATTTAGTAGTCTGTACCTCTCAAATGTCCATGAAATCGTCGAAAAATTCAGAAACTCTCTCTCCTGCTTGGTCAATCTACGAAGCTGCTGCCATTTCTAATATTTCTGGGGGAGTATTACTAAACTCCTCTTCAGAGTATGACGACATCTTGAAATTCTTCAAATTTTTTTCTTTATGGCTTATTATAATAAATTTTCAAGCACAGCGACTACAAATTCACACTATGCTAATGTCAAACTTAAATAATTTTCTTGTGAAACTTTTCATAGTTTAGAATTTATTTATTTATTTACGGGCGAACCCATTTCACAAAAAGTCGTTACAGATCAAAATATACAAAAACACTTAACATATTATATTATATAAAATACAGAACATACAAAAAATACAATTCTCGATAAATAAAAATTTGTAAAAAAATACACCTATAGAAGAATACGCAACCAAAAGGAAGCAAATATCATTAATACAACTAGTTACCTAAGTATACTTGACATTAATCATTTAAAACTGCAAAAATCAAGTTCGGGATATTGATTAGACTTCTAGTGTTCGTGGTATAAATGAAAATTGTGCATAATTCGTCCTGCAAAACGGAATATGAAAGGAAGTAACCTGCCTAGTCTGGTGGCTAGGAACTTCTAAGTTAATTCTGGCTAACAAGTCTGGACACTCGATTAAATTGTTTTAATTTCAAAGCTGACTTTATACCAACTTTCAAAGCCGGCTTTGTAAATTCAAAACTGTTACAAAAACGCCCCCATTTTGTAACACCTACTTTTTATAACAGTTTTTGAAAAGTTCGATTTTCAGTCATACAAATCTGTTAAAAAATGGGGGGGGGGATTTGTAACAGTAGTAGAAAAGGTATTTTTTATTGACTGAGTAGTTCAGATATATTATATACCTCAAATACAACCCTAAAACATTAACAGAGATCTGCATTCTATAATGGTCTGGTTAGATTCAAATAGACTTAGCTTAAAAGCAGCTAAAATGATAGCTTAATCCTACAAGGGCACTTTACAACCTCTTATGTCCAATAATAATCCAATTAAAATTTCACAATCAACTAAATTTCTTGGTATCTTTATTGATGTGTTTCTTAAATGGTCTGAGTATATCGATATTTTATCTAAAAAATTATCTTCTGCATGTTTTGCGATTAAAAATATTTCGAAGGAACTTACATCTTCAAGGGCATTATTAGTTTATTCCTCTTTGAATCTTACCTTCGCTATGGTCTGTTGTTTTAGGGTTTCTGTACTCTACATAATTTTGAATCTATTTTTAAACTGCAAAAGAGCGTCATTCGTTATATATTTGGGTTAGCCTTTGCAAGCCATAATTATTTTAAAACGTACAAAATTCTAACTTTTCCAGCTCTATTTGTATAAGAATCTGTTTGCATGGTTTGCCAATCTATGAAAGAAACATGGATCCATACAAGAAACATGGATTTGGATGTCTATACCTAATCCTACCTTCATCGGACTTAATTAAAAACTCATTCATCTACAATGCTAGGAAATTGTACAACTCAGCAGCTACACTGGAAAATTTATTCCCAGAAAAGTCTAAGGACCGCTATGAACAAGTTTATGTAGTAGTGTAGTTCTCATGCCTCCTGTTATGTTACAACATGCTGTTCTGTATATACATTATACAATAAGGTTGACGTAGGTCTTATGATCGCAGTGTAGCAAATGTCAAGTTCATTCGGAGACATATGACTGTTATGGTTAACCAAAATGAGCGGAACTTTGTCGTCCAACGAACATTTAACAAATTTAATAAAATGCGTGAGATATTTCTCAAAATTCTCCTCAGTCATCCAACCACTGGCATGTGTTACAGCTAAAGATCCTGGGGAGCACCTGCAGTCATATAATCTTGAACATTTTTTCTTGGGAAGATGAAGAAGGGTGATGGCACCGAATTTGCTGTAGCATTGGCAGCACAACACATAGTGACAGTAGTTCCTCGCTCTGCTGAAGTAATTTTTGCTACTTGTTTCTGCCCTTTCTTCGAGATAATCTTCCGTGGTTTGTGAGATTGTAGAAGGTTCAAAGCTGTGGCGGACCATTACTTCACGAAGCAACTCTACCACTGTGTGTTTGTTGAATGCGGTGGACCGGCTTAGACTTGTCGCTTCTGGAGTTGTCAAGGATAAATAATTGTTGCGGGCTAGGAACCAGTCACGCGAGGCAGCTTTTTTATTTGCCCAAGTTGCAGGTAAGAGTCCATTTGTTAAAGC
Organism: Ophraella communa; assembly: GCA_035357415.1. NCBI lineage: Eukaryota > Metazoa > Arthropoda > Insecta > Coleoptera > Chrysomelidae > Ophraella > Ophraella communa. Next base: position 12,414,847 of record CM068994.1, on the reverse strand, counting down.
AAAGGAGTAGGTAAGTTCCCGGGTTTCTTTCGTAGTTAGTCCATAATTCATGTTTGTGGCTTTAAGAAGATATTCTCCCAGTAATTTTTCCTGTTCATTATTGAAAATTTGTGAGGTATAATTCATGTTTGCGGCTTTAAGCAGATATTCTCCCAGTAACTTTTCCTGTTCATTATTGAAAATCTGTGAGGTGTTGTAATTTGGCTGGAATGATTCAGATTCCCCATTTCTTCTGAATCTTTCCAGAGTCATCTTATCAATTCCGTATGTTTTTATGCAGTTGTGCGTAATTTACTTCCATTGACAACCTCCCTTACTACTAGTTTCATCCGATCAGTTGACACGGGTGTATCAACCCGACGCATTAATGTGCACTATAAAAATTAAAAAACGGGAGTGTGACGTGCATTACTAAAGATGCGTTTGAAGTTTAATGCAGTTTGGTGCGTAGTGATATTGTTAATTCGACAATATTATGCATTTTTTACCAATTAATAGTTAAGTGCAATGGAACAAAACGCATCTGGTGTACATTTTTTTCATAATAATATACTTCCGGTTTAACCGGAAATGCCATCAACTTCTTTAATTTAAATGGGACAACCTATATATTTTTACAGATTTTGAAAGAGCTTGTCATACATACTGAGTTTAGTGTAAAAAAATTTGTAAAAACGAAGAATAACTCACTGTTAGTAGTACAATAGATGTACGTTTCATTATTTTAGAATAATGAGAAACAAAATTACTTCAAATGTTCAAAATGCTCGCCGTTTACTTGCTGACAATATGCCATCCTATTAACAAATTCTTGAGTCAGTATTTCCAAGACTTTTCCACGTATTAGTTCACATTCATCAATAATTCTTTGTCTCAATTCCTGTGAGTTTGTTGGTCGTCTAACGTAAACACGTGATTTTAGATAACTCCAAAGAAAAAAATCTAACGGGCTAAGATCCGGAGAACGAGCAGGCCACTCTATGAATCCTCTACGTCCAATCCATCGATTTGGAAAATTCGCATCCAGAAAATCCCTAACTCGTCTATCATAGTGGGGAGGTGCTCCATCTTGTTGAAACCAAATATTTTGTGGTGCAGGAATAATTTCGTTATTTAATAGATCCAATTACTTGTCACCATTCAAGTTTCCGTCGATAAAAAATGGGCCTATAAGCTTATTTTCGATAATTCCCATCCAAACATTTAACTTCTGTGGATGCTGGGTATGTGCTTCATGAATCCAATGAGGATTCTCATTTGACCAATACCTTGAGTTATGGCGATTAACTGTTCCATTTAAACAAAAAGTTGCCTCATCGGAAAAAACTATGCTAGAAGAAAAATTTTCATTCAGCCGTCGGTCAAAATAATCGTATGACAATTCTTGAACCAACTGTACCTTATACGGATGATACTTTTCACTTTTTAATATCTTTCCTACAGAACGTCGACTGATACCATGGTTTAGTGCCAAATTTGTGGTGGAAGTTTGAGGTGATTCCTCTAAATCGATTGCAATATTTTGTTTAACAGTTTCGTTCGTTGCAGTCCGCGGTCTTCCAGGTTTTAGCAAATTTGTTACCATCCCAGTAGTATTAAAACGTTGTAATGTTTTAGTTACTGTTGAGCGTGATATAGGATTTCTCTCCGGATGCAAATTATTAAAAATATGACACACTTCTTCATGAGTTCTAACACGATCACCATAACTGATCATCATTAAAATTTCAATACGCTCTTTTTCATTTAATTGAACCATTCTAAATTGTGCAATTTATTTCCGTCAATTAGAATTTGACACTTGAAGAACAAAAGACGTACTAAACAGTATTTGTTTATTTATTACTATGCATACAAACAACATCAGTTAGTTTATCTAAATAGTTTTTTGCTCTAATGCAAAAAACTCAAAGGAGGTTGGTTAAAGTGCTATTTTCCTCATTTTTACTTATTTTTTTACACTAAACTCAGTATGTATGAATTCAAAATAACAAGCTCTTTCAAAATCTGTGAAAATATATAGGTTGTCCCATTTAAATTAAAGAAGTTGATGGCATTCCGGTTAAACCGGAAGTATATTATTATCAAAAAATGTACATCAGATGCGTTTTGTTCCATTGCACTTACCTGCAAATTTTCATAAATATCGTTCTTTTCGTTTAAAAGATATTTACTTGGTTCCATACTTTATCCCAACCCTGCATAAATTGTCTGTTCTAAAACTAGTTGCCAGCATTTTTAAATGAACTTTTATAATAGTTTTGTAAGATTTTAATTGTTTCGCCACTTAAAATTTTTTGATTTCGTTTTTAACTTAAAATAAAATGGTCTATTTGTATCTCCGGCGTTCGTATCCGTTCTTACGAAAATATCTCCAACAACGCGACCCAATTATTGGTGATAAAATTTCTCATTTCCGTAAAATAAAAATTCCGAAACTCTTATGAAATTACCAGCTATTGTTAGCCGATTTTCTGAGCTATCATGTCAATGCCAACGTTCTGAAAAGTTATTCTTTTTTTTTCTTCGTATTTACGACTGATTCTAACCCACCAAAGCGAGTAATTTAATTCATTTAATACATTCACTGATATATATATATCCGTAAAAGTTTTACGTTCCTTTCAAGTCTCTTCGCCATTACCTACTCCCTAAAAGTCTATAAAAAAGAATTGGAAGTTAGTGGAGTACCTTATTATGTTTTCGAATTATCGTGACCGTCTCCGATCTCCCCCAGATTAGGTCTGGTCTGGCCAATGTAAGGAACGCATGTCGGGGCAGAGGGGGTGATACAGAAAATAATTTATTACTTCGAAGGAAATGCGTAGAGACCGTATAAAATTCGGGATTTATGATATTTTCCCAGGAGAAACAATGAACAATTGAAAATTTAAATCGGGACCGGAATTAGGAGAAGCTTTTGATGCAGATAAGCCGGAATTTCGAATATTTAAACCGTGTGCTTAGAGCCTTTTGTATTAACCGCATGGAAACTGTGAATAATTTCATAAATTTCTAATTATTACATACCATTACAATATTCCTTGCTACTCTGGAAAAAAAATTGAATAGGACACACCTTCTGATACTCAGTTAAATAAGAAATTTTGACAATAATAATGGAGTATCAAGGTAATAGTAAGTCCCATAGACTGAGATGTAGAGCAGACTAGCATAACAATAACAGCTGACGAAATAACCAACAGAAATTTTAAAACTAGGGAAAAGTCAAGGTTAATGGAATTGTATAGGTTGTCTGGTAACTTTAGATGGAAGAGACGCGAGGGGGTATAGCGTCGTCAGAGAGTATAGCGTCGTCCATAAAGTAACGCATAAATTCATTATTGGTTAAATGAACAATAAAATTAGAAATTCCCAAAACAGGTCTATTTTTTATTTCAATTTACTGTTGTTTCAAATCATAATCTCATTCACGTGTAGACCCTCACCGAGTAGTTATATACGGCCACGGCCGCTCAGCTACCACCACGGCCACCCTACTTCAGACTGCAGTGAATCTGCTCCCACTAGGTCTCTCCCTTTTCCCTTCAAAATCCAAAACCATCAAATTTAGTAAACGCCCTCCATTGCCTTCCCTTTCTATCCTTATTAACAACACCCCTCTTCCTCAGGTTGAGCACTGTAAAATATTGGGAATGACTTTCAAAACTCTCTCCCATTATCATTGGGGTGCGGATGAGACTACCCTATTAAAAACTTACAAAGCCCTTATTCGATCTAAACTAGACTATGGTAGCATTGTGTACATGTCCGCTTCCAAGACACTCCTTGAATCTCTTAACCCTATACATAACACAGCCCTACGACTCTGCCTTGGTGCATTTTGTTCCAGTCCATCTGAAAGCTTCTATTGCGAAGCAAACGAACCACTTTGGATCCGACGACAATATCTACTCCTCTCATATGCTTCCTCAATTTCCTCTAACCCCCTCAATCCGGTATACCGCTTGTTCACATCTTCTACTGACCACTCTCTCAGCTCCCCCTTTCCGACATTAAAACCTGTCCCTCTAATCTTATCTACAATACTAAATGACGTTAACCTTGCCCTCACTAAACCCGTTCCTTTACCTTCAATTCCTCCCTGGACATTACTCCCTCCCATTATCAATACAAACTTAAGCATATATGACAAACTAGTAACCCCTAGAGCGCTCATGATTAACTCCTTTTACGATATTATTCACAATAATAGCTTCGAGTTAGTACTTTACACCGATGCATCCAAAGGTGACACCGGAGTTGGCTGTGCGGTCACCACATCAAGCCTCCCTCTCTGCTCCTTCCTAATTCCCTCGATATGCAGCGTACACACAGGAGAATTGTTCAGCATTCTACAAGCGCTTAAACACATCGACCACCAATATAAAAAAGTCGCCATTTGTACAGACTCTCTAGCCTCCATCCGGTCTATCCAGGAACTATATACCGAGAATCCCCTTGCCCATGAAATTCTCCTCGCTGCCCACCACCTCCACTCCCAAAATACCTCAGTCACTGTTATTCTCATACCGGCATACCAGGCAATGGACTAGCAGACCATCACGCGAAAACCGCCATATCAGCTTCCTCACCCACCTCACTCATCCAGACTGTGAAGGATCTCAAGGCCGAAACCAAAAGAATGGCCCAAACAGTATGGCAAAGACACTGGAACACCACTAACACATTTCTGTTAGCACTCCAACCTTCAATAAACAAACCGCTCTACCCCGGCCCAACAAATCTGCCCAGACATGAACTAGCAGTAGTACGAAGGATCCGTATCGGCCACACCAAGCTCACCCACAGCTACTTGATGACATCAGAGCCTAGACCTACCTGCCAAACCTGCCAGTGCCGCCTAACAATCAAGCATATTCTCACAGAATGCCAACTATATAGTGCAACAAGGCAGCAACTCGGGCTCAAGACCAACCTCAGAGACATACTCAGTGGCACACAACAAATCCAAATCGTGCTGAATTACTTAAAGACTATCTCGATTTTCCATAAAATTTAACCTGTATTTTGTATTTGAACTTACTTATGTTGTAGCCTAAATTGTTCCTGTGCGAGTGGCCATAGCTGCCGAGCACGTTAATTTAAATAAAAAAAACCATAATCTAATATATAGGGTGAACTACTTTCGTGTAATGACGTCATCACCAATTTTTTCAATTTTCAAATTGCCTTTGCTGAGCTGATTCCAAATATGTTTAATATGTTGCTTCAAATTGATACAGAGTGGGCAAAACTGCAAAAAAAATATGAAAATTGTTTATGGAAAGTAATACGTTACTGAATGTAATATACAAATTAAATGGAATTATGTAGTTATGCAATTAATGCCCAAAAACAAACAAAGAAACGAAAATTTACAATAAATGTTCAAATTGTTCTCCATTGACCGTTAGACAAGGACTGAACCGGGCATTACTTTCGTCTCTAACATTCTGTAGCATAGCGGGTGTTATGCCCTGTATTTCTTATCTGAATCGGTCTTGTAGTTAAGGGATATTTCCAGGTCTGTTTAAGTAAACTTTAGATTTTAAATAATCCCGTTAAAAGAAGTCTAATGGGCTCAGATCAGGTGATCTAGCAGCCCATTCCACTGGTCCCCTTCTTCCTGTCAACCTTTGTGGAAAAGTTGTTTTTAAAAAATCGCGCACAGCTACTGCAAAATGTGGCGGTGCGCCATCCTGTTGAAACCAGATTCTGCGGTCTACATTAGTGGGTATTTGAATATCAGGAAAAAGCTGGATAAGATCAGGAATTAATGTATTTTGTTGGAAACCCAGATATAATGCTCCTGTTAAGTTTTCATAAAAAAAAATATGGACCATATGTATTTCTTACAATACCAGCCCATACGTTAGTTTTTTGTGGTCTTTCCGTATGGTACTCTTGAATCCAGTGTGGATTTTCATCAGCCCAATAACGGGTGTTTTGCCGGTTAACATGACCGTTCAAATAAAACGTTATCAATGAAATTGTTATTTTGGTTCATCATAATATACTCGCAAAATTCAGTTCTTCGGTCAAATTCGTCTTCAGCATATTCATGGATAAGACGTACCTACTTTATAAGGATGGTATTTTACCTTTTTGAAAATGTTTGATACTGAAGACTTTCCATTACCAAAATCCCTAGATAATCCTCGCACTGTAAAGTGTGGATTTTCTACAGCCAAAAAAAATATGTCTTGTTGAATATTTTCATCAATTTTTGGTCCACCTTGCTTTGCTGCATCCCTTACATGTCCTAATTCTCTGTATTTTCGCTCTATTCCACTTACCGTATATTGTGAAATAGGTTCACGATCTGGGTGCATTTCATGGAATAATCGGCATACCTCTTGTTGAGTCCTCATCTTATCGCCAATACCAATCATCATTATTATTTCAATCCTGTCACTTTCGATTAAAGGCATTTTTTAAAAAAGTTTACGAACGTACCTTCTCTAAAGCGTTAACAATACGAAACTGTGCTTCAATGTTTTTGACATTGTTGTCAAATAAAAAGAATGGTAAAAAATAATGCCAAACAAAATAGTCCAGGGGCTTGGATCACTAATAAAAGCTGTAAGATACAATTATTAAGAATAATGCTGGATGTTCTTGATAGTTTATCAAAGTAGTTGTATAACAATACGTAATTTCATTTAATGTGTTTATTACGTTTATTCGTTATTTTCATTATTTTGTAAGTAATTTTTTGCATTTTTGCATTTTTGCCCACCCTGTACCAATTTGAAGCAACATATTATATATTTTTGGAATCAGCTCAGCAAAGGCAATTTGGAAATTGAAAAAAAGGGGTGGGTTCTATTTGAAAAAAATGGTGATAACGTCATTACACGAAAGTGGTTCACCCTGTATACTCTGGAAAAAATTTTCATAAGTTTTTACCTAGTTAACTACTCGTGACTTTGAGTTAAGGAAAATTAATAAGCTGTGTAGTATAACTGATTTCGAAATTATGCTACATTCAGTTATACTTATTTGAAATATTCTTTTAAGCTTAACTGAAGCAGTAAGTTTAGCATCCTACGTCCCTAAACTGCGCACGTAATGGGAAGCTTATTTATTAGGGGTTTTTCGATAAAAAGTTATTTTTAGAAATAGAAAGACATTTAACAGATTAACAATTTAAAGTTGTTAAACAACTAATAAATCTTGGAAGTTCTCCTCTATTAAACTGTTAACTTTCATTGAGTCTACATTTTATACATAGATAAGACGTAAATGTATCACAAATATATTAAGTTATTGTAAAGATCAGCATGATATAATTTTTTCCCGTGTCTTTATATATCATTGCACAGTCATACTGATCTTAGAGGGAAATACATCCAGGATAATCCCTTGGGGCTAATAACATCTAGGCTTTAATATTTTTATGTCTTATTACTTCCATACTTAGTCTAGTCTTAATACTACTTAATCAACATTAGGTAGCTACCTTGCAAAACCAAATTTAACTTCAATATGTCAATCTGACAATGCTCGTTTGTAGCGAAACAGCTGTCATTGAGTTTTTAAAAAGCATTTTTTTAAATAAAAGAGAGTTTCGTTAAAAATTTTAATTTTTGAATGTTTTAACAAACACTTAAAATGATAATTGTTAAAAAACGAATTAAAAATGCATTAAAGTTGCGATCAACTTCCTAACTTCCTCTACCTAAGAAAAAATACTGCATGATATTCAAATAACGTCGTTACGGAACTGGCGACCTTGATGAACCCCGCAATGCAATAAAAAAATAATATTTGCAAATATAACCCACAGAATCGGAAACGAGATTACAAATAAACGTCCCTATGTCAATTTCTTTTCACTGGAAGGTCAACCAGGAGATAACAGGCCGATCTATTCATGGAACGCAGATCCTTTTTTTCCAGGATATTGGTCAGCATCCCAAGTATTTCGGGAATAAGCAGCTTAGCGTATTTTATTTTCAGGAAGTGGACCGTTTTTTAGTGTTATCTTAAGCTAAAAACTGTGTAATTTTTTGTTTGATTCTAAAAGAATTTTTTGTCCTAACAAATAAATTATATATGTTGGAAAACAACGCCTTTTTTTATATCGGCACATTTTAAACCTTATAATTAGTAGAATAGTGTAGGCCCTGTTAAAGTTAAAGAATGTCTTAATTGTAAGATAATAATAATATTCTAAGAAATGATATTTTAAAAAGTCGTGACACTCATTTGACCTTGATTCACGAACCATCATCGTCATCCAACACTATCTGATCCATTCTTCTGATAAAACTTAGTAATAAGCATAAGTTTATTCTTATTTTTTCCACCACAACGTATTAGGAAAACCTTAGTTTTTAAATTAACTAAATAAATACAATATGTCTCATTTTAAACCATAAATAATTTCTATCGGGTATATCCTTTGAAAGGTATACATTATTTCTAAATACACTGTATTTATAGCCTACTACTACAACAAATATAATATGCTTATAAATATAATAGGCTTTAGTGTTTTGATTTCTTCTTCATATTTTATCTCCTTAGTTGCCATCCTCTTTTACTTTTTGTGTGTGGTACTAAAGAATTCTTTGTAGATTCTTCCTTTCTGCATTCTTAACTTCTAGCTATCCCATCTACGTAACTTTAACCACAGGTATTCACTTAAGAACCAGGTTTCTATAGCACAACGCAACGCTGATCAACTATTCGGTATTTTTTCTAATCTACATTTTTATTGTCTATATATTGCCTTTCTTTTTAGGATTATATATTTCCACGCTTTTTCACACCTCGACCCTTCGCAGATCTTTTGTTGTTGTTCTTATTACTGTTCATGCAAAGACATTCACTTTTACAGATTATTTTTATAGGTTTCATCTGATTCCTAAAAGAGTCTGGATAAAGATCTATATCGCTGTGTTAGCACTTGAATATCCGTATTGAGTTTGTTATACCCTGTTTATTTTTCTACCTTTCTTACTTCTCATAGTTTCTGTTAGTTTCATTAGCCGTATGCACCTTTATTCTTGTTTTAGCTAATTAGCTAAGCCAGATCTTTTGAGGCTATACTGATGCATTTTGGGCTAGTAGTCCTCCTATTTGTTCCCTTTGTACCAGCTCTGAATAGATACTCAAACAATGCGAGTTTGTTTTTGTTGCATTTTTTTACTGAGGCTTTTATGCAGTCTCAGACTGCATAGAAAATGCATAGAACGAAAAATGATAGGAATAACGCTTAAAGATCATAAAACCAACGAGTGGATAAGAAATACAACCAAGGTCGAAGACATAGTGAGGCCAATAGGTAATCTCAAATGGAACTGGGCTACCAGAAATGCTACCAACTGGAGCCGAAAAACAATTAAATTGATACCTTCGGGGTAGAAAAGAGGTAGTGGTAGACCACAACAAAGATGGTATGATGACATCAAAAGAACAGCTGGAGTTAACTGTTACCAAGTAGCACAGAATAGGGCATTGCTATTACCTACTTATACTTTTTTTGGTCATTTACTCTCAGAGTATACTCTCATACTTTTCTTACAGCCCTGTCCCTCAGTTCTGTTGGCATTCTTTGTTAAAACAGCGCTCGCAAATCCGTCGATCTTGAGCTACCAGATTTTGGTTTCTTTCTTGTCGATATTATTAAAATTAAATAGACTTAACTTTTAGCTTAAGGGAAGATACAAATAACTAACAAAAACTATCTATGATATAAAAATATTTATTAAGAAGCTGCAATTTTGGGATCAATGACCATACCAGACATATCTCCATTAGAACCATATGACAATAAATATCGTGTCTATCTTTAAGGAATTTCAGAAATCGTTTTAATTATTTTCGAAGTTGCTATAGTTACGCAATTTGTTATTTCGTCCTTCATGGAAAATGACATAATTTGGAACTTATGTTATGTAGAATTTTAACGAAAACATCGCTGCAACAGTAATAGAAATGATTGCGTTTCAGAATGATTTAGCTTTAAAATTATTAATCTTAAATTTTAGTTAGTAAAGACAAATGTTCAATAATGTCGTGTTGCCTTAAAAGTGAAGGCATTATTCAATTCAAACTATATTTTAAATCTTCTTTCTTCAATATGAATTTTATTAAAAACAAATACCTCAACCGACTAACAGATCAACATTGCGATAATTGTATCAATCAATCAATAATTTATCGCATATAAGAAATACATTTCTTTGAAATTGAGTTAGTATATTATATAATTAGCTTTGATATGTTGCTTATTTATTAATTATAAACGATCTTAATTTAATTGCATTTATTATAAAATATGTCAATTAACTTTGAAGTTATGGGTACCAGTATTAAGCATTTCAGTCAAGTTATTTACTTCACTGCTAATCAAATAAGCAGATCCTAGTGGATTTGGAAAATTATCTGTTACAATGACTCTGCAGATTACAAATAGAGCATACTTCTTACATATTATGAAATAGTTTATTCCCTTAGGTTACTTTTAGACAAATACAATTTTAAATAGTTATTATTATTGTTTAATGGGCATATGAAAACAATTGGACTGACAGAGAGTGCGAAATGCAGATTCTGTCAGGCTGAGGATAAAACGGCATATCTTGTGTAACTGCCGAATGCCCGAGATACTAAGGATCAATAGTTTTGGGTTGCATCAACTCGAGTCCAAGGACTTCATGGAAGTGTCGCTAACTTTATCAGAGGCATAGGGCTGATAGACCTATGGCCTAAGGATGAGCCACAACAGATCTTTCAGATCACAGTAGAAGGGATGTTGAATGACCACTCACATAGAAACTAACCTAACCTAACCTAACCTAACCTAACCTAACCTAACCTAACCTAACCTAACCTAACCTAACCTAACCTAACCTAACCTAACCTAACCTAACCTAACCTAACCTAACCTAACCTAACCTAACCTAACCTAACCTAACCTAACCTAACCTAACCTAACCTAACCTAACCTAACCCAACCCAACCCAACCCAACCTAACCTAACCTAACCTAACCTAACCTAACCTAACCTAACCTAACCTAACCTAACCTAACCTAACCTAACCTAACCTAACCTAACCTAACCTAACCTAACCTAACCTAACTGAACCTAACCTAATACTCCTAGAAAATAACCCGCACAGCTCAAGACCACAAGGCAGCGCCCACCTAAAAGGTAAAGAGATAGTTGGCAATTTACCTCTTAAAAAATTGAATAGTTAGCTTCAGTAGAATAAAAAAATTTATAAGTATTTATATTAGTAAAATAAAGAGTGTATATTTTATTGTTGTTCAACATATAAGCGTGTATTATTTCTTTTTGACGGTTTTAATACAGTATTTATTTTTGGTGGAAATAATTCGAGACGCTGTAAAAAATCAAGCTTAAATAGCGACCTACTTGTTAAAAACTGCTATCGATACTACCTACAGGTATGATAAACTGGTGCTAAATTTTAATTATCTTTCAGATTAACGAAACAACAAAAGTAAGTGATTTAAATAATGCAAGCAACTTGTTTCGTGAGATAAGTATCTTCATTTTGCAATATCGACTTGATTTATGTAAGCGTCTTAAAGTCGGAGATGCTTATTTGTCATTTTATTTCGGGTTTAATTAAGAAACGAAAAAACATTTTTTGACACGATAATACTTTTTCAACACGTTATTTGGAGTTTTAGACAGTCGCCACTCGAATTTGAATATTTCATGTAATTCAATGGTAATTTTTTTTTATTTACGAGAAATTTATATGAACATTTTCATGATGCTCCTACAAATTATACGATATCACAATTTTGAATCCCATCAAACATCAAGTTCTCAAACAACTTAATAAATAAGTTACAAATTTGCCTGATATTTCGATATTGCCAGAGAGAGTACAAGAAAAACATCCTTTTGTAATAGCGTCCCAGCTACAGCATGTGCCTCGACAGAAAATATTTCTTTCTTGTCAATTCCAGTTAAAACTATACGACCCCTATCAAACTCACTAAGTTGACGAAATCGTACGGGTCTCGTACCCTAGGCATAGTAACCAATCGTAAAAAATGTCAAGAACCAAAATCCGCAAAATTTGGATCTTTATGTATAAAAACCGGAATCTTCAACTGATACTGAACAAATTTTGTTATCAAGGTGGTTAAATTATTAAGGAAACTCATGTTAAATAAGCAATAAAACAAAAATGGATATTTCAAACATTACCTTTAAATGCAAATAATTCGAAAACTACTCACTCTATCGTATTGAGACAAGAGGATAATATTTACGTAGAAAGTAACGGAGAATCAAAAAAACATGCAGAAACAATTATTACGCCAGTGGCGTAAATTGTAGGGGGATAAAAGAAAGTATCCATCCCTACCGCACGCCTCTGGTAATCGAGAAAAACTATCTTTTGCCACTGTTTAAAGTAACCTAATATGTGTAAACTTTTTGCCAAGTATGAAGAAAAAATATTGGAAGGTGTCAAAAATATGGGATACAATCATTTGGAATAGTTAAAATAAAACACCCTATATCTCGGTTGGGAGGAATATTTTATTTAAGTGTTTTGGCTTAAATCTTCATATTTAGTGCTAAGGTTTCTCCAGTTACTATATGGATAATTCTTAATGAAACACCCTGTATATACTTTGTTATCAAAAGTAAAATAAAATAATCAAAATCAAAAATAAAAAAATAAAATAAAAAAATAGCTTTTTAACAAGAACTATACATTCTTTAGGAGGTATTTTAGAGAACATATTAGTTACATCAAACGATACTAATTTAGTATTATTTTGTAATTTACATTTATTTAATTTCTTTGTCAAATCTAATGAATTTTGTGCTGAATATTTAGATATGTAACCATAATTATTTAGAATAGTATTTAATTTTTTAGCTACTTTAGTGTTATGAGTGTTAACATACGAAACTACAGATCCAATTGGTTTTGACTCTTTATGTAGTTTAATATAGTTCCATATAATTCTGTACATTGAGGTTTAAGTATTTTTATTAGGTATTTTTTATCATAGTTTGTGTCAAATTTATTTTTATAATTTAACAATGCCGTTACCTTTGTCTTATCCCAATTGTTATTTACCTACTTTCCGTGATCCATTTAAAGCCAAAAGAAAACTTTGAAATAATATAGACTTAAAACACACATTAAGAATATCATATAGTCTAACAAAAATGCTCTTTCAAAAATTTGATGACAAGTATATTTTGTCGGATATAAATTTAAACTTGGCAAACTCGACTATTTTCTCGTTATAAAGAATTACCTTGTTCCTCGGAAATTCGAATCTTCAATATCCGTTTTAAATTTAAAACGAAACGTTTAAAATCGCTGTCTTTGGCACTTTCGGTAGTTATTTAGTCACCATCAGACTGAACGGAATTGTTCTCTTGATCCTTATTCATATGGCATTTATTGAATAGGTTTCGAGGAATGAGACTTTCGTGTTCGATCTTTATCGCAGATTGCCCTTTTATGCAAAGTTTTCGTAAAAGGCAATGAATTACAAACGCTGCAGTTCGGCTATGCACAATTAGGATACTACTTTATAGACCATCGTTTGCATAATATTCAGATCTATTTCAAAATCTCAGTTGGAATTTCAAATTAAGGGATACATTTTAGCTAAAATTGTTTGGACATTTTTATAGGGTCCGAGAAAATGTATTACCGAAAGAAACAAAACAAGTTAGTTTATGATGAATGTTTAGGATAATGTTTCAAACGGATTAAGGATGAGCAATCCCGATTTTAAACCATATTTAAGGACAAAAGAATAATTTTTAGATTTTTCTTCACAATTTGTTTCATGAACACTTGTTTGTTGTTGATATCGCAATTCTTTGTCTTAATAATTACTAATGGGCTTATTCTGTCTAAAAAAGTTAGCGGTAACAGCGCTGTAAATTTTCAAGGTCGAGAGATGTTATGAATATGCTATTTTGTACGCTTTTATTAAATTTATTGTACTGACCCTTACTTTTTGGAAGTCCATCTTATTTAGGGGATGGTGGGCCACAATGAGACTGGGGGCACAATGACACAAAGCATCTAAATTCAAATTGCGCGCGTTATCATAGCTGTGCGCTGTGCCTTTCAGTAACCTTGAATATAGTTGTGAATGAAGTGCTAACAAAGTTACAAAGCTGCAGCGTGTTTGTGGAAATTTTTATTAATAAATTGGTGTTTTGAGGTACGTAAATTTTTTTTTATTACAATGAAGATGTTAAATAATAGGTTTCATGAGAGTTCTTCAGAATTCGCTGTTATATATACGGTTTCCTTGGTCCATCTACATACAATATTACTACAAGCTAGGTTATGTTAATATGCACAGATAAGAGAAGAATTAAATATTTTCTTTCGAATTGTGATTGGGCCACTATGGGACATGTAGATATGGGCCAGAATATATGCCCATGTCTATGCAATGTCATAATTGACTAATTTTAAATTTATTTTAGAAAGTAAATATTATTTGTTTTATTTGTAGAAAATTATTATGTCTATAGGAAGGAAGCGGAAGACACTTAAAGGGCAGTTCACTGTAAATCAGATGAAAAATGCTGTTAGACAGGTCATTGAAGAAAATATGGTATTGCGTGAGGCTGCCGAACTAAATGGTGTGAAATTTCAAACATTAGCCCGATATTTCAGAAAGAAAAGAGACAATCCAACGGACGAATCACTGCGCATGACACCAAAGTATGACTCGCGCAAAATATTTTCAGAAGTAGAGGAAGACAGTTTGTGCGAGTATATTTTGCAATGTTCCAAAATATGCTATGGAAAGTCTACCGAAGACATTCGTAAGCTAGCTTACGAATTAGCTGTTGCCAATTTGAAAACGATCCCAGATAGTTGGGAGAGAGATAAAAAAGCTGGCATAGACTGGTTTCAGTCATTTATGAAACGTCACCAGAATCTCAGTATAAGGCAACCTGAGGGTTGCAGTTTATCAAGAGCTACATCGTTTAATCGGCATAATGTTTCTTTGTTTTTTAACAACCTGCAGGAGGTATTACAGAGATCTGAAAATCTAGCTGATCCATCCAGAATATTTAATTTGGATGAAACAGCTACCACCACTGTTCATAAACCTAAGAAGATAGTTGCTCAAAGAGGCATGAAACAAGTCAGTAAATGCACAAGTGCTGAACGGGGCACTTTAGTTACAACCTGTTGTATTATTAATGCTGCTGGAAATGCGTTACCTCCTACTATGATTTTTCCGAGAAAGAAATTCAAACAGCATATGATTTTTGGGGCTCCACCAGGTACGTTAGGGTTGGCCAAACCTTCAGGGTGGATGACCACCGAACTTTTCGTAGAAGTGATGAAACACTTCATAAAGGAAAGTGCCAGTTCGAAAGAAAATCCAAGCATTTTAATAATGGATAATCACGAGAGCCACATTTCGGTGGCTACTCTGAATCTGGCTAAGGACAATGGTATAACTATTATAACGCTACCGCCACATTGCTCTAATAAACTCCAACCTCTTGATGTAACAGTCTTTTATTCGTTCAAAGCATTTTACAATGCAGCAGTCGATAGTTGGCTCCTGACCAACCCTGGAGTTCCTTTGAATATTTATGGTATCGCAGGATGTGTAGGCCAAGCTTTCGAAAGATCTATGACTCGCGTGAATATTACCTCAGGATTTAGAAAAATCGGAATTTTTCCTTTTGACAGAAATGTCTTTACAGATGAAGATTTTCTTTTAAGTAAGGTAACAGACAGACCACTTGTGGAGCCCTTGGATCAGGTTGAGTTGAATGAGGGCGATCCAGATGATGCTGGGGGAAGCCGAATAATAGAAACTGCAAATAATGTAGCAGCAGTAACATCAAAAGTCCAACCAAGCTCAGAGGCAGAGAACTCATCTAGAAATGAATTCATTTCTGCAGAAGAATTAAAAGGGTTTCCTCACGCAAAAGCATTAACAACTGGACGGAAATGTCGACTGAAAAGAAAGAGTGCAATTCTCACTGATACTCCCGAGAAATCAGCTATTGAAGCAAAGGAGCTAGAGAAGATTAGAAAAAAATCTGCACAGAACTCGACACTCAAGGCTCGCAAAGAAAAAGTGAGTGCTTTATTACGTTCTTCAGATTCCAGCGATGGAGGGGAATTTATGGAACAAGAATCCGGAGAGTCAGAGTATGAAATGGAGGTTGAAGAGCAAGACTTTATTTTCGAGCCAGTACAAAGGAAAGTAGAGGTCAATGAATTTGTTCTCGTGGAGTTTTCTACTAAGAAGAAAGTCTATTATATTGCGAAAGTTACGGAAACACAAACAGATGATATTCTGGTTAGTTGGTTGTCTTTTAATTTTCATTATGATTTTTTAATGTTTTGTTTCCCTTTTCAGGTCAGTTATCTAAGGAGGAGCCTGAAGTTTCCAAATTGCTTTGTGTTTCCTGATATTCTTGACGAAGCCTCTGTTGCTTTGGAGGACATCAAAATGATTTTACCTCCTGCAGTTCCTGTTGGTACAACTAAGAGACATTCGTCCGTTATAAAATTTCCGATAAATTTTGATTCACTGAATATTCGATAATTATTAATTAATATTTGTATGATATATTACTATTAATAAATGTATTTAGTTCAACACATGTGCTTTACTTTTAATTTGTGCTGAAAAACTCTTGATTTTTTAGTTTTGAGGTGTGTCTCATTGTACCCCACTATGTGGGCCACAATGAGACAAAATCAAAATTTTTTAGAAAATTCATATTTTTTTAATTTATTGCAATTACAATTAAATAATAGTACAGATGAATTGCCAATAAAGTGTACTATAGGCTCCTGCAATAAAATTGGAATAAAGTTGCAAAACTTAGCTTTGACAGATGTTTTTTCGATTTTTGTCTCACTGTGGCCCACCCTCCCCTACTGTAGTTTACATCGATGTGTTGTAACATTTTCGCTGTTAAAATAACGCCGCCAAAAAAATTTGACGTTAGGAGTTTTGACACTATATTTATGATATTGGAAATGTAAATTTAAGAAATAAATTAAAATAAACAATATCATCCCATTCTTGGTTTACAAGAGGCCGATTACCGACGGTAACTGTGTATTAGCAAAATAGAAATAAAAAAGTAAGTCAAATTTTAGGTTATAATTTGAAATATTTTTTGGAATTATATGCGAACAGAGAGAAAAATAGTAGAAGATTCACAAAATCCGTTTTATATACCGGCTGTTCATTGCCTATTACAGGCTAAATGAAGAAATTATTGGGGAATTAATTCATTACCTTGAACCACATGCAAAAAATCGAGGAAATGCAAATGCATGTATTGAAGGTCTTATCTATACTAAGATATAAACTATAAATAAGGTTTACTTATAGTTTGTGGTTAATATTTAATCTTGGACCAATATCTGCCAACTGAAATTTATTATTATTATATTGATAGATGGAACCCATGTGGAAATTGTTTCACCACCAGCTACTATAGTAGTTTGTGCAACAAGTGTGGATATGATGTCCATATCGCACAAAAATTTAAGTGCGAGGCATAAGCCCAGTGCGGCAATAAGTGTGAAAAATAACTTTAGCACAAGTAATGTCCACTATTTTTCCAATTAACAACTTTAAATTGTTGATCTGATAGATGCCTGCAAATGTATAGTGAGTATTTAAATGTCATCAACAATTTAAAATTGTAAATGAACAAATAAATTTTGCATTTTTCGTAACCATGTATTAGAAATACAAATTATATCATCATCATCATCATCAAATTATATTACATCATTCTGTCATTTGAATTTATTTAACAATTTACAAAGTGTCAAATTTTATTATCATTACCTAAAGTTATTTGTTATTAAGAATAATAAAAAACTCTTCGTTTTAACGTAACTTCCAAGTTTATTTAAAAAATATGTTTTAAATCACAATGACGGCCGTTTCGCTAAGAAGCATCGTCAGATTGACATTTAAGTTACATTTACATACTTCTTAGACCGCCTAATATGGAGCCATTTTTTTTTTAATTATCAAAAGGGGAAATGTACAAAACAAGTTGTTGGAATCAACAAAATTGGAAACCAGTCCAAAATAATTGCTATCTTTTTAAAATTACCTCATGCTAACTTATATACCGGGCATTGTTTTCGCCGTTTAGGTGCCACTATTCTTGCTGATGCTGGAGGTGATACGTTAACATTAAAAAATTTTGGTGGCTGGAAATCAACTGCCGTAATGGAAACTTACATAAAGAAAAAAAAAGAAATAGCTAATACCTTGGTAAACAGAAATTGAGCCATTAAATTCAAGACAAATTGGCCCAAATTTTATCGAGACAATGGATGCTACAAATCCAGAAAATCAGCCATCAACTTCAAAACAAAATTTGTACCAAAATTTTATTGAAGCAAGATCTTCTTCTGAAGTTACTGATTATTTTGTCAGGGAAAACATAACATATTCAAATTGTACTTTTCACAATTGTAATTTTATTGTTAAAAATCAATAATTTAAATTAAATTAGTTTTATTTTTGTTAACTGCAAATTTAAATAAAATCATTAATATTTTATTATTATTTTCTTAGTGAGTCGTAGAAAAAATATTCTGTCCAACTCGTGTGGATTGTCCATATCGCACGCGATATGGGCTTATGCCTCGTGCTAGAATATTGCCCATCCGTATAAAAAATGTCACTCCTCTGGACCTGAACCATATTTTTGCTTTTTTAAACAGTTTTGCTTGTCTGTCCCTGCTAAGATGTAATTATTATAATGCAAACCATGTTGGTGATTTTTCTGTTCATTTTGCCTTGTTGACAAAGGTAATTTAAAAAAGGTTCATTTTTTTCTTGACGATTTATATGGAGAAATTATAAATAATACAAAACTGAAATGGATTTAAAATTACCTTGTATAACCAACTAAATAATCGTAAAATTTTATGGGTTTCCTGCCGAGAAATACAAGTTTTTTACTGTGTCATCTCTGTCGAAGAGAGGTATTTTAAAATAAGTTTGTTTTATAATAAAAATGTTTGTTTTTATAATTTGGATTAAACACACATGCAGCATATTATAAACAAAGCAGAGGCAACTTTGATGGTTGCTAGACTTGCATATAACAACTACTTAGCTACTCAGACCACGAATGTTACATTGACGGTACAAAATGGTCCTAAGGTAACCTATGCATCTATGGTTCGGTGGCCAAAAATGGAACAAGTCTCAGCTAACACCAAAATAATAATAAAAACAATAATAATAGCTTTATTGTCCAACAGGTATTCATTTATAGAACAATTTTACAAAAAATATTAGGTAATTACAATAATCATAGTAAATAATAGCAATAAATTTACATATCCAAATAATTTAAAGTTACTTTAATTAGCTGGGTTAAAGTAGTGTTAAATATATCGCAATAGTTAACCAAACAATGTAACTGTTACACATAAATATTGGAGACATTAATAATAGTTAGTCCTAGGCTGGAAATTTCTAAAACTAATGATATTTCTTACGATATATGAAGGTACATTAAAATTTATTTGCCTAAGAATATCGGGGCAGTCAATAAAATTATGCAATAGCTTAAACAGAAATACTAAAGATGTACTATCTTGTCTCAATTCTAATGAAATAATATTCAAGCGAGTACACAACTCATCATTACTGACACCTCTTTCTGGATACGTACCCTTGATCTTAAATGAAAAATTCTCAATAAATTGACTATGTACATCATAAAAACATAACCAAATTATAGAGGCATATTCCAGTTTACTACGCACAAAAGAAAAATACAATAATTTAATGGCTTTGATATTAGTGATGTTTCTGCTATTCCTAACTATAAAACCATACAATTTAAGTGCTTCAGTAACTTTTATAGTTATATGTTCAATAAAAGAAAGATGGCTGTCGAAGATTATGCCAAGATCTTTAATTGTATTTAAACGCTCTAGATCGTTACAGTCAATATTGTAAACATGATTAATAATATTATGCTTTCTGGAATAACAATCTCACCTTTATTACAATTAAGAGTTAATTGGTTATTGTCGCACCAATTATGCAAAAGACTCAACGCATTTTGTAAAATGTGACAATCATCAACATCGGTAATTCTCGAATAAATTTCCAAGTCATCTGCGTAACATAAGCATGACACAGAAACGGTTTCACATAAATCGTTAATAAATAACAAAAAAAAGTAGTGGACTCAAGTTTGATCCTTGTGGTACACCAGAAGAAGCTACATATTTATCAGATTTATAGCCATTATAAAAAACAAACTGAATTCTAATTGAGGAGTACGATTAAATGAAAGTCACAGCATCCTTTGAAGAACCAAAGTTGTACTATTTGCCTAAAATAACTCGATGATGCATTCTGTCGAAAGCCTTGTAAAAATCTGTATAAATTACATCAACTTGAGCAACTAATGCAATGAGCAAAATACAAAAACTTGCCTTATTGGACTAACAGAGGCAATGAGAACTACACCTAGCGCAGCGTTATACCCACTACTGGACCTTCCACCGCTACATTGCATAATAATGAGAGAAGCAAGGTTAGCTCTAGCCAGGCTGGAAAGATCACCAGACTACAAGGCAACTTATGGTAACGGACACTCAGAAATCAGAAATGTGGATGATGACATTTTAAAAATGCCAACAGACCACATGCTAACGAAATACAACTTCAACAGGAATTTGTACTTCAGCGATAATATACAGCGTCAGGTTACAACGAAGGTAGCTTCCCACTTGGCAAACACCCCTCTGTATTTTAAACATATACTAACCAAGCTGCCCTTAAAGCCTTAGTTTTAACGAGTCACTCAGGTTGATAGGCGAAGAACTTAAAAGACTAGCGACCCAGAACAGGGAACAGAACACTGGAGTAGGTACCAGGACATCAAGGAATCGTTGGCAATGGGAAAGCTGACGAACTAGCAAGGCGAGGATCGTCAACTCTAGTTAACGGACCCGAACTGGCCGTAAGCATTCTTAAATGCTCTGTCAGGTCATGGTTAAAACATTAAATTCACTGGATGAACACGCCCAGACAAATACATGGGAAGTATTCATCATTATAGGATTACTCACGGAACATTTATAATGGAGAACTTACTTGCAGAAGGTGCAAAAAGGAAACTGAAACAGCGCTACACATACTGCGAGAATCTGGATCACAGAAGGCAGACATTATATGGGAAATCCCAAATGACCCTAGAGGAGTTCTACTACCAACCAGCAAAGAACCTATATGAGCTCATACAGGGAACTAAATTTCTGGAGAGGTCGTAGTTAAATACAGGATAATCCATAATCAGCCCAAAAGGCTGAGGTGGAACCGCTCCTAGGAAGAAAAAATATTTATCGAATGATTTTGGATAAAAGTATGTTCAGCGACACTTGATTTTTCTATGCGTCCAGATATTAAATGAGCTAAATGCTATTTAAATCCACATTTTACCGATCTTTTAGTTTGCCTAACTTACTTTTTATCGCAACAATTAATACTAATTTCGAAGATAACAGTTTTTTCCAGATCCATTTGGATTTCCTATCAATTGTCTCGAACCTATAGTTTTACTAGTTTTATGAACCAAACCTAATCCCATCACACCGAAAATTGTATTCAATAACCAGAATATGATCAACTACAATCTCACGGGATGATTACAACAGGATTGAATCAAGCTTAAAGGTTTGTAGATAGCAAAGTACCAACTAGAATTGAGCAAAAAAGTTATGAAACACTGAGGAACCACCTCAAAGTAAGGAGCAAATCGGAAAGTGATAACTGTCGTTTCTACGAAAGCGCTAAAGATTCGGTGGAACAATTCGTAGCATTGTTCTGCAAGCGGCAAGCGGCCTAAGTTCTTAACTCCTTATCAAAACAGGAATATGCCTTCTATAAGAGCGACTTTACACTTCGCAATTTACATTGCATGCAATTTATTGCCACAGTTTTTATTGCCGGCAATAAAAATTGCATCCTACTTTACAAATGACAATGAATTTATTTATTTCAATATTTTGCTGACATAAAATCGGTATTGACAACCTTTAAGATTAAAAGAACACTAATATAATTGGTTATGTTATGAAATTGACACAACACAAACTAGCAGCTAGTAACATTTAAGTAGATTGGCATCACCAAAAATAATCATATTTATAACTAGAATTGCACTTGCAATAGAAATTGCGGCAACAAAAATAGGTCCGAACCCATTTCCCGCAACCTCAGAGTAATAAGTAAACATAGAGTGGGCCTAGGCATAGACCTAACCTAACCTAACCTAACCTAACCTAACCTAACCTAACCTAACCTAACCTAACCTAACCTAACCTAACCTAACCTAACCTAACCTAACCTAACCTAACCTAACCTAACCTAACCTAACCTAACCTAACCTAACCTAACCTAACCTAACCTAACCTCAGAGTAATAAGTTAACATAGAGTAGGCATATTCCCTACTACTTGTCGTCGAGACAGATTTGTTTACTAGCAGAGCATTGCCAGACGTTGTGTTTTGTAAGTACAAAGAATGAAACAAAAACGTAATAGTATAATTTACAACAATTTTACTTTTAAGAGAAGATTTTTAGTCAGAGAAAATATTTTTTAATTTATTTTAATATTCACTTTCTTACCTTTCGATAATACTGATAAAAAGCTCTGCACCAATAATATCAAATACTCACACCGAAAATTTGGCATCAGTGCCTTTGTTTGGTATTGTCTAGAGGCGATTAGCGCTTTGTTCGATTTTTCCTGAATTTTTGTGTATTTAAGTGAAATTTATAAAGTGTTTTTATTTATTTTCAATATTGAAAATGGTGAAAACTCCGAAAAGCGTGTATAATTTGTGGTACTTCGCGAAATGATAATCTAACCTATCACCGGAAAGTTTTTCACTTCATTGGCAAAGAATTAGCAAATAATGAAATATATATCCTTTTAGATTTCCTTCTTTTTGTTTTTTTTTTCATTTAATTAAAAGAATTATTTTTAATGTGTGTATATTATTTAACTAACATTTATATACAGGGTGTTTCAAAAAAAGGTAACACCGTCTCTAGGATAGGTAAAAACTGAAAAATAATTGGGGTTTGCTTAGTAAAATTTTTTTCTAACGCCATCCGTTTTCAAGATAAAGGGCGTTGAAGAAAATGAAAAATTACACATTTCTTACGATTTTGCCGAAACTAATGGCACCATTGCAATGAAATTTTATAAGAATTTGTTTTGGAAGCTGATATATCCCATGAATTTGTTTTTATAACTAACTCTCATAGAGGGCGCTAGTTACACGATTCATACAACGTATTATTCAACATAACTTTTTTAAGGATAGAATTATTAGTCAAAACTCCAAGTGAACATAAACATCGTTTAATTCTACACCAAAAAGGTACTCTTGGTAAAACTCGATATTATGTACCGTTTTCGGAATATTTTGATTTGAAAATTATGAAGTAATAATCGCTCCTGGTATAAACTAATGATAAAGTTCGCTTTTCTCTAAGTTTGCCATGTAAAATTGACATTTATTGATTGTTATGACCTCAGAGTAATAAGTAAACATAGAGTAGGCATATTCCCTACTACTTGTCGTCGAGACAGATTTGTTTACAAGCAGAGCATTGCCAGACGTTGTGTTTTGTAAGTACAAAGTAGGAAACAAAAAGTATCTAATAATATAATTTACAACAATTTTATTTTACTTTTAAGAGATGATTTTTATTCAGAGAAAATATATTATTCTTTAATACATTTTAATATTCACTTTCTTACCTTTCTATAATACTGATAAAAAAGCTCTAGACCAATTGTATCAAATAGGTACCAACACCGAAAATTTGGCATCAGTGCCTTTGTTTGTAATTGTTTAGAGGTGATTAGCAATTTGTTCGATTTTTCTTGAATTTCTGTGTATTTAAGTGAAATTTATAAAGTGTTTTTATTTATTTTCAATATTGAAAATGGTGAAACCCCGAAAAGCGTGTATAATATGTGGTACTTCGCAAAATGATAATCTAACCTATCACCGGTAAGTTATTCACTACATTGGCGTACAATTAGCAATTTCAATTAAAATTAAGAAAATCAAATTAATAATGAAATACATATAATATCCTTTTAGATTTCTTTCCGATAAAAATATGTTAGAAGTATAGTGCCATGCCATAAGTGTAGATATAAATTCCTTACCAAAATATGCGTATTAAATTATTTAACTAACATTTATATAGGTATTACGGTGAACTCTAACCAATTACATGCCACTGTACGGCTGTGTTTACCTACACCACTAAATTTTTCATCTCTCTCAATTATAGGTTCATTGCAATTGACTACAAACTGTATGTTATTGTGTTGTTGTGGCATCTCTATGTTTACTTAATACTCTGAGGTTATGACAATAAGTCAACAATAGAGTTTTGCTCCAATAGAAAAAGTTTTTGATGCTTCCAAAACATATTCGTATAAAATTTCATTGCAATGGTGCCAGTAGTTTCGGCAAAATCGTAAGAAATGTGTAATTTTTCATTTTCTTCAACGCCCTTTATCTTGAAAACGGATGGCGTTAGAAAAAAATTTTACTAAGCAAACCCCAATTATTTTTCTGTTTTTTACCTATCCTAGAGACGGTGTTACCTTTTTTTGAAACACCCTGTATATTACGGTGATACTCTAAACAATTACACGCTACTGTACGGCTGTGTTTACTTACACCTCTAGATGTCAATTTTATTTTCCATCTTTCTCAAATTATAGGTTCATTGCTATTGCTTTAACGCTTTTTAGCTACGCTATATGAATTGGCCTTCTAGAGTTCAAGTAGATTAAGATACAGAAAACCTTAACTGGCTTGTACAATGACACAATCTAATATAAAACTATTAAACCGATTATAATAAAATGTAATTACCGAATTGTAATAATGTATAATTTAAAAAAAATAAATTATATAATCCCATTACACTTCCCTACGCAAATAATTAATAATAACTATTTTTAACCATATAAGCTAAGTCTATAGAATATTTTTTTGCGTATCCAATGAATAATATATCTACTTAAATTAGATTTGCCTTTCGGGTTAATTTAGACGAGAGGCAGAGCCGTTGCCGTTTTAAAAAATGAATCACGTTGTAAAAAGTCGAGCAGGTTTAATTTCAAACACTCAAAATCGTTTACTGGAATAGTTTAACGGTGGATCTCGCGGTAAAGCCGAACCTGTACCTATGAAGAACGGTTCACCTGCGAGCAGGATATATTTTATAATTTATCAGATTTATTCGATCTGTTGTGACGTGAAATATTTTAGAATTTTTAAAAGAACCGCATTAGATCAACATCAAACAGAGAAAAAAATTAATTAAGACAGAAAAACTCGTTGTTCCGGTGCTTATGTTAGAAAGTTGTGGGAAAAGTGAAAAATATATCTACAAAGATGTTTTCTTAAATTGTCAATGTTATAATAATAATGTTTATTTATCAAAGAAAAGCTTAATACAAAGGGAAGAATTATATAAGTTGTTTTAATGTGGTTTAAATTCTAAAATTATGTAGGTTACATCTTAAAACGAAAATGTGCGTTAGGCAAATGAGCAAATGTAAATAATAAACGTATTTTTTCTTCAAACGTCAAATAATGATGACATTACTTATCTAACTTGATACTGTCAAAGTTTGATGTCTCCGCCGGCAGCAGTTTTTTTTCCCATTTCTTTATGGCGGAGGGAAAAATATTGTTATGGCAACAATATGAAACATGTCACAAAGCAACAATACAAATGTCATTAACAACAATTAAAGATCATTTTTATTTATAGTAAAATTAAAAGTACAATTAGTTAATAAAGCATTTTCAAAATTGAAACCGTGCAAAAATGTTCCCGATACGCATTGGTAATGGACTAGTTTAGTGATTTTTTTTATATTTGCATCTTATAAAATAGGTCTTTAGTGGTACACCTGTAAAAAAAAATTTAAATAAAATTAATCCTCTAGCCATAATCGGCTTTTGAAATTTAAATTTAATGGTTACATACGTCATAAGTGGTAAGTGACGTGTTTCAATAAGATTGGTAGAAAATTTGCGATGTTGTCGATATGCTTTAATATTACCCGAGAAACTTATCTCTCTCTCTTATTTGTTGTAATTAAAAAGAGATAAACATATCGATATTTTTGTTCTCTGATTGACACTACTTTATCAAATAAGGAGTAAAACACTAAACAAAATATTCTGTCATTTTCGTTAGTTTAATTTGTTGTTTGGTTGTGTTTGGTTTATGAAAGAAATTACTTCTATACTATTTTTGGTTCGAAAATAAAAATCCCTAACACCTTCTCTTGGTGTTATAGCGGTTCCTTCAAAAATAACCAATAAAAGTAATTGTTTTCTCGGGGAGCAACCCTTCTATCAGTACAGTGAGAGAACTAATTTCAAGAATACCGTTTTGGCATTTTCAATAGAACCACGCCCACTTTCTATTGGCTGTTCTATTCTATCACCGTCAAGAATAGGGGTCTTGTTTGTTTATTACAGATAAAAACACGATTTTTTCTCCTGTCAGTCTTGTCATATATCTTGTCAACTGGTACAATCAGTTAGTCACAGAACACGGTGTTTTGTGCCGCTAGTTCTTTGAGAATACTTGAAACGAACGTAGCTAAAATGTGACAACGTTGACTTTTAAACACACTTCATTATTGGTTATTAGTTGGCGCTACGTTTATAACTTACTAATTATTTATTGCTAAATTTTACGAAATGAGAAAAATTACTTGCAAAATTAATACCAATATAAGTAAGTAGGTATCTTATCCTAAATATATATTGCTATCATTTTGATTAATATGATCCTACTAAACTAGTCCATTGTTGATGATTCTGGTGGTCGAGCACAACTTTCAGCAATCATTCCCGATGTTGGCGAATCATGAGGGTTTAAAATTTTTGGAGCATTATCGTTCTTATTTCTTATTGAATCCTCTATATATCCGGCAACCGTGCTTGATTTCCAGCCCCCATGTCGTTTGAGGCATTCTAGATTTCCGCCTCCATCAATTACTCCCATGACGCTTCGGTAACACTTTCCATTTTGGTACTTTATAAAAAATCGATTTTCTGTGAAATTTTCAGGCCGCAGTGATGCGTACTTTTTATACAGTTTAATGTAGTTTTGACCAATTATCGTAAAAGATCTAATTTGTCGTGTTTTACTGTCTGGGATTTTGATAATTCTTACATTTTCTTTATCCTCAATGTCCACAGTCTTCATTTTTACCAATTCGTCTCATCGACAGGCGCCGGTAACCCCAATTAACAAAACAACTATCTGTGTCTGTAGAGTAGGAAGGGTGAGTATAGACCCACAGCACTTAGGCCACAATATGGCCCATTGTACATCCTCCCAAGGAGTCTCCCTCCTAGGACATTGTCCATCCTGCCTTATCCAGGAAGGAAGACAGGTCACCAGGGGACATCTCTTTAATCACCGAACACACACTCTTTTATCGACGATAGCTCCGGACATTCACATAAGACATGTCTGACAGTTTCATCTTCCTGTTCACAACTCCTGTATAGAGGTATGTCCACTAGCCCCATAATATGGAGGTGTTTCCTTAGTTGACAGTGTCCAGTCAGAAATCCCACTGTAAAACGTAGGTTCTTCCTGGTCATCGCCAAATATTTATTCGTATCCAGCTTCTCAGGGTTGCCCAGGGTGATCCTGGGAAAACTGCATCCTTTGATTTCATCCCGTCTCTTAAGGGATTGAGTACGGGTGTAACGTTTGGCTAGTTCCGCAATTGTCGAAGTCGTCAAACCATGGGTGTCGCCTGGTCCCAAAATTTTCAGTGTTCTGTTTTATTTGTATTTTGTAGGGTTTATTAAACACAGACCTGGGTTCAATTGCGTCACCGGCCGCCTGTAGCAGAGGCACCGCAGTGAGTGCCTCCCTCCACAGGCCCAGCCTCAGAATTATTTTTAATGTGTGTAAATTATTTAACTAACATTTATATATATTACGGTGATACTCTAAACAATTACACGCCACTGTACGGCTGTGTTTACTTACACCTCTAGATGTCAATTTTATTTTCCATCTTTCTCAATTATAGGTTCATTGCTATTGCTTAAACGCTTTTTAACTACGCTATATGAATTGGCCTTCTAGAGTTCAAGTAGATTAAGATACAGAAAACCTTAACTGGCTTGTACAATGACACAATCTAATATAAAACTATTAAACCGATTATAATAAAATGTAATTACCGAATTGTAATAATGTATAATTAAAAAAAAATAAATTATATAATCCCATTACACATCCCTACGCAAATAATTAATAATAAGTTCAAGTAGATTAAGGGCCGGTTTATTCATCTGTCCAGTAAAGTATCCGTTAGTTATTTGTTCACTAAACTTAAAGGTCACCTGTAAGCAATTTGTGTTTATTCAACGCATTTTATTCGTTCAGTAGTTACTGAATACTTATCACTACGGGAGATAAGGCAACAGTGTATTTTCTGTGGTTTGTGAGACTGACTCTACCTTAGAACAAAAAGATCTTTTTGTTCTAAGGACTCTATTAATGAGTTCTATAGTTTTTTTGACAGATGACATTTTACTTTGCATCAGCTGTGTATCTTGTTTGGTTTTTTCGAGATTTTAAAAGATTATTAGTTAAATCTGAGGCTTAACAAAAGCTGTTGCAGTGGCGGAATCGGGTTGTTTCTAAAAAATTTCATTATTTCCTAAATGGTTTTCTAACATAGTTTACAATAAAATACCTTTCAGATTGGTGTAAAAGTATTTCTTCTATGAAGGCTAAAGTTTTTGCAACCGATTTTTTTGTTAAACGAAATTATCCCAACAGTTTAAATTGTCCCATTGGTGAAATCTGTTTTGGCTATTATAAGGTCGGCGATCGTTAATATAGTCAAGAAAAAAATTTATTTCGTCAATTACATCCATTTTAAAAAAATTAAGTAAAAACATAAATCACGCGAAAAACAATTTTAGGTTAGAATCTCCTCTGTAATTCCTTAATGACAGGTCCAATCGATCTGTAAATTAAAGTCTTCAGTAGCTTATAATTACTGAAAACTTGGCGTTACTGGGAGATGAATAAACACTTACGGACGACAATCTTCTCAGTAACGCTACTGAAAGTAACTTTCAGTAACTTTACTGAAAGGTGAATAAACCGGCCCTTAGCTTATATGGTTAAAAATAGTTATTATTTATTATTTGCGTAGGGAAGTGTAATGGGATTATATAATTTTTTTTTTTAAATTATACATTATTACAATTCGGTAATTACATTTTATTATAATCGGTTTAATAGTTTTATATTAGATTGTGTTATTGTACAAGCCAGTTAGGCTTTTCTGTATCTAAGGGCCGGTTTATTCACCTTACAGTAACTTTCTACTACTGAAAGTAACTTTCAGTAACTTTCTACTACTGAAAGTAACTTTCAGTAACTTTACTGTAAGGTGAATAAACCGGCCCTTAGATACAGAAAAGCCTAACTGGCTGAAACTCTGAAACAATCCGATTCCGTCACTGCAACAGCTTTTGTTAACCCTCAGATTTAACTAAAAACTTCTAATAATCTTTTAAAATCTCGAAAAAACCAAACAGCTCATGCAGAGTAAAATGTCATCTGTCAAAAAAAACTATAGAACTCATTAATAGAGTCCTTAGAACAAAAAGATCTTTTTGTTCTAAGGTAAAGTCAGTCTCATAAACCACAGAAAATACACTGTTGCCTTATCTCTCGTAGTGATAAGTATTCAGTCACTACTGAACAAATAAAATACGTTGAATAAACACAAATTGCTTACAGATGACCTTTAAGTTTAGTGAACAAATAACTAACGGATACTTTACTGAACAGATGAATAAACCGGCCCTTAGTCTATAGAATATTTTTTTGCGTATCCAATGAATAATATATCTACTTAAATTAGATTTGCCTTTCGGGTTAATTTAGACGAGAGGCAGAGCCGTTGCCGTTTTAAAAAATGAATCACGTTGTAAAAAGTCGAGCAGGTTTAATTTCAAACACTCAAAATCATTTACTGGAATAGTTTAACGGTGGATCTCGCGGTAAAGCCGAACCTGCGGCGATTGAGATACCAGCCAGTTATGTTTTAACCACGCTAGTATTTTTTCCCATTCCTCATTTAATCCTTAGGCTAAGTGATCTGGAGTAGACACCCTGATCCTTCCTTGTTTTTTGAGCCGTCTGTGTATATGCGTATTGCATTTGCAACATCCGCCTCAGTGTTCTGTTTTATTTGTATTTTGTAGGGTTTATTAAACACAGACCTGGGTTCAATTGCGTCACCGGCCGCCTGTAGCAGAAGCACCGCAGTGAGTGCCTCCCTCCACAGGCCCAGCCTCAGTTGACCCATACCTACCTCGGGGTTTACACCAGCCGTGCACAATCGTAGCATGGCCATTAGCGCAACCTCCTTGACGTGCAGGTCGAGAGGTGTCAGACTAGTAACCAATTCCAATGCCGCGGTTGGTGTTGTTCTCATGGCTCCTGTGATGTTCAGACAAGCCATTCGTTGTATTTGATACAGTTTTTGGATGGCCGTTGCTTGTAGAGTTTGTAGGTCCCCATGCAATAGCTCCGTACGTTAGCATAGGTCTTATTATTGCTTATTATAGATCCAGGGGACTACACGGGGCGAGAAACCCCATGTGCGTCCCACTGTCCTCCGACACTGCTCATAGGCAACATATGCTCTTTTTGCTCTGTTCTGAACAAAACAACTACTACTACATGCTTTGTAATATTATAATTTTTTTTTACCTTTAATCCTAAATACAACTTAGCTGGCGCTTCAAACAAAAATTTATCGAACTCGTATTTAGTGAAAACTTTAGACTTATTTGCAGTAACTATATCCTTCGCTTGTCTATTTCAGAAAGGCACGTAACTTTGAAAATTTGCTTATATCCATATTTTTTCTAATAACTAACTCGGATTTTATCATAGAATATCGTGACCACATTGTAGAAGATTTCCATTTATTTTCATTTTCCATTATATTAAAATATGCCAGTAAAACGTTTTCGGTAACTTGCCGTACTCCTCTTGTATCGCACCACTCTTGGAAGTGCTTGTACGCTAACCGATACTTTATTCCGGACTTGGAGGGCCCCAAACGTGCTACTGCATCATTAGCCGCGGACTCAATTTCGTGTAGATTTTTCATTTTCGCACTAAATTTGCGCTTGCGGTTGCAACAACAATAAGCTGTCTTTAATAACATAAAATAACTGCCAGGGAGACGCAAATCCCACTGATGACTTAATTATTTTAATTTGTAACATCTAGACGACTTTGATAGTTGTCACTGTTAATTTCTAGTAAAAATAGCGTATGAATTGTACTGTTTATGTTTGAAAATTGCTACGTTTGAAAAAAAAATAGTATACTTTATTCGGCAAAGAAGCATGACTTTTCTTGACGCGCGTCAATAAGGTAATATACTATTACAGTATAGAAAATAGGAGTACATTGAAAATCATGTTTGCGAGAGAGACATGTAAAATCTGTCAGGTAGGTTAATATTCTCAATGTCTGATGTAGGCGGTAATATGGAATTTGAAGTATCAACGAAAACTCGACCTAGCCATGTCAAGCCACTTTCGTAGACGATAGTACAAGTTAAATATAAAATTAAACATATATATCTTAGCTCCCCAGGCCTAGAAGGCCCATAGCTATTTTCCATAATTTTTTGTTGGCTAAAATTGATTTGGTATTATTATAAATCTATCACTGCGTGCCGAGCGAAGCGAGGTTCGCAGCACCAAATTAATTAAAATTAATTATTTTTAAGATAGTTTAGATTGTTTTTGTTTTTAAGTTGTTCTATGTCTTTTTCGATGTCTTTCTTCCATCTGGTTTTTGGTCTACCTTTCCTCGTTTTTCCTCCTATTAAAATTGTTTTAGGTAGTCTCATGTTCGGCTTGTGTTGGATATGTCCCAACCATCTCAACCGACGTATCAGACGTAATAGTAATGTGTCAGACAGATTTTATGTGACCACACGTCTCTGATTTAGGTCCCCTTCTTATTATCATGTTCATCAATGATTTGTCCTCCATTCTTAAATATTGTAAATATATTTAATTTAAAGATTATTTAAAATTGTATATATTAATATAAAAGACTGTGTCTTACTTCAAGAAGATATAATATTTACAAATGGAGTTAAAAAATGTTATTTCACTCGCCAGAGATTCAATCGTTTTTTGTTATAAAATGGGGAGAGAAATAATATCAAGATTCGCAGAAGTAAGAGACTTTGGATTGATCTATCATCGAGTGTTTTCATTTGCCAATCATATTTAAAATATTGCTTAATCAGCTAACAACATTTTAGGATATGTAATTAATCTATTTACTAATGTTGGTGCAAAGAAGATAATTGAAGTGCAAAATAAATTTCTAATATATTTGTATTTTCGACAAAATAATACTTCACCTTATCCTTATAGATAAGGGTGTCAAATATAAATGAGTTATAAAGTGGAACAATATTGCAGAAAAATTAAGTAATCCATTAATATTTACTTTTACATTAAAATAGTTGCATAATAAATAAAAACCAACCATTTGTATTACGATTTCTCCTTTTTTTTTGTCTTTATCTATATAGAACATTTCAAATTCCCATAGAATTATAAAGGATTTATTGCCCCATTAATAACGATCGATGTTTGTCGAATCAAAATATCTTGATTGAATTTAAATCGGCAAAAGATCGACTCTTTGACGGTATCTTACCATTTTGACCGTTGGAATTTATATCGACATTAAAATGCTAATTTCTTCAATTGCAACTGCTATCAATAACTATGTATCTATTTGTTTGATGTCGTAACGGAATATTATTCAACTCAACTTTACAATAGTTTCTGTGAAACTATTAAATACAGTTATCCTAAAATACACGTCTATAACGTAATAACGACCATGTTAATTGACTTAAAATGAAGTTTAATTTATAAATTTTTTGCTTGATTCAAATGTAGACAACTTTTCTCGTATATTTGCAAAGCATGTTTGTAGTATCCCGCCCATATATCTACACGTCTGTTAGTAAAAATTTTAAAACAAGTTTGAATCATTTCAAGTACGAATGGTAATATGTCAGCGGTGTCAGTAAATATGATAAATTATCCCCATGGGCGGGCAATAGCAATATCGGAATTGAAAAGTGCATTAAGTATACTTACGAGAAATGCTCACTGTCCTACTCAGTAGTAGAATTGGTTGGTTCTCTATAGTGCGGAATCTTAATTTGTAAAAGTAGGGATTATTTAACTTGTAACCACACCAAAAAGAATATTAAGCCGATGGTCACTTATACTTCGCTTATATTATGACCAAAAATGTATTTGCCTTCTCTGAAAATAGGGATCTTAGATTATGCTCTATGTAAGTGGTCGTTGATCCTCCCTCCCACTGCGACCTGAAAGATCCATTGTGGCTCACCCCTAGATGATGCTCATCAGGGTGGTTGGCGACACTTCCATGAAGTCCTTGGGCTCGGGTTAATGCAGACCAAATTTATGGATCCTTAGTTTCTCGAGCTCTCGGCAGTTTCACAAGATATGCTCCGCCTTTTCATCCTCAGCCGAACAGGCTGTGCATTCCGCACTCTCTGCCAGTCCAATTGTTTTTACATGCACAGTAAGGCGACTGTGTCAAGTCAGTAGTCCTGTCTAAATGCAGCATCCTTTTTTAGAGAGATCTCTTATTTGAGTGTTTTAAACCCTCTAGCTCGAACCAATAACAACGTCTCGTAGGATCAGCCTGTTCTCTAGCATCACGCTGAGCCAGTTACATATTGTATAGGATCTCCCTCTATATTATAGAGAAAATTAGGTAATGCATTATTGAATGCTCTTTCTATATCAAGGAATGTGGTGAGCAAAATCTCTTCATTAATCAGGGAGGGACATATTGCATGAAAGATTACACACGTTGATTATGAAAATATGGAAAGAGGAGAAAATGCCGAACGAATGGGAAATTGGGCAAATTATAACAATCCACAAAAAAGGAAACCAGCAAGAATGCAAGAACTGCAGAGGCATCACGCATAATACAAAAAAGATTAATAGTTGAAACGCAAAATACCATAGGACAGTGTGGATTCATAAATGGTAGATCAACAACGGACGCAATATATATCAAACAAATCATGGAAAAATCCACGAGCATCAACAACAAATAGAAATATTATTCTTGGAATTAGCAAGCCTTTGGCTCTCTAAAAAGAAAGGAAATTATGAAAGCCTAAAAATATCAAGGGGTAAGTAAAAAATTAAGAAATTTAATCCTGACACAAAGAGGGGAAACAGAATAATTTAAAATAAACAAAGGGGTGAGACAAGGAGACTGTCAGCAACGCTATTCAACCTGGCTGTAGATTTTATGTTAAGAAAGATATAAAAGTTAACTAAGAACAACCAGAGCTCAACTAATCGCTTATGCAGATGATATACTTACTACTAGTGACGAAAACCAGGAAAATCATGGAAAAAATGTTGAAGGAGAAGAAGAAAGGAAAGGAAGGAAGATGGGACTAAAAATTAATAAGAAGAAACCAAAAATAATGAGACTCGTAAAAACAGAGCAATATAGAGAAATAAGAAAAGGAAATACATAAATTTAAATACCTAGGCCTAATGATAAACAATAAAGGAGAAAAAAAAACGGAAATCTAATCTGCTAAACAGTAAAATATTGACCAAACAAATAAGACCCATATTAATGTATACAGTGGAAACAATGACTATTGCAAAAAGAGAAGATGATACATTAAGAATAAACGAACGAAAGATTTTAAGAATAATTTTGGGCCCAGTGAAGATCGGAGAACAGGAGTATAAATAGAAAAAGAACGAATAACGAAATATTAGAAGAACTAAATGGAGAAGACACAATAACGAAAATAAAAGTCCAAAGAATCAAATGGCTGGGCCATATATGGAGACAAGGACCAGAAGCAAAGTCAAAATTTATGCTACTGTGGCAACCAAGGGAAAAAGGGGACGTGGACGACCCAGATCGAAATAGTTAACAGAAGTAGAGGAGGACCTAAGCAGGGCAGGAATTACGAGATGGAATGAAAAAAGAGATCGAAAGAAATGGAGGCAAATCAGCGAACAAGTACAATGATAATGGGGATTAATCCACCACGTAAAATGGATTTAGAAAGCGAAAGCGGCGAAACCTCGCATAAGGTGTTATGCCATTATATAATGTAATGAATCAGAACTTTAAACTAAAACAATCTTACCTTATTTGTTAAAACAGTATATATGTCTTATTAAAAAAAAAGGATATTTTACTGTAAAAAACTCTTCAAAGAGATGAATTTCAAAGCTTCTTTAATTGAAGTCATACAAAATTAACTATGAACACTTAATAAACTTGATTACAACAATAATTTGAGTAAGGAATACTATATCTCAGAAGTATGGTTGGATTATCTTCTTGTTAGATGTCGAATCTTGCATTAAATTGTAACAATACCTAAAACACAGAAGGAAAATAAAGTATATTATTTGAGACAATCAATGTTTACATATTATCATTAGAATGATGTTTCAGTAAGGAACATTAGATAAGAGTTATAAATTAAGTTTTTATATCAACAGAAATATGAAATATCATTAGTACAAATCATTATATATTATAAGTTATGATTTTAGAGTTAATGTTAGTAATAAATGACCTATGCAATTAAAAAAAGTCATAATTAAGTTTATGTTGAAATAAAAAGTTACTTACAGATGGTAATAGAGAGTAGTCTGAATATCCATAGCAATGGATATGGCTTTGATCATCCAAATGAGCTTGAATATATCTAAAATATTAAATTTATTTAATAACAGCATATGTAATAAGGTATAAAGGTGACATGTGGTTATTGCACTGTGAGTGATATGATTGAAATCTTCAATGTCAAGTGATAATGAATCCGAACTTACAAAGTGAAAAGACACTATAAATTGGACAATGTATAATATTGTAATGTATTGTAAGGAAACTTACAAAGTGAAAAGACACATTAGACTCTAAATGTAAGAATACAATGATAACATATAATTTTGTTGTTGCTAATAATTGTGTTTCTAATGGGATATGAACCAAATTTGTATGTTTGTTTAGTACAAATAAGTTGTTATTTTTATAAT
Organism: Ophraella communa; assembly: GCA_035357415.1. Lineage (NCBI taxonomy): Eukaryota > Metazoa > Arthropoda > Insecta > Coleoptera > Chrysomelidae > Ophraella > Ophraella communa. The sequence goes on along the minus strand of CM068994.1, from coordinate 12,378,574 downwards.
ATTAACTAAAATCTGGATTTAAAATGGCGGAATTTAATGAATTTAAAATAAAATTATAGAATTTTAGCAATAGAAAAAGTTATCCAGTGATATTTGGAGCATTAAAGAATGTTTTTATGTAAAAATTGTTACCCCCACCATAAGTAAACTGTCAAATTAAGAATTATAAAGTTAATCCCATTAAAAAAGGTTGGATCAAACAAATAAAATTGGGAAACTTAAATAAATGGAAAATAATTTTTAAAAAACAGGGTTGTATTGAGATTTATATGTGCATTTAAGTAGCGACTTGACTTTCGTAGCATAAAGACGTGTCGAGGACGGCTTCTGAATTATCAAGTTTGCTGCGATAAGAAACCAGAATAAACAAAAACGGTAAATAGTTTTAAATTAAATAAATAGGTCAAGTGCTTATTACTCGCGATAAAAACAAAAATAGTGTCACGTACCTATATATGAATAGAAAATTACCAGTGGCGTTTCATCTTCTACAAAAGGCGATAGGTGAGCAGTTAAGTCTAAGTCAACATTGAGGGGAATGTATCCCTCACAACAACAATTTCCACCCCTAGGATACCCTCCTCCTCAGAACCAGTTATACTCGCAACAGCAAGGCATCCCCCTACCAAACTTACCACAGTTTCAATATCCAATTCAGTCACAACTATCTCCTATTCCCCCTCAACCAGATATATATCAAGCACGCAATTTCCCAACAATATATCAACAAAGACAAATGCCCTCTACTTCCAATAACCAAAGCCATATACCTGAACTAAATTACAACTCCGACATCAGCGATATAGAACTTGATTCAAGCGAGGAAGAAAAAAACAAGAAACACCCATGGCAAGTTGTTAGAAAAAGAAGGAGGAACAATCAAAATAACGAACCCACTAGCCCTAGCAGTCCACCCACTAAACTGCAGAACCGCTTTGACGTAATATCCAATACTAATGAGACTGAGACAAGCCAAAACAATAATAGTAACAGAGAAAACCGACAAAAATTACAAAAACCCCCGCCAATATTTATATACGGAGTAAAAAACTATAGCGAAATGGTAGAAAACCTAACCAATATAACGGAACAAGAAACGTATTACACCAGAGCCCTTCCAAATGATACCATCAAAATATCTGCAATCACGATAGACACATACAGAAAACTAGCGAGATACTTAAAAGACGAGAATATTGTGCACCATACTTACCAAATAAAAGAGGAACGCGCGTATAGGATAGTTATAAGACATCTTCATCATTCTATTCCCATAAATGATATAAAAGCAGAGCTAGAAAAGCTAGGACACAAAATCCGAAATATAATGAATGTGAAGCACAGAGTCACCAAAGAACCATTATCTCTATTCTTTGTAGACATGGAACCCCAGGCCAACAATAAGGACATATTTAAACAAGAATTTCTGTGCCACACTAAAATAACTGTAGAAGCCCCCAGAAAGAATAATAATATAGTACAATGTATGAGATGTCAAGCGTACGGTCATTCAAAATCATACTGTTTAAAACCATTCAACTGTGTGAAGTGCGGAGGGCAGCATGACTCTAAAATATGCAAAAAACCAAAGAACACTCCCGCGAGATGCGTACTATGTGGAGAAGCACACCCCGCAAACTATAGGGGCTGCAGAGTACATAAAGAATTAGTCGCATTAAAAAATCAAAACATGCAAGCAAACCAACATACACAACCCAAATCTAATAGAACCTCACCCACAACTGGGCAACTCCAAACTACGGCAATGCCAATAACATATGCACAAGCCGCAACTCAAGACATATCGCAATTAGAACAAAATTCAAATTTAGAAAAACAACTAACAACATTTTTAAACGAATTTAAGACCATGTTTTCTCAGCTGATAAGCCAAAACAGTATGATACTGAATCTGCTAACCACAGTTATTGGAAAATTACATTCATAAATATACTTAGAATAGCGACATGGAACGCCAATGGCTTGCTTAACCATAAGCAAGAAATAATTACATTTCTAAATTTAAACAAGGTTGATATTTTACTTATATCAGAATCTCATTTTACTGACAAGACAACTTTCAGCATTCCATTATATAATACTTTCAGTACGCCTCATCCTGATGGGACTGCTCACGCGGGCTCTGTAATAATTATCCGCCAATCCATCTCACATTATGAGCTTCCAAAATATCAAACTGAAAAAATTCAATCAACAAGTATTATGATAAGAGCATTGCCTTGGCATTTCAATGTTACTGCTTTGTACTCTCCACCTCGACATGCCATTACAACGGAAGAATACAAGAATACTTATTTCAAACTCTTGGAAACAGATTCATTATCGGTGGAGATTGGAATGCAAAGCATACAGACTGGGGTTCACGAATTACCACCACAAAAGGCAGAAATTTAATACGTGCAATTAATGATAACAACTGCAATCATCTAACAAATGGAGTACCAACTTACTGGCCCACGGATCCTAGAAAAATACCTGATCTGCTCGATTTTTTCGTAACTAATAATATACCCAGAGGCAACTGCACAGTTGAATCGCACTTTGACCTCTCATCTGAGCACACCCCAGTTATAGTAAATATTAGTACTTCAGTCATCAACAACACTTGTCCTCCTAGGCTTACAACAAAAAAAACTGACTGGAAAGAATTCCAGAAGAACTTAAAACAAAATATAAATTTAAACATAAGAATAAAATCCCCACCAGATATTAATGAAGCAGCCCAGTACTTCACCAAATTAGTACAAAATGCAGCATGGCAGTCTACTCCGCATAACAGTCAAAATACAAATATCAACACCCCCAGTGTACCATTGCTTATCCGACAACTTATAACTGAGAAACGCCGAGCAAGAAGAATCTGGCAACGCTCACGAAATATTCTAGACCAACATAATTACAATCGGTTGACCAGAGAACTAAAGACAGCACTCAAAGATGCCCAAAATAACACATTTGAACAATACATAACAAGTCTTTCTGCCAACGACCACACACTCTGGAAGGCGACAAAAAAATTAAAAAAACCACAAATACATATACCTCCAATCCGCAAACCAAATGGAGAATGGGCCCGCTCTGCTCAAGATAAGGTGACAAATTTCGCTGAATACCTAACAGAAGTCTTCCAACCTGATGATGACATGATCGACCGAGAGGTAGAGAGCTTCTTAGACGCACCCTGCCAAATGTCCCTTCCTATCAAATATTTTTCCCCCGCAGAAGTTAAAGAAGAAATAAGCAAGCTGAATCCCCGGAAGGCGCCTGGTTATGATCTGATAACAAGACAAATACTGAAACAGCTACCCAGAGAAGCAATCATCCTGCTGACAACCATATTTAATAGAATCCTAAGTCTAGCCTATTTTCCCATAATCTGGAAGTACGCTGAAATCATAATGATCCCTAAACCAGGTAAATCTCCACATGAACGAACATCGTACCGACCTATCAGCCTACTACCTACTACAAGTAAAGTCCTTGAAAGACTGATACTAAAAAGGATTAACCAGGATCATGACCTACACACACTCCTTCCAAAAAATCAATTTGGTTTCCGAGAGCATCACTCTACTACGGAACAAGTACACAGGATAGTCAACGAAATCGCTAAGAGTCTCGAAGAAAAGAAATACTGTAACGCAGTATTCCTTGATATTTCACAAGCATTCGATAAAGTATGGCATCCAGGCCTCCTTTTTAAACTAAAAAATACCCTTTCCCATAACTTCTATCTGCTCCTCAAATCTTACCTAACTGATCGAATTTTTTCTGTCAAACATGAAGGCAGTCAATCCACCTTCAATCCAATCAAATCCGGCGTCCCCCAAGGTAGCGTTCTTGGACCACTGCTATTCCTTATCTATACGTCCGATATACCCGAAACTGAAAACACCACTATGGCATCTTTCGCTGATGACGTAGCAGTACTGTCAGTAAATGAAAACCCAGGCAGAGCTTCAGAGAACCTTCAACAACATCTTAACATCCTCAATGACTGGTACAGTAGATGGAGAACAAAAGTCAACCAAACCAAATCGGTGCAAGTTACATTCACAACTCGACATCACAACTGCCCACCTTTAACAATGAATAATGTACCTATACCTGTCAAAACCGAAACAAAATACTTAGGGCTACACTTAGATCGACAACTTACATGGAACACACATATCCAAATCAAACGAAGACAGCTGGATATCAAGTTTCGACAAATATACTGGCTGCTCGGCCGTAAATCAAAACTCTCGTTAAACAACAAGATTCTTCTTTATAAGGCAATTTTAAAACCTATATGGTCCTACGGAGTTCAACTATGGGGATGTGCCAAACCAACGAGAATCAAAGTAATACAACGATTTCAATCAAAGGCACTCCGAGCAATCGTAGATGCACCATGGTACATCAGCAATAGAACTCTTCATAGTGACCTAAACATTCCTTTTGTTACGGACGAAATCAAAAAAATAGTCGCCAGATACAGGGACCGAATCACAAACCATGACAACCACCTAATTGAAGAACTATACAACAACGGACCTGATGTAAGAAGACTGCACAAAATATGGCCTGAAGACTTAATCCTATAGCTCACCAACAAAAAAAATAATCAATAAGGAGTGTTTTCCTTCCACGCGTACTCAATTAACACATTTACTTAATGCTCTGTAAGAAGTAGATTGTAAATATACGAGTAGTCAATAAAAAAAAAAAAAAAAAAATGTGCATTTACTACATTATTAATGAAAGTGAATTCAATTTGTTTTAAATCAATTGAACCGACTACTGAAGGTATAGAGTTTTCTTATGCTCATACAATTTAAATACAAGATAAATCATAATTAATTTATTTCGAATAGAAAATTTTGTGAATATTACAATATTTATAATGAAATAAACAAACAGCAGTAAGAAAAAAGTGTTGCACAGATTGTACCTACTCAAAATTAATAAAAAACTAAACTGCTAAATACGTCAATTGGCGTAAAAACAGATTTTTAGTGACAATTATCTGTTTTGAGCGAATCCCTCTTACCTCACTACCCCTTCTAACCGTTGACAATAAAGATGGAAATTGTTTACTACTTGCGTCATAAATATCATGAACATCGAATTTATTCCATTGAGGAGAAAATTTAAGATGTTTTATTTATATTTCGTCACTATTTCAAGTTTATTATGATAACTAAGTGCTTGTACTATATAATGAATAATGGTAATGCGTAGACATTTCCCGTTGGATTAATATTTATAGCTACACGCTGAACCAGTTTAATTTTTCATTCGGCAGAAAAACCGATAAAAAGACCGATATCTGGATTACTTTTAAGTTAGTCGATTAATTTGACGAATGTGTTTTAATTAATTCTTAAAACCTGATACTTTGATTATCGGCAACACATTTTATGAGTGCGCCTACGTGTAAATTCGCTTTAGAAAAAAACGTGTAAAGTAATTTTACTAATCTTGCGAAAATGCAAAGTGAAATAAATTTTCGGAAAGAGCTTGCGCAAGATAAACCAATTTATTATCAATATTTAATTAATTTCGATCAAATTTATTGTATAGAGACTTACTTTTTGGAAGTCCATTATTTTAATATCACAAGATAAACAATAATTAGGAAAAGTAGTTTTCACTTTAAATTAAAATTGTTTAATTATTAATTAAACGAAGTAAATCATCCATAGCTCAAATGTGACTCAACAGTGAATGAAGAAAAAACACAAAATCAATGTCACAGATTTTTATTTAACAGCTACTTTGGAGGACTTCGGTGTTTTAGGAGGCCATCATCAGGCTAGAAAAAACAGGGGATGAGGTCAACATTACGAATTACACCAAAACTTAAAAAACAAACATACCTTAAACTGAGTTATGTGTCAAAGTGAGTTCAAAGAACCATTCATGTTCGAACCAATAATTATACTAAGTGACATAAAAATCCGAATACCCAGTTTAAATGATTTTATTTTTATAAAATTTTGTATAAGTACCTACTTGCAGAAGCATAATAAGTAAATGATTAAAATTTTAAAATGATTGCATTGCTTAAAAGCCCTTTTTCCTTTAATAATGTGTGGATGCACCCCGATGCATCCACACATCGCATTCTCACAGGCGCATTCTCCAACGCGCCTAGGCATGCTTCTGATCAGGTGGTCAATGTTCTGTGGTATCTCATTCCAGGCAACCACCAACTCCTCTCGAAGTTATTCTAGAGTCTGAGGAAGACGGTGCAAATTGAGCAATCTCCTACCCATCATAACCCGCACGTGCTCAAGGGATAAGTCGGGAGATCTTGGTGGCCAAGGTAACAATGTGAAAGAAGTCTATTGTGACTCTTGCGACATGTGGTCGGGCATTATCTTGTTGGAAAGTTGGATTTGCTGGGGTGTCAAGATAGGTTAAACGATGGGGTTCTAAAACTTCTTGGATATAACGCTGCGCGTTCATGTTGCCTCTGATGAAGATTAAAGGTGATCTCGAACCATAAGCTATAGCACCCCAAACCATAACTCCAACAGTTTGATAAACATGCCTTTCAACAAAAAACCGTGGATTTCCCCTTTCACTACGTCGTCTTCTAACCCTCGCTCGACAATACTGTTTCATTCCTGATCCCAGAGTGACCGTTCTCTGCACCACTCAAGGCAATTACGTTGGTGTTCTGGCCAAAACGTCTTATTCGTCGGTAAACACTTCACATGCCAATAGGTCTTTCATGTCCTGCAAACCATTCATTTGCAATGGAGAAAGCCGTAAGGCCAATAATCTTAGGCGGCGATCGTCACGGTCTGTTGTTCTATGGGGGCGTCCACAGCCCCTTGCTCTTTGCATACGGCCTTTTCGAAGCCATGCCTGACAACACCTAACCACCGACGTAATCGCTTGGAGAGGTGCAGAGAACGGTCACTCTGGGATCAGGAATGGAACAGTATTGTCTTTAGTGACGAGTCTCGATTTTGTTTAGGCGTGCACGATGGTTGAGCGAGGGTTAGAAGACGACGTAGTTAAAGGAGAAATACACGGTTTTTTGTTGGAGTTTTGGTTTGGGGTGCTATAGCTTATGGTTCGAGATGACCTTTAATATTTATCAGAGGTAACATGAACGCGCAGCGTTATATCCAAGAAGTTTTACAACCCCATCGTTTAACCTATCTTAACACCCTGGCAAATCCAACTTTCCAACAAGATAATGCCCAACCAGATGTCGCAAGAGTCTCAATAGACTTCTTTTAACATAATGATGGCTGGTTTCATAGACTCGCAACGCTCGGCTATGAAACACCAGCCGTGGCATTAAATCTTGTGCTTTTATGCCTATAGTAAAACAAATAACTATTACCTAAATAAGAGAAATATAAATACTGACCGATCTCTTCAATATTTTGAGTGGCATTGGTAAGCAAGACCATCGCATGTAGATGGCAAAATATGCTAACTTTACAAATAAAGTAGAAATCAGCCTTATGAAAACTTACCCCTGTGACAACTAGCAACTAGCCCCGGTTTCCCCTACATTAGCGACATACTATAAGTAATATAAGTTTAGACAGACAACCTTTAAAATTATTATTACAAACTACTTATTGGTAAAAGTCAGCATGTACTCCATTAGCTAAGTCTTCTCAGGAATCAAATTGCAAATTATCAGAATTTATTCGCGACACGGATAAAAAAACTAGTACTGTTTGATGTTCCCGGAAGGAATAAATAGCTACACTGTTAATTTTGTGTCGACAGCTATTTATACTTTTGTTCATTCAACCCAAAATACGATAATGTCGATACTTTATTAATGTCAGTAACGAAAAAGCTCGCTCTTTCCCTGTCTCTTCGCGGCGGATATATTGTATTACTTTGGTGAAAATTCCATGTTTTCAGAGACGCCGTTTCCGGATAATATCCATTCGAGAATTGAGAATTTCAAGTTCGGCTATTAAAGACTTTGAAACTAACCAGTGTTTTATTGTAACTGGATGTATAAATACATTTTGTTTTATTGTTGTTGTTTTTTAAACCAAATTCATGAAATAAAATCGTAATGATTACTAGTTTTTTTGTATAAACTGTTTCAGTGACGTACCAATAATAGAAATTATTCTAAAATGATCTCTAATTGTTAAATTAAAAAAAAAATTATTGTTTCTTAGTTTAACATGAAGTTTAAAAAGTGCCTGAATTATATTTTGAATTTAAATCACTTCAGGATGTAGCTTAATATTGCGATCATCTCTGAACCTGTTTTATTTCCTTTTTATACGAATTTACATATATAATAAACAATGTATACGTTTTTCGAACTACATCTGACAGCCGAGAGATACTTCGGCGTCCAACCGGTTTTTTTTTATATTAATGAAAACGACAGGACCGCACAAAAGAATATTTAATCCAATAAGAAAATAATATTTACAAGCGTATAATGATGGCTATTACACACGAAGATGAAATTGCAAGACGAGCTGGAGGCGAGTGTTGTAACATCTGAGTGTGTAGTGTAATATCCATTATGCGCGTGTTGAATATTATAGTTTATCCACAACTATGTATATAAGTTTATAAAAAAAATGCAAAATATATTTCAAATGTTTATTTATTTACATAATAATTATTAATAGTTACATTACAATTGTTCAAATTCATGCCAGGGATAACTTTGTCTGCCATCTGAGTCTGATTGAAAATTATGGGGCTTGGATTGGCACTAGAGCTAGTACAAGGTTTTTCATTGTATTTAGAGCTAGTAGGTATGTTTGTTAATTTCGTTTGAAATTTGATATCCTCTTTTTATTTTTTTGGTTATGTTGTCATCCATATAATCTTCGGCAACTGTGGTTGATTTCCATCCCCCTAACTGCTTTACTGCTGTAATGTCACCTCCGCTAAGAAACGCAAATGGTTGCAGATGATCATCGGAACGAATGTCCTGTGTCTTTAATTTTAAAAACGTAGCAATGTGCTTTTCCATAGAAGCTAATTTGTTAATACCTACTCTCTGAATAGTATGTACATTTGCCATTCTGATGAATTAAAAATAATAATAGGCATTTAGCATGAGATGAGCGAAGATTTATATACTTTTTGCAAATATCGTAAAATTCACCTGATACAGTAAATGATCTAGGAATCTTTGTTTTTGTGAAAGGTATTTTCACTATAAGAGCTCCATTGTAATTTTCTATATCTTCAGTGTTTTCATAGAATATAATTCATTAGATCGGCAAGCTCCTATTAGCCCCATGATTAAGGTTACCTAAAAATAATTTGATTAAATTGGAAAGTTCTAAGCTGAAAATTACGTTATTGTAAGAATACCTTTGTCATTAGATAGGTATGATCTGGCGCTTCTTTGATAAATTTACTGATTTCTTCGGGGGTAAAACTTTTAGATTTTTTTTGTGCTCAAATAGGAATATCACTCTGTCTTCGCCATTAGAATGGTTGCCAGGACAACGAAATTTTCGTAAAATTAGTTTCAGCCATGCTGAAGTTGTTGATTTGGCAAGCACAAATTTCCTCAACATAATATTTGTTTTTTGTAATCTCTTTGTGATGAAAATTGTTGTCATGACAACGATTTTCCCATAACTAGTTTCAGCTAATCGAAAGTGGTATCAACTTGGCAACCGCGCATATCCTCAACATAAGTAAGGTATAAAACAAATATAACAGAAACATAACATTCTAATAATGTTTATTATTTTAATTTTCATAATTATAAATGCATATAATTTTATATATTCATATAGATAATCTTTTACAATGCAAATAATAAACCTTTCAAATATAAAGGGAGTATTGATCAATTAACCTAGATATATCAATCTAAACTAAAATTCCTAATAAAAGAAAAATTGTCGTACATAAGTAGGTTTAATATCTGTTTTATTTAATGTAAGGCATAAAACAAATCTATGTCAAAACATAACATCCTAGTTATGTTTATTGTTTTAATTTTCATTATTATACATACAAGTAATATTATATTATATAAAATCTTTTACATTATAAAATTAATCTAACTAAAAGAAAATAAGCAACATTGACAACGCCAATAAAACTACATTTGTGACCTTCTCTCCCTATACAGTGTAACGATAACTCGTTACATTTTATTGTTTATTTTATTAAACATAATTTTATAATTTGTGATAACCCATAGTGACGATAGCTAGTTGAAGGTAAGCTATAAATAATATAATGTAGGTACTTATTTCGTTTTAACAGGTGTTATGTGTGTTGTATATCTCTTGTTCGATTTATCAATGCAGAATTATTTTAGTTCAATAACATCGAACGCTAGATCGGAAATCGAACGTAGCAAGAGATTTGAACAATGCAGAGGCTCGCTGAGGTCGCTCTCTTGACCGGGACGCCGGTTGGATAGGTTGACTGACGAGAAGGGTTGGTTATGAAAAGATTGGCTTTTTAACAAAAATGTCGGTATCGTATTAAATCGCTATTTATTTATTGAATCATTATAGATTTGAATTATTTTAATGGCAATTTAAAATAATATATATTCAATTTATCGAATTCAATACATATTTTTGTAATCAGATGGATTGCTAACCTTTGATTAATATCTAAGTTTGTCTAAACAGTTTATCGTATTGAAATGTGATTTAATTACCGACCTTCTCAGTTTTTAAATCTTTTGTTAGATTGATTGGAAGATCTGCCTCAGTTACGACCTTTGGAAGTGATATAGAACTTCAGATAACTTTTACCTTACCACGAAGTGATCATCTCAGGATTTCTTTGGCTGCCGGATTGTTCACTGGAAGTTTCAGGATGAGACAGGTATGTACATCTCTTTATTATTTTAATAATATATGTTAATTGCATTTTTGCAATTTCTTTTGGAGAGAATTACATACCTTGCTCGTTATTTTCAATCCGAGAGTTTGGGAAATCATCTGAGTTTTCCTTTACTGAGGTTAACTTATTCCTTTTCTTTTTTATTGATTGTCTGTAAAGCCAATTTGACAATAACTGTACCTGAATCTAAGTGTCAGCACTACCATTACTATATTATATATTACTATGTTTTATATTTTGATTTCTATTCATTTTTAGTATGTGAATATCAGAGTTTGGTATTAAACAATATCTTGTTTGGTAACTGTTGTTTGAATTTATCATTTGTGTTTGATAACCACCTCTGGATATTCAATTTCAATAGTTAGTATAACTTAGGTTCATTTTTGTAATTTTTACATTGGATTTAGTAATAATATCTAGTTAAGCATTATTGTTTAGCATTTAGTTTCTGAACATGTTTAGCTCATGTTGAGCTGTTTTTCTTTTGTATTCAAAATTTATAGATGCATTAATTTTTTATGATCATTACTAGTTATATACTAGGGTTTGCGGGGATATCATATCCCTAGTAGCTGTTCTACTTAAGGAATTACTTAAAAGTAAAACCACATAATCCAAAGTTCATAGTGCTGGTGCTTAATAACTCTAATTACAATACTAATTATTTTAATCATATTTTCATGATATGGTCCGAACTTGAGTCCCAAGACCAGAGACGTTGAAACTCCTGAGTGGACACAAAGGGCTGAAGAAACCTGTCATCCCCAGGGATTAAACGGTACAACCAGTGCCCTATTACCGTCAGGAGCTGGTGAATAATCAGTCGGAACAATCAATGTGATTAAAATAAGGGTTTCTAACAAACGTAGAGTCAAAACTAACTTGTAAGTAATCTAATTTAACTTTTGAGTAATTTCTATTAATTTTATTTACATCATCATTATATATATTTACATTTAACTTCACATAATTTCATTTCAATAACTAGCTGTTATCAATTCATTATTTCAATATTAATATACAACCTTTGTCAAAATATCAAATCAAGATTGTTCATTATTTTTTTGTAATTATTAAATTATATAAAATTATTTCTGTCTTTTAGTGTCACTGTACAATACCTTATCGAACATTATATCTTAACATTTGGTAGGATTGCACCTATTGTCGTTCCATTGTTTTCCTTGTTTTGTTAGGAGTAAAAATCAAAACATAGGTGGCGCTCAAATATTAAGATAAAGTGTGGTGTAACCTTCCCTAACCTACCCTTAGTAACACCAGCAGCGATCCCATCCCTGAGATTAGCCTGGAAGTTCTGGTTAAACTAATTTTTATTGCATCTGTTTCATTTAGCCAGTGTCAATAGTTCGCCACTTCACCTTTTTTGTGCTTGCATAAAAGGGGTTAAGTGTTGTTACACTTTTGGCAAACTTATCATTACACTTTTGGCGCCCAACTAATATTTTGGTGTTTTTTAAGGGCTACAACAGCAAATACATTTTATTACATCCTTACTTTGTCTACCCTTCCTTTATCTCTCCTTACAGTGGCACATATTGGTATAATTTTAAAATCTGATAGTTTTTGTATTACATTTATCGTTAAAATAGTTGGTTTAAAAATTGCAACATTTACTTTCATTTCTGATTAACGTTTTTACATACTGTGTTAATATATCTTATCGTATATTTTTGGTACAATTTTAGTTATTAATTAGTTAGTATTCATATATATTTTCTTAGGGAGTTTTGTGGAATTTATATAAGATGGAGCCAAATCATTTAAAAATCTCATGAGTTAGCATACGAAATAAATATTAGGGGTTTAGAACCTTCGGGTAATGTAGACAATAACCGGAAAATTTTGCGAGGAGCATTGAGTCAGGAAAAAGCTAATCGTAGTTTTATAATGTCTGTACCTAATGTAATGCCTTTTTGCTGATGAGGTTGCAGAAATAAAAATTACAATTTCAGATTTAACTAAAGTGATTAAAGAGTTCAATGGGGTACCTTCTGATATTGGATTTAAAAGAATTTCTTCTAGATTAATTCATTTATCTAATCTTGTTATTAAGTTAAAGACATGTGATTATGAGGAACAATCAGTTATTAAAGATTTATTTACTCAAGTTTTAACTATAGAGGATATTTTGCACTCAAAACGACACGTAATACGTCTACTCCTAATGATCCTAATGATCAACATTTCTTTAGTAATCGTAAATCAGTTCCTCCTTGTAAATGGAACATTTATTTCACTGGGGTTAATGATAAGGAATCAGTTCATTCTTTTTTTAGAAAAGGTTAATATATTGTCAATTGCTAGAGGAGTTTCTAAAGATGAGTTATATTATTCGGCTTGTGATTTGTTTAAAGACTCTGCTTTCACTTGGTATTTAAGTATTAGGGATAAAGTTGCAAATTGGGATCAATTAGTTGATAGGCTTAAAGAGGATTTTTTACCATGTTACTATGATGATGATTTAGAAACTGAAATTAATAATAGAACTCAGGGTTCAAATGAGAGGGTAGCTTTATACATAGCTTCAATGGAAGGACTTTTTAATAGATTAAGTTATAAATTAGATGAAGTAACTAGAGTAAAAAAGATCCGGAGAAATCTTTTACCTTTTTATATTTCAAGTCTAGCATTACAAAATCCTTTGACTGTTGCCGAGTTAACAGATCTTTGCAGGAAACTTGAGGAGTCCAATTCTTGGTCTCAAAGGTATAAACCACCATCTAGTTCAAGTGTAGGATTGTTAGAACCCGATTTAAGTAGACCATTTGAAAGTAGAAATGTCAATAAACCTTCTTTTCAATCTAGACATAATGTTTCTAAAATTGACGTTTTGAAATGTTGGAATTGTGATTTACTAGGTCATACATTCAGTAAATGCTACAAAAGCAAACAAGTATTTTGTTTTGGTTGTGGTAATAAAAATGTAACGAAAAGGAACTGTTTTAATTGTTCAAAAAACGGGAAAGGTACTGGAAATCAAACCAGGGTTTCCAGTCTAAACGTAAATTTAAACGCAAGCACATCCTCCGCTTCACAAACCGAAAACCAAAGTACATCACAAACTCAACAAAGTCAAAGCAAGAGAAACAAATTCCACAAAACACAATAAAAACTTCGTTGTCAGAATGGAACGAATATTTGTTGTTTGTAAAACGGTTTTTAACTACAAATATTTCTAAAAATGATAGTAATGGTAGTGTCTTATCTAATAATAAAGTTGTCAGATCAGGTAATAATGTTAATAATGATATGTCAAACAAAAATAACTTAAATGTTATCCAGCTTAGTCCAGTTTTTGTTCAAAAACCCAACGATAATAGGTTTTATCTTAACGTCACATTTTTAAACGAATCAGTCTTAGGTTTTATTGATACAGGTAGCACATCAACGATTTTAGGATCTGATGGGTTTTATCTTTTAAAGAAACTAAATTTACCTATTCAATATGATAATGTTGTCAGTGTTACAACTGCGGATGGTACTTTTCAGGATTTGTTAGGCCATGTTTTTGTTCCTATTTCATTAAATAATGTAACTTTTACAATGAAAATTTTGATTGTGCCTTCTATAAGGCAAACATTAATTTTGGGGATGGATTTTCATAAACTTTTTGGGCTTAAAATTGATTATAAACAGTTAAATTTTGAATTAAGTTCTGAAATTTGTATTGTTAATACAATTCAACCATTTGATAGTTTATTAGACAGTCAAAAAGCAGAATTAAATAAGGTTATACAATGTTTTAAGGACATAGCTCCTCCAGACAAGTTAGGTCGAACACATATCTTATCTCATACTATTGATACTGGTGATACTAAGCCAATAGCACAGAGGCAGTATCCTCTTTCACCAGCAATGCAGGAGCATCTTAACAAGAATATTGACGAGATGTTAGAACTTGGGGTTATTCAACCGTCCAGGAGCTCATGGTGTAGTCCGCTATGGTTAGTTCCGAAGAAAGATGGAAAATATCGAGTATGTTTTGATGGCAGGAAGTTAAACCAGGTTACAGTTCCAGACCCATATCCAATGCCTTTAATAGACAGTATTTTGAATAAACTGAGAGATGCTAGATATTTGTCGTCGATTGACTTGAAGAGTGCATTTTTTCAGATACCGTTAGAACAATCTTCACGTCCAAAAACCGCATTTGCAGTATATGGTAGAGGTCTATTTGAATTTAATGTCATGCCTTTTGGTTTAGCAAACGCACCCAAAACAATGTGTAGATTAATGGATTCAGTTCTTGGACCATCCCTATGGCCTTATGCTTTTGTTTATCTTGATGATATGGTTATTGCAACTCCTAGTTTTGAGAAACATATTGAAATTTTAAAAGAAGTATATCATAGACTTAAAGAAGCAGGATTAACTGTAAATTTGGAAAAGTGTGAATTTTGCGTTCCTTCTCTAACTTATTTAGGTTTTGTCGTTGATCATAATGGGCTCAGAACAGATCCAGGAAAAGTTGAAGCTATAATGGAGTATCCAGTTCCGAAAAATACCACTGAAATAAAGAGGTTAGTTGGTCTTGTTAGCTGGTATAGGAGATTCATCAAAGATTTCGCTACAGTTTGTGCTCCAATTAATGATCTTCTGCATGGCAAGAAGAAAGGTCAGTCTATCACTTGGACACCACAGGCAGATGAAGCTTTCAAAGAAATTAAAACTAGGTTAACTTCAGCTCCTATCTTGGCGTCACCTGATTTTACTAAAACTTTCACAATACAATGTGATGCAAGCGACACAGGAGTCGGTGCAGTTCTTTACCAGGAGAATGATGGAATTGATCACCCAGTAGCTTATGCAAGCAAAACATTGACATCTAGCCAAAGGAAATATTCAACAACAGAAAAGGAACTATGGGCTGTCGTTTTTGCCGTAGAGAAATTTAGATCTTTTATAGAAGGTACTCGGTTCATTATCGAGACGGACCATTCAAGTCTTTTGTTTTTACACAAGTTATCTAACCCTTCTGGAAGATTGGCACGTTGGTCTTTGAGATTATCGCAGTTTAACTTTGAAATCAAACATCGTAAAGGTGCTTTAAATGTAGTTGCAGATGCTTTGAGTAGATCTTTGCCGGAAATTTCTGTTATTGATGTAAGTTCTTTTATTCCTGATAATTGGTATAAATCTATGCTAACAAAGGTAGAGACTTATCCTGAAAAATACCCTTCTTTTAAAGTAGAAAATGGCATTTTATATAAACATATGTTTTCGAAAGTACCTATTGAAAGTAATGTATCTAATTGGAAATTTGTAGTACCGCGGAAAAATCGTCAAGAAATTTTCAAGTTATATCATGATAATCCTACAGCAGCTCATTTTGGCATTTCCAAAACGTTGTCTAGAATTTTAGAGCTTTATTATTGGCCAAAAATTAGGAAAGATGTTTATAAATATGTAAAAAGCTGTGAAGTTTGCGCTGCTTGTAAAAGTTCAAATTTACCACAGGCTGGTTTAATGGGTTCTTTTAGAAATATTAATTTTCCTTTTCAAATGATTTCGTGTGATTTAATAGGTCCTTATACCAGATCCAAAAATGGGAATCGATATTGTCTTGTTGTAGTAGATTATTTTACTAAATATACGGTCGTTCATCCTATGCCTAACGCTACCGCAAAAGCATTGTTAGATTCATGGAAAATCAAGTTTTTCTTATTTATGGTGTACCTCAAATAGTAGCTACTGATAACGGATCTCAATTTGTTAGTAGAGATTTTAAAAACCTAATGAATAATTATAACGTTCAAAAAATCTTTTATAATGCTTCCTATACACCTCAAGTAAACCATACCGAGCGGGTTAATAAAGTCATTGTTACAGCTATTCGATGTTATATACACGAAAACCATAAAACGTGGGATACTAATATTCATAAAATAGCACAAGCAATCAGAGTAGTTAAACATGATGTAACCGAGTATTCTCCAGCATTTTTGACTTTTGGTAGAAATATTCCTTTATCGGGGGATTACTATGGGAAAATCGCGGATAATGCTAATAATGTAGTTACTATTGGTGATAAGTTACAATTACTTGAGGATATTCAAAAATACCCAACGTTATATGAAGATGTTAGGAATAAATTAAAAGAAGCTTATGCTAGGTACTCAAAACACTATAACTTAAGGAAACGGGATCTTAAATTTCATGTAGGAGACAGGGTATGGAAAAAGAATTTTGTTCAGTCTTCTAAAGCAAATGATTTCACAGCAAAATTAGCTCCAAAATTTGTACCGTGTATAGTTACTAAAGTTTTATCCAATTTAGTTTACAGTTTGCAGGACATGGATGGTAATGACATAGGCAATTTCCATATTAAAGATTTAAAAGAACATTTTTACAGTAATGATGAAAATTTACCTGATGGTGACGTATCGGATTCCGAAACAGTTGTTAGTGATATTTAGCTTGATTTACAGTAGTAGTTACCTGTCAGTAAAAACAACAGAATTTCTTGATATACCTTTTATATTTGAAGTGTAGAATTATTTTATTTATTGGGGAAATATTTACGCAAATGCATATTATTTTCAAACATGTAAAGTAATTAATGGCGTCTAGTTTAAGGACCCGGTTAATACAGATATTAGCTTTTATTTACTTTTGCACGTTCTTGGAAATTATGAAGAATTATTATTGTTTTTGTCTCGCTATTGAGAGTTACATTTCTTCATAATGTTTTTTATGATTTGTGTTAAATAATATGTGGTTAATGACACAGTATGTTGCTGTGTGACTTACCGTATTAAAGTATCGTATATTACAGTATCGTATCGTATTATAGTATCGTATCATATTGCAGTATCGTATCGTTCTTCAGTATCGTAACTTGCAAATTTATCGTATCTTATCTGATAAAATAGTTTATCGAATTTCTACACTTCTGTACATGTTATTAAACAGGAAATCTTCTGTTTATCGGAAATTTTGTTCCTTATCGATGGTAACACTTAGCTTGTTTGCAGGTTTTAGTTCAGGAAGTTATCTGTTAAATTTTTCAACAGAATTTTTGGGATTTTGTTGGGTATATCGCTACTGCTGTATCAAGGTTCATGTATTGCTACATTGTTCTATAGTTTTTTATATTCCGTATATCGCTGGATAACATTAAAGTATTTAAATTTCATAATTTTCGTAACGTTAGGTGTGAAAACCTTTTCAGCTTTCTAGTGGCTACATACTAGTAATTTTTGTCTTGCTTTTGCGTATTTGTTTTATAGGGCCGTTCATTAGTGGGTGCGAGAGGGTTAAGAAATGACTATCTTAAATGGTAATAGTAATTCCAGCATAGATTCATTGGGGTTTTAGGTCTTCGGGCAAAGTTATTCCCAAGGGATGTTGTCAATTATGGGGGCTTTCTACTACTGTGTTTTTATGAACATGGCTTTACTTGTCATTTCTCAAGATTTCTCGCAGTACTTTTGAAGGAGCACCCTCTTAAAGTTAAGTCGAATATAGAGTAATTTTAGTTTGGGACATACTATAATGTTCTAGGGTATTGCTTGGTGACCTTTTTTTTTCTAACAAACAAATTCTATTAAAAGAATTTTGTCAAACTGACCAAGAAAATGGGATGTATTGGTTTGGTGATGGTTTTTCATCATTACCTTTGGAATGAGCACTTGTCAGGCAAGTATGGTGTGAGGTTTCAGATATGGTTAACCACGACGCTTTATAACATCTTTAGCGAGGTCCATTCTGAAATTGCTAGGCAAGGATTCATTTCATTGGCTTTTGTTTGGGAACGCCGGAGTCAAATCAATACAATCCATTTGTAATACATTTGTAATACATTTGTAATATATCATAATATTACGGGTAGTTATAATATATATCTTTTTTTTTAAACTTTTAAGATTAGTTACTAAGTATTGTAATAGTTATCTTTGGTTGGCTGTTATTGACTATGGGAGTTTGCGAAAAAAAATTAACTGGTGTTAATTTTTTTCGGAGGGAAGGATGATGTGTAACGATAACTCGTTACATTTTATTGTTTATTTTATTAAACATAATTTTATAATTTGTGATAACCCATAGTGACGATAGCTAGTTGAAGGTAAGCTATAAATAATATAATGTAGGTACTTATTTCGTTTTAACAGGTGTTATGTGTGTTGTATATCTCTTGTTCGATTTATCAATGCAGAATTATTTTAGTTCAATAACATCGAACGCTAGATCGGAAATCGAACGTAGCAAGAGATTTGAACAATGCAGAGGCTCGCTGAGGTCGCTCTCTTGACCGGGACGCCGGTTGGATAGGTTGACTGACGAGAAGGGTTGGTTATGAAAAGATTGGCTTTTTAACAAAAATGTCGGTATCGTATTAAATCGCTATTTATTTATTGAATCATTATAGATTTGAATTATTTTAATGGCAATTTAAAATAATATATATTCAATTTATCGAATTCAATACATATTTTTGTAATCAGATGGATTGCTAACCTTTGATTAATATCTAAGTTTGTCTAAACAGTTTATCGTATTGAAATGTGATTTAATTACCGACCTTCTCAGTTTTTTTAAATCTTTTGTTAGATTGATTGGAAGATCTGCCTCAGTTACGACCTTTGGAAGTGATATAGAACTTCAGATAACTTTTACCTTACCACGAAGTGATCATCTCAGGATTTCTTTGGCTGCCGGATTGTTCACTGGAAGTTTCAGGATGAGACAGGTATGTACATCTCTTTATTATTTTAATAATATATGTTAATTGCATTTTTGCAATTTCTTTTGGAGAGAATTACATACCTTGCTCGTTATTTTCAATCCGAGAGTTTGGGAAATCATCTGAGTTTTCCTTTACTGAGGTTAACTTATTCCTTTTCTTTTTATTGATTGTCTGTAAAGCCAATTTGACAATAACTGTACCTGAATCTAAGTGTCAGCACTACCATTACTATATTATATATTACTATGTTTTATATTTTGATTTCTATTCATTTTTAGTATGTGAATATCAGAGTTTGGTATTAAACAATATCTTGTTTGGTAACTGTTGTTTGAATTTATCATTTGTGTTTGATAACCACCTCTGGATATTCAATTTCAATAGTTAGTATAACTTAGGTTCATTTTTGTAATTTTTACATTGGATTTAGTAATAATATCTAGTTAAGCATTATTGTTTAGCATTTAGTTTCTGAACATGTTTAGCTCATGTTGAGCTGTTTTTCTTTTGTATTCAAAATTTATAGATGCATTAATTTTTTATGATCATTACTAGTTATATACTAGGGTTTGCGGGGATATCATATCCCTAGTAGCTGTTCTACTTAAGGAATTACTTAAAAGTAAAACCACATAATCCAAAGTTCATAGTGCTGGTGCTTAATAACTCTAATTACAATACTAATTATTTTAATCATATTTTCATGATATGGTCCGAACTTGAGTCCCAAGACCAGAGACGTTGAAACTCCTGAGTGGACACAAAGGGCTGAAGAAACCTGTCATCCCCAGGGATTAAACGGTACAACCAGTGCCCTATTACCGTCAGGAGCTGGTGAATAATCAGTCGGAACAATCAATGTGATTAAAATAAGGGTTTCTAACAAACGTAGAGTCAAAACTAACTTGTAAGTAATCTAATTTAACTTTTGAGTAATTTCTATTAATTTTATTTACATCATCATTATATATATTTACATTTAACTTCACATAATTTCATTTCAATAACTAGCTGTTATCAATTCATTATTTCAATATTAATATACAACCTTTGTCAAAATATCAAATCAAGATTGTTCATTATTTTTTTTTGTAATTATTAAATTATATAAAATTATTTCTGTCTTTTAGTGTCACTGTACAATACCTTATCGAACATTATATCTTAACATTTGGTAGGATTGCACCTATTGTCGTTCCATTGTTTTCCTTGTTTTGTTAGGAGTAAAAATCAAAACATAGGTGGCGCTCAAATATTAAGATAAAGTGTGGTGTAACCTTCCCTAACCTACCCTTAGTAACACCAGCAGCGATCCCATCCCTGAGATTAGCCTGGAAGTTCTGGTTAAACTAATTTTTATTGCATCTGTTTCATTTAGCCAGTGTCAATAGTTCGCCACTTCACCTTTTTTGTGCTTGCATAAAAGGGGTTAAGTGTTGTTACACTTTTGGCAAACTTATCATTACAACAGTCTAGACATTTAGACCATTTTATAGTGTGCTTAGGTATAATATATCTAAGTGTCAACTGAAAGTAATTTTGCTCAAGAATATTTTTAAAAAATAGTAAAATTTAAGTATTTTCTTCCGGTTTTTTAAGTGAAACAGACTTTCATTTAGTTTAAGGTAATAACCTTTACAGTGAAAACATTTATCATAAAATAGAACTAAAAAGTGCTATTGGTTGAATTAAATTCGTGATTTTTAAAGTAATTAATGAATGATCCAGCGAAATTTTTGTTTTAATCTACATTATTTAAGGTATGCTATCAAACAAATTTAAAATTAACATAAAATTCCGTGGGTCGCAAAGTACAACGGAACCGCCGCTAATTTTAAAATGTCTGGCGGTGTACAAGACATATCGTCTAAATCTGATTCATTATTATTATTAGACTATAATACCAGAGAATGTACATACCAAATAACTCACAAACTAATTGACAGTATAATATCTACAGATACAATGACAAGTAAATTCACAAATTGTCAAATTTGACGTAACGATTGAGTAATATTATTCCATCGAACTATCGTTATTATTTTTTTCCATATGGTAATTCATGGCATTACTTGATAAAAATTGCATATTTAACAGATATTAATTAATAGTTGTGGATAAAATTCTTAATCCATAACATACTATAAGTTCATATTTTCATAGGTTTTTACTAATGATATAAAATTTCTAGCCTGCCACCTCCTTTTAATCAACAGACTATTTCGACTAAATAAAATTATTTCCCTGGTAGTCTTAGTTTTCTCAACGTTCTCGAGTGTGTATTTTTCGCTGCCTCTAGAAAGTTGTATCTATAGCTGACGGACTGAGACTTAAGATGACGTTAAAGAGTGGATCCACTCGGTGTTTTCCACCGCATTTGACACATAGGGAAAGTTGGTCGTCCGTGGTTATATCTTTGGCAGTTGAAACATTGTGTTGGCATTCTGCTTTCTCGTAGAACTTCTTTTAGGCTTTCTTCTTTGCGAAATTCTGCTACGAATATCGAGAGCTTTCTTTTATCTCTAAATCAGAGGTGTATTTGGGTAATTTTTATTTTCCTTACTTCCCTTACTGTATACCAGTTTATGCTGTGTTCCTTTGAGTTCATTTAGGTACTTTGTCTAAATCAGAGGTGTATTTGGGTAATTTTTATTTTCCTTACTTCCCTTACTGTATACCAGTTTATTCTCTGTTCCTTTGAGTTCATTTAGGTACTTTGTCAATTTTCTATCAATATTCATAGAATTGTAGGTCATATTAATTTCTTTCTCTTGGCCTTTCCTGTTTCTGGGGAATTCCTTCCTAGTTGTTGGGAGGAGGAGGCTTTTTTCTTAATCTTGGTTCTTTATTTGTTTCCGTGTTGTTATTTTTGGATTTTTTGTCATATTTTCATCACTTCTTTTGCTAGCGTCGTTTTCGAATTATTCGGTGTTTCTGTCCTTCTTGTTGGACTTCTAGGGCTCCTTGGTCTTTCCTTCGAATTGCTTTTTCGTCTCTCAGTTCTTTTCTAAGATTTTGAATTGTTTTCTTGGTTTCTTCGTTTTCTTTTCTCAGTTTTTCGTTAGTTCTCTTGATTTCTTCCATTAGTTTTTTTTGTTTCTTCCATTTGTTTTTGTAGTTCCTTATCTCGCTGCTCGGAATTGGTTTTATTATCCTTTATGTCTTTCAGCTCTTTCAGTTGTCTTTTAAGGACGATCTCGGTTTCCGAGTCTATACTTTCATCGTCGTCTGTGTTCGTCAACTCTTGTATCACCACCTTTTTTTCTTAGGTTTTGGTTTTGCCATTGCTTCCTACTTCTCTAAATCAGCAGTATAGTGGATCTTATAAATATTATTAGCTAGGTAAATTTATAAATTTATCGTAAGTCTTTTGGAACTAAAAAGTCCCGTTTGTTATTTGTCGTTAATGATAATGCCTCTCGGAAAGTTTATCTGGTCAGGCATACGTCATTTGTTGGCTTCTCTGTCCTGCTCTGGATTCTAAAGGGAACCTCCCGCTTCGAAAGCTCGTCGCTCAGTATATTCTTTTTCCTAAGATACATAAACCTTGGATAACAATGATTTATACAAAGTTAAAGATGTAATTTCACAAGAATCTCGTTTGCTGTTAGTTCTTTATTTTCTATTGCTCCAACTCCACAAACTTTGCAATATCTATCTAAATTATGCGTGGATCAAACTTATTTTTAATATAATTATTAGTTTTATCAAAAATATTAACGATCAGTAACGAATAATTACTTCTACCATTCATAGGGAACTTTTGTATGAAAAAATTTGAGACAGATTACTCTGGAGCTTAAATATTTTCAAGGATATGATATAGTGGATAATATCTTTGCACGTACGAAAAAATAATATCAAGCTGAAAATAAACCACTATTTTAGTAGTTAACACAAAATGGAAAGTTTTCATTTTTTGTTCAACAACGCAAGGTATGACAGAAAAAATAATTTAGTTGGTGATATAGCTGCACTTAAAGAATTTTATAAGAAAATTTATAAGCTATAGTTTTAAGAAATCTCTTTGTAGAACCACTTTTTTCCAACGAGAACACAACGATAAGAAAATCCAAGAACGTCTACCTTTTATTTAAAAAATAGCTTTTTAGTTAGATGGACTTCCACAGAGTAAAGGTTAGTACGAGATTGTGATTATGTCGGACAGTCAAGCAGCCATCAAAGCACTGAGCTCAAATATAATCAGTTTGATGATGGTTTGGGAATGCCTAGGCAAGCTAAATGAACTAGGTCAGAATAATACTGTCACCCTCATATGGGTCCTAGGACAATCAGGAATAGAAGGGAACGAAACAGCAGATAAGCTGGCAAAAAAGGAGCCAAAACCCCACACCTTGGACCGGAACCATCATGTGGGATAAACAGCAGAGCAATCAGCTGGAAGATCTGAGACAGGTTAAGATACTTCTGGGAAACTATAACCAGAAGAGATCTCGTGCCTGCCTCAACCTCAGTAAAAAAAACTCTGGATTTTAACGGAAATATTAACCGGGCATTGCCGGTTAAAAAGTCACATGAAGAAACTAGGGTTAGAAGATCAAGCAAAGTGCAGATTCTGCGAGGAAGAGGACGAAACCTCCATATACATACTCTCGGAATGCCCTGCCTTGCAAAATTCTAG
The DNA here is from genome assembly GCA_035357415.1 of Ophraella communa. NCBI lineage: Eukaryota > Metazoa > Arthropoda > Insecta > Coleoptera > Chrysomelidae > Ophraella > Ophraella communa. The sequence goes on along the minus strand of CM068994.1, from coordinate 12,354,374 downwards.
GGTTAGATACCTGGGAGCACCTGAAATTTAGGAGAAGGATCTACCTAATTTGAAGCCCGACGATGTCCTAAACTTTCTTAGGAAAGTAGGACTGAGAAAACATCGGAGCTAATGGCAAGTAAGGGGGACACAATAGATCTCATAGGTCGCAGTGTACTTACCACCTCTAATTCCATACATAAATACAAGGATTAGTACAATAAATTTGATAAAAAAATCATTTCTGTACCATTTGACCCTCAGTACACCAAAGGATTGAATACACATTCAGTGCAATGGGATTAGGTTTAATTCATGAAACTAGTACCACCTTCAGACATTTGTTATGAAACCCAAAACCATTCGATAAATGTAGATAGTTTAAAAATGTATCAAAAAACAGATTGTTATTGATTGAGTGTAAAAGTAGATTCAAGGACAGCATCTACTCCAGATAGTCCATTCTATAGTTTATCAAAAGAAAATTATTTGTAAAAATGTTTTCGCGTATAAAAATGGGTTTTGCCTCCAATTAGCTTTCCGTTAGTCTCTGAAGATAATAAATTGGTTATTGAAACGCGCCTTAGACAGTTAAAAATGTAATCGGTGGTCGGTATCAGTTTCGTCGCGGTTTCAATAACACCTAGAAATTAAGACACAAAAATAAGCAGATGGCACCTTTCAAATTCTTAGATTTCTTAAAAAATATTTCACTAAACCAATTAAATTCTTACTTTTTGACAGATTCTAAATAAGAAATATCTTCTAGCTCCGATTCTGTATGGTCTATGCCGAAGAACCTACACATAATGTCACGTACAATTTGTTTTTATTGAAAGGTATTACGTATAAAATAAGTTTATCTAGTTGATGGTATCTTTAACTTCTTCGTTAGTTTCTTCGTATAGCGTTTAATCGTAACATAACTAATAATTATCCAGTAACTGCCTCCAACTGAGATTCCTAGATGCACCGACAAGACATCCATTTTATTTCAAAGATCGTGCACTATGATGTAGAAAACTGTAAAAATGTCTAGCGATTTGCAGTTGTTCATACATCACACTAAAAAAAGCACTAACAGTTATTAAAGTAAAAGGAAAATAGAAAGATATTATTTATTATTATGTTGATGAAATGTTGATAAATCTTATTTGTATCCTTACTTTGCGAAAGTCCATATTAAGAATGTTAAACAAAGAATATTAAACAATAAAACTGCCATAAAACTACTACTACTACCATGTCGAACATCTGTCAATGAAAATGATTAAATGAATATGTGCATGAAATTTGATGGAGATTTGATTTTTCTACTAAGGATTTGAGAAAATAAAAAAATAGATGAGCCCAGATTTAGGATTTAAAATCCTCTACAGGGCTGGGTTGGCGTTGTTTTTATGTGGATGTCGTATTGTCCTGGGTGAATTTGAGTTCAGGCTCGATGTGACAGAAGAGTGCCTGTTGGGCGTGGCGTCGAAGAATTTGCAGGCAACGGGCCCAAATTTGGGCGGTGTGTTGGACATCGTGGGGATTCGGGTACAGAGCTGTGGCTGTATTCTTCCCTTCCTGTTACCCATTCGGTAAGTGTTATAAAAAAACCACAGAAGACATATAACCTGACAGAGCGCCGCGGAGGGGTTAGCTAGGCTAACGGGGTAGTTTGGGGAATTGTGAAGATTCCTCGAGGGAGTTACCGGGGTTTTTTGGGAGAAGAGATTGATGTTTTGTTGCATCCCCGGAAGCGGGGGATGGGATTGCGGGGTGGTCCTCGGTGTGGGCTTTAGCGAATCGCTAGAAGTGATGTGTCGCGGAATACGTCGTATTTTTGGGGAGGGTGTCTCGTGGAGTTGCTTGGAGTAAACGTAGTAGCAGATATGGGGTTTTCCTCTTGGGTTTTTGGGAGCGGCGGTTGATTAGCCAAGGAAGTTTTAGGGAGTTTTTGGCTAAGGTGTTGTCGGAGTCATTGAAAAGAAAAGTTAAATTTTTTAAATTAAAAGACTGTCTAAGTTCTGACGTCAAAGCAGAAGGCTCCTCCCATAAATCTTTCCAAACAAATCTTCAATGCGTGTAAAATGTCACATGAGATTTTTAATTTATGGTTTACTGTTAATATATATATTGACGGTTTAAGTTAAAGACTTTTTTATAAGAAAATCTACAAGGTAATGTTTGTAAACGAAAAATTCAAAATCTCTTATGACAACTACGCTCACGCGCCCTTGGTTTGTTTGGAAATATTTTTATGACCACTCCTTAAGTGACGTCAGACTTAGGCAGTCTATAGTGAGAGTTTCATTACAAAGTTCTTTTTTTTAATGTTCTTTATCTGTACTTCCGGAAAAAAATGTAGATTTTGATGAACTCTCCGATTTTCATAGAAATTTTATGAGGGGTCTAGGACACCATAATAATTACGAAAATGAATTTTTTTCCATGGAAACAACTAGAAACAGTAAAAATAAACATAACCTAACGCTTACCTGGTGTAAATATTAGAATTAATTCATATTTAGCAGCATCAAATGGTTTCCAAATACATTATTTTTAATTATATCATTTTTAAATTCAATAAAATTTCCACAACTTTAATATTAACATAGTTTTAAATAAATAAATTCCATAATTATTGACTTCATTTCTGACATGTCAAAATAGTAACGATATCACCACTAATGTTAACATGTTGCCAGAATAAAAAAATATAGCTACTCTTGTATATTATATAAATAAATATTAAAAAAATGTACCTTATTATATAGGAAATATAAAATATATGCTTGAAATGTGTAGGAAATATTAACCTATAGTACAATACCAAAACTTAATGTATTTATGAATAATAAAAAAAAAATAAATATAAAAATTTTCTCAAACAAAATTCTAAACTAGACATAAAATTTAAAGAAAACAAAAATATTTAAATTCTCTTCCCGACCAACTGACATAGATCAAAGTGTATTATAAATTACTATCTTTCACTTTAATATCTGAAATAAAATAGTGAAAAGCCCAAATGAAAAACTCTCATTACTTAGTTTTATCCTCACAACCACAATATATAAAATAAACGTAGACAAAAAATAAACAGGAAAATAAATAAAAAATTACCTATCTTGGTATTACAACATATTTGACAGAAAAAAAAAATTTCATAATAATTCTTCAGCATCAAAAGGACAATTTTCCGGAGATTGAAGCTTATTTGGATAGTACAGTTTGCCTGTTTAAAAACGTTTTTGTATGATTTGTAGAAGATTCTTGGCAATATTTATAAAACATATCCTGTTAAATTTCCAGATGTGCTTTTTATAATAAAACAATGCAAAAAACTAACTATTCAAAACTACAAAAAACAATGCTTGAAATTTGAAAAAATTAAAATCGACTAAAAGTATAGGTACCTGTTTTATTTTTAAATACTTTATACAAGTAAAGTAAATCTAGGCAATATTGTAACATCATTTGAAATTTTAACCAAATTGACCAATAAGAGGTTTTAACAAAATTGATAGTTTGTTAAAATAAACAAAAAGTTAAATATTCTGTGAAATAAAATTAATTAGAAAAAAAGTTTCCAAATCGTAATTTAAATTTTTTTCTATTTGAAATTATCTTAAGAACATTTATTTTTTGACGTCTATGACATCGTGACAGGTAAATCGTGGATTTACACGTATGAGCCCAAAAGTAAACAGCAGTCGACTGTATGGGTGTTTCAAGATGAGCTCAATCCAACAATAGTTAAGAATAATAAAAAACTCTTAGTTTCAACGTAACTTCCAAGTTTATTTGAAAAATTTTAAATCACAATGACGGCCGTTTCGCTAAGAAGCATCGTCAGAAACGGCCGTCATTGTGATTTAAAATTTTTCAAATAAACTTGGAAGTTACGTTGAAACGAAGAGTTTTTTATTATTCTTAATAAGATGGACTTCCAAAAAGTAAGAGTTAGTACAATAAATCCAACAATAGTTGTTCGCGCACGAAGCACTTCCTAGCAAATGCTCGCCTTTTTTTCGGAAAAACTGGACATGTCGCCACCGTACCACTAGAACAAAGCAGAACAGTTAATTCTGAGTGGTACACAACCATTTGTTTGTCATGAAATCAGGAAAACCAACCGCCGAACAGGGATCACTCTTCACCACGACAATGCGACAACTGCATTTTTGAGCACCCAAAACATCGATTTGATGAGTCATCCGCCGTATAGTCCTGACACTTGGCACCGAATGACTTCTTTTTATTCCCGTACGTAAAAAACAAACTGAGAGGTCAACGTTTTTCTACACCTGAAGAAGCGGTTGCTGCATTCAGAATGCATGTTTTGGAGATACCTCAATCAGAGTGGCAAAAGTGCTTCGACAAATGGTTCAGACGCATGAAAAAGTGTATAGATCTTCATGGGGAATATTTTGAAAAACAATAAAGGATTTTCGATTATTAATATTTGTTTTTGTTCTCTAATCCCAAAATATAAAAGGCAACCAAAAAAACTTTACGTATTCATTACATTGTCCTAGCCCTCTCATAGAATTTCTATGAAAATTGGAGATGTTATATACTAGCCGTTACCGTATTTTAGTTTTTATGTCAATTTGACAGATATATTTAAATTATGATTGATTGTCAATATATTAGAAATATATAAATATGTGTTACAATTAATGTGTATATAACAGGAGAGATTACCAAATTCTACATATTTTCGAAGATATTAAACTAACCAGTTGTTTTACTTTAATATAATTTGATTTGACTTGTACTTATTACACTTTATGATGATTTTTCAAATATTTTGATGATAACTTCTGAAACGATTTGAAATTTTATTAAAAATCGACTTCTGCGCGACCCTAAAGGAGTAAAAAGCGAAAGTTCAATCTCATGCCGTATTAACTCCGTGATATATTTAAATAGCCAACCGATAGAAATGTTATTTTCCAGACAACTGCTACGATAGCGCGGTTAATCGCGGTCATTCCGCCAAAAAAAAAAATAAATAAAAAAGATCCAATTTTCTACCAAAAACATATTTTTGGATAAATCGCGCAAAAAAAGTAAAAAGAAATTCACTTTTAACGTTTCGGACGTCTTCCAGACTTTTCCTTTTAGTTAATCCGAAAACAAAAGTTTTGCGTTGGCTTTATTTTATGGAAAATTCGGAAAGCGAACAGCGAGGAAACAGTCCGATGTTAGGGGTAAGCGGGTTCTTTGCACATAATATCTTAATTTTGTTGAATTTACTATTATCTTATCTAGATGGTTTGCCAATATACGGTTAAAACAGATTTCAAAAGATCTGATGTTTTTCTTTTAAAACCGAGAAAATTATTGCTCTCTCTTACAAATTTAACCTACAACCAATTACTTTAAATAGCACATTAATACCATTAAAAAATTCATATAAGTTTTATAATATTGACATATTAACAGAAACTTATCTTCTCCATGTTTTGCCATAAAAACCGTTTCCAAAGAGCTTATTTCTTTTATTCTGGGGGTTTTGTAGAGTACATCTTTTCGACTCTGTTTTTAAACTATAGAAAAGGACAATACGTTGTATTAGACGTACTAGCTGTTCAAGTTGTACAGTATCTAGCAGTCTTAAGAGCAAACAGTACCACGTCTTCACTTCTTGTTTGAAAGTTAGTAAAAATCATCTAGGACATCCCAAATGTTAAAACAAGCAACATCGCCTGTACTAAAACTAATAATAATTGAGAGTAAAGCGCGTTGTCATATCTAAATTTTACGTTACCAGTTTATAGCAGAATCAAAATATAGTAAGCAGTAGAGTTGTAGGATGAGGCAAATTATAGATAATACACAATACTAGTACGATTAAAAGGTATTATTTATGACAAAAATCAGTAATGAGCTGGTAATGAGTAATACTTATACATTTCCTGATTACTGATCAGTTAAAATTCATTACTTTCTGTATATTGTTAGGTATTTATTACAACTAGTGGCAAAGCTGTACGCAACGATATTTCTATCTTTGTCACTTTACCGTAACTTCCATCACATCGCCGCAGGTGAATTATACAGTATGAGCGATGACTTTGTGCATATATGTAATTCTACGTGTGTACCTCTGAATAACCAACCGGGCATTTCTACATCATTAAGATCCACAATTACAAAAGATAAGTTAGTTGATACGTGCTCTGATTATACCGGTGTACCAAGAATTTTTCTTTCATTCTTAACCCTCTCAAAAATTAATAAGGACACCCCCGATTTGCTGTCAACTGGGCCTACTTCTACTCTCAATCATTATTGGTTTTAGTATAATTTCAGAACTATTGGGTAGTGGAAGGAGGGATTTAATTTGGTGCTAGGTAAAGAGCTACATATGACCGACCACCGTAATGTTTTCCTGTTTTATTACCGATATTGGGATAGCTATATATGATTTGGAATTGAAATAACTAATAATAGATAACAAATATGTCAGTTAAAGTGTTTTCTGACATATTAAAATGTCTGTAAGAAAATTGATTGGACATATCCAATACTATTGGGCCACACATAAAAATTTACAGTTTGCATTTTATTTTTCACAAATATAACAAATAACTAAATATCCCTTTTGAACTGTTAGTCAGATTAACATGTACGATTTTTATAAATATTTTGAATACTCACCGAAAATTACGACCAAGCAGGTGTCATTTGATCCGGAATATTATGTAAATCATTTAAAGAAAGTTTCCAAAAGAGGCCGGAAAAATATCAAAAGTTAAAAACAATAAAGTAAACAAAGTAGGAGTTTAGATTTTTTAAATATCAGGAAATATTCAAGATTTTCTATTTGTTAAAATACTGAACAATTTGGTTTTAACACCATTGTTTTAAAAATTGGTAAAAATATACATTGTTTATGTGCCTATTTTTTTGTAATATATTGGGTAATACAATGTATAATTTTTAGTGAAAAAACGGTGTCCTGAAAAAATTATTTGTTGCTAAAAAATGCGTTTGTTAATTAACATTCTATTTTTGCATCTAAAAAATTACGAAACCATTTTTTCTCTAAAACCCATAAATTCTAATGTTCTTCTGGATTAAAAAAAAATTTAAAATTTAATACAGTATTTACTTATTTATTTAATTTGTTTCTTTTTTTAATATTTACGTTTCATTTTTTTTTTTATTTTTTAATAAAACGTGGAAAAAATATTTTTTCAAAAATTAAACGTATACTATGAGATTCAGTATGTTTTTTATGCCATTTTCAACATTAATTTAGGCCTACAAATAATTGGCTACAATTCGGGGAGTAGGGACTTTTTTATTGGAAATTTCCTGCAAAAATGTAAACCCCCTTTTTTTTAAATCTTAAATTGTTAATAACAATAGGAAATTTTTTAAAACGGATTTTGATATTCAGGAACATTTTTATATTTGTCATTTCGAATCGATTGACACCAAAATCAGATTTTTCAGATCGGTGTAACCCAAATCCGATTTAAATGACTTCTCGACCAGACTATAAGGCTGTAGTTCGACTTTTCATTTTATTGGTGGACGTGGCAACTACTGTATGCTCTTAAAGGCATATTATTAATATACATTTATTGTTTTATCGGAACAACAGTAATAAAGTAGTTAAACTATTTGTATAAAGAAAATAAAATGGCATGTAAGGAATATTGTCAACTAATTTTTGATCAGGACCGTGTCCATTGAAAATAAGATAGTAATATATCTAATTAAATTATTGAGGAAATGATAGCGCTTGTAGTTGACACAACCCTTTCTAAAAACTAAGACATACAACGCAGCAGAAGTTTTCGGACTAGGTACACATTCTTTTACTAACAGATACAAATAGTATGCAACCAATCATCGCCAATTATCCAAGTATATCCAAACATTTTAGCAATGCCGATAAATTAGACACTTACAAAGTATCTACACGTTCCGATTTCATAGTAAATAATTTTAAATCCAACGAGAACGGTTTATGTGGGTGATGTTATTGTATAAAATTTATATTCTTACGCTAGCGCAAGCATGCACATTTTACAGTGAACTCGTTGTAATTTTAGATATGCGATAATCCTAAAATATTATACCACTAATCTCTGTAAAGAGTGCATTGTGTTAGTACAGCATCGAGCAGCACGCTTACATGCACATTCTTGAAGATTGCGTTACAAGCAGAAAATTTATTTAACCAAAAAGAGAATGAGCAAATATCGTTAAACAGTATTGAACATACGAAGTGAAGTTGTATGACTTTTCGCTAGATTTAACTGAAAATAAATAAAAAAAAGTAAAATTAAAATACAAAAATGGCAACAAGCTAACTCAGTGTTTTTATTAAATAGAAGAAAATAATATTTATCAAATTTTAAAATGGGAAAAAATACATGAAGAAATGTAATTGTCAAACCTAGGCAAACAACAAGAGCTATGTTGGACAAGCTACTAAGAATAGTATTTTTATTAAAAAAAAAAATAACATAATACCACAATAATTTAATAAAGAAAGAAGCACTGAAACTAAGAATAAAATTATACAGAACGTGTCAAAATAATTGCAAAAAATTTAAGGAAGAGATTCCTTGTTAAAAATGTTCCTAATAAACATATAGGTTTGATTCCTTCCGCAAGAAGTGTCATCCAAGTTGAGGAAAATAAATTATTTTTATTTATTTTCCTGAATATGGGTGATGTTACAACAACAAATTTTTCGAGTTATTCCTATGGATAAATTACCTATCTACTGGTATTTTTTCTAATCGCTTTCTAATTATCTAAGGAGTTGAAACTTAGCAATTCTTTTTACAGAAGTTTTTAGCAGAACGATATTTAAAAATAATAAAATATGTATTATTATCCTCTTATATTTTTAAAAATACTTTGTCTCTTTGGTTTCTTTGATAGACTTTGTGGTTTTTAAGTAAATAAATAAAATTGGCAATCATTAATTATCGAGTTTTATAATAAAAATTAACTAATAATTATGAAACAACATTATGAAAAAAAGCAATATGGTTAAATAAAACGAATTTATTTTAAATATTGATGAACCAAGGAAAAAACAAAATAAATACACCTAAAAACGACTCATCAAAAATAAGAAAAACACCAAATTACTATAATTGTTGAAAGTGGCCACTCTCAACCTAATGCAAGTTGAGGTTGCTCTCCGCAACATTGATCCACGTTTCCGGTGAAAAATCCCTGGGATGTTTTGATTTGTTTGGCAAGATTCTCTAATTCGTTTGTTTAAATTATCTAAGTTGTCAACAGGCGTTTCGTAAACTAGACTTTTGAAGTAACTCGACTTATCCAATGGACCTGGGTGTGAACTCTGTAACAGAATAGAGAGGAAATTTCTTGTAACGTATTGTTTATTATTTAACTTAATAAGTAATGATAACCAGTAAATTTTCTTGCTTAACACCTTTTATTGTGTAGATACAACAACATTGTACAATTTTACATTGCAATTGATAATGAATGACATTTTATTTTCTTATGTCAAAAACAAGTACTGTCAAATATATTAGGTATAAACAAAAAAACAGAAAATAAATAGATTTCGCGTGCAACTCGATTGAAACCAGACCAAGTTCTCTGGATAACACCATACCGCACGGTCGCAAGTCTTTAAGCCGTTAACATACCCCCCAACTTGAAACCACTAGGCTTCAACCTAAAACAACACTTAATAATTAGGCTTATTGTTCATTCTAAAGGTAATGGGCAAATGCTTTGAAAACCGCGTTTTATCAACCCAGAATCAGTCTTAATAGTTGCCACTCGCGGTATATCATCCTTTCCACGATGAATTTCTAGGACTCTACCAAGTTTCCATCGACCAGGTGGCATATTTTCTTCTTTTACAAGGACAAGAGTATTTTCTTTTAGTGAACTTTGGTTAGTTTTCCATTTTACCCGCTTCTGAAGTTCCGAAACAAACTCTTTGCTCCATCTCTTCCAGAAGTAAAACTTCATTTGCTGTATATGTTGAAATACGGAGAGGCGATTTACAGAAATTGTACTGACGTCTTGTTCTGGTACTGAGGTTAGCGGCTTGCCGACTAAGAAGTGAGCTGGTGTTAAAGGTAAGAAGTCATAGGGCTCACAGGATAAGGGAGAGAGGGGTCTTGAATTGAGCACAGCCTCGATCTGCACCAAAAGTGTATACAAGCTTTCAAATGTTAAAGACGTTTCACTGATTACCCGTTTCAAGTGATATTTGGTACAGCGTACACCCGACTCCCACAGTCCACCAAAATGTGGTGAGTATGGAGGAATAAATTTCCAAGTAATACCATCATTTGACATTTTATTAATAACAAATTCTTGATTTAACTTGATAAAATTAAGCAACCACTCTTTTTAATTTAAGTAATGAAGAGAACTTATTTATGAAAGTACATTCAGTTATTTGTTGAAATGAAAAAGTATTAGATTTGCGCATATCCGGAAGATTGTTTGATTTAACAATAGTGAAAGGCCAGGATGATTTTTCGTGCATTAAAAACTTTGGACCGAACCACCATAAGCTTAGAATTTTGATTTCACTTGGTTTTACCCCTCGTGTCAAAATATCTGCAGGATTAATATCGCCAGGAATATGGTTCCAAGAATAGGCTAAAGTAATGTCTTGTATTTCCGCAATGCGACTGCTCACGAAAGCTTTTAACATACTTGGTTCTGTCTTTAACCATCCCAGTACTACCGTAGAATCTGACCACAAAAACTTTGCGTTAAATGATAACTTAAATGATTTAACCACCTGCTCTGTCAATCTTTAAACTACTAAACAACCACAAAGCTCTAATCTGGGCATGGTTATTGTTTTTAGTGGAGCAACTTTAGTTTTAGCGCAAAGCAATTTTATGGTTACATTGCCATGTTGATCGATTGACCTGATATAAATACATCCACCATAAGCACGCTCGCTGGAATCAGCGAAACCATGCAGCTCTATCCATTGAGGATTGTCACAAATAACATGTCTATCAATTTCTAGACTATTCAGTAAAGGTAGTTCTCTGCTGAAGATTGCCCAAGTTGTATGCAAATGTAATGGAATACTCTCGTCCCATGATATTCTCTCCAACCATAACTTTTGCATTAAAATTTTTCCAACAATTATGCATGGACTTAAGAGTCCAAGCGGATCAAATACTTGAGAAATTCGTGATAAGATATCTCGCTTCGTTACAGGCACGCTATTTTGTTGTTTGCTAATTTTATACATTAACTTATCTAAGGACGGATTCCAAATTAAGTCTAATGTTTTAGCATTTTGATTTTCACTTAGGTTCACTATTTTAGCATTTTCATCACTATGGGGAATCTGTTTCAAAACTTCAGGACAATTTGACATAAATTTTCGAAGATTAAAGCAACCCTGATGTAATATGTCGGATACGCCAATGCATATGCGCCCCGCTTCTTCAACTGACTCACAACCAGTAAGCATATCGTCCACATAAAAATCTGACTTGATAATTTCTGAAAACTCAGGGGCTACCTTTTCATTTTCTAATGCAAGCTGGTAGAGACAACGAATTGCTAAAAATGACCCGGAAGTAGTACCGTAAGTAACCGTTTGGAGTTCATATGCTTCAAGAGCATCGCTAGGATGAAATCTCCACAGAATTCGTTGCAGAGGCAAGTACTCGTTAGAAATATTTACGTTTCGGTACATTTTCTCAATGTCAGCAGAGACCACAATACTATGCTTTCGAAATCGTTTTAGAATTGAAAACAGAGAGTCTTGTAATGTAGGGCCAATAGATTGTAAATTATTCAAAGAATAACCAGAGGATGAAGGTGCAGATGCATCGAAAACAGTGCGTAATTTTTTTGTTAGACTGTCCTCCTTGAGGACACCGTGATGTGGCATGTAATATGTAATTTTATTATCATGTTCATTGTCTGTAACTTTTTTCATATGTCCCATTGTAATATATTCTTTCATAAAGTCACAATACAGTTTCCTTAAAACTGGATCCTTTTGTAATTTATTCTTTTCTAGTTTTAGAAAACGAATTTTAGCTTGACTGTATGACTCACCAAGTTTTGAAACAGAATCCTTTAATGGCAAGGGAACTACGAAACGGCCACTAGGTAATCGCTTAAAGTTTTCCACAAAACTCTCTTGTCCTGGGACAAGGGTTTTACCTTAGGTAACTCCTCAATTTCCCAGAACCGAGATAGTTGATTTTGAATGCTTGTTTCAAAATTATTTGAAAAATTACATGAAATAGAGGGAGTTTGAAGTTTGGCTACAGGACCGGACACGATCCATCCAAGTCGAGTTTTCTGTAATATTGGTTTATTGTTACCTAGTATATGCTGACCATTACTCAATAAACGCCAAAACAGGTCTGCACCTATCAGCATATCGATCTGTCCAGGTATATAAAATGTTGGATCGGCTAGTTTAATATTTTTAGGAATATCCAACTTACTCACATCAATGCTTATATTAGGTATATTTTCCGTAATTTGAGGCAAAACAAAACAAGTAATATTTTCGGAAAAGTTATAATATTGCGACTGCAGTGAAACATTGCATTTGAAATCGATGCTAGATAGAGTACCATTAAGACCTTTTACCGAAATATTTGTTTTCTCCACTTTCAAACCCAACTTCTCACATAATGCCTTTGAAATGAAACTCGACTGGGAACCGCTGTCAAGCAGTACTCTAATAGCATGCAATTTTCCTTTCGCGTCTGCTATGTCTATAAAAGCCGTGGACAAGAGTACACCATCAACTAAACCACTTGCCGAAAGAGCATTGGTACCAGGATTCTGATTTGTAGTTTCTGGGTCTGACTGTACATTATTGTTTGTATTATTGACATGAGTAATATTTTCTGAATTTGAGTAATTTTGATTTAAGCCTGAGCTACTTTCGGAATGTAGTAAGGTGTGATGTTTTCTGTGACACTTTCTACACAAAGAATTTCTACAGTTTTTGGATATGTGTCCAAAACGCAAACAATTTAAACACATTCTAAGAGAAATGACCATCTTACTCCTTTCCTCACTAGATAACCTCAAAAACTCTGAGCAATTTTGAATAAAATGTGAGCCCTTGCATAACTGACAAACAGGAGAATAAGACTGAGCATTAGTACCTTTTTTTTCGATATTGTCTGTATACAAAAACCCCTTAGTTATGTGTGTCTTACGTTTTTCTATTGGTTTCTCTGTATAGCGTGTATCTGGAGAAATATTATGCTCAAGTGATTCTAGAAATTCTGCTCTCGATTTTAGAAAAACTTTAAAGTCTTCAAAAGTTGGAACAATACCTTTACTTGTTTTTAGTTTTTCCCATTCAAATTTAGATGATTTGTCCATTTTTTCTGAAGCTAAGGCAATTATTAATACATCCCAATTTTCTGTAGGCTGTCCCAACTGTTTCAAAGCTCTTAAGTTTTGCATCAGTGTATCACTTAAAGCTCTAAGTTCTACCGAATTGTCTCTTTTTACCTGCTCGATATTAAATAATGCTTTGACATGGTAATCTATTAACAATCGAGGACAGTCGTACCGTTCAGTAATGCACTTCCAAGCAGTGGAGTAATTTTGAGCACTAAACTCTATGGTTTTGAGAATGTCGGCAGGAGCGCCTTCCAAAGATGCGCGTAAATAATGAAATTTTTGAATCTCACTAAGAGTTTCATTACTATGAATCAAGGATTCGTACGTGTCACGATATTCTAACCACTCTAAATTTTTACCCCAAAACGTGGGTAGAGAAATTTTAGGCAATTTTACCAAGTTATTCAAGTTTTTTTGTTCACTAGGTTGACTAGGACCACTGTGGTTGGATGAAGATGAACTATGATTATTTACAGTTAACTATGACATTAAATTCTTTACCAAACTCAACTGATTATAAAAGGTACTTTCAAACTGTGATCTTTCATTAAATTCTACTTCTAATTCTTCATCTACATCCTCACCAGTAATATTATATTCAATTTGCAATTGAATCTCGTCAAATTCATGAATAAGTGTTTGATATTTCTCTAATCTCTCTTTGATATTTATAGCCTCAATATCGGTAATATCCCTAACATCTTTATTTAAAAACGGCGAAATGAATTTAGAAAAAATCGTAAGTTTACTTTTTATCCCACGTCTTTTACGTTTTAATTCCTCGGTAGACATTTTGTACTTTTAATTATGTTTGACTTGACAGAAGTGGTAATATAAGTATTATTAATAGAACTTAAACCGTAATCAAATGCGATCTTACTATGTTGCCCAAGCTTGATACACTCTGATACAAATCAAAACAGTAAACAATTAAAGATCTTACCCTGGAATTAAAAAAGGATACTCAACTTCTTATCGGATTTTACCGCGTAATATTCCTGGTTTTGTGCTTCTATTGTAAATGAAGTAGAGATCGTCCAAACACCAAACCAGACTGTGTTTTGCAGACAGCGCCAAATGGTGTAAAATTGTTGCACTTTAATCGGAAATAGCTGTATTCTTCACGATTTACTGGTTTATCCGACTCACGAAGGACCAAATTATGTTTATTATTTAACTTAATAAGTAATGATAACCAGTAAATTTTCTTGCTTAACACCTTTTATTGTGTAGATACAACAACATTGTACAATTTTACATTGCAATTGATAATGAATGACATTTTATTTTCTTATGTCAAAAACAAGTACTGTCAAATATATTAGGTATAAACAAAAAAACAGAAAATAAATAGATTTCGCGTGCAACTCGATTGAAACCAGACCAAGTTCTCTGGATAACACCATACCGCACGGTCGCAAGTCTTTAAGCCGTTAACACGTATGTCTCTTCGAAATTTTTCGGGTAGTTTTGTATAAAGTTTCGGAAGATAGAAATAGAAACAGCTATAAGGGTCTGGATGATCTGTAGTTTCTATGGGGCAAAACATCAAAACAAATATTGTTACCCTAATGTTTAGTAATAACCCGAAAATACATGACTGCAAATTTTATTTATTTACTAAAAAACCACAAAATTTATCAAAGAAACAAATTATTTTCTAAATAAATTTAGGATAATACATATTTTTTTTATTTTCAAATTGTGTTCTGTTAAAAAGTTCTGTAAAAATAATTGCTAAGGGCTTCAACCCCTGGTAAAATTTATTATTGTAACATCACCCATATTCGAAAAAAAAATAACCAATTTTTCCTCAACTTTAAGTGGATTTCAGTTCTTGGGGAGGCATGCAAAACCTATGTGTTTATTAAGAAAATACTTATTAATTTTCAACAGAAGGAATCACGTCCTTAAATTTTGACGTATTTTTAATTGTTAATAAAAAATTGAAAAACGCAAATTTTTGAATTTTTCCAACTAGGATCTATTTGTTAGACTATTTAAAATAATTAGACGAAGTAAACCAATCCTAACGTTAATTAACAAAAGCATAACAAAGAAAAAACTGAGATTGGGATAACATTTTTTAAACCTTGGATTATTGTTTATTCATGTATCCCAATTAGTACGTGAATTTTATTATTTCTTAATATTCGTATTTAATGTGTTGAAATATTTTTTTAGTTGTGACAGCGCGCATATTCCGACTACCCGTTTTTGGCACTATTTTCAGGGATCTGTAAAACTTACAAATATTGAATATACAGTTTCGGGAGCTCTTTTAGCAAATTCAATGTTATTTCAAATCCTTTTTGATATTTCGAAAATCTTGAATATTTTACGAAATTTTCAAAAACTTTTTTTACTTTAATTTGAAAACTATTGCTATTTTTTTAATCTAAAAATTATAGCTATTGCTCATATTATTCCGTAGGTAACTATAAGAATATTTTAACCAGACTAACTTACTTTACTCCACACTACAATTAAATAAATTTTAAGTTTAATTGTAAATTATTCTTTAAAAATAGATTTTCAATACCAATACAAAGTGAGGTATGGGAGCAAGAGAAATAAATAGTGGCGCAAATACCGTATCAATTTTAATTAACAGTGGGGGATATGCTGGATTCTCCATATCCAAAGATATAATAAAGAAAAGTATTAACTTAAGCAACTCCCTAGTCTTTTTATGAAGAAAATTCCTTATTTATGAAGTTATAACTCCCTATATTCGTGCCAAGGAAATTCCTTATGAATTTATTAAAGTATTAGAACAAAATTTATCTTGCAGCAATTTTCGAACCTTGCTCGTTATAATCCCTGTTTGGTATCGACATTGTTGATATCGCAAAAGATAAGCCGCCAATGAATTTCTATCAGTTTCGATCTAAAGCTAAGAAAATAGGGCAATAGTTTTATTTCCGGTAAATAACCCTCCTTACGATACAACTTTTGAGTATAATCTTGTTGGAAAAGTTTTTCTAATTTAGTTTTAAAAAGTATCGACTACGTATTATTCCCAACACGTCTCCAAAAATTGGCATTCGCTAAATATGGGAATAACTTAAGTTGTGAAAAAAGAAAAACAGAAAAGAAAAAAGATCTGGTTTAAATCTACTTATTTTTTGCCATTCTTATAGTTAACTGCAAAGGCAAAAATAAATTAAAGTTATAATTTAATAACACAATAACAGTAATTAGATTTGATAACTAATTGATGACTGATGGGTCAAAACAGCATTAAGGATGAAATAAAAAGTTCCTATGAAACTATTCTCTCAGAATAACTATTCCTTATTTTCAGAATTGATAAAGGGCACTTACATAAACATTTTTTAGTCATAAATCATACGAATCCTAAATGATTCGGTGTAACTATAAATATTTAAAAATGAATCTCTATCCAACATGAAAGAATGGCTACTTACTAAATTAAATCAAGAACATTAGTATTAAAAATATAACATTAAGGGCCGGTTGCATAAACCCTTGTCAAACCTCTGTTAGCTAACATTCTTTTGACAAGTGTATGTGCACCGATAGCGCGTGCGCGGGCATTTCTAATTTATTGATGTTTAGATGAAGTTTACGGTGCGGTGTTGTCGGCTTAAATTCTTCGAAACAGCTAAAATTCGAGCTACTAATTCTTCTTTTGTATTAAATTTACAATTACAAAAATCAAGCTGTGTCATATTTGGTAAAAGTGCATCCATTTAGAAACTGTGCATTAAGATAATTTCGGAAAATTACGGTCAAGAGCCGCAAGCGACTTGCCTAAATCATCTAGTGAATAGTAGCCTTTATAAGCGAGTAGAATACTATATTTTATCCACAACTGCTATATATTTTTGTTGAAGTTTTATTTTAAAAATTTTATTTACACTACACACATATTTTTAGGAACATTATTATTTTATTGTAACAAATAATTTGATACAATATACAAAACGCTATTGTTCATTTATGCACAGTTACTATAGTTAAACCAAAAATATATTTATTTAGATAAAAAAACATCGCAAGTTGATACCATTTATTTGTAATTATGGGTAATTGTAATATTAGAACAATTGGTGAATTTAATCTGTGGTGTAGAATTTACATCAAAACTAATGTTTTTGTGCTTAAATTCACTGAAAAATCTACGCACACTATTTTTATAACAATAACGTTGACAGGTTTGAGTTTTCTAAAACTAGTTCGGTTTTTAAAATGTTTCGGGCAAGTATATATAAAGGAGGTTAGGTATTAGTGTAGATGCTCGTACTTCTCAAGCGCGGGTCCTCGATTCGAATTGCGTAGAGGACCAGGCTTTTTATTTATTTATTTTTTTTATGTGCAGAACTGAATTGAATATATTTTGTGCTTTAAACGATAAAATTTGTAGCAAAATAATGTAATATTAAATCTAAATCAAGAAAGTATCTGACAGCCGTGATTAATGGGTACTATCAACGTTCAGCAAACAGACTTATTATGAGTTGAACTTGCAGTAGTAAAAATATTCTTTAACACCAACTTTGTTTAAGCTAATGCTGTATTACTACATCAAACTAAAACTTCTGTTGTTGAAGTAGAAGAATTTATTGCTTTGTATTATTCTTGTAAGAAGAAACTTAATAAAATAAAACTGATAATTATAAAATCCCAATTATCCAAGATTATAATTAAATCAATAAAAAATAAACAATAATTTTCATTATCATAACACTCACCTTATTTCTATGATTATTTGTTTTCTGCTCTTACACTTCTTGTGCTTTTTTGTTGGAAGCTGTCATTTTTTGGCAATACTTTTTTTTCATAAGTATAACAGCATCGATTGGCAACTTTTTTCCCTTGAATGAAGGTAATTTAATAACTTATGTTGAATATTCCTTTTAAATGAATCTGAAAAGTATCTTTAACAACTTCTTGTGAATTTAAATTAAAAATTGTCTGAAGGGCAGCAGTTATTTGGGCATAATTTCTTAAAAAACATCGTCGTTAGACAAATATACACGATTACAGCCAAATATCGAACAACGCATATTGATGATTATTGAGAAACTCGTAAAACAAAACCTAAAATGGTTAAAAACCCGAAAAATTTGCCAAAAATTGTAAAAAAACACTTACGATTTTTTCCTTTTTTTACGTCACAGCTATTTTGACATGTGCGCAATATCATACCTATACTCGGAATTTTACAGTCGTGTAATGACGTCATTTTCGTGGGAAAAAACGTATGTCCTATTAAATTTATTTGTTGCTAAGTAACTGACTACTGGTGTCTAATTACCTGTATGACTTTCGTTGCATGTGCAGTTCGCTATATAACATTGTTGATGTCTAGTGGTACGCCATTCCGAAATTGTTCCTGTTCAATTTGAAAGAAAGCCAACACATTTAGAATTATTAACTGTGTTTGTTCGTTAAATCGATGAGGGTTTTTTGGCGGCATGTTTTGACGATTTGGCGTTTTCAAAACTTCAAAACTCACAATCACTTGACAAGCATTTCAGGTAAAATTTAGCCACGACAACAACATTTCGGCAAAATTTTTTGTCACTGTCATTTTACATTAGTTAAACAAGGATAGACAAAAATGACGTCATTACAAGACTGTAAAATTCCGAGTATAGTATAGTATAGAACGGCAAAGAACGTGGGAAATAAATATTATAGTCTTTCCAATATTAATTATTAAAAACCATTTAAAAGTGTTATACAGAGTGAGTTAGTTTACTAGGCTTCAAAGTAGAAAGAATGGCATGAAAACAACATATTTGTCCCGTTAAACATCCACTCTGTATCGTCGGAACCCAAGCTCTCTCTAGACTGGTAGTTGTACAGCGCGAAAACAAGTGGTGGAAGTAACTTCAATATGTAAATCTGACGATGCTAGTTGTATAGCGAAACGGCTGTCATTGAGTTTAAAAAAGCAGTTTTTTAAATAAATAGTGGAAGTTCTGTTAAAACGAAGAGTTTTTTATTATTCTTAATAAGATGGACTTCCAAAAAGTAAGGGTTAGTACAATCAATTTAATTTTCTTCAGAAAGAATTAAAATGTAAAATATTAAAGCATCTTTTACTTTGTATTCGTCACTAAATTATTAAAATTAATTATAAAAACCCTCCACTGACTAATGTGAATCGAACACGGCTTAAGACGGACCTGCTATTGTTGGATATAACGAAGAGATATATCTGTAATTTATTCACTCGTATACTGATAAATGCAAATTTGCAGACAATATAAATTTGATTTTCTTCGAGATAAATTAAAACATTATAGGAATGACACGAATTAATAATAAATAATGACGACACACTTTATTTAAAGCGTTAAATTTACGTGCTGGATCGCTGGATAAAAAATTCGAAACAAAATGGGTTAAGGAAACATAAAAAAATAAGCAAAACGCCCGGAGATACTCGCAGTACTGACTGGAAATAATGAATTCACCTTTCGCAATGATTTTTATCACAGTCAAAATTAAATACGCGTACTATATAATCTTTTCACTACTAGCTTCTGAATCTAACTTTATTGGCATTTGTTGAGGAAGTAAATTTGTTTATTTTTAACCAAGGTAGAAAAATACGGGGACTACTTGATTGGAACTAAATCTCAATCCGTTTAACAGAATGTGAGGTTAACTTATACAATGACAAAATGAAAAAATATTTTTCCTCACTTATTTAATGGTCATATCCACGCACCAACTCAAAAAGGTAAAATACCATTCTTATAAAGTACATCTCATCCATGAATTGGCTGAAGACGACTTTGACCGAAGAAGTCTGCGAGTATATGATGAACCATAACAACAATTTCATTGATAACGTTTTATTTTCGAACGAGGCAATATTTTATTTGAACGGTCATGTTAACCGGCAAAACACCCATTATTGGTCTGATAAAAATCAGACTGGATGCAAGAGACCATACGCAAAGACCACAAAAAACTAACGTATGGGCTGGTATTGTGAGAAATACAATTATTGGTCCATATTTTTTTGATGAAAACTTAATAGGAGCATTATATCTGGATTTCCTACAAAATACATTAATTCCCGATCTGATCCAGCTTTTTCCTGATATTCAAATACCCACTAATATAGACCGCAGAATCTGGTTTCAACAGGATGGCACACCGCCACATTTCGCAGTAGCTGTGCGCGATTTTTTAAACACAACTTTTCCACAAAGGTGGATAGGAAGAAGGGGACCAGTGGAATGGCCTGCTAGATCACCTGGTCTGAGCCCATTAGACTTCTTTTTATGGGGTTATTTTAAATGTAAAGTCTACTTAAACGGACCTGGAAACATCCCTCAACTACAAGACCGAATCAGACAAGAAATACAGAGCATAACACCCGCTATGCTACAGAATGTTAGAGACGAAAGTAATGCCCGGATCAGTTATTGTCTAACGGTCAATGGAAAACAATTTGAACATTTATTGTAAATTTTCGTTTGTTTGTTTTTGGAAGTGTATCACATTAATTACATAACTACATAATTCCATTTAATTTGTTTATTACATTCAGTAACGTATCTTTTACTTTCCATAAACAATTTTCATATTTTTTTGCATTTTTGCCCACCCTGTACCAGTTTGAAGCAACATATTATACATTTTTGGAATCAGCTCAGTAAAGGCAATTTGGAAATTGAATAAAAGGGGGGGTTCCATTTGAAAAAAATGGTGATGACGTCATTACACGAAAGTGGTTCACCCTGTATATTAGATTATGATTTAAAGCAATAAACGAAAAATCTTAAGATTTTTCCGACGACCCCAACATTTTTTATGAATATGAATTTTTTAACTTTACAAAATTTATTCTAATTGTTGGTCACAGACAGATTTATTCGTTATTTCACAATTATACCTAATCAATTTTCTGTAAAAAACAAACCTAAAGCAACCATTGCATCTAAATCCATTCAAGTCAAAATAGACAAATGATTCCATTCGGCTATCATCTCGTGATCACCATTTTGAGTTATATATCAAGTAAGATACTGCATATCTAATATAACTATTGTTTTTTGGGTATATAAAAAATAATCAAACATCAACAAAAAAAATACGCGATGTTATACTTTGAATATTAAGTAACGTTGCAGTGGTGTGCTCAGTTTATTTAAAATACATTCTTCCTAAAAACCAATATTTTCAATAAAACATGAAATTATTAAGAACAGTAAATAACTAAACGCTTTAACGAAACACTAGGTATTTATTCGAAAAATACGTTTTTAAAGTCAATTGCAGCTGTTTCGCTAAAATTAGCATCGTCAGATTGACAGATTGAAGTCAGATTTTTAATTGAATTTAAAATAGTATTTTGCACGAGAAGTGATACGAGCGAAACGCGTGGTACAAAGTTCGTATCACTTCGAGTGGAAAATGGACATTCCATCCATGTTTTACACTATACTTTTCCTACGACCATACTGAAATAGTTATAAAGAGGAGGTTTTTATTTACTAACAGCTAGGTTAATATTACAATAAATAAATAACGTGATCAAATAATATTCATATTCGAATCAAAGTTCCTTTACTGATAACAACATTGATTGTAAAATTACTGCAGTTATTAAATGTCATTCTTGGAGAATTGCTTAACTTTCTGAATTTTCAAAATTTTTGGTTTTTGAAGTAGATGGTTTATTTGTTTGTTAAATTTTCAATCGATCCTAAGATTTTATCGGCAACTGTTGTGGATTTCCACCCACCGTGTCTTTTTAAAAACGTTATGTCTTCTCCACTGTCAATTAGAATTGTTGCAAAAGATCTGCGGAAATAGTGTCCGGGGTATAATTCCGGGTTGGGTAATTTTAAATAGACGGCAATTTGTTTTCCTAGGTATCCAAATTTGTTTATACTAATTCTTTGAACTGTACATTTTCCTTTTTGATAGTTAAGGAAAACAGGAATCTCCAACATTCTTAGGGCGAAGTTCTGTATATTTATTAAAGATTTCATAAAAATGTCCTGTTATTGTAAATTTTTCTTCTTCTCGGCGCAAGCACGCATAATTCCAATAGTTAATACGACCTAGAAACATTTTAATAGTAAATAAGTATTTTTAAGTTTGCTTACGTTTGCTTAAGTTTGCTTATGTTTACTATAAAACCTTTTAATTACACTGTATAATATTCACTTACCTTTGTCAGCAGGAATTCACAGTGTGGAGCTTCATTGATAAATTTCTTAATTTTCTCTGATATAACATAGTGTGCCCATAATGTTGAAGGTTTAAATTTCTTGGAGATAATACCAAAATTATATGTTAGTTGGTATTTCTCTTTTGATTTTTCCGGTATTAATTTGGCACACATGAAATATCAGGCGGTATTAAATTCAACTCACTATCACTATGTTCCATGTTATTTTAAGTAAAAATTTACTTATATTATAATATTATATTGACTTTTGTAAGCTATACTGTTTTGCGTTCTTTACGCCATTGAATGAACGAATTATATGCTAGTTGGTATTTCTCTTTTGATTTTTCCGGTATTAATTTGGCACACATGAAATATCAGGCGGTATTAAATTCAACTCACTATCACTATGTTTCATGTTATTTTAAGTAAAAATTTACTTATATTATAATATTATATTGACTTTTGTAAGCTATACTGTTTTGCGTTCATCTTTACGCCATTGAATGAACGAATTATATGCTAGTTGGTATTTCTCTTTTGATTTTTCCGGTATTAATTTGGCACACATGAAATATCAGGCGGTATTAAATTCAACTCACTATCACTATGTTCCATGTTATTTTAAGTAAAAATTTACTTATATTATAATATTATATTGACTTTTGTAAGCTATACTGACAACCAACTGTCAAAATTGCTGTTTATTTGGAGAGATAAGATCATAGCCTACTTACATTAGTTATGTTCTTGTATTTGTTTGTGCACAATGGAAATATTGTGCACTAGTTTCCATAGTAACTAGTGCGAAATAGAAACCCGTGTACCAAGAACGATAAACATTTACCAGGATTGCCTAATCGGCCTGATTTGTCCGCCAGCTGTGTGACGTCACTGCAGTCCTTCATTATAACGTTTACCATATAGATGCATGGAAATAATAGGAATTAGACAGTATTTTTATGATTTCTGAAATACTAACGTACCACTATTTGGATTTTTAAGATTAAACACTTATAATTTATAATAAATAATCCCATAAAATCGTTTTAATACTTATATTTAATTAATTTATTGAATATTATTTGGGAAATAGGTAGAGTAAAGAAAACACTATTTAGTTCTATTTTTATTTTAAAAAATACATTCAAATAAATTCATTATTACACAAAATAATGCCTAAAACTAGTGTTTTTTTGACAAACAAAGAAACAATAAACAATTTGCAGCATATTACTAGTACAATCCGTGAATCTTTTATGGAGCGACATAATATGTATTCTATAAAGAATTTTTAATTACAAATTTAAAATTAACAAAAAATACTACATACTAAAAAAATAGTACGTAAACTATCTCACTAAAAACGTAAAATAAAAAATGTATTCACTATTAAATATTAACGTTCACACTCAACGATACTAACCAAGCAATGTCTAGCCAAGCAGTGTAACACATGTAATTTAAAAGTCCGAACTGGAGTTTAAAAGAACAGTTTTTTTAAAATTTTACACAAAAATGCAACGTACGCTAATGTATCCACAATATCTACCAGTCAAAATTTTGAATATTTTTACAATAAATCTAAAAACGACGATTAAAAACGACCTAAAATGCATTGTCAAGATAGGAATAATACGACCGAGGACTGCAGTGACGTCACAGGCCTCCACGTGCGATCGATTTTTTGGCGAATGTACGTCTTATGGGATTAAGCAATCCTGGTAAATGTTTATCGTTCTTGCCCATGTACAATATACTACATTCACTAATCAGTGATAGATTTACAAGTGAAATATTTTAGAATAGTCGTAGGAAAACGTATTTTAGTACAACCGTTTAGTTGCTTACTGTTCTTCATAAGATGGACTTTCACATAGCAAGGGTTAGTACAATAAATTTCAAACATTTTAAATTTTAATCTTAGCATCGCAACGCTGAAATAAGTACGTACATAGCACCGTTGATTCATTCTATTCCATTTAATTCTACTGGTTAATGATTTCCTTTTTAAGGTACCTTGAAATAGAAGCAAAAAACGACTTAATTTTACTTCTAAATTTCTTGTGGTATTGTTATGGTTGGATGTAGTTATAGGAGATGTTTTATGAGACGTGTACAACCGGATTGAAACGGTGTGGTCTGAAATCGTAAACTTTGAAGAAGAGCGCAAAAACGTAATAAATTATTGGTCCCCAATTGCTCGCATTTGTTCCATACAGGTAACGTCAGGTTTGTGCTATCGGAAAATAAAATTGATAACGGAAATTTGTGTCGGAAAAAAAATCAAACTTTTAGAAAATTATTCACAAAATAAATAAAACCTACTAAGTATGGTAAACATAATATATAGTTATTTATTGTACAAGACGATAAAATTGTACTTTATCTTCGAGAGCGTTTTTTATGCTCGAGAAGATAAAGCTATTTTATCGTCGTGTGCAATACAACAATTTTTCTATAGCAAGACTTCAAGTTCAGGTAAAAAATAGAATTTCAAAGAAAATTGTAATTTTGGGCACAAAAATCGCAATTGTGTTGCTCCGTTGCTCGCGTGACGACCTCTGTCTATATTCTAGTAAAGTACTCTCTAGATGTTTCGTTGAGCCAACGGTATAAACAGCGCATAGGGAGGAACCCAGAATTTAGCTACTGAATGTACACTATAGTTTCTATTGGAGTGTTAATTTCTTAAAACCTAATTTTGACTTATAGCTATTAAGTGCATTGGGAGACAGCACCTTTTTTTAGTTCTGTTCATTAGTTAAATTATTATAAACTTTAGATTCTGATAAATAATAAGTTTTTGGTTACTATTTCAAATATATAGTTATCAGCCAGCCTAAATTGTTAAGCAGAAAAATTGTTAAATTAACGATAAAATTTAATACTTTAACTTAAAAGTTTAATGCAAGAACCCTTTTTTTCTTTGCAGCTACTGATATTAATTATAAGGAAATTTTAAACCTGGAATTCTCTATTTTAATGGGAGAAACATTTTTATATTTGATAGTTACTTTATTAGTTCAAAAAAGTTTTGAAATTTTTACATATAGCTAAAAAAAATCCTTATTCTTACTAGTTCTTGTTTAACTGACTAAATTACTTTTTGGTACCGATTTTTACTTTACTGCAACAAAACAATTACTTGTAATGACTAGAAAAGGTTATTTAATTTTAAAATCCTTACAACTATTCATTTAGTGTATATTTATATTTATCCTGAACAGCTAGACTATTTTTAAGTAAAAACAGCTTTGAGTTCCAGCACTTTCTTATTTAACTTAAAATACAGTTTTTATCCTCTTATTTGGGGTTTACTATTGCCTGGGGTATGGTAAAAAAGGGGCCCGAGGGGCCTACTTGCCACACATCAGCCACCGCGCCTACTACAATCGTTCATTCCTTTTATTTGTGAAATTTATCAGTTACCTTCCTCTTTATTCTCTTTACATTTATAGTGCGGTCCATATGTATGGAATAAATTCATTTGTAGCGTTATTATGTACTATATGAAAAAAACCTGAAACAGGTCGATTTTTATTCTTAAATTGACAATTTACAGTATGAAAATATTATCCCCCTCCAGCACCCCTTCGGAATTATAAGCGCCCCCTCGAAAATTTTAAATTACAAAGGGGGTCGTGTGGCACCTCGTTGGAAAGGGATTTTAGTCCTCTGTTCAGCAATATAAAGTTTTTTAAATTTGGTGCAATCATAACTGAGAAAATTTATTTTTAAGATGTAAAATTTTGATAATGTCTCTAACCAAAACTTTACGTAGAATGAAGATAATAATGTCACATAATGATTAGAATGTGTTTTTCAATGTATTTGACACCATTCACTTCTTGACAATAACCGAGGCGATATTGTTTGGTCTATTAAAATAACTTTAGAAATAATCAGGTATTTTCGTATCTGTTCTGCTAAATATTAGGAAAAAACTTTGAAGATATTAAAATAATAGTCAAAAAACTAAATAAACAATTTATATAAATCTAGTAGGCTGCTGTCATTTAGGTATTTAAAGTTACTAAAAGACGTCAGTATAATATTTGTGCGCGTATTAAATTTAATTATGGCTCATTTGTCCGAGACTCAAAGAATAGACATTTTAATTATGATTGGTTGTGGTAATAAAACCAGAACTCAAAAGGAGGTTTGTGAAATTTTTAATAATAAATACCCTGGTCAACACGTTTCGCAGTCTACAGTTAGCAAAATTGAAAAAAAGTTTCGTGAAACTGGACATGTAAAAAATATGGGGTTATTTAAAATCTAAAGTATATTTTAATAAACCAAACAATATTGCTGATTTAAAAGTTAGGATAACGGAAGAAATTAACAAAATAACCCCCGAGGTCATACAAAATGTTGTACGAGAATTCCAATATCGCCTCGGTTATTGTCAAGAAGTGAATGGTGGTCATTTTTAACATTTAATTTAAATGTCAAATACATTGAAAAACACATTCTAATCATTATGTGACATTATTAACTTCATTCTACGTAAAGTTTTGTGTTAGAGACATTATCAAAATTTTACATCTTAAAAATCAATTTTCTCAGTTATGATTGCACCAAACTTAAAAAACTTTATTGCTGAACAGAGGACTAAAATCCCTTTCCAACGAGGTATCACACGACCCCCTTTGTAATTTGAAATTTTCGATGGGGTGCTTATAATTCCGAAGGGGTGCTGGAGGGGGATAATATTTTCATACTGTAAATTGTCAATTTAAGAATAAAAATCGACCTGTTTCAGGTTTTTTTCATATAGTACATAATAACGCTACAAATGAATTTATTCCATACATATGGACCGCACTATATGCAGTTGCGTTATAACCTGAAACATACACTAGTTTTTTATCCTTAGATTATTTTTATTTAACCAAAGCTCATTGCTAAATACTAGTTTAAATTTTTAAATTATTCTTCGAGTTATTTGATTTCAAAAAAGATTTTAAAGCTGTGCAGCACGTTTTATTGCAGCTAGCAGTGTCTCATTTTAATCCCCAGTCAAAAAAATAACAATTTTTTATTCTTGTTACTACAATGCAAGGATAATTTGCGCAGTGCATTAATAATTAAGTGATTTAATAATTAACAGGACTTTCTGATCCCAACAACTTATTTTATTTGCTGAAAACGCAGTTATGATCCCTAGCAGCTTCTTTTGCAAGAAAAAATACTTACCATTGAATTAAGAAGAAGAATTTCTTACAGTTCTTTATTTGACTTTAAGATTAAATTTAATCCTGTACCAATATTGTTGGGTTAAAATAAAAACAGTATTATTTCGAATGTTTTATTTAACTTAAAATTTAAATATTTAAATACATTAGGAATCTCGTTTAGTGTGTACTTAAAACAGCTGTCATCAATAAAAAAGTAAATTTTGCAAATAATCAATAATTATTGAAATTTTACTGAAAACTAATATTATAGAGATGAACTTGAAACCTTACTGGCTGCCATTAGGAATATATATCTACCAATCCATTTATATTTTAAAATCGCATTTAAACTTCAAAAAAGGTAACCTTTTGATACAATTACAGCTGATAGAAGATATTCAAAGGTTCTCTAGCAGAAAACAGGACAGTACTCGAAGATAACAGTCTATATATGCGTGTGAAGAATGAAACAATCTAGATTCGACCGAGCTGGTGCTTGTCCTCGCCCCAGTTCGTGGTGGATCCTCCACAGGAATGCCGAATACTACCGATGAGGAGCTTTCCAGCGATGGACGACCTCGAAGGAGCGGTCTTTCCAGATCGCGAAGTTTACCGCAACTTTCCCATCACGATTCTGGTCTCGGAAGTTACTACGGGGTCTGTCGTTTACCGCATAAGCTCAAATATACTGGATGATCCAAGAAATGTTTTTCATATGTCGTTTTATCTTTAGTGTGCTAGGCGATCGCAGCCCCTCACTTATTTCGTACATATTTTTGGGGCATTGTGTTCTATGGCAATTGTTCCCCTTTCTAACGTCAAATGTGTTACTAATTGTCAGATGTGTAAAACGGGGTAATTTTGTATAGTTTATAATAGAAACACGAGTATTTAAGAAAATATTATTAGCCATGAGTTTTTTAAAATAGGAATAATTTTTGTGAAAATTGAGCCAGTTACTAGGGCAGAAATGAAATATGGGGGCTTCTAGCATTGATGTCAATTTTATATGCTGGAGCACTGTCATTTTTCTAAAAAATATAATTAACACATTTTAATTGTATTTTTTGTTTAATAAATACATACTTTTAAGTTACTAATTAAGTTTTAGTTCGGTAAAATTGCCAAAATAGTTTTACCCGATTTTACTATTACTATCGTACAGGGTTGCGAAAAAGTCTGGCAACAAGGCTTTATCTTTGAAACGAATAAATATTTTGAAATCTGAGGTACTATTTGGCATTATATTCTGCATTTTTTACAGGATAATTCAAGTTTATACGACGTCATCATGTTTAGTATCGCCGCCATCCTGCATTTTTTTAAAAGACAACGTTGGTGGATATGGCATAGAAAAGTTTATTTCATCCACTTTTCAATAGTAAATAATTAACCAAATAATTAAATAAACTTTGTAAAAAAATATTAAAATAGAGTCATTTTAATTTCATTTGTGCAATTCCCAAATAACTGACGAAAAAAAATAATATGGAAAACTAAATAAATAAAACAAATAAAATTTGTATTTCATTTGTCGGTGCTTACCTCGCTACGCTCTGCACGTAGTTGATGTATTTGTAGTATTAAATTTAAAAATACCTCTATATCTAACTGCTCAATATAACTTTACATTAATTCACCTGTTTGTTTTCGAATAACATCAATATAAATAATTCCTATAATTACATGGGTTTGTTATTCATAAAGAAATATATAAAAAATATTACAAAAAAGTTATTGTGGTAATTTATGTACATTTGATAAATTATTTTATCTATCTGTTTTAAAAAAAATGTTTCAGTTATTTCTATTGTACAATTTTATTTAGTTTAATTTAGTACCTACATTTAACTACAAATATTTAACTAAAACACCTTGTTAAAAAAAGTGTTTATTTGTAAATTATCGATTTTTAAATATGATTAACTTGGTTAAAGTTTTTATATAATATATAATTATTTCATTGATTTTATTAACAATACTTACTATTAATTCTTACAATGCCATATATTTTTATATTATTATTGTTTATTAAAATTTTGATGTGAGAAATATTTTCCAAAGCACAATCAAATGTAATGCAAAATGATATTCCAAAATTGAAAATACATTTGGATTTATTAAAAAATCAGAACAACTTTTAGGAGAATGTTAATACAGTTATTTTCCTGTGGCAACAATTCTCCACTTAACTTTGGAGTTTCTCACAGAACAAACAAATGTGTTATATGCACGAACATATATCCATAAATAAATAAAGTCATAAAACAATATGAAGTCCGTGGTTTAAGTAACGCCAACCAAAAGATTTTAGCAATGCAGCAGCCAGCATGATTAATCAAATAATCTTATCATGGCGGCCCACAGAGTGCGGCAATTTCACCAATAGTCGAAATAAGGATATGTTATATCCAGTTTGTTTTGTGAAATCCGTGACTACAATACAGAATATAATGCCAATTAGTATCACAAATTTTTATAAATTTAAGTTTATTGGTTCCAATTTTTTCGCAGTCCTGTATATATTATTGATAATTTCATCTATTTGTGGATTTACGTTTTTCACGAATAAATTGGAAATTTGTATGTTATAATTCTATTGAATCTTGGATCATCCTGTATAAATTATTTCCATGGGGGATATTTTTGTGAAATTTTTTTACGGAGTTCATGTTTGATTGTTTTAACCTCTACTTTTTGGAAGTTCATCTTACTAAGAACAATAAATAACTGCACAGTTAAACTAAACTTCCATCTGACGATGCTAGTTATAGCGAAACAGCTGTAATTGAATTTTAAAGCGAATTTTTCGAATAAATAGTGGAAGTTTAGTTTAACTGTGCAGTTATTTATTGTTCTTAGAGTTCATGTATATTTAAAATCAAATAAAATTTAGATTTACAATTAATTTCCTATAAAAAAATATATTCATATGATTTAGCATATGGTGCAAATAATCAGTTGAATTTCACTCCATCTTTCAATCCAACTTTTGGAAGCAATTACTTGCCGTTTTCGCTTTTTATTCCTCTAAAGAATGAACCTACATTCAACTCTATGTAAAATCGCTATAAAAATACGCCAAAAATGTCACAATATATTATATTCAGTTTAATTATATCTTATTTTATTTTAAAAAAGAAATCCGTGAGATAGGCATATAATTTTGCGAAACCCGTCCACTCGGTACTTGGCACAGCGTGAATTTTAAAAAATAATTAAGATCCGCTATCGCGATAACGATTTTTTGATGGTTTTCATTTAATCTGATAATTATATTTTTCTCTGTTAAATATGTAGAATATAGTGTGGTCCGAAACCGTAAATAATTGAAAATTGAATTATGTGAAGGTTTTATGAATCAGATCGGAATCTGTGTTAAGATTTTTTACGGATCATAAACTTATTATTAATATGTTCTTTTTGAATACTTAAATACTTATATTTCAAAACTTAATTGAAATTTTAAAGTAAAAACTGAATTATACTATTTTTGTTTTTAATAATGTCCCATTTTTAAGATTTTAATAATATTTAGAAATTTATTGTACTCTTACAAAGTCGGTTCGGATTCCCAACTGAAGAACCGAACGCAGAAATGTAAAGAAACTCTTCAAGAGTATGGATATCTCCCGAATAGTACGATTTACTTGTCCATCAGCACCATAAAATATAATGGATTGTCTGGGCATCCAGACCTTAATAGATGGTTTACGTGACCCTAATATGCAAAGAACGCTTCGTCTAGTCCATCCCAAGACACTGGTCGAAGTGTTAATAGCTTAAAGCAGCCACAAAGGCTTCAGGCTTCAACAATAAGCGAACGAACAGAAATTAGATCAAATCGTCCACTTAATAATGAGTATGGTAGATAAGAAGCCGAAGTAGATTAGATACTGGAATTGTGGCGAGTTAGGACATGTAGGCAAGTCGTGTAAGCGCCCTAATACCCCAGCAAACCAAGTACCCCAGGCTCAGGAAAATTAGAACTGGTCGACTACGAGGGGGCTGCATCGACCCTGGATCGTTCCAAAGACCCTCTCATACTGATAGCCTCTCTCAGATGCCGCAACGACAGTGTATAAGTGGATGGCGAAGTGAATGGCAAGAAATATACTTGGTTGGTAGACGCCATAGCAACTAGAACCATTATATGGCTAGATATTATAAAATCGAAGAAGAAGCTTCTGCCAACGAGGCTGCGGACCGAGAGATACAAATCCAATTCTGAGGTATTTCTTCATGCATATAAAGATAGCACGGTGTTGGCAGATGTACAGGAAGATACTGTTCTACCTGCGCGAAGCGCGGCTACAGGGAAGAATGGAAGAGAGTACACCTGTTATCATGTTATCACACAAGGGGATCATGGACTACCCAAGTACCATCAAGAAGGAAACCAGAATTGGATCTTGCGTACCGGTCACGTCTATAGTTCTTCAAACAACGACGACTAACAATTCAGATTCGAACAGATGTTGTCAATAGCTGGCCAATCCTTGAATCAAGCTAAGAAAAGGAAAATGAGAGAATTTATCCTGCAGTTCTAGGACCTATTCGTACCAAAAGGAGAGAAGACGTTAAAGACAAAATCGATACTGGTGAGTTCAAACCAATTAGACCATGACGATGGGATGAAGAATGTCAAACCGATTTTGAAAGCCTGAAGAGACCACGGCGCCAATACTAGTATATCCGTTACCAGAAAGCGACTTTATTCTTGATATTGATGCAAACAACATAGGAATTGAAGGAGTGCTTTCACAGATCCAAGGAGGACAGGAAAGAGTGCTGGGATATTTTAGTTAATCCTCTCTAACCCAGAAAGCAACTGATGCGTAACGAGGAGTCAACTTTTAGCAGTAGTGAAGTCTGTGGAACACTTTTATCAATATCTATATAGAAGGAAAGATGGATTGAAAGACTTCAAGAGTACAACGAACAAGCCGATTCCCTTTCTAGACGACCGTGCCCAGCAGACTGTTCCCACTGCAACAAGGGAAAATCTAAGGAAGCTGCAGTTTTAAGAACCACGGTAGTTAGTCAAGAATGGTCACCCGCTAAAATCAAAGAAAATCACGAAAATAATCCCCACCTGAAGATGATCCGACAATGGAAGAAAGAAAATCGGTAACCTACCTTGCCAGAAGTGTCGAGATTTTCACCGACACTCAAGGCATATTGAGCTGAATCCATTAAAACGATTATGGGTCCAAGAATAGAAATCAAATAGTAATCCAAAGAGTAGCTGAGGTACTAAGAAAGTTACACGACAGTCCATCGGGAGGTCATCTAGGAGTGAATCCAACCAGTTGGATTGGCGAGTCATCAGGAATATGGTAGAAGTGATCTTCGAAGGTTCCGGTGTCCACATATTAACCTGCACCTATACTACTTGTTAACAACATCCGATGTCGTCTACTACTACTACCAGAAATCGTAGTAATGGTGAATGCGCTTGGGTTGTTCCAGAACATAACATAGAAGAATCTAAAATGAAGTCAGCTTTTAGCTAACAGTCTTAGGAACAGAGCACTTAAAAGAACTGTACCTACATTAAAAGTGAATCTAAATTAGTGTTATAATAGAGTAGTATAAACAAATTAGAACTGATATACCGAGTGTATATAAATTAATTAAGTGTGTATTTTATTAAATAAATAGATAGTAGTTAGCCATGGTGTGTATAATTTACCCTACCCACAAAAATAGTATTACATAATATTAAATGATTTTATCTTTATAAAATTTGCTGAATTTATTTATTTTACTGAAATAAACAATTGATAAAATTTTCAGCCTTATCAGTTAAAGATTCCGGTTTTTACACTGCTTTTTTTGACATCCACTAACAATCCAAAAATGAATATTGTAGCCGTAGTAAAGATCCAAATTTTGCGGATTATGATTCTTGACATTATTTACCATTGGTTACGATGCTTAGGGTACGGAGACCTGTACGATTTCGTCAACTTATTGAGTTTGATTGG
The DNA here is from genome assembly GCA_035357415.1 of Ophraella communa. Taxonomy (NCBI): domain Eukaryota; kingdom Metazoa; phylum Arthropoda; class Insecta; order Coleoptera; family Chrysomelidae; genus Ophraella; species Ophraella communa. The sequence continues at coordinate 12,320,676 of CM068994.1, read as the reverse complement.
GGTCGTATAGTGGGACTTCGGGAAGCTGGATTTTCTTTTCGGGAAATTGCAGTTAGAGTGCAAAGAAGCGTAGACACCATAGTTAGGTGTTGTCAGGCATGCCTTCGAGAAGACCGTACGCAAAGAGCAAGGGGCTCTGGTCGCCCCCGTAGAACAACACACTGTGAAGATCGCCGCCTAAGATTACTGGCCTTAGGGGACCGTTTCTCCACTACCAGGTCCATTGCAAATGAATGGTTTGCAGAACACGGAAGACCTATTGGCATGTGAAGTATTTACCGACGAATAAGACGTTTTGGCCTGTTTTCATACCGACCACACTGGGTTCTCCCTTTAACTTCAGAACACCGACGTAATCGCCTTGAGTGGTGCAGAGAACGGTCACTCTGAGATCAGGAATGGAACATTATTGTCCTTAGTGACGAGTCTCGATTTTTTTTAGGTATGCACGATGGTCGAGTGAGGGTTAGAAAACGACGACGTGGTGAAAGGAGAAATCCACGGGTTTTGGTTGAAAGGCATGTTCATCAAACTGTTGTTTGATGAACATGCTATAGCTTATGGTTCAAGATCACATTAAATCTTCATCAAGAAGTTTTAGAACCCCATATTTTACCCTATCTTGGTACCCTGGCAAATCCAACTTTCCAACAAGATAATGCCCAACCACATGACGCAAGAGTCACAATAGACTTCTTTCAACATAATGATGTCACATTGTTACCTTGGCCACCGAGATCTCCCGACTTATCAGCAATTGAGCACGTGTGGGATATGATGGGTAGGAGATTGCTCAATTTGCAACGTCCTCCTCAGACTCTAGAAGAACTTCGAGAGGAGTTGGTGGTTGTCTAGAATGAGATACCACAGGAGGACATTGACCACCTGATCCGAAGCATGCCTAGGCGCGTTAGAGAGTGCGTAACACATCGGGGTGCATCCAAACATTATTAAAGGTAAAAGGGCTTTAAAGCAATGTAATCATTTTGAAATTTTTATCATTTACTTATTATGCTTCAGTAAGTACTTATACAAAATTTTATAAAATAAAATCATTTAAACTAGGTGTTCGGATTTTTATGTCACTTAGTATAAGATTATAACATTTGATGAAAGACTGTTATTGTATCTTAAATTTTTAGCTGCTAGTCACAATCGCGTAGAATTTGTACTATTAAAAAGACTATAACCTCTGGCAACATAAGTGTAACTACAAGAAAAACCTTGATGAATTAAATTTTATAAAATAACACATATACTTATATACATTTTTAATTTTACGTTATTACACATTTATTTTCGAAATTTTCTGCTCATCAACTTTTGCTGACACATTAATTGAGACGTTACAGTTATTTACTTAACAGATTTTAAAGTGGATGATGGCATCAATTAAATTTTGGAATTATACCTTTCAAAAAAAATCGATTTGGACTTGCTCCATATAAGGTAGAAACTTGTCCGTTAAAGTTAAGTAATTATATACAGTATGAGACGAACAGAATTAAACAAATTAAATGATTGAAAGATCGTGTCTTATTTTTTCTTCGTTTATTTACTTCAATTAACACAAAATTCATTATTAAAGCATTATCAATGACCTGAATTTTTGAAATATCGTGGATACATTATAAGTACTTTTATGTAATTATTTTACTTGCTCCCTGATATTTGGTTGTTTTGTTTGTTACGTTCATAGAACAATCAGTTTCTGCACAAATACCTCTTTTTGAAGAATAATAAGAAATTAATCGTTTGATTTTAGATTAGACTTAATTTTTTATTAAAAGTTAAGTTCAAACAATTAGTTGTTTATTATCATTCTTATTAAAATGTACTTCCACAAAGTAAGGGTTAGTACAATACATTTAATTAATAAAACATCTTCGAGAGAAGAATTAACCCGGTTGTATAAGAAGTTACAGAAGAAAAGGTGTAAGGCATCCCAAAACATCTGGTTGAACCAAGAATGCCTGAAGAATAAACTCGATCAAAAGAATCACAAAAAGTATACTATAACAGAATATTAATTTGCTTAGTTTTTTAAAAAATGGTAGCTTTTCAGTTTAAATTACTGATATTTTTTCAGCAAAATAATCAGATCAATATAAACTAATTTAATAATCATTATTTCTAACTCAATTATTTTTAAAATCTGCGTTATTATAAATTTATGACCGCATAATTAAAACATGTTTATATTGGAAGAAAATGATGAAGTTAACATTATCATAAAGGCATAAAGGGAACATAGCTTTGTGTTCTCTTTGTATATATAAGCTTTACAATGTTGGGTAAATGTATCTTTCCAAGTCTCTAAAAAAATTTCACAAAAATCACTGCGTGCCACTTACACTTAAATATAAAATTTGAAATCTAACATCCTCTTAGGGTTCGGGTGCTGACGATGTTCCAGTCAGTCGTGCGGCTAGACTCGTGGCCGATTTACGACAACTTTTAACACTAAAACAACATTATTATCCCGAAGGTGGTTGGGGTTGGGTAGTTCTCGTATGTGCCATGTTCGTTCACGTCTTGGGACACGGCATGCTCACCTCTGTAGGACTTTTTTATCTGGAGTTACTCAAAAGGTTCGGCTTTCATGAAAAAGGATCCGCAGGTAGTTATATTTTTTTGTTTCAATCAATACAATTACAATAAATCTATTAAGATAATCTTAAAGGATTCACCTAGCAGAAAGTAGTAATTCTGTTAAAGCGTAATATTTTATTTGATTAATTTCGCTCTAAAGTGTCCAACAGGTTAGGTTAGGATTCTAAGTACACTAACAACAACTTTACAAAAATAAAGATCTCAAACCGTCAGAAGCCTGCGTACAAGGACGTCTGAAAACAGAATTTTTTAGTGCGCAGGCTTCTGACGGTTTGAAAACCGTTCAAGAAAAACGAATAAAGTTATAAGAATGCAATTATTCATATAGCGAATGTGTTAATAAATTTGGTGTATATCTGATTTGTTTAATAATAGAATGATATAGGATTTTATATCCTCTGCAGGACTGAGAATCAAGTTGACAATGAAATTTAATATTGAAAATTGCAAAATATGCGTTACAATGTCATTCACTCCATTGCAGAATTTATCGATATCTTGCATTTAATGCCTAAAAATATCCGTAAATTAATTGAATATTGTTAAAAAACTATTCACCTTCATTTTCCCTCATTTTTGCAGTTTGCTCTGAATAATATAAAAAAAACACGCATTTTAAATGGGAAAGCTTCTTATTTAAATTGCAACTACTTAAAATTGGCATTAAGAACAGAATATTTCGTCGCCTTAATGCAGAACTATTGTATGTCACAAAACGTAAAGTTTTCAGGAGCGACTTTTTTTTATTTTGAAAACGAAAGGAAGATTTTTATTTTGCGATATTATTACTATAGTTTTAAATTTATGTAAATAAAGAAAAATGTGGACATACAATACTAAAATATAATTCAAGTATTTTATCTCCATTTGTAAGGAGTTACCATAGATAATTTTCGCGGAGTTAGAATTGTTCTACATTATCAAATGCAATGCAATAACTAAAAAATTGACTTTATTATCACAGAATAATAAAAATATTTAAAAATACAAACTTAAATGTTCCATTTCAAACCTTGTCAACATTTTACAAAAATTATAGTATAGTGAGACCAATAATCACATATGGGGCAGTGGCTTGGGGCGCAAGGGCTAATCTGAGTAAGACGAGGAAAAATCTCTCGAAGATTCAGAGACTAGCATGTTCATGTATCACCGGAGCAATGGGAACTTGCCCCACTGCTGCAATGGAGGTGATTTTAAACTTGACCCCACTGCACATTCTGTTAGAAAGTGTAAGGAAGAAAACGGTATATAGAATGATCAAAGAAGGAATTATTAGGGAAAAACCTCGATCACTTCATTTTGATCAAACTTGGGAAATGCCCCAAGATGATATGCTAAAAAAATTCAACTTTGTGAAAAAATTCATCACAAAGTTGAGTAATAAATCTGAATGGGATGAAGACACCATACAGAATTTAAATCAGAATACCATAATGTGGTATACGGACGGTTCCAAGCTAGACGAGGGAACTGGGATAGGAGTTTTTGGACCGAGAGCCAAATACTCAGAAAGCTTGGGCACATACCCGAGCATCTTTCAAGCAGAAGTACGCGCCATCGAAAGATGTGTGGAATTCAACATTGGAAGAAACTACCGCAGACAAGAGATTGTGATCATGTCGGATAGTAAAGCAGCCATAAAAGCGCTGAGCTCAAATATAATCAGTTCGAAGATGGTTTGGGAATGCTTAGGCAAATAAATGAACTAGGCCAGAAGAACACTGTCACCCTCCTATGGGTCCCAGGACACATATGAATAGAGGGGAACGAAACAGCAGACAAGCTGGCAAAAAAGGAGCTGAAACCCCACACTTGGGACCAGAACCATCCTGTGGGATCAGCAGTAGAGTAGTCTTAGGAAAACTAAGGGAAGAAATGGAGAAGGAAAAATCCAAGTACTGGAATCAGCTGGAAGGACTGAGGCAATCTAAGATACTACTGGGGAACTATGACCAAAAGAGATTTATTAGCTGCCTCAACCTCAGTAAAAAAAGGCTCCGAATTTTAACGGGAATACTAACCGGGCATTGCCGGTTAAAAAGCCACATAAAGAAACTAGAGTTAGCAGATGAAGCAAAGTGCAGATTCTGTGAGGAAGAGGATGAAACCTTAATACACATACTCTCAGAATCCCCTTCCTTGCAGAATTCTAGGGCCAGATACCTAGGAGCACATGAAATAGAAGAGGGGGATCTACCTGATTTGAAGCCTGACGATGTCCTAAACTTCCTCAGGAAAATAGGACTCCAAGAGCTGCTATAAATCTGAGAAAACATCAGAACTTGGCAAGTAAGGGGGGACACAATAGATCCTGTAGGTCGCAGTGTACTTATCACCCCTAATTCATACATACATACATACATTTACAAAAAATAAATAAATAATATAAAACTTAAAAATATAGGCCATTTGTTTTCAAATAAAGAACATAAAAAAGCACACAACTAGCATTTTGTAAAATAGAGTGTAACGGTCATACAATTTTCATTAACTGTCAGAATCTTTAGAATTGTTAAAAATATATGGCAAACTTTTAAAAAATTCATGGTATTGGGTTTTTATCACACCTTTTTCACAAAGAAATTGAAGATGATCGTATTTTTTTCTGTAATGGTATTAGTTTTTTGTAAAGATTTGTAAGCTTTATAGTATTGCTACTATCAAGTTTTTTCTTCCCCTTTGAAGTAGGTTTATTTTGTTAAAGTTCTCTTGGTCGTAGCTTGTTTTGAATAGCGCAGGATATTGGGTAATTCGGGTTTGGTTTCGACCACTGCTTCGTAACATTGTCAATTAGATACTAAATGTACTCCAGAACTATTCTATGTCCACTATTTATGAATTGTAAGTCCTGTTGTTCCAATCAGAAATATTCTAACTCCACCTATTCGTTTTTACATACAATACATATAGGACATAACCTACTTCTACATCAAACAATATACGACTGAAGGCTGAAGGAGATACAATATTTCAATACCATGCTATACAAGTAAAACCGCTGCTGTTAGAGATGCAATAGTTCTATGCGCAAAAGAGATGAGCACATAAAGTTATTTGGTATTAAAAACGAAAATTCTCACTTTTTGGACATACAATAGTTCTGCATTAAGGCGACGATTTGCAAGAATATTTTTTTAAATATTTCTATAATATAAAATGTACTTTTAAAGATTTCATACTATCAGAACAAAAAAGCAAATATTCCTGAAAAATTTTCATTTATACTTTAACGATCCGACTGGTCAGGTTTCTTCTATCTATGACTATCCTCCCTGAACCGTGCAAAAATTTCGCACAATATTTACAATTGTAAATATTATAGTGTGAAAATGAATAAATGTGTCTATAAGTACAGTCTGTTCGGTGTATCTTTTTCCATGCGTCACTATGCATGTGCACATCAATTAAATCAAAAGATTAAGTGAAACGTAGGTCGAGACCACGGTCTGTTGGTTGTTTTGTAACTTTTAACCAATCAGGACCGTAGGTCGAGACATAATTAAATGTCAATATAAGAAAATTACTAACATTCCGATGGGCGTTTAGTTCGTATTCTTATTATGATATTCTTATTTATAAAAACTTGCAAATTAACCAAAATAATAGTTAAACCGACATTAAAATTAACCTATAACAACTGTTTTAAGAAATATATAAATTTATGGCACAAATTCGAATCAAAACTATAAATTCACCTGTCGCTACAATGTTTACAAAACTGACACGCAGAGCACAAAACGAAAAGCAAAGTGCTCAACGTAGATTTTAAAATGAGCTGTTACATCCATTTTTTTTGTAACAAAAGGATTTTTGTCGATTTTTTACATATTTTTCGTCAAAAATAGAAATTATGAGCTTTAATTTTATATTGTTTTTAAATGTTTGGTCAACTATTCAATGAGATCTAGGCGACACAGGAAAAAACATCTTTCAGAAATAATGTTAGGTATAAGATTATAGTTTTTATTTTGTATCTCAAACTATTTTATTAAATTCTTTTACAGTTTTAACGATGAATTATTTTTATGTTTATCCTCACTTTGTTCCAGGATGGCTGGGAGCGATGTCCACGGGTGTTGCTCTACTCATTTCCCCGGTGACGATCGCTTTCTGCAGACGGAAATCTACAAGAGTGACTGCAGTCATGGGAGGACTTATCACCGCTCTGGGATGTCTTTTCACCTCTTTCGCCACGCAATTCCATCAACTATTCTTCAGGTATACCGAAATCGTAAAAATATTCTGTAACTTTCAATAATATTAAACTTAATAGTGTTAAACGAATTCTAAGTTTTTGTTAATGGTCTGCGTGTTAGATAATTCCATTTTGGTGACTATTAACTGCTTAGCTATTTAATAGAAAAAAAAACACTGAAAAATTGGAAAATTGTTTCCACCTGCACCCAGGGTAAGGAAACTTAACAGTTTCTATACCATGCTTGACCGTTTTCTATGAAACAACAACTACTTTCTGGGCTATATGCCCCAACGGACATTGAATTACATTCCAATAGAAAACGTGATGGCGACCGACTTCGTCGATACTTAAAACCATCTCTATCAATTTGCAAATCAACGGGAAGAACACTACTCATAGACCGGTTTAGACATTATTGCAGCGATTCTTAACCTCGGGTCGCGACCCAAATTCGGGTCGCGAGAGGTATTGAGTTGGGTCGCGGAAATTTAAACGACTTTAATAAAGAAATGGTAAAACTTCACGTTTTTAATTGCGAATATTTTTATTTTGTATTGATAGCTCGATCGATGTCACTAAACTAGTTTAGTTACATTTATTACTACTCATAGAACACGGACTAAAGGCTGTGTTACTGCCATCTATTGTCCGTTCACAATCGAGCCATGTTAGTTCACCGCCGCGCCCGCCAGTCGGTCGGTTTCGTCTTTCGTCTCTGTCAGTCTGCTAGCGAGTTTGTTTACGATTGCACGCTCTTTCTTCATACTGTTTTACGTGAATTACGTTTATACTTGACTACAATACACTCTTTGTTGACAACTATAAACAGTGCTACAAAATTGTGTTAATCAATTGTGGATGATTAAAAGTGCAACTCGCGATTGCTGTTATCGAAAGAAGGTAAAATATTTTTTCGAACAAATTGCATTGTTAGCCTACAATTCGCCGATGAACGAATATAATAGTAAATTTTATAATCGAGGTGTTGTAATAAATTATAGTTTACTATAATTTGTCGTTTTGTTTCAGTAAGTCTTTCGAATGGTGGACAGTCATGGCGAAACGGATGTTAACATACAAGCAAGAATTTTTATCCTTAGGATTTATTGAAATAAAAGATCGTTCTGGTGTGACACGTCCACAATGCGTAGTTTGTATGCAACTTCTTTCAAATGAATCGTTAAAAATAAACAAATTGAAGAGACATCTCTAAACAGTCCATCCAACATACGCAAATAAACCGCTTGCTATTTGGAAAGAAAAAGAAACACAAGCAAAGCGCATGAGACTTGATGCAACATCAAGTTCAGCAACAGTTTCGTTAGAAAAAACTACCTACGCTTCTTTTGAAGTAGCTTTAAAAGTAGCACAATGTAAAAAACCCCATAGTATTGCTGAGCAGTTGATTAAACCAGCTGCAATAGCAATGGCAAGAACTGTCTGTGGAGATGAAATTGCGAAGAAGCTGCAAATGGTGCCAATTTCAAACGATACTGTGAAAAATAGAATAGATTTAATGTCATTGGATATTTTAGAACAATTAATAACGGATCTCAAAAAAGCCATCAAATTTTCAATTCAAATCGACGAATCAGTTGATATTGAAGATTTCCCGCAGCTGTTGGTGTACGTAAGATACAGAACTCCTCAAATTTCAATGAAGAGTTCCTGCTGTGTGAAAAGCTCTCTGAAACTACAGCTGGGACTGATATATTTCTTTTAATAGACAAGTTCTTTGTGGAACACGAATTACTGTGGAACAATTGTCTCGCAGTCTGCACAGATGGAGCACCGGCAATGATAGGGAGTCGCATCGGGTTTTGTGCCAAAGTCAAGGAACGAAATCCAGAGGTTGTGTTAATACACTGCTTTTTACATCGAGAAAACTTGGCTACACGTGATATGCAGTCCGATCTACATCAGGTGTTAAAGGACGTAATACAAATTATAAATTTCATAAAGGCGCGCGCTATGAACTCTCGGATATTTCGACTGATGTGCGAAGAAATGGGTTCAGATCACCAGAATTTATTATATCATTCGGATATCCGCTGGCTATCCCGCGGAAAGATTCTAGCTAGAGTTCTTTCTCTTAAAACAGAAATAGAAATATTTTTGACAGATAAAAGACACGAATGTGCTGATCGCTTCAGTGACAACAAATGGATGGCTAAATTGGCATATTTGGGTGATATTTTCCACCACTTCAATCAGTTGAACACAGAAATGCAAGGTCAAAATCGCACTGTAGTAGACATTTATGAAAAAATTACTGTTTTTAAAAACAAAACAAAACTTTGGCAAAATAAAATTGCTCAATGTCAATTGGCAGCGTTTCCAACATTAAACTTGTTTTTGGAAGATCTTAATCTTAATGGCAACCGTATTTTCGTGGAGACCATGCCTATTTTTTTAGAACATTTGAGAAAACTGGAAATTGAAATGGAAAGATATATTCCACAAAATGTCCATATCGTGAAATACAGTTGGGTAAGAAATCCATTTGAAGTAGATGTAATGGGCGTTGAAAACGATACAGCTGGATTACAAGAAGAATTGCTCGAAATGCAAGGTGATGCAGTTTTAAAAGATAGATTTGCAAGAACGAGTCTCACAAAATTTTGAGCACAATTATCTGGAAAGCCTGTTCTGAGCAATGAAGCTGAAAAAGCCCTGCTACCTTTCCCAACTACTTATTTATGTGAATCAGGATTTTCATGCCTTGCTGTTATGAAGAATAAGTACAGGAATAGGTTGGATCCTCAGCATGACATGCGGTGTGCACTTTCTATAAACATAACTCCACGTATACATGATCTTTGCTCAAAAATACAACACCAGGGTAGTCATTAATTATTTTGCTGCAATTTTTTAACTGTTTTAATGCTGAATAAATTGTCTGATTTTAATACAGAACATTTAAATAAAGTTGTTTATTTCTAATTTTACCACTACATCCTATAAAATTACATAATATATCATTTTAGTACCTGTCACTGGAAAATAAAATAAAAAATTAGATTTGGGTCGCGTACTTCAAATATATTCGTACTTTGGGTCATCATCCAAAAAGGTTAAGAACCACTGCATTACTGTGTCTCATCAGTACTAGGTAAGTAGTTTTTCTCATCCCGCAGAGCAGGATGCAGAATGATCCTTTTACGCCAATACATAAACCGTCAATCCACGATTCAATGATAAAGTCGCAAAAGCGCCATCCTACCGTTCATTTGCAATCCTATTTGATTTATTAAAAGTGTGACTAAAAGAAAGTCAAATATTCAATTATTGTTTTTTATTGTACAATTAAACATTTTTCTCTGAAATTTATTGTTGCAGTTACGGCACTGTGGTTGGTATTGGAGTAGGGATAACGAGGGATTGTTCAACGTTAATGGTGGCGCAATATTTTAAACGAAGAAGGGAATTCGTTGAAATTTTTATTGTTTCCGGAAGCGGACTTGGCATAGCTGGTATGTCGCTCATTATCAAAAGTACCATAGGGTAAGTATGATTTATTTATTTATACGAATATAGATAAAAAATACATAACCGGGAATCAAATGTACAAAAAAAGGTTTAAATTCGACGAAAAAAATCCTAAAATGTTATATTTATATAGAAAAAGGGTTTTCTCCAGTTTTTTTAACCGGTTTTCCCCCAAACCGATTGACGCACACAGAGGAAAATTTCCATGCGGAACGCTGATAACGTTCATCTTATACCTCACGCCTGTTAAACTTGAAAATTATGGGATACACTGCGCGGACAAAAGATAAAGTTAGCGTCTTACATAAACGAGTTAGTTTAAATTAATTTTATGGATTCGGGCCGCATAGGCGTGCAAACAGTTGAAATATTTTAAAGGAAAGTATCCCTTTGTTAGATTTAAACAAAAAGGGAAGGCCGGATTTATTTCATGCAATAAAAACAATTTAGTTTAATTTAAAGTCGTTTTTATTGCCCAAAAGCCGTTTTAGAGAGATCCTTTTACTTAATGAAATGACATCCAAGATACGTGGATGTAAATCGTGTTGCATAAAACACGGAAATTTAAAACTGACATTTTCATTAAAAATACTGTTTTCAGTTAGGCTTTTCAAAGCTAATTTATACAACATTAGTTATTTTTTTATTATATTGGCTATATCTGACATAAATAAGGCCTATTATTGCTGCGGTCTGGTGGGCTAAATGTCAGCAGAAGACTACCAAAGAGAAACTATAAGCTTCAACGGCAGGCATGTTCCACCACTTCCACCGCAGCCATCAAAGATTTAATAGACTTCCCATCTGGGTGCCGATTCTCCGGCTTCGTAGAAGCGATCAAAGTGTCAGCGATTCTCCCTCCCTGATTTTCTGGGGAAGGTCCCTGGAGCTATTCTTGAATGGTGCGAATCAACCTCAATCGAGACTCCCCGTAGAATAAATGTTGACGATGTTGCCAGTGTTATTTGGAGCTTCAAAATAAGAAAAGAAGAATAATAATGTTTACAACCACTAATTAGTTGCGCAGTAACCGCAGTGCGTCGTTATTTGTTTTGCTTATGATTTCTTTTCTTTTGATAATTGGGTTATGGATTAATAATTTGTTGTGGATACCTAGTTTATGTACTTTAATTTAAGATATAAAACTCAGGCAAATATAGATATATAATGTTGTTCTTTGCGAATAATTAAGCTTTTTTAAAATATTTATCTTTTCCTACTTTTAAATTGAAAATACCCTGTGCATTTTTGAATACTCTTGCCCTTTAACCTAAATTATATGTATCAAAAAATTTACCTTCTTTACTCTTTTAGCATGGAGAAGCATTAGTTTTGTTTGGGTAAACATCAAATTTTGGTTCAACTATTTCCAAAATATAGAAAATTGAAAATAGTATTTTGTTACTTTCAGAGGCTGTAGAACCAAATCCATTTTTTAAAGTCAAATGCAAATATTACTGAGAATATTTTTTAGTTCCTTTTTTTGTAAATTTAATATACTTACCTAGTCACCATCATTAATTTTTAAAGTATTTTGTTTCTTTTTTTGTTTGTAGAGTTTATATTTCTTAGTTATTTAATAAATTTGTATACATTTGTTTTGTTTATTTTATTTTTGTGTGCCTAACCTAAAGTGCTTTGTTAAATTAGTTGGAAATAAAAAAATTGTTTACGTTCATAAAACATTTATTGTTTATATAAAATGGGTTTGAATAATATTTTGTTGTATCATTCGTGCTCTTTGTAAATCTTCATTGGCTGCATTTTCTTGAATATCTGGTCTGTCATTCCATCAATTCCATAACACACTTAACACGCATTTACATTAAATTAATGCTTACCGAAACATTTTAATAAACTGTGTATCTCTTAGTTCTTGAAACGCTTGCTTACTTACATGGTATTGCCTTCTTGGTTGACTATTTAAATCTTCAAGAACCTCCAAATCTCTTATTACTTCATGAGCTAGTAAATATTCATCTATATCGTCCATTTTATATATTAATCCAATCCACGAACTTAAGTTCGTGATCCAATCTCTAATTGAATTTAAAAAAAAAGTAACTTTAAAACGTAAAAAAAGCAAAATCTTCCAAACAAACGAAAATACTTTTGTATAAAACAAAATTATACCAAACACTGCGACTGACAACTGACTCCAAAAACAAAAACAACAATTTTCAAAGACGAAAGACAGTAAACAGCTGACTGTTCTCTTAACTTTCGTTCGTTCTACTGCTTCAAAGGGAGAGAACGATGTTCTATTAAAAATACAGGGAGGGAGCTCATCTTTTTTGTCGAGAATAAGGCACCATCAAGTTTTAATAGAACCACGCCCATCTTTCTCTCGGGGAGCGCTGTTCCCTGGCCCGAGAATTCGCACCCTGGTTGGGGGTGGAAGCTAGTGCATAGAAAAGGCTAGTGAAGTGCCAAGAGGATGAAGAGTAGAACAGTACAAAAAACCATTTACCGCCCCATTCCTAGGAAAGAGTATATTTGTCACATAAGGGGACTATTTTAATTAAAATCCTTCTAAATATTTATGTTTAGCTAAAACCCTACGTTAAATTAACAAAGTTAGCTACGTTAGCTACGCGATAAGGATTTGAGGGTTATTAATGATGTTTCCCTTATCTCGGAAAACTTTCCCCGATCGACCCTACTTAAGATGGACGGGTACAAATTTAAAATAAAAAAAAAAACCGCTGACCGATCGTGATCATCGGCATTTATATTGACGCGACTCTGAGTCAGCATATTTTCGTTATTTCACCGATTAGATGGTTATCGCCATCGAAGATAAAAATTTGTTTCATCAAACGCCAACGCGAAAAGAAGAATTTTAAGAGTTACAAAGTTAAAAAGCATCGTCGGTTTTCAATTCCTCGGAGATAAGTTTAGTCGTCTCTGTAGGTATACGAGTAGAAGAGATCTGTAATTGCAGTGACATATTTGTGCGCGAGTGATTAAACTGCGGTACATTCTCGCCGAATGCAGAAAGAATCTCCGATAATAAAACATGACTTCGTGAGAAATCACGCATTAAAACTCAGATTGATCTCACGGTTTATAGACCAGTCAATAAATTTTAAAAAATAAAAGGGAGTTTGGGAAACAAAGCCCAAGGCGTTCAAAAAAATTAGAATAACTTTTAGCAGGTATATCATACACAATTTTTTTACAAAAACCATTAAAACTTCAAATTATGGCATACCTATTTTACATTAATTAATCGATAAAATAATAGCCTCGAGATTATCAGTTTTGAATCCAATTTCATCTAATCAATTCCTGAAATTTGACAACTCGTCATCGAACCTTAGTTAAGTTAGCCAACAACAAAATAATAAGGTTAGGTTAGGTCTAATTTGTGTTTGTAATCGAATGTACTTAATTTTGTTGTGCTTGTGATCCTATTTTAGTTGGCTATCTATTATTACTCCAAGATATTTTATGTTCGATTTTTCTTTGATTTCAATATTCTGTTCAAAGGTTAGTGGGCCAAGGTCGGGCAAACTGTGTTCATATGAAGTGAATGGGACATATTCTGTATTTACCGTTAATTTGTTTGCTTGCAACCGTTTATAAATATTTGAAAAATCTCTTTCGACTTCATGTTTCAACTCTGTCCAATTTGACATTGTGTAGAATAATGCCAAGTCGTCTGCAAAGCTAATTATTTTGGCATTTGATTGGATTTCCATTAAGTTGTGTGCCCTTCTATTTAAACAGACTGAACTCTGTCGGTTACATAACTTTTTATAAGTTCGTATACTTTTCCCCGTAATCCGTAACCCTTTATTTTTTCCAATAATATTTTATGAGATACCGTATCGAAGGCCTAATTAACAGCAGAACATTATTTTTCACAAAGATAGGACGTGGGGAAAACTAACATCGGTTTCGCTTTGGCTTTTATTACTGAGAGGTTATTTAAAGGATTTATCCAGAAATTTTTTAAAGATTTGGTACTGAAATCCATTTTCAAAGAATTGCTGGACGGAACGTCTAGTTCTAAATGACCCTCTATGGTTTTTATCATTACAATTCTCTTCTAGTGGAAAATTCTGGATACCTCTAACAAAAGGCTACACCTGCAAAAACGCATCTTCGATGACATTTTTCGCGAAACGTAATTGTCCCCCGCGCCAAGTACATATGATCAGCGGGAAATACAGTGTTGCCTAGTCTAATTTATTTTCCCCCGGTTCTAAGCCAACGCGGGGCGCAAATTTATTTGATATTGAATGGAGAACGTTAAGTATGAGAGTTTGAGAACTACTGGTACGTAATTTAATAACATGATGCAAAGGCTTTAAGGAATTATGTTCAATAATACACACTTGTTCCTATTGTTTACTTCGTTGGAAGGTCAGTTGAATATCCTGTAGATTTAAAAGTTTTGCCAAAAAATATCCTTTTAAATTAAATTCTTAAAAGTCTGCAGCCCCACCTACCATATTGTACTGCATGATTAATTACTGATACATCTACCTCATACATAATTAATTATATTTGAAAATCACTGGACTATTCCTTAGAAATGTTTTTATTTTAAAAGATTTGATTTTCTTCTCAGGTCTTACGCATTACTGCAAAACTTTGTTGTCATTATTTCGTAGAATAAGTTCAACAGTAAAGCTCGCAAAAATTAGCTGATCAGGTAGTTCTAATACTTTACTTCGATAGGACCAATGATTACATACACAATTGCAGAACTAAAGAAAACATGAAAATTATCGTAGCAACCTTTTGTGGAAGTCTTTTGTTTAGAATACAAATTATTTCACCGTTTCATTAAAAAATAAAAACAACAATAAAAAAATTCAATAACAACGGAACACAAAACATTTGGTCCGATTCTGACTTTGTAGGCAAGGCATACCCCACTTTTCTTAAAATTTAAAACAGACCTCACGTAGCTTTGCCGTAGAGCGTTTAAAAATTGGGATAGGGTAGATATCTCAACAGGCTGTTAAAATTTTGCACCTACACTCTTAATAAACTGGAAAACTGTAAAAATTAGAATAAATATAATAAATATTTCCTGTTAAAGCGGTCCAATTTATTGAACAATAAATTAATGATTATTTGTTGATGTAACAAGGCCTTAAAAGTTATTTAAACTTTTGTATTTAAAACCTTCGAGTAGTGTTCAAAATATAATTGAACACTTCATACTTAACGCATTTACTGCCACGTTGGTCCTATAGGAACAACCACATTGGTCTGATGGGGCCAACATATACTTTTCCTTACCAGGCTATGTTGGTCCCATGGGGTAAACACATTTTCTAATAGCTGCCGGGCCGTTGGTGCATATTTAACTATGTACGACTGCAGAAATGGACCGCAACATGGCTTAGAAATTATATGCTGCACATACATTTTTCCATGAGATATGTGGTACCTATTGGAACATGATCCCTATGAAAACATAACCTCAAATATGGATGCGAAACAATTCAAAGAATTCATCCAGCTACAACAGACTCTAGCTGACAAACGAGATCAGCAGCATAAAGAGGAGTTAAAGCTTTACAAAGAAGAAGCTGAAAAGCGCGAACAACTACTGATCGAAAAGCTAACTCAAAATCAATCAATCAAAGTTGAGAACGGTGAAGGTGTTAACGTCTTCAACCAAGGCTCAAAGGCTGAAATTATCCGAAACTTAAAAGAGCTCATAGACAAGTTCAGCTATGACCCAGAACACAACGGAACCTTTGATAAGTGGTACGAACGATATGACAATATTTTTACTACGACAGCCGATCTCACCGATGACGAAAAGCGAATTCTCATCCTTCAATGTCTTCAGCAGACGGATTATAATTTTTATCGTGACTCAATTCGCCCATCAAAGCCGCATGAAGTCACATTCGAGAAAACCGTCGAAGAGCTGAAGCGCTTATTTAGTTTTCGCGAAACAAAATTCTCTCTCCGATCAAAGTGCTTCAACCTGGTCATTGACGAAAGCGAGGATTATGCTAAGTACGCAGCTCGAATTAACTTTTGCGCAGAACGTTTTGACATCGCATCGTGCACCGCTGACGACCTCAAGATCCTGCTCTTCCTTAAAGGCCTTAGAGGAACAAAACATGAAAAGATTCTTGAGAAACTTCTCATGAAAGTCGATCAAAGTGCGGCGTTATACGAAGCTCTCACAACACAAGCGGAGAGAGACACATTTATCAAGCTGACTCTTCAGGACGTGGTCAACACAGCCGAGCGAATTATCAGCATTCAAGATGACAAACAAGCAGTCATATCACCGCTCGAATCGACTTCTATCAATGCAGTGCATTACAATAATAAGAAGAGCAAGTCATCAAACAATTCATCGACTTCAGGCTCTTCAAGCTCTTCACATCGCACAGGTCTTTGGAGGGATCCAGCAACACGACCAGCGACACCGAGACTGGCATGTTATCGCTGCGGGGAATTCCATTGGACCGACCAATGCTCGTACAAGTCGAAGAACTGCTCAAGCTGTGGAAAAAGTGGTCACGCAGCGGGATACTGCGATGAACGACAGGCTCGTCAAACATTGGGTTACAAAATCACTAATCGCTACGGAAACCGACAGCGCCGAAACTCTGAGACGGGTAACCCTAACTCGAATCACATCAGCGACTCTTCAGGCCGATCAAATAAACAAAACCGGAAATTCGTCGAAGCTAATATTAATGGTGCCGCTATCAAATTACAATTGGACACGGGATCTGATATCACAGTGATTTCACAAGCGAACTGGCGAATTCTCGGCAAGCCTTCACTCCAAACGTCGAGCAAGATCGTAAACAGCGCTTCAGGGGACTCGTTTCTGCTTAAAGGATTTTTTCCATGCGTCATGAAACTGCATGGTGTGGAGGAATACGGTGATATCTACGTCGTGAATCATGATCTCAACCTGTTTGGCGCAGACTGGATTCAAAACTTCAAACTTTGGGACACTGCTCCGTCAACTTACTGCAATTCAGTGAAGTTAAACGAGAGCTCAACCGATCTCTCAAGCATCGTCAAAGAAAAGTTTCCTGAAGTCTTCTCAGATGGACTTGGCTGCTACACAAAGTCAATCGCTTCAGTAACTCTCAAAGAAGGCACGAAGCCAATCTATCGAAAAGCTCGTCCAGTTCCCCATGCGGCCCTATTAGACGTCACTACCGAGTTGGAACGGCTGCAGCATCTGGGGGTCATCACGCCAGTAACCTACTCAGAATGGGCAGCACCAATCGTGGTTATCAAGAAGAAAACAGGAAAACTTCGTGTTTGTGGAGACTACTCAACCGGCCTCAACGACGCTCTCGAATCCAATCATCACCCGCTGCCGACAGCTGATCAAATATTCTCAAATTTAGCTGGCTGCACAAAGTTCAGCAAAATTGATCTCAGCGATGCATTTTGGCAAGTCCCGGTCGACGATGAAACTAGGAAAATTCTCACAATCAACACGCACCTTGGCCTATTCAACGTCAATCGACTACAACAAGGCGTAAAAACAGCTCCGGGAATCTTTCAGCAAGCGACAGACACCATGTGCAGTGGCCTCACTGCGTTTTCATTCATCGACGACGTGATAGTGGGAGGAACTGAAATAACTCACGACGAGCAAGTCTTTAAACTTTTAAGCCGTATCAAAGATCACGGATTCAAGATTCGCCTCGACAAATGCGAGTTTGGCCAAAAGAAACTCGAATTCTGCGGTCACATCATCGACGATCAAGGTATCCGTCCAAGTCCCGAGAAGCTGGTGAAGATACAAGATTTGCCAGCACCAAGCAACATTCATCAGCTTCGATCGTTTTTAGGAGCAGCAAACTACTACGGGAAATTCATTAATAAAATGAAAACTCTGCGAGCTCCACTCGACAAGTTATTGGAAAAGGACGTCGACTTCAATTGGACATCGGATCAACAAAAGCTTTTGAAGACATCAAGCAAGTTCTCTCAAGCGATCTGGTGTTGACGCATTATGATCCGAAAAAGAAAATTGTTTTGGCCACTGACGCATCACAATACGGAATGGGAGCTGTCCTTATGCATGAATTCGCTGACGGTTCACTCCATCCCATCATGCATTGGTCTTCGACTTTCAATGCTGCCGAGAAAAACTATCCACAAATCCAGAAGGAAGCTCGAGCACTTGTATTTGGATTAAGAAGGGCATACAGTTATATTTACGGACGAAAAATCGAGATCCACATCGATCACAAACCGCTGCTAGCGATCTTCGGCTCTAAGAAAGGCATTCCCATCTACACTGCAAGCAGACTCGCACGATATGCTCTGGTGGTGATGGCATTCGATTTTACAATAAAATACATTAACACCGAAAGCTTTGGATACGCCGACATCGTCTCCCGACTCATCGCAGCGCATCCCAAGCCTAACGAGGACACCGTGATCGCAGCCGTACAGTCAATTGACGAAGAAGACAACGACTTCATAATTAACGCGATTCAGGAAGAAGATCCGATCATCTGCCTCAACCTCAGTGGAACAACCATGCCAATCACTTTTAAAGACGTTCAACAAGCAACAGAGGAAAGCTCGACGTTGCAGCAAGTGATCAAATTCATAGAATCTAAATGGCCACAAAAGCAACGTCAAATAATCGATAAACAAGTCGCGGAATTCTTCACAATCAAAAACTATCTTCACATCAATCAAGGTTGCATAATGTTCAACGATCGGCTAGTGATTCCGATGAAACTCCGACCGAAGATCCTCGAAGAACTTCACGAAGGTCATCCAGGCGCCAGTCGAATGAAGTTGTTAGCAGCGAACTTCGTTTACTTCCCCTATATCGACGAACACATCGAAAAGTTTCTGAAATCATGCGAAATTTGCGCAACGACAGCGAAGGCGCCGATTAAATGCACCCTCCAACCATGGGCAATTCCACAATCACCTTGGTCAAGGCTCCACATCGACTATGCAGGTCCCATCAATGGAAACTTCTTCCTCATAATTGTCGATGCCTACAGCAAGTGGCCGGAGATTTTCAAGACTCAAAGCACGACTTCCGCTCGAACAATTGAGCTCATCTCTGAAGCCCTGTCACGTCACGGAAACTGTGATACCATTGTCTCAGATAACGGCCCACAGTTCACGTCCACCGAATTCGATAGCTTCTGTAAATCAAGAGGAATTCAACATGTTAAAACAGCTCCGTACAGTCCACAGTCAAATGGACAAGCTGAACGGTTCGTCGACACCTTCAAGAGAGGCATTAAGAAGCTCTCAGGCAACATCGACGAAAAGCTTCGAGAATTCCTAACAAACTATCGCCGAACTCCTTCATATAACCTGGGCAAGAAATCGCCAGCGGAATTGCTCAACAATCGTCAGATGAAGTCTCATCTCGATCTTCTCAAGCCGAAAACTGACGATCACAAGGTCTCAAATTTCCGAAGCGAACGAAACGAGACTCATTTCAATCGACATCACGGGGCTAAGTGGCGAGAGTTCAGCGCGAACGATGAAGTTTACTTCAAGCAGCACTTATCTAACGACAAATGGCAGTGGACCCCAGCAATCATCATCGATCGTCTGGGCAAAGTGAACTACACAATAAAAATTGGTTCAACCGGCAAAACTCAAAATGCACACGCCAACCAACTGAAGTCAAGATTCGGCAAGAACGAATTACTAGATGCGTTCGATCTTGAGGATTATTGCGCAAACGCACCAACAGGTCAAGTCGAGCCTGTCATTATCCCTCAAAGCTCTCCAAAAATTCAGGTTGCTGATTCAGATGACGATGATGAAGTTTTTGAGACACCTCCAGATCATGTTCCAGATCCAGTTACACAAGCAGCTCCGGCTATTCAACGATCGAGACGAATTAACGCAGGAGTTCCGGCAGTCAGATACGATGACGTCTACAACATTAGCGAGACACCGTCTTCAACATTTAAGCGGGAAGGAATGTGGTGAACCCAACAAAAAGACAATCTATAAATTTTACTTTCTTTCTCTCTCTCTCTACCTCTCTCTCACTCTACCTTTCTCTCTCTCATGCGCCTGCAATAAACGTCATTGAATTGTAAACCTGTCAAGTGACAATACGTTTTATTACAGGTAAGAAAATAATTAATTAGGATTGAATTGTAAACCTGTCAAGTGACAATACGTTTTATTACAGATAAATAAAATACAAACTTTATACTACGAGTTTACTTTACCTTTATGTACTGTTTAAAGCCTAATCTTCCCCTAAATAGCAAGATTGTCTCATCGACGCAGATGTATTCGTTTGGAACGTATAAAATTTCTATTAGAGGCTTTAGTTTGTACAATTTATCAGATCGATCTGCCAACAAATTATCAGCAAAATGTATCATCCTCAACAAAATTTCAAATGGATTCCTTGACATGACCTACTTTGCAAAATTATTAGTGAAAATTTTATCACTGCTCCAGTAGTCTGCAATTTTTGGCATTTTTACCAAACCCATCCATGCAACTAATCCCAAATTTTTTGATTTCAGTATTTGTTGTTGGAACCCACTCATGCCAGCGAGAGCTTGGTTTTGCATCTGTACTCATAAGGCTCTGGATGGCATACAAATTTGTTTGATTACAAAGCATGCTGATGACTCTGCCAGTAATGTAGCTACTTCCGAATTTACTCCTGACTCGTATTTGTTTACAGTTACCTGCTATAGGTCCCCAATTTGACGAAGAAGGCACGGCTATGTTCTGTTGTGGATTTTGGTCATTTATTTCCTGATCCGAATTCTGTTCTGGATTTAAATTATCCTCTGGATCTATGTTCGCCTCTGACACTTGTCTAGGTTGTTCCCCTAAGTACGTTTCAGGATCGATGTTTGATTGTACAGTGCTTGGGTTTGGTTTTGGATTCAATTTTACTTTTGTTCTCGATATAAACTTCTATATGTTTTCTATACTTTCTGAATCCGATGTTGAGCTCGAATCTGCTTCTGAACTACAAACATAATCGCTTTCAGAAGCTTCAAATGGATCCCAATCATCTTCGTCGGAGAATTCCCCAAAATTCTGAGCTATTTTATGAAGTTCACTTCGAGACAAAGCTCTCTTACGTTTAGACATCTAAAAAATCCATAAAATTAAAATATCTATCCATTTAATTATTATAAAATACTTACAGCTATTATTCTATTTTAAATAATTCAACAACAGCATAAACCAACTTCACAATCTGATTATTGACATATTAGAATCTAGGTTATGTTATGTGGCACCGGACCAACGGCGCATGCCACTACTAACTTACCTCACTAAAAAATATTTCTGGCAGCGAACGTGTTAAATGACTGAAACAATGTAGGCATTTACCCACTGTTTAACTTTAAAAACGTCTCACAGATTCTACACCAATATGGTGCATTTTTTCACTTTCGTAGAATAGGTTATGTAACTATTATTCTGCAAACAAAAACCGCGCGAATTCAGTCGTCCCCATGATTATAACGGTATAGGAATTTTAAATTCGCTTTCCGGATTATTTTTCTATAAACTAATGAAAATATAAATACTAAGTTATTTTTTTATAATTGTAGTGCGTTGGGATGGAGATTAGGCCTCCAAGTGGTAACCGGAGCTATTTCAGTGACTTTCATTTTGGGTACTTTTTATCGCTCAGCCTCCCTGTATCACCCTCAAAGACGAGCCATCCTCCATATCAAGAACCAAAAGAGGAAAATCAAAGATAAGAATAAAATAGAAGATAAAGTACCGTTTTTCGACTTTAGCACCCTCAAAAGTAAAACCGTCCGAATTTTATTAATCTCAACGGGGATCAGTGCCTTCGGTAAGATATCAATAATACTATAAATAGTATGTAAAATATGTAATCTTTTTAATTGTTACAGGTATAAACACACCCCTTTTCTATCTGGCTTATCAAGCAGAAGTCGAAGGATTGGGCGATTCGACCATATTTTTGCAAGTCTATCTAGGATTGGCTTGGACTGTAGGTTGTGTAGTCTTCAGTACGCTGGTGTTGCACAACTCCACCGAATGTCGAATCGCTAGGCAATACCTTTGTCAAACGGCTGTATTTATGTGCGGACTGTCAATACTAGCGTTTACTGTAGTTAGCGGAAACTACCATGCTTACGTCATGTTCGCTTGGATATACGGTAAGTTCGTTTCTGCGGACATCCTGTACATGTCAGTGTTACTGGTATAAAGTTTCAATCAATAAAATAAAATAAAGGGTTAAAAACCCTCTGACAGTTTTCTTATAGTTTAAAACCTCGTAAAAGTCTTAGTCAAAATAAGAAACTTACAGTAATAACCAAAAATATTTCACTGGATTACGTGACCCAAATTTTGTTTATACTACTTTCGTAAAGCTATTATAAACGTTGTGTGTTTTGTTTGAATACATTTTATTGCATCACACTTAAGTGTACTTAAATTAAATTGTGGAAAAGTTTAGTTTACGTTTATTTCAAAAACATATCCAATGATATACACTACTCGAAACAATTGTGGCATATTTTCTTAAATGTCTATACTTAATCATCACATAAAAAATTACATTGGATTAAAATTTTTTTATCGAATAAGAATATATTTCAAAGGATTTTACGAAGTGTTCAAAATTTAAATAAAATCTAACAAAATAATGGAACTTTAAATTTTTTAGTGTTTTATTTGCATCAAAACAACAACACCTAATGAACATTAGTGTCCGACCATAATAAATTTTATCTACGACCACCCCTGTAAGAGGCCAATAACACACAGTCTTCAATAAATGTAAAATGCCTTATAACGCACGGTAAAGAAAACGCACAGTTGTAAAGTAAATCGCACGGCTTCCCTAGCAACCACTTAGTAACTGTCAATAGACGTCGGCATTTTATACAAAGTTGAATTTCATATTATATATAAATAGCAAATAACATTTATTAGATATAAGACTGCATTTTATATTTTAAGTTATTTGGAATTATATATTTGTTCCCTTTCATTTAATTACCTTTTCCAGATTAATTTACGTTATTTTTATGTAATAAAGTTAATTATTTAAACATTTAAAATATTTTTATTACTTTTTAAAAATACTTACGAAAGTGTTTCAACCGTAAAGTATAAGAAGATACTTTTTACGCAACCCATCACTAACACTAAATTAATTACTAAAAAACAACGAAAATGTGTCTCACTACACTATGGCATTCATTCCAAACCGACATAGTTGAAATATCTTTTGTAGATTAGAGCATGCGCCTGACAGTATGCGCATACGTTATGATTCAGCCAGTTAACGATTATAGTTTTGAAATAAATGTTTCTTATGCTTTAACAAGCAAAATAACCGAAGTACAATATTGAATAGCTGTACTGTTACTATGAACAATAATTATAATAACTAATATGACTTAATTAAATGTTATACAATAAAATCATCAAAAATATCTATTATTGCTGTTATTCAAGTATTATTAAAAATACTATTAATACAAGTACAAGTAGGTCGTATAGGTAAAGTATAGCACTCGTGCTGTATAGCATATATGCTACGAGAATACGGGAATTCTATCTCATGGCTCTATAAGAGCTTCAGACAATTAGGAAGTTTCATTATTATTATTATATTCAATAAAATGGTATTAAAATATAGATCAAAATTAATAAATCAGTGTGAACATGTTTTAAATCCATCAATCAATTACTTGAAATAGATTATTCAAGTTTACGTAGGTATTTTAGTACGGCGAGTGTCTGTAGTTTCTAATTCGCCTGTGACGTCACTTGACCTACTCATTCGGGTTGCGCGAGGGCTTAATCCGTGTTTACGTACAATCGTTTGTTTCATTTTAAATTATAATTCCGAAGAAGGCTTCGTCAAAAGGCAAAGTGATAATTTGCCTAATATTGATATACGCAGTAATGGACCTTTTTTCTTTAAATCCATCTTATGTTAGTGCTGAAATAAGAGGAGTAAAACTTTTTAAGTAAGTCGACGGTACTTCTTTTGTTAATGTATTTTCCTATGCTCCGTTTTTTGACAGTCAAGTTTATGAGGATATATGTTGGCTTTTAACTTCAGTCTTCCCCCAAATTAATTGTTTAAATTTTCGGATTGTTACAGTATTTAATAATCATCAACGAAATTAAGCCAAAGAACTAAATTTTATTTAAAAATAAACCCAACAGAAGCTTGTGTCCTATTAGCTACCTACCTACTCTTGGTTTAGCCTAAAAAATGTGAAACTTGATAATGGTGCTGCCGTATTTTAGCTATGGGAATTAGTGTTGTCAGTACCCGATTTATAAAAAGTACCCCTTAAAACGTTTCATTTTTTTAGGTATATTTTGCGGTGGATACCACTATTCGTTAAAAATGTATACATACGAACGAGTACGAGCCAGAAACTTTGCCAGAACATGGGGATTTGTTCAATGTTCCCAAGCAATACCAATAGTGATTGGAGTTCCTTTTTCGGGTAAGTACTAGAAACAAAAATTTAAATGATTATTTTTTGACGTTTCTCGAAACCAATAGACATTTTCAATTTTAGTAATTCATATACGTTCTAGCAAATCAAAACATTAGTATATAATCTACTTACATTATTCCAGCGAGAATAATTCAATGTACATTGTTTTTATTGAATGACAACCAAATGACAACGTATTTTCTTGATCTGACGCGTCTGTCATAAATTTTCAAGAAATTCGTAAAATGAATCCCAAACGTTTCAGTGAATCATCAGTCGATGAAATAAATAATATAATCATTGAAAGTGCATGTAAGAATACCATGATAAGCAGCGCGTCGATTTGGAAACAATTCCAATTATTTGGCAACAGGTTTGAACAAAATCTGTCAAATTATTTTCTAAAAGTGATTTTGATTGTAACGTCAAAAAATAATCTATCGAATACCACACGAGAGTTCGATAAATTAGATAATAATTCTCCAGACATTTTCTCAAACTTGTTGCCATCTGGCAATAGCCACTCGAGCCCTTCGGGCTCTCGTGTCTATTGCCTGGCAACAAGTTTTCTAAAATCTGTCGAATTATTTTCAATTTATTCTCACTCTCTTGTGATATTACTACAGAAAATTTCACACCTCTACTTTTTTAACCAACAAAATGTCTTAATTTTGAGTCGTTACCATGGCAATTCAAAAAATTTCCGGAAATTGTTTCGCGGTGCCATGATATCTAACTGGAAATTTTTTGATAGCTAAAACGACATAGAACGCTGAAACCTCAACGTACAGACCACATAATAATAAAAATATGTTATATTTCTCTATGGTACAGACGTTTAAACTAGTAATGGACTGAGAAAGTAATGACGTAAGTGTCAAACCAAATGATTCCAAATAACTTTTTTTATGGTATGTTTTATAGGTATTAGTAACTATTTTATTGTATAATTTCTTGATTTTTGGGAGTTTATTACTGTTTTTCATTGGTAAGTGTTCATTCATATGATTTACATATCACTAAAGTAGATAGACGAACAATTTTCGTAAAAATATTACATAACCTTCAAAGTTATGCATTGTCATTAATTTTAAGAATACTTACAAAAATGGTACCTACTTTAAAAAATCGAATTTGGAAAGATTTTGCTTATATGTATTTAATTATGATTCTTCCGTTATATGTCAAAGTATAATAATAAGAAAATAACTCAAACAAAAGTTATTTCTGAAGATTTATAATATTGCCGTTTGGAATCATTTCGTTGACATTTCCCAGTTCAACAGCTTAGAACACAAATATTGACGTCACACTTTCCCAGTCCATTATGAGGCTTTGTGACAGACGTCAGATTGGATTAATAGGTGCGTTCTTTTTGACTGAGATCTCAGTTAATCTCAACTCACATCGATAATGTTCGCGTTCTTTTCGATTCACTCACTTCGAAGTGAGCTGAGATTTTTCCTCCCCCTTTACCGATGCTGAATGTGCTATGCGGGGGTATCAGTTAGAATTGAGTCGGAAATAAAGTGGTGGGGAGCAAGAAATCGTAGGTCGCGCGTTTGTCGTTCTTTTTGGTGCTTACTCACATCACTTTATATCAGATCACTTCGATTGAAGTGAGCTGAGATCTCAGTCAAAAAGAACGCAACTAATAATTTTCCAAATTATGGTGTGTGAAATTTTCTTACCAACTACCACGCAAGCTTAAATTATTCCTGGAAATATTCTTTCGGGAACGAATATTTTAAGAAAATTTAAACTTAAACTATCGCTTAAACTGACACATCCACACGATTCTTGCTAAAATCCCCTTATTTACTTTTTGCCTGACGACATGTTCACCATTTATTTATTTATTTATTTATTTATTTATTTATTTATTTATTTATTTATTTATTTATTTATTTATTTATTTATTTATTTATTTATTTATTTATTTATTTATTTGTATTCATACAGGCAAATTTGCCTTATTACATGGATACATTATATGTATAAAAAATACAACAAACAAAATTAGAAGTAGATAAGTTATAGAATTGAAAATAATAATATTTTCTATAATTTAGCACCATGAACTGTAGAGGACTCAAAATCAAATTTATCTATAAAGAAAAAAATATAAGATTTATAATCAATTATTTATTATGTGGTTCCGAATCATGGCACGGAATTTAGTGGTTGATGTATTCCAGTCCAAATCTAATGTAACGTTAAGGGAGTTAGCTAATCTTAACATGATTACCAAGGAAGCTCGGTCTTTGGTCAAACCCAAGGGTAGCTTAAACAATAAAGAAGAACGCATGTGTCTTGACGGAACATTCCATGGCACCATATCAAGTATTTCTGGAGAGTTTATTTTGTTATTAAAGATTTTATGCAGGAAAATCATTGCTGTAATATGTCGACGTTGCTCTAGAGATAATATTTTAAACTCAGACCTCAGTTGAATAGTTCTAACAGTAATATAACTAGGCCAATGGTGATATTTTCTGAAATATAAATATCTGAGGAATTTGTTTTGAATTTTCTCGATATCATTTAATACCGTTTGATTTTCCCCAGCCCAAATGATAGATGCAAATTCTAATTTAGATCTCACCAAACTGTAATATAATAATTTAAATGTATTTAGATTGGTGAATGATGCAGTGTTTCTTATAATAAAGCCCAGAGTTCGATTTGCAGATTTAATTACATTTTTTATGTGGTTTTGAAAAGAAAAAACGTTATTATAAGTCACACCTAAATCTTTAAATTCAGTTTTTCTCTCTAGGTCTACTTCATTCATGATATATTGGAAAATAATTGGTTCTCTTAGCCGAGTTATAGTCATTATGCAACATTTACCAATATTAAAGTACAATTTATTTCTGAGACTCCATTCATATATACTGTCAATATCTTTTTGTAGTGAAACACAATCCCTAACTGTTACAACTTTTTTAAAAACTTTAAAGTCATCCGCAAATATTAAATAATCACTGAATTGAATTACTTGTGTAAGATCATTAATAAATAATAAAAATAGAAGAGGTCCAAGGTTGGAGCCTTGCGGGACACCCGAATTGGCATGAAATTTTCCGGAAGTATTGCCATTGTGTTTCACTTTAAAAATCCGGTTTTGAAGATAACTTTTTAATAGTTCTATTAAATTTATATGAATTTATATCTGTTACTGTTACCACATTTACTCTAACAGACAATAAAAAACAATATTTTTCCAGGATACATGAACGAGAAATGCGGAGATCGTGCCGGTTACTACTTCAGTTCCACCTGCGTTTTGGTCGGCAGCCTCACGCTATTTCTCATAGATCTCCATAGAAGGAAAATAGCGCGCCATAAACATACAAGAGAAAACGGAACGCGTCATCTTTGCGTATCCGAGACCTGTCCTCAAAGAAGGAAACTATCTTTTTCTCAAGAACCAGATAATAACGATGGCGGTGTCGCGATGGGAGCGGCTGCTGCTGCATTGGTACTTGGGACGGATATAGGAACAAACCAGGGTGGAGGACTTTTAGATAATATTATTTTGTCTAACGATAAGCCGGAATTAACATGTATTTCTGAAGAAGGTAAATCAAAGTCATACAAAAATACATACTATCTGCGGCTACACTGACTTTTCCGTTCTATACTCAGTTTTTTGGTTTCATTCATAAAATAAAATGTTGGATGCTGACAAGATTTCACCCTACCGTTATAAAAAGTAGCCACTTTACAAAAAGAGCCCATAAATATGAACCGGTTGGTTATCTTCCAGTTTAACCATCCGCTAAAAATTCTCTGCGCATGTACAAAATTTGAAGTATCAAGGATAACTTTATTGGTTGATAAGGAGCGGCAAACTTTAAATCTCGAGCTGCGTTGCCACATATTTATGAATAAATAAAGTGAGTGAATAAACATTGGAAAGACGAAAATTATAGACATTATTTAACAGATTGCGTAACTTAAGTTATGTAATCGAGTTAAGTAAATCTATGAAATAATGCATGTTGAACGTACAGTATGTACATTTTGCAGATAAAGTTAATTTATTATAAAAAGAAGATGAATGTATGAATGTATGAATGAGTTAGGGGTGATGATTACACTGCGACCCATAGGATCTATTGTGTCCCCCCTTACTTGCCATGTTCTGATGCTTTCTCAGATTTATAGCAGCTCTTCGAGTCCTATTTTCCTGAGGAAGTTTAGGACATCGTCGGGCTTCAAATCAGGTAGATCCCCTTCCTCTATTTCATGTGCTCCTAGGTATCTAGCCCTAGAATTTTGCAAGGCAGGACATTCTGAGAGTATATGTATTGAGGTTTCATCCTCTTCCTCACAGAATCTGCACTTTGCTTCATCTGCTAACCCTAGTTTCTTCATGTGGCTTCTTAACCGGCAATGCCCGGTTAATATTCCCGTAAGAATACGGAGCCTTTTTTACTGAGGTTGAGGCAGCTAAGAAATCTCTTCTCGTCATAGTTCCCCAGTAGTATCTTAGATTGCCTCAGTCCTTCCAGCTGATTCCAGTACTTGGATTTTTCTTTCTCCATTTCCTCCCTTAGTTTTCCTAAGATTACTCTACTGCTGATCCCACAAGATGGTTCTGGTCCCAAATGTGGGGTTTCAGCTCCTTTTTTTGCCAGTTTATCTTCAGTTTCATTCCCCTCTATTCCTATGTGTCCCGGGACCCATAGGAGGGTGACAGTGTTCTTCTGGCCTAGTTCATTTAGTTTGCCTAGGCATTCCCAAACCATCTTCGAACTGATTATATTTGAACTCAGCGCTTTGATGGCTGCTTGACTATCCGACATGATCACAATCTCTTGTCTGCGATAGTTTCTTCCAATATTGAATTCCAACCATCTTTCGATGGCGCGGACTTCTGCTTGAAAGATGCTCGGGTATGTGCCCAAGCTTTCTGAGTATTTGGCTCTCGGTCCAAAAACTCCTATCCCAGTTCCCTCGTCTAGCTTGGAACCGTCCGTATACCACTTTATGGTATTCTGGTTTAAATTCTGTATGGTGTCTTCATCCCATTCAGATTTATTACTCAACTTTGTGATGAATTTTCTCACAAAGTTGAATTTCTTTGGCATATCATCTTGGGGCATTTCCCAAGTTTGATCAAAGTGAAGTGATCGAGGTTTTTCCCTGATAATTCCTTCTTTGATCATTCTATATATTGTTTTCTTCCTTACACTTTCTAGCAGAATGTGCAGTGGGGTCAAGTTTAAAATCACCTCCATTGCAGCAGTGGGGCAAGTTCCCATTGCTCCAGTGATACATGAACAGGCTAGTCTCTGAATTTTCGAGAGGTTTTTCCTCATCGTATTCAGATTAGCCCTTACGCCCCAAGCCACTGCCCCATATGTGATTAATGGTCTCACTATTGCTGTGTACATCCATTGCAGGATACGTGGGTTACATCCCCAGTTCTTCCCTGCAATGTTCCTACACACCATGAGAGCCTTGGTTGCTTTGTGTATTACTTCGTCTTCGTGTTTGTTCCAGAGTAACCTGCTATCTAGGATTAGCCCTAGATATTTTACCTCTGTTTTCCACTCGACGATGTTCTCCCCTATTTTTATGATTTTTAGATTAGGTTTCTTTTTCCTTGTAAAGGCTACTAGTGTGGTTTTGGTGGGGTTGATGCTAAGTCCCACCGAGTCACACCATTGTTCCGCAATGTTCAATCCTCTTTGAACAAATATCACAGAGGACGTTTTCATACTTCCCTTTTGCCACGATAACCATGTCGTCGGAATACCCTTGACATGGTATGCCTTCCCTAGTCAATTGACAGAGCAGACTATCCACAGTGAGACTCCACATAAGCGGGGATGCAACTCCCCCCTGTGGACAGCCTCTGGTCACATTAATGGAGATAGTGTCTTGTCCTGCCTCCATTTCTGCGATTCTTGTAGATAGCAGTTGCGACATCCAACTGGAAGTCGTTCTATCTACTCCTTTCTCAATCAATGCTCTTTTGACTGCCTCATGTGGCGTATTGTCAAAGGCCCCTTCTATGTCTAGAAAGGCACATACCACGGTCTCTTTTTTGTTCAGTGCGTCTTGGATTTCGTCCGTCAACTGTGTTAAAGCGGTTTCCGTGGACTTTCCCGCTTGGTACGCATGTTGACGAGGGTGCAATGGCACCTGTTCCAAGATTTCTGTTCTAATGTAGTTGTCTACAGCTTTTTCCATCGTTTTTAGAACAAACGATGTGAGGCTGATCGGTCTAAGGGATTTGGGGTGCGAAGTGTCC
This sequence comes from Ophraella communa, assembly GCA_035357415.1. Lineage (NCBI taxonomy): Eukaryota > Metazoa > Arthropoda > Insecta > Coleoptera > Chrysomelidae > Ophraella > Ophraella communa. The sequence continues at coordinate 12,289,664 of CM068994.1, read as the reverse complement.
CGTTTCCCTACTTTTGGGATGAAGGTGATTTTGGCCCTTCTCCACGCTTCTGGTATGTATCCCAGTTCAAGACTGCTCCGACTAATTCGGATCAAGTGTGGAATTATTGCCTCTTGGCCCTGTTGGAGTAGGGCAGGAAATATTCCGTCCGTTCCAGGGGTTTTGAACGGCTGGAAGGTGTTCATAGCCCATCTCAGCCGTTCCTCACTGCATATGTGTTTTGCCATTGCAGTGTCTTCCCTGGTAGGTCTTTTAGTTTTCTCACTTGTTGTTCCCGAAGGGAGAATTCCTCCGGGAAAGTGAGTTTCTAATAGGAGCAGAGCTCGTTCTTTTTCGCTTTCTGTGAAGCTTCCGTCTGGCTTCCATAGTGCCATTACAGTGTCTACTTTTCCTTTTGCCAAGACTTTGTGTAGCCTTGCTGCAGAGGGTGTAGCGTCTATTTCTTCGCAGAATTTTCTGAAGCTGTTTCTTTTAGCTTTTCTAATCTCCTTGTTATATGATGTGAGTTTCTCGGTGTAGCTTTGCCAATCTCCATTACGTTTGGCTCTGTTGAAGAGCTGTCGCGTCTCGGATCTTAGGTTTGACAGATGACTGTTCCACCATATCGCATCTTTTGCTTTTCTAGTCCTTTGGAGGGGACAACTGGATTCATAGGCATCGAGTATTGCCTCGTTCAGCTCTATGAGATCGTTTTCTAATGCCAGATGATTCCTGGCATTTCTTTTATTCTTGAGATTTGCAAGATTTATGTTCAGGTTAGTGTTGTAATTTTCCCAGTTAGTTTTCCTGGGGTTTCTCCTGAGTGCTGGCTCAGGAGGATTACACTCTAAGCTGAACATAATCATTCTATGATCAGAGAGGGATGGTTCGTTCGATACTCTCCAATCTTTTACCCTATCCTTAAGGTTCGGTGTACTTAGTGTTATATCGAGTACTTCCTGTCTTGTTCTGGTTACAAAAGTAGGAGTATTCCCTATATTGTGTATATAACAAGATTCTTATTAAGTATAAAGTCTAAAATTTTCTCACCTCTATCGTTGGTGTCTGTGCTTCCCCATATGGTATTGTGACCGTTAGCGTCGCATCCTATGAGAAGCGGCAGCTTCTTCTGTTTACAGTACTCGACTAGCCTTTGCAGTTCTGTGGGTGGTGCAGTCCCGTCCCCTGCAAAGTAGCATGATGCTATCATGACTTCTTGACGTCTATTCTCAAACTCGAGGTTTGCTCGAATCGGAACAAGATCTCTCGTCATGAATTCTGAAACATAAAAGTAATTAATACTGTTACTTACCAAGATGCATGCTCTGGGTTTGTCAACATTACTTACTTTATATATTAACTTGGCATCCCTACTTGCGAGTCCTCTCACCTGACCATCACGAACCCATGGTTCCTGGATCAGTACTAATCCCATTTGGTTTCTGATAAACGTCCTTATAATAACCGCCGATGATCCCTTGGCGTGATGGGCGTTTATCTGAGCGATATTGATTCCCGCCATTTTTTTTCCTCCCCTTCCCGCTCCTACTTACCTGTTTCTTCTTCCCCCCCGACAAGTGTTTTGTCCTTGTCTTCTTCTACTTCCATGTCGGTTCCCTCGGTTCCCGAATCCCGATAGAGATCGGTGATGTGGTAGTCTCCGATGCTCTCGGCATCGCTGGGCACATCAGTACCCCGCGATGTAGAGGGCACCGGAGGCGCTTCCTCGACTTCGGTGGTTACTGGCCCACCGCTGGTCCCCGGAGTCTCCTCTTCTCTACCTGTTTCCCGTTTTATACCGTGAACGGGGATTTTCCCGAACCGGTAGAAAATGGTGCATCCATTTTTCTTGAGGGTAGCGCAAGATAGCTCATCTATTGCCGCCCTCAAGAGTTGCCCTGCTGCCTCTTCTTTGACACTCAGGACCTTCCACCTACTCGTCATTAGGCCCTCGTTCTGGATCTCTATCAGCTGAAGTAATTTCTCAGCTGACAGCCCCTTGCTTCTGGGGAGGAAGACTGTCACAACATGTGATCTAGGGATGTCGTCTCCCTTACATGTTGTGAGTTCTCCCCCCTCCCACTTCCTGATGTGTGGCACCTTCAGCCTTAGCCACTCCGCTGACTGTGGTGTTTCACAGTCAACTACCAAGTAACCCGGCTTAAAGTGAATGCCGCCGAACTGGAGCTTGTGCTCCCATCCAGCGAACATTTCCTGCACTATTGCCTCCTCCACCAAAGTCTGCTGTTCCGGACTGAGGATGATCTCAGGGAACCCTTTGGGAAGAATGGCAATCTCCTCCGATTTTAGAGCAGCTGCATAGCTGCTCGTGCCTATTGAGGAAGTGGTCTGTTTTCCCACTTCCTCCTTCCTTCTTTTTGTCACTTTCTGAGCAGGACTGATGACCGTCTCAGTCCGCTTTCTTTTTTGAAAGGAGGGCTCTTGGCTTTTATGATCCAAGGCCTTTTTCCTTGCTGCTTCAGGGGAAATTCCCTGACTGAGGTACCTCAGGTACCATCTGCAGCCCGCTCCGCTGAGCCCACGTCTCAGCGGGTCGTCCCTGCCTCCAGGTTCTCCCAAGTTTGGGAGTGGAGGCTTTCTAGAAGTTGAGGGCCTTTGGAGGGTCTTCCTCACCTCAGATTTGTCTGTGTGGTGTGTTCCCACAGTGGAGTCTGAGGGCTTGGTCTTCGACTTTCCTGCCTCACGGGGAGCTTCCCGAGAGGTTGAGGGGGAGTGTTTTCCTCCCTTCCTCTTCTCCTTAGATGTGGCGGTGTATTCCCGCTTTGGTTTTTCTTTTTCATTTTTCTTATCCATGGTTGTTCCCACGAGTAGCTAGGGAAAGTTGGTCCACTCCGGCAGAGCCCCGCATGCCGGAGTAAGGCTGCATACAAGGGGGTTTCGCCCGGTTCCCCCAGGGGAACGTTCGCGAGCATATGCCCCTGCGGCCATTCATCCCTCGGCACGTTACCTTACACCTTGGATTGGGGGGGTTGGTCCGCGGTGCGACCAATCTGGCAATCTTGCAGTTATCAGCTGCTCATACCAGACCGTGCCACCCGTATAGACGCACACCCCCAGCTTCGCCGCTTCCCTGCTAAATTGCAGTGTTATACCTGCTTAAGCAGTTCAGCGGCTCTCCTGGGGATCCCCTATCCGCCACCTGGGGACGCGCCCGGTAGGCACCCAGCCCTCGGGATAAAAAGAAGATTCAATTATAGGGTTGATTTTGGATTTAAATTTTATATGCATGTAAACATATAATATGCCTTAAATAAATCAGAAGACAATATAAAATTTTAATTATATATTATTTAATTTTAATATAATATGCATTATTTAAAATGTTTTTCCTTATAGTTTCTACTGCATTTATTGTGGTAGTTTATATTTTTCATTAATTTAAAACCATAATAAATTAAAATCACAGAATACCATGAAAACGTGAGATTTTTATATTCGCATATTACAATATATTTAATTCAAAATAACGAAGGGAAGTACCTACCTACGTTATTATTCATATTTTCAACTGCTGTTCTTAGCATCTTAATTATTACTTATGAATTTTAGCAGTAACGCTCCTTATTAACGTGCGTTTTTTTATAATCAAATTTACTAAATCAAAACTAAACTATTCGCTTTCAGGAAAAAATGTTTGAACTGATAACACTGTGCGGCTCTCCCGCTGTAAATTTCGAATATTTTTGTACATGCGCAGAGAATTTTTAGCGGATGGTTAAACTGGAAGATAACCAACCGGGGCTCTGATTCTAAGTGAAAATTTCGACTCGAAATAATTTCGACTCGAAATTGTCGGCCATGACAGTCGAAATCTTTAGCGATTCCAAGTGATTTCGACTTTTAGTAATATCTGGGGATAATTAATTTGTGTCATTGGCATCGCATAAATATATGATTGGCACACATTTTTATATTTTTATCAGCTGTTTGTAGAGTAGTATGTTGTATTAAGGTTAAGTTCATTAGTTTGTTTTGTTTGGGTTTAAATTTTATTTATTATTATAATAATCAAAATAAATTATTTGGAAGACGAAGGTGATGGTGTAACCAAAAAGTGTCCTTTCAGTAAAAGGAAATAATGTTGTATTTTATATAAGAGCATCTGGATTTTATAAACAATATTCTGGGAGAGAAAAGCCTGTGAGAAATCTTAAGCACCCTGTTAAACAGGATGAATAGGGCAAGGAAAATAACCCAAAAATGGCAGCGAGTAAGTACAACTATTTTACATATATAAAGCAATATTTTTTTAATAGATTTGTAATATATTGTCATTATCTGCTTAAAGGTAAAATAATATAAGTTAACATTTTAGGTATGTACTGGTTTGAAAAATAAAGTTAAAAGGAAAGCTAGTTCCATAAAGAAACCTTAAGACAAACAGCAAGGGGCCTCCTTTAAAAATTATATTAACAAAAAAGAACAAAAATAATTATTGATAAGTAAAGCACCAGCAGTCAGCCAATTTGAACCACTTTGTCATCTGACATAAATTTATGCCCCTATTTTACTACAATAATGATGCTCTGGAAGATTAATAATATTATTCTGTAAATTTTAATATTAATTTCTTGATTATGAATTTATTATTAAAAAGCACTTTTTTAGATACCTTTAAGAAATATTAATAAAGAAAGCTCTCTGCAAAAAGTCCCTCATAAAGTGGTGCTTCCAAGACTCATGAGCTCTGATGAATGTCGCACTTGAAAGCAGCAAAGAGATAGGTTATTATATTATTTAATTTCATTGACAACAGTTTTCATAAATTTACAAACTTAAGCTTTCATATTCATTTTATTTATATTTTTTAGTTGGGTGACAAATATCAGTTTCAACAATGGCAGGAAGATTTGAAAAAAATTACAGTACCCTGAATATGGATAGGGAATCCATAAATTCAAAGCTGTACATATTAACTCAGGAGAAGCAAGAAACAAACAGCAACCTCAAAATTTTTTAAAAATTATGGTTATAGTATCTAGGTTAACCTTATACTTTTAGGTTTTCTATAAAAAAATTCTTTAATAAAATATGACATAAAATGCTATGTTATTTTAATTTTTTACCTAATGCAGACATAAATTATGTTATATAAACTTAATTTATATATATTGAACATGCCATGCCACCAACTACATCTAAGTATATGTTGGGCTACACCTATTTGAATCAAAACCTTTTTACTTATTTATGTGGATGCTATAGAGTTTTAAGTATTAAGAAAATCTTAATCAAAGATAGACTTTGTTGATTTGAGACTAATTTTTATTAAGTCAAATTTCTGTACAAAAGAAATATTGTTTGATAAAATTTATTAATAAAATAAAACAAATAGTTATTCAGCACTGTTAGCACAGGAAAAACATCACAATACTATAATGGAAGGATCAACCAGGGAGCTGCTGTTGTGTACTAGCTTCGTTTAAAAAGAATACATATTGCCCAAACTGGCTATTATGAAATGTAGAATGTATTTTGAGAGTCCCGTATAATTCCGGTTTTCTTCTGATTCCAACTCCGCTATTATATTGCTACTTGTTCAAATAATGCAACCATTATTTATAATAGAACCTATTTATTATCCAGATAAAGCTAAATAATCGATATAATTGATATATTCACAAATTAACACCACTAAAAAATGTATATATCATACTGATACTCAGAGATAACATTGCTGATACTAACTAAACTCACGGGTAACCTCAAAAACAGATAAATGTAATTGCTAAATGTCATAATTTCGAGTCGAAATCCTCATTTCGACCTAAATGGTCTAGTCGAAATTAATTTCGACTTGTCGCGATTTCCTGACGTCATACGCTCACTTTGCAATAATTTCGCTAGGTGCGCACAGTCGCATTTCGACTCCGCCATGACGGTCGAAATTATTTCGAGTCGAAATTGTGACTTAGAATCAGCACCCGGTTTAATATATTACATCAGGCAACCAAACATACAATCATCCATAAACAAAATGTATCATCACAAGATTTTCCTCCTACCTTTCGTCTCTGATATAAAATAGGAAACTAATACTTACCTCTAATACGACGAAATTAACTCAAATTATTATTCAAATTGTATCCTTATTTCTAAAAAACTCTATATTTTGTAAAAAGTAATCATAAATATTTTATTTCAACAATATGGGATTGTTTTTTGAGTTGAGAATAATAAGAAAATCATGATTTTATAGACTTAGTAGAAGTAGGTAAAAAGAAATTTAAATAAAGCGCATTTTCCTGCCTTGGATGTCTACTGAACTCCAAAATGTGGGAAAAAAGTTATAGGTACCTAATTGTCTTCTTGCTTATACAAATAGCTTTTACTTTTATGGAAAAGTCTAATGTTAATAAAATTTGATTTATACAACAAAATTATTATTATTTTAACAAAATTTTAACTCTTTTTTTACATTCCATTCCATTTTGTTACTGTAGCATCTAGAATTGTTGCGAATATTTTAAAATCTATCCACTAGTATGTTTGAGAAAGAATATAATTTTAAGTTGCTTGTTGACATTGAAATACACTTAACTTCCCGTTCTTAAATAAACAATTAAATAAATAATGCAAAAATGTTTTTATTGTTTTTGCAGGTATAGCTGATATGGATCTTCCGGACAACTTGTTAGACGATTTGGATTATATAGGAGATTGTATAACGTCGTGTAATAAAGTAGAAAATTATTTAATGCTTAGTGAGTTCGAAAATAATTTAATAGCTGAAATGCCTGTGATATTGGACAGGAAAGGAAGACGTTGGTCTTTAGCGAGATCGAAACCGACGCAAACAAACGACGAAGTTAACAACGAAGACGAAAATGGCATCACTAAAGGGGCTAACGGAAAATGGAAAGTTTTCCCAAATCGTGTTATTACGGTTATAGATGAATCGTCGGTTTAAAAATGTATACAAATTATTACAGTGATCCGGATTTTTGCAAAGAGGTTTCAGAAAAATAGTTCTTCAAAATATATTTTGACCTAATAGGAATATTAAGCATTTTTTTACTTCCAAATCTGCTAAGCTAAGAATACTTACTGGCCGAGTTTTAGTAGATAGAATACTTATTTAATTAAATTTCCCTTATTCTATTTATTACAATATTGTGGCAGTTTGTATAAATTATTGTTTACCACTAAAATACCTACAATTTCAAATTTAATTCGGAGGACTATTTTTTCTTAAACCTTCTACGTAAAAAGTATCTGTTTTAGTCTAGATTAAAAACCACTTACAACCAACTAAACTTACAATACATGTTGCAAAAAAATCGGTAAAATGACCAAAAGTGCACTTTTTTAGATAACTTTGGGATTTTTGAAAATTGGGATTATTCCTTATACCTAGCCTCTTTAATATGTGAAATTTTCAGGATTTACTGATTCTATCTTCTCTTTCATCGTTTTATTTTTAAAATGAATCTTTTAATAAACGAAACGAAGTCGTCACGTGCCTTGATGTTAACTATTCATTTAAAGATCCAACGAAGTGTGGGTGAGTTTAGTTGGTTAAGAAAAATTTTAAACGTTTAGAATTAAATTTTAACAAAGAAAAAACGTGACTGGTGTATGTCATTATATTAAGACTACCTCTAAACTGATGCCATAAAAACTTGTTTTCTTCACTGTGTAACCACTGAAAGAACAAAAACGTCTTAAAACAGTTATTTAATTGTTATTTCCCCATGTTTAAGATATTGAAGAGTTAAATATTAGATTTTGTGTCACATAATGAAGAAAATGGTCAACAATTTAAAATGTTGGTATTTATAAGCCCATTTTTGTAAATAAGTAAAGTTTTATGTGTAATGTTGGTAGAAAGTATTGCTGTGTAGTATTTAGAAATTATTTATATATCATTAGTAAAAAATTACTATTCATATTGTTTTAATTTTTTCATATCCTTCCTAAACAAGAAAAATCGTTTTGGGATTAAAAAAACTCAAATAACTTGAAAAATATATATTTAGTTTTTCTTTTTCTTTTTATTAAAACCTTCAAACTGCATACTCAATAGGGGATTTGACTTTTTCATCTGGAACTTTGCATTTGAACTGTCTGACATTTTTCTCCAATCTCGTTTTTTTCCTTTCTTTGTGATATTTGCTAAACTTTTTAATGTTGGAGGAACTATGTATTCTGGAACATCAGCTAAATGCTGTTGTATTTTAACAGTATGTAAGCTTTTGTCATGTCTAAGAACTTGAAGATCATTAGGATTATCTTCAAAGTAACTCTTTAATTTCTGGCAATTAAGAATTTCTTGTTTGATTTCTTTTAACCTTGCTTCCCTAACTGCAATCCTAGTAACTGCTCGCCAAGCATCTTTAGCTCTATACCTAAAAGATTCTACTTCTTCTAATTTAAACTGATATGATTTAAAAACTGAAGATTCACTTTCATCTTTTTTCAACTTCTTTTCTACTTTATCTCTTAAAAGGCTTTCTTTCATGCTCACAAAAGACAGCACACTACCTTGACTGTTGCCTCTAGCAGTTCTTCCAGCTCTGTGAATATAGGACTGAACATCTAATGGAAAATCAAAGTTAATAATGTTTGCAACATGTTGAAAATCTATTCCACGTGAAACTCCACTTTCTTTATCCTTCCTTCTTTTGGATTTTTTTGTATCAACTTTCTTATTTTGTTGATCTGAAGGTTTTTCCAAAGCATATTCATCAGAAGCTATTATTATATCATATATCCCTTGATTGTACTGGTTCACAGAATGACATCTAAAAGAAAAAATTATCTCTATATTAATCTAAGAAATTTGTGTAAAATTAATTGCATTGAAAAAAAATTAACCACAACAGACAACTTTGATTTAGATAAACAAAAACTGAAAATAATTTCAGATACAAGGTGCAGTCAATGGTAAAAATGAAAAGTAGAAAATTGTTTCTACCTGCACCTCTACCTGCACCCAAGGTAAAGAAACTTAATAGTTTCTATACCAAGCTTGACCATTTTCTATGAAATAACAACTACTTCCTGGGCTATATGCCCCAAGGGACATTGAATTACATTCCAATAGAAAATGTGATGGCGACCGACTTCGTCAATACTTAAAACCATCTCTATCAATTTGCAAATCAATGGGAAGAACACTACTCGTAGACAGGTCTCGACATTATTGTGTCTCATCAGTACGAGGTAAGTAGTTCTTTTCATCCTGCAGAGCAGGATGCAGAATGACTCTTTTACACCAATACATAAGCTGTGAACCCACGATTCCATAATAAAGTCGTAGATATCTACCTATTTATAAATTATATGAATTGCAGTTGAATGCCACTTCCCCAGAGTAAAGATTATAATAATAAATGAAATTAAAGTGAACTTGTTATTTACCTTATGGTAGCTGGTAACTCAGAATTTAGAACACATGTTCTAATACCAAACTGTTCCAAGAAAAGTTTTATTTTATAACATTTATCTACTGAATTCACAAAAATTATACTTTTTCCTCTAATTAAGTGCAATTTTAATAAAGTGTAAAGTATAGTCGCTTTGTCCATTTCTTCAGCATTGAGATGATAATGTGTTAATTGAGTTGAAGGGGCTAATTCTGGTTCTTCAAGTTTAACAGACACAGGATTGTGAAGAATAGACATTTTTAAATTCTTGACATCTTCACTTAAAGTTGCAGAGGCTAAAATGGCTTGGTATATTTTTGGAAAATGATTAACTAGTTCTTTCATCTCTTCTTCATAACCAAAAGAGAACACTAAATCTGCTTCATCAATGACCACAAATTCTAAAGATTTTTTTAAATTTAAGTTCTCAGCTTTGATATGTTGTAAAGTTCTACTTGGTGTTCCAACAACTATATCTGGTTTTTCTACTAACAAAGGTTTTTGTACACTTAAATCAACTGGTAGAGATATATCTATATACCTTATTTCTCTAGAACATTTTATAGTAATATCTTTAATAACCCCACATATTTGATGACACAATTCTCTACTGGGAGCTAATATAAGTGCTTTAGTTTCTTGATGAAGAGCTGTTTGTTTAAGAGTTAAAATTTTTTGTATTACTGGCAGAAGAAAGGCTGCCGTTTTTCCAGAACCGGTCCTAGCTCGGACCAATACATCTTTTCCTTCTAACAATAATGGAATAACTTTTTCCTGAATCACAGTTGGTTGTTGCCATCCTAATTTTGCTATGGCTTTTAATATTCGATCATCTAATTCCATTTCATGAAACTGTAATGGCTTTGTTTCCAATTCTTCCGTCATTTTCACTAAATAATACTAAAATTATTCCAAGTTAAAACTCAAATTTCACGTGTTACTTCAATAAATTCAAATATAACCTTAGATAATATCACTACCACAGAACCAAAACAAAATAAAAATAACCTTGTTCGTCATGGCAGCACAGAACACAAAAGTTTTTTATTCTTCTTCTTTTTTAGTGGCCTCATTGCTTAAATTAAAGATCTTTTTTGGAAGTCACTGAATAAACAAGAATGCTAGGTTACTTAATGTCACTCAAATATCGGCTTGTCAAATTAACCTCACATCCTTACAAATAAACGCATGCGTAAACAAAACTAAAATTTAAAACTTGTTTGGGTGTGAAACGAAGTGGAATGTTGATATTATAGAAATATAAATATTATTTATTTTAGTGCTCAATATTTTGTTTTATTTACCAGTCTCTTTTATTAAAAAAAAACATATTTTTAGTGTAGACGTGTTAGTTTTTTTATGTATTAATTTTTGTGTGTGTTTTTTACAACTATTATTTACTTTTAAAACTTAAAAAATGGATAAAGATACACCGAATATCGTCCTAGAAACTACCAGTTGTGGTAAGTAATCAAATATAATAAGTCATGTTGAATTATCAAATTCTTTTATTTGTTTCTATTTTTGTCTCAACAATATACATGTTATTTATTGTATAAGATGATCAATATTTTTTATGTTTGTAATGTTTTAGATCCTACAATGGAAAATGTTTTGAAAAATATATACACATCATGTGATCCACAGAATCTTAATATGGTTCCAACTTCAGAAATTATTGAATTCATTAGGCCTTATTTGCTGGAAGATCTGTAAGTTAAATTTTTTCAAGCAATTTTTATTTCTTTAAACATATATTAAATATCTTAATGACATTATACATTTATTATTTGAAATATTTATGAATATGTGCTCAAAATTACTTTATAAAATCTGGGTTTATCTAAAGGTTACATTAGAATAATCATACAAGACTTGTCTCTGAACAAGATGATGATATATATTTATTTATTAACTGATTTTTTAATTTATTATTATAAACTAAAAAATGATTTAAGATATTTTGCATTATTTACAGAAATTTAAACATTCTGTATATTTCAAACTATACAATATATGCAACCCCAAATTTAAACCAAATTTAAAAATCTATTATTTATTTTAAACATTTAATTGTAAGTGTTGCTTAATTTGTAATTCAAATGTGTTATTTAAAAGTTATTTTATGCAAATTAGTGAGTTAAAACACATTAATTTTTTATAATGTATTATAAAAATACACATCAAACATTATAACTAGTTACATAGGTGGATATAATTTATTAATGGAATATAAGTGTGTCATATCAATAAATAATTTGATACATTTAAACAATGTTGTTTATAAAGATCATGTAGGGTTTATCTGAGGACATGTAGGTTTATTATTCATGGAAAACACCTTGGATAATTTTATTATTAAGCATTGTTATAATTTTTTTATGTAATTCCTTTGTTTATAAAGATTATGTAGGGTTTATCTGGAGTCATGTAGGTGTACTATTATGGAAAACACCTTGGATAATTTTATTATTAAGCATTGTTATATATTTTTTATGTAATTCCTTTGGTAAATGTGATAATCTAATATAAATAAAAAGTTTTTTGTTTGTATGTTTGAATAGTCTAGCAAATTAGTTATCAACCTTTTTGGAGATACAAAATAAGGAAATCAAATGTAGTACTTAGTGTTTACTTTTGGTGTTTATCAACAGAATTATTGTTAAAAATCAAAAATGTCAAATTTTAGTTCAGCTTTGGAAACTTTAAGAAACATGTTAGATCCTGATGGTAAAAATGTGTCTGTTGCTGGTGAAAAATTTTTTAATATAATGAATGAATGGACACAAAAAATAGGTAGTCACAGTGAAGAAAATATTGATGGAGAATTTAATCAAACACCTAGGTAAAGTTGGCAATAATGAGAAGTTAAAAAACTATTTAAATTGTCTAAAACAGTTTTTATAAGATGTCAATAAATTATTTTTTTATAGTCAGTTAAATGTTTTGGATGACAAATTACTCCCTTACACACAATCAACTCCTCGAGCAAGTTTTGGGCAAAAACTTCTCAATTGTGAAGGACTACTTAATTTATCAAATGTTTCTAGCTATAATCTATCACCTACCAAACAAGCCAAAGATATTAGCTTATGTAAGTAATTTTAAGCATATTAAATTTAAGATTGTTGATATTATTTATTTCTAGTAAATATTTAAAAAACCAGTCTAATCCAATCAAAAAATGTTTGAAAATAACATGGTTTTTAAAAATTTGTAAAATTCTCTTATTCTCCATAAATTTAGTAAATATTGGGATTCCAGGTGGCCCAGAAAAAACTATTTTAGAAGAAGAAGTTAAACAATTGCAACACCAGTTAAATAAAGTATTAAGTGAAATGGAAATGTTAAAAGTGCAATTAGCTTACTCTGAAGAACAGAATGAAGTTTTACAAGAACAGTTAGAAAAATGTAAATTACGGTCTCAAAGGTAAATCAGTTTTACAACACTTTGCCAAGAAATGTAAAAATGTTGATTTTTTATTAGTGGTCAACAAGTAAATGAAAATGTTCAAGAAAATAAAACTTGTCTAGATGATTTGAGAGAAGAGATTGTTCAGGGTAAAAAGCGAATAGAAGAACTCAATAAAAAATTGTCATTTTATGAAAAGGATAATATGCAGTTGAATCAATATGCTCAAAAGTTAGAAAAAGAGGTAAACTTCAGTTTTGTATTTTTTATTTATTTGTAAATAAAAAGCATGGGAATTTTTTTTCTTTTACAGAATGTGGAGCTGGAGGAACAGCTTGTTAAAACCAAACAAAATTTAGAGAATGAAATATTAGGTCTAAGGACCGAATTAGAAATTAAAGATAACGAAATAGCAACAATTGCAAAAATAAACGATGAACTCCGTATGAAATTATGCGAAAAAATGGCTGAATTGGAACAAGTATCGACGGAATATGAAGTAAGTACACAATCCATTAACATCCAGTAAATTATTTTTAATACATATATTTTTCAGGTTTTGGATTACAAACAACAAGACTTGAAAAAATTATTGTCCTCAAAACGGTATTCCCTTTCTTCCCATTACAACAGTTGCTTAGATGAAATGAGTAGCTACCTGGCCCAAGGTAATACCATCCCTATTTATTCTTCACCCATAAAAAATAAATCCATATCCAATAACAATAGTCCTTTAACAAAAAAAGTCCTTTCTCCGACTCCCAAAATGTTATACCAGGTGCTAAATTCTAGCACGCCCAAAAGCAGTAACAGCTTGGGAATGAGAAAAGCGTTCTCTTTAAACACTATGTCAACGCGATCTTTACCTAATATTTTCTGTTTTGAACGTTCTAATATTGTTCAAGATCAAACAGATGGAGGAGAAGAATGTCAACCTGCTGTTCCAAACACCAGTACCTACGAATCTCTACAAACAGAACTATTTCAGGTAAGCCACTAAATTGAATCAATAATTAAAAGTGATTCCAAGAGAATAAGAATTATTGACATTTAAAAATGGCCGTCATCGAGGAATTGTGAAATTTTTAAGAAAATTAATTATCAGACCAGTTACATTTGGTTTGTATTTTTATTTAAAACTTAATTCTTATATATATCTGATATATAATCTTTTTTGAAGTGTCAAACCTCCTTCCTTTTTTTATATTAGACTACTATTGTGTTGTAACCATTGGGACAAGCATGTCATGCCTATGTTCTATATTTTCCTGTAATGTCATTTATGTCATACTAATGTACGTTTTCGTCTAAGCTAATTAAAGCCAAGTTTCTCGTGGTTTATCGTTTATATGTATCATTTCCCAATTCCGAATGACGACAATTATTATGCTAACGGCTCCGCGCCTATATCACCCTGTGTGATCTTTTTTATTATTTTTGTGGTATAATCTATTATACTTCATTTGAAAAAGAGAGATAATATTTAGATTTTTTTTGGCTCAATAGTGATCAAATTTAGCAAAATATAATAGTATATTTTAGCATTTTAAATTATATTAAAATATATTTTCTTGAATTTTTCGCTTGTTTTATTGTTGATAACATTATTACTCTTTTTAATGCAGAAGTTCCCGTTTTTTCTTTTTTGTTCCCTTCTTTAAATGTAGTCAAACTTTTAATTTCATTTTTTTAGAGCAATTGATCTTTTCTTGTATCTCGTATATGAACATATTTTTGTCCAATATAGACACTCTGAGCAAGAATTTCGTATACCACATTATTTTATATAAAACATAGTTGTGTTTTTGTATTTCATTTTGTAAAATTTCTTATCATAATCTTTTATGAGTTGGAAACCATAATGTTATGTTTTAACAGATTAACAAGTTGTTCTGATAAACCTTTTATATAGGACAGAAATGTTTAAGTTCATGTTATCTTCGTGTTTTTTATTGTTGTTCTCGTTATTATAAAATTTTGTTTGAAGATTTTCTTGATAAGATGATGCTGGTGTGAATTAATTTTTACTGCTCTTTTTGCTATTTGTATAGTTTGTAAATTGGGTCATATTACACAGCTAAATCAATTTGACAATTTTTCAACTTCTAATTCAATTTTAATACATTTTCTCCTGTGAAGAAAAGAGTAAGAAACAACAAACTTAAAAAATATATTATTTATTATACAGGGCGATCCTTACCTAAGTCATTGTAACATACAGAATTATTATAGGTTTCCCACTTTAAAATATTGCGATTTGGACCAACTTGCTTTAATAAGGTTGGTAAAGGTGAAATTTGAAGATTTATTTTTTAGAATGTCTTTAACATTTGTACATGTATACATAAAAACTTAGAAGAACTGAACGGTTTTGGACCCGAGAAATCATACTTCAATGTAAAATGTGTTCAACAATATAGTGCCTACAATAAAAGGGGATTGATGGTAATAAACCACTTTTATTGCGATCGTCTGTCACGGTTTATTGCTTATGGTCAAAATTTGCACACAGGATCGGTTCTTGTATTGGTACAATTTGGGTTGAGTATAATCATTTATATTTGTGTTCCCGTAGTGAGAGTTAGTCTCTGCTGTTTAATAATTTTTGTGAAAAATGTTTCGTCCTTGGGAAACTGCATCAGCGGCGCCCTGTGTTACTGTTCCTGTTCGACGACGAGTTTTATCCCTTGATGCCAAATAAATTGTCAGACATGTTCATCAGAAGCTGGTCCAAAGGGGTTGGGCTTTTACTCCTGCTGTAAGAGAAACCAGCGATTTGACAGGGATAGCGGAATCATCAGTGAGAGTTCACATTTCGAGGCCAATTCATCCGAGACGAAAACGAAACGATAGTGGTTTTTCCAGAACCACTGATGACGGTAATAAAGATTTGATAAGAAGAACTATCTACTCTATGTATGAAGAAAACTTGGTGCCTACTATCAGATCATTGCAAACAAGACTAACGAGCTCCACTGAGATAAGGATATAAATTGGAAACCTATGGACAATTTTATCCAAACTTGGTTTCAAATACTGCAAAATTGACAAAAGGCAAGTTATTATGGAATCTTAACGGATTAGGCAATGGCGTTTTGAATATTTGACTGCCATAAGTAATTACAGGTCTTTACAAAGACCAATAAACTATTTGGATGAGACCCACGATACACCGGCAAAAGAATGGACCGATGGAACAGTGCTATGCCAATCAAAAGCTCCATCGAACAAGGGAAAACGGATTACGATTATTCATGCTGGATCAGAAGATGGTTGAATTCCAAACAGTTTGGGAATTTCGGCGAAGAACATTCAAGATTCGTCGCTGGATTACCACCAAGATACTACAGCCGAATTGTTCGAAGATTGGTTCGAAAACACTTTACTGCCAAATATTCCCCCGCATACTGTCATAGTTATGGACAATGCCAGTTACCATAGTCGCCAATTGAAGAAGGTTCCAGACTCTTCAAATACAAAAGCGTAAATCCAGGAATTTATATGCTCCCAAAACAACATGTACTTTGAAGAAGGATATAAAAAAAACGCAGCTTTTAGAGGTTCTAAGGACATTTAACATACAGAAGACATATGTATGTGACACAATTGCAGTATCCAAAGGACATACAGTTCTTCGTCTTTCTCTTTACTACTGCGTATTCAACCCGATTAAGCATATTTGGAGAAAATTAAACAACAAAGTGCGGACCCAAAATACTATACCTACACATTATGTCCTTCTGTAATTGCAATAATCCGGAAAAATATAGATGATTGTTGAAAAAGAACAATAAACTATGTTATAAAAGTGGAGGATTCATACAGGGCATTTTATACTAACATAGAACCCCTTATAATTAATGTAGACGACGATAGTGATAGTGAAACTAAATTGATATATTAACATATTTAAATTTTTATTAAATTTTATTGCGAATAGAGATATAAAGCAATTCTAAAAATTTATCACGTATCCTTATCCGTATACGTAACGTAAAGGAGATACGTAATTAAGCAAAAAGAAGCATAAAGCAAATGCGTTTGTAACGTAACGTAACCATTCATGTGTTTTAATTTTTAACCTAAAAAATAGCCCCGATATCTACCTTAACAAAATAATGTCGTCATTGCCACTGTAAAATAATCTTTTTCTTTTTAAATCCATTATCGCATGTCACAGAAATGTTTGATGAACAGAAAATATGGTTATGATTTTTGAGCATACAACATCACTTTTATCGCTAAATCTTGAAAAACGCGATCGCGGAACACAGTAATGTGATACGTTACGTTAGATACGTGTGACGGATTGATACGTTTCACGTAACGTAAAGAAACACACGTATCGCTTCTGCACATGCGCATTGCGATACGTATAGTTGGTGTAATATAAATCTCAACCCACGTGACAAATGTCTAAAAAAATTACGTGAAATTATACCAACCCAAAATATTTCGATAAATTTCGTCTGTAGGTCGGTTCGCTTGTATAACCATTAATCTGAGTGCACTGGAGCTAAAGTAACTAGTCATATTTTAATATATTCACGTAGAAATTATATTTTAAGATTTGTATTGATGTATATTTAAGAAAATAAATCATAATTCGGCTAATTTCATTAATATAAGTTGATTATAAATAGTTTCTGTCAAACATTTTTGAATCGAAAGCAGTTTAGGTACAATGCGGAAAAACGTAACATTTTGACATAAATTGGTAAAACTTCTTTTACATTTACGACGTTGTCACCATTTTGTTTATTTGTCAAGCGAAATTAATTTTAATTATTTATTAGTAAAATCTGTTCTTTTTAGAACAAAATTTTGTGATTTAATTTCAGTATGTCGCATAAGAAGTTAAATAGTCGTTGCAAAGAGCTAGTAGCTTCTTTAATTCAATATTTTACACTAGAACGCGATAATAATGGTCCAATTCTACCCTTGACTGCGGTTAGAGAGGTAGATATTATGAATATATTGTAGATTATGTATTTTTTATTTGTTTATGTAGGTATTTAAAAGATATATTCTTTTTTAAGCGTGTGTATTTTTGTACGTACAATATATACAATCCACTTCTGCAAATTTTATTTCCGGTTTAAAAATAATTCATATATTCAGACATTTTGTTGTTATTGGCAACAATGTATGACGTGACTTTTTTAGACATTTGTCACGTGGGTTGAGATTTATATTACACCAACTATATACGGATACGTAGTGATTTTTAGAACTGCTTTAAGTCCCTAATATCTTCTAATATGCGCTTCTATTAAAAAATTATTTTTGCAAATTTAATCCTGGACCTGCATTCTTTACCCAAACTTGCCAATACCTGAGATAAAAGAATCTAAGAAGTTTATTATCACCATCAGTCCCCTTTTATTGTAGGCACTATATTGTTGAACACACTATACTGTCTAATATAGCGCTATTTTTGTAAAATAATATCCGCCTACGGCGTCAGGATGTTATCAAGCAACGTGCTGTCGGAAACTAATAAAATTATTTCTTGATTATCACCTGTCCTTGGGATATTACTACTGACCATTTCTTACAGAATTTGAATTATTTAATTAGTGTTTATTAATCTATTTTTTCAATGGACTATAACACTTTTATATAACATTTAAGTAAAGTCGGCTTTAGAATAACATATACATGTTAAATGTGAATTTCCTTTACCTACCGAAGTTATAAAAACACCCTGCTTCAACAAGATGGGAGTGGCAATTTTTAAAACGCATACAATTACTTACTTCACTTGGAAGAGGTGGTGGCGTTCCGAAATAATTGTTTTTAAAAAAAGAAATAGATATCAGATTTAGACAAAAATGGGCAAAAACATTTATAAGACCAATGCTTTTTATTTTAAAATTAAAAATAAACGAATAAACTAATTGTAATAAAATTTTATATACAGGGTGTTCCACTAAGGTCTGCGAGGTAGTTTATTACAACATAAAGAAAAAAAAATATATAAAAGAATCGATCATGAAAAATTGCTGGAAATATTTGTACGGGGTGCAACGAACACTCAAAAACATAATATTGTGATTATCTCCGAAAGAGATATACTAAAGGTATACTAAAAATACAATTTTTGAAATTTTGATGAGATTATGAAAAATGTTGGTTGGGCACTTTTTGCCAATACTCTTCAAATAGGGGGGTGGGGGAAGGTTCAAACTTGTTATAAACAAATGTCATATACATTTTTTTTGTTTTTTAACCGATTTCAATGATTTTGGCGTCATTTAATAGAGTTTCTTCTATTTAATCAGATGCATAACAAAAACACCAAAATTAAACAATTTTGTCTCCGCTAGGGAGTTCTACGTAAAAAAGTCGTTAATTTTTTTATTTTTCTCGGAAATTTCAAATGTAATGATGCTTTCTTTTTTCAATTTAGGTGATTAGTGAAAAGCGCAAGTCTAAATCTTAATATTTTATTTGATATCTTAGAATTAAAATATCACAATAGTTAAATAGAAAACCAAAATCCGTGCCAATGCCGTCGTAGAATAAGAAAATCCAGTAAATAGTTATAATGAAAAAACAAAATTCTAAATCCGTGTCAATAGTCAAAGTTCGTCGTAATAAAAAATCACTAAACAAAATTCAAAATCCGTGTAAATAGCCAACGTTGTCACAAAAAAGGAATCAATAAAAAACAAATAAAACCGTACATAGGCAATTTGTCAATAGAATACCTTATGCTGCAATCTTCCCTCACTTAATATCATCCCTCTCTGTGTAACATTAAAGATGGCGTGGACAACTGTTTGACTGATTTCAAATTTATGATTATTTAAACCGTGATTGGTTATACATAATAAATAGGCCATCCTTAAAATAAATTCAATGCAAACCATTTGAGTTTGAAAATGTATATACTATTCTGAAGCCGATAGTACACCTTCCTATCTAATAAGATAAAACAAAATTTAAATATTATTTCAACACATCTGGATACATAAATATACATTTTTTCACAGCTGCATGATTTTATTTTTTGTTATAAAAGTTAATCACCTAAAACCCCGATAAAATTGAAAGGGTCTAAAACTCCTATACCTACCTACCTGCTCGAAATTTTTGTGTATCTGTTTTAACAATATGTCACGTACAGCTTACAATTGCCCAAACAATTTCAATCATTAAAATATTATTTTCAATTTCATACAACTATTATGAGATACACGAATTAGTATTCAATAGATGTATATTAAAGTGCCGACTGGACGATATTAATCGTTTGTCTCTTTTTATTTATCTGTCGATCAACAAGTTTTGGTTATTTGAAACTGAAAGTTTGTCAGAGTCAGAGACAACGTGTTTATTCGATAAAACAAAAGTAGCTCGTGTTATCAGTAAGTTAATTGGGATAAACTACAGAACCGGCTTCAAGTTTAAACAACAATGATGGGAAAGTGTTTAAATTACAAAAACTATTTCGAATGCGCTTCATGCGCGAGTGTTGATAGTAATGGTTTTAAAACAATTTGCAGTGTTTGTTTTAAAGGACTGATGTTGTTGCCTCAACTTCACTCAATGTGTAACGATTTGGAAAAACGTATTGAAAGTGAATTCGTTAATTGCAATTCGACCTTGGATGATAGTGGGGAGAATTCGCGATGTATCAGCAGTCACGTTAGTATTCATATTTACCGGGTGTACTAGTAAAGTTCCTTTTTACAAAAAAGGTTGTAAAGAGAATATAATAGGTTGATATAACAGTAAAACAGTGTCAAAATATTCTAAGATGTTGAGGAAACTTTTTTTATGTATAAATGTAGAAATTTTAAAGTTTTGTCAATTATAAATGGAATTCATACTCCTAATTTTAATATAATTTGGTTGCATACCCATAACTTACCAGCAGTTATTTTACAAATAACGTTACTGATGTTACAGAGGGGATTAACCATAGTATTTTTTTGTTTTATTTATTTCTGGCATATATTTGTTTAATTTTATTTTAAAATTTGCTATGTGGTGTCAAATAGCACTATAAATATTTCTCTTTGGCAGTAATTTTTTTTATAAATTTCTCAAAGTAGAAGTAATAAATGTCTTTAGTGTTTCTACCGAGCATATTTCATAATATATTCAACTCATTCTTCAAAACATATTTTCAAATCTTTACTTTGATTCACCTTTTTGTTGTTTATGCTTTATTATTATTTGGAGTGAGCTACTGATATTAATGGTTAATAAATTGGTTTAAGAATGAACAACTTTTCTGTGGCTAATTGCAAAATAATAAACCCAATAGGTATTCTGAACTATTTAAAAATCATTAACCTGTTATTTAAATTAAATAATTGCATTCTAGACAGAAAAAAATTAACCTTGATTAGTTTTAGTTTTAAATAGTTATTGGTGTATTAAGAGCGGAAACAGGTACCTTGCCGCTTGAGACAGTGCGTGGCCGAAAGCGGCAACGAACTGTATGCTCGAATTGCACACAACATTTTTTCTACGATCACATTATTTTTGGACCAATAATAAAAAAAACACTTTTTCACTTGCAAAGTGCTTCGAAGCATTCGAATTTTTCGCAAAAATAAATTACATTTTTTCATTTTATTTGAGAGGTACCAATCCATGAAAATATTGTATTGTCGTTCGTATTTACCTCTGGATGTAAGTGGCAGAAGATTAGGAACAATATTTTTAGCAAAATCTATATATGCTATATCTGGAGAGGTGCTTGAAAATTCGCTGTCACTATCCATTTTCCAAATAGCTGTTTATAAACAGAAAACTTTTTTATAAACTAAAAATTAAATAATGACGTTTCATTAATTTTATAGTCTACTCTGTTTTACAAAATAGTTCAGTTATATTTTTACTAAGTAAATTTTATAAAATTAGGTTTCATTTCGTTCTAAATATCTTCAAATATTAATATTTTAACTAAAATATTCAAAATGCCCTACATTTTGTTTTAACATATCTATTATTTACTACCTTCCTTTAGTATATTGTATGACTAACAAATTAGTAGTTTGTAAATATCTCTAAACACCGATTTATTTCGTATGCGGCCACTAGTGGCATTACTTTTATACTGCATTGTATAGTGAAACTTACTTTTAACTTTATCTCAAATTAAACTAATTTCGTCCACCTTTACGACGTCCTTTTATATTCACTATTTACACTCTGAGAACAAATAGAAGCTTCCGAGTTTAGAGAACACGTTACGTTTGACAAGGAATCATTTGTCCATTCAGTGCGCAAATTTTCCATTGGCAAAAATGAAATTCACAAGGAATTTTCCTGTGCGCGCACGGAACAGTAAAAGTCATTGGTTGACATTAGAACGTTCCATTTTTTAAAACTTTTTATTTGTTTGTACCTACATAAATTACCGCAATTGTGATAAAAAATAGTCTGTGCAACTCGTGCACCGTTGTCGATTACCTACTCGCTTCGCTCATGCGTTCAACTTCGCAATCGACAACTTAGTGCACTAGTTGCATAATGCAGTGTTATAGTTTATGATTATTTGCCGACAGCGTTATTGCAACTTACCTGTTATGATAGGGCCGTCCTCAGCTCGGCCATCCACACGAAATTCGTAATATTTAATTAAATTTTAATTTAAATAATTTTTTTAACAGTAATCAGCCAAATCTATCTTATTAGGTATTCCTGTTTAGGATAAATCATCTATCGACAAATAGTTTCAATGTATTTCATAACAATTTATTATGCCAATGTTACCATCTTCACGTTGATTTCGGAAAGTTGTCAGACCATCCTAGTATTTTTATATAATTGAAAAGTTAAATATTTAAATACTAGGTAGATTTGTTCAAGTAGCAGTAAAACTTGGTATCAAATTACCTAAAGCATGTGAGAGAGTTTGTTGACACCAAGATTGACACTATTGCTTAAGCAATATCATTATACACCATTAAACACAGATTGACTTATTTATTTACATAACATTGTGATGCCAAATTTATTGGAATACGTCAGTGCAATACATTGAAATGTTGTCCAGTTTTATTATTAAAATTTATTGGTGGAGAAAAAGAGAAAAACTTGTATTTTTAATAAGTGTGTGTATTAATAATTTAATTTTTTTTAGCTAAACGCTTTCAACCATAAAATAGGCCATCTTCAGAGCTAAATCTAAATTAGAAATATGTGTATAAATATGAATTTAGTTTAAATATAAATAAAGTAACTTACATCAAGTTAAATATTTCCCAAGAGAGATCATCAAAAACACACTATCAAATAGGACACATCAAATAAGAACATCTTATCCTTATTTGATGTGTCCTATTTGTTAGTGTGTTTTTGATGATCTCTCTTGGAAAATATTTAACTTGACATTTAGCTCTGAAGATGGCCTATTTTATGGTTGAAAGCGCTTAGCTAAGAAATTTTAAATTATTAATATACACACTTATTAAAAATGCAAGTTTCTCTCTTTTTCTCTACTCTATCCAAAGTGTGTACTAAGTACTACAGTCCTTTACTTAAAATTTATTGTTCATAAATTGCTTGAAATGTTACTTCTTATTTTGCAGCCTAAAACGATTTAACTAAAATATCTAATGCTCATATAATTTAATAGTTATCAATAAAGACCTATGACTGAAACACTCCTAAACCAGTAACGCTGTAATATTTATTTACTTGTTTACATAGTTAAGGAAGTGTGGCTATTATTATTTTTGCAGTATTTTGTGAAAAGTTTAATAAGTATGTAATTATAATGTTGCTACAGTACTGCATTTGCAGAAAAACTAAATTATTCCACCCCAATCTCTCATTTCACTTGTAAGTACCTATTATGTTTACATTATAGAAGATGAGGAAATTGTTTGTTTACATTTAAGAACTGTCATTCATAGAACTACAGGTTTTTTTTAATTATATACCAAACACATTAAAACTGTGCAATACATCCCAATATATTATTTTGGTGCTCAAATATATCAAATAATGCAATCAACGGTCATTCTATACAACTTTTAAACCTCTGGATTAATATCCCAAAAAAATAAAATTTTAACACGTCTATGCTCATTGAAGAAATGTCACATTCTATATATACCCCCCTACCCCCTTGCCTAGAAGTTTCAATGCTTCAAAACAAAACGGGTTTAAAGTATCTTATGTATACGTCCATGGTACCTCAATATGTCAATTTGATGATGAAATGATTTTTCCAAACAGCTGTTATTGGAGAAAGTTTTCTGATAAACTAGTGGTAGTTTTTGTCACCACTATCTACTGATCTTAAGTTGTTTTTTTCAGGTGGATCCGCAGTTTGACCACAAGGAAAAAAATGGGCTAGGATTCGATCATGAAGAACAAATCACTCTACTTAAAAACGAATGCGAATGTTTACAAAAGAGAATAGATACGCTAGAAGAGGAAAATAAACTACTCACAGTAGAATGTAATAACGTACGGGACAAAACGAAAGACCTGGAAAAAAAGTTAAGTAATTTAATGTTAGAGAAAGAAGAGATGAAGACTGAAAAAATTCAAACGGTAAAACGATTAGAAGACACTATAAGAGCCTTAAAAGACGAAATTAAAACGAAGTCAGATCAACTGAAAAATAAATTCGATTTCGAACCGGTTTACAAAAATTTAGAAATCGAATTCGCCAACAAAGTTGCTCAAATAGATAAACTAAAATCGATCATTAAAAGTTTAGAAAGTAGACCTTCTAATATATCGTTGGAGCCGAATAAAAAAGTATTGAAAACCAAAGAAAATGAAACCGATATTTTATCAAAAGAAATAACAAATTTAAAAGAAGATTTACAAGATAAAAACAATCGGAACAAATATTTGCAGGATGTTCTTAAAAAGGAAAACGACACAAAGAATCAAATTTGGTCGACAAATAATGATTTACAAAAATCTCTAGATAAGTGCGAAGCAAACTATAACGAAATGAAATCGAAATATAAGGTGGAAGTCGACAAAAATTGCGAACTTTCTATGGAAATATCGACAAAAAATCGACTTTTATCCGAAACTGAATTAAAAAGCGATGAATTCGAGTTAAAATATAATGAAGAACTACAAAAGAATAATGAGTTACAAAACCAAGTTTCTCTACTCAAAAAAGAAGCAGATAACATCAAAGAAAATCAAAAAATTTGTAAAGGAGACATATTAAAAAAATTAACAGAATACGAAAATTCCCTACAAACTTTTTATCAAAAAATAAAAGATTTGGAAAATGAAAATAAGGAGCTTAAAACTACCAAGGGAAATATCAAATTCGCAAACGATTTGGTACACGAAGATAGCGGAGTGAGGAGCGAATTAGAAACAGAAGTTGAAAGAAATAAAAAATACTCGGAAGAAGATGCTTCTTCAGAATCCAGCGTTAGTTGTACCGTTAAAAAACCTCTAAGATTGTCCAAAACTAGGAGCTTTGAAAGGCAAAAATTAACCATAGAAAAACTGAGAAATGATCTTTTTGAAGAGAAATCTAAAAACCAGACGTTAAAAGATAGATTAGGCGGGATAGTGGAGCAATGCGATTGTGAAAAATTAAAAACTGTGATAGGCGATCTTAATAAAAAGTTGAATCAGCAAGAGGACTATTATAAACACATATGTAGCGCGTCCAATGAAAAAATCGGTTGGCTGTCGCAAGAACTGACGTCTTTGAACGAAAAACATGAGAATACTCTTATAACGGTAACTGAAAAAGAAAATTTATTAAAAAGAACTTACGAAGCCTTCGAACACAATAAAGGTCTGATGGAAAAGTTGGATAAAGATGTGGAAGATTTCAAACATATACAAAATAAACTTTCCGCTGATCTGGCAGCTAAAGAACTGATGCTCAAAGACGTGTCCTTGGAAAATCAGAATCTCAAACGTGCGGTTAATCTGTCCGATAACAAATTAGTCGAGTTGTCATCTCAAATATTTAAACAAGAAACGGCTTTGAAAAATTATCAATTGAATCTCGCCGAAAAAAACGAAGAAATCACAAATTTGTATTCGATTTTAAAGGATAGAGACGACAAGATTCAAGTTCTGTCTTCCCAAGCTGTTGCATATGAAATTAAAATGTCGAATATTTTACTAGAGCTGGCGGAAAAGGATGAATCTTACGCTAAATTGGAAAACGATTTTAAACTGTTAAACGTAAGTATATTATAGCATTTACAAGAAATGTGTTTTTCTTATGTGGTGGTTATTAAAGACACTCATAAATTATTTTGAGCATTCATTTAAGATATGTTAGATGACTAGCTTCTGGGAACTTGGTGTACTAAGTAATGTTCATGGGTTAGGCTTGTGTGTCCAAATCATAGTCCATTTAATGCAACTTTTCTTGTTAGTGAAGCATTTTTCCAAGGTAAAACTTTTTTGACTAAGGAAAAATGGTTTTACGCACACCTGTCGTAGTTTATGTGTGAATACAAAGTTATGTTGGGCTCCTTATAGACTACCAAGAACAAAAACCTTGCATTTTAAACACAATTTTACCCCGGAACCGCCAAAGCCATTACTCCACAGCAAAATTATTTTCCCCGCTTCCTCTGTTATTACATCTGTCCTAACTGCCTATGTATTTCATCTACAATTTTGTTTTCAATTATAGGTTTTATTATTTTATGTCTTTTTATTCTCATTCCTTTGTTACATCTTCTAGCAGATTTCTTGCTTTTATTTTGAGTACCACCTTGTGACATTAAAAATAGTATAATCTATTGAATACATTGTGTCACTGTACCAATTAAAATAGTCACTAAAAACTACATGACCTGGAAAAATTTGTATAGTGTAGTAGTTGATATCCCCATATTTTCTTTTTTGCCATTTCTCAAATCCTTAATATCAACTTGGCTTACTTCAATGATCATTGACAAGTGCTAAGTTGCAGAAAGTGCAATGTCTGGTGATTTAGTTGGTTATCAAAGAACTCTATGCTACTTAGGTTTGACTTTAACATGCCATTTGAAGTAGTTATATAAACCCAGAGCTGGAATAGGGCTCACTTATGTAGTATACAGATGGATACAAGATATTTAAATGAGTAGGAATGAGAGTGATGGAACCAATTTTGATTAACCTTCCCTTAGTAACGCCCCGACCATCTTTCAGGTGGAGATACATGCTATAGATGTTTGTGTCGAGGAGACACCCAAAGGACAAACATCTATATTCTTAAAGACATCCGGGCTCTTGAGTTCTTATATAATGAGTCAAAGCTAGTCTGGGAATGTAAACAATCCCTTAAGAAACTGACAAGAAACAACAAGGTTACCTTTAAGTGGGTGTCAGGTCACAAAGGTATACGAGGGTTGTCTGAAAAGTTTCCGACCTCAACATGAAGATGGTAGCACTCGTAAACAAAAGTTGGGGAATGTGTTTGCGCATGCTTTGAAAGGTACCCACTAAAATTTCAGCCATTTTGGACGCGCAGTTGTTGTTTGACAATCATTTGAGTGAGTCGATGTAAGCATTTTTATGAAAATGGAAAAAATCGAGTATCGAGCTGTCATTAAATATTTGTTTTTGAAAGGCAATACGCCTACGCAAATCAAAGACAAGTTGGACGCTGTACGGGGACTCTGCACCATCATTTACCACCGTGAAATTTTGGGCTGCTGAATTTAAACGTGGCCGTACCAGCTTGGGTGACGATGAAAGTTCGGGACGTCCAAAAACTGCAACCACTGACGATAATATCGCTCAAGTTCACCAAATGGTGCTAGACAACCGTCGAATTAAAATTAGAGAGATAGCAGAGGCTATAAACATGTCCAAAGAACGTGTTTGTCACATATTGAATCAAGATTTAGGCAGGAGAAATCTGTCCGTACGTTGGGTGCCGCGTTTGCTCACTTTGGACCAAAAACGTGTTCGAATGAACATTTCCAACTCTCTGTTGGCGCAGTTTAGGCGCAATAAATCATAGTTTTGACGCCGATTAATTACTATAGATGAAACTTGGATGCACCATTATACTCCAGAAACAAAAACACAGTCAAAACAAGGGGGAATCGGCTCCAAAAAAAGGAAAGGTTGTTCCTTCGGCTGGGAAAGTGATGACAACTGTTTTCTGGGATAGTCATGGAGTTATCTTAATCGATTATCTTCAAAAAGGAAAAAACCATTACAGGAGCATACTACGCATCATTACTTGACAAGCTGAAGGCAGAAATTGCGGAAAAACGGCCACATTTGCAGAAAAAAAGAATGTTGTTACATCAAGACAATGCGCCGTCTCACACCTCAGCGGTTGCCATGGCGACAATCCACGAATTACGGTTTGAACTGCTTGACCACCCTCCTTACTCACCAGATCTAGCCCAAAGCGACTTTTTTTGTTCCCTAAGCTAAAAGTTACTCTCGGAGGACCGAGATTTTCGTCGAATGAAGATGCCATCACCTTCGTAAACAAATATTTTGCAGAGAAAGACGCCGAGTACTATTTGGACAGGTTGAAGAGATGGGAGCATCGCTGGGAGAAGTGTGTAGACTTACAAGGAGACTATGTAGAAAAATGAAAATTAATTTGAAGAAAAAATGTCTAGTATCTTTGTTAGGTCGGAAACTTTTTATACAACCCTCGTAATAGGAGTGGAAGCTGATAGACTCACAAGAAGAGGCGATTACACCTTTAGTTGGTACAGAGCACTTATATATGTGGTCTAATAAAAGACAATAAGGTGAGCACAAAAGATGTTAGATCGACTTAAACCAATTGGATGTAAATTCGTACATCAGGTCATTGCTTTTGATAGCTTTATCGGCAGCAACACCTGTAGCAGGCAGCTATGTTCCCACAGGAACTTAACTACAATTTTCTATTGTCATCTTGTTTTTTATTAATTTTAGTATTAGATGTAAAGGATAGATTTTATTTAAACTTTTACAAGTAAATTGGGCATTATAAGTTCAAAATAAGGAAGGTTAAGGAGGAAATATTTGAATTGTTCTTTTTATTGTTTGATAACTGTTGGCAAATACATTATTTCTTACTGGTTGTTTTTAATTGTTAGATTTTTTTGTAGTGTGTGGTATATGTGAGGCTAAGATTTTGCTTCACCCACCAGACAGAGAAGGTCATTTATTGGAGTCTTACAGAAGGCTCCAGTGCTATTCTTACTGTTGAATTTAGAATTATTAGCAGTTCTTTTAACATAGATTTATTAGTAGATTCATTATCGAGTTTGGACCT
This sequence comes from Ophraella communa, assembly GCA_035357415.1. Lineage (NCBI taxonomy): Eukaryota > Metazoa > Arthropoda > Insecta > Coleoptera > Chrysomelidae > Ophraella > Ophraella communa. The sequence goes on along the minus strand of CM068994.1, from coordinate 12,260,686 downwards.
AATTAGGGTTTGGTATAAATTAACAGTATTTATTGATCACATCCCTCTGGAAATGTATATCTTTATTTTTTTTGTAAGCATTCATGTTAAATTCGAAGTTTTTTAGATTCCCTAGTGTTAGTATTGATGATCTAAAAAGAAAGTGTAGCAAACAATGCATTTAAATTTTGTTAATCGCTAATTCAATGTCTTATTTAGATTTCAAATTTATTCATTTTAGTCAAATAGAAATGTAAAATTCATTTACATTAATGTTCTACTTTAATTTTAAAGGAGAAATTAACAGACACTGAAATAAGTACGTTAACCCCTGAAAAATTTTTAAAAGCTGATATGGAAATGGTCAATGGTCATGGAAATGAACATACAACATTGGATAGAATATCCAATTTTATGGATGTCATTTCTGATAGTTGCCACGAGTTAAATGGGTAATAAACTAAAATACATTACATGAAAAACCTTTTGCTAATCTCTTTTCCTCATTTTGACAGGTCTTTTTCAAAATTTGTCGATCAATGGAAAAAGAAATTGGAAACTCACCCCAACTTTAAAGACTTACCGACTATCAAGTTGTGCCATTCCCTAAATGTAGAAGATGTTCTTTCGATTATCATAGATAATATACGAACTGTCATTACATTAATGAACATTACAGTAAGTACAAACCTATAAAATATTCTATCCTTACATATGATTAAAACAGATGCTGTATAGTTGTTAACTTAAGTTGTAATTTGTTTAAAACAATTTCTGCCATGTTAGAAGACTGTTGACAATTCGTCAATATCACCAATCTTCACAAATCTCATGAAAAGGAAAAAATTTATTTTTTATTTATTTGTTCGTAATGAATAAATTCTAAAACTACTGAAGATTCTTTTAACATATGCTATGATCTTGGACAAATAATGGACCTTTTTAGTAGATGCTTAAATCTCAAAACAATTATGTTTACTTGAAAGCTTATTGATAATTTTTCACCTGGTGTAGCTTTGTTTCGAAAATAAATAACACAAAGTTTAATTAAAAAGATAACAAATATTGGGTAATTTTAACACTCCATTGACTTTGAGGCAAGTGACGTCATAAGGTCTGGAATTATGTTGGCAGTATTTGTCAGACTGCTACGGTACAGCCGAGGAAGAAGAACTTCAGATGACAATTTTGTTAGTGTATATTCTATGGAGGGTAGAAAGAAGGAGAACCAAGTCACTGTATTAAAAGGAAACAAATTGGTGGCGCCACAGTAGCAAGAGTAAGTGTCACAGGACGTTACAAATAGTAAAAAATAATTTGTCCTGTGATCGGCTACGTCAAAATGAATCTGTATCCACCAAGTACAAAGAGAGGTTACTGCATGGGTCACCCAAATGACCTTATGGAAAACCTCAATCTGGAAGGACCAGCTATCCGAATACTGAATAAAACGTATCCTGAAGATCTTCCACAGCACCGCTATATTCTGTGTAGAATAGGCAGGAATCTCACTGGACATTCCGCTTTTAATTCGATACACTCATCAAATTTACTTATTTGATATAATAGTATATTATTTAACGAGCGGTAATGTAGGTCATAACTCACGCAGATGAAGTTTGCAGCACGAGCCGCAGGCGAGTGCTGTAATTCATCAAGCGAGTTATGACCATTACCGCCAGTTGAATACTATACTTTATCTACGACTTTAACAATAAATAGATGATTAAAACGTTTGAATTATTGTGAAATCTATTAGATAGGTACCTTTGTCGCCAGATATTTTTCATGAAATTATTAAGTTCTGGTGTAAATGTTTTTGCCTTTTTAGCTACATGCTTCTCTGATTGACGTTTAAGAAACGCAAGTAATTTCCAATAATTTTCTATATTTATTTCATTATTTAAATTGAGTGTGCTTCTCAGCATAGAGTAGAAAGTCCACAGAGATGCTTTATACTTACTGCTCAGTTCTTTAAAATATACCTAAAGAACATTTTCTGTAAAAGAGTTTATATTCTTACTGACACATCAATTTTGAAAATTTTTGTTGACCGCTTTGTTTTGTGACTTTTCGGGTAATAAATTTTATACTGTAGCATTAGCTACTTGCCTCAATTCTGGAGGTGTACATAATAATTTATCTTCACTCTCTGAATTCATCTTTCTTAACACCTTTATAATTTTTAACAGATTTGAAAACGTCAAAATATCTTTTTAAAAATATCAACTGACATTACTCCCCTCAATTAAAATAATGGTCTATTCCGTTTCATCGAATGTAGATTCTACAGCCACCTTTGGTTCTTTAATTATGATTTAGAATTAAAATTTAATTAATTCTATGGATTGAGTAGACATTTATGTAAAAAATAAACACAATGAATAAAATAAAAAAAAGGTTTGGTAGGCACAGGGGATCGAACCGCCATGGATTCCGTGGCAGTATATAGTTACTGTGACAGTATGGTGTAATAACTCACTAGAGAGTTATTATAACTCACGCTTTTTGTTTATGGATACTATTAATTCCTCAAAAGCAGTTGAATAATTAATGTATAATTTAATAGGAGTAGATAAAGTACATTGTAAATTACTAATAAACAAATAAAAAAAAATTATCTTGAATTCTACTCATTAACAGAAATAAAGTACCATCGAATAAATAATGTTCTTTTAAATTTGAAATGTCTGAAAACGTTAGTATAGTTCTATATTTCACATAGTTTTGCAATAAACGTTTTTTTTTCTGCTATAATATGGTTTCTTCCTAGAAAGCTCGCTTTATTTTTTGTTTAATTAACATTTGGTTGTTTATATTTTTTTGTACATTGCAACGGTTGTCTTCTTCAGAGACCAAAGGTACACTGCAAGAAAGTAGGAAGAAAGTAGGTGACGCAAGTCTAACAAATGCTTAAATAAATATTTTTTTCATACTGTACAGTACTCTTCAATTCTCCCAATGTTGTTTGAAATAATAAGTGAATCAACATAAACTAAGCTTTTATTCTAGTTTTTGAAGATTGACATTAATTGTACAATTGCTGTTGCCAGCAATATGTATTAATGGAATTGTTGATGGATTTACAGTGTGTTCTGTAATCTATATACTTTTCTGCAACTGAAGAACTCTTCCATCCACCGTGCTATTTTAGAACTTTAAGGTCAGCTCCAGCATTGGCCAACAACGTTGAGGATGTCCTCCTGAAGCAATGACCTGTATACTTTTCTGGTTGGTCTAGTTTTAAGAACTCAGCTATTTTCTTAGGTGCTCCGCCAAGAGTATGTATACCAGCTCATTGAGACAGACATTTTCCTTGTCTATAACCCACCAAAAGAGCTTTCAGAGAGACGTGTTGCCGTAAATTCATGTATTTTCTAAACACATCCAAATAGTGAACCTCATCACTGTTAATCACGTTATTGTCTGGTTAATCTTAACTATTATAGATCTCTTCCCTTCGGCAACCTCCAGCAACTCCAAGTTATGCTATAACTTTGAGTAATAGATATTCTTTATCTGGAGCGTCCCTCATGAAGCTTTCCATTTCTTCCTTTGTCAGCACTTTCGACTGGTTTGGCTGATGGTCTACATTTTGTTTTTTCAAAAAAGCTATAACTTTGGGAAACTTGATATGTTGACATTCTCATTAATCATAATCATTGATTTTACCATCGACTATTTGGACCATAATGAAGAAGGGTTGAATGTTTTTGACTAAAAATTTAAACTGCTGAAAAGAATATTCTTTAAAAAAACTGTTCTTACCACATCCAAAAAGTAAGCCAACATCACATTTTCATCAGCACTACTTTTCAAATTATGTTGTTCACGCCAGTTGCAAAACAGCGCATATTCTTTTTCATATCTTTTCGTAGACTTAACTGGAATGATTTGCCCTATCGCTTCCGCAGTTTTCTCAGCAATTTCATCTAATTTCAGATCCATTTTCTCCGCAGATATTTCGTGTGTGCAGAAAAAAAATTTAATATGTCTACCTTTATTTACATTGTTACTTGGTACCCGCGGTTCATTTTTTATTTATAACGCAAATCAACCATGTTAAGAATAAATCAAGTAACATAATTTTTTCACAGCAGTTTACATGACTTCAGCTTCATATTTTATTGCGTTTAAAACCAAAGGCAGTGTGAAAAAAATAGTACGATACACGTCCGTGAAGTGATTATTACGGTACTCGATTAGATATTCTTGACTCGGCTCCTTCGTCGCCTCGTCCATAAACATCTATCTCGTACCGTAATAAGTCACTTCCCGAACTTGTAATGTAAATAACTATTTATGGTTATTGTAATTGTTGTAATGTTGTAATTCTTGCCATAAACTATTACCCCTTAATTTTATTTATTTACTTCCCGGAGAGAAAATATTAATATTTTTAAATGCGTGGTAAAACGGGTCTGAGGTCATTGTTTGCCCTCATATTATTATAACGATAACGTGTGACTTTTGTTTGGACACTCCAAATTTTTATAGTAAAACAATTTGTTATATTTTATAAGTGTTATTTCCCTAAAAACTACACATGGACGTTACACTAATGTCGGAAGTGTTCGGAAAAACGAATAAAATTTAAATTTTAATCTTTAATTATAATTTAAACACACATTTCTTTTTTAGAATACTCTTTATAATGGATAAAAGGCATGTTGGCTGAAGTGATTACATTATAGTTTTTAAAATACTTCACATAATACCGTACCCAATTCATTATGTATACCGCAATAATTAATACATTGTTTGTAATAATAATAATAAAAACGTCTAAATTAATTCACAATTTCACAATTGCCATGGAATGGTGTTAAAATAGAACAAACAATTTTTATGTCAACCGTCACCAACTTTTAAGTGAACGTCATTATTATTTCTATATTTTGGTTTTTTTAAACAAGAATTTATTAATTTTTCCTTATTTTTTAGTCTTCCACAAATATGGACGGGGATACGGAAACAGTAGTAGATTTTCTTGCGAATCAGCGGAATATGAATTCGTAAGTTTTTTTATTTATTTACTTTATACGTAATTTTTAAAATATTTTTTTATCATTTTAAGTGAGGACCCAAAGAATATTAAAAGATTCACCCTTCGACCAGCGACTCTGCAATTATCCAGACCAGTGAGCCCTGATTCCCCAGGAATAGAAATAAACGATATAGAATATGAACAAAACGATATGGAATGCCGAAGTCCAGATAGCCAAACATTTAAGTCTAATTTTGAAAGTTTTAGTAGTAAAGGAGAAACTGATAATTACCACCGCTATTCCACTGTGAGTATATTCCTTTAGACAACGATTAAAATTTAATTTTAAAGTTTTTTCTTAAAACCAAATTAGCTAGTTTTACCCAAAAAAAAGAGATTGTTATTTTATTAAAGAAGTGGTAGTTTTAGTCGATTTTTCTCATAAAAAACAGTTTACACGTTTGCAAAGTTTCTATAAAAATTAACATAAAAAGTCATCATCAGATTGATTCTATATATTATAAATTATTGGTCAAAATCTTTAATTAATATTATAAAGCTTGAGAGTTTAATTGTTTGTTTATATTGTTTGGAAATGCAGGTTGGAATTAAAATTTTCTTTTTGTGTTGAATAATCCATTCATTGAGGAAGATTGTATGCTATATCAGAGACAAGGTGCTATATATTATGGAAAATATGGTACCAAGTGAGTTTAAAAATAATATAATATTGACATTTCATAATTATTTTTGGTGAATCTATGAAATTTGACATGTAACAAATATCGAGAGTTGATCTATGGATATTATTTTAAATGAAATACTTTAACATTTTAAAATCAATGATGATTAATTAATTTGTAGCTAAATTAGTGTATGTTTTATAGAAATCAACAGATTTTTATAAAAATTGTTGACTAATCATTTGCAAAATGATTTAAAAAATCGATTTCTTACAACCAAATATCGATTAATCGGAAATTCTATATTCCCGCTAATTTTAACGCCTATTTTAAATGAGTGTTTATAGTATATGTTTTTTATTTCCAGATTTGTATTTATTTTTTGACGTGGCTTAAACAAATGCATGTTTAATTTTTAGTTGCCGCTACTTTCTTTTGATTTGCCACTGCAAGACGCCTTTCCTCGCGTATCAGATACTATTTTGGAAAAATTGGGTTTGCACGAAAGTAGTCCGAAGTAAGTTGATGTTATTTTATCACATCGATGAGTAGAATCTAATGGCATGTAAAAATCATTTTCAGAGTAAAATTAACAAAAGAAGAAACCGAAGAAATATTTACCTCGTTTGCCATCCAAGTTGGACTGGATTCAAAAGATATCAGAGATCGATTACAAAAACAGAAGAATTTATGTACACAAAAGTACAAAAAATATCAGTATTTACTCAAGGATATATCAATGCGTTTACGGGACCATAATTGTATCGGATCCAAGGATTCTATCAATCCAGTTTTTGTGATGTTGGAAGACATTAGATTTATGATGCAAGTTAGTAAGAATTATTTTTATCTCAACAATATTCCCAAATAATATTCAACATTTCCTTATCTTCATTAGATATTCACAACGACACTCTTACCAAAACAGCCCTGCAGAGATTTAAAATCCTATATCTGGGCATTAATTTTCTACCTTCCAACTCTCAATTTTCTCTCTCTCTCTTGCTATTTTTATTTTTGTGTGCTTATTTACTTATTTATTTCTTTGTAGGAGTTGATGCAATCTGCTGGACAATTAGGCGTTCTTACTTGCGAATTAAGGATGACCAAATGTTGGAATTTGGTGACCAACTACATGGCTATACTTAAGCAGGATTTGGAAAATACGAAGTCCTTATCCAATAGGTAAAATTTACTCTTTTTAAATAATTTCGAAAAATAACCAATACACCAGAAAATCAAAATATATATGTAGAAATACGGAACAGGATCGACAATACCGGTTTGAGAAATTCAAAGACATTGAAAAAATAGGAAATAAAGGCAGATATGTAAGAGGCACAAAAACCTATTTGATCATTAATGAGGAGCATGAAACGAGAAACAGATGAGACAATAAAACTAAGGTTAAAGAGAAATATGAGAGACATATTTTAGAAATTATTTTGCAGACATAGAAAATCCATTTTAAAATCAAATGCACCAATCAGAAGCAAGCAAGTTAAAAGTGTGTGTTGGTTTAGTGGTAGTGTAAACGGTTTTGGTATCAGTTTCGCCAACGTTTCCAGATTCAACATTTTAAGACTAATACCAAAAAAGCTAAAAATAAATGGAGGTATCGTAATCATACAATAATTAACAATAGTATATTACACGTCGAGTGCGTAAAGGGATTAGAACTCGTGTAGCGTAGTATACTTTTTCAACGCCAGTGGAGTGTTCATAATTTTATCACCATTCATTACTAACAGACATATTATTCGTTGAGAAAATGTTCGTTCGGATACTATATTTTGTTAAAAAAATGGGCACTATAAATCTATAAATATGCTAAGAAAACGACAAATTTTATGAGAAATTATATAATGTGTTTTCGACATTTACGGGCACTACTCTTTTAATCTAAAAGGTATTTTACTAATACTACAAGCTTTTATGTTTTTCAGTTGAATAAAAGTATGTAAATAGACCAACAAAAGTAGATAAAAATTTCATTGCAATTTGATTAAACAAAGAAATTCAAGGTTTGTTATCTAAACGCACGTGTATGTTATGAGATCTCTTTGCATGCATGTTAATTAAATGTCACCAGAAATGTCGACAGTGCGATTTTTGACGTTTACAGACATGGGCGTAGAAATAATTGTTTGACATTAGATTGTAGTATACCAGAAAATAGGAAAAGAGTGTAGCAGTATCCATATTTAAAAAAGGAGAACGCCACCCATCAGAATAAGAATAATTTTAGTAATTACTTTGCTAAAATTCCTAACCAACACCGTTGTAAACGAAATAACCTCAAGAATACCAATAGGCGAAGACAAACAGGGATTTCAAATAAATCTATCTACTATCAATGTACATCTAGTAGAAAAATCTCTAGAGTATAACACTTCTGCTTACCTCAGCTTTGTTGATTTATCAAAGGCCTTCGTTATCACAACCATACAAAATATACATTAAATTTTTTAAGGACTAAAAAACAAGTACAAAATTACAGATTTGGACAAAACCTCTAATAATAAGAGATATTCGCCAAGGCGACCCTCTCAGTACTATCATTAAAAGAAGGCCTATTCTCATAATTTTTGATAAAGGCCACCAATTGTCGGCTCCATTCGATTTTTTTTGTTTTCAAAAACTGTAATCTTGTTAGGCCCATACAATGATAAATGACACCTGCACAATTCTATATGTTCTATTACTCATACGTTTATTCAACATATAGTGTCCAGTTAGCAGACCTATTATTATTCTCATGTACTTTTGTCTTCGTGATACCAAATCTGCACAACATTAGCAAAGGAACCCCACAATAGAACATAACTCCCAAGTTATGTCATTTGAATATCTTGGATACAAAATTAAAATTGTTTGGTTTCTAAAAAACAAGCTCACTTAGCTGTCGCGTTATCAGAAAATATTTTTTTACTCTGATACATCTGTCACATATCCATGATAATGTGCAGAAGCCAGAGCTGAAAGAGTCTATAACAAAGAGGATCCTAAGAACGTGAAGGCCATAAGAATGATGATTGGAAACAACACAAAGAAGAAGAAGAGCTTACAACCACCAAATTGTTGGTGAAATAGCTGGTAATCTTTTTGTCAGAATTGTTCATAAATAAACCTGAATTGAACCGGAGGGATAGCCTTTATATGCAATAAGTTATTCTGTTATATTTACGTAAATTAAAAGAATTCATTTTTTAGATCTCCGACGCGTATGCAATAAGTTATTCTGTTATATTTACGTAAATTAAAAAAAATCATTTTTTAGATCTCCGACGCGTATCAAGTCTGCACCTTCTTTAGATGTCAAATTGAAACCAAAGCTGCCAAAACCTTTAGAAAAAGGCAACACCAAAGAAAAAAAATCCGTATTCAGGTAGATAGATTTACTACTTGCATTTTGTTTTAAAATTTATATTCGTTTCTGGTGTTTCAGAAACTGCCTGTCAAATTTCATTTACTGTGGAACGTGGATGATGTTAGTTTTACTGATACTTTTTATTGGAGTTATATGCGTTCACTGGCAATGTAAAATGACGACCGAGTACAAAATATGTCCCTTAGACGATTTCATAAAAATGGTATCGCAGCGAGTAGGCAGCCCTCCTTACTAAGAGTTTTTATATTTTTGTTTTATTTTTCTATTTCTATTTTTTTTACGTTTGTTATTTGATGAATCTAAATTAAAGTATTTATTAGCAGTGCCATTACGCAAAAGTGTTTTTGTTTCTTACTTTGGCGTCAAACAATAGAATGGGAATAAGTCTGTGATTTAACGAATGTTTTCTACCTATTCGAAATATACGTTAATTTGTAATAATTTGGCTGTATTTTCATTTCCCACACTAATAACATATAATAGATAGTATGTAACTACCTTTTATCGATTAGTAGGTAAAATTACCAAACAACACATAACCGAGTTGATCTTTCCTCAATAAAATTCTAAAAAATAGGAGACACTTGATCTAAAAGAATATGTATCCATATTACCCAAAACCTTTACTTTTTAATCAATGACAGTTGTTTTAAAACCTCATTTCTTACACAGATGAAGTTTGTTTTACTCATTATGGTTAATGAACTGTAATATTAGCCAATTCACTTTATATATTGTTGGTAACGATTTACTTATAGGAAGATAAAGATTGGGAACTGCTGCTTTAGAAGATATAAAGTGCATATAAATTAAATAATGATGTAGTTGGCAAGTTTAAACACACAACCTCTGTGAATGAACACAAGTTGCTCTCAGGTTAAAGGAAAGGTGGTACAAACAATATATCATACATTTGAATATCCAGGAATATTCAACTATGAACTAAATCCTTCTGAAGGGGTTAAATATCTTGGTATTACTCTTGACAGTAAGATATCCTAAATGGTTGAGCAAAAAAGCATGGTCAGCCGCACACCTAGATCTACACTTTAGTAATTAGACATGTGCTAACTAATGGAGCACTCGGAGAGTGTCAAACAAATCGTTTGTGAGAATGAGTTTGGTGTCTTGGCCTAAATCCGCCCCTTTAAGAGAGATTTGTCTGTCTTCTTGAAAAAGTAAGGTTCGGCAATGAACAAGACAAGAAAAATCCCAGTGAAGATACACAAAGGGCTAACGGTAACCTGAGTGCTTTGAGGCTAACTCGCCCTTCTAGAAACAGATGTATAAACACTACTACTTATTAAACGGTAGTCAAACCAAATTATTCGTAGGTTATTGAACATTTTAAGTAAATTTTAACACTGAAATCTAACTCTACAACAAAATGGTTGATTTTCCCTTTGCAATTTGTATTTATGTAGTCGCCGTGGTGTGTTCCTGTCAAGTGCGTTGGCTGGTATGCGAAAGGTTCTGGTTAGGTATCGGTGAAAAATATATAAAAATATAGTACGGCGGCTACCTTTCGGAAGGCAATGGTAAACCACCGAAAGTATTCTGCCCAGGAAAGCCCCCCACTTTGCCGTTCGGATCCGGTGTATGTTAAAGCTGTAGGTCCCAGTCATCTGTGTTGAGAATTCTTAAGATACGCACAGCACAGATAATGGACTAGTTTAGTAGGATCATATTAATCAAAATGATAGCAATATATATTTAGGATAAGATACCTACTTACTTATATAGGTATTCATTTTGCAAGTAATTTTTCTCATTTCGTAAAATTTAGCAATAAATAATTAGTAAGTTTTAAACGTAGCGCCAACTAATGACCAATAATGAAGTGTGTTTAAAAGTCAACGTTGTCACAGTTTAGCTACGTTCGTTTCAAGTATTCTCAAAGAACTAGCGGCACAAAACACCGTGTTCTGTGACTAACTGATTGTACCAGTTGACAAGATATATGACAGGAGAGAAAATCGTGTTCATCTGTAATAAACAAACAAGACCCCTATTCTTGACGGTGATAGAATAGAACAGCCAATAGAAAGTGGGCGTGGTTCTATTGAATATGCCAAAACCGTATTCTTGAAATTCGTTCTCTCACTGTACCGATAGAAGGGTTGCTCCCCGAGAGAACAATTACTTCTATTGGTTATTTTTGAAGGAACCACTATAACACCAAGAGAAGGTGTTAGGGATTTTTATTTTCGAACCAAAAATAGTATAGAAGTAATTTCTTTCAAACACCAAACACAACCAAACAACAAATTAAACTAACGAAAATGACAATATTTTGTTTAGTGTTTTACTCCTAAGTGTCAATCAGAGAACAAAAATATCATTATGTTTATCTCTTTTTAATGACAACAAATAAGAGAGAGAGAGATAAGTTTCTCGGTTAATATTAAAGCATATCGACAACATCGCAAATTTTCTACCAATCTTATTGAAAGCCGATTATGGCTAGAGGATTAATTTTATAAAAATTTTATTTGTACATTTGAACCACTAAAAACCTATTTTATAAGATGCAAATATAAAAAAAAATCACTAAACTAGTCCATTGCGAGAGGTCGCCTACGCTCTGTACAGAGCATGGCACGCGAAGAAGAATTTGTATTTGGTATTCATAATCCAGAGTAATCGCCAAGTGGATTCAAGAAATTACAAAGAATATAAGTTAAATTTTATTTATTATCAAACATCTTAACAATTAAATAAACTATGATTCGAATTGCGGCGGTGCCAAGGATTGATACAGTTTCGTAACGGCAGTTTGTACGATTTGTTGAAACGTTTCGTCGCTCTGGCATTTAACATCCTACAACAAGAGAAAATAAGAATGTTTAACATGTATATAAGTTGTTAGCCAATTTCACCATTACAACATCTTTGGCCTTATTGGAATGTTCTCACTAAATAAAATTTTTAAATGTCGAAATTTTTTTAAAAAGATATACTCTACGGAATATTCTGGGTAAACTTAAAAAAACTTAATCAAAAGTGAGTAGATTTTAGGTTTCTTCAAGCAGCAGTCAAATTTGGTAGCAAACTAACTAATCGTTGATACTATTTCCTTTCTGCGCACGTTGCAAACTGTTTGAAACCACGTTTGACTGCTGCTTGAGCAGACCTATTGTAATAATATACTCACCAAATTTGTTAAATCTATATCAGCTCGGTTATCATTAACAGTAACATAGAGTTTTTCTCCTTTGAATATTTTAGGTACAGAATCTTCCCCAAACATGTCTTGTAACATTTCGATTAAACATTCCTAAAAGAGTTACAATGACAATTTAAATACAACACATATGTAGCTAAGGTAAAGATGTAATAAAAATAAGATAAATTCAAAATTTGTATATTTTTTTACCTTAAAGTGCATTCTGTCGACTTTTACAGATGTAGTCATGTTCTTTACAGGTACATCCAACAGATCGGCCTGTAAAATAGCTGCAACTATAGCATCTGCGTACATGTCATTTACCGGATTGGCCACCCACTAAAAACAAACAGTTTATTATCTGACTTATTGGGATATCTTAGGTCAGAAGAGTTTTCCTACCAAAAATATAAATCTTTGGCACCCAAAACTTTAATTGAATTATAAATGAACTCCAACAAACCTCCAAAGTAACAATTTTATGTTCGATTGTGACATCAACAGCATTGAAAGCTCTCATTTTCTTTTCACCATCTATCGATTCCAATAATCCGGCAACCTGAGAAATCATATACCTAAGAACCGCACTGTTTCCAGAATAATGTAAACTTTGTCTTTGCATTATGTGACTCATACTTAAATCGGTGTATTCTGAAAAGAAATTACAAAAATAAGATTACTTAATAAATAAAATAAACTCTCCACTCACTCGGTAAATCTTCTGCTGATAATATGTGATAGTTGAAATTTCTCTTTACTAAAATCCCGTTTATGGATTTTCCCGGTTGAGGCTCATCGACGGCTAGCTGTCCCATTACTTTAGCCGTTTTTTCTCCCCTGAAGTAAAGCTCCACCGAATGGGTATTTCTGGGATTATATAAATTAATGTTGGCATTTGGATCATCTTCATATTCTCTTTGCAAAGCTGCTTTTAACCGATTCATTTCATTTTGTTCGCCATGTACTAATACCTAAAAGATTTACTTGAATTACAATTACATTAATTACTTTTATCCACGACTAATACGTCTGTCTGCTTAATAGTACCCATTAATCACGTCTGTCAGATACTTCCTTGATTTAACTTTAATATTACATTGTATCAAATAACTGTTACCTAAAAATATGGATGTAATGTAACCAACATTTTTAGGCTCATAACCGTAAACTTCACCTCGTGAATAATAGCCATCATTATACACGTTCATAAATATTGTTATGTGTAGATTTTCTTGAATAACTGGAAATCAAAAGACATCTAGCAGATCAGCAGTTAAATGTAAATTAGTAGATAAATCTTGGAAGTTCTCCTCTATCAAATTATTTGATCTCCATTTTATATATAGATGACATACATTTCCGATAAACACAATAAGTTATTGCAAAGATTAGCACATATGATTTGGACAACCAAACAGCATCCAATAATGGTTCAAAAAAGTTAATAATTAGCTAAATTATTTGATAAAATTTATTAAAATTGATGATAACTTATGGTATGATCATAAATCCGGTGGTGCATTTTAATAAAAGAACAGTCTACCTCTTAATCTCTCAGTATAATACCAACATTAAATTTTAAAAATAGGTACATGTTAATAGCTAGGAATCATTATATTATAAAATAAAATATCACTAACCACATGTGGGGGTTTCAACATTCTGATAAATTCACTGGTTTGTTGGTAATCCGTGTGAGCCGAAAATGAGATGTAGTCAACAGACATCTTAAGTGGTAATTTTTGTCCAATCATACTGGTTATTTCCTCTGGTTCTGACAATATAGTTTTTGCCAATGTTCCCTCCACACAATAACCTATATTAAATAAAAATTCACTAATACCACTAGTTTGGATTGATTTATATATTTTCTTTAGAGCTTACCTGCAATAATGACACCATTTTTTGGCTCCGTACACCAATTCTCAAATAATTCTCTAGATAGGCCGCTTTGCATCATACCGGGAGAAGCCATAATCACACACGGTCCAATATCTTCGAAATGATCAATTCCCTAAAATTTTTAATGGGGATGTTTTGATTTATTTCGTCCGTTATTATTAATTGCTTGTTTAGCGTTTTGTGGTTTGAAACTAAATTGAGACATGACTATGAAATTAATTATTTCTCCAATAAATTAATTAAAAACTCTATATTGAATCTCACAAATCAGTATAGCTTTTTATACCTGTGAAAGTGCTAAAGGTCATAAGTTCCTAGAAGGAGTTGTTACTATTTATATAAAACTTATGAAACTTTCAATTCAAACTAGTAGCCCATATTATAAAGGAAAACAAGGGAGTGCCTAAAAGTATGATACACAGCTTGTATAGCTAACTTTAGCGAGTAAAGATGGATTGTGGTATTACAAATATCTACATAGACGGATATAAAACAAAATATGAAACAGGATATGAAATATATTCTAAATATATGAACATTAAAATACAATGCTTCAGTAGTGCAAGTCATGGTTCAGGCAACTCAACAATAAATTCACAGAAGGTATTCACAATGCCAGCCTTTACCAGAGAGGCAACAGGCCCTGTTGTTTGGAGCTGAACCATCCAAAGTTTTAACAGAAGCAACTATCATTGACCTAATAAAGTAACACTCCAATTTACATTTCAGAAAAAGATGGGACGACATAGAATATTGCAGACATTCAAATAAGCTACTGAGATACTTAGATATGAAGTATACTGCTGATAGAAAAGACTGTAACGTAGGGGTGAGCCACAATAAACCTTTTAGATCATGCATAGTGGAAGGGAAACAGTGGACATGAAACTTAACTTGCTACTTGAACAACAGTAAAACTAACAGATTCTTGGAAATGACCAGAAAACAACTCAGGTTAGTGACAGGGTTTTTAACTGGTTACTGGGGTCTCCAAAAACATCTTACAAGATGATAGTAACGCATCACTATGCAGAGAATGTGAACAAGAAGAAACTATTGAGTACCTATATTCTGTGTTAAAATGTTTTCAACTAAAAGGAACACTACCTTGGAGGTCGTTTGTAAAATACAAGGGGATAAATGGGTCTTGCTGAGTGTGACAAGAGTTGACGGGAGTTTGCGGCAACGTTATTAAATTATTTTTACGTTTTTTAAAATTTTATCATGAAAAAAAGCCATTCATTACCGATTATACAGATATTTTGGCACATTTACAGAATCTTTGGAGTTCTGATTAATAGATTAATTCTTAAAATCAATAAACTTTACTGAAATTTGTTACATTCAGGGTGGTCTTGATTTTTGTTTCAAAATATTTCTATGGGGTCTCAGAAAGCATGAAAATAGGGTGACGTATTTTATTTTATTTTGACAAGTAAGTTGGATAATGAACTAAATCTGCTGGATCAGAAGGAAACATAATGGACCTAGCAAGGTCTATAGTAAGCCTATGGAGTCTTCCTTTACTTAAAGATACTATATAACATTTATCCACTAAGAACGCTGGTTAGAAACCCTATTTCGCATAGGTACCACTGTTGATGTAAGTGCAATTTACGGTTTTAATTTAAAACTAATGCTTAAAATTAAATTTCATTTTGAATGTTAATTTATTATTCTTTAATACAATAAATTGTTAAATGTATTTTTGATCATCGATACAAAGTACATTGAAAGATTTTATTTCTATTGCTTGTTATCTGGTATACACCGATAATGAATTAAGATTATTTATTTCCGTTGTGAGAAAACTTAAAACAGAACAATGCCAAAGCGTAATCATAATATTAATACTGTTGTAACATATTTTTTTTTAATTTTAAGTGTGTTGCCAACGACAATTTCATTCAAAAGTCTGTATTAGAAGCCAAATAGGCTATATATATTTGTTAGTTAAACGTGTAATTAAAACTACTGGTGTTTTGTGTATTGCACTGGCGTCGTTTATTTAACACACTGTGATGGAATAAGGAATTAATTCTAAAACCGGTAATTTACCCTTTTAATATAAAAAAATACCTTCGACAACTGTTAAAAAGAAGATACATTCTAACAAAATATTAAACCACGCCAACTGTTTATGTGACTGCTACTACAGAGAAGGCCAAAATGTTCAGCAACAAAAAAGAAGACAATACTTTAGAAAAAAAATTAAATTTAATATTTTATATTTATGTAGAAACAAAATTAGCAATATTTTATATTTAGCACTTATTAACGAAATAAATGAAGATTATCTTAAATTCAAGGTCGCAAGTCCAATAAGTAACTTTAAATAATAAATCCAACTTAACTCAAGGTCAAGAATAAATCTTAATTTTATCTTTTAGTTCAATAAGTAGGTTTATTGAAAATGAAATGATACATCCTAAAATTTTTAGATTTTAATTTTATCTGAGAGAAGTTGGTACAAAATATTTTCTTGTTACAATACCTAAAATCCATCTAAGGTTAGTAACCAATATTTTACAGATTAATGATAAAATGTTATTTGAGAAATGTTCATTGAACTATTGATAATGCTTTCTTGCTGTTAAATAATAATATTAATCTAATTTTTGTGTAACCATTTTTAATTAACTTTAAAAAAAATATATACAAATTTTTTTTTTAGATGAGCAATCAAAACCACATTAAGAAAACTTGGACAGATAAGATAATAAACTTTTTAGAAAACAACAGGGGACTGGTTATCCTATTTTTTTGTTTACCAGCTAGCTTTATTTTTGACTTGGTCTTAATGGTTAAGAAGAAACTATTTCGCAAATTATTTAGCAGTCCAAAGCTTCATGACAAAAGAGTTAAAAATGTTCAAAAACAAGTACAAAAATGGAATGCATTACCAAAACAAAATAGAAAATTATTATGTACTTCTAGACCTAATTGGTTAAGTTTATCAACAACATTCTTTAGAAAAGATCAGTGTCATCAAATAGATGTAGATCTTTATGATATACTTGAGCTAAATGAAACAAATTTGACAGTTAAAGTTGAACCAATGGTTACAATTGGAGAAATAACTCAGTATTTAACACCAAAAGGTTATGCATTAAATGTAACTATAGAATTGGAAGATGCTACACTTGGAGGACTTGCTATGGGAACTGGAATGTCAACACATTCCCATAAAGTTGGTTTATTTCATGAAAGCATAATTTCCTATGATGTAGTGTTAGGAGATGGAAGTTTAGTAACTGCTTCTGAACATGAAAATAAAGATCTTTATGAATGTCTTCCTTGGTCACATGGAAGTTTAGGGTTTGTAGTATCCCTTACTCTCAAAATTGCAAAAATTAAGCCATACATTAAGATTAATTACATTCCAGTTAAGGGAGAAAGTAGTTATTGTGATATGATTCGAATACTTTCTGGAGTTAATGGACCTGATTATCCTGTAGCTGACTACATTGAAGCTACTATTTTTAGCAGAAATGAGGCTGTTATAATGACTGGAACTTATTCTGATCTTGATCAAAATTTGCCCATTAATAAGGTTAATCTTTGGTATAAACCTTGGTTTTACAAATATGTTGAATCTTTCTTGAAAAAAGGAAAACATACTGAACTAATTCCTTTAAGGGATTATTTATTGCGACATAACAGAGCTATATTTTGGGTAGTTGAATCAATGATTCCATTTGGTAACAATCCATTGTTTAGATTATTGTTGGGTTGGCTTTTACCACCTAAACCAGCTTTTCTTAAATTTACCACTACTCCTGGTCTAAGAACTTATACATTTACCAAACAAATATTTCAAGATATAGTTCTTCCTATACAGAAACTAGAAGATCAAATAGCCACTTGTGAAAAACTGTTTGATGTTTATCCCCTCCTAGTATACCCTTGTAAAATTTATGATCATGGTCCACAATCTGGTCAGTTAAAGCAACCTAAAAAAGATTATATCATAGAAGGAACTGATTATGCTTTGTACAATGACCTGGGAATTTATGGGGTACCTGGTTTTGTTAAAAGAAAAGATAAATATAATCCAATTAAAGCAGCCAGAGAAATGGAAAAATTTTCTAGAGAAGTAGGAGGTTTCCCTTTTCTTTATGCTGATATATTCATGACAAGAAAAGAGTTTGATGAGATGTTTGATTTAAGTTTATATGAAGTTGTTAGGAAAAAGTATTTTGCAGAGAAAGCTTTTCCTCATTTGTATGACAAAGTTAGGCCTGAAATTGATGTATTTGAAATAGAAAAAAAATGTGAATTGGAATTATCTAATATGCATTAGTCTTAATTGTATGTGAACATTATAAATAAGTATAATACTCCTATTGAATTTTTATTAATTTACACTTACCTTTAAATTTGAAATATGTTTGAAAACAAAAGGGTTATTTATTGCAATTTGCCGTTTAATTTTGTCATTCATGGCATTTATGTATGTTTGGTACACAGCCATACATTTTTTTGCTAATGATGATGCATAATATATTGGAATATCATGAAGCTCTGGATGTTGACTCCAGTATTCATCTACAAAAAATGTAAATAAATTTAAATATTTTTTTAATTATAAACCATAAAAAGTTACCTAATATTAATAAAAGCTCTTGTGCCCTTCCCAAGGCAAATACAGGAATTAGACATCTACCTCCTCTATTTACAATATCATGCACTAATGATGTGAACCTTGACTCACGGTCTTCTCTTTTTTCATGAATATGAGTTCCATAAGTTGATTCCTAAATTAATATGATAAGTTGCAAATATAAAAATGAAAGTAAGTTTAATATCTTACTGTAATTAATATATCAGGATGAACAGTAGGAATTTCTGCAGCCATTAAATGTCTATCTTCTTGTCTTGAAAAATCCCCTGTATAAAGAATCTACAAGTATACATTGCAAATTAATAGAATACATTCTTATGACCTTATAATAAAAGTTTTAAATTTAAATACTAACTTTAACACCAGCAATTTCTAACATAAACATGGCTGCCCCTAGAACATGTCCAGCATTATATGCCCAAAATTTAATTCCCAAAACATCCTTTTCTTCATGAAAATTTATTGTTTCAATTTTATCCATACTAGCTTCCAAGTCTGCTTCTGTATACAACATTTGTTCTGTGGCAATGTTACTAAAATAAAAATTGTAGGTATTATTAATAAAAAAAAATTAAGGAGCTATATGCTTACCTAACTTTGATATAATCAGATAACAACCATCTATAGATGGCTTTTGTTGCATGAGTCATAAAACAACGTCCTTTAAAACTTGTTTTTAACAAAAACCATGGTAATGCACCACAATGATCTAAATGAAAACTAAAAAAAACTAATGTCAATACACTCTAATGGTGGATTTATGCAGGAGTTTTAAGTCTTAGTCATAAATCATAAGGTTTATGTAATAAGTCATAAGAAAGTTCAATCATTGATTTTCAATTAAATTGTTTATACACTTGGTCGTAAGTCATAAGTCTTAAAAGTTGGCCAACATTCATCTCTTATGACTAAAACTTATGATAAATTCACTCTGCGTATGTCTGTTAACATTTGCAAAAGATATTCAAAACATAACATAATCTCGTACCTAGTTGTACCTCTTATCTTGCTTTGTGCCATTTTGGGAAATTTTTTAATGTATCTCAATTTCAATATAAAATAGGTACCAATACAGATGACGGCCAATTAATAGAACTGGTGAGGCAGTTCTCAGTACTTTATGATCTACTGACTTCCAAAATAATAAACGAAAAAATAATGCATTGAAAACAATTAGTGAAGTGATGAATGCATCAGGTGGAGTAATGTGTGTTTAAAATTAATATGAATGGGAATATTCTTATGTGACATTTCTGCATAAATGCAATGAATTTATCTTAAGACTTAGACTTAAAACTCCTGCATACATCCACCATTATTTACTTGAACAAAACTTACTGTGAAATAAGAAGTAAATCAATTTCGTCTGCTTCTATTAAGTCTACAAAAGGTAATGCATCCATTCCTGATAAACCAGGATGAATGCCACAATCAAGCTGCAGTAACAAAAACATTATATTAAATAGATGTGTGTATTGCTTTAAATAAAAACGTACCATAATTTTCTTTCCCTTAAATTCTATCATAATACATGATCGCCCAACCTCCTGACCAGCTCCTCTAAAAAAATAATTTTTTATAAAGATAAACTTTAATGATTACGTATAAATGAAACTAATGGCATTTAACTATGATGTCCTCAATAAAATCACACTTACAAAGGGCGGATTATCAGCTGATCACTTTCTTCAGAGGGGACTTGAGAGTCTTGTTTTCTTTTATACATGTTTATAAATAATATTCTAATTTTATTTCAAAGTATAAAACGAATATGTATACCAGAGAGATGTGTACAAACAAAAATTGAGAAAACGAACCATAACCTCAAACCGGTCTTCTTCTTCCTCTATTTTTGAGCTATATCCTGGTGGATAATATACCCAACTTTGCACTTGATGAAGTGGTCTTGTTCATCATGGCACGTTTACTACCTCTAGATTGGACACACTTAGGTATTTCCTTATACAACCGTTGGAAGTAGAATTGTGGATTGATTTTAAATATGTTTGAAAACCCTATAAATCTATAAATAATGTATAAACATTGATTCTTCTTTTTATAATGGGTAATAACCAGGGACCTGGACCGAATTAGGATAAAGGTTGAGGTCCGGTCCGGTCCACATCACATTTTTAATTTCAGGTACTGGTCCGGTTAGGGTTCTAAAAAAAATTTCGATCCGGTCCGGTCCAGATTTTTGGGGTATTAGGGGTTAATTTCGGTTCGGTTCTAAGTTTTATTCTTGCTGTATTTATCATAGTTATTAGCTTAGTTTTCTGTGTGGGTAATCATGTTACATATTTTATTAATAATATAAAAACATATGTATTTAATTTGGATTTTTTGTAGGGTAGATGTGATGTGTAATTTAAATCATAAGATGTGGAAGTAAGGAGAAAAATTAGTGTTTATTTCTTTATTAATTATTGGTTACATGTTTTTTTTAAATAATTGTTTAAATTATTTTGAGGTCTCTTTTGAATTTGTTTCTAGCGTTATGTTTTCTTCATCTTCTTCAATTTTTTCATTCCTTTCAACTTCTTTTGGCATTTTCTTTATTGTAAATCTAAAATTTACAAACTGATTTGTCTTCAGCAGTTATAAAATCAAAATGTTCATGAGCTTTGCTCGTTAAATATCTTCCCATTGTTATGTAAAACAGTAAAATCACATAAAAAATAAAAAAAAAAAATTTTTCTCAAGTCTACACGTGCACAGTTAACCAACTAACAAAGAGCCTTCTTCTTCTTTTCTGTGATTATGGTCTCAATCCAACGACTATCCACCCTAACGAAAATAAAAATGTTTTTTTTTGGGATATATATAAATATAATAAAGGCGTTAGAACCCAAAAAAACCGAAAAACCCGTTTAAAATTTTTAGGTTCCGGTTCCGGTTTGGTAACTAATTCAAAGTAAAATATCGGTTTGGGTCCGGTTCCGGTTCGTCAAAAAAAAGAGGTTCCGATCCGGTTTTCGGTCCGGTTCCGATCCGGTCCGGGTCCCTGGTAATAACTTCGATATAATCCGCCTACTGACAAAATGGCCTACTCAGGTGACAGCTAGTAGTTACTTGTGTGAATGGAAATTTCTATCCAGGGCCCTTATTCTCATCCAGTGGATATGATTACTCCTATAGGAAAGTCCGCCATCTTTCTATCGAAATCACAATAACCCTATTCTCAGTCATTCGAATGCTACTCCTTTCCTACAACTTTTCGATGGAATTTGTTCTCTCACTATAAACCAAGAGAATCGGGTATTTTCAAGTGGATCGCATGCGCAGTGATTACAAATTGATCTTTCATAACCGTAAAGCAGTCATCTAAGCGTAAAGCGGAATTTAAAATTTTATAGATTTTATATGTCGTTATTGTCGTAGGATCTGTGTTTTTATAATTATTTTTCTATCATACTAAGAATATAAAAAACTCACTGTTTCGCTAAAAAACTAACATCGTCAGATTGACATATTGAAATTATATTTTTTGTTGATTAAGTAGGTAAGGCTAGACCAAGTATGGAAGTAATAAGACATAACAATATTAAAGCCTAGATGTTATTAGCCCTAAGGGATTATCCTGGATGTATTTTCCTCTAAGATCAGTATAAATGTGCAATGATATGCTGATCTTTACAATAACTTAATATATTTATGTTACAATAATGTCTTATCTATGTATAAAATGAAGACTCAATCAAAGTAAACAGTTTAATAGTGGAGAACTTCCAAGATTTATTTGTTCATTCACTACTTTAAATTGTTGATCTGTTAGATGTCTTTTTATTTCAAGTTCTTCGAGGAAATCTAAATTTTGTTTTTTATCACAAATATGTAGTATTTGAATGTCATTGGTGTACCTATATGAGTGAGTGTGGATGTTGAGTTAAAGCGAAGAGTTTTTTATTATTCTTCCAAAAGGAAGGATTAGAAAAATAAATTTAATTTTTCTATCAACTTTGTTTAAATTTTGTTATATATTTCAGCTTTGGTTTTTGGTGTTTTTGCAATTGTGTTTATTCAGTTTGAGTGCAGTTGATATTTTAACTTATTTTTGAATACATTTATGGTATTTACTATAAGATACACATACTTAATATCAATATAAATTATAATGGATTTAGATAAAGAGGAATTAATAGTTGTGAACCAAATTAATAATGATATGTTGCAAGCTGAAGCTAATAATCCACCAAGACAAATGTACAATGTAATCGACCCTTTTGCAGCAATGAATGATGATCAATTTATGAGTTTATTTCGTGTTTCTAACAACTTGGCAGATAGGATATACTTCAGTTGCCTACTTTTTGTATATGTATTAACTACTAAGTAGCTCTAATGTCTGTGATAAATTTGGCAACAAAGTCAGTCACTTTCTCTTGGTTCAGAATACGGGTTGGACCGATCGAGAGAAATATGACTACTCCCTATTCGTGTGATCGAATGTTCCCTTCTCTCACTTTTACTCATGGATGAGAATAAGGGCCCTGTGAGTGTAACCAAATTTGTATTCTGTGGGTAAACAAAATAAAAATATTGACATAACACAACACATAACCTTAAACTTATGTCGGTGTTTCCAAAACCGATGAAGAGAGGATACCTATGGATTTTTTGTTTTAAAAATTACTTTTAATGAAATAAAAAAGTACATTATTTTAATAAAAATTATTTTGCTTTAGCAACAATGAAATTCAGGGGTATTATTACAGACACCGCAGCAATGCGAGATTTTATGAGTAAGCAATAAGTTTTGTATCAACTATTATTTAATAGTACTTAGCATTCTTGATAATAAATAGATAGGCTATTGAAAAATGTTCCGACTTCCAATATTCACATAACTAGAAAACATATCTAATCAATATTATTTTTTAGATATATCCATAAGTTTGTCAAAATTTTCCAAAGGATGTGTAATGAGAATAACAACTAGAAAACTATACTTTATAATATCAGAAGAAGAATGTGGTCCCAGAAGACCACTGGTTTGGTGTGAACTTCCTGTTAACTTCTACTTCAAGGAATATAATGTAATTGGAGTTAATGATCAATACAATGAAATTTACTTAGAATTCTCAACTGGTGAGCATTTAATTTACAAAGTTACAAAATTTTATTTTAATATGTTTTAGCCTTATTTGCAAAATCATTGTCCATTTTAAGAGAAACAGTAAAATCTTTTAAGATTAAACTCACTAATAAACAAACTCCTTGTCTTACTATAGAAATGGATTTGGTATGTACTTAAAAAAACAGATTAATGTTTATATTAATATAATAATTTCATTGTTTTTAGATGGCAGAAGATTTGTCTAGTCAAGTTGTCCATGATATCCCAGTAGAAGTTATATCTAGGAAGCATTGGGGTGATTATGAAGAACCCAGATTTAATGACTTTCATGTAATTAAATTTTGATAAATTTAGCTAAATTAATAAAAAAGTTATAATTTGTAGGTTTCTATTCAGATGCCAAATTTAAAAGCTTTAAAAAATATTGTGGAACGTTTAAGAAATATGAGCCACAGTTTAATAGTAAGTGCTAACAAAAATGGAAGGTTAACTTTTCAAATTAAAACAAATATAGTTAATGTATCAGCTCATTTCACAGATTTGAGTGTACAGAGTTTTGCAGGTAATTAAAATAATTTTTAAACAATATAAAATTTCTTTATTTCCCCCATAATTTTAGTTGGGCAAATGTCTAGTAATTTTGATGACGATGATGATCCTCAGTTAATTACTTCAGTTATAGATATTAAGAAGTTCTTATTGTTTTTATCTGGTTTACAAGTGAACAACTGTAGAACATTATGTAGCATTGTTAATGGCAAAATGGTAAAGCTTTTTATGGAACAACCTGGAGCTCTTTCAATACAAGTCTTCTTAACTGAAATGTCTATTTAGCATGGGAAAAACATTGTGGTGGTAAGAGTAACTTTCTAAATCATATTTTACTGATATTTCTAAAATGGCTAGATATTTTTATTAGTAGTGTTTACACATTTTCCACTGTACTTGTAAGATTTCATTAAGCATTGTTAACATCTACCTTTTTTGTAATTTGTCTCTATGCTCTTCCATAGTTATTTAAGTCAATATCACTTATCTCATTAGTCCCACAAATCCTGTCATAAATATATAAAATACAACAAATTTCTTTTTTAGGCTTACAAGGCAAATAAAAAGAATATACGATAGTATTGAGGAGATGGTTTGTTTAACAGCAAATATCCATTTTATGTTTAATTTATTTTATTGTTAAATTTTGTATATTTATTTAATAAACAGAAAAGAAAAAATACTGGTCAATTATTTTGAAAACCCTATATTTACATTAATTTATCTAGTAATTAAATAGATACTTATACTAATTAATACAATTAATAAAAAAGGTAACCATGTTTTTAAGAAACCTGTAAATGATACATACTTACTGTATATTGATAATAAAAATGCTAATTTGACCATGTTCCAACTCGTTGATGCATTATACTGCATTATATTCAAAGCAGTGGCAACATGGGAATGACAATTGTCACAAAACAAATTATGCATTCTTGTTTTGTAAATTTCTGAAGCTTCAGTAACTCCAGCATCCCATCCACTAAAATAAAAATATTTGTAGTATTTATTACAAGAAATATAATGACAGTACCTAATGCCACCTTTTGCTAATGAATAACGAAGTTGCCAGTACTTCGTAGGTTTTCCAAATGCCATATTATCTTCGGACACATAATATGGTCCCGCAAAGTCTCTAATAACACCTGAAGACATGGCAATACCCATATGTCCTATTATCGGACATAGCCAAGTTAATAAAGGTATTGGGGTCCAAACAATGCAAAATGGGAATTTGTCTCTGACGAAATCTATTTCTGCAGTAACCATGTCGTCTATTACTTGAACTTCCATTCAATTTTTAATAGTAAATTAAATATTTTACTATATTCCAATCTAAGTTAAACAAACACATCTAAGTACTTGACGTACGTCGTTGACAATGACATTTGCGTCATTGTCTATTACTTGTTAATTTTCAAACTTCAAAAAATGCCTTACGGTTATTTCATTACCATATTACCAATCTCAAAATTAAAAAACACTGAAACGAAGATTTAACATGTAAACAAAGTCTGAATATCCCTTAAATTTTAATAATTTTTTAAATGGAACTTAATATATAATTTAAGAATAAAATTCAAAATGGCTTCTTCTCAAGATGCTTGGTATTTATCACTTTTAGGTTTAGCCGAATATTTTAGGACTTCCAGTCCTCCAATGATAAAAATGTGCATTCAATGTTTACAGGCTGTTTTTAATTTTAAGCCGCCTCAAAGGGTTGAAGCAAGAACTCACCTACAACTTGGCAATATTCTTTTAACACACACAAAAAATATAGACTTGGCCAAAAATCATTTAGAACAAGCAGTGAGTATAAACATATCTTAAAAATAATAATTTGGAAAAGTTCTTAATAATTTGAGAAACATTTTTTTCTTTTTAGTGGTTGTTGTCTCAAGTAATTAACTCCTTTGATGATGTTAAATTTGAGGCTGCCAGTGTTTTAGCAGAATTATATGAACAGCAGGAGCAAATATCTTTATCTAAACCAATTTTAAGAAAAGCTATTGAATTGTCACAGCATAATGTTTACTGGCATTGTAGACTGTTATTCCAGCTAGCTGTATGTATCTGTATAATCTATAAAAAACATAAAAATGTATATATATTCTATTTTAGCAAATTCATGCTACTGAGAAAGATTATACTGTAGCTAGTAGTCTGCTTGGTGTTGGTGTAGACTATGCTCACATCTCAAATGCATCATATACAAGAGTTTTATTCTTATTAAGTAAAGGAATGGTAAGTAAACTGTATGTTACAAAATATTATTTAAAACTGATTCCAATCTTTTAGTTATTATTGATTGACAAAAAACTGCAAGAAGTGCAGCAAGTTTTAAATCAAGCTGGACATTGGATTGAGACATGGACTGGAGCTGTTTATCAGAAAGAATATGTGAAAGTATATTTTTTAGTATTGCAGGTATTAATTTTGTCTACACAACTTATAAATTAATAAAATTAAATGAAATCCACAAACATGGTTTGTTTTAGGTTTGTCATTATTTGATGGCAGGGCAAGTTAAAAGTGTGAAACCATGTTTAAAACAGCTTCAGCAAAGTATACAGACTATCATGGCAACTGATGATGGTAAACTATATTTAAATTGAAAATATAAAATTTGATTTTTCCAAGAACATACTAAATTTGGTACAATTTGTTTTAATACTTGATTACTTTAGTTTGTAAAAAATGTTTATATTTATTTTAGTTTTCATGGGTCCAAGTGCAGGTGATATGTTTTTATGGATGCCCAAAGAGCATTTGTATGTTTTAGTTTATCTAGTAACTGTTATGCACAGTATGCAGGCTGGTTATATGGAAAAAGCACAAAAGTACACTGATAAGGCATTAATGCAGATAGAGAAACTAAAAAGTAGGTATAGGTTTCAGAAACTTACATTTTTTATTCATTAGTAAAGTTATGGAAGAAAAATGCTTTTTTTAGTTGTAGATAATAAACCAATTTTATCAGTATTTCAATTAATGTTATTAGAGCACATAATAATGTGCCGCTTAGTTATGGGTAATAAAACACAAGCATTGCAAGAAATATCTTCAGCAGCAGCATTATGTAAACAATGCCCAAAACTATTAGAAACTCATGGGCCTCAGTTGCACACTTTGCTTGGACTTTACTCTATGAGTATGAATTGTATGGAGGCTGCTGAGGCTCAATTTATTGCTGCTTTAAATGTAAGTTAAATTTAAACCTAATATTAAGATTATCTATTATAAGAGTAGTTTTAACAATTTCTTTTGTTAAATTCTATTATATATTAACTGTTTTAGACCTCTAGAGAAAGGGAGCTTTGGACATTTGCAAACCTAAATTTGGCTATTGTTTACTTAAGAGGTAAAAGGGAAGCAGATTTCAATGCTTTACATGATAGGATCAATCCAGAAAGTCTTCCATCTCATTCTCATAGTTTAAGAGCAGCAGCTTATTATGTACAGGGATTACAAGCTTTTTTTCAAGGTCGATATAATGAAGCAAAGTAAGTACAAGTGGTATTTTTTTCAAACACTTACTTTCTCTGTACAAAAGGTAGCGCAAAATTAATTAATCAACTGTCAAAGCAGAAAGATATCATTTGGTAATGAAGTTTCAATGAAAAGTTTCCTAAATCCATTCAACTTTATTTAGTCCCTGCAAAAATCTGTTCTCAAACATTTAACTGGTGAAAATAGCAAGTTTTGGTACTAAAAACAATGAATTATCTTTTGTTTAAGGAGGTATCTAAGAGAGACTTTGAAGATGGCTAATGCTGAAGATTTAAATAGGTTAACCTCATGCTCTCTTGTTCTTCTTGGTCATATATTTTTATCTTTGGGTAATAGCAGGGAAAGTATGAATATGGTTACCCCTGCAATGCAATTAGCCAGTAAAATACCAGATGTGCATGTACAGTTGTGGGCTTCAGCAATTCTCAAAGGTTGGTATTGTCTAAAATTCTTATTTGCAATAAAAACAAATTTTGTTCTAAATTTATTTAAAAGTAGAAATAATCTATTTTTTATACAAATGATTAGTTTATTCTTTTTTTTATAGATTTACATCGAATTTGTGGCGACACACAGAGAGAGAATGAAGCATATCAAAGACATGTAAACTTTTCACAAATGTTACTAACTGATCATTTTCAAGCATCTCAAATGCCTGAACATAATTTAATAATGTGGACACAGGGTAATTTTCCAACGAATACGACGAATTCTCCAAGTAGTTCTGGAAGTCTCCTTTAAATTTTTTTATATCTAGATTATTTATTAAAGAATTTCTTAAATTTGTCACATTTTTACTCTTTCTGTTTATTGGACAACTTAAAAAAAAATTACATTACCACCTTAACACATAATATGGTTTCAGAATATGTTATGCATTTTGATAAATAAGTTATTGTTAACTCAAAATATTATATAGTGATGTAGTGTCACCATCAGCTCCGGACCTTGCCGACTCCATAGTCTCAAGACAGATTGAGACCTTTTTCGAGAAATCGGAGGAACTGATCTAGACACTAATCTTCCTCTTAAATCCGACGATAACATAACAACTGCCGTCGAACACTTCGTCTATACTCGTAGCTTGCCAAGACACTCCCCCTGAAGAAGAACTAGATCTGCATAAGTGCTTACTGACGAAGACAACAAAATCACAGAGAGTACTTTTTGAAATCTGGACGTTACGCCGTCTACCAATTATTCCCTCTGGAAGAATTAAGCTCCCCAAGTTGTATCTGCAAAAACCTTACAACAAATATGCAAACAGTGATCAACAGAAGGCTGATCTATTTCCCTCGCATCTTAAAGAAGTTTTCAAACCTAGCGATCAACAGAAGGTTCTCCAAACATTAATAATGATATTAAAAAAGAACTCGAATGTACTTACTAACTGGATCCCCCTTCAAAAAGGTTTACTAAAGATGAAGTGGCTAAAATCATTCCAAAGCTAAATCAACATAAGACACCTGGTTATGACTTAGTTACAGAGAAGCTGCTCAAACAGCACCCTTATGAAGGACTTGTAGTCTTAACCCAGATCAACAACGCTATCCTGCGTCGAAATTATATTTCCCCTCAATGGAAGATGGCTGAAATAACGATGATCCTGAAATCTGGAAAAAATTAAGAAGATCCGAAGTCCCAAATACCAAAAGCTTACCCCCAACAGCCTCTAAGATTCTGGATAGTCTCTTTCTTAAAATAATGCTTCCTGTTTTGATAGAATAGAAACTCATCCTTAAAAATTTGGCTTTTGCGATGGTCATGACCATTGAATAGATATACTGAGTCGTGAAAAAATATATACCTGCTTTGAAAACAAGGGCTACTGCTCTGCTACCTTTTTGAATATATCCCAAGCATTTTACTGTGTCTGGCACCAAGGACTACTGGATAAAATTAAGAAAGCTCTACCTCTTGTTTATCAAATCCTACCTCGGTGAACGTCACTACTATGTCAAACAAGGCGAATACACTTCAGATATCATTGATATATTAGCAGGAGTTCCCCAAGGAAGTATCCTGGCTCCAGACTATACCTATTATTCCAAGTACCTTGCATGGTCTCCATCTTGATAGAAGGTTAAACTGGATTAAACCTATTTTCACAAAAAGAAAGTCTCTAGGGCTGTTGTTCAGATAATTCTAAGGGCTGTTATGGCATTGAGCTATGGGGTACGACAGCCGTCAAATTTTTGGGCCACAATTAATGTAAAATAAATGGACGTAAAGTTTGGGGAAACCGCACTGCAATATGACATTAATTGGATATTGGTATTGGATACGTTAAAAAAGTAAATGAGAACCTACTTATTGGAATGAAGCCTAGGTTAGGTTAGGTTCGATGTGAGTGGGGCGCTCATCCACCCCTCCACTGCGACCACCGTTGGGTCTATTGTGGCTCACCCCTAGGGTTATGAATCGCCATACAAGCCAATCCTCCTTGCGAAGTCAATGGTTGTCTGCGGCGAGACCTGTTTAAAGTCGTTAGGCGCCAATTTTGGGAAACCAAAAATGCGGTGCCTAGTATTTTCCAGGGCGGAGCAAGAACATAATATGTGTTCTGCAGTCTCGTCTTCCACACTGCAGAAGCGGCAGTCTGAAGTTTGGCTCAGACCTATTTTCTTCAGGTGGTATCTTAGACGACAGTGTCCCGTAAGCAGTCCTATAAGAATGCGTAGGTCTTTCCTATCCCACTCTAGAATCTGCTTAGTTTTATTTTTCGAGGGTTTGGAGATGAAAGCCTTCGAATGGATTAGTCCTGGGATATCATTCCAGTACATGAGGATTTTCCTCTCTATCGAGCCGGAGATAATATCTTTGGCAGTACTTTTGGTAATGCCAAAGAATGGTTCAGGTCCTATAAATCTAGACTCTGCTCCTTTTTTGGCAAGAGTGTCGGCTTTTTCATTACCCACCACTCCGCTATGTCCTGGTGCCCAGAGCAAAGTTACCCTGTTGTTGGAACCAAGACGTTCTAAGGCTTTAATACAGTTCCATACCAACTTTGAATTAAGCCGGTTGGAGCTCAGTGCCTTAAGAGCTGCCTGGCTATCTGATACAATATGTATGTTTTTGTTTACAAGAGGGTGATTTATCAGCTCTCTTGCACACAATTCAATGGCGAAAACCTCTGCCTGAAAGATGGTAGCATATGAGCCGAGGTTTTCTGCGATTTCAACCCTCGGTTTGCTACCATACACTCCTGCTCCAACACTAATGGAGTCTGGAGCCATCATTGTATAGTACGTAGTCCGTCCCAGAGAAAGAGATGATCCCTTTTTCCCATTCATCTCTCTTCGGAAAGAGGACTTTAAAGGACTGTTCTACGTGCGTCTGGGTGGCTAGGATATCTGAGACCATCCCAAGCGTGTGGTGATCTTTAATTTCACGCATCAGGCCCGAGTGGTCCCAGAGCCTCTCCCCTTTTACTTGACTATCCACCGACAGCAGCCTATAGGACACCATCCTGGCCTCCTTCTCCAATAGTAAGCGGAGTGGGGTTATATCCAGGATGATCTCCATTGCCGCTGTCGGGGTAGTGGACATTGCCCCCGTAATGGCCACGCATGCCAGTCGCTGAAGTCCAGACAATCTTGCTCTGGTGGATTTTTGGAGTCCCTTGGACCACCAGGCCACCGAGCCATACGTGATCATTGGTTTTATCACTGTTTGATAAATCCAGTAAATCTGTTTGGGGCTCGTTCCCCAAGATTTGCCGCAGATTCTCCTGAGATTCCACAGGGAAGTCCTGGCTTTATTTATTGTTCTTTCCACATGGGCGTTCCAGGTAAGTTTACTATCTAAGATGATCCCCAGATATTTTACCTCCGTCGCAAAGTGAATCGTTTCGCCAGATAAAATTGGTTGGCGAAGCTTAGTTAGCTTTCTCCTTTTTGTAAAAGGAACAATAACAGTTTTGCGGGGGTTAACAGACAACTGCTCCACCTCACACCAACTGTTAACCATATTTAGGGCATCCTGAAGGATCTCCGAGATAACCTCTTCAAATTTGCCTCTAACTATTATAACCAGATCGTCTGCATAGCACTGAAAATCCGAGAGAGGTTGTTCAGAAGGGAGTCAACCAGGAGAGACCACAGGAGGGGAGAAAGAACCCCCCCTGCGGACATCCCCTAGCCGCCCTAAACCTGACCGATTCTCCCTGCAGTGAGGACACTATATATCGATTTTCAAGCATGTTTTTGATCCAGTTGCATATTATTCTGCTAATTCCTCTACCGTGAATTGAGTCGTAGAGTGATTGGGGTAGGGCATTATTAAAAGCTCCTTCAATATCGAGGAAAGCTGTCAGCGCAATTTCCCCTTGTCTTAGGGATTGGCCTATTTTTCCTACGAGATTGTTTAAGGCCAAATCCGTGGATTTGCCAGGTTGGTATGCATACTGGTGAGGATTTAAGGGATGCTCCCTTAGATTCCCCTCTCTAATATGTCTATCTAGAATTCTTTCTAGTGTTTTCATTATGAACGAAGTTAGGCTGATCGGGCGAAAGGACTTGGGTAGGGAATTGTTCGCCACGCCCACTTTACGTATGTACACAACCCTTGCCGTTGACCACCCTAGCGGAATATAGCTCCACGCTAAACTCGCCCTTAATAACTTTATTAGGAAAGGTAGCAAGATCTCCTGTCCCTTCTGGAGAAGTACAGGAAAAATACCATCCTCGCCTGGTGACTTATATGGGGAGAATGAATTCACCGCCCATACAATAGATGATGGAGTGATCAGTTTAGAAGCAACTCCCCAATCTTCCTTGTTTGGTCGTATTGTCGATCCTGTAGGAAGTGGGATTGGTTGCTGGTCATCCAGAAGCAAACTGCCGGGAAAGTGGTTCTGAAGCAGAATCTCTAAAGATTGCCTACCAGAGTCCGTAAAGGAGCCATCTGGTCGTTTTATCGAGCCAACTTCCTGTGCCGGATCTCTGGAGAGAATCTTGTGAATTCTGGTGCTGGCAGGTAAATCCGATATACTCTGACAGAACCGTCTCCAAGAATCTCTTTTGGCTTTCCTGATTTCTTTATTGTACTCAGTTAGAGCAACACGATAGAATTCCCAACAGCCTGAGACTTTAGCTCGATTGAAGAGTCTTCGAACTTCTTTTCTTTTTTTTATCCAAGCTTCTGCTCCACCAAGGTGTACCTCTATGGTCCCTCTTCTCCTTGAGTGGGCAGTTCCCCTGGTAGGCTGTTAGAATGGCGTTTTGAATTTGTTCATTGGCCACTTCTATTTCAGCCTTGTTTTTTATAGTAACAATTGCGTTTTCCAGGTGAGATTTGAGGGAATTACAATATCCACTCCAATCAGTACACTTTGGATCACGAAACTGAACTATGGGTCTTTGCCCTGTTCTCATGTCAAATCTTATGTGTCTATGATCTGAACATGAGGGCTCAGTAGAGACATGCCAGTTAACAATCTTTGTACTAATAAATTGAGTACTGATTGTTATGTCTAAAACTTCTTTGCGCATTCTATTCACAAAAGTTGGTTCGGAACCTACATTGTTAACCGATAGGTCCTCCCCTATTATATAATTATATAGAGACTCACCTCGTTCATTGATGTCGTTACTTCCCCAATCCAAATGGTGAGAATTAGCATCGCATCCAATGATCAGTTGCCTGTTGTTTCTCTTGCAATAGGCGACCAAATCTCGCACTGCTGCTGGAGGAGGTTGAACTGTCCCTCTATCACCCGGGAAGTAACCAGAGCAGACTATTAGGTCTACTCTGTCATCCCCCACCGGAATTGATATTTGGGCTGCAACCACATCTGGAGTACAGAAACCTGTTAACATA
Source organism: Ophraella communa (assembly GCA_035357415.1). Classification (NCBI taxonomy): domain Eukaryota; kingdom Metazoa; phylum Arthropoda; class Insecta; order Coleoptera; family Chrysomelidae; genus Ophraella; species Ophraella communa. Next base: position 12,226,995 of record CM068994.1, on the reverse strand, counting down.
AAGAATTTAATGTTATTTCTGACCAGTATGCAAGCCCGAGGTTTTCCCCCAGAGCTGCAATATATTAACCTACCAGAACAGTTTCCCAGGCCGCTTATTCGTCCTGTATTGGAAATCCAGGGTTCCTGGATTAGGGCTATGTCTAGTTTCTCCATAGCAAATCTCCTGCCAAGGACATAAGAAGCCTAACTATCGATGGCGCTAATATTTTCACACGAACAATAGCTAAAACACATCACTATTATAAAAACCTCTACTTGAAAAATTGTTGGCAGGTTACCAAACTCTGATTCAGATTCACCCTTGGTTTACCTCTATAGACTTCAGCTCCAAAACCGTTATCGGTTTTAGAGCCTTCTGTGTACAAACACTGGTCAGCCATTATGAGATTCGATTTTATTGGTCTCCCATTTGTTAAATTGTTGTAAAAATGTATTTACAAAAATATTTAAGCCGGGTCTGTCTTAATTCGTAATTCCCGCGTAGCAGCTAGCGCTGTATAGTGTAAGTGTAGGTGTAGGTACTAAATTGTCATCGATGCGCTACAGAGCGAATAAATCCAGTCTCTTGAAATTCGTTGTATTATTTACACATATCCGCAAATCCTCATTTAGAAATAGTGACGCCAAGAAAGCACGCTCCCAAGCTTTATAATTAAATAGTCATATAAAACACCATTCCCTTTTCCTAGGATTAGGACGGTAAATGGCTTGTGGTAGCTCCAGTACCAGATACTGTTTTACTACCTTTCTGGCTTGGGTTCTATCACTGTCCTGACATTTCATTAGCTTTCTGTACCAACCAATTTGGAATTGGAAGAAGATCTATTAACATCTCTATGGCAGCGGTGGGAGTGGTAGGTCATAGCTCCCGTTATGATTAAGCAAGCCTGCCATTGAAGCTTATTCAGCTTCTCTTCGGTAGTCTTTTGTTGATATTTAGCCCACGAGACCGCAGCACTATACGTAGTCATAGGCCTTATTACTGTCAGATATAGTTACTACATTTGTATTGACGAGAGAGTTTTTCTGGAAGCTTCCAGAATTGCATTTCTGATACTATCGGTTGCCTCTTCTACTTCAGCATTAGTTTTGATATTTGTGGGTATTTCCCCTCCAGACTAGGGCGATATACGTTCCACTCTGTACATTTTTGGTCCCCATAACTAATAATGGCTCTTTTACCCACCAGTTAACAACTTTATTACTGATTTGAGAAACTTGGGAATCCAAAATCAATCCAAATGTCAGGTGTAGAAGTGTTACTGTTATGTGGGAATTACCGGGTAAAAGAATTTGTTTTCTAAGAAAACTTTGAAAGGACGCTTGAATGAACGCTTCTTTGTATTACGTTGTTTCTGATGTGGCATTAGTGCATTGTGACCCAATAGTGGGATACAAATAAGGAAATAAATTTAACTATTTTTATGAGTTCAATGCTGGTTTTTATTTTGTTTCTTTTTCTAATTGGTAAACGGAATTACTTTTTTCAAACTGTTTCACTAGCAAATATCCAGATTTTACGATATCTATTAAAAATAATTACAATGGTTTTATGCCTCACTGTGACCCACTTTCCCATATTATTGTTATTTCAATTTTCTCTTATGGAAAACGCCGATAAATTTTAAAATTATTAATATAAATTTAGAGTAATTGAAAAAAGGTTACCTATAGTAGGATAAACATAAATAAAAAGAACAACTTTTATTTCATATATATTTATTGTGATTAATAATGACTTACCTTAAATTTTGACCAATTTGGAATTAAGTTATTCTTAGTCTAAAAAAATCACTTTAGTATCACGATTCCCACCAATTGTTTATGTCTAATATAGAATAATAAATAAATTATCAATAGTTTAAATAATGATAATTATGACTATAAACTGTAGGTCCCAATTATCTGTGTCGAGAATTCTTAAGAAACAGAGCATGGCACGCAAAGAAAAAATTTTAAATAAGAAATCGAACCAGTGAAAGATGTCATGGAAAGAGTGGCAAAGAATAAATGGAGATGGACATTCAGCCATAGCTGCTTTCGTTTTACAAATCTTTAAGGGTAATTAGAACTGAACGGCTCAGTTCAGATTAAATTCAACACCTAAAACGAACACTTACATATTTTCTCCCTCCATATAACCTCACAATCAAATTGAATGGAAGAAGTTGTTATTATATTAATTTGATTTTGATTAGAAATTTCGTTACTGATAGCTTAGGCCATTTGAAATAAACAAGTTCAGTGCAGTGTCGTTTATTTGCACCCTTATTGTTTGCATGTTGTTTATAACCCACATCTGGCCCACATCAACCCCCACCATGTTCGCTTGTATTTACTTTTTTGATATTTTGGTTCCGCACAGTGATTCGAGAATTCGAGCGTTTCAATCGAACCGGGAGTTAATGGCATATTGTTGGCTAAGATACACTAGCCAATAATATGGTGGAATCCAAACGTCAAACATTGATATGGAAAAGTAAAGCCATACAGCAATCATTATCGTCACAACATTTTTTTCCTAAGAAAGAAATTATTTTCATAGATACCTACCTAAATTGTTGGTGGTAAATGCAAGAAAATAATATTTTTTTTTTCTATGAATGTATAAATTATGTTGAGATGAAAAACATAGTAAAATGATTTAAACCAAATAACCAGTAAATTTGTATTATGATACGTCTCTGTGATATAAACTAACCTCGTCCGCCCCCTTCTACATGCTGTGTTGTTTATGTGGGTTACAAACAAATGCTGTATTAAGTGATATATATCGTTACCTATCTATTTTATTTTTTTATCTGAGGATACAACCAACGTAACCTAACCTCAAATTAAATGACTGCAGGGTTGGGTCAAAATCATCCAGGTGAAATCACTGGTGTTTCGCGGGGAAGGGGGTAGGGTTTTTGGTAAGCTCAGGTTCATTTTACCCCAGTTGAAATGAAAACTCATTAAGTGACTACCGAACTCATTAAGTAACTACCCAACCCTGTACTAAAACGAAAGCAGCTCATATAAGAAGAAGTAAATTGGACAAAACGTATTCTTGAATGGAACCAAGACAACAAAAACGCAATATTGGAAGACCACCAGGGTGGGTGGTGAAGTAGACAAAACCCATAATATCGACCCAAAACATTGGGGGTATTCAGCCGAAAAAAGTAATTAACAGTGCTTACAAGCGTTGAGAAACAAATTAATAGTAGTCGGCCAGGACACATTTGCTAACTTTAATCAAGTGCTGACACAATCCGCCATTTTGCTTATAGCAGGGAGGTGGAATTTGATGTTTCTGCCTCACTAAATACTTCTTAGTATGTTCTTAATTTCTAATTTTTTAAACTAATTTATACTATAGAAACATATCAAATTTAGATTAGAATTCCTGGCTAGGGTTCTAGAGGAAAATAGCTATTTAGCAGTGTTAGCACTGATTATCGACGCCATATTGCTTATATTCGTTTGTTCCGGCTGAAGGTCTCCATTGTGAGACTACATCCCATTAATGAATCGAAAGAATTTTGCAATGAAAACTGTGGAAGTACCAGAATGTATTGACGGTTTACTCTGTATTCCTTTTGTGATTTTATTACCGTATACCTTCATGAAAGGTATATAGTGTAATAAAATTAATTACAAATTTGACAGACAGATATGTTTAAGAACAAGAGGGTTATAAAAGTTAAATTTTGTACTTACTGCGCATGCAATTTATTAAAAAGTTGTAGGAATGGAGCAGCATTCGAATTAATGAACGATATTAAAATGATACGTATATTGGAAAAAATATATTATTTTTTCGTATGTAATCGCTGTTAATGCACTATAGATTATAACAGCGTATCTCGTGTCTTCAAATTCAGATTAATTTGTATTATGTAGTATGTATTCAAGAAGGAAAACTTTAAGCATATTTTGGGTTTTATGAAGTTATATCTAATCTGAAATCTTATAACATTTATTGTATTGCCAATTTTATTTACCATCTGATTTTTTTTCGTACACTCTGTATACATGTTTTTTATTATAGACACTATAATTTTCTTTAAAAAATACAAAACTAATGTAGGCTCCCAATAGAATATATCATAAAACAACATGTTTGGATTATTAATACAGAGATTTTTTTATATAATTTATATTTACATGAATATACTAAATTGTCTTTCATCAATTCACTTAAGTAAGAGGTTCTTAAATCAGTATTTTTATAATTAATTAAATCTTTGGACTTATCAGCTATTAGGAAATGTACTAAAATTTTGTTTAACCATATTCCTACATCTGGCAGAAAAAAAATAAAATAAGAAATTATTTATAAGAAGTTTGACATATTATGGCACAAATTTAACTTTATTTATAAAAATACTGATTAACTGAACAAAGGAATATTCAAACATAATCATACAGATATTTCCTGAATCTGAACACGTTTTTTCATTGTTCCTGGAGTAACGGGAACGCCTTGGGGCCTGAGAATTCCTTGATTTGTACTTGCTGTAGGCAAAACCTCAACAACTGGGGATGAAGATTCGTTGCTTCTGTTGAGAAGCACATCCTGACTGGTACTAGTAACATCTGGGGGATGAAAACTAGAGTGAATGTTGTCCAGTCGTTTTGCCGGAGGGGGAGAACATTTGAAATTTTGTATAGGAAGTTCTGTAATTTGTATATCGGTAAGGTGTTTTTGATTATAGCTGCAGTCACCCATGCATTTGTGTCTGTCACACTTTAGGTTTGTGTGCTGCATGTCGTAGGATTTATCATAACCTTCTCCGGAAGAGCTACTACAACTTCCTGCAAAAAATATAATAATAACATTTATTTTGACCAATATAAGTTAACATAAATTCCTTACAAACTACTGAATTGAATTTTCTTATGCAATATACATGTAACTATATGAATTTATGTAAAAAAGAAGACTACAACAACATAATATAATTTCTGGTGACAGGCAGCAGACACCTTATTTATGACCGTAGGGTTGCGCATGAGCTGTCAGCTACCATCACCAAACAATGTTATGATTACCAAATCTATTTATTGTTAACAAACAAGGGCGCCGGCAGAAATTTTGACAGGGGGGGAGACATACCGGGGGCCAGGAAAATTTTTTGTATATCAAACTCATGATTTTTGCCATTTTTTACCTTCAATCTTTCTTGTTTAAGCTAAATTCTGTATTGTCCTACATTTGCAACTGTGTTATTATTTACCAATATTAAAAAAAAATCTTTCCTTATCCAGAATAGAATATTTTTGTTTTTATAGATAAATACAATAACTTACGTCCATAATTTTTATTTCATCGAATAACTCGTCTGTTGGATACCTAACCTTTCTATTATGTATTATTTTTAAAATTCTTTTTTGTAGTATTTCCAATTTGTTTATATTTTTGGTGTTGTAGCACCCCAACAGATGATTGCATATTGAAGTCTGCTTTGTACTAATTGATAGTATAACATTCGTAGATAAGTAACATTCAATATATTTCTAAGATATTTAAACTTAAATAAGAACATACTCAATGTTTTAGTTGCTGTCAAGAGTAACTCCTAAATATTTTCTTTCTTTCTTTTTTAATAATTTTATGTTTTCATGATTATACTTAAAGTTAAGTTCTTAAGGCAAGTGATTACTTATAACTGGCGAAAGGCACATGGAATGATTTATTATAGTTGACCGTAAGCTTCTTATGGGTACACCAATCAACAATGTTCTGTAGGTCAGTTTCCGTTTTGTTTTTGAGCTCATCCCAACTATCTGCTTCGTAATAAATGGCAGTGTCATCAGCAAATCTTACTATATGTCCTGTGGTCCTTTGCATATACAAATTATTTACATATATAACAAACAAATTGGGACCTAAAACTGTTCCTTGAGGAACACCAGTTTTTATTAACTTTTCACTGCTTACTTCATTATTTACTTTAACTTTCTGGTATCTATTTTTGAGGTAACTTTCAAATAAGTTCAAGACCTTTCCTCTCATTCCTGTATTCTCTAAGGTCTTTAAAAACTGCCCATGATGTACTGTATCAAAGAAAAACTACCAGGGTTGGTTTATTGCAGTCTACCGATCTATATACCTTTTCCATCAATGCTAAAATTGCGTCAGTTGTAGATATTCCGTTCCGAAACCCAAACTGTTTATTTGAGATTATTTGATACCTACTTATATATTCTTTCAGTCTGAGTTCAGAGTTGCAAAAGCTGAAATTAAACTTATAGGCCAATAGTTCGTTAACATCTCTTTATTACCTTTTTTAAATACTGGTATCATTAACAATTTTTTTAACTCGATAGGAAATTCTCCTTGCGAGAATATTTTATTTGTTAAGTGTGTCAGTAGAGTTGCGAATATGTCATTATTTCCTACAATATTTTCCATTATCGGTAATTAAGATATTTTTAAATATCTGTGAACTTACCTGATTCGTTTTGAGCTTCTTTAACCTTTCGTTTATTTTTTTCCTTGTCTCTCTGATGATAGATACCGGCAAAGATGAGAACGTTTAATAGTAAAAGAAAACATCCTACTGCGATGGTTATTGTGAGGGCAGTGGTATAATTTTGATAATGGCTCGAAGCTAATTTTCTTAAAATGTTGTTAGACGTTTTCGTTTGACTAGGAAGATATATAGTTTGATTTGGAGGGCATTCTGTAGTAGTTGCCTAAAAATCACGATAAACAAACGATTAGTCAAAACATTGAACTAATCTTGAATATTTACCTGTAGAGCAGTATCCGATTTTGGTGGTAGAGGTGTGGAAACGGTACTATCTGTTGATAGAGTTGAAGTCATGGTAGCTTGATGAACGTAATTTGGTTTTTCTTTAAGTTGGGGTCGAACAAAACCTAATTCAATAAAGAACTAGATAGAAAAATACAATCTAATAGAGCACTGATAAATAAAAAAATATATTTAAAAAACACTGTTTGATCTATAGAGATTGTAAATTACGCAAACTGTTATTGGAGAAGTTGTAACATTCATGTTAATTATTGGAATTTATTATTCAAATTAATTATATTTAATAACGTTAACACCATCTATGATAGAGGGTTAGAAATAGTACGGTTATAATTAATAATTTCTATAGTACGTTCCACATTTAAACTGGAAAGAGGTACTGTCGTATTTAGGTGCATGTCTTTCATACGCATCATTACTTGACAAGCTGAAGCAGAAGTTGCAGAAAAATGGCCATTGCAGAAAAAAAAATTTGTGTCACCAAGACAATGCGCCGTCTCACACCTCAGCGGTTGCCATGGCGAAAATCCACGAATTACGGTTTGAACTGCTTGACCACCCTCTTTACTCACCAGATTTAGCCCCAAGCGACTTTTTTTTGTTCCCTAAGCTAAAAGTTGCGCTCGGAGGACAGAGATTTTCGTCGAATGAGGAGGCCATCACCTTCGTAAACAACTATTTTGCAGAGAAAGACGCCAAGTATTATTTGGACGGGTTGAAGAGATGGGAGCATCGCTGGGAGAAGTGTATAGACTTACAAGGAGACTATGTAGAAAAATAAAAATTAATTTGAAGAAAAAATGTCTAGTATCTTTGTTAGGTCGGAAACTTTTCAGACAACCCTCGTATATGTAACTTTAAATAATGATCTGTAACTCTAAAACACCCTTAAGGGCAAATCCTGGCTAGAGACTCTCTCAAGGAGTGGTTTGACTCCAAGTTAATGTTTCCTCCTCATAGGTCAGGTGTGTCGTTATAAGAGTTTAATGGCGCCACTATCTTTTTATTCGTTTACGGTGTAACAGTACCTGTTAACATTTTATGCACTTGGTATCCTCTCTGATATGTTTGGCGCAACTCTGGAATGGTTACTTTTACATACAAGTAACGAATGTGACAACAAGGACATACTGACTAATCCTTATTTCTTTAAATAACTTTAACCTTTTCCTATTGTATTTTTGTAATTCCTTATAATCCTTACTTGTTATATGTAACTGTTTTGCTTAAACTTACGTTGGAGATCTTATCTGATATTAAACAAAAAAAAAAAATTTTGCCTTCTGCAAAATTTTTTATATCGAGTAGAGGGGGTGTTAACATTTTAAGCACCTGGTATCCTAAATATTAAATTCAATTAGTACCGCTAGCTCCATCTATCATAAAACATTTTTAATAATAAAATAATGAATACGGTCTCTATAATTATAATTGGAAGTTCAAAGTAGCTACGCTACGAGGTGTACTAATGAGTTGGCATTATCGAGTTCAATAGGTTTTAATAATTATTCCCAGTCTCATTTCTTCTATTGATTTACTGTCATATACAGAAAGTTGGAATATAATACAGTAAACTAGAGGCAACTCTTTAATTGAAGATTCTGTAAACCAGAAGCATCTCTTGAATTTGGAGATTCCGTAAACTTGAACAGCTTGTAAACTTTAAGCTCTCGTATGTACATTCTTAACTGGATTATCTCTACAACTGGGGCAGATCATCCCTCCACTAGTGATCTTCCATAATCATTTGGAACCACCTAGACAGTGCCGTAGCGACCCCAAGGTGCGGCGAAGGATCGTCCACTATTGTAACAGATAAGTTTATTGTGATCTATCAAGTTTACTGTTCCCATATTTTTTCTCTTTTATTTCCGTGTATATCTATCTATATCGTCAACTGTATTAGAATAAGTATTTTTAAAGAACTGTTTGCGGATTATTTTGTTATAACGTATTCTCTACCTCATTAATTTCAGCACCAAGGAAATCTTATTATCTTTTATATGTTTGTACATTTTCAAATCATTTTTTTATCTTCATAGACAGTTTTTCTGGCATCTTTCTGTCATCTTATGATACTTATTTAAATAACAGCTTAAAACAACTTTCTTCAGTAGTATCATAAAAAATAAAAAGATTTCAGTGGCGCCCTTATAATTTCTTAAAGAAACAAATATTGTACAATAGTCAGAGCTAATGAACTTACTCACCCCTAGCCGAGGTATTTAACTATCATAATTTTTGTGTGATAAACATTTATAAATTCTGTTAATTATTGAAGTATCTTTTACAACTAATTAAAGACGAAATTAAGCTTAATGTTTGTTTTATTGCAAATTACATTTTTTCTTTTGGTATATTGTTATTTTTTCAAAAAAGTTAACTAAATATTTTTATAAATTCACTATCAACAGGTAACTCATATTACAAATTGTCGCCCAACGCACAAATAATATTACAACGGAAAAACAAAAATAAATATAAACAAAAAGAAAACTAAGGCGAAAAAGAAAGAAACACATTGTAGAATTGGAAAATAAGTATAAATTATTGAATTTATCAGTAAATATTAAAGTTAACTAAATAAGTTGTTAAACCGAACACGATACACCCTACCAGTTCTTACTGCCAAGTGGGTTTTGTAAATCAAACTGAAGAAAAAATTCAAAGATTTATTTGTTTAATTTATCTGCCAGGTAGTGAAGGACGGACAAGTCCTAACTTATAGCAAAAGGTACTTATCTTTGGCACATCAGGTTTCTTGAGTCTTGTTCTTGGTTGTGTATTCGACGAGAAGGGTGGTGTATTGGAGCATTGTGATTTATAGACTAGGGCTGTCAATGTTCTCTGGTACCCGGTTAGGGGCTGCGTTCAGTTTAGGGTTTTATTTCAGATGTTCCATTGAACTTGCCTCGTATGAGGCGCATTCAGCTACGGTAATTAAAGTGTCTAATATAGTGATGAGTCGGGGTTAATTTTAAGGTTCGTAATGACGGTAGTCTAAAGGTAGCATGGCGATAGGTATGTTACAGATCATTATATTTAATTTGTTTTAAATCCAATACTTTCATTAACTAACTATCATGGCTTCAAGAGAATCTTTCTATTGTTACTTATTCAGACAGTTTGCTGTAATCTTATCTGGGATTGATTTTTATCACAACACCTTTGTTACAAATAAAAAAATAAATTGAAATTAAAATTAAAAATATTTCAGTAGCGTCCAACTGCTAATTTCCGAAAGAAAACAATATTGTAATTGGTCAAAGTGAATGAACTTACTCACTCCCCCTCTCTTTATAAAATAACGTATCCACTACATTATAATTTGATAGCATTACAAATAGGCATCCAAAACTATTACAACTTAGTTATTTCATTACAAAGTAGACCAGGCAAATTAATATTTTGAAATCGGAAAGTAGGCACTGGGTCCTATTTTATTATTAAAATGTAGGTATTAGGAAAGTATATACAAATAAACGTCTTATTTCATGAGTAAAAAAATAGGGCCATGTCTTTTTTTAAACATTTAAGCCGAAAACTCGTCATTTTTTGCTTTTAATGATATTGGAAAAAAACTACGTGTCCTAGAGAAAAGTGATCAATTTTTGTGGGTGCTATTTTTTACGATTATTATTTACTTTTAAAATATAAATTCAAGCTTTTCCAAAATTACCCTCAGAATGGGTCTTTTAGTACTAAAAATATGTGCAAAAGATGGTCTCGATCGGTCTAGTAGTTTCTTCAAAACTCTAATTGTTTATCTCGTGTTTATGAATAAAATACATTTCTCTACAGCCATTTTAAGGACAATTATACCTATACACAATTCTGTTCTAAGACATTTTTTTAATATTAATAAAATCACAATATCAAAAGAAATAACCTTAAATAGTTGTTTACAACAATTTTTTGCAATATTAATAGTTTTCTTCGTTTAATTAAGGTATTTGGAGAAGAAAGAGAACGCAGTATGTCCAATATTTTATATTGAAGTTATTTGTTTGGCAACAGCGCTTTCTTGCAAAACAATACGGCTATAAAATAACTAAATTTTAAATGAAAGAAATTTTTATATTTTAAAACGGTTTCGATACTTTTACGAACCATTGAAATAATTTTCATTTCCAAATGAAGTTAGGTATCAGAAGATTTGAATGGTTTTGTATGTAGCAGAAAAACGTAAATATTTAAAAAATAGAAAAGGTTATAAACGTACACAGGAGATGTAACTACGGATGATTCTTTAGACAAGCAAAGGTGTTAAATTGATAGAAAATTACCTGAGTAACTTAAAAGTTTTGGTTGAAAGATCGCGCAGTTAATGAATTTCGTTTGTGAATATACAAAATATTAATACCATCATAATATTGGTCGTCTTCTTCTTGGAATTGATGGTGTCTCATGGACACGTCACCTCCGTCTCCGGGTCTGTGTAGCTGAGGGATCAAGTTCAGCCACAGGGACATTTTATGTCCTCGATAATGGTCCTTCTTCTCTAAATGGTTTCCTAAAAGAATATATTTGTCTTAAATAACTTCAGGTTTATTAAAAAAAACAGTTGCGTAAAGAAACCCGCAAGACTCATGAGTAATTAGCATCTTTTAGCAAATTCAATCATACAAGTAATCCATTTCTTTAATGTGAGTCCAAAGATTAAAAGAAAAATACAAAGTTGATCTCACAATGTTTAACTAATGTTTCTGAACCGTTGCAACTAGTTTCGGAATTATAAAACCATCATCTGTCAATAGCTTAAATTTAAGCTTTGGTTTGCTCAATTTGGTTCAATAGAAAAAAAGTTATAAACAAAATAGTGAGGGTGTGCCACCAGCGCTGAAGGTTACAAGCGCTTTTTTGTTTATAACTTTTTCTAGAAGCAAGATAGAGAAAAATATCTTTTAGATAAAATTTTCTACATTGAAGAAGGAAAAATTTGAGCATCTCTATCTTTATAAACAAAAAAGTTCTGATTGTTTCAACAATTAAGGGTCCCATTTAATAACTGCTCACCCTCGAAATTTGGATTCAGTAGGTCAAAATACATAAAAAACCTTGGGTGGAACCGAGGACCTCCATCGGCCACGAACACCCCCATAATACACTTTGATCTCTGTCAGTTGGTCGGGTAGACGATTTAAATATTTTTGTTTTCTTTAAATTTTATGACGAGTATGGCGTGCCGTTTTGGTATTTAATAACAACATTTAAAAAACATGAAATTCGAATTTCTATTATGTATTTCATAATTTTAATTCTTGAATTTTCATTATGAAAAACATAATAGAAATAGTCGATTTCTATTATGTATTGCGGTTGCCTATCTTGCTGTAATGCATTTCAGGTACATATGTCACTTATATAGTTAGGCAACCTCAATACATAATGGAAATTGAATTTCTATTATGTATTTCATAATTTTAAATACGCCATTTCTATTATGTTTTTCATAATGAAAATACGTGTATTAAAATTATGAAATATATAATTTTAAATCTGTAAAAAAATAATTACGAAATTAAAATTTTGAATCTAAAGATTATTTTTTATTCTTGCTTTTTAAATGTTGTTATTAAATACCTAAACGGTACACCATATGACGAGTTGAGAATTTTGTTGCTTTTATTTTTTTTATGGAATGAATATTTTTATAGTTATTTTTTTATTATTCATAACTGCATTACATTCGATATTGTATCTACCTTTTTAGTCTGGCAATATGGCAAAATTATTATTATTATTTTGACAGATCTATGAAATGAAGTGAATATTTGAGGAATAGTAGTAAAGTACTGAAGTTATGGAAACTTTACTGAATTTAAAAATTATGTAATTATAAAAATTAATCTATTTGGAAACCATTTTATGCTGCTAAATATGAATTAATTATTGTACTTACAACAGGTAAGCGTTAGGATATATTTATTTTGGATTGAATTTTTTAGCAACTTTTACTATTTCTATGTGTTTTCGTGGGCAAAATTTAATTTTTGTAATTATTAGAGTCCTAGAACCTAAATAAAATGTTTCTGAAAAGTTTTTCGCAATTTTGGGAACGTAGTCTTCATACTAATAATACAATCAAAAAAACCCAAAATTTCAAATTTTCGAATGTAAATTGTATAAACATAAATAATTACTGCGGAACTAAAATTAATATTAATGGTAAACTAAGCAAATGAGAATGAAATAAACAGAACTCACCGATTTCCAAATAAAATTGATTGATTGTGTCGTACGTGTCCCAAAAGGGAAAAGTCGATGTTTGCTTATCCGTCAATGAATTGTGATTTACTGGAACATCCCGCAGTTCACCGTTGGGATTTCTGTAAAACAAAACCTCGTTATATTAATATACGAAACATTTTAAACGAGCTCGTTAATAAACCTTACCCGGTTTTCACGAAATTACTGATATAATAAATCATCGCTTTTGATATGGCAGCGTCACCGAAGGTGTAATTATAAGGCGAATAGAATCCTGCACCTGTCAAAGGGAAGCCCAAAACGTAAGGAAGATCATCGCCTCTAACACTTCCGAATCTCTAAAATTAAAAAAAAAATAATCTATTTAAAAACTAAACAAGTATGCGTATGTGAATTTCAATGATATACTGATACAAGTTTCTAGATGCACCTTTGTCAATACGTCGTGAGAGTGAGAACTATAGGAGAAATTGTATGCGCAAAAAAATAGATACATTTTGGTCACATCGCATAGGGCAAAGAATTATAATATATACGAAAATTGAAAAAATTAATCATTTGTTCAAATTCCAAGAGAAATATTAGAGTAAAATTTTAAAATATTGGATTAATAATAAATTAGAACAACATTGCTGTGATTATAAGCTTGAAATTGTAATGCAATGCAAGTTATAAAGTAGGTACCTAGGTAGTTAGAAAATTAAAATCTTCAAATTCAAATTTAAAAAATTATAAAATAATGTACAAATTGGAAGTGTATGCTGTTTTTACTGTCATATTAAAATGTTAATACAATATTGAGTAACCAGAATTTTTCTATTCAACGATTTAATTAACTATATTTACATATTTATGAAGAAACAGTGGATAAAATAACAATATACAGGGTGTCCCATAACTAATGGACAATATAAGAACTGTAGAAAGGGGTGATAAAAATAAGTCGTTTGATACAAACATGCACTAGTAAAATGTTAATAGTAAGCGAGATATGGGGCGTTAAAGTTGACAAAATATTTTTGAAAATTCGTAATATTTAGAAAACAACTGAATGTATTGGTCTCAAAATTGGTACACTATGGTTTTTAATGGTAATAAGCATGATATTGCCTTAATTTTTAATAATACTTCTAGATGGCGCTGGTTACACAGTTAACATTTGATAGATCAGCGGTATTTTTTTTACCTGTATAATGTGCATTTTATTACAAAATAATAAAAATTGCATCATTTTGAAACAAAAAAGGTATACTTGTTCAATTCCCATATTTTAAGTCGTTTTCAAGATATTGCTATTTTAATATTGCAGTGCATATCATTACACTGCAACTTAATTACTAGAATATTTTAAAGAGGGCTGTGACTATTAAAAAACTGTCATTAATTTACTAGTTAAAAGCGAAAAGTTGTCATTACTGTGTTTTTAATTTCTGAACTAACAATACGGCTTTCGTTAAAAATGCCTAGAGGCAATGAATTTACAAATAATGAACTAAGGGATATGATTTGTGTTTATGCACAAGTAAATTATAATGCATGTGCTGCAGTTAGACGATATGTGCAGTTATATATGTGGTCGACCTAAAATAATTACAGCTGATATGGAAGATGAAATTTTAACAAGAATTATAGAAAATGCTGAATTGAGTACTCGGCGCTTGCAGGCAGCTGGTGTAAGTAAATCAAGTGTGTCAAGAATTTTACATACAGAAAAATTGTACCCATATCGTTTCACGCCTGTACAAAATTTATTACCCAATGACTTACCAAGGAGACTACAATTTTGTCAATCAATGCTCGGTAAGATCAATCAACATCCAATATTTTTAAAAAAGGTACTGTTTACCGACGAGGCTACATTCACACGCAGATGAGTATTTAATTGGAGAAATAACCACTATTACGATTTTGCTAATCCTCATCAATACAAAGAAACTCATTTTCAGCATGAGTTTTCAATCAACATCTGGTGTGGAATCATTGGCGATAATTTCATTGGTCCATTTGAACTCCCTAACAGATTAAATGCGGTAAATTATTTAGAATTTTTGCAAAATTATTTAGGCATTTTACTTGATAAAGTTCCTTTAATTGTAAGGCAGGATATGTGGTTTATGCAGGACGGTGCTCCCCCACATTACCCACTTATAGTCCGGGAGAATTTAAATAACAATTTTCCGCATCGTCAGTCTACAATAGTGAAATTCATAACCAAAACAAACTATTAGCAAATATTCATAAAATGGCAACGCGATGTTTTTTAAAGTAAGCAAAAGTTTACGAAAATGTATTGAAGTAAACGGTGGTCACTTTCAAGATTTAAAGAAATAAATGCAATTATTGTTTTTTTTTATTTTTCCAATTAAATTGTATTCTTTGAACAACCAATATTTTATTTAGGTAATAATTTTTAAATGCCGGCGTGGCAAGCAGTATTAAAATAGCAATATCTTGAAAACGACTTAAAATATGGTAATTGAACAAGTATACCTTTTTTGTTTCAAAATGATGCAGTTTTTATTATTTTGTAATAAAATGCACATTATACAGGGGGTAAAAAAAATACCGCTGATATATCAAATTTTAACTGTGTAACCAGCGCCATCTAGAAGTATTATTAAAAATTAAGGCAATATCATGCTTATTACCATTAAAAACCGTAGTGTACCAATTTTGAGACCAATACATTCAGTTGTTTACTAAATATTACGAATTTTCAAAAATATTATGTCAACTTTAACGCCCCATATCTCGCTTACTATTAACATTTTACCAGGGCATGTTTGTATCAAACGACTTATTTTTATTACCCCTTTCTACAGTTCTTATATTGTCCATTAGTTATGGGACACCCTGTATATGTAAACAGTATATTACTGATGTTTAAAGAAAAACAATTTTAAATATTTGTAAAAGTTTTAACATTTAAAACATTTAAAAATTTACCTAATTTATATGATTTATATTTTAATATGTTGTAATGTCTCTTCTGAAGAGGTTTTATCTTTTAACGAAGTGTAACTCTGATGATGGCCTTATAAGTCGAAAGCGCTCTGTTACCGAATTAATAAAACTTTACACACTTAACCTACGGTTTTTAATATACAAAAAATTTTCCTTCCTTTATTATTTCAACAAGTGTGTACAAAGTCTACAGTCTTTCATTTATTTATGAGCTTGTCCAGTATAAATATAAGTGCACGTCATCAAAGTGAACAAATCGCTCTGTTCGTTTGACTTCCTTCGTTCGTTTGCTACTGTCAATCAGTATCTTTTTTCACTGTAAATTTGCTAAATATTTAAATTCGTAGGCCGCAAGTTATTACAAATAATAAATAAATGCTTTAAGAAAGGTTACGTAATTAATTTTATATCAAATACAACTCCTGGACTAATAAAATATAAACTTCAAACGAACATACCTCGTGCTAAAATGTTTTAGATGTTGGCAAAATTGCGCTCTGTTGCCGCGTTCAAAAATGGTGTAGTATTGTAGTCAAATAAAAAGAAGAATATTAGAGAAACTTCGTTTGACATTTATTAGATTCTAATACTATTTTAAATGCTTGGCAACATAGTCCCGTTCTGTCAGCTGTGACGTGCAACCATATTTTTACTGGACAAGGTATAGAGTCAATTTATTTAAAATTAAAACAAAATAGTTAAATACCATTATATTATTTTCTAACTGTTTAACTTCTGATGACGGAAGAATTCCGGTCAAGAAAGGGTTTTTTCGGCTCATATACTAGCCGGTTTATGTTTTTTAATTTAAATTTAATTTAATGAATATTTTTAATTTTAATTGATTTAATCAAGAAGTAAAGCGCATTTGGACTTGTAATCAGAAATGCAGCAGCAATGCAGAAATACCATGTAGCAGGAAAGCAACAAAGCGTTAGATGTGCCGTTTTTTATGATAAAATTATACACAATACAGAATACTTCTGTGCAGTAAAAGTGTTTTGACTTTTTTTTTAGTTGTGCCACTATCAATTCCCAACAAATGTAATGTAACAAATAGGATCAAAATTATAATTTTACTAATGTAAATTCTTTGGTTTTTTATGTAAGGTCTTTGGTTATTATTTAAAATAAAAATATTTTCAATTTCGTGATTACTAATTTCTATAAAAAGAAGCTCTTTGTAGTTCAAAATAACACAATAATTGTTTTGTCTTTTCTGTGTCTTTGTGGACCGTAAATACGTTTTTAACGTTTGCAGTTTCAAAAAACTCTTTTCTGATATGCAAGACGTAATGGGAACTGTGAAAAATAATTTTATATACCTACTTAGTTTTAAAAAATTCTGAAACTATTTATTCTTTGATTATTGGAATTTAAATGTTTTGCTACATCTAAAACTGACACGAATGCTTTGTCCCGTGTGCAGTCAAAAACATATTTTTAAGTAAAATTAACCTATGCAAATCAAAATCTGTATTACAGTGTTCTTCAATAACATAATTGTCATCCTGATCTTGCTGATCTAATTAACATGCAATTATTGCAGTTAAACCTTTAGATTTAAACTGATCATTTAGATATTAATGTAAAAATCAACTATTTCACAATAACCCTAGCGTAGTATAGTACAGGCAGAAGATTTTTGGTCCCTCGTTTTTTTTGGGGGTGGACATTTTTTACAGCCTAATTATTGTTATGTAATCCTTTGTAGTTCCCAGCGATCAATTCTAATGTTGTTTTTATTAAAAATCAAAAACTCCAGTATGGAACAATGATTTAACGTTATTATTTTGCATGGAAGTTAAACAAATAAATTTAGAATTTTGTTTGTGTATTGCTAAACTGATAAACGACTTACCACTTATAAACTGTAAAACTCGTTATGGTCACACAAAATGGCTAAATAAAATTAATAGTCTCTAATGTTTACTGCTATAAAACATCACAAACAGACGGCCAGCATTTTGGCGTGACATTTAATATTTAAATTAAAGTAGCAATTTTGTCAGTCACCCCTTTCTATTTTAAAAAATAATCAAGTAGTGGTTGCAGAAGATTATAAACAGTTTAAAAAAATTAGGCATGGTATTTATTGTGTGGGTTTCAACAGTTTGAAATATTATATTATCAATATCTTCTACATGGGTATTATCGTCAACGAAAGTGGCCTGACAAATTTAAACCAGAATCGAATGAACCAATAGGGGTTAATAAGTTTGTTGGAGCACCTAAGAATTCGTCCTATACTGTAAAAAATTAGTTTGAGGGCCGATTTATCAATAGCAATTTACCTGTCAGTTAACGCTTAACTTCCAGTTATTTTGGAAAGGTCGGTTTATCAACAACAGGTTAACTTTATCCGACAGCTGAAATGTCAAATATTTATCTGCAACTTTCAACTGGCGGTTAGATCGATATCTGTAGGTTAAGGTCTATAATATAACCTCACTTTAGTTGGTTTGTTTTGATTCCGAAGTTTTTTAGTGTGTCTAATTTACTTGGGTTTAATCAAAGTGAAAAATGGAAAGTACTATGTAGTACAACTAAGAAGAGAGGATACAATTTCACAGCAGAGAAATTTGCTTTTAAAAATTGCAAATAAACATAAAGATGTCATCGAGAATAAAAAAAAACGGATAGGGCAACCTGGAAATCGAAAATCATTTACCTATCAGTAAAAAACTCAAATGAATCCTCAATGAGTTCTAATATTGACAGAAGTCATCCCACTTTTCGAAGTTGTCTACTCTTTCTCTAACTGTATACGGCCTTCTTTCGTACTCAAGAACTTGCACAATATCCTCGTCCTCGTCGCTATCCAGAATATAATATATCATCCAAAGAATGCATGTTTATCAACAATCAAAAAGTCTTCAGAAAGTAAAAACACAAACTTATGCATAAACAAAAACAATCAACAATAACCTAACAAAACGGTCGTGACATCTCCATTAATGAAACATGACCTTGTTCTTGTAACAACCAATGAGATTGCTTACATTTATCCATCAGCATTGCCAACTTTCATTATCTATCAGTTAACTGACTAGAGGATAAAAACGAGTTTATAAACCGCTTCCGAACAAACTGGAGCTTTATCTTCTAGTTAGTTTTATCTGACGGCTACCTAACTGATGGATAATAGTGGCAATTGATAAACCGGCCATGAATATTACAAATATTTTAGCAAAATAGAATTACATTGTGTTCAAATAATTTTTGAAGTCTACCAACATTTCAATGATGTTTTTAAATTATCGTGGTAGGTAGCTGAAATTTTTCTAATATTTTCCTTTTGGACAGAGCTCTAATAGTAGAAGATCAGGCCCTAAATCGACCTTCACCGAGGTGATAAATGAATGAAACATGTTTTATATTAAATTTAATACACTAAATATTAAGTAAAAAATAGGTTGACAGAAAAAATCCTGGACAGGCTATATTTAATAATTGTTTAAAAAATGATTTTTTTTGTTAAAATGTACCGATGAGATAAATAAAAAAATCTCATACCAACAGAAAGTATGAAGCCTGTAGATTGTGCAATTGATAGGTTGCCGATTTTTTACCTGGACAGACTACTAGGTTGACAGGTATAAACAGGTGTGCTGAATTTAGGTTCTTTCACTTAACATGATAAATAAATAAATTTTATATCATCATGAGCGCTGTTTCATGGCGAACACGTTGATATAAGGTTGTCGGCAAAAATATTGGTCCTAATAGGGGTTGCCGATTTTTAAAGATTAAAATTTTCGCCGAACTGGGGATAGAGCGACAGAGAGGTCTAATGTAACTATCCAATGAAACAGAAAAGGACGCAACACGGCAGCTGTGCGCGACGTGACCCTCGAACGAAAGTGAGTGCGCATGCGCAAGAGAATGAGAGTGATGTATTAGTAAATACTTAGTGTTGTTTTGGAGCAACTGGAAGTTGCGGAAAACATAATTGAATAATAACATAACAATTTGATATTATTTATAAATTATGATATGTCATAGATAAATATTAAACAATATTACATAAAATAAATAAACATATAATGAATTAAATATTTTTTTTATATTTTGCACTTATAAAAATCTTCATTATAAAACGCATTTGCGTATCGTAATGTAACTTTTACGCACGCAAATTTTTGTTTTAAATGGTTGGCGACATGAGCGAAGTATCTAAAGGCAAGACTATTGACAATGACATTTGTGGCTAATAGCAATTTATTAATTTTATATTGTTCTTTAAGAAAGTATTTGTGAATATGAATATCATCTTTTACTTATATAATTTATTATTATTGGTGTATTATTCATTTTAAAATATTTTAAAACATTAACATTTGATAATTTAAATGTCAAAACTGTCAAATGTTATAAATTACACAGTGCTACCGACATACTTTTTAAAATCAAAATTTTCGTAATTTACATAAAAATAAAAAATTAATTTAAAAAATGGTAAAAAGGGCAAAATATAAAAAATATTATAAACAACTCGTTCTTTAAAAAACTCATCGCTTCCCGATTCGTTTTTTAAACTTGAACTCGTGTCATAACAGAATTCCATATGAAATGCGTTGTTTAATATACTATTATATTATTATTTTGAATAAAAAAATGTATACTTATCTTGAAATTCTTTTGCTGCTCCAGTATGAGAAATAAAAGTAAACCCAATGGACAATAAAAAATCTAAATCATAAAAAACCTTTGAGAGTTTTGCATGAAGTAAAAAAAACTTTATTATAAAAAGATAAATACAAAAATGGCATAAATGAAAAAAGAAATTTCAATTAACGCTTATCAATCCATGTCTGACTCATCAGAAGTTAAATTTTTATCGTCGAATTCATCATTAAATTCAGCTGACTCTTCATCTTCCGTCATTTGTACAATGTCGTGTATTTTCAAAGGGGTTATTTGATTCCCAATAAACCTTGTTGGTTTTAAATATTCACAGCTGCCGTGTTGCGTCCTTTTCTGTTTCATTGGATAGTTACATTAGACCTCTCTGTCGCTCTATCCCCAGTTCGGCGAAAATTTTAATCTTTAAAAATCGGCAACCCCTATTAGGACCAATATTTTTGCCGACAACCTTATATCAACGTGTTCGCCATGAAACAGCGCTCATGATGATATAAAATTTATTTATTTATCATGTTAAGTGAAAGAACTTAAATTCAGCACACCTGTTTATACCTGTCAACCTAGTAGTCTGTCCAGGTAAAAAATCGGCAACCTATCAATTGCACAATCTACAGGCTTCATACTTTCTGTTGGTATGAGATTTTTTTATTTATCTCGTCGGTACATTTTAACAAAAAAATCATTTTTTAAACAATTATTAAATATAGCCTGTCCAGGATTTTTTCTGTCAACCTATTTTTTACTTAATATTTAGTGTATTAAATTTAATATAAAACATGTTTCATTCATTTATCACCTCGGTGAAGGTCGATTTAGGGCCGGATCTTAGACTATAAGGAATAGTTTTCAAAAAGATTTAAATCAAAAATCCTAAATCATTTACTTCTTGTTAAATGATTTAAAAAATAAATCTTAAATAATTTATTTTCTGTTTTAAATTATGACAGAATCGGAAACAGAGATCGTTCTCAAAAGTCAACTAAAAGAGTTCAAAAACTTAAAGGATTTTAAAGCCTAATTACAAAATACAAAAATAAAGAAGAAACACGGACACTATTGCAATAAACTAAGAAAGCTAACGAAAAACCTGAAAATGAAAGACGAAAAAACAAGTCAAAGGAAAAAACAGGAAGACGAAGAAACCAGATCAAGGAGCCCCCGAAGTCCAATAAAAAGAACAGAAACAAACACCTACCAACTAGAAAACGACGCAGGCAAACAAAGTGATGAAAATAGACTTCCAAACAATCCAAAAACAACAAAGGAACGAGAAGAACAAAAATAACAACACGGAAGCAAATAAAGAACCAAGAATAGCAAAAAGGTCACCTTTTATTTTTTTAAAAACGACGAAAGAATTTCCTAGAATCAAAAAAGAAGCACAAGCACAAGAAATTAATATGACCCACAAATTCATCGAAAAATTAGGAGTGAAAGTAAATTTACAGACCGGAGACGAATATAGGAAGAAGAACTAAACGGACAGGGAGGGCATAAACGGGTATACATTTATTGACCCAACGGAGAGGAACGCCAAAATAGTAATCAAAGGACTAGTACCTCAGGAATAAAAGAATAACGAATTGGACAAAAAGTGAGGGTAATGGAAATTATCAGGAGATATTCGTCGTGTCCTTTATTACAGATAAATTGTAAGTTACAATTATATAAACATTTAAATATGTTTTGACAATTTTATCCAACTGTATATTCATACTTACATATGAATGAAACATTTAATTTATGAAATTAATGTAGAATCTGTCTGGTAGGTTAATATTCTCAATGTCTGATGTGGGCAGTAACATGGAATTTGTAGAATCAACGAAAACTAGCCCTAGCCATGCGAGAGCACTTTCGTTGGCGATAGTACATAAATACATGACCTTAACAATCTATTAATACGTATGCAACACTGGTGTAAGAATAACTTGGTGCCAGTTACTGTATTTGCTTCTAATATATGAGATCAGTAAGATGTTTACATGTGGTTTAACTTAATTCAAACATTTTACTCATGGCCTCCACAAGGGTGGGGCTGGTGCAACTCTGGTCACAGGGCCCAGCCCCTTTTTTTTAATATGTATTGCAGAATATTTTACAGGATCATAGATAAAAAATTCAAATATATAACTATTACAAAGTCAGAGTTTAGTGTGTAACATGTTCATTGACATGTTCCGAGCGTAAAATTAATTTAATCACACGTATAATCAAATCCTGCACTTAATCATAAATGATAAACATTTTTCACTATCCCACGACTTCAAACCATTAAAAAAATACCTTTCGGACGACCAATAGACACAACCGTTTTTGAACGTTGAGAACCCGTTAAAAACTAACCAATCAGAACGCTCGAATTCCTCCCCTAACGAAAATGAACCGTTAATATAATTGTAACGCAGAGAGAACTCTTCCCTTTAGCATTCTGCCTTCAAAGAATGAACATCATTTTGCGTATTAACGAATTCTTACCTTAGCCGTTGTAAGTACAAAATTTTTATTATTAGACATTTTAATTCATTTATCAATTTATCTTTATTACTCAGTTGAACACAGATATTAATAGCATTTCAAAATAATAATTTCTAGATATTTTTATAGATAACCAAAGCCATAATTGAACCTTTTTTATTTAGCCACGTGGCAATTCATGTTAATATGCATGCATTTTTAATATAATTAGTAATCGACATTATTTAATATTTTTAAATGAACTAATAATTAATAACTTAACGTTTAATATATATATTTTATAATACTTTTCATTAATTTAACCTTTTTGCTATTCAGCCACGTGCTGGCATGCCGAAATGCATGTATTTTCAATATATTCAGTGATCGATAGTATTTAATACTTTCAAACAAATTAACAATCAATAACGTAACTTTTGACATGTACAATTTATAATATTTTTATTAAAAATAAGACTTTTTAATCAGAAACTAAGAACACACGTTTCAGAACATAGATTATAATAAACCGAACCAAGTTTTGATTAGTAACGACTCACTATTAATCATTCCTAAATTTTTTAGTTTAACCATTATCACACATATTTTATTTTATTTCATACCATTTGTTAAATAATAAAAATATGAACATTGTTGAGTGCCCGGCAAATAAAATGATAGTAAGGAATCAAATTCAATTGCCGTCCGTTCTCCAACAATTTTCATATTCCAAAATTTTTTGATACTCCTTTTCCTGATACACTATTCTCTCACAGATTTATACGGCCCCAAGTTACCGTCCAATGTAACTCCAGGTTACCTCAAAAGTACCTCCAAGTTACCGGCAGGTTGCCGTTGAAGTTACCGTCCAATGTACCTCCCGGTTACCTCAAAAGTAGCTCCAAGTTACCGTTGAAACTATCGCAAACCATTAGCTCCAAGTTACCGTTGAAACTATCGCAAATTATTAGCTCCAAGTTACCGTTGAAACTATCGCAAATTATTAGCTCCAAGTTACCGTTGAAACTATCGCAAATTATTAGCTCCAAGTTACCGTTGAAACTATCGCAAATTATTAGTTCCAAGTTACCGTTGAAACTATCGCAAACTATTAGCTCCAAGTTACCGTTGAAACTATCGCAAATTATTAGCAAGTTACCGATAAAGCACCGATCCAGCTGACTACACCTGAAGTTCTAACTCTCCGGAGAAGTCCCCCAGGTCTGCCTTCCTGTAAAAGTCGTCAACATCTGTAACCAACCGAAGCCGTACACATACCGCTGTGGGAGAAATCCGAAACCCTAAGCTAAGTACCTAACCTTTTGTGGCAAAATAAATTTGAATTTCTTACTTGAGCATTTGTTTTAAACCCACAGATTTGCTGTGTGTGGTTGCCTATCGGTATCAGTATTTTAGTTTTTTATTGTTGTGTTAAAGTAGTCAAAATATTTTTAATATTCATTTTTTCTTTCTAGTTAAACTTTAAAGTAAATAAGGTGTTCTGCTTTACACCTAGTTATTAAATTTTGTCGAATTTAAAGCAGTGGCGCCCTCACCCATCAATCATATCCTATATACAGAGTGTCGCTAAGCTGGAGCGTACCCACTCCTGAGTTAAAAGGTCTCATAAGCCGGGACAGCTCTCGAGGGAGTAATTAGTGTTACAAATTGGCTTCCTGCCTTTTTGGGACATATATTGCTACAAATTGGCGCCCTGCCTTTTTGGAGGAATATGGTCACAAATCGGCTTCCTGCCTTTCTGGGACCAATTATGGTTACAAGTGAAAAAATATTAATTCTAGATTCTAGGTTAGCTGTTTAGTTAAGTGCGTACATGCTAGTTACTGTAGTTTGTATATTAGTTAACAACACAACAGCTTGCTCGGGCCCCATACACTCTCTCTACCTTCCCCACTTCCCCAGACGCAGACACCTAGCAGCCTCGAAGAATGTATTTGTGACTGTGTTCCAGTCAGAAAAGGACCCGGTGAAGCTTCTAAATTCAATATATGAGAAAAACCTTCAGCCAATTTTCTTGAACCTATGCACAGCTATAAGACTTTTCTGTTCTGTTTCAACGGCCGAAAGGTCTTTTAGTAGGTTATTTAATTCGCTTAAAACTTGGCAACGAAGCACGACTGGCCAAACTCGTCTGAACCATCTGGGTATGTAGGCAATTGAGAATGAATTGGCCAAAACTGTTGACTTTTCTGATGTTATTAACGATTTTAGTGAAAAGAAAGGCAGGAAATCTATAATCAAATAGACTGAAACATCAAAGTAAGCTTTTTGTTATTTACTTTAATTTAAATTTGCAATAATTTTCTCAATAAATTTTTGTTTGTATATTGAACTAATAGCCTTAATTACTCCTTATTATCAATAATCAGTTTAAATAAAATTTGTAAGCTAAAATATGACCATGTAATTTGTCAAAACAGCATAGCACGCGAAAATATGAGGGGGGGCGAGCCTGATCCTGGTTACAGGGACAGCAATGGGACGTGGGGGCCATGATTTTAATATTTAGACAATTTTGCTTAATAGAGTAATTCTCAAAGAATCAACACAAAGAGGTACAATCAATCAATTAAGAAAACGTAGTGAACTTACCATGGGGACTTCCCTTTCGCCGTTGTGATGCTGAAAGTGAAAGAAAAATGTTGTCCCTCCCTTTAGACTGTGCAAGTATCCTATCCTGATTAGAGGCGCCGCCGTGTGCCCGTCACTAAGTACATCAAGTGTGGCGTCTCTGAAAAACGATTATCTTCATCATCATTCCGTCGTTCTACTTTTTCTTATTACTTACCTGACACTCAAAGGATTTTGCGACGGTTTTTCCCAATCGGTATATTCGTTCTTTAAAGTTGAAAATATTTCGTTCAAATGGTAGTAGTAAGCGTTTCGGACGTAGGTCCTTAATATTCTGTCTCTTTTGGTCTCGTTGAAACCGAACTCCAAATCTTGAGCATTGAGGTCCAGATAGGATTCGGTTGTGATGAGACCGAATAGGAGAGCTCTTTCTGGAAAATTGGCCAGTTCGTAACCTTGGGACGTTGAGATAGTCGGCGCTCCGATGTTAGGTGGAACAGAAGTCGGATGCACCAGTATAGTACCATCCACGAAAGGAGCGAAACCTTTTAAATAAAAAATAAAATATTTTCACTGACTATAAGCGATTATTGAATTGAGTTATTTGTTGCAATCCTTACAAAATAGTCCGATAAATGGAGATTTTAAATAGCCATGGAATTTGGAAAGGCTAACTTTTTGGTCAAATTTGTATTTTTAGGCGTAGATTAAGAATCAATAATTAAAAATTGCAAAATGTTGTAGGAAGGGTGGTAAAAAAATTAAAAACCACCCCAAAAACAGGTTTTTGGAAATTTTCTCGAAAACTATAAAAGTTAGAAAAAAATGTTTCAAATAAAATCGATAGATCATTAGTTGATCTATAAATTTGTTCCCAATCATTTTTTTCGAATTCGCGATAGGAAACGAGATATTTTAATCTAAAAAATATAATTTATAAAATAATTTTACGAATGCCCGAATAAAATCGTCGCAGGCCGAGGCGACTAACAATTAATATCTCATTAACGGTAGGAGATACAACAAAAATGATTTAGGACGAATTTCATGTATCTTTTTTCATTAATAAAATTATTTGAAGATACGTTTTTTTGAGTTTGTGAAGTAGTGTTTATTTCATTTATTTGTACACCTTTCCTGTGTTGAGTGTAAAATTGTAAAAATGAATGCAGTGAAAACATGTACACTTTGCGATCTGCCTCTTATATACAATAGTGATGAAATTACCATAGTTAAAACAAAAGGGTTAAATTCATTAATAAAAAAGAGCAGATTGAAAAACGACAATAAATATATATTGTGGGAAAACAAAGAATCGTTTGAATTTCATACTGGTACGTATAATAATCTATTAAATGTATTAAATTTTCCAATATTAATTTTCTTATTATATATTTATATTTTTAATTTAAAATTCATATTTTAACTTGGAATTGACCTCTCGAGTATAGAATAGCAATCAATGAATTTGTGATAAAATGAACTTTTTAAATTAAACTATAACATTTATTTTTCTATAAGTTAATAAAAAGTAGTGTTAATATGTTATCCACTCAATAAAAATTACCAAAATTTTTTAAAAAGTTATATATTATAGTCTTAGGAACGGATTAAGGTAGATTCTTGTCTATTTAAATAAAAAAATATATTTTTCAACCTGCCGGACACGCTATCTAGTATCATCGAATCCAAAACCATTTGTGCG
Organism: Ophraella communa; assembly: GCA_035357415.1. Classification (NCBI taxonomy): domain Eukaryota; kingdom Metazoa; phylum Arthropoda; class Insecta; order Coleoptera; family Chrysomelidae; genus Ophraella; species Ophraella communa. Next base: position 12,199,654 of record CM068994.1, on the reverse strand, counting down.
AATTGAAAAAACAACGGCACCTGGTAGACCTACTGAAGAACAGCAACTATCTGAAGATGAGACTCCGTTTTGATTTTGTTCATCTCTGTTTGATGTGTGGAAAAAAAAATGATGGTCGTGCATATCAATTACACATTTTCTCTAATAATCATCATATTGAACGAATATTGACTACTGCTCATTTGCGTGACGACGAGGTTTCCGATCTTATCAAAGACAGGTTGCAAGTTGTTACATCTCCCACTAGTGTAGGAAATGCTTGCATCAATTTCTGAAGGCTCCAAGACAAAACCGGAAAATTCGCGATGATGATCTTGAAACCAAAAAAATTCTTGATCGTGTTTACGACTACATAGAAAAAAACAAAGATACAAAATTTAAACTATCAACGTTACAAGAAGTAATGGGTAACAATGTTATTTAAAATAAAAGATTGTATAGAAAATTACAATCTCGATATGGAAATGATATTCGTATTCACCTATCACGCGGTAAAGATACTATTATATACTACAAACACAAATCTGCAGAACAGCTTACCAATAATTGGTTCGAAGACACTGAGTCGTTGAGTGCAAGTTAAAAAAAAAACAATTGTAGAAGCCGCGGCTGAAATTATCCGCGCTGAAATAATGGAAAAAATATGATTCTGAGTCTTATCGGGCGTCTGGTGATTTCTTAGATAGCGTGGTAGAAGATGTACCAGATCTGTTAATCACGATTACGAGAACGTAACTAACCATTGAATGGTATATATAACATTTTAACAAATTTTTATAATATTAATGAAGGGTAAAAATCTTATAAAATAATAAGAATTTTGTTCAATTACGAATTACTTCTGATCGAGAAGGAATGCTAGAATAAATTTTTCATTAAATAATTCATTAAATTTCTAACAAAATCGTCCTAAATCATATTTGTTGTATCTCCCACCGTTAATGAGATATTAATTGTTAAAAATAAAAACGTGCGGTACCTAGCTCAATTTATAAAAATATTTATCAATGAAAAAAAAATATACCTACGCCCGGAGTACCAACGAACATCGTAAAAAAGAGAAAAAGCCATAGAATGTAGTAGGGACGAAAAATATAGTAGGGACATTCGACTGCCGACTTAGTCGCCTCGGCCTGCGACGATTTTATTCGGGCATTCGTAAAATTATTTTATAAATTATATTTTTAGATTAAAATATCTCGTTTCCTATCGCGAATTCAAAAAAAATGATTGAGAACAAATTTATAGATCAACTAATGATCTATCGATTTTATTTGAAACATTTTTTTCTAACTTTTATAGTTTTCGAGAAAATTTCCAAAAACCTGTTTTTGGGGTGGTTTTTAATTTTTTTACCACCCTTCCTACAACATTTTTCAATTTTTAATTATTAATTCTTAATCTACGCCTAAAAATACAAATTTGACCAAAAAGTTAGCCTTTCTAAATTTCATGGCTATTTAAAATCTCCATTTATCGGACTAAAAATAAATATGATAACTATTCCTTAGAAATGATTGAATTTTTGTTTGTCCGAATCCCTTGGTAATGCCTCAACTATCTTTCATGAGATATATGCTGTAGATGTTAGTATCCAGGAGTGTCTTTGTAGAAGGGCAAACAGCTATATTCTTACAGACAATCAGCAAGCTTTAAAGGCTCTGAGTTCTTTTATTTATGAGTCAAAGCTAGTATCTAAACAATCCCTTAAGAAACTGGCAAGAAACAACAAGGTCACCTTGATGTGCCAGGTCACAGAGGGATAGTAGGTAATGAGGAAGCTGATAGACTCGCAAAAGAAGGAGCTAATATCCATTTTCTTTTTCCGGAGGAAAAAGATATAAAATTGACAGTAGGTCTTCTCACTGGATACTGCCCTTTGAGGCATCACCTCAAAATAATGGGCAAATCGGAAAGAGAAAAAATATTTCCAGAAAGGCAATGAAACCAAATAGAAATCAATAGTTGTTAAGTCTTTAATAAATTATTTAAGTGCGAGGAAACGTTTTGGCTGGGCTAGGTTAGTCCAATTATTTTTATATGTCTGTTAAAGAAAGTCTCAGCAGATCTACCCAGTTTGATATTATTTTCTGGCAACGTTATTTGCGAAATGGTATCGAACCTGTGCCTTCAGCATTTTTATTGTCTAGAAGGCTCGACTTTTTATTCCTTTCAATTACAGTAGGTATGTCTACGTCCATTGTTGTTTTTCTCTAACCAAATACTTCTACTCGGATTTAATCTTTCCCGTAAATATATTATGAAGAACTGCAGTTGAGACTACGACTTCCATTGTGGTTTCTAGTTTTAATCTGATGCCAAACCGTAAACCGGGAAATTGTTTTTTCGATAAACCGTATTGACGCTCTACTACATTTTTGAGTTCTTATTACAGAATCATATACATTTTCAGCAGGTGTTCTGGTTTGTTGTGATTTAGTCATAAGATACGACTTTAGAGATTATTTTCTTCAATTCAAATTAACCAATAAAATGTCATAATTTTTTGAAATCGGACCAATCAGAATCAAATATCAGCGACTATTGCACTAGAACAATATCAGCGGCTATTGCACTATAGAAATAGTCACATCAAATATAAATGTCAAGTATTTGTCAGTTTAACAAAGGCATTATTATTTATTAGTATTAGACTTAATTTTTTTATTTTAATTTGCTTTGTACTCTTATAGTGTAAAATGTGTTAATAAAATTATTCTTATTTATTGTTTTTAAATAAAAAAAAATCTCAGGAAATAATCTTCCTAAATATAACACGACCTTGATTAATAGTCTGCTATTTTTGTTGTTGCTAAATTTCTCGAATATTTTACAATTTATTTCGACATAATTTGACAATAATAATCAGATTATTAATGTCAAATTATGTCTCAACAAATTGATACTAAAATATCTCAAAATCAACTTACCACAAAAATAGCCGACTATAATCTTGATCTTGTTATATTATCCTTGAATATCCACTGTCACCAATTAGCATATACTGACCAAATACTTCTAATTTTTGTTGCTGCTGTTATGCACCGATCCTGGCCATCTCACAATGTCTCTAATTTTTAATTTAGCATCGCTTACTATCTGAACATTTAGTGCAAAATAAGATTTTCTACATCTGAATATTTCTGCATCATGTCCACCAGGAGAATCCATTTTAACTAATGTGAAGCAATTGCACCGATGGTCTGGGAAATGAAGCTATTTCATAAATTTTTTCAAGTACTCCTTCCATTCCATTTAATAAAATATTAATATATACTACGCCACTGCTCAAGTAGTGGCAACATATCTTTTAACCGAAGGGGTGGAAGGTCAGTCGCGATTAAGATGTAGTTACAAATACACGCTTTGTATCTTATTATTTTAACGTACTTTCTAACTAAATAAGAAAACGTAGATTTCCTACACAATACAAAAATGGTTATAGATCAAAACTATTATCACTATTAATATGCGAAGTGCCACTTACCTGGTAGAAATCGCGGAACGTCTAATCGTATGTCAAGTAAATTATTTAATGGCTGTAATCTCAAACATGGAGCTAGATCATCTTCTAGCAAATCTCCGTAACACCTTGTATGAAGTGACACACTTCTTTTTACCCACAGTGGATCTTTTTGTAACGCCCATGGACTTAAACTGGATCCGCTTAATAATATCACCCGATGAAGAAGTTCTGAAAATAGAGGAAAGAAGTTAACATTGCTTTTTTTAATTGGATGTATTTGACCAGGACTTATCAGGTGATATAGAACATAGCTTTTTCATTATTTAATGATTAAGAAACTTAGATACTCGTTTATGTTAGTTCAAACTTTGGTATTTAACATATTGTATTTAAACATTAAAATTAAACACATTTATTTCAAAGCACTTTATTGTTTTTCAAAATATTCCCCATGAAGATCTATACACTTTTGCATGCGTTTGAACCAATTTTCGAAGCACTTTTGCCACTCTGATTGAGGTATCTCCAAAACATGCATTCTGAATGCAGCAACCGCTTCTTCAGGTGTCGAAAAACGTTGACGTCTCAGTTTGTTTTTTACGTACGGAAATCAAAAGAAGTCATTAGGTGCCAAGTCAGGAGCGGATGACTCATCAAATCGATGTTTTGGGTACTGAAAAATGCAGTTGTTTGAGCTGATGTGTGGGAGCTCGCATTGTCGTGGTGAAGAGTGATCCGTCCGTCTTCGGCGGTTGGTTTTCCTGATTTCTTGGAAGACAACTGGCAAATAAATGGATGTGTACCACTCAGAATTGATGATTGATTTTTTGATGGATTGGGCTCATCTTGAAACACCCATACAGTTGTACTGGGGTGAAATTTAAGGTGTAGTCGATTTGTTTCAAATATTTGTAACTGCAGGGTGATAAAGAGATGTTGGAAATGATGAATACCTTTTGAGGGTACTGTGAGGTTGTAAAAGATATGAGATGAATTTTGAGTTTAAAATATAAAGTAACACGGAAAATAAATGTATCTGTATAAGAGTTTAAGGAAATTAGGAAATGATAATCTCAAAATTTAAACATCTATAAAAACTCTGATATTACCAAATTTGGGTTAAAATGTAGATTATTCAAAAACATTAAATTAAAAGAGAAATTTGGATTGTAAATTTTGAATTTTGACATTTAAATTCAGATCTAGCTTACTATGAATAAAAAAGGGATGGATACAGGTAACTAGGAATAAAATTATATAAGAAATGTAAAAATTTAGAATCCCTCTCAGTCAAACACCCTTTGTAGACAAATCAACATATTTCGGTAACGCTAATATATATAGCGCTGCAAAGGCGAATAAATACTTTTTGTATCATCAAAGGTTAATTAAATCCAGTATCCAGAATCGTGAAACATCAGTGAATTTACGATACGATCCGTAATTTGGTTCAAATTGTCACCATCAGTATTTTGGAGTTTCAAAATTTAGCAATATCAACGTTTGTCGTCACAGGAACTTTTGATTGAACTCTAATTTTACAAAATCATTTTTGATCGTGTTTGAAATTTATATTGTATTTACTTTACTGTACGTCTATCAGAGGGAACCGTTAAAAGGTGACTTATGTTTTGACATTTCATTATTACAATTAAATTTGACAGATAAAGGTTGTCTAAATGAAAATTTTAGGTATTTTTTGAGGTAAATCGTTTTAATTAATAAATCACTTATTAAAGGTTATTTTCATTAATAATTATTATTTTCTCATATCAAATTGAAATCTTAGGTATAGAGATACGGAACTCTGCCCTGGAGATAACGTTTCATGTTTCTCGCAACAATTTGAGCTAGCATTCAACATTCAATATTCGGGCAAATATAATAATAGTACATTATATCCCGCGGGACTGAAGTAGTAGGTACATTTAATCCTGAAGGTAAAGTTTATAATTTACCTGAAGGATTAAATGTACTTCAGTCGCAGGGTATATACGATACTTTTCGTACTTCCGGTATGATTTTATCAATTATATCAATAATTTCAAGCAGTTTTTTCTCTCTTCAACTCATTTAATAAACTGTCTTTAAAATAAGTTACCATAGTAACATTGCGTTGTGACAGTTATAATTTAGAAACATTGTCATTACTAGTGTCATTGTAAAGAAACATTGTTATTGATAATTATTGGTATCATGAGTGAAGAAGGTGTATCTGATATTGATAAAAGAGCAGCCGAAGTAGGTGAAGAATTGTTACCACCGAAATCTAGAAAACTATACGAGCAGCAGTACGATGCTTTTAAAAATTTACCTGCTGCATTAATCCAGGAAAGACTGGTCAATATGACGAACTGTCACAATATTAATTTGAATATTAACGTTAATTACCATTCTAATTAATTATATTTTTCAATAAAATATCCCTTAAATTCGTTTGTTTGTGATTTAATCGTTCCGGGAGTTTCGTCAATATTTAATCCCGGAGGGATTAAATGTGACAGTTTAGTACCTGTCACAAGGGAGTGAAGTTGTCACTTTAGGCCCGGAAGTACGAAAAATATTTATTTGATTGTTTGTATATAATATTTAATATTTAACATTTAACATTTAAATTACACCTGTCTGAGGAAGCAATTCTGTAAACCTTCAATTTTAAGGAAGACCAAACTGAACTCTAATAATCTAGATGGTTTCTAACTAAAGAACATTAGATATTTTTTAATATTCTAGCATTAGAAAATTCGACTTATGCATTTAACGTAACTTAATAATTTCAGAGCTTTGTTGGTAGGTAATGCCGAATCTACAAACACTCCTGAATCTTTAATCCTGTTAACTGAGTCCAGCTTGATGTCATTATGATGGTGTAATTAAATAAAATAGGGTCTTTCAGTAGATAGAATCTCATGATATTACATTGACATCCATGTAGTTTCTGGTAAACCAACAATAAAAGTTAATTAAGTAATTTTGCAGAAGTTCAGAGTCACCACTGTTCTTGATTTTTGGTACAATTTTAGGTCATCGGAAAATAGGAGAAATTTAAAAATTTAAATTTAAAAGATGCAGCAATGAACACATTAAAAAGTAAAGCATCTAGGCCTGTAGGACCCAGAACATCTCTTTTAATCTGTAATAGTAAATTTAAGGACCCAACCACTAAATAGAAACAAATGCAATACCATATAAAATAAAGACAAAATATTTTATCACAGACAAAATACAGGGTGTCCCGAAAAGAATGGTCATAAATTATACCACAGATTCTGGGGTCAAAAATATGTTGATTGAACCCCACTTACCTATATACAATAGTGCACACAAAAAAGTTAGAGGGTGCTAAAGTTAAAAATTTAAATTTTTTTTTAACATTACTCTAAAACGGTTTAACGTTAATGTATGAAAATTCATAGGAAATACTAGTAGAGAATACCTAATGAATTGGAAACAGTTGCATTCAATTATTTTGATTTATTATGGATTTTCAGAGGGGATCAACACCCCTTTCACCCCCCAACATTTTTTAGGGCTATAATTTAACAATATATGGACCGCCACTGGAATCAAACGTCTATCCTTAAATTTTTGTGTCTCTCATTTTGTAAAAATGATAAATAATATTCCCCATTTAATTTGTTTGGAAGAAACACTGGCCCTATCAAATAGTTATCGATTATTTCAGCCCAAACCTTTACTCTAAAATTAACCTGATGCAGACGCACTTTTTTAACTTTGGGATTTACATCAGCCCAGATATGAGTGTTATGGTGATTAGTAACTCCATTTCTTGTGAAAGTAGATTCGTAAGTGAATAAAATATTAGTTATAAAATTTATGTTGCGTCTATTTTCTTCTAAAAGCCAATCACAAAATCCCATTCGTTTGGCATAGTCTTCTGGAAGGGGTGAAGTAACTGGTCCTTAACTGTTCTCCATACCTTCATACGAGGTACTCTTAATTCAGCCGCTATCTTTCTCATGCTCGTGTTCGGGTGTTCCTGTATCTGCATTCGCAAGGTCTTTTGGACGACCACTATTACCGAGAACTTGTTTTTTTAAAGTGCCTGTTTCTATTAAATTTCGGTCAATAGTCAGCAAAATTCGTCTATCTGGGGCCTGTTTCATAAAAGTGACAAGTTGACAAGTTACAAGTTGACAAGTTACAAGTGTTGTTTGACTAGCATTCAAAAATTTTGGGTTAAAATGCACTTTGCAAGGCGGACCTTGAATTTTATTTTAAACTTCAAAAAAGGATATTTTTAGTGTTTCTAATTAATTCCATTAAGGATTAAAGGCGCGGAACCTAACCAAACTTAAACTTAAAATTCACTTAAACAGCAGGTTAGATTTGGTTAGGTTAGTTTTGGTTAGGTTAGATTTGGTTAGGTTAGTTTTGGTTAGGTTAGATTTGGTTAGGCTAGATTTGGTTAGGTTAGTTTTGGTTAGGTTAGATTTGGTTAGGTTAGTTTTGGTTAGGTTAGATTTGGTTAGGTTAGTTTTGGTTAGGTTAGTTTTGGTTAGGTTAGATTTGGTTAGGTTAGTTTTGGTTAGGTTAGGTTAGTTTTGGTAAGGTTAGGTTAGATTTGGTTAGGTTCCGCGCCTTTAATCCTTAAGGGAATTAATTAGAAACACTAAAAATATCCTTTTTTGAAGTTTAAAATAAAATTCAAAGTCCGCCCTGTAAACTGCATTTTGGCCAAAATTTTGTTTCATAAAATAAATGTTGACACTTGTCAAATCACGTTTTGGACAATTGTATTTCTACAAGTGTAGGAGTAGTAAACGTCAAAAATTATAACCTCAAGAAACTGAAATATTACAATGTCTCGCGAGTTAGGTAAAATCGAGTTTTTGCGTGCAATAAGAGAACGGAAGGAAGTGTTATTTGGAAAATTTAGTCCCACCTTGACAAAGTCTTTAAAATGTGCACAGTGGAGTGAAGTTAGGAAATTTGCACTCGCAATGGGACTTACAAATGAAACAAAGACTTACTCTTATTGTCGGGACGTTTTATGGCAAAATATCAGGAAAAGATCAGTGGAAAAATTGGACAATGCCAGAAAAACGGGCACTGGAGGAGGTGTTGTGGCGAAAAAAAAGGACATAGACCTTCTCGTCTATGAAATTTTGGGCAAGGATTCGCCGGTTTTAAATGGGATTGGTGTAGATACTGCAGATGAAGATACTGTTGAGTCAGAAGTAGGAATGGAATCAATTTCGGAAAATATTCATCCGGAAAGTCCAGTTATTGCTTCAACCGAGGCTTCAACCAACATTACTAAAGGCAGTACATTAGTAATGTCTAATTCTTTGACGAAACATACGTCTTCGTCGCCGATGTCGCACTAAGACGTTGCCTTCCTCATCACTGTCGCTAGACCACATTTTCTATCAAATCTACGAGAAAATCGGGGGGTGACAGAATATCAAGCTCCTGTCACTTCACACTAATAAATGTTAGGAAAAAATGACAACTTTACATTCACTTACTTTTTATGAAACGAAAACCTAACCTACAGTTGTAAAATCAAACTTGTAATGTAAGGCTTGTCACTTGTCACTAATAATCTACTCTTGTCATTTTATGAAACTCAAACTTGTCAAAAGTCTTGTTTGGCACTTGTCCGACAGGAATTGTCACTTTTATGAAACAGGCCCCTGGTACAAATCAAAATAATTGAATGCAACTGTTTCCAATTTATTGGGTATTCTCTACTAGTATTTCCTATAAATTTTCATACATTAACGTTAAACCGTTTTAGAGAAATGTTAAAAAAAATTATTTAAATTTTTAACTTTCGCACCCTGTAACTTTTTTGTGTGCACTATTGTAAAGAGGTAAGTGGAGTTTAATCGACATATTTTTGACCCCAGAATCTGTGGTATAATTTATGACCATTCTTTTCGGGACACCCTGTATAATACCAGTAACCAAACCCGTTATAAAAATTTCAGATTTGATCAAATATCTGCTGCAATACGAAATAATACTGCTTTAAATATTTGCAGTTATGGACAAATCGAATAATATGGCTTTTATAATGTTTTATTCTCTCTTCTTGTCCCCAGTGTACCCTAAGGTTATTTAAAATAAATTACTTCTACGTAAGGTTGTTTGACAAGACTTTTTTTTCTGTTTTCAATAACATGTATATAAAAAGATTTAAATAAAACAATTTTTAATCAAATAAATTGATCCATACAGGATTATATTCTCTTAGGTATTTCTATTAGACAATGAATTAGTTCCTCGCCATTGGCATTTTGTATAAAAAAGTTTTTTCTTTGTCTTTCAGTTGATTGTCTGAGCTCGAATGACGTCAAACAACACGCATAAAAAATCACTTAATCGTTCCCTTTTTTTCCATCGAAAATCCGCGGCGATTATCTGCAAGAAAATTTTTTTGGAAGCGGTATAAAAGGTTATATCCGATCTTTATCCTTTTGTCGTTCAATTCGGAAGAGCTACTTTAATAAAAATGGAAACGAATCGAAGCTTTTTGGCTTAATAACCGCATACCTCGAAAAGGCAATTTATTATTAGGAAATCGTATTTTATATTCTTCCATATTACATCGTGAATATGGAAAAAGGACCAAAAATGCGAGAACAAAAGCATTTGGTTTAACGAATTTTTGTACATTGTGTTGATAGATTTAATAATTTTACCTTTTGCTACTGGAGATATAGCTATGAAATTCACTAGAGCAGCTCCCGTTCCATGGCCCATAAGTGTCACTTTCTGAGGATCACCTCCAAAAGCTGGTAAATTTTCCCTCAACCAATGTAAACCCGCTACCAAATCCATCAATCCAAAGTTTCCTTGTGCGCTATTTTTTGCGCCAGTTTTTAAAAAACCTAAACAAAACAAATTTATCATTATTGATTTGCTTTTTATTATTTCTTTCGCATTAGAATCATTCATAAAACCAAATTACCTAAAACTCCAAGTCTAAAATTAATTGTAACTACTATAACTCCTCCTGTAGATGCCAGAAGAGTACCGTCATATATATTACCGCTACTCCATTCGTAGCTTTCTCCATGGACATATACTATACAAGGCAATAGACTGGTTTCTTCACCACCAGTCACTGAAAAAAAGGTAAAAACTTTAGACCAAAAACAAAAACGAGATAGGTACAAAATAACATCCGTAAAAATAAACACTACCGAATGTAAAAAATATGTGAAGATAGGAAAGTACTAATGTCAATGTCACAAAATCTTTATTATAATTACAGCAGTTAGTAAAAAACTACTCGTTTCGGCCTGTGGAGGCCATCATCAGGCTATAAAAGAAATGAATACATTACAAAATAAAAGTTACAACTTAACAAATTACAAATCTCCTTACCTACCAATAAAAATTAGCACAAGAGCAAAGAGGTGGAATAAATTCCAAAATGATTGCAGAACTGCAGCTAAAAAGTTTATAGTGACATTAAAAAAAGTGACAATAAAATAATATATTTATGAATTCATATGGGAAGTTCCTGTAGGCAAATTAGTTTACTATGGTTTAACCCTCCAACGCCCACAGTGACCATATGGTTGCAGCTAAATGCTCCACTTTACCCTACCTCTTATGCATGACTTTCACATATGAATTCGAAACGATGTGTGCTGTTTTGTGTCTCTTTGCTGTGAGATTTGACAGTGTCAAAAGCGCGATCGTGAGAGTAACGTGTTTCAGTTTAAGAAATTTGTTTTTTGAGACATCGTAGCTAATTTTGAGAAATATGGACTTTCGACTAGAGTAAGTGATTTTTTAGTTAAAAACCTATAATAATAATGTAATATTTTTTAGAATTTGTATCAAAAACATGGTATTTTATGTGTTTACACTATGAGTGATGTAAAATTATGTGCGTTTCATAGATATTTCGTACCATATATTGGCGCGTGACCATATGGTTACGCTGGGCGCTTTGACTGTCTCATATTTACAAAAGACTGTCTTTTTCAGGCGTGGTTTTACATTACAAGAAGCTTTGGATGTGGCTTATGATGAGTCGCAAAAAGGGACATATGTCGATGCTTTTTACATGGTTCCACCAGATCCTTCGGTTTTGACTGACGAGGATTCTGCGGATGAGGACGATGGAGGTGTAATAGATAATTTATCCCGTCGACAGTTGTCCTCCCAAGCAGAAATAATTCTTTCGAATAATGAAAAATTGATGAAATACGAGCCAAAGAAGCTTCATCAACACAAACGTTAGCTGTTGAAAAACAAGTGTCAACCATCCTTGCTAAAGACAAACGAAAAGGGCCTAAAAATGTAGGAAAAAATTGGATTTCAGGAGATTTACAGTATATTGAGAAATACTTTCCTACTCCAAAATACGCGCAATTCGAAGAGTTTTTGCCAGCTGAAATGTTTGAACTTTTTATTGATGATGATGTAATTTCGTTATTTGTTGAAGAGTCAAACAAATATGCAAAATTTCTCAATTGTCCGGATCCAAACATAAGCAGTGATGAAATAAAGTGCACTTTGGGCATTCTCCTTCTCTCTGGCTATGTGAATTTACCTGGAAAACGATATTTTTGGGATTCTGGTACAGACACTCAAAACATTTTAGTAAGAGAAGCTATGAGACGGAATCGATTTTTGCAAATACTGAGATTTTTGCACTGTGTAGACAACACTAAAATGGATCCTGCTGATAAACTATGGAAATTGCGTCCACTGATAACAAAACTTCAAGACAACTTTTCCAAGTACTCCGTTCCAACCAAACACATGAACTATGACGAGTCCATGGTAAAATACTATGGCCGTCATAGTTGTAAGCAGTTTATTAGAGGCAAGCCGATACGTTTCGGCTACAAAGTATGGTGTCTAAATGACGAGTTGAGCTATTTACATAATTTTGAAGTCTACCAGGGACAAGGTCCAAAATGTAATATATTATACAACTCGAAGTTCGGTTCATCAGCAGCACCATTTGTACAAATGGTTGATGCACTGCCGCAACCAAATTTACGATACGAGTTCTTTCTAGACAATTTGTTTATTTGTTTCGATTTGTTAACACATATGAAAAATTTGGGTTATGGAGTAACTGGCACTATCAGAGAAAATAGAATTCCTAGGGACTGTCCTTTACCTAAAAAAGAAAAAGATGAAAAAAGGCACAACGGGGAAGTTTTGAAAATCAACTGAATAAAGATGATGGAATAATACTTATCCGTTGGATTGATAACTCTATAGTGACAATGGCGTCAACATCTTACGGTGTTCAACCTACTTCGACTGTTTCACGATATTCTCAGGCTGAGAAGAAAAAATCAGTATCAGAAGTCCGTATGCTATTCGTCAGTACAATAAGTTCATGGGTGGAACTGATCGTATGGATGAGGACATTGCAAGAAGAAGGATTTCTATTAGGTCCAAAAAATGGTACTGGCCTCTTCTTACGTGGATGATTGATGCAGCTTGTCACAACGCTTGGGTATTATATAAAAGTAGTGGTAGACCTATCACCAATCTAGATTTTAGAAGAAGCATTGTAAGCAGTTACCTGATGAAATACAGATCAGAGCCCTGTACCTTAGGACGACCATCTTCTTCATCTTTCCTCAAATCAAAAAAAATTAAAGCTGATTTCAGATTTGATCGTATGGACCACTTGGTTTGTTCAGTGCCAAACAATAAAAGAAGACGATGTGCTATGGACAACTGCTCTTCAGTGGGTCGAACTCAGTGCAAAAAATGCGATGTAGGCCTATGTATTAATTGTTTTGAGGCATACCACAGAAAAAATTAATAAATAAATGTACTTTCCAAAAATAGTTCATTTTGATTATATATTAGCCCAGCGTGACCATATGGTTACAGTCTGTTTTGTCCAAATGTTAATTTATCCATATATCTATCATAACCAGTACTAATACAACCTAGTTAAGCAACAATTATCAATAAATGAAAAAAAAATCGAAATTCGGGCGTTGGAGGGTTAATAGTATATTATCAAATAAGCATATTATTCATCATCTGAGTGAATAATAGCCGTGAGTAGTAATTATAAAAAATAAGCATGGTAGCACGGTTACATAATATTATATGCACCAATACACATATATGTAATATGTGCTGCCTATACAGAATATACTTTTGGTGCGGAAAGATCTCACTCACATGGAACCCGGTTTATTTACAATATTTTAAATGATCTTTGATTTACATGCTATTTGCGGTAATTTTCTTTGTGTTTGTAGTATTTTTGGTTTCTAATCTTGGAGTACTAAATTCAAATTTATAGGACATAGATGTCTTCTCTTCGGCCACCTCCACTAGCCAAAAGTCTGAGAACAAATTTTGCACTCACTCGTCTTACTTGCAAATTATTAGCTTAGATGCTTTGCTCGAAATGCTTTGTTCTTCGAACAGCTCTCAAATAGTCAATCGCCAGTTTGTACGAACCTTTTTTGCCACTTTTTTCGTCTGTTTTTGAGGTTGAAGAACCTACCGACCGTTGCTCATCTTCAACTGACTCATTTCCGCCGAATTTTTTGATCACAGTATGTTATTAGTTGCCGTAGTTCTCCTACAGTTTCTTGCGGTTTTTCAGAGCAAAATATAAAATCCAAATTATTCCAAATAGAGCCTTTAGGTGGTGTTAAATCCGGGAACGAGATGGATACTCGAAGTTAATGGGGCGATAATTATTCTGTTAACCAAAATGTTCACGAAGCAAATTTATGGAGCGTTCGGCTGAATGGATATGGTTGCCGCAAACTGTTGAAACCATTGTGTGTACCACTCCTGATTGACAGCAATTGGAAAGTAAGGAATTCGAATGGTTTTTCGAGCATTGCGGAGAGGCTTTTCTACAATTGCATCCAGACGTTTAAACCCAAGGAATCGATTTGTTCGTCGGTTGATGTAACCGTTGAGGTGAATGTCACTTTCACCAGAACACCATACGTTTCTTAAAAAATCTGTATCTTCATATATTAAGATCAACACGCGTTTACAGTAAATTTCTCTTTTACTTATCTCTGCAACATTTAGTCGTTGTCCCATTTGTATTTTATATTCAGTTTACCTGCTGTTTATGGAAGACTTCTTTGCGGAAATTGGATGATTTGGTTAAATACTGGTTAAATAGTAGAGCTTCTCTTCTTAACAAACGCTAGCATCACGGTTTAACTGGGAGACACCTTATCATGGAATCCTCTGTAGTTCAGATTATGATTTTTGCATTGGACTGATCTTATATTAGTAATAGGTTGATTTTATTGATGAAAAGTGGTAAGACAAGTCGAATCCTCACTTCCGCACTGCTTGCAGACTGTTGCTTTAAACACTGCAATGCACTACGGAATTGAAGACGCAAACTCGTCGTCAAGGAACACTCTACACCGTCTCTTGCATTTTTTGAAGTTTCTGATGTATTCCAAATGCTTTAGCATCCACCAATTCGGAAAACAGAAGTAGTCACCATCGAATACTGATTAAATAAATGTAAATTACAAAATAATACTAAATTAGTATCATTTGATGTAACTAATATGTTCTCTAAAATTCCTCCTAAAGAATGTATAGTTCTAGTTAAAAAGATATTAGATGAAAGAAATATCCATCCAGGAATAATATCAGATATAATTGACTTATTTAATGTATGCATTAGTCAAAATTATTTTACTTTTAATAACAAAGTATATATTCAAAATGAGGGTCTTCCAATGGGAAGTCCCATTTCTCCAATTTTAGCAAATATTTTTATGGATAATTTAGAAAACAAAATCTTTAATTCTAGTTATAAAAACAATATTGTATTTTGGTATAGATATGTTGATGATGTGTTAGCAGGATTTGTAGGTAGCGAACGACAATTAGATATATTTTTTAATTATATTAATACCTTGCATCCTAAAATTAATTTTACTTTAGAAGTTGAAGAAAATAATTCAATTAATTTTCTAGATTTAAAAATTGAAAAAGTTAATAATTTACTAAATTATTCAATATACAGAAAACCAACACAAACAGATGTAACCATACCATATATAATTCAAATCATCCTATAACACATAAATTAGCAGCTTATAATTCTATGATACATAGGGCATTTTCAATTCCAATGGACAAAATTAACTTTGATAAAGAAATTTATATCATAAAACAAATAGCTACATCTAATGGCTACCCAACTTATTTGATAAATACATTAATTAATAAAAAAGAACAGAAAGTGGCACTACAACTAATATTTCCTAAACAAACTAAAGAAATTAAAAGTTATAAACATATTACATATTGTGGAAGTATTTCCAATAAAATATCAAAAATAATATCTTCGGCAACATCAGCAATAATATCATTTAAAACACAAAATAATTTTGGTACAAAATTGAGTCTTTTAAAAAAGCAGTTTTTTTAAATAAATATTGGAAGTTTTGTTAAAACGAAGAGTTTTTTATTATCCTTAGATAATAATGATTTCATTTTTTCAAGAATAGGCTTTTCCGATTACGATCGCAGCGCCACAACTTTGACAAGTGGGTCATTCTTTATTTGTTTATATTGTAAAAATGTGGCCCGTGATAGATTTTCTTTGATTTGTTGAAAGTGTTCTACAGAAAAGTTATTTTGTAAGAAATTTAGTGCTCTTGATGGTATTTACAGTAATCTGTTGGTATTAGCTTAATCAAGAAAATGGACGTATAACTTGCTTTTTAATTTTAGAGATGAAGTTAAGTATTGCAGAATTTATGAGAAATTTGGAAAGTTCAAAGAATCCTAGAAGTGTCGCAGAGGAAGTCAATATTCTTCATGCAAGATAAATTCTAATTTTGGCTAGAAAAAGTTATGAACATTTTCAGATGATCGAATTATATGGTCACTTACTGTACAGTTGTAAAGTTGGAAATAGTAATAAAATTAAACAGTATGTGTTTGTGGATGTTTTTATTTTGTTATTTTTTGGTATCTATGCATTTTGTTTACAATTTTCTTACGACCTCCTATGAAAACGACACCATACATACAGTTTTGACACGATGAAAATTAGTAATATAATACAAGTTCGGAAAAATGAGAAAAAAGAAGCAATTTGACACACGTAGGATATTTTTTAAAAACGCACAGAACGTAATAATTTAAGCAAGATTAACGAATAAAAAACTATTAATTTTTGTGAATAAATCGTTTTTGTTTGTTCAGTTTGATCAAGAAATATTATATTCTGGAAAAATAAATGTCAAATTAATACTTTTATAAAAAAAATTGTATGAGCTGCATTATAATATATGCAACCACACAGATGGTACTTATTTTGGCACTGGTTTTCCCCATATGTTATTTATTATAATAATTATTATATGCATCTAAAAAACTTGATTTTCTTTGTATTAAATATAAAAACAACTTCATGATTCTCGAGCTTTAATTCTGTATTTATAGATGCGATCGGGTGGGATTAAATAAATTAAATCTGTTAAATCCACTGTTCCTTAACCAAACTTTAAACTTATTAAACGATTACTTTTGTTACAGAATGTGTTTTCAGGTAGTAATCCCAGTTATTTCAATTTCCCAAGTGACTAACTAATCCTTATTCATTGACTGATTCATTAACTCCCATCCTAGACCCGGAAATTATTAATTACGAATACGACCGGCTAAATTTCAATGGAAATTGAAATTAAATTAAATTAAAAGCCTAACATTCACTTGAATTTGGTTTTATGCAAATAATTACATTATGCTTGATTTTTCTGTATAATTGTGATTGTAAAATATCAAAATTTATAAAAATCGCGCAAGTCGTTTCCGAGATAATTTAGGCGTTCCATACATAAAACTCACTCTGTATATTTTAAGTGAAAGGTTTTTTAACGCTTGAAAAACATATTTTACCCCAGCTTTAAATTTGTTTAGATACGATTAGACAGGTCTATTCTTAAGCTGCTTAATAGGGAATAAGGGGAAAGTCTGTTTGGGCTTAATGAAAGTAAACAATAAACGTTTTGCTGAGGTTAAGATCCAAACGCTTTTGATGATCTAAAAGGTAAATTGACTTTCCCAGTTTACAAGAAAATATTAAAGCAAATGAAAAAGTAGAAAGAGAAATTCTGATTATAAAGAAAAAATAATAAAAGAATGTGAATTAAAAAGGGAATCCAGGTGTATTTTTATACTATAATAATGTCGTAATTTTTATTTTGACCTAATTGTTACGTATCTACTTTCCGTGGCCTATTTATTAGTGATTGTTTAAAAAAGTTCCTAATGGATCTCTGGACAAGAAGCGAGTGTCCTTGTCGATTCCTCCTTTTGTCTCGGTAATTTGAAGCGCGTGACTAAAGAACTAATGGACTAGTATAGTATTTTTTTTGTTAATAATTGCATCTTATAAAATAGGTCTGTAATGCTGGGGCTAAACTAGCCGGCGAATATTCGTATCGCGACAAAAACATCGTGTTCGGACATACCCTAACAATGGCATTGTTGCCAGTTATATCGCCTATCCACCGTTAAAAAAAGTCGAAACAATCGACGACAGAAGCAAATATGAGACCCTGAAAATATGCGAACTAAAAGCAAGATTATGGCAACCAGCCAATCACGAGCCAATGTTAACGATTGTTCATTAGTAATTGTAATTCATTTGGTGTGGTACATTCATTGGCTTTCTCTGAGGGCAAGTTTTAAACCTTAAAGTTTTATGGTGCTAACTATGTTAATAATTTTTATTCATTTCCTCCTTTTACTAAATTGGATGTCATCCATTTGGTTTGGTGTTAATGGTGCAGTTCGGTTTAATCATGGCTTCCGAAATAATTCCACGTGGTGGAGAACATTTATCTTTTCATGAAGGGCTTAATCGCCTTTTTCTTTTCCTTGGTCCTTACATTAACCAAGGATCGATTTTCTCATCCTTTTTCCTGGGTTTTTCAATGCCCTACCTCATGAAGTACCCTTCTTCTATTAGTTTCTGCTTGAAACCATGTTGTAAAATACAAATGAACTAACCGTTCAAAACATATTTTCAAGTATCCAAATATGGAATAAAACCAACTTAAATTAAAATACAGAAAAAACCAATATATTAATGTCACATAAAACTGTCAAATAATTCTACATACATAGTAACATTTTACATAGCAACAAAAAAAATAAATATTCAATTTTAACATTCTCCCACCAGAAGTCTTGATCTTGATAAAGAAGACTTAATCTTTATAGCCATATCTATCAACACTTTTAACTTCACGCCCATATCTGGTTTTTACGAAGTTCTTCGGTGTATTTACTACAGTCTCTGTACAGGTCTACTAAGAATTCCTTTGGATGACTTTACTTTTACGACACGAATTTTTCCATCTTTTCCGTATATAACCTCTTGAATAATACCCAAAGGCCAATCGATTTTTTTAGAATTTTCATTTTCAATTAAAACAACTTCACCTTTAATTACTGATCTAGTACCCAATCTTTTTTTAGAAAAAACTAATTGTCCTAAATATTCATTCCGAAATCTTTTCCTAATACACTCAATTAAATGTTGTTTTCGTTTCAAATGCTTTTTCAGGGAAATTGATTCAAAATTATCTAAATCAGAAACTTGATTTTCGGTTATATCTTGAATGAACATTGATGGAGTTAATGGTAACAAATCTTTATTGCTGTCGTAAGTATAAGTTAAAGGTCTAGAATTAATTGTAGCTTCACATTCACAAATTACAGTAGATAACTCTTCATAATTTAAACTAGATTTACCTAACACTTGTCTTAAAATTTGTTTTAAAATCCTAATAAGCCTTTCCCAAAATCCACCCCACCATGCAGCGGTAGGTGCGGACTAAATCTCCAATCAATCTTTTTAATAGAAGAATATTGACGTATGTCATTCCAATCTAAAGAACTTAAAATGTTTTCACAACCCAAAAAATTAGTACCGTTATCTGAATATATTATAGAAGGACGACCTCGCCTTGCTATAAACCTTCTTAAACATTGCAAAAAACTTTCAGTTGAACAACTTGACACAAGCTCTAAATGAACCGCTCTGTATACACTACAAGTAAAAAGACACACCCAAACTTTATTAGAATTTTTTAAAAACAAAGGTCTAGTTAAATCAATCTCGACAATTTCAAACGCTCTTGCATTTTTCACCATATCCTTGGGCAAAACTACATAAACAGTATCAAATTTTTTCGAATCAAATCTGCGACAAACTGTACACTTAAATAAAATTCTCTTGATATTTTTTCTACCCTTAACAATCCAAAAATGTTCCCTTAAAGTACTTAATATTTGAACACCAGCATGGCTATTTTGTAAAAATACTTTTTTAATATCCGAAATAATACCCAATCTCTCAAGACGAAAACGTAATATTATAGAAGGAATTAACTCTAAAAGATTTAAACATTTCTCTAAACACATATTAAGTGATGGAGCACCCTTCATCCAAGCTGAAGTATCAAAAAAAGGACGTAACTTTGGAGTTTGACTACTCAGTTTAATAACATGCCTATGTGGTAAATAATGTCCTACTTCAACTCTACTTATTATCTCTTCTGAAATTTCCTCAATCACTCCTTCAACCAGCCATTCTTTAAAAACTTCATCGTAATGATTGTAGTAGCCATCTTTTTTCAATTTTAACATTAAATTGTCTAATCGCTTTTTAGACAAATCATAGTTGGAAGGTAAAGGCGGATGATCATCAACCCAACACAAACCGACTTCATACCTACCTTCAGCATCAAACTTAATATTATTTACAAATTGTTCCATTATCCTTTGTTCCTTTTCTTTTGTGGTCTCACTCTCTTCTGGAGAAACTATGCCTAAAACATCTAAACTCCACAAATTTTGAATACTGGCATTCATAGACAAAAGCGAAGTAACTACCATGGAATTTGAATAAACATTTCCTAACGGTCGAGGAACTGTTCCCATTAAAACCCAACCAAGAAGAGTTTCCATGGCAACTAAATCACTACTCAATAAAATCCTTCTACCAGTAAACAACCTACCAGCTACATCAGCACCTATTAATATTTCTATAGGTCCATCACTAGTATCATTTATCATTGTATTTTTCTCCTGAAGTTCTTTCAACCATAAACCATCTTTTACAGACACAACATTTCTGCATATAAGAGGCTGATCTAAAACATCAAAATTACAAGAATAATTTTCGTATACTAAGTGTAATTTATAAACATTATGATTAGTAACCTCAGACTCATAACCACCAAAAAGTGCGTGTATTACAGATTCTACCCCAACTGGTTCATAACTCATTTCAGAGACTAAAAAATGACTAATATATGATCGTTGTGAACCAGTGTCAATAATAGCACGTACATGTTTAGATATTGTCCCATTACTCACTTTAACAACTAAAGTTTGCAAAAAAACTCCATCAAATGTATTATTTGATAGATTATCTACTGTAACATTAACAACTTCGTCAAAATTTGATGCTATATTTGCATTTACCAAACTTTTGGTGCACACAATTGTAGCATGTCTTTCTTTACATACAGAACAAAAAACTTTAACATGACAATTTTTAGCAATATGTCCAAATTTCAAACATTTATGACATCGACCTTTATCAGTTAAAAATTTAATTTTTTTATCATGTGACCAGGTTTTAACATCATTACAGTCTTCAGCAATATGATTTTTGTTACAGAAAATACAATAAATATCTTTTTTATTATTAAGAAGAGCTGCTGCAGTAGAAAATTTGAATTTATTTCCATGATCAGAAACTAAAGGTTTCTTTTTAGTACAATCAAAACCAGAAATTGCCAAAGAAATTCGCTCTTCACTTTCTACTTCCCTTCTTAAAAATGTCATAAAAGCATGTAATCGTGATTTTGAACTAGATTCTAAATCATAACTGTTACTGCGTTGCCATGCTCTCAAAATTTCTTCTGGTAAACACGATTCTACTAAAGGATAGAGCATGGCTGCATAATTATCGGATGTTACATCTAAAGTTTCTAATGACCGTAATTGAGATTCAATATTATCATATAATTTTGTTAAACTAATTTTTGCATTTAAATTATTAAGCACTAAATTTAATAACTCCCTGACATAAAATTCAATAAGTAAATCTTTACGACCGAACCTAGACTTTAAACTTTCAATTGCCTTTGGGTAATTATCATGAGTAAGTGGATAACTTTCTACTAATTGACGAGCTCTAGACTTTGGTATCGTGGCTTGAATAAGATATTGGAACTTATCTTCTAGAGCGATGTCCTCATCTTCATCAATGCGTTTAAACTGTGACCAAAATGTCAACCAATTCTTAATATCGCCGCCAAATTTCACAAATTCTATTTTGGGTAATTTTAAACTGGTTTTGCTACTTCTAACTGATTCTATGGTATCTGAATTTAGAAACTGATCTACAGAAATTTTAATAAAATTATACTTGCGATTAATATCATCCATCATGTCTACTTCTTGTAAAATCGTTTCTTCGCTGTTAGCTTCATCCAACATATAAGCTATTATCTTATTATGCAAATCAATCAATGAAGACACTTTCTTCTCCAAAATTTCAAGATTACATTTCAAAACTTTCTGATCAGGATTCTGTTGCTTCAAAACACCACCATCCGTCTCATCATAAATATTTTGGAATGACACACAAATGATTCCAAAATATTTCTTGGTTTTATCCATCTCAGGGGGATCTCGCCGGGGCCTCCAAAAAATGTAAAATACAAATGAACTAACCGTTCAAAATATATTTTCAAGTATCCAAATATGGAATAAACCCAACTTAAATTAAAATACAGAAAAAACCAATATATTAATGTCACATAAAACTGTCAAATAATTCTACATACATAGGGTGTGTTCGGGGAGCACGCTATTTGCGCCATTTGGCGCTATCTAGTACTATTCCTCGTTTGCGTTATATGGCTCTTGGCGCTACATAGCTCGAAAGCGTGCTCCCCGAACACACTCATAGTAACATTTTACATAGCAACAAAAAAAATAAATATTCAATTTTAACACGTGTTCTCTCTTTCTGAGATAACACATTCTTACCATTCTTATTTTTAATATTTTGTTTCCCCAATTTTCCATGTTTCTTACTTATCCAATAATGTCTGCTTAAGTGCTGATGTTCCAAGATTTATGGTTTTTCTCCTGATGATTCTTGCCTGATGATGGTCCTGGGACCGAAACTAGTTGCAAGTAACTTTCACTGTTAAATTAAAATTGTGGGATCGACTTTGTGTTTTGCTTTGAACCTTTTGGATTCTACCCACATTAGAGAATGGATGACTTACATGATTTAATTGTAAATATAATCGATATAATATGAACGAATGATGGAGGCTACGTCATCATATGCACTTTCAACATCGAGAAATAAAAATGGCAGATAATTATTCCTAGAGAAATTATTTTGTATAACTACAATCACATTCGTTAGAGCATCCAGGGTATCGAAATGCTTTCTGAAACCGTATTAAGTTGTAGAAAGGAGATTATTTTTTCCTAGCCACCATTCTAATCTAACTTTGACCATTCTCTCCAGAGTTTTTAGAACACATGACAATAAGTATATGGGTCTGTACGAACTAGCAAGATTTGGGTCCTTGCCAGACTTAGGAATAGGGGTGACAATAATTTTTTTAAAATCGGAGATTACAGTATTTTCATGAGTAATCTTTAGCAGAATCAGGTAGGGTACTTAATCTCATCATAACCTGGAGAGGTATTTGCTCTAGAGGAAATGGCATAGTTAAATTCCGCTTTGGAAAAGGAGAGTAATAGAGAATGAGTTTCCACATCCCTTATATTACATATAGGAGAATTATTTACAAAAGGGGGGGGGCAATTTTGTCAAAGAACTGGTCTATCCATTTATCTTCCAATGGCAAGTGATTACATACAGGTTTCCTAGCCATTCTTTTTGATTGATTCCAGATTGTTTTGCTTGCTTAGAGTAGAGCACCAAATGATCCAACTTTCCCGAGCTTTATTTTTTAAATACTTTTTAGCACGTGCACTTGCTTCTTGACATTTGCTGAAATTTGTAGCCGTTGAGCTTTGTTTATACGTTATTAATGCTTTTTTCCTCTCATTTACAATTCGGTCGCAATCTGTGTCCCACCAAGGTGGAGGATACCGGTTTTTCGGTTTAAATGGTTTAAATTCTGGTATAGATAAGCGTGACTTACTTATTTATTTTTTTTCTTTAATCTTTTTTGTATTTTGCTTTATTACCTTACCGGGTAACTTTTTTTTATTCGTTCTGCTATTATTGTAATTTTGTTTACCACCCCTCTAAACCGCCAATAACACACAATCTACAACCTATGTAATATATCTCTTTACGCACGTAAAATAAACGCACGGCTTCCCTAGCAACCACTTAGCAACAATAGACGTCGCTTATTTTATTTAAAATTTCCTATTCGTTTCCATTAACCCTACTTTCTGTCTCTATAAATGGTTCATAATATAAATGTATTTAATTACGTTTCCCAGATTAATTTACGTTATTTTTATGTAATTAAGTTAATTATTTTAACATTTATAAAATTATTATTACCGAGATACTTTTTAAAAATACTTACAAAGCTGTTTCAACTTGTGGATACAATCGTAATATATAATAGTTATTTATGTACCAAGGACGAAAAACTGTCTATTATAGTCGAGCATGCAAATTGCTAGCTGAGGCGCAGCCAAGGCTAGCAAGCAGGCGAGACAATAGACAGTTTTCGCCGAGGTGCATATTACATTTTTTCGTCGTCCCCTACGCTTTTATGAAAGTAAGAACTCACCTATTTGCTACCCCCGGCTACGTCCCACTCTCCCAACTGCAGACTCGATCATAATTCAAATAAAATTATAAAAAATGTATTCTGATTTGAAGTGTAACAACTCTCTATTTAAATCATATTACTACAAAATTATCAATCTCGAAGATGGATATTGAAAGAACAGTTTGTGCAATTATTAATATTAATTCCTGCTGTCGAAGAAGATGCCAGAGACAAGTTTTGATTTTGGGTACTTGTTGATGCAACTTCAGATGCAGATCCTCCGGCATCACTATTTCTAAAACTTCCCTCTCGGAGTGCTTGACCAGTTCAAATACTTTTTGATACATTTATTTTATTGGGAATGGAATCCTCAATGTAACCCTCGGCGACTGTTGAGGATTTCCATCCTCCGTGCTGATTTAGTGACAGCATATCTGCGCCGGCATTGACTAAAAGTGTTGCAGATGTGCGCCGATAACAATGCCCGGTGTACTCTAGTTCGTTCGGCAATTTTAAGTATTTTGCGATTAAGCTAGGTATCTTTGCAAATGTATGCACACCAACCACTTGCACTGTACACTTTCCTGATTTATAATTGACAAAAAATATATTATGATTACAATGCTTCGGTCTTAAGTTGGCGTATTGTCGAAATATTTCTAAAGGATTCACTCCGTCGCAAAGTTTGTCTGTAACTGTAAAAACACGCCTTTTACCATTTTTTGAGTCTGGAATGGTTATTACAAGCATGTTGCTTTGATAAACAATATCCTTGGTCGTTATTTTACGTAGTTCGTCTCTTCGACAAGCCCCAGCAATTCCAATAATCAAACAGAGCTGAAATATAATATAACAATAAATGCATCAGCAAAATAACTAAAAACATTTTACCTTGTGCAAAAGATAAGTGTCATCAGGGGCATCACCAAGAAATCTGTTTATTTCATCTCGACTGAATACTCTAGATTTTTTCGCTTTGTACCCAACGCTTTGTTTTTTCAAAAATGCAATAAGTTTCGGAAATTTGGATATGTTAACGTTTTCCTTGATGGCTAGTGTAGACTTTAGCATAGAGTATATTGACCATAGCGTCGAGGACTTATAATTATTCTCATCAGCTTTACTAGAAAAATAGGCCAGAAGAACATTATCTGAGAGATTCTCGACCTTATGTTCCTGACGCCAGTTCTTGAATTTGTTGTATTGTTTTTCGTATAAAATTCGTGATTTCTGTGGGAGTAAATCCAACGTGGCCGTATTTGCCAATTCCCGTAGCTCCGGAGGAGTATTACTTACATCCACATCGCTATCACTATTCATTTTTGATTACTTTGAACACACACCGCGGTCTTATTCACACGTAAAATCTAGCGAATTTCGTAATTACTTCATTTCACAACAGCAAATGACAGTAATTGTCACAGGCGCCTACGTTTTTATTAAACGAAAATTATTCAATCGCCGCTCTCGAACAGTGCCGTACCATAGCAACCGCAGCGGACGAAAAGTGTTTGCGGACGAAAAGTGTTTGCGGACGAAAAGTACTTGCCTCCAATAATAGTCGATTTTTCGTCCGGAAATCAGTACGTAAAATGTAACTTTTCGTAGAGGTCGACGAAAAAAGACATTTTTTACTCGTTTTGTACTATAATTTCACTTCAGTTACTATACGAAACCGTTTTAAATATTAAGAATACAGTAAATGTTAATATTAGAGTCGCATTGCTCGAAGTTCATCTCTAGAAGTATACTCTCAAAGCACCAACACCTGGGAGCTTGCTTGAGTCGGTAGAGAGGAGGTAAATTTCCTTGGATCCATCGTCGAAGCCATCTTGCTGTCCCATATAAATTTTTCTGCAAGAGTTTCATTTAAAAATGCAGTTGAAACAGTTTTATGATATTAAATAGGGTTTTAGAATAGAGTTAAGAGATTAATTTTTGTGTACAGGGGGAAAAATTATTCAAACACTTTAAATTAAAAGAGAAATTTGGCTTATAAATTTCGAAATTTGACGTATAAATTAAGAATTAGTTTAATATGATGCATCGAAACATGTAACCAAGGAAATACTATATAAAGCAGCAAAAATTTGATAATTTCTTTGAGTTTAATAATTTCAGTTTATTCCGTTGAGATATTGCAGAGTCATTCCATATTCTAGTTAATTTTATTGTTGAGTTACGTGCCATGGCCAGTCTCTGTTTGATTTCTTCGTCAAAGATGCCTTTATTTATATCATTTTTGCGAGTGGTTTAAAAAATTATTTTTTTGTAGTTGTAGTTGTAGTTGTAGTTTCCTCTATAATAAAAATGAGTTGGTACATTCCCATACCTAGAACAATTCTTGTAGGAATGATTTATGTATTCTTTTTTAATTTGCGCCTTTCTTTTTATATGAGAGTAAAGTGTGTTCAACAATATAGTGTCTACAATAAAAGGGGACTGATGGTAATAAACCATCTTCTGTCACGGTTTATTGCTTATGGTCAAAATTTGCACAGGGGATCGGTTCTTGTATTTGTATAATATGGGTTAAGTATATTTGTGTTGCAGTAGTGAGAGTTAGTGTGTGCTGTGTATTAATTTTTATGAAAAATGTTTCGTCCTTTGGAAACTGCATCAGCGGCGCCCTGTGTTACTGTTCCTGTTCGACGACGAGTTTTATCCCTTGATGCCAAAGAAATCGTCAGACATGTTCATCAGAAGCTGATCCAAAGGGGTTGGGCTTTTACTCCTGCTGTAAGAGAAACCAGCGATTTGTCAGGGAAACCGGAATCATCAGTGAGAGTTCACATTTCGAGGTCAATTCATCCGAGACGAAAACGAAACAATAGTGGTGTTTCCAGAACCACTGATGACGGTAATAAACATTTGATAAGAAGAGCTATCTACTCTATGTACGAAGAAAACTTGGTGCCTACTATTAGATCATTGCGAACAAGACTAAGGAGCTCCACTGAGATAGGGATAGGTATCAATTGGAAACCTATGGACACTTTTATCCAAACTAGGTTTCAAATACTGCAAAATTGACAAAAGGCAAGTTATTATGGAATCCCAACGGATTAGGCAATGGTGTTTTGTATATTTGACTGCCATAAGTGATTACAGGTCTTTACAAAGACCAATAATCTATTTGCATGAGACCTGGTATGATACCAACGATACGCCGGCAAATGGATGGATTGATGGAACAGTGCTATGCCAATCAAAAGCTCCATCGAACAAAGGAAAACGGATCACGATTATTCATGCTGGATCAGAAGTTGGTTGGATTCCAAACAGTTTGGGACTTTCGGCGAAGAATATTCAAGATTCGTCGTTGGATTACCACCAAGATACTACAGCCGAATTGTTCGAAGATTGGTTCGAAAACACTTTACTGCCAAATATTCCCCCGCATAGATGGACAATGCCAATTACCATAGTCGCCAATTGAAGAAGGTTCCAGGCTCTTCAAATACAAAAGCGGAAATCTAGGAATTTATGCTCCAAAACAACATGTACTTTGAAGAAGGATATAAAAACGCAGCTTTTAGAGGTTCTAAGGACATTTAACATACAGAAGGCATATGTATGTGACACAATTGCAGCATCCAAAGGACATACAGTTCTTCGTCTTCCTCCTTACTACTGCGTATTCAACCCGATTGAGCATATGTGGAGAAAACTAAAGAAGAAAGTGCGGACCCAAAATACTATACCTACATTATTTCCTTCTGATGCAATTGCATTAATCCGGCAAAATATAGATAACCCAGACGCTGATTGTTGGAAAAGAACAATAAACCATGTTATAAAAGTGGAGGATTCATACGGGGCATCTCATACTAACATAGAACGCCTTATAATTAATGTAGACGACGATAGTGATAGTGAAACTGAATTGATATATTAACATATTTAAATTTTTATTAAATTTTATTGTGAATATCCTCTAATATGCGTCACCTTTTATTGTAGTCACAAAAGGTTCGTTCCAACAAACAATCAGGGATGCGTTTCGGATTGTTTTCAAATTTGTTTCTACGCATGCGCGCATTTGATGAAATTTGAAACTAGTCCACAACTGTTCTGTTGGAACACTGTAGTACTAGTTTGACATTTAACACATGACAGTGCAACAAGTGGAAAATATTTTCCCATTCCGAATTTTTGGGGCGAACACCAATTTCCTTAATTATTTACTCGAGAACATGACTGGATTCGTCTTCACTGTGGAATGCACCAATACTTTCGTCTAATAAATCGCTGTTGCCAATATTTTCATCCGAGCCACTGTAACTCATTTTTGTATTAAATAGATCTCCTCACGATATAAATATATAATACGCGAAAAAGGTTAAAAGTTGAATTAAATTGACAAACACGTGGTTTCGAATGATTAAATTTCCTTTGCGCATGCGTCTGATTTATAGTTCCTAACAAATTCACAAACTCTTATGACAGTTTTCAAACCGTTTACATGTAACGTTGGAACAGCTTACTATCAGTCAGCAAACTGTCACAAATTGTTGTTGGAACGCTAAAATGCACATGCGCATGCTCATAAAAATCTCTGATAGTTTCGGACTCTTGTTGGAACAAACCTTATATTGTTGAACACACTTTACGATATAGTGTCATCTATAGTTATGCGAATTGTATAAGTTATAATGTCGAGTAATATAAATCACAATCAAACTAAGTAAATAACATTTACAATGTGCAGAAATTTAGTTTGAAAGAAAAAGTTCTAACTTTTCAAAGATTAGCCGGATCACAAAATTTTTCAGTCGATATTTCTAATTCAGTTAACCCAGTTTCTGTGTTATTTTTTTCTTTTTGTTACTTGAAAACAGATTTCGAGTATTTCCCGAATCGGCAATAAATAAAAACTATCATCGTTGTTTGCCAAAAAGGTTTGCGGTCGTGTGTGTGTGTATTTCTTACTCCTTTCCTTTTTCGCGTGCAAAAATAGAAAACTCGGCTAATTTCATTTAGTAACTTTTCCGTAACGGATCTTTACGGAATTTCTTAGTAAACTTTCTTAATTGTTTTTCTTGTTCGACGATTCAAAACAACATAAGTATATACTCGAGAAAAAACGATGAGAGTATGAGAATGAATTTTTAATCACTTTATTGGGGTCTCGAGGTTAAGAGACAGACGTTGTTTTTATTTTATATTAAGTCGCTTTGTGGTTTCAGCTAAAATTTATGAATTAGCTAAGGGTTCATAATGAAAAGAATAGCAATAAACTGGAAAACTTTTGTACCGGAATATTTCTGTTTCGCACCCTCTCTTGAGTTATTAACTCGTTAAAGTATTATCACTTCTACCTTTTACAAACTTTGAACAAAGACATTTGATTTAAAACTAAAAAACAACTAACAACACATAGTACAGTAAATAAAGAGACAAAGCTGTAAATAATTTTGTACAGTTTTCCTCTGTGGTACAATTCGAAAAATGAGTTTCTCGCAAATATCTAACAAAATATGCAAATAGGAGAATTTTAGTTTGGACCAAAAATTAAGATTTTTTCCATTACTCTTCATTTTATACTCTTCATTCCATTACACTCATTTCATCGTTTGTTCTCAAAACGATGGAAAAAGCTGTAGACAACTACATTAGAACAGAAATCTTGGAACAGGTGCCATTGCACCCCCGTTAACATGCGTACCAAGCGGGAAAGTCCACGGAAACCGCTTTATCACAATTGACTGACGAAATCCAAGACGCTCTGAATAAAAAAGAGACCGTGGTATGTGCCTTTCTAGACATAGAAGGGGCCTTTGAGAATACGCTACATGAGGCAGTCAAAAGAGCACTGATTGAGAAAGGAGTAGAAAGAACGACTTCCATCTGGATGTCGCAATTGCTATCTACAAGAATCGCAGAAATGGAGGCAGGACAAGACATTATCTTCATTAATGTGATCAGAGGCTGTCCACAGAGGGGAGTTGCATCCCCACTTATGTGGAGCCTCACTGTAGACAGTCTACTCTGTCAATTGACTAGGGAGGTATACCATGTCAAGGGTATTCCGACGACATGGTTATCCTGGCAAAAGGGAAGTATGAAAATGTCCTCTGTGATATTGCTCAAAGAGGACTGAACATTGCAAAACAATGGTGTGACTCGGTAGGACTCAGCATCAACCCCAATAGTGAGACCATTAATCACATATGGGGCAGTGACTTGGGTCTCTCGAAGGTGCAGATTCATATATCACTGGAGCAATGGGAACTTGCCCCACCGCTGCAATGGAGGTGATTTTAAACTTGACCCCACTGCACATTCTGCTAGAAAGTGTAAGGAAGAAAACAATATACAGGGTGATTCATTACTAATTGGAAATAATTTAATACTAGAATCCTGACTTCAAATTATGAAGATTTAACCCAGAACACCTAAATAAAATGTAGCTGCTTACTTAGTTACAGAGTGTTTTGTGTAAAAATTTAAAAACTATTTGGGTTCAGTACTTTAAGACTGTTTTACGTATTCATTTCATATTTGGCAGAAAATGTAGACACTGTACACCCTACAAAATTATATTAAACAAACGTTTCTAGCTACCACCAGAGGCGTACGACAGGAGCAAGTGACAGGTTAATCGTTCCCAAATTCCACGCCACTGGTGGAATAGAAACTTTAGCACAATTTGTCGATTCTCCAATACTTTTTACGTAAATAAAGTACTCTTTTTCATAACGATAAAGTCAATATTTCTCGAGATATTTTAAGTTAAACATGAAGCTGCCCAATTTTAATGTGTGATAACTGTCGATGTTTTCGCCCCGGGGTATAAAAAATAATAAAGTAAAGTAATTCGAATTGATCTTTAAATCTTGTAAACTTATAAAAGTCCGGCAACACTGTCTATACGTGTCGACGTAAAATTATGATGACGTGTATCAAATTTTGTTTTGCACCGACTATACTTTCTCTTTAAATGAAACTTTCTCTTTTTGGTGAATTAATGTAATATAACTACTTAAAAGTTTTTATTGCTTGTCTAACATCTCCGAACAACTTCGCTAACTAATGTTTTAATAGTTGTCTAACTATGTAACATGTCTACGGCCCTGTCACTTTATTTAGATTACCTTCAATTTAATTTTAAAATTAATTCCTGACCTACCGGCATGTTAGACACGTTCATCCACCATAGCTAAATGTCCCTTAAATGAGTGCCCATTCAACAGAACGCACCCTACGTCGAAACCTCTAACGGGGTATTGTGCGGTATGCTTGCTGCAGCTCTTGCTCTATCTCTATAGCATAGCGGTATAATATGCTGCATTATTAGAAACGTCATTGTCGCCATTGTTGGAGATACGTCAAACATTTTATCCAAACAAACTTTTGCCTTACAGTAGTTAATTTGCATTGAAGATTTTTATTTTATGTATTTTCTTATTTTTATAGTGCTAAATAGACTTAAGGAATATTTCGAGTGGTGTTTAAAGAAGTTTTATTTTGTTTTATATAAAAATGTTTGCTTTTGAGAATAAGTAATATAATTTTAATTTTTTCTCACCTTAGAACAAAATAACACTTCTTTAAATATAACTCAAACTATTCCTTAACGATAATAATGTGTTTATATAGCACTTGACTGTCAAAAACTCTACAAAAAACAAAATGTACAATACAAAAAACTACAATATAAATTAAGAATAATAAAAAACCCTTCGTTTTAACCCAACTTCAAAGTTTAATTGAAAAAATTAGGTTTAAAATCACAATTACAGCCTAAGTTTGTTTGGATAAAATGTTATAATATATCTCAAGCAATAACGACAGTGACGTCACAATAATGTGGCGTATTAGTATTGTGTTGTAAGTTTTTCATTTTTGAATTAGTTGGTGGACTGTTAAATGAGTAAGTAAAATCTTTTTTAATCATGGAGGATAATTTTAATACTTACAAAGACATCTTGAATGCAGACCTGTATGTTAAACGATGCCTCCCTAAACTAGTCTGAAGTTTAGCACAGTGTTAAGTAGAAAAGGATAGAATCAAGAATGGGAAACCTAAAATTAAGACCTGCTATGGGGTTGGTGAAAATGTTCCTCGGGAGATAATTAAGTGACACTGGGGAACGGTCCTTTGTTAATAGTATTATTACAGAGGGTCATTTTGGAATCTATAATTAATTATTTTACCAAGTAAATAGGATTTGCCAATGTTGGAGCATTTAAAATTTAAAATTATATAATATTTTTATCTATGTACAAAAAATTATATTTGACGAATGTCAAATTTGTGACATGACTTGTCCAATATAAATATAAGTGCACGTCATCAAAGTGAACAAATCGCTTTGTCAATGGATGAGTTCTATAAAAGGGAAATGTTGCCAAATTAACGAGCAAAAAAATACTGAAAAAGGTTAGTCGCATAAGGAAGCAGTTTTTCCAATATATTTTTGGTTTTTCTTATGTATTTTGGGCCCCTTTATCACCCGTGTTGTACCCGAAAGATACGGAGGTCTTTTAACATATTTTTAGTTTGTAGTATTTTACTTCTTACAGTTGACGAAAAACTAAATGTCAGCTGTCAACACATACACGTATCATTAGATATTGTCCTGTTATTATTTAGCATTGTTTGGCTTCGTGTTTTTGTATTACTGATTTTTTATTCTAACTTTATCTGTTAGTAATTTGTGTTACTCTGATCTGCTTTTATTATTGCAAATATCCTCGAGAAGAGTTAGACATTTTACAATCTTTCTAGTCTAGTATCAGTTAGACATAGATTCTTTAGTGCTTTTACCTAGAGATGTACCCGGGGCAATGTTAAAAGAAAATTTAAGTTTAGAGGACCATTCTGTCAACGAATTAAAACGTTGGTTGGAGTGCAGATCCCTTAAACAAACTGGGTCTACGGATGAACTAATTAAGAGGTATGTCGATTGAATGAAACATGATTTAATGTCTATTGTTCTTATATTTGAATTTTTTAGAATTAACGACTGCATTAATAATGGAGGAAGAAATAAAATTTTTCTAGGCATAGACCAAGGAAAATGGTATGACATGAAACGAAGTATTCTTCAAAATCCAAGTTCTTCAAAGAAGGGTCCATTTAATGTATTTGAAGAAAATTTGATTTGGTCAAGATTTCCATCACGTCCCTTGCCTCAGTATTTCAATAAAGGCCATATATTTACTTATATAGTGAATGAAAGTATTGAAAACGAAAACCCGGAAGTTATTGAAAGAGATAATGATTCCATTGTAACAGTAAAACCATTTAGAAGAGGTTCACAGTATGTAGAGAGTGATCACCTCAGTCAAATTTACGATTCTCTTGTTAGGTATTGTAAGTGTAAATGTCAAGCTTCATTTGACAAAAAAACAAAACATGATGTTATAATATGCCTAAATAAATAAATAAATAAATCACTAACAGATAAAGTTAGAATAAAAAATCAGTAATACAAAAACACGAAGCCAAACAATGCTAAATAATAACAGGACAATATCTAATGATACGTGTATGTGTTGACAGCTGACATTTAGTTTTTCGTCAACTGTAAGAAGTAAAATACTACAAACTAAAAATATGTTAAGAGACCTCCATATCGTTCGGGTACAACACGGGTGATAAAGGGGCCCAAAATACATAAGAAAAACCAAAAATATATTGGAAAAACTGCTTCCTTATGCGACTAACCTTTTTCAGTATTTTTTTGCTCGTTAATTTGGCAACATTTCCCTTTTATAGAACTCATCCATTGACTTCCTTCGTTCGTTTACTACTGTCAATCAGTATCTTTTTCACTGTAAATTTGGTAAATATTGAAATTCGTAGGCCAAAAGTTATTAAAAATAATAAATACATACTTTAAGAAAGGTTACGTAATTAATTTTATATCAAATACAACTCCTGGACCAATAAAATATAAACTTCAAACGAACACACCTCGTGCTAAAATGTTTTAGATGTTGGCAAAATTGCGCTCTGTTGCCGCGTTCAAAAATGGTGTAGTATTATAGTCAAATAAAAAGAAGAATATAAGAGAAACTTCCTTTGACATTTATTAGATTCTAATACTATTTTAAATGCTTGGCAACATAGTCCCGTTCTGACAGCTGTGACGTGCAATTATATTTATACTGGACAAGCCCATGTGTACCCATGAAAAAATATTTTGAAAACTACATAATAAAAAATAACTGATATTCTAAATGAAACATTCTAAAGCAATCCCTCTCAATTCAAAGAGTAACTTTACATTTTGTACAACACCAGCGAATTCGTTGGCGACATTTGACACATCTCAGTCGACTACTAAGTTTTTTTGGAAAGTGCCTCCTTCACGTCTCCTAATGCTTAATAAAGTTGCAGCTGCTCTGGCAACAGTAGATTTGGCATAACAGCTTAAGTAATGTCTGACTATAGTTGTTTGAAATTGAAGCAAAGGAATCTGCTGATCTCCATTAGCCATTTGGTATAGCCTCCGCTTATTCACAACTGCCACATTTATGTAATTAGTGAGCAGGACCCACCAGGAGTTTAGTTGCTGATCATGCAAATCTAATCCACCCATCGACTTGTAATTTCTAAATACATTAGATTGTGATATGTCAACTTTCCACTGGGTGCTATGGAGTCAAAATTTGTCCATATCATTACAAAGTTGTTATCCTTCCATCGTACGAATATAAGATCATGTGTTTTTTTCGTATTAAAAGCCGAAGTAACCCACTGCTTTGTCATGTTGTCTCTTATAGTTCCAGTTGCTCTTATACCTTTTTCTTTTAATGCCACTTATAGGTCGTTATCCGTTAAAAAAAGTTATCAAAAAACAATCTGTGATCTGATGGCGACCCGATTGCTTCTACCATGTCGAAAACCACTCTGGATGCAAGAGGTGCTGATGGTTTTTTTTGGTCTTCCAGCTGGACGTTTTTAGTTCCGCAGTAAGCGTCTGTAGCATAGCAGTAGCCAGTAGCACTGCATAGTAACCAATTTTTATCGCCAAAACGCATTGGCTTCCATTTTATAAATTGCTTGGCTGTATGTCTTCCGAAAAATTTCACCATAGACGACACATCGACACATAGGTTGTAACGTTTTTTTTTTGTTACTTAAAATATTAATATAAATCCCTTTTCATTGTTTTGTTAGAAAATTTGGACTTAAAGCAATTAAAAATAAAATCATATTTTAAGTGTTAATAATTGACTGTATTATGTGTAAGAAAGCTTTTACTTTACATATTTTATTAGACTACTGTTAATTATACGAATAGTTAGGCGTTGAGCGTTTTTGTTTGATGTTTCTTATCACTGTTGGTCACTCCAGTAGTTGAATGTTGCTTTTATTGGCCTGGTAATTTGTTTTAATTTTCTGAATTATTTGTGCACTGTACTTTTTTTTCTTCCTTATCTGAAAAGAAACAAGAAAAATTATAAATTTTTGGTATGAGTTTCGACTTAGAAGACACTCTGTACTTAGACGAACGTTGTTTTTAAACTTAACATTAGTATTATTAGCTTTACTGTTAATGTTTTAAGTATACTACTTTTCTTGATTTACCTTTTTCATGAAACCCACCTGTATTTTCTTATCCTAGTTTATGTCCATTTGGATTCAATACCAGTGTAAAATTATTGTAGGCTTAATTTCCTGCAATTTATTGTAGAAAAGTATCTATCATATTTTGTTGATATTTTTGTAACCTAAAATATATTGGCATTGTTTTAGTAATTATTTTAAAAACAATTTTTGTTGTTTAATATTTTATAATCTAAAGTTTGGCTTACCTTGTGGGTATGTGCTTTAAGCCTTATGGAATAGTTTAACTGGTAATTATAAAAGTTTAAAGATTACTTCGCAAATTCTCTGTCTGTCAAAAGAATCTTCATTACTAAGTCTAGTCGAACTGGATGTACGCATAGCTAAAACCCGTCTTGCCCGTTTACCTCACAAAATGTAGTGTAGTAGTAAGAACGCTTACTCTGGACTGTTTTTAAATTACTCGTAGTTGTTTCTATTATTGTTTATTCTTTCTTGTCCCTTTGAATTGTTAATTGTCTCGCTTTGATAAAATGCAATTTAAGTTGAGTTTTGTGATTTTGGAAATTATGTATTTTGTAAAATTATCAATAGTTTCCTTTCTGGATGTGGGTAGAATGTTGGGTTTACCCTTAATTTCAGCTACACTCTGCTTTTCTTTTGTGCCTAAATTATAAGCTGTTCGGTATGTTATAATTTAAAGTTGCCGCCTTCTTACTGGGTTCCAGGAAGATGAATCGTCCCCTCTTGACCTTTTCATAATTATCACTCTAACGGAACTATTAGTGACATTTTAAGAGGTCACTTTTTGGTGGATTCGTGGTCGAAAATTGTACTGGTGTGGTAGCTATTAAATTTTTTTTGCAACCTCGTGTTGGATATTGCTGTTACACTAACGTATAACTTCCTTTTGGTGTTAGTTTTTGAAGTATTTTTGGTGCAATTCATGGTTTATTACCGTTGAATGATATTTGGTTGGAAGTATCTCGATTTGGAGGATTTGAACAATTTTCCCACGTGACTCCTGCGACCCCTCCTGCCATCTTGGGTAAGATATTTTCCTTTAAATCTTTTACCATTAGCTAAATCTTTCTACATTTTCAAAAAATAAATTTAGACTTAACATTCCAGACTATCATTGTTTAAGTATATAAAAATAAATTCCTATTTTTGTTGCTCCTTATTGCAGTCTCGTATTCTGGGTTACTTATACCTCCCTGTTTGTCTTGAGAATTTTGATTTGATTGTCCAAGTAGTGTGATAGTAATTACTTAATCTATTTGTTTTTAAATAATTGGTTAATTGTTAGAAAGTACATTTCAATAAATTGTTTAAATATATAGGATTTTTGGCTTTATAAATAATATCGTTTTGGTAATGAATTTTTATAGTTTTTTATATCATCTTGATTTTCCACTTTGACTACTAAGAATACGAGACAATAGTTGGATTTACTTGCTAGAGGTTTAATTTTTTTTTAAATATTTTTAATAGGGTCTTTTATTCGGATTGAAGCCGTCATTTATTGGAACTATAAATATCCTTCATTGGATTTTCCTACAACGAAGTCTTTTTATGCGAGCTTACCATTCTCCATTATTTAGAAGCCATTTCCAATATTTAGAAGCTTTGGTGCTTGTTAGAAAATCTTCGATGACGGATGAAGATAAAACGAAGAGAACTATTTGGTGACGTTAAAGCTATTTTTGTTTATATCTATTCTTTAATTGAAACATTGTATGGTTGGTTTTTTTTTATTTTTCTTTTACCAAATATCTTATTTATTTTAGTAAGCTTCAATGTAAGCCTTAATTTGGTGAATTTTATCAATTTGATCACAATAAACATTGTTTTTTTTTTTGATAAATGCTATCCCCAAGAAGAGTACTTTAATATTATCGCTTTATTGAAACGTATTCTCATTTTCGAAATTTTCAGAAGTTTTAAATGTTAAAGCAATAAAAAGAAATTTTGTTGGTTTATTTAAATATACATATTTTTTTTTTAAATGTACGTAGACTAATTGGAAAATTGTAAAAAATCACGTGATCACGTCATTTTACGTTGCTACAGTCACATCTAGATTAGATTATTTAATTAATTACATAATTAAATTGTTGAATGCACCTATAGAATATAATTTTGTGGTTGTTGATGATATGCACTTAATTTGAGAAGTTTATTTCTGTATTTTTTTTTAATATTATTGTATAAACTTACAACGTTTCTCTGGTGGTGATAAATAGTTCACTGAGACGGAAATAAACCCCTTATGATTTAATTTCAGTTTATGATTTTTTTTTCCCGTTTGTCAATCAAGACATTAGTTTATATTTACAATTTTTTGTGGACTATAAATATCACTTCTGATCTGTTTATCTTTGGGGTAATAGTTAGTTCGATTCAAGGTCCTTTATCCATCGGAAGAGTTCTGTTTTCTCTAGCCAACAAAACAGTGGCGCCGGCAACGAACCTCCCTACTCTCTGACAATTTTGAGCTAGGGCAACATTTTATCACACAACATGGCTACTTGAATCTAGCTAAGACTTTTTCTGCTTTGATTATTTGTTTAGGGTAGTAGATACCATTGTATGATACTATTTTCAATTTTTTTTTTCAAACTAAAGCGTGATAAGGTCTTCATGAAAAATTCTTCATTGCTGAAAGTTTTGATCTACCCAATCTGCAAGGGGCGATCATTAACCCAATCAATAACAAAATACCAATAAAAACTTTTATATCAGCTTTTGAGACAAAAAAGCTATTGTTATTTTGTTGGGATAAGTACAAGTTAGTCTGTGTGACTATGTAATCAAAGGTATCGTCGATAAACAGCTTCTCAAATACTTCCATTTGTGATAGGCATACTGAGGTCGGTGAAAGCTTAAGTCCAGTTGAGTTTTTCAGGAATTTTTTTTATACAATATATTCCTTTCTAAAGGAACACCATCTTCTTCAGAGGAATAGTGGACTTCTACTTCTCACACAACGTCAGTCGGTAATGCAAATTGTCCCGGCACTAGATCGTCATCTTGACTATCTTCCTCGTCAGTAGCAACGTCAGGATCTGGGGGAATTAAAATTATATCAACTTCAGATTGAAAATTAGAAGTTTCAATATCCTTGAGAGCCGAAAGGAAGCCTACATATTTGTTCCATAACAACTTCTCACACCAATTGGTGACTTAAAAAAGTCACATTACTATCCATATCTGTAATAAAATTAAAAATTTTCTAAATTGGCTTTCATGTGCCCATGTACTAGCTTGAGTACATCATATTTTTCAGTGGAATAAAACTGTATAAATACCTTATTTTAACAGAATTTTATAAATGTATGTTAATAAATATATGTTAGTAAGCTTATTTTGTACTAATAGACCTAAATTCTTTATAAAACCAACTGAGAAAATAAAACTTGCCAACAATAATAGAAGCCGATGGAAAAAAATGTTTGGAATGTGTTCACCTCACAAATAACAAATATAAACAAACAAACACATCAGATTACCGAACAAAAACTGAAATTGTTCAAAAGAAAATTGTTTCAACTTATCTGTAACACAGCATAAATCACTAAAACTTGCACTATTTTAGGATAGATTGCGATAGTAGATAATAATCTTAGTAGAAAACGGGAAAGTCATTACGTAGTATAATTTTTGTATGATTTGGACTTGCAAAAATTGTTTTTTAATTTGTTATATATATATTTTTATAGAAAAAAAGTACTTTTCTTCTTTTTTATGTAACGAAAAAAGATGAGATGTATATACCTTGTCCAGTATAAATATATGTGCACGTCACAGCTGTCCGAACGGGTCTACCTACACCTGCCCTATTGCTTGAGCTATTAGTTAATAATCAAATAGTTTACTTTATTTTCAATATCTAATAACATTAATGTAACAAAAATATTCTTACCGGTTCTGGGCACGTAGAGGTTGAGGTAAAGGCAGTCTTCACTTTGATTAGCTAATAGCGGTAAAACTTTTTCTAAGAATAGTAACCGATGTTTCGGATATTCCAACAGAGCCTCAGATCGGTTGCTGATGTCTGGCAAACGTTGCGGACAGACAGCACTAAATCTATCTGCTAATCTGGTCGATTTCCACATCGAGGGAGTCACCGGAGGCATGTACCTGTAATAACCGATTAGGACGTTATAATTTAAACCTTAACTTAATATATGATAGATACACGTTTTTGGTTAATATTATTATACAATGCGTCCGTAAAGTATGGAATAAATTGGATGTTTCCTAAATAATAATGTTTATTTGTATAAATTACGTATAAAATATAAACATTTAAATATGACTAATATGGTTGTGTGTTGTAGAATGCAAAAATACAAGTAATATAATAATTATTACTACACACATTCTATAATTTCTTTAAAATTACCTTAATACTAAATAAAATCACATATATACATATAGTTGGAATTTTTTTTACAAATACATAACAATAATAATAGAAAGAAATAGTTTTCTTCGCCGAACTGTAGACTCCTAGCTCTAGCATCCAATGGGTAGGATCTTGCCAGCAACACTGCTGCTATTCCTCCCACTGTCCTGTACACTTGCACTACCTTCAGCAACATGTACTCCCGCTTTTTACCCCACACTTCCACTCCAGCCTACTTTGCTCAATAATTCTACCGATAACTCTTCTCTTCCATTCTCCCAGTCCATTACACATCAATCTCCCCAGCCATGCCGCCCGACTTTTCACCTTCTGCGCTGCCTTCGACATGTGGTATTTGAACGATAGCTGGCTATCCAACTAAACACCTAGGTATATCACCGGTTTCTCTATCTGAATTTTCTTTTCCTTTCACCATTACTTCCAGCTCCCTCGCCTTACTGCGTCCCTTCACCAGTAATCCTACTGCCTTCTTTTCGGCCACTTTCAATCCGCATTTCTCTTTTTTTTTCGACAATCTTTCTTCACATTCTCTTCGCCTTTTCTTCTATCTCTGCCTCTCCCTTTGCCGTACATACCAGCCACACATCATCCGCACATACCGAAATCTCGCATCTATATTCGCATTTTATCTCACAAACCTCATCAAATACACACTTCCAGAGCGTCCCTCCCAATACCGATCCCTGAGGCACTCTCTGTCCTATACCTTCCTCTCGGTCAACCAAAGCCCGCCCTGTCAGATAATCCTCTTCTAAGCCCTCCTCCCACTCCGAGCCTCAACAGCGTGCTGAACATCGCCCCTTGCTGACACTATTAAACCCGTTCCCCACATCGAAGAACACTAGTAGTGCCAGCTTCTTGTTTCTTCAGCTGCCCTCCCTAGCCTTTTCCGCCAAATCCACCACTCTACCTAGCGCAGATGTACACGATTTCTCCTTCGGGAAGCCATGCTGGTTTTCTCTAAAACCCCTATTTTTCCTTACGTCTTCCTCAATACTTACCTTTATTACCCATTACCTTACCCATACCACACAGCAGACTGATGGGTCTGTAGTCTCCTATCCGCTTTCCTTACCTACCCGCCTTCTTCACAAGTATCACTTTGGCCATCATCCATACCTCCAGGAATTCTTCCTCCCTCAGTACCCTTAGAACGTCTTGGTTCTAACAACAGGGTAACTTTGCTCTGGGCACCAGGACATAGCCGAGTGGTGAGTAACGAAAAAGCCGACACTCTTGCCAAAAAAGGAGCAGAGTCTAGATTTATAGGACCTGAACCATTCTTTGGCATTACCAAAAGTACTGCCAAAGATATTATCTCCGGCTCGATAGAGAGGAAAATCCTCATGTACTGGAATGATATCCCAGGACTAATCCATTCGAAGGCTTTCATCTCCAAACCCTCGAAAAATATAACTAAGC
Organism: Ophraella communa; assembly: GCA_035357415.1. Taxonomy (NCBI): domain Eukaryota; kingdom Metazoa; phylum Arthropoda; class Insecta; order Coleoptera; family Chrysomelidae; genus Ophraella; species Ophraella communa. The sequence continues at coordinate 12,158,024 of CM068994.1, read as the reverse complement.
AGATTCTAGAGTGGGATAGAAAAGACCTACGCATTCTTATAGGACTGCTTACGGGACACTGTCGTCTAAGATACCACCTGAAGAAAATAGGTCTGAGTCAAACTTCAGACTGCCCCTTCTGCAGTGTGGAAGACGAGACTGCAGAACACATATTATGGAAAATACTAGGCACCGCATTTTTGGTTTCCCAAAATTGGAGCCTAACGACTTACAGGTCTCACCGCAGACAACCATTGACTTCGCAAGGAGGATTGGCTTGTATGGCGATTTATAACCCTAGGGGTGAGCTACAATAGACCCAACGGTGGTCGCAGTGGAGGGGTGGTTGGGCGCCCCACTCACATTGAACCTTACCTGTCCCCAGAAATACTCCTCCTTTCAAGCCATCCACTCCAGGGGCTTTCCTTACCTTGATGCCTCTCTCCTTCTCGTCTACCTCCCACTTCTTTACCAACCTTATTCCCCTTATTTTACCTGCCACCATACAATCCCGTCCTTCCCTTCCTTCTTCAATTGTGAAAAGTTTTTTTATAATCTCCCATACTTTTCACCGCTATTTCATATGCCTTACCTCACTGATTGTTTTCCAGCTCCCCCATTAACTCCTCCAAATTTTTTCTCTTCTCCTTTTCCACTCTTCGCTCCAGATCCTTCTTTTTCTCCTTATATCCCTCTCTTCTCTTTACCCCATCTCTTCCCCTCAACATCCATCTCCGTTCTTTCTTTCATTCCTTCAACAGCTCCTCTATTTCCTCATTCCACCAGTAATTAGCCTTCCATGCACGACTGTTGTCACCCTTTTCCTCTTTTTTACAAGTCTTTATTACATCATACAACTTATTTACGTCATGTCTTTCTCATACTCTCCACTTCAGCTTTTGTCCAACTTCTTCTTTTCTCTTCTGGCACTTCAATCTTCATTTTCCTTATATCCGTCTCCACGTACCTATGTAAACTCAAACTATCCTCTTCCTTTATCACTCTCCAACTATTCACTCTTTTTTTCATCCATTCATCACATGCTGTTACGTCAGTATACGACGAACCCCCGTCTCCCCTTACGAAGGTGAGCCCTTTAGCACCGTTATCCCGTTGGATGGTAACACCAGGATCTCACCTCTCCTATCCGTTTTCTTCCCTCCCCAAACAGTATTCTTAGCGTTGAAGTCCCCTGTCATCATCCTCCTCATGTTTCTTCTTTTCTCTTTTGTTACCTTCAGATCGTCCTCCAACCCAGACATGCTCCATTATAATCCTCCAGGCTGATACACCACCATGTCTCCCATGCGCACTCCCACCCATCAGCTTGCTCTGCCCTGCATTCTGTCATTTCACCAGACCTTCTGCATGTACCAGCCATCGCCTATATTTCCAACCAGATGTGAAGTGGAGGAAGATCTATTAAAATCTTGATGGCAGTGGTAGGGGTGGTAGACACAGCTCATTTTATGATTAAGCTTTTCTGCCTTTGAAGCATATTAAGCTTATCCCTGGTAGTCCTACAGACGTTTAGAACACCAGACCAAAAAATGGTAGTCACTTATCTTTATGTCTGCTTTTCTGTCACCTACAGGTTTAGTATATCTTACACTTCTTTTGTGTTTGGATTTTTCTATATAGTATAGAGAATTTTGCCAATCCAATAGTCCAAACACATGAAAAACGTCCAATGAAAAAGCTTTATTATACGTTTATGCTAAAAAACAGGATAATGTTGTTGGCAGATTTCAGCTATGGACTGAAGTCCTTCTAGTGATAAATTTAGTGCTACACCTGACCGGTATTAAAAAACGTAACCGAATTTTTCTATTAGGAGCAGTAATTTTATTTAACTCTGAAAATTACATTGAATGTTTAGCCTTACGTAAAAATCAGCTAAATACGGCAAAGTGATATTTTATTCATCCGTGAATCAGGGCAAAAATCGCGAATACTCTTCGTAGCGTGAAGAATTCCCTTCAGAGAATTACTTACCGTGACGCTGTCGACAGTAGCGGCGATACTTCCATATCGGAAATATTAAATAATGATTGATGGGTATTGTTTTACTATCGTATCCTGTTACGTGTCTCTCCCCCATTTCGAATACTTCACCCACGATAATTGAGTTCCACGGTCCGTCGACGGCGTAAAAATGATGAAATTTTACTCTCCCATTAAATGTGTGTTTTGTCTGATTGGTAATCGAGGACCACAAGTAACAGGATTTAAAAATGTATGAAACATTCATAAAAAAACACCTAAATATACTACTACAGTTGTTCAATAAAAAACACAATGCTTTTTTATGATGCGGGCGATGGAATTTTACAGGTTGAATTAAAAACATTTGATTAAGGTTTCATTTTGTATACATAGATAAGACGTAAATGTAACTCAGATACACTCGTCATAAAAAGTATTGCATACGTGATTTATGAATAAAGTTTTTATTATTCTCTTTTTTATTTATTGGGAAATTAATTTGGAATTATGTTTCAGAGTAGTTTATTTAATTAAAATTAAAAATCAAAAAATATTGGGCATAAATAACGAAAATAACAATTATTCTAGAAAAATCAAATAATATAAAGTAATAAAATAAAAAATTTAAACGATAAATTTAACATTTTAGTATTGCCACCTCTGGCTCTAATAACATCTCTCATTCTCCGTGGAAGGCTTCTTATCAGGTCACTTATGTAATCCAAATCCAAATTTTCCCATTGTTTTATTAAAACATTTTCCAGCTCGCCAAGGTTGTCTGAAGCGATATTACGAGTTCTTATGCGCCTGTCCAGGTAGTCTCAAACATGGGTAATTGGGTTTAGAACTGGACTAACTGCTGGCCAATCTAAAACTTGGATACCAACCTCTTGCAGGTATTTTATTGTTATAGTGGCAACGTGCGGGCAAGCGTTACCGTGCATTAGAATAAAATTCTCTTCAATGATTGGAACAAATGGCACTACATTTTCCTCAAGAACCGCCCTTATATACCGATCAGCTGTCAGTGGTCCCCTACGACACACAATTAACTCCGTGTTGCCTTCAAAACAGATGCCCCTCCATAGCATAATCGAACCAGCTCCATAATTTCTGGCTGCTCTTATGTTACACTGAGCAAATCGCTCACCTGCGCGTCTATAAACTGGAATACGTCTATTGGATCCAAAAAGTGAAAATCTTGATTCATCCGTAAAAAGAATATTAGCCCAATCGTTAATATCCCAATTAACATGTTCTCTTGCGAACCTTAAACATGCTACACGGTGTGCTCTGGTTAACAATGGATTCCAAAATTCCTTAATTTGTTTCTAACCGTATTGACAGATATTCTAACATTACGAACTCCAGAGAGAACAGTTTGCAGTTGCCTGGCTGTAACATGACGAGTTCGCAATGTCTGAATTCTGAAATAACGGTCATCTGCAGGATTAGTACACCTGGGACATCTTGGAACTGGTCTTCCATTATAACTTCTTAAGACTCTAGAAACGCTGGATTGGTTGATTTTCATGATTTTAGCAACATATTGCTGAGATCGTCCCTCTTCAACTAAAGCCACGATTTGAGCTGCTGTTCTGGGGTTAAATTATTCATTTTAATAAAAATGTTTCTAGACACTTCCAAATGAAAAATTAAACAAACATACTGCACATAAGAAATTTTAAAATGTAAATAATACAAATAGGATTTATCAAAATTATTTTCATTTTTTGTTTTTCAACAAAAAGGCGATTTAAACTGTGAATATTTTGGGCTCTAAAGGATACCATACACTCATATTAAAATCTGAAAAATCTGATATTTTATTTTACACCATAATTCAATTTTTAAAATTATGCTGTACTTTTTGTGACGAGTTTATATTATTGTAAAGATCAGTATGATATAGGTTTTTTCTGGTTTTTCTATATCATTGCACAGTTATACTAACTTTAGAGGGAGATACATCCAAGATACCCTTAGGGCTAATAACTTCTAGGCTTTAATATTGTTATGTCTTATTACTGTCATACTTAGTCTAGTCTCAACATTACATAATTAACATCAGGTGACGATGCTAACTTTAGCGAAACAGCTGTAAGTGCAATTAAAAAGATATTTTTCAAATTAAAGGTGGAAGTTTCGTTAAAAAGTTTTATTTTTAATGTTTTTGGTAAGATGGACTTCAATATTTCCAAACAAACATTCCAAATCACAGGAATCTGCTTCTGTAAATTGTAAAATATAAATTAAAAATGGGAGAGAGAGAGTACAACCACGTTTCTATGAAGGAACTTGGACTACTCAAATCAAAACTCACTATTACAAGAATATTTAGAACAATATAACATTTTTTAAATCAAAATTTACAACTACATTCCGATTAGGTACTCAAGTCACTAATAAGAACCGGAAACAGACATCATGGAACCACAAAATATCAAATCATTACCCTTGATTCCAACAAGCCGAAAAATTAAAGAATTGCCTGCTTTAGAGACTAATGTTTCAGTAAAATATCAAGTTTTAAACAAACGTAGGAGACTTTTTATTTGTTTTTATATTAGTTACCTAGAAATTGTCAATTTGTTATACTTATAGAATATAATACAAACTATGCAGTTAGTTATGTTTCAAAATTAATATATTAAAATTATATTTATAGAAAAATCATAACACACAGTATCAGTATCAACCCTTTTCTTATTTTTAAAAACTCTAAAACTCCTGAAAAGCGTAAGAATTCAAATATAAACGAAACGTGACAATAAGTTATTAGAAGAAGCGGTGATCATCATCATCATCAATCAGCCCGTAGTTGTCCACTCCAGTTTCCTCCATTTCATCCTATCATGTGCTACATTTACTCAGTTGCCGGCAATTCGTTTTAAATCGTTGGTCCATCTTGTTGGCGGTCTTCCTCTTTTTCTTCTATCCTATCATGGTCTCCATTCGATTATTCTTTTTGTCCATCTTCCATCGGTTAAACCTGCAACGTCACCTGCCCAACTCCAGTTCAATGTAGCACTGGACAATGGAATTTACGAGAAGATGATGGGAGGTACGTGTTTAGATGTTGGAAGAACGAGGAAGAGTTAAAGAAGTTGGATAGTATGGTTGGGGGAAGGGAACATTCTTAATGGCGTGAGTGGTATAAATGTTAGTGAAGAGTGTGTGAGGAAACGCCGCACGCCTAGTGAAGTGAAACCGAGGTGGAAGTAACGGCGAGTTTGAGGTGGGCTTGGTTGGTAGGTATACTCTCGGGGACGAGTTTAACACCGTTGGATAAGGACCCATCAAATACGAGTTTTTCATCTCAGCCCAAAAAAAATGTATTTATCAACTTTTTCTATGAGATCTGTGATTTTTTTTGCTGCCGGATGCATTTCTTTGTCTTCCTGTAGCATCTTGTTATACCTAGGATGGCTCTCTTTGAGTCACTCTCAGTTAATTGACAGATCTTTTTTTAAGTCAGTTTTTCTCCTCTACCGGGTGTCCCAGACTAATTTATCCAGACTATATCTCTTAAACGAATAAAGTTTATCGAATGGGACAAAAACCGATCTATTCCATTTCCAATACACTTTAATATGCCGGAGAAAAAATTATCCCCTAAATATTCATCCCTTAGTTACAACCCCTAGCTTTAAATTTCGTAATAGCACCCTGTACATTTTTTTATAATTTTGGATACGGTCTTCCATCGTCTATTCAAAAAAATTTTCAAAAATAAAATGGGTTCATAGGTAAATTAAATTGATTGTACTAACCCTTACTTTTTGGAAGTCCATCTTATTAAAAATAATAAAAAACTCTTCGTTTTAACAAAACTTCCAATATTTATTTAAAAAATTGCTTTTTTTAACTATAATGACAGCCGTTTCGCTGGACTTAGCATCGTCAGATTGACATATTGAAGTTACATCTTGTGTGTTTGTAGCCTAATAAACATCAGGTACCTAGCTACAAACAAACAAGATGTAACTTCAATATGTCAATCTGACGATGCTAAGTCTAGCGAAACGGCTGTCATTATAGTTAAAAAAAGCAATTTTTTAAATAAATATTGGAAGTTTTGTTAAAACGAAGAGTTTTTTATTATTCTTATAGGTAATCAGGAAAATATCAGTTTATTTTTTATTTTTGTTACATTAATCAAAAAAGCCTTAAAGCTTAAAGGAACCCCGTATATGTGAAAATTTGCGTGATACAGTTGTAAAGAATAGCACTATTCTACCCAAACAATTTCAATTAAGAGTCGGTAGAAGTGATCTGTTGTTCAATAAATTTTATCGAAAAACTCTTGACTTTACTTAAAACTTTAATTACCAAAATCAATTTCAGAATAATTTTTTCCTACGACCACATATGAAAGTGCTAGTTTGCACACTTACTTGTACTTAAGAGAGTAGCTAATATCAATACACGTATTGAAAAGTAAATATCAATATACGTATTGAAAAGTAAAAAAATATAGTTCTATGATCTATGACATTTACGTCAAATTTATCAATAGTAAAAACACATGAATGTCAAAGCAAGGACCATTTAATTTTTTTTAAATCTTCCCTGTGTCAAATATTGTATTGTAATTGCCAATACAAATTTTTCTGTATAAAGTAAGAATACAGTTTCTTATAGGTTTTTAAATTTTTAAAAAATAAACATATTTTTATTCGGTATTATTATTTTTATAAAAACACTTTTAGAAAGAAGAACAGTTTATTCTTCTTTTTTATATTGTGTTTATGTTCCGTGCATGTGTCGAATGTGGATTTTTGAAGTTATGCTTGTGTTTCTGTTTACAATTATCTTTGTGTCTATTATTATTACATTACTTTTCAATTAATTTCACCAACTGACCATTTTACTTTTAATTTTTATAGAGCCCACAAAAAAAATTAAAATGTCATTTATCTAATAAAGAATTTTGATGTGAATTCCTGAGAAAGGTGGTTATTTGACTTTAATTAATTATATTTCCATGCAATATGTAAACTCGTTTAAATCCTAATTTTTAACATGACTAACAATTAAAATAAATTTTATAAATAAATTTAAAATATTTATTATAATAAGAAATATTGGGGTCGTAGGAAAAATCGTGTACACAACGCGTTGGAAAGTGTATTTCTTGCACTCGTTACGTTTCCGCACTCGCCACTACGCGGCTCGTGCTAAACTTCACTTGTGCGTAATACTTCACTTTCCACACTCGTTATGTAATATACTATTTACTTTTATACTGTCAATGTCAAAATTATATCAAAACTGCACACTATGACACAAATTGCAAAAAAATAAATAAAGTATTTTCTAGCAACAGTGTTCGTATAAATGTCTTTTCAGAGATATAGACAGATCACCCCTAAGAATAGACCTGAGGTAAAAGTATGTGGTAAAACAGAAAAAAATCTTGGTTTGATGAGATAGTAAGAAATAAAGTAAGAAAAGAAAGAAATCTTTGACCTACTTAATAATAAACACATCAAATTGACAAATTATCATATATTATCTTCTGTAACAATATTACTTTTGAACGTTTTTGTTGTTTTCTTTTCAGGACTAGGTCACCGAAGGAATATAATTAAAAACCTTGACGCTTTCAACGTTAATTTATAAATTCCCTTAGCATGTATCTGAATATTTATAATGAAATCAAGCCTCGTGAGCGCTAGTTTGCATCATCATTACCTATACACTTGTGTGTGGTGAAATTTGCTGCTTATTTTCCATTATTCAACGTTCATGTGTTTTCTATTTAATATTGTAATAAATTATTGTTTCACACAACATATGATTACGTTAACTAACTTTAATAGTATATTATTTAACGAGCGATAATGTAGGTCTTAACTTACGCAGATGAAGTTAGCTACACAAGCCACAGCGCTGTATTTTATCGTTTAGTTATGATCATTATTGCAATTTTAATGCAAGAACAAAGAAAAAACTTTGTTCGCCAAACTTATATGAGAAGATTAATAAAGTATGTGAGAAGTTGTTAAACTTTTGAATTATTATAAACGCTATTTCTTCGCTGATAAATAGTTCTTATTAGATCATTTTAATAAATTTTAGATTTTTTCTGAATATTTTTAAAATTTCATTGCATGTTATTCTCATTGGCATTTTAAAAATGTTCGTGAGTTTGCGTTGGGAAAAGATTAATTATATAATGATTAAATTGATTGTGTTAACCTTTACTTTTTGGAAGTTCATCTTACTAAGAACAATAAATAACTGCACAGTTAAACTAAACTTCCACTATTTATTTGAAAAATTCGCTTTAAAATCAATTACAGCTGTTTCGCTATAACTAGCATCGTCAGATTGACATATTGAAATTACATGTTGTTTGTTTGTAACTAGGTGCTTGATGTTGATAAGGAGTTAAGGCTAGACCAAGTAAGGAAGTAATAAGACATAACAATATTAAAGCCTAGATGTTATTAGCCCTAAGGGATTATCCTGGATGTATTTCCCTCTAAGATCAGTATAACTGTGCAATGATATAGAAAAACCAGGAAAAAACTATATCATGCTGATCTTTACAATAACTTAATATATTTATGTTATAATAATGTCTTATCTATGTATAAAATGAAGACTCAATCAAAGTAAACAGTTTAATAGTGGAGAACTTCCAAGATTTATTTGTTCATTAACTACTTTAAACTGTTGATCTGCTAGATGTCTTTTAATTTCAAGTTCTTCTAGAAAATCTAAATTTTGTTTTTTATCACAAATGTGTAGTATATGAATGTCATTGGTGTGTATAAGTGAGTTTGGATGTTCCAGTAGGTGTTTTGCATAGTTCGACTTATCTGGTTGTTGTAATCTATATGCTCTGATCATAAAACAAATGATCTCAATTTCTTTATTATTATTATTATAATTTCTTTATTAAAATAGCTACATCTAATGGCTATCCAATACATTTGATAAATACATTAATTAATAAGAAAGAACAAAAAATGTCACTAGAACTAATATTTCCAAAACAAACTAAAGAAATTAAAAGCTATAAAAGTATTGCATATTGTGGAAATATTTCCAATGCAATTTCAAAAATAATATCTTCGGCAACATCAGCATTAATATCATTTAAAACACAAAATAGTATTGGAACAAAATTGTTAAATGTAAAAACAAAACTACCAAAATTAAAAAATCTGGTGTTTACAAAATTAATTGTCCAAAATGTAATGCAGTATATATAGGTCAAACACAAAGAAATTTTGAAGTAAGATTTAATGAACACTTAAGAGCATATAGATTACAACAACCAGATAAGTCGAACTATGCAAAACACCTACTGGAACATCCAAACTCACTTATACACACCAATGACATTCATATACTACACATTTGTGATAAAAAACAAAATTTAGATTTTCTAGAAGAACTTGAAATTAAAAGACATCTAGCAGATCAACAGTTTAAAGTAGTTAATGAACAAATAAATCTTGGAAGTTCTCCACTATTAAACTGTTTACTTTGATTGAGTCTTCATTTTATACATAGATAAGACATTATTATAACATAAATATATTAAGTTATTGTAAAGATCAGCATGATATAGTTTTTTCCTGGTTTTTCTATATCATTGCACAGTTATACTGATCTTAGAGGGAAATACATCCAGGATAATCCCTTAGGGCTAATAACATCTAGGCTTTAATATTGTTATGTCTTATTACTTCCTTACTTGGTCTAGCCTTAACTCCTTATCAACATCAAGCACCTAGTTACAAACAAACAACATGTAATTTCAATATGTCAATCTGACGATGCTAGTTATAGCGAAACAGCTGTAATTGATTTTAAAGCGAATTTTTCAAATAAATAATGGAAGTTTAGTTTAACTGTGCAGTTATTTATTGTTCTTAGTATATAATGATTGTTAGTTTTTTATCAAAATATATTTTATCAAAGGTAATACCACGAGTCCTTAAGATTTTCGATAAATTTGTATTTTCGACGAAAACTCGTCCTATGGACTTGTCATTTTATCACAGTTTGTTTGAGTAGTGGGTTTACACATAATAATATTTAATAAATACATTATTTTTTAAGAGAAAATACTCATATTTTCATTTTTCAATAACTTCAACAAATAATATCTTCCCAAAGATACACTAGGAGGATAAGTTAATGGGAGGGGTAACGTCATTCAGTGGTATTATAGATAAGAAGGCAAGTGAGGTAAGAGAAACAAAAAAGTCATGGGAAGCTGGCATTAGAACTCGCCAATGAATTTTTTTTTCTTTTTATGACAGTTTTATAAATCTATCTCATTATTTAACAGGCGATAATTTATTGACGTAATCAATGCGATTACCCCTCCTATTGATTTAACCTGTACACTACATAGTATTGCCAGTTGTCAGTTGTCGTGAGCACCATAAAGACACAGTTATATTTTGAATAAATGTTTATTTATTTACCTATTTACATGATTATATTAAGAGGAAATTGCCAGAATGAAAATTATTAGGCAAGTTTACCTACAATACAATCTGTAGGTACCTATTTAAAAATACAAGAAATACATTTCTATAAGGTGCAGTCATTAAATAAACCGAAAAAGGGAAAATTGTTTCCACCTGCACCCAGGGTAAGGAAACAGTTTCTACACCAAGCTTAACCGTTTTCTATCAAAAAAACAACTACTTCCTGGGCTATATGCCCCAACGGACATTGAATTACATTCCAATAGAAAACGTGATGGCGACCGACTTCGTCGATACTTAAAATCATCTCTATCGATTTGAAAATCAACGGGAAGAACACTAAAATATTAATTATTTATACAGGACCGGTTTCGATATTATTGTGTCTCATCAGTACGAGGTAAGTAGTTCTTCTCATCCCGCAGAGCAGGATGCAGAATGATTCTTTTACGCCAATACATAAACCGTGAATCCACGATTCAATGATAAAGACGCAAAAGCGCCATCCTACCGTTCATTTGCAAACCAACAGATCAAAGGTAACTGTAATCGAAAGATAACAATACAAGAAATAAATTTCTATAAGGTGCAGTCATTAAAAATTTTTTTTTTTAATGTTTTTAAATATGACGGACTCAAAATAAAGGTTAATACAATCAATTTCCTTTTATTTCATTGGCTTTTACACAATGTATGGTGTGAATACCTATTTCTACAAAAATATTTTAAGTAAGGTATTTGAAATAAAGTGCCCCATTCAAATATATCGAAAAATGGGAGACTTTCTGCCTTAAAAGCTATGTAAAATCGGAGTAGAAAATCCGACTTTCCTTCTTCTGTTTTTATTGTGTCGGTAAATCTGAAACTCTCTGCGATTTAGGGACCAGAGCAAAGTGATCCGAAAATCATGAATTATTCAAAAGTATTTATTTACAAATACACAACAAATTCGTGCGTACAAAACCAACATAAGTCCCAATATTTACATTTAATAAATTGGAAAATCAAATAAAAGAAAATGATAAAGGCAACGTTATATCAAAGATAATAAAAATATGTCACAATATGGAGAATGCGCAAAAAAGAATGTAAAATATGGCGAATGCGCCGACAAAGAATGTATGGCGAATATACGTTTAAGATAGAAAATTCAGATAAATTTAAATTTATTGCGTATTTTAACTAACAGAAGCACTGCGGTTTAATTATCTACATAAAATATTAAAATTTAATAACATTAATTTAAAATAATTGAATATCCAAGCAGTAAAAACCCAATTTCTATATAATAAATTTGATAGCTAGTCTCAAATCTTGATGCAACGACGTATCATATTTCCTTGGAAATTATTATTTACGTAACAAATCGTTCTTTATAATAAAAAACGAAGAAATGTAAAAGCGAGAATAAAACAGGAATTTCCAGAAATCGTTTCATAAATACACGGGTCTAAAATCTAAAATTAACGACCGAAAGAATTGGAGCATGCAAAATCAAAGACAAAAGTCTTACTGCACCGAGGTAAATTGAGGATTATTTCAGAGATAATAGAGATACGAGAGTTCATCAAAATTAATACTTCTAAGATCAAAAACTGCCTAAAGATCTAAGCTATTGATGTGAGTTGTTACTGTATTAAATTTAATAAAAATTAAAATTTAATATTTTTCGTGACTTATTGTGTAGGTAAAAATTATGCAGTATTTAAAATCTCAACTAGCGAATCAGAGAACAAATTCTTGTTTTCTACTATTTGTAATGTCCTGTGACACTTACTCTTGCTACGGTGGCGCCACCAATTTCCTTCCTTTCGATGGACACTTTTTAATACATTGAGTTGGTTCTCCTTCCTTTTACCCTCCATTATTCATATACAATAAAAATTACATTCAGCAAATTCGGTGCATCTAAAATTTACCAAATATATAGTACTATATTTATTATAGTACTATCATTGTGATGATTTGTTTTTGTTAATATTTATTTATTTTATTATTTTAGAAATGTTTTGTTTATTATACTTTAATTTTAAAAGAACGCCCTAATAAAGATGTGCTAGCTCGATAATTTTGATTTGTTTAGAGACTCTTTATCTTGGGTAGGATTCAAGTAAAACTTATTTGAACTCCTCGGTAATACACTCAATTGTAATTAAAAAATTAATTTTGTACATGATTATTATAAAACTATTAATTTTATCCGAAGGACTTACAAACTTTATTAGGAACCCATGGTTTTCCTAATTTGTCCATTTTGAACCGAAATATTCAACATAAGTTTCTTTGACAAGGTTTGTGAAATTTCTCTTTTGTTTTATTTGTTATATAAACATCGCAATTAAAACAAAATAAATCAGAATATTTACATTTTCTTCGTGACTATCCATAGAGGAGAAGGTGGGAATATGGAACCCTGCTGCCAATTTGGAACCCCTAGTCATTTGACAAACTGGTGACAACATCTAGGACTTGATAGGTTAAGGACAATCTCAGATGTTAGTGTTGCAAACGTGGAAAACCGCAGAGAGTAGGACGCGTTATTAACTTCAGAATGTAAGGTTATGAAAGTTCGTGGTTGTGAAAGTTTTATTGCGCAGTTTCGTATCAAGTATTGGGAAGTTCAAACTCAATTGTTTTAGGTGCGTTTGTTTGGAAAGCCTACGGTATCGTATTTTCCAGGTTCTAAATTGTTAAGTTTGATATAAATTCTTGTTTAAAAATAAATTCTGAGTAATGTTTTGTTTTATGCTTTGTTGTTAATATGGAACCCATAAGGTGACAGTACAAACACAGATCATCATCTCTGTAAAATCCTAAAACCTATGTATTTTATTACAGAAGGGATTTCGCAGAGATGCCGCGCAAAGAACTAAAAACCAAACCAATACCTAAACGAAAGGCCTGGGACAAGCAAGCCATGATAGATGCTGTTAAAATGGTGCGTTCTAAAAAAATGGGACTCAAAAAAGCTGTAAAAAGGTTTCATGTCCCTAAGACAACTCTTCAGCGATTTGTGCATAACGTAGAGTATTCACCAGAAAAAGTCGTTACAAAAAAACTGGGCAGGAAACCAGTTCTGTCTCTGCTTATTGAAGGTGAATTAGTGAAATATTTGCTTTTTATGGAAAACAAATATAATGGCTTATCAACTAGCTGTAAGGAATGGAATAAAACATCCATTTGGTGAAAAAGGAGAAGTGGGGCGTGCTTGGCTGGATTATTTCATACAGGGTCATCACAATAAACTTTCTATACGTAAACCTACAGGAACATCATTTGCAAGAGCCAGCGGTTTCAACAAACAATCTGTAGATATATTTTTTGACATTCTTGAGGCTGAGCTTGACAAAAGAAAATACGGAGCGGATCGTGTATTCAATGTAGACGAGACCGGTTTGTCAAACCAAAATACCTCAAGTCGTGGGCATGAAGGGCAAACGCCAGATTGGTGCTCTGACAGCTGCTGAAAGAGGCTCTATGATGACCGTTATATATGCTATGAGCGCAGGAGGGACCTTTATACCTTCTATGAATGTCATCCTTCAGGCTGGGTAAAAAGCAATTTGTTTGCGGAATGGTTTAGGCACTTCATTAACTACACAAAACCATCAGCAGAATCACCCGTAATGCTCATTCTAGATGGACATTATTCTCTAACCCGGAATATTGATATTATAGAGTTAGCTCGAGAAAATCATGTTACTATTGTTTGCCTTCCGCCGCATTCAACTTCAGCCCTTAGATAAGACTTTTATGCGAGCACTTAGGACACACTATAGTGAAGCTATTCGAATGTGGCACCGTACAAGTGATCGTCGTTTGGGTCCCTATGAAATTGCTGAACTTTTCGGCCAAGCTTACGTAAAATGTCAAACTGCAAGTCTAGCAATTAATGGTTTTGCAAGAACAGAAATCTTTCCATGCAAGAGGCGTGTTTACTGAAGCAGACTTCATTGCAGCAGAACATTATTCCTCATCTGAGACTGTCCGCAAACAAGATTCCTCATCTGAGACGGTCCACAAACAAGATTTCAGCACTGCAATAGTTAGTACTTCTACATCTTCAGCTTTAGGCAGTAGAATTGCAGTCCGGCTCTTCCAGATAAACGAAACTGATCCTGCAGAAGCAGAAAGTAGCTCTGTCCTATACGTAGGAACAAAACAAATTAACTTTTTATTGCCCGTGGATATTTCACCGGTTCCAACACCAAAAAGAAAAACGTCCAACAGAGGACGGAAAGCTTCTTCAGCTGCAGTGATTACCACTTCTCCCTATAAAGCAGATTTGGAAGAATCCTTGTCCAAATCTACTGATAGGAAAAAGGTTTCCAGTCTTCAGATTGGAGATAACGATGCTATTCCTAAAGAATGTAATCAAACGTGTCTTAATAAGTTCCAAAATCCAAAGAGAACGGGAAGGAGTGCAGAAAATACACATAAAGGGAAGAAGTTAAAAACAAAAGCTGCTGAGTCTTCTGAATCGTCTGATGAAGACAATGTTGACATCAGCGTGTATTCAGGTTCTTCGGATGACCTTGACGTCCAAATAATGAAGACGACGCTGAATGCATGTTTTGTGGTATAAAGTTTTCAGAAGACCACAAGGGTGAAATTTGGGTTCAGTGCATGCTGTGTTTGCAGTGGGCCCATAATGAATGAAAAAGACGCGTATATATGCGATTTTTGTCATTGATTTCAAAAACACAACCATAAAATGTATTTTGTTTTTATGAATATAAAGCATCTTTTGAATAGGCGAATATTTTTTGGGGGTCCAATTTACCCGCACAATTTCTCAGATGTAGGATTTTGACTTTTTTGAATTGACCTGTAATACGAAAACTGTAAATATTATTATAAATTTGTTTGCTTACAAAACATAGATTATATTTAGAGGTTATTGCGCAGAATAGTTCGTATTTATAAAAAAGAAAAATCCATTTGTAAACAAAAAACCAACTGGGGTTCCATATTCCCACCTTCCCCTCTATTACAGCTGACAAGACAAATTAGAATGGACATTCAGTAATTGAAACGAAATATTAATCCATGACAACTTATCCAGATTCACGTAAATGCTTCAATCTTGTCAAATAACTTATATCTCAGCTGTCTTGTGGAGCAAGGGATCTGAGAGTGGGGATCACGTGATGTTTGTATGCGCGAAAAAGTTGCGTAGAAGCCTAATTATGACTGGAAAGCTGATAATTATAGAAAAAAACATTGAGAACTTTCATGAATATATTCGTAATCGATGCACTTGAAAACTTAAAAAATTTGCTATGATATCCAGGACAACAAAAAAAAGTTTCTTTTTGTAGAATTATGTAGTACAAGGCTAAATAATATAAAAGATAGTGGGTCCAATTGTCTAAAACATTGGTGTAGTTTAAAATTTTCCTAGCATTTTAATTGGCTGCATTTATATAAAAACTAAGATTAAGACACAAAAATCCTCGCAGAATAAAATTTCTGTATTATTACGGCAACTAAATGTGTCCATGAAATTTTGAATAATCAATTTAATAATTGAATAATGCTTTTCAAGGAAAAACACAATAACATGTTTACTTAATTATTCAATAAAATCGGTCGCTTATAAATTACGCAAAAAAATATTCAGTCATGTAACTGCCACGTGGAATAACAAACAAGACACGTGTATAATTTGACATATTATATAACACACCATTGTAATAGCAAAAAAATTCTGATATGAATTTTTTTACTAAGAATGAACTCTATAGGATTGATCATATATTAATGTCAATGTTAGTTATTATTTTGTAAAATTAACAATAAAATTATTAAGAATACTAAACAAAAAATTTTTTAACAAAATTTTAACAATTTATTTAAAAAATTAACTTTTTTATCCCAAGTTTTCATCATCAGATTGATGAGTTAAAAGAAGCATCTTTGCATTTTATTATCTTTGAGAAGGGTTTCTTAATAATTGAAAGGAAAGCATGACAAATAATGTAATGTAAGGAGCAGAAGTCGACAATCTGTTTTTATTAGCTCACTTCCTTAATGCTTTACGAAGAATCGTTAGTTCTTTAATGTAGACTGAGTAGTCAATGTTTAAATAAACACTAAAGCAATATAAATGAATCGATATATCGATATATATTTCAATTATGTATCCGATAAATCCACATTAAGTAATATAAATAGTATATTAAAGTATAAGTGCACAAACAGGTCTTTACACGAATACTTTACGCCATTTTTTTATTGGTGCACTTTTAAATCATAAATACTGGTATTATTACTACAAAAAATAGGAGTAAATGGTGTAATATTAGTTGGTCGTTGGGCGCCAATTTGTAACCATATTATTACGTTGGGCGTCGATTTGTGATATGATTTACATATTGAGAGTGAATTTATAAAAATATTTAGTTAACTTTAAAAAAAATAACAATATACCAAAAGAAAAAATGTAATTTACAATAAAACAACCAATAATCTTAATTTCGTCTTTAATTAGTTGTAAAAGATATTTCAATAATTAACAAAATTTATAAATGTTTATCACAGCAAAAATTATGATAGTTAAATACCTCGGCTAGGGGTGAGTAAGTTCATTAGCTCTGACTATAGTACAATATTTGTTTCTTTAAGAAATTATACGGGCGCCACTGAAATCTTTTTATTTTTTATGATACTAATGAAGAAAGTTATTTTAAGCTGAGTTATTTAAATAAGTATCATTAGATGACAGAAAGATGTCAGAAAAAACTGTCTATGAAGATAAAAAAATGATATGAAAATGTACAAACAGATAAAAGATAAATAGATTTCCTTGGTGCTAAAATGAAGGAAGTTGAGAATACGTTACAAAAAAATAATCCGTAAACAGTTCTTTACAACTACTTATTCTAATCTAGTTGACGATACGAAAATGAATTTGATATTACGTTTAAGAAATAAAGAAAAACGAGACAGCTGTATAATATTATAAATGCATTTATTTACGTTGGTCGACTTATCTTTTTTTACATCTTGGATCCATTGGTTGATCCAGGAGAGGGCTGGTCCAGTGAAGGGTTGGTCTGATGAACAGTCCACCAATGTAGAACCAATCAGCGGTAATTCGGTAGTAACCCAGTAATGTCTTTGAAATTGGGATTGTCTTTGAAATTGAAATTTGTAATGTCTTTGAACTTGAAATTTGTAACGTCTTTGAACTTGAAATTTGTAACGTCTTTGAACTTGAAATTTGTAACGTCTTTTGTATTTTATATTCCAATGCTGTGTATAACACCAATAACAATCAGAGAATGAATCGTGGTTTAAGGTATTGGACTATGCCACATTAAAGATCGTTTATAAAGTTGGAATTACTGACAGGAATCGTTTGTAATAATTACCATGTTAAGAACTCTATACAATAGATGGTGTTAGTGTTAGCCATATAATTAATTTAAATATACTACGTTTTTAGTTAACATTAACATGTTACAATGGTCGAATTGGTGATCTAAAATCAATGTACTTTTGCCTGTTATGGAAATGGGAAAATCAAAAATTAATTGCAATCTGCCATCAAAGATTAATAAATAATTGTTGTCACGGCAGTACTTAAAAATGAATCATTCTATTATCGAATTTTTTAATACAGTAAAACCTGTCAATAACGGCCACTAAAAATGAAAGAACTATTGGCCGTTATATAAAGGTGGCCGCTATTGTCAGGTTTTGCAGTCGACAAATAAAAATATTTGGATTTTTGTTTATTTTATCAATTAAAGCAAATATATTTTTATAACTATATAACTATAACTATTAAAACTACTTTAATATAATATGTACTACGTAATACAAAACATAAAACTACATACATACCTACTATATTAGGAAAAAACAGATGTTAAGCTTTTTTATAGTAGGTGTCGATTTTTGTTTGTTTTACATTTTTTAGCTTTGATTTAAGAACCTCAGCTTCACATTTTAGTAAAATTCGAGACACATCCATAAATATTTCACCATTATTTTTGCACAATAAATAATTTTCTCCGTCCCTCAACACTTGGCTCATATTAGATAAAGTGGATTTTGGAGTTTCACTTTCGTCCACATCACTTGTCAGAATTGTCATTTTTATCGTTATCGCACAGTTCTTCAATAATGTCTCTAATACTGAAGTTAGGGCTCTCTGTAGGTATATCAGCGTCAAAGGAAACAAATTCATCCAAATCTAAAATTTCGTTACGGATTGTAGGGAAAAGATGGACAAGGGGTACATTATTCTCATCATCAAAATGTGGCTCTTTTTGGATGATATCGGAGAAGCAGGCTTTAGAAAAACATTTCTTAACTGTAGCAGGAAATACTTTTTTCCAAGCAGCTGTAATCCAGATAAGTGGATTGGACAAATTTATGTTTTTTTCGCAATTCTCGAAATCACATCTACTGTCAATAAACGCTAGAAGTCTTCTAATGAAAAAATTTCGGTAAATCAATTTGAAATTCTGAATTATTCCTTGATCTAAGGGCTGGCAATGTGATGTGGTGTTGGGTGGCAGGAAGGATATTTTAACATTTTCTAATGGAACTTTAGGATGTGACATGGAAAAGAAGCACATTTCTATTCTGTTTTTTCATTCTATTGTCAAATTTATGCAGCCATCTTGTCATAATTTCTGTTGTCATCCAAGCCTTTTGTTAGAAACCCATTCTAAGGGTAATTTATCAACATGACTACCCTTAAAACAGCGGGGATTTTTACTTTTTCCAATTACTAATGGGTCTTCTTTCTCATCTTCCATATCTGCACATAGCAAAATAGTCCAACGTTGTTTTGCTGCCTTCTTCCCTGCACATTTTTCATTTTTTAATGCAAATGTCTTGTTAGGCATGGCTCGATAATATAGTCCTGATTCGTCAGCATTGTATACATCTCGAGGGGAATAATTCCTTAATATCAATGGTAACCTATGGTTTCCAATCCTCTATGTTGTCCAAATTAACCTCTGCAGGCTCACCACAAATTAATTTAAACGTTATATTATGACGCTTGCAGAAACTTTCCAACCATCCATTTGATGCTGCAAAATTTTCCATCTTCAAACTGCTTGCTGCCTCGAGTTCTTTTTCTTTAAGTAGCGGCCCAGATATTGGAATTACTTTATTTTTGGCTTTGCAAAACCAATTGTAGATGACTTGATCCACTGCCAACCCTTCTGATTTCGGAAGCTTTCGTTTTTGCTCCAAGTTAACACCTTCCTCAACACTCTTTTAGCGACGAACGTTTCCTCTTTTGCGACATATTTTTATAGCAACTAAAGAACCTTTCGAACACGGAGAAAGCTATATACTAACGAAATATGTATGTAACAGAAAGACCGAGCTACTAATAATGCAGATAATTTCATCCCTTTTTAGGTAACTAGACCTATTTAAATATCTAATAATATTGGATATTTCCATCAACAAATAGACTAAAATATTTTGGACGATATTAACAGGTAAATTTCTATAAAATGGGCTCTAAGCATTTGAGATTATTTGGCCGCGGCCACATTATAAAGGTGTCCGTAAATACCATTGGAATTTCCATAGAATTGGTTTGGGGAATTTGAAACTGACCGTTAGCACAGGTGGCCGCTTTTGACACGTGGCCGTTGACACAGGTTTTACTTAAGCAGAATTGCCGTTGATACCGTAAAAATCTAAAGACGCACATGAAAAAGAATACGGCAAGTTTATCAATGGATGGAAGATCAAAAGGTAATAGATATAAATGAACGCGTTGTACTTGCTTACCTTCAGAAAGTGCCGGAGCAATACAAGGCATCGAATATGTGAGCTGTCCATTCTAAATGGCAATGTTTGTTGAGGTTAAGAAAGGAGTTGATATAAAATCATTTGTATAATAGACCAGTGCCGAAGCCTTTAAAAATGGTAAAAAACGAAAAAAAATTACAATAGAATGAAACCCATTGGAAAAGGAGGGAAATATGATCAAAAAATGGTTTATCTCGATTTCCGGCTAAACTACACGTCCTATGCGAAAAAGTTAAATGGCAAAGTTGTAGGTAATAAAAAGATCTACAACTTTTGTATTCGCAATTTTTTCACATAACCTCAAAATTTGGGTGAAAATTCAAAAAACCAAGTTTTTGGTTTTTTATTTATATCTTTTTCAAAAAAAATTTTTTTTTTATGAAATTTAGTGAAAACTTACCTTATTTTGTCCCAAATACACTGTAATTTATTTGATTAAAAATATTTATTTTTTCGCCTTATTTTCATTTAATATCAAAAAAGCACCCTAATTTTCAATCGAAAATTCTGACGTCAAAATATCAGCTTTTTTCAAAAAGTTTGGGGACTTTTTGTTCGTTGAAATATCTACTTTCTGATGGTGTAAAAAAAAATATACATTACTATAGGAAATGTTCTCAGAAAATGCAATAAATTGAAACAAACCCAAATTCGAAAAATTTTTTTTGAACAAGGACAAAATAATAAAAACTTTAATGAAAAGATTACAGTCACAAGGATTTTCCTGTAAACAAGTTGAAGAAGATGCTGATGCTGACATAATTAAGACCTCGATAGAAGTTGCCAGAGATACTAATAAAACTGTCATAGTTGTGGGTCAAGATATTGATCTTTTGGTCCTTTCTAATCAATTAAATTCAAATAATCATGACATTTATTTTCTCAAACCGGGCTCTGGAAATGGAAAGGATCTATTTTTCACGTCTAATAGTTTCAAACATGAATCCTTCAAAAATATTGTTGCATTTCTGCATTGTTTTTCTGGTTGCGATACAACATCTGGATTTGCCGGAAAAGGAAAGAAAAGTATCGTTAACTCATTATTAGACGCGAAAAATTTATCAAATTTGGCCAATGTTTTTTATAAAAAAGATGAAAGTAAAGAAAATATAAAAAAATGGAATACAATTAATCAAATCTATTTATACATGTAAAAAAGAAAAAATAACACTAAATCAATTAAGGTTTCAAAAATATCAATTGGCAAAAATTAAATTATCCTTTATTTTGGCAAACCTCCCACCCACAGAAGGAGCAGCAGAACAGCATTGTTACAGAGCATATTATCAGCTTCAAACTTGGTTGGGTAACGAATTGACAGCAACAGATTGGGGCTGGAAGCAACATCAGCTTGGAATTATGCCCAAATTTACAGAAAAGGATTTAATTCCGGAAGTATTGCTCAAAACTATTTGCTGCAGCTGTGAAACTGGATGTAACAGTTTAAAATGTGGTTGCCGAAAACATGGTTTAAAATGCACAAATTTATGCACTAATTGTCAGGGTTCTGAAAGTTGCTCCAATATGGAAGAAAAAGTCTACGAGGAAGTAAATGATTCAGATGAAATTGTAGATGAAGAACCAATGCATACTGGAAATAACATTGAAGACGAAGATGATGGTCTTCGACGATTTCGACGATCAACTAGAGTTGGAAAGGTTTGTCGAATCTAACGATGAAGAAATGCCTTTAAAGATACAAAAACTAATGAATAACTGATAAGAATTTCAGATAAGGTATTTATAACAAGAAAAAAAATATTATGAATAACGTAATCAGAATTAAGTATCTAAATTCAATAGTACGATTTATATGTATATTTATATTGTATGAGATTTTCTATGACATGAATGTAATTCGAATTAAATAAATAAACTTTCCAACTTAAAAAAATTGCAGCAATCATATTTTTTTGATGAAATTGTATATAATGATAAAAAAATTTTTCGAATTTGAGTTTGTTTCAATTTTTTGCATTTTCTGAGAACATTTCCTATAGTAATGTATATTTTTTTACACCATCAGAAAGTAGATATTTCAACGAACAAAAAGCCCCCAAACTTTTTGAAAAAAGCTGATATTTTGACGTCAGAATTTTCGATTGAAAATTGGGGTGCTTTTTTGATATTAAGTGAAAATAAGGCGAAAAAATAAATATTTTTAATCAAATAAATTACAGTGTATTTGGGACATAATAAGGTAAGTTTTCACTAAATTTCGTAAAAAAAAATTTTTTTTGAAAAAGAAATAAAAAACCAAAAACTTGGTTTTTTGAATTTTTCACCCAAATTTTGAGGTTATGTGAAAAAATTGCGAATACAAAAGTTGTAGATCTTTTTATTACCTACAACTTTGCCATTTAACTTTTTCGCATAGGACGTGTAGTTTAGCCGGAAATCGAAATAAACCATTTTTTACCCTTAAAAACTCACCCCCTCCCACTTCCCGAACTCGGATCGACCGTAATTTATTTTTCCTTTCATTTTGATCATATTTCCCTCCTTTTCCAATGGGTTTCATTCTATTGTAATTTTTTTTGGTTTCAAAAATTATCGACTCTGGTCTATAAGTACACGCATTCATGAAGACAAGAATGATATAGCAAGAAGGCGTATGTTTTCAAAGAAGATGATTTCAGAAGTTTTTCATGGATGCGCCGGACATTACGTACACCGAGGAGAATTATTCAATAAGAATGTTTAAAAGTTTACTACGACAGAAAATCTTTTAACTGCCATTATTAGATTGTCTTACCTTCTAAATTTTTTACTGCAACAGCTAGAAATCTAATACATAATATTTATATTATATTTCTATTTAGCATTCCTTTTTTTGTATAGTATATGTGGATTTGCAAGATATACAGGATTACCATATAGAACATATGGTTATATTGCCGCAGTATTATTGTCTTACCGTTTTGGTAAAGCAATTTGACTATTACAGTAAAACTGCTTAAGTGATCAAATAATTTGTCTTACAACTAGTATAAAATGCAGCTAAAGGGTGCTAATGCATTTAGGTACCTATGCATATGTGACATATAACTTTTTCCGCCAACCTTTATGACTATTAAAAAATCGTAGTGGTTGAAAATTGAACTCTAGCAAGCAGGCAAGAGGCAAGTACGCATATCACTGCGTCAATAGGCGTTCTAGAAAACATTGCTCATATTGTAGAATTTCAATGCTAGAACAAAATAATCGTGGCGTTATGAATTTGTCGCCCTTGGGTTGATAAACAATACTTTTCGCCATATTTTTGGTAAGGTAATCGGAAAATGTTATTTCTTCAATTTTAGCATAGATATAAACTTGTGTTCCTTCTAAAAACAAAGGTTAATTTAGTTAATTTTCTTATAGGAAAAAACATATTTTTTTAGTTATACAATAATTATAAAAACTAAATTTAAAGTTTATTCCACCCGCAATTTAATTCAATCAGCACTATATAAAATTATTACAAATATATTGACAATTCTGACATTTCTAAAATTCTACCTATAAACTTCAACCTTCAACTTCAGCAAAGCAAAAGTTCCGTAATCCATAAATTAAAGATAACATAATTTTAGACAAAATTTATAAAACTTCCAATAAATCCAAATGATAGACTATAGAAACTTATCTTGAATACTGACCAAGGACTTTTTTCTCTTTCTCCAAAGTTATATAGATCGGTAAAAGTAAACTACGAAGAATTATTAAATTTTGTACACTAGAAAGTTATAAAATCAAGACCAACTTTCTCAATGTATACAAAGAGGGTCTAAATTGTGGAATAAATTCATTTTTTCAAGAATAGGCAACTGGCAACTTTAGAGACTTCTCCAAAAACAGGTCAATTTTTATTTTTAAATTGTAATATTTTTGCATAAATTATTTTGTTGTTTTCAATAAACTAGTCATGGGAAATGTTAGGAACTGCGTTAAATTTTCCTTGATTTCCAAAAAAATAATTCTTTTTAGCGAGTCTTGTATCGAATTTTTTTAAGGTTTATACTGGTAGAGAGAACAGCTAAACAACAGCAGTACTAAACATACAAAAATTTTTTTGATTTGAAAAATTAAGGAACAATTTAAGTATCATTTAATTTAATTCATTGTATAACTAAATTAGACATTCGTAAAACTCCAGAAATAATACACAATACCCAACAAGAATGCTGTCGTCTCTGAAGAGGTAGGTAAATGGCAATTTGATAGAAAAGTAATATTTTGCTCTGTTTTCTAATCACAATAATAGGTATTTTGTAAATGACATCACGTCTTTTAGCATGTAAATGAATTTAATTTAAAAATTAAATCTTTTCAGCCATCCTGTATAAATAATTAATATTTTAGTGTTATTCCCGTTGATTTGCAAATCGACAGAGATGGTTTTAAGTATAGACGAAGTCGGTCGCCATCACGTTTTCTATTGTAATGTTATTCAATATCCGTTGGCGCATATAGCCCAGGAAGTAGTTGTTTTTTCATAGAAAACGGTTAAGCTTGGTATGGAAACTGTTAAGTTTCTTTACCTTGGGTGCAGGTAGAAACAATTTTCTACTTTTTCAGTTTTAATATTTTAATGTTTTGTCAATACTAAGAGTCTGGTGACGTAAATAAAAGTAAAGAATGTAGAAAATCTATTTTTCCTACGACAACATAGGAAAGTACCACATATCACACTGTCTGAAAGTGATCTTTATTCCCACTTGTGTCAAAAAGCCCTCAAACCCGTGAATCCTGTAATATTTACATATTTGATTATTAATTACTCCCTTTATTGTTATGATTTACAAGAAAACTGAGTTACAAACTAATTATTTACAAAAGTAATAAATAACTAATTTAGTTTTTGGTTTCATCTGATATTTACATATTGTTTAATTAAATAGGTAGTCGTGAGAAAAATATAGTACATTACCTGTGTCATGTGTCACTCGGAAAATGCCTGAAAAGCATCACTTTCCTCCCAAATAATGTAGGTAATAAGCTGTTTTTAAAAAAATGTCCAGTTCAAAAAACAATTTTCCAATTATTGTAGTTCACTCATCATGTATGGTAGGTATATGAACGTTGAAAAATATTATCCCAATGTTTGATTTTTATTGTTTTAGGTTAGGTTCTATGTGAGTGATCGTTCAAAGTCCTTTCCACTGCGACCTGAGAGATCTACTGTGGCTCACCCACAGGTTATACTCGTTCTATCAGCCCTATATCTCTGATGAAGCTCATCAGGGTCATTGGCGACACTTCCATGAAGTCCTGGGGCTCGAGATGTAGATCACATTTATTGATCCCTAGTCTCTCGACCTCTAGGCATGTTCCACCGTGTCATCCTCAGGGTGACATAATAATCTGCAGGTCGCACTATCTGCCCCTTCAATTGTTTTCATATGCCCATTAAGGCGACTATGTCAAGTCAGTAGTCCTATCATAATTCTTAGGTCCTATCTGCTCATATTCAGCAGCTCTTGAAACCTCTTTTTAGAGAGATAGCTTACAAATGCCTTTGAGTATCTTAAACCCTCTAGCTCGAACCTTTAAGAACGTCTTGTCTGATATACCCAGCTAGTAGTCATCAAATTCCACCAGATTGCAAGATATTCTGGCAGCACAGACTAGAAATTTCGACATACAAGGACTGTCTCCTCTGGGGTACAAGGGTAATAATTCCTCCAGGAGGGAGGGAACAGATTCTTAATATTCTACACAATGCTCACCCAGGCATAGTTAAGATGAAAGCTCTGGGAAGATCTTATGTTTGGTGGCCAGGTCTAGATGCGGACATTGAAAATTTCGTGGCCCGGTGCAACATTTGCCAGCAGACAAGACACATGCTGAGCAAGAGTACCGTTCACCCTTGGGAATGGTCAGGCACACCATGGTCCCGAATACATATCTACCATGCTGGACCGATAGATGGACACATATTCCTCATTATAGTAGATTCTTTCTCAAAATGGTTAGAAGTTCGAAGAGTCCCATCTACATCGTCACAAGCTACCATTAAGATTTTGAGAGAACTTTTTGCAACACATGGTATTTGTGATGTTATTGTATCCGAAGAATTCCAAACATTCGTTAAGCGTAATTCAATTAAACTCGCAAGAATAGCTCTATACAATCCAGCATCTAATGGACAAGCAGAGTGTATGGTCCAAACAACCAAAGAAGCGCTTAAGAAAATAACTTCAGGAGATATTCACACAAACCTAGTAAGATTCTTACTTCATCAGCACACGACACCTCATTGTACAACTGGTAGAAGTCCTGCAGAGTTGCTCATGAATCGTATGCTGGGTACCATTCTGGATAAGTTGCATCCGAACATAATTAATGAGATGAAAACCAAACAAGAAAAGATGAGTGAAAATTCTAGAATGCCCAGAATATTTGAACCTGGTGAACCAGTGTTTGCTCGTAATTTTGCTACAGGGCCAAAATGGACACCAGCCGTGATAGAATCGTTATCTGGCCCTGTATCATACAAGGTTAAGTCACCTGAAGGTCAAACTATTCACCGTCATGTTAACCAACTGAGAAGAAGGACATTAGAGAGCAACAGTAACAACAGCAAGTCTACTGAACATGAAGAGCTAAATCCTGAAGTCAGCGACAGTAACAACAGTAAGTCTACTAAACATGAAGAGCTAAGTCCTGAAGTCCAACCTAGACCAACAGTTCAACCAACCGTAGCATTAGGTGAGAAGGATAAAGATCCAGTTTGTCCAGCAAGAAGTAAGGAAGCACTACCGATACCCATTACACCATTGAACCGTCCGGTTCGAGAACGGAAGCCCCCAAAATACTTGGAGGATTATTCCATAAGAGGGAGGGGTGTTATATATTTAGAGTGCGTTGGAAGCTGTCAGATACGTCATTGAAAAGTAGTAAAATTAGTATTGTCATTGTGATAAGATTTGATAGTAAAGATATTAGAAGACTCCCTTGTTTAATTTGAATGTTATCCCGCTCATAACATTTCACCTAGCAATCACTCCGGGCCTATAAACATTCCTTCAGCACCTTTTCTAACTAGAAGGTCAGCTTTTTTGTTCCCCTCAATGCTGGTATGCTCAGGTGCCCAAAGTACAGTTACATTGTTATTTTCCCCTTGAAGCATTAGATCCTGAAGGCATTCCAAACTAACTTTCAGTTGATCCGATTTGATTCCATTAACTTTAGCACCACCCAGCTATCGGAAATTATTTGACGCTTAAGCATCTTCTACAGACACATCTCCACTCACATCTGCCGTTGAAGCTTATTCAGCTTCTCCCTGGTGGTCTTCTGTTGATATTTAGCCCGCCAGAACGGAGGACCCTACATAATCATAGGCATTATTACTCTCAGATATAGTCAATACATTTGTTTGGGTTTCATTTCCATGACTTACTGCATATTCTACAGCATGTCCAAAGGGAGAGCTTTGTTTTATTGCAACTTCTCTCCAAATGAGCTTTCCATGTAAGTAATTTATCTAGCGTAACCCCTAGATATTTGATATCATTTGCTTCCTTAATAGTTTCTCCATAGAGGGCAGGCATTTTAGTCTTTTGTAGTTTGATACGTGTTTTTAAACCGCTATAGTTCCTTTATAGATCTAGTTTTTCTAAGCTTTCTGCAATGTTTCCATTCCGTGACGCACTAAACAGAAAGGACAACCAAATCGTTTTCTTTAAATTTATGGAGGTGGCATTACTAAACATCTTATTAAACAATAAACAAAAGATATACTTAATAATAAATAGTTTTCAAGCAGAACGAAAATATTTAGTAAATCCATAGAATCAATAGTTTTAGTAGAAATCATAAACAGGTCCAAGTATATCGGGCAAAGATAAACATCGTGCAACCGAAATTCATATTCTCCCAAACTTTGAGATTCTGCATACTTTTGCTAAAGTTTAAAGTTTATAAAGTATACGTCGCCATTATGGACTAATTTTCGCTGAAATCGCATAGATAAGAGCGCCGGAGAAGGACACAAATACCGGGAAGTTACAATGAAACACAGCAATGTTGAATTTAGCGATCAAAAAGTTAGGTTAGGTACGGCTAGATAAACTAAGTTTATATAAAGCTTTTTGTAAGCGTCGAGGTATATAATGGAAGTCTGTCGTATGAATACGAACGAAACAAAAGACTCTCGAATAATTTAAGATACGATAGAGATGAGATAAAGCGTACGGTACCTAACTAAAGCAAGGTTTGCAACTTATGTTCGATATGCTTATACGATAATATAAGGTTTACATTGCCAGATTAAAATGGCTCAAGGTCTCGAGAAATAAAAACCGATAAGTGATTAATAGTATATTAAAGTACTGTCAAAAATAATTTTGACAGTAAACGTCAAGTTAATTCGCTCCGCGAAAAAACAGTGATTTTGCTAGTAAAAAAGTGATTTTAAATTGTGAAAAAGAGTAAAACTAGTGTAGAAGAGGCTCTTCTACACAAATGGACAATTCAACCGATAATATCGAAAAAAAAAACCAGACCAGTTAACGATGTCCGGACAACAAATGTCAACCAGATAATAAATGGACTCAGTGAAAAGGACCTAGGTGAGTTATTTATATTAATTTGTCAAAAACTAGGATATACTGTGTCAAAAAATGACTCCACCCCTGACTCCTCCCCAATTACAAAACGGAGGAAAAGAACAACTCGTTCTTCTCCCCCTCCTTCACCGTCTTCACAAATAACCCAAACAAAAAATAGATTTACACCTTTAATTAAGAGGGGCGTTTCTAATTTGGTAAGACTGCCTGAATTTAGTGAAAAATCTGGTTATTTTTAAATTACAAGAATGTAGAGTAGATGGCGATAGTGGTTTCAAATTAGTATTTTTATTATAAATTTGAATATTTTTAGAGCTTGTTGACTTTCTTTATCTTAGACAGAGATGAAAATATGAATTTTGCTTCGTAAATCTTTGAATATTTTCACGACATACACATACATTTGACCTTGAAACCATAAACAGATGAAAAATAACTGTATATTTTTATTAATAAATATCCTATTTGGATATATTTTGGAAGTTAGCTGTGTTTCATAGGCGTAACAAATTAATTATTTTTAGGATTTAAAATAAAAAAAAATAAAATAAGATTTCGGCATACCTAACAAATAATTAATAAATGAAATTTATTGTACTAAGCAGAGTTGGGTCGGATACTGAAAAAAAGTATCCGGATACCGGATACTCAAAATGTATCCGGATACTTTTTTAAAAAGGACATAAATTATTAGTATTAAAACTATGTGATGTACATGTATTTTTTAATGTAATATATAATAATAAAAATACATTTACTGATGAGCTAACGAAAAACTTTTTCGTGTCACTGCCTGAGCTTTTGATATTGAATTTGGCCAGCGTCGGACCAGCCGAGTTTTCAAACTTTTTAGGGGGTGTACTTATTTATACTTGTAGGTACACTAAAATAAAAATATAAATATTAGGATGTCCTTTATTATAATCCGAAAAAGAATTTCTTCTAATAATTATAAATACAGGGTACAAAGGGGTTCTAACGTACTTATGAAACTTTATAACTGATTTGTAGGTAAAAACAAAGCTCCATTATAATATAATAATATAGGTATTATAACGGTGATCAGCACAGTATCCGTATCACGGATACGGATACCGGGTACAAAATTTAAAAAGTATCTGGATACAGCTTTCGGATACATAAAAAGTATCCGTATACTACCCAGCTCTGGTACTAACCCTTACTAATTAAGGTATTTATTAGAATAAATATATTAAATATAATAAAAACATATTACGGTTTCTGAATATACACACATCAACATGGTCTAAAGAAAAATTGGAATAAAGTGGAAAGTATGTAACCTTTTTAAAATTGAGATTGAAATGTATTGGCATAATATCTATGATTGGCAGCAATTCAAAATTAAACGAGGTTATAGTTTGATCAGAGATTATTTTATTTACTTTCTGATGGATGTATTATTTGAAGGTGTTGAAGTAGATGTAAATTTTTAGAATATATTTTGTGTGGAAAAATTTAAATACTTTTCCAAAACGTTTGATGATTATTGCAAAAGTGTTACTATAATGTTTGTAAACATTAACAGGTTAGTCTGCCTTCAATATGACTTCAAGTAAGTACCTTGCTAATTATTTACTGCCTAAATAAATAAATATCATTTATTTTTTAGAGTATTGGACATTCCTAAATTACCACCCAGATCCATGATTTAATGAAAAATGGAGTACAAAGTAAAGCACACCCTACAATAAAACTTACCTATAGTTTATTTTTATTTTGAGAATGTGGTGCAAGAAAAAAATATTTCCATGTTTTCAATAACCTACGATAATAACTAACCAATCTAGTATCTATAGAAATACACTTTGTGCACCTGTTTTCAAGATACCTAAAGAAGTGGGATAAGCTGACTATCAGCGATTGGCCAACAATACTCTTGCAAGTACTAAACATAATTGTTAATGTTATGGGTATATCTTAATAAAATTAATTGTATCATTAAATTATGGCTATTAATTATATTCCAAAAATGTCAACCCCATACTTTGTGCAATCAATTGAAATTAAAATGTATCCAATAGGATTGTAATAATTTTTTAACTGGTATCTTTCACACAAATGAAAAAATCTTATTTATTTTATAAAGATCCATATTTTATTTACATTTGAAAGCACTCTCCATCTAGTAATCAGAAGTGATAAGAGGTAAGTTTTAATTTGTTTATTTACTGGTTTATTTTTTTACAATTAATAGGTAGGTATTATTTATTTTATTATCTATGATTGAGATCTAAATATCAAATTTAGTTTTAAAAGGTGTATTGATATAGGTATTTTGCATATTAGATATATGAATTTTCTTCTTTTTGAGTACCTATACCTTTTTGAGTTCATACAAGAGGCTTTACTAGGGCATCTCAGAGAAGTGTTAATGCTACTCGTCCTTTGTGTCATCCTTTGTCTACTTTAAATATTAGGATAGACCAGGAAGAATATTAGTATCTTTTTCTAAATCAAAACTATTTGATTAATTTTTGAGTATTTTATTAGGTGGAGTATGCTAAACAAAATATTTCTACAAGATTCAATAGGTTACTACTTTTCTAAAGTATTTCAAAAATGTCCTGAAAAATACTATTTTTAGCAATATACTTTTTCTGGCAACCATATATGTTATTTCATCTATGTTTAGATAATTAAATTGTTGGAGAAATAAATCAATAGTTTTCAAAATATATGCTACTGTTTCCTCAAAAACTTTAGACCTCAAGTAACTGCCTACACTGGTTATATTTTGTTGATAGTAAGAAGACTGACAAAGTTTGTAACTTTCAATGGTAAAGGGGATATGTACCCTTTGTGAGTATAAGTTTGAAAAACCAATTATATTTTGCAAACTTTTTGTTTTGTTTTGAGGATATGCTGAATGTAAAGATGATATTGCCATGGATGATATAACAGAAGTATCCAGCATCCAACACAAATTTGTAAAACTGTTTTAATAAAAATTTTACATATTTGACTGTAAATTTTAATTCTTCACATTGTCTAAAGAGAAATCTATTATATTTATACATTTTGAACATGTAAATAAATATTTTAGAAACCCTTACTTTGTGGACATTATTATCCTGTCTATTTAGATAAACAGTTTAACACTTAGCTGTTAATATTTACATAATATGTGGTTTTAATTTATAAATGTAAATCCCTTAGGTTGGGTTTATGTTATTTAACAAATAAAGATATAAGATAATGATTAGGTAACTTAAAGATTAAAAAAGTATAAAGAAAAATCAGGTCTCTCAAAACTCACATTTTTACCAATTCGACTAAAATAAGACAATTGTGTTTAAGTAAAAAGTAATTTAGGAAATAACAACGGTTCATAACACTAAATTCCATCAACAATAACACTGCACATATCAGTTGGATAATGCTATAAACGATGTAAAAACCAACGCAAATTGTGAAAATATACTTTGAAATTAATTTTTTTAACTTCTGGTAAATTATAAACGAATATTAATATAGACAATTATATACTTAAAATCAAAACACTAAAATTAATATATTTTGACGTTATAAACGAGAAATAAGGTTAGGTTATGTTAAGTCAAGTTTGTGTTTGGACTTGGAGAATTAGAATAGACATACGTCTCTGAAAATAGCGCCACCAAAACTGTTGAACTAAATTGACAGATTGGTGCAATGTTCAAATTTTGCGTGCAACAAATCTCAAAAAATATACCTTTTTTTAACTTCATATTTTGCCAGTCGCATTCTCTATACTTTCTTTAGGAGTTAAGCTTCTGGCGTTAAAATTCGTGATCACAAATTGTCAAACTTTTTCAAAACATACCATCACTTAAACGCCAATATTTCTTTTATTACAATATAAAATTCAACTAAAAAACCTTATCTCCTAGAGAAAGGTCTAAGCTACATCCTGTTAAAATTTGAACACGTAATTTTAAGGCGTTCTTTAGATTTGTTGTTTACAAAATGATTGAAATTTTGGGTACAATTCAGGCTTGCCACCCGTTTTCAGCTGTCACATTTTTGACGCCCCTCTTAACGACAATGACTCCGACGACATGAACGTAGATTCTGACAAAGACGATGACATTCCGTCAAAACTAAAAAAAATGTTTAATGAATCGGACTACGATTCTGACAGCTCAATTAACTCCACTAAGTCAACCCAACCGTCTAATCACAGTGTCTCAAAGCCCTCCAAAGAAGCTCATCCTCGCTCATCACCTAAAAAACGTGCCTGTGTCGATTATTTTCCCACTTTACCGCCCCCCCCAATCCAACAACCCCCAGCCATGACGAACCAAATTACTAAACCCAAAAACAAAATACCGCCAATTACAATAAAAAACAAGGAAACATGGTTAGACTTGTTAAAAATTTTCAAAATCAAAAATGTATCAATTTCAAATGCCGCAAACAAAAAAGACGGCATACAGTTCAC
Source organism: Ophraella communa (assembly GCA_035357415.1). Lineage (NCBI taxonomy): Eukaryota > Metazoa > Arthropoda > Insecta > Coleoptera > Chrysomelidae > Ophraella > Ophraella communa. The sequence continues at coordinate 12,124,809 of CM068994.1, read as the reverse complement.
TCCCAACACAGTTGACGATCATAGAATTATCACTAAAGAATTGGACAGACAAGGGCAACTCTATTATACATATCAATTACCGACAGAAAAAACTCTTCGTGTGGTCTTGAGAGGCATCCCCAACCACATTACGGAACAAATGGTTGAGAGCGAACTCAAAGCCCAGGAGTTCGAGCCAATTAAGGTCACACGAATGTACAGACGTGTGACAACACAACAAACTGACGATAAAACTAAAAAGACAATGACAGTTACTGACAAACTACATATGCCCTTGGTGCTAGTTGAGCTTCCTCGAACTGAGCACAGCAAGAACATATATAATTTAACAAACATGTTTTTCATTAAAATTAAAGTTGAGACACAGCGGTCCAACACGCAGTCGGCCACAGGTGTCAGGGCTTTGGCCATACCCAGAGAAACTGTCATCTGGAGGTACGATGCGTCAAATGTGGGCTGGACCACTTAAGTTCAGAGTGCAAAAAGACCCCGGACACACCGGCTTGCTGCGCTAATTGCGGGGGAGCTCATCCTGCAAATTACAGGGGGTGCCCAGCGCACAAATCCCTAACAGACAAAACAAAAAACAAACCCACCATACAAACCCCCAAAATACAAACTAACAAACCGACAAACAAAACATACGCCCAAACGGCAAAACAAACAAAACCCACAGAGACGAAACAAGACTCTAGGGAATTTAAGGAACTATTGACAGAACTCAGATCCATCCTATCTGCTGAACTAAAGCAGATGGTGAGTGAAATCAAGAAATCCTTAAAGACCCGCAATGACTAATAAACGACAACCTGACTCCTTAAAGATAGCGGCTTGGAATGCCTGTGGCATTTCAAGTAAAAAAGACGAACTGACAGACTTTCTTGAATCTCACTCTATCGACTTAATTTTCATCTCTGAAACGTGGCTCAAACCCGCACTCAATTTTACAATTCCTAATTACTTTTGTTATAGAGCTGATAGGTTAACTGGTAGGAACGGCGGAACCGCGATTTTAATCCAAAAAGACATTGACCACACATTCATAAACCGATACAACACCGAAAACATTGAAAATACAGTGGTTAAAATAACGATGGCTTCGGGAATCACTTACACTCTCGTTTCGGTATATCTATCACCCTCTAAGGAACTTCTGCAAGAAGACTTAGACAAAATTTTACCCCGCGACCAAAAACACCATAATCGGAGGCGACTTGAACTCCAAACATCCGAATTGGAATTCAACGCGAACTAATAATAAAGGAAAAACCCTAGATGCACATTCGACCAGACATGGGTATCTAGTTATAGGGCCTGATGAACCGACTCATTTTGGTACAGGGATCGCTGATGTTCTTGATATTTTTATATTAAGAAATGTCAGTGTGAACTTCCAAATAGAGGCGAAAGCGGAACTCAGCTCGGACCACAATCCTATTCTTTTAGAATTGGAGAACTGGCAACCGAATCTGATGAACGCAAAGCGATCACGAGTGAATTGGACCAAATACTCCGAAATACTAAGTAACATCAACCGACCCCTCCCCTTGCTCAACAACATGCATGATTTAGACAAATAAATCCTCCAAATTACCAATGAATTAAAATCAGCGTTATTTCGGAGTACGTCTTCCAAATCAACTCCTGCATCGAACCCCTGCTCTATCCCTCCCAGGATAAAACATCTCATCCAGGTGAAAAATAGAGCCCGGAAAAAGGCCCAGTTAACTATGAATCGGCTCGACAAAATCCGAGCCAACCAACTTTCGAACGAAGTCAAGCGAGAGCTAGAAAAACTTCGAAATGACCGGTGGACTGAGACTCTACAAACGATCAGTGATTGTAATGATCCTAATCCATTGTGGGCTCTCAGAAAAAGGCTTAAAATGAAGAACAAACCAAACAACCCCCTTCAGGGAACTTCAGGCCTAGTCTACACAGACCAGGACAAAGCTTCCACCTTTGCGGACTCTTTAGAACTCCAGTTCTCGCCAAACAGGGACCCAGACGACGATATCGAATGGGAAACTGAGGTCGAAAATGCAGTAGATCGCGACATTAAAACACTGCCTTTTAAGGCAATACGCCCGACCACTAATACAGAAATTGAAAACATCATATTTACACTAAAGTCGAAAAAAGCTCCAGGAGATGACAATATTACTAATCTCCAGCTTAAGCAGCTGCCTCACAGCTACTACAAATTTTTGGCCAACATCACAAACACAATTCTAAAACTACAAAAATTTCCCGCCAGATGGAAGAATGCCATCGTTATTTTAATAGAAAAACCCGGGAAAAATCCGCTTTACCCCCAAAACCACAGGCCAATAAGTCTACTAAGTTCGATATCAAAGGTAATCGAGAAAGTTATTCTTGAGCGTATCAAAGATGAAACTGACAAACGACAAATAATTCCTGACTTTCAATTTGGTTTTAGAGCTGAACACTCTTGCGAGCAGCAGGCTCTAAGACTGACAGAAAGCATATTTGATCACTAGACTGCAAAACGGACATGTTCCGCTATCTTTTTAGACATTGAGAAAGCTTTTGACAAGACTTGGCATGAAGGGCTAATTTATAAATTAAACTCAGTCAATTTTCATTCAGGCCTATTAAAGTTAATCAGATCTTTCCTAAAATCACGCACGTTTCAGGTTAGTGTAAAATCTTCCATCTCAACGATCAGGAGAATCGAAGCCGGAGTTCCTCAGGGTTCGGTTCTCTCTCCCATTCTATACAATTTGTATACGGCAGACATCCCCGAATGTACAGGACTTACAAAGATCTTTACATTTGCGGATGATACCCCGATTTTGTCAGGCTCTTGGAAATTCTCCAAAGCTGTTGAATACCTTCAAAACACGACCGATGCCTATATTGAATGGGCGGAAAAATGGAAGATAAAAATTAATGCGGAAAAATCGCAACTAATTAAATTCAGCAAAAATCGCGATCGACCAAATGTCGACTTTATGCTGAAAGATGTGGTTATCGATTGGAAACGCGAAATTAAATATTTGGGAGTCATGTTTGACAGTAAGTTGACATGGCACCCACATATTCGTCAAATCATTTCAAAAACAAACGCTACAAAAGCCGCACTATGGCCCTTTATATCAAGAGACAGCCGTCTAAGTCTCCGCCACAAATTCACTCTTTACAAGACTTGCATCCTTCCACAAATCATATATGCATCCACGGTATGGGGACAAACAGCTAATTCTCATCTTCACCGACTAGAGACAATACAAAACAAAACGCTACGACTAATTACCGGGGCCCCCTGGTATTTACAAAACTCTAACATACGACGTGACCTAATGGTGGACTCTATACGCCACCAAATCCGACTACGTAACAAAGAACTGATCACCTCATTTCATAATCACGCCAACCCCCTTCTGAAGAGGGCACTTGACTATGACCCTAATCACTGTCCTCGGGCCAAACGTCCAAAGCTGGCTCTCACCGGCCCTAATTAACATGACTGACGAGACGTGACCTTGTAACTGTAAAATACTCCAAATTCATCGTTTGACCACCTAGGTCCACTAACAAGTAAAGGGTAAAAGTTCTAGCCTAAGAACTAGCCCAATTAAAACTACCATCAAGATCTCAGTTTATAGTATATTAAGTACGGAGAACGGTAAGGGTTTTATACCGATCGAATACAATTGTTTATTGTCTGAGATCGGTTACCCTTAACGTTCGACATGCTTATAACGTTTTTTGCACGATTGATACCATTATAAATATATATAAGATTAAACATTTTCGTCATATTGACTAGTTTCATTCATTTTATCAAGATAGATACTTTGGTTGTTAGGTAGTAACTAAGGTGCATAACATCAATGGAGAATTGAGTTTTTATTTAGCTGTCAATAATTTTAAGTACCATTTTGATTATTATAAATTAAAATATGAGCGAAAGTGAATTTGAAGAAATTGAGCGGGCTTGGGAAGAAGGGTGTTCCGCAATTATTACCCAAAAATCCAAAATCCGTTATCAAAATATCTACCAAAGTTTTAAAAAATGACGCGAAGGCAAGAATTTAAGAATCGATGAAAAGACTATATTGACATATCTGGTTCAAAGACATTTGCAGTTAAAAGCTACTGGAAGCCTCTGGGCAGAATATTCAATGATTACCTAAATCCACTGTTTTTCTTTATGATGGCATTGATTTTTCCAAAGTTTTAACTTTGATCGCTTATTTGAAGAGAAAAATGTTGGCTATAGGCCTAAGAAAGCGAGCAAGTCTACACGGGAGCAATTTGAAAAATTTCTGATGGAAGCACCGGAAGCGCCGTAAATTAAATGACTAAACCAAAAATTACGAGTATTTTCGTTCGTAACAACTTCACCCTTTCAAATTAATTTCGGAATATAAACTGAAGCGTTATATTACTAAGCTATAGCTAAGTATTACTTTTTAAGTTATTACTTTAACATAATACTTTTCTTAGATCTATTTATCTATTTGAGGATAACAATTTTTTTTACAGGTACTTAAAGTAATTACATTTTGGTCAGTCATTTCCACTCAAAATACCTACATAATCGGATTAAAATTTATATAGCTGTATTGTATTTCTTTAGATACAAGGTGGGTTAGTCGAAAACATCTTAAACTGCCAGTTTTAGGTTGGTTTTTGTTATTATATCATATTACCTGTCCTCTCTGTATTTCAGTTCTCTAATGAGGGTCAAACTTGCAGTGGGCTATCAACAAATTGTGTACGGACTTTTAGTATAATTAGTTTTTGAATATATGTATATTTTGAATAATTGATGTCTACCTGTAAAAATTAGAAGAGATAAGGTAATTTTATTTACAAAATTGTTAATGGTTACATTATCAAACATTAGCCGTGAATGTTTTAATTGTTTTTTTGCTGAATAAATTAGTATTTTTTTTTATTTGATACAAACATGCCCGCATCAACTACTAAGAGTTATTAGCAGGAGGACTTACACAAGCAGTATGTGATGTATTTGTGTTATATAATAATTTTTAAATTTTGTTATACAAATTAATGTCTTTGATATATTTAATTAAAGCACTTGTGTTTTTGGTGAGCACATCCTTGAATACCGCACTTAATTTATTCTGACTTCTATATCTAGAATATTCAGGACACTCCAAGATGATATGTTTTACAGTGAGGGAAACATGGCAATGTATACATTCTGGTGCTGGTTCTTTGTTGAGGAGATATTGATGTGTAAGGAGTGTATGACCTATTCGCAGTCGGGTTAAGACAACTTGGTCTCTTCGTTTTTCTGGTGTTGATAGAACTGAATCGACTTGTGGCTTAACTTCTTTCAGCTTGGATGTTGTATGATTCCATGTTACTTGCCAAGAATTAAGTATATGTTGTTTGATTGGGTTTGTATGGTCAGTGTAGGGAATTTTTTGAATGTTAGGCGCTTCTTGTTTAGATGTTGTAGCTACTGTTAATTGATCGACTTCTTTGTTTCCTTTTATACCAGAGTGAGATGGAACCCACAGAAATGAGACGTTCTTTTGGCTAAGACGTATGATTTCCATTTCACTTTTGATTCGTATGAGATTAGGATGTGAAGGGTAAAGTTGTTTTAAGCCAAGTAACGCACTCAGTGAATCTGTTATGATGAGAAACTTGGTTGCTGTAGAGACTTTGCACATTTTTATGGCTTCCAGAATTGCAGTGGTTTCTGCTGTGAACATACTACATTGATTCGGTAGTCGGATGGCAGATTTGTTATTTTCGCAGATGTAAGCTGCTGCAGTTCCATTGAGATTTTTTGAAGCATCTGTATAGATTTTCAGGGTTTGGGGGTATTTTGATATAATTTCCTTGAAGAGGTTTTGTAGGAGACAGGGGTTAGTTGAATTTTTTGGATTTTGAGTGAGAGATGTATTGACATCTGTTGAAAGTTCACTTCTTCTACCCGCGTTAGTGGAGTTCTATATAAAAACAGATTAAAATTATAGTAGTCTTTTCGTCTGTAAAAAATCATGTAGTGTGTCTTTTCGCTTGAAAATTGGAATCCTGTTTTTTGAGACCAGTTTTCGATTTGATGCAGGCAATCTTGAAGTAAAGTGGAGGCGAACTTTGTGCTTCTACTTCTTGTATAAATGATGAGGTCATCTGCATAAAGGCAAATTTTGATGGGAGGTTTTATCATTTCAGCTATGCTGTTAATTGCAGTGAGAAAAAGTGTGGGACTCAAAGTAGATCCTTGAGGAATGCCATTTTTTAGAGGTCTTGTAGTTGAGATGTGGCCATTTGATCTGACTTGCATGGTTCTGTTGTTGAGAAAATTATTTATGAACGCTAGCATGTTTCTTTGTACTTCCCATGTCTGCAGTGTTTTTAAAATATTGTATTTCCAGGTTGTATCAAAAGCCTTATTTAGATCGAAGAATATAGCGATTAGTTTTTGGTCATTCAAAAATGCATTATGTACTTCACTTTCAAAAGATATTAGATTATCAATTGTCGATCTGCACTTTCGGAAGCCACTTTGATAGGGTGTTAAAAATTTTTTGTTTTCAAGATGCCATGCTAGTCTGGTGTTTAAGATTTTCTCTAGAATTTTACACATACTGCAGGTTAGGGATATCGGTCTATATGAGGCTGGGTCGTCTTATGGTTTGTTAAATTTACATATGGGGATAACTGTTGCATTTGTCCAAATTTCTGGAAACTGATATTTTAAAAACATAGTGTTGAATAGATCTAGGAGTATTAACTTTGTATTAAAAGGAAGATTTTGCAGAAATATTGAGGGAATGTCATCTGGTCCAGGGGCAGAGTTTTTGGAGTTTTCGAGAGAAAATTCAAGTTCCTGCAGAGTTATGGGAACGTTTAGATAAGAGTCGGAGTCATTAATTTGGATTTCAGAGGTTTCAATCAATTTCTTGTATTGTATAAAGCACAAATCATCTCAAGGAAAGATAGCCGACTCCCTCTTTCCCGCGAATTCGAAATTGAACATCAGCGCCTTGAGCGGTGCGTTGCCCGAACTAACACTTTTGTACGGCTAGTTGCATACCTCCTGAATTTAAGTTTAAATACTTTTTATACTTTTATAATTTACCTAACACGAAAATAACAAAAATTTGATGAATTTGAAAATCATCAAATTTGCCATCATAGTGTTAGGTAAATTACAGAAGTATAAAATAAATAGGTACTAGAGATTAATATAATAAAAACAAACAAATATTAATTTTTTTTATTTATTTGTTTGCATCAAATACCAATGAGCAACACAATTGCTACAACTTATATTACATTCCAATATGTTTTAAAGAGTTTTTAACATTTTCAGTCAAATTTTCATCTAGGATTGATAAACAATTAGGGATGTTAAAATATATTCTAGTATTACTTAAAAGATGTTTGCATTGAAGGAAAGTAAAATTACTCAATATTCCAATTTATTCTACCTGTTATGTTTAAAGTAGAAGGCACTGACAATAACTGTTGTTCTGTTGCACCTTTCTGGAAGTTGATGGCATATCTCTTTCCTCTGAAGATGATCATTCTAAAATTACAGGAAATTGTTAGGAATTACAGGCAGATAAACCAATAACAATAATAATGGCACAACAAAACAACCTCTGTTGTATAACCAATACTTTTAACTCCCAAATTTAGATAAAAAATTTGAACATACCAGGAATAATTGTTGGAATTGCTGTGGCCCTCAAATTTGTTTTGTATATGATATGATGAAAACTTATCCTCATTACTAAAGTGCGTGTCACACACCCTGTACATATACCGTATTTTGTTCTCATCCATATCTAATAACTCCAACCTGTTAATTTGAAGACACCAGACTTTTCGTAGCTGAAATTTCATAAGTTTGTTAATAAAATATTAAAGCAAAGCAGCTTATATTATTTTTATTGACATACTGACAAATAAAGGTGGAAATGCACATGTATTTAAATTATTACTTACTCAATAACACAACGTCTAACTATAAAGTTGTATTTATACAAATTGTTTTAGTCATACATATAAAAAAAATCATAAAACAATGCACTTCTTCTTGTTAATTGTAGGCTTATGAATATGTTTATATTTAAGACTAAAACATTCTGTATAAATCCTTATTTTATATATACCTAATAAAAATAAATAAAACCTTACCTCAAGATCCTTGGGCAAAACATGCATTTTAACATCTTTGCTGGTTAAATTACAACCAGGAACACAACAACGTTGAACCAAAATTATTATCTGGAATAAAACACTCGGTAATAATAGTAGTACTAATAAACACGACCACAAAGCAAACACTTCAATATTAAAATTCAAATTAAAAATTGTTTTTCCTGACTTGACTTTTTGTTTTGTGGCCGGTCAGCTGACGGACGGAAACAATTCGTGGCGGTAATTTTGAATATTGGCACACTAGCGACTTCAGCGATGCGTTGCCTCACTAAAACCTCAGACCTGTCAAAGTGTGGGGAGTGAACGGGCCCTGGTATAAAGGATTGGTCCAAGCTTCGATCACTGGAATTATGTTGGAAAACATCTGCTATAGCCTCACATACATCTTTTTTATCGGTTATCAGCTGATTATTATGGGATAAAGTGTTTATGTCGAGGAAAGAATTTTGTCCTCTTATTTTTCGAATTTTATTCCATATCAAGTCCAGTGGGGTGGAGGGATATAAATTAGTATTAAAAACGTTTTATTTAAAATAAAATATTGATAACCGTTTTGGAAAGGAAAATAAATGTAAATCTCCATTAATTTTAATAACCTCAGCAACCTCTGCCTATGATTTTACGACTTTTACGACCGTTTTATGACTTGGACGCACATTTTGTACTAACGACAAATTATGAACCGACTGTAGGAAGAGAAAGAAATAATATAACCTATATTGTATATTTTATTAAGTTGAGCCTTTGTTTATATTTAATGTTAATTTATTTTTCAGATACTACCTCCAACTGGTATACGTCAGGAGAATGCACAGAGAGCCTAGTGAAAAACTGTTTGTATGAAATGAGTGTAAGAAAATTATACCTATGTTATTAAAAAATTTGTTAATTTATTTTTTCAATCAAAAGTTAAAGGCAAGCTAATTATTTAACCCCTAACAAGCTACTGTGAAATTGTTTCAATTGTGTCTTATTCCATCTCTGTTTAACACCAGCGTATAGATGGTGTTAGTGGTACCATTGTAATTAGTTTAAATAATTATTGTACTATTTAATGTTACAAAGTATGTTAGTGAAACAGTTGCAAAAACCATCCCAATCTACTCTGCATCTGTATTAGCCCAAACTCTTTGTAAGGAATGTATAATAGATCAGGCTTATTCTTAATGGGAATTTTTAGCATGTTGGTGTCACCTTTTATGCAAATACCAATTACATATTATGATTTCAGAGATAAATCTCGTGGAAAAACAAAGGCTCCACAAAGGAAAATACTAATATGGCTTCCATTCACAACCCGATATTAGTTACAAAATAAATAAATCCGCAGTAGAAATTATGTAAATGTGCGTTTTTAATGTAGCTATAATCCTCGAGTTCATCGCTGACGTTTTATAAAGAGGCAACCAACCAAGAATTAAATCATTTCATCATATTCGTTTTATCTGCGCCTTCCGAGAGAGAGTTGAACGAATCCATTAAAATTATTCCGCAGCAGACGGGCATCTTGTTAAAGTAAAAGATAAATAAGGAAAATAAAAAGCAGTAAAATTTGTTATCAACTTTTTATGAGAGTCAAAAGTTCGAACTTTATCAACAAAAAAACAAGAAAGAGAGAGAGAGTAGAAGAAACCTCCGAGGAAAAGTGTATGAAGTAGAAAGCTTTGACGTCCAACTGGCTGTGTTGAATAATTTTATAAAGTAGTTTTTAAAAAGAACTTTGGTCGGAAAAAAGTTTTGCGTCGCAAAGGTTTATTTTCTTGTTCGCTATTTTCGAACGTGTTACCGCTACAATGTAACTTATTGATTTTAAAATTGCTAATCCAGTGTTTTGCACGATTCCATTAACGTACAATCGGTTAAATTAAGGACACGCCGATAACTGTAGGAAATCCACAGATTACATTGGAAAATATATTACCTTGTTAACGGGTTTTACATCGCATTCACCCGAAAACATTTTTTTAATGAAATTTATGTATTTCGCGATAATCTGCTTACTTCTGAAGAACTTTTTCAATTTTAATTTGTTGGGGAAAATGTTTTTGTGCCAAAAAATGGTTTTCCGCCTATCTTACCGGAAAACCAATCATATGAACACCAAAAATAGGGCAGCAATGAAAAAGTGTCTTGGGTCAGAAATAATTTAAATTTCTACAAGTTTTACACAGTTTAAACAAAATTCTATACATTATAAAGCAAAAAAAATATTAAACACTATCACAAGAAAACACAAACAATTAAATTGATTGTACTAACCCTTACTTTTTGGAAGTCCATCTTGATAAGAATAATAAAAAACTCTTCGTTTTAACAAAACACTATTTATTTAAAAAAATACTTTTTTAAACTCAATGACAGCCGTTTCGATATACAACTAGCATCGTCAGATTGATATATTAGGCCCGTATTAGACTTGGTCACTTGGCGACGTCACCGGTTGCGTCACCGGTGACATCACCGGTGACTGTACGGGCAGCCAGCCGCGACACCAGGAGAGTCACCAGTAGTGAGGCCAAGTCCACTCATTCAGCGCTGTCATCTCATCCGGGTAGGACATGCACTGTTTTGTTATCTGTTAACCTGAGTAAAATGTCTAGCAACAAGTGAAATGTAAAACGAGTAAAATGTCTAGTGGTGAAAAAGATAAGAAAGGGAAAAAAGAAGATGATTGTGTTTAGTCCCAGTCTAGTGCGTTGTCACATTTCCTCATTCTAGTATTTGTCCCGGTTATTTCTACCTTTATTAGTGAAAGCAGTTCAAAGAAAGAGGATTGTGACATTCTCAAGTAGTTGAAGAACTTGTTTTCGTCATCTAAAAGTTGATCAAAAAGGGTATATTTGATTCTCTTAAAGATAATATCGGATGCACGTGCATTTTCCTTGCTCGTCTGCTCCTTTTCCTTAACAAAAGAGCAAGAAGTAGCATTTCTTCATATTTTTCAGACATGACGTCCGCTCACTACACTGTCATCAAAACAACTGAACTGCAGAACACAAAAATACAGTGGTGACGCAACAGCGGTGACTCTGTGTGTAATAGGTGCCATTTGATTCAATACCCAGCGATAATTCTTGGTCACCAGTGGTGACTCGTCTGGTCACGGGGCAGAGTCACCGGTCAGTCACCAAACGCTGGTGACGCAACCGGTGACCCTAGTGTAATAAGCTCCGTAAGAACTAATGCCCACCGACTAGTCAGGTAACCGGTGACGCAACCGGTAACGTCGCCAAGTGACCAAGTCTAATACGGGCCTTAATGTTACATTTTGTTTCTTTGTAGCTAGGTACCTGATGTTTATTAGGTAGTTATAAGGCTAGACCAAGTATGGAAGTAATAAGATATAACAATATTTAAGCCCAGATGTTATTAGCCCTAAGGGATTATCCTGGATGTACTTTCCTCTAAGATCAGTATAACTGTGCAATGATATAGAAAAACCAGGAAAAAACTATATCATGCTATTTACAATAACTTAATATATTTGTGTTACAATTACGTCTTATCTATGATTAAAATGAAGACTCAATCAAAGTAAAAACTTTAAAAGTGGAGAACTTCCCAGATTTATTTTTCATTAGCTTTAAATTGTGGATCTGCTAGATGTCTTTTTATTTCAAGTTCTTCAATAAAATCTAAATTTTGTTTTTTATTACAAGTGTGTAGTATTTGGATGTCATTGGTGTGCAAGAGTGAGGTTGGATGTTCAAGTAAGTGTTTTTGCATAATTTGACTTATCTGGTTGTTTTAATCTATATGCTCTTAAATGTTCGTTAAATCTTACTTCAAAATTTCTTTGTGTTTGACCTATATATACAGCATTACACTTTGGACAATTAATTTTGTAAACACCAGATTTTTTTAATTTAGGTTATTTTGTTTTTACATTTAACAATTTTGTACCAACATTATTTTGTGTTTTAAATGATATTAATGCTGATGTTGCCGAAGGTATTATTTTTGAAATTTTATTGGAATTACTTTCACAATATGTAATATTTTTAAAAATTTTAATTTCTTTGGTTTGCTTAGGAAATATTAGTTGTAGTGACACTTTCTCTTCTTTTTTATTAATTAATGTATTTATCAAATGAATTGGGTAGCCATTAGATGTAGCTATTTGTTTTATGATATCAATTTCCTTATAAAAGTTAATTGTGTCCATTGGAATTGAAAATGCCCTATGTATCATAGAATTGTAAGCTGCTAATTTATGTGTTATAGGATGATTTGAATTATATGGTATGGTTACATCTGTTTGTGTTGGTTTTCTGTATATTGAATAATTTAGTAAATTATTAACTTTTTCAATTTTTAAATCTATAAAATTAATTGAATTATTACCTTCAACTTCTGAAGTAAAATTAATTTTAGGATGCAAGGTATTAATATAATTAAAAAATATATCTAACTGTCGTTAGCTACCTACAAATCCTGCTAACACATCATCAACAATATATTGTATTTTGGTATGGTTTTCCTGGTAGCCAAGGAAAGAACAAAAAAGGAGTTCGGCTCGGCCAGCTTCTTGGTGAGAGACACCGAGCCGGCAAAGTGTGATCCAAAGAAAACAAGGAAGACGAAAGCCAGTCAAATAAAGTGCGGTTATCAGGGATGCGGGTATAATTTGTGCACTCGTATTAGTGAGTGAGTTATTCTCCCAGGCATCGTTAAGTCCGATTTTAAATATACTAACCACTGTAAAATTTATTATTTTGTTGGCATTTAAATTTGGTGATTAGATATTTCTTTCTTGCGGAGGCAAGATTTAATTTTGACACGGGACGATAATGATATCCCCGAATTGTTGCATTTGTATGAATTAGCATTATAATTAACGCCGGTAACCATTGCCGTAGCGCATCGGCGACTATAGTATTAAAATACTAATACCTATGAGAAGGTAATTGACTAAAGCCAAATTTAAATGAATATATTAGTAATTCATTTTAACGTTTCCCTTTCTGTAAAGAAAGGTAAATTTTCTGTTAACTGAAAGGGTTACAATAGGTAATACAGGGTTTATACTCATAGTCAATTCAGGTACCACCAGTAATTCCAGCAATTCAGACCACCAGTAATTATTGTTAGCGTTAACGTTAGGGCCCTTCAGACCAAACAAGATTATTTTCATTTCGTTGGTTTTGTAGTTAATTTAGTTTATAAATAAGTTTTCTTTTTTCTTTTTTTGTTTTTTTTGAGGAGGCAAATCGCTCCACGCTAACGTAATATTTGTATGTTGTAAGAATTCACCTGAACGAACTATTGCAATAAAGCAGCTGGATACCCCTCAAATCTTGTTTTAGATTTTCTTGTACATTCAACCTTTTTACAGAGGTCTTCAGCGCATCCCTTCCAGCTCCTTCACACCGGCTAAATAAGACCTTTCGCCAACAAATACTGCGAAGGCAGAGCCTCCCGCATCTTTCAGCCTTTAGGTACCGCTCGGCTAAAGCTGAAAGAGGAGTTAGGACCTTCAATTTATTCGAGTCATTAATGTCGGTAAATAGTTAAAAGTTATCTTATAAAGATTATCTGCATAAAACAGCTAATAATAGTGTATATGTTTTCTACGGGTATTACATCTGGTCACAACGGATCAGAAAGTTTCTCCGCTTATTACACTGTTTTCAAAACTCGAAGAGAGATTAATTCAGTTTTAACTTTGAATGGCAAGAACCTGACATTCGTAAGAGAAGTAAAATTCATTGGCCTAACATTTGATAAAACATTGAGTTGGAAAAATTACATTAAAAATCCAAAAGTTACTTGCCAACAAAGCATTAATATTTTAAAAACACTATCGAGCATCTCATGGGGAAGCGACACAGTAACTCTACCGCAAATTTTCTCGTCATTGATTTGATCAAAAATTGACTACGGGTCAATTGTATACAACTCTGCAAAGAAAAATGTCCTTATAGAACTAGATGTTATCCAAAACACTGGACTGCACATCGCCTTGGGCGCCTTCCGAACAAGCCCTGTACTAAGTTTATGTAGTGAATCAGGTGAAACCCCTTTAGAAGAGAATTTTTAAGTCTATCATTTTATTCTCGCCAGATAACCCAGTTTACCATAAAGCATTTAATAATCGTTTCAGTCATTACTTCTCCTCTCACCCTAAGTGCAATCCGCCCTTTTATTTTAATCGTTTAATTCTTAAATTCGATTTGAATTTCCCAAAAATATATCACCCTACTGAAAACCCCGTTTCTCCATGGACTGCAAATAAACCTTAAATAATCACTGATATATTAAAATATTATAAACATGAATGCCCACCAGTCTTAATACTAAGTCATCTCGAAGTTATCATGGATGCACTCACCGAAGGAGTAGGATCTACAACTTTTTCCAATGCTCATAGTGCAACTGGACCATCTCTAATGCAGAACTATATGCAATACTAGAAGCACTAAAGTTCACTAATAAAACGGACCAGAGAAATTATGCAATCATAACTGATTCAATGAACGCCCCCTCTACGACATATACTCCAACAACCCTATTCATAAGGACGTCTACAGAGAACTTCAAAACATCACAAAAGAAAATAAATACGTGGTTTTCATCTGGGTTCCATCTCACATTGGAGTACATGGTAACGAGGTTGTGGACCGCCTCGCTCATGAAGCAGCAACAAACAATGATCATGTTAGCGTAAATAAAATAGTACCAAGTGATCTTAAGGTGTTCCTAAAAAATATAGTTAATACTGCATGGCAAAACAAATGGTGGAACTGCTCCGAGAAGCTGAGACAAATTAAACATAGTGTGTTACAAAAACCCGTCTTTCCGCTACATAGAAAAATGCAAGCTACTTTCACTCAACTCCGACTTGGTCACATCTACCACACGCATCTTTACCTAATCACAAAAGACATACTGTAACCAGTGTCAAACTAACATTACAGTGAAACACATTTTAACCGAATGTCAAATATTCCAAGAAACTAGAAGTAAGTTGAACTTCCCCAAACTTCTTAAAAATAATCAACATTTAGACAAGATCACAAAATTAATTATAAATAAACATTTTTTTCTACAAACGTGTTCAAAATGCCATTTTTAGCACTCCATAGAGCCTTAAAAAGTCACTTTATGGCACTGAGTGCCTTAAAATGTTTATGGCACTGCTGTCAAAAGTAAATTGTCAGAAACGTCAAAATATTTAGATTTTATTTATTAACATTAATATTAATAGTAAAATTTGTGCAATTTGACAAGTTAATTTCTTAAACTGCTGTTTTACCATTTTCCATGGCTAAGGAAGAATGATGCGTAGGAATAATTGAATTTCCAGTCGAAGTTGAGGCCACAATTTCGTCTGATGTTTGTTGTTGGATTCATGTTGTTGGTATTGTTCGCTGCAATTTCGTTTTTGGGCAATAAAATTCTTATTTTCCAAAGAATCCTCGATGTACCCCTCAGCAACGGTAGAAGATTTCCACCCCCATGACGCTTAATTGTCGTCAAATTTGCGCCAGCATCGGCAAGTAAGGTCGCTGAAGACCGGCGAAAACAGTGTCCCGTATAAAGGTTCGCATTTGGAAGTTCCAGAAATCTTGCTATAGCAGCAGGAATTTTTCCAAACGAATTATTTCCAACCGGATTTCTGGTACATTTACCATTCACGTATTTCAAGAAAAATCGCCTGTGTCCGACATTTGCTGGTCGAAGAGTCACATATTTTCGATAAAGATCCAAATAAATTTTTCACTTCGTGAGACACTGGTTTTTGTATCTGGTATTTTAATAATTAATGAAGTACCCATATCTTCCACATCGTCAACAGTCAATTGACAAAGCTCCTCCCTGCGGCAAGCACCAAATATTCCCACAATCACAACTACTTTCATTAGAAGATACTCATCGTCTAATGCAGACTTCAAAAACTGTTCAATTTGGATTCTAGTCAAGATTTTTGATTTCTTTGGCCGGTAACCTTCTGCTTGACGCTTCAAATACGCGATAAGCTTAAAATATTTGCTGATATCTACGTCGCTATTTATACGAAGCATAGATTTGATCATCGAATACTTGACCACGGAGATGAAGCCTTCCATACCTTTGGTTTCTCCTCAAAATAGGTCAGAAATACATTTTCAGTATATTTTCCAGAAACGCCTTTCGCTTCACACCATTTCTGAAACTTATTATAGGCTATATCGTATTGAACCCTGTATTTTCTCGGCAACAAATCGAGGGTTGCTCTATTGGCCGCCGCCTCTATGTCTTCAAATGGATCATTTTCATTATTTTCTTCCATTTTAAGAAAAATCTACAACCTTAACTGCGTTTTAAATAAAACCAACAAACGTCTGACAGATGCATCAAAACATTCGTATACAATTATATCAACAATGACACTTCTGTCAAAATTGAATTGTCAGATTATGAAAGCAAACGTCAAAATATTTAGATTTTATTTATTAACATTAATATTAATAGTACAATTTGTGCAATTACTTAATTTGAACGTTTGCAGAAAAAAGATTGTATGATATACGTGCCTTAAAAATGTACTTTTAACACTTGGGGCTGCAAACCTCGCTTCGCTCGGCACGCAGTGATTCATTTATAATAAAACACCAAATGTAAACATAATTGAGTTATTATAAGTGAATCATAAGATGAAAAGAATATAAAATAAATATAATGGATTTTCTGTTTACTGTGTACAGCCAAAAAGATACGAAGAATTGCAGTATGGGTGCGACTGTCTTCGTTGTGTTATAGGCAAGAAAAAGGGCAATGTATTGGGTGTATCGTAATTTATAGATGAGGGTTTCCGGTTGGGTTATGTTCATTTAAGGGTTTTCTTTCAGGTAAGGTCCGGTAGCGTGGTGAAGGGAATGTCTAATATACGGTGAGTCGGGGTTAATTTTAAGGTTCGTATTGACAGTAATCTAAAGTAAGATAGCATGGCGATAGACAGAAGTTTTATTTTTTAATGTTCTTAATAATGATATCTACTATAAAAAACATGTTGGGCGCCAAAAATATTGCTATTTAAGCTTAATTGAAAGTTTATTATCGGTTTATTAATATTTCATTCCTACAACTGCATTTATTTCATTTACAGAATATTATTAACATTAGCAGTTGAAGTTGATTTTCGTAAATATTTAGCTTACCTCAAACTTCCGACAGGCGGCGTAGCGTAGGGAACTCCGAGAAAAGCTTCGACAGACGGATGCATATGAATGATAATTCCTCGAAGAGGTCCGTATTTCGTTTTGACGATCCTCGTACTGTATTTGTGTACCAAAAACGAGACACTTTCTGATTCTTCGACAAAAACAATTATGATGATTATCCACATTGCATAAAATATTTCGGTAACAGATTTAATTTTTTTTAACGAAAGCGTATCTATTATGCACATGTCGTGACCACCACCAGCGACATCTGTACTACATTTTCTTATCTACCGCATTGTAATCTGCAACAAAAACGATAACATTAAATTATATTATCAAAAATTTCCACAAGAACAAAGAAGGTAGTTTTAGCAGACGAATTGAGGTTTATGGTTGAGATCCTATAAAGAGATATTTTGGAGAAACCTTTTTTTGTTCTTTGTTATATTATTTTTTATTGTATTGGTTTAGACAATGGAGGCAAACAGTGAATATTAATAATAAAGAGGACGTTGCTCTATCGTGTGAGGGTTTGAAAACATCTTCATAAATACATCGGCCAAACATCGTATGTTTCGTCTTTATACTTACTAAAAGGGCGTATTTTTATTAAATAACTGTTTTTTCAGGACAAACGTTTTCAGAATATTGATTTTTCAGAGTGGTAGCTTATAAATGGAGAATAAAACTAAATAAAACCGAAATGCTCCCTTGTCACCTATTCATTAAAACGGTCTGAATACCCTTCAATCCATCTAAGTGACGTAGAAAATCCCCAGGGCGGACCAAGCTAGGTCGTAACCAAGACCGAATAGAAATGGACATTAAAGTACCTACACAAAAAGTACAGAAAAAAACTGTATCTACTCAGACTTAAGAGCGGAGAGCTTGAAGTGGTAGATTTCACTCTTGAGAATTAAAATGATGATATATACAGTGCTGGGCAAATGTCTGGAACCAAGTGAATATCTCTGGAATTGTTAAAGATCAGAACAATAAACAACTAAAAGGTTGAATTAACTTTCACTATTTATTCTTTAAATACTTTAAATGTAATGATAATAATTTGTTGATTTGTTTGTTTATAAAAGTGACAGATAATTATGATGAGTAAATATACCTCTAATTTATGTAAATATTTTTTTCTTCTATGAGCAGTCTCTACCCTTTTTAAGGGTAAAATAAATATTTTAATTTTTTCCTAAGGTTTTTGTTTATTTAATTTTTCAAAGGGTCTGTTCGAAATCCTGGTTCAGGGGATAGCAAATATCCTCCGGTTGTTGGCATTCGGCCCTAGCGACCAAGTTGTTTCGACAGAAACCTACCTGGACTGGGAGTTTAGCTAATACAGGTCACAGGGGATTATCTGATGTGCTTTCATGTTCCTTGCTACTTATCTCGGACCTTCTGAATAATGTTTTTATATTACGAGGTAATATAAAACTATAAATTATTCGATATCAAGACTTCTTTAAAATTTAGTCAAATTAAATGGTGTACTTACATATCCAATTTTTGTGTTTTAACTTTCATTTCTCTAGAATTACTAAACGTAAAATTTATTACACATATTTAGAGACCAAACGGCTTATAAAAGTAAAACGTATCGGTGAGAGCAACTCTTTGAGCAAAATTCTTAATAATAACAATTGAAAAAAAATTAATCATCAAAATTTCTTACAAAAATGTTAAAGGTTCCTATTATAAGATACCTACAAGACCTTTTTATTTAAATATATTGTAATATATACATAAACACATTCTTTAATACTCCATATTTTTCTGGATAACTTTTCTATTGCTGAAATTCTATAATTTTATTCTAAATTTATTCTAAATAACAACTTATTTCTACTAGACAAACATACAAATTTGGTTCAAAACCCATAAGTAACACATACAATTATTAGCAACAACAAATTATATGTTATCATTGTATTCTTATATGTAGAATCTAATGTGTTTTTTCACTTAATTCACTTAATGTATTATTGTTCCTATATTGTTCGATTTATAGTGTCTTTTTCACTTTGTAAGTTTGGATTAATTATTACTTGTTATTGAAAATTTCAATCATAACACTCACAGTATAATAATCACATGTCACTTTTACACCTTATTACATATGCTGTTATTAAATAAATTTAATATTTTAGATATATTCAAGCTCATGTGGATGATCAAAGCTATACCCATTGCTATGGATATTCAGACTACTCTTCATCACTATCTGAAAGTAACTTTTTATTTCAATAAAATTATTAATTATTACTTCATTTGTATAGGTAATTTATTACTAACATTGACTCTTAATTCTTAACATATAATATATAATGATTTGTACTAATGATATTTCATGTTTTTGTTGATATCAAAACTTAGTTTATAACTCTTATCTAATATTCCTTACTGAAACATCATTCTAATGATAATATGTAAACATTAATTGTCTCAAATAATATACTTTATTTTCCTTCTGTGTTTTAGGTATTGCTACAATTTAATGCAAGATTTGACATCTAACAACTATACTTCTGAGATATAGTGTTGCTTACTCAAATTATTGTTGGAATCAAGTTTATTAAGTGTTCATAGTTAATTGTGCATAAGTTCAATTAAAGAAGCTTTGAAATTCATCTCTTTGAAGAGTTTATTATAACAACATATCCTTTTTTCTTAATAAAACATAGACTGTTTTAACAAAAATTTTTATTCATTACAATATATTAACATATAAATATGTATATCTTCTTTTTTTTTGTTCATGCAATAAGGAAATATCAAAGTTTTCAAATAATATGTTGTACCATTTTTATGTTCAGAAATATTATATAGCATAATAAAACTAAGTCTTTTTAGAAGGAAAGTTTTTGATGGGTGCAATAATATTTATGTATGTTAAAATATTTATATTCCATTTAAAAAAGAGAGAACGTAATCTATAGGTATCTATCTATCTTTCCTTGAAATATTTTACTCCTCATTTTTATGCTGACAAAACATAACTTTTTATGAGTTTTGCTTTTTTATTCAGAGATTCTAATTAACATAAACAAAGATTTAGGCTCCTTTGATAATATTTCTAATAAATAGAACTTCTCTTGAGGTACAACTTCTATGGACATCCAGTATGGACGTGGCAATTCGTCTTATTGAAAAATAAACTTAATAGAGTCGATTCCATAAATAACGCGACAGCTGAAGTAAAATTCGGCAATGTGGGGATATTCGCCGACGATCTCCGATCGGCGCGCGCCGTAGCGCAGTCGAAGAATTCTAGTAGAACAATTGCTAAGCGGATTCCGTGTGCGGTGTTTCTTATTCCCAGCGGCAGCTGGGCCACTGGAATCTATTTCTCGAACTGAGTAATCGCTAGCGTTCGAGTCGACGGTAAAGATAGGTGGGAAAACCGGAGATGTCGCTATAATTTTGGAATCAACTCTAATAATTTTTTGTGCGTGCTTTGTAGTGTCAACTGAAAGTGTTGTTTCTTAATAAATTTCTAAATCATACATTTATTACAACAAAAATAAGCTAGATTTAAAAAGTATATTTATTTAATTACAATAGAAATCGTTACTGTAATTGTCGGTTAAAGGAGAAAATATTAAGATCGACAAGAAAATCCAGCAGTGAAAAGAGAAAAATATTTTATTTAGATTAAATTGAGCACTCAATTTACTTCTATTACGTAAGTGGACATATTTATTTACAAAGTCAATGTTTTCACCTCTAAAATAAAGCGTTCGTTCCTATTTTAAAAGCAAAGTCTTTCATGGAGAAAGTCATGATTTTGGTTACGAGTGTTAACTGTTAAATTATTCAGGTTGCAGTATTCTTCAAGCACATTTTACGTACCACAGATTCAGAGTGGGCGAGAATAACTGAGTCATCGGTTAAGAGTAGCAACATGCTACGTATGTTGACACTTCTGTTCGATAATAAAGTAGAATTCAATATCTGCTATAAATGATAAAAAGTAAAGGATCTGGTAAGTGCTTACTTAGTTACTTACGCTTTCATTAGAGCATAAATTCCGTTTTCTAAAATATATCAAACGGTTTATTTATGTATTCAAATTAATACACTGGTCACAAGAAGTATGGCATAAGTGATTTATGAATAAAGTTTTTATTATTTTTTTTTATTTTTTTGGGAAATGATAGGAAATGAATTTGTTTCAAAGTAGTTTATTTAATTAAAATAAAAAATAAGAAAATCATGGGCATAAATAATGAAAATAACAATAATTCTAGAAAAATCAAATAATACAAAATAACAATATAAAATATTTAAACGATAAATTTAACATTTTAGTATCTGGCTCTAATAACATCTCTTATTCTCCGTGGAAGGCTTCTTATCAGGTCACTTATGTAATACAAATCCAAATTTTCCCATTCTTCTATTAAAACATTTTCCAGCTCATCAAGGTTGTCTGGAGCGATATTACGAGTTCTTATGCGCCTGTCCAGGTAGTCCCAAACATGTTCAATTGGGTTTAGGTCTGGACTAACTGCTGGCCAATCTAAAACTTGGATACCAACCTCTTGAAAGTGTTCCATTTCTAATTCTCTTTAATGTTTGGAACAAATGGCACTACATTTTAATATTTTATTTATTTATTTACGGGCGAACCCATTTCACAAAAAGTCATTACAGATAAAAAAAATATACAAAAACACTTAACATATAAGATTGTATAAAATACAGAACATACAAAAAATAAAATTCGCTATAAATAAAAGATTTGTAAAAGAACTTCCTTTATATACCGATCAGCTGTCAGTGATCCCGTACGAAACACAATTAACTCCATATGGCCTTCAAAATAGATGCCTCCCCATACCATAATCGAACCACCTCCATAATTTCTGGCTACTCTTATGTTGAGGAAATCTCTCACTTGTGCGTCTATAAACTGGAATACGTCTTTTAATAGAAAACAAAAACAAATAACAAGGAGAAGTCTCCTAAAAGTCAGAAGAATTTACTAAAAGAGTTTATCTTATAAGAAGGAAGTACCTGAAAAGTTGGTGAGATATCAGGTGAGTAATAATGAATTTAATAAATTATCAATCCCAGGGTGAGTATTCGGTCACTAAATATTTCACTGGTTATTCTACTACATTTCTTTAATTAGTATAAAACTGGGTGCTAACAAGACAATAAAAATCTTCAGACAGTTTACTAGATTGGTTACTTACTACTATCAGATTGTGTATTACCTTTTGCATATATGCATAAGACTTACAATATATTTCTTTAATAGTTCTAATATATTAATTGTAATGAAATTTTAATGGTAATCAAATTTAACAATGTAAATATAAGTTAATTGTACGATTTACTGTTTTGTTCTTAGATGCTGATAAAGTTAGGCTTGACCGTTAGTAACTGAAATATAGACATGCAACTTATCTGTCATCCCTGGATGTGTCTACAGGGATGACACAGTCCTTCAATTTGCGACTTTGGGTTCCTCGTCATGTGTCTGGCCCCAAAGGTAAGTTTTGGTTAGATGTAGGTGATGTCTAATCCAATAGTGTTGTTTGATGGCAATGAATACCCATAGATGTACTGAGTACCAAATAAGAGTAGTCGGCAAGTAAAATAGGAAAAGGAAAAATCAAAAGACAAAAGAAAAAGGCCTAAAACAAAATATCGTATAGTGTAAGTGGAACAGGTAACCATGACTTTCAGCTTGATAAAAGAAATGTAACTCACCTAAGTTAGTAGGTGGCCTTGCACGTGGCTCCAAATTCGGAGGATGAAATTAACGATATTAGTTTTGGTTCAATAAAAGTTATAAATATCCGCTAAACAAATGATTCGCTACTCAGAAGAAAACTTTTGTAATTTTACCCAAAATATTTCTTTGTGTTTTACATCCGCTAAAGCGTGGCACGTTCTTCCGAACAAGTTCCCTATATTCTCTCTTTTTCCAACCTTCCGTCCTTGAAAACCACTTTTTTGAAAAACTTAATACTCTAGAAACGCTGGATTGGTTGATTCCCATGACTTTAGCAACATATTGCTGAGATCGTCCATCTTCAACTAAAGCCACGATTTAAGCTGCTTGTTCTGGGATTAAATTACTCATTTTTACTCAAAATGTTTCTAGACACATCCAATTGAAAAATTTAAAAAACGTACTGCACACAAGAAATTTTAAAATGTAAATAATACAAATAGGATTAATCAAAACTTATTCATTTTTTGTTTTTCAACATGAATGCGATTTAAACTGTAAATATTTTGGGATTTTATACATCTAAAGGATACCATACACACATATTAAAATATTCTGAAAAATGTGATACTTTATTGTACACCATAATTCAATTTTTTAAATTATTCGAAAATAAAAAATAGAGGCTGTCGAATTAAAATGGTATATTTTATAAAATTGGGAAACAATATCATATAAAAATGTTTATTTTTTATTTCTTCTTAAATTAAAATAATGTTTTTGAAAGTAAAACATCTGAGCGCAACAGTAGGGCGAAATGAATTAAGTATGATCCTGCTTATAAGGAATATATTTTTAAAATTTATTGTAAATTCAAAAAATTAGGAGAAAAAATTTATAATTTACAATATTATATTATATTCTATTACAGTCCTACAGGCCCTTGACCTGCTAAATACAAATTATATCAAATAAATTAGATAGATCATCCATCTCAAATGTGGTTGAATCCAATAGAAAAGATCCAATGAAACGCCAAGTCAAAACTACAGACTTTTATTTAGGTAATTTACAATGATTGCAACTAGTTTAGGTCTAAATTAGACCATCATCAAGCTGTAAAGAACACAATAAATTGGTAAACAAGAAAATTGGTGGTTGAAAATGATGCACAAAGAGTAAACGGTGGTAAAAAATAATATTAAACAGATTAAACAGCTATACTAGAGATAATCATTTAGCACATGTGAGAATGTGTCAACTGGACAATAGTTTTTACAAATTATGAGAGTATCAATTGGTTTCTTACTCTATCTGGTAGAATTTTCGTATCATTTTCCCTACATTTCAATTGGTTCAACTGTTTTTGTATCTTTTTCAACCACTAATTTTCTTGTTTACAATTTATTGCGTTCTTTACAGCCAGATGATGGTCTGATTTAGACCGAAAGTAGTTGCAATAATTGTATATTACCTGAATAAAAGTCTGTGATTTTGACTTGGCATTTCATTGGATCTTTTATAACAAATTATAACAGATTACACAGTTTTTTTATTCATCGTCGTCCTCTATTTTCCTTACTAATTTTCTCGACCGTTACCTATCTTGTGCACTTCTTCTCCAATCTCTTATACCACTATTCTTAATATCTGTTACTACCGTTTTTATCCACTTCTTCCTTTGTCTACCTCGTTTCTTAACTCCTTCAAATATAGCTTTGCTAGTGTGTCTAGTTTTTGGCACTCTTATATAGTTGGACCTGGTAATCAGTTCAGAAAATAATTGGAATAATTGCAACGTTAATAAAGAATCGGATCCTTTTGTTGTGGAAGATACTTATCACCCTGCCTTAGAAATTATTATTACAATACCCATACTAACAAAACCAACAAAACTAAAACTTAGTGAAACCAGTTACAATTTTAAAAAAGCAAACTTTATTAGACTAAGTGAAAATATAAGAGATGCAAACTGGGATAACGTGTTAAATGAAAATTCTGATGTAAATATTGCATTGGAACAATTTTATGTTATTTTAAATAAAATTATAGATGTATGTGTACCTAAATTTGTTAAATATAAAAACTCTATGAAATTTCCTATGTGGTTCACAAAAGAAATTAAAGATTTATTAGGTGAAAAAAATAAATATAGAAAAGTGAGGTCGATATCAAATTATCACAATGAAAAATATAAACAAATACGAAGGGATGTAAAGGCTTTAATAAAAAAGGCGGAAAAAAATCATATTAAAAAAATTGAACAGAATTTGACTACTGATATCAATCTGTTTTGGAATCATGTTAATAGTAAAAGAAGAACTTCCAATATTAACAATTATATTTATAATGGAGTTCATATAGAGGAAGAAAATTGTGCTAACATTTTGCTGATTTTTTAGCTTCGATATATTCTTCTCAAAAAGCTACTTATGATATAAATTTTGTACCTGATAATTCCTTATGCAATGAGGTTTTTACCATAGAATGTCTCACAGAAGCAGATTTTAATAATGCTATCAAAAAACTTAAACCAAAAAAAACTGCAGGAATAGATGGAATTCCACCGTACATTATCAAGGCATGTAACGAATGGTTAAGATATCCTTTATTACACATTTTTAACTTGATTATCAGAACCAACGTTTTTCCTTCTTTTTGGAAAACTGCAACAGTTTCTCCAATTTTTAAATCGGGCGATAAAATGAACATAGAAAATTATCGGCCAATTTCAGTTATGTGTGCACCATCTAAACTGTTTGAACAAATTATCTATACATCATTATATCGTTATGTCGAGAAATATATTGTATCTCAACAGCACGGTTTCGTCACAAACAGATCAATTAATTCAAACCTTTCTTTATTTACCAATCATGTATATGAAACTTTTGATTGCAAATCTCAGTTAGATGTGATATATACTGATTTTCGTAAGGCTTTTGATACAGTAGATCATGACGTACTTTTGGCTAAGTTAAATAAGTATGGACTGTCAAATAACTTTCTCTTAAATTAATAAAAAACTATTTAAAAAACAGGCAACTTATTGTTAAACATGCTGGTAATTCTTCCGGTAAATTTGAGGCCAATTCTGGAGTCCCTCGGGGGTCCAATTTGGGACCGTTACTGTTCATACTTTTTATTAATGACTTACCAGATGTAGTAAAATATTCAGACTATCTCATCTTTGCAGACGACTTCAAAATTTTTAAACGGATTCAAACGGTAAGAGACAGTGTTAATCTACAAAAAGATTTAAATGCTATTTATGAATGGAGTATAGATAATAAATTATGTTTTAATATTAACAAATGTCATGTTCTAACAATAACGCGTCTGAAGGATCCTGTAATATTTGAATATAGATTTGAACAAGAGGCTCTGACACGTTGCCTTGAAGTAAAAGATTTAGGTTTAACGTATAATAACTCATTTTCTTTTATAGCACATATTAAAAAAATTGCCAATGCAGCAAATAAGATGCTGGGATACATAGTCAGACAAACCAATACGTTTACTAATATTAATAGTCTTAAAGTGCTTTATTACAGTTTAGTTAGACGAAAACTTACTGTGTTGACGTTTTTATTTAAAGTTATAAATAATAAAATTAACTCGCCAGAATTACTTTCCCTCATTAGATTTAAAGTGCCTCCTAGAAGAACTCGTACTTCTCTTTTATTTGATGTTCCTACGGTAACTACCAATAAAGCGCCTCTTGCAACCATGTGTCGATTGGCAAACCATTACAACTCACTGAGTGATTTGGATTGGTCATTTTCCCAAACTCACTTTCGAAGAGATATGTTAAGTCTGCTGGTAAATTTTAGTAATTGATGAGAATTCAAGAAATTGTATGGACACGTACGAGTATACATATATGTATATGTGTATATGTATGTATGAATGTATATTATGTAACAGTGTTTACGCTTATGCTTATCCATGTTGTTTGCTGATTATTTGCTTTTTGTTATTGTACTAATTAAGATATTTTATCCATGTAATTAGACCTTTGTGTCTGTTTGGATATTAATAAATAAATAAATAAATTAGTTTGCCATCGCCATGTGCCATCTTCCGATCTTTTACCGCCTAATATTTTCCTCAAAACTTTTCTTTCCCATATCTCGATCTTAGTTGCATTTTTTTGAGTTATAATCCATGATTCACATTCATATAATGCTGTTGCAATTGCTTCGGCAACAATGCTTGAAATATGTAAAGAGATTCTGTCAAATTTCATAGTGTAACTTCTGCGCGTGGTATCCTTCAGACAAACCATGCGGCGTTGTCGCTTATTGAGCAACTCATTTCTATGATCTAACCGATCGAAATAGTTCACTGGTTAAACATTCCATTAAATAAGATGTATAATTTAGATGGTTATAATTCATAAAATATTAATAAGAGATAGCATAATCAACAAATACTATAGATGATTCAATAACAATAAAAAATGGAAAACAGGCAAAATCACAGGACGACGCAGTCGACCAAAAATAGGTAATGTTTAAGAAAGTAAAAAAATAAATTGTTTCGTCTCCTCTGATATTGGGTCTATGAGGCTCAAGGTCTCTAATCTAATCTAGTGAGAAAATTAATCATACCAGATAAACGCTCACAACTGCATCTAAAGTATTGATAAATAAATCAGCCCGCGGACTCCTAGTCCTCACATTAACCGTGAAAATTTAGGAGAAATATGAGAATTCCGTTGTTTTCGTTTAATTACTACCCTAACTGTTTCTAATTAGTTTTATAAAACCAACCAGTTAAATTTATTTAAAACTTATAAATGTACGAACATTTCGAATTCCAAGCCGACTCCTTCAGTAAAATTTGTATTCCTAAAGTTGACGATGGCACTTCATCTCTTTAAAACTATGTGAGAGCTTTCGGGAATGAGAAGACGAGTCGAAACAAACATCTCTGTAATATGAATTACAATGTGATCATTAAAAGTTTTTTTGGACCAGAGAAATATTTCTCTTGAAATAAAATTCCAATGTGGCAACTGTGTTGAGATAATTTGTTGTGGTAAATCTCGTGTAACGTTTTACAAGCAATTTGTAAGCTGATTGCGTGGTGTGGGCAAGAAAAAAAAGTGGTTGAAATATTACACCAATTTATTTGTGTACTACAGACACGCTCCGAGTGGCAAAATGCTTCTTTATAATGCACCAGAACAATAAAATAGTTAAAAACATTAAACTAAGTACTTTCTAAGAAATCAGGGTTTATTTAAAAGATTGACGTTTTAGCTCTTTCGATATATTATCATTGTCAGATTGACATATATTATTTTATAGCATTTCATAGAGTAAGGATAGATTGATATGTTAAGGGGATCAGGTGCATCGACATGTAGCACCTATATTTGTACGTTAGCAGTATTTCAGGTTAAATTTACTGTACTTACTGTTACTTTTTGGAAGTCCATCTTACTAAGAATAATAAATAACTCTTCGTTTTAAGGCAACTTCTACGTTTAATTTAAAAATTAGATTTTAAATTATAATGACAGCTGTTTCGCTAGAATTAGCATCGTCAGATTGACATATTGAAGTTACATTTTGTTTGTTTGTAGCTAGGTATAGTATAACTAGAATAAGTTGCTACAAAGGGTACCGCCTAGCGGCAAATTTTCCTTTGTCGGAACATTGTCTCCATGTCCGTGTGTATTACAAATATTGTCGATCAAATAAAGTGCTTTTATACTTCGTAGTAATTCTTTCTTTGTCATTACCTTTTCCGGGCTAATGTTCCTATTTTTCATAAATTCTAAAATATCTGCCTTCTTTGAACTAGAATTTGGAATTTTATTTAATATCCGCAAATGATAGGAAGCATTGTCCATAACGACTACTGATTTGGAGGAATGTTAGGAAGAAGCTGCTCTTGAAACCATTTTTCGAATAAATCTGCAGTTATACCCTCATGATAGTCAGCTGAACATTGCTTAATATTTTTCGCAGACAGTAGTGCATTTGGTACAAAACCGTTTTCACTTCCGGCGTGAAGAATTATTATACGCTTTCTTCTCGAACATGGCGCATTTAAACTACACTTTTGAGACTGATCTACCCAGCCATACTGAACAGTATCATGTGTGTCAAACCAAGTCTCATCTAGGTACCTTTTTAATTCACGATACTTCCTTGTTTTATCTAAATAATCTTCACGGAGTACAACAATACGCCGCGATTCCATTATAACCATTCGTTTATCTAATTTCTTATAATTAAAAACGCATTCTAATAGTATACCGCGTAAAGTTTCTAAGCTTTTATAATTATAATCAGGATAATCTCGTAATTTCTCTTAAACGATTTCTAAAGTCGGTACAATATTTTCTTAATATAAATTATGAACCGTTTGCTTTATAACATCTTTTGTAGCATCATCAACATTTGCAAATTTTGTTTTTTTGTTTTTCCGCACCGCGGTTAATAACCCGAGAAATAGTATAATTAGAAATTTTAGTTAACGTATTAATTCGCTTTATTATAACCGCATCTGATTTTTTATTATCTTCATTTTTCAAACATCGATACATATTTAAAATATTATAAAAAAATCTTTATTGCAAAATTCGCTATTAACCTCACCTGCTGGCAATATCATATCTTCCGAATTTAAATTTTGATCTGGATTTTCATTTTCTGATTTAAAAGGTCCCCAAATTGCTGCCATAATATATGTAACTAATTTAAGGTTATCAAAATCAAAAATTAAGTACAATATGTAAACCAATTATTAAAAATGAGTTACCGAAACAAAGATATATCTAAAGTTAATACTTAACAGCTCCAAATAAAAATCTGGACTCTCCGCCTCCGCACTAGACACCGACTTTATGAGCTAGAGAAAAAACTGCCGCAAAAAATTACCCCGAGACCCCTGCACGCAACAGAAACCAGTGGACCATTAAAAGCTGCGTGCGTACCCCACTTGTTTTCGCGCTGTACAACTACCAGTTTAGAGAGAGCTTCCTACGATACAGAGTGGATGTTAAACGGGACAAATATGTTGTTTTTATGCCATTCTTTCTACTGTGAAGCCTAGTAAACTAACTCACTTTGTATGACACTTTTAAATGGATTATAGCAGTTAATATTGGAAAGGCTATACCTGATGTTGATTAGGTAGTATTAAAGCTAGACCAAGTATGGAAGACATAACAATATTAAAGCCTAGATGTTATTTGCCCCAAGGAATTATCCTGAATGTACTTCCCTCCAAGATCAGTATAACTGTGCAATGATATAGAAAAACCAGGAAAAAACTATATCATGCTGATCTTTACAATAACTTAATATATTTGTGTTACAATTACGTCTTATCTATGTATCTATGTATAGACAAGTAAACAGTTAAATAAATCTTGGAAGTTCTCTACTATTAAACTGTGGCTGGGAATTCACTGAGGCAATTTACTGATTTCTTAGTTGGGATAATGTGACTAAGATCCTGAATTTGGGTAACAATGATGTAATCACGAAAGAGATTCTGATTGCTTTGTAGAGCATTTAAATAATCAGTTCATATAAGGGTAGGGTTAAGGTTATGTTTTAAGGAATGTTTAATGGCTTCCCGAATGGCAAGTAGTTAAGCTGAAAATAGTGAATTATGGAGGTGAAGTTTAAGCTTTTTTGAGAACTCTTCTAAAAGAAAAGCTGCTCCTACTCCTGCAGCTGACTTGAATCCGCCAGTAAAGATTTTTGTGTGGTTATTGAATTGAGTTGTTATAATGTGAGAGAAGTGTGATATTATAAAAGAATTGGGATAAGACTGTCAGTTGTCAAAACTAAGAAGAGACTGGTTGACTGTGATGGAGATGACCCGTGGCAGAAGGACACCATTGTTTATAGGTTCAAATTCAGGAAGACTAAGGGTTAGTACAATAAATTTTAATAAAATACCTATCTCAGAGAAATGGTTAACTTAAGGTATATAGATAAGGATATAAACACTAAAAAAAATTATACTGCGACAGTAAGAAATATTATATTGTATATGCCTCATCTAGAAGGTTTTTCTGTGACAGTAATACAAGATTTACTAATATTAGTATTACTAAAAATTTTTATTAAGTGTTGCAGTAAAATTAAGTTTCTACTGTGGTAAAATATATTTATAGAAACGGCAATTCTTTCTTTTTTACAATATTTTTACCTATAACAGTATGTTGGTACTTATCCAGGAATGTATTCACTAAATCTTCTGAATACAATAATTTAAATGGTTGATGTATTGAAACGTCATTTTCTTTGTTAACAAAACCACAAAAACTGCAAATAAACAATAATATTTGTACTGCAGATGCACATTGCGAAAAAATATGGATGCGATGTGCCTCGCAAAACTATTTTACCACCATAGTTCGGAGGTAGTTAGAAAACTATTACCGGTAATAAAAATTAGTGATGCAGTAAGAAAGGTTTACTAGTTGGTAATATAAATATTTTATATTTGATTTCTAGCTGTTGCAACAAAAAATATTACTGCCACAGTAAAAATTTAGACGGTAAAATATATCTTACAGTTCTAGTAGTTCGGCTCACAGTTGTTGTTAGACAATCTAATAGTGGCAGTAAAGATATTTTCAGCCACAGTAAACTTTTTAGTAGTAACACATTCTTATTTAATCATTTTCCTCCGTGAATATATCAAATTTGAATATGCTTCTGTTCAATTCTAACTTTTTTTTACAATTTTAATGATTCTGAATTTATTTCAACCGATATTTCTATCGACTTTAAGGTTTCAAATAGTATGACTGAAGAATTTATGGAATTAATCAGCAAACCAGGTTCTACAGGCCGTACATCTTTTCAACAATCTGCATGTTTTGTTTATTAAAAAAGAATATATTTAATTACTATTGTAATATTAATTGGTCGTTGGGCGACAATTTGTAACCATTATTATTACGTTGGACGTCAATTTGTAAGATGATTTACCTTTTATGGTATGATATAACTTTTTTAAAAAATAACTATATACCAAAAGAAAAAATGTAATTTACAATAAAACAACCATTAATCTTAATTTCGTCTTTAATTAGTGGTAAAAGATACTTCAATAATTAACAAAATTTATAAATGTTTATCACAGCAAAAATTATGATAGTTAAATACCTCGGCTAGGGGTGAGTAAGTTCATTAGCTCTGACTATTGTACAATATTTGTTTCTTTAAGAAATTATAAGGGCGCCACTGAAATCTTTTTATTTTTTATGATACTACTGAAGAAAGTTGTTTTAAGCTGTTATTTAAATAAGTATCATAAGATGACAGAAAGATGTCAGAAAAAACTGTCTATGAAGATAAAAAAAGTGATATGAAAATGTACCAAAAGATAAATAGATTTCCTTGGTGCTTAAATGAATATAATTGAGAATACGTTACAAAAAAAATAATCCGCAAACAGTTCTTTACAAAAACTTATTCTAATACAGTTGACGATACTAAAATGATTTTTATATTTTACGTTTAAGAAATGAAGAAAAACGAGACAGCTGTATAATATTATAAATGCATTTATGTTGGTCGACTTATCTTTTTTTACATAGGATCCGTTGGTTGATCCAGGAGAGGGCTGGTCCAGTGAAGGGTTGGTCTGATGAACCGTCCACCAATGTAGAACCAATCAGTGTAATGTCTTTTAACTTTTGTAACGTCTTTTAACTTTTGTAACGTCTTTTAACTTTTGTAACGTCTTTTAACTTGGAATTTGTAACGTCTTTTAACTTTTGTAACGTCTTTTAACTTGGAATTTGTACGTCTTTGGTATTGTATATTCCAATGCTGTGAAAAATTGTCAGCATCAGCCACGTGTTCGTTTATTTTTTTCCGTACAAAAAGTACAAAACAGCGTATTCCGAAATTTACATTTATCATTAGGATATATGACAGAAAATACAGTTAACAAAAGATAAATTAATATAACAATTAGAATTCCAAAAAAAAGTACTCAACTCGCCATTTTGTATTTTTTTTATAAAAAAAATTACAATTATTACTTTTAAATTGCCCTCAAAATATACTTGAAATAATTATTAATATGAAA
This sequence comes from Ophraella communa, assembly GCA_035357415.1. NCBI lineage: Eukaryota > Metazoa > Arthropoda > Insecta > Coleoptera > Chrysomelidae > Ophraella > Ophraella communa. The sequence continues at coordinate 12,091,713 of CM068994.1, read as the reverse complement.
ATTCTTATCTGATTATATAGTCGGTACTGTCAAGATTTATAGAAATTATATTTAAAATCTTTTACCAAAAATAAAAATCAAAAAAACATACCTGTGTATAACACCAATGACAATAAAATAATGAATCGTGGTTTAAGGTATTGGACTAAGCCACATTAAAGATCGTGTATAAAGTTGGAATTACTGACAGGAATCGTTTATAATAATTAACATGTTAAGAACGCTATACAATAGATGGTGTTAGTGTTAGCCATATAATTAATTTAAAAATACTACGTTTTTAGTTAACATATCATGTTACACTATCTGCATACTTCTGGTAACTCAGTTGTTTTAAAACCGAAGGAATATTAGTTGTGTAAATACACATTTGTCTTATTGGGGCTCTCATTTTTTATATTACCGACTGAAGCTGTAAAATTACTTTTAAAAAAACTGTATACGCTATAAACCAATATAATGTAATATGGAAAATCAAAATCTGTAGTGCCATAATATAATAAAACCAACACACCCGATTTTCTTTCAATAAGTTTGTAACAGAAGTCACAATGATATTTTAGGTGCAGAACTACAACTGTATTCTTTTCTAGAACCTGATTGATTTATTGAAGTTGAGGATGATGTTTTATTTGATTTTTAACACATCTTTCCAACAATTTGGAGGTAATAGGTAAAACAGAAATGGGACGTAATTCGTTTACAGAATCGGTAGTCGTTTTCTTTGGTATAGAGTATAGGGGAAACTGTTGTTTTTCAGATATTGGGAAAAGTGGAATTATTTGGATAGAAATTAATCATGTTAAGAACAATAAATAATTGAACGGCTGAACTAAACTTCCACTATTTATTCGCAAAATAAGTTTTTAAATGCAATTATTAGCCCTAAGGGATTATCCTGGATGTATTTCCCTCTAAGATCAGTATAACGGTGCAATGGTATAGAAAAACCGGGAAAAAAACTATATCATGCTAATCTTTACAATAACTTAATATATTTCTGTTACAATTAAGTCTTATCTATGTGTAAAATGAAGACTCAATCAAAGTAAACAGTTTAATAGTGGTGAACTTCCAAGATTTATTTGTTCATTAACTACTTTATCTTGTTGATCTGCTAGATGTGTTTTTATTTCAAGTTCTTCGAGGAAATCCAAATTTTGTTTTTTATCACAAATATGTAATATATTTAAATGTCATTGGTGTGTATGAGTGAGTGTGGATGTTCAAGAACGTGTTTTGCATAGTTTGACTTATCTAATAACATCTAGGCTTTAATATTGTTATGTCTTATTACTTCCATACTTGGTCTATCCTTAATACTACCTAACCAACAAACAAACAAAATGTAATTTTAATATGTCAATCTGACGATGCTAATTCTAGCGAAACGTCTGTCATTGCTTTTAAAAACGCATTTTGCGAATAAATAGTGAAAGTTTAATTCAACCGTTTAGTTGTTTACTGTTCTTAACAAAATTTAACTTAAATATGTCAATCTGACGATGCTTGTTATAACGAAACAGCTGTAATTGTAATTTAAAAACTAATTTTTTAATTAAACTTGGAATTTGCGTTAAAACGAGGAGTATTTTATTATTCTCAATAATAATTGAATATGAATTTTAATAAAAACGTTTGGTGGTAACGGATTTCACAGTATCCACAAAACCAATTTATCTTTTAACGTATTCTCTAAAATGAAGAAATAAGACAATAGGCCTATGTGATATTCATCATAATTTGAAACGTTAATACATTTATTACAATGTTGAGCGTAGCTAATTTATTGAGTTTGCTCCCGCACGGTAAATGTTGAGTTTAGTATTAGCAATTCCTTTCGGTAAAGCGAATTGCAATCACAATTGATTGGGTAATATAGTGAAACCTAGTGGCTAAAGATGAAGCGAGTTGATCGTTACGCTGTTATTGGTTTAATCCATGTAGAAAGTCATGCAATATAATCGAATAATAATATTCAGGATTTTATTACAGTTTAGAACCATTTTAAGCCACTATAACCAATGAGAAAGCAAAAAATTTGGCGAAAATCATATGATAATGCAAACATTGATGACCTTTAATATCCACATTGACAGATAAATTAGTAGGTAGATTTCGAGAAACATACAGTTATGGCAATAAACGTTTATTATATGGAGAAAAATAGTACATAGTGTGAGTGAAAATTAAGGTTTTTCAAACGATTTTAGTGTACAATATAATAAGACCACTTACTTTTAAAATCTTTACGTTATTTTTATTATTAGTACATTTTGAATAGATACCAGAGAATATAAACTACTTTTGTGTTCTGTGAGGATGATAGAGACAAATAAAGAAGAAGACATTGAACAAGAAATTGAAGAATTTAAAATTTCAAACCTTCCAATAAGAAAATTTTGAAATGGAACAGTTTCATGGTCTAACAACTTTAATAAATAAACTTTAATCATTTTTTGAAGTTTGGAAAGTTTATAAATTGTAAGAATGTATCAAAATGGAAAATATTGGGGATGCTCTTTCAAAATGTGAATTTTATATTTCAAATTTCATGATCTTCAGTGCTATTGCGTAACAATCATTAGTCCCATCAATTAGTTTTTATGAAAATTTTCATACATCATTTGTAATAGTAAATTTTGGATCGAGACAAAAAAAGTAGGTTATTTAAAAATTCAAGAGTTTTCCTATCCCCTTTTCTCAATTAATTACCTGTTAATTAACTATTGCAAATATAGAAAACATGCATTGACGCAAATTTGTAGAAAATTGTATGCTCTGTAAAATAATGACACATTTTTCGATAAAAAGCAAATTAACGTCGTAAAAACTAAAAAACAAATGTATATCTTAAAACCAAAATGGCGGCTTTTCCACAAGGGGTAGGAGCTTATTTGAGTGGCTCAGAACCAGAGGTGCCATTACAACATATAATTTAAAAGTGTGTTAGCATGGGTATCCACATAAAATGCGCCATTTAATATGGGCCAGATGTGTCTACATTCAAAATCGCTTTAATACTTATGGCGCCATCTGTTAATAAATGGGTAAATCACATCCGTAGAAGCCTGACGTGCCTGTGCCACAAACAACATGGCGATCACGTGAAAATGTACCAAAAGATAAATAGATTTCCTTGGTGCTTAAATGAATATAATTGAGAATACGTTACAAAAAAAATAATCCGCAAACAGTTCTTTACAAAAACTTATTCTAATACAGTTGACGATACTAAAATGATTTTTATATTTTACGTTTAAGAAATGAAGAAAAACGAGACAGCTGTATAATATTATAAATGCATTTATGTTGGTCGACTTATCTTTTTTTACATAGGATCCGTTGGTTGATCCAGGAGAGGGCTGGTCCAGTGAAGGGTTGGTCTGATGAACCGTCCACCAATGTAGAACCAATCAGTGTAATGTCTTTTAACTTTTGTAACGTCTTTTAACTTTTGTAACGTCTTTTAACTTTTGTAACGTCTTTTAACTTGGAATTTGTAACGTCTTTTAACTTTTGTAACGTCTTTTAACTTGGAATTTGTACGTCTTTGGTATTGTATATTCCAATGCTGTGAAAAATTGTCAGCATCAGCCACGTGTTCGTTTATTTTTTTCCGTACAAAAAGTACAAAACAGCGTATTCCGAAATTTACATTTATCATTAGGATATATGACAGAAAATACAGTTAACAAAAGATAAATTAATATAACAATTAGAATTTCAAAAAAAGTACTCAACTCGCCATTTTGTATTTTTTTTATAAAAAAATTTACAATTATTACTTTTAAATTGCCCTCAAAATATACTTGAAATAATTATTAATATGAAAATTCTTATCTGATTATATAGTCGGTACTGTCAAGATTTATAGAAATTATATTTAAAATCTTTTACCAAAAATAAAAATCAAAAAACATACCTGTGTATAACACCAATGACAATAAAAGAATGAATCGTGGTTTAAGGTATTGGACTAAGCCACATTAAAGATCGTGTATAAAGTTGGAATTACTGACAGGAATCGTTTATAATAATTAACATGTTAAGAACGCTATACAATAGATGGTGTTAGTGTTAGCCATATAATTAATTTAAAAATACTACGTTTTTAGTTAACATATCATGTTACACTATCTGCATACTTCTGGTAACTCAGTTGTTTTAAAACCGAAGGAATATTAGTTGTGTAAATACACATTTGTCTTATTGGGGCTCTCATTTTTTATATTACCGACTGAAGCTGTAAAATTACTTTTAAAAAAACTGTATACGCTATAAACCAATATAATGTAATATGGAAAATCAAAATCTGTAGTGCCATAATATAATAAAACCAACACACCCGATTTTCTTTTCAATAAGTTTTTAACAGAAGTCACAATGATATTTTAGGTGCAGAACTACAACTGTATTCTTTTCTAGAACCTGATTGATTTATTGAAGTTGAGGATGATGTTTTATTTGATTTTTAACACATCTTTCCAACAATTTGGAGGTAATAGGTAAAACAGAAATGGGACGTAATTCGTTTACAGAATCGGTAGTCGTTTTCTTTGGTATAGAGTATAGGGAAACTGTTGTTTTTCAGATATTGGGAAAAGTGGAATTATTTGGATAGAAATTAATCATGTTAAGAACAATAAATAATTGAACGGCTGAACTAAACTTCCACTATTTATTCGCAAAATAAGTTTTTAAATGCAATTATTAGCCCTAAGGGATTATCCTGGATGTATTTCCCTCTAAGATCAGTATAACGGTGCAATGGTATAGAAAAACCGGGAAAAAAACTATATCATGCTAATCTTTACAATAACTTAATATATTTCTGTTACAATTAAGTCTTATCTATGTGTAAAATGAAGACTCAATCAAAGTAAACAGTTTAATAGTGGTGAACTTCCAAGATTTATTTGTTCATTAACTACTTTATCTTGTTGATCTGCTAGATGTGTTTTTATTTCAAGTTCTTCGAGGAAATCCAAATTTTGTTTTTTATCACAAATATGTAATATATTTAAATGTCATTGGTGTGTATGAGTGAGTGTGGATGTTCAAGAACGTGTTTTGCATAGTTTGACTTATCTAATAACATCTAGGCTTTAATATTGTTATGTCTTATTACTTCCATACTTGGTCTATCCTTAATACTACCTAACCAACAAACAAACAAAATGTAATTTTAATATGTCAATCTGACGATGCTAATTCTAGCGAAACGTCCGTCATTGCTTTTAAAAACGCATTTTGCGAATAAATAGTGATAGTTTAATTCAACCGTTTAGTTGTTTACTGTTCTTAACAAAATTTAACTTAAATATGTCAATCTGACGATGCTTGTTATAACGAAACAGCTGTAATTGTAATTTAAAAACTAATTTTTTAATTAAACTTGGAATTTGCGTTAAAACGAGGAGTATTTTATTATTCTCAATAATAATTGAATATGAATTTTAATAAAAACGTTTGGTGGTAACGGATTTCACAGTATCCACAAAACCAATTTATCTTTTAACGTATTCTCTAAAATGAAGAAATAAGACAATAGGCCTATGTGATATTCATCATAATTTGAAACGTTAATACATTTATTACAATGTTGAGCGTAGCTAATTTATTGAGTTTGCTCCCGCACGGTAAATGTTGAGTTTAGTATTAGCAATTCCTTTCGGTAAAGCGAAATGCAATCACAATTGATTGGGTAATATAGTGAAACCTAGTGGCTAAAGATGAAGCGAGTTGATCGTTACGCTGTTATTGGTTTAATCCATGTAGAAAGTCATGCAATATAATCGAATAATAATATTCAGGATTTTATTACAGTTTAGAACCATTTTAAGCCACTATAACCAATGAGAAAGCAAAAATTTGGCGAAAATCATATGATAATGCAAACATTGATGACCTTTAATATCCACATTGACAGATAAATTAGTAGGTAGATTTCGAGAAACATACAGTTATGGCAATAAACGTTTATTATATGGAGAAAAATAGTACATAGTGTGAGTGAAAATTAAGGTTTTTCAAACGATTTTAGTGTACAATATAATAAGACCACTTACTTTTAAAATCTTTACGTTATTTTTATTATTAGTACATTTTGAATAGATACCAGAGAATATAAACTACTTTTGTGTTCTGTGAGGATGATAGAGACAAATAAAGAAGAAGACATTGAACAAGAAATTGAAAAATTTAAAATTTCAAACCTTCCAATAAGAAAATTTTGAAATGGAACAGTTTCATGGTCTAACAACTTTAATAAATAAACTTTAATCATTTTTTGAAGTTTGGAAAGTTTATAAATTGTAAGAATGTATCAAAATGGAAAATATTGGGGATGCTCTTTCAAAATGTGAATTTTATATTTCAAATTTCATGATCTTCATCAGTGCTATTGCGTAACAATCATTAGTCCCATCAATTAGTTTTTATGAAAATTTTCATACATCATTTGTAATAGTAAATTTTGGATCGAGACAAAAAAAGCAGGTTATTTAAAAATTCAAGAGTTTTCCTATCCCCTTTCTCAATTAATTACCTGTTAATTAACTATTGCAAATATAGAAAACATGCATTGACGCAAATTTGTAGAAAATTGTATGCTCTGTAAAATAATGACACATTTTTCGATAAAAAGCAAATTAACGTCGTAAAAACTAAAAAACAAATGTATATCTTAAAACCAAAATGGCGGCTTTTCCACAAGGGGTAGGAGCTTATTAGAGTGGCTCAGAACCAGAGGTGCCATTACAACATATCATTTAAAATTGTGTTAGCATGGATATTCACAGAAAATGCGCCATTTAATATGGGCCAGATGTGCCTACATTCAAAATCGCTTTAATACTTATAGCGCCATCTGTTAATAAATGGGCAAATCACATCTGTAGAAGCCTGACGTGCCTATGCTACAAACAACATGGCGATCACGTGAAGCAATTCGTATTTTTCTATCGATTTTCATGAAGAAGAAGAGTATATTCCTAGTGAAAGTGAAAATGTGTCAATAGGTAGGTATGTATTCTACAGTATAATGAAAATGTATGGAATAAATTCATTATTTCAGAAACAGACGACTTTTAGCAATGATGCAATGAGAAAGGCGAGCAGTAAATTCTTCCCTAACATTTTCGAGGACTTCGGGTGTTATTTGTGCAATTTCCGTTCGGATTCACTACTTCAACTCTTCTACATTATTCGGTCGATTTTGATATACTCTGCTCTTTAAATATCCCCACAAAAAAAGTCTAACACGGAGTCAAATCTGGAGACCTCGATAGGCCCCCTTCTACCTATCCACCTTTCTGGGAAAACGGTATTAAGGTAATTTCGTACCTCAACGCCATAGTGTGGGGGAACCCCATCCTGTTGGTACCATAAATCATTTCTATTTGGAAATAGCTAATTCAGCTGTGGCAACAGATAATTTTGAAGATATTCCAGATAACTAGCAGCAGTTAGGTTTTCCTCAAAAAAATATGGCCCTACAATTTGATTGTTTATAATGCCGGCCCAAACATTCACCTTCTCGGGATATTGTGAGTAATTGGATCGCGATTAGGGTATTTAGCTAACTTTTGCTTGAGTCTTCACTCTATCTCCATAACCAATCATGGTTAAAATCTCGATTCGTTCTGTTTCTGTTAGTTTCATTTTTGTAAATGCTGTTATTAATGTCAGCAAAAAACTCGAAGAGTAAAAATTTGAAGTCTATTATTTGACTGATTCACAGATCATTGACGAATAAAGACGAGTCAATGACAATATTGATTTAAATATTTTTGTAAAAATAATTCCAAGTACTCACTACAATAATTAATTTCAAATTATAATGTAGCATTGTTTTTATCAATGTATTTTTTTTCGGAACCAACAATAAACACTATTTTGTTTTATTCCCAGTGGCGGTCCTTAGTATATTTTAGTTCAGTGTTTGAATATTTATTGTAATTCCATGTTACTTAACAAAGTTCATAATTTTGGTTAACCCTGTAGAAATAAATATTCAAATGAAAACATTGTTGCAAGGGCAATAAGGAGACCTTTCAAATAAGCTGTCACCTCGGTTTATATTTAAAAAATCGTCGCTGATGTCATTACGCCATCACTAATGACGTAATGTCCAACACATCTATAGCAGTTGATTGCCATTCAAAAATTAAAATTGACTTGTTTTAAGATTTTTTTTAAAGTCGTCTGTTTCTGAAATAATGAATTTATTCCATACATTTGCATCATACTGTATGTTAATATGTATGAAACAAGTGGATTTTTTTAAGTACTTTCGTAAAAAACGGCTTTTAATACAAACGTATAGGTACCGTATATTCGAAAATAATGTCGACTGGAATGTTCGAGAAGGCTTTAAGATAATATTAAAAGGGATACACGTGTGAGGAAGTCAGTTATCGGCTAAAACAGTCATAGTTAACAGAGAACATTTATTACGCGGAAAGTAAGTGAATAGAAAAATAAGTGCATATCAATAGTGGTATAAGCCAATTAGAACTTAAATAAATTAATTGTAAATGTAAGTAATTTAAGTATGTATTTTATTAAATAAATAGACAGTAGTTAGCCATAATGTGTATAATTTATCTCATCCACAAAAAACTGTATAAAAAGATATGAAAAACCATACAATAGAAAACGCTTGGAAGTATCTACCCCTATATGTGTTATTTTTATAAAGAAAAAAGTTATGCAATCACCTTAAGTGTCTTCGTTCCTAATATTACAATTATTATAAACTACAAGTTCTACTTCATATAAAATGTTATTCCATTAAATGAAATTAGAACTAAACACAGGAAAATCGGTAAAATTTGTTTTCCCTTATCAAAGTAAAGTAAACGGTAGATGAAGTGTTTGTAATCGAGTGAAATGAAAACAATTTAAATAAAAAACATTGACGATAATGAAAAGATTCTGATTTAATTAAAGTTTTAATTGAAAATGTGCATTTTCATTTTCCGGTCACGATGTTTTTTTAATCCAACTCTTCTAGAGTGGGATGCGTCATTTGTTATTGGCGAACTCTTTGGATTAAATATTTTCCCATTTATATTCAGGTCGTATTTCTATTATTACATTCTCCATTGCACATTTTATTATGTTGTAAGCTTCGTTCGAGATACACGCAGGGTTTTTCTTTCCATCTCGTTTCGCATTATATCAACTCATATTTCACTCACTATATCTGCTGACCTTGAGTGGCGTTGAATGGCTTGGGGACTGCTCTTTCTGTGGCAACTATTCTTACACTTCCTACTGAAATTTCCATTCTACTCCTGACTTGGCTTGGCGGGAAATTTTATAAGGATATCCTGAACAACTTTGAAAGAGAAAGGTTACCACATGAATAAATAAATATATTTTTTTAAAAGTAACTTCTATGAGAATGTAAAGGATGTGTAACGTGAACAAAGCATTTATTTTGAAGAAAAATATTATTTAAGCAACAGTTTACTTTGTTTTATTAACTTTTTTTCTAAAAACAGAGATTACCAAGCAGATTTATATATACAGGGTGTTCCAGAAGATTCTGACCCATTTTAACTTCAAATATATCGGAACTTAAAAACCATAGAGAGGTGCGGTTTTTGAGGAACAATTTCTTTTTATATAAAGTTTTTTCAGTATGCATATTTAATTAATAATATATTATATTGGGTGTTTAAAAAAAAAGATGTTTTTTAAATGCAAATATCGTCGATTTTTTAATGGAACACCCTGTATATTTTTATTCTATCTGAAAGACGAACTCTTTCCCTAATTTGTTAGAGTTTTGAAGAAAAATGTGTGAGTTATTTGACTTTTTAGGATAGGCTGTTATGTAGGCATCTACGGGTTTCAATGTAAAAGTAGGCTTTGGGATTTTTATAGATTCAACAAACTGACACAACGAACTGTCAAAGTAATTCATTGCGATTTGTTTTCGACTTATTTTCAATAATGGTGCGATTTAGTTCACGTGAAAAATCAAAAACTGTGTTATTGTATGTTAAGTATGAATCAGTTGTTACTACCAAAAGATTTCGTCAGGTATTTAGGAAACATCCACCTTCAAAAAACAGCATTACATTTCTACAAAATGGATCTATGGAAAGGAAGAAATATCAAACATGTAATGGTGATATTTTTTTAAATAGACTCTTACGTATTTAGGAAACATTACAAGAACATAATAATTGAATATCAGAATCCGAAGTTCAGAGGTGAATGAAGGTGAAATTGAACGTTTCCCAGACAACAATTTTACATTCTTTGCACATAATAAGAACATTCTTTTTGGAACAAGGATGTTCTATTAACATGCGTAAATACCGTTCAGTACATGATCAGAATGTGATAGTCACCTCAAAAGGTCGTACCAAATTACTTGATATGTATATGCAAAGAATGTTCTGAAGTATGTAAAGATCAAATTCTCAGCATTAGATGGTAATATTCTATTTTAGTCTAAACAAGAACGTTCTTAGAATATGTCTTGATCTCAGTGCATGATAAGTATATTATATTCATGTGATAAAAATGTTCTGGTAGTACGTAAATAGCATATTCTCAGTATTACCATATATTTTTACTGTACACAGTTTAGACTACATACCCTTTTTTTCCTGTCTATCGCGAGTTTCGATAACCAAGTTATATTCTTCAAATATCAAAAGTAATCTTGTAACTTGCTCATCCAAACAAAAGGAATGAATATCGCACATTATATTTACGTCCCCAAAAGAATATTCCTTTCATCGTTTGTACAACATATTCTTATCATATCATCATATCACTTTCAGTGGAATGATTTTTGGGTATTTAAAAGTTACATGATACGAACATGTTAAGAATGTACCATAAAGAACATACAAATTTACAAGAAAAGGAACGTGAAATGGAGTTGTTTAGCATATACCTTTCAGAATGTTCGAAAACGTAATTCATGGGCATATTCTTAGAATGTGAATGTACCATTAGTGTTATGTGGGTTGGTGTAGCGTTTTTAAAGAAAAAATATATGGACCGTTCTTATTTCAAGAAACTACAATTAGCGGTAATGTCTACAGACATATTACAAAATTAACTAAATCCACAACTGGAACAAGATGGTATCATAAATTTAGTTTACTTTCAGCACTATTCACATTATTCACTTGTGGCTAGAAATTTTTTAACAGAAACTTTTGGAGATATATGGATTGGGAGAGCTGGACCATTTGAGTGGCCTGCTCACTCACCAGACTTGATGATTTATATGGTCTTTTATCAAAGATAGGTGTTATAATTCTATTCCAGAGACTCTAAAACAACTGAGATGTAACATTGTCCCAGCATTCCAAGAAATTACAGCAGAAATGTTGCGAAATTCTTTTCAGAACTTTACAAAAATGTATGACCTAAATGAACAACACTTAGAACATCTTGAGGATTTTTATTAAATTAAATTTTATAAAGTTAATTTTTATCTCTATCTAGTAAACAATTATCATTAATATCCAAATAACTCACTTATTTTTTATCTAAATTTTAACAAATTATACATTTTCTCAAAGGAAAAAAGTTCGTCTTTCAGATAGAATAAAAAATATATAGGGTATTCCATTAAAAAAATCGACAATATTTGCATTTAAAATACACCTTTTTTTACTAATTAAACATATATACTGAAAATACTTTATATAAAAAGCAATTGTTCTTTGAAAACCGCACCTCTCTATGGTTTTTAAGTTCGGATATATTTGCAGTTAAAATGGGGCAGAAACTTCTGGGATACCCGGTACTGTGTTTTGCTTGTCTTAATTTCTTCATACAAACAAGCCTGTTTACATGATTTTATAATTAGTTTAAATTTCAAAGCACTTCAATTTTAAACTGTTAAACTGAAGTTGAGGATTTTATTATTAATAATAATACTCGTGATTACTGTGAACACAAAAGTTTAATATGAACTAGAGGTAATAATAATTACGAAAAGTTTCAAAAGTTTCTGCTGTGGTATAACAAAATAAAACTGAGATTTCATCAGTTAAAACAAAACTTCCACAAGAACATTACTTAGAATGTATTATAAGCTGCACTTAAAATGCAGTTAGAGTATTGTTTGAAAAATATCATACATATTTCAAAACTTTTAGTGAAAATGATACCTTTAAATAATAACAACCCAAAATAATAAGATAAACACAAATAGTTTTTTTATTTTTATTTTATGCAAAACACCTACTTGAATACACAGATTCACTCACACAAACCAATCACATTCCCATATCACACATTTGTGATAAAAAATTTATTGAAAAGTTTAATAATAGTATTTGTTTAAAAAATCTTAATTAAAAAATTTTTAATTAAATACTATCATCCCCAAATTTAATCAGACAACCTACCGGAATTATATTTATTTATATGTTTAAAAGTTAAAAAAAAATTATTTCATCAGAGAACCAGATACCCATTGATACAGCCGGATCCTGCTTGGTACTGCTTGGAACGCAATGGCGAGCACTTTGAACACAGACATTTTGTATAGAAGGAAAACTTAAAATCAGCATTATTTAAAATGATGTTATTTAATAAAGCTTATTGTTTCAGTTTGTTTTGGCGCATAGCGTACTATAATTTTTTAAACATTCAACTTAAAAAAGAGCTAACCCATATAAAAAAATAAAATATAAAATATTTTAGGTCACAGTGCAATAAATTGTGATCCGATATAAAGAATATTGCATCGGTGGAAAATGTTGTTTGATATAGGTTTTCAATTGAATTTTCTTTGAAACACGAAAGAAATATCGTTATCTGTCATTATATCTGACATAATGAGATCAGTTTATCTACAGATGTATTATTTGATATTTCTCCGTTGGAATACAAAAGCGAAATTTTATCAGGTCCTCAAGAAAAATCGTCGGGTTTCAGCTACAAACGTGAAACAGTTGATTGGTGGTGTCATAATTTTGATGGATGATGGCGAACAATAAACATCCAAAAGGATTTTCAGACGATACTGCCAGAGTTACTTTTATTTCTCTCGAAAAGACGTGGCATTTCTCCTGTTATTTACTTTCGCCAGAAAATCGAAAGTAAATGAGCGTCTAGGGTATTTCTACCAGGTCTGGATCGAGCTGATGCCAGGAAATGCGTTTAAAATCCTAAATCTCCCTTCTAAACTGAAATCTCTCTTAACATCTATCTTCTATTAGTTCCGGAATCTGCATTAGACTTAAGGCGAACATTTGAATATTGAATTTGAAGAACAACCGAGTGGAAAGTAGGTCGAGCTAAGGGAACATTCGCCGTTAATTACAGAACTTGATGTTGTTGGGTTAAATTTCATTGCAGATTAATTAATTCGTTAAATATTTTGTCCATCTGCCGTATAATCTGTTTATATAAAGTTGTATGAACGTTTGTTACGCTTATTCTAATCGTTTGTTTGGCGCATAAGTTTAGTTACATCAATCCTACGTTCTGAATAATGCAAAACCGTTGACAAACAAGAGATAAATTCGGGCTTTGTCTACTAAAGTGGATTAGATGCTAAATAGAACATCGGAAAAACGGAATAAGAAGCTTGGTTAACGACCATTTTAGAAAAATATACAATGTGAAAACCACTTATGGAATAAAATTATTTGTGGGGTTAGTTTAGAAGATTATAAAAAACGCTGGGGCCCGTCAACTTTGAAATTCAAATGTGAGCTTTTTAAACATAAATTTAAATGTACAGGGTAATACACTCAAATATAGCATCGTTCATCATCTACATTTTTAATGAAACACCCTGTATGTTTTTATGATTTTAAAAGCTCCTTAACAATACGATCTCAACGAACTATACCATGTAGGGTCTATTATGAATTGTACAGGTTGAAATTTGAAATTATTTATAATTTTGTTCAAGGTAGTAAACAGCTTCAGAAAATTCTGCGAAGAAATAGATGCTACACCCTCTGCAGCAAGGCTACACAAAGTCTTGGCAAAAGGGAAAGTAGACACTGTAATGGCATTACGGAAGCCAGATGGAAGCTTCACAGAAAGCGAAAAAGATAGAGCTCTGCTCCTGTTAGAAACTCACTTTTCCGGAGGAATAGTCCCTTCCGGAAAAATAAATGAGAAAGCTAAAAGACCTACCAGGGAAGACACTGCAATGGCAATGGCACATATGCAGTGAGGAACGGCTGAGATGGGCTATGAACACCTTCCAGCCGTTCAAAACCCCTGGAACGGATGGAATATTTCCCGCCCTACTCCAACAGGGCCAAGAGGCAATAATTCCACACTTGATTCGAATTAGTCGGAGCAGCCTTGAACTGGGATACATACCAGAAGCGTGGAGAAGGGCCAAAATCACCTTCATCCCAAAATAAGGGAAACGGGACACTACGCACCCCAAATCCCTTAGACCGATCAGCCTCACATCGTTTGTTCTCAAAACGATGGAAAAAGCTGTAAATAATTACATTAGAACAGAAATCTTGGAACAGGTGCCACTGCACCCCCGTCAGCATGCGTACCAAGCGGGAAAGTCCACGGAAACCGCTTTAATACAATTGACTGACGAAATCCAAGACGCTCTGAATAAAAAAGAGACCGTAGTATGTGCCTTTCTAGACATAGAAGGGGCCTTTGACAATACGCCACATGAGGCAGTCAAAAGAGCACTGATTGAAAAAGGAGTAGATAGAACGACTTCCATCTGGATGTCGCAACTGCTATCTACAAGAATCGCAGAAATGGAGACAGGACAAGACACTATCTTCATTAATGTGACCAGAGGCTGTCCACAGGGAGGGGTTGCATCCCCGCTTATGTGGAGTCTCACTGTGGACAGTCTACTTAGTCAATTGACCAGGGAAGGCATACCATGTCAAGAGTATTCCGACGACATGGTTATCCTGGCAAAAGGGAAGTATGAAAATGTCCTCTGTGATATTGTTCAAAGAGGACTGAACATTGCGAAACAATGGTGTGACTCGGTGAGACTCAACATCAACCCCACCAAAACCACACTAGTAGCCTTTACAAGGAAAAAAGAAACCTAATCTAAAAATCATAAGAATAGGGGAGAACATCGTCGAGTGGAAAACAGAGGTCAAATATCTAGGGCTAATCCTAGATAGTAGGTTACTCTGGAATAAACACGAAGACGAAGTAATACACAAAGCAACCAAGGCCCTCATGGTGTGCAGGAACATTGCAGGAAAGAACTGGGGATGCAACCCACGTATTCTGCAATGGATGTACACAGCAATAGTGAGACCAATAATCACATATGGTACAGTGGCTTGGGGAGCAAGGGCTAATCTGAGTACGACGAGGAAAAATCTCTCGAAGATTCAGAGACTAGCCTGTTCATGTATCACTGGAGCAATGGGAACTTGCCCCACTGCTGCAATGGAGGTGATTTTAAACTTAACCCCACTGCACATTCTGTAAGGAAGAAAACGATATATAGAATGATCAAGGAAGGAATTATCAGGGAAAAACCCCGATCACTTCATTTTGATCAAACTTGGGAAATGCCCCAAGATGATATGCCAAAGAAATTCAACTTTGTGAGAAAATTCATCACAAAGTTGAGTAATAAATCTGAATGGGACGAAGACACCATACATAATTTAAATCAGAATACCATAAAGTGGTATACGGACGGTTCCAAGCTAGACGAGGGAACTGGGATAGGAGTTTTTGGACCGAGAGCCAAATACTCAGAAAGCTTGGGCACATACCCGAGCATCTTTCAAGCAGAAGTCCACGCCATCGAAAGATGTGTGGAATTCAATATTGGAAGAAACTACCGCAGACAAGAGATTGTGATCATGTCGGATAGTCAAGCAGCCATCAAAGCGCTGAGTTCAAATATAATCAGTTCGAAGATGGTTTGGGAATGCCTAGGCAAACTAAATGAACTGGGCCAGAAGAACACTGTCACCCTCCTATGGGTCCCGGGACACATAGGAATAGAGGAGAACGAAACAGCAGATAAGCTGGCAAAAAAAGGAGCTGAAACCCCACATTTGGGACCAGAACCATCTTGTGGGATCAGCAGTAGAGTAATCTTAGGAAAACTAAGGGAAGAAATGGAGAAAGAAAAATCCAAGTACTGGAATCAGCTGGAAGGACTGAGGCAATCTAAGATACTACTGGGGAACTATGACCAGAAGAGATCTCTTAGCTGCCTCAACCTCAGTAAAAAAAGGCTCCGAATTTTAACGGGAATATTAACCGGGCATTGCCGGTTAAGAAGCCACATGAAGAAACTAGGGTTAGCAGATGAAGCAAAGTGCACATTCTGTGAGGAAGAGGATGAAACCTCAATACACATACTCGCAGAATGCCCTGCCTTGCAAAATTCTAGGGCTAGATACCTAGGAGCACATGAAATAGAGGAAGGGGATCTACCTGACTTGAAGCCCGACGATGTCCTAAACTTCCTCATGAAAATAGGACTCGAAGAGCTGCTATAAGTCTGAGAAAATATCAGAACATGGCAAGTAAGGGGGAACACAATAGATCCTATAGGTCGCAGTGTTATTATCACCCCTAACTTATACATACATACATACAAGGTAGTAAATACATTAAACTGTGAAAATAATCATGTTTCCCAATTTAAATAATGGTTTTATTTTTAAATAGCTGACTGCAGACTTCAAAATTTCTTCACTTAGTATCAATATTTTGGGTTTTGTTAACATTTTTTATCACGAATAGGTATAAACTGTTTAGATAATTATGCCAATATAATTAAACTAAATCGGTAAACCATCTAAACGCTTCATACTCCTACTCAGAACTAGCTTCGGCGCTTCAGTCCTGCAACAACACGGCTTCCGGGCCTGACGATATTCCTTATATCTTTTTAAAAAAACTATCCATGGAAGGCCAACGAAAACTTCTTGAATTGTACAACCTAATTTGGACTTCCAACACAATCCCCAACCATTGGAGAACCTCAGTTATTATACCCATTAAAAAACCAAATCAAGCAGTTACCTCACCCAGTGCGTACAGACCAATATCATTAACATGTACAATGTGCAAGATCTTTGAAAAAATGATTAATAAAAGACTCTTGTGGTTTTTTGACAAACATAATATAATTGCCAAAGAGCAATCAGGATTTCAACGAAATCGCTTAACCCACGATAACCTAGTACTTCTTCAAAGTAATATTTCCGACGCTATAAACAAGAAACAAGACTGTATTGTCGCAGTGTTTGATATTGAAGGTGCCTTCGAAACCATTAGCAGACACTCTATATTAAATAAACTAACCCTTCACAACATCAATGGTAACATATTTCACTTTATCCAGAATTTTTTATCGTCACGATCGTACAGAGTTTCAGTTTATGACTCACGACTTACCTGGAAACAATATCTATACTAGAATTAAAAGGTGTGTGTAGTAAAAGACTCAACATAATCAAAACTCTTTCACATTTTCATTGGGGTGCAGACGAAAATTCTCTCCTTAAAATATATAGATCACTCTTACGCTCAAAAATAGATTATGGTTGCTTCATATATATATATCAGCTTCGAAAACACTTCTTAACCTCTTAAATCCAATCCACAATCAAGCTCTACGACTTTGCCTTAGTGTCTTTCGATCAAGACCCGTAGAAAAGCTTTATTGTGAAGCAAATGAACCTCCTCTGTGGGTGAGATGACAGCAATTGCTACTCTCCTACGCAGTATCAGTATCCACGAACCCCTATAATCCTGTATACCCCCTTTTCATATCTTCCATATCCATATCGCACAAAGAACACCCAGTTTTATCAATAAAGCCCATTCCATTAGTGTTATCACAGCTACTTAATGATATTAATTTACTACAAACAACCCTACAACCAGTACCCCAGTCTCCGCCATGGGCCATTACCATTCCACAGCTTAACACATCTTACACATTACGATAAACACATAACACCTAGGGAACTCATAATAAAAGCAATTAATAATATCTTAATTACAAATAATTTCGATCTAGTTCTATATACTAATGCCTCAAAAAGTGAAACAGGAGTGGGCTGCTGTGTTATAACTTCCCACTCTCTTTTAAGCAGCGTTCATACGGATGAATTATTTAGCATACTTCAAGCCATCAAATATATTACCCTAACAAATAAGCACGTAGCTATGTACAGACTCACTAACCTCAATCCAATCTATCCAAAACATTTTTACCCAACATCCAATTGTCCAAAATATCCAAAATGCTTACCAACAACTTATCACTTCCCAAAATATATCAGTTACCATAATTTGGATACCATCACACATTGGCATAGCAGGCAATGAACTCGCAGATCACTACGCTAAAATTGCCACAGCATCCACTGATATTACCGACAATATTCAAATATGTAACGACCTAAAAGCTCACATAAAAAAGGGCAAACATTATGTGGCAACCGCACTGGGATACGAACCGTTCATTTTTACATGAAATACAGCCGACAATTAATAGCCCTCTTCTTGTTCCTACTGAACTTTCAAGACGAGATCTAATCATAATAAGAAGATTTCGCATGGGTCATTCCAAACTAAGTCATGGTTACCTGGTGAGATCCAGCAGTGGAACCTATTGTCAAAGCTGTCAATCATTTTTGACAATAAGACACATTTTAACTGAATGCTGCCAATACTTAGTCAGGAGGCAACAGATTCATCTCTTATCAAGTCTACGTTATATGCTTAATAATCCAGAGCAAATTATCCGCTTATTGAAGTTCCTCAAAGAAGTAAACCTTTATCATGAAATTTAATGTATTATTGTATTTATGTTAAACAGTGTAACCGTTGTGTGCAAGTGGCCTTAGTAGCCGAGCTCGTTAATTTTAATAAAAAAAAATCGGTAAATAATGTTGTTGATGTGTTGACATTTAAATATCGTAGTTGTCAATTCTTAATGAAAAACTAATATCTTGCGAGATGATAATGAAATCTTTAACTGAGACTCACCGGATTGAAATTTTAATGATTGCTTAAGGCGATAATTGCAGAAGTCAAGTTGAAGTGGCAAACTTATTTAAGCAGGGGTATCCTTAGTTGCCTAATATTTCACAAGGTACTGTGTCTAAAATTGAAGAATTTAGAGAACTTGGACAGGTCAAACCATTAAAGAGAAAACCGCACTTTGTTGAAGATGATGTGAAAGTGGATATTATGTTAAGTGTCGTGGAGAATTCAACGTCAAGTTCACGTCAAATTTCTCGTCAAAATAGAGAATGTTAGTCACACAACTGTCCTAAGGTGTTTCCATAAAGAAAAACTTTATCTTTTTAAATTGACTTTTGTGCAAGAACTAATAGAAGACGATCCAGATCGTAGAATGGATTTTTGCGAAAGAATTGCGAAAGAATAAATTGAACAGAAATGAAGTAGCTGTTGGTACAATTCTTTTTTCCGATGAATCAACATTCACATTGAACGGGGAAGTAAACAGACAAAACTGTAGATATTGGTCAGAGGAGAATCCTCATTGGATGCATGAGACACATACTCAGTATCCTCAAAAGTTGAATGTTTGGGCAGGTATCATATTATTGGTCCTATTTTTGTAGATGGAAATCTGACAGCCGAAAAATATTTAAGCATGATTAGAGGCGAAGTTGTTCTTGAGTTGGCCAACTTATGGGATGAAAATATCTGGGCTGCGATTTTCGAGCTTGTGCGATCCGCTGTCGCATGCTCTTTCGCACGAAATTGAAAGAACATGTATTTTTGAATCCCCGTGACCGACACAATCTATCGTGTGCGATATGACATCGGTTGATCTGAAGTAGCCGATGTTTTCTATCGTGTACGACGGTAATTTTGTATGTTATTAGTCATTTCAGTATTGGTTTATTTATTTGTTATTTATGTATTACATTTAATACATGCTATCATGAATTTTAATAATCAAATCAATTTAAATGGAGTAGATGTATTAGAAGATAAAACAACAATGTTCTATTAAATTCTATTCTCAAATAATATATATAATTTTGTATCATAACTACCTTCCTCCATTGTTTCCAACTTTTTTGCGATCGAGGAATTCCATTTAATATGGTAGTTATTTCTACCCAATGTTTTTCTCCCTCTTTAAATGAAAAATCTTTTGAAAATTTTCCACTTTGTAATTGTGGGTGCCGCTTAACATACCCAATTAATATTTTTTTTTTGTTTCTCTGTCATTCCTGCCACTTTTCCTGACATTTTTTTAATAATAATGCCCAAGACTGAAGACAATCCACCTCTTAAAACAACCGCTATGTTATTTAATTTCCAAACAAATAAAATTAGAGGTCATATTTTTGACATCTACTGTGTTGCCACGTTCAAAACTTTACAATAGGAAAAAGCAATCGGTCGGAAGTCGAAAATACAACATTTATAATTCATTCGATGCGACCGTCGCATGCGGTTAGTCGTGTACGATGACCGTCGATTGATTTCGAAAATCGCAGCCCTGGTTCCAGCAGGACAGAGCAACACCACACTATGCTTATTTAAGAATTATTAGAGACGAAGTTATTCATAAATTAGCCAACTTATATCCCAACGCAATAGACCCGAACCTACCGGATGAAAATATCTAGTTCCAGCAGGATGGAGCAAGACCCCATTATACTTTAATTGTAAGAAATTACTTGTATGAAATTTTCCCCAATAAATGGATTGGACGAAGAGGTACTATCGAGTGACCAGCTAGATCGCCGGACCTTACGCCCTTGGATTTTTTTCTGTGAAAAAGAAAGGATAACTACAGAAATACGGGCCATATACAATTTGTGTTGAAAAATATATAATTGGAAAAGAGGGGATGTGAAATGTTGAGATTTAAAATAGTTAAGTTGTGAAATGAAATAAAATAAAATGAAAGTAATTAATTGAAGGTAAACAATTGTTAACTACTCTTATTTCTTGTGTTCTAGTAGTTTATTATTTATCTATAATCAGGTATAGAAATAATCTATTATAAGCTTGTAAATTTTTCCCCACAAATATTCTTCAACAATTTACGTTGACACCGCAAACAAATCGATTTCATAACAATACGCAATTTTTCATCGTCGGCCGAAATTTAAAACAAACAAATTCCTACAGTTTGCCGGAGATGAAATAAAGCTAACCCTAGCAGCGCGGAACAACAGGTGATCGGTGATGGATGGGATCACAATTAAAATTTCCAATAACATAATTCATAAGTGTGATTTAGGACAGACGACAACTTGCCAACACTACATCGAGACGTGACACACCAGACTTGAAAAATGAAAATCATTCTGTAAATGTAACTTTTAATGGGAAAAGAGAGATACACCTAAACAACTATGAGTTATTACAGACAGACGAAGCGAGCGACAGAAACAGATATTGAGCAAAAGAGAACAACTCAGCGTCGAGGTCTGGCGTTATTCGGAAATTCTTGTTAACGATACGAAGAAAAATTATTCTCGGAGGGTGCAAAAAATGAGATTTTAATGACACTTTTTCATTTTTATGTAACTACTTTTTATTGTGTTATTTTGCTTCACAGAATTTTAGAAAATATTAGATGCTGCGAACTTGACAAATCGGTTTAATTAATTAACACTTCGTCGTTATTAAAAGCTAAGTGATTTAAGCCGGTTATTTTGTAGAACAAATCCCTTGCTATTGTTTTACTAATTAAAACTAATTAGCAATTAGTGTAAATTAGATACACTTATTCAACTTAAACTCATTCATTCGTTAGTTGCTCTTAGATTGATTATGTATTTATAAGGACCCTCTGTTTAACTTCAGCACTTACAAAAACTTTATAATAAAAATGAAATATCGTCAGATTGACACTGTCGATGGTAATTCTAGCAAAAAAGCTGTCATTTCAATCCATTTTTTTTAATTAAAAGGTGGAAATTTAGTTCAAACTTTTAGTTGTTTATTAGTCTTAGTATTTTGGAATTACAGCCTTGTCCAAAAGTATTAGGCATCCCCAGTAAAGTTACTATAGGGTACCTAATACTTTTGGCAAAGGCTATATTTTGAAAAGAAGATAATATTTATAAACAAAAACATCAGACTATAAAGTAGTGTTTTTATTTATCAGAAAATTAAATAAGAAAACATAAACAATCTACACACATTTTGCATTAGCAAAACCTCGATAAAATTCATAAAAGTAATTAAACACTGATCTTAGAGGGAAATACATCCAGGATAATCCCTTAGGGCTAATAACATCTAGGCTTTAATATTGTTATGTCTTATTACTTCCATACTTGGTCTAGCCTTACCTACTTAATCAACATCAGGTACCTAGCTACAAACAAACAAAAATAGTATATTAAACAACGCATTTCATATGGAATTCTGTTATGACACGAGTTCAAGTTTAAAAAACGAATCGCGAAGCGATGAGTTTTTTAAAGAACGAGTGTCACAACAGCCATATGAAATAAGTTGTTTATAATATTTTTTATATTTTGCCCTTTTTACCATTTTTTAAATTAATTTTTTATTTTTATGTAATTACGAAAATTTTTATTTTAAAAAGTATGTCGGCAGCACTGTGTAATTTATAAAATTTGACAGTTGTGACATTTAGATTATCAAATGTTAATGTTTTAAAATATTTTAAAATGAATAATATACCAATAATAATATATTATATAAGTAAAATATTATATTTATATTCACAGATACTTTCTTAAAGAACAATATAAAATTAATAAATTGCTATTAGCCACAAATGTCATTGTCAATAGTCTTGCCTTTAGAAACTTCACTCATGTCGCCAACCATTTAAAACAAAAATTTGCGTGCGCAAAAGTTACATTACGATACGCAAATGCGTTTTATAATGAAGATTTTTATAAGTGCAAAATATAAAAATGTAATTTTAATAATCTGACGATGCTAGTTTATAGGGAAACAGCTGTAATTGTGATTTTAAACCGAATTTTTCAATTAAACTTGGAAGTTGAGTTAAAGCGAAGAGTTTTTTATTATTGTTAGTTTAATAACATTTTTTATAAATAATATACAAATAAAAAAATTATTCTTTATTTTGGAGAGAGGTCGAACCTAGCGTGGAATTTAAGGGTGTACAAGCCATAAAGTGAAAAAAGATCAAGTAAAATTTTATCGTCGATTTTATGCACGCCCTTTATTTTGTATTTGGTATATGTAAATAAATTGTTGGGCGTGCATTTGCATGTAACCCTTTATTGAATAATGATGAAACATAACAATTTTTAAAATGTTTGTGACGCACAAAGATGATATATAGGGCGTTTCTAATTTCTATTAAAAAAGAACTTAGCTGGAGAAATTAAAACCATTAGAAAAATAAGTAAGAAAATGTCACTACAATCTAATATTTCCGAAACAAACTAAAGCAATTAAAATTTATAAAAACATTTCTCATTGCACAAATATTTCCAATACAATTTCAAAAATCGGATCTTCAGCAACATCTTAAGTAAGCAGAGCTGTCAAAGATACTTTGAAAAATTATCTAGATACAAAAATTCAACGAGTTACATCGTTTTTTCGCATCAAGTAGGAGTCTTTCCAAGCTTGGAAATACTTACCTGATGCGAAAAAACGATGTAACTCGTTGAATTTTTGATAGTATCGATAATATTAATCATCAGTAAGTCTATTAAAAGAAATACATCACGACCGAAATTGAAGTATTTGACACTTTATAGTATATAAAACATGAAACGTTCACTCAGCTGTCAATTTATCGCCGGAAAGTAGCTCAGCCATAGCGATGAACGCTTGGAGTAATATGCATATGAGCACGCCCCAATGTCGACCCTTAGCATATCAGCTGAGCAGCTTTGCACTAATAACCGTTCAGCTGAATCTTTTTTTTGATCTTATATACCCTATAAACTACGACATAACCGAATTGCGGCCATGACAAATTGTGTAAGTCATCCATTCTCAAATGTGGGTAGAATCCAAAAGGTTCAAAGAAAAACACAAAGTCGATCCCACAACTTTAATTCAATACTGAAAATTTACTTGCAACTAGTTTCGGTCCACAGGACCATCATCAGGCTAAAAATACAATACAATGTCAGTTTTTTAAAAAGAAGACAATAATAAGAATAATGTGATGGAAAACAAAATTCAAGATAACAATCAAAGCAAATCAAAAAATATAAAATATATTCAATGATAACCAAAATTGTCATTAAATGATGCATCAAATAACAAAGGATGAGCAAAGTACTAAAGATAATACAAGAAAATTATATATTAAGAAAAGTAAGTTACAAAATACTTATCAAAAATCATAAACAATTAACTTGACTAAATAAAGCAATGCAAATTTAAAAATTTTTAACTATTAAATATCAAATTCAAAAATTCAGATACTTAAAACTTACCACGAATCATCAGGAGAAAAACTATAAATATTGGAACATCAGCACTTAAGCAGACATTATTGGATAAGTAAGAAAATGAAAAGTTAGGGAAAGAAATTATTATAAGAATATTATTAAAATTTTTAAAAATTTTTTAAAATGTCAAGAAACATTTAGGTAAAACAAATAGTAAGGGCACGATATGGTTAGTGGCTTAAAAAATGAAGTGGAAAAAAGAGAATGTGTTATCTCAAAAAATGAGAACACATGGTATCAAATAGAAACTTATATACGAAGGATGATTTATACGGTAGGGTTTTGAAAAAACCCAGGAAAAAGGTTGAATTAAACAATCCTTAGTTAAAGTGATGACCAAGGAAAAGGGAAAGGGAAAAAAATTTTTAAAAATTTTAATAATATTCTTATAATAATTTCTTTCCCTAACTTTTCATTTTCTTACTTATCCAATAATGTCTGCTTAAGTGCTGATGTTCCAATATTTATAGTTTTTCTCCTGATGATTCGTGGTAAGTTTTAAGTATCTGAATTTTTGAATTTGATATTTAATAGTTAAAAATTTTTAAATTTGCATTGCTTTATTTAGTCAAGTTAATTGTTTATGATTTTTGATAAGTATTTTGTAACTTACTTTTCTTAATATATAATTTTCTTGTATTATCTTTAGTACTTTGCTCATCCTTTGTTATTTGATGCATCATTTAATGACAATTTTGGTTATCATTGAATATATTTTATATTTTTTGATTTGCTTTGATTGTTATCTTGAATTTTGTTTTCCATCACATTATTCTTATTATTGTCTTCTTTTTAAAAAACTGACATTGTATTGTATTTTTAGCCTGATGATGGTCCTGTGGACCGAAACTAGTTGCAAGTAAATTTTCAGTATTGAATTAAAGTTGTGGGATCGACTTTGTGTTTTTCTTTGAACCTCATGACAAATTGATTTAAAAATTTTTTTTATTATTTAGTCGGCCAGCTGAAGGATTATACGACAACTAATCAGTAGCTGAATATATTTTTTATGTCAAATAGCATATATTATAACATTTGTTCACTAGAAGTTTCATAAATTCAGTTGAAATTGTGCATTTATTTCACCTGTATAAACGCCAGGTGAGTCGCATGTGACGTGATTGTACCAGCTGAAGGTAAATTCGTCCACTAAAAAGGTAAAATCTATATTTTGAAAGGCAATACAGCTGTCATGAAATAACTCATTGAAAATGCAGCTAGCTCCCAGACTATTAGATACTTTTTGGTATCTAAGACACTCCTCGGTACCTAACTAAGGTAGTTTTTGGTATCTAAGATACTTTTTTGGTATCTAATTTCCTTTGTGGTATCTAAGATACTTTTTTTAAGTTACAAGACACAGTTGTTTTTATGAAAATATCTGAGATACTAGTTACTTTTGTCCGAAAAATACAATAACTTAGATGCTTCAAAGTAACTAAGTAAGATACTTTTTTTCTGACAGCTCTGTAAGTAAGGGTTTATACAATAAATTATGTTTAGGGTCCAAAATAAACAAATAGTTTATTTACTTCTTCCACTATCCAAGTCGTTTGGTTTAATTGGCATATAAATGATGGGGATTTCTCTACTCGGAGACACTTATTTATTTGTTTTCGGATATCGTATCAGATCAAATAGAGAGTAAATCGCGTGTGTGAGCGGTTAATCTCGTCTGATTTCAGGAAATCAATTGAAATTGACTACTCCTCGAACGTGTCCTTGTGAATAACCTCGTCAACTGCTCTTGCTTTATTATCCTCGGTTT
Source organism: Ophraella communa (assembly GCA_035357415.1). Taxonomy (NCBI): domain Eukaryota; kingdom Metazoa; phylum Arthropoda; class Insecta; order Coleoptera; family Chrysomelidae; genus Ophraella; species Ophraella communa. Next base: position 12,065,532 of record CM068994.1, on the reverse strand, counting down.
TCGGACTGCCACATTCACGTAAATCCGTTTCCAATACTTATTAGTATCACTAAAACTTTTCAGAAAGTTTTTTAATCAAAATTTGACGAGTTTTGAAAAGTATAAAGGTGGTGGGACTTTTAGATTATTTATAATTTCATCAAAGATTGGAAAATATTAGGTCTTTCAAGAATATCCAAGAACTGCAAAATTTTAAACTGAAAAAGTTTAATTCAAATCATCATAAATTAGCAGCTTATAATTCTATGATACAATTCCAATGGACAAAATTAACTTTAATAAAGACATTGACATCATAAAACAAATAGCTACATCTAATGGCTATCCAATTCATTTGATAAATACATTAATTAATAAAAACGAACAGAAAGTGTCACTACAACTAATATTTTCTAGACAAACTAAGGAAATTAAAAGTTATAAAAATATTACACAATTGTTAAATGTAAAAACAAAACTACCCGAATTAAAAAAAATCTGGAATTTACAAAATTAATTGTCCAAAATGTAATGCTTTATATATAGGTCAAACATAAAGAAATTTTGAAGTAAGATTTAATGAACATTTAAGAGCATATAGATTATAACAACCAGATAAGTCAAATTATGCAAAAAACCTACTTGAACATCCAAACTCACTCATACACACCAATGACATTCAAATACTAGACATTTGTGGTAAAAAAAAATTTTGATTTCCTTGAACTCGAAACAAAAAGACATCTAGCAGGTCAATAATTTAATGTTGCTAATGAACAAATAAATGTTGCAAGTTCTTTACTATTAAACTGTTTACCTAAAAAAATATATTAAGGTCGATCTGAAGATGCTCGTTGTATCGAAACAGCTGTCATTGTAATTTAAAAGCTAATTTTTGAATAAAACGGGGAAGTTAAGTTTAAACTAATAGTGGTTTATTATTCTTAGTATTATACTACGCATTTTCAACTATTTTAAAAGTTATTTATTTAATCAGATAAAGGTAGATTCTATTTAATAACATTTCTCATAATGACCTAAATTGTAGTTATATTTAAATTAATATAAATCCAACGTATTTATTAAAATATTTTATGAAATCATAATGTTTAGTCCTTTATTTTCCATTTGAATTTGATTATACTTCATTCTTTACTCGAATTAATTAAATTTTGTATGACTTGTAATGCCATCTTTTTCTCTTGTAAAAACTCTTTTAAGGAAAACTGTACACAAAAGATGAACGAGTGCGTTTCACTGAGAATTTAAAAAGAATTCAAAAAGTTAAATTAAATATTTAAATTGAAATTTGTCGAATGAATTATCCGTAATTTAACGCTATCTTTGTTGGACACCCAACGGGATACCTGGAGATCTGCATATTTATGATGACAAAGAACTTGATTTTCTAAAAGAATATCCAACGATGTGAATGCACCCTCGAAAAAAGCGGAAAATCGGATTATACTCCATCCGATATACTATTTTTATCGCAAACAATTGAACGATTTATGTGTTTTATAAGAAAAGTTGCAAATAAAGTAAAATAACAAAAAATTAAAACTTTAACAGAATATGCTCGACAACTTACAGCCTAATCTTACGTCAAAATTTGTTTACACATTGTTTTACTTGTTGTTGCAGTGTGTTAATTATTAATCTTGAAGTTCGCAAGATTAAATTGCAGACAATAAATTTTAATGCTTGCCAAGAGGTATTTGCTCTTAGAAGTACGTTTCAACTACTACTTTTTATATATCTATGCATTTAATTTCTGTAAAGACTTTCTAATCGTTCCTTTGACATCTTTGTATGCAACTTATCCTTATGAATATTTAGCTATTTAAGCTATAAAATATCCAGCCGATTAAATCGTTTTAAGCTGCTTTTAGCTAAACCATTTTTTTCCTTGCAGAATCAAAGAACCTCCTTTAACTTTTTAGTCCTGTAAAAACTTTGTTAATTAAAAAGTTTAAATAGTAATCATGAAATGAACCAATGAATTCCACAATTTTCTGTAGAAAATTTTGCGAGCAAATACTGGAATACAAACATAGTCCACCTTTAAAAGCCGCGTACACAACAGATAACATTTAATCTTGAATTCTCAGAAGTAGTTTTATATCCAAAAGTATCTTTCAAGCGGAGATATATGCTATAGATATTAGTATGGAGGAGTGTCTCCATAGAGGCACCCTAAGGGCAAACATCTATATTCTTACAGACAGTCAGGCAGCTTTAAAGGCTCTGAGTTCTTTTACTTATGAGTCAAAGCTAGTCTGGGAATGTGTAAGCAAACCCTTAAGAAACTGGCAAGAAACAACGTCACCTTGATGTGAGTACGAGGTCCCAGAGGTATAGTAGGTAAGCTGATAGACTCGCAAAACAAGAGGCTTTTCTTGATTCGGAACCCTTCAAAAAGCCACATCAAAAAGGAACTCCGTTCTAAAGCAAGCTAAAAGGTTTGTAGACAAATCACTTGAAAAAGCAAAATGCCTTTTCGAAATGTGATGATTATAATCACCTACTTAATTTAATTTATGAAAATTAACTTTTAATTTTAAAATTTTTCTAATTAAGGTAGGGTTCTATCAAAATTTATCTTTTATCTTTTTTTTGTTATATTTTTTTTATAAATAACCAAATAAAATTTATTCTTTCTAACTAATTCCTATCTAACCTATCTAACTTATCTATTGCCCTAACAAACTTATCTAATCTTAACTACCTAAACTAACCTTATCTACCGCAGTGTTCATTTTTAAAGTGTCCATTACTTTTTTGATTATTTCTTCTACCTTCTTGTAATTTCACCAGATTACCTTCTTCAATGTTTTGCAATACCAAATACTTGTATCTTCTATTTACTTTAATGTAGGCTATAATTTTTAGTTTATTTATTATATTTTATTTTGTATTTGTATTTCTTCAAATGTATTAACTTTCCAAATTTTTATTTTTCTATTCTTAATTTAATTTGGATATAGTTATTTTGTATCAATATATTATATCGCATTTTCTATTACCGCTGTTACGATTTTTAAATTAACTCCCGTTTCCGTCAAATTAGCCACTTCCATTTCCGCCTAACCTACGAATTTCATTTAACATTGGCTCGTTTCTCTTAGCGACCAGCTGAAATCACTCTTTTGCGTATAGATCGTCACGAAATAAAGATTGCTATAAGTATTCTTCCATTTTACCGTGTATCTCCATTGCCGTGATGAATAATAAAAATGTATTATATCGAGGGTGTCAATTCAATACCTCGTATCTGCGAGGAGGTTACAAAAATGAAATACAGTTTCTGTTAAAGAGAGGTATTTTTAATTTTAATTGATGTGACGTACAAAATGATTTCATGTATTCTGTGTTGAGTACACGCAGGTACCTACTTGGTATTATCATAAAAGTCACAACGCACTTTTTAAAAAAGAAGAATGAGAGGGAACAAGGTATGTCAATATATACATTTTTGGGTGTGTTCGGGGAGCACGCTTTCGAGCTATGTAGCGCCAAGCGCCATATAACGCAAACGAGGAATAGTACTAGATAGTGCCAATTGGCGCAAATAGTGTGCTCCCCGAACACACCCTTTGCATTCTGTGATCGCAATGTCAAAGGTGAATGCCAATCACACCACACCCTCCTAGCAGTTTAACTCTTATCTACAATTTGTATCCAAGTTATATTATTGCGCCCACCCACTTGAGGGCGTATCTGTAGCGTGACGTTACAGTATCGCCCAATCGGAGGAAAGGTGAACTGTCATCACATATAAACTAATCATGATTTGTCATTTTATTTTTAATTGTTAACCGTTAACTTTTGAATTGTGTTTCGCCTGTGCTTTTTCCGTTGATTATCATTAAATTGATTAATTAATTATTATTTGTGAAAGTTTCTTCCAGTTTATTGAATTTTATATTTTAGTTTATGAACTTTTTAATTGTTTTCTGTATTATAAGAGAATTAGAGAAGTGTAAGTATTGTATATTGTGTGTTAATATTTAAATGTTAACAATTATTTCATAATTATATAGTGTAGCATACAATATCATACTATAATATTTTTTTTACTTTTTTTAGTATAATATAAGCATGGAATTTCATAAAAGAATGTGTTGTGTTCCTAGTTGTACCGATCAAACAAGTAAGAGGCATCATTTCACCAAGGATCCCAACATAATTAATATTTGGATGGAGAATATAAACAATCCTGTGTTAAAGGAGAAAACTCCAAAACAACTTTATAACAATTATAGAGTGTGCCATCAACATTTTGACCAGCAGTTTCATAACGCAGGATTTCAGAAAGAGTTGAAACTAGGTGCATACCCCACTCTACTTTTATCTGGTAAGTAGATACAACTTCAAGTTAGTAGTGAAGTTTTGTAAGTGAATAAAATTATTTGATTTCAGATACTTCAGTTATTCTACCATCATCCACAATGTGTCTTTGGAAGCTCCATCAACATGTAGAGAAAAAGCCTGCAGGTTGATAATTAGATGCACGACCTTTTTTTGGTGCAAGCAAGTGAATAAAATAGCTGCAGGCAAAGACTCCAAATATGAAAAATATTTAAATAGGGTCAAGAATGTTTCCTACGTTGATCCAATAAAAAGACAGGCACACAAATCCTAAATAAATAGAATCAAGAGAAAAAAGTAAATTTAATTTTTTATATTTCTTATTTATTTAATATAAATTTGAAGAACAACGTCGAAGTTTTCTTTAAAACCCAACTTTCCGAAAATATTAATAAAATTTGTATTGTTATGTATAGTTCTGTGTTCTGGGCTGCCCGTACACTAGCGCTCGCAACATGAGGCGGGTGGGCCCAGTACTAATATATTAGATCGGATAATTAGTATAAGAGTTAGCCTGCTAGAGGGTGTGCTGTGATGCCAATTAAGTTTGTTATTAAATTATTAAAAGATTCGCTAAGTTTATTTATACTGGAACGTTTATTCAATACTCCTATTGGAATCCTGACCAATAAAGAAATAGTATACGAGAAGTGTACGACAGATGGGAATATATAAAAAACAGTAGATATTATATTAATTAATTAGACAAAAATTATTAAAGCAGTCAATGGACTAGTTTAGTAGGATCATATTAATCAAAATGATAGCAATATATATTTAGGATAAGATACCTACTTACTTATATTGGTATTCATTTTGCAATGAATTTTTCTCATTTCGTAAAATTTAGCAATAAATAATTAGTAAGTTTTAGCGCCAACTAATAACCAATAATGAAGTGTGTTTAAAAGTCAACGTTGTCACATTTTAGCTACGTTCGTTTCAAGTATTCTCAAAAAACTGGCGGCACAAAACACCGTGTTCTGTGACTAACTGATTCTACCAGTTGACAAGATATATGACAGGAGAGAAAATCTTGTTTATCTGTAATAAACAAACAAGACCCCTATTCTTGACGGTGATAAAATAGAACAGCCAATGGAAAGTGGGCGTGGTTCTATTGAAAAAGCCAAAACGGTATTCTTGAGATTCGTTCTCTCACTGTACCGATAGAAGGGTTGCTCCCCGAGAGAACAATTACTTCTATTGGTTATTTTTGAAGGAACCGCTATAACTCCAAGAGAAGGAGTTAGGGATTTTTATTTTCGAACCAAAAATAGTATAGAAGTAATTTCTTTCATAAACCAAACACAACCAAACAACAAATTAAACTAACGAAAATGACAGAACATTTTGTTTAGTGTTTTACTCCTTATTTGATAAAGTGTCAATCAGAGAACAAAAATATCGATATGTTTATCTCTTTTTAATGACAACAAATAAGAGAGAGAGATAAGTTTCTCGGTTAATATTAAAGCATATCGACAACATCGCAAATTTTCTACCAATCTTATTGAAACACGTCACTTACCACTTATGACGTATGTAACCATTAAATTTAAATTTCAAAAGCCGATTATGGCTAGAGGATTAATTTTATAAAAATTTTATTTGTACAGTTGAACCACTAAAAACCTATTTTATAAGATGCAAATATAAAAAAAATCACTAAACTAGTCCATTGACTATAGTGGTATTGCACACTAAATATTGTCAGAATCCGTAGATACGAGGTGTTGAATTGACACCCTCGATATTTTAAATTCTATAATCTCACAAGTATTAAGTTTCCTCAGAAGTATCTGTGGCTTTTCATATAATCATTCGGTTTCTCTGCTTTATACCTAAGGTAAACTAATTATGACAAAATATGAATAATTAGTGTGCTACACTTTACGAACTTTCGTAAGCTTTTTTGTTACAAAATAACCAATTTTAGACATAGATTTTAGAAAAAGACAGTATAAAATACATAACTAAATTCATTTTAAGATAATTAAATAACGAAATTTATTGTACTAACCCTTACTATGTGAAAGTTCATCTTATTCAGAACAATAAATAACTAAAAGGTTAAATTAAACTTCCACTATTTACTGTAATGACAGCCGTTTCGCTATCGAAATAGCATCGTCAGATTGACATATTGAAGTTACATTTTGTTTGTTTGTAGCTATGTACCTGATGTTGATTAGGTAGTATTAAGGCTAGACCAATAAAGAAATAGTATACTTCCATACTTGGTCTAGCCTTAATACTACCTAATCAACATCAGGTACCTAGCTACAAACAAACAAAATGTTACTTCAATATGTCAATCTGACGCTATTTTGATAGCGAAACGGCTGTCATTATACATTTAAAGTATTTAAAGAATAAATAGTGGAAGTTAATTCAACCTTTTAGTTGTTTATTGTTCTGAATAATTAAAAAACAATTATGTAAATGCATTCTTATTAAGTTAAGTATATCAACTTATAACTTTTTTTCTGCTTTCGTAGTAGAATTAAACCAATAAAATATTCCATTATCCATAATTTACCCGTACTGGCCTCACCAGTATTAGGTATTTGATTTCAGTACATTATTTCTATCAAATGTGTTATTTTCTCAATGTCTTACTATGGAACATATATGTTGGCAAGCTTTCAGTAAATTTAACTTTTTTAATATTAGATAACTGCCGTCCTTTTTCACCTGTAAACCTAAATCAACGTTATGTGTCCCATAACATTCAAGTTCCACATTTCTCAATTCACCTTAAGATACTATAAGAAACCGTAAGATACCGTCAGTGTACCTGTTAACCACAGAAGGCTTAAAAGCACTGCATGGCGACCTAAGGCTTCAAAGAACTACTTAACCGCCAAGAAACACAGATAACGTCTGTGTACCTCTCAACCAAGTCCTAAGGGCCTTGCAAACAACCTAAGGCTCCATAGACAAACCACAGGCACTGCAAAACAACCCGAGACCCCCTGGAATTTAAAAATTTAAAGATAAGTACGTATTACTCGAATAAATAAATTTAGGTGTTGTCGAATATCCATTCAAACTGGCGGACTAAATAAATAAATATTTTATCATTAATTTTGAAACTTTTATTTGAAATCAACTTGGCTAGAACTGTTGGAGATCGTGTTCGGTTTAACATAACTGTTCATTTAGATAACTTTACAATAATTTAAATATTCTAGGTGTTACTACTTTTCTCCCCTTAGTTTTCTTTTAAACTCATTTATGTTTTTTCGTCGACGTCTAAAAGGTAGTGGTGGCTTAAACTCATATAGTCTGCCAACCCCAAGTATATAGTGTAGCGTTATCTTGGAGCCGAACTAAGTACTGCATGAGAAGAGTCTCTAGCCGAGATCTGCTCAGAGTGAGTTTTATCGTTTAAATATTGGCGCCCTACGCTATTTACCTTTACAAAATTGGCGCCCTGTTTACCGTAATAAAATTGGCGTTTTTTATCTTTACAAAAAATATAATAATAATAATAATAATAATAATAATAATAATAATAATAATAATAATAATAATAATAAACAAACTTTATTTCAGAAGTATGTTACAAAATAACACAAAACGAAATAGGGTCAATAGTAACGACAAGATACAATATTTTCACCTAATTAACAGAAATATAAATTATAAAGACTATAAATTAAGGTATTCACTTAAAGTATAAGGTTCCAATTCAATTAGAAATTTAAATAACTTCTTTTTTAATTGTATAATATTGTCGATATGTTTTATAGTTGAAGGAAGATTATTATAAATACGGATACATGTATAATATGCCCCATGTTCTGTCAATGAAAGTCTGTGGGATGGATATGTATAATTTATTGACCTAGTTTTGTAGTTACTTTGAGGTTTATCTTTAACAAAAAGTGATCGATTTTTAAAGAAAAATAACACCGATTCTTGTATGAAGATTGCTGTTGTCGTCAATATTTTGTTCTGTTTAAATTTATTCCTACAAGAATCTCTCACTTTCATTCCCAATATTATTCTCAAAGCTCTTTTCTGACAAACAAATAATTTACCGACATCGGTGCAGCTTCCAAATAATATAATACCATATCTAACATGACTTTCAATGACCGCATGGTAAACCATTTTTAAAGTTGAAAGGTCCAGATATTTTTTCAGCACAACCAAAGTGTAAGTTGACCTAGATATTTTTTGACGAATATAATCAATATGTTGTGACCATGATAAGGTACTATCTAACATCATTCCTAGAAATTTAACATTTTCTTGTGGTTTGATATGTGTGTCATAAATTGTAAATAAATTGGGTATGTCTAATTTAGACCTATTTGTTTTAAATATTATCAAGTTAGTTTTATCCTTATTTATGATTAATTTATTTTTTGTGAACCAATCGATACTATTATTAAATACTGTGTTCGATCTGTGTTGTAGATTAGTTAAGTTATCACCTTTCACCAAAATATTTGTATCATCCGCAAATGTTGTTATTGAACACCAACATGGATTCTCAATAATTTCTGTTATATTATTAACATATAGTATGAACAATATTGGTCCCAATACACTCCCTTGAGGAATTCCTAGGCCTATCTCAACACTGTCAGAAGTTACTTCATTATTACGGTATTTGAGTTTAATTTTTTGTTGTCTATTTGATAGGAAAGATTCGATCCACTTTAATATTGATCCTCTAATTCCATAACAATCCAATTTACTTAACAGTATATCATAGTTTATTGAATCATATGCTTTTGATAAGTCCAGGAATAAACCCAAAGGAATGTGTCCCTCTTCCAATGTCAATAATATTTCATTCGTAAATTGAAAAACAGCTGTTAATGTTGATTTATGTTTAAGATACCCATGTTGAATATTAGACAATTGATTGGTTGAATACATAAACTCTAAGATGCGTGAAACAATGATCTTTTCAAAAATTTTGGAGAAAGATGACAACATGCTTATAGGTCTGTAGTTCTCGATTTGTGACTCATCACCTTTTTTGTAAACTGGAACTACCAGTGCAATTTTAAGGTCATCAGGGAAAATACCAGAATTTATTGAATTATTAATAATGTAAACTAATGGAGTGGCTATCACATCAATAATATATTTAATGAGACTCATTGATACTTCATCATGTCCTGCGCTTTTCTTATTTTTCAGTTCCGTTACACATTTTAGTAGTTCTTTTTTATTTATTACTGTATGTTGAATAGTTTTTATAGAATATGGTATATTTGATGTGTATGGTCTATTTTCTAACTCTGACAATAACTCCAACGCTGCGTTTGCAAAATAAGTGTTAAATTCGTTTGATTTTGTGATAGGATCTCGTTCTATGTTTATATCTTTTTTTATTTTAGTTCCTCTAATTTCTTTTACTATTGCCCACGCACTTTTAGATTTATTGTCAGAATTCTTAAGTCTTTCTGAATAATCACGTTTTTTATTGTCTTGTAGTAGCCAATTGTAATCTTTTTTTTTACGTTTGTAAATTTTATCAAACCTAATATCTTTATTTTTAATTACATATAAAATATCTAGTTCTCTCTTACATTTTTTAATTTCATTAGTTGTATTCAAGTTATTGTATCTAGTTTTCCTAATTTCTTTTTTAATATTAATAGGGAAATAATAATTAAATTTTTCGATTATTTTAGTTTTAAAATAGTCCCATATTCTTTACTTACCAAATCATTCCCAAACTAAGCCAATAAGTTATGGTTCTGATAATATTTATAAATCCGATAAAATATTAACAAAAGGAAAATGTTTAACAGAACATCCTTAAGCAGAATATAATTAAACTTAAAAAATCACCACAATGAAGTAAGATCATATCTAACAAAGGTCAAATAAAGGAAGACGGATATTCGGGGAAAAACTAACCAAATTAATATGAAAATAATAATAAATGGGGGGCTGTATTTCTTTAAAAACACTACGCTAACTAATTTTATACAAATGGGAAGACTAAAATGGTTTGATGGCCCAGAAAGAATGAATGGGGAAAGAGAGGTGAAGACAGACTCCATTGGGAAAAATAAATAAAACCACAAAACAGCAATGAAGGATTTCCTTCATCACACATACATTTTTGAAGAGACAACTTTATAACTCGAATTTTTAATTTATTCGTTGGGGAATTATCACCCCTAAATATTTATTTTGCTTACACTTTAATTTAATTTCACACCACACAGAATTTTAACATTTTTGCTGACCATTTCATTCATTTTTATCATTTCACCGCATTAGCGGTGAAATTTGCTTTTTATTTAAATATTTAAATTACAAAAATAGAATAAACATACTAAATTTGGTAAATATTAATATTATACGATGTATGGCTATTAATTTCTAGAAATTTTACTAGATTTAATTATTAGTATAATCTAGCGAAAAGTAGTTCAGAAATTCTTCTAACATTGCAGATTGTCTAAAGAGACGAAAACATGTCGAAAACGTGAGTAGTTGAATGAGCGAAGCTTTTCAAGTAAACGCAAATGGGTAAAGTAAAGACGATCCATGTAAAGACGCTGTAGTTATCGATCTTACGTGAATGTCGATCTTAGTGCGCGTTTATCAATCCATCTGACGCGATCGTCTAAACATGCATATGTTGTATTGCAAATTAATCATCAACAAACAAACGACTCCCAAGTTATTGAACATTCTTAAGATTTACGCTAAAATTTTATCAGATAGAAACCAATTAGACCAAGAAACGAAGGTGGAAAATAGACTAAAAATCGAAGAAGTACCCGGCGTTTTTTTATTTTTATACTGTATTTGAAAATCAAGAGAGAGTAAATTCCCAGAATAAAAACTAATTCGGTATGCAAAACTATAGTACAGTACGTGCGGTAAAACTTTAATATTTGTAATGCATTCTAAATTGTTTTTGTTAATTTCAATACAAAATTTATTAAATTTCTTGGACTATCACATTATTTTATGATCTTTCATTGTTACTACAGTAGGCCTAAGAGGATTAACGTGCGTCATAGGCGTAACCAGATTAGAAAGGGATAATTGTTATTTAACGACCTCCGAATGGCAACAGCTTCTAATGACAGATATTTTGACTTAAATAGTGCTTAAGTTTCTAGAAATGCAGTTATTTGATTTTCGATAAACGTGACAAATAGTAGTGACTAAAAATGGAAGCAGTTTGTGAGTATACGCCAGTGAAAAAATTAAAACTAGATCATTTATCGCTCAATGAAAAGAGTGCTGTAGTGAATGTGTACCACTATTTTAAACATCAAAATACCTCAAACACTACTGACAGTGTAGTTGAAACAACATCTAAGGCAATGGGATATGGAAAATCTACAATATATAGAGTTCTAAAGGAGGAAAAATCAGGTGGAGTAACCTCACCAAAGCCGAAACCAGGTAGACAAAAACTATTAAAAGTCAACGTGGACGAGTTCTTTAAAAATGCTATTCGTAAGCTTGTTCACTCATTTTTTATAAACAAGCAAATACCAACTTTAGATAAAGTTTTGCAAACCATTACGAATGATGTTGATTTACCCACAATAAGCCGGGATAAACTATGGAAAACGTTACATGAGTTAAACTTTAAATTTGAAAAAATGGGCAGACACTCAATGCTAATTGATTCTGAAGAAATTGTATGTTGGAGAAGACAGTACCTCAGAAGAATACAAAAAGTTAAAGCTCAAAATAAAAACATTTATTATTTAGATGAAACATGGGTTAATGAAGAACATTGTGTAGGAAGAGTTTGGAAAGACAAAAATATAAAATCATCCCATCAAGCTTTTCTAGAAGGATACACTACTGGTTTTAAGGAACCTATAGGAAAAGGTAACAGATTAATTATTTGTCATATAGGCAGTACAAACGGTTTTCTTGAGAATGGTTTACTCTTATTTGAATAAAAAAAAACCGTTGATTATCACGAAGAAATGAATGGAGACGTGTTTGAGGAATATTTTTAACAGGTGATTCAATTCATACCAAAAGGATCGGTTATTGTAATGGACAATGCAAGTTACTACTCCAGATTACTTGAACCTTTACCAACCACTAAATGGAAAAAGGATGAAATTGCAAAATGGTTATCTTCTAAAAATTTAGCCTTTGACAATACAATGCTGAGGCCAGAATTGTTAACTATTGCTAAAAAACATAAGCAAAATTATAAAAAATTTAATATTGAGGAAATAGCCAAAAAACAAGAAATTGAAATCCTTCGTTTACCACCCTACCATTGTGAGCTGAATCCGATAGAATTGATATGGGCTCAAGTTAAAGGTTATGTTGCCAGAAATAACACTACTTTTAAATTATCAGATGTTAAAAATCTCTTCAATAAGGCAATCTCTGAAGTAACAAGTGAAAATTGGCAAAAATGTATTAGACACGTTACAGAAATAGAAAAAAAATTGTGGGAGCTAGATAACATAATTGATATTACTATAGAGCCCATTGTAATTTCTCTAGAATCAGATGGTGAATCTTCTGACACAGAGTGCGAGGAACCATAACTTTAAAATTATTAATTTATGTACTTTAATTTTACTTTTAGATTTTTATTTTTTAAGATTTAATATTGTCGTATTTTTTGCATGTTGCTCGTCAAATTTTATCCTTGCGGTTGGTTTTTTTTCTCATATACCTACTTAATTGTTTTTTTAGCTCATATTAATTTATAAGTAATTGTAATTATCTGTACATATTATATACATATTTTGTAAATAAACATATGCCTAAAACAAAATGCCTAAAATAATATTGACTTTTTCTTCATTTTACCCAAATTAAATTACTACTTACGAATTATGTTTATCTGTCTAAAATTGGTAATCTAGGTATAAATAACTAAAACAAATTAAATATTTCTATTTCCATATTAATTTAATTTTGAAAACGCACGTCTATGGTTTACTGCCTTTAACACTGATAACTGCAAAACATTTCTGGGAATTTACTCTCTCTTGATTTTCAAATACACTATAGTATGTGTAGGGGAAATGTATAAAAAGGGAGTCTCACCGAGTGGTTAAAAAACATACATTTATAGAAAAAGAAGTTTCTACGACCAATAGAAGCGGGGTTTTAGTTAAATCACAGAGCGATTGTTTATAAACATTAAGGGCTAAAATTTTAACAGTTCAAGTTGAAATCTATAATGTACAAGTAAATTCTGTTTTTTTATGCAGAATGAGCCCTTTGTTAGCTTGTTAAAGTGAAGGTAATTTTTGACGATTTGCCTGGGAGTCGTAGTGGGGATAGCTTTTTCTCTTTCATCCAAAAGTGAAAATAGATCTTCTAAACAGAGCGCTTGAAAAAATTGCAATATCTCGGCTTATATATCGTTGGACCTTCATTTTTTTTAATCCGGGGTAACTCGCCGAGACACATCTAAAATATTTTCAACCCTCCAGACCAATAAATTTCAGCCCTTAATTCTATTCAGCTTTTAAATGATATATTTTGTTTTTTTAGAGTGCAAAATGGAGTTATTCTAAATGTTTATAAGGTAAAAAATGGAATGAGTCCAAAATGGAGAATGTATAGTCAATATTTAGCCAACAGCTATTGGAAAACCGCCTTTATGTATTTTTAATATTGGAATAAACAATTAGAATTTTACAAAAACTACTCCACCGATCGAGCTCATCTTTTGCACACTTTTTTAGTACCAAAAGACCCAATCAAAAACAAAATTTGAGAAAGTTTTGTTAAATAAGTTATTGATAATTGGAAAAAGCTTTTTTCTACGATCCCCTATGAAAACGACACCCATCACACAGTTTTGACACGCACACGTGGAGAAAATGTTGTGGAAAGGACACCTATGGGCCGTATTCATAGTTCTTACTTAAGTCTTTTCATGAAAGTTTCCAAAAAAGTGTTTATTTTATTATGGATCATAACGATAATTTTATTGACTTTGTTGAATTTGTGGAGGAACATGTTATAGAGAGGATACCTAAAAGGCATACTAGAGATGCGGAAAACCCGTTTCAATTTTATAAGGAACATCATTATAAGATATAGGATTTCAAAAGAAACTATGAGATGTTTCATTACCATTAATTTACGATGATTTAATAACGATCAATAACCGCGGTTTACCTATCGCTCCTATTGAACAGTTATTTGTGGCTCTTAGGTTTTATGCAATAGGTGAATTCCAAGTAAGCATTGGTCAAAAAGTGTATAGGTTAACTTTTTTGTTAATTATTATATTTTTAAATTGTTGGTGGCGACCTTCGAGGGGTGTCACAGTCTAGTGTTTAAAACATTCTGTATTATTTGCAAGACAACTCAGAAGCTATGTAAAATGCAAAATATGCAAAATAATCTAACCAAAATTGGGGAATTTTTTGAAATGGCACATAAAAATAAGAAATAATCAGAAACACACCGTACTTCTCAAAATCGTTCTAATTTCTTATTCTTTCAGTTCAATCTTGACAGTATTTAAAAAAGTATTTAATACATTATGAATTATTACGACGATTTTATTGACTTTGTTGAATTTATGGAGGAAAATATTGATAAGAAAATATTTAAAAGGGATATTGGGATTGCGAAAATCCCATTCCAATTTTACGAAGCAGGTGAATTTAAGAGACGATATAGATTTTCAAAAGAAACTGTTAGAAATGTTTTATTGACAGTTCTTTGACATTCAATCATTTCTTTGTGCTGATAAACTAAATGTATTAATAAGTTCTTTATTTACATTCAGACATTTCAACTCTTTCATTTTACGCAAAAAAATTAAAAATAAGAAATAATCACAACCACAAACAAACCAAGTTATCGATATGTAATAATATCAGATGTAATAGCCATCATTATACGCTTGTTGAATAATATACTATTAGTTCTTTCTTTACATCCCAATTATTTACCTAAAACTTTATACAGTAGAGGCAAAACATTAAGAAAAAGAAGAATTAAAAGATAGAAACAGGCGTCGCCAGATACTCTTTTTATTTAAGGATTTCTTTCGTGAAGGCAGCCCTAAATATTGATTATGAATAGAAATCTTTAGAGGGACCTTAAGGCATCCCTATATAAGACATCCTTAAGTGCACCTTCAAGTGCCGACTATAAATACGGTCCTTAGACATCAGAAAGTATTTTCACAAAAGAATTCCTTCAAAAGATACAACGCACGCTCATTCATAATGCACAATCAAACTAAATCATTATTATAAAAAACTTTTATCATAAAACTCAACAAACGTTATGAAATTTACCTTACCTTGATTGCCTTTTTCTATTTCCCAAGTTCAAATTATACCACTTTGAGGGAAACGTTTTAAGTGAATAGAAGTCATTAAAGAAAATTCGCTCAAGTTCATACCTCAAGTCACCTACGTGAAATGTTTAGAGGGTTTATAAAGCGTAGGTGTTGTATTGCAAGGAATGGGGTCTACTTTGAAAGTGCTAAAATAAACTCGGATAAATCATGCGTTCCACTTGTTTTATTTGACATGCAGTATTTATTATTCAGTCCAATTCCCTTTTAAAGTTTTTTGCTCTTTTCTTCATTCTTCTTTCCTTCATTTTAAATTTGAATATTGTATAAGATGATATGTTGAAACTTTGTTAGAAAACTTCCGTTGGTTATATAACAATCTATTTTTCATATTTATCGAATTTAAGGGAAATACATTCGAAAAAGTGGGTTAATGTCTAATAAATATGTGACCTACTTTGAACAGGTATGGGTTTTTTGTTAGTACAGAATTCGGGAAAACTTGGGAATGTGAAAAATATATTAAATCAATATAAAAGTGTAAATATGAATAAGTTTTATAGGTTTTTATGAGCACATTAAGAAAAAAAACTATAAAAAATTTAAAAAGTCGATAAACAAATACATGCTGGTATAAAAACTGTTTCTTTACCTTGGGTGCAGGTAGAAACAATTTTCTACTTTTTCAGTTTTAAAAAGTCGAATCAAACGGACAGTTTTCTATTAATATAAACTATAAAATTAAAGCAACAACGGGAAAAAAGGTAAAATGTATTACATTTCCTGAATTTTTACAAAATTGTAGCAAAAAATTAATGTATAAATGGGCATAATGTGCCTGAAGAAATTAAAGAAGCAGGTGTTAGGAATTACTGTCATAACTGCAGGGGAATTTAGGTTACAAGTACAATCAGTAGACCCTATGGAAGAATGTTGAGGGACCTAATAGAGAAGGAATATGCCGAAGAGGAAGAGCAATGTGGTTTCAGGAGTTTTCATTCAGAATGAAGTTGGTCCCCATTAATTGGAGGGACGAGTAAGCTCATTATTAAAAATAAACTACTTTTTAAACAAATAGTTAGACCGACAATGCTGTACGGGGTTATTCTGTATTCGATTCAACTTTAAAGACATCCTTTCATCGACTGCAAATCCTACAAAACAAATGTCTCCGCAGGGCTGTATAAATAGGTTTACCATGCTATCCAATGGATACATGAAACTACTATTCATTTTATAAAGATTACGTTTTTGAATTAATCAAAAGATTTTTCGATTCCAAGCGGCGCTAAAATCACTGGAATCAAATCAGATCCAAGTTAGTTTTGAAATGCTTTCAGGATCTAATATACGTATAGGGAAAAATAACAAAGTAACCTTATTTTAGGCACCTGGGCATATCAGCATTGAGGGGAATGAAAAAGCAAATCTTCTAGTCGAAAAAAGTGCTGAAAAACCATGTATAAGCCCGGTGCCATTCCCAGAGGAACAAAATCGAACTGGGTAGATCGAAGGAGACGTTCTTATTGGTTTGAGTTTCTTACTCAAAGAAGTATCAGTTAAACAATTTTTTCAGCAAGTTCCCTTGTCTGGTTTATTGGACATATTGCTTTTTCAGGAAAGTAGACAAAATATTAAAGAACTTCTAACACTCTTATAAGACGTTTTCAGCAGTTTAGTCTACTTGCTCACTTAGTTTACATAAAAAATAGTATTGCTGTTTGTATAGCATTTGGAGTAAATTAATTACTTTACTTACTTGGAGTAATGTTTAATAGATCATTCAAAGAAATCATTTCATTTCATTTCATTCGAATATAGCCTTTTCTTCCTAATTTTCTTCTTTATTTCTTCTTATTTTCCTCCAGTTCCGCATCGCACCTGTTTGTTTTGTCTTTCTTTTTGTATTTTGTTCTTTATTTCCTTTGTTGGTATTTTTTTTCTGGAACTAATTTCGGCTGTACCAGTGGTTTTTCCAGGCTTTTCCTGGATGTTCTAGGTTTTTCCCCTACTTTATTTTTCTAGATTCCTGTAAGTTGTATATTTACTATGTGATGTATTAGTTTGTATTTGGCCCTTCATCCTATTTGTCCTACTGTTTCTTTTCCTGTTCTCCTTGTTAGTGGCCGGTTTCTGTTCACTGTTTTCTTGTAGAAGTGCTCTGTTTTGTTTTCTATCATTTCTGCTATCGGCGTGTAAGTATTCGTACTTTTCTGTTGTTTCTGTATTCGTTGTGTATCTTTCTGCTCCTTCAATTATTTTGTATATTTTTATGATTTTATGTTTGCGTCTGATGTTGAGTTCCATATAGTTGCTCCATACATCATTACCGATCTTATGTATGCGTTTAAGATTTTTTGCTTTAGCTTCTTCTATAGATGGTTGGTTTAGTGTATGTATTTCCTAGCTACTTCTACTTTTCTTCTAGTGTTTTTCATGTGTTCGTTGAAATTTAGTTTTCTGTCCAATGTTATTTCTAGGTATTTGACTGTGTCTGTCTGTTCTATTTCTTGTCCATTGAACATTATCTTGTGGTTTTCTAGTGTCCTATTTTGGTTGAAAATTATAAATTGTTTCTTTGCTGCGTTTGCTTTTATTTTCCATTTTCTCAGGTACGTTGTTACTTTTTCCAGGTACCTGTTTATCTTATTTGTCACGTTTTCTGCTTTTGTATGTGTTCAAAGAAATACAAAAATACAATGGTACAATTTACAACTTTTTTCAATGAAAATTGGGTTAACTTCAATGAAAAAAATAACTTCTAGTATTCATGTCTCTATAAAACATTCTAAAAATCCTAAAAGCTAGACCATTTAATCGAAATGGACATTTGAATTCAATAGTTACTTTAATACTATGGTAACTAATTTTATAGTTTTAATAAACAGAAATGAAGATAATGTTAGATAGAGTAACGAGAGAAAAATCCAAGCTGGGCCGAGAAATAAATCTGAGCAATACTAAACTTATGGTAATCGACATAAGTGAAATCCTCTCACGACCAAACATTTCAAATATAGAAAATGTAGATGAATAACTTAGTATATCTTGGATCTCTAATAAGTAACCAAGGAGGGTGTGAAAATGAAATGAAAAGGCGAATGACAATGGCACGTGGAGCCATGAGCAACCTTACAAGAATATGGAAACACGAATAGAAACAAAACACGAAGATCATGCTAGTCAAATCTCTCGTAATTCTAAAATATTTTGGACATACTACAAGACAAAAGGGAGACAACCTATAAAAACTGATAGCACGGGGAAAGGTGAAAGGTAAAAGGCCAAAAGGCAGGTCACCTGTCAGATGAATAGACCAAGTAATGAAAATCACAAGTACATCACAACAAACCCTACTAACAGAAACGATGGACGGATAAACATGGAGAACTAGGGTAAATGGATGTAAATAATTTCATGAGGTCACGATTTCTCAGCCATGAGAATACGACTAAGAAGTTAAATATAAATAAAACTAACAAAAGTACGAAATGTACAAAGTTTTTCGACTATATAAGAAAATAATATTCTCTCTATCTCTTTAGAAGAGAATTGTTTGTTAGTCTTGATATTCGTATCATCTATTTGTCTGTGTCGTTTCTATTGAGCATTTTCTGAACTATAAAGTGAACTGGATAATTTTATGGGGTATATACATTAAATGTAACAAAGAAGTTACTAGTTAACTTTTACATTGTTTTAAGACTATTAAAAGTAATAACAGTAAAGGAGGAAGTAAAACTTTACAATAATGAAAACTTTTAATTATCAGCGTTACATCAGGTCTTCTTTTAATACTTTTTTCGATATTTAAAGAATATCAATCTACAATGTGTCCTTCATTTGAACTTTGCTAAATAAAGCAATCTATTGAAATAACGAACCGTAAACCTGAACATCTTCCAGGTATTTAAGCTAAATTTAATTTTTGAATTGTTTAAAAAATTAAAGTTACATTTGGTTTTTTCAAGGTAGCTATCTGATGGTGATTAAGTAGTGTTAAGGCTAGACCAAGTATGGAAGTAAAAAGACATAACAATATTAAAGCCCAGATGTTATTAGCCCTAAGGAATTATCCTGGATGTACTTCCCTCTAAGATCAGTATAACTGTGGAATAATATGAAAAAACAAAAAAAAAATATATCATGCTAATTTTTATAATAACAATATATTTTTGTTACATTTACGTCTTATCTATGAATATACAATGAAGACTCAATCAAAGTAAACAGTTTAATAGTGGATAACTTCCAAGATTTATTTGTTCATTAACAACTTTAAATTGTTCATCTGTTACATTATTTAAGTTCTTCAAGGAAATCTAAATTTTGTTTTTTATCACAAATGTGTATAAAATGTGTGTCTAACGTGGAAGTTGAGTTCAAACAAATTGTTGTTTATTATTTTCTGTCTAAAATCAAACCTAGCCTAACCTTTAACTAAATCAACTGAATATCTAAATGTGAGTTAAGGCCTAAAATTAACTACTTATTTCTACTCTGAGAGTAAGAACTACATAACAAAGGTGAGTAACTAGGTCAAAATACCTTTTTATATTATAGCAGATGTTATACGATGATGTCTAAAAGAGATTGGCTGACGTGGTTGTATGGAAAATCCGGTACCTTCAAAACAATAAGCTTAAGTCCGCCAAAACGAAGTAGGTGGTGCTAACTAGCATAGATCCGACTTAAATACCGATACTACCCCATACAGTTTATCAAGATGCACATCCATACCAAAAGTCAAATAAAGAATGTTGAAGAGAATATCCATATTTTATTTTTATAAATAAAATGGGTAAGCTTTTGACAAGTAAGTAAAGTTTCTTAAAAATTCCGCACAAAAATTCTAGTGACTGTACGCCTATATTCTAAATGTTCAGTTTTAAAAGATTTAAATAATTTATAAACTACTATTTTGGTTATAATGATTTGTTTTGTTCCTCATCTGATTTTATGTCTCTAAAAATATTTGCTTTTTGCATTTTTTCATAAATAAAATTATTTGATTTAGTTCAAAGCTATTTCAGATTCTGTGGTTAAAATTTCTTTTATATTATTAGTAAATTTGGAAGGAATGCAATATTTTAAACCGTACAAATTTATTAAAATTAATTGAAAAAATGGTGTCTGAAAGATTTACAAACCGAGAAGCAAAATATAATGTATGTAAGTGTTTTTTGTGTTATTATGTTGTGTAAATTGTGTTTTGTTGTGTTGTATATTCATTAATTTTTCTAATTTATCTGTTTTTTTATATTTATCGTATATTGTATAAGAAGTTCCCAAAGCATCTGGTTTAACCAAAAATGTCTGAAGAATTTAATACCCAATTATGTAAACATAAAATGTAAAACTTAATCAAAAGAAACACAAAAAGTAATTAAAAAGGCTCAAAAAATGTGGATTAAAGAGGAAAGTAGAAAGTGGTTTAAAATAAGAGATGCTCTAGACATTTACATTAAAACTGTTCATTCAGAATTAACTTTTTCAATGTATTCAGTAGAATTTGACTGCTTAGATGATAAAATTAGAGAACAGGTCAGTATTTTGAAACACGATAAATATCAAAAACAGATAGGTCAATTAGAAAAATTAATGAATACAAGATACAAAAAAACACAATTTACACAACATAACACAGAATCTACTCAGTTACCAATACACCATGTTTTCAAATATTGAAAATAAATTTCTAGATAAGGCTTTAAAATATTGCATACCTCCCAAATTCGGTGTTTTCATTAGAAATAAATCAATGAAATTCCTTTGTAATCATATAGTAAATTATAAATATTTAATCCTAAACTCATTACAACGCAACAATTCTGGTTATTTTTTATATAATATCAAATTGAAAGTAAGTTAAAATCGATAATTTAAAATAGAGAAGTCGAAACGGTCGTGACGTCAAAACTCATATCGATGACAGTTTTTTTACATTTAATGTGTGGTAATTGAGAGAGTTGGACTTTTTTCTGATTTTATTGTGAATTATTGCTTTTATTTGTGTTATGCAATCATAAAATGTCGTCAGTAGGGTTTGTGGAAGCATTATCAAACAATTTACCATCCTTAGACATTTTCATGGTTAGGTTAGGTTGGTTTAGGTTAGGTTTCAATGCAGCTGAATTTCGAAATGTAAAAGCAACAGCGTAAATACTTATTTTGTGCTTTTTGCATTAAAAAATGTCTAACTGACTTATTTTTATGAAAATCAACAAAAAATAAAGAAAAGAGATGAATAAATATAAATTAAAAACTTCGCACAATCTCGCAGATACACTGTTTACAATAAAATGATGGCGTTTTCAATGGCACATATGAGTAGTGACGTCAACGGTCGTTTACGCGGCAAATTTTTGAATTTGAGGATGGAATAACTATGCTACAAAATTTTTTTAATTTAAGTTTTTTTGGTTTTTGGGGCAATTGATTGCCGCTCTGTCTTCCTGCATGATTTTGAAAAAAATGGAAAACATCGAATTTGCTAATAATAAAATAGTATATTCGTTCTTTAATCTTTAACTCGTGTCATAACAGAAAGCCATGTGAAATAAGTTGTTTATAATACTTTTTACATTTTGCCATTTTATAATTTTTTAAATTAATTTATTATTTGTTTATGTAAATTACGAAAATTTTGATTATTAAAAGTATGTTGGTAGCACTGTGTAATTTATAAAATTTGACAGTTTTGAAAGTTAAATTATCAAATGTTAATGTTTTAAAATATTAAACGAAGTAAATCATCCATCTCTCAAAAGTGACTTGGTAGTTGAAGAAAGGAAAAAACCAATGTCAATGTCACCAATCAATTTATTCATAAAAATAGTACTGTTGTTACAAAGCTACTAGTTTCGGTCTGAATTAAAAGACCATCATCAGGCTAAAAAGAATACAACGGGAAACATCAGAAAGAACATTACATAAATTAAGTAATCTTACCTGTATGTAGTACACAGATTTCAATCAATTGGAATGTATTGTGGTTACAAATTTTACTGTCAAATTGAAGTTATTAATTACATTGAATTATAATTATATGCATAATAGTTATATTCAATAAGGTGACATGGAAAATAAAAATAAAAATTGATAAAATAAAATAAAATTCCATGGAATTGATTAATTAATTAATTAATTTTCATAACCATTTTATCAATTTTTATTTTTATTTTCCATGTCACCTTATTGAATATAACTATTATGCATATAATTATAATTCAATGTCATTAATAACTTCAATTTGACAGTAAAATTTGTAACCACAATACATTCCAATTGATTGAAATCTGTGTACTACATACAGGTAAGATTACTTAATTTATGTAATGTTCTTTCTGATGTTTCCCGTTGTATTCTTTTTAGCCTAATGATGGTCTTTTAATTCAGACCGAAACTAGTAGCTTTGTAAAACCAGTACTATTTTTATGAATAAATTGATTGGTGACATTGACATTGGTTTTTTCCTTTCTTTTTAAAATATTGTTAAATAAAGTATACACCAATAATAAATCTTATTATTATATAAGTAAAAGATGATATTCATATTTACAACTACTTTCTTAAAGAACAATATAAAATTAATAAATTGCTATTAGCCACAAATGTCGCTGTCAATAGTCTTGTCATTAGATACTTCATTCATGTTGCCAACCATTTAAAACAAAAATTTGCCTGCGTTAAAGTTACAAATTCGTTTTATAATGTGTGTAAAATATAAAAAAAAATTTTAGCACAGATTCTGAAATAGCTTTGAGAACTAAATCAAATAATTTTATTTATGAAAAAATGCAAACAGCAAATCTTATTAGAAACATTAAACAAAATAAATTTAAAAATTAAAGTCAAATTCCTCATCTGGATAAAAAAGTTTATATTATGGTTTTCCTTAGTACATACCACATTTTTTGTATTAAACTCTATCTTATATTTTTTATTTTCGCATGATTGGGTCTTTTCAAAGTTTCAAGATGGATAATTTTTCTCGAAAGTGATAAATACGGTATCTGCTATCTAAAACTGGAAATACTTTTCTTTTCTTTCAAATTAAATGTTTGTTTTTGTAATTTTAATTTTAACCTTTTGAATTATGAGCTTCTATTTGACGTGAATTAACAAAACAGTCGGAATGATTTCTTTTGACTCACCTAAAGTTTTAATATTTTTCGCTAATTTAGTTGCTTGAAAAGCTTTAATAGTGTTTTACAGAATGAGAATTTTCTTTTAAAAGTTTTCTTTCGCAATGATGTTGAATATAATCCTGAAATAACTTTCGGATTTTATAATTTTATCATAAAAAATATTCAGCATAAAAGTTTTCAAAAGGTTCACAGATAAAGTTTTTTTCTGGTAAAGAATTTAAAAATATTCTCAATTCAAATCTCTCCGGTTAAAATTTGTTCTTATTTGTCTCTTCTGGCTTAATTTTTGTATTGGTTTGCACTAAGGCAACTAGCATCATCCTCTTTTGAGTCATATTTACTTGTTTCCAGATACTCCTTCAGATCGGATTCGTCATCAGAAGACTCATTGTCAATGACAATTTGTTTTACCGTCTTGTCTTCTCTTTAAGTTCTTTAATTTCTGGCTACAGCTTGAGGAGATAAAATTTCCTTCACCGAAATGTCGGGAACCGAGGATGAAAACACGTTAACACCAATTTCATTTGGTTTTCAAATTCAGCGTTTTAAATGGGCCTATCCGAGTTAAAGTTGGTACAAACTTCCAGTCCCAATAGATTGAGGATTGAAAGGTTGGATGCAAGTCTCTTTGAAGGTATTTATCGTATATTCTAGTTGAACGTAAAACAACAAATTTCTAGCTTTATATCTAGCTACTTTTTTAAATCGCTGCTTACCAATTTTAACTTCAGTCAACCCAACCAATATGTTGGTAGTTGTAACCTTAATAGTTCCCAAAAAGGCAGGGAGCCAATTTGTAACTACAAAACTCTCCCAAAAGAGATCCCGGCTACGAGACCCTCTCCAGGGGGTGGTTCGACTTCAAGTTAATGCTTACTATAGAAAGGATTGGGATGTATAAGTAATAAGGGCGCCACTATCTTTTTGTACGTATACGATTAAGCAAACAAACTACACAAAAACTAAGGTGAGAAAGATAGAAACACCTTGTAATTAGTTTAATTAAACAAACAAATAAGGAAGTTACTTTAAACAAAAGACCGACCACGCTACACCCTTAAGGCTTATAGTCTAAGGTATATAAATGTAACGGTTTTTCAAAATATTGATTATTTATTGAAACTTTACTTGCCGATAACAAACAGAAAGGAATTGTAAAATGTGGACTTAACTTTAGGTTTCTGTACTGTCTAGAAGGGCGGCTTCAGCTTCTTCGTAGAGAATTGGGGATGAAAGTTTCTGCTGGTTCTGGCAGCTTGAGATGTAGTGGATTTCTTAATGACTCAGATTCAGGCTTCGGCGGCCTCAACATCAGTTCCAAATGGATGCGTTCGTCACATTGACTTGCAAGTGGGATACGCATTTTTTTGTTCGGCCTCGTTCAGACGACTACATAGTTACGCCTCGATAAAGGGTGTCTCGTGTACGGTAGCGTTAACGTTGATTCGGGGTCAGTTTTAACGTTAATTATAACGGTATCGTTTACGGTCGAATAATAGTGCAAGGTGACATGACGGGAGACATGTTACATAGTGTATACATCTAATGATCCATCATTGGCGGGGATTCATCATGGGCACATTCAATCTTGCAGTTTTAGTATAAGGTATTTCATAACTTTTTTTCTATTTTCCAATAGTTATGAAAGTTTATTAAAATCTAACAACGTTTTTTGTAACTGTACCAAATTTACCTTACTTCCGAGCCCTTCTAGTTTTGCAGACTTATCAACAATCGAAAATGCTTGGGTTGTGCTTCGTACCCGTGTGAGTAATTTCCCAACCTCCAAACAACCTAGTTGACCTTCGTCATGCAATTTAAGAGGTCTGGGATGACATCCCTTAGGATGCTATAAATCATTTAATTTCCATAATACCTCCTAGAGTTACGAAATATATAGGTACAAAACCACTGCGGGGCAATCTATTACCAAGACATGTTGTTAACATTAAATATTCTAGGTTCAAAACGTAATAGTTTTATAAAATCCATTAAATACACATTCTGCTTAAGTTACATGAAAATTAGTTAAGTGTTACTAAGAGTTCGTATTTTCAGTATACATATCGATGGCTAAGAGGATAAATATTATATGTCCATTTTTGTTATAAATGAGATAAGTCGGGGTCTATGCTGGTCGAGATGAAATCTTTATTGTGCTCAAATATTGAGTAATGTATAAAAGAAGGGTGTAACATGAACTTAACTGTAATTTAATTACTTTTAAAATAAGTACGGTTTGTCACGGTTAACGCAAACTTTTAAATTGATTTTACTGAAAACATCAATTTTGGACATACAATATTTGTCCTCTTAGCCATCGATATAATCGTTTGACAAGCTTTTTACATTAACATTCTAAAAACCATCGTTTAATGTAAAATTTTATATACGGGAAAACAATTTAAAAACAATGGCTATGCCTGAGAAACCAAAAAATGCGAAACCAGTTTATACTGAGTTGGTATAAATTATGGAAACAAGCAAATATCTTTGAAACGAAAAGGAAAATAAATGTATGAAACTTTGCTTAAAAAATCTTGTGGAAGTTCACTGATAAAGACCTTTATTACCCAGGTAATTCTGCATCCATTCTTGGGACCCTACCAGAACCTCGGGGCTTAGAGGAGGTTTTTTATGTAATTCAAAATTAAGTGATATATAGCTAAACAAACTTTTAAGCCTACTTGGACATTATATTTTATTTTAAGATTTTTGGAATTTTTAGTTTATGTCATTTATATTTGTAACTAATTATTTAATGATAAAATTACTTTAACTTTGCATGCAAGTACAATGACGCAAAAGGCATTTGATGCCATATTTTTAATTACTACTCCACTTAAAATGGGACACCCTCTATGTTTTTGCAGATTTTTAATGAACTTGTTATGTTTAATTCATACATACCAAATTTGGAAGAAAAAAACTATCAAAGCAAAAAATAAATCTCTTTACAGTTAAAAAATTGGTAAATTTATTTACGTTAGACCAATAATTATAAAAATAAATCCTATCAAATGTTGAAAATGCTCGCCGTTCACCTCCTGACAACGTGCAAGCCTATAAATAAATTCGTGAATCAATCTTTGCAAGATTTCTTCACGGAAGTAAACCTAACCTAAACACGTGGTTTTAGATGACCCCAAAGAAAAAATCTAACCGATTAAGGTCCGAAGAACGAGCGGGCCACTCAATGAGACATCTACGTCCAATCCATCGATTTGGAAAATTCACCTCCAAAAACTACCCAATCCGTCAATTATAGTGCTCCATCTTGTTGCAAACAAAAATTGTATGGTAACTGACCAATCTGTTAAAGTGCAGGAATAATACTTGTCACCATTCAAATTTCTGTCGCTTCGCGACAAAATATACGTGCGCTCAAAAAAATTCTGGAAATAATTTAAGCTCTTGTGATATAAGTGATAAATTTTTAATTTCGACGAAAACTTTTTTATTTGGCAAACATACGAAAACAATCTGAAATGTGATAAGGTCACGAGTCCGTAGCACGGTTTGAGTAGTTTGAGTCTGGTTTTACAGGACCAGTGGTATTTGAGAAGATTATTTTTTGAACCATTCTGTACAAAAAACCACTTTATTTAATAATTCATCTATATCTGTTTACTAAATCTATTTTTTCTGTTAGACTCAATTTTTTATTATGAACAATGACTGATTTAAATTTAAATTGCATGTATTTTATGTTGCCTACTTATGATCTAATTTATTAAAACATTAATAATCAAGAAACAGAAAGAAAGTGGATTTACATATAATAATATTTAATAAATACATTGTTTTTTTAAGAGAAAATATTCATAAGCTGTTGATCTTTCAATAACTTTATCAAATAATATCTTCCAAACGTTACGGCCACGGCTACACTAGCAGGATAAGTAATTGGGAAGGGTAACGACATTCGGTGGTATTATATAGAAGGCAAATGAGGTAAGGGAAACGAAAAAGTCAAAGGAAGCTGGAATTAGAACTTGCAAATGTTTTGAATGAATTTCTTTTTGATTTTTATGACAGTTTTATAAATCTATCTCTTTTCTTTAACAGGCGCTACTTTATTGACGTAATCAGTGCCGTAACGCCTCCTATTGATTTAACCTGTACACTAGATAATATTGTCAGTTGTCATGAGCACCATAAAAAAACAGTAATAGTTTGAATAAATATTTATTTACATTTATATTAAGAGACAATTGCCAAAATAAAAATTATAAGGCATATATATGCTAACCTAACCTAACCTAACCAGGTTAGTTTTAAAGTACCTACCTATTTGAATTTTTATTGTCGTTTCGATGAATTGTATATTTAGATAATATAAATGAACGTTGATTTATAGTTACTTATAAACAAGAAAATTAATTGTTCAATATTTTTATTGAATTTTTGACAGCTCAATGATTTTATTAAAACTAATAAAAAGACTGTTGGTTGTATCACTATAAAATAGCATTTATCTCAAAACATTGAAGATTAAGCGTTTTCATTGGACGAAATCACAAAACTGTTATATTTTGACAGATGGAAGAAATTCTGGGAAATAAATCATGCTTTGAAATACGTAATAAAATCACTTGAGTTATTAGAGAAACGTTATAAATTTTGAATTCTCAAACTTGATTCTTCTCAATTCAATTAATGGTGTCTTCAAGAGTAAAAATGAACGATAATGAAATTTCTATTTCTGGAACTCTTCCAGAGCTGGTTGAAGCAGTAAATACTGCTTCATTGGAAATATTGCCAAAAAAAGAGAAAAATATGAATTCTAATAATGTTCTTTCAATGTTTTTTTAAAAATGTATGTAAAGTAAAAGATAAGAAGCTGTTTAAGGAAATATTGATCTTTTTCCTTAAAAAATGTCAAAATTTCCTAGAGGTTTGAGGAAGAAATGTTTACTTATTATTTGGACAGAATAAAAAGAACTGTCGTGTCTGCAATTACGAAAACCCAAGATTAATTACCTAAGTTTATAAGTTCCTTCAATGTTAAATATGTGTACTAACTGCCAAACAATTATAAATATGACCAATTAGTTTTAAATCGAATTGTGCAATATATTAATGTATTCAAAATATATATTAATGTGGTTTAAATCATTCATGCAGAACTCTAACAAATGTAATGGAAAATGTAAGAAAATTAAGACTTTCCACTATTAACTAGATAAGGGGATACAGAAAGTTAATGTTTAAGCTGGTATTTTGGGAGAGCTATTGGTCCTTTATTTACAAATTTATCATTTATTGTTTTCAAACAAGTTTTAATATGGTTAAACAAACTCAAAATAATGGATACTTCAAGAATTTCTAAATTATGTTATATATGACTTAAACAATTAGCTACTAGATACAACTGGATTGCCCAAATCAAATATTGGTTTACTTTCGCCAAATGTGAAAATTTATGAGAAAATTATATAAATACATGTTCACATAGGTTTGATCAAGTTATTCTAGATAAATTTGAAAAACAGATTTACAAAATAGATGTCCTTAGAAAGACTACTTCTACATATTCCCTTCTATATCCTTTTTTATCAGTTACCGAAACAGAATAATTATTTACGATTACCTGCACCTATTTATTTAACAAGTAGGTATCGCACAAATCAGAACAACTAGTAACAAAACATTAAAATTTTCTTTCAAAGGAAATTTCCATCTAATTAATTGTACAGAAAACTGTTCAGTATGTAATATGTCCACACCAGAGTCGTTACAGTATGTTTTGTTCGAATGTCCCATTTACAGTTCCTTAAGAAAAAATAATTTTTTTAATACCGTAAAGGATATTGACGGTCTAGTACAATTCATAAACATAAATAACAATAATCTATCTGAGTTATTTATGCTAGCCCACAGTGTAATTAGTATTTTAAAATTGGTGATTAACCCTTACACTGTGATATAATTTACAATGTGACATTATTTTTAAGCAATTTATGTACTGAACTCTTGTGAAAAGATGTATCTTAAACACAATAAATCTACCTATCTACCTATAAAAGAAAATGTAAATGGCGAAATATATAATCATAAGCTATAAACGTTTATCGTGAATTAGAGAATAGGAGGCCATTTCCAATAGGATTGGGCAGTTCTTCTTTATGTAGTTCCAGTTGGATTCGGTACAAGAGGTCCTATTGAATGATCCCCTCTTGATTCCTTCCTGTGGATTCACCTAAAATCTGTTGTTTTCAAGATGCAACCTGATGCAATAGAACAACTCAAAGAACGAATAACCCAAGACTGCTTCCGCAGGGAAGCATTCGCAATAGGATGTAGAGTTTGAAACTGGATTCTATTATGTCTTATAAAATACATTTTTAATTTAAATAAATATTGTTTTAGTTAGACAAAAAAACTAATAAATATGTGGTAGCTATGTTAAGTACCAACGAAGAGCATTTTTTAAGAGCTATCAGATAAGATTTTACGACAAAAAAACAACATTTAAAGCTTTTACTCTAGGTCTTGATATTTCTTTTACATGAAATGATATTTAAAACATTATCAATGCTCTCAATAATTAACTTCACATTTACATTTAACTGATAGTCACAGTTCTAAAGGAGTGATATTGATCAAGGCAAATTCAAAATAATGAATAAAATTATAATTAAAGAAAAGCGACAACGCTAGTGTAATGATTTTCTTTACACATATACAATAACAAATACGAATCGTTTTTTTTATTGGGTTTTCCATATTTCCATGGATTACCTACTTTAACACTTATTTTCGGTTCTCTGGAACGCTAAGCTCAGAGACATTAGAATAGTTATTCTTGTTCTTAATAACCGTCTTTAAATGGTCTCATAACCATACTTTAATCTTATTCCTTTTTCATTGTCCACTTCTTCTCTCTTTGTATAATTTAATACTTTACCTTGGTTTTAACCATTAGTTTATATATACATATGCATTATTTGTTATAATTTCAATGTTACACCATCAACTGCAATCTTACAATCTTCTTGAATATATTAAACCTTTTACTTTGTAACTTTTATAGGTAAGGAATTCTTCTTTGTAGCCTGATGATGGCCGTATTGTAGGCCGAAACTAGTAGCGCTTTATATTTTCAACTTTTATAATGATAAAAATTGTGACATTGACATTGGTTTTTTCTTTCTTTAAATAATTAAATAATACCATTCTTTGGAGGAATGTTTCTTTTAGCCATTGTCATGCTTCAAATTGTCACGCTGTATATAAAATTTCTAATTATTCATTTACAGAATAATCCAGAATTAAATCATATTCGTTGTCAACCTAAATTTAATGATTTTCATTTCATAATACACTAATTTATTCACCATCTACAATGTTAATTAGACAGATACAACAACAAACGCAAATTACATTCCTGAGATTTAGATGTGTCTTTGTTAAACAATGCACCTATCTCGAATTTCTGAAGTGGAATGTTTCATTTGGTGTATTCAAGATATTACTCACTTTAAACTCGTTGTTGAATTGTGCTACTTCAAGTTTAGAACGGTTTTTAAAATTTAAATAACATATTTATAAATGAGTATCAAATGTATATAAATTCAACACAATAAATGCTACATAAGTAAAAAAATATTTGATTTGATTTATTAACTGTTTGGAAAACTTTTATAAAGTTTTATAAAACTTTTAAAAAGTATTTTCAAATATTCTAAAATATTTTTTATAAACTTTGTATGGTAATATTAGTTTGTTATTTATTTAAAATCCTTATGGAATGGTACACTTTAAATAATCTCTTTCAATTTAAAATCATGGTGTCATTAAAAACAAATTAAGTCGTTCAATATTCATCTATTGCTTGCTGATGTAGATCTCTTCTCTGCAATAAGTGAAGAGTAGTATGTAAATGCTCCTAATTTAACAGCTTCGTCGCTATATATTTCAAAGTTTGGGAAATTTCAAAGCTTTTAGCAGTAAGAATTTAACGGCGTACTATTAAAGTTTGGTAAGTGAAATTGAAAGTTTCTCCCGTCTAAAGATCCAACGAACATTTAGAGTTGATTAATACTTGGTAAATATTTAACTTATTAAAATTTAACTCAAATTACATGAAAATAATTTAAAATTTAATAAAATCACTTGGAAAATGCAGAGATTCACTTACCCGAAATAATCGTTAGCCTTTGAAATTATTTTGCGCTGCTACCTTCAAATCCTCGGTCATGTTAAAAAAGCAGTTACGTATGACAAGTAAACTTATACGCGTTTGTCACCATCCGACGACGTTAACGGATACACACGTCGGATCATTTTCGACTGCCGCATCGAGTCTCCCGGGCTGGTCCAGGATGCCAGGATGCTGTGGACGTGAACCAACGTCCTGTCTCATCCTTAGACTTGCGCACAACTTCAATCGATAATGTTTAGAGCTTTAGATCCAGTGAATATATTCATTTTTTTTCAAGATTCCTTTAAGAGTCGTTGGTATTCACTTTTTGTAAGGGGAGTTTTTTATATACGGTCTTGATCATTACCACTTCTAGTTACATGTGTAGGATGGTGTGGGGCAATTGCATCCTTGGCTTTTCCGGATTTTAATCCCCAATCAGCGAGAATTGCCTGCTGTATTGTGGTTTAACGGAAAAGTTTGTATGCAATTTCACGTTATTTATGTTATAAGGACCATAAAGCCGATTACGTTATAATTAGGGTTTTGAACCAAATTGTATATTCAACTGATGGCGTCAGAATAATTGTTTATTTCTCAAAGCAAAACTCAATTTGAGTTTTAACTTATCTTTGACAATGTACTGATGGTATATTACGTAACGCGTTGGTTAAGAATAACCCCACGATAAAGTTGCGAAAGCATAATTTACATTACTCTAGAAGTAACGTACAATACTTTATCTACGACCTCGGGTTTAAGTTTAAAAGTAAGCTTGGGCTTGGTGAAGTAGATTCAAAGTTACAGTCCAAGTACACTTGAAACGCTGAAAGATTACCCGTGCGTCATTGTATGTAAGCATACGAATAGGATAGAGAAGACAACAGTTTATCATTTAATATTATCGTTTGATATTTATAGAAAAGAACAGCATAGAAAATGTGTCGGTGATATGATCGTTGAATCGTGACGCACGAGTAATCTTTCAGCGATTCAAGTGTAGTAAATCAAAATAAATCAAATATCTTTATTGAAATAGGTAGGTAACCCTAATATACAAACAATTCTTTTTACAAATTATAAATAACAACAATAAAATAAAATAAACTAATTACATCTAAAAGTATCACAAATAATATTAGAACTATTAAATTTACACTGAAAAACACAGATATTTTAGTTGTGAATATATTTAAGTATTTCCTTTTTAAAAATCCTTAGTGACGATTTAGATTTAATACTATTTGGTAATTTGTTATAATGATCGAAGCATTTAAAAAATAAGGAATTCATGGACGTTCTTTTATTTGTTCTTACTATATGCAAGTTATTGTTATTTCTGGTACAATAGTTGTGAATGTCATTATTAAAATTTATGTATTCCTGAAAGTAAGGTGGTGCTAAATTATTTATACCATTGTCAAATAGTATATTCTTTGGTACACTGAAATCCATTTTAGAGATGTAAGCATATTTGTTATAGAAGTATATTTACTACATTTTAAGATTATCCTCATACCCCGATTCTGTAGCTTCTGTAACTGAGCAGTCTCCCATACAGGATAATACGGCGGGGCCAGGCATGGGTCATGATTGGCGCAATGCTGTCTATCACTGGCCCATGCTTGGAAACCCATTTTGGCCCAACGTTGGTCAACGCCTGGAATGATAACAGGGAGCCCGAGTTGGTTATTATAATTGGCCCATGTATGGTAACCAGGTCTGGGCCATGCTTACCATTCAAGACTGTCCCAAGCATGTAAACCTGTCTTGGCCCAGACTAGGTGACCAAAACTGTGCCATTTTTGGTTGTCACAATTGGCCCATTGTTACGCACCACAACTGGGCTATGCGCGGCTGCCAGAAATGGTTCAAGCTAAATTTCAATTCTGGTCCATGTTCGACTGCCGAGAATCAACTCATATATTATGTGAGGGTCTCTACAATAAATTTCACAAAGATATATTATTAATAAATAGTCATATGAATATAAATGCGTTTATTTGTAATTTATAAAAAAATTTAATGCATTTAATTTATTGATTGATTACATTTCCTCGTTGAGCTCTGCCGCCTTCCCTATCCTTGGCACCAGATAAATAGCGACTCACCAAGCTGATTATCTCCAGTTTTTCTTTGGAGACATGATGATATTTAGCCAAGAGAAATTCTGGAAAAATAAACAGTTAAATGAAGATTAATATTTAATATACCTACTATTAACTTACTTTTCATAAGATTGAAAGATTCTGTTTCTTTAAAACTCCTTTTTGCAACACCCTTGATTTTTTTCCGAATCCGGTATACTGTAGCTGGATATTTTTTTATTAGTTTTCCTATTATCTAATTAACGTCATGTTCACAATTAGTGGATCCAGCCGTAATCATTTGAAAGACATCGATCTGTAAATAACAATAATATTTAACAAACAATATTTGAATTATTTTTAAATTACTAACTCTTACTGTGGAAGTACCTACATCTTACTAGGAACATTAAAAATAAAACTTTTTTAACTAAATTTACATTTTTTATTGTACCTAGATGGAAGTAAATGTGAAAGGTTTTGCTTTAAAGAAATTTATGAAAATATATTGAAATAAAGTTAATTCTTGCATAAAATAAAACAATGTACTAGATATAAATCCAAATACTAAATTTGAAACATTAGTATTTTATAAGAGTTAAAAAAATTAGATAATTAGAAAGTAATGAAAAATAATATTAAAAAAGAATTGATTTATAGTTTTACTTACTTGCTTTAGTGAGAACCTCAATCGGATATCCCAAGTATCATCAGCATCAGATTGAATCTTAACCAAATCCCTCAACTTATGTACGAAGTTTTTAGGCGGCCAAAAACACAGGAACTAATTCTACCGCTTTTTTGCCGTCAATGATTCCATTGGATTCAACAACTGCATAAAGTTTTGGTGCATCCGACATTTTAAATATTTATAAAAATTATCGCTTTACTATTCATAAACATATAATGCATGTACTAAATTTTACTATAAACTACCTACAACAAACGTTAGAAAGTACTAAAGAACACAGACCACCTGCACGACCTTGATGTAAAGTTACACCCTTATTCTCCTCACACGAACTTTGCACGAACAGGAACGATCGACAGTTTTTTTGTTGCTGTCGACTTGACTTGACTTGTATTAGATACATAATATATTCTGTGTTGTTTTATATCGTCTAGTCTAGATAAATATAATGCAATAAATAAAATAATATTAGGAAAAGCTTACCAATAGAAAATAAACATAAAAATAAATAAAGGAATTAATAAAACTATTTAACAAACGAAAACTAGTAATTCAGACTTTTTGTTTGTCTTTTATCTTATTAAATAGGTACCTATTAATTTAAAGTTATGGGTAATTTTTAATATATTTGAATGCATTCAAAATATTTAAATATGTAGAAGGGTTACTACAATTTTAAAGTTATTTACGTTGAAAAGAACACATTTACACTTCATATGAGTAAGTTTTACTATAATTTTTTCTTGTATAAGTAGGTAATAAACTTTCTATATATTCTATAAAATTTTTGAATGACTTCTTTTGGGATTCACAACCGTGGCCCAGGTTAGGGTGACACTAGGTTTGGCCAAGGCTAGGTAATTCAGTCTTGGCCCATGTTAGGGTTATTATACAATGGGCGATATTAGGCTACACAATCATGGTTCAAGCAAGGGGTACTCCAGGTTTGGCCAGGGTTAGGTAATTCAGTTTTGGCCCATGTTAGGGTTACTATACAACGGGGTAGATTAGGCTACACAATCATGGTTCGAGTAAGGGGTACTCCAGGTTTGGCCAAAGTTAGGTAATTCAGTCTTGGCCCAAGTTAGGATTACGAGACATCGGCCGAGGTTAGGCTACACAACCGTGGCCCAAGTAAGGGTGATTCTAGGTTTGGCCAAGGCTAGGTAATTCAGTTTTGGCATACGTTAGGGTGACTCTAGGTTTGGTCAAGGCTAGGTTATTCAGTCTAAGCCCAAACCTGGAACATCATTGGAATGGCCAAGGCTGATTACCCAGTTATGGCCCGGACATGGAACAATATAGGGTTTCCAAGAAGGGGTTCCCAATAATGTCCCATTCATGGGCCCGTTCTTCAACTCTGGGGATTCCTGTATGGGCTGATTTAGGTTAAGCAGGAACATAACAGAAGAACAATAATCGAAATGAGGTTGAATAATTGAACGATAAACAGTGATTTTAGTTTCAGTGGACAGATTTTTTGAGATTCTTGCAAAAAAGTAAAGCTTTTTTGATATTTTTTTTAAAACATAATTAAAATGATCACCAAATAATAACAAATTATCAAGTTGGAAGCCAAGATATTTAATTGATGTTACAATTTCAATTTTTTCATTATTAATTGTAATATTAATCTCATTTAAATCTATATTATTATATTTATATTTGCTAGTTATTATCATAGCTTTTGTTTTAAAAACATTGAGTTTATTATATATTAAATAGTTACTGACAGAGTTCAGAGCCCTATTCATTCTTTGAACAGCATTTTCTAAGTTATTATCAAAACAAGCGATTTCAGAGTCATCTGCAAACAAATTAACAAAATCACAATCAACAAAGAGGTTTAAATCATTTATATATAAAATAAACAAAAGTGGTCCCAGAACGCTGCCTTGGGGTACACCAATGTTAATTAATTTTTCGGTAGATATATTATTATTAATTTTTACTCTTTGTTTTCTTCCGAATAAATAATCAACAAACCAATTCAAAACGCAACCATTAATGCCATATCTAGTAAGTTTATTTAAGAGTATATTTCGATCAATTGTTTCAAAAGCTCTCTTTAAATCTAGAAAAACCGCTACTACATAATTATCATTGTCCACCTCTGTTTTAAATTTACATAAAGAAAGTTGCAAAGCTGCTTCACAAGAGTATTTTTTGCGGAATCCGGATTGTTCATATACAACCAATTCAAGCACTTTTTCGATAGGTGGTAACGTATTTATAGGTCGAAACTGAGAAGCATCTATAGTATTAGTATTCTTAGGAATAGGAACTATTGTACTTACTTTTAATGCATGTGGTACCGTTGCAGTCCGAAGAGAAGTATTAACGAGATTTAAGATAATATGACCACAAGTTTTAAATACTTCTTTCAATATTTTGGCATTAAGGATTTCATAAATACTGCATTTATTGTCCAACGACCTTACAATGACCCCCAATTCACTCAAAGACAACAACCGAAAATTTGAAAAACTTGGAAATAGATTATAGTTATAGAAATTTCCTGTATTTTCAGTTGAGATGCTATTAACTATTTGGGTAATGCTGTCTATATAAAAGGTATTAAATCCACTTGCAATTTTGTTAACATTATGCTCAATTTGGCGTTCATTATTAAAATTAAATTCAATAAAATTTGGAAAATTTTGACAATTAGTATTAATTAACTTTTTAAGAGTCTTCCACATTAATTGAGAATTATTTTTATATCTATCGATTTTATTAAAATAATATTGTTCTTTTTTTATTTTTAGTAAATTTACGACCTCATTCCTCAATTTTTTAATTTTTTTTCATAATACACTTATAGTTTATATGTTATAAACCCGGAACAACATGACTAATTCCCCAAAAAGTGACATAATATTATACCAACACGAAATATTCCAACCGTACGTCAACCATTAACCTGAAGCTAAAGTAACTAACAAAGGACACTGAAGGTTCTGAAACCCCATATTTGGGACCAGAACCATCTTGTGGGATCAGCAGTAGAGTAATCTTAGGAAAACTAAGGGAAGAAATAAAGAAAGAAAAATCCAAGTACTGGAATCAGCTGGAAGGACTGAGGCAATCTAAGATACTACTGGGGAACTATGACCAGAAGAGATCTCTTAGCTGCCTCAACCTCAGTAAAAAAAGGCTCCGAATTTTAACGGGAATATTAACCGGGCATTGCCGGTTAAGAAGCCACATGAAGAAACTAGGGTTAGCAGATGAAGCAAAGTGCAGATTCTGTGAGGAAGAGGATGAAACCTCAATACACATACTCGCAGAATGCCCTGCCTTGCAAAATTCTAGGTCTAGATACCTAGGAGCACATGGAATAGAGGAAGGGGATCTACCTGACTTGAAGCCCGACGATGTCCTAAACTTCCTCAGGAAAATAGGACTCGAAGAGCTGCTATAATTCTGAGAAAATATCAGAACATGGCAAGTAAGGGGGGACACAATAGATCCTATAGGTCGCAGTGTAATTATCACCCCTACCTTATACATACATACATACATACAAGTACACTGAAATAAGGAAGCCTGTGAAATATAATCGCATCCTTCGAAACAAGTGACAATAGTTGTCACGGTATTTTTAAACATTGTTTATTCTAACAAACTATCAAAAAGATTTCCAATCAATTTCGGAAAGCCTGCACCGACTGCTAAGGAGTCGTTGCAAAATTTCGACGAACAGGAAGCGTTCTAACTCAACGCAAAAGCTGTACTGCGAATCAAGGAATGCTATTTCAATAGGTGTTAGAATCACCAAAAAGAAGTCATCTCTAAAAATTAATTGTAGTGAAAGGTCTACCCGAAGAATGTTTAAGAAGATTGCTGGTTTTTCCTATAAAATACAGATGGGGTAACACTTGACAAGACAATAAATCAAGAATTGTTTATTGTGCTTCAGTCTTGGCAATAGTTTAAGAACAACCCCTAATTGTTCTAAATTAGTCGCGTCAGCGCCTGCGGAAATAGGCCTGCTGTCGGGAAAACCTGACCCTAAACGTCATCTCCGGGGGTTTTCCTGACACAATCAAAGAAGGTCAACCAAAAATCATTTTGGGGGGTTTTTCAGCCCGCCGAATCCAAATCTAGCATCGGCGAACACTCCACTGGCACCTGGTGCACCGAAATCCGGGCCAGAACCTCATATCCGAGAGTTTTCTTGAGAAGAGTGCCAAAAACAACCCGAAAATCATAATAGGGCAGTTTTGTGGGGCCCTAAGCGAGAGTTACACATTAATAAATGTATCAAATTATAAGACGGTTTTTGGTGAGTTTGTTGGGGTCGTATCTGTACAACTCTCGGAGATGACGTTCAAGCCCAGGTTTCGGTGCACCAGGTGCGGTGGGGTGTTCGTCGATGCCAGATTTACATTCAGCGGGCCAAAAAGCACCCCAAAATGATTTTTGGTTGACCCTCTTTGATTATGTCAGAAAAACCCCCGGAGATAAAGTTGAGGGTAAGGTTGTGGTGCACCAGGTATTCGGAGGTCAATTTGAACATTATATTCGTGAAAAGCGGCCTCGAAAACCCCCGAGTACCAAATCCGGGCCAGTTCTGACACTTCTTTATCAAGTTTAAAATTCTTTGCGTGCATTTTGGGCTGCAGTAATTGTACTTCGTTTTTGGAAGAGAATACAGAAAACCGCATCCAGATCCGTCCACTTTCACTACTTTCCCGACAGTTCGCAGGCGTTGACGCGACTAAATGGATTTATCAATTAACAGACAAATAATTTTTTGGTTTTGAATGACCAAACATCATCGTACAGAAACCTCTTCATAGTGACCGTGTGACGATAATGGATTATTGGTCCCTTACTTGATGGAAGACCAGCATAGAAGACCCGTTACACTAGCGATGTAGAGAATAAACTTTGACACCATTTTTTTCAGATTCCAGACAATTCTGTCATGCCAGAAACATATAGTTAAATACCCAATGGTTCCAACAGAATGAGGCTACTTGTCATACCACAACAGTATGCTGAAAGAAGCCATTTTTACAGAATCCCCACCAGCAACTATTGATGAACTCCGTGAAAAAATTTTGACCTTTTTGAGAAGAATGCAGCAGCCTATTTCCCATAACATGCTAAGCAATCTTGTTAATCATTATGCATACTGATTGGATTTTAGAGAAGCACATTTTTTGGTTTGTTAAATGGTACCATCTACAATTTTCTAGCTCGATTGGTTCTTGAGATTGATCGTGGAGATTGGTTCCTTCTATAAGGCGGTGTTTTGAGAGATATACTCGTAATTGATGTTTTTTTTAAGGTTATTAAAAAGACTAAAATTTAGCTACAATCCACGATTTTCTAGATCGATTGGTTCCTGATATTGATCATGGAGTTTGCAAGTATGGACTATACCAGTTTTACTTGGAGACACCCGGATATTAGTGAACTTCATAGAAACGTATTCAATGACCATCGTCAAATCATGGTATTATTCTAACCACAGGTGCTTAAAGGTTTCTATAATCAAAACCACGATTAGGATTAATCCAAATAAGCTCTCTTTTTTATAACACAAAAATGCATAATAACCTATTTTGAGTCATCATTCACCATATTTTAAAAGCCTTATTTTTACTGCAGAGAGTTTTTAATGCAGTTGAGGACTTCTTTTCTTCAAACAGTTTTTTTTTTCTGGCTGAGATGGAAAAGCTCATGTTCGAACGGATCCTTCTCAGGAGCCGAACAGTCTTCATCATCGCTAGGATGATGCCTACCTACCAAAAGCACCTCAAAACTCGTCTACCCTAGCATACTTCAAGACAGGTTTCGGTCCCTAACCGATTCTCCTTTTACTCTGCCACTCAGAAACATTTTCTTCTCCTAACCATAATCTCCACTGGCTTACTCACTTCCATCCATTCCTCTTTCGCTCTTAACATTATCTCCATCTTATTTTCCCAATAAACCACCTCCCCGAGTTTTTCTTTCAACTTCTTAAGCACTTCTTCATTCTTCCAGCATTTAAACGCGTGTCCTACATCTGTCTTCACTTCACACCTTTCACACACTCCAGTCTCTCTTTTCCCAATCTTGTGAAGATATCCAGTTAGCACCTGTGTCAAGAAGTAGTTCACTTCCTCATCACCTACCCTCAGCAACATTCGTCTCTGAACCCTCAGTAGGGGTTTAATCCTTGCATATACTCCCGCTATTTCACCCCACACTTCCACCCTATACTCCATACTCTGCTCAATCGTTTTACCAATAACTCTTCTCTTTCATTCTTCCGGTCCTTTTACATTACACATCAATCCATGCCGCCTTAATTTTCGCCTTCTGTGCTACCTTCGACATGTGGTTTTTGAACGATAGCTGGCTATCCAACTACACACCTAGGTATTTCACCTGTTCCTCCATCTGAATTTTCTTTCCTTTCACCATCACCTACATTTTCCTCGCCTTTCTACGTTCCTTCACCAATAAACCCACTGTCTTTTCTTCGGCCACTTCCAATCCGCATTGTTCTATCTTTTTCACAATCTTTCTACACATTTTCTCCTTACTTTCTATCTCTGTCCCTTCCTTTGCCGTACATACCAGGCAAAAGTCATTCCCATATACCGTAATCTCGAATCCATCTTCACAAATTATCCCACAAACCTCATCCAACACGCATTTCCAGAGCGTCGGTCCCAATACCGATCACTGAAGCACTCCCATCTCCGTCCTATACCTCTGCTCTATCGAGTCAACCATAGCCCGTCCGTTCAGATAATCCTCTACTATGTTATTTAGCCCTCCTTAGCATTTTCCACCAAGCTCATCACATACCCATGTGGTTTTCCCTAAAGCCCCCATGTCTTTCAACTTTCCTCCTCAATTCTAGTGTTTATTATCCTTTCCAATACTGGTATGTCCGCTTCCCCTCTCTACCCGTCTTAGTTACCAGTACCACTCTGGCCACTTTCCACTCTTCCGAAAACTCTTCCTCCCTTAGTACCTTGTTTGAAAAGTTCCAAGAAATACTCCCCATTATCGTCCAACAGTCTCTTTGTTAACTCCCCTGTCAAGCCATCTAATCCTTGGGCCTTCCTACTCTTGATACCACGCCCTTCTTCCTCTTTTTCCTCCATCTCCTACTGTAATCTTGCTCTACCCGAATTATATTATCCCCTACTCCTTCTCCCACTGGGAATAGTTTTTTTAATAATATCTTTCTCCCAATATTCCTCTAGCACCATAGTTCTAGTTCCCCCATCCCCTTAACATATTTATTTCTTGAACTGCTTCCACAGGAATATCTCACCCACTAGATGGGTACTGTAAGATAATCTATTTATTTAATTATTTTATATTATGGTTTTTTTTTTAAATTTTTTTATATTCTGCATGTTTAGGTTTTTTTTAAATGCTTTTCCCAAGGGTATTCATTTATTTACAACTTGAAATAAAAATGTAAATCTTTCAAGGATCCTTAGTCCAGTTACCGCTTAAGTCATCTAAAATTTAACGAAGCTTGTTTGGCTTGATTTAGATAAATAATCCTTTATATTTTTCGAAATGTTTTACCATAAAGTTAATGTACCAATTGATTAAGTTAAATTTTACTACGGTTAATACAATTGCTCTACTAATA
This sequence comes from Ophraella communa, assembly GCA_035357415.1. Taxonomy (NCBI): domain Eukaryota; kingdom Metazoa; phylum Arthropoda; class Insecta; order Coleoptera; family Chrysomelidae; genus Ophraella; species Ophraella communa. The sequence goes on along the minus strand of CM068994.1, from coordinate 12,023,233 downwards.
AACTTTAAATTTATCACATAATCGTTAGTCATTTTCAATTTATGTTTCATTAAAATTTTACAGCCTTTTCCGATCTAGTAGATTGTTTTGAAATTTCCCATAACTAAGATAATTCCAGTTGTTTTGTTTATTCCTACAATTTATTTATTTAGTTCTAAAGCGAAAGAATTAAATATATCGCTTTCAAATTGTTAGCTACATTTTTGTAGTTAGATATATTGTCTAAAGAATCGTTTTCCAGTTACTTGATTAAACTAGTCAAAAATTGCACCAATAAATATTCTACGGTCACTTTAAGTGAAATTCTCCAATTCAATCCACGAAATTCTAGCGCCACCAAAAGTTGGAGGAGACATATATGCGAGTTTAATAGGTCAAGCAGGAGATAATCGATCTTATGGTTCTTGTAGATTGGAGAGTTAATCGAAAAGTTCTGCCACGCGTTCTAATTCGACAAGTGATACACGTATCCCGTATGTAATTTAATAAAATGAAGATATGGAGCTCTTATAACATCTGCATATTAAATTAAAGATAACATATATAATATAATAATAATTTCTCCCTCCTTGGATAGTACCTCTTCCCAAATTTAACGTATCTTTGACAGCCTTTAATAAATATGAATATCGCCCTATGTGCGTCAATCTTAAATTTCTAGAAACTCTCAAATTTTAAAGAAGATACACGCATCTACACTAAAGCTTTCAAAACCGAAAAAGGAACTGCAGCATCCTTTATTGCTCCTAACCACACTTACTCCTGTAAACTTTCTACTATAGCATCTATATACACAGATGAACTAATTGCCATTCTTAATGCTTTAAAATTTATGACTACTAGTTAGAGCAAGTCATGTTCTGGCACAGGTCATGGGCAAGGAAGAACTGGATGGATAGTCCATCGAGTTCTTATGGTACCGTCCAACGAGGTTGATCATTTTCTGGCACAGTCCATCGAGGTTGTTCATCTTCTGGCACAGAATCGACACAATGACCAAGGACTGAAGAATATCATCTCGCCAACTAAATTTAAAAATTTTTCGTCGTCGGTCGGTGGGATTCGAACCCAAGACCTTTGGGTATACTGACGTAAGGAGTTTGTTGTTTACTAGAAAGGGAGATGTTTTTGTTGACTGGATTGGCCTTGTTATTTCCGAAAAATAAAAATATGATTAAAAAGAGTGGTTCTCGTGGTGGTGGTTATTGTTTTCGATGTCATAATTTGTTATTAGGAAAGGTTATCTATTTATAGTATTTTTGACAGTAAATGGTATTGGCTTATTAACTGCAATGAACTACCCGATTTAATCTCATTGTGTAGAAAATCATCAGGTAAAAGATGCAAATGTGCTACAGGGTCGAACTTAGGAAATTTGAATTTTGCATAATTTAGGAGATATACAAGTAATTTATTTAAATGTTACAATTCTATTCTATATTTAGTTCAGTGTCGCTATCATTATCCTCATCTAAATTAATTATAATTGACGCAATTAATTTTACAGAAAGGTACGAGTTTTCAACATTTATAACATGACTAACAAAACTTTTCCAACCCTTGGTAGGAATATTATTCATACAGTTCCCAATTAATTCTACCACACTACCACCAAATCGGAGAAGTATTTTTTCCGCGCACATAAGGTGCCACATAAGCTCTATGGGATTGAACACGCAGTAGTAGGGAGGTAGTCTTAACACTGTATGTCCCAATTCTTCTGCAATTGTATCACAAGCATACGTTTTTTTTAAAGAAAATGAATGCAGCACTTGTAAAAGTTCTTTTTTTGTATAATTTTCCTCAAAATATATGTCATTTGCAGCCATGAAGTTTTGAATCTCCAATTTCGTATTCTTTGAGCCAGGAATTTTTGAAATTGTCGACTATGATAGCTTGCGTTGTCCATTACTATAACGCTGTTTGGCGGAATGATGGGTAACAGACAATTTTTAAACCAATCTTCAAAAAGCTCTGCTGTCGTATCTTTGTGATAATCAACATAAGAGTCCTTAATATTTTTGGCAGAAAGCCACATAGCATTTGGGATCCAACCATTTTCTGATCCTTCGTGTAATATTTAGATTCTCTTCCCTTTATTTGATGGTTCTTTTGTTTTACACTTATCAGAGGAATCAGACCATCCTTTGGAAAGAGTGTCATGCGTGTCAAACCACGTCTCGTCGAGGTAGAGTATTGGCCGATTTTCATACAGGTAATTTCTTATTGACGTTATATATTCAGGAGGCCAGTTTATTAAACGTGTGAATTCCATTATTACTTTTTTTTTGTCAATTTTGCGATATTAAAAGCCCATTGCAGACAGAGCTCGCCAAAGAGTAGTGAGGCCACAGTTGATGTGAGTTTCGTCATTGATGAGCCGCTGTTTCAGACTTTTGATTATAGGGACACGCTGCTCATTCCATATAGTGTAGATTTTTCGCCTTATCAAATCTTTTTCCCAGTCGTCTAGACTTTTTGTGACACCGGAATCTTTACGCTTTTTTCTTGATTCCGTGGAATTTTCAACAATTCGTCTAACTGAAGTAAGAGGCACCTTTGTCAAATTACTGGTTACTCTTGCTGCAGCACCTGCGTTATATCCTTGCTGAAGTAAGGAACTATACACATTTTTATAATGATTTTCGCGTCACAAGATAAGTGATTCTTCTTTAACGAACCAGTGGAAGAAGCACTATTACTTTTTATCCACGGACGCCACATACCGCCTATTCTGTAAGTTGGGCATGCAGGGCATGTTTCATTAAACCAAGGCTTATTATCTCTCCCAATATGTTGATTTGAGGAAATTACATTGTCCTCATATAATCCTAGGTGTCCAGCTGACACACGTAAAGATAAAATAATATGACTAAATAAAGCTAACGATATCAGTAAGAATTCTGGTAACATAAATGTTTCTTTTTAAAATCATAATTCTGATCACACTGTATAGTAATGCCCCATTCTACCCCTTAAAAGCAATTTCTTTATTTCAAGGATGCAAAATAATTTCGCTCAGATACAATATAATACTGAAAAGCTTGTTCTGTTTACTTTCATTATAGAAAACATAAAAAAAAACGTAACGTAGGTATACTCGAAGAATCCAATCCCGTTTTTTCTGAACGGACCTTTCAACATTCTGTTTTTTGATACAAACACCATAAATACTTAATAGAAGCTATTACCACTTTCGAGAAAGTAAAGTCAACATTTATTAGTTCAATGGATGTTTTGAAGGAAATGACTTTTTGTGGAAACAATGGAGATGTAGGATTCATAGAGGTCGTGTCATTATTCTTGGTGAATTGCGAGTCTTTGCTTGAATACAGGAAGAATAGCACATCTCTGTGTCTGAAAAGAGAGCAATTTTCTTCCGTCATAAATAATTTTTCAGCATGGGTTTTAGAAAAAAAGATGTTAATTTACGTTCAATGAAAAAGGTATGTGTGTTTTTACCCCGTCTTACAGTCGAAAAGTGTTTGTTTTCCAAACAAATTGCTATCTATAATAATAATAATAATGCAGAGCATGTTAAACAAGTATTAAAATATGCTTCTTCCATCCAGTTTCAAGCTGAAGTTACCGTAGAGTTTTTAGTGAAGCTACTATTATACTAATTTCAATCAAATACCAAATTTATAGTTGGAAGCAAAGTATCTTCAAATTTTAGTATATACCGTGTGAAAAAGCCAAATGAAATAAATTCGTTATTTGGGTTACTGTACATATTGATAGAAAATCCCGAAACACGTGACTAAAAGGGGGTTGAAGGTAGGGATCAAATTTTTATTTTGTTGATTTATAATTATGATAAAAAATAGTTTTGGATAACTGTCAAATAGAAGTTTTAATAATTTTCCATAATTTACGTTTTCTGCAAGTACTTGAACAAATTATGCAAACAATGTCGCAGCTAAATGAAAAATATTTAAATATTTTAATTGAACAAGATCCCAAAGATATTGATTTAGATGCAGAAATGACAGAAATTTGTGACTTGATGTGTAAATTCTCAGAAATTAAATTAAAAGTAGATGATAAAGTCAATTCATTAAGAGTAGATTTAACCAATATACCCAGCACATCATCTATACCAAATCTAAAATATCTGCATTTAGAATTTAAGGAGTTTGACGGTGAGATTCGTGACTGGTTGACATTCTGAAGTCAATTTAACCGAATTCACGAAGACCAGGTTCTTTATAATGAGGAAAAATTACAATATTTGTTTCAAGCAACAATACTAATGTCAAGAGGTCGACAGTTTGTGGAAAGCTATCCTTCATGTGGTGAAAATTACCCAAAGGTAATTGAATGCTTGACGAGACGTTTTTGGAAACAAGATCTACAAATGAAGTGTATGTACGTGAACTTCTAAAACTTGTTTTAAATAATGTGAACAATTCATTAAATTTAACCCTTTTTAACATGTCTATCGTCATGTCACCTTGCAGTATTACCGACCGTAAACAATACCGCTATTATAACCGTTAAAACCGACCCCGATTCACTGTTAATGCTACTGTACACGAGACACCCCTTATAGACGCTAACTATTTATCTGTTTGAACGAGGCCAATCAAAGAACGCGTCCCTTGCTTGCAATTGAATAACGAACGCATTTCTTCTGACAAATGACACAAAACACAATTTCCGTCTTGAGCTTAACTATTTAAAGAATCGCCCAGCAATTTTATATCCTTTTTAACTGATACGCTCGTCTGAAGAGTTTGAACAAACCCTCAAGTACTCATCTTGTGAAATTTCCCTTTTGGTTGTTGGTATGTAGACTTTTTTCTATTCTCTTCATTGCTAGTTACATAATAATGCTTTAATTATAATAAAAAAAAAACATTTCTACACAATTCACACACAATTTGTACACATACTATTTGAAAACTAATAAAATGTATCAGAAGCGTGCTTTCAAACACGTGTCTTCAATAATTCTTCAAGGTAAGCTATTACTTTTAGACAAAATATAACAATTGATCAGTAAACAGCTAGACATTATATTTTCCGTAAGTTAAAAAAACATAATTATTGACAAATTTGAAGTTCATAAAAATCTTAGAGTGTAGTCTTCAACCATGCTATTAAAATTTGCTTTAGAGTCAAACAATTAATAGTAGTTATTAAACAAAAACCACTTCACTGTAATATTTTTAATGTCATAAAAAATCAATTTTTCACAAATATGCATTTAGTACAAATATATGATTGTTTCAAAGCTTTACTAGAACTACGTAGTTAAATATATACCTTTTTATTCAAATCATATTAGTCTATTGATAAATTTTTTGCATTATAAAGAACAGGACCGGCTTCACCGTCCTGTGCATTAATGATTTTCAATTTTGCTTATTTGTTTATTATATTTGTGGACGCTGTGTTGGAAGACTTGAAGATAAGACAATTTATCTGTTGAAATTTAGTAATTTGGTGTCCTATCTGAAAAGTCTGTCCAATACTAGCGCCCATACCTCCATGATTCCTTCTCACACACATAAAACTTTTAGAAAGATATAACCCGCTAAGTTGGAGTCGAATTACCGCTAAGTTGGAGTCAGGCATAACGCTAAGTTGGAGTCAAGTTATCGCTAAGTTGGAGTCGAGTTACCGCTAAGTTGGAGTCAAGTTACCGCTAAGTTGGAGTCAAGTTACCGCCAAGATACCGCTAAATTTAGAGCCCAGTTACCGCTTATGTGTAGACAGTCCTTTAAACCACTTTTGAGCTGTTAAGAATACTATTATATCCCGAGCAGCCAGAACCATTAAAGAAAGAAAGAAAAGTCCTCTTTTTACAACTCCAGTTAATTATCAGCAAGTACTTACATTTTCAATAAATAATCTATATTTTTCAAAAACAGTTTCATTTGTATACCTTAGTCTATAAGTCTTAAGGGTGTAGCGTGATCGGTCTTTATTTCAAGTAGTTTCTTTATTTGTTGTTTAATTAAAGTAATTACAAGGTGTCTCTATCTTTCTCACCTTAGTTTTGTGTAGTTTGTTTGCTTAATCGATAGCGTTCAAAAGATAGTGGCGCCCTCATTACTTATACATCCCAATCCTTACTATAGTGAGCATTAACTTGAAGTTGAACCACCCCCTGGAGAGGGTCTCTAAGCCGGGATCTCTTTTGGAGAGTTTTTTAGTTACAGATTGGCTCCCTGTCTTTTTGGGACTAAAAAGGGTTACAAATTGGCGCTCCTGATAAGGTTACAAATTGGCGCCCGGTTGGGTTGTTACAAATTGGCGCCTTTGAGGAACTAATATTGTTACACCTTTTGTACGATCAGATCGAAGCACAACTACGTTCATTGGAGACTTTGGATGTAACCTCTGATACTTGTTCGGCCATGCTGTTTCCGTTAGTCGAATCCTGTCTTCCAGAAGATATGCTTAGGAGTTGGGAACGCACAACGTGTTTTAAAGAAGATGATAGTTCAAAAATTCGTTTTGAGCTACTTATGAATTTCTTACGAAAAGAAGTGGAAGGAGAAGAACGTATATATAGTATCCGGTTTTGGAGATACATTCAAAAAAATAGAAGTTCAGAAAGTCATTCCAACTGCCACCGAGTTGCTTAGTAATGATAAACCTCCAGTATCATGTGTTTTTTGTAAGACAAAAGGAACACTACAGCTTGGATTGCCCTGAAGCCAAGACAAAATCTCTTATCGAAATACGAAAAATTTTATCCGAAAATGGTCAATGTCATTCCTGCTTAAAATTTGGTCACAGATATGAACAACGGCCGTTGTTAGACAGCAGTGATTTAAAATGTCAAAATTGTTATGGTAAACACGTTACTTTGATGTGTCCTAAATCCAAGGACATACCTACAAATTTTGATTAGAACTCGACAGTAAATGAAGATTTATACAATACCTCTCATAACCAAGTTCTTCTCCAAAATGTAAAGAATATTCTACCTGAATACAAATGGAAACTTAGAAAAGATAGAATCCAATAGTCCTCGTCGTAGATTTAAATATAGACTTAAACTAAAAGAAGATTTATTAAGAAGATTAAGAGTGGAATACATAGGTCAATTAATTTTAAGAAACTCGAATGAAAAAAGAGGAGATATGGTTTTAATTGATACCGACCAAAAAGGTTTATATTGGCTACTAGCTAGAGCTGAAGATCTTATTTTAGGTAAAGATGGAAATGTGCTAAAGTTAAAAACATCAACGGGCTATTTAACAAGTCCAATTCAAAAGTTAATACATTTGGAGATGGCAAATGATCCTTTAGAAACTGAGCCAGTTCAAGAAAAACCAGTTGCCGAAAATTTACAAGATCCGGCAGAAAAATAAAAATTCCAGATCGTCTTGATCTTTAAGATAATAACACACTCTGCTAGAGTGACCATTATTTGCGTTGGCAGAATGTTAAGAATTCAATCGAGTTTGTTGATTTATTATTATGATAGATGAAATAAAAAATAGTTTTGGATAACTGTCAAATAGCGAAATAATTAGTACTTATTCGGGTAGAATATTTATTATTCTTCACAGTAAGATTAATTTTTTTAAAGCATATATTTGATTTATATATGCAGCATATTAAACCGTTGCAGCTGAGAAAAGTAGGAACTTCTTTAAATACAACACATTTGATCAATGGGACTGTAAAGGAACTGGAATAATGGGACTGGAAAGAATATTACAGACAAAATGTGTATTATCCGGCTCTAAGGACCAAATGTTGTAGATATTACCCATAAAAAATAGTCAGTTTTTATGCACATTTAAAGCTAATTAAAGATAATAGACTAATCAAGCTAGTTCTTTAATAACAAGCCTAAAACATAAATTACATACTTGGTTTAATTACTGAGGAATAAATTTGAGAAAGAAATTTGCACGAGTTACAAGAATTAATTGGGTTTGATAAAAAGAAGAAGAAGAAGAAGAAGAGAAGGATCACTATGGACGGAGAAATGAAAAGGACAAAACTAAAAGAGATAATAGAAACAAAGATTAATAAAATAAAGCTTTAAGAAGAAATAAATACAGCCATATTTAATTCACAAATTGTTAGAGGAAATAATTTTCACTTTAAACATTACACTAATAAATAAACCAAAAAGTAATCTAGAAATCCCACAGCATTATTTTCATTGAATGAGTCGGTCATAATTGATGGTTTGACTAATATATTAGCATTAAATAAACATTTTACCGGTTCGAGTTGTTAACAGCAGCACTAAATAATTGACCAGATGGTGTCCCAACGTATATTTACTGCGATTGCGACCTTTTAAGGTCAGGAAAATACAAATTTTTATGTAATAACCGACCGGTATCACATTTTAAACATTCGCGATTTAACTGCTATCTGCGTAATAATTATACAGCATTGTTTGAACAGACAAAACAACAAAAATATATCCGAAACTTTTATTGTTTCACGGCCTGGTTATACAGCAGCAAATATTCATCAGTAAAACGTTTTTCGCGGCTAGGCGAAATTCATGCTATAAATTGTTAAAGTCTGAATGGAAAAGGTCTGCCTACCAGGCCGTTGTAATAATTTTTTTTTAATTACGTGTGGTAAAGTGTCTGTTTACTACTGCAGATAGTTTTGACTCGAACCCTTGAGTATAGAGACTAATAATCAAGGCTCGAACTTAAACAAGAATGTGTGATAATTAAATGAGTTTTGCGAGTCAATTTGTTACGTTAAAAAAATTCTTCTAATGAAAGCTTTTAAATTTGATGTTTATTATTATAGTATTAGTAAATTACGATAATTTTACATAAACATTCTAATAGTAATTTACGTCATAAGTCCGGGAAACGCATTTTTACAGTACGAGTCCATAATTTTGAGACGAGTCACTGTAAAAGTTTCCCGGTCGTATGTCGTGATGCGTTTTATTTCAGACTGCAGACACTAAATCTTACATTAATAAAACAAAAATTGAAAATATGATCATCCATGATGGAAACGCTAGTTTCTAAGGTTATGTCAACAGACAAAATGTCAACAAACAATAACATTTTCGAAGATGTTTTGCGTAAATATAATGAATCTCTCTGATTCCCACAAAATCATCAGAAAGGTACCATAGCGAATATAAACAGTTTTGCGACTGGAAAAGGGTAAACGCAGCTAGTGAAATCAATGAGGAAATAATGCTGGCGTATTTTTTTGCTCTGGTAAGTTGTACTTAATATTCTTTTGAAGGAATCATTATTGGTGATTTTCTAGTCGAAGAAAATGTCCAGTTCTTCACTCTGGTCAAAGTATTCGATGGTTAAAGCCATGCTACAATTTAATGAAAACGTGGATATATCAAGATTCTCCAAACTTCGAGCGTTCCTTAAAAATCAGCCAAAACACTCACCAGAGAAGAATTGGTAAAATTTGTGAAAAAGGCACCAGATCAACAATATCTTTTGGCAAAGGTAATAATTTTAGATGTACATACATTTCAATATTTACTGATAATTTTGTGTTCTTGTTAGATTGTTGGTTTAGTTGCCGTCGCTGGTGGTTGTCGCCGCGAAGAGATATATGAAATGTATTTGGATGACATCCAGGAAACTTCTACATAATTGGTAATCACAATCCCTTTCTCAAAAACGAATCAAAGAAGAGTATTTACGGTCATTGATAAAATAGACGGCATAAGTGTGTTGCAACTGTTTCGAAGATACGTTGCCTTGCGGCCCAAGGGTTTAGGTCACAACAAATTGTTCGTAGGATACCGTAATGGCAAGTGCATTTCCCAGCGGTGGAGTTTCCAGGAAAATAACGAAATTTCTAGGATTAGCAAATCCCGAGTTGTACACAGGCCGTAGTTTTCGCCGCACATCGGTGACTTTACTAGCAAATGCGGGAGTGGAACTTTCCGTTCTCAAAACAAATGGAGGATGAATGAGTTCCTCCGTGGCATAGAAGTATATTGAGGATTCGTTGGAAGGAAAGAACAAAGTGGCTAAAATGATCCAAGAAGGAGAAAGTTTAGTGCAAGTCCAAACTGAGAAATTTAAAGAATTATTAGTACAAGTGCTTGCTCGAGTTCCACTCTCCTCGATGGCTTACCGAAACTTGAAAAAATACAGTTTGCACAATTCATGTTACTTTTATTGTTTACATTGTCTTTAATTACATGATTATTAATTTTGTATTGTTTTCACAATAGATTGTTTGATTCTTGCCTCATTTCATTGAAGTCCGGTAAAAATTTTACCGGACTCGATACCACAAAGTCTCATTTACCGGACTCAAATCGTTGACAAACTGTTACGTTGCAGTATAAAATAAAAGAAAATACCTCGGTTAGGGGTAAGTAAGCTCATTAGCTCAGATGTACTGTACACTATCAATCTCTTTAGGAAATTAGTATGGACACCACTGACATTTTTTATACTAAAAGATACTGCAAGTTAACTCTTTGATTTTGTTAACTCGAAATATTCTGTTAAGATAAGTATCAATTGCAGACAGAAATATGTCAGAGAAAACTGTCTGTTAAACTTTTTTTATGAAGCTATGTCAAAAATATTGTTTACAAAACTCAACCACATGATTTAGATGACTTAAGAGATCGAATAACGCCTGATATGTTAATTAATGTTAAAGAAGACATTTTTATTTAAGATTAGGATGTTGCCAAGATGTTCGCGGTGAGCATTTTGAACATTTACTTCATTAACATTCATATTTTTTACTAGATGAACAATTAATTATTTTATTTCACATATTTAATTTTTTTGTGTTAATTTTTGCAACAAATTTAAAAACAATAACATTTTTGGATAGAGGATGAAGGCACCTTTCAAACGATATATTACAAGCCCATACTTTTCATTTAAAAAATTGGGGGTTGTAACTGTCACTCAAAAGGGATTGAAGGTAGGGATTAAATTTTCACTTAAAAGAATGTTATACTTTAAATTTGACGTTTTTGGGGATTTTCTATAAATATGTAGAGTAACCGAATTAATAAATGTATCTATTAGGCTTTTCCACACTGTATATGAAGGGCGTGTATTACCACCCTTCATTAATTGCTTTTCATGATGTCCTAGAGAAAATTGGTCAACAGATGATTTGTTTAATTTAAGACCAAAAAAGTGAATGCAAAATGAGGTAGTAATAAAAACAATTTTCATTTTTTTGAAATAAAAGCCATTTTCACTAGGTATTTAATGACTGCATTATCCTTTATGTTCTTCGTTAAGTCTCTAAATAGGTACCTAATTGATAAGAAAGTGTAATTTTTTTAAATAGTCCTACTTTTAACTTTACTTTCTTTATTACAAGACAGCTTAAAATAACTAAAACTATAAAACAAGTATTATTTTAGAAATATTAAATATTTCCTATTATAATTAAAATTTTGTTAGAGCAATGACCTCTCATTTATCTACCTAATTCCCTAATCCCTAGAACGGTGCTCAATTCGGTGCTCTTATTTTGGCTGTGTCGAGAACACCGGAAATATTAAATGTAAAAGCTTATAAGCTCAACCAAAAAATAGACTAAAGCTTGAGTGAGTGCATTAATGTTTGCAGGATTTTGATGTGGAGAAAAAAAATGATTACCATTATTTCATTATTTTAATCTTTGACTATAATAGTTAGCGTTCAGATAAAAAAGTATTTTGTGAAATTAAAAGTCAATACTCTCATTAACTAACTGTCACAGCTCCAAGGGAATCTTTTTATTGTCTCTTATACAGACAGTTTTTCTGTAATCTTCTGTCTGGGATTTAGTTTTATCACAACACCTTGGTAACAAATAAAAAATAAATGAAAATAAAATATAAAATTAAAAAGATTTTAGTGGCATCCAACTACTAATTTCCTAAAGAAAGCATTGTACAATTCGCTAGAGTGAATGAACTTACTGACGCTACTAGCTGCAGCATTTATCTGTATAGTATATCTATAAAATAACGCACAAACTTCATTATACATTAATAACAATATAAATTGGCACTCAACGTCATTACAAATTAGTTATAAGATTGCAATAAATAGTAAGTCACATTTGAGTACAGATTGTTTTAAGGGTCGTTCACTCTTCTTAACTGAAAGAAAAAATATTGTTACCAAAATAATGCTTGTTTTACTTGCCTTAAGCCACATCATAGTATCAAAAGATGTAAATTCGAACACCCAGTTTAAATGATTTTATTTTTATAAAATTTTGTATAAGTACTTACTGAAGCATAATAAGTACCTAAATGATAAAAATTTCAAAATGATTGCATTGCTTTTTACCTTTAATAATTTGTGGATACACTCCGATGTGTTAAGCATTTTCCAACGCGCCTAGGCATGCTTCTGATGAGGTGGTCAATGTCCTCCTGTGGTATCTTATTCCAAGCAACCACTAACTCCTCTCGAAGTTCTTCTAGAGTCTCAGGAGGACGTTGCAAATTGAGCAATCTCCTACCCATCATATCCCACACGTGCTCAATTGGGGATAAGTCGGGAGATCTTGGTGGCCAAGGTAACAATGTGACATCATTATGTTGAAAGAAGTCTATTGTGACTATTGCGACATGTGGTCGGGCATTATCTTGTTGGAAAGTTGGATTTGCTAAGGTGTCAAGATAGGGTAAAAGATGGTGTTCTAAAACTTCTTGGATATAACGCTGCGCGTTCATGTTACCACTGATTAAGATTAAAGGTGATCTCGAACCATAAGCTATAGCACCCCAAACCATAACACCAACAGTTTGATGAACTTGCCTTTCAACAAAAAACCGTGGATTTCTCCCTTCACCACGTCGTCGTCTTCTAACCCTCGCTCGACCATCGTGCATGCCTAAACAAAATCGAGACTCGTCACTAAAGACAATACTGTTCCATTCCTGATCCCAGAGTGACCGTTCTCTGCACCACTCAAGGCGATTACGTCGGTGTTCTGGAGTTAAAGGAAGGACCCAGTGTGGTCGGTATGAAAACAGGCCAAAACGTCTTATTCGTCGGTATACACTTCGCATGCCATAGGTCTTCCGTGTTCTGCAAACCATTCATTTGTAATGGACCTGGTAGTGGAAAAACGGTACCCTAAGGCCAAAAATCTTAGGCGGCGATCTTCTGTTGTTCTACGAGGGCGTCCAGAGCCCCTTGCTCTTTGCGTACGGCCTTCTCGAAGCCATGCCTAACAACACCTAACCACGGTGTCTACACTTCTTTGCACTCTAACTGCAATTTCCCGAAAAGAAAATCCAGTTTCCCGAATTCCCACTATACAACCCTTATCAAACTCTAGGCATCGTAACCAATCGTAAAGAATGTCAAGAACCAAAATCCGCAAAATTTCGATCTTTACTACGGCTACAATATTCATTTTGGGATTGTTAGTGGATTTCAAAGAAAGCAGTATAAAAACCGGAATCTTCATCTGTAATCTACTGTAAATATAACATAACTTTTTGGAAGCGAATAGTGACTTTATTTTCCTTGTCAGTCCAGTACTTACTCAGATACAGTCGACAGAAGCAAACATGGTCTGCGGAAAATATGCCAACTAATTTCAAGGTTATCACAATCAGCCAATCACGAGCCAATGTTAACGATAATTTCAATTTTAGTGGCTGCATAAGTGAGATGAAAATACAACTACAGCGACAAGGACACGCCCACCCAGGGTTCATGTTTGCTTCTGTCAACTGTATATTATATTTGTTGTACGTACACATTCGTTTTGACAAATTAATATACGTATAAATCATCCTTGTATACGAATATAGTGATTTTCATCAAACTTGTTTTTTGTACACAAATTCGCGTAAAAAAATGAAGAGTTTCATTTAATAAAGTTTATTGGAGCGAACCGTTTTTTTTTATTTTTGTCGGAGTCGGATATTACGTAGAGTTTGGAACTGTAATTTTATTTACTTTCTGTTGTTTTGTTGCAAAACAAAATATCGCTTACGCTTAGTTCATCCGAAATGGAGCATATGTAACAAATCACCAAAAATAAACATTCTATGAAAATATAAACATATTTGGTCCATTGAAATCCGTATTTTTAAGGTTATGTTAAAATTTGTCGTCACCCTTATATTCCCTGCCGCCATCTTGTAAAAGAGATGTAAAAGTTTTCGGGCTGTAAACTAGCAACTCTACAGTCAATTTTATAAATAATAATGTAAAGCAAAATAAATTGTCTACAACCTTTTTTTATTGTAAATTGGAATATAAAAATAACTTATAACGTTGGAACATATTTTCTTTTAGGTGGTGTAACTTTTTCAGGTCGTTATAGACCAAACCAAGTCATTAATTTTCGGCACAAGTTTATTTAATTTCATTATTTATCTGGGTTTTCTAGGTTTTTGGTAAGAATAAGGTAAAAACCAACTATTAGGCTTAAATTTTGTATTATATAGAGTTATTTGGGGCGTTATAATATTTTTTTATATATCAAATTCTTATTGATTTTAAAAGATATATTGAGTACCTAATAATGGTGATTTTATATTTTGCAAACTCATTAAATGTTTAGTTAAATTTGAAACCATAGTTAGTTAGAATTACTGAAATTACAGCTATATACAGGAGTATAATTTACCTTGTTTAATTAGCTAGTTCTTTATGAAAAATGATCTCTATTTATCCCAGCCGACCAAAACTCGCAAATTATGCCAAAGGTAATAAAAACAAATAGTATTGCTTGTAAAAATATAAATAATTATTATATGTCTTTAAAATTGTATTTATGCATATTTAGAGAATACATTTTTGAATTAATTTAATATTAATAAAGCCAATTTATTTACGGTATTGTTATTAAGGTGGTATTGTAAATTACCTAATAATAATGAAATTTATAAACGAAGTAAATCATCCTTTTCCCAAATGTGACTTAGTAGATGAAGAAAGGAAAGACCAATGTCAATGTCACAAAAGTATTTATTGATATAAACAATTGTACTGCTGTTACAAAGCTACTAGTTTCGGTCTAGTCAAAGACCATCATCAGGCTAAAAATAAGAAAACCATAGAGAAACATCAGACTTAACATGATAGCAAGTTAATTAATCTTACCTGTAGGGGAATGAGGGGTAGAACCGGGTAGCTAAGGTAAAAAAATTCCATAGTACTTAATAATTTCATTCTATAACTGATATTTTGGAATCTAAATTCTATAAACCTTATCTACAGAATAAACCAACGAAATAAAAA
The DNA here is from genome assembly GCA_035357415.1 of Ophraella communa. NCBI lineage: Eukaryota > Metazoa > Arthropoda > Insecta > Coleoptera > Chrysomelidae > Ophraella > Ophraella communa. Next base: position 12,008,063 of record CM068994.1, on the reverse strand, counting down.
AAATATAATCTGTATTGACTAAAACAAGGGCATAACAAAAAATATTGCTAATTACGGTTTTGCCCCACCCCCGGTGGGGTAAAACCGGGTATTTAAAAACAAGTTTAATTAAAGAGTTTTGAGGCAGCTGTTGCATCTGAACTCATCCAGCCAACTAGTACATCCTTCGTGTGCCCAGCTCTCGCACGAAATATACTTTACCCATCCATCACCTCTAGCTGACATGGAGTAGTTTTCTTCACAAGAAACATAGAGCATCAGTATCACCTTCCTTATCTTTATTTTTCTTTTCCGAGCTCGAATCCTCTGTAGATTTTTTGGTTGTTTTCTTTATTGTTTTTTGTTGAGGATTACTTTTCTCTTTAGAATCAATCTGTCTCTTTACTCCTTGAGTCTTAACAGATTTATCCTTGTGCAAAATAGAGACCTCTAGTTCCTTTTTATATGGCGAATCGGTCAATATTGCAGTCTTACCTCGACGTCTTTTTGTGTTAGTGGCTTTCCTGCTACTATGAGGAACAGGCAGTATCTCCTTAAGAGACAGAGCAAAATTTACGGACTTCATTAATGATTTCACTGGAGCTTTCGGTTGATTTGAAGTTATTGAATTTTTTTCAGGTGTAGTTTCCCTTGGTAACAAACTAGAGAAGTTAGGGTTTGGTGAATTCTCCCTAGATGTTCTGCAGGAAGGCCCAGCTACGGGTGATTTTTTTGAAGTTATTGGATTTTTTTCGGGTGTAGTTTTCCTTGATAATGGATTGACTGGTTTGGACAGCGTTAATGGCTTGTAACATGCTGTCCTATAACCAGCTTTGAAGGTCTGTTTTATTTTGGTAATTGCGAACCATTTTGAAACCTAAAAATAGTAATAAACCATAAGGTTGACTATCGACCAAGTAGAAAATATGTACGGGGCAAAACCGGGTAGGCCCGCTTTTGCCCCACCCGGTTCTGCCCCGAGTGTACTTCTATAACAAATTGAGTCACTGCTTTTTAATTCTAGCCTAAAATGAAAAAATTTTCCTACACAAATGCACTACAGAAACAAGTTTCAGGCGATAGTTAAACAACATTTATTAACTTAGTCCTTAGTGGATTGTAGAAAGGGTAAAAAAAATTAAAAATACATCACATACCTAGTAAAACACTTTTCATTCAATAATTCACTATAGTGGCGATGTAAATGCTATCAAATTATTCTGACAAATTGTGGACGTGACACGACTATTTTGTAGCGCTGGTTTATAGCTGGCGCTACCGATTATGGAATTAAAGTCTGTACCCGGTTTTACCTCACTACCCGGTTTTGCCCCCCGTTCCCCTACATTCTCTCTGTCATTCTCAGCCTGACAGAACAGAATTTGCTGTCTGCATTCTCTGTCAGTCAAATTGTTTTCATATGCCCATTAAGGCAGTCAGTAGTTCTGTCATAATTCGTAGATCTGTCCCTTCAAATTCAGCACCTCTTGAGACCTCTTTTTAGAGAGATCTCTTAAAAATGCCCTTAAGTATCTTAAACGTTCTAGCTCGAACCAGCAAGAATGTCTCCTCGGATTTACCCAGTTCGATATTGTTCCTCTGGCTACGCTATTCGCTGTGTCTAGGATTGACTCTATAGGTCTATAAATAGTCCTTCAGCACTTTTTCTGGATAGAAGGTATTAACGAGATTGTTCTGTTATGTTAGACTAAAACAACGGTCAGCTAAATATAATTTAAAACATTTAATTATCTTCACTCATCGAAAATTGTATTTCCATGATACCCAAAATGGTTGCGTGTTCCGTAGTCGACTTTGACTTTAGAACAAAAAGAAACAGGGAGGAGTATATGCAAAATGACCTTGAGTATGGAAAGGAGCTTGCATATGGCGGCTAATTGCCAATTTTAATTTCCGTTTCCATTGATTTACTGTAAAAGAAATAAATATATAAGGTTTTTATTTTGAATTACCAATCCTTTTGTGTTTATAAAAACCGAATGAAACGCCTATACACCCATTTTTGACATTTTAGTTTAATAATTTGCTTATTAGTGTTGCAAAAAACCGATTAATCGATGAGATTGTTCAGCCAAAAATATCGATTTTTTAAGTGATTAATAAATACATTTTTTGAAAAACTGTTAACTTTCTCAAAACATAACAAACCATACCCAAGCATACCTTCAATTTGTACAATTTACTAACAGCAACCTCAGTACAGAAAAAGATAAACAAATTACTGGATACAAAAAATCTAACCTAACTTATATACATAGATGACAGAGACCTCGAATGGTCCATAGTCAGTCCTTATCGCGGTCTCTCCAAAGCTGGTGAATTACCACGCAGTGAAACCATCAAAAGAAAGGAGAAGAAGAGGAGAAATGTCATGTAATTTGGAGGTTAAACTTGTTCTAATTCTAATTCTTACTATTGGTCACCAAAATCCTAAACCCCTAGCTTTGTAAATATTAAAACAATAACTAAATAACACTAATATATTATTATAGTTAAATCTTTTATACAAAAATATTAAAAAGTCAAAAACATTTCAATATACTAATTAATTTTTCATGCACTTTTTAAAACCAACAATAGTATTTTGGTCAACAAAAGAAGATGTCAATATTTAAAAGAGGTTAAGCATTTTTTGTCACGTACTTTTTATTAAAAACCAAAATTCAACGCCTGGTTATATTAACCGAAATTTAATATATTATACATACAAAGAAATTCTCTACTGGCTTTTGCGCTGTAAGGGTATTATGAGCTCCTTTGTACACTTTGATCTGAAATATATTAATGTTAAGCTGATTTTCATTACGAGTTTATGATCTTCTTAAAAGAACTTAATACGATTCAACCCACAAGCTTTCATAATATTAAAATAAGTTATTAATATATGCACGAGATTCAGTCATGGTCTGTGTAAAATGTTTTCCACACAGGGTGATGCATTCTAAAATAATACTATTAAATCTTTTATTTAAGGAACAAAAAGGAAAGAAAAGAATTTCTATTACCAAGAAAAATAAAAGAAATAAATATTTATAAGAACAATATAAATATAATAATAAAAATGTTAAATACTATTTATATTAATAAAATAAGAAATAACAATAACAATATGATAGTTTAAATTCCTATTTTGTCTGGACCGTAGTAGCATTATTTGTTATAATTTCTTCTTATTACAATGCTAAAAATGTCTAATTTTAAAGTTTGATAACACTGCAATTATTATTGTTTTGTGTTATTTTGTGATCAAAAAGAAGAATGTGAGGTTAGTGTTTGTGCGATAACCAACAAATTGCGTAGTAATATTTAAATAAAACTCCTAAAAAACAAAGGGAGCTATTAGTAAACAGTTTAAAAAAATGCAGTTTTAACTACAGGCAAAATGCACCCACTAAACCATACAGGGGTAGAACAAGTGCCAAAATTAAATTCACAAAAGTAGAATTATACACCCAGAGGTCTAATGAAATGGCTAGTGCACTTGAAGCGGTTAGTAAAATTTCCTTTTTATCAATAAGACTTAATTATATTTTAAAAAGTGAGAAATAATTTTATTTATAATTGTGACAAATATCTAGTTCATAATCAGGTTCATTATATAAATCTAAAGCTTTCAAATAATATTTCCTGCAAATATTATGTAAAACTGGACAGGAAGCAGTAATTTAACCTGCAGTAGCGGGTTTGTAATGTAACACTTGTAAATGAATAGTAATGGTGTCCCTTCTTGTTGCCTTTTCCACAAATTAAGATAACTCTTATATTAAGTCAAGACATGCTCTTTTGTTTAATCGAATAAGCTTTGTAAATCAAATACTTATTTGACCACAATGGAAGTGATTCTAAATTTGACCCCACTGCATAGGAATTCAGCTAGAAAATGTAAGGAAGAAAACAATATACAGAATTATCAAAAAAATAATTAGTATCAGGGAAAAACCTCGATCACTTCAATTTGACCAATTTTGGGAAATGCCCCAAGATGATATGCCAAAGAAATTCAACTTTGTGAGAAAATTGATCACAAAGTTGAGTAATAAATCTGAATGGGAAGAAGACACCATACAGAATTTAAACCAGAATGCCATAAGGTGGTATACGGACGGTTTCAAGTTAGAAAAAGGAACTGGAATAGGAATCTTTGGACCGAGAGCCTAATACTCAGAAAGCTCAAGCACATACCCAAGCATCTTTCAAGCAGAAATCCGCTCCATTGAAATATGTGCAGAATTTAATATAGAAAGAAACTACCGCAGACAAGCGATGATGAATACGTCGGATAGTCAAGCAGCCATTAAAGCACTGAGCTCAGATATAATCAATTCGAAGATGGTTAGGATCAAAACCATCCTGTGGGATCAGCAGCAGCGCAATCTTAGGAAAACTAAGAAAGGAAATGGAGAAAGAAAAATCCAAGTACTGGAATCAGCTGGATGGTCTGAGACAGGCTAAGATAATTCTGGGAAACTACAACCAGAAGAGATCTCGTGCCTGCCTCAACCTCAGAAAAAAAAGTCTCCGGGAATATTAACCGGGCATTGCCGGTTAAGAAGTCACATGAAGAAACTAAGATTAGAAGATGAAGCAAAGTGCAGAATCTGTGAGGAAGAGGATGACACCTCCATACACATACTCTTGGAATGCCTTGCCTTGTAAAATTCTAAGGTTAGATACATGGGAGCACACGAAATAGAGGAAGAGGATCTACCTAATTTGAAGCCCGACGATGTCCTAAACTTTCTAAGAAAGTAGGACTAAAAGAGCAGCTATAAGTTCGATGTAACCAATTATGTGGCTGCTTTACCAAGGAAAGTATACAAATTAATTCTAGGCAAATATTTATCTAAATTTTTTTACATGTAATAACAATTTTTATTATTTTAGTTGGCAATTAATAATTTTATATTTTTTAATACAATAACTATCACCTACAGTGTCAATAGATATTTTAAAAAGCATCCCACGTTTTTCTAGAATACAATACACATCTTAGAAACATTTTAAATGCATTTGTGATAAAAGAAGAATTCATAGTTTTAGTTTGTTTTTAAATTTTGTTAAGGTAACAAAATTAATTTTTATTTCGACTTTACAATAACTAACGTAAATTTATTGACATTTTCTAACAATAATAAAGATTTATTAATCTAATTTTGAAACTATGCTAATGGTTTATATATTTTCTAATTTCTTGTATATTATCACATTTCTTTTTTTAATGCCTTTAAAGTTTGTTGTAGATAGTTGTCGTTCAGTTCTTTGAAAAAAGTCTTAAAACTTTATAAAACTAAAAAAGTTTAGTACGATCTTAAAGGCCAACGGGTTACAGTGTCTTTACAAAAAAAATCTAAGCCTTTTTTAATGGTGTAACTAAATTACGTCTTACTTTTAAAGTTGTTCTAAATTTGCTTGGATACTTTCAGTCAATTACCGTTGATATATAAATTGGAAAATTCGTTTGTAATTCAAGAACTTGTATTAAAATAATTATGCTTGGACATGATAATAAATATCGCAAAATTGATCATTATTTAAAACTGTTTCTATCTAATGGATCAGATACTTATTACTTCCTTCGACTTTTCAATGTTACTTTTAATATTTTTCTAGTTTCATATAATTTAAAAAGTTTATTAAAAATTTATGCAAATAAAATTTTTTTTGTCTTTAAATTTATATTCTTTTAGCACTTAGAAAGCAATCAAAACAATACATTTTTTTATTTTAATATGATTTATAATATAAAGTTTTAAATCCACTGCAGCTCGTACTATAAATTTTAAATAAACGTTAATACAAACATTTCTGTTAATTTCCGGAACTTCCGAACACAGCTCCTTTTGTAACATAGTCTAGTCTCCAAGAGACTATAATTATAGGGATTATAATTTGGGTGTCATTTTATTCGGAAAGATCTCTAGAAACTATATGAAATGGCGCCGATAAAAAGTGCAATAGTTATAAACAATATAGAGAAATGAGAAAAAATTAAGAAATTCTTAGTTAAATAATAGTTATTTTTATATTTTGCACTTATAAAAATCTTCATTATAAAACGCATTTGCGTATCGTAATGTAACTTTTACGCACGCAAATTTTTGTTTTAAATGGTTGGCGACATGAGTGAAGTTTCTAAAGGCAAGACTATTGACAATGACATTTGTGGCTAATAGCAATTTATTAATTTTATATTGTTCTTTAAGAAAGTATCTGTGAATATGAATATAATATTTTACTTATATAATATATTATTATTGGTATATTATTCATTTTAAAATATTTTAAAACATTAACATTTGATAATCTAAATGTCACAACTGTCAAATTTTATAAATTACACAGTGCTGCCGACATACTTTTTAAAATAAAAATTTTCGTAATTACATAAAAATAAAAAATTAATTTAAAAAATGGTAAAAAGGGCAAAATATAAAAAATATTATAAACAACTTATTTCATATGGCTGTTGTGACACTTCGTTATATTGTAAGTGAATAAAATTATTTGCTTCGCGATTCGTTTTTTAAACTTGAACTCGTGTCATAACAGAATTCCATATGAAATGCGTTGTTTAATATACTATTATTGTACAAGACAATAAAATTGTACTTTATCTTCGAGAGCTAATTATGCTCGAGAAGATAATGCGATTTTATCGTCGTGTGCAATACAACATTTTTTTCTATAGCAAGATAAGTTCAGGTGAAAAGTAGAATTTCAAAGAAAATTGTATTTTGGACACAAAAATCGCAATTGTGTTGCTCCGTCGCTAGGGATATGAATTACTCTGTCAACAAATGTCAAACAAATGTTACGTTTTGGTTTTTGCGGAGAATATTGTTGAGTTTTGTGTACAAAGAGAATAAATAGAAAATGGACGGAAAAGAACTGACACAAGAAGAGGAAAACCTACCATCAGATGTAGAAAATGCAATGTTGGAAGTAAAAAAATTATTTTTGCCACAAAAGAATACCAGTCTTTTAAAACGTGGAGTATTTGGCGTATTTTTCTGAAAAGTCGAAGAAAGCGTTGTTGGTGAATGAAAATTGTGACATTTCTAAATTCAGCAATTTAACCATCTTACTTTAGTGGAGGATATAAAGCTAAAAAGTCCAAAATCCTGGAGTCAGATTCAATTCAAACTCCTCCTGAGGTTTCTAATAACGCACCGCAGAGTAATAACTTGACAAACAATACAATCTCCATTTCAAAATGCACATCGGCGCCAACTTCAGAAAATAATCAGCCTTCTACTTCAGGAGTTTCCCCTCCCATTATATCACCTGAACAAGTAAGACCATATCCAACAGCTAGCTCTTCACAGGAAGCAACAAAACAAAGGACGAAAAAAAGGAAAGAGCACAACAATTACAGACACTCCAGAGAAAGATAAGCTTATAGAAGCATCAGAAGGAAAAGAGAAGAAAAATTAAGACCATATTCAAAAGCTCTTCCCAAGGAAGCAACAAAACAAAGGACGAAAAAAAGGAAAGAGCACAACAATTACAGACACTCCAGAGAAAGATAAGCTTATAGAAGCATCAGAAGGAAAAGAGAAGAAAAATTAAGACCATATCCAAAAGCTCTTCCCAGGAAGCAACAAAACAAAGGACGAAAAAAAGGAAAGAGCACAATTACAGACACTCCAGAGAAAGATAAGCTTATAGAAGCATCACAAGGAAAAGAGAAGAAAAATTAAGACCATATCCAAAAGCTCTTCCCAGGAAGCAACAAAACAAAGGACGAAAAAAAGGAAAGAGCACAACAATTACAGACACTCCAGAGAAAGATAAGCTTATAGAAGCATCAGAAGGAAAAGAGAGGAAAATTAAGACCATATCCAAAAGCTCTTCCCAGGAAGCAACAAAACAAAGGACGAAAAAAAGGAAAGAGCACAACAATTACAGACACTCCAGAGAAAGATAAGCTTATAGAAGCATCAGAAGGAAAAGAGAAGAAAAAGTAAGACCATATCCAAAAGCTCTTCCCAGGAAGCAACAAAACAAAGGACGAAAAAAAGGAAAGAGCACAACAATTACAGACACTCCAGAGAAAGATAAGCTTATAGAAGCATCAGAAGGAAAAGAGAAGAAAAATTAAGACCATATCCAAAAGCTCTTCCCAGGAAGCAACAAAACAAAGGACGAAAAAAAGGAAAGAGCACAATTACAGACACTCCAGAGAAAGATAAGCTTATAGAAGCATCACAAGGAAAAGAGAAGAAAAATTAAGACCATATCCAAAAGCTCTTCCCAGGAAGCAACAAAACAAAGGACGAAAAAAAGGAAAGAGCACAACAATTACAGACACTCCAGAGAAAGATAAGCTTATAGAAGCATCAGAAGGAAAAGAGAAGAAAAATTAAGACCATATCCAAAAGCTCTTCCCAGGAAGCAACAAAACAAAGGACGAAAAAAAGGAAAGAGCACAATTACAGACACTCCAGAGAAAGATAAGCTTATAGAAGCATCAGAAGGAAAAGAGAAGAAAAAAGTAAGACCATATCCAAAAGCTCTTCCCAGGAAGCAACAAAACAAAGGACGAAAAAAAGGAAAGAGCACAACAATTACAGACACTCCAGAGAAAGATAAGCTTATAGAAGCATCAGAAGGAAAAGAGAAGAAAAAGTAAGACCATATCCAAAAGCTCTTCCCAGGAAGCAACAAAACAAAGGACGAAAAAAAGGAAAGAGCACAACAATTACAGACACTCCAGAGAAAGATAAGCTTATAGAAGCATCAGAAGGAAAAGAGAAGAAAAAGTAAGACCATATCCAAAAGCTCTTCCCAGGACGCAACAAAACAAAGGACGAAAAAAAGGAAAGAGCACAACAATTACAGACACTCCAGAGAAAGATAAGCTTATAGAAGCATCAGAAGGAAAAGAGAAGAAAAATTAAGACCATATCCAAAAGCTCTTCCCAGGAAGCAACAAAACAAAGGACGAAAAAAATGAAAGAGCACAATTACAGACACTCCAGAGAAAGATAAGCTTATAGAAGCATCACAAGGAAAAGAGAAGAAAAATTAAGACCATATCCAAAAGCTCTTCCCAGGAAGCAACAAAACAAAGGACGAAAAAAAGGAAAGAGCACAACAATTACAGACACTCCAGAGAAAGATAAGCTTATAGAAGCATCAGAAGGAAAAGAGAAGAAAAATTAAGACCATATCCAAAAGCTCTTCCCAGGAAGCAACAAAACAAAGGACGAAAAAAAGGAAAGAGCACAATTACAGACACTCCAGAGAAAGATAAGCTTATAGAAGCATCAGAAGGAAAAGAGAAGAAAAAAGTAAGACCATATCCAAAAGCTCTTCCCAGGAAGCAACAAAACAAAGGACGAAAAAAAGGAAAGAGCACAACAATTACAGACACTCCAGAGAAAGATAAGCTTATAGAAGCATCAGAAGGAAAAGAGAAGAAAAAGTAAGACCATATCCAAAAGCTCTTCCCAGGAAGCAACAAAACAAAGGACGAAAAAAAGGAAAGAGCACAACAATTACAGACACTCCAGAGAAAGATAAGCTTATAGAAGTATCAGAAGAAAAATAGAAGGATTGCTTATCTTAATACAAAAAAAAGGTTCAAAATGTTAATGGATGCTTCATCAGAATCATCTAGTGCTGAAATGTCCTTACATGACGATAGTGATGACGAATTATCGTGCGAATTAAAGACGAGCTTTATCAAGAATGACCGGCCAAAAAGAAAACCGGCTACAAAAAATGAAAACGAACAGTGTCCAATATGTCATGAAAAATACAGTGAGAGCACGGTTGATTGGTTACAATGCAAGATTTGCAGCAGTTGGGCCCACGAAAGTTGCGTAGTTAAGGGTAGTCTCAACTTCTTTTGCAATATATGGTTTTAGCATATTTAAGCTTTCTTATATGTATTTGAATTATATTAATGGTTTTTTACGTTTGTTTCTGTTTTATTATATTCTTCCTATCCATCTATTCATAAGTGTGCACTGCGTCCGTTTCAAAGCACCAATTGTCCACTTCAAAACACCAATGTCATAAAACAGACATTTTTCTATTTTTTTAAACGGTTATTTGTAAGAAAATATATAACCCTATCCGTTTCAATTTAGGGAAAAGAAGATATTTAACTCTAGTTCATCTCAAAATTATTCGATTTTGAAGATATTTTGAGATAGATATGAGAATTTGACGCCAAGTTTTCACTTCATTGCGTATCCCTCCTATTTTTGAATGGTACTTTCAGAAATGATAAAAAATAGTTGCATGGTTATGCAGAGCGCGTATTCAAAAATACGAAGTTTACAGTCTTTGAAAAATGGCATAGTTCGGTTAACTGCTTCAAAAGTCATCATTGTTTTTAACCAAACAACTAAACAAATTGATGCCTTATTTTATCTACAATTGGCTTTTACTGTAAGATTTTAAGTTATTTGAGGATTAACTGTTGTACCATTAAAACAATCTACTACCGATCGTACAAATAAAACCATTTGATGTAAGGTTTTAACGACTTTATTGATACAAATAATACTATAACTTTTATCAGTGATCATTTATTACCGACGATTTACTGCAACTCATTACTGGATTTTTGTTCAAATGATTATATAGTCAATGAAGTATTTCGAATAATTATCCCCGGAGAAAATACGTCGCACAAATCAGCAATTTTATGGAAAACGAAATAATCATTTCCTGCAATTAAATCGATATTATAAAATTAATGGAATATTTTCCTATTGTTCAGTAAACTGTTTTTAAGTGGTGCTAACGTATTCATGGGTACATTTGAACTAAATTTAATTAATTACTGCAATTAGTAGAGGGTTAAAAACCGGTTTAATGTAATACAGGTTGTCTCGTTTTGTTATGGAAAGTTATTGGAACTCTTGAAACGTAGTAACTTTTGTAGGCACCTAAAAAACTAATCCCAATAGGATTTAAAAGTGTGTTGTGAATTGAGTGTTTTTATTGCCTAGGTTTTTTCGTTTCGGGTAAATTATTTACCCTAATGGATCCAACAGGAAGAGTTAAAATTCAACCTTTCGACTTGAGCTTTTTTTATCCCATTCCATTGGGCTTAGGTATATTACTTTTAAAGATTCTATTAGACAAGTAAGTAAGCTACAAAAAAATTATATTAAAAAAAAGTTAAAGATTGCCTAATAACCACCCTCTTAATTATGATTTGATTATTGTTAAACCACTCACTATTATACAGAATGACAATACAATAGCTATAATGTGAGAGCAACTAAAAAAATAGAAAAAATGGCTTAAAACAGTTTCTATAATATTGAGGGGAAGTGCTTTCTTCTTAACACTTACCCCTTTACTCTCAACCTTATATTCTTGAACGGTAACCCTCTCAGGTTAGGTTTAATGTGAGTTGGACGCTTCCCCGCCCCTCCACTGCGGCCAATCTCGGGCCTATTGTGGCTCACCCCAAGGGTTACTGTTTGGCATCTAGTCTGCACTTCTTAACGAAGTCCAAGATGGATGCTGGCTATAGGCTCAAGCTGTAGGAAACCAAACGAGCGGAGCCTGTTCATTTCCAAAGCGAGGCAGTAACAAAGAATGTGCTCTGCCGATTCGTCTTCCACACTGCAGTAGCAACAGTCTCAGACTTCTTCAGGCAGTTCCTCGGCCGAGTGTCCAGTCAACAGTCCAATTCCCAATTCAGTGCTTTTAGAGCTGCCTTGCTGTCCTAAATTATGAATAGGTTTTTGTTTACCAAGGGTTGATCAATCAACTCCCTTGCGCACAAATCTATGCCAAACGTTTCCTCCTGAAAGATGGTAGCGTACTTACCAAGGTTTATTTAAATGTCTACTCTTGGTTTTCTGCTATATACCCTGGTTCCCACCCCTCCAGTGGGGTTTTCGAGCCATCAGTGAACGTAGTCGAATTTGGTGGGAATCTAACTTTCTCAGTAGTCCATGGTAACCCCTTACTTGCAAATAGTATGGTAGTCCCCTACGTGCAAGCTCTTAAAAAAAGTTCTTCAATGGTACCCTACAAAATGTACAATGTAGGAGTTTTTGGAATATTAAATAAAACACTATTTATTTAAATTAAAAATGTGGTTCCTCTTATTAATTTAAAATGATTTTCAATTCATTTAGAAAATTCAGGTTTTAAACTTTGTACCTTTGCAAATGTTTCTTTAGAAATACCTATGCATTCTTGAGTCATTATTACCTTCAGTTATTCTTTTAAGACCGAAAAACAACAAATTTAAGGTAGAACTTGAGAAAGAAATCAGAGGGGGACAGGTATGGCGATGTTGGAAGCCATTTAACAAGACCTATTTGATTCTACTGATTAAAATAATTATTATGTAACCACTATCCAACTCTTTTTGATAAGTGGAAACCTGCTCCAGGTTCTGAATCAGTTCTACAAGTCCCTGGAGGGTTGTGATTACCTCTTAGCGGCACAAATTCTTACACGGTAAACCCACACGCGAACCATCAGATATTCGTTGGAGATTTCCTAAATAAAACTCCATAATGACGAGATGCCCCATACTCCGGTCATTTTCCGAGGCTTTCTCAGTTAGATCACATATTTTTCCTAAATACTTAAAAAAACACTTTACCAGTTTTTTTTGAGGATTTACTGCCATCTCAAACTACTTTACGAGTTGGCTTCTATTTTTCTTAATTCTACCCCCAAACATGGTGAAATTTATTGTACTAACCCTTACTATGTGACACTACAGTCGGCTTTAGAATAGCATATACATGTTAAATGTGAATTTCGTTTACCTACCGAAGTTATAAAAACGCCCTGCTTCAACAAAATAGGAGTGGCCATTTTTAAAACGCCTACAATTACTTACTTCACTGAGGAATAAAAAATAATAATAGGAAAAAACATTTGGAAGAGGTGCTGGCGTAACCAGTTCTTTGCTGTTATTCCGATATAATTGTTTTTAAAAAAAGAAATAGATATCAGATTTAAACAAAAATTGACAAAAACATTTTTTATAAAATCAATGCTTTTTATTTTTTAATATATTAAACTTATTGGCTCATGTTAAGGGTGTTTAGGGGTTTTAAAAAACCATTAAAAATAAACGAATAAACTAATTGTAATAAAATTTTATATTTTACTGAAAATCAAATTGGATTATAAACCTTTTTCTTTCTAGTAGGTGGTTGGGGTAAAATGCGTCGACTATTCACCCGCCGGTAAAGAGGTTGCATAAAAAACAAATAAAACCGTACTGTATAATACAATATCATCCCTCTTTGTCTAATATTAAAGATGTGGGCGTGGACAACTGTTTGACTGATTTCAAATTTATTATTATATAAACCGTGATTGGTTATACACAATAAATAGGTCATCCTTAAAATAAATTCAATGCAAGCAATTTGAGTTTGAAAATGTATATGCTATTCTGAAGCCGATAGCACATCTTATTAAAAACAGTAAACAACTAAACGGTTAAACGAAACCCTCACTATTTATTCAAAAATACTTTACGTTACAGCTGTTTCGCCAAAAAACTAGCATCGTCAGATCTGTTTAGTTGTTTACTGTTCCAAAACATGGTGTTTAAACGCTTCAACTGCTTTTTCACCGCTTGTAAATCGACCAAGCATTTTACGTTTGATTCCATTTTGCAAAATTATCCAACGAAAATCTTCTCTTGTCAATTTTATTTTGTCAAATTTTAGCTTTGTTCGTAGAACGAACGGCAGCAATGGTTTCCAACTGTAAATCGCATGCGCATTAAATATTTTTGAACGCCAAATAATCAATGCGCATGCGATTTGCAGTTGAAAACGGTTGCTGATCGTTCTGCGAACAAAGCTAATGTACGTATATCAAAACGTCGTGAGTGCGAAAGTTAAACTGTTGCCATATTTTTAGCTATCTACATTATTAATGTTGCGAGTTCTCTAATGTTAAATTATATTTAACTAAACTTTATTATGGTATACAAATTTATCTTCCAAACTGTTCAATCATAATGACGATTACTCAATATTTAGTTGTCTTCATCACAACTATAAAAACCAAATATCTAGTGGAAGTAAAATCATAATTCAGATTGGCAAAACATCAAAGGATTTTAAAATCCTTCGTCAATGACCTTGGACCTTTAACTTGCCAATTTGAAATATCATCAGAATTTCTCATAAAATGTTGATAATGGGAAAATAACAATTTCCAGTGCCGTATCTAGTTTTATTGAAAAATTTAATAATTCCAATAAAAATAAATTCAAGGAAGAACTTCATTTTAATTTCTGAATAAAATTTATTTAGACAGTCTCTGTATGAACAATTGGCCACATCGCGGCCATACCCAGTTAAAGTTCCAAGGTCATTGACGACGGATTTTAAAATCCTTTGATGTTTTGCCGACATTCGTATCTGGTCTAAGCATATACTTATAGTATGATTTTTATAGATCTTTGATGATGATTTCTGTTTATTTTAGATATTGTTTTGAACCGATTGGTATTAAATTAGGAATAAAACCTTTGGTGTATCCCAAAGAGAAAACTTTCAATAAATCTTTAAAAATCCTGGACCGGTTACCACCTATTAAAATTAATTCAAAAGTAAGTAAAACAAATATTACAGAATGTTTTAAAATAGTGATAATCATGTGATGTGGTATAATATTGAGGTTATGTAAAATTATTAAAAAAGTATCAAGAAATTTACAGTGGCGGCTAGTGCATTGGAAAACAGGGAGGCTAAAGTCATCAAGAATATAAAATATATTGTAATATATAATGTAGTGGGGGTGCTTAGCCTTCCTTGCAACCTCTGACGAACCGCCAATGAAAATTTCTATTCCGGTATTAAATTGATTTGATTTTTTCAATAGAATTATTATTTAAAATAAGATAAAGATTTTAATAATTTCATTTTAATAAATATTTTGAACAGTGATTAAGATGCTTGTTAGGTGTCAAAATTATTTTAAATAAAAATTTTATATACCACGTTTCATTTATAGGAAAATATTTTATTGAAAAGTATTTTTAAGTTCATAACTCAGTTTAAGGGCAAGTTTCTATAAAATTCGTTTCATACGCCTTTCTCTCCGGGTGTTATTTTTGGTTTAGGGTCAATCAAATTTTCAAAAGCTATGTACAGATAAAGATACCGATGGTAGAATTTACAATTTGAATATAAAAGTTTTTGTAGTAGTTAAGTATGCATCTCTATTTCCTCGCGATCATTATTTCTTTCTATTTAATCCATTGAGTTTCCAGAATTTTAGAGTTAAAGTTTTTTAATTTTAAACTGTGCATGTACAATGAAAAGCAGACATATAGTAAAGAGTATTGGGGAAAATGTGCTGTATGCACCTCTGGCGTTGTAAATTATTTTCTTAAACGAATTAAGGCCCTCCTACGTCGTCTCTTATGCTTTGCCTACGGATGTAATCTTACTTTAACACATTTATTAAGAAAAAAATAGAATGTGTTACCTAATTAAGTAATATTTTATTTAGCGTTTGGGAAACACAGACAAACAACGGATAATAGTACTAAGATATACAGGGTGTCCAGGAACTTAATGCCAAAAATTCTGGAGCAAATAGAAGAGGTCAAAATAATGTTAGAAGTTCAAATAAATTTTTGTGATACGAGCCTTCGTTTCCGAGTTATACACCTCTAATGTTTCGAAATAAAAACCTTTGTTTTGTCATAATTTCTACATTGGAATACTATAAAATTCCAGTGACGGATTGCATACATCCATGTCCTGTGTTTGACGGTATAAATGAATCTACATTACGTACAGATAATCAGAGACGGCTTGTGCCCATTGGTTAATAATCCGTAATTTTAATAGGGACCATCTAAATAATATTTAAATTTCAAAAATAAATTTTCCAATCCATTTACTAATGAAAATGTACTCTTGTTTGAACTCGATAAAATTGAGGGTTTAGGAGAAATTTGAACTTTTAGATCTGATCGCCATATATTTTGTAAAGACAGACATTCTGAAGAGAACTATCAAATATGGCGATCAGAGATCTAAAAGTTCAAATTTCTCCTAAACCCTTAATTTTATCGAGTTCAAACAAGAGTACATTTTCATTAGTAAATGGATTGGAAAATGTATTTTCGAAATTTAAATATTATTCAGATGGTCCCATTAAAATTACGGATTATTAACCAATGGGCACAAGCCGTCTCTGCTTATCTGTACGTAACTTAGAACATAAAATAGTAAGGAAGTATTGCTCGTTCAAGGACAGGTGACCGGGATGGTTATCCAAAATGGCTACCGGAAGTTACTTTTTAACAGTGGCGTCCTATATTTTTATTTGTAGAAAAATAATGTCCATATTGAAACATACCTATTATTATTCAGTATGGACACTAATCATTATATATTAAAATAACCATTTTAATAAGGAAAGTAGAGGAAAAAAATAGTATAACATTGCCTAAAATGGGGGTACTAGATTTAAGGAAATAAAACCAGTTATATACTACACCATTTTTATTAAAAATTTTTATTCTACCACTATTGGCCCCTAAATTGAATTTTGTGTAAACATGTCTAATTTTTTCTACATTATTTATTTTACTTTTACATATATAATAAATTCTTGTTTTTAAATATACTTCACAGATGCATTTTATAAGTTGTTTCCTACGAGGACTTTTAGAAGTAGATGGTAGAGTTTCAGGAACAGGAACTGGTGAAATAGTTTCACTGCTAGTAGTTATTATCTCTTCAGCATAAGGGTCGTTAGTACTTACCTGCAAAGAAAAGGTATATATTAGTGAAATATATGTTTAAGTAAAATATCTGTAAATAGATTTGAGAAAAATATAGATTTGGTCAATGTTATTAAAGCAATTTGTGGATGTAATAATTAATTACATATTTCATTCTTGCGATTTTAATTGTAGGTATAGCATTTGGTACTAGTAAAACAATTACTGAAGAAATTCTATCAAATGATTGTTCTGTAAAATGTTGTGAGCCTAAAAAGCTATTCTTGCCTGGACTCCAGTTATCTTTATCCACAATATTTAACCATTTCCGTCTAATATTTTCAACCCGTGGGAAACTGTGAATGTAATAATGTGTTAATTAATACACAAATACATTTATTGTACAACGTTGCTTTAGAATACTCCATAGACATAAAAATAATTGACATATACAGCTAAAAATCTGTAAATTAATGATAAATAAAATAAAATATCCTCTTTCCATTATTGATACGCCTATGTCAATTTAAGTAGATAGGTTACGGATCAATACAAAGTATTTATTTAATTTAAACATAAAAATATAGTTTACTTATATATAATGTATATTTATTATAATAATAGCTACTTACCAATAAATAATTAATCCAAATTTTTAACAGAAAACTAAATTTTTATAACTTGTAAACAAAGTATCAGTCATAAATGGTTATCCAATATGGCCGACTTCCGTCGCCAGATTTTAACATTGTAGATATAACACAAACTCCTTCCTTACTATTTTATGTTCTAAGGTACGTAATGTAGATTCATTTATAACGTCAAACACAGGACATGGATGTATGCAATCCGTCACTGGAATTTTATAGTATTCCAATATATAGTTTAGAAATTATGACAAAACAAAGGTTTTTATTTCGAAACTTTAGAGGTCTATAACTCGGAAACGAAGGCTCGTATGACAACTTGAACTTCTAACATTATTTTGACCTCTTCTATTTGCTCCCGAATTTTTGGCATTAAGTTCCTGGACACCCTGTATAATGAAAAAAATGGTAACCGAAGAACAACTACTAGTAGCATTTATAGTCCTATAATCAGCCTTACACTTAAAAGATATAAAATCAATCTATGACTCAACAAGAGCGAAAATACAAATACAGGGCAAAAGATCAGAAGAATTCCTACTAGAAACACTTGAAAAAAACTCTATTTAATTTACGCTGGTCACATAGTCCTAATAGGAGAACATCATAAATAATGCATAAACTCATCAACATATGGCTAGAGGAAACAGAAAATTTAAAAATGATAGTTAATATCAATAAATCCAAAATCTAAATTACAGTATTAAAAAAGGTCACATAACATATAACAATCAAATAATAGAAGAGGTCTCGACCTTTAAGTATCTAGACAGCATATTCACAAATGACGGCAAATTTAGAAATAGCAAGCAAAGTGAAGAAAGCGAACAACAGTAACTGTGCACTCAACAAAACAATATACGGAAATAGAAATATAAACGAGAAAACAAAGTTACTAGTATACAAAACAATGACTATACCGATATTAACATATATGTGAGCGAAACTTGGACACTACAGAAGAAATATGAAAGTAAGCTGAACGCAGCTGAGTTGAAGATACTAACAAAAATAGCAAATAAATAAGAACCGGTGAAAAAGAAGAATAAATGCAAAAGAAAATAATAAAATCTGACACCCTTAAAGGATAAAAGGATTTTGAAGAAGGAGAAGACGATTTTATAATTTGCTTCCTTAAGATGGGTACTTACTTATATTCTTTAAAGAACAATATAACAAAATTTGATGTCTCCAAACCAAAAATCATTGAGCCAACTATATTGAGATAGATTGGGTAAAGTTAGTAAGATAGAGATATGAACAAACCCAGATAATCTCATAATTATATTATGATTCCAAAAATAAGTTACAATCAACCATTTCATGTAAAATAACACCAATAGAACTGAATTTCTCTGTAGAGTTCTTTTTTTCTATGTAATTCAACATTTAGCTCCTAATTTAGTAATAACATTAGTTTCATTTACAGTCACATAGTAAGTTAGACAATCGAAAGATAACTATAAGCTATAAGTATTATTTTATAATAAGTAATTAGTTATATTTATAAGAAAAGTAGATTTTAGGTACAGTTCATTATTAGTAATTAGAAATTATTAATTCAGCACAGGTAATATTGAAAATTCCTTCTTAAATAAACTCCTGGACAAAATTAACGCACCACTCAATTTTTTTTTTAATTTTAAGATAACGATCTGCTTAAGGTTACTGTGTTTTTGTTACTAATACGGATGGATGTCTGTTGATAATCTAGACACCTGCTGTCAAAATTTCGTGTGACAAGAGCATAATTATTGTCATAATTTTACATGGTCTCCAAAAGTTGAGCACATTGTTGATTAACAAAAGATTTCATTTGCTAGAAGATGTTGTGTTGTTAGTAGTATTAGTTTCAAGAGTTTTAGTGTTAAAAAATGAATCGTCGCAGAAATTTATCGGTTGAGGACGCAGTAAAGGCATCAACTTTACTGGAAGTAGGACATTCTATGCGCTATGTTGCGAATTTGTTAGGAAGAAATCATTCGACTATAAGTCGCATGGTTCAACGCTTCAATCAGACAGGATCTTACAATCGCAGATCAGGACAAGGGCGCAAACGGTCAAGAGATGACCGCTTTCTGAGGCTATCTGCTCTTAGAAACAGGACAGTCACTGGTACAATGTTAAAAAATGAGTTGGCAATTGCTTCCAATGTCCTGATATCATCTCGAACTGCGAGAAGACGTCTAAAGGAAGCTGGATTGAGCAATAGAAGACCAGCGAAAAAACCTTTGCTAACCAGGGAACACAGAGTTGCAAGACTACGTTTCGCTAGAAATCATCAAAACTGGACGGTTGATGATTGGAAGAGCGTTTTATTCTCAGATGAGACTAGAGTCAACTTCGGACGAACGCCGGGCGTGAGCGTGTCTGGCGAAGGCCAGGAGAGAGATTTTCAAGATGCAATATTATTTCAAAAATTCCATTTGAGGCACTGTTATGTTTTGGGGAGAAATTTGTTTTAACGGTCGTACAGAGTTGGTGCCTATTCGTATGAGATCCATGAATGCGGATTATTATCTCGAACATGTCATAGTTGAACATGTGATGCCGTTTGCCCCCTTCGTGGAGCCTAATTTTGTATTCATGCACGTGGCTAGGCAAGTGATTGACTACTTAAATGCAGTTGATATTCAGTTAATGGAATGGCCAGCCAACAGCCCCGACTTAAATCCCATAGAGCATCTATGGGACGCTCTT
This sequence comes from Ophraella communa, assembly GCA_035357415.1. Classification (NCBI taxonomy): domain Eukaryota; kingdom Metazoa; phylum Arthropoda; class Insecta; order Coleoptera; family Chrysomelidae; genus Ophraella; species Ophraella communa. Next base: position 11,988,017 of record CM068994.1, on the reverse strand, counting down.
AAAAAGAAAGTTCGCAGTCATAGGCCCTCACCTGTCAACCATAATCAACTGATAGATGCAGTAATAGCAGAATGGGAGAATATCCCCCAAGATGTTATCGAAAATCTGATCTTCAGTATGCCAAGGCGAATGAATGCAGTAATAAGAAGTAAAGGAGGCCAACCACGGTACTAGAATCGGTTGAAACACGCTAATTTATGTGTTTACGTGTTTTATGTGTAGTTCATGTTTTGCGAATTTGTAGCATTAGTAATAAAAAATTACAAAATTACTCAAAATAGGGTCTTTTCTTCCCAATTTCAGTTCAAAACAATTGCTCTGCTTTATTTACAAGTTTCTATGAAGCTATTAATTATATCAGTCGCAAGAAAGAAAACTTGTGCTTATTTAATAAAGTGGTGCGTTAATTTTGTCCATGAGTTTATATACAATTTTAGTATGGCTTGTCCAGTATAAATATAAGTGCACGTCATCAAAGTGAACAAATCGCTCTGTTCGTTTGACTTCTTTCGTTCGTTTGATACTGTCAATTAGTATCTTTTTTCACCGTAAATTTGCTAAATATTTAAATTCGTAGGCCGAAAGTTATTACAAATAATAAATAAATGCTTTAAGAAAGCTTACGTAATTAATTTTATATTAAATACTCTACTCCTAGACTAATAAAATATAAACTTCAAACGTACATAACTCATGCTAAAATATTTTATATATTGGCAAAATTGCGCTCTGTTGCCGCGTTCAAAAATAGTGTAGTATTGTAGGCAAATAAAAAGGAGAATATTAGAGAAACTTAGTTTGACATTTATTAGATTCTAATACTATTTTAAATGCTTGGCAACATAGTCCCGTTCTGACAGCTGTGACGTGCAATTATATTTATACTGGACAAGCCATATAAAACAAAAAATGCATTGAAACTAAAAAATCTTTAATTTGGTAGATGTAAAACCAAAAATGTCAAAAAGAACTATAATGGCAACAGATAAATTAACATATAGCAGGACAAATATATCCTTATTATTTACAAACCATCTGACAAACGCAAAATTTAAACATTTATAAAAACTTTAATATTATCAAGTTTGGTACAAAATGTATCTAGAAAATTTGTAAACGTTATAGAAAGATGTCTATTTGATGACTATTTTCGGATGATAAGAGGAATTTTTGGATATTAAAAAGGGGTTTAGAATAAAGTTAAGTAATCAGTTTTTGTGTACGGGGGAAAATTTTATTCAAAATTATAAGAAATAAAAGAGAAATTTGGATTTTAAATTTAAAAATTTTACATCTAAATTTATATTATATCTCTTATCAAGCATAGATACAGCAACTAAGAAAAATCTATATATTAGAAGGAGTTCTGGGGCTCATTCTTAGTCGAAAACAGCCCGTCATACAGTGAACATCTTTCGTAGCGGTAGTTTTGAAATTTATCTAAATTAGTTTGAGAAAAGTCAAAATTTTAATTGCTAAAATCTGCGTGTACTACGAAAGCAAATAAATACCTTAATATAGTAAAAAGGTAAATAGTATCCAGTATCCAATATCCAACGCCTGCTAATAAAATGTAAACTTCAAACGAACATACCTCGTGCTAAAATGTTTTAGATGTTGGCAAAATTGCGCTCTGTTGCCGCGTTCAAAAATGGTGTAGTAGTGTGGTCAAATAAAAAGAAGAATATTAGAGAAACTTTGTTTGACATTTACTAGATTTTAATACTATTTTAAATGCTTGGCAACGTAGTTCCGTTCTGACAGCTGTGACGCGCAATTATATTTATACTGGACAAGCCATATGTGATTATTTGAGTATAACTTATAATATTTGAAATATAAAACTAAAATTAAATTAAATTCTATAATATTAAACAATATTTTGAGCGTCATCACTTTTGTTACTAAATATATACAGAAAAATTACCTCGACAGTGATTAATAAAAATTATTAGAAAAATTGCCTGGGGGCGATAATATCTAGAAGATAGAGTCATTTTTATTGATTGACGTATGCTTTTTGTAATTTAATTGTGAATAAATTGAGCGAAAATTTGAATTTATCCACAAAAGGTATTCAAAACGTAGGTCGTAACATTTTTCAGAACATTAAATTTTCGACGTCCCTTACTGCGAAGTAAATTTGAACTTTAGTTAGAAATTTACAAGGAGTACGCTTCATAATTATTCCTCAAGTGCTAAAAGGATTACTTTGAAGCATATTGAATGATCTTGAAGGCGCCCTAGTGTACCTAATATAATCGTTCATCTTTGTGTACATTTTTGTTGTGATATAGTCTGGGCGCTTGTGATTAAGACGATTCCAAAAATAAAATGAATGTTCATTGTCAAATTATTAATAATCTAGACTATATTCGGCATTTTATTTTCAAAAAACAGTGTCGAATTTCTACGTAAACTACTACTAAGTAGTCTTTGTATTTGTTTGTCTATGATATTTGTTCAAGAGGTGTATTACAACCTTAGAACAAAAAGATAAAGGAAAGGGTATATTTATGCAAAATGACCTTGAGTCCAGAAAGGAGCTTGCATATGGCAGCCAATTGTCAATAATTTTAATTTCCGTTTCCATTGACGTACCGAAAAAAAATTAAAATTATATCAGGGTTTTTATTTTTAATAAAATTCAACCAATCAAGTGTGTGAATACAATTAGTTTTCTAATTAATTTAGTATTAATAAGAACCGAATGATACGCCTATGCAAATGTTGCTTTGACAGTATACTGTAAACATAAACAATGAGTCATACTAGGAGCTTCAAGATGGCCGACTCCTTCCTGTTTCTTTTTGTTCTAAGTTTTGTTCTAAAATTACAACCACAAAGAAAGAGAGACAAATACATGGATAAGAATATGAGGTGTGTTCTTTATTGCTACACTGAGTTCATAGAGTACTGCGCTGAACCGAACTAGTACAAGCAGGACTAGTTGCCATAATTGCTGATCTATTTTTTATATTCTCATAATGTAAAGAATATAAATAAATGTAAATACATTATTTTAATATTTAAGAGGTTATTTAATATTTACAAAACATAAATACATCTAACTATCTAACTCTACTCTGTGATTATTTATATTTTTATTTATGTTTTCGGCCATTTTTTACTTACTTGTTCCTTGCACTGCACTACCTGAACCTGTCTCAGACCTAGGGCAGCGAGTAGACTAAACTATTGCACTGAACTAGGTTCCACTGCTATAAAGAACGCTTCGGTATCACTAGTGTACCCTAGAGCAGAAAGTTCAGCAATAAAGAACAAAACTATGAAAAGATGAAATACGCCCCATTATTAGAAACGTCAATGTCGCCACTTCATCCAAACAAACTTTTGCCTTATTGTAGTTAATTTGCATTGAAGATTTTTATATTACGTATTTTCATGTATTTTCTTGTTTATTATAGTGCTAAATAAACACATTATTATCGTTAAGGAATATTTCGAGTCGTATTTAAAGATGTTTTTTTTATTTTATATAAAAAAAGTTTGCTTTTGAGGTTATGTAATATTATTTTAATTTTTTCTCACCTTAGATCAAAATAAAACTTCTTTAAATATTAAGAATAATAAAAAACTCTTCGTTTTAACAAAACTTCCACTATTTATTTCAAAAAACTGCTTTTTTAAACTCAATGACAGCAGTTTCGCTAGACAACTAGCTAGAGTTTTTTTATTATTCTTAATAAGATGGACTTCCAAAAAGTAAGGGTTAGTACAATCAATTTAATTTTCTTCAAATATAACTCAAACTATTCCTTAATGATAATAATGTGTTTATATAACACTATAATGTCAAAAACTCTACAAAAAAAAAAGAAAATCCACAATACAAAAAACTTCAATGCAAACTAACTAACATAAGGCCATAGTTTGTTTGGATAAAATGCTATGACTTATGTCAAGCAATTGTGACAGTGACGTCACAATAATGTGGCGTACTGGGGAGCAACTTTTCACTCTGAAGAAACAAAATTACTGAAGAATCTGCTAAAGAAAAATTAAAATAAAAAAAGATGGTACAACTACAAGTTTTAACAGTGGAAGTAGTGGCCCTATAAAAAATATATTTAATAACCTATCAGTTCGAAATTCGAGTAAATCGTCAATCGATATCGCAACATTGTCAATTTAATTTTACATCCTGAACCTTTTGTTGAAATCATGGTCCTTTTTAAGGACATTTGTAGATTTTTAAGAGTATATATTGCCACACCCTCACCCAGCCCTTTTCTTTGAAGAAATTTAATAGTCAAGCGTTATTCCATCTTATTTGTTGCTACAATATTCTTTAGGATATATTAGTGCCTTCTAATTAACGTGTACTGAGTGACCTCAGAGTATTTTGTAATTCATGAATATTTATTCATCTGCCTATTGCCACAAGATGTAATAATATTATGCGTTGAGCGTCAATTTGTGATATTTATTACTTGATTTTTTAATAAAACAACTATTGGTCTAAATTTGATCTTTAACGTTCATAAAAAATATATTTTTACCTACAAGATATATAGGTTTATCCACACAAATACGAAAAGATATACATACCACGGCTAGGGGTGGATTATTTCATTTTCTCTGACTCAAGTACAATGTTTTAATTCTTTTAGAAATTATTAAGGGCGCCACTGAAATCTTTTTATTTTTTATGATACTACTGAAGAAAGTTGTTTTAAGCTAAGTTATTTAAATAAGTATCATAAGATGGCAGAAATATGGCAGAAAAATTGTCTATGAAGAAAAAAATGAAATAAAAATGTACCAACTGATAAAAGATAAAGAGATTTCCTTGGTGCGTCTGAAAAAAATTAAATTTACATAGGTAATATTCCGCAAACAAAAAATAATTACTATGATACGACAATGAATTTGATATTACGGTTGAGAAATAAAGAAAAAACGTAGAGAAAGCTGTATAAGATTATAAATGCATTTATTTACGTTAGTCGACTTATCTTTTTTTACATCTGCGATCCAATGGTTGATCCAGGATAGGGCTGGTCCAGGGAAGGGTTGGTCTGGTGAACAGTCCACCAATGTAGAACCAATCAGCGGTAATTCAGTGGTAAATCAGTAGCAAATTTGAGGTAAATTTGTAGTGTCTTTGAAATTTGTAGTGTCCTTGAAATTGGTAGTGTCTTTGAAATTTGTAGTGTCTTTGAAATTGGTAGTGTCTTTGGTATTTTATATTCCAATGCTGTGAAAAATTGTCAGCATCAGCCAAGTGCTTGTTTATTTTTTTCCGTACAAAAAGTACAAAACAGGGTATTCCGAAATCTACATTTACCATTTGGATATATTACAGAAAATACAGTAGTAACAGAAGGTACGTTAATATTACAATAATTAGAGTTCCAGTAATGTACTCAACTCGCCATTTTGTATTTTTTTTATAAAAAAATTTACAATTATTACTTTTAATTGCCCTCAAAATATATTTGAAATAATTATAAATGTGAAAATTCTCATCTGATTATATCTATAGTACTGTCAAGATTTATAGAAATTATATTTAAAATCTTTTTCCTACGACCACATATGAATGTGCTAGTTTGCACACTTATTTGTACTTAAGAAAGTAGCTAATATCAATACACGTATTGAAAAGTAAATATCAATACATGTATTGAAAAGTAAAAAAATATGATGATCTGTGACATTTACGTCAAATTTATCAATAGTAAAAACACATAAATGTCAAAGCAAGGACCATTAAATTTTTTTTTTAAATCTTCCTTGTGTCAAATATTGTATTGTAATTGCCAATACAAATTTTTCTGTATAAAGTAAGAATAAAGAAAAAAGTTTCTTATAGGTTTTTAAATTTTAAAAAAATAAACATAGTTTTATTCAGTATTATTATTTTTATAAAAACACTTTTAGAAAGAAGAACAGTTTATTCTTCTTTTTTATATTGTGTTCCGTGCATGTGTCGAATGTGGATTTTTGAAGGTATGTTTGTGTTTCTGTTCACAATTATCTTTGTGTCTATTATTATTATATTACTTTTCAATTAATTTCACCGACTGACCATTTTACTTTTAATTTTTATAGAGCCCACAAAAAAATTAAAATGTCATTTAGCTAATAAAGAATTTTGATGTGAATTCCTGAGAAAGGTGGTTATTTGATTTTAATTAATTATATTTCCATGCAATATATAAACTCGTTTAAATCCTAATTTTTAACATGACTAACAATTAAAATAAATTTTATAAATAAATTTAAAATATTTATTACAATAAGAAATATTGGGGTCGTAGGAAAAATCGTGTACAGAACGCGTTGGAAAGTGTATTTCTTGCACTCGTTACGTTTCCGCACCCGCCACTACGCGGCTCGTGCTAAACTTCACTTGTGCGTAATACTTCACTTTCCACACTCGTTATGTAATATACTATTACCAAAAATATAAATAAAAAAACATACCTGTGTATAACACCAATGACAATAAGAGAATGAATCGTAGCATTGAAGGTATTGGACTATGCCACATTAAAGATCGTGTATAAAGTTTGAATTACTGACAGGAATCATTTGTAATAATTAACACGTTAAGAACTCTATACAATAGGTGTTGTTAGCGTTAGCCATATAATTAATTTAAATATACTACGTTTTTAGTTAACATATCATGTTACAAAGATACAAAAAGATTCTTAACATTCTAGTATTTTGATGTATTTATTCTTCTAGGTTTGTGCTTTTGCACTGTAAAGCTTCTAGACTATTAAACGTTATCGTATTTTATTTGTTGGGACGAAACTTTGATAACGGTTTAAATAACGATTTGGGCCGAAGCTTTTAAACTTACTGGAAGAGAGAGTGTTGAATTCATATTTTTGTTAAGTTTGCTATCTATATACCAAGTAAATACCTCTTTTAAATAAATATGTTAGCCCTTTATATTTCATCATTAATAAAGATAAATGACGTAATTAATTGTATAAATAATAATTGGAACAAAAATAGAATTTGTACTGCTTGTGGAAAATTTATCAATGTTTTTAAATTTTTACAGTTAAATAAAATATCTAATACTTTTTTGTACTGTTTTTCAGATTTAATGTTTACCTTTATATTTTTTAGGTTTATTATTTTAGTTCCCATTTCAATTTTAATGAGAGGTTAATAAATGTACAAAAACTGTCGAAATTTTGTAAAAGTGTTTGGCAATTCACTTTTTATACTTTTACGTTTACCAGCGGCATGATTATTCTGTGGAATAAAACATGGTTTTGGAATTTAAGGGAATGTTGGTAGGTACTGCAGGTTTTTTTCGTTATTATTTCATAACTACAATAATACAAATCGTAATCTTCGTTGGATCATAACTATTATTATATAAATTTTTGACAGAAGTTCCTGATGACGTCTATTTGTTGATGAAGGTTAGAAATTGTGAGAAGGTATATTGCCTTATACCCCAAAAACGTACCTCACAGTAAGTTTTTTGTGAATTACCGACAACAAAAGTGCACTTCTCAACCGGTGGGGATTAACAATATCCCCAAGAAGATTGCAGATTTTTTGAAACTTGCAAATTCAGAAATGTTCACGTGGCATTGTTTCCGTTATTCTTCCGCTACTATGTTCGCAAATTCTGGAGCTGATCTAGTAAAACTTAAACGTTTAGGTGGATGGAAATTGTCATCCGTTGCAGAATCTTACATTGAAGAGTCAATAAGCAATAAGATTGCTGTATCCAGCGGACCTGAAAATCAATCCAGTACCTCGAATCAAGTATTTAAGCAAACGAGTATAAGTTTTGATGCTCCTAAAATAGATATTTCTAATAATGTTAATTGTAAAATTTCAGTTGTTTTTAATCCTTAATGTGTTTGAAATTGTACAGTTTATTAAATAAAAAAAAGTTAAAACATTTTATCTACTCTTGCTGTTAAAGTGTCACTTTATCTACCCTTGCGGTTAAAGTGATACTTTATCTACTCAAAACAGTTGTTATAGCAACACTTTAACATTAGCTATGGAAAAAAGCAGATAATATTTAATTAAAAAGATTTTATATTACAGTAGTAAAAGGTAAAACAATCAATCATAACTAATAATCCCAAAATAAAATTATAATGAAATTTAAGTTATTGAAAGAATAATTCAATACAGAGTAAATAGCGTGGGGTGCATACATTGTACATGTTACAGTTATTCTATTGGTCACGATCTATGATTGATTGTTTCACCTTCTTTTACTGTAACATAAACTCTTTGTAATTAAAAAATATTCACTTTTTATAGCTCGGTTAACAATAAAAGCGTTTTATTTTAGATTTTTTTAAATATCATGTATTTTTACTAAAAAAAACATTCTTAACTTTTTATTCTTACCCTGTATACTGTATATCCATTTCAACCCACCTTGTAAGCTTTATTTTCCACCATTCTTGTATGGTTTCTCCCATTGTATACTTTATTTTCTTAACCCACTCACCCTTCCTTATTTTCTATTTTTTAGTTCGGTTCAAAGTGTGTTTTTTTTATTTTTTTTAACCATCGTTCATTTTCTAGTTTGAAAATTGTTTACTCAAAATGTATTAAACATAATGATACATTGGACCTTGACATACGCAAAGTCTCAGACTTCTAGAAACCGGTGAAAATTAAGCAGAAAGATTCCATTACATACCTTCCTACATACATACATAGTTACAACCCAAGCTAATACAACAGCGTGTTAAAAGCCAGTTGTCAAAATATTAAGTTTCATTTTTGGATATCTTAATTACGTAATAGAAAGTAATTTTTTCTAATATCGACTTAACTTGGTCGGGAACGCTGGACCTCGTGGTTAAGAGACCTAGCCTGTCCATGTTAAGGTATTAGGCTTTAATATTGTTGTCTTATTACTTCAATACTTGGTCTAGTCTTAACACGATTAAATCAATATAAGATAGCTACCTCGTAAAAACAAATAAAAAAGTGGGGATGTTGTATGAGGAAAACACGGTTGCCGATGTTAAAGGCTTCTCACATAATCTCATACTATCGATGACGTTAGTTTCGTTAATCCATATTAATAATAATGTTAAGTTATTTTATACATACAAATTATAAAATGAATAGAATCACTTAAACAATCGATTTGTGAAAAAATAATCTTATACATGATATAAATCTATCCCAACAATTTTTATGTACACATATACATTTTTGAAAAATGAGACAACACTGTAAAAATGTCTATCGTCGAATTACTGTTGTACGTTTCAGGGTACTTCTTACTCTTTTCACAGAACATAATGTTTTACTTCGTTTTGCGTTCCGAGATTGCTGTGGTCATTTAACTAGGATAAATAGCCATATTGTCAATGATTGTTGTTGAATATTAAGTGGTTGTGATTGTGTTCTTTCTAGTTAGTTAACTTTCAAATAGTATTTAGACGTTCAGTGAAGTGATAATGATTCGGGCGTGCTTGATTTAGTTTTTCAAATCTCAACATCTCATTTCACAGATTTTAAAACTGACGTAGTTTCGGCTCAAGCTCGACCCCTACTCTTCTTCATCTAACCACAGTTTGTTATTGACCCCACTCTTATTGTCTTTCGGGTATGTTGGTTACAGTGGAACTGTCAATTTATGAATGACTGACTGTATCTAAGTATTTTTATACTCTATAAAAAAGTTAATTTTTTAAATAAACGTTGAATTTCAAACAATTAAAGTCTGAGTACTGACCACTAAAATATACAATACTAGAAAATAAATAAAACAACTTATTTTAAAGCAAACATGCTATTACATAATATAAGATAATTAAATTTTAATTATCTTAGACCAAGACTAGCAAGAAACAAAGCAAAACAATAAATTATGAATAACGCAAGATTTGGTAAAACAATCAAATTTTCTAAATTCTTTCTTACATACTTTTTTCCCTCGAAAGAGTCCTTTTTAAAACCGAATTATTTAATACCAATTTACGCGAACATGAAAATTTAATATACCCATTACTTAAAGATTTCACGGAAAATTAGAAAAGGCGGAGCAAGTTAGCATGTAATAAAATACTTTCTCTAAAGATTTTTTTTTACAAACCAGCCGTTTTAATCTAAATCGTTTACAAAAATGTATCACTTTCTCCATCATGGCAATTATTCATCTAGAACTAGGGAATTGAACCAACAATATAAATATACAGTGTGAAAAAGACAAAACGAATAAATTCATTATTTCAGATACTGTACATATTTATGGAAAAATCCAAAGCACGTCAAATTTAAATCATAAATTAACATTCTTTAAAGTGAAAATTTGATCCCTACCTTCAAGCGCCTTTGAGTGACAGTTACAACCCCCAATTTTGTAAAGGGGAAGTATGCATGATAACATATATCGTTTGAAAGGTTTCTTCCGTCCAAAAATATTTATTGCAAAAATTAATAATTTATAACGTAAAAAATATAAATGTCAATGAAGGAGATGTTCAAAATGCTCACGCGAACGTCTTGGCAACATCCTAATCTTAAATAAAAATGTCTTCTAACGTTAATTAACATATCAGGTGTTATCGACCTAATCGCAAGCGTTATTCCCTTCTCTTAAATTATCTAAATCATATGGATGAGTTTTGTAAACAATAATTTTGATACAGTCCCATAAAAAAGGTCCAATGGGGTAAGATCAGGTGATCCTACTGGCCATTCTATTAATCCTTGCCTCCATCCAGTGATTTGGAAATGTTAAATTGGGGTACTGGCGAATATTAAGTTGGTAAGGAGTAGGTGCTCCATCTTACTGGAACCATATGGTATTTGCTGGAACCTGAGGGTTTCTCGGATCAGGAAATAAATTTGTCACCACATCATTTTGTATATATTGAGATAATTTTTACTCAATACCTACCAAGTTTTATTTTATGTGTTTTAATTTGTTAAAATTTTCTTTAAATAATTAGGGTAGGGTTCTAACAAAATTTATTATAATTTTTGTAGTGAAATTTGAATAATACCGAACAAACTTATCTACCTAAACTGATACCTAATTATTTCCTATCTATTCTTAACTAATTTCTATCTATTCTTAACTAATTCCTATCTATTCTTAACTAATTACTTAATTACCACAGTGTCCTTTTTATTGTCTTATCTGTCCAATATTCTCTCTTTAAACTTCTTATGATGTATACCATATAACTGGTCACCTTTTTCCACTTTTATATTATGTTTTTTTTATGTTATTTATTTTATATACTTCCTTTTTCTTCTACTTTACCAAATATAATAAACCTTTTCTTATTGCCTTTTATAATGGTTAATAATGAATAAAAACATTTCTACTTCAATTCTCCTTGACTCTTTTACACAAAACTCTTAATGCTCTTCTATTTTAATTATTTTTTACAATTGCATATCTTCTTTTACCATTAATTAAAACGTTTTCGTTTCGATTTAAACATAAATGATCATTATTTCAACGTTTCTGGACTTGTTTTTACAAAAATTCTATCTTAATTCTTTTGACTTTTTCCACCAACTAACTGTCAAACTTCTCTCTCCTGGCAACCCAACTTCTTACTCACTTTCACTTACACTACTTAACTATCCTTAACCTAATACACGTGTTGTTTACATTACATAAATTTTTTTTAATCTAACCTAATAAAAATTAACTTTGACATTTACTTCAAATTTTGACATTTCTCCGCAAATAAAAATATTAAATATTAAATTAAAATAAATTTTGATATGACCCTTAAAAATACCTTTTCAATATATTGAGATGAATAGCTAAGCTCCAGTATAAATAAAATGTAAAACTTACCTCAGTATGAAAACATAAAAGGATATCAGAATAATTTTCATGAAAATGTCATCCATTTTTCTTTATTTCATTTAAAATATTTGGTATAGTAATCTTAAATATGGAAAATTCAAATAGATGAAGAATGTATTTGACAACTTTATCTTGGATAGAATTCTGTAATATTATTTCATAACAATCAAGCAAGTCCTTTTTCGCTTTTTCGCGACTTTAAAGTTAGAATCTAAAACAAAAAGAATATAATTAAAACTGTTAATTTAATTCATATGTTTAATAAACAATTATGTAATTTAGGTACTTAAATGTTCAAATATTAGTTATAAGATGGAAGTACTTACATTGTGGCATGTAAACATTTTGTAGTTCTTCGATAACAGATATGTATTCAGACAAAACCTCATAATCTGAGAAATACTTAAAAATATAAAAACTGTGTAAATAAATGCTATCAGACAAGGGTGAAATCAGTGTATAAACTATAAATGTTACAGTGATACACAGAGTAACCCTATTTCATTATCAAAACTCGGATAGTGACTACTAAAATAATAATTTGTTTGTACATTAGTTATAAGTTTGTTAACCTTTGATAATATCAAAAGATCTCACTTAATTAAGTACTTACAATAGTTACTATCAAGTTCATATTATAGATTAAAATAAAAAGCCTAATTTTCATTCTAGTAAAACCAGTATTCAAAAGTTATAATAGAACTATCTTATAAGATTTATGCACAGATTAATATCCATTTCATGTTATTTGCTAAAATTTATATAAATTCAAGGAGATTGACATACCAAAATTAGCACATTTCAAACATTAATTTTATAAGGAAAAAATGAACAAAAAATAATTTAAATAACTTTTTCATGAATGTAAGCGTACAGATTTTCTTTATATTATCAAAGAAACAGTCAAAATTTATAATTTTATGTAAATTTAGGTTAAATTTTGCAAATCGAAACAATTGATTTCCAATTTAATGTCATTAATGTCATCATTTCGGTTTTTGTCCTCTTATTTCTCTCTGATTTGCGCTGACTACGTTAATTGGCAATTGTAATTGATTGGTATCATAACCACACTGTTAATCAAAAATCAAATTTAATCAAATTATTCAACAAAAATATTATTACCAAAGTAATTAAATAGTATCAAAGTACTTACCAAAAAGTGCGATTCATCAAAATCAATCTACATTCTAGTAAGATTGTTAAGAACAGTTTCATCGTTGTTGGATATTCAGCCGAGTGGACATATTGAAAAGCAGTTGTCTGGGAATCATCTAACTAACAGGTAACCAACCGCATTGACATCATTTCCAACGAAGAATACAGTTATATGAGGTACGTTAATTAAAAACATTTTATTTGTGTGCGCATAATTATTTAAAAGTAAATCAAGGACGAATATTAGTATTTATCAAGGTATTTCTGTTGTGTTTGGTAAATTCCTGCATTTAATAAATCTTTGAAGAAAATTAATAGTTTTATGTAGAATTTTGTATCAAATAATTTCTTAATTATAATTGTATGTTTTATAGAGTAGTCAAATTGAGTTTTCTTGAATCCTACCCAAGATAAAGAGTCGGGTTTTAAAATAAATCAAATTTTTACTGAGCTAGCAAATATTTATTAGGGCGTTCATAAAAAAAAATTATACAACAATTAATAATTCAAACATTTCATTTTTCAAATATACAATATAAAAACAATATACAAACAATAAATAATAAATCCATAAAATCAAACCACCACAATATATAATCACATCCCCTTTTACCGTTAGGTGTCGGGGTTTTCTATAATATTCATTTACAAATTTTCTCCATGCTGTTCTGTCATCTGTTATTGTTATCGCTCCGTTCCAAAATTTTTCTCTAGTCTGAAGTATTTTGCTATTATTGTTTGGTTTCAAGAGGTCCTAGGTCTGTACTCTTGCTTCATATATTTGTCTGACTTGTCTTTCTTTCGGCATTCGTTGTAAGTGTCCCCACAAGCTTCACTGTCGTTATTCAATAAATTTAGTTATGGGTTGTACTTCAAGTTCTTCTCTGATTTGTATTTTCCTAATTTTATCCAATCTAGTTACATTCTTTATTCTTCCTAGATATTTCATTTCTGTGGCTTGTATTTTGCTTTTTTGGTTATTTGTTAGGTTCCATGATTCGCATCCGTATGTTGATATTGGTCTGAAGATTGTATTGAAGACTTTTACTTTTGTCTGCACCAAGATATTTCTATTGTTAATAAATTTGTTATTCATCGGGTAATATAGTTTTATTGTCTTTTCAATTCTTTCGTTAATTTCTGCATCCTGTTTTCCTGTGTGGTGACTAAGTATTTAAATTATTTGACCTGTTCTATTTTATTGTTGTCTACTATTATCTACTATTATTAATGTTCATTTTCATACCTTCCTCTTCCTTAGTTTCTTTCCAGCACCACATCGTCTGCAAAAGTTCCCTCCAATATCTCTATTTTCTCAAGGTTCTTATATCATTTATATATACTGTCATTTTATTAGTCTTCTGTTCACTTTTCTTGATTATGCTGTCCATGTGTACGGTGAATAATGTTGGGCTAAGACTACCTTCTTGTCTTAGTACTGTGTCAGTTGTGAATCCTTCGGATGTTTGCTTTTATTACAAAGTTTTTTTTCATTTCGTATATGTTTTGTATAATTCTTATCAATTTTGTATGAACTCCTTTCTCTTTCAGACCGTTCCATACTTTATTTCTAGGTACCGTATCGAAAGCTTTTTCCATGTCTATAAAGGCTAGATATGTGTTTTTATTTTGTGTGTGCCTTTTCTCTATGAGCTGTTTGATCGTAAAAATGTGGTCTTGGGTATTTCTTCTGGGTCTAAATTCGCTTTGTGTTTCGCTAAGTTGCAGTTCTAGTGTTTTTTTTTTAATCCAACATTTATGATCTGTTCGTATATTTTAGTAGTAGTATTCAGTAGAGTGATTCCTCTGTAGTTAGTAAAATTTCTTTTATCTCCTTTCTTGTATACTGGTGTTATCAGCGCTCTTCCCTATCATTTTGTAGTAGTTCTAAATAATTATCGCCATTCTAATTCCCCTCAAGGAAAAAGGGACCAATAATGTTTTCAACACTCACTGCCCAAACATTAACCTTTTGTATAGTAATCTCTGATCCAGTCAGGATTTTCCGTTGACCAGTAGAGACAAATTTGATGATTAGCATAACGTTAACGGAAAAAGTGCTTCTCTATTTTACTAATAGTACCTTGGGATATGGGTGGCAAATTCGGAAATGTTTCACGAAATTTTTTCACTCAAAGGGGGCTGAAGGTGGTGATCAAATTTTCACTTTCAGGAATATCATTTCAAACTTTAAATTTGACGTGTTTTCTGTAAATATGTACAGCAACCGAAATAATGAATTTATTCAATTTAGCTTTTCCACACTGCATGAAACAACACGTGTACTTACCGTATGGGTAAAGAGATATTGTTAGAAGATTACCAGGCATATTTTATTTGTTTTCCTTTTCGTTTTTATTTTCAGGACAGACTACCGCAACCAACACCTACCCAACGATGTTTGGGCGTATAATACGATGAACCTTGGGTTTTATTGGTCTCTTCTTATTACCCTTTTCCTGAACACAAGAAGAAAAGATTTCCAGGAAAATATGATCCATCACTGCGTTACCATATTACTTATCTATCTTTCGGTGAATTTACAATGTTTCCGAATTGGAACCATAGTTTTCGTGGATTTATGCGTCAGTGATATATTTCTGGAGGTAGGTAGTGTATTTTATTATTCATAAATTTATTTTATTTTATATAACATTAAGAAAGAATGAAGTGAAAGAAACTTCAAAGTTTGACTCTTCCCGCTTTCTTCTCTTCGGAAAATGCCACGCTTTCCTCTTCCTCCTCCTCGTATTCATCCGTATTCACTTCTTTCCCTTCCGCTGCTTCCTCTGGCTTATGTTGCTCTTCCGCTCCCGCTGGTCCTTTTTTCGACGCTTCCTTCTGGACTTTCTCTTGGTGGTAAATGTGGCAACAGCGAAGTGAAAGAAGGTCAATAGACATTCAACACGCTAATATTTAAATGAAGTAATACATGAAAAGTTTTTATATATGTAATTGTATGTATATACTTTCCAAAATAGTAAAAAAACTAATAAAACAAAAAATAAGAACAAAACCAAAACACCCACAAACGAAAGTAAACAAACCTGGCAAACCATTATCCAATCGGATTTTCTTCTTTTTCTTCTGTATAATTTGTGACCTGAACTGCCAGGGCTATTTGGTAAAGGTTCTTGTTTCTGTAGGAGACCGTATGAGTAAAAAAAAATTAAAATAATATTGCAACAGAAAGTATTTTATATTATAATATAAAAGCAATATTAGTTGATTTTTACTTATGGTTAATAAATAAAATAAATATTAAATGCGTTGTTGCCATATTTATCACCAAGAACACAACGCTTTAAAATTAAATAGGTCTAGTTTAATTATCAATTTTTTTATAGTAACAATAGAAGTAATAGGGTTATTTTGGTACTTTCTTTTCATAACTGTAATTAATTGATTGATATTCGATAGAAGGAAACTTCTCCATTCTACGCAATATAAAATAAAACAAAAATACAGGATGAATCACATCCCATGTAGGAAGTCCCCAGAGTTGACAATGGAGCCAGGCCTGGGCCAGTCCCGGGAAACCTAGCTTCGGCGCACCTGTATTGGCCCACGCATGGGCCAGGCTGTTTATCCCAGCCTCTGTCTTACCAATGATTATTCAAGCTTGGCCCAACACTGGCTCGCCCAGCCTTGGCCATGCCATTGATTACCCAAGCTTGTGCCAAGACTGAATAAACCAACCTTGGCCGTTCAATGGTAACCCAAGCCTGGGCCCGGACTGGTTAATCCAGCCTTGGCCATGCCATTGATTACCCAAGCTTGTGCCAAGACTGAATAAACCAACCTTGGCCGTTCAATGGTAACCCAAGCCTGGGCCCGGACTGGTTAATCCAGCCTTGGCCATGCCATTGATTACCCAAGCTTGTGCCAAGACTGAATAAACCAACCTTGGCCGTTCAATGGGAACTCAAGCTTGGGCCAGGACTGGCTATTCCAGCCTTGGCCGTTCAGTGAAAACCCAAGCTTGGACCAAAAGTTGGTAGCCTAGCCTTGGCTATGCGAATGATTACCCAAGCTTGGGTCAAGACTGGATAACCCAGCTCAGGCCGTTCAATGGGAGCCCAAGCTTGTGCCAAGACTGGATAAACCAACGTCGGCCGTTCAATGGTAACCCAAGCCTGTACCCGGACTGGATAACAAAGCTCCGACCGTTCAATGGGAACCCAAGCTTGTGCCAAGACTGGATAAACCAACGTCGGCCGTTCAATGGTAACCCAAGCCTGTACCCGGACTGGATAACCCAGCTCCGACCGTTCAATGGGAGCCCAAGCTTGTGCCAAGACTGGATAAACCAACGTCGGCCGTTCAATGGTAAGCCTGTACCCGGACTGGATAAACCAGCTCCGACCGTTCAATGGGAACCCAAGCTTGTGCCAAGACTGGATAAACCAACGTCGGCCGTTCAATGGTAACCCAAGCCTGTACCCGGACTGGATAACCCAGGTCCGACCGTTCAATGGGAACCCAAGCTTGTGCCAAGACTGGATAAACCAACGTCGGCCGTTCAATGGTAACCCAAGCCTGTACCCGGACTGGATAACCCAGCTCCGACCGTTCAATGGGAACCCAAGCTTGTGCCAAGACTAGTAAAACCAACCTCGGCCGTTCAATGGTAACCCAAGCCTGTACCCGGACTGGATAACCCAGCTCCGACCGTTCAATGGGAACCCAAGCTTGTGCCAAGACTGGATAAACCAACGTCGGCCGTTCAATGGTAACCCAAGCCTGTACCCGGACTGGATAACCCAGCTCCGACCGTTCAATGGGAACCCAAGCTTGTGCCAAGACTGGATAAACTAACGTCGGCCGTTCAATGGTAACCCAAGCCTGTACCCGGACTGGATAACCCAGCTCCGACCGTTCAATGGGAACCCAAGCTTGTGCCAAGACTAGTAAAACCAACCTCTGCCGTTCAATGGTAACCCAAGCCTGTACCCGGACTGGATAACCCAGCTCCGACCGTTCAATGGGAACCCAAGCTTGTGCCAAGACTGGATAAACCAACGTCGGCCCTTCAATGGTAACCCAAGCCTGTACCCGGACTGGATAACCCAGCTCCGACCGTTCAATGGGAGCCCAAGCTTGTGCCAAGACTGGATAAACCAACGTCGGCCGTTCAATGGTAAGCCTGTACCCGGACTGGATAAACCAGCTCCGACCGTTCAATGGGAACCCAAGCTTGTGCCAAGACTGGATAAACCAACGTCGGCCGTTCAATGGTAACCCAAGCCTGTACCCGGACTGGATAACCCAGGTCCGACCGTTCAATGGGAACCCAAGCTTGTGCCAAGACTGGATAAACCAACGTCGGCCGTTCAATGGTAACCCAAGCCTGTACCCGGACTGGATAACCCAGCTCCGACCGTTCAATGGGAACCCAAGCTTGTGCCAAGACTAGTAAAACCAACCTCGGCCGTTCAATGGTAACCCAAGCCTGTACCCGGACTGGATAACCCAGCTCCGACCGTTCAATGGGAACCCAAGCTTGTGCCAAGACTGGATAAACCAACGTCGGCCGTTCAATGGTAACCCAAGCCTGTACCCGGACTGGATAACCCAGCTCCGACCGTTCAATGGGAGCCCAAGCTTGTGCCAAGACTGGATAAACCAACGTCGGCCGTTCAATGGTAACCCAAGCCTGTACCCGGACTGGATAACCCAGCTCCGACCGTTCAATGGGAGCCCAAGCTTGTGCCAAGACTGGATAAACCAACGTCGGCCGTTCAATGGTAACCCAAGCCTGTACCCGGACTGGATAACCCAGCTCCGACCGTTCAATGGGAGCCCAAGCTTGTGCCAAGACTAGTAAAACCAACCTCGGCCGTTCAATGGTAACCCAAGCCTGGGCCAGGAGTGGATAACCCAGCCTGGGCCATGCCATTGATTACCCAAGCTTTTGCCATTTATAAATAAACTTGCTAGGATACAGATGCTAATATTTAACTAAAATTATATTAACTCACACTTAAAACTCTAAAAGACAATTAAAATAATCATTTTACACAAATGCAAAAAACAAATCTAAACTAATAAAGTAAAGTCATTTAAATAAAATTAATTTTCCCGCGCTTAGTTGATTGGTTGCGCATTCTAATTCCGAGGCCCGAGACGAATGCTATCGGTTGCAATCGATTGTCGTTCGTGTACATCGTACATGCAACGTTTTGTGTTTTGTCTATGCATGCAAGATTGCCATTTGCTAGGTGTTTTAGTTAAAATTTTTAATTTTATTTGCTTTTTCAATCTTTTAACTTTAATGGCCCAGTCTTGTCAGCCAAGCCTGGCCCAGCCTTAGCAACCAAGCCTGGGCCACTCTTGGCAACCAAGCCTGGCCCATCGTTATCATTCCAGACTTTTACCCAGCCTGGGCCAATCCCGGCTTACAAGCCTGGGCCAGAGTTCTGCATAGTTGGCCCAAGCTCGGGCCAAGACTGGGCCCGTGGTAACTTCCCCTATGGGATGTGTGTTTCACAAGTGTATTTTCAATAAAACTCCCTGTATATATTTTTTAAAACACCTTGATAAACTGAATTCAAAGACACTTAGGATCTAAATTGTTCGAAATAACAACAATTACATAAACTATTAGGTATAATTATAAATTTCCTTATCGGTACTTTCACGGTTTTGGTAGTTGATGCAAATAATTAAATAAAAATACACAAGAATTCAATTCATATTGAAAGATAAGAATGTAAAAATAGCTTGGAATTGTTTATATTTTATATGTTTATTTTTTAGGCATCGAAAATTGCTAAATATCTAAACTACAAAAAACTATGCATGGTATTTTTCATTTTGTTTACAATTGTTTGGATTATTTCGAGATTAATTATATTTCCCTTCTGGATTCTTAACAAGTAAGTATTATCTTTCTTTTGGGATGACCAAATTAAATGTTTTTGCTTGATGGCCAATTATAACCAACTATTCAATTGACTGACACATCTCCTTAGTGGAGAGTCTTTATGTCAATAATAGGCAGGAATTTATCAGGAATTTTTTCTGCACTAACAGTTTAATAACAAGATTAAGAGCTTAGTCTTCGATTTTTACCGTTATTCCTCAATATTATAGCTTTTAGTATTATTCTTAAATATTAACCTTGCGTTCGAAGGAATAGTGTTTTTTCAAATGATATTTCTAAATATTCAATTCGTTGTGACTGCATTATCTTTAAAGTGGTTATTAATTGTCAAATTTAACTATACCAGCAGTATCACTGTCACATTTACAAAATTACCTCTAAAATGACTGCGGCAGCTAAAGTTGGAACGTTTGGAATGGGATACCACGGCAGAACAGCCTTAATAAACTGAGCATTTCGCACGATTACGGTATAGTAGCAAAGCTGTTATTAATACTCTCGACTATTTTACTCCGCGTTTCTTTGGGCGCACGCAGAAGTCGAAAATCATAAACATTTACTTTCAAAACGTGATCGAGCAAGTTTGTTATTTTAATATGTTAAAATTTTTAATTTATTTGTAATAGCCAGACATTTTACTAATTTACAAAATTTCGAAGATGTTCAAATAAATTTTCCCAATCATGCTGTTGAACGCGTACGATTTTGACTCTGTTACTTCTACTGGAAATTATAAAAAATTATATTTCTACTGACCAATTAGTATCGGATTATTATTCGCTACTGGATATATAAATTTCTTTGTTAAATGGTTTTCCCACTTTGTTTATTCACGATTTGTTTGCAAACATCTTGTTATATAATTATCTTTACCTAAGACCACCCCTGTAAGCGGTCAATAACAAACAGTCCTCAATCAATATGATATGCCTTATAAAGCACGGTAAAGAAAACGCACGGCTGTAAAGTAAATCGCACGGCTTCCCAAGCAACCACTTAGCAACTGTCAATAAACGTCGGCTTATTATACAAAATTTTACACAAAATTTCACGAAAACACGGTAGACACGAAATAAATATTCTCTTTCTCTTTCTCTTTCTCTTTCTCTTTCTCTTTCTCTTTCTCTTTCTCTTTCTCTTTCTCTTTCTCTTTCTCTTTCTCTTTCTCTTTCTCTTTCTCTTTCTCTTTCTCTTTCTCTTTCTCTTTCTCTTTCTCTTTCTCTTTCTCTTTCTCTTTCTCTTTCTCTTTCTCTTTCTCTTTCTCTTTCTCTTTCTCTTTCTCTTTCTCTTTCTCTTTCTCTTTCTCTTTCTCTTTCTCTTTCTCTTTCTCTCTCTCTCTTTTTTTTCTCATTATCGCTCTTGCTCTCTCGATTCAATTTCCATTCGTTCAATTGTTTAATATTTGTAACGTTGCACAGCAGTTAGAATTAAACATTTTTAATGATTAATTTAATGATAATATTAAATTAAAATGTATATCTAATCGTGGAACACAGTACTGATGCATTTCCAGGTATTAATTCTTCTTTTAATTTGGCATATTTTCAAAGGCCCCTTCTATGCCTAGAAAGGCACATACCACGGTTTCTTTCTTATTCAGAGTGTCTCGGATTTCGTCTTGGATACGCATGCTGACGGGGATGCAATGGCACCTGTTCCAAGATTTCTGTTCTAATATAGTTGTCTATAGCTTTTTTCATCGTTTTGAGAACAAACGATGTGAGGCTGATCGGTCTAAGGGATTTAGAGTGCGTAGTATCCCGTCTCCCTGCTTTTGGGATGAAGGTAACTTTGGCCCTTTTCCATGCTTCTGATATCTATCCAGTTCAAGGCTGCTCCAACTGATTCGGATCATGTGCCATTGCAATGTTTTCCCTGGTAGGTCTTCTAGTTTGCTCGCTAGTTTTTCCTGAAGTGACCGTTCCACCAGGAAAGTGAGTTTCTAAATACTTACAATTACTTCACTAGTATAATAAAAAAATTAATAAACATTCCTTAGATCTCTTTCCCAAAACTTCAAACTTCCAGTATTGTTACTGAATGAATACACACCCTATATAATGAACTCTGAACTTGTTCGTTCATGACTCAAAGTCTGGTAATGTGATTATCTTATGTTGGCTCGGATTTTACACGAACATAAATTATGTAAATCAGTTTATTGTAGCAGTACACTACTTACATTACCATAAGGCATGTACAGAATTTGACTCGTTGCGTTCGAAACAACAACTTAAACTATCGATCCAATCCTTCTCGAACATTTTATAAATTGGAACATCTTTCACCGACCGCTTGGTAAATCCTCAAACAGCAATATTTCACGAACGTTCATTTATATCATAAGACGTATGGCAACGATACTCCTTACGGTCCTTTCTTATTTCCGAAACGAACGTATAACGAGAACGGAGATATGACCGCAAGGCAAACAACACTACACGCCGACGTGTCGACAACACAAATATTTGTATATAAATGGGTTAACTATGAAGTGAGATTTCGCTTGGATGGTTATACAAATATTTATCGAATGGCGATAAAAATTGCAAGGAATGATAGTTAGATGAATAATCCCAAAGCACATAATGCACATCTCTATCTTGGAGCTTGGAGTTATTATTTCAACCTCAATGAATTTATTCTTTTTTCGGCTTAATAATATGTATTCACCAGATGCCAAAATTAAAGTTCCAAGATGTACATATGCATTATGATAGTTATATATTGACAATTATTATATTTGGAATGTAAATAGTTAGAAAAACCGAGACAAGCTAAGATACTTCTGGGAAACTATAACCAGCTCTTAGCTGCCTCAGCCTCAGTAAAAAAAGCTTCGGATTTTAACGGGAACATTAACCTAGCGTTGCGGGTTAAGAAGTCACATGAAGAAAATAGGGTGAATAGGAAGCATAGTGCAGATTCTGTGAGGAAGAGGTCGAGACCTCAATACACATACTCTCAGAATGCCCTGCCTTGCAAAATTCTAGGGTCAAATACCTGAGAGCACACGAAATAGAAGATAGTAGGGGAGCCCAAGCGGAGATTTCTGGAGTTATTGAAGCGTGGCAGATTAATATACAGGGGGATACCTTGTACCCGGTTAATTATTTTCACCATATATGAGCCCTATATATGGCCGGCTTTTAAGGATCAAGGATCAGATTGGTAAAAAATTCTCGAGCGCGTTAGATTAAGGTAGAGAGAGTTAGTTACATCCTAAAACGTGTATATTCCACTAATCTGACAATTCGTGAGTGACCTAAAGAAGTAGGAGGGCAACCAAAGTTGTAAAAAAACGTTATCTCGACATTCTCGAGCGCAGGTAAATTTTTTTTATTTTGAAGGGAATAATTCAAGAATTACAAAAAATATATATTCTGACAATTTCTACAAGCCGCGCTCGAGTAGGTCCATGCAACAGTTTTTTCACATTTTTGAAAATATATAGCTGCTCCCCGCACCGGTGAAAATATATACATTATATAACATATTTTTGTTTTTATCACTTTAGCTTCTCAACCCAATATGTCTCTATGACGCCCGAGTAAATCCCGATTTAGCATCGTGGGCTCCCCTACTAAGAGGAAGGTCTACCTGACTATGGGACGTTCTGGAAAAAACTTCAATAAGCATTACCTTATTAAAAGCCATACAAGAACTGCACTCTGATGCCAAATCTAAAATAAAACTAAATAACTGTCTCTCAACCGAATTCCTAGTCACTAAAAGCATGGGACAAGGTTGCAGCCTTTCACCTACGCTCTGGATCACATCCTTCTTCAATGGCGTCGAACACCCAGTTTAAACATTTCAAAATGAATTGCATTGCTTTAAAGCCCTTTTACCTTTAATAATGTGTGAATGCACCCCGATGTATTACGCATTCTCCAACGCGCCTAGGCATGTTCCTGATCAGGTGATCAATGTCCTCCTGTGGTATCTCATTTCAGGCAACTACCAACTCCTCTCGAAGTTCTTCTAGAGTCTGAGGAGAACGTTGCAAATTGAGCAATCTCCTACCTATCATATCCTACACGTGCTCAATTGGGGATAAGTCGAGGGATCTTGGTGGCCAAGGTAACAATGCGACATCATTATGTTAAAAGAAGTCTATTGTGACTCTTGCAACATGTGGTCGGGCATTATCTTGTTGGAAAGTTGGATTTGCCATGGTGTCAAGATAGAGTAAAAGATGGGGTTCTAAATCTTCTTGGATATAACGCTGCACGTTCATGTTACCTCTGATGAAGATTAAAGATGATCTCGAACTATAGCCTATAGCACCCCAAACCATAACTTCAACAGTTTGATGAACTTGCCTTTCAACAAAAAACCGTGGATTTCTCCTTTCACCATGTCGTCTTCTAACCCTTGCTCAACCATCGTGCAAGCCTAATCAAAATCGAGACTCGTCACTAAAGACAATACTGTCCCATTCCTGATCCCAGAGTGACCCTTCTCTGCACCACTCAAGGCGATTATGTCGGTGTTCTGGAGTTAAAGGAGGACCCAGTGTGGTCGGTATGAAAACAGGTCAAAAGGTCTTATTCGTCGGTAAACACTTCGCATGCCAATAGATCTTCCGTCTTCTGCAAACCATTCATTTGCAATGGACCTGGTAGTTGGAAAACGTTCCCCTAAGGCCAATAATCTTAGGCGGCGATCTTTACGGTCTGTTGTTCTACGGGGGCGACCAGAGCCCTTTGCTCTTTGCGTACGGCCTTCTCGAAGCCATGCCTGACAACACCTAACTATGGTGTTTACGCTTCTTTGCACTCTAACTACAATTTCCCGAAAAGAAAATCTAGCTTCCCGAAGTCCCACTACACGACCCCTATCAAACTCACTAAGTTGACGAAATCGTACAGGTCTCCATACCCTAGGCACCATACCCTAACCAATCGTAAAGAATGTCAAGAATCAAAATCCGCAAAATTTGGATCTTCACTACGGCTACAAATTTATTCATTTTTGGATTGTTAGTGGATTTTAAAAAAAGCAGTATAAAAACCGGAATCTTAAACTGATAAGGCTGAAAATGTTATCAATTGTTTATTTCAGTAAAATAAATAAAATCATTTAAACTGGGTGTTCGGATTTTTGTGTCACTTATTGTCTTCTTTTTATTTTTAGTACAATATTTTACTCACCAAACGTGATGGTAAGCTTAGAATGGTACATTTTTAATGGTTTGTTCCTACCATTGGTTGTATTAAACTTCTTTTGGACCATTATGATTTTTAAAGTTTTATGGAAAGGACTTACTGGAGGAGAAATAGAAGATGTTCGATCTGATAGTGAAAGTGATAAATAAAAGTTCTCTTTGTATAATAATAGATATATTAAATATATTGCGTTTTGACATTTTATTTTTTTTCTCGCTGCCGTTAACAAGAAAAGAAGAGGTTTTTATTGAAACGAATACAAAATTATAGAAAAAACTTTTTATTAGGAACTAGCTTTATCACAAATCTTAGCAAATATAGAATTTTTATTTTCCAGCAAAACACCGGGTTCGTCTACTTCGACGATTTGTCCGTTTTCCATCACAATTACCATATCACAGCTTAAAATAAAATTCAATCTGTGAGCTATTGTCAAAATAGTGCATTCTCGGAATATTTTCTCGACCAGAGAATGAATCAAACTGTCGTTTTCCCCATCCATGTTGGCCGTTATTTCATCTAAAACAATAATTTTGCAGTTATTTAATGCGGCTCGGGCCATACAAAGGAGCTGCTTTTGTCCGGCGCTGAAATTTGGTATGGGCGAATCTAGAGTTTGGATGTTTTGGATCATAAGTTGCTTAAGAAGAGTCCAAATTTTTTCGTCGGTATGTTTTCTATAAGGATCGATGTTTTCTCGCAATGTTCCGCTGAATAAAATTGGATCTTGAGGAATTATGGCGATGCTTTTCCTGAAAAAGATAAAAGCTCGTTATTTGTCTATCACCATGCTACCTTTCCTTAGTTTCCCGTCCTCCCGAACCCTAAAATCAACCCCGACCCACCGTATATTTGACACAATCTTACCACAGCTACCAAACCTACCCTTACAATAGAACGCACCTGAAACAAAAGCCTTACAAAAACGAACGCAACGATCCAACCGGAAACCATTGTCAACCCCCCCTATAAATTAAGGCACACAATTCGTCTCGATCTTTCCTCCGAAGAAACTCTTAGTGGCAAGTTATCTGCAGAATTTAGACAATCCCTTTATCTGGTTGTATTACAGTAAGTACTTCATAATTTCTTATTGTTTTCATTTCACGATTATTCTAAACTTTTTTAGACGTAATTGTACATATAATTTCCTTTTATTTCGCTATTTTTTAAGGCCAAAATGAGCAATTTGTGTATTAAAATATAGAGCGTAGTACCTGTAAAAATGTCAGGTAAAATCATTCAAAGTAACTAGTAAATACATTGCATTTTATTGCTTATAAAAATATCATTTTTTGTTGTAAATTTATCTATTTTCAAAGCTAATTCAGAGAAAACATGAAATATATAACTAAGTCTATGTAAAGTATAATAAACTAGCCTACACTTTTTTAGAACTCTTTTAAAATAATTAAAATCTCTTTTGAATAAATACAACCATTACTTTTTTACTTAAAAAAAATAAAACTAATTATATCAATTTATAACTTTTGATTTGTGCTAACAATAAAACTCATTAATAATCAATCACATAGAGCCGGCTTCACCGCTCTGAATTTCAGTAATTCATTTATTGTTTTTATTTCATTTTTTTATTAAATATGGGACATTAATGTTGGAAAGCTTTTAATACTAAGTAACTTTTGATGTAAAATATTTGCCGTCCTTTTTGACCTAAAATCTAACCAACATCAACGCCCATAACATTTTGACTCCTTCTGATCCACTTTACGACTTTTAGGAAGATACAGCTCGCTAGTAGGGAGAGATATACCCTCTAGTAGTACGGAGAAATATATCCCTTTGATGAGAAGTAACACCCATTAATGTTAGCAGCCCTTTTGCCGAGAAGGCTCACCCATTAATGTTAGCAGTCCTTTTGACGAGAAGTATCACCCATTAATGTTAGCAGCACTTTTGCCGAGAAGTATCACCCATCAATGTTAGCAGTCCTTTGACGAGAAGTATCACCCATTAATGTTAGCAGTCCTTTGACGAGAAGTATCACCCATTTATTGAAGCAGTTCTTTGATAAAGCAGAAGCAACCACCACCAGCCAACACCCCAACTACAAGCAAACCGAGACCACCAGACCTTCTTCTTCTTCGGATGCATATCCACTAATGGATGTTCGCGATCACATGCTCCATTGCTTCTCTGTCTCTTGCTGTATCACCAGACCACTACAGCAATAAAAATAAGTCTAGTCCACCTATTATTTTTTGTCTATACCTCCTGTGGCAATTATAATTTTTTTCAATAAACAAATATTCTTTAATATCAGTTTGATTTATATACCCACTGGCTATAAGTCTTAAGGGTGTAGCGTGTTCGGTTGTCATTAAATATAGTTTTCTTTGCTTTCAAATTCAGATTAATTACAAGGTGTTTCTATCTTGTTCACCTTAGTTTATTTGTGTAATTTTAGTTGTTTAATCGTAACCGTATAAAAATATAGTGGCGCCCTTAACCCTTATATACCACCAATTCTTTCTATAGTAAGCATTAACTTGGAGACGAACCACTCCTTAAGAGAGTCTCTCAGCCGGGATCTTTTTTTTTGAGAGTAATATTATTACAAATTATACGCAATAAAAAACTTCTAACTTTGTTTATAGAGGTTTGTGAGAGAGGCTGCAGCAGCTGCCTTGCGACTGCACCGTTTGAAGTAAAGAAGAACCAAAGCTAAAACAAGCTGAACATCTACATTCTACAGTCAAGCAGCTTTAAAGGCTCTGAGTTCTTTTACTTTTATGAGTCAGTTTTATGGCCCGGAGCCAAAAAAGAACTCCGTTCCTGGGAAAAGGATCGACTACAATGAAAACAGCAGGACTGAGGCAAGCTAAAAGGTTTGTAGACATATCACCTGAAAGAGCAAAATGCCTTCTTGAAATGAACAAAAAAGAATAAAAATTGACTGTAGGTCTTCTTAGCGGAAAAAAACCCTTTGAGGTATCACCTAAAAATAATGCGCGACTCGGCAAACTGTCATTTCTGCGATAGCGCTACTGCAAATGACTCAAAACTTCTAGAAGGAGTTACAGGGTTATAATAAAAAAATGAAATCAAATTATAATTATTATTTTTATGAATCATATTGATAATAACCTATTGGTAAACAAAAAGAAATAAAATTAGAAACAAAAAAGACCTAAGTGTTTTATAATTGGAAAATATTAGGAAATAATAACTCTATAAATAATAACCATAAAAATAAAAAATCATTAAGGTAGGTGATATATTTAGCCATAGGGAAGATTGATCCATCCAATTTTACATTTTTTATCGCGAAATTCTTACGTAG
This sequence comes from Ophraella communa, assembly GCA_035357415.1. Lineage (NCBI taxonomy): Eukaryota > Metazoa > Arthropoda > Insecta > Coleoptera > Chrysomelidae > Ophraella > Ophraella communa. The sequence continues at coordinate 11,959,683 of CM068994.1, read as the reverse complement.
TCATGTTATTAACACATTTTTCTTCTGTCTGAGAATAAATTAAAATAAATTTGAGCTGGAAAAGGTAATATTTTGTGCTTCTTATGTAAAATTCTTACTGCACTCTCCAATTAATTTTATGTGTAATAACGAACAAAAATAAACAACTATCTGTGATAATGATATCTTTGATTATTCATCTTCTGCCCTAGATTGCTTTACTGCAAGTTTGTTAGGTTATTATATTAGGTAAGGTTGTTATTTCTTTGTATTTAATTATTTACGTAAATTACGTAATGTTATTTTATAAACTTTAAAATAAAATTTATTTTAGGTGCTAACCAATAATCTGTGGAGTATTTAATCTTCTATATTTAATCTAAAATTAGCTTCTTTAGTTCAATAAGAGCTGTTTGATAAACTATCATCGTCAGATTGACATACTGAAGTTATATATTGTTTTGACAAAGTAGCTGTCTGATGTTGACTAAGTAGTCTAAGAGTAGACCAATTAAGGAAGAAATAAGATATAACAATATTAAAGCTTCGACGTTATTAGCCTTAAGGGATTATCCTGAATATATATTTCCCTCTAAGAGAACGAGCTACAAGTCCTGCTCAAGACCGCTTTATAGCTGTAACTGCAAGAAGAAATCGAACATTTACTGCTTCGAGAATTAACAGCTTCTTTAGGCATGCTACCGGAAGAGTGATATCTACAGATCAACGTGTATGGATGTGCGGTGGGCGAGAGAACACAGTCGTTGGAATTTTCAGAACTGGACGTACTGTGTGTTTACGGATGAATCAAGATTTCGGTTGAATATGTGTGGTGGTCGAATATTGGTGTGGAGAGAAAGAGGACAGAAATACAACCCAAGAAACACAGACCAGTTACATATTAGTCGCAGCAATGTATTTATAACTTTGTTTAAAATTGACTAACTTACTTATAAACGTGGTAAACCACTACAGCACTACGTTTAAAACCACCAATTTGGGGAAAAGTTTGTAATTGTTAAAAACGATGTATAAGAGTATATACAACTATATACTGTAGTCTAATATAACTTATATAAACTTATATAAATTTTTACTACGATAATGTTTATGACAGCAATAAAACCTTTTAATATAACAATTTTTTTGTAATATATTTTTTATTATAAATATTATATAAAAACAAAAAAGAACAACATTGGAATAATATATTTAAAGAACCTATACTTTTAATAATGCATAGATACCGCATACTAAAAATAGGAATTATAACCTTTTGCATACACAAATTTAGAAAGCCATTAACTTTTTACTGTAAATGTGTTGTTTCTACCTAATGAAAAAGTGATACCCCACATGATTACATTTTAATGGCTAAATCTGTAGAAGGTATCCATATTGTCTTAACATGTTAAGTTGCAATACCCTACAAAATATACTATAGCAACTACTAAAGTAGACCTATACGAAAATTGAAATTACAAATTATAAGAGATTGCGTAATATTTTCTGTAATTATACAATTGTTAGAATTATACAGTTATTAAAAGGTTGCAAAATACTACAATAATACCCATTTAAGTATGATGTATTTAATGGTCTCATTTCAGTTGTAATGACAATATTAAAACTTTTTAATTGTCACTCAGGAACGCAGCTATTGAAATGTCAGTCACTCATAACCTTAAAATAAAATAAACAAATTGATAGGTAGTAATAGGTACTTGGTGTAACAAATAACTGTATAGATATGTATTCTGTTGTAAAAACGGTCGAGAATGGAAATCCCATAATCTTAAGTTATCACGGAAAGAGCTTTCGCTCAATTTTTCATCACACTTTTTTGTGTCTTCAAAATCTTGTAAAATCTCATCATCGCTCTCGACATCATCGATGATGGTGCTCTTTTTAGAAGCTAAAAGAAATTGACTTATTGCACCATTAGGATCTGGTGGCTGACTGCATGAGGAATGATGCACTGTTGAGAAGGAATTTAAATCAGATTGATTGATATCATTTACAAACTGCTGCTGAGGCTGATGCACCAATGATCCAGCTGAGTGGGTTTTTAAAACAATGTTTTGTGTTTTAACTGGTTGGTTAACATAATTTTTTAACTGCCTACAAAACTGAAACCTATCTATATTTGTAAGGATTTTTGTTCTTATTTATTTCCAATTTTTTGGACATAATATTAAATTATATAGTTATATTAAGTATAAAACAAACTTTAAAAAAATTGTAAACTCAACCACAAAAGCAACAACACAATTTTTTACAATATAAAACTCTATTGAACAGTTAACTCTTTCACGACAGTCATAATTCAATGCGAGAAATGATCGCATTGAATATCACGGTTTTATAAGAATGAACTGGCCAACATGTTCAATGCCTTGTAGAGAATATGGAAAACATTCCTCAGCAAATTATTAATAATTTAACAAGGACCAATAATTTAATAAGGGTATATTGTAAAGTGAAAAAATAAATATTAATCTATTTTATCGAATTTTGATTTATTATTAACCAATGGTAAAAGAAACTTACAGATTTTTGTAATATCCACTTCAATTGTTGAGCAGTGTATTTATATATATCTTATCTACGTATAAAACTTAAAGACTCAATACAGGTAAACAGTTCAATAGTATAATTGAGCAAAACTTTTTCACAACCCCAACGATGACACCATTAAATATTTTAAAAGTCTTACTAAAACTTTCATTTTGATCAATTCTTAATTAATAGAACCGAAAGAGAATATTTGCATGTATATTACTCTATGAATGTAATCGTGATAAAACACTGTTATGAAGGAAACTAACACATTGAATCATTCAGTAACAAGCTGTTTAAGGAACTCCAGTCTCGTATTTTATTAAAATGGTCAATCCCAGGTACAAATCCTTCGTGATGTTCGATTAGAGCTATAAAAAATCTAGTACCTCTTGACGATGTTTCAGGAATCCTTTTAATAAATATTGCAGTCTCAAACAAAAATATGTAGGAGAAGGAAACGTATTTTATGTTTGCTTCTATTTATTTTTTGTGTTGATGGAAAAAAAATTATAGCTACTAGTTTCGGCCTAATATTGAGGCCATCATCAGGCTATAAAAAGGTTATTTTAGTGGTACAAATTAAAAAGAAAAGAAAAATCATACCTTAGTGTAAAAATTAATACATATATAAATATAAGGACCACAATTAAAAGATAAAATATAAAAATATGGGCCTACCGTTCTTTATAACTATAAGATACAAGGTCATTTACTGATTTTCCCCATTAACTACTTCAATTAATCATAACTTATGAACCACCCTATACATTTTTGTGATATTTGGTTCACATATTCTTTGTTCACAGTAGTGTCGATTAACATAATAAAACATGTCTTTGTGCAGATTGTCTCTCTTTATCTATTTTTGACATCGCTGTTTACAGCGTAGTTAGCTCAAACTATTACACGACTCTACACCTGAACAATCAAAACACTATCTCATTACTTCAGAAGATTTTAACGATCTAATTAAAGATTTAAATTTACCAAAAAATATAGCAGAGCTTCTAGGCTCTCGGTTAAAACAGTGGAATTTGCTTGATGATGTTAAGATCACGGATCAGCGGACTAGGCATGAAATGTTTGCAACGTTTTTCACCAAGGAAGATGGACTTTGTTTTTGTAATGACATTAAAGGTATGTTTGAAGCAATTGGCATACCCTGTGTCCCTAGCGAATGGCGTTTATTCATTGACAGCTCTACAAAAAGTTTAAATGCAGTTCTATTGCACAACGAAAATAAATTTCCGTCTCTTCCAATTGCTCACTCAGTACATCTTAAAGAAGATTATGAAAGTGTCAAAATTTTGCTTGAATCTGTAAAGTATCATGAGTATAACTGGGAGCTGATTGGAGATTTTAAAATGGTGGGATTTTTAATGGGGCTACAGGGTGGATATACAAAGTATCCGTGTTATTTGTGCTTGTGGGATAGCAGAGCGGATTCTAAACACTATATTCAACGGTCATGGCCTGTAAGAACAGAATTGTGTGTCGGAAAACAGAACGTCAAATTTGAGCCGATTGTTGAAGCGGAAAAAGTGTTAATGTCGCCTTTGCACATTAAGTTAGGGTTGATGAAACAATTTGTTAAAAAACTGGATGAAACTTCAGAAGCTTTTGGATACTTAAAATTTTTTTTTCCGAAGTTATCGGAAGCAAAGGTTAAAGTTGGAGTTTTTGTTGGTTCGCAAATAAGACAGATTTTCGCCGATGAAAAATTTCCAACGTTGCTGAATCGTACTCAAAAAGCAAGTTGGAACAGTTTTAAAGCTGTCGTTTCTGGATTTTTAGGAAATAATAAAGCTGAATACTACGAAAATTTGGTTGAGGATATGCTTACAAATTTTAAGGCCATGGGCTGCAGGATGTCATTAAAAGTACATATGCTGCATGTTCATTTGGATAAATTTAAAAACAATATGGGAGCCTATTCCGAAGAGCAAGGAGAACGTTTCCATCAGGACATTATGAATTTTGAACAACGCTATCAAGGCCAATACAATGAAAATATGATGGGCGACTATATTTGGAGTTTATTGAGAGAAAGTAGCTATGAACATAAAAGAAAAAGTAAAAGTGTGCACTTTTAAGTTATTTTCCACTTTTATGTAAGCTAATTTGATAGTAAAACTTAATAAAAATAATAAACATTTTTATTTCAATAGTTTTATTTTCAATCAAAAATTAAAATCCGAGATTTTTAAAAATTTCGTTCAATCAGTCTTCTAAGCACAAAAGCAAAGTTTTTCATGCCATATATTTTTTTTCCGTCTTATTACGACCTAAACTACCGAAATTTAATGCTTTGTAATCAAAGTCAAATGACAGTTCTGTTTGATGCTAGAAGTTTATGAAAATTCAGAAGTTTGTTAATAACTTTTATTATATTAATAATTTAAATATCTACACTAAGTAAAAAGCTCGATAAGATCTGGGTACAATTTTAAATTTTTAAATGATGTATAGTTGGTTGGAAATAATTAATTAAATAGCTATCTGGGTTTGAAGAGATGAGACTATTTATAGTTTAATGTATCAATCTCTGATGCTTCACATTGTAGCATTTATAGCACCTACCTGGTGCGTACAAACGTCAATAAAGAAGAAACAGGAAGGAAAAGCACTCGGAAAACGTTTTATTGCACGAGAAACATAAAATTGTACGAAAGTTACTTTTCTGACATTTGAGATGGAAAGCCGTTCTACATTTTCTAGCAATATGTCCAAATTTAAGGCATAGATGGCAACAACCTTTGGCAGAAAGAATCTTTTTACGGTCTATAAACCCCATATTGTGTGCTTCTTTGCAGTTTTCAGAGGAATGATCCATCTTGCAGAAGTGACATTTCAATATTTTGGTGTTTACCAAAGCAGAAGCAGTTGGAATCATATTCGAAGGAGGATCTTCTTTTCTCTTTCCTTTTTGCAGATCGAAACTCGAAGAGGCAAGGGCGATTCTCTCTTCATTCTCCACCTCTTTCCTGAGAAAAATCATGAGTTGATCTAGGCGTTTCTTCAGGTTATCATCAACAGAAAATTGAGGACAGCGTTGCCACGGAGAATATCTTCTGGTAGGCAAGACTCTATGAGGGGATAGAGCATTGCTGCACATTTATCTGAAGTGATTCCAAGAGTGTCCAATGAATTTTGTCGTACAGATAATTCAGTTTGGACTTTCCATTCATATTATATTCAAAATTAATTTCAGCAGCTCTCGTACGTAAACTTTCACAAGGAGATCTTCTCTACCAAATCTGGATTATAAACTTTCAATAGCTTTTGGGTAGTTTTCAGCTGATGGAGGATAGCTGTCAACAATCAATCTGGCTCGTGATTTGGGAACGGTAGCTTGTATTAAATATTGAAATTTATCTTCCCTTTCTATTTGATCATCTTCGTGAATCCGTTTGAACTGACTCCAAAAAGGTAACCAGTCACGAATATCTCCTCCAAACTTTTTGAATTCGATCTTGGGTAGTTTCAGTTTAGTTTGAGTGTGACTTACTTGGCTTTGTCTGTCTTGGGTAATTATATCAGTAGAACTCAGTCGATATTCGATTCTCAGCTTCTCATTGAATTGGCATATGAATTGGTCAGCTTTCACTACTTCAGCATCAATATTTTCACTCTCAGCATCATCGGTTTCTAGTAACATATCGAGTAACTTCTTATCAAGTTCCACCATGGAATCCATTTTTTGTTGAAGAAGTTTGAAATTACTTTGTACCTCGAACATATCGGCGTTTGGAGATTGGAGTACCTTTGATGTAGCATCGTGTATTCTCGTAAATGATGTTCGATGGATGTCTAGTACTTTTATAACTTTTTCCATGCTTCTTTCGCTGATCATTTCCTGTCCTGTCACGGTCGCCAAATGTAGCATTTATAGCACCTACCTGGTGCGTACAAACGTCAATAAAGAAGAAACAGGAAGGAAAAGCACTCGGAAAACGTTTTTTCCTACGACCACATATGAAAGTGCTAGATTGCACACTTGTTTGTACTTAAGAAAGTAGGTAATATCAATACACGTATTGAAAAGTAAATATCAATACACGTATTGAAAAGTAAAAAAATATAGTTCTATGATCTGTGACATTTACGTCAAATTTATCAATAGTAAACACATGAATGACAAAGCAAGGACCATTTAATTTTTTTTAAATCTTCCTTGTGTCAAATATTGTATTGTAATTGCCAATACAAATTTTTCTGTATAAAGTAAGAATAAAGAATAAAGTTTCTTATAGGGTTTTAATTTTTTTTAAAATAAACATATTTTTATTCAGTATTATTATTTTTATAAAAACACTTTTAGAAAGAAGAACAGTTTATTCTTCTTTTTTATATTGTGTTTATCTTCCGTGCATGTGTCGAATGTGGATTTTTGAAGTTATGTTTGTGTTTCTGTTTACAATTATCTTTGTGTCTATTATTATTACATTACTTTTCAATTAATTTCACCAACTGACCATTTTACTTTTAATTTTTATAGAGCCCACAAAAAAATTAAAATGTCATTTATCTAATAAATAATTTTGATGTGAATTCCTGAGAAAGGTGGTTATTTGATTTTAATTAATTATATTTCCATGCAATATATATAAACTCGTTCAAATCCTAATTTTTAACATGACTTACAATTAAAATAAATTTTATAAATAAATTTAAAATATTTATTATAATAAGAAATATTGGGGTCGTAGGAAAAATCGTGTACACAACGCGTTGGAAAGTGTATTTCTTGCACTCATTACGTTTCCGCACTCGCCACTACGCGGCTCGTGCTAAACTTCACTCGTGCGTAATACTTCACTTTCCACACTCGTTATGTAATATACTATATTGCACGAGAAACATAAAATTGTACAAAAGTAAGTGTATTGACGTGTGACGTGGCCATGGATTCGATTCTGCTTGAAGACGAGCTAGATGAAGATTTAGAAGAAGATTTCGAATACTATGATCACGATAATGAACTGAACTCATATCATATAACACTGAGTACCGACTAACAAAAAATTTCTTTTCTTTTATCATAACCTTAAAAATGTTGTCGAAAGTTTGACGCTTGGCGTCGGGTGTTAACACACTGCGCTGATTCGTCGGGTGGCGTGTTCCCCCCCTCTACCGGCAACACGCTGATCCAAATCGATTGGATGTTGTGGCGTGTCGTCACGTAGCGTGTTGTCCATGTGTTTCTCACTACAATAAATATATGGAATTGACATGTACTGACACGCGTCGGGTGGCGTTGCGTAGCGTCACGTTTTGGTAGTATGTTTCGACCTTTACTTTTATGACATTGACAATCAATAATAATTACATGTCAAAAAAATAAAAACTAAAACAATGGGGTGATATAAATAAAAAGTGCATATTCTCAATTCTAACACACATTGCTGATAGAAAAAGAATAAAATTATTTTCGCCAGCAGATTCCTTTATGTATTTTATTATATTGATTGTATCGTTTTATTCGTACTTTAGATCCAGTTAAAAATACCAGATGTACTGATTATAACTGTTCTTTCTTCCTGTACATTTATATTTCTTTCAGATTGAATTTCTGAATTTATTAAATGTATTTTTTTCTTTCATAAACAATTATCATTACTATTGGGCAATAATTTTAAAAAATACTACATTTTGCTGTGCATTTACAATAGTATGAAGCGCAAGGACTAAAAATAAACTGAACATTCAATCCTAAAAAATAATTATTTATTAACATTTAAGATGCTTATGAAAGTTATTAAATTTGACGGTAAATAACTTTTATTTTATATGAGTGGTAAATAAACGTCCCTTCCACTGAGATCTGTTATTGCAATTTTTTGAAATAACAGCTTTTGAATATATTTTCAATTTGGCTTATTCTCTTATCGTATGGTTCAAGATAAAGTAAAAGATAACACTTTCGCGAGGAAAATTTGCTTTTCTTATTTAACGGATTTTTACCTCCATTTTTCTCTCCTAGATCTGTATATTGTAGCATAAACCGAGGATTGAAAATTCACTTAATCTAAACTCTATTTTTCAATTTTACATATTTTATTATGTGCATAAAAGTAGTATGTTTAAGATAAATATCACCTTAGAGATAGAATAAATGATTCTGACACATACATATCTTTGTATATTGCAAAAGTTTATTTGGGGTTAAATATTAAATGATATTAGTTATTTAAAACACAAAATAATGTTGGTACAAAATTGTTAAATGTAAAAATAAAATTACCCAAGTTAAAAAATTCTGGTGTTTATAAAATTAATTGTCCAAAATATAATGCTGTATATATAGGTCAAACACAAACAAATTTTAAAGTAAGATTCAATGAAAACTTAAGAGCATATACAGTGTGTAAAAGCCAAATGGAATAAATTCATTATTTCGGTTACTGTACATATTTATAAAAAATCCCAAAACACGTCAAATTTAAATTATAACTTGACATTCTTTAACGTGAAAATGCAACCCCTACCTTCAACCCCCTTAGAATTACAGGTACAACAACCAATTTTTTAAATGGGAAGTATAGGGTTGTGATATATCATTTGAAAGGTCTCTTCATTCTCTATTCAAAAATGTTATTGTTTTTAAATTTAATGCAAAAATTAACATAAAAAAAATTAATATCATGTTAGTACCGAAATTCGCTACAATACAATAAAAAACTAAAATGTAATGCAAAACGTAATAAAATGTAGAACACGAAAAAGAACTATGAATGTTAATGAAGTAGATGTTCAAAATGTTCTCCGCGAACGTCTTGGCAACATCCTAATCTCAAATAAAACTGTCTTCTAACATTATTTAACATATCAGGCGTGATCGACCTAATCGCAAGCGTTATTCGTTCTTTTAAGTCATTTAAATCAGAAGGTTTAGTTTTGTACACATGGCTCTTCACATATCCCCATAAAAAGAAATCTAATAATGTAAGATCAGGTGATCGCGCTGGCCATTCAATCGATCCTCGCCTCCCTATCCACCGATTGGGAAATATTGTATCGAGGTACTGCCGGATATTAAGTTGGTAATGTGGTGGTGCTCCATCCTGCTGAAACCATATCGTATTCGCTGGAACTTGAGGGTTACCTGGATCAGGATATAAATTTGCCAACGTTGGAATGACATCATTTTGAAATAGTGCCAAATAGTTGTTGCCATTCAAGTTGCCCTCAATAAAAAAGGGACCAATGATATTGTTCCCTACAATCCCTGCCCAAACATTAACCTTTTGAGGGTATTGAGTGTGTTCTTCTCTCATCCAGTGAGGATTTTCCCTGGACCAGTAGCGGCAATTTTGCCGATTAGCATGACCGTGAAGTAAAAAAGTACACTTATCAGAAAACATAACGTCTTCTAATTGGATAATATTGTTATCCAACATGTCCATCATTTGCTCACAAAAAAAAGTTCTCCTATAAAAATCGTCTTCCAGGAGCTCCTGAGTAGGTATCATCTTATACGGATGCAATTTATTTTCTTTTAATATGTTTGCTATCGATGTATGGCTAGCATTGAATGTAGTGGATGCCTGTCTACTCGATGTATGTGGGTTTTCCTGAAACTCAAGCAACACATCTAATTTGAGTTCATCACTCAGTGCATTGGCAGCTGCTCTTTTTATCTGCCTTACATGACCAAACTCGCGAAACTGCTTTTCTGTTTTACTTATTGTTCCTTGGGATATAGGCGGTAAATTAGGAAATTTCTCATGAAAGAGGCGAGGTACTTCCTGTTGTGTTCGGATGTTATCTCCGTAGCCAATCATTTGTAAAACTGTTATTTTATGCATTTCCGTTAATCTAACCATTTTTCAGAATTGAATTGAACAAATTTTATACTTAAATTACAACAATGACAACTTAAATAAAACAATTTACTACTGCTTGTTAAAATAGCGTTGCCACGAAAATTCTTTAAAGTTTTTTAAAGGTTACCATCTAAAAACCACATTGCTATGGTTTTTGTTCACTTTCTCATTATCAAGACCTAAACGGGAAATAAGTTTTAAGTATATTGTTATAAGTTTCGAGTATATTTTAGCGAATTTCGGTAACAACATGATATTAATTTTTTTATGTTAATTTTTGCATTAAATTTAAAAACAATAACATTTTTGAATAGAGAATGGAGAGACCTTTCAAACGATATATCACAAGCCTATACTTCTCATTTAAAAAATTGGGGGTTGTAATTATAATTTAAATTTGACATGTTTCGGGATTTTTTATAAATATGTACAGTAACCGATATAATAAATTTATTCCATTTGGCTTTTACACACTGTATATTACAACAACCAGATAAGTAAAACTATGCAAAACACCTACTTGAACATCCAACCTCACTATTACACACCAATGACATCCAAATACTACACACTTGTGATAAAAAACCAAATTTAAATTTCCTTGAAGAACTTAAAATAAATGCATATCAACAATTTAAAGTTGTTAATGAACAAATAAATCACCACTATTAAACTGTTTATTTTGATTGCGTCTTCATTTTATACATAGGGGTGCCACAATAAATTTTACTACAACAAAAGTAACGAGAAAAGTAGTAGTCGTATTTTTTTTGATTTCATTTTTTCTTAATTAAAATAGTAAATCTGAAAAAATATTAATGTTTACGGTTTTCTATATAAATATGATTGCTCTATCTATGCATTTTTATACTAAAGATATTTAAGCAGACGTTTTGAATACGATAAAAAGATATTTGATAAAATTTGTTCGGTATCGACAAAAAAGATTCTGAATTCGCTTTTATTTGTCAGATGTTACAATGGGAACGATCAACTTCTCTCAGGTCTAGAATCAATCCGCATTTTCCACATTCTCGACTTTAATATTAAATAATAGATTTAACATTCGAAGTGTTCGTTCATTGTGTGGGAAAGGAACACATAAAATGCGATTTGCACCAAATAAAATAAGTAGAGTTTAATAGAAAATCCCACTTTCAGTCAGATTCAATTTGTATAACTTAAAAATCTGTTTATTCAACTGGTTGCATTAAAATATTAATTTTAGGGATATCACTTGATTTACTTAATTTCTTCTATTCTTATTTCTTATGAGAAGGATGATCTGTAAGATAGTCTAATAAAGTGACTATAATTGTTTTGTAAAGAAGATTATAAAGTTCTTGTAGAATTCTCAATTAATTTTCTTACCATAATTCTAATATGAAAGTGAATTTAGTAAAATAAATGTTTCGTGATATTTATAAATTATCTGATACTACGAGAATATTTATTAATAAACGCTGTAAAATTGTTGATTTATTTCTGGATTATTCATCTCCTAAAACTCTATTGAGGAAAATTATTTTCAATTCTTCTTCTTTGGTTAACTCTCAACAACCTTCTTCCTTATTAACTTTACATAATTCTACTTTAAATAATTCTCCTTCTTTTTCTAAAACTTTCCTATTTGTGTCTTTACCATAAACTAGCAAAAAAGCTAAGATTCTTTCTTGTTACATTCCAGAAGTAAAATTTTCTTTATATAGTATTCTTTATTCTTAATACATAAGGCAAATCACGTACGATAGTCAGACTAACTATATAAATGGTTTTTCTTTTTAAATCCAATTAAGATGGCCCCAAATTGCCAAAGATAAAAATCCAAACCAAAAGAAGAATATTTCTTAGCACCTACATCGACGAGAATGCGTTGAAAACTCACCCACTCCCTGATTGACAAAAATTCTCTTGTCAAATGAGGCCAACATAAACTTTGATAGAACTAATCGTCGATACCAACCGCAAGGCACCTATTGGCGACTACACATACACAAATTTAAAGAGAGATACAATTAAAAGGCACACATGTATTAGTTTAACTAAAACAACTCACGTACATAATACCTGGACTTAACCTAAGCAAAATTTAATAACGAAAGTACCTTTCTCCCAAAACCACAGAACAAACCCAGATAGGCAACACGCTTTGCGCATTAGTACTACTGGGGTACGCAACACCCTTTACATATTACTTGTTGATGGGGTTGCGTAAACATTACTAGTAGCTGATGCTAGAGAATAGTAAATTAAGGAAAAACACGTGACAAGTATAAGAAAAACAATCTTTTCTACAAGATTAATATGATTATAAACATAGCTGTTTGAATTGTGAACGATTTACGTTGGACACACTTCACAGAAACCACCCACAAATTATTCTTACCTTAAACAAGTCAAAGACAGCGTTTTAATGTCGACTCCGTCTATTTCGATGCACCCTCCATACTCGTACAATCTAAAGAGAGTGGATATTATTGAAGATTTACCAGCTCCAGTTCTTCCCACAATTCCTATATTCTTTTTAGGCTGGAGCGTGAAGTTGATGTTTTTCAGAACTGGAACATTATCGTCTCCGTATTTAAGTTCTACGTGCTTAAAAATGACTCCGCCATCTTTGGGCCAATCGGTTGGTTTATCGCCTGAAAGAAAAACAATAAGATATTAAATTGATTGTTTTTTTAAATAAATATTGGAAGTTTTGTTAAAACGAAGAGTTTTTTATGATTATTAATAAGATATTACTTTTTAAGATATAAAAATACTAATTTAAAATTTTGGTTACACCCAGGTACGGTAGATACGTGCCTAGAGCGCTAGGAAATTGGCATTTTTGAGATGACACAAAAAACTGCAGTTGTATCTGCATGCATCATATACAGGGTGTCCCATATCGACCTTCACCTAGAAGTTTATGGGGAACGGATACTACTAGATGGATGAAATTTGGTAAACAGGGGTTTTCCATACTTCTAAATTCAACTAAAATATTTTTAAATTTATAGCACTTCCGGTTATACAGGAATTTGACACCAACTTCACTATTTTAAATGGAATACTACATTTTTTTTCTTTTTTTTTTACTAGACGATTAAATTTAAGGGCTAGTTTATGTAAGGTACCAGGTACCTAAAATTTACAGTTTTAGAGAAATTTAAGTGTTTTTGAAGAGAAATGACAAAAAGACAATTAATAAAATGTTAATTATTTCAATTAACTAATTGGTAAAATTTAAAAATTATTACATCGTTTCACACCTAAGGGCCTAAATTATAAGTTATAGTGTTTAAATAAGAAATTAATTATACAGGGTGGTCACAACGTTGAGAAAACGACGATTTCTTCTTTTTTGGACCAAAACTACTTATAAAATTCAAAGTTTACAGTGTTCCCTTATTATCGATAAAAAATAAAATGAGCATGAACATTTTAAGATGAAAAGTTCATCGGTTTTCCATTAGTAAATCTGTATTTTATTCTCATTATCATATTCATAGAACCAAATTTCACCTGCATTTACAATTTTAATCATAAATTGTAGATCTGCTTGAAACAGATCCTTTAACTCTATACAAATACATGATGCTCCTAAGACTCGATAAATACCACCTCACTTTAGTAGCTTTGGCAACTGAGTGACAAGCTCAAGCCTTTTAAAACTTATCACTGCCGATTTCTACAGATCAAGCTTAGTAAAAATGGTCAGTAAAAATAGGGAATTTCAAGATTTCACCACCACTCCTACTCCTAATCGCCCCTTGTAATGCAGCTTCATACCCCCCCACCTTCTTTCAAATTCTTCCTCCATCCAATCAAACTTTCTTTCTCCTGGCACGGTTGTCTCTTTGTCTTAGGCATCACGTCCAACGGGTAGAGCTTGAAAGCACCGCATACTGTCATTGAACCAACCATTATGTGTTCCTACATCCCCATTAGCAAAAGCTCTGCACCTGCAGTAGTGGCTTTGTCCTCACATTCATCCCAGTTCTTTCACTTCTACTCCGTACAGCATACTCTGCTGAATCATTCTACTAATAACTCTCCTCTTCCATGCCAGCCAGGTCGTCCGTGTCCCCATGCCTCCGAGGTGGGTTGCCGATGTCTAATTCGTGACAAGCAACTCGAAGATCCACCGGACACCCAGTTTTCAGCGATCTGGTAAATTATTCCATAAAAACCCTAGGGGATGACGTTACTAGCCAAATCTTCTAGGCACCAGGTCTCCCGGGGTGGTTGCCGCTGTCAAATTCGTGACGAGCCACCCAAAAAATCCCCAGGAAACGAGTTTTTCTTGATTGTTCTTTAAGTTAAATGTTTACTTCAGGCGAAGCTGTTTCTGGTGCTATTCTAACCTCCAGGTGTACTGTAGGCAAGAATTTGGCATTACTAGTGTTTTGTGGTGTGTGGAATGCGTTCAATAGTGACAGCAAGGGGGCGGTACCTATTGAGTGCGTTGTTGAGGCTTGGAGTGGCTGAGGGGTTGGATAACCTAGTTGAGGATTACCTAACGGCTCAGCTTATAGTCGATTCAAGGGGGAGGAAGTACAGAGCGGAGGCGGGAGTGCCCCAGGGATCAGTACTGGGACCGACGCTCTGGAAGTGTGTGATTGATGAGGTTTGTGGAATAGTATGTGAGGAGAGATGTGAGATTACGGTGTATGCGGATGCTGTGTGTCTGGTGTGTACGGCAAAGGGAGAGGCGGAGAAAGAAATACGTGTAAGAAGATTGTGGGGAAGATAGAGCGATGAGAATTGAAAGTAGTGGAAGAAAAAACTGTAGGATTGCTCGTAAAGGGAGCACAGGAATTCAGCAAAGAAGGCGATAGTACGGGCTGTATTGTTAGGGATACTGATGTGTAATGTGAAAGGGTAGGGAGTATGGAGTTATTGGTAGGAAAATTGAGCAGAGTATGCTGTACGGAGCGGTGTGTGAGGTGAAAGAGCGGGGATCATAAGATTGGGAAGAGGAAACTGGAAGGTGCGAGGGGTGTGAGGTGGAAAATGATGAGGAACACGTGTTGGAAGAACTAGGAAGTGTTAAAGAAGTTGATAGGGGAGAAAGAATGGGTGAAGGTAAGCTAGGCAGTGGATAGTATGATTAGGGGAAGGGAACACTCTTGATGGCATGAGAGTTATAAATATTATGTGATTTTGAGGTGGGTTTGGTTGGTAGGCATCCTCTCGGGGGTGAGTCCAGCACTGTTGGGTTCTGGATAAGGATCCATTGAACATGACTTTCCCATCTCAGCCCCCATAAAAAATATTTTGAGCCGATTTGGACAAGGTATTCATATTCCCCTACTTGAAATACCTCTGGATTCAAAATTTCGTATAGTATTTTTTAGAGTAGATATACCTAATTTTTTCTATTACTTTAAAAAATGTACTTTTTCATGCACAAATGCAGTTTTAGAAACATTTTTTCCTAATGATCTAAACATGCGAATGTAAAAAATACAATATCGATTCAATTTTTGCAAAAATTTCCTGGATTTTGATGATTTTAGTGCGAAATTTCCTCGCCTATATATCAAACTGAATTTAACTTTAATAGAACTTACCTGTTTGACATTCTTGTTTAACTTTGGAATAATCGATACATCTTTCCACTAAAGTCATATTAGTTTCTATTTCTATCCATTCATTAATACCCCATAACACTAAATCAGAAAGTCCTATCACATTTGTAAGTGCCAAGCCAACGTTGCCGGCAGAAGTACCTAAAATATTAATGAAATACAGTCAATACAGTTGTATAGTTGGTGTATATTAAACTTATTTAGTTAATTCTGTATCTCGGAATATCGGAAACGATAAAAGTAAGTTTATTGTCACTCACCGTCTCTGAAAAACAAAAATTTCGCTATGATAACAGTCGAGAATGTAGCGCTGAGTGCTCCCATATAAAATCCAAGACCGGCATGAGATAATTTCATCGTAAAAACTGCCGACGAATACAAATCCTGATGCCGATAAAATTCATCTGTCAGCTTTTTTTCGGCGTCAAATGCCCGAATAGTTGACAAACCATCAAGGGTGGAATTAATGTGGCCCACTAACGGACTCCTCGCTGAAAATGTAATCTTATTAATTAATGTCGTCGTTGAAAATTATGATAGGATTTTTTGCATTTTTCACCGAGGAGGAGATTTACGTTGTTTTCTATGTAAGGGCAATAAAAGCATTAAGCTATGAAAGCTCTTTGTGGATGCCGAAAAAATTTTAAAAAACTTGATGGTTATAATTGGATTAGATTGTAACAGCTTTTCACTTACACCTTTAAAAATAGTTAATCAAAAAAGTGAAAAACATGTTGGCCAACGAAATTCGGTTTTAACAAAAACTTAGGATAATATTATGGTTATATTGTTGAAACTTTCTACTGAATTTCCAGTTCAATACGTTAGTATATTTTGCTTTTGATTACTTTTTATTCTTGAACTACGAAGAATTAGCAATATTTTATCTACAGTATGATGCAAATTTATGGAATAAATTCATTATTTCAGAAACAGACGACTTTTAAAAAAAAAATCTTAAAACACGTCAATTTTAATTTTTGAATGGCCATCAACTGCTATAGATGTGATGTAGATGACCCCATCGACGACTTTTTAAATACAAACCGAGGTCACGTGACAGCTCATTTGAAAGGTCTCCTTATCGCCTTTGCAACAATGTAATCATTTAAATATTTATTTCTACAGGGTTAACCAAAATTATGAACTTTGTTAAGTAACATGAAATTACAATAAATATTCATTCACTGAACTAAAATACACTAAGGACCGCCACTATAGGAATAAAACAAAATAGTGTTTATTGTTGGTTTCGAAAAAAATACATTGAAAAAAACAATGCAACATTATAATTTGAAATTAGTTATTGTAGAAGTACTAGGAATTATTTTTACAAATATATTTAAATCAATATTGTCATTGACTCGTCTTTATTCGTCAATGATCTGTGAATCTGTCAAATAACAGACGTCAAATTTTTACTCTTCGAGTTTTTTGCCGACATTAATAACAGCATTTACAAAAATGAAACTAACAGAAACAGAACCAATCGAAATTTTAACCATGATTGGTTATGGAGATAGATTGAGGACTCAAGCAGAAGTTCATAATTTATTTAATGCTAAATATCCCAATTGCGATCCAATTACTCAATCAACAGTAAGTAAAATTGAAAAAAAATTTAGAGAAACGGGCCATGTTAAAGATCTTCCCAGCAGTGGTATACTCAAAAAAATAAAATAAATAAATTTTTCATGAAAAAAAAACAGTTACAATAAAACAGAGAAAATTGAAAAATGTTATATCATTTACTGCACAAGTCATAAAATCCTTTCACCACCCCTAGCTTGCCTTAGTCAGTGTATTTGGCATGGTCCTTATCAAATTATTAATAAATTGCTGAGGTATGTTTTTCCATATTCTCTGCAAGGCATTGGCGAGCTGTTCTAGGGTTATGGGGGGCTGTCCGAGTCGGTTTAATTGTCTAGACATTTCGGCCCAATACAATTCATATCGGGTGAATATGGTGGCCAGTTCATTCTTATAAAACCGTGACATTCAATGCGATCATTTACAATTCACGCAAGGTGCAGGCGCGCATCATCGTCGATAAAGACAAATTGTTTGCCTATTACACCAAAAAAACGTACAATTATTAGCTCTATAACCATGTTCTTATATCGTACAGCCGTCATTATCAAATTCATTAACACAATTAAATCAGTGCGTCCATCACAACATGTGCCTCCCCACAGGCAAACTGAGCCACCACCAAAAAGAGTACCTCCAGTTCCGAAAATTCTAACGACTGTGTTCTCTCGCCCACCGATATCTGCATGCACGAGGATCCGCAGTCAACCGTGAATGTGAACTACGCCTTCTGGCTCTTAAATTTACATGCATGCAACCTTCTTCTAATAGTTTGACGAGATATCACTCTTCCGGTAGCATGCCTAAAGAAGGTTAGTTAGTTAGTTAGTTAATGCTCGAAGCAGTAATTGTTCGGTTTCTTCTTGTAGTTACAGCTATAAAGCGGTCTTGAGCTGGAGTTGTCCCAGCTAACACGGTCACGTCAATTTTCGTCAAATAGACGTCATTTATAGGTCAAATTCGTCACCGTCATTTAGTGACCACATAAAGACGTCAAATTTACGTAAAAAATGGATTGCTTTGTTATATTGTAAAATCAGCGGATACGGTTACAAAAAATTATGTATTAAAGTAGAATATAAAAAAAATGCAATTTGAGCTGGATAACACTAAAACAGTTATTTTCACTTCGTCAAAAAACTTCGTGATTTGACGTTAAATTCACGTCACATATTGACGTGTAAAGGCATATCATGTATTTTATTTTTATATATGAATTAAAATTTTATCCGTTTATCAGAGCTCCTCTCTAACATATAATACAATTTGTTAAGTAATAAAGCCATAAAATGTCCATTTAGGACCATCAATTTTTGTTAATTATTTTATTAATATAATTTTACTTATATTTATTTATCAATTCCTTGATGAATTATTAAATCATATTTAATAATAAATGTGTAGAAAAAAAATCTGAATTACTCTTGCTTCATTTTATTGCGTGAAACATTTGTGAGGTTTGTTTAAAATTCCCGCTATAATGGCGAGAGCGGGATTTGATAAAGAGGCGGGGGGTCTTTTCTTACCTGTGTTGCCATATTAGGCGGAATTTCGCTGCTGGGGCTATTTTTTTAGTTCAACCACTGATATGAAAGAATGAAAGTATTCATTTGGCAGTTTTGCCGCCTGAATTGGACCACCCAACTGGACTACTAAAAATAATATTTAAATTGTGGCTTAATAAGGAGACTCTAGATTCAAATGTTGATGACTTTGTTCTTTAACGTGTTCTGGCAATCTACCATAAAATAATTTGGCAGCGCTGTGCATTCGCTTTTCCGGTTTGCGCTTTGTTGGCTTCTTCATGTTCGTGTTGGGTGTTGGTTGTTCATGTGTTGTGTTTACGATTTAGGATCGAAGTTCGGTTCAATCTACAGATCGATTGTGATTTATACAATATGTTTTATTGACATTGTTATTATTTTATACTGAATTATTTGAAATGAACTATTTTATTTTATAACTATGAACTTTATTACTATTACTATAACTATTTTTTTATTGTTAAAATGAATTATTTTATTTTATGTATATGTTCTGTTTCTCTACTAAAGTGATAACGAACCCATAAATGTGATGTAAAGCGTACTATATTTTTATCGGTAGGTGCAAAAATTGTTTTATTTCTCTTGACTTATTGTCTTTTACAACCACGAGCAGTTATCAGTCGGGTGTATACATTGACCACTTTTTGTTGGCACCTTCTTGCCATGTATTTCTTATACAAATAAAAAGTGGTCGATGTACTGACTGATAACTGCTCATGGTTGTAAAAGACAATACATAAGTCAAGAAAAATAAAACACCAATTTTTGACAGTTACCGATAAAATATCAGTACTATATGTCACATTTATCGATTTGTTATCGCTTCGGTAGATAAACCAAATCCCACCCCAGTCTGTACCAGTATTTTATTTATGCTTGTTCTTTATGTTTTATAAATGTATAATTAAATGTATTTCAACTATAATTTTGTATGAACTTTATACACATATAATCCTATATGTAACTTACGACTAGGCTTTTTGCGAGATAGCAGTTATATAAGAAATACATACTGACGAGGTAGGTTTTTCTTTTTCTTTTCAATTTAAGGAAAAAGATAGTCCTATACTCTTCGGTATATACCTTCACAAACATCTCGCAAAAATGCCTAATGTTACATCAACGCAACTTCACAGTACCACGTCATGCGACGTTACGATATTACGTCGTCACAACGTCACAGTATCACGTCGTCACAACGTCGCAGTATCACGTCGTCAAATCGTCACAGAATCACGTCGTCACAACGTCACAGTATCACGTCGAAAGACGTCTAAAATTCACGTTAAAACGATGTGACATAAGCACGTGAATTTTACGTCTAATTGACGTCAATAATGTGGTGATTGTAATGTAACGGGAGACGTATATCTGACGTCAAATTGACGTGACCGTGTTAGCTGGGGTAGCTCGTTCTCGGCCTGATTCATTCCTGTACGCTGCAGATCCAGTTTCCAAATATCGATTCCATGCATGACTGACAACACTTTGGCATGCAACTTCTTCTTGACTTAGCATTCGTGTATCCAACGTACTAATTGGGGCATATATCGATTGCGCACATTTTATTCCCTGCCTAAGTAATCCTTCTAATCCCGGTTATCGATTGCACCCTGGTTTAAAACGAAGATGAAATGAGGTGTATCGATTGCGCACAAAATACTTACCTGAATATTAGAATTTGAAAACGTACTGTTATTTTCAAATTCACGATACTTTTATATTCACCATATTAAGTGTGTCAATTTTATTAATTATTGACCATTCCAGAACACGTGACTTTGACAAGATCCGCCATTTTCTCTGGGTGGCACACAGTCTGACTTTCTCCGTATTGCTTACGTGTGTTTTGTCTGTTTTTAATTTGTTTTTAACGTTTTTTCCTGTTTTTAGTGATATTTTTTTGTTAAAATGTCTCGTAGTGACTACATATACATCCCTAAGTGGCGATGTTAAGAGCCCGTATGACGAAAAACTTAAAATTGTTGATAATATCGACCCATACGCAATCCCTCTCACAGATTGCAAGTTAGAAATAATGTTAGTGCCAAATATTACAATAGTGGACCTTATGAACTATTTAGTATTGTCTCACAGCTTTTATACTGGACAGCAGTTTAAGGCTTATAAAAGCACCCAAGCTTATAAACAATATAAAGCTGGGTCTATTGAAGAAATTGCAAAAAGTGCAAAACTCTTTATAAACAAATGAAATTAATGAGTTTGTATGCCATCCAGCAAACATGGCCGACCGTCAATGACGTCATTTTGGAATGGTCAATACATAACATAACCTAACCTAACCTAACCTAACCTAACCTAACCTAACCTAACCTAACATAACCTAACATAACCTAACATAACCTAACATAACCTAACATAACCTAACATAACCTAACCTAACCTAACTTAACCTACCGTTAAATAAATAAAATATCCAAAAAATTAGTACCTAGAAGACAACACATTTATTAAAAAAAGAGTTTATACAATATGAAATAAAACAATAACATAAATTGCATAAGTATACCTATACTATTTTTTATAGTAAATGCTCACTGCTTTTACAAAATCAAATCCCCGAAAAGAATAGATATTCTCTAAAATTCAATTTTCAAAACTTAATTATTTAGTTATTATACAAAAATATTGCAATAACAATCATAGAATTTATAATTTTGCCTGTCTCACTTGAGGCGCAATCGATGCAGACCTTTTTCAGGTAAAATTCGAAAAGGCAATTTTTGGGCGCAGTTGATAGTTTACCACTAATTGATCGATACAAGCACTTCTACGCGACTAAAATGTTAGTATTTTGAAATCGAATTCCTACAATTTGCTATAAACGGAGTTTATATTTAAAATATTATTTTTGTACGCAATTTTCTGAAATTTAAAAAATATCCACTTCAATTGTTGAGCAGTGTATATATAATATCACGTTATAATAAACTTGTGCTTTTATTATCTTAACTATCGGCAAAGCATAAATCTTTTTCTTGTCGTGGGCGGTTACCTATAGCAACTTTATTAACAACTTAGCAAATAATACTCGAGTTTTTTTAGTCACGTACGATCTGATAAAAACTTTATATAAATTTAATTCGTTTAAATTGTATACTCACTTGCTGCCTCCAGTCTTTTCAAATTACGTGCCGTCTGAACGTAGAAAATCCTAAATATCGCTACGAAGACAATAAAAATTACACAAGGAAAGAGAAATATCCAATTAACTGTTGCTATAAGGACGAGGCTGCCTAAGCAGAAGAAGGCGACCTGAAAAATGCGTAAAAGCACAGCGTTAATTGGTAAATAAACGTAAAAAACGATACTTAATTGTATTTTCTTATTACTAACATAAAGTTCAAGTATCAAGTATAAGAATGTAGGTCAGATGTATAAAATTTGATTTATTTTATACAATAAATAATAAAATTAAAAAAAAAATTAACAACAGTAAACAACTAAACGGTTGAATGAAACTTCCACTATTTATTCGTAAAATATGTTTTAAATTAGAAAAAAAAACAATTTCATTTTGCAATTTTGTATTTTTTTGAGTTGTACTTCTAATAGGTATTGTAACGTTTGTTATAGCTATCATATTCAATAATTATACAGCGTGAAAAAGCCAAATGGAATATATTCAGTATTTCGGTGACTAAATATTTATAGAAAATCCCGAAACACGACAAATTTAAATTATAAATTGACATTCTTTAAATTAAACATTTGACCCCTACCTTCAACCGGCTTTGAATGATAGTTACAACCCCCAATTTATTAAATAGGAAGTATGAGCTTGTGATAAAATGTCTCTTTATTCTCTATCCAAAACTATTATTGCCTTAAATTTATTGCAAAAACTAACATAATAAAAATAAAGTCATCTTATTACCGAAATTAGAGTTTTAGTCTTTATAATAAGACTGCACCTACCTAAGCAAAACAATATCACTGTTCCATTTTAATATCAATATAAAAAAAAATCCTTTAAAAAACTATTATAACAATTTTAGTTTGAGTAAAACGTCTCAGCAAATTGGGTTATAATAATTATAACTGTGGGATATTGTTAATATTATAATTGTGGTTTGAATTTCGTTGACTGCAATTCAAAAAATGGTTTGATTAACAGAAATGCATAAAGCAACAGTTTTACAGAAGATTGATTACGGAGATAACACCCGAACACAAATGAAAGTTGCTCGCCTATTTCTTGAAAAATTTACGAATTTGCCGTCTTTATCCCAAGGTACAATTAGTAAAATAGAGAAACAATTTCGTGAATTTGAACATGTAAAGCAGATGCCAATTCACTAAACCTGAGGCCGCACTGCAGGATGCAGGATGGCAAATTATTGCAGCGTGCTATGGAATGGACTCGCCCGCATTGCTCCCGCCACCGGATGAATAGCGCCTAGCGTGTTGCTAGATAAACAGTCCAGTTGGTTAATTCCATCGACCCACCAAGGACGGTGTTTCGTCATAAGACAAATTTCCTTGAGCTTCCTTGTGTTTTTAATTATTATAACTGTGTGTTTCTGAGTTATACTTTTGTTGTTAACTTGAATAATGGAAGAACAACTGATATAAGCAGTTTTTAAACGCAAAGCTATCTGGGATCCAACAGACAAACTCTCGGTATAATACTCATGCACCCACATAGACCTCACATTAGACATGATTTCATTCCGTACATAAGGACTACATTCACTTAAAAGTAATTTTCTGGAGATTGACATTTTACACTCTGGAACTATAGAAACAGACTGACCGTGAGATCGGTGGATGGAATAAAATATGTCTCGCAGTGCGGCCGATATACATCCACCCTCTACCCTCCTACCGCTACCCACCACCATCCAACCTAGCCACTACCCACTTGCAGTCCGGCCTTAACTTTAGGGATGATATCAAATTAGATGTGATGCTTGAGTTTGAAGAAAACTTAAATACATCGAGTAGACAAGTATTCGCAATATTTAATGTCAGACATACATCGATACAAATATCGCTATAAAATAATAACGACTCAGGAATTCCTGGAAGACAATTTTGATAGGAGAACAAATTTTGGAAAACAAATGATAGAAATATTCAATAATAATACCGACCAATAGGAAACTTTATGTTTTCTGATGAGTGCACTTTTTCCGTTAACGGTCATGCTAATCGTTAAAATTGCAGCTACTGGTCAACGGGAAATCCTCTCTGGAAGAGAGAGGACCATACACAATACTCTCAAAAGGTTATTGTTTGGGCAGGGATGATTGAAAACCATATTATTGGTCTCTTTTTCGGGGAATTAGAATGGCGATAATTATTTAGCACTACTAAATAATGATGTAGTGCCAAGTTTGGCAAATTTATTTCCTGATCCAGGAAACTCTCAAGTTCCAGCAAATACCATATGGTTACAGCAAGATGGAGCAATAGAATGGTCAGCGAGATAACCTTATAATACACCATTGGATTTTTTTATCGGGCTTTGTAAAAAATATTGTTTACAAAACTAAACCACATAATTTAGGTGACTTAAGAGAACGAATAACGTTTGCGATTACATCTGTCACGCTTGACATGTTAATTAACGTTTATTTAAGATTAGGATGTTGCCAAGACATTCGCGGTGAGCATTTTGAACATCTACTTCACTGACATTCATATTTCTTACGTCATGAACAATTAAATATTACATATCAGATATTTTATTTTTTTATGTAAATTTTTACAATAAATTTAAAAACAATGACATTTTTGGATAAAGAAACCTTTCAAACGATATATCACACGCCCATACTTCCCATTAAAAAAATTGGGGGTTGTAACTGTCACTCAACCCCCTTTGAGTGGCAAATGTTTTGAATGGATTTCTTTTTTCTTTTTATGGCAGTTTTATATAAAATTCATTAACAGGTGCTACTTTATTGACGTAATCAATGTCGTTACCCCTCCTATTGATTTAATCTGTAGACTAGATAGTATCGACAGTTGTCAGTTGTCGAGAGCACCGTAAAAATACAGTTATAATTTATTTTTATACCTACAAGACCACATTTATCTGTAGGTACCTATCTAAATGTTTTAAATGTATACAGAAACAGGTTAGTAGTTGTGATAATATTAATAAAATATATTTTAGAATATTTAGATAATATAAATGAATGTTGATTTATAGTTATTTGTAAGCAAGAAAATTAATTGTTGAATATTGTTTTTGAATTTTTGACAGTTCTATGATTTTATCGATCCTGGTAAAACGACTTGTGGTTTTATCAAAGGTAATACCACGAGTCCTTAAAATTTTACCGATACATTTTTAGTTTCGACGAAAACTTTTTTATTTGGCAAAAATAGGAAAACAAACTGAAATGTGATAAAATCACGAGTCTTAGACTTAGTTTTGCCTAAAATAAAAAAGTTTGAGTCTGGAAATTAAAAATTTATCTAGTAAAATTTTTAATTAACGGGAACGATAGTAGACGTAGACTAGCTATAATGATTAAGTAATTAGGCACCCTTAAACAGCACACCGCATTTTATTTAATTTATTTTATATTTTCCCGGAGAAATTCAAAATTATAACCTGTAAACAATGGCGTCTGGTCACAAGTGATGTCACTAACCACGCCCCAAACATGCGCAATATCATGATCGTATATAATATCATAATAGAGAAAATTTTGCCGGCAAAATTTTCCACTGGTATGAAAGTTTGTTGCTTAGCAATTTACGCGAATGAAATTTTGACAAACTCCCGGACTGACGTCTCATGAAAATTGCCAAAAAGCAATAAACTTGAATAAAACCAGAAGAAAATTTGGCCGGGAAAAAATTTCCTCTCGAATGGTTTTCGACAAGACTAGTTCACGAGAAAAACAAGAAAATATCAACGAAACATAATCTTTGTTTATTTGTTAACAATATTAAATGTACAATTATTATAATAGTTTGCCCGTTCTTTTCTACTAAAGATTGATTTTGTGTATTATTGACATGTAATATTTGGGAACTCGAAGGTCCAGCTTCATTTGTTGTCCTGAGATTCTCGATAAAATTTTCGTGGTGACTGGGATCCAGCGGCAGATAAGGTTTTAACGAGCTTGCATTTGAGTGATAATTTAATTAACTCCTGTTCAGCAACACTTTGCTGAAACAAGGCTATCACAGCTGAAGATCGATGAGAATGGTTTGTTATTTTATGTTTTTTTGTGTCTATTCCAATTTTTTCAGCTGACATTTTTGTCCACTTAGAGACGGTGTTTATTCCAAGTGAACAGTTGTTGCACCAAGAGTCTGTCTGATAAAATCTTTGTTCCTCTTTTTTTCCATTAATTTCAAGAATAGTCTATCTGGACATAAATTTTCGTTTGATGAATTTCTTACTAATCATTTGCTACTTGCCAAACTTTTTGATCCGCCTTGAATTGTTTTCGAAAAAATGCTGTTGTATTCAATTCGACCCGTAAATTCTCCCATAATATCAATTTCCTTCTTGAAAAAGTTATCTTGCAGTTTACGGCCTCATTGCCTCTCCAAGCAAGTTCAAATGAGCAAAGGTGAAAAAAACTTTTTTTGCGCTCCATCGGGGGTTTCTTGGTCGTAGCTTTTGATCATTTTTAATATTTCTACGGTGGATAATGCTTTCTGTTTTCTGGACAACTTTGAAGCTGCCTTCGCATGGTGTCTCTGGCCAATCTTGCACATTTGAAAGATATATCCGTGAAAGGGTCGATTTTTATGCCGTATTCCGTAAAATATTTTTTGTAGTGAATCGCATTATCCGATAATGTCAATGTTCGGTTTCCATAGTTACGTGTTGTTGATTTATTAGTATTGTCACTTTTAAGAACGATAAAGTATGTAATTCTAAAAGCAGAAAAATTCAAACAATTTCTACCCATAAGGGGACATTTCAAATGAATCGTCTTAGTTTTGGAATTAAGACCGCTCCATCAGAATTTAACCGGATTTTGGGTCAATTGCTGAATGGTCTACCAAAGGTTGAGGCATACTTCGATGACATTATCTGTCATGGCTCAGATCTTCAAGAGTGTACTAGAAATCTCATCGCATGTTTGGAATGCCTCAAAGCAAATGATCTTCATCTTAACCGTTCTAAGTGTTCATTCTTCAAGGAAAGCATAAACTATCTTGGTTATGTAGTTTCACATAATCAGATTCAAAAGTGTCCATCTAAGGTTCAAGCAGTTTCTCAGTTGCCACGACCAAAGAATGTAGATGAAGTAAGAAGATTTCTTGGTCTAGTCACATACTATGCAAAATTCATCCCAAATTTTTCGTCAAAAACATACCAACTACGTCATTTACTCAAAAAGAATCAACGATTTGTATGGTCCGCTGCTGCTGAATCCTCCTTCGTCGATCTCAAGAAAGAGCTATGTTCAGACAGAGTGCTCATTCCATTTGACCCATCTAAACAAGTTATACTCACAACTGACGCTTCACCAACCGGAATAGCAGCAGTACTAAGTCACGAAGTTGATGGTCACGAACATCCAATTGCCTACGCCTCTAGAGCTCTGACTCAATCTGAATCAAACTACAGCCAGCTTGACAGAGAAGCATTGGCTATCATATACGCAGCAACACATTTTTTTAATTATTTATTTGGTAAAAGTTTTATTCTCGTTACAGACAATGAGCCACTTTCCAGAATTTTTCATCCAAACCGTGCATTGCCACAGATGACATCATCACGGTTGCTAAGGTATGCTTCTTTTCTCAGTGGATTCGATTACACAGTTCGATGCAAAAAGGGAAAAGAAAACGACAATGTTGATTGTTTATCTCGTGTACCTACCAGTTTCCAAAAATAGTGAATCGGTTGAACTGTCATTTGATCATGAAGTAAATACTCTATATGCTGAAACCCTTCTCCATATTTCCAGTTTTTCTATTACCGCAGATACAATCGCCGAGGAAACTGTAAAAGACAAAAAGTTGCAAATATTACTCCAAGAGCTCAAGACTAGCAGCAAGGATAGTCCCTACACTGTCTCTGGCAATATGCTTTTTCGTTCCGATCGAGCAGTGATTCCAAAGTCTCTACAATCACAGATTCTACAAGAGCTTCATGCATCACATTTGGGGATCACGAAGATGAAACAACTTGCCAGGAGATATGTATATTGGGAAGGCTTAGATAAGGACATAGAACGTCTTGTGAGAAGTTGCGAATCATGTGCCAAAGTCCGCCACAGTCCGCAAAAAGCGCCAATTCATCCATGGGATCAACCGGATGAAAATTGGGACAGGGTGCACATCGACTATGCAGGGCCTATCGATTTTCTGATATGTGTGGATGCAAAGTCAAAATGGGCAGAAATTCGCCTGATTCGTAATGCTCCGTCATCAGTTTTAACTGTCACTCTTCTGGAAGAGATATTTTCAGTGCATGGTTACCCTTCTGTAATAGTATCAGATAATGCAACTATTTTTAATAGTGAAGAGTTTCACAGATACTGCAAAGACCATGGAATATTTCAGAAGTTCAACGCACCAAATTATCCAGCCACAAACGGATTAGCAGAACGCGGTATACAGACACTAAAGAGAAGACTTAAAGCTGCAGCTGATGATCCTACACCATTGTCTATTAAGGTACAGGATATTATGTTTCGATATAGGACAACACCTTTAGCTTCAGGATTCTCTCCTGCGGAATTATATCTACGAAGAAAAATTCGCACTCGCCTTGACGCTCTACTTCCTAACAGCAAACCTCTGGCCCCAACAACGCCTACCGATTCACGAGTTCGTAGTCTACAAGTGGGAGAGAGAGTACAAGCGAAGATTTATGTAGCAAATAAAAACGTTTGGCAATTCGGTACTGTAATAAGGAAACTTGGTTTTTACCATTACATTATAGAGTTAGATACTGGTCGCAAGTTGAAACGCCACATAAATCAGCTTCTTGCCACTTTGGTTCCAAAGAAGCAAATCTCCTGTGCTCCTTCAGTACAACGACAGATTATGGGAGTACCACTACCCATCTCACCAGAGAAGTCTCCACAACTCGAATCACAACAAGAACCGTTAGCTCAGCAAACAAATCGCCCAGATGAACACATCGACGAGCCAATTTCAATACGTCCTGAATTGCCTCTTGCTGAACCTGGTCCTTCCACATCTTTATCGACCAGACATACCAGAAAGAAGCAGAAGCCCACATATTTAAAGGACTATGTTAATAATATGCGTTCAGTTTCTTAAATAAGTAGGGGAGAATTGTAGTGAATCGCATTATCCGATAATGTCAATGTTCGGTTTCCATAGTTACGTGTTGTTGATTTATTAGTATTGTCACTTTTAAGAACGATAAAGTATGTAATTCTAATTTGTTAATAACACACCGTAGTTTTAAGTTATTTAATAAAGTATTTTGTTCCTCTACTGAGAATTTGGCCCCAAAAAGACACAACATTTTTCTTGTACCATTATTTCTGTTGTATTTCATATTGACTTTACAGACGACTCTTTATAGTTTTCGTCATTGCCTATTTTCATATTAAAGGCGTAATCCTCTCGAGAATTTTTGCTAGTTCCGTTATGGTAGTACATTTTTCAAGTATAAAATTTCTCACCCGTAGGAACTCCAAGGATTGGTTCTAAATAGAGCTTCTGGACTTCTGCGTGTTTAATGGGACATTTTCCGAAACCAATTTTCTGATTTCTTCGCCGGACCGACACCCGAATCTTGATATTTCGTCTGGATTCATCATTTCTTTTCAAAATTATCATGACGCTTCAATGACGTTTGAGAAACTGACAACTATAGAAATACCAGACACCTAAGTAACGGATCTGTCATAATTTTGTCGCTGAGATATAACGTATTATCAATATGAAACATGTCGTTGCTATGCAGTTTTGTCAGTTAAAAATAGTCTAGTGAAATAGTCAGTATAAAACAGACTGATCAGTTAGCATGTAGCACAAAACCTTAAAGAATAAGCGTTTTCATTGGACGAAATCATAAAACATCGTTATAATCAATAAAAAAAAGGAATTTGTGGAATGTGAAATATTAAACTTACTTGTCAAAAATATAATTCTTAAAAAGGCAAAGAGGTATAATTATTTGCAGTGTATACTGTTGAATCAAATATAAGAGTCAAGTATTTTTAACCAAGATTTAATAAATTTAAAATACATGTAATTTCAAAGGAAAGTAAAATATTTATTTAATGCTCATTTATTTAACGCTTAGGGGAAAACCCCAAGTGTATATAAAGTACAAATTAAATTAGCCCTATTATGTGTTCTGTAAGGATATAATACGCCAACACAATTAGCAAATGAATAATTTAAATACATTTAGGTTTTAAACAATATTCTTATATTTTTAATTAACAAGTCCAGGGTAATTATATAATTATAATTGATATTTTCATAGAGGTACATACATGGTTTTATACTTAACTTTATATTTATTTAAGACCTGAAAATATGGCATTAAATTTACATTTAAAAAGGCATCGCACTCAGGATATCTTTAATTTTTCTTTATTTGTTACCTCGACGGCACCACAAACGAGCCGGTTAGGTCGGTGGAAGTAATTCTAACAGAGATGCCAGCAATTAAAAAAAAACTCATTAAAAGAAAAGTAGCGGGAACAAAAAAATTTATTTCTACGGTTTTAAGATTAAAAGTCCATGCAATGTTTGCGAGGCTATTCTCTATCGATTTTTCGCTCTTAATTAAATCAGTAATTTGCTTGAAATTTTTAAATTGCCCCGAAAAAATTCATTACTAAATAATTTATTTGAAAAATGTCGAGGATGGAAGGCGAGGGAAGCTTGGAAACTATTATTGTAGGTCTAGTATTAAATTGCGAAAGTAAAAAGAAACATTAAAAATTGGCCTGAGTGGGATTGAGTCATTTAAGACGTAAATACGAGTAATAATACAGTTTAAACTGACATATTTTAACCGTAATTGTTGACTAAATGATATAAGATAGAAATGTGCGGTTTTCACCAAAGTGTTTCAGAATTCAAAATATTTTTCCCAATCATATTAAAAAAATTACCCAGTTATACAGGGCGAGTTAAAATAGTTGCCCATTTTCACTTGCTTATCTTCTTTATTTGTGATAATTACACTTGTTTACATTTTTAAAAAGCTTAAGAACTCAGCTTTCGAATGGTGTAAAAAGTCAAGTAATGTTTAGTTGAAAATGGGCAATTTTATCAAATCGCCTGCAAATTTTTTTAATATTATTGGAAAAAAACTTTGACTCATTGGTGAAAACCCCAAACTTCAAAAATAGTAAACGCCGATAAAAATATTAATATTTTATTTTTTCACTGTTTTTTTGTGCTTTAGGGTCCCACAAACCTTTACAGTAGTCGTTTCTAATTCCCGATTGATTGATTGAAAAATTATCAGTTTCTATTGATATAAAACTAGTAACTATTCACTTGACTATATAATTCAGTGCTTTCATCTATGATACAAGATTTCTAATGAAGGTTTTTACATCTGCATGACATAAAAACGGGCGTAATCATTATGCCCGCTCTTAAGTACCCGCAAATTTTATCCAGTAATTAATAATAATCAAAACGGTCTTATTGACAGTTCTCATTGACATAGATACAAACCAAAGCTACTTCGAATTTAGATTCATATTGAATTATAGAACATTTTTACCAAAAACCGTGTTGAAAGTGAACAATAAAACGTTGTATGCACCGCGGGCGTAGAAACCAAAGAAAATTTACTCACCCTCAGCAAATGTAGAAACAGTGTGGGCAATCTTTCGTCGATCACATTCAAATCGTAGGAAAATCTGTTGACTACATTTCCCAAATAATTGGTATCGAAAAATGTCATGACAGCGGTCACGATTCTATTAATCATCACTTTGTGTACATTGTAAGAAGCATTTCGACAAAATCTTAGCAAAATATACAAGTTTCCCAAATAACAGATTAAGGAAATAAGCACAAATCCCGTATACCATTTTAAACAATCTTCTTTATCGTAAGGTCCGCCTAACCAAAGTAGGTAAGTAGTACCATTACTGGCTTGTAGATCTATCCTGAAACGACAAAAGTAATTATTAATTTATTGTTTTAAATAATTTTAAAGATAAAGAATTTCTTAACAAACTGGGTTCTTTAGTACATTTAATTAATTTAGACTTTATGCTTTATATTTTGTAACATTTCTATCGTTTTGTCACCTTGCACTATTATTCGACCGTAAACGATACCGCTATTATTAACGTTAAAACCGACCCCGAATCACCGTTAACGCTACCGCACACGAGACACCCCTTATCGACGCGTAACTATGTAGTCGTCTGAACGAGGCCGAACAAAAAACGCGTATCCCACTTGCAAGTGAATGTGACGAACGCATTCCTTCCGACAAATGACACGAACACGATTTCCGTCTTGGGCGAGACTATATATAGACGAGTACGACAATTTTATATCCCTTCTCGACTAATAGGCCCACTTAAAGAGTTGGAAAAGCTTTCCAGTACCTCGTCTGGTGAACTTTCCTTTTTGGTTGTTGGTACGTAGACTTTTTTTTTCTATTTTTTTCATTGTTAGTCACGTAATTATGATTTTATTATAATAAAAATATTTTCTAAACAATTGCACACACAATTTATAACACATACTAATTAAAAATTAATAAAATGTATCAAAAGCGTGCTTTCGAACACGTGGATTCAATAATTTGTTAAAGGAAGACACAACCAGCTAAGTTAGAGCCAAGCTTAGGTTAAGTTGTAAGATAACGCACTTGTTGAAGGCATCCTTTGGAAGGTCCCAGCAAACACAAATGTATATGCTACATAAAAATATATAACAGAGAAAGAAAGATTTTTATATAAAACAATTATATTTTTTTTACGTAGTATTTATGTAACAAAATCTATATAAACTTTGTTATAGATTCTCAATATTGACATTATAAAATATTTTATATATTAGATATATCTAATTGATTATGTATATTCATGATGTAAATTCTGCTACATAAATAGAAGAACAAAATTATATATATTTAATACGTAAAATTTGCTACATAAAATATTTTATGTATTTATTACGTAAAAGCTACATAAAATAATTTATAAATTTCGCATCGTCTAATACGTCTTACAAAAAAAGAAGAAAATTATAACCTATAAATTGTCACGAGTCGTTCTAGTGCTACAAATACCCGTGCAAATTATGAATAACAAAGTATATACTTATAATAAATTTTTTCTGGGTGTTTTTGTGTTGAGTATTGGAGAAAATATTATGTAAGTACTAATTATTATTATTTATATACTTATCACACTAAAGTTATTTTCAAGTATAATTGATGATTTACATTCAAATAACTTAATTATACATTTTAGGCAAAATAATTCTTTAAAAAGAAAAAAATTGAAATACTTGTCAATGAGGAAGAAAAAGAAATGGATAAGTAGCTGTTTTACAATTTTACAGTGGTTATGGTGAACAATCATCAGAAACGGAGATCCGAAATAAACATATATGTTACATAGTAATTTGGACATATTTGAGATGTAACATAATATACATAATAAATATGTAAAATAAATACGTACATATTATATCACTATTGTTCTCTAGCTGTGCCGGCCTTTGTCAGTATTCAATGCATAAATATTATCTAGTTGTGACTTCAGTTTTATATAACTGTGACTTTTATATTTCAAAAATTACATAACATATATATATATATATATATATATATATATATATATATATCCAATATGTTTTTGTGTTTACTGGGGTCCGTATGTGGAGATAGTCCTTCAAACCATTTGGAGCTGATGTTGAGGCCGTCGAAGCCTGAATCTAAACCACTTCTGAGTCGTTTGGAAAACCAGTACATCTCAAGCTGCCAGAACCAGTAGATAAACACCCAGAAACTTTCATCCCTAACTCTCTACGAAGAAGCTGAAGTCGCCCTTCTAGACAGTACAGAAACCTAAAGTTAAGTCCACTTTTTACAATTCCTTTCTGTTCATTATCGGCAAGTATAGTTTCAATAAATAATCAATATTTTAAAAAACCGTTTTATTTATATACCTTAGACTATAAGTCTTAAGGGTGTAGCGTGATCGATCTTTTGTTTTAAGCATCTTCCTTATTTGTTTGTGCAGTTTGTTTGCTTAATCGTAAACGTACAAAAAGATAGTGGCGCCCTTATTACTTATACATCTCAATCCTTTCTACAGTAAGCACTAACTTGGAGTCGAACCACCCCCCGGAGAAGGTCTCTTAGCCGGGATCTCTTTTAGGAGAGTTTTGTAGTTGCAAATTGGCTCCCTGCGTTTTTGGGAACTATTAAAGGTTACAATTTAGAGTAGTTTTATTAAAGTCTGTTTGGAGGATCTTTTCCCATGAATCACTATGCATGTGCAAAATAATTAAATCAAAAAATTAAGTAAAACGTAGGTCGAGACATAATTCAATCTCAATATAAGCAAATGGCTAACATGGCCGTTTAGTTCGTATTGTTATAATGATATTCTTATTTCTAAAAACTTACAAATTAACTAAAATAATATTTAAACCAACACCAAAATATCCTACAATAACTGTTTTTTAAGAAATATATAAATTTATGGCACAAATGAGAATGAAAAGCCTTAGAACAAAAAGAAACAGGAAGAAAGTCTGTCATATATTAACTTTGAGGAAAATTTGCGACGAAGGTCGGCCATCTTGAAGCTCCTTTTATGACGTATTGTTTATGTTTACAGTATGAGGTCAAACCAATATTTTCATATTTGCAACACTTATTGTATTCACACACTTGATTGGTTAAATTTTATTCAAAATAAAAACCCTAATATAAGTTTTATTTTTTTAAGGTACGTCATTGGAAACGGAAATTAAAATTGACAATTGGCCACCATATGCAAGCTCCTTTCTGGACTCAAGGTCATTTTGTATATACTCCTTCCTGTTTCTTTTTGTTCTAAGTGAAAAGCATAAATAAGAATGTCGTTTGTAAGATCATGGACGATGCCAGACTTGCCTATATCACCCTGTACATTTAAATTTATGTTTAAAAAGCTCACATTTGAATTTTAAAGTTGACTGCTCCCAGCGTTTTTTATAATCTTCTAAACTAACCCCACAAATAATTTTATTCCATTAGTAGTTTCCACATTGTATATAGATAATATATAAATAAGACATTAATGTACCATAAATACATTAAAATCATAAATGTCAGCAAGATACAGTTTTTTCTTCTTGCAAACTATTTTAGAGAGAAATATAATTAGGATAAATCATTAGGTCTAATGATATTGTTTTGACCTAGTCTTTTAAAACGATTTAATCAATATTATATAAGTTTCTCATAAAAAAAGATGTAACTTCAATTTGTCAATTTCAGGATAAAATGAATTTTCGATACAGCTGTTATATTGTGTATACCACAATCCCGATGCCATTGTTTCTTTTACAATGATTTGTCTTCCACTAAATCTATAATTCATACTGTTTTCCAGCTCTCTTCTAGCTGCTCTTTTTAAAACGATGTCCTTACGACTTCAACGCTTTGGAGATATGAATTTACCTTTATTGCCAGGAAATAAAAAAAATTTGTGTTGTTTCATGAAAACTATCCATTGCAGATAATTTTTTTCTTAAATGCATAATCAAAATAGTATATTGTAGGTAAGTCCTATTTTTTTTATAAAAACATTTTTCCAGAAACATTTTTAACAAAATAAAAGAAGTTAAATTGCAATTAGAGATTTTAATCTTAATTTATTGATGTTGGTATTACGAATTTTAATTTGACAGCTGACAAAAACCAACTTGTATAGGACTAATGTCGAAAAACTGTCCAGCGGTAAGGAGCAAATAGTAGATGGCGCGAAAGTAGCAAAAGGTTATAAACAGAGTGAAGTGAGCTGGGTTGAAAAATTCTATATTTTCCGTGACTTGTGTGGTTAAAAATTATGCAGTATTTAAAATCTAAACTATTTACTTAATGTAATTAAATTTAGTCTAACAATTAATTTTGAAATAGGCGATCACAGGACACATTCTTCTTTTTTACTATTTGTAACGTTCTGTGACACTTACTCTTGCTACTGTGGCGCCACCAATTTGTTCCCTTTTGACGGACACTTTTTAATACATTGAGTTGATTCTCCTTGTATTTCAATACAATCATGCAAATAGAAATAGTTGGGAACCTACATTTTAACGTAAAAATAAGCCTTAAAAAATAAATATATGTTTGACTTTACATGACTATAAATAAACTCTATTTGGTTATAGATATGGTCTTACCATTTTGCTTTCAGCTTCTCACTAACAAGATGTAAACTTTCCCTCATCGTATAAACAACCATAATTGAAAAGCAAAAGAAATACCCTCCTCCAAATTTCAAATAAGATTTGTATACTTCCGGATTAACTTTTCCAGTACGATTAGTCTCTGTATATAGATTGTCGTTGGTGTATCTTACATCGTTTACAGGTGCAAGCTTTGCAATACTTAATTTTCTACTTTTAACCAGCGTTTCTTTATTGCTGTCAGTAGTTTCGATTGCTTCTTTTATACTGTTAATGATAGAATCAGATCCTTCAACCTGAAAAATATATTTTAACTAGTTACATATTTAGGACTTTCTATTAAAAATACTTACCAATTTTCCGTGACTCAAGGTAAATATATTATCGGCTTTCTCGATGTGTTTGGGATTTTGAGATATTAATATACAAATTTTGTCTTTTAAAAACTTTAGGATACATTCGTTGAAGATGACATCTTGGACGTTAGCGTCTAGGGCGGTCAATGGATCATCCAATAGATAAATATCGCTACTTTTGTAAACGCATCTTGCTAAATTGACTCTTGATTGTTGACCTTTACTTAAATTGATACCGGCTTCTGCTACGATCGTTTCGTCGCCGTTTTTAAAAAATGATAGATCGTAATCAAGACCACAAATTTTTAGCACCTCTTCGTAGCGACCTTTGTCATACTTTTCTCCGAATAAAATATTGTTTTTGATCGAGGATGGGAACAGCCAAGGTTCTTGTGCAGCAAACGAAATCGATCCTTCCATTTTACAGTAGCCTAAAAAAATAATATTTAATTATTCTAAGACCAATTCATTTGTTATTTAAAACTTCCAACTAAGATTTATTTTAGAAAAGTAATTGCTCACACCAATGATAAAATAAGTAAAATAGATCATATCAGAGCAACTCCCTTACAATCAAGGTTTTATTGTTTAAAAAGTTATAAGCGTTCCAGATCTTTAACTGGAACTGTTCTTACAGGAATCAGTCACAATAAATATTCTAATAAATTACTGGAAAAATGAACTGCAATGCTAAATACGAAAACATCACTTTATTAAAAAATAACCATGGGGTCAAACAATTCGCCCATTCTTATTCTGTCCAAGTATGCTACTGGATTTATTTCCAAGATTATTAGATCCACCCAAATCACAAGGTTTTATGGTATGTGTCTGCTGTAGTAAGGCACCAAATGCAGCCTCTCTCATTATGCAATATTGCAGTATTGCCTGCTGTGGGGCACGTTATCAATGCCCATGTTATTCTCATACAAGCGAGCAGTCATACTTTTGATAACCAAGCGCAAGCCATTGATTGTTTAGTTTTTGACCACCATACAATTGAAGAGTAGGTGATCACAGACTTGATAATCGTTTGGTTTGGCCAGAGGATCATTTTTGCTTTCAAGCCCCATGTCTTCCCAAATATCCTGCTGCAAGTCCAGCTCGCCATTAGAGCTGTGTATCTTGTTTTATATACAGGGTGTACCAATCTTATGACAAACTTCGGTATATGAGTTGTTTTAGAAAATGAAATTTATTGTGTTAACCTCTACTTTTTGGAAGTTCATCTTACTAAGAACAATTAATAACTGCACAGTTAAACTAAACTTCCACTATTTATTTGAAATATTCGCTTTAAAATCAATTACAGCTGTTTCGCTATCACTAGCATCGTCAGATTGACATATTGAAATTACATGTTGTTTGTAACTAGGTGCTTGATGTTGATAAGGAGTTAAGGCTAGACCAAGTAAGGAAGTAATAAGACATAACAATATTAAAGCCTAGATGTTATTAGCCCTAAGGGATTATCCTGGATGTATTTCCCTCTAAGATCAGTATAACTGTGCAATGATATAGAAAAACCAGGAAAAAACTATATCATGCTGATCTTTACAATAACTTAATATATTTATGTTATAATAATGTCTTGATTGAGTCTTCATTTTATACATAGATAAGACATTATTATAACATAAATATATTAAGTTATTGTAAAGATCAGCATGATATAGTTTTTTCCTGGTTTTTCTATATCATTGCACAGTTATACTGATCTTAGAGGGAAATACATCCAGGATAATCCCTTAGGGCTAATAACATCTAGGCTTTAATATTGTTATGTCTTATTACTTCCTTACTTGGTCTAGCCTTAACTCCTTATCAACATCAAGCACCTAGTTACAAACAAACAACATGTAATTTCAATATGTCAATCTGACGATGCTAGTGATAGCGAAACAGCTGTAATTGATTTTAAAGCGAATATTTCAAATAAATAGTGGAAGTTTAGTTTAACTGTGCAGTTATTAATTGTTCTTAGTTTTAGAAAATATCAAAAAATGTTATTAACAAAATTAGTCGATGTCTTTAGGGTCTATATTTTGAAATTACCTTAAACTATATAGAGTGTTGTATAAATCCGTTACAAACCAAATACCCTGTATGTTAAAGTCACTCCTCGATGTTTTACCTCCTTGGAAAATTTTGTTTTAAGCGGTCAGAGAGTATATGCGACTCCTAGTAAAAGGAATCAACATTGTTTTACCTGGACTGAAGTCATCTTCCAATTTCTCATTTCTTTGCGATATTTTGGGCACATTGTATTAAGTTTTAAATAACTTGTAACTTTTGGTGACAAGGTCATCTGCATAACAATGGATCGTAATACCAAAGCCTTTCAGCTTTAATAATAGGTCGTCGATGATATAGGACCACAGCAAGGGCGATAGGACTCCTCTTTGAAGACATACTTTTGAAGAACAGTAAACAACTAAACGGTTGAATGAAACTTCCACTACGTTTTAAATTCAATGACTGTGATTAAGTAGTTAAGGTTAGACCAAGTATGGAAGTAATAAGACATAACAATATTAAAGCCTAGATGTTATTGGCCCTAAGAGATTATCCTGGATGTATTTCCCTCTAAGATCAGTATAACTGTGCAATGCTATAGAAAAAACAAGAAAAAACTATATCATGCTGATCTTTACAATAATTTAATACATTTCTGTTACAATTACGTCTTATCTATTTATAAAATGAAGACTTAATCAATCAAAGTAAACAGTTTAATGGTGGAGAACTTCTAAGATTTATTTGTTCGTTAGCTATTTTAAATTGTTGAACTGCTAGATGTCTTTTTATTTCAAGTTCTTCGAGGAAATTTAAATTTTGTTAATACTGCCTAATCAACATAAGGTACCTAGCTACAAACAAACAAAATGTAACTTCAATATGTAAATCTGACGATGCTAATTCTAATGAAACGGCTGTCATTGAATTTAAAACGTATTTTTGAAAAATAGTGGAGGTTTAGTTGTTTAGTGTTCTTAATAAGATGGACTTTCACATAGTAAGGGTTAGTACAATAAATTACATACTTTTGAAGCAGCCACGGTCACTGATTCTTCTTATATGCTATCTATAATTCTGCTTCCAAACATTGACTGTTAGCTATTTAATTAGTGAGGCATATGTGTTCCTCTTTTCCAGTGCCCTTTTGATGGAAAAAAGGATGGAATCTAGAGGGACCTCAAGGATTAATGAGCTGAGTAAGCGAAATATATGGACTGCGGATGAATACGAAAAAGACCAAATTCATGAACATCTCTTAAAGTAGACGAATGGAAGACCAGCTACTCATAAATAATAGACCCATTCAAAGAGTTAACAAGTATGTCGGTTGAGATAAAATGTCGAATTGAAAAGTAAGGACCTCTTTAAACACCAAAATGCGGATGCTGAGAATTTTACTGGTGGACCATGTTACTAATGAAGGCGCTACGTAGAATGAAGAAAGAAAAAGAAATCATATACCAGGTAAAAAAACGGAAATTTTAATACCTCGCCACATCATGAGATGTGCTTTTACAGCTTATGCTTCAAGGCAAAATAGAAGGTAGGTTTGATACTACAACTGTGGGTTTATTCCGTGCATCGAAGTCAATTAAAAGCTTTGTTTTCAGTTAATCATTTTAGAGCATTAATAGCGGATTTGCTTGCAAGATAGGCAAATTGTATTTTGTAAAGCAGCAAAAATAATTATAGTTGTATAACATCAACTTTTCTCGTATAAATTTCACTGACTGCGAGTTTAACAATCCAGATTTACCGGGTTAAAGCAGCGTGTGGAATTCTAAACAAAACATCATTTGAACATTTACATTAAGTAAATAAGTAAAATAAATTACGTAGAAACAAGAACGATAAGATACTTTTATGCCATGAATAATCTTACAGAGCATGATTTAAAAGAAAGTGGAAATAAAAGTAAAAAACAAAATCATTTTTACTTTTGCTATAAAAAAAATGCGTTCCACTTACACGTTTTAAGGAAAGTGTCATAAATAATAATGAATTAATATAGGTTTTCTTTTTTTGAAGTGGATGTTGACAGGCTAATTTAAACAAATTCTGTTTACATTTTACGTAATGGCGAAAATGTGGCTCGTTTTTTCGGTTAACGGAGAAATTATTTATACGCCATTTCAAAATGCGGCATTTTCCTTAAAATTTTATCTCATAAATAACATTTTACCTCGAAATTGTCGCCTATGTGAAAATAACGAAGGATATAGCATCGAAGCTGTCACGAATTCAATGTATATAAGCCGTGATTGCAGACGGTAAATTTCTTTAAATAATCATTTAGATGTCAACCAACAATGATCCGTTTAAATTTGATGGAATCTATTGACATGAGGACTTTTTATATTTAGGAAACTGGAAACATGCTAATGTAAATATATTAAATCTGGCAATTAACATTTTAAGTTTAATATTTCTTAGCGTAATATGTATTCACAACGCTTTAATATATTTGTTTTGTTCATTGTGAAACTTATTGTACTAACCCTTACTCTGTGGAAGTCCAATATTTTAAAAACAAACAACGAAATTTTTGAATAAAACTGCTTATTTAAAAAATTAACTTTTCTAGTTTAATGACGATAACAGTATATCGAAACTGATGTCATTGATAATAAAACC
The DNA here is from genome assembly GCA_035357415.1 of Ophraella communa. Classification (NCBI taxonomy): domain Eukaryota; kingdom Metazoa; phylum Arthropoda; class Insecta; order Coleoptera; family Chrysomelidae; genus Ophraella; species Ophraella communa. The sequence continues at coordinate 11,918,260 of CM068994.1, read as the reverse complement.
AAGGAAAATGTGTACTTTAAAACCCGTAAGCTATGTGTGTATTTTATTTTTATTCCCTAACTAGGCGCTTCAGACTTATAAGGCCATCATCAGAGTTACTGACAACCTTGAATTATTATAATATAATAATAATAATATATATATTTATGTAGACATAATTCAAAACACAAAACAGTCAAAACAAAATAAAACAAGCGAAATTATGCAAAATAAGTAGGTATATAGGAGTACACTTGCGAAGCCTAGTAGGCTTGTTTGCAAGGACCAAAAAAAAATAATAGAAACAATATAAAAACCTTTACTAAGTGCCAAGTAATAATAATTATAATTAATAAAATGTAAATCCTAATTTAAGATTAATAAAATAGAAAATAGAAATAGAAACTGAAAGAAACATTATCAGTCATTATTTTCTATGAGGTTATATGTGGTGATATATTCATGAAGTTTTAGAGTAAGTGTTTTTATAGAAGATTTAGATCTAATTTCTTGGGGTACAGTTTGGGTCCAAGAAAAAAAGTTTCTATGTCCAGCTGTTTTTTTCATAGATGAATTCAGGTAAGTATTTTTATTTCTTGTCATATAATTATGAGTTTGAATTGGCAGATTTGTTTTATGTTTATGTTGTTTTAATACTGCTTTCTTTAAATATAATTGCCTAACATCCAATATTTTTGTTTCGGTGTATAGGAGTTCACAGCTATATCTTCTTGCTTTTCTTAGAAGGATTTTGAAGAATCTTTTTTGGGAAACCTTGATAATGTTACAGTAAGTCTTCGCCACTCCACCCCAACTAACTATACTATAAATTAAAATTAGATGAGATTCAACTAAGCTTTAAGCTATTAGTTTCTGTTTAAATTGTAAATGATATGAGATATGTTTAAATTTATATAAAATACACCTCAATTTTTGAACTAAATAATTAATTTGTTTATCCCGCCCAAGATGTGGGTCAATCAAAACTCCTAAATATTTAATTTGTTTTGAAGGTTGAATATTGGTATTGTTTTGAACATTGAGGTTGTAGTTTGGAAGATCTGGTGAGGATATTGAATTAAGCAATATATTATAGCGTAGATTTACAATACGAGCAATGTTTTCTAAAACGCCTGCTGGCGCAATGGTAAACGTGCTTGCCTCGCATGCGGTCGGCTAGAGTTCAATTCTCAACCACAACGATTTTTAATAGTCATAAAAGTAGGTATAAAACAGTTGTATGTCACTCGTAAAAAAATGTTATAGCACCTATTAGTTGGTATTTGCTTCCTCGGGCTCCTAGTGCCCACTTTCCGCGCTTGCGACACAATATACTGTTTATTATTTATAAATTTCTTATTTATATAGTTTTTATTTATATATTGTACATCTGAATAAACATATTTTATATAATTTAATAACATACCTTCTGACAAATGATGCATTCCAATAATGACCTTGAAAATGGAACTTTTACCAGCACCAACAACGCCTGTAATAACGTGTAATCCAGGCTTCGAGATCTTCAAAGAAACATCATCAAGAACTTTTTTGTCTTTTACTTCGACTGTAGCGTTATTAATATCTATCAGAGCATCCTTGTAGATTTTTTCAATCTTCGATATCTCTTGACATTGAAAAACTTGATTTATTCTTTTTAGAGAAGCGAATAACTCAGCGGTCCTTGCCATATTTAATGGAATCATTATGCCCATCGCCATAGTAACTTCGTGAAAGAGACCTTGGACGTAAAAAATGAGTTCCGTATTTGTTTGGTTACCCAACCAGATGTAAGATAATATTAATACCAGAAAAACGACGGAGGACAGCAATATTCCGATTATTACCATGAGAAAGTGGACGAAGACCATTTTTAAAAGAGCAGCCAGTTCTTTTCTAAAAAAATAGATGATGTGATAATTTTTTATGTCTAGGAAATAAATAAATTAAGAAACGTCATTCTTGGTAATCTTGTATACAGTTCGTTCGGTGGATCTTTTCCCATGACCTTGAACCATATACAAACGCAATACATCAATACATTAAATAACACGTAGGTCGTAGATTGATAGTTTAATAAGGATATGGCTAAAGTGACGGTGTACGTTATTTATTATTGTATTAAAGCTGGTGATATTTGTAAATATTTTATAGCCTTTTAGCAATATGCTACCTAAACGTTTAGTTTAAAAAAAACTGTTAGTATACCAGAGTTTAATGGATCTATTCTTCAAACTTGCTAGTAAACAAATTTACTTGTATAATATTTAGTATCAATAATAACTTTCTCACTAGAAACTATGCAAATCAGAATTGCTATGTTAGGGTTATGGCTGCAACCATTACTATTGGACAGTCCCACCCACACAGTTTAACTTTGAAAAATAAATGGGTTGTAAAAATAAATAATTCATATTTTAAATATGGTTATTTAAGGCTTAAATATATATGCAATAAATTTTATTTAATTTTCCTCATATTCAGAATCAGAACTGTCACCAGCATTTATATTTATTAAAATTGGTTGAATGCCAATATCATCAATATTCTGCTCTCGGGCATACCACTTTTGTATGATTTCATGGGTATGCCTAACACACTTTTCCCAAATTTGTGGATTACATTGTTCCAGTGCCTCTTTATACATATTTATAACTGAACTATCTGAATTGGTTCCAAATTTCCAAAGGTCCCCCATTTCTTTTTTCTAACTCAAAATACTCCAACAAATTCAGGACCAGCTCCTGTGCTTGCGAATTCAACCTTTTTCCAGGCATATTCTAAAAATGAAAACTATTTATCAATGGTTCTGGTTATCCACAAAATTAGGTCAATATTTTATACTTTGGTGAAAGCAAAATGTGTTTCATATAATTCAGTTTGATGGAGTTCTATCCAGAATCAAAATGATATGTCAATTTAAGGTTAGTTTTCATTGCAAAATAAATTAATAAGAAGTAGATAAATAATATTCACTTACCACAATTATTAGAACACTCAGGTATTGGTTAGTTGTTAAAACAACTGTTTTTGAAATAAATTTATATGCAAGAGGCAATAAAATTGATAAAAATCTAAAATAAAAATGTAAACAACGTATTTGGTCTGTCAATTTACAAATTCACGGATAAACCACAGAACTTTCATTGTGTAGGTTACACCTATCATTGACATTCGTCATATGGCTATCTCTGTTTGTTATATTATGCTGTATTGGAACAAACGGTTCAATTTTGGGGTTTTAGTTTCTGTGAGTGGAAAAGAGACTTACTACAAAAAGTAGTATGTTAATAATTTCAGCCATGGGAAAAGATCCAGCGAACGAACTGTATCCGATATGACAACGTTAAAATTATCAATGAAACTCGTTCAATAGCAATAAAACTAGACAAATTTAATTTTGTAACTTGCTCAACTCATAGTAAAATTTCATACGTTGTCGAATCGAAGAAAACTTAAAAACTGTCAGTCAGAGCTGCGGTTTCAGAAATTCATTTGTGTGTTATTTCGTTTGATTCAGAACTAAATCTTTCTTTTGATAAGACCTACATATATTCAGTATGTCTATAGCATTATCAAAACAGTCTGAATATATAGTAGCTTCTTTAATAGACTACTTTGAAATGGAGGACCTTTACTTCCACCAACTGCTGTTATAAGTTATATTAATTACAGTATCCGCCAAAATAAACAGTATACCGAAAATAAAAATAAATTATTAATTTCTGTAATGTAAGTTTTCAAAATGTTCACCATTTCGACGCAAACAAGCTTCATATCGATTTTGTAAGTCAATAAACATATTTATAAAAAGTGGTTGATGGAACTGCCGACAAATATTTTGCATTCATTCCCGTAGTTCGGCAATATTCGCCGGCGGATTTTCCGAATGAAATATTTTTCCTTCATTATGCCCCAAATGTATGCGTCAGGTGGCGTCAGATCAGGTGAATGAGGAGTATATTCGAAGTCTGTTCCCCGAGAAATGATTCTATTATCGAAATGCTGACGGAGTAAGTCTAAGGTGCCCACAGCTGTATGGCTCGTTGCACCATCTTGTTGGAACCATTGTGTGCGAAACTGTAGATTTCGTGCACGGCAAAAGTTATTTAGATCTCTCACAAAAGGTATAATAATTTTCTCTCTATAACGGTATTGGTTGACAGTAAGTGGATTCTGATTATCATCTTCAACGAAATAAGGACCAATCATTCCATTACCAGATACCGCGCACCAAACGGTAACTCGAAGACTGTGGAGTGGTTTCTCTACAATGACATCAGGACGTTCAAATCCAAGGAATCTGGTTGCTTGTCGATTAATATAGCCGCTAAGATGAACGTGACTCTCGTCTGAAAACCATATGTTTTTCAAAAATTCGGGATCTTGGTAAATTAAACTCAACATGCGACCACAGTAAATTTCTCTTGCACGTTTGTCCGCAGCATTTAGTCGTTTTCCAACTTGAATACGGTATGGATAACCACCAATTGAATTGAACATGCGACGTAAAGACGTTTCACCAATGTTGAGTTTACATGCAGTTGTTACAAGACTTCTTTGAGGTGACCTGAAGAACCTTTACGTTGACACAATACATTACCAGTGCAACGAAATTGTTCAACAACAGCTAACATCACAGTTTTACTAAATTTTTGTTGATATTTTATTGACACCTGTTCTAAGCTTGGACCATCATTACGACCTTTTCCGTATGAACGAAAATAATGCTCTACCAAAAACACTTTTTCTTCCGTTGTTAGAACCATTTTTAAATCAAATTTAATCGCAGCGTACTATTAATATATCAACTAATGACAATTAAGTCAAATATGACAAATCCATATTACATAAACAACTCCACAGCACTCTCTGTTTGGGTACTCTTTATTTTGGCGGATACCGTATATTAATTACCTATTCTACATCTAGACTTGAACAAAAATAATACAGCTAATATATAAATTTTTGGGTTAGATTAAATATTGGTCGATTGTTGACTTCAGAGGGTTGCGGATACCTTGATGTTGATTATTCCCACTGTGTATTGCAACTAAATCTAACAAAGTTATGGTATTCAGCATCCATCGAAATAGCGAAAACGGATAAAACAGTGGTACATATTAATGATTTCGATTAAGTTGTCATTCGAAATGATATGTACAAAACTATTGATTTATTCAATCTACAATATTTGAAGACAACAGAATTTCAGAAAAACGTATCAATTTGAAAACTTTGAAATATGAACTGGAAGAACTTGATCCTTTCAAATGTTGTAAGACATCTGTATAAAAAATTATGAAGAAAATTTCACACTTTCTCTACTTTTTAACCAATAAAATGTCTTAATTTTGACTCGTTACTATCGCAATTTAAAACATTTCCGGACATTTTTTCGTGGCACCATCTTAAGTGGAAATTTTTTGACAGCTAAAACGACATAGAACGCTGAAACCTCAACTTACAGACCACCGAAAAATATAATTATGATATACCTAACACCAAAATCATACAGACCAATAAGCCTGTCATCCTTTCTACTAAAGACTTTAGAGAGGCTTTTGGACAGGTACATAAGAGACGAAGTGCTAAAAGAGCACCCTCTAAGCAATCGTCAATATGCATACCAACCAGGTGAATCAACGGAAACGGCATTAGATGACCTAAATAGGTTGGTCTCTAAGTCTATAGAGGACAAAGAGATTGCTATGGCTGCCTTTCTGGACATCGAAGGAGCGTTTAACAATGTTACAACGAACTCATTGATAGATGCAATAGTGATATGCAGATGGATAAAGGCAACTCTAGAGAATAGGATTGTAATATCCTCACTAGGGCAAGCTACCATCAAAGCGAAAGCAGGTGGAGGTTGTCCACAAGGAGGAGTTCTGTCGCCACTACTTTGGGCAACCCTAGTAGACGATCTCCTCAACGAATTATCCAAAAAAGACTTTCAGTGTCTAGGATATGCAGATGACATAGCGATTGTCATCAGAGGCAAATTTGCCGGGGTATTATCTGACAGAATGCAGATAGCCCTAAACACGGTTGAAAATTGGTGTAAGCAAGAGAGACTAACAGTCAATGCTCAAAAAACACAAATTATCAACTTCACAAAAAAGACAACATTGGCCGGTCTAAAACCACTAACATTGGGGGAACAGTGATTCCAGTAGTCAAAGAAATAAAATACCTAGGAGTATTCCTGGATCAAAGACTCTCATGGAACACACACATACAAAAACCACGCAGAAAGCTATATTGTCATTGGGCAGATGTAGACGAATGTGTGGAAAAAATTGGGGGCTTAACCCCAAAATGACCATATGGTTATATACAAGGGTTATTAGACCCATAATAACCTACGGGTCAGTGGTATGGTGGACAAAGACACAGCAAACAGGAGCAGTAAGGCTATTAAGTAACATACAAAGGTTAGCTTGCCTGTGCGTTACGGGGGCCATAAAAACTACTCCTTAAGCTGCACTGGAAGTCTTGTTAAACATTCCACCACTACACATATATATACAGGGCGAAGCGAGAGCAGCCATGCACAGATTAATACATAATCAGCAGCACATAAGCCAATCGCATGGGGATGATAATGGTAAGCTAATCAAGGAACTAAAAGCGGATAACATTTTGGGGCAACCCATTGACGCAACAGTCACGAGATATAGCTTTGCCAATAAATTTAAAATAGTTATACCAGGTAGGGAAGACTGGGAAAAAGGTGTACCCGTAGAGGCGGAGTCAACCTGGTACACGGACGGCTCAAAGACGCCGTATGGCGTGGGAGCCGGCGTAGTCGGAAGGAAACAAGGGATAACATTCCCAGTAAGTCTATCCCAAAATGCCACGATTTTTCAAGCAGAAATCACGGCAATTCACTATTGTGTAGAAGAAATTAAAAGGCTGGATAGGACGTACCGTTCAATAGCCATCTTCACAGACAGTCAGGCGGTGCTAAGGGCACTAGATTCTGTAGAGGTCAATTCTAGGCTAGTATGGGACTGTGTGCATGCTCTGAATACTCTGGGGGATCGTAGCAAGGTTACGGTAGCTTGGGTACCAGGGCATAGGGGTCTAAAAGGCAATGAAAAGGCAGATGAAATGGCTAAACTAGGCTCATCAATGCCTTTTATTGGACCGGAACCTTTCTGCGGCATTGCAAAAAAATAATAAAAACGGCCATGAAAACATGGGTGGCACAAAAATCACGGGAATGGTGGTGGAATTCACCAGGACAAAGGCAAGTGAAACAGTTCATAATGGAACATTCGCAAAATTTTACGTCAGACTTATTGAGTAAAGACAGGAAAACGGTCAAAACTGTAGTAAGTCTATTGACGGGGCACTGTAAGCTAAACAGGCATCTTAAGCTGATGGGGTTGACAGAGGCGGATCTGTGCAGATTCTGTCACCTAGAAAAGGAAACACCAGAGCACATCTTATGTCAGTGCGATGGTCTCGTAAATATGCGGTTCCTGACTTTAGGAGAAGAATATCCATTGGCAAGGGACTACATGAAGGTTACAGTCTCAAAGCTTATAGACTTCGTTAAGAGAGTCGGACTGGGGGATGTAATCTAGTTTTTCGAGGACCACAATAGATCTGAAAAGGTCGCAGTGGAATAGGCTTCTGGCCACCTCTTAAACATCTATCTATCTATCTATCTATCTACCTTGACCAGTATAAATATAGATGCAAGTGACTTCCTTCGTTCTTTTGCTACTGTAAATCAGTATCTTTTTTAAATTTGGAAAATATTGAAATTCGTAGACCGCAAGTTATTACAAAATATAAATAAATGCTTTAAGAAAGGTTTCGTACACGAATACATATAACAAGGATGTGAAACTCCTATGCCGAGCTATAAGCGCCCGTGGCTGAATTTACGGCTCCTATCTGGGCGGAGTCTAGTCCACGGTCGTTGCGTACTTTGTACTGCGCATCAGTTCGAACATCGAAAACACATGTGGTTGGTAATCTCGCTCGCACAAAGAAAAAGACAGCCAGTTGCGCAGTACGGAGTACGCAACGACCGAGAATTTAACCCTGCCCAGATAGACGCCTTTTCTCCTGCTACCCTCTCCACTCGAGTTTCATGTCCTTGTTATATGTATTCGTGGTTTCGTAATTAATATTATATCAAATACAACCCCTGGGCTTATAAAATATAACCTTCAACATAGCTCATTCTAAAATATTTTATATGTTGGCAAAATTGGGCTCTGTTGCCGCAAAAATAAATACATATCGATATATTTTTACAATCCCTATAATGTATTGAACGAACAAATGTAAATTTTTAGAATTTTACTTTGAATATCGCATTACTCTGGTTTTAAAATCGTTTGACTCCTCAAAATACATGGAATTCTTTAGTATTTTCAATGATTTCTACTATTTTAATATCAATGTTACTGCTGTTTATCGATAAACGGCATTGAAGAGGAAATTTATAAAGAGGGAAAAGTAGTAAACAAACACATATTAAATTATTAAACATTGTAACGTTTGTGTTGCGATTTATTCGATTTGTTCTGGATTATGACAAACTCGGGACGCGGAACGGGATAAAATATTATGTTCTGTGAAAGGGGTAAGAAGAATACTGAAACGTAGTAATTGGACCATAGATATTTCTAAAGTTGTCGCACTGTGCAAAAATGTATGTGGGAGCAAAAAAATTATTGGTATAGATCTATAGTATGTACAAGGTTTTTTCTTCGAGCATATATACTAACGTAGAGACAGCGCCAAATGAGCTTTGTTTTGTATCAGTGGGGAAAATAAATGTCCTATAGTGTCAGCAATCTCATTGGTCCGTTTTGAATTTGCGTGTCAAGTCGAATTGTCACATATGCCATTATTGTCAATTTGTTTTGCATCTATAGTTATTTTTATAATTTAATAGTGTTTGGATATTACTTTTAAAGCCATTTTTTAAATTAATTTGAGGATATATTATATGGTGAGAGTTTGTGTGATTTATAAATACAAATACGAAAATGAATCATCAAGGTCGTTTTACAAGTAAATATGCATAAGCGTCTCTTACACTTGTTTAAAAATAGGAAAATGCATAAAGCAAATATAGGATTTTTACGATAAGTTGACCATGACGTCATTCCTAGTTAATTATATTGCCAACAAAGTAACTTAAAAATAACTGACAGTAGATGAGATGTACTTGTAAGAGCTACGAAAATTAAACGTGTACAGATTGGTAACAATTCGCGCTGTTGCCACGAGCCAATTGCCACGCGTCATTATTGTATTGTACACCTTTGACATTTAGAATTAGCACAGCACTACCAGTTAACCTAGATGAAGGAAAAACAACTCTGCATGACAATACCGCAAAATTTTATGCTCTGACGTCATTGTCAACTTATCGTAAAAATCCTATATACCGCCATATAAAAGGGGTGTGTTCGGGGAGCACGCTATTTGCGCCATTTGGCGCTATCTAGTACTATTCCTCGTTTGCGTTATATGGCTCTTGGCGCTACATAGCTCGAAAGCGTGCTCCCCGAACACACCCTAAGAATACTGAAAATCCAGAAATTTATGCAATAATTTTAACTTTCTATTTTATAAAATATCTCATAATTCCATGTAAATAATTAATTACTATTACTACTTAAATTCAAGTCTAAAAAATATTTTGTTACATGTATCAAAATGTATTATAAAGGTATTAATTTCAAACCCCCTAAAAATGATACGACACTGGCTGTAGTGTCTGACAGTTTCCCCTCTGGTACAAAACAATTACTATTGCTTGCTGTCTAAATTAATATTATTATTAATATGGATTAACTAACGTCATCGATACATTCATAATAAGGGATTATCTGAAAAGTCTGTAACATCAGCATCCCATTGTTTTCGTCTTACAATATCCCCACTTTTTTATTTGCATGTTAGCTTCAATCCAAACGTAAAAAATTGTCTCTATGTACTTTTACACTCTATGAGTGTACCTATCTTTTTAAATTAATGAACCTAATGTCATTAGCATAGTTACAAATTCAAACAAAAGAAAAATTATAAAAATAAACAAACAGTACTTTGTTTTATAAGATAACTGTTTATATTAAATAATACTTAGGGTAGACATGATTAGCTTTAAGAGGTTATCCACAAAATAAGTGAAGAATAAATAGTACAATTTATTTTATTAAAAAATTGCTCCAATGTTTCGAAAACTGGTGTGAAGAGTGTGAAGTATGAAGAGCCCATAGATATTTAAAACAATGTTATGAACATTAATTATTGTTTTCAATTCATTTCAAAATATACGATTAAACGCATGCTTAAAAATAAAAAAGTTTTGAATGCAATTACTAAAATCACTGTATCTATGTGTAGCGAACGTGCAATATTGGTCTGATATTCTATAAAATTGTCTCAAAATTTTTTAAATTGCCTTCATATTGAAATTCTACATAATGTTCAAAAATTATTTTGCTTTGTGCGTATATAGTCTAGTCGAAAAGTGAGTTTCCTGTGAAAATGAGTTAGAAAAAATGTAATACATAAACCTAATATCAGAGGAGATGAAACAATTTATTTTTTGACTTGCTCAAACATTACCTATTTCTGGTCGACTAAGTTGTCTTGACATGGCCGACTAGAATTTGTTGCCCTGTGATGTTGATTACATTTGCAACAAAATATTGTTACCATAATGCTATTTCTTATTAATATTTTATGAATTATAACCACCTAAATTGTACAACTCATGTTATGGAATACTTAACCACTGAACTATTTCATTAGGTTAGATCATAGAAATGAGTTGCTCAATAAGTGACAACGCCACACGGCTTGTCTGAATGATATCACGCGCAGAAGCTGTTATGCTATGAAATTTAACACAGTCTCTTTAATTATTTCAAGCATTGTTGCTGAAGCAATTGCAACGTGATTTTGGAGTTATATTAGTGTTTTTTGATGAACTTATAGGTATGGATGTATGAATGAGTTAGGGGTGATGATTACACTGCGACCCATAGGATCTATTGTGTCCCCCCTTACTTGCCATGTTCTGATGTTTTCTCAGATTTATAGCAGCTCTTCGAGTCCTATTTTCCTGAGGAAGTTTAGGACATCGTCGGGCTTCAAATCAGGTAGATCCCCTTCCTCTATTTCATGTGCTCCTAGGTATCTAGCCCTGGAATTTTGCAAGGCAGGACATTCTGAGAGTATATGTATTGAGGTTTCATCCTCTTCCTCACAGAATCTGCACTTTGCTTCATCTGCTAACCCTAGTTTCTTCATGTGGCTTCTTAACCGGCAATGCCCGGTTAATATTCCCGTTAGAATACGGAGCCTTTTTTTACTGAGGTTGGGGCAGCTAAGAGATCTCTTCTGGTCATAGTTCCCCAGTAGTATCTTACATTGCCTCAGTCCTTCCAGCTGATTCCAGTACTCGGATTTTTCTTTCTCCATTTCCTCCCTTAGTTTTCCTAAGATTACTCTACTGCTGATCCCACAAGATGGTTCTGGTCCCAAATGTGGGGTTTCAACTCCTTTTTTTGCCAGCTTATCTGCTGTTTCATTCCCCTCTATTCCTATGTGTCCCGGGACCCATAGGAGGGTGACAGTGTTCTTCTGGCCTAGTTCATTTAGTTTGCCTAGGCATTCCCAAACCATCTTCGAACTGATTATATTTGAACTCAGCGCTTTGATGGCTGCTTGACTATCCGACATGATCACAATCTCTTGTCTGCGATAGTATCTTCCAATATTGAATTCCACACATCTTTCGATGGCGCGGACTTCTGCTTGAAAGATGCTCGGGTATGTGCCCAAGCTTTCTGAGTATTTGGCTCTCGGTCCAAAAACTCCTATCCCAGTTCCCTCGTCTAGCTTGGAACCGTCCGTATACCACTTTATGGTATTCTGGTTTAAATTCTGTATGGTGTCTTCATCCCATTCAGATTTATTACTCAACTTTGTGATGAATTTTCTCACAAAGTTGAATTTCTTTGGCATATCATCTTGGGGCATTTCCCAAGTTTGATCAAAGTGAAGTGATCGAGGTTTTTCCCTGATAATTCCTTCTTTGATCATTCTATATATTGTTTTCTTCCTTACACTTTCTAGCAGAATGTGCAGTGGGGTCAAGTTTAAAATCACCTCCATTGCAGTAGTGGGGCAAGTTCCCATTGCTCCAGTGATACATGAACAGGCTAGTCTCTGAATTTTCGAGAGGTTTTTCCTCGTCGTATTCAGATTAGCCCTTACGCCCCAAGCCACTGCCCCATATGTGATTAATGGTCTCACTATTGCTGTGTACATCCATTGCAGGATACGTGGGTTACATCCCCAGTTCTTCCCTGCAATGTTCCTACACACCATGAGGGCCTTGGTTGCTTTGTGTATTACTTCGTCTTCGTGTTTGTTCCAGAGTAACCTGCTATCTAGGATTAGCCCTAGATATTTTACCTCTGTTTTCCACTCGACGATGTTCTCCCCATTTTTATGATTTTTAGATTAGGTTTCTTTTTCCTTGTAAAGGCTACTAGTGTGGTTTTGGTGGGGTTGATGCTGAGTCCCACCGAGTCACACCATTGTTCCGCAATGTTCAATCCTCTTTGAACAATATCACAGAGGACGTTTTCATACTTCCCTTTTGCCAGGATAACCATGTCGTCGGAATACCCTTGACATGGTATGCCTTCCCTAGTCAATTGACAGAGCAGACTGTCCACAGTGAGACTCCACACAAGCGGGGATGCAACTCCCCCCTGTGGACAGCCTCTGGTCACATTAATGGAGATAGTGTCTTGTCCTGCCTCCATTTCTGCGATTCTTGTAGATAGCAGTTGCGACATCCAACTGGAAGTCGTTCTATCTACTCCTTTCTCAATCAATGCTCTTTTGACTGCCTCATGTGGCGTATTGTCAAAGGCCCCTTCTATGTCTAGAAAGGCACATACCACGGTCTCTTTTTTGTTCAGTGCGTCTTGGATTTCGTCCGTCAACTGTGTTAAAGTGGTTTCCGTGGACTTTCCCGCTTGGTACGCATGTTGACGAGGGTGCAATGGCACCTGTTCCAAGATTTCTGTTCTAATGTAGTTGTCTACAGCTTTTTCCATCGTTTTTAGAACAAACGATGTGAGGCTGATCGGTCTAAGGGATTTGGGGTGCGTAGTGTCCCGTTTCCCTACTTTTGGGATGAAGGTGATTTTGGCCCTTCTCCACGCTTCTGGTATGATTCCAAGTTCAAGACTGCTCCGACTAATTCGGATCAAGTGTGGAATTATTGCCTCTTGGCCCTGTTGGAGTAGGGCAGGAAATATTCCGTCCGTTCCAGGGGTTTTGAACGGCTGGAAGGTGTTCATAGCCCATCTCAGCCGTTCCTCACTGCATATGTGTTTTGCCATTGCAGTGTCTTCCCTGGTAGGTCTTTTAGTTTTCTCACTTGTTGTTCCCGAAGGAACAATTCCTCCGGGAAAGTGAGTTTCTAATAGGAGCAGAGCTCGTTCTTTTTCGCTTTCTGTGAAGCTTCCGTCTGGCTTCCGTAGTGCCATTACAGTGTCTACTTTTCCTTTTGCCAAGACTTTGTGTAGCCTTGCTGCAGAAGCTGTTTCTTTTAGCTTTTCTAATCTCCTTGTTATATGATGTAAGTTTCTCGGTGTAGCTCTGCCAATCTCCATTACGTTTGGCTCTGTTGAAGAGCTGTCGCGTCTCGGATCTTAGGTTTGACAGATGACTGTTCCACCATTACTTATAGGTAATATTAAGTGAAATTTGGTAAAAAAAATGGTTCGTCATTGTCAAGTGTGTAAATTGCCGGACTATTTCAGTCCCAATGTTTATTTTCACAAGTAAGTTAAAATATTTGTTTGTTTACAATAATTTCATCCAGTGGCGTAGCGATAACGATTTCAATATCAAAATAAACAGGTATGGAAATTATTCCGCTATTTGGCAATCTCAAATCTTCTGATTGTATTTTGGGTCGTAAAACACCAACAACCAACGAAAAAATTACCAGGGATATGTGTGACTTTACCCCGCTACCCTCTTGTCATTACTCCATGTTTTTCGATGTACCAAAAGTATGTAAATAGACCAAATAAAGTAGTACGTAGATAAAAATCTCATTGCAATTTGATTAAAAGAAGAAATTCCAGTTTTCTTATCTAAACGCATGTTATGAAATCTCATTACGTGCATGTTAGAATGTTAACAGTGCGATTTTTGACGTTTACAGACATGGGCGTAGAAAAAAGTATTTATATTTTAAAATTTATTGCACCAACTCTTACTTTATGTCATAAAAAGAACACAAAACAAATAATTCGTGACAAAAACGTTTACAATTTATTTAAAAACTCATTATTTGTAATAATGACAGATGTTTTAACTCATCAGATTGTAACTTCGTCAATGTCAATATCAATGTCGAATGACTTGAAACAGCTGAGATTAATAGAATAAAGTTAATATTTAAAATGATTGTAGTAGTTTGGTTCTTTAACTGTAATAAATTAATATTAAATTAATACATACAGGGTGTTTCTTAAGTAATCTAAAATATTATATGGGGCGCTTCGTTACTCAATTTTAAGACGAAAAGTTCATATAAACATGTGTGATAGGTGTTGTCGTTTATGAGATACAGGGTGTTGAATTTATTGTAATAAGTCAGTTCTGATTGTACGTGAAATTAATTTTTCCCGGTGACGCTACTGGTTTTTAGAAGTAATACGCAAAAACATGCTTATTCTAAGTGGCCTTTGAAATAATGTTGACAAGTGTCAAATTTGAAAACCAACGCAAAAATCGTACATTTTTATTTGATTGACTCTGTGTTTAGTTAATAACTATGCCAGTGTTTACTAATGTTGAAATGGCTAATATGCATTTTTTGTACGGATTAGCGAATGGTAATGCCTTAGAAGCTAGACGTACGTATGCCCAGCGTTATCCAAATAATCGTTTACCATGTTCAGATACGTTTACTAAGTTACATATTCTTTTACAAGAAACTGGAACTTTTGCTAAATCGAAGAATATTATTGGACGACCCAGAACTGCGAGAAATCCCCAATTGGAAAACCAGATTCTTCAAATTATTGACCAACATCCAGAAACGAGTACAAGAAAAGTTGCAGATGAAGTAAATGTTAGTAACAAAACTGTTTGGAATATTCTAAAAGATAATTTATTGTATCCATATCACGTTTAACGTGTTCAACATTTGTTACCTACTGACTATCCATTACGCATACAGTATTGTCAATGGATTTTACGTGAAATCGCGAACAATCCGAATTTTGTGGCCAATATTCTATTTACGGATGAAGCCAACTTTTCTAGACATGGGATTATGAATTTTCATAATGACCACATATGGGCAGATGTAAATCCACATACCATAAGTGTAAAACGATTTCAACAAACATTTTCGGTCAATGTTTTGCTTGGCATCTTCGATGATTATTTAATTGGACCATTTTTCCTTCCTGTACGGTTAACCGGTGAAACATACCAACATTTTCTAGAAAATGAACTTCCACTTCTTTTGGAAGATGTACCTATTATTATTAGAAGGCGCATGTGGTTCATGCTCCTCCACATTTTTCAGTGATTGTACGCGAGTTTTTAAATAATGTTTTTCCAGGCCATTGGATCGGACGAGGATCTCCACACCCGTGGCCCCCTAGATCACCTGGACACAATCCTCTGGATTTTTGTGTGTGGGGATATTTGAAATCGCTTGTTTACACAACACTGATATTAAACGTACAAGATCTTCAAAATCGTATCATAGACGGCTGTAATGTTATTCGTAACAATCCTGGTATCTTCGAACGTATTCGACAATCCATTAGACATCGAGCGGATTCTTGCATTTTAGCTGGAGGTGGACATTTTGAACATTTGCTCTGAAATGTATTATTTTTTTTTTATGTTTAACACATGTTGCTTGTAATAAAATAATAAAAAAATATAAATCAGTAGCGTCACCAAGAAAAATTAATTTCACGTACAACACCCTGTTTCTCATAAACGACAACACCTATCACACATGTTTATATGAACTTTTCGTCTTAAAATTGAGTAACGAAGCGCCCCATATAATATTTTAGATTACTTAAGAAACACCCTGTATATTAAATTCAACTTAATATTTGATTAAAATTATCTAAAAAATAAAATACTTTGGTTATTGTTTTTATTTAATAATTTTTATACTACTATTAAACAATATCTTTCTACTAATATGGTTAAGAGATAAAAAAATTATATTGAAATTTAATACGAAGTATTGATTTCATTATCTCTCGAAATACACAAAACACCATATCTATTTCATAAATGACAATTAATATCAAAGTATGTGTACATTAGTACATTCAAGCGCCTTATTATCTTTAATTAATA
Organism: Ophraella communa; assembly: GCA_035357415.1. Classification (NCBI taxonomy): domain Eukaryota; kingdom Metazoa; phylum Arthropoda; class Insecta; order Coleoptera; family Chrysomelidae; genus Ophraella; species Ophraella communa. The sequence goes on along the minus strand of CM068994.1, from coordinate 11,901,865 downwards.
TTTGATTTATTTCCTTGTATAAGAAATATACACGATGTTTCAACATAGCTTGATCGTCGCATAAAACTAAGAGTTTCGGGAAAATTATTAATTTATTTTAAAATATCAGTCTTACCAAAATGGGTTATACTGTAGATGAAATTTATATAAAAAATAATAAAAACTTAATTTCATTTTGAAATGTCACTTGCATTGTAACTTTTTGTAGTACCATGGGCCATTATAGAACAAAATTAATGCTGTAAAATGTTATATATTTGTAATCAGGAGATGCAGGGTGTTCTATTTAAAATATTGTAGATGCATTTTATTGGTCATTCCCTTTATATGAAACTCAATCTGTTGCTACATTTTTGGTCAGTTACAGATATAATAAATTTTTTTTTTTGTATTCCTTAAATAAAAGAAAATAATAATGAGAAACCCTGTGCACCAGGGTTTCTACATCTACTTTTAATTTATAAAGTAACTAATATTAGATAATTTTAGAATTTTTAAAAATCATAAAAAGCTTTTAAATTAACCAATTAAATAATTGAAATAATCTACGTTTGCCTTCATGCAATGAAACAGTCAATTTTAATACAATTTGAAACAAATCGTTCAGTCAATGGATTATTGATAACAGCTGCGCTTATAAAAATAAAACCACTATACTAAAACCAATAATGATTGAGAGTAAAGCATGTTGTCATATCTAAAGTTTACGTTACCAGTTTATAGCAAAATCAGTAAGCAGTAGAGTTATAAGTTGTGGCAAATTATAGATAATACATAATACTAGTACGATTAAAAGGTATTATTTATGACAAAAATCAGTAATGAGCTTGTAATGAGTAATACTTATACATTTCCTGATTACTGATCAGTTAAAATTCATTATTTTCTGTATAGTGTTAGGTATTTATTACAACTAGTGGCAACGCTGTACGCAACGATATTTCTGTCTTTGTCACTTTACCGTTACTTTCATCACATCGTCGTAGGCCACGGCAATGTAAATGCAAGCACGAGTGTATCATTGGTAGCAACAGTAACGAGGTTGAAGATTAGACGAAAAACAAAAAAAAATACCATGAATTCGTACATAACAAGTTTAGAAAAACATTAATAAAAGATCGTCACCTTAGTAATTATTTATTTATTTCACAATTTTAAATAATTGTATCAAGAATTTTTCTTTCATTCTTAACCCTCTCTCAAATTAATAAGCACGCCCCCGATTTGCTGTCCACTGGGCCTACTTCTACTCTCAATCATTATTGGTTTTGGTATAGGGCAAAAAATGGTCCATGTTGTGAACGTATTTTGTTGTGGTTGAAAAAAACCTATAAATTTTATTAAAATAACATCATTTAATATCTCTATAACCAGATCTTCGCATGACATATTGCTTTTACAGTAGTTTTTTAAAGCTGTGACACTATAAAAATAATTTTAATTCCTAATGGATCTGTCAATATTTAATAATTAATCGATTGTTTATCAATATACTTAAAAAATCCCCGTGCTGCACTGCATCAAGCCAAGCATTTTTCTACTCCTTCATTTTAAACTAATTATTACGTATTTGAAAGCAGGTAGGAAATGGCTTATTTAGAATACATAGACAGTTCTTATGAATACATTCAATTGTCCAAGAGCCAAAATTATTACCTTTTCTTTACAACTTCTTTGTAAAATCAAAATAAAACTTATAGTATTAATAAATTAAGTGTTCAACAGTTTGTTGGCTTAGGTGTCAGTATGTCAAGTTGGCACTATAAACATAATTAGTCTTTCCAATAGATAATAATATTTATTTGCAGATAATTAGTTAATTAATGTTTTTTTAAGAATAATAAAAAACTATTCGACTGAACGTAACTTCCAAGTTTATTTAAAACATAATTTTTTCAAATAAACTTGGAAGTTACGTTCAATCGAATAGTTTTTTATTATTCTTAATAAGATGGAAAAAGTAAGGGTTGATACAATAAATTTAATGTTTTTTATTATTTACATAATAATAATTGTTACCTAAAATACTTTAAATAAATTGGTGTTATGTTCAAAATCACAGTTGAGTATATACAGGGTGATTCATTACTAATTGGAAATAATTTACTACTAGAATCCTGACTTCAAATTATGAAGATTTAACCCAAATCACCTAAACGAAATGTAACTGCTTACTTAGTAACAGGGTGTTTTGTGTAAAAATTTAAAAATTATTTGGGTTCATTACTTTAAGACTGTTTTACGTACATATTCATTTCTTATTTGGCAGAAAATGTAGACACTATACACCCTACAAAATTATATTAAACAAACGTTTCCAACTACCACCAGAGGCGTACGACAGGGGCAAGTGACAGGTTAATCGTTCCCAAATTCCACGCCACTGGCGGAATAGAAACTGTAGCACAATTTTTCGATTCTTCAATACTTCTTACGTAAATAAAGTACTCTTTTTTCATAACGATAAAGTCAATATTTCTCGAGATATTTTAAGTTAAACATGAAGCTACCCAATTTTAATGTGTGATAACTGTCGATGTTTTCGACCAGTGAAATTTAAATCCTTAGATAAAGATATTAAATTATTGACAAAAAACTTAATGTAATATAAAAATGATTTTAAAATATTTTCTCCTTTCACCACGTCATCTTCTAACCTTCGTGCATGCCTAAACAAAATCGAGACTCGTCACTAAAGACAATAATGTTCCATTCCTGATCCCAGAGTGGCCGTTCTCTGCACACTCAAGGCGATTACGTCGGTGTTCTGGAGTTAAAGAGAGGACCCAGTGTGGTTGGTATGAAAACAGGCCAAAACGTCTTATTCATCGGTAAACACTTCGCATGCAAATAGGTCTTTCGTGTTCACGATTCATTTGCAATGGACCTGGTAGTGGAGAAACGGTACCCTAAGGCCAATAACTTTAGGCGACGATCTTCAAGATCGGTTATTCTACGGAGGCGTTCAGAGCCCCTTGCTCTTTGCACTCTGCAATTTCCCGAAAAGAAAATCCAGCTTCCCGAAGTCCCACTATACGACCCCTATCAAACTCACTAAGTTGACGAAATCGTACCCTAGGCATCGTAACCAATCGTAAAAATTTGGATCTACAATATTCATTATTTTTAGATTGTTAGTGGATTTCAAAAAAAAGCAGTATAAAAACCGGAATCTTTAACTGTTAAGGCTGAAAATTTTATCAATTGTTTATTTCAGTAAAATAAATAAATTCGCGAAATTTTATTAAAATAAAATCATTTAAACTGTGTTCGGATTTTTATGTCACTTTTTATTTTAGATTATTTCAATTTTAACGAATAAGTCTATGCTAAAAATATCTTTTTAATTGCGGAACTGACTTCGGAATTACTTACTTTCGTGCTTCTGTTATCTTTCCGATAAAAAATGTTTCCCAAGTGTACATCTTGATTACTCTGATTGCCGAGAGTGTTTCTTGAGTGATTTGAAGTCTCTCGTCAGAATAGCGGCCTACTTTTAATCTTAGTTTCGTTATTAAAGCACACAAGCCACCTCAAATCAAAACAATTTAAAAAATATCAACTTAATTAGGGAAATTTACTTACTTTGTATAGGTAATGCTAATGCAAACATCCCTATTGCTATAAAAGCCGTGTTTCCTATTCTTTTCCATAGCAAATAAAAGACTGTAGTGACTTGTACGATGAAAATGATGAATTCTTTAAACACCCACAGATTGGTTTCGACGCTGTAGATGTCTTTGGTCATGACGGTTATCAAGTTGCCGGTATTTGTATCCATAATAGAGGACGATGATAGTTTTATTATTTTTTCGTACAGCAAAGATTGCATGGCTGTTTTGATTTGCAACAAGAATTTCAATTCGAATATTTGCATGTTAGATTGGAATATAAACCCAAAAAATTTTATGAATATTACTATACTCGCACAGTAATATGCTTCCGTTTCCGATATTGAATTCTGATTTTTATCAAAAAAAGATATTAATTTGCTGATTCCATATGGCCGTAGAATACTAAAAAAATAATTAATGTAACTACACGAGGTTTACCACAAAAAAACAATTGTAGTGAAATTATAGTTTTGACATAAAGTTAATTAAGGTCGATACCGTCAAGGATTTTTAGTTATGGTGCTTTGGCAACGTTGTTCTCAGTGGAGAGAACTTATATTGTCAGTATAATAATAGCAATTGCTTATATGATGATGACTTCAAGCCAAATATTAAGTAAAATATATGTTATGTGTTTATAAAAAGATTACCCAAACTTTATGTCTAATTACTTATTTAAATACAAAAGTTAAATAAAAAATAATTACGTATTATTACAAATGATGGTTATTTATTTATATCTGTATTCACAACTTATTTAAATATTCAATTTCAAGGCCTTAGCTTCTCCTAATTTTATTACAAAGAACCGGAAGAATGGAAGAGGAGAGTTAATGGTAGGACGATTGAGCAGAGTATGCTGTACGCAGCGGAAGTGTGGGGTGAAAGGGCGGGGATCCATGCGAGGATAAAGCCACTACTGTAGTTGCAGAGGAAGATTTTGTTGAGAGTGGTACAGGGGTACAGGACAGCAGGTGCAATAGCAGTCTATTTTTTAAAATATTCGTTTTTAAAGCTATTAAAAATTTTGGACGGGTTAACTGTCACTATCGTTTCACATGATATGACAGTGACGACAAGGTAATCAATAACATATCCAATAATTTTAGTTTTGATAAGTCAATTTATTTTAACTGTCAATCTTGTTAAAATATCTCTAAGAATTATTTTGCAATGTTTGCCAAAATGTAATATTTTTACATATAAAGTATTTTAAAAAGATGAAAGTATTCTAATAATATTATGCTCATATTCTATTTTTTATCTTTATTTTTATCTATTTTTGTTTTTTAGATAAAATAAAGATTTAAGAGTTTTTCCTTTGGTCCTTTGGCTTATTTTATTTCAGGTTAGCGATAATAATATTTCTCCACGATCAGTTCTAAAATCAAATCTGATTACAGAATGCTGGAATTAAAAAATATACTGCAACATCTTCCATGCAAATTAAGTGTATTTACATTCTCTCTCTTGTGATAGAATAATATTCTCACACTGGTTAGCAATAATAGCATTAGCCTTGAAGCAGTTTATTGTTATTGTAGTGGAAGATTTGAGTAACTGTCAAAATTATTGGTGTCATGTTTCGATTCGAAAATATAAGAAAGATCATCAATTTTTCTAGTGTTTCACAATTAGAGTTTAAAAATACACCACCTGAAATTACAAAGAGTGTAAATAATATACAGTAAAATTTTCTACCAAGAAATCAAAGAATGAATATGAAAAGTATTACAAACTGTTCATGGATTTAATATCTTTTATCGTGGAGAAAGTATAGTCTGCTACTCGGTTATAATTAAAATTCGTGATGCTCACAGTATTATTATATACTTTGATCTATGTCAGTTGGTCGGGAAGAGCATTTAAATAAATATTTTTTTCGTGCAATCGCACGCGAAGTCAGTATTTCGCGTTCTCAGCACAGTCCGCGAAATTTAATTTCGCGGCCGTTACCCATAGCAACGGCCGCGAAACCAAACGTCACTTCCAAATTTGACATTTCTAAAATACTACAAAGACAAGGATTATTTTTTATTGAATACCCAACAAATACATAAGTTATATTATTTAGGATGAATATTTACATTAATTGTACAGTTTGTATTATTACTTATATTTACTCCAGAAGTTGAAGCAACTACATCTAGTGTTTCTGAATAATGGTTATTGCCTACATTCAAACCAGATACCATATCGCTATCAGTATCAGACATTTTGCGTTTTGACAAGAACTGTCAAAATATATATTGAAACATATCATTTCCATAGCACACGGTGATATTGTTAAATGAATTGAAATGCTGTTGATTTTAGAGCAATAATATATTTATTTACAACTATCTATTTTAATAATTTTAACGATTGCACGAAAAATAGTGTGTATGCCATGGCCGCGAAACTTTTTAACGACCTCAAGATTATCTTGCCTCGGCCGCAAGCGGCCTCGGCGATAACTGTTCTTTCGGTACGTTAAAGAGGTATTTCGCGGCCTTAGCATACAAATAACTATTCTTTAAACCTTATGTCTGGTTTGTAAAATTTTTATGATTACTTCTATTAGTTTTATGTTTCAAAAATATTTCGTTTATTTATTTTATTTTTATTAAATAAATAGTTTTTTATATGTTAAAATTGATATTATAGAATAGGTTAATATTTCTGACACATTTCGAGCATATTTTTTATATGTTATATTGCATATTTTTTAATATTTAATCTTATATTAAATATTATTTATAATTTTGTCTGGCAGCATGGAAACATTAGTTCATTATGTCTATGAAATTATGTCAATATTTATAAAATATATTTAATTAAAACTAAATAATTATCGAAAATATAGAACCTTTGTTGTATTTAAAAATGATGTAATTATAGAAAATAATGTACTCATAAACCGTGTTTTTCTGCTATATTGAATGTTATCGTATTTTCAAAAGGTAATTGGTAGGTTATGTTTATTTTGAGTCCAAATTTTTAGCTAATTTTTGCTATTTCTAGGTATTTCAGGAGAAAAAAACTTTATTTTCAGAATCATTATAGTGTCCTAGACCCTTAATCAAATTTTTATAAAAATCGGGTTTACATTCTACATTTTTAAGCTAAAATAAAATCTATTACGGCAGTTTAAATAAAGTACCTTTTTTTCTCTGGTAGCCTATAAGGCTTTCCAAATCACGTGACATAAAGATGGCGTCTGTGGGCAAACCTTAGAACATAACACTGACACAGAGTATTATAATACAAACCAGAGTATCGACTCTATATGGAGGGGATAAGCATCCATTTGCAGGTATCGCCATGACACTTTGGGAGTATCCATAGCCGTCGCCATTAGTTTTGGTTAACGTAGGCAGTTGGTTGTATGTGAATAAATCAGTGGTAGCGTTTGTATTGTGTGGAATAGTGAATTAAACTATTTAATTCAAGTACAAAAAACTGCGAAGGAGATGCGGAATAAATGTTGCTTACATTAAATGACATTAAAATAAATACTACTTCTCAGTGTTCTGTAAGTGGATATTTAATAAAAAAATGTTTACAACATACAATGTGAGCATTATTCTAAATCCATTAAAAATTTAGGTCTATGGAAATATTTAAATGCCTGGTAATAGTTTTATTATATTTATGAACTAAATAAAATTTTTGAAAAACTATTTGAAGAATTAGCAATAAAAGATCATGTTCTTCAAACTATATTATATATTAGTAGTAATGAAACTTTTATACATCCTTGTACACATTTTTCATTACTTTATGTAAAAAAATATTATTTTAGGTTAAGACTATATACTACCATTAAATGTATCAACAGAAATTTTAAAAGTAATGAAAGGATAAATTGTTAATTTGGAGAAATAAATGTGTTAAAGCTGTTGATATGTGTTTTTTTTATATCCTTCCTTACTAACGAGGAAAATTGCAAGTAAGACATACACATTCGGTCATTTATTTTGCGTAGAAATTCTATTTATATGTAATTATTTAACCTAAAAAACCAATTTTACTTTTTTTAAAAACAAATAAATCAATGTTTAGTTAATATTATTAATCTTGTTGAAAACAAATTCTATTTTTCTAAACTTTCTGAAAATAACAATTATCTCAACAATAAAGAAAAATTTCAAGTACGGGTCTTATTTATAATAACAATTTTTTTAGTACTACCCTGAGCTTATACCACAAAACAGACTAACCAATTTTCTGTTTTGTGGTTTATACTCCCAAAAAATGGCCGCTCTTGTCTTATAAACATCAAAGGTGCCGACAGCGAGTCAATACTCTGGTTTGTATTATATACTCTGTGACACTGTCAAAGTCACAGACCACATATAATCAAAGTTTCATAAACCATTCTATACGTGGTTGTTGTCAGTCATCCCTGTTTGATCTACTTCCACAACCAACTACAACACAAGGCATGTAACAGACATTTTTTCAACTTATAACGTTAACAAGTCCAAATAATATATAAAATCTATTTTATAAAGTCACAAAAACTATATTCTCACAACAATAAAAACTTCTACACCAACTTAAATAAAGAAAGCACTATGACAACAATACAAAACAATGCTATTGTTTGCCTACAGCCGCAATAGCAGGTCGTTGGAAAGCCTAATTCTTATTTACATATTCAACAAGATTTCGGAGTAAAAATATACGAAATATTTCTTTTTTGTTTATAGTAATTTTTCTAAATTAACAAAAAATGAAAAATCCTGAATTAACAAAAATCCTTATCATTGTTTTTTAATTTAATAAAATGTAAAGTGTGAGTAATAGCAACAAAATTTAAACTAACTGTCCTCCAAATATGATTTTTATATATTTTATTTTTATTTTTCGAAAATATTGGTGAGTCTAGGTATATTTAATTTCAGTTACTCATTTAATGTACCTTGATAAAATTTTCATTCCGCAGGAATGCATGCCTCATGATATTTGTCATTAATGAAAAATGAATTATTCAATTGATTCAACTACGTGCCAACAAGCTTTGTTATCATTTTTTTATCAAAATTGTAAACAAATATATTTTAAATTTCCTGTATTAAAGCATTAATCATTTATAAAACGAAAAACAGCATTATATCTACCTTCGGGCTTCTGTCCATAAAACGTTCGCTATACATATGAAAATATAAAACAAGCCAAATTTTCTGACTAGCAGTTTCAGCAGTGACGGATTCTTTTGCCATTGTTTTATCGCTATTTCTGCATTACGTTTAGATTTACATTGTTTCGGCAATCCGAACAAATCACTTTCATTTAAATCGTGTTTCCATCCTTTTCTTATTAATTCCAATACATACCTAAGAAAATAAATAAATTATTATAATTACAGGGAATAAATCATTCTTAATAAAACAAACATATAACATTTATGTACCATTAATAACAAGTGTCAACAGTATAAAATTAATGAAAAGCACATAAAGAAAATAATTGCTGCTGTAAATTTAACATGATCTATGGTAAACATTCAATATAAATAAATATTGTGAGGATTTTTATATATTTTTATATATTTAAAATACATATCAAGAGTTATTATGGGAAAAATGAACAGTTAGAAATATTAGAATAATAAATATTTACTAATCTTTATATCATTTAGCAGAAAAACAACTGTCACATTGCTGTTAGGTCAAAACAAACATAGATAAATTTTAAGAATATTTAAGCTCAGTAAAGTATTTATTGTTTTGAGGATTTTGCTATGGAAATAAGATTTTTCTTTTCTGACAAAATAATAGTATATTATTGAATAAGCATAGCCATTACCTGCGAGGAGAATACTATACTTTGTTCACGACTTTCAAATAAACTAGTAATTATAAAAAATCTTTATTTTATGAAGTAAAGTACAATGTCGTAGCAGCATTATCATTTGAGTTCATACTTAAATTACTCCTTATTTAAGTCAGAACTATCAAAAAGCCAATATTTGATTTTGATGTAAATATTGCTTTTATACTTTTTTTACACAATATTGTTTGATTTTTAAGTTTTTATGTAACTAACACATATTTTAGGACAAAATTATATTTATTATTATAGTGCCAAATTTATTTAATCTAATAAAAATGTATTAAAATAAATTCTAACCTTAACATCAAAAATATCATATAATCCGCCATCATCAACTGTATCCTATAAATTTGGATTTTATTTTGAAATACTTCTTATTTAGCACTATTTACCAAAATTACAAATCAAAAAGACTGCAAAGACAAAGAAAATTGCAGAATAGCATGTAAATAAAAGTTCATATAAAATACTCGTATTGAATAATATTCGTGTGTATCTGTGTATAAAGTATACCTATACCAAAGTACATTCTGTATAGGCAACACTTATTACGCGTGTGTGTATTGGAGTGTATGCTACCGTGTTATGAAAAAAGAATATTCTCATACCAAGTTTAGACATACGTGCTGTTTTGACGTCATACAGTGTATAATGGTTCATTATTCACTAGTTAATAATGGGTAACATTATACTTGAGCAAGCACATGTATAATTAAGGTTTTATAGCACGGTCGTGGACAAATTCTATAATGGAACCTCTACTAGCAAACAAAATATTGTGAATAACATTGAAATTGAACATCAAATTAAAATATTAATTTTTATTTGATTTATTATTTGTTATCAAGTTGAATAAGAAATCTTAACAAAAATAAATAATTAAATTTACTCAAAAAAATGTTGATAACATTTTTTTCATTATTTCTAGATTTACCTTCCTTCCATTGCTTCAAACCTAAGCAAAATAGTATATTGTGTCACAAGGGCGGAAAATGAGCATTAACAGAACGCGGCTGCTCGAGTGTAACAAGGGCGGCAAATACCAGCTATGAGGTGCTATGCACATGTTACACACAACTGTTTCCCGCCTACGTTCAAGACGATTAAAAAAATTTTTTTTTTTAAATGTTATGGTTGTGATCCTAACCCGAGTCTTCTGCGTGAGAGGCAAGCATGTATACCACTGTGCTACTATCAGGCTAATATTGTAGGATTTATAGTATTATGTATTTGCCCGCCTTTATCATGAGATATTCAAAATCGGAAGCTTCTCTTAAAAATCGAATGCCCTCTTCTTGTGATAGTGTTTTAAATTCTTTTGGTTTATAATTTATAGAATTTTGTTTGAGAAAAGCTCCGACATTTTGTTGAATTGGTCAAAATTTGTATTATTTCGGATTTTTAAATTTCCAGTTACGCACGAGGGACAAAATTGTAAGCACGAGGCGAAGCCGAGTGCGATATCCTTGCGAGGACGTAATTGACCTTAACCTACGAGTAACGTACTATACTTTATCTACGACATATTAAAAACTATTTATAGACGGTTATATTTTACAATTTATAGAAACTTTGTTGTTTGTATTAATGTTATTGATGAACTGATAACAATTTCATTAGAAAAATTCATTACACTTGTATAAATAGTCGTAATATAACCTACAACTAAATCAAACTAAATTGACATTGGATAAAACTTTTTTTTGAGATTTAGTTTGACAGGTAATAAATAGAAATAATCATAATACATTTTTGAAAAATAAATTTGTTGTACGAGGGAATCCACGTCCCTTCGCTTACAAGGCGAACGCTCTAATCTCTGAGCTCTAATCTCTGATTTATAAAAACTATTTTGTATTAATGTTAATGATGAACTGAGAATAATTTTTAAAAAAACTTTTATTAGAAAAACTCATTATAGGTACACTTGTATAAATAGTCGTAATATAACGTACAATTAAATCAAACTAAACTAACATTAGATGAAACTGTTATTTTTTTGAGATTTAATTTGGAATTGTAATTGCATTACATTTTTGGAAAATAAGTTTGTCTTATTTGGGAATTGTACCCACGTCACGTCGCTCACAAGGCGAACGCTCTAATCTCTGAACCACTACCGCTTTGATGTTTGACAGACAATTTAATTTTATGAATTTAAACATCAACAGATACGTAATATAAATATTATTGTATCGCTATTACGTATCTGTTATGTAACTATAATCTTAACCACGCGTAGTTTGTCATATAATCAAGGCAACACTGATGTGGGAGTAGATAGAAACATTTATGAATGGGATATAACAATTCAGCACATTTGTTTACGCAGCCAACTGACCTCACGACCACAGAGTATATAATTTTCGTCAAATTACGCGCGAAATTTAAAAATGTAAATTTTAAATGTATTTTTAGGGTACTTAACAATTGAATAAAAATACGTTTTTTTAGTAGTTTGTTGGCATTATAGGATCTAATTTAGACACTTTTCATTAGTGAAATACCCTATTACTAAAAAATAAAGTTTAGATACTTACCCAAAAGTTAAATACGAAAGAATATTTGATCTTTTTAATGGATTCAGCGTTTCTTTTCCCATTATATTTTGAACAATTAACTTTGTGCTGTTACTTCAATCTAAAAATAATGATTTCGTTAATTTTATTTCTATACAACAACACCTAAAAGATGGTACATTTTTATTGTATGCAAATTGGATACATTTTAATCAACTCTTGCATTGTTAAGACTTTTGGTTTTCCGAGGATTGTTTTTGTCCTTTGGAATAACTGACAAATTCAACTTTAATTCTGATTCATTCTTTTTATTAGTGCTCAGTTAGCACATATATATTTTATTCAGGTACAAAGTCACCTTGTCAGGTAATCGGAATTGTTGGTAAATATTAATTTCATGTAATTTTATCCTATTTTAAATATACAGGATACCCTTTTTAAGCATATCCGTTAATTTTTTTGTCATTATGATATTAAATATTATTAAGCAACCAAATTAAACCAAATACTTTAATTTCATGCGTGTTTTTTAAGCAAAGATTACGTAATATAGAATTTTAATTTTACTCGAGTTAAACATGTATTTTGTTTATGTTTACTATATACTCTTATATTTTCCTACAAATTAATCACTTTAACGAGAAAATGCATCGAATATTTTAACGATATTTATTGTATTAACACCTACTCTGTGGAAGTCCATCTTACTTTGAACATTAAACAATGAAACTTTTTAAAAAAAGAAAAGTGTTGTAAAAATTTTGCTTGTACATTTAATTCGACACTTGATTGTTTGGGACTTACATGCAAATTTTGCATTTGGGGTGGGCGTCTACCGACAAAGGCAACCCACAGACGCCCAAGTATTTTTATTCTACAGTAATGAATTGGTCCACTAAACCGCATAATGAGTTGTGATGGCGCTCGCGCTCCTCAGAAAATTTAAAAAATTTCGCGCAAACCTTTTTTGTTTACCTTTTTCATTAAAATTAAGCACAAATCTAAAAAATTGTAAGCACTTTATTGAAAAATACAAAAAAATGTGTATATGCAATATAAACAATATATTGCAAAATTTATTATATAAACATTAGGGTGGTCCTGATACTGATCAGCCTGCGCTATCTCTAGAGGCAGCAGCATTGTTGACGTCACGTGAGCAGACGCCAAATTTTTGACACACAGTGACAATTTTGTTGTTTATGTTTATTTCATGCCCTGGACACTCTTCTCAAATGACAGATATGAGTTATTTTAATCAGAGCCAAAAAAGTGCCAATGAGCAAATTTCAAGAAACAGACTTATGGATTACATAACATTTTAACCTTTTTCGAAGAAAGGTTTGGGTAGTCTCAATATATCCAACATCAAATCACGTCCTCTAGAGTTATAGGGAATTACAGTTTAGTTTACTATATTGGTATTTGTAGTATTTGATTGCAAATAGTCCGTGACACTTTTTCAAAATTATGCAGTAGAAATTACATAATAATATAAATCTACAAAAAAAAAATTCCAATTACAAATATATCTGATTGTAAATTTAACGAATTTTATTACTTTGATGCATTTAAGTAACGAATTCTTCCAACGTAATTTTCACCAACATCAAGACGTCCTATTAACATGAAAATTGGTTCGTTTAACAAGGTCTAATGACTAACTAATTTAGTTCCATATCCTAATAAAGTTAAAAGGAGAAAATTAATAATAATTTTATAGATTAAATATCTTCCAAATATAGAACTTTGTTTATGTAATGTACTTATAATATCTTAAATGAATACATATAAAAATCTAGTGCCAGAATGTATGTTGCCAAAACTAGAGAACCGATTTCAATCAAATTTTACATGTTCCCGTAATTTGTCTAACTTAGGTACTAGATAAGATAGTTATCTCAATTATATAAAATTAATAATTAAATAAAAAAGGTTATTCAAATTGTTTTTGCACTAAATTTTGAGACCCATAATATTACTGAAACAGTAAAAGTGAGGTATAGAACATTGTAAAATGTCTAGAATATTCCGAATAATTCAAAAATTAAATAATATACAGGGTGTTTTATTTGAAAAACCAAAATTGGTATTGGCCATGGTTACACTTTGTATAAAAAAATTATTGATAAAACTAGCGCACTATAAATACTAATCGACAATTTTTGAAATAGAATCACAAGGTATTTGTAAAGTAACAGAAACACTGAAAATGCTCAGAGGTGCTACATTTGTGGGTTGTCATCTAAAGATTTTAATAATATCGATAAAGTCCTTAAACAAAATATAAGTGCATGCGTGGATTCGTTGTTTTGAATGTTTGTTGCATCTTTCTTATAAAATGGTTATCAAGCAGTGGTAAGCTAGGGGTACAGAGAACAAACAAAAAGTGGCTCAAAAAAAAGCGAATCCAGGATTTATTTTTAAAGGATTTAGGTTTGATAGTAGATAGACCAAAGCCTTGGTAGTACAAATGATGGCAATACAGCTAGGCGTTTTTTTGAAAATCCAGATATTTTTTAAAAAATAACTGGAATCTGATAACTAGATTTCCAACAATTTTGCAAACAATATCCAGTGGTTTTTAGGTAAATACAGATCTTTTCAAAAACTTCTGTCATGAAACTGCAAAAAAGTATGTCGAATTATATCCCTGGTATAACAAGCCAACAACAGTTCACAAAATTCTTTTTCATAGTTCAGAAATCATGTCGCATTTGATGATTCCAATTGGGCAACTTAGTGAAGAGGCACAGGAATCAAGAAATAAGGATATCAAGAGGTACAGAGAATTTAATTCTCAAAAATTTTCCAGGAAACAAAATATGGAGGACATTTTTAATAACCTCCTTGTCTCTTCCGATCCCTTGATTTCAAACATGAAAAAGAATTCGGCCATTAAAACAATATCCAGCAGAAGTTTTAGTTTTTCTTAAAGAACCACAGACAAAAAATAAAAGTGAATGACAGCGATAATGATATTATTGAGAATGATGATTAATTTAAAATAGTTTTAGTTTTTATTTTCAAAATTAATAGGTTAGTTACTTTTAGGTAAGCTTTTGTTGTATTAATAGATCTTTTATAAAAAATAAACTTTGCTATAATCCTAATTTAAAATTGCTCTTTTTATTATGATCTGAATAATATTATAAATATTAATATAATATAAAATATCCTTCATTAAGAGGATTTGGACACACCAATATTGGGTCAACTTTATGACATTCATTATATGGTGTATAGGGGGGGAGGTGTGCTCTATTTTTGAATTAGTTATGATATAAAAGTAGCAAGTTGTAACCACTTTTAACAATTTTTAATTGGTTTTTGGTTGTGGCTAAAAGAAAGTTCTCAATATCAAGTAAACTAGAGGTGAAAAAGTGGACCAACTTGGAACAGAACTTTAAAAGTGTGTACTAATCTCGTATATTATACATTTTTCACATTTTGTTCACTTCTCTGACCCAAATTTATAGCGCAGCATTTTTGGCCCCGATTTCGTCTCTTTTCGCCTATGTGCGACAGTTGCGAGCTATTATATAACAATTATTGTGAACTATACAGAGTATTTCAAAACCTTCAAATCTCCTAATAGTGTGTAACTTAGCAAATATTTAATTAAGATGATTATAAAACTATTTAAAATTTACAACGGTCTTCTTATCTAAAACACATATACATATTTTTTTGGTAGTTGGACAGGAAGACGATGGCAGGTGCATACCGAAGGCCACTGGAATGCCAGGATTTAGGGCAGACTGCTGCCAGAACCAGGGTCAGAGATATACCAAACATTATCCAGTACTGATGATGGTACCAGATACGATCTTCTTTAGGTGCCTTATCCATTCCGTGCGTTGGCTACCATCAGTGAATTGACTTATTTCTCAGTTCATCCGCCTTTAAGGCCAGTTTCCCAAGCCTAGTACAAAAGGGTGCCTTAATATTTCCATCAAAAGCTCTGGGCTGAAAAGCGGTTAGTTAGGTTAAATTTCAACATATATCTGTCTCTTCTCACTTAGTTTAGTCTGCAGACTAATGCAATTACCCGGGGGATGGCACGTGAGAGAGGTGTCTTATGAGGACCAATGATCAAGAACCATCACCTGTCTATGATGTTCGTGGTCGTTCTGATGAAAGGTCCCACCTCTATACCACAACTCTAAACCCAGATACAATGCAATGTTCTTACTCCCAAGAAGGAGTGAATGGGAAACGAAGAGCGATTGAGAGACTGTACACGTACGGCTCTAAGACCAAGAACGTTGTTGAAGCTCGTGTCTTTGAAGTTAAATCTGAACCGGAAGTTGGTTAACCTATCCAAAATTTTCCAAGCATTTGAAATAATGTTTTAAAGTAATAACCTTCCTATTCTATTTTTAAAAATTACAATTCAGCTGCTGGTGGATTAAATAGTTTTTTTGTGTAATAATAAAAACTTTAAAATAATCATTTAGACTAGTGCATACCTACCTGATATTAATATAATAATTAAAGTTATTACTCATAGCTTCTAATTAAATGTAACCTGTTTTACTTTTCCCTAATGATACATTTATTAAAGATTCGTACGTATAAGTATGATGTAATAGTAATTTTATTAAATGTTTTTATAAACAAATATTTATTAATTAAAATTGTTTTAATGGCAATTCCTAAACAAAAACGTGTCGTTTTATCATATTTAAGTATAAAATTATAAACTGTCGTTTTGCATTACCAAAAATGGGTTCATGGTAATTTATTCACAGCTTTTCAAGCAGGCAGGAACCTACGAACTGGAATTCAGATTTTGTTTGACTGAAGATTAAACTATGGAGCACATTTTGTGCAACTACCAAGAGCAAGAGGAAAGGGACATTTTTTGGCCATGAACATGACATCTAACCTTTGTGATCAATTATTTTTTTTTAATTTTAATGTGAATGTGATGACATCACAGGTCTTAATATTATACCATAAAATGTTGTAGCTCTAATTGACCTTTACAAATTTTCTAATAAAAAAAATTATCTCTTTCCACTCACACCAAAGAAGAACATTAATTCAAAAAAGAGGCAAATCATTGTTTGGGTTTTGTCCTCTTCTACTCTCACTCCAAGAAGCAAACAAAAATTTACCACTTAAAAACTAACAGGAGATATAATCATAGGTACATGAAGTATACCCTTTCTGAAGGGAAAGTCACTGAAGAAGTTTACATAGAAATCGAAGCATTTAACAAGGAAACAAGTCAACTCAATTGTTCTTTACACTGTACAGTATCCGCCAAAATAAACAGTACCTACCGAAAATAAAAATAAAAATTAATTTTTAATTTCTGTAATGTAAGTGTTCAAAATGTTCACCATTTCGACATAAACAAGCTTCATATCGATTTTGTAAGTCAATAAACATATTTATAAAAAGTGGTTGATGGAACTGCCGAAAAATATTTTGTATTCTTTCCCGTAGTTCAGCAATATTCGCCGGCGGATTTTCCGAATGAAATATTTTTTCCTTCATTATGCCCTAAATGTATGCGTCAGGTGGCGTCAGATCAGGTGAATTAGAAGGATATTCGAAGTCTGTTCCCCGAGAAATTATTCTATTATCGAAATGCTGACGGAGTAAGTCCAAGCTGTATGGATCGTTGCACCATCTTGTTCGAAACTGTAGATTTCGTGTACAGCAAAAGTTATTTAGATCTCTCACAAAAGGTACAATAATTTTCTCTCTATAACGTTCTTGGTTAACAGTAAGTGAATTCTGATTATCATCTTCAACGAAATAAGGACCAATCATTTCTTTACCAGATACCGCGCACCAAACGGTAACTCGAAGACTGTGGAGTGGTTTCTCTACAATGACATCAGGACGTTCAAATCCAAGAAATCTGATTGTTTGTCGATTAATATAGTCGCTATTCTATTTGGTTCTTCTAAATTCAAGTATAAGATAGATATTGATTTTTTTTTCTAAATTTAAAACTTCTCTTTTAAAGCTTATAACTTCTCAGGGAAGAAACTTGGCATAGAGGTAAGTTTCGTTAACATGTCCTTGCTCTATGTCGGTTCTTATGCGAATCACCCTGTATTAGACACCTAGACAGACAGGCCAAACAGTTCAGAAGGAGTCATTCGGCAAACTTTATACCCATGCAGGTTCTGTCTGAAAAAGAACGCAACTACAATTTACTGTGAAAGCCTTAAAAGACTGCGTTTTCAAGAGAATACTATAGAAACCATTAAACAACCATAATTAAAATGGTATGGTGATATCACCAGAACAAAACCAATAAAAAAAAACAGAAATGTAACTAGATAATGGAGTAGATATTACTAAAAAAGAAGACCTATACGAAACTTGAGTTAATAATATTGGCAAAAGAGAAAATTATTAAAAAAAATTGAAAAATGAGGGGCTGATATCCCAATCTAACGCCTGAAAGGAAATAAGGATAAAACAAAAATGATTACGAGCTGCCTTGTAACACTAAGGTTTAAATAAAGTTAATATTATCTGCTGATAATAAATTTCTTTCGTAAATTACTTATAATAGAGGAAGTCTTTTGACATAACTTCAACTGTTGTTCGAAAACTACCTTTTATTATAGAAATCTTCTTATATAGTTTCTCTAACAATAAATGTCAGAAAGGAATTTATTTTGCGCGACGATGAAATCCTGAATTTTACTATAATCTCAAAGTACATCATACTCCACCATTGAAATCGGATAAAGTTTTGTTGGTAAAACGTCTTCATGTAGACGCATTAACCAAATTACAGTGAAGTCTCTCTTAAAGTAGTAGCAGTCGTTCCGTATAAAGTGTTCGCTTAAGGGAGATCTCCTTTAAAGGAAGACAATGAATGTGCAAACCTTAAAAAGATTCTTAAATATCTGTAGAAATAATTTTAATAATAAATATGTAATTAAAATATGAACAAATGGAAATTATATGCGAGGACCATTGTTATCTCTAATATATAGTGACATAAAAATCCGAACACCCAGTTTAAATGATTTTATTTTAATAAAATTTTGTATAAGTACTTACTGAAGCATAATAAGTAAATGATAAAAATTTCAAAATGATTGCATTGCATTAAATCCCTTTTTCCTTTAATGATAGTTGCGTTCTGCATTTACATCCGACCAGTCAGACTTGTCATAATCGTTCGTGAGTGAGGTAAATCTCGACCTTTCGGCAATTTTAATCGGAGCAATCGGATTACGGATCTTTTAACTCCGAGTATTTTGGCAGGAGGTTAAGTTTTATGTTCAAGAACTTGTATTTTTTATAATGGAAAAACTTGATCTTTTTGATTTAAATTTAATGCAAAAATCACTAATTAGTTTGATTATTTTTTAACCACAAATTATCGCGTACTCCAACTTGTTGTAGATATGAGATTTGACACTTTTGACTAAATGTATGGTTCGTTTAATTCAATTACTCCGTCTGATCTGTAGTCACGTGACAAAATAATTAATCACATCTGGTATATAATTACCGAACTCGCTTCATGTGTGGATGCACCCCGATGTGTTACGCATTCTCCAACGCGCATAGGCATGCTTCTGATCAGGTGGTAAGTGTCCTCCTGTGGTATCTCATTCCAGGCAACCACCAACTCCTCTCGAAGTTCTTCTAGGGCCTGAGGAGGACATTGCAAATTAAGCAATCTCCTACCCATCATATCTATTGCGACATGTGGTCGGGCATTATCTTGTTGGTGGAAAGTTGGATTTGCCAGGGTGTCAAGATGAGGTAAAATATAGGGTTCTAAAACTTCTTGGGTATAACGCTGCGCGTTCATGTTACCTGTGATGAAGATTAAAGGTGATCTCGGACCATAAGCAATAGCACCCCAAACCATAATTCCAACAGTTTGATGAACATGCCTTTCAACAAAAAACCGTGGATTTCTCCTTTCACCACGTCGTCTTCTAACCCTCGCTCGACCATCGTGCTTGCCTAAACAAAATCGAGACTCGTCACTAAAGACAATGCTGTTCCATTCCTGATCCCAGAGTGACCGTTCTCTGCACCACTCAAGGCGATTACGTCGGTGTTCTGGAGTTAAAGGGAGGACCCAGTGTGGTCGGTATGAAAACAGCCCAAAACGTCTTATTCGACGGTAAACACTTCGCATGTCAATAGGTCTTCCGTGTTCTGCAAATCATTCATTTGAATGGGCTGTTAGTGGAGAAACGGTCCCCTAAGGCCAATAATCTTAGGCGGCGATCTTCACGGTCTGTTGTTCTACGGGGGCGTCCAGAGACCCTTGCTCTTTGCGTACGGCCTTCTCGAAGCCATGCCTGACAACACCTAACCACGGTGTCTACACTTCTTTGCACTCTAACTGAAATTTCCCGAAAAGAAAAACCAGCTTCTCGAAGTCCCACTATATACGACTCCTATATCAAACTCACTAAGTTGACGAAATCGTACAGGTCTCCGTACACTAGGCATCGTAACCAATCGTAGAGAATGTCAAGAACCAAAATCCTCAAAATTTGGATCTTTACTACGGCTACAATATTCATTTTTGGATTGTTAGTGGATTTCAAAAAAAGCACTATAAAAACCGAAATCTTCAAATGATAAGGCTGAAAATTTTTTCAATTGTTTATTTCAGTAAAATAAAAATAAATTCACCAAATTTTATTAAAATAAAATCATTTAAACCGGGTGTTCGGATTTTTATGTCACTTAGTATATTTGAAAGTGTCGGATAAAAGCTGTTTAATTGGCATTGGTGTCTGTTAATTAGCACCAGTGCATTGGTTTCTGTATTGGGGTATATGTGAATATATAAAACTACACAAAATTGAAATAAGAAATAAGTTATTAATATATTAAGTGCAGGAACTATGGTGACCAAAGAAAATATAAAATAAGTGTATGCCGTGGATAGAATACACTTTTTCTTTTCTTTCAATGCCGGTATGCCCAGATGCCCAAAGTATGATTGCTTTGTTAGTTTTCCCTAGACGTAGATCCTGAAGGCATTTTCAAACTAACTTGGAGTCGACCTGAGTTGATTCCAATAACTTAAGCGCCTCATGTCAATCCGATATTATTTTTATAGTTTTGTTCCTGCAGTCATGGTTAGGCATCTCCTGCAGACACATCTCTATTGCAAAAACCTCTGATTGGAAAATTATGGATAGGTTACCCAAGTTCTGGTCCAGGTTTTCCTCCAAGTATACTAGCTCCAATACTCGTCTCAGTCTTAGAACTTTCCGTGTACCAACACTGGTCAGTCATTATTAGATTAGTTTCACATTCGTCCCTTCCTGGGAAGAATAGGATGGTAAAGGGCTTGGAAGAGAGTGGGAACTGTATTAGAAAATGTTTCTCTATGGGAGATGGCACGATTCGGAAATCTTCTACGATATTCTTCTACAGTTCCTTCTCAAAAACCTAGCACTAACAGCATGTCAACTTGCTCGTTAAACGAAAGCTTCCCGCTCATTTTAAGAAGACTAAACCAACAACTAATACAAATGAATAACATACTTTCTTGATTGTCAAGACTGACGTTTAATTTCATAGCCAACTTTTGAATTTTCGATGATTTTGTATAACATTAGGATGGCAAAGGGCTTGGAAGAGAGTCGGGACTGCATATGCTAAGGAGGAAACAGCGGAGCATATCTTGTAACTGCCGAGAACTCGAGAGACAAAGGATCAATGAATTTATGAATTTGGTCTGCATCAACTCCAGCCAACGATCCTGATAAGCTTTATCAGAGGCATAGGGCTGATAGAACGACTATAGCCTAGGAATGAGCCACAATAGACCTTTCAGATCTTTTCAAGAATAGTAAAAGTTTTGTTACACAGATATTTTTTAAAATTTTTAAAAATATTAATGATAAGTACGTACTTTAAGTTCTAAATGTATAAGTAATTTTGTAGAACTTAACCTAATCTAACCTAACCTAACCTAATTTACTAACAGCTATGTTAGCTATGGAGTAAAAACAGATTGTACCCCATAGATTTTACTTTTATTTAGATTATACCAAGTATTAAAGGAATAAAACAGAATATCCTTTCATATAACTGGGCAATAAATTTTTACTTCGAGGCCGTAAAATGCATCTTTATGTACAGTCGGCTTTAGAATAGCATATACATGTTAAATGTGAATTTCGTTTACCTACCGAAGTTATAAAAACGCCCTTCTTAAACAACAAAGAAATGGCAATTTTTAAAACGCCTACATTATGGTTTTGGGGTATTAAGTTTATTTACAAGGGTAGGTCATGTCCCAAATAAATAAGTTTTTTTCGCATTTTTGCACTGATGTAATAAAAAAAAAGGGATTTTAATCCCAAACAAACATTTATTATCGAGGGTTCCAAACTAAGTGAAGATGTGGGCGTGGACAACTGTTTAACTGATTTCAAATGTATTATTATTTAAACCGTGATTGGTTACACAAAATAAAAAGGCTGTCTATTCAATGTAAGCGATTTGAGTTTGAAAATGTATATGCAATTCTGAAGCCGATAGTACATGTTTAAACGTAGTAAAAGGACGTATTTGTTCGTTAGCGGAAGACAAAGAATTTTAAGCCATAAGGAGTAGAACTGTCATGACCGGAGTCTCCGGCGTCATGAAGTAAGGTTAATTAAACATTTCATAAAGAATAATAACGATTTATTTATTTCTACTAAATATTCGATTAATATTTGTTTATTGTCCAAATTGAGATAAGAACGGAATGTATTAAACAATTGTTAGTTATTGAATATTATGTGCCGTCCATATTCAACGCGATCGATACAAATGTCATCATGGGCGGAGCCTTATGTTGTCATGAAGTAAGGTTAATGAAATATTTTATAAATAAAAATAATCAGCATAATTTAAAATCCTTAAAACAAAATCAGTAAGACTGCTTAATACTTGTCCTTTTGGTATAAATGTTACTCCGTTAATAATAAATATTTTAACCTTACTGCATTAGATTTAAAACAAATAGTTATTATTATAAATTATTTATTAAGTGAAACGTATTATAAAATTTGCTTTACACTCATTTAAAAGCTACTACTGAAAAATAAACAACTAAAGATTGAATTTAGTTGTTATTATAAATGAAGATTTCTTTTCAATTTGTATTCTAAATGGACTATTCGCTGATTAAATATCGATCTCTTTTTATAATCAAAAGCAAATATTGCTACCTAATCGAAACTGTATATGTAGATTTGTTATGGAAATTTAAAAATCTTTTACGTACAAAATTAAAAAAAGTAAAATTAAGTTATCAGATTTATTTTGTTTATTCACATGTCTTGAAAGTTGAATCACATCTAACCTACTAAACCTGTTTGATAAATAAATTTGTTTTTATTACTTTACTTGCGTCTGCTGTACTACTACTAACTACTATTACTGACATTTATGGGCAATATAATATTAATATAGAAATAATTATACGAGTAATTAATTATTATCCATCCGTAGGATGTAATAACATTATTTATTTGTTCTCTTCAAAAAATTGAACGAAAACACCTTGACACGCATTAAAGAGGTCGTAGAAGCAGCTATGCAGTGGAAAGATTCATGTTATCTATCGAAGAATTGTCTAAGACAGAAATTAATATACAGGGCCAGTAAATTTCTTTGCTATTTTGTACTTGTAAACTTTTTGCATCAGGTTTATGGTAGTATTTGCAGTAAACAGCATAGGGATAGCCAAAGGATATTTTATAAAATAATAAAATTATGCAGAAGTTTCTTTTAAATTTTACTGGTACATTTGCTCACACTGTGTATTTTCCTAAATTAAGGTATGCTCCTGCTTAGGTATAGGTTATTTAGTTTCTTTTCAACGAGGTTAAGAGGGACTTAATTAACAGTCAATGTTGTAAACAACAGAATGGTTCTCCAAAATGGTTATAAAAAATTTTCCTACCTACACCCCCTGAAGTTTGGATTTTTTTAAATATTTAGATTTAACCATTTTCTAAAGAGAAATCAACCACTTCTTAAGCTATATGTCCCACCAGACATTAAAGAAAATAGAAAAAGTGATGATCGACCTATGTGTATACTTAAAACCAACTCTGTCTATTTGCAAATGAAAGGGAAGTCATAATACTCACAGACCGGTTTCAGCATTATTGTGTTGTCATCAATACGAAGTATTTCATTCTTTTGTTTAATATTAATGAAATTATGCTAATATGGTAACAAAGACATTCTTTATTGATTACCCAGTGCTACCAAATAAAAATTAATAAAATAGACTTGAATTTTAATATCTCCTTGTCTCTCTATATCTCTGTATAGTATACACAGTAAATGTATACATAGTATACACAGTAAATGGTACTGGCTTATTAACTGCAATAAACTACCCGATTTAATCTCATTGTGTAGAAAATCATCAGGTAAAAGATGCAAATGTGCTACAGGGTCGAACTTAAGAAATTTGAATTTTGCATAATATAGGAGATATACAAGTAATTCTATTCTATATTTAGATTAGTGTCGCTCTCGCTATCCTCATCTAAATTAATTATAATTGGCCCAATTGATTTTACAGAAAGGTACTAGTTTTCAACATTTATAACATGACTAACAGAACTTTTTCAACTCTCGGTAGGAATGTCATTCATACAGTTCCTAATTAATTCTACTTAAATTCACTTAAAGTCGGAGAAGTATTTTTTCCGCGCACCCTCGATTTAAGTTGATGCCACATAAGCTCTATGGAATTGAACACGCAGTAGTAGGGAGGTAGTCGTAACACTGTATTTCCCAATTCTTCTGCAATTGTATCACAAACATACGTTTTTTTTTTAAAGAAAATGACTGCAGCACTTGTAAAAGTTCTTTTTTGTATAATTTTCCTCAAAATAAGTATATGTCATTTGCAGCCGTGAAGTTTTGAATCTTCAGTTTCGTATTCGTTGAGCCAGGAATTTTTTGCAATTGTCGACTATGATAGCTTGCGTTGTCCATTACTATAACGCCTTTTGGCGGAATGTTGAGTAACAGACAATTTTTAAACCAATCTTCAAAAAGCTCTGCTGTCGTATCTTCGTGATAATCAACACAAGAGTCCTTAATATTTTTGGCAGAAAGCCACATAGCGTTTGGAAATAAACCATTTTCTGATCCTGCGTGTAATATTGTGATTCTCTTCCCTTTATTTGATGGTGCTTTTATTTTACACTTATCAGAGGAATCAGACCGCTTCCTTTGGAAGAAGCACTATTATTTTTTATCAACGGACGCCACATACTGCCTGTTCTGTACGTTGGGGTATAAAATCTTTTCTATTAATGTCTGTAATAACAAATAAATGTTATAAAATTATTGCACGCCGTAACACAAGTGAACACTTCCAATGAAATACAAAGACTAAAATGAACAAGAAGTGTAAGCTGTAATCCTCTACAATCCCTCTCTGAGAAATAAAATTACCTGAATCAGGTCCTTTTACATTTATGATGTGCATCTCGGATTTTACAACTTAAGGGTCTAATTGGTTTTATTATAATCCTTCAGTCAATACCATTTGTTGTGAAAACCACTATAATTGAGTACCTATCTATTTTTTATAACAATATTTTTGAAAAATAACATTCTTTTATAGTTGACTTCATATCCCAGGATATTTATTATTTATCGTTTTAAGTTATTTTAATTTTACAATATTTTAAGAATTTTTTAAAATTTTTCTGCATATCGCTGTGACATTTTTGCATTATTTAAACTTTGTTTTACTATGAATTCTAAGTAACGTTAATACATTAACATATTCTGTATTTTACCCATTTTTCCATGGTCGTTTATGTGATATTTTTAAGTATTTTCGATTTAAAAGATTTTAATATGCCAGTATATTTTCCAAATCTTCCTATTTCCTATTCCTGTTCGGGATAACATGTCACAAGCAGTTTTGCAAATATATTAAGAGATGATATACTACCGTAGTTCAGTGGAAGGCTGCAAAATGCTTTTTATTCAACTAATTCCAAAGAAAACATCTATGCCATTGAATAAAGTATGGGGGCTGTTTGTGAAACAACTTCTTAACGAAATTCTCTCTTTGTGGACAAATTAAATAGACTGCTTTTTAATGACTTTTTTAAAAGAATCAAGTAAAATACTCGTATATCAGACAAGTCTATTTTCATCTTCTTAAGTTACTTTTTACGAATCGTTTGAATATCAAAATTGTAATAATTAGGATTATCGTGGGGTTATCAAATTAAGATCTTTTCCATTTCAACAATTGTTGGGAGATCCAAAGGATAACATATTGGATCTTAAAAAAACGGTATCTACAAAATTAGTTGTAATGATTGTTATAAAAAGTATGAAACTAGATTTAGAAAGAATTTTGTTCATTTAAAATAATATGGATGCATAGAAATAGTAATTATTATTGTAGAGGTTCATTAAAGACCGAGAAGTAAAGTTTCGGGGTTTTTAATGGATCCAAGACAATAATACATTTTTCTACGTTGCTCATATATCATTTTTTTCACTACTAGCAGTCTATTTTTCTAAATATTAGTTTTTAAAGGTATTAAAAATTTTAGACTGGTTACCGTTATTCCCTTTTCACATGAGATGAAAGTGACAAGGCAATCAATAACATATCCAATAATTTGTGTTTTGATTTGATAAAAAGTATTGTATTCTAAAAATCATTATAAAAATACATGGATAAGCCAATTGATTTTCATTTTTAAATAAGTAGTAGTATGAGTATTTAAATAGTATATTAAACAACTTGCTTTCTGTATATAGTATATTAAACAACTGGCTTTCTGTTATGGCACGAGTTCAAGTTTAAAAAACGAATCGCGAAGCGATGATTTTTTTAAAGGACGAATGTCACAACAGCCATATGAAATAAGTTGTTTATAATAATTTTTTACATTTTACCATTTTATCAATTTTTAAATGAGTTTATTATTAGCATGTAAATTACGAAAGTTTTGATTTTAAAAAGTATATTGGTAGCACTGTGTAATTTATAACATTTGACAGTTTTGACATTTAAATTATCAAATGTTAATGTTTTCAAATACTTTAAAATGAATAATACATATATTATGTAAGTAAAAGATGATATTTATATTCACAAATACTTTCTTAAAGAACAATATAAAATTAATAAATTGCTATTAGTCAATAGTCTTGTCATTAGATACTTCACTCATGTTACCAATTATTTAAAACAAAAATTTGCATGCGTAAAAACTACATTGCGATATATAAATTCGTTTTATAATGAAGATGTAAGTGTAAAATATAAAAAATATTTTTTTCATTTTGTCTTTGCATCAGTTAACGTCACAATCTGTACAATGCATTGAGATTTAGTTCCAAAATTGCTCTAATCAAGTAGATAGTCCCTGGTACCTGGTATCAACCAGAGAAGTCTCCTAGCGTGGCCGCCAGCGTGGGGCAGCAGCAACATCAACAATAGAGGTAAGTAGATTCTAGAGTTTATAGCTGAATCTAACTTAGTTATATTCTCGTAAGCCCAAGGGCATCATAATTACATTGAATTCATATAGAGAATACATATAGAGAGAGGCTCTGTGAACAAATGAATCGTTTAGAGATGATCAAAGGACAAGGGGTAAATGATATGGCAAACTCTGTCGAGAAAGCCATAAAAACCTCCTACCACGATGTCCGGTAGTCAAAAGGAAAACGATCAGACAGGCCTGTTGGTGACACAGCGGGTTGGAGTCCAAGAGGAAAAATGTCCAAAGATTGTACAACATTTACAAACGTACAGGAGACTGGGACATGTACTCGACGGCAATGACAGAAAATAATAAAGAAATCAGGAGAGCTAAGAAAAAATCGTGAAGAGACTTCTGTAAAGGTATTGAAAAAAACATGAACTGCGTAAAACTCCAAAAAGTCTTGGCCCGAGATCCTGGTAGTGCAGTGGGTACCATGCTAAAGGAAGATGGTACACACACTGATGGTCTTGAGGAAACACTGATGAGCTTGCTCAGCACACATTTCCGGGGATCAATCCAAATACAATACACAGTCCAGAAGAAAGCCGAAAGTGAGCCTCAAGCTCGGGCAATCAGAGATGACTGGACATGTGCAAAAACTGTGATTACATACTCAGGAATAAATTGAATCGTATCAGATAAATATTTCTAGTGGAAGTGAATGGGAAACAGGTGAACCTGAATATATGAAGAGGCCGATCACCTGGTACTGTGATGGCTCTAAAAAGCCAACGGGAACTGAGGCAGGAATATTTGGAGTCAGACCGAAAGTGCAATTTAGCATAAGCTTGGGGAAGCTGGCCACAGTGTTTCAAAATATCTATATAAACTCAGGCAGCACGGCAGCACTGATGGCGTTGGCAGGGTACGACTTCACGTCAAAAGGAGTATGGAACCGTCATCAACGTCTGGAAAATCTGGCGAAAACCAACAGGGTGGCACTGATGTGGGTTCCAGGGCACAGAGGGGTTGCTGCTAATGAGGGGGCGGAAAAGTGGGCCAATAAATAATTTCTTTTCCAAAAAAAAGTAGTCCCTGTATTTTTCTATCTTGGTTAAACAACAATTGAAAATTGTTAAAAAATGTATTAAAAAAACTACAGTGTTGAATGCATTTGAAAGCGTATAATTTATTAAGTAAAACCTTTACAGTTTGTTAAGGAAAAAATAAATTGTAAATAGTTTTCGCGGTATGGTTAGACTTAAACGTCTCTTAGTTGCAAAAATGACAGATTTACTGAATTTAAACTGTATATTTTAACATAAACTAAGTTAAATTGTGTTTTTAATTGTTATTTATTATACTTGACATTTAAGTCACGCAAGAAAATATTAGGCCACGAAGAGACAACTGAGTTGAATAATTTCTTAAGTAACTAATAAAGAAGCACCACACGTATGTAATATATTTTTCTTCTTGTTCATATTGACTTGGGCTAATTTGTCATTGATTCCTGATTCCTGGGTTTTTCTAGTAAAACAGTTAAAACAATGTCACATCAAATATAATTTAAAGCTATTACCTGTCAAAAAAATTTTGTTGAGATTTTGTTTAAAAAAATGTTTGTGGTGTTTATAGACAAATCAATCTATTCAAATGAACAAAAATATCCTTCAGATGGGTAAAATACAATGATAGTAGGATAGAATACCCGAAAAATAATTAGCCCAATTAGCTGCTGCTCCTTTCTCAAATCGTCATCAATGCCCTTGTGTAATATTACAAAATCGTGCAGAACTCCATATGCACTAATTACTGCGTCCTTTTAGACCTTTTAAACCCAAATATAAATAGGAGTAGCGAAGGAAGAAGCAACTTTTGAGCACACCAAAACATCTCTCTATGTTTCTGGTCACCAAATGAGCTATATTGTATTGTTCCTCTGCTCAAGACCGAGGATTCGCATTTTGCGTTAGAATATATATTTTTCAGGCATAACCAATATAGTTGGACCCGTATCTTTTCACCTCCAACGTCAAATGGCAAGCTGTCATTAATAGAACCTGGCCACTCCACAACGAAATTTCTAAATTGGAGATGGATTTTAATTTAAAAATGAGTGTTTCAGTTCTGGTTCGATAACCTCCTAGAACAAAAGGTAGAAGTGATATTTAACTAACAAATAGGTATGCACAATATGCACAACTGGAGATTGCAGCTTGACATGGTTGTGAAGCAAGAAATGCCTCGAATTTTATATCAATCAAAGGTCGTTTTCACGTATTGTTAAATCTTTAATCACTCAAACGGCAGTGATTAAACTTAATCAATTGTTAGTAGCTATTTGACAGATGATTACAGTAAATTTTCGTTGGTGCATACGATTTTCGATGATTAATCAGTTTAATATATCAGAAGAATTTTTAGTAAATAAAAGACTGCGTCAAGGTTGCTGTCTCTCTCCTACTGTGTTCAAAATATATATCGAAAAAGCGATGGTAAACTGGAACAAGAAATGTAGCTCAATGGGAATAAAGATTAAAGATGGATATCATATATAGTCTACTTTTTGCCGATGATAGTCATTTTGGCAAAAGACGAAGAAGATGCAAAATATATGCTTCGGAAGTTGATAAAAGAATTAGATTTGTGGGGGTTAGAAATAAATTTATAAAAAACAAAATATATGCTATTAAGAACAGTACACAAATAAACGGTTGAACGAATCTTCCACTATTTATTAGAAAAATACGTTTTAAAATTAATGACAGCTGTTTCGCTAAAAACTAGCATCGTCAGATTGACATATTGAATAAGATGGACTTTCACATAGTAAGGGTTGGTACAATAAATTTCAAAATAAATGGTAATTGGTGCAAATGTCCACGATTAAATATTTGGATAGCATCTGGACCAATTATTGCCATGAATGATGCTGCTTGCACTTCTTTGGGTTTCTTTGCTAATTGTGTAGCTATCGCATACCATTCAGACTGTTGTATCCAGTTTTTCCAAGCACTAGTCATATTCTCAGTATTCAAAACGAGATTCTTGGGTGGCCGAATGCCTAAACCCCAGATTCGTCGGATGATGTTGAAGCTTGTGGATTTGGCATTTTGTAGCGAACTGCCCTAATTCTCCTTTTTGATTAAACTGATTGGTTCTATCTAGTGAATACTTTAGGTTTCGTAAACTTCTGACACCATGTAATGTTATATATTTTTAATAAAGAATAATGAACATTGATTACAAGGCAAATAAATTATTTTATTAACTGTCAGTGTCATAACGCAGTAATGACTACTCGAATATCTCGTATGTTACAGGTATCACACTAACAGCAGATGGACGAGATACTCAGGGTATCCAAAACAAAATCAGGAAAGGTAAAAATATAATAAAAGAATTACACCCAGTAATCTGGAATGATAATCTCTCAAAGAAAAACCAAGAAACATATTTTCATTTAGTAGAAAGTAGCGCCACCGATGGCTCAGAGGTATGGACACTAACTAAACAAGACAGCAAAAGTTAGAGGTTACTGAGATGATGTTTTGAAGGAGAGCATGTAAGAAAACAATTTTAGATCGAACACCAAATCAACAAATAAAAGAAATGATGGAAATAGAAGAATCCTTAACTAAAAATTCCGGAAAAAAATCAATTAATTTGGCACGGACATATGAGAAGAATGGGTGCAAACAGGATTCCACAAAGAATATGGGAATGGAAGTCAGAACAAAGAAAAAAAAGAGGAAGACCTAGGAAAAGTTGGAATTCAGAAATAAGAGAGGCAATGAAAAAAAGGAACCTAGAGGAAACAGACACTGCAGATAGATAGGAAATAGTGGAGATTAGGATGCGGTAAACGGCCTCCGTAGCTGTGGTGTTTTCTTTTATTCAGTTTACGTTCTGTTCGTACAAGACTTCTTTGCGAAGATTGAATGATTTGGTTAACCACTTTGATTGTTTAATAATTTTATTTACAATTTGACGGTCCAAAACTTTGCTGTTTATTGCAAATTAAAGCTCCTTTTATGCTTTTATCAGATAACTATTTTGTAAAATCAAATGAAACGAAATAAACACAGAAAACCCTATTTTTACTTAACATAACCACGAGAGTTGAGACTGTGTATATATAAAATCTTAAGTTACAGCTGCACTACCTAAAAACTAAAAAAAAAGTACAAAATGTTCCCATACCTAATACCTACTTTTCCTGGACTAAAAGGTAAATTAACTGTTCCACTTTGATCTCTAGCCTATTTTTAATTATCATTATAAATTAACTGATAGAACATTATATTTGAAATGACGTTTTTAATGCCAATTAACGGAAAGTAAAAGTTATACATAATACATTACAACTATTTTGCATAAAAAAAAGAAGGATTTATAAAAATGAACATTTTCGTGAGAAGTAAACAAACACGCAAACAATTAGTAATGTTAATTCATCCTAAGAATTTTTATTGTTTATCATCATGTGGTTACATCATATAGTTCGTGACTTACATAACATACCTTTGAATTGATAATACAGCGGTTTTTTAATAACAAACAATCAATATCGATTGATTGATTATAGTTTTCAGAAAAAAAAAACCAAGATAACGTTTATTGCTTAGCTAACAGTTGTTATAAGTGTAGATATACTGTTGCAATTTGAATTTTATTCATGTTATTTGTTTCTTTAAGGTTGTCATCAAAACACAGAGTAGCGTTTTATTGTTATGCTCCTTCCTTTCTAACTTAATTATAAAAACAGTAGAATTCCATTGGATATCTTTTAAATCACAATTTTAAAAATTGGTTCAATAGATGTAGATCTTTCTGTCTTAACTTGAACTAACAAATGTAAGTAAGCCTTAATGCAAAACCTACAACCACTGCACTTCTAGTGTATTTCTTAGCTTTCCTAAATATGCTTTGTGATATCTCGCAAAGCCAGCAATATTACAAACATTCTTTAAACTCTTGTCATCTACTTTACTCGCCAGGGGCACTCTACAATCCAGCAGATACATCGAATAACAGATGTCATCAACAAAGCCTTCGAAGATAAAAGCTATTGTTGAGCGGTATTCATGGACGTCAGCCAAGCATTCGACCGCGTCTGGCATAAAGGACTACTTTATAAAATCAAACAAATTCTTCCCTCCTACTTTACCCCACTTAAATCCTATCTCAGTGACCGAAAATTCGAAATAAAAACTGAAACGAAAGGAGTTCCACAGGGAATTGATCTTGGGCCGCTGGTATATCGAGGGCTAAAACGCAGTTCCTCGTATGTTACATGAAAAAGTATTGCACGTACGAGGTACTGCGTTGTGGCCCTCGATATGTCCTATTCACATCGGACCTGCTAACCTCCAAACATACTACACTTGGGACATTTGCCGATGATACAACCATATTATCAGTGAACAACAATCCTGAAAGATTAGTAATTAACCTACAAGAACATCTTAACACCCTCCAAAATTGGGTTGAAAGATGGAGAATAAAGATAAATAAAAATAAATCCAGCCACATTACCCCACACACTCTTCACCCATGTGAAACTATTGTAAACTATTTAAGTCATAGGTACATAAATAAACGTAAACAATTTGTTTCTTACAATGGGTTCTCATCATATCTATACATTGCAACAAGTGGAGTACCTCAAGGATCCAACTTAGGACCTTTGTTGTTTATAATCTTTATAAATGATGTATGTACTTCACTAAACTGTAAGAGGCTTATGTTTGCAGATGATTTAAAAATATATGTATCGGTTTCTAATGTAAATGACTGTAGAATGCTACAGGATCAAATTAATTTGTTACAGAATTGGTGTCTGAATAATAAACTCAATTTAAATAAATCTAAATGCAAAAGTTTAACATATACTCGCAAGGTACAAAAGATTCAATTTCCATATAATATTAATAATGTTATGTTAAAACGAACTAATAATATTAAGGATCTAG
Source organism: Ophraella communa (assembly GCA_035357415.1). NCBI lineage: Eukaryota > Metazoa > Arthropoda > Insecta > Coleoptera > Chrysomelidae > Ophraella > Ophraella communa. The sequence goes on along the minus strand of CM068994.1, from coordinate 11,868,482 downwards.
GAGTTTACTTTGATGAACAACTGACTTTTAATGTTCATATCAACATTATTACTAATTCCGCATACCGATCTTATGGTTTTATTAACCGAAATTGTAAAAAAATTGAAGATTTGTTTTTTATAACTTCTTTATATTCTAGCTTGGTGAGAAGTAAATTAGAATATGCTTCTATAATATGGAACCCTATATACATGCAATACTCATTGGTAGTTGATAGAGTACAGAAAAGGTTGTTGAAACTGTATACTTTTAAAACCACTGGAGTTTATCCTTTAAGAGGGTGTAATTATGAGGAACTGTTACAGAAATTTGATTTTATCTCATTGGATAAACGCAGAAAACTAACGTCAGTGTTATTTTTATACAAACTGTTAAACAACCAAATTGATTCTCCAGAATTATTAGCAAAAATTGGTTTTCTTGTTCCAAGGCCTACATCTAAGAACGCACAAACTAATTTTATGTTTAAATCACCAATTAATACCATGTGCAGAAATGCAAATAAACTAACAAACATCTGCGATATATTTTTCTGTACCATCCGAGAGCTTAAAATCATTGGTTTATGTTTAGATAAGGTATTATTTGTTAATTAATTTTTTCTTTAATTCTTTATTTTTTCATTTTTTTTATTCTTTGTAATTTATATTCAGCTGCATGAAAATGTTTAAGTAAATAAAGTGTAAATTATATGACATTTGCTCTGTAAATGGGAAACTGTTGTGCAATAAACGCTATTATTATTATTATTAGAAAAGAAAACAGATGGACTTAAAAAATATACAATTAAACTGATTAATAGGTAGATCCACACTAGCGGTGCATAACAAAATACTTAAGACAATAATCATACCAATCTGGTCCTACGGCATTGAGCTATGGGGTTGTGCGTATTGAGGTCGGGGTTGTACAAGCAAATCCAATATAACTAGAATCCAAAGATGTCAATCTAAATTCTTAAGAACAGTATTAGATGCCCCATGGTTTGTTTCCAATGAAACAATTCATAACGACCTCAAAATAAAACTTATGAAAAATGTCATCCATCAAAGAAGCAACTTCCACCACGCTAAAATCGAAAACCACGAAAATCCAACTTTAGAACCCCTACTGACAAGAGAAGACAACAGACGACTCAAAAGAAACTGGTCAATAGACTCGCTTTGAAGTATCTTACGTTTGTCAATGGACAAATCCTCATCATGCCATAATCCCAACCACAATATTAGCTTATAAAAATATATTTTCTGATTGCTGTAAATCCTCGTGATCAACACCGTTTCCACGGTTCCAAAATAAAATACCAAATCACCAAAAAATACCATTTCATTTGCTTTTATTTGATATTCTATGATTTGAAAACGTTTTTAAACGAAAAAATTAAAAAATTTATAATTAATGCAAAAACAAACAATATGTCCAAGCAAATGGTGTAGACATTGTAGAAAATCACTTGATTTAATGAATAATTTCATAATTTTATGAAGAATAATAAAAAAACTCTTGTTTTAACTCAACTTTCAAGTATAATTGGCATATTTCAATTTCAATGCTAGTTATTTAGCGAAACAGCTGTAATTGTGATTTTAAACGAAGATTTCTTTATAATTCCTAGTCATTAATTTTTTTAAATAGAGTTTTTATTAAAAATTTCTGTATTTAATGTTTTTAATAACATGGACTTCCACATGGATCACGATAATTTTTTCAGGTTTTTAGGCTTTAAATTATGCCCATGTTACAATGAAAATTTTAAGATTAATATTTAAATTAAGGTGACAATATGTAAAATTTCACATTGTAAAACTTTATCGTCTTATATTTATTTTGTTGATTTTGTAAAAAGAGAACTACAGTTGATTATTTTATGCATATTCTCCAACCCAATCCTGCCGTGCTTCCACTTCAAATTCACCCTTTTGTGACTCTGTTTATATTTATATTTCCGATAAAATAAACATTCATTTTAAAAAATTTCTAAATTCTTAAATTTTTTAACTTTACTTACATTTCAAATATTTAATCAAGTATATATACACTTACCGTTTTCATATATTCATAACACGGCGAAAAATAAAATACAGTTTTAAACTTTTAAAGGACCAAAAAATTGTTCAAGGCCATCCGCCAATCACAGCACTAACTGAGGATAAAATGCAAAAGCCTGTTATATAAGTCGACAGAATTAAGCGTAATTATTTGAGGTACACACACAAACGAACAATTGTATAGTTTTTTTAAGCTGCTTAACATACGGGGTGTTCACAAGTCGCGTGCTTGGTTGTTGTATTCGACAGTTTGGTCGTATAGTTGCATCTGTGCCACTTTTGATGTCGCTTTCTAGCGGTATCTACTCGTGAAATTACTTCGTCAACTAGCAACGATTCTTAAATTGGTCTAAAGTACGCGGTTGTTATAATGTAGAGGAAAATGGGGGCAAATTCCAATTTTGAATAGAACGAATGCTACCTTTCTTTAAAAAACAACGAATCCCGCAAGATTTAAATTTTTGAAACAAATACAGCGGATACCAAAATATTAAAGCAATAAAACAGAACATTAACTTCCACTCATTTGTTTCTACGTTCTTTATCTTTCTATCCTTTAAAAAACCATTTATTTATAAAGATTAGATTTATATAGAATGATGGTGGCCTCTAAATAGACTGAAACTAGTAGCATTATACTACTATGTATGTATCTAATCAAATTTTGTGACATTGCCATATATTTTTTTCTGTATTTGTCAAGAGTCGCATTCGAGAAATGGATGATCTCCTTAGAATATTAAAACCCAGATATTATTGGCCCTAAGAAATTATCCTGGACAAATTGTTCACCAATTGCACCAAAAAAATGGTACAATTATTGGCTCTATAACCATGTCCCTATGTCGTACAGCCTTCAGTGTCATATTCATTAACACCACATTAACATATGCCTCCCCACACGTAAACTGAGCCACCACCAAAAAGAGTGGTTGGCACTATCAAAAGTTTATTGTATCGCTGTCCTCTTTCTCTCCACATCAATATTCGACCATCACACATATTCAACCGAAATCTGGACTCATCCGTAAACATACAGTACCTCCAGTTCTGAAAATTCCAACGACTGCGTTCTCTTCCCCACCGATATCTGCATGCACGCTGATCCGCAGTCAACCGTGGATGTGAACTACGCCTTCTGGCTCTTAAATTACATGCATGCAACCTTATTCTAACAGTTTGACTAGATATCATTATTCCGGTAGCAGCTGTTAATTCTTGAAGCAGTAAATGTTCGGTTTGTTCTTGCAGTTACAGCTATAAACCTGTCTTGAGCAGGAGTTGTAGTTCTTGTCCTCCTCCATTGCTGCAGATTCATTTTCCAAATATCGATTTCATGCACGACTGACAACACTTTGGGACACATTTAACCGTGTAGCATGTTCTTCTTGACTTAAGCCTTCATGTATCCAACGTACTAATTGATGGAGTTGCACTGTTTCTAATCGCCGTAGCGCCGTTTTTTTCATGTAAACAAATTTATGGACTACTGTAACTTGAATGTTAAAGTCACTGCAAGCACTTCTACGCGACTAAAAGGTTAGTATTTTGAAATCGAATTCCTACAATTCTGGTTAAAGAGATAACAGCGTATAAAAAGAAAAAAAACACAATTTGCTATAAATAGAGTTTACTGATAGCATGAAACGTACATTTAATAGTATTGTATACCTAGTAGGAAAAGCTTAACATTTCCGGGCGATCGTAAAAATTGCCAGTCGAGGCGCAAGTCCTACGAGGTCTACATACTATTTTTCCGAAAATCGGGAATCATTAAAATTACGGTAAATTATTACTAATCTTGTTAAAAATTTTAAATCTACATTATTATTTTTCCCTTAAATAAAAGAAGCCATGAAACATTGTTTCGTAACTACGGAAACGAAGTACATAATTTTAAATTGTCAAAGTTGACGAGTAAAAAGTTTATTTGTGGCGTCTTTTCAAAATTTTCACAGCAGAAAAAAATCAAGAAAGTAAATCTAATATTTCTAATACTGCAGTAACGCCCAATATTAGTTATTGTCATGCAAATAAAATTATTAGTTTGGAAAATATTCAACAAAATAATGCTATTAGTTCCCAAGTTCTTCCAGTTTTCAATACTTTTACTAATTGTCAAATAACAGTAAATATAACAAATAGTAAGTAATAATTTTAAAATATATAATGTAAACCTCGTTTGTGCTGAAAGTCTTAAAAATAAAATTGTTTAGGAAAAAACCTGTTCGCATTTTTGTTCTAAAGTTTACTGTACGGAAATAACATTTCCTTACAGTACAGAAATGAATATTTCCTTACTGTCATTTTCGGTTGCCAGGCAACAATCAAGTTGGAGGAGATATTGACTTTTTCTTTCAAATATGTTGTCAAAAATGTTATTATTTCTTATCGATTTTCGGAAAAATATTTTTTACGCAATTTTCTGAAATTGTTGAGCAGTGTACTATTTATATTTAGGGAACTGTCAATACTGTCAACAGCTAAATTCTAGCAATACCATAATAAAGTTTCCCTTTTTTTAGCATAATCTCACAACCTTTTGATGTACAAAAGCTACTGGTTTTGATTACATTGAGTAAAGAAATCAATTTGGTCAAAAATTGAAAATTTCAAGAGAAGTACGGAAACAAAACTGCCATCGACCGGGACAAGGCAAATCCAATAAGACCTCTTAGTGCATGAAGTTTCTTTGGCCAAATGGGACATGTGGTATCTGTTCTGCTTGAGTAACGAAGAAAGTTCAATTCTAAATGGCACACGACAATTGGTTTGCTGAAAAATTCGCAAAATCCTCCACCAAAGACGAAAGATCTTTCTCTTAACATTGTTAACAGTTCTGATTTGGCTCCCAACTACTTGTTCTTGTTCTCGAATATCAAAGGTAACCTGCAAGTTTAATGATTTACAAGCGTCGAAGAAGTAGATGAAGCGTTCAAAATCCATGTTTGGGAGGCATCTTAAAAGGAATACGCAAAAAAATATAAAAAATTATTTAAACGAATACAAAAACCTATTGACCATCAGCAGAAACATTTTTAAAATTATAGAGCCGATTTTCTTTAAAAATGTATTTTTGTTGTTTACTATCTTGCGTCATATCTGCTTGTACTAGTAGCTACAAAAGTTACAGATAAGATATACTGGATAATGCACTTTTTTATCTGTTAGCATTACGTTTTCCTTTATCATAATGACAGGCATATGGCAAACAGCCTGAAATCCAAATTACAAGAAAACTTCAAAATCGAGGATTTAACACCCCTACCGACCACAATTATTCTCGTTAAAATCGAAAAACAAAATATTCTAAACATCGTATTATGACTACTTATCCCTTACCTAGGAAGATTAAAATATGATGATTAAATGAAATTTCTTAATACCGGTATATAAGTACATGCGCTACTGATTTAGGGTCTTGTTTACAACATTTTACGATTTAATGACTTTTCTTCTGCCAACTCCAAACAAATAAACTATAATTTTTGTTCAGGACCAATGTCAATGTCACAAAGTTATTTATTGATATAAAAAGGTTGTACTGCTGTACATTAATCTCAAACATCTCGAGCAATTACATTTTCCTCAATATTTCCTTTAAATCCTAATTCCATTATATTCTCTTGTTGTTCGCCTTTTATTTTTTCTCCACAAAGTTATTTCACTGATTCAGTGAAATATTCAGATATTGTACGTTTATATTCATATACTGTACTTGATTGTTTTGTCTGTGTTTGTCTGGGTAACTTTGGTACCGTGTTTTACTAATGTCATACTCTTGTCTTTTACATAATTTTCCTGATGGTCTACATATTAATTGTGAAGACATTCAATTTGTTAAAATTCGACCGAGATTACCCTCAGGTCTATAAAGGAGACTGCGTGGTTTTGTTAACTAGAAACCACATAGTTTCTTGCTGCAATGGTGTCTACGAACTTTTTAGGTCTTTAGACCTTCTCCTACATCAACTTGTGATGAAATTGAGTTACTTTCCTTATCTTTTCTAATGTTAATTAATTTTTCCTCAATAAGCTGATTGTGTCTAATACAATTTATTATTTTGTTTTTCTTCGATGTCACCATAAAATACGTTGGTTATAATCATTGTATAATTTAACCTTAATGTTATTAATTCCTCCCTTCTGGACAATTTTGTTGCCGTAACACATTCAAGTGTTTGAGTTTTATGTATTATGTACAGGTAAGATTATTTAACTTGTTCTCATGTTAAGTCTAATGTTTCTCTATGGTATTCTTCTTTCTAGCCTGATAATGGTCTTTAACTAGACCGAAACTAGTAGCTTTGTAACAGCAGTATAACCTTTTTATATCAATAAATAACTGTGTGCCATTGATATTGGTCTTTTCCTTTCTTCATCTTCTAAGTCACATTTGGGAAATGGATGATTTACTTCTTTTAGATAATAATATAACAGGTCGGCTGAAAAGTCCCCGGTCTACCATAGTAAAACACAATATTTTGACAAAATTCATTTTTTTTATTCAACATAGTTGCCTTCAAGAGCGATATAGCGATTATAGCGACCTTCCAACTTTTCGATACCATTTTTGTAGTACTCCTTCGGTTTGTCCTCAAAATAGGCTTCAGTTTCGGCGATTACCTCAGTATCAGAGCCCAATTTTTTTCCCGCGAGCATTCTCTTCAGGTTAGAGAAAAGGAAAAAGTCGCTGGTGGCTAGATCTGGAGAATACGGTGGGTGAGGAAGCAATTCGAAGCCCAATTCATGCAATTTTGCCATCGTTTTCGATGATTTGTGACACGGTGCGTTGTCTTCTTCTTCATATGGGGCCGTTTTTTCGCGATTTCGGTCTTCAATCGCTTCAATAATGCACAGTAATAGTCGCTGTTGATTGTTTTTCCCTTTTCCAAATAGTCGATGAACAACATACCGCGTGTATCCCAAAAAACTGAGGCCATAACTTTGCCAGCTGACTGTTGAGTCTTTCCACGCTTTGGTGGCGGTTCACCGGCCGCAGTCCACTCAGCTGACTGTCGATTGGACTTAGGCGTGTAGTGATGGAGCCAAGTTTCATCCATAGTCACATATCGACGCAAAAAATCGGGTTTATTACGACTTAACAGCAGCAAACACTGCTCAGAATCATCAATTCTTTGCTGTTTTTGGTCGATTGTGAGCACGCGCGGCACCCATTTCGCACAGAGCTTCCGCATACCCAAATAATCGTGAACGATATGTCCAACACGTTCCTTAGATATCTTTAGAGTGTCAGCTATCTCGATCATATTCACTTTACGGTCACTCAAAATCATTTTGTGGATTTTTTTGATATTTTCGTCGGTAACCACCTCTTTTGGGCGTCCACTGCGTTCACCGTCTTCGGTGCTCATTTCACCAAGCTTGAATTTTGCGTACCAGTCAATGATTGTTGATTTTCCTGGCGCAGAGTCCGGAAACTCATTATCAAGCCAAGCTTTTGCTTCAACTGTATTTTTTCCTTTCAAATAACAATATTTAATAAGCACACGAAATTCTTTTTTTTCCATCTTTTTGAAAATAACAAAAGTTGCTTCACTAAAAATGTAATATCTCACAAACTAATAGTCCGACAGCTGTCAAATTTTTACACGAATCTTTTGAAGGTGCGAGACAGACAAAAGCGTTAACTCAAATTAAACCAAAATCAAATATGCTATTTGTTCATAATAAAGTTTCTCATAAAATATCTACCGACTACGATCCAGGCTTTCGCAGTGGCATAGTACCTATTTGTAGCGCTGTTTCAGTTTCCTTTTGCACCGTTTGTTCTCCATTGTAATGCCTTAATTAATTATGAGCAGTTCTCTTGCTATTTTCTTAGATAGTTCTTCTATTAATTTCTTCCCATGTATTTGTCTGGGCGCGTTTAAAATGGCAATTAGGAATAACAGTGAGTGGATGAACGGGCATTTTAGGGAGGTGAACTAATTCTCGACCCAGGAACTCACTGGACATGGGTAAAGGGTGGGGTATCAGCATAAGATTGAGAAGAGAGATATTGGAATGTGCGAGAGGTGTGAGGTGGAGGTTGTGGATGATTAGGGAAACGTGTTTAGATGTTGGAAGAGCGAGGAAGTGTTAAAGCAGTTGGAGATGAAACTTGGACAGACAGTGTAATGGGAGAACATGGTGGAGATACCTACTGTTGAGAGGAGAGAAAGAATGGGTAGAGGTAAGCGAAGCAGTAAAGAGGATAATTAGGGGAAGGGGACATTGTAGATGTCGTGAGTGGTATGACTGTATAGTGAGAGTCTGTGAGGGACCACCGCCAGTCTTGAAGTATGCTAGGGAAATGATTCCGAAGAGGTGAGCTTTGAGTTGGGTTTGGTTGGTAGGCATCCTCTCTTGGATTTCAAGGGTCTCAACACTTTTGGGTTCTGGATAAGGACCCATCGAACATGACTTTCCCATCTTAGCCAGAATATGGCTTAATATCAATGTTTTAAAAATATTTATCACACATTATATATAATGGGTTGTTGATCAAAACTCTTCTTTCATCAGCTGCAGCTGATTTAAATACCACATTGCTAATAGTTTTTCAATCCAACTAATGGTTAGTTTGACATCTTTAATATTAACTATACTTTAATCTTCACGTAATATCCATAGTATTTGTAAGTTTTTTTGACAAATATTAATATTTTTTTACTTTTTTTAATGAACACTCTGTTATGCAAATCTTTTTTTGTTTATACCAAGAATGGGTGCTAATTATGCTAATTAAAACGGGAATCATTTTTGGAATGAAATTCAAGTATGTAAAATAGAAAAACCCATGAAGTAATACTATTTAAGTTTGTTTTCGTAGATACGTTGTTGCTCTCTTAAGCAAACTACCTACTTTCTCTTGGGGTTTTATGATATTCATTATCATATTTATGAATTTAATGTTTACTAACAATTATTAAACGAATTGATTATTTAATTGATACGTTTACTAAATTAATATTAAATTAAATATTGTGGAAACAATCTTGTACGCCGTGTACGCGATAAGATTTACCAAATATTTAAGAAGCTTCTACGCTTTGATGGATTCGAATTCTGTTTATTTACTCTTGTCATATTGTAAAAGTATGGTGTAGCAAATAATTCGATAAAGTATAAAATCACTTCAAAATTAACTCGTGACTTTTTATTATCTGACAAATACAAAAATTGTTTGACATAAACGTCATTACTTTTTTTTTACAACCAAAAATAATTCAGGTAAATCGATACATTCGTTATAAATATAGAGTAAATATTTAACATTCTCCACCCTTCGAAAGTCTTGAAATCACTTCAGTTTGTCGGTAACAAACATAATTTGTGGACTGGGCGAAGATAGCTTCCTCTTTTGGTTTGGACAGCAGCTACCCGTACAACCCCATCTTTACCAGGGTATACGTTGGTGATTTTTCCCATTAACCATTCATTGCGTGGCGCTTTCTCGTCAACGACAATCACTATATCGCCTATTTTAAAAGAATGTGACTTTGCGTACCATTTCTGTCTATTGATCAAAGTAGGTCGATATTCCAGAACCCATCGTCTCCAATAATTATTTGCCAGTGCTTCTGCGAACCGCCATTGTTTCCTACTCAAAATATCTCCTTTGACTTCACCATGGCTTTTGATTCCTCCCGGTCTTAGTAACAGAAAATGGTTAGGAGTAATGGCTTCACAGTCATTTGGATCAACCGAAACATGTGTCAAAGGCCTGGAGTTAACTATATATTCTGCTTCAGCCAACAAAGTTTGTAGAACTTCTTCTTTAGGTTTAACGGTTTTCAGAGTGACTTTCAATGCTGTTTTAATGGATCGAACCATACGCTCCCAGATTCCTCCCATATGGGGAGCCGCTGGCGGATTGAATTTCCACGAGATTCCTCTTGGAGCCAGTTCGTCGGCAATTTTTGTGTGATCGAAGGACTGCACCCACTCACGTAGTTCTCTTTCAGCGCCAACAAAATTGGTACCATTATCTGTGATGAATTGTATCGGTTGTCCACGCCTACACATAAAACGCCTTATTGCAAGAATTGTAGAACTCGTGTCCAAAGAAGCTGCTATTTCTACATGCACAGCTCGTATGGTAAGACAAGTAAATAAGACTCCATATCGCTTTTCACTTCGTCTGCCAACTGATACATTCATGGGTCCAAAAAAATCGATACCCACATAGGAGAATGGAAAAATAAATGATTCTAATCGTTCTCTAGGAAGGAGTCCCATTTCTTGACTCACTGGTTTACATTTTCTAATAGAGCAAGCTTTACAGTTGTTGAAAACCTTCTTTACTGACGAACGCATGTGCAATATCCAATATTTTAGTCTGAGGTTGTTCAATACTGTTTCAACACCTAGGTGACCAGCTTGTTCGTGATAGTATTGGATTAATAATGTACAAATTTTGTGTTTGGGATCCAAAATAACTGGAAACCTGACATCAAATTCCAAATTTAGTTCTTGGCTTTCTGGAAATCTTCCTTTTAGTCGGATCACGCCATCTTCATCCAAAAATGGTGATAACTTGAATAATCGACTGCTTTTCGGGACGGTTTTATTTCTCTTTAGTACAAGCAACTCATCTTCGAAAGAATCTTTCTGGATTTTCCTAATTAAAAGATTTGTAGCTTGTTTCAATATTTGTTCATCTAAATGTAGATTTTTCGGTCTCATTTCTTTCTTCTGTCTGCTCACTTTCACGAAATGCAAAATCCAACCTGTTGTTCGAAGTAATCTCAAATATTTGGAAAATCGTGATGTATCTGGTACTTCTTCAAGATCATTTAAGTGAGGGGTGTCTAGGAGAAGAACACAGTTATCTAAACTCTCACAGTTTAGTTCTACTGGCCATAACTCATCTGGCAATGTCAAAAAGCTGGGACCGGTAAACCATTGACTATGAGAACTCAAATCGACGTGTTTTACCTTAGTTGCTAAATCGGCAACATTTTGATCCGTTGGTACCCAATGCCACTGAGCCTTATCGGTATTTTCGTGTATTTCACCAATTCGGCATGCTACAAACATTGAAAACCTTTTACATGATGCTCGTATTTGCTGCAGTACTACTAATGAGTCAGTCCAGTAGTGAACCTCATTGATCTTGAACTCCAATTCATTGCAGATCAATTTTGCTACTCTGCAGGATAAAACAGCGCCTTGTAGCTCTAATCTTGGAATAGTCTGTTGGTTTAATGGTGCAACTTTGAACTTTGAGGTAACGAAGCTTGTTGTGAATTTGTCGCCAGTTTTCAACCTCAGATATGCCACAGATGCATAAGCTTTATCGCTGGCATCGGAGAATAAGTGAAGATCTACTATTGGTATGCAGGATAAATCTGGAAAATAATATCTGCTAATGACTATTGGTGCTAGACTATGTAGATCTTGTAACCACTGCTTCCAGTTCGAAAAAAGTTCATTAGGTATTGGAGTATCCCAATCTACGTTACTTCTCCAAATATCCTGCATCAAGATCCGTGCTTTTATGATAAGAGGAGCCAAAAAATTCAGTGGGTCGAAAACTGACATTATAACCCGAAGGACTTCTCTCTTACTAGGCACTTTATCACCTTGTGATATTTCATTAGGAATTTTGTTGAAATTGAGCATGAAGACAAATTCATCAGAAGTAGGTGACCAAAATAGTCCAAGTACTCTTTCAATGACTTCTGTACCTATCTTAACACTTGAAGTTTCAGTTTTTAAGTCTTCTGGGATAGAATCCATTACCGCCCGGGAGTTACTCATCCATTTTGCCATCTCGAATCCACCTTTTTTGTGTACATGAATAACTTGACGTACTCTTCGAATTGCCTCCGCTTCAGTATCACAAGAATCAAGGAAATCATCTACATAATGTTGTTTTGTCATTGCTCTTACTATGCCGGGGCACTTAGCTTCAAAGATCTCAGCATTTCTGTTCTTTACAAACTGTGCTTTGGAAGGTGATGGTACAGCACCAAAAATCATGACGTTCATTTCATAAATATCTGGGCTTTGACTCTGATTTCCTCCACGCCACAAAAATCGTTGACTGCACCTATCTTCAGGTCTGATAACAACTTGATGGAACATTTCTTTGATATCTCCAGTGAATGCGATTTTCCCTTGTCGAAATCTCATAAGTACCGCAAGAAGAGAAGGAACAAAGTCTGGGCCTTGGTACAAAAAGTCGTTGAGACTATGTCCGAAAGATTTCGCAGCAGCGTCGAAAACAAGACGAATTTTGCCAGGTTTGTTGGTATTCCAAACGGCAAAGTGGGGTAAGTACCATTCCTTTGGATTTATGGTTACCTCGGAAGTTTTCAGCTTTCTTGCATACCCCTTCTGGATATATTCTTCGATTTTAAGGCAATATTGATTCCCAAATTCTTTATCCTGTGCCATTTTCCTCTCCATACACATCAGACGTTTGAGAGCATTGTTTTTGCTATCAGGAAAGGTTGCGTCTGCATTTCCGTAGAGATGTCCAATTTCGAAACGATTTCCAACATACCGAAGAGTACTTTCCATGATTTTTACAGCTTGTTTATCCTCCATTGACTTAACGACATTTTCTTGTGTTTTGATACCGAAATCTTCCAATCGAAAACTGTCTTTTATCATTTTGTGAAGCTCCTCGTCTCTGGAATATTCACAGCAAAGATTGACACTACGAAATTCAGATGAAGAGAGATCTTTTTGAACCATACCGTGTATTGTCCATCCTAATTTTGCTCTAGACATGATAGGTAGATTCAAACGTGGCTGAATAACCTCTCTTGGAACAATCAATCCACAATTGTCCTGGCCGATCAATAGTTCTGGGGTAGCATTATCGATAGTACGAATAATATCAGGATCCAAATGGGGATATTTACTTATCATCATACTCACATCTATTTTCTGCCTGGGAAGACTCAATTTGTGTACTGTTCTTACATTGTGTAACTTATAGTAAGGCGAATTTGCATTACCAGCAGCAATATCGACAGAAACAAGTCTGGAAGCATCTTCGTGATGAGTGGTCTCGTTAGTCCACTGAAAGCAGAGTGGTACTGTTGGCCCATTCAACTCTAGTTTTTTTGCTAGATCTTCTTCGATGATCGTACAGGTAGAACCTTCATCAAAAAGTGCGAATGTATGTACTTCTTTTTCAGGCCCACGAAGTATTATTGGTGCTATTCTCAAAAGAACCGCCTTATTTTCATGACTAACATTAGCGCAGAAGTCGACTGATCTAGGAGGTGCCATTTGATTTGAGTGTTCACAGTTTAGATTTGACTCATTTCTCGAATCTGCAGCAGGAGATCTTTCAACATGAAGAAGATGATTATGCTTTCCTCTACAGCCATTGTTACCACATCTTGTCTTCAAAGAACATCTTTTCACAGCATGACCTTCACGAAGACATAAAAAGCATAATTTCAATTTCAAAACAATTTGTCGTTTATCTTCAATGGTTTTTTGAAGAAATTCTGGACAATCTTTTATTTTATGAGAATCAATTTTGCAGAAAACACAACACGTCCGATTTCTTGACTGATTTACATTCATTATTGTTTCCCTTCTTTGTGGAAATTTGTTTCTTTGAAATGGGTTACAAATGGCGGCCATCGAGCTAATTTCTTCTTCATACCATGTAGCGAAGTCTTCCAATGATGTGGGAACTCCTTGAATATCCATTTGTTTTTTCAGTTTGCTCCAACTATATTTCTGAATGGGTGGGAGTTTTTCAGCCAGAATTGTCAACATTTCTGGATTGTACATATATACAGTAGAGTTGACATTTTTCATGGTAATTACCATATTATTCAAAGCATTGGAAAAGGCAATACATGATTCAATTTTGTCTTCTTTAACATTTGAAAACTTTTTGACCTTATCCATCAACGAAAGTACAATCCAGTCCGATCTACCGAAGTTCATCTCGAGCATCTTTATTATTCTGGGTACATTTTCAGGAGAAGTTAGCAAAGCTTTGACAGTATCTCTTGCCCTACCTTTCAAAGCACTGTCCAAACGCAGCAAGTTATCATAGTTTGTTAAACTGTACAGCTCTGTAGATCTTTGAAACTCACTTATAAATATTGGCCAATCAGTTATATCTCCTGAGAAATTATTTAAGTTTCTCATTTTTTGTTTAGCCAATAATTTTGTAGTATTCTCAGTACTCTGAACACACTGCTTGGCAATTTGAAGCAACACGTTTTTATCATCTTCTCCACCACCAAAAAAGGTCTGATTGTTTTCTGGAGGCTGTTCCGTATGTGATATTTCACAATTTTCCATCCATTTATTTAACTGAATTGGATCATTATATAGACTTTCAGACTGAACTTTCGAAATAATTGATCCACCTTCCTTTTTTCTATTAGATTCTTCTAATAATTGATGTTTTATTATCAATTGTTCCATTGCAATTTGTCGCTTTTTTGCTATAAGTTTCAAACGTTCTTCGGCTTCTTCCTCTTCAAACTGCTTCAGCTGTTGCAGTCTTTCCATCTCGAAGTTGAGCTGCGGAACATTCGACGATTTTGATGACACAGGATTGGTTTTTTGCATTACTGACTTATCTTTGTTTCCTTGATCAATGCAGCTAGGCCTTATTATGTCTGATTTTGCAGTAGGTTCGAACATCAAAGAATATTTTCTATTTATTATGGATTTGGCGGAAGTAGCTTTACCCGGAGCATCTTTATAACCCTTTTGGAAGTTGGTATCTTGAACTCTGATGCCATTTCCAGTTATATTCAAATCAGCTTCGGAACTATTGGCGTTGCCATATCTTTTAGGTGGAATACCCTTGTTGTGTCGAGAACTTCTACGGAGCTGCACTTCTGCAACACTTTTAGCAGCATTGAACTGTTCCATAGAGCGTTTCTTTTGTACTCGAAGGACCAACAAATGTAGCAAATAATTCGATAAAGTATAAAATCACTTCAAAATTAACTCGTGACTTTTTATTATCTGACAAATACAAAAATTGTTTGACATAAACGTCATTACTTTTTTTTTACAACCAAAAATAATTCAGGTAAATCGATACATTCGTTATAAATATAGAGTAAATATTTAACATATGGTAACCTTGACCCTTTCGTCATCTTATTTAATCCACGTATGGAGGTGCGTATGTTTTAAAAACGTATGAAAATATAATCGATAAAGTGCAAAATTTTAATAACATTTCAAAAAGTAGACGTTAGCATATTCACAGGCTCTAGGACGTTTGGTTCCATTAGCGATTGTATTGCAGATATAGGAGAAGAAAATATAAGAAAAAAAATATGTTTTTTATATTTTTAATAACATTATGGACAACTTTATCATCAATTGGTAGATTCATTATTTCTAATCATATCAAAAAGTAATTAAGATGAATTTGAAATTAGAGATTGAAATCTAAGTTCCTAATTTCGTATTCAAGTAAAAAAGCAAACAGCTCATGGTGTTTATCTTTTTGTATCATTTATTATCATTTATAGTGGAAAAGTATATTGTATGTATATTTTCCATTTTCTGCACAATTTTTATGAAAATGTAGGCCGTTTCAGTTAATTGAAAGGATATTGTACGATAAAATAACGTGAAAATGTTTCTGTAGTTTATAAAAGATATATTAATAAAAATGTCAAATCAAGAATATTTATTTACAAAAGTAAGTTTAAATAAAACAATCAATACAAATTGACAACAGAATAAAATGAATATTCAGTTTTTATAAAATTATGTAATACATTTGACGTTATAGATAATTGATAGTATATTTCTCGGTAGTCCGTAAATATTGCAACCTCTCACGCACCTCACGAATAAATAGAGGACATAAAAGAGGACCTTACTGAACAAGTATTGAAAATTACCCAACTACATTCCAAATTTGGAGATAAAAGAAAGCTGGCGATTTTCGTCGTGCCCTTTATTATAGGTAAATTGTAAGTTACAATTATATAAAAATATAGGTAAAAATGTTTTAGCTATTTTATGCAACTCTTTATATTCATATTTGCATTTAGTGAATGAAAAATTTAATTTATTGTCTTAGTAGATTACCTATTTAAATAAGTGTTATTCCTAAAAATTCCTTTATGAAAGCAGGGGCTAATATTTGTAAATATTTGTGTGAAAACACTTGTTTCCATAGAACTGTCGTAATAAAATTGAAATTTGTTTTATTGCGATTTAAATGGATATATAGTCCGTCTAGAAAGTATCCGGAAAAAAGAATGCACAATTATAATTTTCCAGTATATATTTTTATTATTTGAATTATAAAATAACCACAAACAATCAAATCATCTCATTTACTTATACAACCTCCATTTAATTCTAAACACTTAAGTAAACGTCCAGGTGCATCAGAAACTAGGTCACTGCCATACTGCTTGGTGATGGTGGTCCAGGCCTGTAAAACCGAACAAATCAAATATTTATTTCCTGGGGCTGCTCGGTCTACTTCAATCTTTATTAATTCTCATATGTTTTCAATGGGACTAAGAGCTGGTGAAGCTGCTGGCCATGGAATTGTTGTCAGTGGGTGTTCTTGCATCCAAGCTTGAGTAAAGGCTGAAAACGCCACCCCTCTGGATATAAAGCATGAGCTGTTTCAAGAAGAAAACCATTTAAAATATCACAATATCTTGCCCTATTAACAGTGCCATCAACTATACAGAGAGGCGTAGCACCACGTTGAGATATTGATACTCAAACCATTATTTTAGTGGGAAATTTGGAAATTTGAACGGTAACATTTTCTCTTGACAGGATTTTAAGATGGTTTGCACCAATCTGGAAACAATTCTCGTCAGATATAAAAATATTGCTGAAATTATCTCCTTGAAAAAGTTGACAAAACTCCATTCTTCGTTGCTTTTGTAAAGGTGTTATTGCATTTATTCTTCGTTGATTTCTAAATCTGCTGGCCAGTTGTCGAAACCCTAGGCGCGGGTTTTGTCGTCCTAAATTCACTAAAGCGTTTAAATTGTTTCCGCGAATCTTACGCGGTCTTCCCGAAACTGGTCTATGTCTTATATCTGTACCAGTTTTTATCCTCTTAATTTTCTCATACACTGCACTTTTTCCGAGTTCAGTCAATTGCACTAGTTTTTTAACATTTCGAACACCCTTTCTATACAAATATTCCACCATTTTTTTTTCTACTTGTGACATTATTTTACAAAACTCACGTCTGTTTACAATCAACAATATTTGATTGAAACTGTTGTCATGCGATTTTATCCATAGCCTACTATCGGCACAATCTACTTGACGCATTACTTACTGTCTTAGAATGTTACGAAAAGAAAATATATTAAAATTAGGAAAAATAAAAAATTCCGGATACTTTCTAGATGGAATATACCAAAATTATGTAGACTGTTCAAAACGAAAATGTGCATTAGGCAAATGAACAGACGTAAATAATAAACGTATTTTACAGTGCACAAAATGGTCGTGATGCGTTATCAAAGTGAAAGAGACAGATGTAGAATCTATCTTGTAGATTAATATTTTAAATGTCTGATGTGAGCGGTAACATGGAATTTGTAGTATCAACGAAAACTCGTCATAGCCATGTCAGACTACTTTCGTTGATAATAGTACTCCTACTGAACTAAACGTAGAACCGTCAACATCTATTGGTAGGACTGATATATCTGAGTCAAGCCCTCCGAATAATGTATCTGAAGAATCTCTTTTGAATGACATCCTTACTAAACAAAAATAAACATGTTTGGATGCAACACAGAGCCAGGAATCCAGAAAAAAAGAAATCTCCATGTTATTACAAGAATGTATTCTAGGAAGAAATCCTGATTAGTTTATACTTAATATGTCTGTCTAACAGTTACGTTTTTTCTGTCTTTAATTCCAAATGTATTTTTATATACCTACCTTATGTACCTCCCGACCAAAACTGGGCATCTGATACCCTGCTCCGTAACTATTAATTTTATCTCTTGGTCCATATTCATTGTCGTTTTCTGAGTCTCTTTTTTTGTTGGGTTATCATACCATAGCCGAAAGGCTTGCCGTTTGCCCTCATTTAGATGAGATAAAGTACATTCATACTTATACCGTTCTGACTTAAGGACTTCGATTATATTGCCCCCAATAAATCTTCCTACCGGCCGGCAGAGCCGGAGTGGACTTTTTACTTTTACATTGAGAAGCAATTGAAATATTGATAGATTGATATAAATTGTCTAAAAATATGTACAAATGTGCAAACATCTATAAAAAAAGTAAATTCCACCCTGTTCCGTTCAAATTTTATAGCAGGTAACACCTGCCTAAGGGGCCGGCCAACAATACGGAACAAAAGGGTCGTTTATTGGCCTTAAGAAGTGAGAACGGAATAAGTATAAATGTACTGTAGCTAGGCAGCTCTACCAGCGACCCAATGACCCTTCTTTAATACGTTTTTTAGCTTAATTTTTTTAGCTAAAAAAAAATTTAAAATAACCTTTTAGTGGGTTTAATTAAATATATTCTTAAGAATAGTATTTTGTTCATAAGTAATCATTTGCATAAATAAAAATGAATTCCTATATTCCCTGGTCACCACATCACGCGTGAACGGCTGGACCTATTTTTTATGTTTATTATTTATTTATTTATTTACGGATCCTCCATTTACATACAAAAAATACAATAGTAAATAAGTAACATTTGCTGTCCATAATGAATAATAAGACATATAAAAATAACAGACACAACATACTCTAAAGTTAACATTTAAAATATAAAAAACAAAAAAAAAATATGTATAAGGACTTCAAAAAAAACATATAAAAATAACAGACACAACGTACTCTAAAATTAACATTTAAAATATAAAAAAATAAAAAAAATATGTATAAAAAAAAAGAAAAAAAAAAAAAAAGAGTGGCTGTGGGGACTGATTCATGCAACATCAACGATACTGCTGGTTATTTGTTGTTTAAAAGCATCTAGTGATATTGTAAAAAGATCAATTCTAGGGCTGATATCGTTTAAGAGACGTAGCGTTCTCGGGATAGGACTGTAATTAGCATAATTAGTATTATGAAACGTCACATTAAAAAGCTCTCTATTTCTAGTATTATATACATTAATGTTAAATCCATGTTGTTCTGGAATAATGATATTTTTACATGCCCATGTTAAGTGTTTTGCTATGATGCTATCCATAAGCTTTGGTAGGGCTGATTGAATGCAAATACTTCTGTAATTTTTAATATTTTCTTTGTCACCTGATTTAAATATCGGGGTTATGTAACTAATTTTCCAGAAATCTGGATATCGACAGGAATTTAGTGACAAATTAAATATATAATGAATAGGATTTGACAAGCCACACACACAACTCGTCAACAAGGCATTGGGAACACCATCTGGACCACTTGAATATTTGACTTTCAATTGCTGAATACCTTCAAACACTTCTATTAAACTAATTGATATATTTTGTAGGTCAGTAGTTTCAGTACAATTGAAGTTTAGCGTATCATTGCCACATAGGTCATTTGAATAGACAGTTGAAAAAAAATTTGCAAATAAATCCACTATTTCTGCCCCATCAGAACTCGTCTTGTCATCCAGATACATCGTGTTTGGATAAGTGTTTGATTTACGGATATTGTTGAAATATTTCCAAAAAGAGCCAGAATTTCTACCTATATCATTTTCTGCATTTCTGCAATAATTACTGTAACATTGACTACTAAGCATTTTGCATGATTGACGTAAGTTGCAGAATTCCATATAATCGTTAACATTATGAGATTCCATATACTGTCTATGCGCAATTTTCTTCCTTATTACAAGACTCTTAAGTTCAGACGAAAACCAAACCGGGAAATTTGAGGACCTGAATCTCTGTAATGGCACAAAACTGCTTATACCTTCAAAGACAATATCATAGAAAAATTGTACCGCCGAATCAATATCGTTAATGTTGTACAATAAAGACCAGTCTACCGATGCAAAGAAATTGTTGATGCCAATGATGTTCGCTCGCTTAAAATTATAATAATAAGTATCAAATTTTAGATTATTACTAGTATTTAAAACAATGGAAAAATAATATGCTTTATGATGATAATTTACATTAAGCAACACATCAACGGCCTCAAATATTCTAATTGTATTGTTGTGACTAAAAAGTAAATCTAAAAATACATTATGATTGTTAGGAATATTATTAACTTGACTGACACCCATGGCACTAAAGTAACTATTTATATAATTTCCTGGCGAAGTACATGGGCTAATAACATTTAAACTATTCTTATTATCAGATGGTACCCATATAGCATCAGGAATATTGTAATCACCAAATATAATAAACTCAAAATCAGAATAGTTCGCAAATATTTCAAATACATCGTCCGCATGCTCAGAGTATAGTTCCATATCAGATTTAGGTGGGATGTATACAGCACCCAAAATAAACTTGTACTGGTCATATTTTAATGAAACAAATAGATGTTCAACTGTTTCATGGTTTATAGTGACCTTACTGGTGTTAAAACCCTTTTTTACAGCAATTAACACCCCACCGCCACGACTTTTTTGACTAGTTTGACTAGAGCGATCACACCTATACACAATATAATCATCTAGACCAAGTTCGCTGTTAGGCACACTCCCATCCAACCAAGTTTCAATCAAGATAATAACATCATAGATAGATACATTAACATTAGTTTTTAATTCTTGAATTTTTGATTTCATTCCACCAACATTTTGACAATATACCATTATTTCTTTATTCAGTTTTTTGAGTTATTACCTGATTTTTTCATAATACGAGGCACGCCAAACTGGTAACGAATGAAAATGTCAGTTTCTCCCTTTTTCTTGCGCTCCTCAAGATCACTATATAGTTCTTTGATATGTTTCCTTTGCATTGGAGTCAGGTCAGCATTAATACGAACACCAGATTGGCTAACAATCAATTTCTTCTTATTTTTTAAGCAGGCCAATGCTGTACTACAATCGGAAAATGAGATTTTGATGGGTCTAGGTTTAGTTGCGGGTTTACCCAATCGTATAACTTTGAATTCACAAGGAGCTATTTGTAATGTATCAAGGATTTCCAAACAAGCCTTTTTGTCTTCTTCAATACGTACTTTAAAATCTTTAGACTTTGATTCGTTAACATTATGCATTATAATATTCCTAGATCTGGTGCTTCTGTCTTGTATTTCAGAGTAAACAGTTTCATTATCAAAATTATTGACTGTACCTGATTGGATTGATTGTTTCAATAACACAACTTCATTCTGCAATTCTTTTATTTGACTAATCAGTTCTGGAATCATGAAGATACCTTTTTCGCAGTTTTTACACAGAAATGACAACACTCTCTTCTTTAAAGCTATACATCTCCATTCAGTTTCAGTAAGGTCACTGCATTTTCTACAAGTAATTTTCTTACAACAATCACAACTTACATATTCTTTTGGGCTATCCAATTTACAATACATACATTTACTTCCATTCGACATCGCCGACAGGTCCGCCACTGGAATTTTCTGTGATTGATGTATATAAAACTGGTTTCCAAATAGTTATTTATGTGCTGATAAACTTGAGAGTTTTTATATATTTAACGAGAATGAATACTTATTGGTAAAATGCAATTATAAGTCCAAATACCTTTTTTAAATGCAAAAAGATTGTTGATTTCCAACTCATGTAGAAAGCTCAGTTAATTTTCTTCAAAACAATGTAAAATACAAGTCAATTAACGACTTTTAACCACTTAAAATTGTAAAAATACCGGAGCAAAATTAAAATACGTGTACACACAACAATTAAGCACATTGTGTCAGGAAAAGATTCTAATAAAACAAAAGGAAATTAGAAAATTTAAGAATACTTATAACACTGTTTATTTAGCCATATCGATTTGGACAATGTAAACTTTTTAACTGTAACATTATGACAATTGACATAGAAGTGACATAATACGTACTGCAAATATCATCACACTTTTTAGGCGTTTTCTTTCGTGCTAAACATTTGTACACATCATAAACAATATTACGTGTTTGTTCCTTCGTACTTTTTACACTTTTGCTGTCACATAATTTCATATTTAGTAATTCCTTTGCCACACATATGATATTTTCAAGGACAGTCACTAAGAGCTTGCTGCATCAATCTTGAAAATCCATGTTTTTGATGTGGACAGTTATATTGTGGGGTTAAATTTTGTTAATTCTATAAAATTATATTTTGTCAAGGTATTTGTGTGAAACGTGTTGCCTATAGCGGTACGCCTACTACAACAATATGACCTCCCACAATATTTTCTTAAAAAAAAAATATGACGCCAATGAAATTAAATTAAACCAGGCTGCTCAAAGCAATGAGACTCTTAAAAATTTTTTATGATGAAAAACAAATAACGAAAAAGATACTTAAGTAGTTCCTCCGGTCACTGTATGACGTCACCCGCTCAGGTTACGTGTGTAGGTTCGAAATCTATGATTATTCCTTCCAGTCAAATGCTGTGTTTTGTGAGATTAAGGTTCTGAACTGAAAGTCACAGCTGATGGGAGTTAATTTAGAAGTGGTTGTTATAAAATTATATTTCCCAGATTACTTTATGTTTGAAAATAACTGAATATCCTGTTCTCTCTTCCAAGAACAAACTACATCAAAGTTGTAGCACGTGCTAATTTAATTAAAACCTTTATGATACGGATAAATTTGACAATAATTATGGATCTCGTACAAATGAATTAATGACAAAAAAAAATCAGTATGAAATTCCAAAGTTCATCGAAAATGTTAAACATTTAAATAGAGCGATAATAGTTGTTGAAATTCTAGAGTTTATTGAAAATGTCAACTATTAAAATAGAACAATAATAATTGATATCACCTTAAAATGTTCAGAACTTGGTCCATGCATGTATGTTGTAGAGTACTGGTACTTATAATTCTTGTCAAATATGTGTTGGAGCAAATTGGCCCCAAATACCTCAGATGTAGAATCTTTACAACTGTTGTCACCTTCAAATGGACAGGAATATGTTCCTTGAGGCTTAAATAACTTGCCTGTCTTCCTGGAACTGCTAGTATTGGATGCCAATACACTTTGGCCCCAAATTTCTTGTCAGGTAGGTTGAATTTTTATGAAAATACACTTTTATACACACACTTTATCGATTTAAGCATTTATCTTGCATGATTATGCGTTAATTGTTTAATTTTACTTACAAAAATTTTAATTTTATCAGGACAAATTTCTTACCCTCCTTTCGCTTTCAGGAACAAAAAACAAGAGAGAGATTTTAGATTCAACAAAACCATGGTTACCGATAATTCTTTTGTTTTCCCAGCTTTCCTTTTGAACAAAAAATAAATAAATGTATGTTGGCAGTGAAGGAAAAGTTACTAAAAAATATTAGTTTTTTTTATGTTGGTGACTGGTAAGCTCAAATGATGTTTATTGGAACTTTGTTTTACAGAGTGATTTTATTTTAGTAAGATTTGGCATTATAAAATTATTCCTCCTGATTTTGGGAGTGGTCACAAATTTGTCCTTAACATCTAGAAATTAAAACTAATCCATTATTTTCAAGGTACAATTTAAGAAATTTATAAAATTTATGGAATAATTATCTGGAATAAATTAAACTCAACTTATAGTTTTGCTATTATCTTTCTATCTATTAATTTAGTTTAATAAAAAAAAATCGAACAAAGACTTACAATGATTTTTTTAATTATTGTTTCCCCCCGAATGTTGTACACCAATTCAGTATCTCTTTCATAATATTTATAAAAAAACATGCTCATTTGTATACTACTCCTAATGCAATCGTAACAATATGTCGACTGCTCCTGTATCGGAATACCAACAAAACTAGTTATATACCAAGAGTATAATATATCATAGTATATCATAAAGCATTAAAATAATAAACACACTTTTTTTATTAATTATTCGAATTCAATATTCATCGTTGGGTCAACCAGTCTAAAATAAAGCATTTTTTATGGAAATAATACCTTCCTTTCCTTTGACATAAATACTTAGCTTATTCTTGTTTCAATCTATCTTAATTCGTCGTTCATTACTTCGAAATAAACCTGAGCTGACACAATAAAAGAAAAACAAGTTAACTTGCCAGTTTAATTCGTAAATGTTGTTGACCTTTTAGATAACTTATTTGTTTGTACCTTTTTGAATTATTTCTTTTAACTAAAATGATTTGAATAATAAAGTGGGATTCCCCGAATGGTATACCCAGATTAAACATTCGAGAACCCCGACATCGCTATAGGCGGACTTGTTATATTTATGAAAGGTAAAATAAAAACAAGAAAACTGCCCACATTGAACGGTCATAGCTTTTTTATAAGTCTATGAGAAAAATATGATTTCTTGTCATTGAAAAATTACAAACAAAATTTTTTGAGTATTTTGACATTTATAACGATAAAACGATAAATTTCGTAAATAATTAAATTCTTGCATTTCCTTAGGTTCTTCTGGGTCCTCTCTTTCCAAATCTTTCCATCCTCTTGGAGTATGGATTTTAAGAGTTTGTATTTGTTATGTCCAAGATATTCCAGTTTCCTTCTCTTAATCGTTTTCATCACTTGTTTTTCCTTCCCCGTTCCTTCCATTAATGTTTTGTTAGTCACTTTATCTACCCATGATATTTTGAGGATCCTTCTGTACAGCCACATCTAGAAGACTTCAGTCTTCTTTTTTGTTATTTCGGTCACTGATTCTATCCTATGGTTCAATATGGAGAATACATAGCAGCGCAGGAGTTTTACTTTGCTTTAGGCTTTAATATTGTTATGTCTTATTACTTCCATACTTGGTCTAGCCTTAATACTACCTAAACATCAGGTACCTAGCTACAAACAAACAAAATGTAACTTAAATGTCAATCTGACGATGCTTCATAGCGAAACAGCTGTCATTGAGTCTTTTAAAAAAGCAATTTTTAAATAAATATTGGAAGTTTTGTTAAAACGAAGAGTTTTTTATTATCCTTAATAAGATAGAAACACCTTGTAATTAGTTCAATAAATAATAATAGTTTAATAATAATAAAGAAGCTACTTAAAACAAAAGACCGACCACGCTACCCCTTAAGACTTATAGTCTAAGGTATACAAATAAAACGGTTTCTTAAAAATATAGATTATTTATTGAAAATGTAAGTACTTGCCTATAATGAACAGAAAGGAATTGTAAAAAAGTGGACTTAACTTTAGGTTTCTGAACTGTCTAGAAGGGCGGCTTCAGCTTCTTCGTAGATGGATGTTTATTTACTGGTTCTGGCAGCTTGATATGTAGTGGTTTTCTTGACGACTAAGAAGTGGTTTGAAGGACTGTCTTCACATAGGGACCTTCCAAAGGATGCTTTCAACTTAGCGGTAACTGAACTATAACTTAGCGTTGACTTAGCGGTAACCTAGCGGTAGCCGGTCCTGTTCTTTATAATGCAAAAAAATTATCAATAGATCAATAGATGTGATCTGAATGAAAAAGGTACACTAGTTTTAGTAAAACTTTGAAACAATCATATATTTGTAATAAATACATATTTGTGAAAAATTGATTTTTTATACCATTGAATATATTACAGTGCAGAAGTGGTTTTTGTTTAATAACTATTATTAACCCTTTGACGCCGGAATTAATTTTTTTTTATTTTTAATGAGTTTTTTGGTAATTTTATATAAAAGTAAAATTTTTAAAACTAGTGGTATGCATTTTACATTTTTTTCTCAAACCACAAAAAAATAGACACATGGTTTACAGCTCCAGGAAGTTTTGTGAGGTTCTTTTCGGCTACTGCAAAAGGCACATCTTCTTGGCTTCATGTGAATTGGCATATGTGCACATTTATCAAAGCGAACTTTAAACGGCACCGTACACGTTTGAAGTGATTTATTTCAGTACTAAGTTTTTTGCGTCCTTTTCTAGAAACGGCGGGTTCGGCACCAAAGAGACCGTTTGTAACTGACAACCTAAACATTTTCAGCGTAAGCGATTTTCCAGCTGCTCTACCTTTGAAAATAATAAAAGCATTCACCAGTGTGACATCTAAAAAATACCAAAAGATCCGGTGCCACTATTTCTTCGATTTCCTGTCCACTTCCTAAATCGACTTCAGCATATCCATTTTGTCAACAAAACCCATATTGGCATTGTAGTCTTTGACTAGTTTTGGACAAGTAATTTCTTCTGAAGTTTCATCTTTCTTCTTTCTAGAAACTGTGTCAATATCTTCGGGGTTATGATGATTACTTAGAAACAAAACACCTTTTCGATCTTTTCATTTTATAAAAACAGTGCCGTTTTTGCTAACTCGCCAATCTGACTCCCCTCTTGCTAATTGATTATCCTCTTTTATATCTATTGGTGTGTTCTTTCTTCCCTTCCTTGCTGTTCCGCATGCATAAATGATATCTTCCCGCAAGCTTTTCGTTAGTTCCACAGAATTGAAGAAATTGTCGAAATAAACTTTATGGCCTTTTCCGACCAATGAACTAGTAAGCTCTTTGATAACTCTGGCTCCCAAATTTTTTTTAATAGTGTCGGCAGCTTTTCCTGTGTATATGTCAAACTGACATACAAAACCTGATTCGTCCGCTCTTATCCAAACCTTATATCCTCTTTTTATTGGTTTCATCGGTAAATATTGCCGCAAAGAACTACGCCCTTTGAATTTTATCATAGACTCATCAATTGATTGGTTTTCTGCGGGATTGTAACATACAGCAAACCTTTCTGATAAATGATTCAATAAAGGTCTAACTTTATATAACTTGTCATAGTTGGCTTCATTTCTTTTAGGTTGAAGAGCATTATCGTTCAAATGTAAGTTTGATAGCAACCACTCAAATCGGTCCCTTGGCATACAGGAACTTAACGCTAAGATCACTAGGCGAGAGTAGAAAAATTATTTGAAGTGTGTCCCAAAGCTTCGACCACTAGGAGTCAAAGGGTTAATTGTTTGGCTCTACAGCAAGTTTTAATAGCGTGGTTGAAGACTACGCTCTAAGATTTTTATGAACTTAAAATTTGTCAATAATTATGTTTTTAGTTTACGAAAAATATAATGTCCAGCTGTTTATTGATCAATTATTATATTTTGTCTAAAGTAATAGCTTACCTTAAACAATTATTGAAGCCAAGTGTTCGAAAGCACGCTTCTGATACATTTTATTAATTTTTAAATAGTATGTGTAGAAATTGTGTGTGAATTGTGTGGAAAAGATTTTCATTATAATTAAAGCATAATTATGTAACTAGCAATAAAAATAATAGAAAAAAGTCTACATACCAACAACCAAAAAGGAAATTCACAAGATGAGATACTTGAACGTTTCTTTCCGACTCTTTAAGTCGGCCTGCTGGATCAGAAAGGAAATAAAATTGTTGTACGAGTCTATATATAGTCTAGCTCAAGGCGTGTTCGTGTCATTTGTCATAAAAGATGCGTTCGTTATTCAATTGTAAGCGAGAGGCGCGTTCTTTGATTGGCCTCGTTCAAACAGATAAATAGTTAGCGTCTATAAGGGGTGTCTCGTGTACAGTAGCATTAACAGTGATTCGGGGACGGTTTTAACGGTAATAATAGCGGTATCGTTTACGGTCGGTAATAGTGCAAGGTGACATGATGATAGACATGTTACACAATACAAATTCAGAAACGAATCAAAATAAAAATATTCAGATTTTCTTCGATAAAGAGGATTTATTATCGCATGCGACAAAATATATCACGGTTTGAGAAGACCTCCGTCTAAATATAAAGCGCTAGAAGCGTTAGCACTATAGTAGTAACAATGACACATCTATACAATTACGCACGACACTGGACTAACCTTACCACTTATAAATTAAATCTGGAAGTGCAACAATAGATAAATCAAAAAGTCTTAAAATTTGTATAATTTATTCTCTAGGCATGTATACTACAAATAGTTTAACACAGTTTTAATAATAAAAAATAAAATGTTCTTTTTGTATAATACGTTGCTAATAGAAATCTGAAATATACATATATATAATAATAATATATCTCGATCGACTGATCGAACGATTTAAATATTTCAATTCTAATAAGAATTAAAAAGTATATACAATAACCACAGTATAAAAATCACTACAGTATAAAATGTTTTATCACTTCTTTGTTAATTATTCATACATGATCTGATAGAGCTTTGATGCTAGGTGGTTCCGAAAAACTGTTTATTTCATCTGGTAAGTCCTTTTCTTCTGCCTCATCGATTATGCTTATGTCTCTTATTGACGGTCTGTGCGTCCTTTTCCAGCCCTCGGGTTCCGTCACAAATTTCGCTTTTGTAAGAAGTCTCGGACCTAAGATGCTAATTAAAATTCCACCGGTAGGTGCAGTCATTATTATACAGAGGACGCACATTGTTAAAAATTTTGACGCGTATTCATGTTCGGGGGTGCCAACAGCAACAATCCCTAATACAACTGGTCCCAAAGCAGCCTAAAATAAAAAATAAAGGTTTTAATCTGGATCTACAATAAGTCAAGGCCATGATGCACTAAAATGACAAAAGATACGAAATGTTTTAGGATAAGAAGAATCGGAATGCGGTTTTTTCCTTTGACTTTCAAAAATTATATCATTCCTACCTTTGTGTCTTATTGTCTTGTTTCTACCCATTACAAACCGGAAGATGGCTTGCTGTAGCCAAAAACGCATTTTTGGAAGGCCTTTTATAAAATTTAATACATTTGTAAATAAGTTTATTGTACTAACCCTTACTTTTTGGAAGTCCATCTTACTAAGAATAATAAAAACTCTTCATTTTAACAAAACTTCCACTATTTATTTAAAAAATTGCTTTTTAAACTCAATGACATATGTCAATCTGACACAAAATTTTGAAAAGTGGCGAATTATGTTGACGTTGTTGGGATCGCTCCTGTAAGGTTTATACTGTTGGGTTGGAAAATTTAATTATTCGGAGTGAAAGTGAACATATTCATGAAAAAAAATTGAAAAAATTGAATAGGCAGATAGTGAGCGCAAGTGTAAAACGAAAGGCAACCGATGACATCGGTGAGCCGAAAATACGATACCGAAAAATAGACTAGAAGTTCCTAATGTTATCAAAACAATGACTATTACGACGTTAAAAGAAAAAGATTTTGTAATTATTATCGACGATATTAAAGAAACTGTTGTATTTACTTGCGTATCAAATATAAGTATTGTCACGATCATTTTTTGCAATTATTTACGCTTGAATATTACATTCCACTTTCATTTTGTTTATTACAAAATAAGAAGGAATGTACTTACAAAGATCTTATCAAAATTTTACCAGACAAATGTCATCATTGACATATGTCAATCTGACGATGCTAATTCTGCTTAGAGCATATATACCTTAGACTAGGAAAGAGAGAGGACAGCGCATGGCAATGAAAACCTTATGCGTGTGAGTGAAGCAAAGTTTCAAACGTTTGGTGGTAAACAAATTTGGAACGTCGAATTGTATTTTTTCAGTTTTTTTATTAATTTTCACCTTTTTTAATTACCTGAATAGACATTTTAAAATGGGTAATTGTGCAGTTTATAAGTGCAACAGTCAGAGTGCTAAAAAATAGGAAGGAATTTCATTTCATAGGTAAAAAGTATTTTAAAACTATTTCCTTGAAATTTATTTTTATTAATATTACAGCTTTCAGGTAATAGATGTTTAACTAAATCACATATGTTATGTATGGTAACTTAAATTAATAGTACATACATTTTGAAAACTCTTTTCCTTCAGTTTTAAAGATTATTTTTCAATTAATTTTTATTATTTTCTCATAGATGTAATAGTTTTGCAGTGGCGTGGAACAAAAACATATATTTAAAATAGTTAAAATAGATTAAAATTGTAATATTTATTAAATAAATATGTTTTAAAATGATTGTTGTTTTTTTTTTGGAGCAGTACATATTTAAAGACTTTTTTAAATTAGATTTGTAATACGAAATAATGAAAATGATTATTTAATAATCGTATAAGAAAAATCGTATGATACGCCTAAGTCAATATTGTCCGCCATTAGTTTGGTGGTAAATGGGTTACATAAATTGATTCCAATGCGCAGTCCTCTCTCTTTCCTTGTCTAAGATATATACTGACGTAGAGACAGCGTCCAAATGAGCTTTGTTTTGTATCAGGGGGTAAAATAAATGTCATATAGTGTCCAGCAATCTCATTGGTCCGTTTTGAATTTGCGTGTCAAGTCGAATTGTCACATATGCCATTATTGTCAATTTGTTTTGCATCTAAAGTTATTTTTACAATTTAATAGTGTTTGGATATTACTTTAAAGCCATTTTTTAAATTAATTTGAGTATATATTATATGGTGAGAGTTTGTGTGATTTGTAAATATAAATATGAAAATGTATCATCAAGGTCGTTTTACAAGTAAATATGCATTAGCGTCTCTTACACTTGTTTAAAAATAGGAAAATGCATAGAGCAAATCTGTGGTGTTATGGCATAAGCTGATATGTCACACATTACTGATTTTCCAGATTTTTGTACATATCATTTAGTTTTTAGTTCAGTTGTGTGCTGGCAAAAGCTGATATGTCATTGTGAACTACAAACGTCAATAAAACATAAGGCAACTTATGATATGTCCATTTATTTAAAATATCGGTATGCCAAAACTTGACTTATGACATATCAAGTTATGCAATATCTTAAATCAAACGAGTTTCGTTTTTCTGTCGGTAGGGCAGAATTTGATATGTCAGATAACCAACAAAAATCGCAATTCAATTCATTAGCATTGAATGCGTTACACGTGGAGCACGCAAAATTCGTTATTTGTGAAATTACAAAGTACATTGTAAAAACAATGAGTACTCGGTCAAGAAAGCTTCTTGAACTTGCGAGGGAAGCAGTTTTAGAAAAATATGCCTTGTTGTAGCACAAGTTTTGTGAATGGAACCAAACCAGAAACTTCATTTGGAGACACCGGTAAGTTTAGCTTTATTAGTAAGCCAGTGAGATATAGTTTTGTATAGATTAGGGTTCTACCGATATTTTATAAGCCTCTCCGATTTTACATGGGTTTATTATTTACTGTAATTATAATATAACGTAAATACAATTATGCGAGTTTTCTGCAGGGAAAACATATACTCAATTACAACCAGTGCTACCAATTAGTCACATAAGCATGGACAGCGATGACTCGGTTACTGATAAAAATTTTGAACCTAATCCAAGCGACTTTGCGGAAGAGGAGTCTTCAGATGAAGAACTGCCGTTGAAACGGTTGAAAACAACTGATAGTGGAACTGGACAAAAGGAAAGATCTAAAGAAATGAGATTTAGTAAGCAAGATGAAGATTTGGTAGTACAGTATGGTAAGTTTAGAGATATATTTCGATCATCCTTAATTTGCTCATTCTGTCTGTCTCTCTGTCATTCCGTCACGGATATTTTTTATGTTTTATGTTAGCCAATTTGCAGATAATTTGTATACGTCAGGTTGGCCGAGCGGTCTAAGGCGCAAGATTCAAGGTGTTCCCGAGAGGGAGCGTGGGTTCGAACCCCACACCTGATAGAACTTTTTTTTTGATATATGAGACTGTTTTTATAGAGAAATAACATAATTTTATATTATCAGTAATACGATCCCAATACTTATTACGACATTACAATACCAATTGAAAATGTTTGAATTTGTTTTGCATACCTTTGTCAGCAAGAAAGTGAATCACATTAAAATAAACTTTTTCATCACTTATTTTCTAGAACCACGATTATGTAGAATCGGGCAACCCCCTAGTATAATAATAATCAATCCATAAATTAGTCGATTCTTTTCAAAAAGTCATAAAAGTAAAATTGAGTTTTGTTTAGGTCGTCCGAACCGAAAAAAGATTAACCGGAAAGAACAACTACAACTAAAAATCAGGGACTGGAATATGTAACCAGGAAAGGTATTTCAAAACCAGCTAAACACTTTCAAGGAATACTGACTTGTTGCCGAAAGAAGTGTCATATACACTGTCCCATTGAATCTCAAAACGAAATTTTTAATAGCTTTTACAAAGCAGGGAAAGAGGCCCAAGAACATATAATTCTAAGTGGAATCACTGTTTTTGATAAAAAAGTAGAAAGAAAGGGTAGATCACAATCGGGACAAGAACATTTTCGGAATATTACTGCGAAGTATGAAATTAAAATAAATAACTGCAGAGTTTTTGTATGTAAAAAAATGTATCAGTGTGTATATGGCATTAGTAGAGGAAAACTGGACATTTCTGTACGAAAACTGCGAGCATGCGAAGGGTCTTCATTTAGTAAAATGGATCAGCGTGGTAGACATGAACCAAAAAATAAAATGACCGATGAACGAACTGCTATGAAGCAGCATATAGAAAAGTATCCAAAATATAATAGCCACTACTTACGCAGAGACACAGATAAACAGTATCTTCCCAGTCACCTTAATATTTCGAAAATGTTCGATGAATACCAAAAAGATGCGGAATTGTCTGGAAAAACAAGATATGGATCATACGAATTATTTAAGCAAGTTTTTCATCAAACAGGATATAAATTTAAAAAACCTAAGGTTGATACTTGCAAAACCTGCGATTCCTTTGTACTTGATATTAAACAGTGCAACAATGTTGAGAAAAAAGCACAGATTCAAAACGATTATGATACACACAAAAAAATTGCAGATGAAGCGTATGATCAAAAAAAGCTTGACAAATCTAGCTGCATAAACAACCCAAATAAAGTTGTTTTAGTTTTTGACTTACAGCAAGTCTTAAACACTCCTAGTTTAACGACAAACATTACCTTTTACAAAAGGCTTTTGTCGACGTATAACCTGACTATTCGAGACTGCTCAGAAGGTGGGCGTTCTGAATGTTATATGTGGCACGAAAGCACGGGAGGTAGGGGATCAGAGCATATAGCATCATGTTTATTTAAAAAACTAAAGTCCATTCCCAGCACTGTACACCATGTAGTCACATATTCTGACACATGTGGGGGTCAGAACCGAAACATTAATATGGCTATGATGTTCAGTTATGTCGCAAGTTCTTCCAGTACACTACAAATAATTGACCAAAAATTTCTACTGCCAGGACACACTCACCTCGAGTGCGATGCTGATCATAGTAGAATAGAAAAAGCGAGAAAATCAACCGACATGGCAATAATGATTCCTAGAGATTGGTTTGTATTTGTGGGGACTGTCCGAGGAAAACTTCCATTTAATGTGATTCGAATGACACAGAAGGATTTTTTTAGTTTTTCACAATATCTGAGATCGCCTTTAATGAAGAAACATGAAGACACCAATAAAGAAACAGTTAACTGGTTGGACATCAGATGGCTAAGATATAAAAAACCATTCGGTGTCCTAGAATTCAAGTACAGCCTTAAAGATGAAGAACCTTTTAGGACTTTAGATTTAAGACGAAAGACAAAAGGAAGACCAATTGAATTTGAAAATATCGATCCACTTGGTTTTTGCTATAATGGGCCACTTCCCATTAATCCACTAAAAAGCTGATCTTCTTAGTATGTTCAATTTGATAGATGACGAATGTCATGATTTTTATCGCTCCTTACCAACTTCAGGAAATGCGCCTGAAATTGAAGACGTTCGGGATAATAATGAAGAAGGTAGTTAATTAAGATAATAGGGGTTAGGTTTGTAATTGTTTTATTTTATGTTCTTTTAGCAATTTCTGTGTCTTAAACTCAGGAATGCCATAACATGATATGTACATTTTTTTTAGAAAAAGCGAAACAGCCAAAGTTGATATGTCATTTTTTCTTAATAAAATACATGATTAAAGTGTCGAGCCTGTAGTTTATATTTCATATCATCCAAAAACCGAATTTCCTGAAACTTCGTATAATTTAACCAATTGTTTGATTTTCTATTAACTAAGGAAACTTAAATTAGCTCCCCTGTAAAATTTTAAAAAAACGACATATCAGCTTATGCCATAACACCACAGAAATATACCGTCATATTATTAAAAATACTGAAAATCTAGAAATTTATGCAATAAATTCAATTTTCTATTTAATAAAATATCTTATGATTCCATGTAAATAATAATTACTATTACTACTTAAGTTTAAATCTAAAAAATATTTTGTTACATGTTTCAAAATGTATTATAAAGGTATTAATTTCAAACCCCCTAAAAATGATACGACACTGGCTGTAGTGTCTGACAGTTTCCCCTCTGATACAAAACAATCACTATTGCTTGCTGTCTCTACGTTAGTATATATGCTCGAAGTAATTCTGGCGAAACGGCTGAGTTTAAAAAAGCAATTTTTTAAATAAATAGTGGAAGTTTTTTTAAAACGAAGAGTTTTTATTATTCTTTGCAAATAAAAGTTGACCAAAGACGGGTACCCAGAGGTTTTTGAGGTTACTGATCCCAATGATGATGTTCAACACCTGGAGCTCAGGAAAGCCAACAAGCGTCATCTCCATGGAGCTATTCCGAACTTCATGCGAGAAAAGAGAAAAACTCGGCACTCGGTTTTTTTTTGGGGGCCCTGAATTCAAATATACTATCGGCGAATGTCCCATGAACACCTGGACGCGGACGTCATATTAGAGAATTTTCCTGGAAATATGGACAAAAATTAACAAAAATCGTTATCGGGGCGTTTTGTGTGCGAAAAAGATCCCCCAAACGCCTCGAAAGCCAGAGGATTTTTCAGACAAAGTTAAAAAAATTACTGAATTCAAATACGGTACCGGCAAACATCCACCAGGCACCTAGTGAGCCCTAACCTGGCCTTGAACATCATCCTCGGGGGTTTTCCAGACCCAATTAAAAAAGTCGAACCAAAAATTGTAACAGGCGGTTTTTCCTTTTCTTCATATATATTTTAACTAGAATCACATGCCACATTCCACACAGTTATTGAAGTACATTGACGTCGGTATCTAAAATATCAGGATTAGTAGACATTCCTGGGAATGACGTCGATGTCAAGATAAAAATTTTGGTGCCCCAAGTGCTGGGAGGATATTTTTGGCGTGAAATTCAGGTGAAGAGCGTGGAAAAAGCATCCGTAATGATTCTTGGTTCGTAGTTAGAGCATACCAGGTGACTTTAGGGTATTTCCCAATGACATATTTGAATTCATCGACTCAAAAAACCACCTATAACGAATTTCGCTTCATCTTTTTCAATAGTGTCTGGAAAAACCTTGGGAATGACGTTCAGAGCCAGGTTAGGGCGCACCAGGTGTCCGTAGGGTGTTCGCCCCTGCCATATTTGAATTCAGTGAAATAAAAAAAACCTCACGTAAAAATTTTTGGTTAGTCGTTTTCAACATGAAATTCGGATTTAGGGCACACAAAAAGCCCCCATAACGATTTTCGGTTAGGGGTTGTCGATATTTTGAAGAAAATACTCATCAAAAACCCTTGGGTACCAGACTTGGGCCAATTTAGACTCTTATTTACAAAGTTATTAAATTTTCCAAAAGGTCTCTCAAATAAATGCATTTTTGGTACAAATAGGTAGAAACCAGATAGGATTGATGTAAATAATTTTTGAAAGCGAATGCAACGTTGAAAGATTACTTAACAAAATGCTTTACTGTCGCAACTAATAGATTGTCCTAGAAAAGTTAACATATAAACTTAGGTAAACTAAAAAAACTGTACCTGCACAGTAGCTTTGGCCATGCAAGCTATGGAAATAAAGATCTTCTCCTTTAGATTAAAATTGCAACCGATTCCCAAAATAACAGTAATTATTATCCTGACGACAATAACAATAGTCAAAATTCCTGAGCAGTAATAAACATCAGTTGCTTCCAATTCATCTAGTTTGATGGCAGTTCCCGTTATGCCGAAGAGAATGGGCTCGAAGATCATCCAAAAGATTTCAAAAGCTGTAGCCGCCGGGTTATCTTCTATGTCCCAGCCTTGCTTCGACCAGAAGCAGAGCGAGCAAAAAGCAGTTGCTACGCATGCTAAAGGTCCAGCTCCACCCAGGCCGATCATTTCGCTACCAAACACGGATATTAAACCACCAACCAGCAGCATTAAAACTCTAATAGGCACTAAAAACGGATCGTGTCTTTCTGGAGCAAAGTTGGATAACAAACCCCAAAGAAATCCGAACCCAATACCTAAAATTTAAAAGTGATGTATGCTTCGTTTGTTTGTAGCTGGCAGCTAAGAAAAGTCATTAAATCATAAAATGTTGTAAACAAGACCGTAAATCAGTAGCGTATGTACTTATTTATGTCGGAAAGAAAGAAATTTCTTTTAATCACCATATTTTAATCTTCTTAGGTAAGGGATAAGTAGTCATAATACGATATTTAGAATATTTTTTTTCGATTTTAACGAGAATAATTGTGGTCGTTAGGGGTGTTAAGGGATTAAGGTAACCCTATGTGTATAATTGCAAAAACAGGTACGTTATTAGTCTATAAATTAAGGATTTGTTTATATCCTAATACATAAGAATATACAGTGTGTAAAAGCCAAATGGAATAAATTCATTATTTCGGTTACTGTACATATTTATAAAAAATCCCGAAACACGTCATATTTAAATTATAACTTGACATTCTTTAACGTGAAAATGCAACCCCTACCTTCAACCTCCTTAGAATGACAGGTACAACCCCCAATTTTTTAAATGGGAAGCATAGGCTTGTGATATATCATTTGAAAGGTCTCTTCATTCTCTATTCAAAAATGTTATTAGTTTTAAATTTAATGCAAAAATTAACATAAAAAAAAAATAATATCATGTTGTTACCGAAATTCGCTACAATACAATCAAAAACTAAAATGTAATGCAAAACGTAATGCAAAACGTAATAAAATGTAGAACACGAAAAAGAACTATGAATGTTAATGAAGTAGATGTTCAAAATGTTCTCCGCGAACGTCTTGGCAACATCCTAATCTCAAATAAAACTGTCTTCTAACATTATTTAACATATCAGGCGTGATCGACCTAATCGCAAGCGTTATTCGTTCTTTTAAGTCATTTAAATCAGAAGGTTTAGTTTTGTACACATGGCTCTTCACATATCCCCATAAAAAGAAATCTAATAATGTAAGATCAGGTGATCGCGCTGGCCATTCAATCGATCCTCGCCTCCCCATCCACCGATTGGGAAATATTGTATTGAGGTACTGCCGGACATTAAGTTGGTAATGTGGTGGTGCTGAAACTATATCGTATTCGCTGGAACTTGAGGGTTACCTGGATCAGCATATAAATTTGCCAACGTTGGAATGACATCATTTTGAAGTAGTGCCAAATAATTGTTGCCATTCAAGTTGCCCTCAATAAAAAAGGGACCAATGATATTGTTCCCTACAATCCCTGCCCAAACATTAACCTTTTGAGGGTATTGAGTGTGTTTTTCTCTCATCCAGTGAGGATTTTCCGTGGACCAGTAGCGGCAATTTTGCCGATTAGCATGACCGTTAAGTAAAAAAGTACACTCATCAGAAAACAAAACTTCTTCTAATTGGATAATATTGTTATCCAACATGTCCATCATTTGCTCACAAAAAAAAGTTCTCCTATCAAAATCGTCTTCCATGAGCTCCTGAGTAGGTATCATCTTATACGGATGCAATTTATTTTCTTTTAATATGTTTGCTATCGATGTATGGCTAGCATTGAATGTAGTGGATGCCTGTCTACTCGATGTATGTGGGTTTTCCTGAGAGTCAGGCAACACATCTAATTTGAGTTCATCACTCAGTGCATTGGCAGCTGCTTTTTTATCTGCCTTACATGACCAAACTCGCGAAACTGCTTTTCTATTTTACTTATTGTTCCTTGGGATATAGGCGGTAAATTAGGAAATTTCTCATGAAATAGGCGAGTTACTTCCTGTTGTGTTCGGATGTTATCTCCGTAACCAATCATTTGTAAAACTGTTATTTTATGCATTTCCGTTAATCTAACCATTTTTCAGAATTGAATTGAACAAACTTTATACTTAAATTACAACAATGACAACTTAAATAAAACAATTTACTACTGCTTGTTAAAATAGCATTGCCACGGAAATTCTTTAAAGTTTTTTAATGGTTACCATCTAAAAACCACATTGCTATGGTTTTTGTTCACTTTCTCATTATCTATCATTATCTAAACGGGAAATAAGTTTTAAGTATATTGTAATAAGTTTCGAGTATATTTTAGCGAATTTCGGTAACAACATGATTTTAATTTTTGCATCAAATTTAAAAACAATAACATTTTTGAATAGAGAATGAAGAGACCTTTCAAATGATATATCACAAGCCTATTCTTCCCATTTAAAAAATTGGGGGTTGTACCTGTCATTCTAAGGGAGTTGAAGGTAGGGGTTGCATTTTCACGTTAAAGAATGTCAAGTTATAATTTAAATTTGACGTGTTTCGGGATTTTTTATAAATATGTACAGTAACCGAAATAATGAATTTATTCCATTTGGCTTTTACACACTGTATGTACTCGTTAGAGTTGGTGGTTTATATTGGGATCTATGTTTTTATTATTTTACTCCAAGAAAAATGGTGTCAAGTTCGAGTTTTGTTCCAGTACAAGTGGTTCATTTAAAAGAAAGTGCATTTTCTCAAAGAGAAAAAACTATTCGGAGCGAGGAAAGAACTATTCTTTATTTAGATGAAACATGGTTAAATGAAGGACACACTGTTTTTAAGGCATGGATGGACACCAATATTTCAAATTTCTGTCAGGCATTTTTTGGAGTGATATTCAACAAGATTGAATGCTCCTCGAGGAAAAGGTCGCAGACTATTCATCGCGCAAATTGGCAGTGAACCTGGTTTTGTAGAAAATGGGTTATTATACTTTGTAGCAAGTCAACCAAAGATCACTACGAGGAAATGACCTCTAATGTTTTTGAAGATCATTTTCCCAGCTATTGGACTTTTTGCCAAGTGCTGCAGTGGTTGTCTTAGATAACACTAGTTATCATTCAAAACTGGTAGAAAAGTTACCAACGACGTCATGGAAAAAAGGAGATATTAAAGAGTGGCTCCAGAGCAGGAATATTTCTTCTGAAGACACCATGCTGAAAACGGAATTACTGCAAATTTCAAAGCGCCACAAATTACAATATAAAAGATATGTAATCAACGAAATGGCGAAGGAAAAAGGTATTACGTTTGCCACCTTATCACTGTCAATTAAACCCTATAGAATTAATATGGGCACAGGTAAAAAGTTAGGTGGCAAGAAACAATACAACTTTTAAATTGAATGACGTTTTGATAAATTCTTTTGGAAACGTAATACGGTAAAATTGGACCAATGCCACAAACCATGGAAGAAGGAAGAAGAACGATTGTGGAGTGTTGATATCAATATTGAAGAACTGTTCGAACCCAGTGTAATTCCTATCGGACCAGGCAACGAATCTGACTCATCGTCGGATGAATACGACGAAATGGAAGTCGACAATTAAAGTAGTACGTGGTTTTTGCATTAATTTATATTTAATTCTTATATTTTAATATGTAGCATATTTTTATTTTACCTTTTATTTTTATTTTAATTTGAATTATGCTTTAAAAAAACTTAGGTTCTACGGTCATGGGATCTATTCAGCTACCTGTTGTGACAATATTATCTAGAAGTTTCTATTATGTTTGGGTTAGTTAATCCCTAATTACAGGGTGGACTCTTTGAAAAATAACAACTATGACTATGTTTCAATAGAAATGTATACTACTTTTAATTATTTTTCATGAACCACCCTTGCTTGGGCTTTGAAGGATTTGCATTTATAATGAATTCACTGTGCTGCCAACTCTAAACAAACGACGTATAGTAAACGTTCTAAAATCCCTTGTAGAGTTTTTTGTTACCTCCGAATATTGAAATCGGTCCTAAAAGTATCAAATTCGTCATAGAATTATTGGAAAACATGATATCCTTGGTGATGCCAAAAGCCGCCACGGATGCGGCGTCGTCTATACCAGCTATAGCAATTATAAGGGTGGGAATACCTTTGGCTACGCCATAACCTTTGGTTCTAAGTCTAAATAGACATGGAACGATTACTGCTGGTGATACAGCTGCTATAACGGAACCTAGGAAATAAAAAAATTAAATGTGCTTTTTATGCAATAATTGATTGTAAAAAATATTTTACCTAAAAGGAAACCGTAACTCCATGGTAAACCTAATATAAATACGGATAGAACTGCAGTCAAACCACCTTCCACCAGCCAAGGTACCAATCCTATTTTCATAACAGCGAACTTTAGCCTTCTCAACGCGTTCGGGTCGAGATCTAGTCCGGCTCTTATTAAAATTATCACCAGAGCAATGTTTCTAAAAAAGGAATTTTATTTAGAATGTCTCAATTCAATATTTATTTTTTTTCTAAAAACTTCAAAAATAGATTAGTTGATAACACATAATAGGCGAGTGGACCATTTTTTTACAATTTATATTTAAATAATATACATGATTATTAGGAGATTTAATATTTTTTTTATTTTTTTAATGATCATACGAACTCTAAATCACCAATAAAGTCAAAATTATATTCAAAGGGTCGAAATTTTGCCGCACATAGCAAGATACGTCACGGTTTAATTAGAATGATAAGAGAACAACACGGTTGCCACTTGTAAAAATAAATCAGCGAATTTCATTAAGTTTCAGGAAATAATCACAATTGAGGGGTCTAGAAGTAAAAGTGCAGTTTTTTTTTAAATAAATATGATTTAAATGCGAAACATGATACCTAAAGGATACTTTTACTTGGTGGTAAAATGATCTAACTTTATTTACGTTCTATGCTGCCGTCTCTGTTAGTGTTGAAGAACTTACCAAAATATTTAGCAATACACTTTATTGCTATTTATCTCACAACTGCTAAAATGTCACTTAAATCCTTTTACTTCTAGGCCCCTCAATTGATTCTTAGATATTGATGTTTTGAACATTAATTATGAAGTGAACTACTAAACTGTTATATTATATTATCTCAGATACAATGATGATGTGCTCATAATATTCGATATTTTATATTAAGCATTAGGGCATTTAGCTTTATTAACGTGACAACATGGCAGCACACTTCTCAACCAAGAAAGAAAGAGAATAATATAACATGTTGCCAAAATTCTAACGAAATATTTAGAGAACGTTTTAAATGAGGGTCAAAAATCATTTTCGTGGTTCTCCCACGCTCTTAATTCTGAGATAATAATCAGGAACGTGTCCTATGTCTATTGATGAGACGAAATATAAATTTCGAAGGAGTTTTTGACATCAATCACTATTTTATGAAGACAAATTTCCGGTTAACTTGTTTTTAATAGGTGATTTGGCAACAATGGATATCAAGTGAAAATGGAACATCAACAGACCGATAAGGACACCCCCTAACAAGTGACGTCATCATGAATGGTTGGCGGTCTGTCATGGATTGTTTAAAATAGGTTATGAAATTTCATGATTTCGAACAACGAATAAGCTCATAAATCGCATTTATAATAGTGTTTATGGGATGCAAAAATTAATTAGGGTCTGTAACAATACGATGATGCAGTTCAAAGTCCAATATTCAATATGAGTCCAGTCGCCTATTATAAGAAATAATTTCTGTAGTTCTGCCTTATTCAATAACTACTTATATGATAAATGAGATAGAACTAATATATGAATGAAAATAGATTTCGCAATAGAAGGAATCATCTTATTGAGAGCATTTATGAAGGCACCTATCTGTATCTGTAATTCACTTGACGAAGCAAAATACAAGGCAGAAAATAAATACCCTCACTAAACGTGGTTCTATGGGATAAGAATATTAGCCAAGAGAATAAGACCAGGACCTACAAAACTGTTGTCAAAAGGATTATCACATATGGATAACGAAAGAAAAGTTAGAAGCCACCAAAATGGACTTTTGAGAGAATTTCGGCAAGAAGATCAAGTAGATAAAAAGTTACAAAATACAGAAATATTGCAAGCAAAGACGATATAATTGATACAGTCTATTCGGCGTATCTTTGCACATGTATGAAAATATTCACGAACTATTTTTAAATTTTGTCTCATTTCTACTCACAGAATATAAAATGTTGAAATTAAGCCGCATGTCCAACATTTAATAATACATCAGACAAAGACAGTAATATAACAACAGTCTGTGATAAATTGTCATCATTAAACCTGCTTAGTTGTCAACTTGACAGCGTTTTGGTGTTGACAAAAATTATATTCATATTGTTTAATTTTCCATTTCATTTTCGTGCCTTGTGTTTATAGATTTTCTTAAAAAGAGTTGTTGTAACGACTAACTGTTCAGTTAGTGTTGGATTCCTTGATATAAGTATTAATTTTTGAAGTTAAATTTTTTAATCTTTAATTTGAAGTATTATTTTTGAATCTGTCAAACGGATTGATACAAAACATTATTTGTCGTCATAAATATCAAACAAATATAGAACAGAATATTTTTATTTTTTTTATTTTTAGAATATGTCTGGAAAAACATTTAATTCTCAATCCCAGCAACTCGTGCTGAATTTGTATGAATATTTTGAGTTGGAATCAAGGAATGGAGGACTCTTGGAACTCATGATATTGTTTTCAATTTAAGAGGGTAGCTACTGCGTTGAAAATATCACGGCGTACAGTATGTACATTTAAAAAAACGAAAAGAAAGCAATCCTGTCCTTAAAAATTGAATGTCATATATTTGTATTTTGAATGAAAACATATTTTTCATCCAGTAACTGGCTTCGGCTGTTGGATGCTCTGGTGTATAAATAAATAAATAAATATGAGAATTTAAGCTGTTTGATCTTGGGCTCATCTTTCTCGACTACAGTATTTCAAACAGAGTCATTTCTTCCAATAACCATATTAACGTTGAATATGTAGAAAACTTAAAATTACGTTCAAAACATTTCTATGAGTTTTAAACAACCATTACAATAAATAAACAAAAACAATCACTATAAAAACGTTTAACGGGATATTAAACATTTCCTAATTATTTCATGAATCTAGAAAAGACCTACGTTTGATTTAAATGCTTTGATGTGAAAAGATACACAGATACACAACTAGTAAGGTTTGGCCAACTACAAAGAATGAAAAGTTCAAAAATACCAAAACAAGTTATAGAAAGGAAACCAGCGGGAAGAAGGCGACGTGGGTAGACCCACAATAAGATAAATATATGGGAAAAATAATAAGATAAGGGACAGATGATCGACATATGATTGAAATAACAGGAATGAATGGCGAACGGGAATCACAAACCTAGAATCAAAAACCTAGAACGTTTAGGATTATTAAACCAAATGTTTAGTTGTTTACTGTTCTTACTAAGATGAACTTCCACAAAGTAAAGGTTACTACAATCAATTTTATTAAACAAAATGTTATTATGTTTTTACTATAGTATCCCACAATCTCAAAAGAGATTGAACATAATCAATTACTGAGCATGCCCTCAGGCAGAATACCTATCTGCTACGACCTTACGAAACCATATACGGTACATATTCCGGATAAGGACGAGGCTCGCACCAAGATTAGGAAACAACAGATTTGTTTTGG
Organism: Ophraella communa; assembly: GCA_035357415.1. Taxonomy (NCBI): domain Eukaryota; kingdom Metazoa; phylum Arthropoda; class Insecta; order Coleoptera; family Chrysomelidae; genus Ophraella; species Ophraella communa. Next base: position 11,824,808 of record CM068994.1, on the reverse strand, counting down.
TTCCAAGTTCCGAACAGTTCGCACATGCGCATTAGCAAAACTGTGTTTTGGTTCAGTCAGAACCGTTCTAGTACAAAAAATGTTGTGTTTTTGTCTAACTATGAACTGATTCGGAATCGTCTTAGAACAGTTCAAACAGTCCGTATATTCTATTAGGTACTGATTCAGAATCTTCAGTTCGCACATGCGTATAAAAATAAAATTAATGGCAGATGGCATAGAAAGAAAAATAAATTATTGTGCTTCGCTGAATTTAGTAGGCAATGAAGTTGGTAAAAACTTTTGAAATTATATTGCTAGCATTCTTTTTGTTAATCAATAATTGTTTTAAATAAAGTATTACTACCAGATTCAGTTCATTTTATTTGCCAAAATTAACTGCATAAGTTAAACTACAACTATGGCCAAACAATATTAAGTGTAAGGTTTATTGTAATAATCCTGAGACTGTTACACATTTCTCTTTATTCATATTGTTCATATTCATATTTTTAAAAATATACTTCGGAACCGGAACACAAATAAATTGACAATTGACATATGACATATGACATATGACAAATTCTTAATTTTGGAAATGTTTTGGTTATACAATAAATGGAACTGTCCTAGAACCGTTCTAAAATCGAAGTATACTGCGCATTAGTTCTGCTCAGAATCAGAACAGTTACCAAAACCGTAACCAAAACAAAGCTACTATGAATCCGTTTGGTACACAGACGGAAGCACCTGCACTGGGATTGGGATCTACAATGAAAATACAGGGAAGACGTATAGTCTCAACCTGGGCTCAGTAGATACTATCCTGCAAGCTAAAGTGGTTGCCATCAATACATGCTCGGAAATCATCCTGAACGAGACACTCCCTAACAAAACTGTCAGGATCAGAAGTGATAGCCAAGCAGCTCTCAAAGCAATAGAGAGTGTACACACTACATCACAAACAGTGAAGCACTGCCAAGGAAGTGTAGCTGAACTGGCACAACGCCACAAAGTTATTCTTGAATGGGTACCAGGACACACAGGGATCCTTGGAAATAAAAAAGCTGACCTTCTAGCCAAGGAAGGTTCAGAATGAACCCTGATCGGACCTCTCCCCACATGTGGAGTATCATACCGACATGTAAAGGGAATAATAGAGGAACGGTTAAGGAAACAACTTAAAAAACTCTGGATGAAACTGCCTGGACGCAGGCAATCCAGATTATTCATAACAGATCCATCTAGGAAGAAAACTGCAGAACTACTCAGCCTAAGTAGAATCCAACTAAGAAAGTAGTGGGACTGCTTGCAGGACACTGCTATCTCCGAAAACACATGAACATAATGGGACTTGCCGAGGACCCGTTATGCAAAAAATGTGGTAAGGAAGATGAAACTCCTCTTCACGTAATATGTCACTGTGTGGCTTAGACAGAAACACTTTGGCATTCAGTTTCCTGAGCCAGGGAAAATCGTAAAAGCGAATATCAGGGACATTCTAGAATACATGAAGGAAGCGAACCTGGTATGATCACTTCAGGGGGGTAAAATGAGCCTAGAGCCCCAGAAGAATAGAATAGAATACTATAGTATCAGTGACTCACCTAAATTCCTTGCATATATACGAAAATGATTCATCGATATCGACGATATTCACATTTTGAAGAATAAATCCAGTAAAAAGCATCCCAATCAACGCAGGTAATGTCGTTAAACTAATGAGCCAACCTCCTATATGCGCGCTGATGGTTAATACTATTAGTTGATACAGTTTACCGTTAGGAGGAGCCGCGGTCTTTCCTACCACGGAATACAGCAAACACCACATTAAGATTCCTATTAAACTTATAGATATTATCCGGGTAAATTGTCTGTATGTGGGACAGAAAGGATACGGGCATAACTTAGGCCAAAATTTCGGCTTCCACGACTGTTGGCCATCATCGGATCGACATTGGAGACAGAACAGGTACCACCATGACCTAGAATGTAAAAGTAGAGGATATTTTTAATTATATTTTCTATGTTTACTTAATATTAATATTGTTTACCTTTCTTCGTTAACTGTATCGGCGAACCTCGTTCTTGAATATACGGATTCTGTTACTGAGCTTCTTTTAAATCTAAAGTCTCCATTTGATTTTCCGTTATCTGAAATTACTACAATTCATTTAGTTAGTTTGTTTTACCATGAATTCTTTTATCGTCAAAATAATTTTATTGTACTAATCCAGTTTTTCCTTTCTCCCAGTAACCTAACTTTTTAATCGTAGTAATAAAACTCAAAGTGTATCCACAACTTTTAATAGTAAGATTCACAAATTTAATGCGACATGTTTCGGTCTTCAGACCATTATCAGGCTATAAAGAAACAATGGTGTCAGAAGAATCAAAAATAGTTATACAAAGAACGATTAGTGTCGGTTGTCTGATTACATTAATAATTAAAGTTAAAACATTTCAAGTATGACAACTAAATGCAAATAAAAGTAAAATTCAAGACCAAGTTATCGAAACGCGCGTCAGGCATATAAAAGTGTGTGTTGGTGTAGTGGTAGTGTAAACGGTTTTCGGTATCAGTTTCGCCAACGGTTCCAGATTCAACATTTGAGAGATGGATTACCTTTTCAATTAACTTTTTTTCGTGCAAGAACCATTAAGATTCTAATCAAGGTATTTCAAAAGGGACCCATATCGAATAAAAATGGACAAGAAATTGAAGAACATAATATACAAAAGACACAGTTTTGTAAACAAAACTCTAAAAGAGGTTAATCAGTTACAGCCGTATCTACAACGTCTATTAAATCCAAAGTTTTATGGCCCCATAAACTCTCGCGAGGTCACCGCCTTACAAAAGACAGTTTGCGTACCAAATAGGCAAATCCACTATATTGTGCTCTAAATACTTAACTGAACGCATCGAGAAGACTCTAGTAGCTAAAGAGGCAGCCCTTTGAGCTTTCATTGACGTAGAGGGTGCTTTTGATAATATTTCGTTTAAATCCAAGACACTGGAATAGAAGAAGACAGATGCTCGCGGGTACAATGGATACAGAATTATTACAGCTAGCATGGGAGGGAAATAGGTGACCGTAGCGACAGCAAAAACAAGTCCTCGAGGAGTGCTATTATCCCTGCTGTGATCCAGGACGACCTACTATCAAAGCTGCATGATCCAAGTTAATGCAGATGATCTTGGTAGTCACCATAAAGAACAAGCATGTTAAAATTATTTTAAGCTTGATGTAAAACATCTAGGACTTATCCTGGATCAAAAACTGAACAATCATATGGAAAATATCTTATCCAAAGCCTTAGTACCAAGCTGGATTGTCGCAGGATATTAAGCAATACGTAGAGGTGATGCCCTTGAGTTGATGATGGGTCACCATCCGCTGCAATATTGCATAATGAGAAAGGTGGTGATTTGGTTGGTAATCTAATAATTCCGAAAAAAATCTACTAGCATCCTTGAATCCACCATTGGACCGGTCAGGTTTGACGTTGACTCGCCGTTTGGAGTGGTTATAGAAAACCGCAAAACAGTTGAAGATAACGCTCCAATTATCTTTCAGACTTTGAGAGCTTACTCGCAGGATAAACAACTATACTCTGACAGACAGCCAGAACAGTTTTGAGGTCTCTTAGTTCTTTTACTTGTAAGTAAAAGTTAGTATGGGAATGTAAACAATCTCCAAATCCGCAATAAACAACACGAAAATAAGGAAGCTGACTGACTCGCAAAAGTGGGGCGCAAATGCACCTTTACTTGTTTCGAAACCTTTTCAGGGTCTCACAAAAAGCCACACCAAAAAGGAACCTCGTTCTTGGAAACAGAAACTGCGATGTTGATGGATTAATACGCCAGGATTAAGGTGAGCTGAAAACTTTATAAATATATCACCTGAAACGGCAAAGGGCCTCCTTTGCAGCAGGATTTCTCACTGGACGCTGACCTCTGAGGGAAAGTGAGAACTGTCGTTCCTGCGAAATCTCTAAAGAAACGACTTGACATAGGTATACTATCCGAATGCGTAGCACTGTTCTGCAAATGGCTTAGATTCCTAGAAGGTATTGCCCTGACTGATAATAAAATTAAAAATTTATCCGGAAGTATTGGTGTTTAAATAGATTAGGGTAGGCTCAAAAGATATTAGTAAGCAGAAGTATGGAAAAGTCTAACTGGCTTGTACTATCGTCAACGAAAGTGGTCTGACATGGCTAGGGCGAGTTTCGGTTGATACCTAATACAAATTCCATGTTACCGCCCTCATCAGACATTGAGAATATTAACCTAGCAGGTAGATTCTACATCTGTCTCTCTAGCAGTCACGATTCTCAATACCTGTTTTGTACACTGTAAAATACGTTTATTATTTACATCTGCCCATTTGCCTAATGGACATTTTCGATTTAAGAACATTTAAGACATAATTTTAATATATTCATTTAAATCGCAGTAAAATAGCTGAGTTCTTAAAACTAGACCAACCAGAAAAGTATACAGGTCATTGCTTCAGAAAGACATCCTCAACGTTGTTGACCAATGCTGGAGATGACCTTACAGTTCTAAAACAGTACGATGGATGGAAGAGTTCTTCAGTTGCAGAAAAGTATATAGAAGAATCGATTGAAGGCAAAAACAAGATTGCAAGAATGATCCAAAGGGGCGAAACTTTTGTTGAAGTGCTACATCACAGCCACACGTCTTCCGCGATTACAGAAAACACTATAAATCCATCAACAACTCCATTGATACTAATTGCTGGCAACAGCAGTTGTACAAGTAATGTCAATCTTCAAAAACTAGAATAAAAGCTTAGTTTATGTTGATTCACTTATTATTTCAAACAACATTGGGAGAATTGAAGAGTACTGTAAAGTACAAGTGTACCGTAAAGTGCCATTTCCTGGACTCAAACGAGTCCGGGAAATGGCACTTTACCGTACTGTATGAAAAAATTAATGAACTTGAATGTTGAGTTTTCCAAATTTGATGGACTTTCGTTAGATATCAAATTTATTAACTTACCACTTTTTCCAGAAGTGCTCAACATATCGATGTCGCTATGCTTGTGCAAAATGCTCTTTTTCCTAACGGGACCGATTTCTGCGTGGTCGGACGTCGAGGATATTTTCCTGCTGGGAGATTCGAAAACGGGATTATCGTGACCTCGATCGTGGTGACCATGATGCACTCGGGAATCCGGATGTTGGTCCATTACCGGCACTTGCTGAAAAATCAAAAGTCATTTTGTGGAAGTAGCCAAGCGGGTTTTAGATAACAACAGATACTCCAAAAATAAAATGATATTTTAATGATACTTAATGTACAGAGTGTTGTAAATACTAGAATAAATCGTATTTTATTATAATAAATTCAAAGGTTTCAAGTTTATCGAAATAAAAGTAACTGGGATAGTTTTATGGCTGCGAAAATCTCGCTGTATCCTGGAGAGCAGTTTTAAAAAAGTTTTGTGTGTCACCGAAGCGGCAGAGTGAATATATGATTACATAAAATAACCCTGTTTTATGACGGAAGCATTTTGAAGTTTTATACTTGAGGGACGATAGAATCGTTTGTTTGTTTTTATGAGTTTCTTAACGTGAATGTTTGCTATAAAAAAAGATGGCGGTAAGGTGTAAAACGTATGTCGTTAACGACCTCACCTGATATCGTTTATGTTTTTAGGAGAAAGAATTACAGCTTTTAAAAAATTTATTCTGTTTGAATCTTTCACCGTACAGGGAATCATAAAATAATTTATTATACAGAACATACATTTAGTTTCTTTTTTAAATTGAACAAACATACAAATAAATACTTATTTGATTATGGTTTGATTGGTTAAGTAAGTTTGGTCTTTTATTGTTTCTTGATATGTTTAAATCAAAAAATGGAATTATACAGGGTGTCCCAGGAGTAAGAGGCGAGAACTTGGGAATGCAATATTAAATGCAATCTTATATCTAATAAATGTTATTTGCCATTTATACAGGGAGTGGCGCGACAAGTTTTGATTAAAAGTAATGGTGGATACAGTTATGTTAAAAATCTGAAATTACGAAGCTGTAGGTTTTAGATGACGCTGAGTTCAAATATAATGTTGTCCTAAATGTGGCACTTCCGGTTATACCAGAAATAGACGTCAACTATGTTATTTTAAATAGAACCTAATATTTTTTATTTTATTTTCGAATCTTACATGAAATTTTAAATAAAATTTGTACACAATGTCCTATACCAAAACTGAAGTATTTTCGAGATATTTCGTTTATATCAAAATTTTGTAAAAATTCTAGTCCACATTAAATAACGATATCTCCATTAATATCAAAGCTAGTAACGTGAAATTGTAAACAATAAACAACAAGGGCTTGCCCGTTAACCCCATATGTCTAACTCATTGATATTTCATACAGGGTGTTTTAAACTTAGCCGTCAACATGCACAATTTAAATCATTTATAAGTTGCTTACTTTAAATAGAACACCCTGTATTTTATTACATTTTCCGATGTATTTTTTTAAACCAATTCGTTTGGTATCGGTATTTCCTATACCTAAATCCAACCACTTTTGAGATATTTCATTCATCCAAAACCTACAGCTTCGTAATTTCAGATTTTGAACATAACTGTATCCTCCATTACTTTTAATCAAAACCTGTCGCGCCACACCCTGTATATAGTATGAAATTCAACTTTAAATATGTATAAGAGATTTTTTATAAAATGCCGACGTCTATTGATAGTTAGTAAGTGGTTGCTAGGAAAGCCGTGCGATTTACTTTACAGCTGTGCGTTTTTTTTGCTGTGCGTTATAAGGCATCTTATATCGATTGATGACTGTGAGTTAATGACCGCTTAGTCGTAGGTAAAATCATAGACAGTCTGTCGATTAAAAAAAAAACAAAATAATAAAACAACGGCACAGTTTAATAGTTATTTATTGTACCAGACGATAAAATTGTACTTTATCTCCGTGAGCGATTAATTATGTGACTAATTATGCTCGAGAAGATAATGCGATTTTATCGTCGTGTGCAGTACAACATTTTTTTCTATAGCAAGACTTCAAGTTCAGGGGGAAAATAGAATTTCAAAGAAAATTTTGGGCACAAAAATCGAAATGTGTTGCTCCGCTTGTGTTGCAATTGCGCTTTGTGTACAAAGTGAATAAATACGAAATTGACTTAAAAGAATTGCCACAAGAAAAGGAAAAACTGCCATCAGATGTAGAAAATGCAGCGCTGGAAGCAAAAGTTTATTGTTGCCACAAAAATCTAGGATGGTGTATTAGAAAGAATACCAGTCTTTTAAAAAGTGGAAAAGCATTAATAATATCAATGGCATGAGTGAAAAAATACTTATTTTTAGTATTTTTCGGAAAAGTCGAAGAAGGTGATGCCATCGTCGTTATGGTCGTATTATTCGATGCTAAAGCGTACGTTGTTGGTGAATGAAAATTGTGACATTTCTAAATTCAGCAAGTTAATCACCTTACTAATTAACTTGAGTGGAGGATACAAAGCTAAAAGGTCCAAAATCCTGGAGTCAGATGACATTATTAAATTTCTGACAGAAGTTCCTGATGACGTCTATTTGTTGATGAAGGTTAATGCTATTTTTGGTGTGCATGGAGCGACTAGGTCCGATGAATTGTACAAAATAGAAGTGTTTAATGTGGACGACATAAAATCGGTGATAATCTTTTCATTATCTGATACTAAAACCAAGCAGGATAGGTCGTTTTGTATTACTAACAAGAAAAGTAAAGTGAGTTTCTTGGAAATTGTGATAAAGTACATTGCCTTGCGCACCAAAAACGTAGCTCACAGTAAGTTTTTTGTGTTACCGACAGCAAAAGTGCACTACTTAACCGGTGGGGATTGACCCTATATATGATATCCCCAAGAAGATTGCAGATTTTTTGAAACTTGCAAATTCAGAAATGTACACAGGGCATTGTTTCCGTCGTTCTTCAGCTACTATGTTCGCAAAGTCTGGAGCTAATCTAGTAAAACTTTAACGTTTAGGTGGATGAAAATCGTCATCCGTCGCAGAATCTTACATTGAAGAATCAATAAGCAATAAGATTCCTGTATCCAAGTGTATACTTGGCGGACCTGAAAATCAATCCAATACCTCGAATCAAGTATTTAAGCAAACGCGTACAAGTTGTGATGCTCCAAAAATAGATATTTCTAATAATGTTAATTGTAAAATTTCAGTTGCTTTTAATCCTTAATGTGTTTGAATTTGTAAATTTTATTGTATAAAAAAAAGTTGAAAACATTTTATCTACTCTTGCTGTTAAAGTGTCACTTTATCTACCCTTGCAGTTAATGTGATACTTTATCTACTCAAAACAGTTGTTATAGCAACACTTTAACATTAGCTGTGGAAAAAAAACTATTAAACTATTAAAAAGTTATTTTTATATCTACCAATAAGTGGAAAATTTAAAAAGCGAAACAAAAATTAAAAAAATACAGTACTTTAAAATATGAGGTTATATTGTTTTATTCTAAAGCCTTTTCTTAGCATGATTCAAATTTGTTATGTAAATTTGATTACATTTTACTACAGCTAAAACAATGCCATGAGTTTTATTTTAAAGCATACCTGGACCTTTGTCCTACACATTTATTCCACTTAAGTTAATGTTCAGCAGAAATTAAAGATGGGCTGGTAGACAGATATAACAGGAGAATACTTAGGTTTTTATAATTAACGATATAATTAAATTAACAAATCATTAACAAAAACGCAAAGAAATTCGCGTAAAATCGATTGAACAGCTCTAAGACAAAAAGCCGACACACATAACCTACAAAAACCGATAAGTTAAATAATGTTAAATTAACCTAATGAAATGTATCATTACTTGTACTGTAAATTTCATCACCAATGAAACTAACTCACTAAACTTCACAACTCAAAATACCACATGAGACTAAATTAAAAAATAAATAAAGTACTTATATTAATATTCAATGTACTGCATAAATATTCGTTAACTACAATATACTTAATGAAAATCATATGTATAAACAGACCCAATAGAAGAAACCATGGGGGTACCACTAAAAATTAAACTACACAAATTGGGAACAATGACTTCGATTAATACAATTAGCTGACTCGTATATTGTGTGGGTCAGTACTAGTGGATGATTTTAAAATCTGTAAGGAATTTATATAGTTAATTAATTATACCGCACAGATTTAAAATTAAAATTTTTTTGTGTTTAAGTTACTAATTGGGAAAGAGGGGAAAATCTCCTTACCAGCTTGTGTATTGTAGCTGGAGTGCAAAGCAGCAACAGCAATTCACATTTCAATAAAACTAGGTGACTGTGGCTACTATCACTCAAGTGGAGGTGATCGCGATATAATTATGTGGAAGAGAGATAATCAAACATTCTTTTACCAACAAAAAAATATATAGAAATTAAATTTATTATGTAAATGAAATATATAAAGTTGTTAACAGCGACTAGTTTCGGCCTTTTAAGAAGCCATCATTTTTAAGGATAAAAATTGTAGGTAAGAGAAATGTTATGAAGGTTTGACAATAAAAAGAAAGAAAAAAAAATTAATTAAATAAGATAATGTGTGATACGGTCTAACGTAAGTAAATGAATTAAAAAAGTAAAAGAACTAAAAGAGATTGATGATTAAATAGTAATAAGCTTCGAGTTGCAAAAGTTATCAGTCAGAGAGACGTTGTGGTAGAAGGAGCTATGAGCAAAACTATTTGTAAACTCATAGACCCAAAGGATTGATGCATCACCTTGAACAACAGTATGAGCACAATAACCATAATTATTTGATACATTTTGAGTTGAGGAAAAGTCCATAACAGTAATCTCAATCACCAAAACGTTTACACTAAACCAACGGAGAAACACAAATGTAAGAAAATGGCGTACAGCCCATGTGAGACGCATGTAAAGCTTGGAACAATAAATTTACTCAATATGTCAAGTATAGAATATAAAAAAAAAATTTAAGCAAAGCAAATTAAAAGGTTAAAAGAAATATGAAAAAGTATAAATGCAAGCAAACTGGATAAACAATAACAGTAAAATTCACATTAACACAGAGAAAAATATATTTTTTAACATTGAATCCTTAGACTGTAATAGTTCAGGTAAGAGAGTAACCCTGTTCTAGGTGCCTGGATATAAGGGAGTGGAGGGCAATGATAAAGCCGATAATTTCCTGAGAAAAGGAACAGAATCTATGTTCGCCAACATAAAGGGTTTATTAATACCCCATTTAAACTTTTTCTGTGGCTTCATGTCCAGTTTACCACTCCCAGCAAGTGTGGAAACTAGATGTAGGGGCGATTTCACTATTCATTATTTAAAAGATGTAAAGTTATTTGTTTTACTAGGCATTAAATCTTGTGCTTTTATGCCTAGTAAAACATAATTTTTTCTTTAAATTTCTTCCAATTCCCCGCAAAATCGAGTTTTTCATATTTAAATTTCGTTCCATTATCAATATCCAAATAACTAAATTATTTTATCAAAGGTAACTTGATTACTGGGTAACTTTGTTTACTGTTTACTTTGTCATTGTCAATTTTGAAAAGTTGTCATGTAAGAAATGGATTTACTGCAAAGTAAGGATGAATTGATGCAATTAACACCACCTGAGATAAGAGACCAGGCGCGAGATGTGGAGTTTAACCTTTTACGGAAAAATCAAGAATTGTATATGAACTCATATATTCATGGAATATAGACAGAAGAAAAATATAGGATCTTTCTCTGAAGATGTGCTGATTGTCTATTTTTCCGATCTTTCAAAGAAAATAAAGCCTTCAATATTATGGTCTACCTATTCGATGTTGAAAGATGCTCTGAACATAAAAAATATCATTGATCTGGCAAAATACCTGAAGTTACGGGATTTTTTTTAACGGTTTATTGCTTTTGATTTTATGAGTAAATGATAGTTAGTTCATCAAAATTACAGATTACCATTAAAACAAGATATTTTAATATTTACTAAAAATATAATTTTGAATAGCCACAACAAACCTCTTTCATTTCTATTTTTAATACTGTTTTTTAATTCCCTATCTATTTTATTATATTTATTAAGGAACATTAAGGATCATTTTTTTATAAACAAATTAAATAAACTGAAATCCAACTATTCGGTTTAAGAGAAAAATTATTTAAGTCGCACCGTCAACTTCATCTGAAATCAATAAACATGAAATACCCGCGCACGCGCTATCGTTACACATACACTTGTCAAAAGTTAACATCTTGTTAGCTTACCGAGCTTTGACAAGCGTTTATGCAACCGGCCCATATATTATCAAGAAATTGTAGGTACACATTTTTTTTTTATTTTTCACACTTTCTTCATCACTATCACAATTCCAAATTACCGTACCTTGCATGTTTGACGATATTTGTTCAAAGAAAGACTTTGAGGTCCGTCAAACCAATAGTGCAAATAGGGGACGTTTATTAACAACCACCCAGTATTTTTCTGCTTCCAATCTGTTGGGCATCTCATATGAGCATTGTACCTCACACTGTAGGTATATGAAAATTGTTTGTTTTACGTACTGTAGTAATTCTTGTTTTGTGGGGAGAATACTTGAAGCCTCAAATTCTTTTAACACGGTGTCTGATATTGCTTTGCCAAATTTTTTTATTACGAAATGCCAAGGTTGACATCGGTACTCTTCATATCATGTCTTACAAACAAACTCCTCTAATACATTATATATTAAAGAGATCAGGCAACCAGGAACAGCGTAATAATTTTTTAAATAATATGGAACAAGATTTAGAGTTTGCCATGTTGGCTGAGGAGGATGATGACGCTATGGAATTTATCATAATAAATGATATTTTGGAGAATGTAGAAAATGAACATAATGTAAATTTAAAGTTTTTAGAATAAGATAGTTTTAGTGACAAGTGACACCTCCTCCTTAAACTTCCTCCGTTACCGAAAACCGTTTACACTACCACTACACCAACACACACTTTTATATGCCTGACGCGCGTTTCGATAACCAAGTTATCTTCTTCAGAGACCGAAGGTAAACTCCTCCGTTAAACATTAGCGAAATTACCGTTTTGCGCTAACGGTATTTGAGTAATCCGGTAAATTTTTTGAACTGCGCCTGCTTAGTTGTCAAACACGTAATATGCAATTACCGTATCACGCAATTGTTGTTTATCCGATCTCTATATTATCAACGTTAGAAGTCTCTGGTAATGTAAAGTCACTATATTTGTGTTTATAAAATGTTCTTGATAGTAGAAATTATTTGCACAAATTCCGTATTTCTGGAGTGAATTTCTTGGCTACTTCATTTTTCACTGTAAACCCCGGATTTATAGGACAATTAATCACACAAAAAACAATTCATTTTGCATAAATTAGGGGAAAGGCGGGTAAGAGTACGTAGTTTTTCGTAAAGTATTTATTCTGGAGAAAATATGAACACATAGATCAACTTAAAAATATAGAGATAAAGTTAAGGTACTTACTTAACTATTTTATAGAAAAACATATGTTGTAAATAAAAGTATATAAGAAAAAATATAAAGTTGAACTATTTGTTAAAGCGTACTATTAGCAGACTTATCGTTTAAGAGTAAGCATATTGTAGTAGTTTATAATTAATTTTTATACTCTTAACACCCCATCTCTCGATTCCAAATTTAAATATGCCACTATTTAGTTTTAAAACCGTTATTTATTGTAAAAGTCCGCATACAGTACAAAATAAGTTTTATACTTGGTAACGAGATGAGATAGTAGTAGGGGTAGGGCTAAATCGTAAAAAAATAAAAGAAGATGATGAAGCCATTATTAGGGGTTGGAATGTCGGTTGATGAATATAATAAGACGCATAAAACTTTGTTAATAAAACAAAATCAGTGTTTAGTTCCTGTATTTCAGGTAAATTGAATATTTTTGTTATTATTGTCTAATATTTGTACATTCAATGTCTGTTGTCTTATTTTTTTGTAATGTATCTACTTATATTTACTTGTTAATTAACAATATTCATGTTCGCCATTTTCTTTTATGAACTCATGTATATTTTGTTGTTTGAGGCTTTTTATATGAAAATTGATTATAAATTATTCCAGTTATATTAATCATTAACTGTTATAACTTCTCCCATAATAATTCTTACTAATGTTGAGTATTATGTTACCATAATAAGTTCTTAGAAAAATTCATAGATTTTATAAAAGTGCTGTGTGTGCTTTATTTCATTTTCATAAGTTTAAAAGAGACTTGATGTATGTCTAACATTTTCTAACCTTGAGGAGAGGAATCTGCCGTCATAAAAAAAAGAAATAAATTAAAAAATGTAGATTCTCTCTGCCGCTGGGTAGCCTCCTGTACAGGACCTCAGTACCTTCTGACTGACGGCTAACTAACCTTCTTCAGTTTTGTTTTATCCGAGTGTGTCATAAAAATGAAATATATTTAGCACTTCCAAAACTTTTGCCATGATATTTTATAAATAAAGTGTTTGTTTATGAAATTATTCAGTAGTCTGTTGGTCAGTATTATGGAAAAACCCTATTCATGTTACCTCTAAAGTCTCAAACAACATTGAGCCAGTATAGCTATTTGAGTTGTATACAGTTTTATTATTTGAATGTTGCTATAAGAACAATTATTACAAATAGTATATTTTTGTTGTTGTGTTTTATTTAATGTGATAAACATTCCCCATTATAATGCTAGTAACCAGTGTTATTTGTATATTTAAAATTAATAACTACAAACACAGTAAGTTATACTACAATATGGTCTTCTAAGAGTGCGCATTCTGCCTTAATAAGTGTCACAGATGTGGCATATGTGTGCAATCTTCATGGAACCAGTTCTTGCATTCCATACACTGAATCCAATCACGATCAGCGGGATCTTCACATATTTCTTGGCAAACTGGCAAATGCTTATCCAGTCGCTGGATTTTATGGCTATTACGTGGAAGTAAACCCGCGACATTTTATAATTGCTTCTAAACTCACGTGACTAGAGTGATTATTTAATATGAATAAGACAGAATCTTCAATTTACCTTTTGCAAATTTCTTTAAAATGGTCTAACCATCTTAGAAACAGCTCGCTATTGATTAAACCTGATTCTGAAAAAAACTGAAGTGTTCCTGCTGGAGCTTTATCAGTTAGCTCAGGTTTCATCCGTGGAAACACAATTTGCTCCCATACAGCACACTTCACTTATTAACTGACCCCTCTCCGATGAAACTATTTTGCCACGGTTGTTTTTCCTTTGGAGCAAAAGGGTATGCACACCAGGCTAAGAAAGCGCATGCGTACTCTTCAGTACTTGATGGATACTCCCGGGTTGGCTCATTCCAAGACATAGAGTGGAATAGGGATCTTCTTATTCTAATCGGACTACGCATGGGGTACCTGACGAAGACAGGTCTGAGTAACACATCGGACTGTCGTTTTTGCAGTGTAAAATACGAAACGGCGGAGCATGATCTGCTCTGCAAATGAATAGTCTGTCTGTATGTAGTTTCATATCGCTGGAGCTTGATGACCTTAAGGAACATTCATCTAAATAAACCATTGATTTCGTTAAAGGATGTGGACTGTACTGTGAAACATAACCTCTAGGGGTGAGCCACAAAAGACCTCAACTGACAGCAGTGAAGAGACGGAATGACACCCTACTCACACTAAACCTACTCATTGGGAGCAATATAATTTACAATTAACTTTTTAAATAAATTATTTAGTTTGACATAAACTATTTTCTTTTTGTTTTGGGAAACAATCAAGCCTACGCCTATGAACCACAGGTCTTCAAAGTTCGAAATTAAATGAAATCTTGACGATTTCTTTCCGTTTCTAATTGCGTTATTAACAAACTAATTTGTGAACCTATTAACACATTCTAATTGGGGGCGAAAACTTTTCGTTTTTATATATGTATATCTAATAATAATAAACAAGAAAAAAATATTTAAAATATGTTTCCGGAAATTTTCGGCAATCAAATTAATCAGTTTAAATTTTTAATACGTGCTGTTTATCCCATTCCTTGACACATAATAACGTACAAAATAATATTGAGGTCGATAATTATTGCGAATGAATCGTAGTTGTGACACAATAAAATATTTGTAAAAACGAATCAATTAATTTTTAAAAAACAAACAGTCTGGAGAAATGGAGGAACTCATCACTGTTTCTACGTCAATTTGAAGATACATAAATATAATTGAAATGAACATCAAAATTTTTCTTTGCAATTTGTAGAAATTCATGTAAAGTTCTCACATTGCTTGTTGAAACAGTTAAAACAGCAGTCAATTTCCATAGCAGATCTTCGTACATAATAAGAAATGTATATTTACTTTAACTTTCTTAAATTTCAGACGCATCTTTCAACGTTTTTTCACTAGGCAGAATAATCAGAATATTCATTGGTCATAAATTTTAATTTACGAGCCTTTTTGTCGACATTTTTACTACCAAAAATGAAATAACAAAAGCACAGAATGATTATATGAAAGTGAATTTTCTAAAAGGTATATTTATGTGCAGAATTCGAAAATGAGTTTTCTTCCCAAATAAAAATTTAGTGCCCACTAAGATCACCCATCGTCTAATTATTTAAAATATTATGTATATTGTTTTATAATATAATTTAGTTAATGACATTCTTAAAAAAAACCATACCAAAAGTAGCCAAACAGTGCATATTATTTACATACGTGGTAAAATAGTATATTAAACATCGCATTTCATATGGAATTCTGTTATGACACGAGTTCAAGTTTAAAAAACGAATCGGGAAGCGATGAGTTTTTTAAAGAACGAGTGTCACAACAGCCATATGAAATAAGTTGTTTATAATATTTTTTATATTTTGCCCTTTTTACCATTT
This sequence comes from Ophraella communa, assembly GCA_035357415.1. Classification (NCBI taxonomy): domain Eukaryota; kingdom Metazoa; phylum Arthropoda; class Insecta; order Coleoptera; family Chrysomelidae; genus Ophraella; species Ophraella communa. The sequence continues at coordinate 11,808,888 of CM068994.1, read as the reverse complement.
TTTAAATTAATTTCTTATTTTTATGTAATTACGAAAATTATGATTTTAATAAGTATGTAGGTAGCACTGTGTAATTTATAAAATTTGACAGTTGTGACATTTAAATTATCAAATGTTAATGTTTTAAAATATTTTAAAATGAATAATATACCAATAATAATATATTATATAAGTAAAATATTATATTCATATTCACAGATACTTTCTTAAAGAACAATATAAAATTAATAAATTGCTATTAGCCACAAATATCATTGTCAATAGTCTTGCTTTTAGATACTTCACTCATGTCTCCAACCATTTAAAACAAAAATTTGTGTGCGTAAAAGTTACATTACGATACGCAAATGCGTTTTATAATGAAGATTTTTATAAGTGCAAAATATAAAAACTCATGTTAAACATGTTTTTTCCATGTTTACAGTTTTTACATTCTCTGTAAATAAGATAAACATTTGAATAAATACATTTTTTAGTTTAATAGTAACTAAAGTTAATTCATTTTTTACATAAGAACTTCCTTAAATATTGTATAAAAGGATATTCATATGAATAGTATTCAAAGCAACTCGGCATACTTGAAAACTTAACCTCACATTTATTAAAGGCTTGCTTGTACAGTCGGCTTTAGAATAGCATATACATGTTAAATGTGAATTTCCTTTACCTACCGAAGTTATAAAAACGCCCTGCTTCAACAACATAGGAGTGGCAATTTTTAAAACGCCTACAATTACTTACTTCACTAAGGAATAAAAAATAATAATAAGAAAAAACACTTGGAGAAGGTGGTGGCGTAACCAGTTCTTTGGTGTTGTTCCGCAATAATTGTTTTTAAACAAAAATTGACAAAAACATTTATAAGATCAATGCTTTTTATTTTTTAATATATTAAACTTATTGGCTTATGTCAAGGGGGTGTTTAAGGGTTTTAAAAAATCATTAAAAATAAACGAATAAACTAATTGTAATAAAATTTTATATTTTACCGAGAAAATTGTACCTAAGTATTAAAAATGTACCTGTTAATTATAAAAATATCAAATTGGAAGGGTCAAATTTTATTGTCAATAAAGGGATTAGAGAAATACGTTTTCTGAACATTCTGTGTCGAATATTCATGTTGGATTATAAACCTTTTTCTTTCTAGTAGGTAGTTGGGGTAAAATGCGTCGACTATTCACCCGCCGGTAAAGAGGTTGCAATAAAAAACAAATAAAACCGTACTGTATAATACAATATCATCCCTCTTTGTGTAACATTAAAGATGTGGGCGTGGACAACTGTTTGACTGATTTCAAATTTATTATTATTTAAACCGTGATTGGTTATACACAATAAATAGGCCATCCTATTCTGAAGCCGATAGTACAGGGCAGGGAACCACTAAAAGATGATTGCATCTATACATACAAAAAGAAGAAAAGTATATTCATATATTTGAAATAAGAAAGACCCCTACAGTAAATTGTAAGTCTTTATCGACCATTTTTGAATAGCGGGTGGCCTAATTGTATAAGTATAAGTATAAGTATAAGTATAAGTATAAGTATAAGTATAAGTATAAGTATAAGTATAAGTATAAGTATAAGTATAAGTATAAGTATAAGTATAAGTATAAGTATAAGTATAAGTATAAGTATAAGTATAAGTATAAGTATAAGTATAAGTATAAGTATAAGTATAAGTATAAGTATAAGTATAAGTATAAGTATAAGTATAAGTATAAGTATAAGTATAAGTATAAGTATAAGTATAAGTATAAGTATAAGTATAAGTATAAGTATAAGTATAAGTATAAGTATAAGTATAAGTATAAGTAAAGTATAAGTATAAGTATAAGGGTTACATTAACTGCAATACATCTTACCATTTTCTGATGTAATCTAATAGTAAAGAACAAAACAAACTAATACATGTACGTCAAGCATGGACAAAATGGACATGGAGGCAATACTTTGAAAACAAATCAATATAATAGAGAAGAAGTTTAATACCTAACAACCTAAAGGCAAAAGAATGACAGGAATGCCAAATAAGAACTGAAGTAGAATGACAGCTAGACAGAAAAAAGATTGGTGAAATCAAAAACATCGCAAGGAACTAAAGACAATGGAACTAGCATAACGTTTATCCATAAAATGAACAAAAAATAAAACTGATTTACTGCCCTGGCCAGTGATCTTAAAGTTCTGATCAAATCCATTTGATAAAAAACTATCAAAAACATTTTTTAACGTACAAAATGTGCTAGCCCATTTTTTTCATTTATTGTTTGTCATTTTCCTTTTTGATTTGATTTTCAAATAGGTTGTAGACTTTTTCATATTGGTCTCTCGATTTTGCTAAGATTATTATCGGTTTAGTAGATTTTAGATTTATAAACAAAGCCATGGCAGCATTAGAATTTTTTATCTGTTATATCTCAAGACTTAGGGATCTAATCGATTAAACTGTAAAAATATTTTGAAAATAATTTTGCTTATAAAATATTTCAATGCATAATAATTCTAAAAAAATAGTACACTAAATTGAACCAGGTAGGTCGACCTTTCCCATTCTTAATGTATAGTCTGTACGCTTTTATTCTTCTTAAGCATAAATAAGACCCCAATTAATAATTTTTTAATAAATAAACATAATTAAAAGAATTCAGAAGGTTAAATAACCGTGGGGAATACTAAAGTCACAATAAACCAAATTTTAATTGTCAAAATACAAAACCTATTAACTACTTTACTATCTAATCTACTGGTATAGGTATAAAGGCGACGTGTACACGCTACATTCAGTCGTCAGTAAATTAGTGGAATTTTTCAATAATTGAAACTATAATGTTTATATTAATAGCAATGATTCTGTTTGTCTGTTAAAGTAATAAAAATGGCGTGTACACGCTTGAATCCATTAAGCCAATAAAATATATCAATCTCAAGTAAATATTATTGATATCAATTATTGATACTTATAGAACGACGTGTACACGCTCGACGACAAACTAAGCGGTAAGTAATAAGTATTTTAGTAAACAAAACGTTAAATTGGTTTCGAATTTCTAATTCAAAGAATAAATATGTAGTAACACGTTGGAACTATATACTAATAGTTTTAATGCTATATTCTTTATACATACAGAGTTCGTGAAAAACTAATAAAAACATAACAATGGTTTTTCACACATGTATCTTTTAACCGAACAGAAAATCCTTCAAAAATCAACCATTTTTATTCGACTAGTTTTTTTAGGAGTAAATTTATTATACAGTGTGGAAACTACTTATGGAATAAAGTTATTTGTGGAATTAGTTTAGAAGATTATAAAAGCGCTTTGAAATTCAAATGTGAACTTTTTAAACATAAATTTAAATGTACAGGGTGATACAGGTAAGTCTGGCATCGTCCATGATATATATTTGTAATGAAACACCCTGTATATTTTTATTATTTTAAAAGCTCCTTAACAATACGATCTCAACGAACAATACCATGTAAGGTCTATTATGAAATATACAAGGTGAAATTTTGAAATTATTTATAATTTTGTTCAAGATAGTAAATACATAAAATACTTGACGTAATTGATTTTTAACATTAAAACTAATGCTCAAAATGTTCTCCACCTTGTTATTAGCAATAACACAGTCTCCTATTAAAGTAGTCCCGAACTTTGTTTAAAGTTTGAGGTGAAATAGCCCGTATTTCTGTAGTTATCCTTTCTTTGAGGTCTGCAATGCTAGTTGGCTGTGCTGCATATACTTTGTTCTTAAGATAACCCCACAGAAAAATATCCAAGGGTGTAAGTTCCTGTGATCTAGCTGGCCACGCGATACTACCTCTTCGTCCAATCCATTTTTTGGGGAAAATTTTATTCAAATAATTTCTTACAATTAAAGCATAATGAGGTTTTGCTCCGTCCTGCTGGAACCAGATATTTTCATCCAGTAGGTTCGAATCTATTGCGTTGGGATATAAGTTGGCCAACTCATGAACACTTCGTCTTTAATCATGCTTAAATATTTTTCGGCTGTCAAATTTTCATCTACAAAAATAGGACCAATAATATGATCACCTATGATACCTGCACAAACGTTCAACTTTTGAGGATACTGAGTATGTGTTTCACGCATCCAATGAAGATTCTACTCTGTCCATAATCTACAGTTTTGTCTGTTTACTTCTCCGTTCAATGTGAATGTTGATTCATCGGAAAAAATAATTGTACCAACAGCTATTTCATTTCTGTTCAATTTATTAATAATTCTTTCGCAGAAATCCATTCCACGATCTGGATCATCTTCTACTGGTTATTGCACAAAAGTCAATTTATATGGATGATCGTTGAGATCGTATTGTAAAGAAGATTTTAAAATCATAAAAACATACAGGGTGTTTCATTAAAAATATAGATCATGGACGATGCCAGACTTGCGTGCATCACCCTGTACATTTAAATTTATGATTAAAAAGCTCTACACCTCTACAAGCTTTACACCCCTACAACGCTCAACAAGCATTGGCGACACATCAAGTCTAATATTATAATGTCACATGGCCCTTACGAAAGCATGAAACAGCAATGTGGTTACACTAGGCTGGATCAAAAGTCATGGAATTTCAAAAGGCAACCGCATAGCTGACCAGTTAGCTTTAGGAAAGCTGCCTCTCAAATGATTTTGGGACCTGGCAGTCGCATCAGCTTGCCAGCATCAGCTATGGTTGACCTAATAAAGGAACACTCCCTTGACAAATTCAATGGAACGAAGAAAATGGTTGTAGACTATCCAAGGAACGTCTGAAGTAACCGAACAGTAGCCATTACCAGAATGAAACTGCGTCTGGCAACAGGACAACTAAGAAAACATCTTAACAGAAATAAGAAGATGAGACCGTCGAACACGTCTCTGTGAATGTCCGAACTGTCTCTAACACGATTTTCTGGATTCTTTGAACACCTACTTTAAACAAGTTGGTTGGTTGACGAGCTCCTAGGTAGGCTTAATATCAGAAGAATCCACAATAGGCCAATCCACTCTTCAACGGTTACAGATACAGAGAAGCCTTGTAGTGATCTTTTTCTGGTGAAGGCGACCATGCTGTCTTTTGAGGATTGACCAAGATGCCCTCATCCTCACACAAATTGTCCATTTCCTTCAGAGCCTCATCCTGCGAGAGCTCTGTAACTTTGCTAGCAAAACATTTTACTGCTTAGGCAGTAAGTATAGTTCTCCTCCTTGACAGTTCGTAAAATTATCTCTTCTAGCCCATTTTTCCTTCATTTTAAACATAACTACATAATAAAACCTCACTAAAAAATAAAAAACAATAATAACTTTTTTTTTCAAGTTAAAATTTGACAGGGCTGACTTGCAACTATCAGAATTTAATTTTTATGTAGTTATTTTTTATTAATGAATTTTTTAGGTTGGTGAACTTTGTTTTTGGTAACTATCCGATTTAAATACCTACTTCCTAATTTGTAAATTTTTTACTTAAGAATTACTGAAAATCACGTTGGTGAAACCAAGTTTCCTTTCACAAGGAAACCTTTTCCCTTTTCACCTGTCAAAATATCACAGTTTTGTGATTTCGTCCAATGAAAACGCTTAATCTTCAATGTTCTGTGCTAAATGCTAGCCAATCATTCCGTTTTATACTGATAACACCACTAGTCGTTTTACCAGTATTGATAAAATCATGTAATTGTCAAAAATTCAATAACAATATTGAACAATTAAATAGCAAAAATAGTGAAAATTAGTGAAAAGATAACGATAGATTATTAAATAAATTGGTTTTTGTACAGAATGGTTCAAAAAATAATCTTCTCAAATACCTACCATTCGTCCTGTAAAATTTTACTAGATAAATTTTTAAGGAATCATGGTATTACCTTTGATTATTTCACTAAAATATTTTTAACTGACAAAACTGCATAGCAACGACACGTTTCATATTGACAATAGGTAATATCTCAGGGACAAAATTATGACAGATCCGTTACTAAAGTGTCTGGTATTTCTATAGTTGTCAGTTTCACAAACGTCATTGAAGCGTCTTCATAATTTTGAAAAGAAATAACGTTTCGTTGACATTGTCTTATTTTTCTCGTGAAATAGTCTTGTCAAACTTTTTGCAGGCAAACTTTTCTCTCTTATGATATTATATACGAGAATGTTTAAGTAGCAATTTTAACAATAAACTTCTTTCTTTCGCAAAATTCGTATCTCTAAACTAGATAAAAAAATTCCCATTAACATTTTACCGATAAAATTTATTTATAAACAAGAGATGGTAATCATATTATTAACTTTAATGGTCTGGATGTAGTCAATAGAAGAATTGACACGGCGTTTTGTAATGTCCGGTCATTATTATTTTATAAAACAAGTATTCATACATACAGGATATCTAAATAACCGCGATATTTTAATGCCAAGCTAAAATATTTCAACTATCACTTCCTACTTAGAATACAAAAATTTACTTAGATTATGGTATATAGGTAACATACAAATTCCTTTGTCATTCAAAAAAGGATTGTCTAGAAATTTTATTAAATCACATTCAATCATTTGTATTAAATAGGTTTTTATCAACAAAATTAAATAGGTCTTCTTCAATCTCTTGACTAAAGCTGATTGAAAAAACCTGGAAAACTGAAGAGAGATATCAAAACATAATATAGTGAATCAAAAGAATAATAATAATAATAATTGACTTGCTTGTTTTATCTCACTAGCTCTCTCCACTTCTTGCTATTTAACATATCTTCCTATTTTCTATTTCTTTCTATTTAGATTTTCTCCAAGAATTTAATTTGAGGTTAGGTTACGTTGGTTGCATCTTTAAGTCCATAATGGTGCAAATAAACGACACTTCACTTAACTTGTTTATTTTAAATGACCTAAGCTATCAGTAAACGAAATTTCTTATCAAAATCAAAATAATATAATAACAACTTCTTCCATTCACTTTGATTTTGAGGTTATGGAGGGAGAAAAAAATTCAGTGTTCGTTTTAGGTGTTGAATTTAATTTGAACTGTAAGCTGCTCAGTTCTAATTACCTTTAAAAATTTGTAAAACGAAAGCAGCTTATGTGTGAAATACTCCAAATTCATTGCAAACTTAGATACATTTAGTGATAGGTTTCCTGATTTTTAGTCTAATTTGCCATGGATTACCTAGTTTCTGAAAAACAGTGCCTTGATATATTTGCAGATTAATAATTCTTGCACTGTGGTACTGAACAAAAATTTGTTTACTTACCACTTATATCAAAGCTATGCTTTTAGCATTAAATTAAAAAAATTGAACCAAATATACAACAACAAAGAATTAATCAAAACTTTATCTTATGACAAAATGTTTGTTTTCTTTGAGTTTTACGTACAAATTTTTAAATGTAGATGGCGCCCACTCCGTGGTGATCGTGAATAAGAAAAATTAAACGATAAAAAAGAAGAGGAAATACACTATAACTTATATTTCTTTAGAATGTACGAGAAATTATATTAATTTTATTAACAACACAAACTGCTTAATGTAAAAGCAAAAATATCTAATATAAAATAAACAAACTCTTGTAAAATTATAAATAAAGAGATATCTATCAGATCAACAATTAAAAGTTATTAAAGAGCAGAAAGTTCACTGTTACTTTAGTAGTCTTTTTTTTATATATAGATAAGACATAAATGTACCACAAATGTACCATCTTAGAGACATATACAGGTTAATCTCTTCGGGCTATTAATATTGGCTTCAATATTGTCAAATAGTGTTAACTTTAAAAATCCTAATAAAATTAGACATCAAACTAGCTACTGATATATTGTTATTATCAATCCCAGTGAGAAAATTCCGCAAGAAATTTTTCAAACAACTAGACAAAACGTATCGAATAAATTGCTGGCAATTTTTTCATCACCAAACCAAACCATCACACCAACAATTACACAATTATTCTCTTTAGGATTTCCCTTTAAAATAAACAAAGCCACACTTACCAAATATTTCATGTTGAGCTTGTAACTGTTTTTACGTAACAACATTGTAATCAAGACTTGAAAGTATTTTGCATTGTTTTAAAAATTAACAAAAAGTCTACTACCTCGAATTGCTATTTTATTAGATAATGGTATAATATTTATCCCGGTCTGGCAGGCCAGAAAGTCGGTAGGTGGGATTGAGCGTAGGCTTCAGATTGAAATTCGAGGTGATAACAATAAATAAATAATATACCGGCGCCGATTTTATCATATGATTTGTTTCAAAATTACGTTTAATTTAAAGCCTTTAGGGCTTCATATTATTATTACTCACAAAATACACTGCCGAGCAAAATATGTAGTCACTTTAAATAATTTAAGAAATGGCAAATAATCTTGAAAATAAAACTAATCAGGGAGCCATGGGCATAGTAGGCGATGAAATTTATATTGTTGTATATGGTGCTATTTCTCATAGTTGGCGTCTGTCACATTCTGACACCTTATTTGCAACCCTTGTTAACAACAAAATTTAGCACTAATTACGAATTCATATTGCATTGATAATTTTTCAATTTTATTCTCTAAAATTGATCCGTTATATGGTTTATTGTATAAAGTAACGTTTCATTGATATTTATTATCTATTTACTGGTCCAAAATGCCTCTATATCCTATTATTGTGGCACGAGTTGTAGCGTTCATACTAGTTGGTAAAGGACAACGTGAAACCGCCAAAATTGTTGGTAAGAGCCTCTGTGCTGCAGTTTCGCTACGTAATCAGCTTCAAGAGGTTAGAAACGTTAATGTTTACAGACAAGTCTCGATTTTACCTTAATGGATCCGACGGACGTCGAAGAATATGGAGAAGACCTGGAGAAAGATACGCCCCCGCTTGTATTGACCATAGACGTAAATTTGGTGGTGGGTCTATTATGGTTCGGGTTGGTATTACTTCAGAAGCACGTACAGAGTCTTGATAGAGAATGGCTCTCTAACAGCTGACAGATATGTAAAACAGGTCCTGGAAGATCATGTTGTACCTTTTATGGTCACTATGGACGAGCAAGGCTCCCACATTTGGCGCCCGACGTGGGGAAAATATAGTATTAAAATATATGTTATTGACTCTATAAATAGGGGGCGTTGTTTAGCATATTGCCACAGGCGACATAGTACCTACCTAGATACGGCTCTGGATAAAACCTAAACCCTAAGAAGTTAACCTAAAGATAACCACTGGTCACAGGATCAATTGATCAACGAATCAAGTTATACAATAACCCTACAGTTTAATATAATTTGTTTACCCCGAAATTTTTGTTTCTGGAATGAATAAAAGATAATATATAATAAAACACGTATCACGTGTTTTTTGTGTCCAATATCAAAATACGAAACTTAAACAAGGAAACTACAAACAAAATACTTTGACAAACAAACTATTGTTGTTCAGCGAGATCTCATAGAGGTGATAAGTACGCGATTATTGCATTAGATACGTTTTAAATAAATATTAATATTTATAATAAGCATTTCATATTTTTGAAACAATATATGTAAAACGAATTAACAGCTGTTTGATTTTTTAAATGGTTTTAACAACAGATTTGGATGATGATGTTAATTGTTGGTAAAACATGTTGATTTTCGAGAGTGATTGCGAATGTTTCAATTGTGGTGTCATATTTTTAAATGTCATTTGATTGATTATTTCAAGAAGTAACCAAATGTATTGTTAAATAAAGAAAAATAGTTTATGGATATGATGCCATACGTAGAGCTCTTGCATTTTCTAATGCAGTGCCTCTTGTGACAACATGTATTGAGTTTTCCTCCTCCAGCTTACAACATCTGCATTCTGCCTACTTTTCTATCATTAGTTTATACAAATGCACTAAACAAATATAGTGTCCAGTTAGGATTCTTGTATATATTCTTAGATTAGATTTATATAGCCAGAGACATTGCACCGACCTTTTTGGGATGTAAGAACCCAACGAGGCCTCTGTCTGTCTTATCCCTTTGTAGAGTTTTCCAATATTCGATTTTTTCATTATTCTCAATTCTGATAGATTCATTCAGGATGAAATTGTAGACTATGCCACTGAATGGTTCAAGTCACATAAGGGGCTTATTCACTGCCCTCCTACCTAGCTTACCTGCAATTTCATTGGCATGATATACCGACAACTACGATGAGAATACATAAAAGGGGTAATAAAATACCCTCGAGGGTACCCTCTGTTTGTAGAAATGGTGAGAGATAGTCACAAAAATGGGATCATAATATATGAGTATAAAATGTTGAATCTGGAACCGTTGGCGAAAATGATACCGAAAACCGTTTACACTACCACTACACCAACACACACTTTTATATGCCTGACGCGCGTTTCGATAACCAAGTTATCTTCTTCAGAGACCGAAGGTAAACTTCGGTCTCTGAAGAAGATAACTTGGTTATCGAAACGCGCGTCAGGCATATAAAAGTGTGTGTTGGTGTAGTGGTAGTGTAAACGGTTTTCGGTATATGAGTATAGTGATTGCATCAAACACAAAAGTGATTTTATAATTTAAGATTTTATAATATAACACTCATATGCCTCATTTAACCAATATGCTGCACTTTCTCCTGCTCCAATGAAAGTCTGAAATATAATATCTTAAATACTTCTTAAAGAACTCGTCACAAAAAGTATCGCAAAAGTGATTTATGAATAAAGTTTTATTATTCACTTTTCATATTTTTGGAAAATGATAGGAAAGGAATTTGGAAATATGTTTCAAAGTAGTTTATTTAATTAAAATTAAAAATCAAAAACTAATGGGTATAATAAATAAAGAAAATAACTATTAAGGATAATAAAAAACTCTTCGTTTTAACAAAACTTCCAATATTTATTTAGAGTTTTTTATTATCCTTAATAAGATGGACTTCCAAAAAGTAAGGGTTAGTACAATCAATTTAAAGAAAATAACAATTATTCTAGATTAATTAAATAATACAAAGTATCAAAATAAAAAATTTAAGCGATAATTTTAACATTTTAGTTTTTGGTTTTGACACTTCTGGCTCAAATAACATCTCTCATTCTCTGTGGAAGGCTTCTTATCAGGTCACTTGTGTAATCCAAATCCAAATTTTCCCATTCTTCTATTAAAACATTTTCCAGATCATCAAGGTTATCTGTAGTACAGGGAATAGCTCGAAAAAAGGTAAAACCTTGAAATTTTTTCGTCCAGCATGGATCGACTTGAAATTTTAACAGAAGGTAGGTGATATAGCCGAAGGTTCAAAATCTATATCGAACCGAAGAGCGATAAACGGTTTTTAGGGGTGAAAACTACCCTTATTTGTGAAAAATCATAAAATAACATTTTAAACCTGAAAATGGGTAAGATGTGGTTTGGATAAGTTGAATAATGATTGTTTTGAGCTTCGGAATACAATTCCATCATATTTCAACCCTTAAAAAGCAGCCCCTGTTACAGCTTAATGTAAAAAAAATCACGAATCCTTAAAAAATGATTTTACCTCTGATTGATTTAAAAATACATAAAAATTTGGGATTAGGCTCAACTCACCCTCTGCTTTATATTTCATGTCATGCCGAAGAACCCTGATTGTTTGTTAGGGGTGAAAACTACCCCTAATTGCCAAAAATTAAAAAATAGCATTATAAATCTTAAGATGTGAAAATTGGTTTGAATTAGTAAAATGATGAATTTGTTACATTTCAAAATACAATTTACTTTTTCAACCCTTAAAAATCAACTGTTATTAGTGTTATATGTAAAAAAAAATTTTACCAAGAGAAAAATGATTAATGCTAATAGGGATTTGCTCAATAATTCCGCTGTAAAAAAAATGTGTCACCAACGAAATACACACTCACACACCTTGACACATGAGCAGATGTTTCTTCCTGATTGTATTTCAGAAAAAGAACAAGAAAAATTTCGTATATAAAAGGCCCCACTGCCGAATAATCCGGTTTTGTACATTATTATGCTTCCAAGTGTAGGTACTATACTATACTTTTGGAATTTTTCGAAAAAAAAATCGATTGGTTTTTTTAACGTATTTCCTTCAATTTTGATAATAAAAAGTTTATTCAAAAACGATTTTGTAGGGTTTTTCAAGAACTACAAGGATCTGTAAGTTAAATCCCTTTAGACCCTTTCGTTTTTAAAATGGGGTGAGTTTAAAGGGCTAAAAAATGGTGGTGCTCGTGCGTATATAGACTACGTTTAACGGCTATATCTCGTCAAATATTAACTGTACAAAAAATCTACTTACAGGAAAATTTTTGCCATAAAAAACTACAATTTCGCTTTTTAACTTTGCTTGTACCTCTAATATTTTCGGAGTTATTTTGAAAAAAAGGGTAAAAAATAAAAAATTATGAAAAATAACTATTTACTTTAAGCCATATTTTTCGAAAACTATGAATCTTAAATTGGTCAAACTTCTTGGACATATTAACCATACATGTACAAAGAGAATTGCACAAGGGTAAAGATCAATTTTAATTAGGGGGGTAGTTAGGGGGTTGTTTTCACCGATTTTTTTAATATAAAAAATTCAGTACTGACATTATTTTTGTCATAATTCACTCAATTTTCATGCTACAGACCTTTTTTTTTAAAGAAAGGTCTAATTATGCTCTTTGAAAAAGATTCTATGAGTTTTCTATGAAAAATGCATCATTTTTCCGGTATTTGACTTTGAATCTATCACATTTTGCATTTGGGAAAAAAAGCTAATCATTGATAGGCCATATCTCGGTTCCTATGGGTTTTAGAAAAATTATAATTGTTTTTTTAAAAGCTACAATTTTGCTCAGTTTTTTTGATAAAATGCATAATTTTCGAGGTATTCGCGAAAAACATATCAAAAACGTCGATTTTTTCCTCTAAAAAGCGTTACTTTCAATCGCGAATAATGATTTTACAAAAAAAATGTATACAATATTTTTTGCTTAGAATTACTTTTTCAATCGATTCCTGTGGTTAAAATGTAATAAAAAAATTTCACCCCCGAGATGGGGTGGCAACCACCTCCAATGCTTTATCGCCCTTTAGTTCGATATAGATTTGGATCCTTGGGCTATCACCTACCTTTTGTTAAAATTTCAAGTCAATCCATGCTGGACGAAAAAATTGCCAGGTGAAATGCTTCATTCCCTGTACTACTGGGGCGATATTCTTATGCGCCTGTTCAGGTAGTCCCAAATATGTTCAATTGGGTTTAGGTCTAGACTAACTGCTGGCCAATCTAAAACTTGGATACTAACCTCTTGAAGGTATTCCATTGTTATTTTGGCAACGTGCGGGCGAGCGTTATCGTGCATTGGATTAAAGTTCTCTCCAATGACTGGAACAAATGACTCTACATTTTCCTCAAGAATCTCCCTTATATACCGATCAGCTGTTAGTGATCCTCTACGAAACACAATTAACTACGTGTGGCCTTCAAAACAGATGCTTTCTCATACCATAATAGAACCACCTCCATAATTTCCGGCTGCTCTTATATTATACTTAGCAAATCGCTCACCTGCGCGTCTATAAACTAGAATACGTCTATCGGATCCAAAAAGTAAAAATCTTGAAATCATCCGTAAAAAGAATATTAGCCCAATCGTTAATATCCCAATTAACATGTTCTTTTGCGAACCTTAAACGTGCTACACGGTGTGCTCTGGTTAACAATAATGGAGCAGTAACAGGCATTCTGGGTCGGATTCCAAAATTCCTTAATCTGTTTCTAACCGTATTGACAGATATTCTAACATTACGGACTCCAGAGAGAACATGTTGCAGTTGCCTGGTTGTTACATGACGAGTTCGCAAAGTCTGAATTCTTAAATAACGGTCATCTGTAGGATTAGTACACCTGGGACGTCCTGGAACTGGTCTTCTATTATAACTTCCAATTTCTCTAAACCTAGAAACGCTGGATTGGTTGATACCCATGACTTCGGAAACAAATTGCTGAGATCGTCCATCTTCTACTAAAGCCACGATTTGAGCTGTTTGTTCTAGGGTTAAATTACTCATTTTTACTCAAATTGTTTCTAGACACTTCCAAATGAAAAATTAAACAAACGCAAGAAATTTTCAAATGTAAATAATACAAATAGGATTTACTAAAATTTATTCATTTTTTGTTTTTCAACAAAAAGGCGATTTAAACTGTGGATATTTTGTGCTTTTATACATCTAAAAGATACCATACACTCATATTAAAATATTCTGAAAAATGTGATACTTTATTTTACACCATAAATCAATTTTTAAAATTATGTGATACTTTTTGTGACGAGATTATTTTAAATAAGTTCAAATTGTGGATAGCCTTGCATATTGTTAATGTTTTCAAAAACATTCAACATGGCTCAAATAAATCGTTTATTTCTTGAAACGAATTGAATATTTTAACCTAAAGTTCGCTGAAACATTCAGAAAACCCATTACTTTATACATATATCGATTTTATACCCGAATAAAGTCGCCTAAAGCGCCTATAAGGGCAAGTCTATAAAAACGACATCGGCGAATAAATAGGAGTATTTCTATTGGATAAAAACCTGTGACTTTTGCCCGTCTACCGATTATGATTTATCGTTAACTTTGCGGAGGTATTTCATTCCTACAATATATTAGGGATTTACACTGCAAAAAAGACGGCAAAACCTTTTTGTAGGGCAGAAAAGAGCCAATGTATTCGTAGTGCATCAATTCTAATGAAAATATAACTCAAACTTTTAAGGAGCGTAGCTGGTAATTTATTACCCCAACAAAATCGAGAATAAAGTGAGATGAATTCGAAACGAGTACTGTAAAAGATTACTAGACGTGTTACGTTCAACATTTTATTTTATACTGTACCTTAAAACACAAAAGAACAGTGAAATAATAAAATATTAATATATTTATCCAAAATAACTGGCATGTAGTTGGTAACCATATTATTTCTACAGCTCATGATAGAGGGTAAGATCGAAGGTAGACTAGAACGTAGACAGTGCTCTTGGCTTAAGAACATACAAGATTGGACAGGCTTGGGTTCAAACAATTTGCTGAGGAAAAACCAAAACAGAAGAATTTGCCAAAATTGTTGCCGATCGATAGGAGGCACTCTAAGAAGAAGAATGTCTGCTTTTGTTGACAAGGAGCCTAGATACAACACTGGAAACTGCATTATCAATGGGAAATGGTATGGAGCATTGAGTTTAAGGCACTTTATAGATACAAAATATGGAAAATTATCTAAATACAATAAAATATAAAGGTATTAGATTCCATATGAATATTTCGTTATCAACAAGAATATTATAATATCTGGAAGCACACCAAAATAACCTTTACATAAACCAACTAGATCTTAAGTATGCTTTTCTGAATAAAGAATGATCAAATCCTGATAAAGTTAAGGTGGAGGTAACTGATTAATATTACACAAGAACCTTTGAGAAAACAGGACAACTGATTTGGTGTGGGCCAAAAGTCAAAGAGATAGAGATTCCATTTGTAGGTCAGGCTAAATACCTAGGCATAATACCTGAGCTGAAGCTGACATTGAATCTACAGCTCCAAAGAATCACACAAAAGGATACCATTGTTCTTGGGAGAAGTAGACAGTTGTGAGCAAAAATATGGGGACTCATCTCAAAGTTGAACCTGTAGTTATACACAAGGGTCATAAGACCAATGTTGACCGATGGATCAGGAGTTTGATGGACAAAAATTCAGTAGGCTGGATGGGATTCAAAGGGTGGCACGCCTTATTAGCATCCCAGGATCGATTAGAAAGGCATCAACAGAAGCGTTAGAGGTTTTACTAAACTTACCACCTTTGCCCATTTATATTCTAGAAGAAGCTATGTCAATAGTACCTACATAGACTGATGTAAGGTCAGGTCCCAACAAGCTATAGGTCAGTAATCAACCAGGAAAAGTTATATCAGTATTTTAGGACTATCCGCAGACCGAATGGTCCCTAGGTATAGAAGAAAATGGACGCAACATAAATTTTATAAATAATATTTTATTCACTGATGAATCTACTTTCACAAGAAACGGAGTTACTAATCACTATAACACTCATATCTGGGTTGATGTAAATCCCAAAGTTAAAAAAGTGCGTCATCAGGTTAATTTTAGAGTAAACGTTTGGGCTGGAATAATCGATAACTATTTGATAGGGCCAGTGTTTGTTATAATGTTATAAAGCAATAAAGTCATTATTATTATTATTATTATTATTATTATTGTTATTATTATTATTATTATTATTATTATTATTATTATTATTATTATTATTATTATTATTATTATTGTTATTATTATTATTATTATTATTATTATTATTATTATTATTATTATTATTATTATTATTATTATTATTATTATCATTTTTACAAAATGATCTACCAATCTGAATTTTAGACCATAACACTTTTGATATTGATAAATGTTAAACATCATTTTGTTTCACAATATTTTGATAAAATAATTAAGCTACAGTATATTTCAATTTAAAAACAAGTGGCAAACATTTTTTCTAAAGCCTTAGCACATCCTAAGGCTACTTATTTTAAGGCAATCTAATGATGAGTTTTCTTCACATGTTATTTGTTTAATGTTCTGAATTCTCAAAAAATAATTTATTAATATCATTAATATATTGTAATATATTTTTAATGTTGTCAATGATATTTGTATTGATTCTGGAGAAATATTCAAAGTTTTAATATATTTCTTGAAACATTTTACCGTTTATTTCCTTATGAAAATGTTTTTCAATAAAAATACACTTATCTTTCCAGGTAAAACCAAATCTTTTGCAAATATGCGTGAATAAAGTTAACAATAATATAAATAAAATCGTCAAGAATATCTAAAATAAAAAATTCTTACTTGTTACTTATTGTGAATTTTGAAATGGCTTTCCTTCGTTAAAAACATTTATTTTCCTCGATATATACACTATAAGCAGTAAACAGCATTTTTCGGTAAAAATATACTGAAAATACAGTTGCCAATTTAGATTAAAAAAGCATAGGTATTCATTATTATTTAAATCTTGAATGCTAAAATTAACATGAAAATTTTAAAGTCAAATTGGTACATATTCACAAAAATAATAATTTTTCCAATATTTATATTTTAACACATAATTAATAAAAAATGAATATCAACATAAATAGTAAACCAAAATCATTTTAATTTAATATTGTCTATACTTACCACAAATTAATTATTTTTCAAATACACCGTATCTTGTTTAGTGATAACCACACGAGTTTGTATGGGTGTTTTTTATAGTTTTCAAAATATTTATTTAAACTTTAAAACGGCTTTGAAATCCATTGTATAATACCTCCACTATTTCTCCTACCTGATTCACAAAAGTCATGTGCCAGGTAATAATTGATCTATAACATGTTTATCCAATAGCTAGTAAAAAGGTAAATAAACAATAATCAAGTTCAACTACTACTAATATTGATGTGATTGTACTAATAAATAATTATACAAGGGACAATCAAATATTAATAAAATGTCAAGTTTATTGAAGTATATCTTACAAAATGTAAAATTTTAATTTAATTGTCAAAATGAAATTAATTTTTTTACATCTAATATAAACATAAATGTAGTTGTTTTATCTAAACTAGAAAATAATTAAAATACAATATTATTATCAAAGGTAACTGCATCGACATATACATGTAAAATTAGTAGGTATAACTAATATACGAGCGAAAATGTTACAGGTACTATATATAGGCAACATATTTTACATCTCTCCTGTTATTTTACGTAGTTGATATAAAAGAAGAAGTAATGTTTTTGTTTATCTTTCAACTGTCATTGTTGAATATGTCAGATTTCCAGCCTCCCAAAAAGCTAGATGAAAAGTTTTAATATTTAGAATAAGTAATTTAACTTGCTTTCTATTACAGTAAATTTAGTGTAAACCCAATTCTATGTGAATTTAGTAAAAAATCGCATTTTTATATTACATATGTTGTGCTGTGATTGATATTGTGCAAATTGATGCACAAAAAGAAACAAAGAAATTTTTAACAAATTTGACAATTTAAATAATTATGGCTACAGCTTATCGACGGGATTACAGAAGACAGCCTACCAGTAATTTTACGCATGTGAGCCCTTGTGTGAAATATCTCATTTTTTTACTAAACTTCGTGTTTTGGGTGAGTCACCAATTAAGGCGTTTTAATTGCAGTATGATAAAGGTTGTTTGTTTATTTTATACTATAATCTATTGTGTTCTGCAGATAAACAGTTCCGGTATGACTTAATAAGCAATTGCAATGAAAAATTATGTTATTCTTTCTTTTAAAAAAATATAATATATTTGACACATTTTTAATGTACAGTTTATTTCCATTAATATTTACATTTTTTAGCTATGTGGAGGCCTTTTGATTGGAATTGGCTTGTATACATTCTTTTACAAACTGCAACTGGTTGGATGGATCAGACTTGAAAATGTTTATGATGTGATTTTGAACATATCATTGTTAATGATTTTAATGGGTTGTGTGGTGTTTATAGTCAGCTTCACTGGTTGTCTTGGAGCACTGAGAGAAAACACTTGTTTGCTCAAATTTGTAAGTTTTATTGTTTTCATCAGTTTTTAATCAAACTTAGTGAACATTTTATAATTCATAATTTACAAAAATTCATATATACATAAAGTAATCATATTTTTTATTTTTTAGTATTCACTGTGCTTATTAATATTCTTCCTTTTGGAAATGGGAATTGCCATTGGTGGATTTGTCTTCCCTCATTCAATGCAGTCTGTATTGGAAGAAAATTTTACTGATAAGATTATACATACTTATCGTGATGATCTAGATCTACAAAATTTTATTGATTTTGCTCAACAAGAGGTAATGTAACCATATTTAAGGTATCTTTTATTTATTAAAAATATTTGATATTTCCAGTTCAAATGCTGTGGACTCAGCTCAGAAGGATACATGGACTGGTCAAAAAATGAATATTTTAATTGTAGTTCCCCTAGTGTTGAACGTTGTGGTGTACCATTTTCTTGTTGTATGAATGCAACAGATCTTAGTTCCAGACTGGTTAATATTATGTGTGGATATGGAGTGCAAACATTATCGGTAAGGAAAATACATAATACTTCCAAGTTCCCATTTAGTCTGGTTGAGAAGTCATTTAAATGGGATTTGAGTTACACCCATCCAAAAAATCTGATTTTGGTGCCAATCGATTCAAAATGACAAATATAAAAATGTTCCTGAATATCAAAATACGTTTTAAAAAATTTCCTATTGTTATTAACAATTTAAGATTTTAAAAAAAGAGGGTTTACATTTTTGCTAATAACTCATAATGCAATTGTTTATAACAATTTTTTTAATTGATAAACAATTAAATAATTAACTGACAAATTAAAAAAAAATGCCATTTTGTAGAGAACAACTTCTCGACCAGACTAATTACTGGAATTCCTAAACATATAATGAAAGTAATTGTTTACATTTATCCTTCAATTATACATGATAAACATTTGTAGGTTGCTGAAGCTAGT
This sequence comes from Ophraella communa, assembly GCA_035357415.1. Lineage (NCBI taxonomy): Eukaryota > Metazoa > Arthropoda > Insecta > Coleoptera > Chrysomelidae > Ophraella > Ophraella communa. The sequence continues at coordinate 11,789,294 of CM068994.1, read as the reverse complement.
AAAAAGGTATGGACATCTGGTTGTATAGAATTGGTCAGATCTTGGGCTGAGCGAAATCTTTACACTATAGCTGGCATAGCACTTGGTATAGCTCTTTCTCAACTGTTTGTCATTTACTTAGCCAAAACTCTTGAAGGACAAATTGATCTACAAAAATCCGGGTGGGTTAGTTGAAATATAGGGACTATTTGTATATATGAGGTCCAAAATTTTTAATGATAAAAATGTGTTTATGTATTGTCTAAGTCTGTAACGTTTTCAAGTTTTCTTTTAAATACTTATAGTTGTGACTTATATGTTTTTTTTATTCATAAATATATGTATTTGTATAATATGCTTTTGTTTTGTTGTGTCCTTTGTCTTGGCAGGTATTGGACATGGGATTTATATGTAGAATTTTAATGTAGGTAACTAATAATATTTTCTCTGCTATTTACTGTAAGCTTTATGAAATGTCAACATGTTTAGATTGGTTACATTGTCCTAGTTTAGCTGTAAACTTCATACATTCAATGTAATTTTAACTAAGAGGATGGTCCATTGAAAGCTCTTGTGAAATTTGGATGATTTTGCAAAACAAATGGGATATCAATGGTTTTTTTAGTAATACACAAATTCATCATATGGCATTTAATTTTTCAGTTATTATGAGGAACTAAGAGTAAGGATGGAAATGGAATTATATGAGTAATAATATATATGGATGTCGTTATAACTCACTACAGTGACAATAAAAAATTAAGTACTTATATTATTTAATATCAAACTATTTTCCTCAATGATAATTTTTTATACTATGTTTTTTTATTACAAAAGTGATGACAAATGTTTCTTAACATAAAATTAGTAATAGTGAAGTATATCTTATGTACATATATTTGTATAGTTTACATGACAAAATATATCTTAATATTTATTATTATAAAATATTTTTTGTCCTCATCCTTAAATTTTATGAAAGAGTACGCCAATGGTTAACGGATCCCGCATCCTACCATTGTTCTGTGCTGGAATCTGGGTTTGTTTAATCCACAGAACTACAAATAAAATTGAATCGAAACAACCACAAAGCATCATCACTATAGAGGTTTCACGTGGGTAACCAAGATATAAACCGACAACTGTCATAGTGCAAACTTCTTATTCCAATTAAGAGATGGCGTACCTTGTTTTTTTACGAAAATTGGTAATAGTCTCAAAGTAATAATCGACATCGGTTGTTGTTTTTGAATATAAAACAGTTTTATTCTCAAAGGTTGTTGTTTGATGTAGCTTTGATAGTTGACAGTTTTGATCTACGGTTTTCACTTCGTTGGTTTTCGCGAAAACTTCAAAGTGGGCGACATCTATTGGGATAATATAAAAGATCAAATGAGGGTGAACAACACATCAGTGTATTTTTTTGTTTCTGTTTCGGGCCGAGATGGAAAAACTCATGTGTAATGTATGAAGACAAGAAAAATAACAAAAAATAGGTTCACACCAAAAGCATGAACTAATATTTTGACAGCGCCATCTAGTGGTAATTGTTTTCGCGTATACATTTTTTAAGGTGCCTAGAAGTAATTTACCTTTGCAAAAAATTGAATAGCAAAATGCAATAGTGATGGTTTAGCTACACAGCGTGGGTTTGCATTTCAAGATTATGGGATATAAAATGCTTCAAAAATAATTCCATTTGCCATACTTCTTTCTAATCTATGGCCATACCGATTTTAGGATTATTAGCAAGGAAGTTAAGAGGGGCGTTTCTAATTTGGTAAAACTGCCTGAATTTAGTAAAAAATCTGGTTATTTTTAAATTACAAGAATGTAGAGTAGATGGCGATAGTGGTTTCAAATTAGTATTTTTGTTATAAATTTGAATATTTTTAAAGCTTGTTGACTTTCTTTGTCTAAGACAGAGATGAAAATATGAATTTTGCTTCGTAAATCTTTGAATGTTTCCACGACACACACATATATTTGACCTTGAGACCATAAACAGATGAAAAATACCTGTATATTTTTTATTAAATATCCTATTTGGATATATTTTGGAAGTTTGTTGTGACATTATTGTGTCATAGGCGTAACAAATTAATTGTTTTTAGGATTTGAAATATCGATATATAAAAAAAATAAAATAAAATAAGATTTCGGCATTCCTAATAAATAAGTAATTTATTAAATTTATTGTACTAACCAGAGTTGGGTCGGATATTGAAAAAAAGTATCCGCATACCGGATACTCAAAATGTATCCGGATACTTTTTTAAAAAGTGCGAATAGGTATTTCATTTAAAAATATATTCGGATACAAGTATCCGGATACTTCGTAGGATACTTTTTTTAAAAAGGACATAAATTATTAGTATTAAAACTATGTGATGTGCATGTATTTTTAATGTAATATATAATAATAATAAAAATACACTTAATGATGAGCCAACGAAAAACTTTTTCGTGTCACTGCCTGAGCTTTTGATATTGAATTTGGCCAGCGTCGGACCAGCCGAGTTTTCAAATTTTTTAGGGGGTGTAAATTTGTACTTGTAGGTACACTAATATAAAAATATATTAGGATGTCCTTTATTATAATCCGAAAAATAATTTCTTCTAATAATTATAAATACAGGGTACAAAGGGGTTCTTGAAAAGAGAGATATAGAAAAAAAAAATAAAATAAAAATAAATAACGTACTTATGAAACTTTATAACTCATTTATAGGTAAAAACAAAGCTCCATTAGAATATAATAATATCTATATTATAACGGTGACCAGTACGAAAAATGCGATTTAACATGTTAGACACATCTGAATTAAAAGAAGGGCAGTGTTGTGCCTACGTTAGGTGCATTATCGGAGGGCGATAAATAATATTTAAAAGTATCCGAATGTCAAAAACAGTATCCGGATACCGGATACTTTAAAATTTGGTCACGGATACCGGGTACAGAATTTAAAAAGTATCTGGATACAGCTTTCGGATACATAAAAAGTATCCGGAAATTGTATCCGTATACAGAAGTATCCGGATACTACCCAGCTCTGGTACTAACCCTTACTAATTAAGGTATTTATTAGAATAAATATATTAATTATAATAAAAACATATTACGGTTTCTGAATATACACACATCAACATGGTCTAAAGAAAAATTGAAATAAAGTGGAAAGTATGTAATTACTTATACCTTTTTTAAAATTGAGATTAAAATGTATTGGCAACAATGCAAAATTAAACAATGCTAGTTTGATGATCAGAGATTATTTTATTTACTTTCTGATGGATGTATTATTTGAAGGTGTTGAAGTAGATGTAAATTTTTAAAATATATTTTGTTGGGAAAAATTTAAATAATTTTCTAAAACGTTTGATGATTATTGCAAAAGTGTTACTATAATGTTTGTAAACATTAACAGATTAGTCTGTCTTATGACTTCAAGTAAGTACCACTACCACTACACCAACACACACTTTTATATGCCTGACGCGCGTTTCGATAACCAAGTTATCTTCTTCAGAGACCGAAGGTAAACTAAAGCTATGCCTACAAACTAACCTTATATATAGAACATTTTTAGCGCCAAATGTTTTCGCGGTAAATCTTTTGGCGGTAAAGCCAATTTTTAGCGCGAAAGCATTTTTACAATAAGTTTTCTTATAATAAACTATAAAGTGGACTATCTGGGATAGGTCCTTTGTCCTTATTTAATCTATTTTTACATTTAATAATTTCTATACTTTCAAATGCATCCAACAATCTATTGTTCGATACATTTTTTAACAATTTTAAACTATCTACATTTACAGATTCAACATTTTTTTTTTTTTTTTATTCAAGTAAGTATCTTGCTAATTATTTACTGCCTAAATAAATAAATATCATTTATTTTTTAGAGAGTATTGGACATTTCTAAATTACCACCCAGATCCATGATTTAATGAAAGCTTTCCTATACCTAGTTTATTTTTATTTTGAGAATGTGGCGCAAGAAAAAAATATTTCCATGTTTTCAATAACCTACAATAATAACTAACCAATCTAGTATCTATAGAAATACACTTTGTGCACCTGTTTTCAAGATACCTAAAGAATTGGGATAAGCTGACTATCAGCGATTGGCCAACAATAACATAATTGTTAATGTAATGGGTGTCTTAATAAAACTAATTGTATCATTCAATTATGGCTATTAATTATATTCTAAAAATGTTAACCCCATACTTTATGAAATCAATTGAAATTAAAATGTATCCAATAGGATTGTAACTTTAATTTTTTAACTGGTATCTTTCACACAAATGAAAAAATCTTATTTATTTTATAAAGATCCATATTTTATTTACATTTGAAAGCACTCTCCATCTGGTAATCAGAAGTGGTAACAGGTAAGTTTTAATTTGTTTATTTAGTGGTTTAATTTTTTACAATTAATAGGTAGGTATTATTTATTTTATTATCTATGATTCAGATCTAAATATCAAATTTAGTTTTAAAAGATGTATTGATATAGGTATTTTGCATATTAGATATATGAGTTTTTTTTTTTTGAGTACCTATACCTTTTTGAGTTCATATAAGAGGCGTTATTAGGGCATCTCAGAGAAGTGTTAATGCTACAAAACTATTTGATTAAGTTTTGATTATTTTATTAGGTGGAGTATGGTAAACAAAATATTTCTACAAGATTCAATAGGTTACTACTTTTCTAAAGTATTTCAAAAATGTTCTGAAAATACTATTTTTAGCAATATACTTTTTCTGGCAACCATATATGTTATTTCATCTATGTTTAGATAATTAAATTGTTGGAGAAATAAATCGATGGTTTTCAAAATGTATGCTACTGTTTCCTCAAAAACTTTGGACCTCAAGTAACTGCCTACACTGTTTGTATTCTGTTGATAGTAAGAAGACTGACAAAATTTGTAACCGAGTTAGTAATGTTATGAATTATTTTATATTTTATTTCTAATCTTTAATTTTTTAGAACTGTTTCCTCAAAAACTTTGGACCTGAAGTAACTGCCTACACAGGTTTTATTCTATTTATAGTAAATAATTAATAATTTTTACTGTTAATTCTAATCTTTTATTTTTTAGAACTCTTTCTTCAAAAACAATGAATCTGGACCATTATAGAACCCATGGCTACATCAATATGAAACCTATTGTGGGCTACTATGTGTTTTAAAATACAAATGTTTATTTTAGTGTTCAATTACATTTTAAACATTACCAAATAACATCTGCATATTATTAGTAAATAACAAGTAAATGTTTTTCTTTTTTAGGACTCATTTTCTCAATTATATGTACCCAGTTCACCATATTATGTATAAAGATAACAGATGTATCCAGTATCCAACCCAAATTTGTAAAACTGATTTAATAAAAATATTACATATTTGACTGTAAATTTTAATTCTTCATATTATCTAAAGAAAAAGCTATTATATTTATGCATATTGAACAGTTTAACACTGTTAGCTGTTAATATTTACATATGTGGTTTAAATTTATAAATGTAAATCCCTTAGGTTGAGTTTAGTTATATTTAACAAATAAAGATATAAGATAATGATTAGGTAACTTAAAAGATTAAAAAAAAGTATAAACAAAAATCGGGTCTCTCAAAACTCACATTTTTACCAATTCGACTAAGACAACTGTGTTTAAGTAAAAAGTAATTTAGAAAATAACAACTGGTTCATAACACTAAATTCTTTGCACATTGACATCATAGTTGGATAATGCTATAAACGATGTAAAAACCAACGCAAATTGTGAAAATTTACTTTAAAATTAATTTTTTTAACTTCTGGTAAATTATAAACGAATATTAATATAGACAATTATATATTTAAAAGCAAAACACTGAAAATAATATATTTTGACGTTATAAACGAGAAACAAGGTTAGGTTGGTTATGTTTATTATGTATGTTAAGCACGAACATAAGTTAAGTGAAGTTTGGATTTGGAGAATTAGAATCTTAGACTAGGAAAGAGAGAGGACAGCGCATGGCAATGAAAACCTTATGCGTGTGAGTGAAGCCAATTTTCAAACGTTTGGTGGCAAACAAATTTGGAACGTCGAATTGTATTTTTTAGTTTTTTTATTAATTTTCACCTTTTTCAATAACCTGAATAGACATTTTAAAATGGTTAATTGTGTAGCTTATAAGTGCAACAGTCACAGTGCTAAAAAAGAGCAAGGAATTTCATTTCATAGGTAAAAAGTATTTTACAACTATTTCCTTGAAATTTATTTTTATTAATATTACAGCTTTCAGGTAATAGATGTTTAACTAAATCACATATGTTATGTATGATAACTTAAATTAATTGTACATACATTTTGAAAATTGTTTTCATTCAGTTTTAAAGATTATTTTTCATTTAATTGTTATTATTTGCTCATAGATTGAATAGTTTTCCAGTGGCGTGGAACAAAAACATATATTTAAAATAGATAAAATTGATTAAAATTGTAATATTTATTAAATAAATATGTTTTAAAATGATTGTTGTTTTTTTTTGGAGCAGTACATATTTAAAAACTTTTTTAAATTAGATTTGTAATACGAAATAATGAAAATGATTATTTAATAATCTTATAAGAAAAATCGTATGATACGCCTATGTCAATATTGTCCGCCATTAGTTTGGTGGTAATTGGGTTACACAAATTCATTCCAATGCGCAGTCCTCTCTCTTTCCTTGTCTAAGATTAGAATCGACATACGTCTTTGAAAAAAGCGCCACCAAAACTGTTGAACTAAATTGACAGATTAGTGCAATGTTCAAATTTTGCGTGCAACAAATCTCAAAAAATATACCTTTCTTTAACTTCATATTTTGCTAGTCGCATTCTCTATGCATTCTTTAGGAGTTAAGCTTCTGGCGTTAAAATTCGTGATCACAAATTGTCAAACTTTTTCAAAACATACCATCACTTAAACACCAATATCTCTTTTATTACAATATAAAATTTAACCAAAAAACCTTATCTCCTAGAGAAAGGTCTAAGCTATATTCTGTTAAAATTTGAATACGTAATTTAAAGGCGTTCTTTAGATTTGTTGTTTACAAAATGATTGAAATTTTGGGTACAATTCAGACTTGCCACCCGTTTTCAGCTGTCATATTGTTGACGCCCCTCTTAAAAAAAGAAGTTCATAAATATTTATAGATTAAAAGAGTTCTATTGCCAGAATCCAAAAAATAATAAATTATATACTGAAAACGCCATTACACCATGTGTAATATCGTATGAAGTACAAGTACCTAATGTAAATAGAGGTATAGAAAATGTTATTTTACCTACGACCACCCCTCTAAACCGTCAATAACACACAATCTACAACCTACGTAATGTATCTCTTTACGCACGGTAAAATAAACGCACGGCTTCCCTAGCAACCACTTAGCAACTGTCAATAGACGTCGCTATTTTATTCAAAATTTCGTATTTACATATTTGAAGGTGAATTTTATACTACATATAAATGGCAGATAACATTTATTAGATATAAGATATTGCACTTAATATATATATTTAGAGTTATTTGGAATTATATATTTGATTCGTTTCCATTAACCCTACTTTCTGTCTGTACAGATGGATCATAATATAAATGTACTTAATTACGTTTCTCAGATTAATTTACGTTATTTTTATGTAATTAAATTATTTTAACATTTATAAAATTATTATTACCGAGATACTTTTGAAAAATACTTATACAAAGCTGTTTCAACTTGTAGATACAATCGTAACATATAAAAGACATTTTTTACTCGTTTTGTACTATAATTTCACTACATTTACTATAGGAAACCGTTTTAAAATATTAAGAATGCACTAAATGTTAAATTACGCGAGAAACCGATCAGTAACACTAAATTAATCACTCAAAAATGACGAAAACGAGATTCACTACAATAAAGGAGTACCTACGATTGTTATTAACAAAAATATTATTAATGCAGATACACATAGGTCGTAGGTAAAGTATAGTACGTAACTAGTGCTGTATTTACCATACACGTTACGTAATATACTATTAATTAATATTTTTATAATATTTTATTTATAAGTACCTACATTATATATTAAAAAATATATTCTCTATATTGTCAACGATGTAAATTTTATTTTATATTAATCTTTGGAAATCGGAAATCCAAATCATAGGGAAAAAACTTTAGAAGTGAAAATCATAGTTGTTTTAATTAATTTTATAAATTATAAGCTAATGCGTCCAATACAATAAAAAAGATAAATTATTTTTAAGTATTTAAAATTATTAATAATACTATCAATCAAAATAATTTGATACATAACTATGTAATTTCAACATTCATGATAAAATTTTTTATGACGAAACAAAAAAAGTTCCCAGACAAAAGCTTTTTTTTGGTGACCACCGTGATTTATGCGCACACGGTAACAACCAATCAAATTCCAATATTCAAAAAGTCCACCAAGCAAGCTTTGAAATTTTTGATTCTTTAGTTGCATTTTAATACATAATTCAGTCCAGTTAAAAATTAGATGTAGAAAGGATTGTGTGTGTAAAATAATTTATCGGCTTTTATAAATTTATTGTGTAAATGTTAATAGTGGCTTTGGTGTCGTTTTAGAGGATTAATTATTTATAAATAAATACGTATTAGGTAAGTTTTTTTATTTGATTGACAACAATAATTTTAAATGAAAAAGTTAGAAAGAATTTTAGTTTTCTGCTGTAATACCTATATGTGCATGTGCCCTATTTTGTAGGTTTTATTATAATTTTATTTTAACAATTTATTAGTTTAAAAATATTATTATTTTATGTTTTAAATAAATTAATTAAATATTATTGGTTCTTGAGATACAAACTACTTATAAAATTCTGATTTACTAGTAATTTTATTGGGATTTATCTAAGAAATTATTCAATTATTATTGATTTACAACTTTAAAAAATCTAGTTCCAGAAAATCTAATAAGTAAGTTTTGTTTTCTATCATCTTTGTCTTATTAGTTCTATGCTTGGCTAGGTTAGTTTTTTGCTCACGGTAACAACCAATCAAAATGCAATTGTCAAAAATCCACCAAGCTCTTTTTCTTTTGTCTAGTCTCATTTCAATGCGTGTTAGCGTCATTACGTGTTTTTATTTAGTATTATTAACAATTAGGTAGACAAAGGATTGTGTGCATAAAATAATTTGCCGGTGTTAAAATTTATTATAGTGTTCTTTTATATTTATTATCTATAAAAACATATATTAGGTAAGTTTTTAATTTTAATAAAACTATAATTTTAAATGAAAAAGCTAGAAAGAATTTACGAACTTGATTTTTTGCTGTAATATTTACCCAACTGTAGGTTTTGTTATAATTTAGTTTAAAAATATGATTTTTTTATTATTTCATGCTTTAAACGAATGATTTATTTATTGATTTGAAATAAAAAATTAAAATTACGATTTACTAGTAATCTTCGGATTATACCTAATGTTCAATTTCTAGGTGTAGGTTTACTTTAAGAAAGTTATTACATTGATAAGGATTAAAAACTGATTTTTTTTCCAAAGCTGTATTTCTATAGGCCGTTATTATAACTATAAACTGATTTTTTCATCGAAAAATGTACTTCTGTAGCCTACATTATGTAATGGCCTACATTATATATAATTAAAAAAATCTAGATATTCTTTTAAACTGATTATTCAAAGTAATTTGGTATAATATATAACTAGGTAATTTTTACATTTGTGATAAACTATTTTATTTAGACGAAACAAAAAAATTCCTACCGGCGTAATTTATATGATCACGGAACAAGTAATAAAAATCCAATTGTCAAAAAAACCACTAATAATCTGTAAAATGTCTTTTTTCTTTTTGTCTAGTCATGGTCTAGTCCAATTTGAATGTGTGTTAACGTATTTCTTTATTTAGTACAGAGATTTAGTATTAGGGTCTGTTTCAACCAAGCAGAGAACCGTTCTAAAATAGTAATTTTTGTGCGCAGTGGTGTAGTGAGTTGCGCAGTGCACTAATTTGGTCTCGTGAGTGGTAATATTACCGTTCTAGAACGGTTCTTTGCTTGGTTGGAACAAATCTAATATTAATAACTAAATCGTAAAATAATTTGCCGGTGATAAATTTATTGTGTAAATTTTAATACCTAGTGATTTTTTATATTAATTATTTATAAATACATATTAGGTAAGTTTTTTTAGCCAAGGTTTTGTCCTGGATATATTTCCGTCTAAGATCAGTATAATGATATACCTATAAAAACCAGGAAAAACTATATCAAGTTGATTTTTACAATAACAATATATTTGTGCCACACTTATGTCTTGTATCCATTGTTAGAAATCAGACACCGATAGTATTAATAATTTAACAAAATTAAATATTTAATTAATAATCAAGATAGGTTTTTATAGGTAGGTACCCGAGCATGGAAAAATAACAAATAATGTTTTTACATTTTAACAATTATTCCATTGAATCATCCAAACATTTTAAAAGTTAGGTTAGGTTAGGACACCGGTTTCCGTGATCATTATATTATATATAAAAAAATGAAGACTCTATCAAAGTAAACAGTTTAATAGTGGAAAATTTTCAAGATTCATATGTTGATTTACAACTTTAAATTATGTATTTCCAGTTCCAGAAAAGCTAAATTTTGTTTTTTATCATCTAAGCTTTAATATTTGTCTAATTACTATGCTTGGTCTAGTCTAACACTACTTAATCAACTTAAGACTGTAAAAATAAAATGCAACTCCAATAGGTATGTTAAAAAAGGTAATTTTTTAAATAAATAGAGAAATTTTGTTCAAAAGTTTCTTCGACATTTTCTTTTGATTACTTAACAATTTATTCTTTATTCAAGTAAGAACAAAGAACTTTTTAACAAAGTTTCTACGGTTTGTTTAAAAAATATTAACTTTTTAGCTTGACAGCTGTTTCGATATTATTATTAAAATAAAACAGTGGAAGCAGTTTTGTTAAAAATTTCTCTCTTTGTTCGTGATAGGATGGACCTTCACAGAGGATGGTACAATAAATATCACCATTCAACTAAGTTTAACCATAGTTATTTATAAAATACACAATTCAGATGGTTTTTTTATTTAGGATCAGATAATAAATTTATTAATCCAGAGTACTTTGGTTTGTTTTCAGCAACAACAAGCACATTTTCTCAATCTCCAATCAATGTACGACGGTGCCTAACCTCCAAATTGCTGAGTAGTTATATATGTGGATGGATGGATAGAAGAGGAATAGACGCTGGAACCAGATCAACCACTCCGAAGAACTAGAAGATAAATATGATACCAGAAGAATTTTAAGTGCTAGGATGTAGCCAAGACGTTCGGGGTGAGTTTAGTACATTAACTAATTTAACATTATTTTTGGTTTTATTATTTCTTTGAATGTTACGCAATATACGTGAAATCTAAACTTGTTTCCTTCTTTATTACAGATAAGGATAGAAGAAACTTATTAGTAGAGTATCTGTGAACAATTTTTCAAATTTATATTTTAAAAGATAAAAATAAAACCACTATTTACACTTATAAACTTTATAAATTGAAATTTTAATACTTGAAATTATTTTATTTTCTGAAAGTTTTATTTAATGTACATCATTTATTTCCACAAATACTTTTATTATTCAAATTGACCTCCACAAAGGTTGTTGGTACAATACATTTCACCATTCAACTAAGTTTAACAATAATTATTTGTAAAATACTCAATATTTTTTTATAATTCGCATTTATTAATGTTTTTTAAATAAAATTATTCAACAATTAGTACTTTCTGTGTTCATCAAATTATGTTGGTAGGTACTTACTAAAATGACATATATCAGATTATCAAGTTTGTTTGTAGAACATATCCATTTATTTTCCAAGTAATGTGTTTTGATTTAATAAAAAATATAATCGTTAGCGTTTTTTATCATAGCTTTTAACATATAATTTACTTTTCTAAAATATTTTTATTTATTAATTGGCAGAACCCAAGAATGATAAGTTTATCATTCTTGGGGCAGAACCATAATTTATTTTAGGTTATGTTATGATCTGAGATTCTATGTTCTGTAGTTCTATCATTTTCAAAATTGACACAATTACCAACTGGGACACAAAAAATAACTAGACTTGAAGAGATTTCATTTCTACACTTTGTTGAGTGTTACAATGCAGTGTATTGTAAAGGCAAATTATAAAAAAATGTTTTCAAAGTTTTAAAATTTTGAAAATATGACGTCAGTTGAGGATTTTAATATGGCATTTGAAATATATAATAATAAATATTACAAGTCAAATTAAATTCGTCTTTATTAATTTAGGTTGACAATTGTAATAATTAAGTATATTTTTTGTAGTCTATTCTATGCTATCGGTATAAAAACTTCATCTAGATACAGACGGCATACAGCGGCAAGACTTTGAGAGGTCTAATGATCAATTTCATATTTTTTTATATGGTATTAACAAGAATTTTGACCAGTCTCGGTACATTTACTTTTATTTAATCTTTGAAATTGAGTGAGTTTATATAGACTATAGACATAAATTTGAGACAGCTATTTTTATATATTTTATAATTATACACCTAGTTAAACTTTTAAAGAAAACATTTTCAGTGAAAATAATAAAAAATACTAAACAAATTGATAGAAAGAACAAGGAACTTCTGTACTAATTTCTGCTTCCTTCTTTATAAATTTTAAAGATGTTACGAAATTAAATACGTATCTCGTAGTATTTCTAGACATTAAATTACAAACATTTATCTTTTTCTAAAATATTTAGTATTCATTTGATAGCATGCTATAAGAGCAGTTTTCTCTTTAAGGTGCGTATTGACTTGAGCATTTTAGTCCGAACGAACCGAACGAGCTGAGCGCGCACAGTCGAATTCGGCTAGTCAGTACGTCTCTTCGAGCCGAACTCTGACGAACCGAGCGCGCCAAACTTTTTCGGCAGCTTGTCGGTAAATGTGATTTGCTCAAAGGGAATTAGTCGTTCGTGCGCGCTCAGGGGGTACGGAGATTCGTCCCGGTTTTTCCGTTCTGAACATTCGCGCTAATTTTGTCAGATTTATTTGTTTGTATATTTGAAGAAAAATGGATTGGAGCAGAGAAAAATGTTTAGATTTAATAGATAGGTATGAAAGGTACCCTATACTATGGCATATTAATTTTTCAAAGTCTTCTGCAGACATTCGAGTAAAATTCTTAACATGAATTCTGTCCATATCTCTCAGTAATGTCGCATTTTCACGCCGTAAAAACAGGCGTCTCGCCCACATTTTTTTGCATTTCTTCTTTTTCGTGTTAGTTAGAGCTTGTATAATTAAAAATGAACCAGCAGCCACGATCACATTTTCCGCGTCCATGTTTATATCAGAAGTTTGTACTCTACGAACACCAAAAACAAACTGGCGAATACGGGAACATAGCAAACAGTACAAACACTACGAACATCACGAGCTTTTCTCACACATGTTTGCTTGGTTCGTACGTGCGCGCTCGGTTCGTTCGGACTAAAATGCTCAAGTCAATACGCATCTTTAGGATTAAAATGTCCTCTCTGGTAGGTACCTTTTCCTTTACCAAAGTGTATATCTTCGCGTATAATCTATTATTGATTATGGCAAGTACTTAGAAATAATGGGACGGTAGATTTCTTTATTCTATAGTTATGATAAATGTAAAACCATTTTCAATAAAATCTCGCAGTAAATCTCTTGTCAGGTAGCACTAATTTATAATTTTGTAAATTCATAAACAACATTTTTCAGGTTTTTAGCTGGAATTTCGTCCAAATTAGTTGCTTTTTTGTGGATACTATGTTTTAGATTGTCAATATTATTTTTTTATAACCAATATTTAATTTCTTTAGGGTAAAATTTTGCGCAAATTATTTCATTAAGACTTCAAGAGATGTTTTTCTTTTTGATTTAGGATCAGAAAATAAATATATGAATCCAGTTCTTTGGTTTGTTTTCAGTAACAACAAGCACATTTTCTCAATCTCCAATCAATGTACGACGGTACCTAACCTCCAAATTGCTGAGTAGTTATATGTGGTTATATGTGGATGGATGGATAGAAGAGGAATACACGCTGGGACCTGGGACCAGATCAACCACTCCGTAGAACTAGAAGATAAATATGTGCTAGAATGTAGCCAAGACGTTCGGGGTGAGTTATTTACTTATTTAACATTATTTTTGTTTTTTATATTTCTTTGAAAGTTACGCAATATACGTGGAATCTAAACTTTGTTTCCTTCTTTATTACAGATAAGGGTAGAAGAAACTTACTATAGTTATCAGTGAACAATTTTTAAAATGTATATTTTAAAATGATAAAAATAAAACCACTATTTACACTTACAAACTTTATAAATTGAAATTTTGATAGTTGAAGTCGAGAAGTTATTCTATTTTTTGAAAGTTTTATTTAATGTACATCAATTATTTCCACAAATATTTTCAAAAATTTAATTATTATCATATAAAAATGCTTAGATTTGGTTAATGATAAGAAAATAGATAAAATATAATGGTTCCGTGGACCATAGTAAGACAATTTTGAATTAAAATTTACTTATTCTTGTTTTTCATTTTTTACATTTCTTAATAAATAAAATAGTGTTTTAGGGGTATAAGAATAGAGGAGGGATAACTTTATTAACCTTTAGTATATTTCAATACCTTTTCAGGAGCAGAATACAAAAATTGGATGGTTACTGTTTCAATTTCAGTTGGTCAAATGTTTAATTTGGTATCGGACATTTTACTATATGACACCTTGCTGCGTATCTCAGCAATTTCTTTTCATTGCAATCCTTCCTTGGGTCATTTCATCCCTTTTCAATTAATCAGGGTGGTAGATATATTTCGTAGGTGAAAACCCCTTACCTCTGGCACTTGGTACATAGCTACATGCAATGCCATATGTTTCGGCAGAATCCTACGAAGGAATTGGGGATATCACTGAAGAAATAATTATCTGCAGTGTTGTTTAGCTCCTTGCTGCGTCTTTAGTACATCTGAATTAGTATCTCAGATATCTAAGGGACGTAAGAAGTTGCTATATGACACCTTGCTACATATCTAAGGTCACTTCTGAGTTCCTAACTCAGAATTCTTAGAGAAGTAGTAAGACTCTTTTTGATTGAAATTCATTCTTGTTTTTCTATTTCTGGTTTGATTTTCTTTCCTTTGCAATCCTTTCTTGGGTCGTTTCATCATCCCTTTTCAATTAATCAGGGTGGTAGATATATTTCGTAGGTGAAAACCCCTTACCTCTGGCACTTGGTACATAGCTACATGCAATGCCATATGTTTCGGCAGAATCCTACGAAGGAATTGGGGATATCACTGAAGAAATAATTATCTGCAGTGTTGTTTAGCTCCTTGCTGCGTCTTTAGTACATCTGAATTAGTATCTCAGATATCTAAGGGACGTAAGAAGTTGCTATATGACACCTTGCTACATATCTCAGGTCACTTCTGAGTTCCTAACTCAGAATTCTTAGAGAAGTAGTAAGACTCTTTTTGATTGAAATTCATTCTTGTTTTTCTATTTCTGGTTTGATTTTCTTTCCTTTGCAATCCTTTCTTGGGTCGTTTCATCATCCCTTTTCAATTAATCAGGGTGGTAGATATATTTCGTAGGTGAAAACCCCTTACCTCTGGCACTTGGTACATAGCTACATGCAATGCCATATGTTTCGGCAGAATCCTACGAAGGAATTGGGGATATCACTGAAGAAATAATTATCTGCAGTGTTGTTTAGCTCCTTGCTGCGTCTTTAGTACATCTGAATTAGTATCTCAGATATCTAAGGGACGTAAGAAGTTGCTATATGACACCTTGCTACATATCTCAGGTCACTTCTGAGTTCCTAACTCAGAATTCTTAGAGAAGTAGTAAGACTCTTTTGATTGAAATTCATTCTTGTTTTTCTATTTCTGGTTTGATTTTCTTTCCTTTGCAATCCTTTCTTGGGTCGTTTCATCATCCCTTTTCAATTAATCAGGGTGGTAGATATATTTCGTAGGTGAAAACCCCTTACCTCTGGCACTTGGTACATAGCTACATGCAATGCCATATGTTTCGGCAGAATCCTACGAAGGAATTGGGGATATCACTGAAGAAATAATTATCTGCAGTGTTGTTTAGCTCCTTGCTGCGTCTTTAGTACATCTGAATTAGTATCTCAGATATCTAAGGGACGTAAGAAGTTGCTATATGACACCTTGCTACATATCTCAGGTCACTTCTGAGTTCCTAACTCAGAATTCTTAGAGAAGTAGTAAGACTCTTTTTGATTGAAATTCATTCTTGTTTTTCTATTTCTGGTTTGATTTTCTTTCCTTTGCAATCCTTTCTTGGGTCGTTTCATCATCCCTTTTCAATTAATCAGGGTGGTAGATATATTTCGTAGGTGAAAACCCCTTACCTCTGGCACTTGGTACATAGCTACATGCAATGCCATATGTTTCGGCAGAATCCTACGAAGGAATTGGGGATATCATTGAAGAAATAATTATCTGCAGTGTTGTTTAGCTCCTTGCTGCGTCTTTAGTACATCTGAATTAGTATCTCAGATATCTAAGGGACGTAAGAAGTTGCTATATGACACCTTGCTACATATCTCAGGTCACTTCTGAGTTCCTAACTCAGAATTCTTAGAGAAGTAGTAAGACTCTTTTTGATTGAAATTCATTCTTGTTTTTCTATTTCTGGTTTGATTTTCTTTCCTTTGCAATCCTTTCTTGGGTCGTTTCATCATCCCTTTTCAATTAATCAGGGTGGTAGATATATTTCGTAGGTGAAAACCCCTTACCTCTGGCACTTGGTACATAGCTACATGCAATGCCATATGTTTCGGCAGAATCCTACGAAGGAATTGGGGATATCACTGAAGAAATAATTATCTGCAGTGTCTTTTAGCTCCTTGCTGCGTCTTTAGTACATCTGAATTAGTATCTCAGATATCTAAGGGACGTAAGAAGTTGCTATATGACACCTTGCTACATATCTCAGGTCACTTCTGAGTTCTTAACTCAGAATTCTTAGAGAAGTAGTAAGACTCTTTTTGATTGAAAAACATTCTTGTTTTTCTTTTTGTACATTTCTTGATAAAGTTATAGGGATATTAGAATTCCAAGGGATGTAGCTAGATTCTTTTGGCATAAATTTATTACCAAGTGTATTATTTTTGGTTCAATTTCTTAGTTCAGGTTTTTTCATGATAAATCTATACATTTATGGGAATATAAAAGTAGTTTTTTCTTAGTTTTTAGTTCTTAGATTTTTTTAATTGAAAGAATAAAATTCAATTTATTGCATTGTATTTTTATCTGGTTTTATTTTTATTAATTTTCATTTTTTTTAATGTATTGTACTCTCACTATGTGAAAGATTAAAAATATTATTTATTTGCTAATGACTCCCAAACCACCAAAATTGTATTTAAAGTTTTTGTATTATTTATTTTGTGCTGTGACTGGCCTGTCAATGTTTCTCTCTGAGCAAGCAACTTTAGAACTTTTGGAGAATATAAGATTAATTTTCACCAATAAATAATAATCGAGATAATAATAAGACTTTAAATTTGCTTGCTTAAGTGAAATATCATGCTAATGACTTCAAAACTACCAAAATTGTATTTTAAGTTTTTGTATTTGTTTTATTTTTATATTTTTTGCTGTGACTGGTCAATGTTTCTCTCTGAGCAAGCAACTTTAGGACTTTTAGAGAATAAGATTCATTTTTACCAATAAATAATAATTGAGATAATAATAAGAGACTTTAAAATTTAAATTTGCTTGCTTGAGTGAAATATTATTTTCAGTGAAAAATTATATTAAGTTTAGTTAGCCTATAAATAGGATTTTATTATTCCAATGTTTTTCTCTCACTATTTATTTGTAATTATTATTTATTTATAAAATTTCATTATAATTTGTAAATTATGTGAGGTTTTTTGACTTTTGTAAGAGCTTTTTATTTTAATTGTATCTTTAAGGTATGTCAATAGAATTTTGTAGTGCTGTTACCAAACTAAATAAATTTATATACATTTTTTTGAAAATTTTATTTTTCCTTATGGTGACCGCCATACCAAATCTAATATTGAGGTTAACTAAAAGATAAAATAATATGCTGCATTTACAAAATGAACTGATCAATTTAAAACTTTCGTCTTCTTAAAAACATTTAGCAAAATAATATAAACAAAATTTAATAAATCCTAGTAGGTAATAAAATATTACCTTTTGATAACTTTAGATGAACTTCTGAAAATGTTTAGAGCTTTATTCGTTGTTTACAGGATGGAAAAATGTCAACAACATACAGTACAATTCATTCTTGCTACCCGTTTTCAGCTAACAATGATTTTTTCACACCAATGAATGTGGCAACGTAGCTTAACATTAAAAGTTTACCGCTCTCGTCCACCAATAAAATTATTCTTTAGAATTAAAATTGCCGCATGCGCCTAGGGGGTGACCTAAAATACACCTTTACCCAATTATTATTCTAGGTACATAACCAATTCCCCGACACCTGTTTTTTTGTAAAATATTTTTGTATTAAGAGGGGCGTTTCTAATTTGGTAAGACTGCCTGAATTTAGTGAAAAATCTGGTTATTTTTAAATTACATGAATGTAGAGTAGATGGCGATAGTGGTTTCAAATTAGTATTTTTATTATAAATTTGAATATTTTTAGAGCTTGTCGACTTTATTTATCTTAGACAGAGATGAAAATATGAATTTTGCTTCGTAA
Source organism: Ophraella communa (assembly GCA_035357415.1). Lineage (NCBI taxonomy): Eukaryota > Metazoa > Arthropoda > Insecta > Coleoptera > Chrysomelidae > Ophraella > Ophraella communa. The sequence continues at coordinate 11,770,462 of CM068994.1, read as the reverse complement.
ATCTTTGAATGTTTCCACGACATACACAAACATTTGACCTTGAGACCATAAACAGATGAAAAATACCTGTATATTTTTTATAATTTCCTATTAGGATATATTTTGGAAGTTAGTTGTGTTTCATAGGCGTAACAAATTAATTGTTTTTAGGATTTAAAATAAAAAAAATAAAATAAGATTTCGGCATACCTAACAAATAATTAATAAATGAAATTTATTGTACTAAGCAGAGTTGGGTCGGATACTGAAAAAAAGTATCCGGATACTCAAAATGTATCCGGATACATTTAAAAATGTATTCGGATACAAGTATATACTAAAATAAAAATATAAATATTAGGATGTCCTTTATTATAATCCGAAAAGGAATTTCTTATAATAATTATAAATACAGGGTACAAACTTGAAAAGAGAGATATAGAAAATATAAAAAATAAATAACGTACTTATAAAACTTTATACCTAACTGATTTATAGGTAAAAACAAAGCTCCATTAGAATATAATAATATAGGTATTATAACGATGATCAGCACAAAAAATGGGATTTAACATATTAGACACATCTGAATTAGTGCCTACGTTAGGTGCATTATAGGAGGGCGATAAATAATATTTAAAAGTATCCGAATATCAAAAACAGTATCCGGATACCGGATACTTTAAAATTTGGTCACGGATACGGATACCGGGTACAAAATTTAAAAAGTATCTGGATACAGCTTTCGGATACATAAAAAGTATCCGGATATTGTATCCCAGCTCTAGTACTAACCCTTACTAATTAAGGTATTTATTAGAATGAATATACCTATTAAATATAATAAAAACATATTACGGTTTCTGAATATACACACATCAACATGGTCTAAAGAAAAATTGAAATAAAGTGGAAAGTATGTAATTAGGTAGGTATACCTTTTTTAAAATTGAGATTGAAATGTATTGGCATAATATCTATGATTGGCAACAATGCAAAATTAAACGAGGTTATAGTTTGATCAGAGATTATTTTATTTACTTTCTGATGGATGTATTATTTGAAGGTGTTGAAGTAGATGTAAATTTTTAGAATATATTTTGTGGGGAAAAATTTAAATACTTTTCCAAAACGTTTGATGATTATTGCAAAAGTGTTACTATAATGTTTGTAAACATTAACAGGTTAGTCTGTCTTCAATATGACTTCAAGTAAGTACCTTGCTAATTATTTACTGCCTAAATAAATAATATAATTTATTTTTTAGACTATTGGACATTCCTAAATTACCACCCAGATCCATGATTTAATGAAAAATGAAGTACAAAGTAAAGCACACCCTACAATAAAGCTTACCTACAGTTTATTTTTATTTTGAGAATGTGGTGCAAGAAAAAAATATTTCCATGTTTTCAATAACCTACGATAATAACTAACCAATCTAGTATCTATAGAAATACACTTTGTGCACCTGTTTTCAAGATACCTAAAGAAGTGGGATAAGCTGACTATCAGCGATTGGCCAACAATAAGGTACGTTCTTTTTCACACCATGTATTCATCAATGATGGAAGTGACGTCACTCTTTGATGACTGAATTGTTGGAGTCACCAGTGATATAAAAAAACGCATGACAAATCCGTCCACCATCTCCATACATCGATGGAATGGGTTTGCAATTTTGGTGCACAACACAGTAATAAATGAACGCGTGGTTACGTCAAACTAGATTTCACCAAAGAATATATGAACGTGGTTGGTGCATTGATGGAGCCACCGGTGAATAAAAGAACGTAACTATACTCTTGCAAGTACTAAACATAATTGTTAATGTTATGGGTATATCTTAATAAAACTAATTGTATCATTAAATTATGGCTATTAATTATATTCCAAAAATGTCAACCCCATACTTTGTGCAATCAATTGAAATTAAAATATATCCAATAGGATTGTAACTTTAATTTTTTAACTGGTATCTTTCACACAAATGAAAAAATCTTATTTATTTTATAAAGATCCATATTTTATTTACATTTGAAAGCACTCTCCATCTAGTAATCAGAAGTGATAAGAGGTAAGTTTTAATTTGTTTATTTACTGGTTTAATTTTTTTACAACTAATAGGTTGGTATTATTTATTTTATTATCTATGATTGAGATCTAAATATCAAATTTAGTTTTAAAAGGTGTATTGATATAGGTATTTTGCATATTAGATATATGAATTTTCTTCTTTTTGAGTACCTATACCTTTTTGAATTCATACAAGAGGCTTTACTAGGGCATCTCAGAGAAGTCTTAATGCTACTCGTTCTTTGAGCCATCCTTTGTCTACTTTAAATACTAGGATAGACCAGGAAGAATATTAGTATCTTTTTCTAAATCAAAACTATTTGATTAATTTTTGAGTATTTTATTAGGTGGAGTATGGTAAACAAAATATTTCTACAAGATTCAATAGGTTACTACTTTTCTAAAGTATTTCAAAAATGTCCTAAAAATGCTATTTTTAGCAATATTTATACTTTTTCTGGTAACCATATATATGTTATTTCATCTATGATTAGATAATTAAATTGTTGGAGAAATAAATCCATGGTTTTTAAAATGTACCTATGCTACTGTTTCCTCAAAAACTTTGGACCTCAAGTAACTGCCTACACTGGTTATATTTTGTTGATAGTAAGAAGACTGACAAATTTTGTAACTGAGTTAGTAATGTTATGAATTATTTTATTTCTAATCTTTAATTTTTAGAACTGTTTCCTCAAAAACTTTGGACCCCAAGTAACTGCCTACACTGGTTGTATTCGTTTGATAGTAAGAAGACTGACAAAATTTGTAAGTGAGTTAGCAAAGTTATGAAAAATTTTACATTTTATTTCTAATCTTTTATTTTTTAGAACTGTTTCCTCAAAAACTTTGGACCTCAAGTAACTGCCTACACTGGTTGTATTTGTTTGATAGTAAGAAGACTGACAAAATTTGTAAGTGAGTTAGTAAAGTTATGAATAATTTTATATTTTATTTCTAATCTTTTATTTTATAGAACTGTTTCCTCAAAAACTTTGGACCTCAAGTAACTGTCTACACTGGTTGTATTCGTTTGATAGTAAGAAAACTAACAAAATTTGTAAGTGAGTTAGCAAAGTTATGAAAAATTTTATATTTTTTATTTTTAATCTTTTATTTTATAGAACTGTTTCCTCAAAAACTTTGGACCTCAAGTAACTGCCTACGCAGGTCTTATTTGTTTGATAGTAAGAAGACTGACAAAATTTGTAAGTGAGTTAGTAAAGTTATGAATAATTTTATATTTTATTTGATAGAACTGTTTCCTCAAAAACTTTGGACCTCAAGTAACTGCCTATGCAGGTTTTATTCTATTTATAATAAATAATTAATAATTTTTTATTTTAATTCTAATCTTTTATTTTTTAGAACTCTTTCTTTAAAAACATTGAATCTGGACCCTTATAGAACCCATGGCTACATCAATATGAAACCTATTTTGCTGCAGCTACTATGTGTTTTAAAATACAAATGTTTATTTTAGGGTTCAATTACATTGTAAACATTACTAAATAACATCTGCATATTATTAGTAAATAACAAGTAAATGTTTTATGTTTTTCTTTTTTACCATATTATGGATAGATATGAACTGTGTTCTGACATTAATATGGAACCCTTTGGTCTGTTTTATCATTTACCAACAAACTTTCAATAGTAAAGGGGATATGTACCCTATGTGAGTATAAGTTTGAAAAACCAATTTTATTTTGCAAACGTTTTGTTTTGAGGATATGCTGAATGTAAAGATGATATTGCCATGGATGATATAACAGATAACAGAAGTATCCAGCATCCAACCCAAATTTGTAAAACTGTTTTAATAAAAATATTACATATTTGACTATAAATTTTAATTCTTCACATTATCTAAAGAGAAAGCTATTATATTTATGCATATTGAACATGTAAATAAATATTGTAGAAACCCTTACTTTGTGGACATTATTATCCTGCCTATTTAGAAAAACAGTTTAACACTTTGCTGTTAATATTTACATATGTGGTTTTAATTTATAAATGTAAATCCCTTAGGTTGGGTTTATGTTATTTAACAAATAAAGATATAAGATAATGATTAGGTAACTTAAAGATTAAAAAAGTATAAAGAAAAATCAGGTCTCTCAAAACTCACATTTTTACCAATTCGACTAAAATAAAACAACTGTGTTTAAGTAAAAAGTAATTTAGGAAATAACAACGGTTCATAACACCATTGTCTAGACAATGATAACACTAAATTCCAACAACAATAACACTGCACATATCACAGTTGGATTATGCTATAAACGATGTAAAAACCAACGCAAATTATGAAAATATACTTTGAAAATAATTTTTTTAACTTCTGGTAAATTATAAACGAATATTAATATAGACTTATATATTTAAAAGCAAAACACTAAAATTAATATATTATTTTGACGTTATAAAGGAGAAATAAGGTTAGGTTGGTTTTGTTAAGTGAAGTTTGTGTTTGGAGAATTAGAATAGACATACGTCTCTGAAAAAAGCGCCACCAAAACCAAAACTGTTGAACTAAATTGACAGATTAGTGCAATGTTCAAATTTTGCGTGCAACAAATCTCAAAAAATATACCTTTTTTTAACTTCATATTTTGCCAGTCGCATTCTCTATGCTTTCTTTAGGAGTTAAGCTTCTGGCGTTAAAATTCGTGATCACAAAATGTCAAACTTTTTCAAAACATACCATCACTTAAACGCCAATATCTCTTTTATTACAATATAAAACTCAACTAAAAATCTTATCTCCTAGAGAAAGGTCTAAGCTATATCCTGTTAAAATTTGAACACGTAATTTTAAGGCGTTCTTTAGATTTGTTGTTTACAAAATGATTGAAATTTTGGGTACAATTCAGGCTTGCCACCCGTTTTCAGCTGTCACATTTTTGACGCCTTTCTTAAGGAAATTTAAGGAGTGTTTAAATATCAATAAAAATAAATTAAATTGTCCACTAGTTTTATTTTAACTACCCGCCAACTTTTAGTTCCTATTCCAATTAGAAGGGCGCGCGAAATTTGATTTATTTTTCTATGTCCATGAGCACTCTATAGTATTGGTGCTTTGTGGAACGCTTGTAAGTTTGTTCATACAAAAAATAATTGATGAGTTTCCAACTCCAACATGTTGTGAATATAACAGGTTCGTAACAACTAATCATAGATTTGTCGATGACCTGCCAGTGATTTGTAAACACATACTTTTATATGTTTGTAAACATCTATTATAAATTGGTATCACAGATTGGCTGAAACTTTTGTTGGAGCACCTGATTTCACGTCAATAACCTATGCTCTTTGATTTTTGATGCTTTGTTTGTAGGGTGTGGTGATGTCGGAAATAAAAATAAATTCTTCTAAAGATCTCAAAACATACTTTATTCTCTGCACATCGACATGGACATGAACAACGTGAAGTACTTAACCTAATATTGACAACAGACAAAGACAGGCAGTGCTGCCAACGACAAGACAGCAACTTACCACAGAACAAAACGACCACAGAATACCAATATAATTCCGTGTCACTACAGATCGGCCAACCTGACAGTTGATCGACCTCGACTCAACGTAAGAAATGCATAAAATTAACAAAAATAATAACATAAAGGTTACATAATTTTTTTAAATCATAATTTAGTGCATAAGATTAGTCATAACTAAGGATTTCAATGTAAATACAATCATGTATTGCCGTAAGCGAGTCATAAAGGCAATTCATATAAATCATAAGATATTAAAATTGTACATAAACATAATGTTACATAAGTTAGTCATAAGTGCGGTTCCATAATTCATAATTTAACATAAGTCGCAATTAGCGCATAAACATAATATTAGTCATAAATACAATTCACATAATTCATAAGATATCATAATAGTCATAAATTGTACATAAACATAATAGCCATAAATTGTACATTAACATAAGTCATAAATTGTACATAAACATAATGTTACATAATACCATAATAAATTTTCATTTTAATAATCAGTGTATTTGTCAGTTCAGGCCATAATATCTAAATAAAGTTGTCATAATAATAATACTAGTCATAATCCTACATAATACGTCATAAATACTGAGCCAATATACGGCAAAACTAAACTAAATCGTCAGCTGGCAACCAATGTCTCATGTGAGAGGAATCGACAGTCCCCTCATATGGTATCTGCGTAACCTGATATCCTTCAACATCACTAACAATATACCTATCATGGGGAAGGACTTTTGTAACTACATACGGACCCTTAAATCTTGGCAATAACTTCTTATTGACCCCTGGTGTAGAATCGTAATTGGTTATTACCACCAAATCTCCTTCCTTGTACTCCTTAGGCTTCTTGTGTGTCTTGTCATACCTAATTTTATTATAATCTTGAACCCTCTTGTTGTTTCGCTCTGCTTCATCTCTAATTTCTACCAAATCTACTCTTTCATCATCATACAACTCCTCTAACTTCAATTTAACCATGTCCTTTTCCACACATTTCTGATTCACCCCAAATAACAGAACACTAGGAGTATAACCTGTACTTCGACTCACAGTATTGTTTAGACTGAACTCAACCTGCGTCAAAATTTTATCCCAAGAATCTGTTGTCTCACATAATTTGGAAATCATAGGACCAATATCCCTATTTACCCTCTCAACTTGACCATTAGCCCATGGGGACCCAGTTGCAATAAGAATATGTTGGATCTCCTGGTTACTCAAAAATCTCTTAAAGGACTCACTAGTAAAAGCTGAACCTCTATCTGAAATCAATCTTTTAGGCCTACTATAAAAAGCAAAATGATTCCTTAAGTGCCTTATACACTCATCGGTTTTGACACTCTTACAGGGATACAATTTTGTGAACTTACTGAAACTATCTATGACCAGAAAAATATATTTAATGCCACTTCGACATTTTTCGAGTGGACCATAATGATCTACATGATAGGACTCAAATGGAACATTACCTTTGGGAATTGAATGCAACTCACCCTCAACTTTTCCTTGTTTAGGACCAAACTCAATACAACTCAAACAGTTCTCAATCACTCGCTGTACATTTTCTCTCATATTCGGAAACCAGTACGTTCTCTGTATAACTTCACATGTTTTTCTGATTCCTACATGACCATAGTTTTCATGACACTTTCTAATTACATTCGACACCATCGTCTGCGGAACATAAAACAACAATTGCTTACCATTTTTATGCTTCCTGTAAACAAGACCATCTCTAAGCTCAAAGACAGGTGACTGTACCTTTTCTAACGATTTTCTCAGCTCTACAATGGTTGGATCAGACAACTGTTTGACAATTAACACCTGCTCAAAAGTACTATTTTCAATAACAAGAACATTATGACATCTGCTTAAAGCGTCTACATGTCTCATCTGCGGATTCGTGCGATGCTCTATCTCATAATCATAACTGTCTAAAAACAAGGCCCATCTAGCAATTCTTGGAACAATATCCTTCTTGTTAAAAGTCAGACGAATACTCTCACAATCTGTAAAAATCTTAAATTTGATTCCATGTAAATATACATGAAACCTTCTGACACTATTTACAATACTCAAACACTCCAACTCATAACTGTGGTACCTAGATTCAACTTCTGTGGTTCTCCGACTGTAGTAGAAAACCGGATGAAATCGTCCATCAGATTGCTTCTGAAGCAAAATAGCTCCATAGCCCTTGGAAGAGGCGTCACAATGAAGTTGGGTTTCAGCTACTGGACTGTACAAACTCAGAACAGGCTTGCTCAATAAGACATTCTTCAATCTCTCAAATGTATCAAACTCCAAAGAACCAAAATTAAACTCATTATTGTCCTTGGACCTCTTCATAAAATCATAAAGCGGCTTAGCTAAAACTGAAAATCCTTGCACAAACTTTCTAAAATAAGAAACAAGACCCAAGAAACTCTGCAGTTCATGAATATTCTTAGGCACTGGGAAATCTTTAACTGCCTTAATATTCTCAGTACTTGGAGTAATTCCCTCCTTGTTGACTACATACCCTAGATACTCAATCTCTCGTTTAGCAAAACAACATTTATCTAAGCGCAACTCTAACAAATTGTCAACCAGCAAGCTAAAAACCTTTTTTAAAATAATAAGATGCTCATCAAAGAACTCTGTTGCCACTAAAATGTCATCCATATAAATAATAACTTCATTGCTCCTGATTAGCTCACTAAAAATCAAACTAATAAACCTCATAAAAACACTGGGACTATTACAGAACCCAAATGGCACTCTCAAATACTCAAACTGCCCAAATGAAGTAACAAATGACAGATACTTTGTGCTATCCTTGTGAACCTTAATGTGATAAAAAGCATTTTTTAAATCCAATTTTGTAAAATAAGTTTTGTCCTTCAATTTCTCAATCTGTTCTTCTATAATTGGCAAGGGGAAATTGTCTCGCTGTACGCATTTGTTAAGTTCCCTAAAATTCACACACATTCTGGTCTTACCTGACTTTTTAGGAACCAAAACTACTCTCGAACTGCACTCTGAATCTGAAGCTCTAATGATACCTTCCTCTAACAATGAATCAACAGTTTCCCTTACAACCTTCTCCTCCTGCACTGAAAGTCGCCTAGGTTTATAAAAGAATGGTTTAGCATCTGGCTTAAGAGTAATCTTCATCTCATAATCAGTTTTAGGAGCACTAGGTCGAACAGCATCATAATAATTTTCTACAAAACAATTTTCAATTTTAATTTTCTCATTAGGGGTTAGTGAACTCTCAACATTCAAGGAATCAACAATGTTTTGTTTTGTCTCCACGTCAACCCATAAAATATCATCTAAAAAACTAGGAAAATAATTATTTACAATGGGAACAGCTGACACAGACTCAGCTATGCCACTGTCACTCCTCTCAACATAGACTTCTGGTGCACTGTTACTAAATGAGACTTTTATATTTTTGTTGGTTATGAAATCTCGCCCAAGCAAAATGTCACAACCGACAGCTGCAGAACAAACAACATGAAAATCAATATCAACAATAATATCATTAATACAAATCTTATCTCTAAAAATACCTAAAATATTTAAGGGCACTTTATTAATTCCTGAATATACCTGATTACTCTGATAGTCCATAACATCAGCAGGGGTGCGTTCAGAATGAAAATTTTTCGTCCAGACAAGTGTGTCTATGGGTTATGTGACGTCACATACTTAGACGTTTTCATTCTGAACGATCTTTAGGTGTTTAGTGTGTATTGCATAGATAACCTTTATACTGAAAGTATAATAATCTCTCAATAATGTATAATTCTGTTAGTTCCTCTTCTTCTGAATATTCATCATCAGATGATTCATCAAGAACCCTCAAGAAAAACGTCTGATATAATATAACAGCACTTTGTGCTATATTTGTTATGTTTATATTCATTATACTTGTAACTAATTAAAAATTAAACACATTAATACATTAGATAAACAAAATAGAACAGGTTGTATAGCATAGAACACAACAGTTCGCGTAATGTTTGTGTAGTTGGGCTGTTCTGCGCATGTCGGGCGAAATTCGCCGCAGTCTCGAGTGCGGCGAAAAGTTGTCGTCCGAACGTTCTTTTAAACCCATTCTGAACGGTGCGAAATCAACGCCTGGACAAAACGCCCAATGAAACTGAACGATTCTGGGTAAAAGGTTGTCGTCCGGACGTTCATTCTGAACGCACCCCAGGTGAAATAATTGCTTCATCAATTAAGGAAATAGGACTTCCTGAGTCCAGAACTGCATTAATGTTATTTAAACAAGGATATTTCTGTAGTCCCACACTAACCATAAATGCAGGAATTGGTTTCCTCTCCTCTGCCGTAACATACATTGTGGTGGAGTCGGGTGTTGCCCTAAAAGTCTTACCTAACTCTCGATTGTTGTCATTTGGTCTTCTATTCTGCTGGCTTCTCTGAGGACAATCTTTGACTTGATGATTGCCTTGCCCACATCCAAAACATGTACCACGTTCTCTACGCGGCTTGGGACACCGGTCAGCTAAATGTCCAGCCTCATTACAGTTGAAGCACTTCCTGGATGGAGATACATAACTACCTGACACACCACTTGGACCACTACTACTAAATTGCCTTTTTGGGGGCACAAATCTTCTCTCATTTGAAGTTATATCATTAAAAATCTCGAGCATCTTGTTCAGACTTTGGAATTCTTTAATTTTAGCCTGAGTTTGCAAACTGACATCATCAAACCCATCGATTAAATGTTGTATCAAGTCATCTTCTGAAAAATTTAATTTCTTACCCATTAACACCTTGTCATAGAAATAATCAGCGAATTTCTCGTTCCTTTTCCATCGCCGCTGCTCAAATTTTCGCATCAAAGCAAGGCGGTCTTCCTTGCATTTAAACATTAGAGTCATCTCTCGCTCCAATTCATCTAATTTCAGAGCTGCGTGATCAGGGTTCGAATGAAACCATCTTAAAGCCGAACCTCTCAGCTTATTGATAAGAGCTAGGACCATAACTTCCTCTTTTGCGTTGTAGCTTCTTTGGACCGTCTTTATTCTCCTGAACCATGCCTCTACATCCCCATTACTATCAAACTCAGGGATAAGAGCCCCTATTTCATGGACCGAATAGTTTTTCTCTACTTTGTCACTCATTCGTAGTGATTCGATAGCGACTGCTACTATATCTTGTACAGACATATTTATAACTCCACTTTCCAACGGGTCAACCACACTAGTGTTCAAGCTCATAATAATTTTGTCACAACATCCATAAACCATAAAATAATTCAAAAATAATTATTGGCCACGTTCAACATAAATAAAAGGCACGTTAATCCCACTTCTGAAATTTGTAGGGTGTGGTGATGTCGGAAATAAAAATAAATTCTTCTAAAGATCTCAAAACATACTTTATTCTCTGCACATCGACATGGACATGAACAACGTGAAGTACTTAACCTAATATTGACAACAGACAAAGACAGGCAGTGCTGCCAACGACAAGACAGCAACTTACCACAGAACAAAACGACCACAGAATACCAATATAATTCCGTGTCACTACATGTTTGTGTTTCAAAATTAAATTTAAAATTAAATTAATCATACAATACAAACACAAAACATCAAAAATGGATGGATCCGTAGATGGAGCATGATGGCATAGGTTATTGACATGATACAACAAATTTAGATAACATAAAATATTTTATGTTCTAAGATATTGTATCATATCATGGGTTATTGACGTGAAATCAGGTGCTCCAGCAAAACTTTCAGCCAATCAACTATGACTTTTACAAATATCGATATTTGCATCCAATTACCCAATTTGAAGAACAGATGCTCCAGTTACGGATATTTACTTATAATAACACGAACCTTCACATTACAAATTCGTTCCTAAAGTTTCCCAGTGGTAAAAATGTAATAAATTTCTTGGGCTTCTTCAAAATCGGCAAAATCCCCTATTCCATCTTTATTTGTTGTTCTGCGTTGAAGAAAACTGAACCTCACTTTTATGTTTTTATTTATTTTTACATAACCATAATTAACAAACTACATTCAAATTAAATATTAAATGAGTGCAGATAAAATAGAAAACTTTTATGGAGTGTATTTATTATACTGCTTAAATCCTAAACACAAAGGTAAAACTTATATAGGGTATACAGTAGACCCAAATCGTAGAATTAAGCAACACAATAAAGGAAAACAGTTTGGAGGCGCCTGGAAGACTAGCAATAAAGGACCCTGGTACCGCAAAAATGAGATATTTTTTTATTATTGTATTCAATATTTTGTTTTTAGGTCTATGGTTATGATAATACATGGATTTCCTAATGATATATCGGCGCTTAGAGTATGTGTAATAGAATTATTTGTTGAATAAAATCGTTTTTAAATTATATTTTTGTAGTTTGAGTGGGCTTGGCAACATCCTCATGTGTCAAGGAGATTGAAACATGTGTCAAAGAAGAAAAATAACGAAAAAACATTTAATTTTTGTATCCGTGTACTTTCTGAAATGTTGCAAGTAGGACCATGGTGTAGATTACCCCTTTGTATTAGATGGTTAAATGAAGACTTTGTCACTGATTTTTCAGTAAGTAAATTATGTAATTTTAAAGTATATTTATAATTTGTATTTTACTGTTTTAGATGCATTCTTTACCTCCACTTCATATGCCCATCTGCCATGGTCCAGTAGTAAGTCAAAAAATTACAAAACCAGCATTTACTGATAAAAATTCTAAAGATCTTAAAACCTGTGATATTTGTGCTAAAGAAATCAAGACACAAGAGCTAAAATGTGTTAACTATAACTGTGATCTTGTTACTCATTTACTTTGTTTATCAAATAGTTTTCTTAAACTCGGTGATTACATTCCAATTGAAGGTAAATGTCCAAAATGTGAGAAAACTTTTTTATGGGGGGATTATATTAGGAAGTATAAGGGATGCTATAATAATATGGATCTAAGTATTAGCATTCAGGATGCAAATGAACTATATTTATCGGATTCTGATTGATAGTATTTTATACATTTTTTAATAATGTTATTCAAAGCCATTGAACTGGTATTTAATTTTAAGCAGATACTTTTATAATTTATTGTGAACTTTTTATGCTGATAGGAAAGTTTTAGGTAAGAATATGATTCCAAATATTGCATAAAACTTTATTAAAAGCAGTTACTCTACACATTCATCTACTAAACATCTTGATTTTATAACTTTTTCATAATAATAAGAAGACATTTTTCTTATTCTTTTTCTTTCTGGGTCATCAAAATTAATGTACGCCAATCCAAATTTAGCTCTAAAATATAAAAAAATATTTCAGCAGTAGTAATATACAAGCTAAATAAAACTCTCCTTTTTATGATACAATTGGAATAATTGGAAAGCTATTAAAAGAAACACACAAATTTATAATCCTTTTTTAATTTTATTGATATGATAAGACTAATCATCCTATGTAAATGCATAATTTTAATTATATTTTATTATTAAACCTTTGTATGTTTTATTTGATATAAACTTTAATTAATCAAGGCTTTTTTGTGAACTAACTGAGGATTAAGACATCACAATAACTATAAGACAAACAAAAGTTTGTAAAAATGTAACATATAAGTCAATCTGACAATGGTATTTTTAGCGAAACAGCTGTCAATAAGTTAAAAAATCAATATTTTGAATAAAAAGTTTTATTTTTATTGTTCTTAATAAGATGAACTTCCACAAACTTCAATCAATTTCATTTAATTTGTTAATTTTAATTACCCAAGTGTGTACCTGCTAAAAGTTCTAATGAAATAAACATTAAGAGAATCAACACTTACGTATAAGCAGAACTCCATTCAAAATTATCCATTAAACTCCAGTGGGTATAACCTTTCACATTTACTCCATCTTTTTCCATAGCGTCTCTTATATTACTAAGGTAATCCTAAAAATATGTTAATATTTAGTGTCCTCCTCCTCTATTTACATTATTTATTGCATAATTTAACAAAATATTTTATATATATCTTTAAGAACCGTCGTCACATTATGGTTGTGGACTAGTGGACTATCCTCTATGTATGTAAAACAATTGAATTTAGATGAAAAAAATACAAACCCGAATATAGTTATATCTGATAGTATCATTTAAAGTTCCCGTGCCATCGGCGTAACCATTTTCAGTTATGAATATGTCTGGTTGAGAATATTCATCACTTAACCATTTCAGTAGTTTCCTCATTCCCCACGGGCAAACCTAGACATCAGAAACAGCAATTAAACATCCAATAATTGGTTTTGTTATAATAGGGTACTTACTCGTAACCAAGTTAATGGTGAATCTTGCCATTCTTCAGGCTGGTATGCAGATACCCCCACATCTAAATTGTGATTTGGTTTACCGATTGGCGGTTCGGGAATAGCTTTAACTATAGCTGTGGTATAGCTATTGACGCAGAAAAAATCATTAGTGCCCTTTATGTATTCTATTTCATCTGGAGACAATTCTGTGAGACGAGATTGGTTATAACCTTCAAGTTTGCTTCTCATTGCTACACGAGTCTTCATTGTCTCCGGGTAATCGCCCTTGTATAACGGATGAGCTAACCAGCCCCACTAAAATTTTCAAACAAATTGGCTATTATGTGGACAGCGATGGAACAACAAGGAATGGACAAGAAAAAATATGAAACAAGTATAGCAGCTTAACACAAATATGGCAGTAAACTTATATAGATAAGAAGTAGATTGACTAGTGAAATATTCATTAGTAGAGGGCTTAGTGTTGCATACCACCTACCCTATATGAAATATTTTGAAACGGTTGTCATTGACTATATAGTTTAATTTTTAAATAAAATAGTGCAAGATTTGCCACAAAGTTATTAATTATTATAAAGTTGTAAATAATCTACCAAACACAACACTGGTATCTATCAATTGTTTTTTACTTTTTATTGCAAGGACACACGTAGTGTAATGAAAAAGTACGATAAATAATTTTATTACGAACAAAATGTAATAAGCTTTAATTAATCTTCAAATAAGTACTCTCCAATCCATGATTGGCAGCATTTCTTTCGGGAAGGTGTTCAGCTGCTCCGTCGTGGTCATCTCAATGCCTGGAATGGTGTCAAAACGCTCACCTTTGAGCATATTTTAATTTTTAGGAAGAGCCAGAAGTCGCATGGTGCTAAATCTGGAGGATAAGGTTCGTTTTCGCCTATGTTCTGGTCTCTTTTTTAGCAAAATTTCAAGTCCGAACGTTCATGGACACTAAATGTACATCCATTGTACGTACAGACTTAAATACCTATTGGAAGTAGGTACCGAATAGTTCCTCCATTTTATGTCCATTTAAAATCTAACTATTCATTGGTATTTGATGTACGTCCATTGTTAATATGAACATGGATGCTTATCGAATGTGCCTAATTGTTCGTCCAATGGACGTCCATTTTGTGTGCACTGAACGACCACTTTAAGTCCAAAAGTTCGTTGGTATTTGATGTACGTCCATTATAATAATAATAATAATAACAATATTGATTTTATTGATGATAATTTGGTTAACAATAGAGTACACAAGGGACATATGCGTCAAAAGGCAGAGTTCAGAATCCACTTTATTTCTAGAGTGGATACTGCTCTTCCACTCAACCTATTACGTACATTATAAACAGTAACAATAACATATAAATAATATGAATAAAAATAGTAGAATTAGAATAATATAATAACAATATCGACAATTATAAATAATAAAATAAAATACATCAATCTAGTAGTTAAACTCAAGAACATACGACAAAACTGAATTAAAATTATACTATTTTCTGAGAATAACAGAACCATCAAGCAGTTGATCTCGTAATTTTATTTTTATTTCTTCGAGAGTAAATGAAAAATATAAAGCCGGTAATCTATTTAAGAACCATGTTATATTGTAAGAAAAGGATCCCTGAAATAAAGTAGTTTTGTGAGATGGTGGGGTAAGTTTGTATTTGAAACGAATGTTTAAATTGTGAACATCAGTGCGAAAAGTAATCTTATTGTACAAATAGGGTGCGAGCATTTATCAACAATAATCTTAAAATATAAATAGCAAGCATGCAAGGCCCTACGATCTTCCATGTTAAGCCAACCTAAGCTCTTAAGGTGGGCACTAACACGATTTCCTAACCTAACCTAACCGCATATAAATCTAATACAGCTATTTTGGACACGCTGGATTCTAGCTTTATCAGTATGTGATAGACAAGGACCATATACTACATCTGCATGGTTAAATTGCGACAAAACTAGAGAATCACAAAGAGTAAGTCTCGTTTTACGATTAAACAATTTTCTGTTAGAGTAAATAAATTTAAGACTACAATAAGCTTTTTGAAGAATTAAAGTAATATGTGGTGTATATCTCATGGCACTGTCAATGATCAATCCAAGGTTCTTTACTTTCTCGTCCATAGGTAATGGAGAATTATTTAATTTTATATTAATTTGACTTTCAATCCTTTTTTTGGTAACTGATCTTCCAAATAATTGAAGTTTAGATTTTTTAGGATTAATATTTAAACAGTATTTATTAGATACTGAGATAATTGTAGCTAAGTCACTATTTATTTGATCGCAAGATGTTTTGACCTGCTTCTCAGAGAAAGAAAAATATAGTTGAGTATCATCGGCATATGTGTGCATAGTACAATATTGAGTTGAAAGGTGAAATTGTGATGTGTAAATAATAAACAGTAATGGGCCAAGAATAGATCCTTGAGGAACACCTGTGTAAGTATTTGCAAATGTAGAGAGATTGCTGTTTAAAATTATGGCTTGTAACCTATCAGACAGGTAGCAATTAAGAAGTGCGACTGAGTTATTAGAGAATCCCAAATAATGCATTAATGCCAGTAACAGTAGTTCATGATTAATTAGATCAAAAGCCTTGGAATAGTCAAGCAATATTAAAACGGTGAGAAGATTTTGGTCGGTAGCTCTGAGAATATAATCGGTCACCTTTAATAAGGCAGTAGAACAACTAAATCCCGATCTAAATCCAGACTGAACAGGAGAGAGGAGGGCAAAGCTGTTTAGATATTGACGAATTTGAGAGTTGGCCAGTTTTTCGAAAACTTTAGATAAACAACATAAAATGCTTATGGGACGTAAATCGGAATAACTTTCAGGTGATTGAGCTTTAGGGAAGGGAATCACTATTGATTTTTTCCATGAAGATGGATATGTGTTATTGTCAATTATAAAATTGAAAAGGTGAGTTAAATATTTCACAATTAATGGACAGCAGTATAAAAGCATAGTTCCACTTATATTGTCCACTCCTACAGCCTGAGATTTTATATGTAAAAGATTTGAGTAGATGTCATCATCAGTTACTCTTAAGAACGAGAAACTTCCAGTACCTTCCTTAACGGTGTTGCGAAAATTATTCAATAAGTCATCGTCCGGATCTTTGTTGGCAGTAGTGATTTGAGTAAAAAATGCATTTATTTCATTCACATTAGATAAATGATCTGGAATATTCGTAGATTTCTTTCATTCTAAGTAGAAAGGTGGAAAAACATTGGGTGTTTGAAATTGTACGTTCATTTAACAGCTGTTTCAAGTCAGAATGGCTATGAATTTCAAATGGACACCAATTGTACGTCCACAGATTACGTGTACACTGGCTATTACAAGCTGAACGTCCATTGGTCGTCCATGAATGGCGATGGACGTTGAATGAACATACATTCGTATATACGATCTTTATTATTATTATTATTATTATGACTTAGGTATCTTAATTGAATATTTCAAAGTGTAGGTATAAGGATATTTTAATATCTGATGGATATATAGAAATTGAACAAACCACATTATTTAAAATATGGAAAAACTATTATACACTTACTATAATCTGATTTGTATACAAAAGATTTTTATGCCTCACAATTTTTGCAGAAATTATGCTTGACTTAATAATACTTCTACCCTCCATAAATAATATGTCGTCAAAAAAAAAGAAGAATGTATTTGATAAGTCGCTGGATTGCCTAATGGTTCCAGTGCTCCCGCCCTTCTTTATCTATGCTATCTAACCTAGCATAACCAGGATTGAATATTTTGTTCCAGCTTTTATATATAGTAAAAGCCAAATAAAGTTTTTTAGTAGATACGTGTTGTGTGATTATTGAACTGTAGTGTCGTTTTACTTATGGGATAATTAAAAAATGTCAATTTTAATACATTATTGGGCTTTCCAACGACCTGTCAAAAATGGCGGCTGTAGGCAAACAATAGTATTGTTTTGTATTTTTGTCATAGTGCTTTCTTTATTTAAGTTGGTGTAGAAGTTTTTATTGTTTTGAGAAAATAGTTTTGGTGACTTTATATATTATTTGGACTTGTTAACGTTATAAGTTGAAAAAATGCCTGTTACATGCCTTGTGATTGGTTGTGCAAGTAGATCAAACAGGGATGACTGACAACAACCACGTATAGAATCGTTTATGAAACTTTGATTATATGTGGTCTGTGACTTTGACAGTGTTATGTTCTAAGGTTTGCCCAAAGACGCCATCTTTATGTCACGTGATTTGGAAAGCCTTATAGTTTTGTTCCTAACCTCTCAGGTCCATTTTGGTAATATCCATTGTATGTCCGAAGATGGACCTCCATTGTATGTCGAAGAGATATATCCATTGTACGTCCGAAGATGGACATCCACGGCAGGCCCAAAGTGGTGTCCGGAGGACATTCAATGGACGTCCATTAAACGTTTAACTTCAATCATGTACGTCAAATGGACGTCCAAAATACAGAAACTGGACGTCAATTGGATGTACATTGGACGTACAGGTGCTGTGAGGGGATCTGCATCAAGACGATCCTTCAATTCCATGCAACGTTTTTCCTTCTGTTCACCAGGCAAAAACCTTAGTTATTTGAAAAAATTACAATGACGGCCGTTTCGCTAAGATTAGTTATTTACAAATTATCAGCTGAAATTCTTTACACAGACCCGTACGAAATGCTTAGTTCTTTGGAAAGCTCGCGAATAGTCAATCGCCTAGTCGCCATGTTTGCCATTTTTTGCACGTTTTCCTCTATTTTTGAGATTAAAGGACGTCCCAACCGTTGCTTGTCTTCAACTGACTTATTTGCACTTTTAAATCGCTCATACCACTTGTAAACCGTCTTCAGAGTCATCACATTATCGCTAGTTTTAACGTTTCATGAGCTTCTTCACCATTAAATTGATTGTACTAACCCTTACTTTTTGGAAGTACATCTTATTAAGGATAATAAAAAACTCTTCGTTTTAACAAAACTTCCAATATTTATTTAAAAACTGCTTTTTTAAAAGACTCAATGACAGCCGTTTCGCTAGACAACTAGCATCGTCAGATTGACATATTAAAGTTACTATTTATTTTTGTAGCTAGGTACCTGATGTTTATTAGGTACTTATAAGGCTAGACCAAGTATGGAAGTAATAAGACATAACAATATTAAAGCCTAGATGTTATTAGCCCTAAGGGATTATCCTGGATGTATTTCCCTCTAAGATCAGTATAACTGTGCAATGATATAGAAAAACCAGGAAAAAACTGTATCATGCTGATCTTTACAATAACTTAATATATTTGTGTTACAATTACGTCTTATCTATGTATAAAATGAAGACTCAATCAAAGCAAACACTTTAAAAGTGGAGAACTTCCCAGATTTATTTGTTCATTAACAACTTTAAATTGTGGATCTGCTAGATGTCTTTTTATTTCAAGTTCTTCAAGGAAATCTAAATTTTGTTTTTTATTACAAATGTGTAGTATTTGGATGTCATTGGTGTGAAAGAGTGAGGTTGGATGTTCAAGTAGGTGTTTTGCATAATTTGACTTATCTGGTTGTTTTAATCTATATGCTCTTAAATGTTCGTTAAATCTTACTTCAAAATTTCTTTGTGTTTGACCTATATATACAGCATTACACTTTGGACAATTAATTTTGTAAACACTAGATTTTTTTAATTTAGGTAATTTTGTTTTTACATTTAACAATTTTGTACCAACATTATTTTGTGTTTTAAATGATATTATTGCTGATGTTGCCGACGATATTATTTTTGAAATTTTATTGGAAATACTTCCACAATATGTAATATTTTTATAACTTTTAATTTCTTTAGTTTGTTTAGGAAATATTAGTTGTAGTGCCACTTTCTGTTCTTTTTTATTTATTAATGTATTTATCAAATGAATTGGGTATTCTTCACCATTTTTTTGCAACTTAAAACAAGACCTCTTCGAGCGGACTGACAAGTCACAACTTGTTCAAACTTGACCTTGACTCTCTTAACGGATCAGAATATTGGACATATTGCTTCAAATGAATGTAATGTCAGCTATTATTGATATAAAAATTCATTCACCATATTTTTTAATTACCGTAGTATATATCATTACTTACTATAAACTGCATCGATCTTTCTGATGCTTCCAAATCTTCAGGACTATCAGTTTCTGGTTCAAACCAGTTCGAATTTAGAACCAATCCAACTTTCCCTTAAAAAATATAGCATAAAGTTTAATAACAAAATACCGCAAAAGTTTATTTTCATGTGTACTAACCTCCTTGTGCTGCTCTGAAATCATCCTCGTAAATATGCCATGCTTTAGCGTGTGCAAGCAGCATATTTTTAACGCAAATATAATCCTCGACACCGTCTTCGTATGGCAAGGAAATAAAACCAACAGTACATGCTACGTAGGGTTCATTTATAGTCATCCAATATTTAACATCGCTCCCAAACAATTCGTAACAAACTCTTGCATATTCTGCAAACCAATCGGCGAAAGCGAGCATTTTAATTCCGCCGAGGTCTTGGAGAGCTTGAGGTAGATCGTTGTGGTAGATGGTGACCATGGGTTCGATGTTATTCGCCTTCAATTCTGCTATCAAGTTTCTGTAATATTGTACTCCTGGTTCGTTGAGGTTATCGCGAAATCCTACAATTAAAATTTATTAAAATATATAGTTAAATTAAAACAAAAAGCGTTGCACATCATAATGGTGATGTTGCCATATATCAACACTAGTGAGAAAAATTGGGATTTACGAAGTTTAATAATCAGAGAACTCATAATTATACCATAGAACAGGAATAATTAATTTCGACTGGTCGCGATTTCATGACGTCATATGCTCACTTTGCAATACCTTCGCTAGGTGCGCACAGTCGCATTTCGACTCCGCCATCACGGTCGAAATTTTCACTTAGAATCATATCCCTGATAACTTTTAGTGGTGTGAATCAGACTTGAAATTACTCCTCCAAGTTTTTAAATGAAGTATAGTAAATTTGAAAAGTAATGTTGCAATATACCTTGTCCATGCAGTATAAATCTGGTTGCGCGTCACAGCTGTCAGAACAGGAATATTTTGCCAAGCATTTATGCCCAGTTTCTCCACCGCATCTGACAAGAACTTAAGCTGAGCCTGGAGATGTACACGCGACTTACACTGTTGCACCACCTTATAGTTCACAATAATACTTAAATATAAGACTTAAATATAAGATACCGATTTTCAGATCTTAAGCTCCAATACCTAACCCGAACCTTCAAAAATATTTGAGAATTCTGAAAGCTTTGTTTTTAAATGTATGTTCAAGCTGTTGATATGGCCGACATTGTCGATGAAGTCAATGATTTTAGATTCAACAGGCAAGTCTTTGTGAGAACAGATTACTTCCACTTTTTTTCTGATGAACTGTTTAGAGTACGGTTTCGTTTATCAAAAGAAACTGCAACAAATAGAACACAGACTTGAATATTTAGAGGATATCTTCCATCTGCAGTCCGTCACCTCAAATGGACAGGAAAAGTGTGACGTCAACATTTGTGTTCTATGCTGTAGTACTATGAAATGTCAACGAAATGATTCCAAACGGCAGCTATTATAAATCTCCAAAAGTAACTTTTGTTGAAGTTATTTTATAATCAATATACTTGAAAGTATAATGCAAGTATGATAATGAAATAAATATAAGTCAAAATTCAAGTTTTAAAGTACCATTTGTTGTTAAGTAATCTTAAAATTTATGAAAATGCACAAATTAGAAGGTTATGTTATAATGTTTTTACGGAAATTGTTCATAAAATATATGAATGAACACTTACCAATGAAAAAACAGTAATGAACTCCCAAAAGTCAAGAAAATACAAACCATCAACACCATCAACAAACGTTGTTTGGAATCATTTGGTTTGACACTTACGTCACTACTTTCCCAGTCCATTGAACAAATTACACTTGAATCGCTGAAAGATTACCCGTGCGTCACGATTCAACGATCATATCACCGACACCTTTTCTATGTGCTGTCCTTTTCTATAAATATCAAACGATAATATTAAATTGTAAACTGTTGTCTTCTCTATCCTATTCGTATGCTTACATACAATGACGCACGGGTTATATCTTTCAGCGTTTCAAGTGTAACTTACTTTGAACCTGGTGAATTGAATTAATTACCGAATTACTAAATAATAATTGTTGCTAATTTACGGTGTTCCACAATATTGAATTAATAAACAATAATGTCAAACTGTCAGTTTCTGACAAACCAATCATGGCCAACTAACAATAATTTTTAAATATCTACCATATTAATACTTTGATGAAAAAATAAAAATATCTAGAAAACCGATAACTTTAGGTATAGGGAGTACTTTATAAAATTTGAAATATGATATTAGTACTTTTCGATAGTGATATAAAATACAGGGTGTTCTGTTTAAAATTACCAAGAAAATAATATACTTGCATTTTGACTTGATTTAACTATGGTTGCAATAGATCAATGTTCCTATTCTCCTTTTTAATTATACAGGGAGTTAAACTTGATACGATTTTCAGGAAATATTGGTTTTAACTTTTTAAATACCCGGTATAACATAATAAAACTTTATATTGTTGTGATGTGGAAGTTAAGCAGATTTCAAATTTAAAATAAAATCAGGGTGTTCCATTTAAAAAAACATAAGTTTGGTGTGTCACCATCTTATGGAAAACCCTGTAAGATTTTAACTAATTTTAAAATGTGGAGTTTAAAGCTGCCTACAATTTTTGGCAATAACTTTGTTTTGTAATTTTTACTATAACAGATCTACTGAACTTCCTTACACTAATCAATCACCCTAATATGTATTTGATTTGCATTTTGAATAGCATCCTTTAGTTACAAGATTTATTGTTTCTAGAATTATTATTTTATTATTAAAAATGCATCAAAAAATATTATATAAAAATTAAGCATTCCAATTAATAATCCACCATTTTACAGGCGTTATAGATTTGTTTGGAAAGATTTATGGGTTACGTCAAAGCTTGGGCAATCCACTCTAAAATAAGATCTAATTCCATAATTTAGTTCCTCACTGTATATTTACCGTTAGGCATTATTCTCGACCAGGATATGGAAAATCTGTAGATTTGAGCTCCCAATTCCTTCAAAAGCTGAACATCCTCTTTGTATCGGTGGTAAGAATCACATGATATATCTGCGGTTGAGTCATCAATGATAAAATTTGGTTTTTGATGGGTAACGTTGTCCCAAATGTTTGGTCCTTTTCCATCAGCATCCCAACCACCTGAAAACAAATAAGGAAATAATCAGTCAACTGATTTAGAACTATCTTTGGATATTTTTTACCTTCTATTTGATAGGCAGACGTTGCAGCACCCCATAAAAAATTTTTCGGAAATCTTTTGTTGTTAATAACATAGTCTTCAGCTGAACTAAAATAACAGTAATGTAATTAGGTATGCATTAATTATATTTTTAATGCAATTCAATTTCTATGACAGTAAGTTAAACAAAGAGCAGCTTGAGGAGAATAGTAATTTAAGTAGAATATTATTATGTATATTTGGAGTAAACAACTAGAAAAACTAGAACCAAAGCCCAAAACAGTTTCTTTGGAATCTATTACCATTATTTAAAATAGTTTTTCCCAAAGTTTTGACAATAATGTAAGAGGGTTGTTAAATAAGGGTTTGAAATTTGATGTGCTTCCTCGTGGGGACCCGGGTGAATTGATTGAAATTTCTTTTCAATGTCTCTTTCATGACGCTAGGGTCTTCGTAAGGAAGGCATGTATAATTGATATTTCCAAAAACTCGCAACTTCAGAAACTCGTTCAATTACTAAAGCGACATAGAACAATCAGCTGTAGTAGTAGGTGAGAAGATAGAAAGAGGACTCAGGCAAGACGTGAATTATTTGTATGAAGTGATAGAAGGCTGTAAAAGGGACGTGAAGTGTGGCAACAGGTGTGTATGGAGGGCTAATTATTGGTTGTAACAGTACCTGTCAACATTTTAAGCACCTGGTATCCTAAATATTAAATTCAATTAGTACCGCTAGCTCCATCTTTCCTAAAAAATTTTTAGTAATAAAATAATGAATACGGTCTCTATAATTATAATTGGAAGTTCAAAGAAGCTACGCTACGAGGTGTACTAATGAGTTGGCATTATCGAGTTCAAGAGGTTTTAATAATTATTCCCAGTCTCATTTCTTCTATTGGTTTACTGTCATATACGGGTATGTTTTTTTCCAATTTTATAATTCCTTTTTGTTAAAATATTTATAAAATATCGAAAGTTATATTATATTTTATTATATCAGATGAGAATTTCAACATATTTCATTATTATTCAAAGAATCTTTTTATGGTAATTAAAATTATTAATGATAATTTTTTATAAAAAGGCTAGTAAAAGTACATTTCTGGAATTTTGATTAGTGTGTAAGGTTGTTAAAAAGTAAATTTAAT
The DNA here is from genome assembly GCA_035357415.1 of Ophraella communa. Taxonomy (NCBI): domain Eukaryota; kingdom Metazoa; phylum Arthropoda; class Insecta; order Coleoptera; family Chrysomelidae; genus Ophraella; species Ophraella communa. The sequence goes on along the minus strand of CM068994.1, from coordinate 11,746,048 downwards.
GTAAAAATGTATCTTTTGTAATTTATTAAAATACGTTAGCATCTAACTGTAGATTTCGGACTATGCTGATTTGTACTTTTTGTGCCAGAAAAGTAAATGTAACACGTGTTTGACACTGGTAATTTTCAGAAAGTTGGAATATAATACAGTAAACTAAAAGCATCTCTGTAATTTGAAGATTCAGTAAACTAGAAGCATCTCTTTAATTTGAAGATTCAGTAAATTAGAAGCATCTCTTGAATTTGAAGATTCAGTAAACTTGCACAGCTTGTAAACTTTAAGCTCTCGTATGCACATTTTTAACTGGATCATCTCTACAACTGGGGCAGATCATCCCTCCACTCGTGATCTTCCATAATCATTTGGAACCACCTAGACAGTGCCGTAGCGACCCCAAGGTGCGGCGAAGGATCGTCCACTATAGTTAACAGATAAGTTTATTGTGGTATATCAAGTTTACTGTTCCCATATTTTTTTTTCTCTTTTATCTCCGTTTATATCTATCTATATCGTCAACTGTATTAGAATAAGTATTTTTAAAGAACTGTTTGCGGATTATTTTTTTTGTAACGTATTCTCAACTTCATTCATTTTAGCACCAAGGAAATCTATTTATCTTTTATCTGTTGGTACATTTTCATATCATTTTTTTTATCTTCATGGACAGTTTTTTCTGACATCTTTCTGTCATCTTATGATACTTATTTAAATAACTCAGCTTAAAACAACTTTCTTCAGTAGTATCGTAAAAAATAAAAAGATTTCAGTGGCGCCCTTATAATTTCTTAAAGAAACAAATATTGTACTATAGTCAGAGCTAATGAACTTACTCACCCCTAGCCGAGGTATTTAACTATCATAATTTTTGCTGTGATAAACATTTATAAATTTTATTAATTATTGAAGTATCTTTTACAACTAATTAAAGACGAAATTAAGATTAATGGTTGTTTTATTGTACATTACATTTGTTCTTTTGGTATATTGTTATTTTTTCAAAAAAGTTAACTAAATATTTTTATAAATTCACTATCAACATGTAAATCATATTACAAATTGACGTCCAACGTAACAATATGGTTACAAATTGGCGCCCAACGACCAACTAATATTACATGGTGTAAGAGGTAAGGAGAGATACAAGGCGAAAAAGAAGGAGCTGAGTGGAAGATCAAAAGGTCGAAAAGAGGTAAGTGGGAAATGTTGCTGGGGGAATTGGACTATAATCCATGGGGTAAGGCTTATGAGATAGCAGTGAGAAGAATGGGGGAGGAAGAATGGTGCTAGATGAAAAAGAAATGATTAAAAAACTATTTGCAGTGGAAAAAGAAGTAGGGGATAATATAATTCGAGTAGAGCAGGATTTCAGTAGGAGAGGTGAAATGAAGGTAATAAGGCCGGTAGAGATGGAGGAAATAGAGAAGGAAGGCCGTAGTATCAAGGATAGGAAGGCCTCAGGAATAGATGGCTTGACATGGAGTTAATAAAAAGACTGTTGGACGCTAATGGGGAGTATTTCTTGGAACTTTTCAATAAGGTGTATTCTTCGACGTCGGGAATGGGATCGATATTGGGACAGTGTGTGAAAGGTGTGAAGTGGAGAATGATGTAGGACACGTATTTAGATGCTGGAAGAATGAAGAAGTGCTGAAAAACTTGGAGGGAAAACTCGGGGAGACAGTGTATTGGGAAAATATGGTGGAGACAATGTTGAGAGCGAAAGAAGAATCGATGGAGGTGAGTAAGGCAGTGGAGAGTATGGTTAGAAGAGAATGTTTCAGAGTTGCAGAGTAAATGGAGAGTGTGGAGGGACCGCATTAGGCGGTAATGAGTCCAACACTGTTCGGGTGCCGGTTAGAAAATGCGAGGAACACATTTATGAAATTCATGGAAGGCTGGACACTGAAGGTTAATACCATGATTAGGCTGAGATGTGGAGCAAGGAAAACCAACAAGGAAATTCTGAGGATAGGAAGAGAACGTGAATTGCTGCTTACCGTAAAATGCAGGAAAACAGTGTATTTGGGACATGTGATACGTATAGAGAGGTACCATTTGCTCCAACTGTTAATTAACTGTTAATTATTAAATTCGGCTAAGAGATCTCTTACTAAACTAAACTAAGGACATCATGTTATGACGTTTTGATTACTACAGTGAATAAAGAATTTTAGAGAAGAAATAGATACCGGAAAAAGAAAACATTTATGAATTTATTTTAAAAAAGTTACAGAAGCAACGAATAAAAATAATGTTTTAATAATCTTTGCATGTTATATAAACTTACCATAGTATCAAAATAGGTGTTAAATACCAAAATAACTTCATTTTTAATTTTTGTAAATTATTTTCATTGTTTTTACATATATTTATATAGTTATGCTTATTAATCTTATCTATTCAACAACTGATAATGTATACATGAGTGTTTTTAATAAAAAATTAATTGATTGAGGTATTTTTAGTTTGTGAAACATTTGAGACTTGTATCTTTCTTGATCTGCTTTTATTTAGTATACATGTAAGTATGACATGTAAGTATGACATCTTAAGAAATATAACAAAGAGTAAGGATTGAATTGGACATAAAGTTAAATTCAAAGATTACAAGATAGTCAATGCAAAAGCAAAGAAAAGTTTGAAGAGCCTACTGCGAGGAGATATAAGTACGGCATCTCGTCTCCAAAAAGAACTCTCAGCTGATCAATTTTCCAAAAAAGGAACGGTACAAAAACCAAAAACCTTCTCCAAGCAACAGACACTAGTTCTACGTTTCTCCGGGAGTGTGGGATTGTCATTTACAAGGCCCAACTCCCATTCTGGCACACAAGAGTTGGAATATGACGAATATATCGTCGAAACCAAATTCCTTCTTTCTATTTCTCTGATTACTACCCGTTACTACAAGTCCCGTCCTTGTCCTCTTTTATGCATTCTTTCCTCTACTTCTTTTTTCTCCATGAACTTTCTGTCCTACCACTTCCCAATTCCTTTTTTTTTCGATCATAATCCCAATTATGTTTCCCACTCCTACCTTAACACTTCGGCTTTCTTTCACATCCTTTCTAACCTAGGAAAGTCAAATATAATCTGACCCACATCATATTTATCAGTAGATACACCCTGGTTCTGTGCCTTTCTTATTCTGTGGGCATACGACTTAACAGTGCTTTAGTAATAAAAGAGTCCAATTCCCTGTGTACAGTACACCGATCTCGACAAATTCCTTATTAACAACCTCGTCCATTCTCCCTTGCCACGCTCTTCTTGCTATTAAATCCTCCATTCTTCTTTCATATACATTAGCTCTGTCTTTTATAAGCAGTTGAATTGGAGGAACCACCGACACCCCCACAACATAGGCAGGAGAATCCTTCTCTCTATTTGTTTTCCACACTGTAGTAATAAGGGTTCTTGTTCATGCTACTTGATCCCCCACCATTAGGCATTAACCTTCCCGACGCTTGAACTCGTTCCCCTATCTTCTTAACCACCTCTAAAACTCAACCGTTCTTCCAAATATCTAGCCTCCTTAACCTTATGAATAACTACACTCCCTAACTCCAACTGAAAGTTACGCCTCCTCGGACCACTCAACAAAACTGCCCCTGTCTTTTCTGTTGCCAACTCCATTTCCCTTTCTTTTAATCACCGATTTATCATCCACATTGCATTGTATTTATCTGCAAAAGCGGATCATGAAAAACATTATAGAGTTGGGCCCATGGCCGAATCTTGTGGTCACGTGATACTCCTCACTATTCCATATCAACAACATTAATGAATTAATCTGTTGGTTTGCAAATGAACGGTAGGATGGCGCTTTTGCGACTTTATCATGGAATCGTGGATTCACGGTTTATGTATTGGCGTAAAAGAATCATTCTGCATCCTGCTCTGCGGGATGAGAAGAACTACTTACCTCGAACTGATGAGACACAATAATGTCGAAACCGGTCTAGTTGTTTTTTCATAGAAAACGGTCAAGCAGATAGAAACAATTTTCTACTTTTCATTAATTACATATTTAGATACCGCTTTGCAAACTAGTTCACCAACAATTACTTCTACAGAGCAACAGCATCCTAATCGCCGCTCCTCGAATTCCCATCTCTTCTTAATCTCCTGCAAAATCCTCCCCTTAATCACGTATTCGTACAATTTTACTCCTGTATTTGTCAAACACAGAGGTGTGTACGACGAAGTCTAACCCTATAGCTTTCCCGTTTTCTGGATCAAAACCAGCTTCGCCACTTTTCCACTTTTCGGAAACTAGATTCTCTTTGCTAGATCCAGGAAAATAACCCCTTACAAGCCCAACTCTTATTTCTTCCTCAGTAAAATCATCTACCTCGCCTAACTCGCCAATTCACTGCGGACCCAAATTCTATTTTCAAGGCTACCCCCGTTACTGCCTTTCCTGTCAAGTGTCTAAACACAATCTGATATTCTTGATCCCAGGCCTCTTCGTCCAGATTTTTCTGGAATATTTTCAAATTCTCTCCTTTTTCTTTTTTTTCATACACTTTTCTAGTATCTATTTACATTCCTTTATAACTCTCCCATAGTTTCTCCTTGTTCTCGAGCACATATTTTGTAAATATACACTCCTTTCTTAGTTCAACCTAACTCTTTGTTCCACCAGTATTGGCTCCTACACCTATTCGTGGCCCAGTATTTACTACCGGTCAACGCCTCTTCAATTATTCTCTCTCCATCTTCGTATGATCAATTCCAATTTTTAATTCCCTCCATGTTATCCCTAATATTTTCCTTAAATTTCACATCTGCTATCGTTTTCTCTCTTCCAGTTTTTCCTACCGATATTACAATATACCGATGCAAGAGATTCTTTATTCAAAACCCTCTGATCCATTGTTTTCCTTGCAGTTTTCTTTGTTGCAAATGGCAAGTCTATGTGATTAAATGATCTTCTTACCTAGGTTGCCCTCTGTCTATGGGGCATTCTTCCAGCATTCTGTAATCAAATCTGATTTCTATGATGATGGCGGAGAAACTGAGTTTTGTTATGGGAAAGGATAAAATAAATTAAAAAAGTTGTTGTATTAGTATTTTTTATTAAGAAAGATAAACCTAACAAAAAAGTGTAATCAACGGTTAACGATTAATAAAATAAACTACGACCAAACTTTTAAAAGATAAAATAAACAATAACAATATATGTTTTCTACAATCATTTTAGGAAGCATAAAAGTTAGAACAAAATCATTTTTATAAGACAAGCTTTTAAGCTGTTGGAACTTAAATTTTAAATACAGTAAACATCATTTTGGTTCCAACTTATTAGTCTTCCTGAGATTTTGTTTATTGTCTTTTAGGACGTATAACAAAAGATGTAATAAATTGAATAACAAATGAATTATTTATACAACAATATTTCTTAGTTGCATTGCACTGTTGTCAGATTTCTATTGATCAAAAGAGTGTTTACAATTCACACACTTTTTCATTTCTATTCAAACAAAACATCTATAAAATTAAAAATATTCTGGTACCCACTCAAAAGAACCGAGTACCTACAGGCACTAGCCTGATAATATAAATGCTAAAATATTAGATAAATAATATTTACATTATCGCAAATCAGGATTTTTTATTAAGATAGGTACATAATTATTTCAAAATATATCATACAATTATATTTTATTACACTTACAGATTTCAAGTATTTTTAACTGTCGATTGTAGAAAAACTAATTTTTTCTAAATTATTTTTACTATATTTATTGTTGCAAACATTTGTAATGTATGGACAATAGTTTAATACACAGTTGATTCAATCAGAAAATAATAAAGTCGATCAGATACACTTTAAAAAATATATGTAGATCTTTTAGAAAAAATAGAAATAAATTAATCAATTTTATTGTACTGGTTTCCAGCTAAAATATTTTGTACCTTTTTCTATTTATAACAGAGTTGTCACGTTGTTTATAATTTATTCTTAATTCGTATTTACCTTGTACCAATACTGTAACATGGACCTAGCAAGACACAATTTTACTTGAAGCCTTGTAAGCAAAAACATGAGCGTTGCCATATTTCAAAATATGGCTATAAAATGAAAAAAAATATTTTTACAACTTCATACTATCCAAAATAAATAATAATGTATTTAAACACTTCTAATAGGTATGTTTTTAATTTAAAATATGTTTAGTTTATTTTAAAATTAATATTATTAGTTGATTTTTGGATAACACTTTGCTGAAAGGGTATAAAGTAGGCAACGCAGCATTATTCATGTATTAATCGTAAAGAAGAGTGCGAGAAAATGGCTCCTTGTGTTTGGTTAGGTTAGGTTAGGTTAGGTTAGGTTAGGTTAGGTTAGGTTAGGTTAGGTTAGGTTAGGTTAGGTTAGGTTAGGTTAGGTTAGGTTAGATTAGGTTAGATTAGGTTAGGTTAGGTTAGGTTAGGTTAGGTTAGGTTAGGTTAGGTTAGGTTAGGTTAGGTTAGGTTAGGTTGACTTAGGTTAGGTTAGGTTATGTTAGGTTTTAGTTTGGTTTTTGTGAAATAGGGAATAATTAGCGATTTTTTATATACTGTTTTTAGTGCTATTTTACTATTAATTCAATGGTTAGAACGTGTTTTATGTGCAAAAAAGTGAGTTGTTTTCCGTTTAGTAAAGATGGCGTGTTTTTTTATACACGATAAAACCAAAACAAGCCGATAAACCTCTCGATAAACTAGGCTTTAATTATCAAGAACTTTCTATAATATGAAAAATAACAGATAAGTTTTGACAATAAGTAAACAAATTAGGCATGGAAACAACATTAATTATATAATACACCACAGTATTTACCACAGAACATTAATAAAGACATTATAAAAATTTTCTGCGCATGAAAGAATCACTATACAATAAATTTCATGGTTCTAATAAAGAAGATTTACAACTTTGATATTCTTAGCAGTTTGACAACCATATGGGTAGAGACGATTACAAAAATATCGCGACAGCTCCAGTAAAATTGGGCAATGTGGGGATATTCGCCGACGATCTCAGATCGGCGCGCGCCGCAGCACAATCGGAGAATTCTAGTAGAACAATTGCTAAGCGGATTCTGTATGCGGTGTTTCTTAGTCCCAGCGGCAGCTGGGCCACTGGAATCTATTTCTCGAACTGGGTAATCGCTAGCGTTCGAGTCGACGGTAAAGATAGGTGGGAAAACCGGAGCTGTCGCGATACTTTTGGAATCATCTCTTTAAAGTATTCAAATAGGCTTTTACCACTATGGCAAATTGTTGTTTGTATTTTTAACTAAAGTTTCGTCTGTTTTAAGATATTATGTTCTTTATTTTATTCACCTAAATTGTATCTAAATCAATTATTTTATTTAATAAAAAGAATAAAATACATTTATAATGTTAAAATAAAATCAAAGGATTGTTGAGAGCTGAGTCCTGTTGACCTACCTAATAAAACAGACAAGTGTACTTGATAGAGTGTGGCCGATTAAGGTTAAATTTATCACAAAATCTTGAAAAATTTGATTGACTCAACTATGTACTTGCGTCACAAGTATGCATAAATAGGTACATATTGTTTTAAAAATAAAATGAAAATGTTATTGTCTCAAGAACAGCCTTAACATTCTAGTTACTTACAACAAATAAGTAATATACATCTATAATATCGTGAATTATTGTCATATTATGTAATTTGTGCATATTAGACTATTAGTAATGCTTAGTAAGAACTATGTATATATATAAATGTTTTTTTTGTAGAATCGAAAAGTTTTTATTGTCACAAGTTACTTATAGTCCAGACAAATTAGTGATTTGACCTCAGAATTAGAGATAGTTAGCTATAAAACTTTATTGGTTTCCTCGACTACAAAAATTCCAGAGTCAATTATCATATATTTAGTGCAAATATTTTGTTTCCTAAAGATTTTATTCTTTCTGTATTGATTCTGACAGCTTTTGTTCACACTGTTCGGAGTTAAGTGTAAATTGTACCTAACTAATATCCATGGTCTTGCCTCGAACTATAATGTGTCAATTGTTATATAACCTAAGATTGTAACTCGTGCTTAGATGTACAAGATAAAGCTAATATATAAATAATCGTATTTATTCCTGTCTAGTAAATATTAACAAACAAATATTAAACACACACCTTATTTTATATCTTGTATATAAGGTTATTCGAAATCATCCAGTTGACCTGTTATTCAGATAAAAATGTAAATCTAAATTGTTTTCACCTTTTACCATGGAATTTCTGTAGTCGTTGACACACTAAACGTTTGTAGATCTAGATTATTACTCTCAGTTGATTAATTTGCCTAGACTATTATAAAAAGATTTTTGGCCGAATACAATTTTTAAATATAATCACATTTATTTATACGAATAAAATTTGAAAACATTAATAAAAGCAAAATGAAACAAAATAAAACCAAGTTTCAATATAAATTCATCACTTCAATATTTAAATCATTAGTTATGTACCTACGACGTAGTTATTCCGACTCTTTTATAGATACATTAGCTTTATGCAAATCAATCACCCAGAGTTCTTGATGTTCGTTATGTAAAAACGAATGTAGATACCTTTTTTCAATAGGTCTTGGTGTCTTTCTAAATGTAAGGTCTATGAAAATGTTGAACATAATTTAATAATAAGTTTTAAAAGATCTGGCGCGCATTCTTTTTAATTTGTTCTTTTTTTAAATAAAGAGAAATGTGTAAACTAATCTATAGGTATACTTATGTTATAAAGCTGAAGGGTTTGAGACCTAAGATTTTTCCAAAAAAATAAAATTTGGATGTAAAAATTCATAATGCTGAGGAGTCCTTGTCCAAAAACCTCTCGACGATGCGCCTATGTGCATTGAAGCCATCCCCTTCAAGCGACGACTCGAGGGCTGCAGGGGAACGAACCCGAAGTGATTCTTAAAACCGACTTTGTTGACTTTGTTGTGATATGTTGTATTCGTCGTACCTTTTAACACTCAATGTATTTACGACAATAATTATAATTTGTAAAAACAGGGTTTGTGCAATAAAACATGAAAAAGTCAACACGAACCAGGGTTATCTTCCAGTTTAACCATCCGCTTAAAAATTCTCTGCGCATGTACAAAAGTACAAAAATATTCGAAATTGACAGCGGGACAGTCGCACAGTGTTGTCAGTTCAAATATTTTTTCCTAAGACTAAAAAGTATCCACAGAATAGTAGCAAATATAGAGTACAGATTGGTGCTAGTGTCGCAGAGGGTATAGAATGAATTTAAAATTTCAAAAAATACTTTGAAATAGAACAAAAAGTTATACGGTCCATGTGTATTATTCCGTCCCAGTCTGATTACTTATGTATTTTTTTTATTTATCCTGTTGCTACCGCAGCTCCACCCTCATTTAACGCATTTAAACGAACACTTTAAACTTACAGAGACAGTCCTTCTTCATTCTACTCTCCATAAGTAGAGTGTACTACACTCTCGCACAGTCTTCTTTTTCTATATAGTTTGTGGCTTCAGCTACTAGGGCTATTCGGCCACCTCCCACAGTCGTGGAAACTTTAGTGACGTAATTCTCAAGTTTAATGCATACCATTGAAGGCGATTTTAATTTTATTCTTAAATTTATTTTAAAATCATAGAGAAAGAAATGTTTTTTGGGCTCAAAATCCGTTTGAGAAATAGACTTGGTTTATTTAGTATTTTGATAAAACAAGGTTCAATTTGTTTGTTAACGTACAAATTAAATATGCATGTAAAGAGTAGTTATATTTTTTTAAATCAAGTACGTTCTACCTATTGGAAATTTTAAAAATTTTCCGAAAGGTAGATGTTTTTCTGCTTTTTTAAAACGATAAAAGATTTATTATTGATTTGAATGGCTTTAAATAGTCTAATTTTTAAATAAAACACAATATTTTGGATTAAATTACATATTAATTGATATACCCTTTTTATATTGACATCTTCATATTTAAAAAATAAGAGTTTAACCATCCGCTTGAAAAAGCCTATGCACAGCACAGGTAGAGGCCGTGGATTCTGAGTAGACCTGTGACGTCAACCAGCGCAGTACGCAAATTTGTGTTTGAAAATTGTCCTATTAACTAATGCACCGCTGCCATTCAATTGTGCGCAACTATTTACGACGTCACGGGTCTACTCAGAATCCACGGCCTCTACGAAATTATTCGAAATTGACAGCGCGTAGTGTTGTCAGTTCAAATATTTTTTCCTAAAAACGAATAGTTAAGTGTTGTTTAGTAAATTTGATTATAAAAATTAAAAATATAAATAATAACGTAGGTACATCCCTTTCGTTATATCGAATTGATTATACTGTCATTTCTTAAAATCTTGCATATTACATTATTTAATTTATTCTAAACAATATACATCATACTACACTATTTAAAATTACTTACTTTTTAAGCAGTTAACAGATAAAAATATCAAGTATAAGTAGTAAAATACGGATGAAATAATCAAACTCAAAAACGATTAATGTTATCTTATTGCAATAGATAAAAGAAATATTTGACGATAACTTACCTTTTACTTATGCTAAAAATAAAACCGCGAAAAATACTTGTCATTCATTTACAATACTCAAAACTAATAAAATAAAAAATAACTAACAATATTACCTAAAATGCATTATTTCATAGATCTAGTTAACTCGATTACATAACGTAATTTACGCAATCTGTTAAATAATGTCTATGATTTTCGTCTTTCCAATGTCTATTCACTCAGTTTATTTTTCAGTTTATTTTTTCATAAAAATGTGGCAACGTAGCTTGAGATTTAAAGTTTGACACTCTTATCAACCAATAAAATTATTCTTGAAAATTCAAATTTAGCACATGCACATAGGTTTTTTCAAGCGGATGGTTAAACTGAAAGATTACCCAGTTTTTTAATAAACATTAATTTGATGTTATAAAGTGGTTTTTCAATGTGTTTTTTTTATGAACATTCAGTATTCAACATTTTCAATTGACGCTTTTACAAAAAGTTAACACAAAATTTAATTGTTATTGTCAAAATTACGCGTAAATATTATATTGACATATTTCTTAATAATAAGTAGGTTGTATAAAATATCTGTTAAATCTAATTATTGTCATATGTTACAGAAGAAAGCACATTTCACTCACAATATTAAAAATAACTGTTTTTCTCCAAATTCAGTTAAAACACTAATTTCATTTATTTATATGTATACATTTTTATGTATATAGTAGACTGTTATTTCACCTGATTTTTTCTTTAAAGATTAATTATTTGTAGTGTTTGTTATTGAATAAACCTCTTTTTGTATACTAAAAAACTTTATTGTTTTATTTATTTTATAGTGTTTTAACTAAATTTGCATAGTAGTAGACTATGTAGTTATTAGACCAAAAGAGCAAGATCAAAAGCCCTACAATAATCTCTATTTTCAAAATTAATTTGCAATCATATTTACAAATTTATTATAGAAATTCGATAGAATAACACATAAACTATTAAATAAATATTTTAATAACAACAATAGATATTTCCCAATTAAACCTACATTAGTTCTCGATAAGTAAGTACCAACAAAATATTAGCTCTTCTTTAACTAGTATCAAATAATTTCTTTCTAAGTTTAACAAATACGCTAATAAGTTTGAAATAAAATTCAGACTGGCCAATTTCATGATGTGTAAGTAAATAAAGCTTCACATTGAACTAACAACATCAAAACATTGAAGAATATATCCTTGAACAAAGTACAACTTTTATTACAAAAATGCTTATTCACATAGAAATAACATATTTAAACAAAATTATCAAGTTGTCTTGCTCCTTTGTAAATAGAAGGTATGAATGCCATTATGTGGTAGCTTGGATAAATCTTTTATTATTTGTAAAAAATAATTTCTATATTTGTGACGTAGGTAGGTACCTATTCATAATTTTCTTAATAAATTTAAATTAACATTTCGCCAAATTAAAATAAGACAAAATCAAATAAATTTAAGTAAATAATTACTGTGTTCACCCAAAAAATTGCTCAATATTTAGATTGGGATATAAGTTTTTTATTTAGTTCATTTTTAAATTCATTCGTTAAACTTATTACCAGATGTATGTTCATTTACTCGTTTAAGGCTGATTTATTTAATATAGGTACTATTAAATGATAAATTTTATCATTAACAATGGTACACTAAGAAGCTGTAAATTTATTTTATTGAAATTTAGCATACAACATGACATTCTTCCACTTTACAAAAAAAACCTCAGTTAAGCAGTATTTAGCAGTATTTATTGGATTTTAAGAAAATGAGAAAACAGGTCGATTTTTGTTTCAAGGGGTACACATTTTTACGATACACACATCTGCCATTTGTCAACCACCTCACTTCCACTTTTACGATTTTTTTTTTGATATTTGCACCGTCTTTGCAAAAAAAGTCTTGATTCATTTAAAGTATAACACCTCTTAAAAATGTAATGTAACGCCTATGGTTTGTTATTTTTCCTGTCATATCAGAAGTAAATGAATTGGAAGGACAGGCCTTATTGGATGGCCTGCAAGATCACCCGATTTAACACCCCTGGATTTCTGTCTGTGGGGTTATTTAAAGACCAAAATTTATAAAACCGAACCCGCTTCATTGTAAGTAAATTGTTTAATGTATTATTACAACTTCTAATTTATTTAATTTTCTTACATTACAATTAATTTATTGCTTGTGCAATATTTGTTTGTTTTTATTTACGAGGTGGACTGTTTTCTGTGGCCCACACTGTATGTACAATATGCAACAACTTGGTTCCAGAAACACTGGAACATATATTATCATGTCATGTCCAATATATGAAAATATCAGAAAAGAATTGTTTCATCCTCTAAGCCATTCAGATGATTTCTTATATTTTAGATTTTTATTTTTACTTAATTATTTAAAAGGAAATTTCAATTAAGAATAGATTTTTCTAATGTATCTTTATATCGCTATGAATTTTAAACTGTTTATTTTTATTTGAGAATTGTTATATTATTATATATTATTGTTTTTGTGATATATTAAGTTATATACAATACTAATTACACTCCCTTGTTTATGTAATTTATTATAAAGGAACAATAAACTTTTATTTTTATTAATGAAAATTCCAAGCAAAACAAAAAACTAGTTGTTTACTTTTTTGCCTTGTTTCTGTAATAGACCATTTCTTATCAATTCATTTTGTATAAACTCGATTGATTGATGATTATAACTTGTAATATTACACTTGCTAAACATGTATGCTTAATTTCAGTAAAACTTTATTGCTTCTTTTTCCTTTAAATAAATTAAATATAAATTTTTAAATAATTTACATTTATTTTCTGAACCGTAAGAATTGAAATTTGAAATTTTAGGAAACTAAACTGGAGAATGTCTACTATTTTTTATCTCCCACTAATTTTTTATGGTAAGATTATTGATTTATCTATAAAATTGAATAAAAAGGAATTTATCAACCCACATTATTAAGGGAATTCATACCAACTAAAATATGACACATACAATTTAAACCTTATTATATACTTTTACTTTAAAAAACATCTAATTGATATGAAGTAGGCCTAACCCATCTTCCAAAATATTCTTTAACATTTTTTTTTATAATTAAGTATCCAATGAAAAAGAATATATCGATAGATGAATATTATCCAGTAATATTTATAGAAACCATTTGTATAAATTTTCTTAAAAACTTTCAGTCATGACTTAAAAAAATACCCTTCGTTACAGGTTAAAAATTAATATTTTTATACTTATTGTTGTTGAAAATATTAACGATAATGTGATGAGAGCCGTTGGATGTAATAGTAAGTAGCTTACATCGCCGTTTATTTGGGAAATGTAACCAGGCTCTACGATGTGTATCTTCCAACCTAAATTGTTGTGTGTATAGCACTAAAAAAACCAAGAAAATTTCTATTAAATATTAAGATGGTAGAGGAAATGTGCCTATGAGGGAACCCCGCAATACACATTGGTTGCAGAGTAGTAGTGCATCTCACCTTCGCGCATCGGTTGTGCGCAATGATTTTATTTAGCCTTGAGACGCTCGTTCGGGTTAGGTTAGGTTAGGTTAGGTTTACGATACGAGGTACGTATTAACTAACAGTTCTACTTTTTGGACAGGGAAGAGTTAGTATAATTTGTAGGTGTTAAATTTATATTTCGAAAAAATTTTATTGAGTAGAGTCATGTAGTAAATAAAATACATAATTTGAACATGTTGCAAGGAAAAAACTAATTGATAATTAAAATCGGCAACAAAGACTAATAGTAATAGTAATTCCACTTTATTGTTAAAAAATATGTGAAACCTCTAATTTTATAATTATGTCTATATTTAAAATCATAATCATCTGATAAAAGAAGTTACATTACGATGATATTTTAAATACTAGAATAATTATTAATAATTAAGAGGTTTCATAAATTTTTCTTTATTAATAATAATATAATAATAATAATAAGCTTTATTGTCGAAAATTTTTTTTTAAATTTGTGGACAAAGCTGTTTAAAAAAAAGCAAATCACATAGAACAAAACATATTAAAATTTAAAGTGGAATTAATTAGAATTAACTTGGTTATTTTTTTAAAACATTCTGTAATACCCAGAAGTTTCTGACCCATTTTAACTGCAAATATATCGGAACTTAAAAACCATAGAGAGGTGCGGGTTTCGAGGAACAATTTCTTTTTATATAAAGTTTTGAACGTTTGCTGTAGCGTTTCTAAAGAAAAAATATATGGTTTTTCTTTCAAGAAACTACTTACTGATAATGTCTACACAGACATGTTACAAAATTATCTATATCCACAACTGGAACAAGATGGCATCATAAATTTAGTTTACTTTCAGCAAGACGGTGCACTACCACACTATTCACTTGTGACTAAAAATTCTTAAACAGAAACAATTGGAGATAGGTGGATTGGGAGAGTTAAACCAATTGAGTGGCCTGCTCCCTCACCAGACTTTACGATTCCAGACTTTTTTATTTGGTCTTTTATCAAAGATAGGTGTTATAAACCTATTACAGAGACTCTAGAACAACTGAGATGTAAAATTGTCCGAGCATTCCAAGAAATTACCCCAGAAATGTTGGGAAATCATTTTCAGAACTTTTTATTCAGGTTTCAAAAATGTATAGAACAAAATGGACAACACTTAGAACATCTTGAGGATTTTTATTAAATTAATTAGTTAATTATTAACAAAATTTGGTACATAATATCTTTCAAGTTTGTGTTGTTATTCTCTTTTGCAATTTTTTTGTGTAGACATATCTCTCTTATAAACAATTATCATTAAAAGCCAAATAACACGCACTTATTTTTAATCTAAACTTTAACAAATTATACATTTTCTAAAAGAGAAAGAGTTCGTCTTTCAGATAGAATAAAAATATATAGGGTGTTCCATTAAAAAAATCGATGTTATTTGCATTTAAAAAACACTTTTTTTAAAACACTCTATATAAAGTTTTACTAATTAAATATGTATACTGAAAAAAACTTGTAACATGTCTATCGCCATGCTACCTTTCCTTAGTTTACCGTCCTCCCGAACACTAAAATCAATTCCGACCCAATGTATATTAGACATAACCTTACCACTGTCAAACTTACCCCCCACAACAGAACGTACCCGAAACAAAAACCTTTTACAACGAACGTAACCGGAAGCCCCTGTCAATACGGTTATAAATTAGCAAAACTCCACGGTTCGTTCTCTTTTCGACAAAACCTCCCCTAGAGACTAGTCGTTCACGAGACTTAGAAAATACATTTACCTGGTTGTATCACAGATACAGCCCGCTACGCTAGTAGAGAGCAATATACCCGCTAGCATGAATATATAGTCGATAGTAACAGTTCTTTTTATGAAAATATAGCCCATAGTAGCAGTCCTTTTTATGAAAATATAGCTTATAGTAGCAGTCCTTTTTATGGAGGAATATAGTTCCCAGTAGCAGTCCCTTTGATGAAGAACCAATCACCAACAGCCAACGCCCCAACTACCAGCATCGGTACATAAACCGAGATCACCGGATCACTCTACCAAATAAGATAAGTCAAGTCCGTTTATAACATTTCCATCTATAATTCCTGTGGCAATTTACAATTTTTTTATTAATAAACAAATATACTTTACTCACAGTTTGATTTATATACCCATGGACTATAAGTCTTAAGGGTGCAGCGTGTTCGGTTAATATTAAATGTAGTTTATTTTCTTGCTTTCAAATTCAGTCTAATTACAAAGTGTTTCTATTTTTTTCACCTTAGTTTTTGTGTAGTTTCTGTTGTTTATTCGTAACGTTTAAAAGATAGTGGCGCCCTTAACCCTCATATACCACCAATCCTTTCTATAGTGGGCATTAACTTGGAGTCTCTTAGCCGGGATCTCTTTTTGGAACTAGCAATGTTACAAACTTTATATAAAAAACCGCACCTCTCTACGGTTTTTATGTTCCGATATATTTGCAGTTAAAATTGGTCAGAAACTTCTGGGAAATTATATTTGATAAAAAATTTACTCTGTATTATCGAAAACATCGAATTAAGTATATATTTTCATTATCAAAATGATAATTGGAAAACTAAAATAGTTATATTTCCTTCATAGGCACATTTCCCCTACATTTTAACCTAAGAATAGAAATTTGGATGTCATATACCCTTTTCCTAAACCAAAAATTTAGATAAGAAGTTTAAAAAATATTTAAAGGTACCTACTAACCTGATAATAAAGCAGATCCGGAGCATCCATTGGCACGGTCCAATTTAAATAAGCAGGTTCTCCTTGATCGCATTCTAACCTTAAAGATTTCGTGAATTGCTCAAACGTTTCCGACTCTGCGGACTTATCGACGCTTTTATGCGTCCATTCGCAGTACCGTCCCGCCAACGTTGGGTAAGGATATCCTTCTTCGTTGTACTCTACTCCAGCAAACACTTTCTGCTTCATTTGATCTTCCGGTGATTTTTGACCGAGCCCACCTTCCTTTGAATCTGTTATATAAAACGGATGATATCTCGCTGGATTTGTGCTGTCATCTCCACCTTCTACTATGAACGTATACGTTTGTCCCCGTTCCAAAGTTATTTCGGGGATAAGTAGATCGTTAATGTACCAAGCTATACCCCAAGATGGTTGTCCTGTAATGACGGTGTAACCTCTTTTTCCTCCGGTTGGTCCCAGTCTTGCATTAAAAGAAGTTTCGCCTAAAAATGTATGAAGAATTGTAACTATCAAACGTTTCTTAAAAAGTTATGGGGTAAGGTTCTACAGTATTTTGCTTATAGGTTTTAACCAAACATTAAGTAGGTTGCTCCACAAAAAGAGATGTATAAATATAGCCAAAGGGTATATGGCTGGTGGAAGAGAAGTTATTATTATAGGCATCCGCCAAACATACTGTAAATTAAGGGTAAGGAAAATCATGAGTACAGCTTATCTCACATTGATAGGAAACGTTTTACCTTTCTGTTCCTTATCCGAAGGCTGAGCGAAAATTAAATGTAGCTGTTGGATATAACCAAGGAATTGAAGAAATGAGAAGGTGAGTGCTTTCGGCATGAATTATCTTAATAAGAATGTGTCTATGAACTCATTTCAATATGTGCATTCAATCTTTAGCTTAGTTCGTATCCATATGAGTATAATCTGGAAACAAAATAACAATCGACAGTATGACTGTTCTAAAATGATCACTCAATTCTGAGTGCTACACGGTAGTATATCTGGGGTTGAGATATGCTCACACTCTCCGTTGGATGGCGGATGCCAAATTCACATTGGCAACGCAAATACTATTAATCCATTATCTCCTTTATTATATTCATCAACCAACCCATGTTGGCATCCCGCTAACTCATGGCGATCTGACAGGTTTTATGTTTTTTATGGGTTACTCTGCATCTGTATCAGTAAATTGAGAAGGGTAAAGGCCAAGGGCTCCAAAGGCATTACGTCCACTGAGCGTGTCCCTTTAGTTCATTGTCCAGCCTACTTAGATTGGTTAGTGTTGGCCAGTGCTCTTTAAAGCTCCTTTAACTTTCAATATCAAAGACTCTGAAACGTCCAAACAAGAAATAGAAGTCTTGATTCATTTAAAGTACAACACCTCTTAAAAATGTAATGTAACGCATATGGTTTGTCATTTTTTCTGTCATATCAGAAGTAAATGAATTGGCCTGCAAGATCACCCGATTTAACACCCCTGGATTTCTGTCTGTGGGGTTATTTAAAGACCAAAATTTATAAAACCGAACCCGCTTCATTGTAAGTAAATTGTTTAATGTATTATTACAACTTTTAATTTATTTAATTTTCTTACATTACAATTAATTTATTGCTTGTGCAATATTTGTTTGTTTTTATTTACGAGGTGGACTGTTTTCTGTGGCCCACACTGTATGTACAATATGCAACAAATTGGTTCCAGAAACACTGGAACATATATTATCATGTCATGTCCAATATATGAAAATATCAGAAAAGAATTGTTTCATCCTCTAAGCCATTCAGATGATTTCTTATATTTTAGATTTTTATTTTTACTTAATTATTTAAAAGGAAATTTCAATTAATAATAGATTTTTCTAATGTATCTTTATATCGCTATGAATTTTAAACTGTTTATTTTTATTTGAGAATTGTTATATTATTATATATTATTGTTTTTGTGATATATTAAGTTATATACAATACTAATTACACTCCCTTGTTTATGTAATTTATTATAAAGGAACAATAAACTTTTATTTTAACTTTCAATATCAAAGACTTGGACTCTGAAACGTCCAAAGAAGAAATAGAACAGCAATAATCGACACTTTCAAGGGTCTCAAGAAAGAGCAGTTTTAGGTTGGGTCATTGCATTCTGCGTGGGCTAACACACAAACATGTATCATCACTGCGGACCCAGAGATTGTGTTGAGAGAGACGAGCAGTCACACAGGATGTGCTTGACTGTTTCATCTTCTTGTTTGCATCCTCTGCATAGAGGTGTGTTATTTAATTTCATACTGTATATGTTTTTTGAGATCCAAGTGACCGGTTACAATCCCCATCACTAGTCTGAGTTGTTTTCTGGTAATTTCCAGGAAAATTTGGTTAGGTTAGGTTAGGTTAGGTTAGGTTAGGTTAGGTTAGGTTAGGTTAGGTTAGGTTAGGTTAGGTTAGGTTAGGTTAGCCAATTTTAGTGCAATTTATACGAAAAGTAAATGAAATGTCTTACTTATTTATACATGGTTTAAGCAACGGTTTTTCCCATTTCTAATCGCCTCAACTCACCTATAATTCTAGCAGCCGCCCAAGGTTTTGGGCCACTTTGCGTTCCTAAATCTTCCAGATTGATGGTACAATCGTTGTCATCGTAGTTGCTGAAATCTATTCTTAAATCTTCGGCTGTTTTGTCGGTGGCTATATGAGCGTTAGCCTCTTTCAATGAATTCAAAGGACCGAATGCAGCAATAACGGACACAGATCCTTGCAGCTGCGCATAAAAACTAATATTATTTATATCAAAACGATAAGGTTAAGGGTATTTGCATTCCTAAAACTAAAACTACATAGTTACTTCATATAAATTTGATATTATTTTATAGAATATTTCACTCATGTATAAAATGTGTCTTAAGAGCAAGTCGCCATAACACCACATTTGTAATAAATGTCGAGTTTTGGTGAAATAGCAAATATAACAGAGAGCTTATATGGCGACAGTTTATAGAGTTTCCTTATTAGTGAAATATTACAATGAATCACATTCTTGACCAGATAATTTTGCATTTAAGCATGATGTCTTATACAAATTGCATTAGTTTTTCATATTTCGAAAATAAACTCTTGTAATTTTTAGATATCAAGCTCTCTTGCAAAATTATCAGTAATTTATATACACTCGTGCAGTTATAACGCCTATTGTTTGCTAATGTTTTTTTTTCTGTCACATCGGAAGTAAATTAAAGCAGTTAATGCAACAAATCAGTAATTTGAAACTAAAACAAGTTTGATAACTTCTTAAATGCTTTAAAACTATTTCAAAACCTTTGTAATTTCGAACATCGAACTAACATGAAATTTTAAATAAACTTTTTACAGATTGAATCCTCTATTTCAAGGAAAAAAAACAATTTTTCTCTCAATGTTCGTAATATCTCTATTCAAAGTTAGCTATATTATTGAAATCATCAAATACGGTAGTGAAAAAACATCTCAATTGTCATTTCAAGAGAGGGGATAACTCTGGTGGCTCCAATGTAAACTGGTTCCCCCATACTGTTTTCTAACTACATTTTCATATTGTTTATTTACCATTGATTTTTATTAATATAATGCCTTTCGTTAAAACGTTATTATTTGATCGATTTAATTTAGTTTTAAAAACTTGTCTTTTTAGTGGCATGGCGAGCTATCTGCTCTTATAATGGCGTCTAATAATTATTATTGTTCTGTGCCACAGTGCAATTCGTGGGCCAAAAAAGATACTGGAAAGAAGTTAACAACGTTTAACGGACCTAAACCAATACTAGAAACACGAAATAAAAAAGGAAAAATGAAATTCATAATGCAGAAAAAGCAAGGTTATAAACCGTTGTGGTAGAAAATTAGATAAGGAAATATATATAGACTCGTAACAACTGACAGCAAGTTGAAAGAAATCTGCACCAAACAATAAATACCAGTGGCGTATCTATGAGAAGGGCTTAAGACATAATCCTATTTATATAAAGTCTCAAATGGATGCGGTTTATACAGACTTTCGAAAAGCATTTGATAGTGTAAATCACAATGTGCTCTTGAGAAAATTACCTACATTTGGGTTGTCTGAACAATTTTTGATTAATAAAAAGTTACTTAGAAGAAAGAAAGTTTGTAGTTAGACAAAACGGAAATGTCTCTGGGAAGTATCCAATCTCGGACCTCTCTTATTTAATATATTTATTAATGATCTTCCCTGCGTATTTAAATATGCTGTGTGTCTCTGGTTAGCAGAGTTTGATCAACAAACTCCACTTTAACATTAGTAAATGTAAAGTAATTAGTATAACTCGTTCTATAAGGAACCCATTTTGTTCGACTATTAAATGGGAAGAGATTTCTTGACAAGGTACACAGAAGTTAAAGATCTGGGTGTAATATATAATGATGTTCTTTCTTATTCCGCACATTTAAAATATATTGATTCTGCTGCCAAGAAGATGTTGGTATTTGTTATAAGACAAACCAGAAACTTTTACCACATTAACACCTTAAAGATTAAGGATAATAAAAAACTCTTCGTTTTAACAAAACTTCCAATATTTATTTAAAAATTGCTTTTTTAAAAGACTCAATGACAGCCGTTTCGCTAACAACCAGATAAGTCAAATTATGCAAAACACCTACTTGAACATCCAACCTCACTCTTTCACACCAGTGACATCCAAATACTACACATTTGTAATAAAAAACAAAATTTAGATTTCCTTGAAGAACCTGAAATAAAAAGACATCTAGCAGATCCACAATTTAAAGTTGTTAATGAACAAATAAATCTTGGAAGTTCTCCACTATTAAACTGTTTACTTTGATTGAGTCTTCATTTTATACATAGATAAGACGTAATTGTAACACAAATATATTAAGTTATTGTAAAGATCAGCATGATATAGTTTTTTCCTGGTTTTTCTATATCATTGCACAGTTATACTGATCTTAGAGGGAAATACATCCAGGATAATCCCTTAGGGCTAATAACATCTAGGCTTTAATATTGTTATGTCTTATTACTTCCATACTTGGTCTAGCCTTAATACTACCTAAACATCAGGTACCTAGCTACAAACAAACAAAATGTAACTTAAATGTCAATCTGACGATGCTTAATAGCGAAACGGCTGTCATTGAGTCTTTTAAAAAAGCAATTTTTAAATAAATATTAAAAGTTTTGTTAAAACGAAGAGTTTTTTATTATCCTTAATAAGATGGACTTCCAAAAAGTAAGGGTTAGTACAATCAATTTAACCTTAAAGATTATCTACTTTGCTCTGGTAAGACCTAAACTAGAATTTGCATCAAATCTTTGGATTTCTGAATATGCAACTTCCTTAGATATCTGTATTATAAGAAATATCATATCTGGTCCGACTATAATACAGTCAGGACAAGCTATCTTAGAAATCAATTTAAAATATTATATATTTGCTCATTGACATTGAGTGGAGTGAAAGTTTTTTATAATCGCAAATTGAACCACATTATAAATAATTCTATATAAAATTTTAAACTTGTGAACTGCAGTTCATACAATGATAGGATGGGATTTAAATTGGAGCAATAAATAAAGGTAATAAATAAATTACTTCCGGTGCAGATAAATGTAGTTTTGTAGGTAAACTTCAAACAGATATGCCTAATAAATTTTATTTTGGAAATTTTCTCTTAATTATGTGAATAGCTATAAAAATGAATATTTATTCAAATTGGAACTGTGTTTTTACGGTGCTCACGACAACTGACAAGTGTCAATACTATCTAGTGTACAGATTAAATCAGTAGGAAAGGGTAACGGCATTGATTATGTAAAAGAAAAAAGAAATCCCCCTCTGTGTAGACAATAGCTTTTAATTATATTAGCTTTTCTTTTCAATGTTTATATTTAAATTTTACCGGAATAGGTTGATCGTGGATGGCTTCGTTGGTTTTCAGCGGTCTTCTAAATTTAACAGTGGTAATTCCGTTGTCACGCGATCCAAAAATTAGGGTGGCATCGTTCCTACCGCCGATACGTTCATCAGGACAAACTCCTTGTTTTCCATCGCATTGAGCCGTATGGGATATGTAATAATCTTCTGCGTGAAAGGTATCAGTCTCTGCGTCGTAGAAGGCGACAATTACATCTCCACCAACCTTAAAAGAACAATAATAAATTTACACGTAATAATAGTAGAGGAAGATATTCGAGTTTACCATTTGAGGTTTTCCTGATGCTCCAGATAAACCGAAAGCTATATATTGATCTTCTGGAATTTTAGCAGATAAGCTGATATCGACAAAATCGTCTTCTATTTTCCATCGAACTTGCAATCTTTTGTCCAAAAATTCGCGACAATTAGCCGGTGGTGTGGTTCTGGGTGTCGTGCTGGTCTAAAAATTTTCTATTTGAGTTAAATACTTAAAAAATAAAGATTTAATAAAAATGCACCAAGTTAGACCACAAAAATTATTTTATTGTTAAAAGTAAAAAACTGTTGCAGCTAGTTTTGGTCTATAAAGACCATCATCAGGCTGTAAAGGACAAGGTAAGCATCTAGGAAGGAAACATAAAATAAGAAGAAAATTAAGTATAAAAACTTTATTGTTTCGATTGTATTTCGGTTTAAATTGGAAAAAAATATCAAAAGTTCTATAATCTATATTCTATAACATGTCTGTATGTTTCAAGAAGCTATAGATTAATCAAATCTCTTTAGGTAAAAGGATTACAGGCACTTCTATAGTTTGCATTGCAAAATTATTTCGTTTCTTAAATGGAGGGTAGTATTGTATCAATTGAAAAAATAAAGAATTATTACTTATTTTATTTTTATTTCTATATAAGTCAATACCAAATTATTAACAATATTAAAATACTTTAAAAATATTTTGAAAAATATATTTATTACATTTATCAGAATATTTTAAAAGTATTTTAATATAAATATTTTAAATGTACCAATAAAATTAAAATACAATTATATAGTTAGTACTCAGGTCACGAGCGGCGCAGCAAACACGCGTTTAAATAACCCTTAGAGAGTCGGCTATCTATAAACTTCTTTCTAATCTATGATGCGGCCATAACCCGTATGCACCAACAATCGTACCATTGGTTGAATAATCAACGGTTGGCCTCTAACCGATGATTTCAACCAACGATAACAAACTTCGTATGCACCAACATTATAGCAATTTATTGACATTGTATAGCAATCCGGTTCGTGAACCAACAGTGTAGCCACTACATCATTGATGTTCTGTGAGTATAGCCACTACAATTATAAAATTTTGTTTTATTTCTTAAAAATGGCGAGTGAACGTGTGGTGGTGCATTTTTCAGAAAAAGAAAGGGTAGAAATTATTGAAGAAAAGTTAAATTATGTGCAAACCGCCTTAATAATCCCATTGCTGTTGCTTTAGTTAAACGATAACGTTGCTTAAATTCAAGTTCTAAATAATTATTATATAAATCTACTCTCTGTCTTATGTGTCTTATATATGCCGAATTGCTGGTACCGCATTTATAATTTCGATATCATCATCATCTGAAGAAGACATAGAAGATAAATCCATTTTTTCTGAAATTTAAATTACATTTACGGCCGTTTGCACCGACTTTTTTTTAAGGGACAATTAAACTAACGGTCCTTTAAAGTACTCTTAACGGTTTTTGTTCATTGCACCAACTTTAAGGGACCCTTAAACATCGATTAAAGCATTTGGAACTTAAGTAACCATTAAAATTAAAGGTCAATTAGTTAAATGTCCCTTAAAAAAAAGTCGGTGCAAACGGCCGTTAATATACCTGCAACGTAAAACGTAATTTTATACACTACCAGAAAAGCTGCAAAATATTGCAGTATTTTCTGTGACCAATAATCAAAAATAATTAACCCTAGGTTAGTGGTTTGTGCCAATAATACTAAAGCATATTTAACTCAATACACGGTCGTATTGTGTGTTGTCTACCTAGTAGACATTGCCTTGTTCTATGTAACGTATGGTTCTTTTAAAATAACGCAGTTGGTATTAGGGATGAAGTAGACAACGTGCACTGGCCGATAACCTTACTGTTTTATGCCATGTTATAACGAAGAGAAATATATTCATTGTTTGTTGAAGCCTATAATTATTTATTTTTACTCATATAGTTAGCTCGGAATACGACAATACTATTAAATACTATTTATCTAGGAGATATAAATACCATATAAAAACATTAATTTTAGAAGTACATAGAACATATATTTACAATATCCACAGATCATATAACTACTAAAAAAGTAAGACAATATCAATTAAATTGAGGTTATGAAACATCGATTGAATTTGTAACCAGCCGAATATGGCCGATCCGAACCAACGGTTGGATTTAACCACTGATTGGGTTGGTGCATATCAAATTTGCAGTTTTTGACGGTTGAACCGTAGGTTGAATTGGAACCGACTGTTGGTGCATATGGGCCTTAGATTAGGAAAGCATATGGATACCGCACTTCGCTTTATTTTTAGCTTGCGACACACTTTCAGCAGAAGCCATTTTATATGTGGCAAACAAAGCAAATACAGCGTGTGCTCCATTTGTGAATTTTTAAGTGAAAATTATTGAGATTGTGATTTATTTTTGATCTGGATAATGGTGAATTATTATGATTACCGAAGTCACAGCGAGAAAAAGGAGGTTGGAATTTCATTTCACAGGTAAACAAACGATTTTATACAATGACCTTTGTAGATTTTACTTATTTTAAATGATTAAAAGAGTTATCTCTGAGTAATTATATTAAAGTATATAATTATTCAGTCATTAATTTACCTAATTATAGTGTTTGGATAACGTGGTTTAATAATATTTATTCTAAATCTGCATAAATAATATATTTTATTGCTTCAAAACAGCCATTATACCAGTGGCGTAGGTAAGCAATTTTTAAGTTTCTCCAAACTCTCTAGCTATTCATTTCAATAAGAGATTAATGCAAAAAGGACTTTTTACTTTGAAAAACATGTAGGTATTTTATAGACTTCATTTTTTGTCACAGCTTTCCTACAGATGTAAAAAAACGCAAATTGTGGATAGGTAACACCAAAATTAAGAATTGGAAACCAACTAAAAATGATGGGATTTGCTCAAATCAGTTTGAGGAATGTTGGTTATATAAAACTGATGAAAATTCAAGAGTATATCTGCTCCATGAAGCTTTTCCAACAATTTTCCATCAGTTTCCCACATATCTGCAACCCAGGAAGGTATGTACCTACATAACATAACAATAAAACACCTTGGCAGTTCTAAATAAAACATAATTTAAATTGTTTGTGAATTGGAAATAATTATATAAAAATATTGTTTTTTCTAGGCAAAAAAGAGACCACCATTCGAATATATTCAGAGTACAGAACCCGCTCCTTCTACTTCCTCAACACAGTCATTAAATCCAACAGTTGACTCTCCTGGTAAAAAAAACTGAAATGGAAGTTACTTCAAGAAATTGTTAGAAGTCAAGAGAAGACTAGAAAAATTAGGGTATTGAAACAATCTATAAACAGGCTAGAAAGAAAGGTCGTTTCCCTCGTCTAAGGGCCATAACTTTTGATAGTAGCGACCTCATGGCGGTTGAGTAACAATTAAAAACTGTGTTTGACCTTGACAGTAAGAGCTGATATATCGTTATGTTTGCTTAGATTCCTCTCTCTCTAAGCTCTATTTAGTGACTATACTAAACCATATTTTGTGTTAACTATTTTAAATTAGTTGTAAACAATTTTATACTTTAACAATTAAGTAATTTATTGTGGTCTGACTTGGAGGATTTTTAATAAATCATTCTCTTTGATTCTATCACATTAAATTAGTCAAAAATTGTAAGGTGTACTCACCGGATTATACCACCAAGGAGGCTTTAAAGAAAAGGACGTAAAGTGATTTGAATATATTGTTCTTGTAAACCCACAAAAAATAATTATTAGATAAAAATTAAAGGATACGAAGCTAAACTAATCATAGCTAAATAATTACAAAAACATGCATTTTAGATTTATTTTTTTAGGTTCTAATACGTACGAGAAGAGTACAGAGAGTACAATAAATTTGTATTATATTGAATTTTAAATTAAAAACATTGTCCAGCTACAAAGTGGAAAATAGAATGTAACTTTGTATAAAGTATAGTTCAAACAAAAAAATTGTCTAACTATTGCAATGTTACATTATTGAAGAAGAAGCTAGTATCTACCCTGTGTTCATAAAGTATGACATACACTCGATATTTACTAAATGAAAAGCCTTGCTCTGATATAGAAAACTTATAAAAATGAGCTGATTCCAGCTTTTCCAAAAAGGTATGAAACTTTGGGCCTAACAGACAGAATTTATCATATTTTAAAATTTTTTTTAAAGGATCTTCATTTAAGAAATGTTCACTTTATGGGTAAATTGGTAACTTTTATATAAAGAACTATTTTAACTCAATGACACATTAATATAACCAAATTAATAAGGTATATTAATTAATACCTGTCTGATGAGAACTAGATTTTCTTAATTAAAGCCGTCCAGAAAAAATTTTGTTTCTACGTTTCTAGTCCGCTTTGGAGATATCCTCGAAAGAAAAAAGATAGATTTGGAGAGGTAGGATTTAATACGAATTCGTGGTCTCAATCTGCTTACTTCTCAAAGACAACTAACGTGTTTTGGGAGGTAGATGTCGGGTTTGTATAATTGAAATAGGAGGGAACTTAGGGCGAGCGAAAGATATTGTTAGCGGATAAGCAAAGGATAAGTCAATGGTAATCGTTGTTCTTCATCCCTTTTGTTAATAGGGACGGATATGAGAAAAATAAATCTAATTGAATCTCAAACATCATTATTTTCATTTGTAATTTTATCCTACCATTTAGAAGTTTTTTTTTTGTAGTAAAGTATACCTTGATATATTGAAGTTATTTTTTTCTTCAGGATAGATGATTTAGAAAAGATATATCACAAGTCCATACTTCCCATTTAAAAAATTGGGGGTGGTAAGTGTCACTCAAAGGGGAGATTAAAGGTATGAATCAAATTTTTACTTTAAAGAATGTCAATTTATTACTTAAATTTGACGTGTTTCGGGATTTTCTATAAATATGTGTGTACAGTAACCGAAATAATGAATTTATTCCTTTATGGCTTTTCTACACACTGTATAAGGTGGTCCAACGAAAACTTAACACCTCGATTTTCCGCACAACAATAAAGATGACTCTGAAACAACATAAATTATATCCTTAAAAGATGCGATTGCCATCCAGCCCTCGTGCAAGTATTGGAGAATGCAGATGATGATCAAACGATTATTTTCCAACAAGATGGCTCAACACCCGATTTCGTTCAACCGGTGCACTTGTTCTTAAATGAAAATTTTCCTCGATCCTAGATTTGAAGAAAGGCGCATATTTAGCGGCCACCCAGATCCCGAGATCTGGATCTACTAGACTTTTTTCTAAGGGGTTACCTAAAATCCAAAACATAAGCTATCCAGATTGAGTCGCTGGATGATTACCAAGTTCGGGTAATTAATGAATACCATCAAATTACACTAGAAATCTTGAGTAATGTTCTCAGCAAAACTTACAGTAGTGAATGTTGACCATTTCCATCCTTTTACTTGTAGTTTCGACATCGATAGAAATTTTGAAGCTAAATTTCAGGATCAGTAAGTACTCTATAATAACTTCAAAATAAAAGGTTGTTCATTCATACATTTTATCAAGATAGATAGGTACTTTGGTTGTTAGGTAGTATAACTAAGGTGCATAACAACAATGGAGAATTGAGATTTTATTTAGTTGTCTATAATTTTAAGTACAATTTTGATTTTTATAAATTAAAATATGAGCGAAAGTGAATTTGAAGAAATTGAACGGGCTTGGGGCTTGGGAAGAAGGGCTATCCGCAAGTATTCCCGAAAAATCCAAAATCCGTTATCAAAATACCTACCAAAGTTTTAAAAAATGGTGCACAGGCAAGAATTTAAGAATGGATGAAAAGACTCTATTGGCATATTTCGTTCAAAGACATATGCAGTTAAAAGCTCCTGAAAGCCTCTGGGCAGAATATTCAATGATAAAATCCACAGTTTTTCTTTATGATGGCATTGATATTTCCAAGTTTTCAACTTTGATCGCGGATTTGAAGAGAAATAGGCCTAAGAAAGCGAGCATTTTTACACTGGAGCATTTTGAATTTCTGATGGAAGCACCGGATGAAGAATTTCTAATTCACAAGGTAATGTAAGCTAGTTTAGGTAAAAGAAATACTCTAATGAAGATTTTTTCATAATTTTTAGGTCGCAATGATATTGGGAATATCTGGTGTCTGTAGAAGAGAATAATTGTATGATATTACCATGAATGATATCCAACAAACCGATGGTTTAATGTTTGTAAAAGTACCCAATACAAAAACGAACATCCTGCGTAATGTTACAGTCGTTAATAAACCAGACGATAAAATTCCATATTTAGAAATTCTGCAAATAATACTAATGTAGGTATGCGCTTCTGCATCAGGAGTTTCTGTTAGAAGTGAAACCACATCCCAAACAAGTGGGATTTCATCAAATAATTTAACAAATTGTATCATAAGTTTCAATATTAATAAATAATGTCATCTACTTACGTAAAATCTGTCACGGTAAACAGTCAAAAATTATCAATCGTGCAAAAAAGTAGTTTTCCTCTAATTAGGATTTGAGGGTCAGCGCGAGTTTCTACATTTGTATCTTAAAGTCGGAAAATCGAGGTGTTAAGTTTTCATTGAACCACCTATACTATTAAACAAAAGTTGGGAAGTAAACCTAATAGGAAATATTTTATTCATTGCTGACAAGTTTAATTTCTTCACTTATTCAAATAAAAAAGCAATTTTTTTGAAAAGAAAATTATAAATATTAGTTTGACGAAATTATGGTAACAAAAAAAGTAGTTTACATAAAGAATGAGAGCAAATTGATGAAAAGTAGAGGAATTTTGCAAGATTTAAAAACACTTACCGAAACTTTGGTTTGACCTAAAGCTGGTGGTACGTCTATGTCTCTCGGAATATTGACATGACCAAAATTGTGTCTGTACTGAACACACCAAACAGCTAACCAATCAATATCGTAGACCGTTAACAATCCAGGCAGTTGAATTTCGATATCCTCACCTTGGTAACCCCTAAAAATACATTTGATTAAACAAAGAATTTGTTTTACTATATAACGCAAGTTTCATTATCTCTTATACGTAACCTATAAAATGAAGGCTCAGGAGAAAGAACGATATATCCAAAATTATCTTCAATTTCTGCAGTAGCTTTTGTTAATTAGAGATACAGAAGAAGTCATAATGTGTGTTTCCACATTCATTTGTTCTGATACCTAACAGAGGCTGACTTTGCAGTGCCTTTCTGCAGCTGATCGCATTATGCTTCTTAATATACTTTTTCAGGGAATATTGTGACATTTTCCGTTAAGTATTTTCTGGATGCTTTTCTTATTGCATATACTTCTGCCTGTAGGCAGAGTTTTACTGACTTTGATGTTCTTTCAGGTCCTCTAAGTGGATTTCTGTCTACTTGGGATGCAGCAGTCAGTAAGTACTAAGCTTCCTTGTTTCCTGATTAGTGTATTATTTTCCATTCCTGAGTTAAAACCCTGTTGGTTGAGTATAATGAGTATAACTGTGCACTTACCTGAGGGGATCGAGAGAGCCCATCTCGTTTGGTACTTTGATGCCGAATGATGTTGGTTCTGATCCGTTTCCTACCCAAAAATAAGCATCTGGGCCTGCGCCGTCGTAGTGTAAGTTTGGAATGTAAAAAGTTTTGGCGTCCAAAATACTGATATTGTCTGAACGTAAGCCGTGAGCTAGTCGTTTGAATTCTGGAAGAACTCTGGGTTTCGGTACTTCCAAGTTTGGTGGGATGAAGACTTCGCCGAAATCTACCTAAAAACAAAAAGATGCTAAAAAGTTATTTTTACCGAAAAGGTATTCATTTCCTTATTTACAAAATATGTTGTTAATTTATACCTCCATGGCGATGTTTAAGTGGGGTAAGTTTGGAGGTAAGATCAAGTTCATCTATTTTGTATAGGATAAAGGAACTGAATAGTAAAAGAAGCTGCTGCTCTGCAGCTATGAGAGCAATATTATGTTTTTATTTGGCATTCAGCCCGATTCGTTTTACGGAACATAACATTGTTTTAGTAGGTGATATAGAAAAGATGTACCGACAAGTTCTGGTCCATCCTGAACATATAGACACCTACAAAGAATCATTTGGCCTATGAAATAAATCGTGTAATATATGGCACATCATCTGCTGCGTAGCTTTCAATCAGATGCTTACTTGAACTAGGAAATGCTATATCCAAAGAAAACCCTTTAATTAGCAGCATCATCAAATGACTTTTATGTAGACGACTTGCTCACAGGTGCCTCAACTCCTGACGAAGTTTCTTCTATAACAAATGAGCTAATCACCATTCTTGCTTCAGGTGGATTTCCCCTAGGATAATTTCTTTCTAATTCTGATAGATTAAACAAAAATGAAAACATAAACATACCTCAGCAATTTATTAATAATTTAATAAGGACCATGCCAAATAGAGTGGTAGCTCGAAGGCAAGCTAGGGGTGGACCCACAAGATATTAATTTTTGTGAAAGGACTTTATGACCTGCGCAGTAAATGATTTAACATTTTTCAATCTGTTTATTTTATTTTTTTGGGTATATTGTAAAGTGAAAGAATAAAGATTAACTTATTTTATTGAATTTTGATTTAATATTAACCAATGACAAAAGAAAATCACAGATTTTTGTAATATCCACTTCAATTGTTGAGCAGTGTAGTATGAATATAAACAGCAAAATAAAAAAAGGGTAGGTAAGATAAAGATAAACTATTAATGTGAAACAGGTTTTATGTAACAAATATAATATTCTTCCATTTCTATAAACCGTAAATATTTTTGTGTAATTTTATCGATTTTTATTTTAATACTTGGGTATAAGGGTATTATTTGTCTTTAATTGAAATTAAAGTGGCCTACTCGTACCTGAACATATTCCACTTATTTTATCATTAGAATTTTTGAACTTAATGGAAACAGTTCAACTGTGGCCATCTGCTATAATTTTTATTGTTCATTAATTGTTTTAACAAAAGTTTAAGTACAAAAATTAAGACATATTGTGTATTTCTCGACGTCCAGGAGTTCTCGGAAAAGCGACTGCCCTGTGGCTAGTTCTCCTTTTTGTATTCTTTCCACTATATCTCCGTGAGCTCCCTGCTGTAAAGCAATATCTACCTTTTTGTATTCATAACATATAATCAATACAGACCCTATTTGTAAAACTAGAAATTCTGGTGCACATGTATATTAAGAGTATTATAATCTCTGAAAAATATTTGAAAAAAGACAGTTTTTTTTCTATAAGTAAGGTCACGTACGAAATTCAAAATATAATTTGTTAATTTTTTAAATGTTAGTTGTTAATGTTTATAGTATGTACAAAAAGTACGAGGAGTAATAAACCCTAATTAAGTATGCAAAACCTTTACAGGGAGCACCATGAAATTTTTGATAAATCTCTTACTTTAAATTACATTTCTTCCGTAAATTTAAAAACCAGGTAGATCGACCCCGTATTTGTTTCAGTTGTAGCAAAGTTTAGGGTTTCTTCATTGTTAAAGGATTAGCAGATAAGCAATAACGCAATGCAGTGGTGTGTATTTTGGGAAAAAATACGTTTTAAATTATAATATAATAAAAAATGAAAAGAAATAATTATTGGAATACATTTATTACTTACATTTTATTCTATATCCGACTCGGAAGAGGAAGAATCTTTGTTGACATTAATAATAATAGGGTCGATTAAATCATCACAAATATTGTCAATTTTCCACATATTTGCCTCTACTTTGATAACATGTTCGATACAGTTTGTCCAATTTTCCTTACTCAAACAATTTCATAACATCGTTTATTTTAAAAGTAGTATTTTTTTTCCAACAAGTTTACAATGATAAGGGGGAAGTCGAAGAACTGATATACCACGAGAAGAAGCCATTTCTTCTACAATGTAGGTTTTGCATTTATTCTTGTTCATTTTTGAAATTCTGTAAAGTTCTTTCCTTAGTGGATCTTTTGGAAACTTATTTTTCGAAATAAGCCACTACAAAAGCTCTGCTTTACGCCAACGACTTGTGGGCAATGCTTCTCGTAACCGTGAATGGTAACTTGCGTTGTCCATAACAATAATAGCCCCTTTTGGAATCAGATCCAACATTTGAACAACCATTCCTCGAAGACATCCCCATTCATATCTTCGTGATAGTCCCCCGTGCGTTTTGAAATAAAAGTTAATAATCCACCATCAACAAAACCTTCAGAACTTCCAACATGGACAATGATAAGTCATTTTCCTTTTCCAGATGGTGGCTGCAAACCTAACGACAAACCTTCCACGAATGCCTGCCTTCCGCTTTTAATGTTTTCATCTTGCCAAGATTTGGAACATGTATATCCAGCATTTATCCATGTTTCGTGTAAGTAGAAGATTTTCAAATTTTGTTCTCTGGCATGTCGAATGCTTCTTAAATAGTCTCTTCTCCAAAAAACTATTTCCGGTTTCTCTATCAAGAGAGATTTTCTATTATGTTTGTATATCTGAAACCCACATCTTTCAAAAGTTTGCATAATGTCATTCTGGAGAATTTTTTATAGTCCGTATCTTCTTGCACTAATGTCATAATTTTGTCAAGTGTTGGAATTTCCTTTCGTAAGTAAAATCCATGGACTTTACGCCTTAGTCTTTGTTTTAATGACTCATCGATCTCTATTGGTTTTTGGCCTGAAGGAGTTTTAGGGGGTTAAGAGTTCCATTCTTGCTTTCTTTTAGTAATCTATAAATTGTTGATTTAGCAACAAACAACATAGCAGCCGTTAATTCCATAATATCATTAAAACTTGCACTTGGATCCTTGTTTTTCAATGATATATAACAATTCAATATCAGAGTTTTTTCATTTAAAGATAATGGACCTGTTTTTGGTCGTTTAGATGGTCCTTGGCTTATCGACATTGTTTGGTACTTGCACAATTAACATTCAACAAATGTTTTGAATATATTCCAACTGTTTACAATATTATGAAAACAATACAACTTTACTCAAAGAACTAATACTAAGTACTGATTTAATGTAATCGGTAAATAGGTGTAATCGTATTACAGTAGGCCACTTGCCATTTAAAATTTCTGAGAAAAATTCCCCAAACACTACATATAGGAGAAATACAAATAAAAAATATTCATTTTGCTTCTTTGAATTTAATAAAAATTGTAAGGATATATTGCTTTATTTGTGACAATATTCAAAGTTTGAATTAATCTTCTTACAAAAAGAACAAAAATATATAAAATAATTATTGTTACAGATTGGTTTGTTTTCTATTATGAATTTATGTACCTCTATCACTTTTTTTTATTAAAATTAGTACATCCCGTTACCTCTGACCTAAATCGTATATTCTTTAGCATAGCTGCAACTCATTCGTTCAATACAAAATGTACCTTACGGTATACCCTCTTAAATTATATTTTGTACGTCTATGAAATCTACTTAAATGAATGATTTATTACTCCTTGTCCTTTCTATATAGACTATAATATATGTATTCCCATCTATCCCCAATGTCCAAAGACAAGATGGTTAAAAATATGTGTACCTAAATAAAAAATTTTTGCATATTTTGCAGCTCCCTAAGTACAATAACTTTTAGTGTAAGACCGTTGATTTAATATTTAATGTAACTATTTTTACAAAATGCACCCTCATTAAATATTTAAGTTACGAATTTTGATATTATATATTATAAAAGTTCAATTCCAATTTGAAATCTAGCGAGTTCGAATTGCAGCGCAGGTCGATACAAACATTTACCGTAAGACCAACCCTCTGGAGGGCTTTAGCTAAACGTAGAAATCAAAAGTAAACCCTAAAGTGGTATTATAAACGGAACCTTTTCAGTTGCTTCCCCAATTCTCCCACATAAAGTTACTGTTTAGTCCTAATTTATTAGTATGGAACGAAATTACATTTAACAAATTCTACAAAAAATAAAGATATTTTTTTTTGATTTTTAGGTTAAAATAAGCTACAGATTTGAGTAAATAAATAAAAAAGTAAAGGACTGTAGTACTTAGTACACACTTTGGATAAAGTGGAGAAAAAGAGGTAAACTTGTATTTTTAAGTGTGTATATATTTTAATAATTTAAAATTTCATAGCTAAGCGCTTTCAACCATAAAATAGGCCATCTTCAGAGCTATATCTAAATTGGAAAATATGTGTATACATTATATGAATTTGTTTATATATAAATAAAGTAACTTACGTCAAGTTAAATATTTCCCAAGAGAGTTCATCAAAACACACTAGGTCACATCAAATAAGGACATCCACAACAATTTAAAAGTTAATTTAAAATTATAAATAAAAATAAAATCTAAGTTAAAACTGTCTCAGTAATAAAATTAAAACGATATACAAACTTCGAATCGATTGTCATTAAAAATTCAATGAAACGTTTTTATAAAGAAATGTTAATAATTATATTTAAATTAAAAAATGTATATTTGGTTGGTCCAAAATAATGACCGTAAATATTAAATTGTTTTCAAAGAATTTCCAACAAGCAATCGATAGCAAATCCTTAAACCAAACATATTTATAAGTATTTTTCGGACAATTACACTTAAACTATATAAATGAGATAAAATTGAAAACAAATATAATAAAAATAAACAAAAACAAAAACAAAAATCTTTATATCACATTAAGCAATCAAACCTGCCTGATAAATCAATCAACATAAGAAGAGTATTCATCATGAGAGCTCCAAAGAAACTTAAAAATGGGTGTAAATTTACAATTAAGGTGTACTTGAGTGTTAACACAAGTCAATGATGATGGGTATTGTCTTGAGACTTATTAAAGAAGAAATCGATTCTGGAACCTAAAATCACACAAATTATTAATCTTTTGAAACTTTGTCTAAAGCAAGATTTTTTTGTTTTTAATAACACCACTTACAAACAACCTCAAGGTTTAGCTATGGGCAACCCTTTATCCCCTCTTTTAGCTGATTTGTTTTTGGATAATATGGAAAATAATCTTATTTTTGGTAATGGTACCTCTAATATTTTGTTTAGAAAAATATTCGGATGGTATAGGTTTGTAGATGATGTCCTTGCGTTCGTCAATGGTTCACTCTCTGATGTGGAAAATATATTGTCTCTTCTTAATGGCTTACATCCTAGATTAACCTTTACTGTTGAAACTGAAGTTAATAATAATATCAATTTCTTAGATCTTACAATAAATAGGTCAGAGAACAGAGTTGAATTTTCCATTTATCGTAAACTTACTCAGACCGATCATTTGATTCCTTACTCTTCCAACCATCCTTACAGGCACAAAATGGCAGCTATTAATTGTTATGTTTACAGACTTTTAAAAATACCTATGTCTGATCTTAATTTTAACAGGGAAGTTAACATCTTGAAAACCTTAGCTATTAACAATGGTTATTCTCCTCATATTATAGACAGCAGAATTAAGAAAATTAAATATAGAATTAGAAAACAATTAGCCTTTAATCAACAACTCTCTTCTCCTATTGATAAAATTTACAGATCTCTTCCTTATTTAGGTAAGATTTCTGATAACATATCTAAAATTCTTACTGCTAATGTTTCCAATTTGATAATTTCATTTAAGAGTCAAAATGACATTAAATCACTTTTCTCTAAAACCAAAGATGATATTCCCAAACTTTCTAAAAGTGGTGTCTACAAATTGCAATGCGAAGATTGTCCTGTTTCCTATGTTGGCAGAACAACCAGGGCTTTAAAAACTAGAATTAAAGAACATTTGGATAGACCTAATACATCTAGTTTTGGCCACCACATTTCTTTCAGTGGCCACAATTTCTCTCCTAATAAAAATAGCATTCTTCTTCATAGATTACCCAACAACAATTATAATAAAATAGACCTTTTGGAGGATTTGGAGATTTGCAGAGAAATGAATAAGAATCCTACTAATTGTGTTAACACTCAAGTACACCTTAATTGTAAATTTACACCCATTTTTAAGTTTCTTTGGAGCTCTCATGATGAATACTCTTCTTATGTTGATTGATTTATCAGGCAGGTTTGATTGCTTAATGTGATATAAAGATTTTTGTTTTTGTTTTTGTTTATTTTTATTATATTTGTTTTCAATTTTATCTCATTTATATAGTTTAAGTGTAATTGTCCGAAAAATACTTATAAATATGTTTGGTTTAAGGATTTGCTATCGATTGCTTGTTGGAAATTCTTTGAAAACAATTTAATATTTACGGCTACAAGTTTACCTCTTTTTCTCCACTTTAAAGCTACAGATTTATTAAAAAAAAATATACCGGGTGTTTCACGACGAGCTTACAGCTATACATTAATAACTACTTAAAATATATTCGTGAAAATTGATATACTGTGTGGAAACCACTTATTGAATAAAAATTATTTGTGGGGTTAGTTTAGAAAAAAAACGCTGGGACCCGTCAAGTTTGAAATTCAAATGTGAGCTTCTTAAACATAAATTTAAATGTACAGGGTGATACACGCAAGTCTGGCATCGTCCATGATCTATATTTTTAACGAAACACCCTGTATGTTTTTATGATTTTAAAAGCTCCTTAACAATACGATCTTAACGAACTATA
The DNA here is from genome assembly GCA_035357415.1 of Ophraella communa. NCBI lineage: Eukaryota > Metazoa > Arthropoda > Insecta > Coleoptera > Chrysomelidae > Ophraella > Ophraella communa. Next base: position 11,708,449 of record CM068994.1, on the reverse strand, counting down.
CCATGCAGGGTCTATTATAAATTGTACAGGGTGAAATTTTGAAAAAAATTATAATAAAATATGTTTATTCACATGAAATATACAAAATAAGTACATTATGGATATTTAAAAGAAATATTTCTTTATATAATATACAAAAGTAATACTTAAATCAGCATGTAAACAAACAGAATAATCACAGAAGTAGTTATGAAACTACTTGTTTTGTGATACCAAAACTAAAACTAGTAACACTAATTTAAATTTTTTAATTCTTTGCGACCAAGAATTATTTGTCCGGGATATATCAAGTCCATGAGTGTTGTGTGAGTTTTTTCTTACAAAACTTAAATTTAAACGACGAAAATAATACATATTAGTATTACTGGGTAATCCTATGTTTTAAAAAATTACTAAAGAATATTCTTTCCTTTTTCATAATCCATTTTTTAATTTCTATTTTATATTTTTTATTTCCTGGGGCGCTATGGCATAAATTCTGGGTGCCAAATAATTAACAATTCGTTGTCCAACAGTTTTTGAACTTCTTGGTAATAATATTCCGTCATTTTGTCGTGTATTGTTAACATGCTCATGTGAAGTTAATGCAATCGCTTCCAGCATAATAAAAAGAGGTATTTTTCCGAAATAAATTTGCTTTACGTCTATAACGTTTGCTTTGCGATATAATTGGTTTGACGGATAAAATTTGTTTTTGCTAAAAATAATTTTTATTAACCACCTTTGAACTACATTAATATTATTTAAGTAATAATCGTTACCTAATTATTTTGGCAATAACACAGTCTCCTATAAAAGTGGTCCTGAACTTTGTTTAAAGTTTGAGGTGAAATAGCCCGTATTTCTGTAGTTATTCTTTCTTTGAAATCTGCAATGTTAGTTGGCTGTGTTGCATATACTTTGCTCTTGAGATAACCCCACAAAAAAAATCCAAGGGCATAAGGTCCGGCGATCTAACTGGCCACTCGATAGTCCAATCCATTTATTGGGGAAAATTTTATTCAAGTAATTTCTTCGTCCTGCTGCGTTGGGATATAAGTTGGTCAACTCAGGAACAATTTCGTCTCTAATCATACTTAAATATTTTTCAGCTGTCAAATTTCCATCTACAAAAATAGGACCAATAATATGATCACCTATGTTACGCCCAAACGTTACTGAGTATGTTTCTCACGCATCCAATGAGGATTCTCCACTGACCAATATATGCAGTTTTGTCTGTTTACTTTCCCGTTCAATAGGAATGTTGATTCATCGGAAAAAGGAATTGTGCCAACAGCTATTTCATTTCTGTTCAATTTATTAATCATTCTTTCGCAGAAATCCATTCTACGGTCTGGATCGTCTTTTATTAGTTATTGCACAAAAGTCAATTTATATGGATGAAGTTTTTTTATGAAAACACCTTAGGACAGTTGTGTGGCATATTATTTTGACGATAAATTTGACGTGAACTTGACGTTGGATTCTCCACGACACTTAACAATAATATCCACTTTCACATCATCTTCAACGAAGTGTGGTGTTCATTTTAATGGTTTGATATGTCCAAGTTCTCTAAATTGTGCATGAATTTTAGACACTGAGGATACCTCTGATTAAATAAGTTTGCCACTTCAACTTGACTTCTGCAATTATCGTTCTAACCAATCATTATTAAAATTTCAATCCGGTGAGTCTCAGTTAAATATTTCATTATTACTTTGCAAGATATTAGTTTTTGATTAAGAATTGACAACTACAATATTTAAATATCAACCCATTTACCGATTTAGTTTAATTATATTGGGACAGTTTTTACCTATTCGTTACAAAAATTGTTAACAAAGCCCAAAATATTGATACTTAGTGAAGAAATTTAAGGTCTGCATTCAGCTAATTAAAAATAAAACCATTATTAAGAGTGTGAAACATTATTATTTTCACAATTTTATATATTTACTCTCTTGAACAAAATTTCACCCTGTACAATTCATAATAGACCCTACTGCGTTGAGATCGTATTGTTAAGGAGCTTTTAAAATCTTGAAAACATACAGGGTGTTTCATTAAAAATATAGATCATGGACGATGCCACACTTGCGTGTATAACCCTGTACATTTAAATTTATATCTAAAACGCTCACATTTGAATTTCAAAGAAGTTGACGTGTCCCAACGTTTTTTATAATCTTCTAAACTAACCTCACAAATAATTTTATTCCATAAGTGGTTTCCAAACTATATGTGAATTAAAGACTATGGCTAATTTATAAAAAATATTTTGACAGGCATCACCAACTTTGTTATTATTATAAAAGGAGCACCCTGTAGGTTATTTTTTTATTAAGCGTTAAAGGCTTTAATATTCTTATGTCTTATTACTTCCATACTTGGTCTAGCCTTAATACTATTTAATTAAAAACAGCTACCTAGCTAGAAACAAACAAAATGTAACTTAAATAATGTTCTAGAGAAACAGCTGTAATTGCATTTAAAAATCTATTTTTCGAATAAAATATGGAAGTTTCTTTCAAACATTTAGTTGTTTACTGTTCTTAATAAGATGGATTTTCGCATATACAATAAATTTCATTTTCTACACTAATTTCCTTTAACTAGTAATTTTTTATTTTGAATTTCCAGTGTCTTTTTTAGCCTCACCAGTGGCGGCTCGTGGTATTTAAAACTGGTGAGGCACAGTTTATTTTTTTTAACAAAGTTAGAATTTAAAGTTAGTCTAGTGGTCACTCTACACGTTGTGTAATACCATTTGTAAAAAAAATTATAACATTAAATTTAAAAAAATTATAATTGTTTATAAAGCTAGGGCTATGTTATCGAACAATTTGTTCCTATAGAAATATTTATTATGCAACTGTCCAGCAAGAACCAATGTGGAGGTGTAGAGCATTCTTGCCATGGAAGGGAAGAGCGGAAAGGATGGGATTGAGAGAAATACAGGAAAAGGGATTGGTAAAAAGATAAAGAGGTATTAAATAATACATATAGATTCTTAAATAAACTTGAAACAAATTATGAATACACTAAAAAATCAAGCCTGCGTAAAATAACGAGTTGTGAAAAAATATTAACCCTAACAGAAAAACGTGCGTCCAAAAAATTAAAGTTTTTTTGTAAACTAAAGGAATTCTGCGATTTTTGTTTTCAGCAAAATGATCTTTCACCTCGTCTATAAAAATGTTTGTATCTAGTGATTTTATAAAACTTTTTTCAATTGATATCTTTGCCATATTACTAAGTTGCGCCTGACCAGTTGTATTTCTAACATAATTCTTAATTCTTTTTAGCGCGGAGACACTTCTTTCTGTTGACGCGCTTGTCACTGGCAAAACAACAGCAATACATAATAATTTAAAAAGTTCTGGCATACAAGGTTTAAGATCATTATTATAATGAAAAAAAATTAACACATTTCATAAGGGGTTGTGCAATTTTCTATTAGGTCGTTTCCGTATAAAACAACTAATTCGCTTTTTAGTTGGCCTATATCAAAAATATTATATTGCGTCGTCAAGTTTTTTTTCATTTTTGTCTGTAAACCATTTACTTCTCCCGACATTACAAAAGCACCGTCAGTATGTTTGAGCCACTTATTTCGAACGCAAGTCAAATTTCTCGAATTTGGTTGATAAAAATTCAAATAAATCTTGGGCAGAACGCCCAGAACTTACATCATAACATCCCATGAACCGTTCAACAGGTTGATCATTTACAACGTAACGAAAAATTACGGATAATTGTGAATTACAGCTAATGTCGGTTGTTTAATCAACTTGCCAAGAAAAAACAAGGAATTTAAAATTTGGTCTTCAATTTTTTTATTTATAACAAAAGTAATTGAATCAATTAATTCATTTTGAATAGTTTTGGATGTCCCAGAAAAAACCGATCTATTCTATTTTCATTATCATGTTTTAAAAATGTTTTTAAATTTGTGTCATATTTGCTAAGAAGAATAACTAGCTCTTTAAAAACTATAATGAAACAAGCAAATGTAATGTAATATTTTAGAAAAACCACCGAGATTCACTGCTCACCGAACCGAAAACTATAATAAAAAAGTGTAAAAGTCAAATGCACTGTGCACTTTTAACCCTCAATCTGTTAATCTAAAAATAGCATGTGTCAAAAGCCGGAATAACGAACGAATCTAAAAATAAATTAGACGCCCCATCCCCGAAAAACTATCGGTCAGTTTTCGTTAATTTTCGTGTCGCTTGTCGCCTATTACGGAGAGGCCTGCCTCTCTAAACACAGTTTTTACGCGCTATGTAAAGCTAGATTCGACTGTGTCGTACAGAACAATTGTAATACGCTAGACAAAGAAACCCGGAGAGGCCAGCCTCTATCCCTATAACACCTAAAGCAGAAATGAGATGGATGATCTTTATAGCGAAACGCGGGTCAGGGCAGGACCGTATTTTACTAATTTAATAATAATTTTAAATGATATAATAATGAATGCAAATAGTAAAATAATATAAATTTGTGATTTATTTAATTTGCAAATTATTGGTGAGGCACTGCCTCACCTGCCTCATAGGAGAAGCCGCCACTGAGCCTCACAGATACCTCAATAACTTTATTGCGGAAAACAGAGTGCTTTACATTTAAAATATAAATGACAGTCTTCAATTATGTCAAAACAACGTAAAAATATTCGCGCGGTCTTAATTATACACTAATTAAATCTATTAACTCCTATAGTTACACAAACGCCAACTGCAGAAGAATAAATTAAACACTTTTGTCCCAGTTTATTGTCATTTAAATTTTATTTCCACAGGGCATGAGAGGAGGCACTTCAATCGACCAACAACATTAAAATAATTAAAAACGACAGGTGGGACTCATTTATGAAAACAGAAAAATGACTGACACGCAGAACGCAGAGAAATTATTAATCTACTCATCTCTAATTTATTTATAAATTCCATATTTTTCATCCTTATTTCCCATCGAATATTAAATTATATTACCTATTCACCAAAAAGTGTGTTAATGCTTTCCTAATTTGACTCATAATTTTATTATGTAGTGGAAGAACAATAAAAGAACTAAAATAATAATTTATTCTTGTTGTTGGTGGACCTTTATTAACTAAGTCAACATCATTTTAATTTTTAATGTAGGCTTTTCATCTTAAATTTCTTCTCTTTCATATACATACTCCTTCTATCCATCCTTCTATCAAAATGATACTTTTAATTCTTGGTGTGTTCTGAAGAATTTTGTCTGTATTAAAAGCTTTGTTAGTATAACTTTTTATAAGCAATTTTTAACCCTGTATATGTTAAACCATAACCTCACTGTATCTACTTCTAAAAGGTATTTTATTTTTTTAAAGTTTATTTCAAGTTGTTTTATAAGTTTGCCAAATATTGGAAATTTAGCTCAAAACTGCATTAAATGCAAACTTAATAGGTATGTTTTTTTTTTAAATTTAATATCAGAAATAAAATTTGAAAAATTAATTGTTGCAATTAAATAATTTTGTTTCTAAGATATTAAAGATATTCATTTAGTGGAAACATCAATGACTTTTGTTTCCGATAGTATCGACAAATCATCTTTAAAGCTTGAACTTGAACTTGAACGATCCTTAACGGACAATTTGAGCATTACGATTAAATATGTCGGAAGTTACCAGGACACTCTGTGTGTCAATATGAATGTCTATCGTTCGATTCCATTAAATCTGTCTGTGTAGTGAGCGTGTGCTGTTCCGGTGAAGTGCGCCCATTGATGATGAACTCTAAATCATCGGGACGTCACAACACCCCTTCTGCATCCTTCACGCTTCACCACCTTCCTATTTAAAGCATTAGTTAAAATGGTAATTTTCATAAATCGCAGTTATAAGTCGTTTGTTCCAATGTAAAACACGAAACACGAAGAAATAGGGGTAAATATGAATAAAAACTACCCTTTTTCAACTTATCGATAAGCAATAAGTAAAATATACAGGGCGGAAAAGCCAAATGGAATAATAAATTCATTATTTCGGTTACTGTACATATTTATAGAAAATACGTCAAATTTAAATTATAATAATGTGTGTTTATTCATGTATAAATAAGTTAAACCACGTTTTTTACAATCTTATTAAATTAATACATAAATACGAATAAATCCACTGAATTTATAAAATATATTAAAATTCAAAAACAACTTTTCCCAATTATAAAATACTACTACAAAATATGTGTAAAATATTTATTTATTTTTTATGTATTTTTATTCATTTATTTATTTATTTATTTATTTCTGTCTTAAGTGTAGTGTCCATGAAAACTTTTAATCTCCCTTTAAAGGAAGTCAGTGTAGGATATTCTTTTACAGTTTCCGGAAGATAGTTAAAGATTTTTGGTCCTAAATATTATAAATTAATATTCTTTAAAGTAAAAATTTGATCCCTACCCCCTTTGAATGACAGTTAGAACCACTAATTTTTTAAATGGGAAATATGGTCTCTTCATTCTTTATCCAAAAATATTATTGCTTTTAAAATTATTGCAAAAATTATCATAAAGAAAATAATATCATCTTATTACCGAAGTACCTACAATACTAATTTATTTCCAGTTTCAGTCTTTATAATAAGAAAAAATCAATTAATATCAATTTAAAAAAAATCCTTTAAAAAACTATCATAGCAAGCAAACTCAAAAGCAATGTCGCAATATCTCGACTGTTTTTGTAGACTACCGTAAGGCATTTGACAGCGTACCTCATGCCTGGCTAATAAGCTTTTTAAAAATCTATAATGTACACTCCACCATAGTTATTTTTTTGAAGCTTCGATAAAGCAATGGCGAACAAGCCTTCAGGTAAATATTAAGGGTCAGTATATTAAGACTAAGGAAATTGTTATTCTTTCAAGGTGACACATAGTCCACTGTGATTCTGTTTGGCAATGAATCCACTTTCTACCATGCTCGACAACACCAAATTTGACTTAGATCTTAGATGAATAAAAATACCAACTGCACATTTTCCCATCTCCTTTATATGAATGACATCAGTGACGTACGTATGGAATTTGGATTAAATAAGTACAGAACCTTAAACATCAAGAAAGGAAAAACTGTCAATGAAGATGTGGTGCTGCCTAATGGGGATATAACCGCTGCCATGCAGAATGGCGAAACATACAAATATCTGGTATTCCAACAGGCAAGGTTTTTAGACCAAAAACAGTCCAAGTCAGAGATCAGTATATACAGAGGATTAGTTCATTACTAAAATCTGAACTGATTGCAGGAAACCTTAACCGACAAATTAATACCTATGCCGTACCTGTGTTAACTTATTCGTTTGGGATTCGACGATGGACAAAACTGAATTGGAAGATATTCAGAGAACAACAAGGACTATGATGACCATGCACAGATATCACCATCCAATATCGTCAGTACTTAGAACAACACTTCGAGAAAGAAGGGAGGAAGAGCTCTATGTGACATAATCAATCTACACAACAGACAGATAAATAAATTACGAGAATTCTTTATCACCAAATCACTGTCATCTAATTTACACAAATTTGTTATAGGAGCAGATAAGAATTATTCCACTCTTAATAGCAGGTCCTAATGTGGATTTAGAAATTATAACAGATGCTGAAAAATAAGTAAAATGGTCGCAAAAAGCTCTACATGATGTAAACCAACCACATATAGATGGCTTGCTGAAGGTACTTTGTTCCCAGAGACTGAAGGATTTATGATGGGTGCCAACTAACATCGGAAACAATACAACACATAACATCAGGATGTTCAACGATAGCCAACACAGATTATTTACGCCGGCACAACCAACTGTGTAACATTGTCCACCAGAAACTGGCCAACAAATATGGACTGCTAAATACCTATACACCCTATTACAAGTACAATCCACAGGCAGTGCTTGAGAATGCGGATTTTAGATTCTACTACGATAGGTCCATTATCACCGATAGACAGGTGACGAATAATCGACCAGACATTCAGGTCGATTCTGCTTGCAATAACAACATGGTTATTAAAAAGATATTGCTTTCGTAGTAAGTTTTGCAAAAAACGGTATTCTAATCGTTAGTTTTAAGCAATATGATCTGTCATTTATTAATAGATCTTGCTACAAAGCTGGCTGCCTTAACAAGGTACTTTTTATACTTGTGATAACCATAATAAGGTGACAAAATTGTGAAATTGACGTTCCCATTATTTTTCAAGTCGATTTTATATATGAGTAGGTATGAAAATATAGCAAATAGGAATTTAGTTTTTTTTAATGTATTTTATTTTTAGAAACGTTTTAAGATTATAGAGTTAAGACATATAAGAGACACCTGTAACCCTTTTGAACTCCCTGAATATTGATTTACAAAGCTTTTCCGATTAAACAAAATAGCATGTCTTGACAACAAGATGGAACACGACCAGTCATTTTCATTTACAAAAGTTACATTACAAACATGCTACTGCAGGTTACATTACTACTTCCTGTTCAGTTTTATGTAATATTTGCAGTAAATATCATTAGGAAGCTTTAGATTTAGATAATGAACCTGATTATTAACTAGATATTTGTCACAATTATAAATACAATTATTTTTCTCTTTTTAAAATATCATTAGGTAATGATGATAAGAGGAAAATTGTACTAGCCACTTCTTTAAGTGAACTAGCTATTTCATTTGACCTCTGGTTATATAATTCTGCTTTTGTATTTATATAAAAGAAAAAAATTCTAAAAAAATGATTTGTTCTACCCCTGTATAGTTTTTTGGGTGCATTTTGTCTGTACTTAAAACTGCATTTTTTTTCTAAACAGTTTACTAATAACTCCATTTGTTTTTTGCATGTTTTTTTTTATTTTTATATTTGAATGTTACTACTTATTTTGTAGGTTATCGCGCAAACACTAATCTCACATTCTTCTTTTTGATCATAAAGGACACAAAACAGTAATGATTGCAGTGTTGTCAGCTATAAAATTAGAAATTTTTAGCATTTCAATAACAATATTGTTATGAATCAAAATAATAACAAATATTGCTATTACGGTCCAAACGGAATACAAATTTAAACTACCATATTGTTATTATATAAAAGATTTAACAATATGTTTACGATAACAAGACTTAAACAGAATCGACCTGAATGTAGTAGTGGATAAAAAAGCTAAATCGGTATTATTAGTCGATGTTGCAGTCCCAAACAATAACAATATTTTGGAAAAATATAATAAAAAAATAGAATAGATCTTGCTATAGAAGTAGGACAGATTTGGCATGCAGAAAAAGTAGAGGTGGTACCGATCATCGTATCATCAACTGGACTCATTCCCAAAAGTCTTGAAGACAGTCTTAAAAAACTCGATCTTCATAAAAACACTTTTATTGACTTGCAAAAAGCGGCAATTTTTAATGCCTGTCACACTGTTCGGAAATTTTTAAATATGCTCGGGATAGGTAATTATTACCAGCGAAAGCATAAGTCTTTTGATAATAATAATAATATGCAATAATTTTAGTAACTTTTTATAAAGAAGCTTTTATTAAGCTGTAAGAAACAGCTTCATATTCTTGCTGCTTTATTTATTTCGAAGTACTTCTTCTTCTCAAAGTAATATAATTTCGCCTACCCTCCCAGAAAATCAATCAGATGAATACCAAAGTGTTCAGAAAGTATTTTTTGTCAACAGAAGGGCGGAAAATTCATAACGTCACGATAATACACCGAAGAGATTTAGTAAAAAATTAAAATAGGAAGGTAAACGGGTACTTACCGTGAATCGTCTACACCATACAGACAGCCATCGTATATCCCTAATTCTTTTTCCCATTGGGAGCCTGAGGATTATGTCAGTGTTGTTGTAAGCCCGTAATACTGGTGGATCCCTAAAACAAAGCCGAGTAATAACTCCCTGCAAAAGATAAAAACACTCAACACTACACAACGATTCGCTTTCTGTTTTCCAGTTTGTGCGGATTTAGAGCTACATGGGGAAGAATTGATTACTTCTCTTGATTTAACAAAGACCCGTAGAAAAACTACTTTAAATGTTACTGGCGTTTATCCTTGTTTGAAGTTTATTTTCATTAGATCTAATGAAAGGGAACATACGTTAAAGGGACAAAGGGACCACTCGACGATATTTTTTATTTCTATACTCGAAGAAAAAAGTTAAACTTGGTTACAATATCGATAATTGCAACAAAAAGATTTATAAAAACAAAAAGTAATTTATTTATCTAAGCTTAAGATATTAAAAAACGTATGTCAATTTCTCTTTAATTAAAATTTAGTTTGGTAAACTAAAAAACACGCTTAATTACTAACTTAAAAAAATAGAAAATAATTTTTAATTCCACATAGTTGATATTATTACATTAGTAGGTGGAACAATCGATAATAATTAGTTAGGTACTCCCAAATAAAATTATAATAAAATTTAAGTTATTGAAAGAATAATTCAAGTCAGAGTAAAAAGTGTTGGATGTTAACGTACTAAATTTTACAGTTATTAGAGAGTTTGCGGTCAGTCGTTTTACGTTACGTTAGACTCCTATTTTACGTTATACTGTACTGTATCGTAAAACTTGTAAACATAGCTTGCTGTTATCGTACGTTAAAAATCAAGGTTACAAATGACATATGATATGTCACTAGTGCAAGTTTAAAAATGATCGCTAAAAATAATTACCAAAACTAAGAAACATAATAACCAAACAATCATGAACAAAGCCTTAGTAAACCTGATTGTATATACCTAGTAACATTGGTTATTGAAGATTTTCTTCTATTTTCTGCTTAACAAAAAGCACACACAAAAAGTACTTGATTCTACAAATTAAATTTAATTTAAAATAAAAACAAGACATTATTGAACTATACATTTTTGCAAATACCTAACAGGATTGAAACTAATGATTAACAGTCATGACACAACAATTTACAATGTACATTTGTTGTACCATGAAAGTAAACCATTAAAATCTGATTGTTAACGTTATTTTTTAAAATAACGTATAAATAAGCTTTATTCGGTATAATTTTTACTACATTTTTACGTTATACATTATAACGGAAATTTTTATAACGTAAAACACCTTACCGCAAACTCTCTATTCTATTGGCAACTATCTATGAGAAAGATGTAGTGTGGAAACCACTTATGGAATAAAATTATTTGTGGGGTTAGTTTAGAAGATTATAAAAAACGCTGGGTTCCAGCAGGACGGAGCAACACCCCATTATGCTTTAAGTGTAAGAAATTACCTGAGTAAAATTTTCGCCAATAAATGGATTGGACGAAGAGGTATTATCGAGTGGCCAGCTAGATAGCCGGACCTTACGCCCTTGGATTTTTGTCTGTGGGGTTATCTCAAGAACAAAGTATATGCAACACAACCAACTAGCATTGCAGACCTCAAAGAAAGGATAACTACAAAAATACGGGCTATTTCACCCCAAACTTTAAACAAACTTCAGGACCACTGTGTTATTGAGCATTTGTTTTAATGTTAAAAATCAATTACGTCAAGTATTTTATGTATTTACTATCTTGAACAAAATTATAAATAATTTCAAAATTTCACCCTGTACAATTCATAATAGACCCTACATGGTATAGTTCGTTGAGATCATATTGTTTAGGAGCTTTTAAAATCATAAAAATATACAGGGTGTTTCATTAAAAATATAGATCATGGACCATGCCAGACTTCCGCGTATCACCCTGTACATTTAAATTTATGTTTAAAAAGCTCACATTTGAATTTCAAAGTTGACGGGTCCCATCGTTTTTTATAATTTTCCAAACTATCCCCGCAAATAATTTTATTCCATAAGTGGTTTCCACACTGTATATGAAATGTAGTAAAATGCACTCTAAGAGAACCAGTAAAACTAATAGAGTGGGGCAGGTTGCACAAATGCTTGTCAAACCTCTGTTTAAGATCTTTTCACTGCAATTGAGTCAAATGAAGTGGATCAACCAATATTTAAGAAATTAAAATAAAAACCCAATAAAATATTAAAAGAAAAAACTGTTAGTATCGGAAATTGTCATTATGAAATTAGAAACAACTATTTAAGATTATTTTTTCTGATTTTCTGATATTGTGATGGTAATTAAATTATCTTAGTTGTTCATAATCACATTAATTTATAAATTTTAACCTTTTTAATGTTTTTATTCTATTTTATTTCAGTCTTGCAACTAAAATGTTGAATCTGGAACCATTGGCGAAACTGATATCGAAAACCGTTTACCTGAAGAAGATAACTTGGTTATCGAAACGCGCGTCAGGCATATAAAAGTATGTGTTGGTGTAGTGGTAGTGTAAACGGTTTTCGGTATCAGTCTTGCAGTCCATTTTCATGTTTAAAGTAAATTTGCATTTCCAACCTTTTGAACATGTGTATTAAATTTTAGAATAATTTCTAAAGTAACCATCAACATTTTTGTTGCATGTGTGTTTCATTTCAATTTCATTAACCAATCCATTTATGTTTAAAATAAAAGCATTTTTTTGCCTTTCTATAACATACTTCTATTTTTAAAGTAATCTTCAAATTGTTGATAAACTTAGCAAGCTAGTATTTATACATTGGAAATTGTTGAATTGTTGATTTAATAGTATATTATTTAACGAGCATATAATAGCCTTTATATGGGAGTAGAATACTATACTTTGTCCACGACATTCAAATAAAATTTACTTGTAATTATAATAAATCATCATGATAGCAAGGACGTATTATGTGTTGCCTATACAGAGCATACTTTGGTGCGGAAAGTAGTCACTCACACACGAACATGGAACCCGGTTTATTTACACACCTATCTATTTTCAAATTTAGTAATTGTCATACGAATTTAACATTGCCAGTAAGAGTAGCTAATGGGGAGAGAAGATTTTTAAAACTTATTTTAATAAAAAAACTATCTACTCTTCTTATTTCAGGTAAATAAATGCCAACTACAATAGACTCTAATGTTCTACATTGGTCTAATGACATGGTGAAGATATATCCAGGTATTTCAAAAAAGGCAACTATTTGCTTCAAATTACTCTTTGCAACACCATATTGGTTGTTTAATTTTAACATGTATTAATAATATTTCTAAAATGTGGGTTTTTCCTTAATTAGTATGACGTCATCCACACATGTTGAAATACATCGGAAATCGTTGCATTCCACAATAAAATTATATTAAAAATCAGTCTTTATATTTTATACTTGCTGAAGCTTGTAAAATATTTTCTAAAGAAGTATGACGTCATCTTAATAAAAAATTCAATGCATTCTTATATCGTATTATTTGTTTAAACGACTTAATTTCACCCCTGTATACACACTCTAAAGTCTTCTTCGTCTTACATCATTGCATTTTCTGTTACACCCTGTATACACGACTTCTTCTACTGGAGACTTCTTTTCCGCCTTCGAAAATACAATTAAGCCATTAAAACTCTTCGTCTTACATCTACAATCATTGCATTTTCTGTTACACCCTGTATACACGACTTCTTCTAAAGCCTCTGGAGACTTCCACTCCTTCGAATGACGTCATACAATACCATTAAGCCATTAAAACAACTTATACCTTAATATCTCTACACCCTGTATACACGACTTCTTGAAAACCCTCTGGAGACTCACACTTCTTCGTATGACTTCTTGTATTACCACGGTCTCGATCCATCCGAAGCCAATTACACATACCATCCACTTTAAAATCTCAAGGTCGTGTCCTGACAGCCTCTCATTTATACTACTTTGGCTCTTCTTGAAAAACCTATAAAGCTCATCCTTGTAGATCACCTACCATAATCTTAAAAATATTTTTGTGTGTTTTTTTAAAGCGCCACGATTGAAATTATGCAATTCCAAATAAAACAAATCATTTGGACGTTTCAAACATTCATGTGAATTCGTCAAACCAGTGAAACACGATGGTGCTTCATCACCAAAAGTCGAAGTTGTTGGTTTAATCAACGGTTTAAATTATCACTTCATGATTAAATTCCATTTTTTGAAAACCGTTTTCTATACACTAAAATGTGTAATTTTACGAAGCAGCTCTAAAAAAATATAATTTTTTTCCAAACATGAACCTTTAATCTATATTTTATTTCAATAATTACCTTTCTTCAATTTCCACTAACTCTTTTATTAAAATGTCTCCAACAATATAAAAATACGACATTTTAATACTCCTTTATTTTTTAAAGCTTTATTTTAACATGCCTCTAAATACTTAATACAATTTTAACAGATTGTTTTAACGGAATTCTTTAAAATTTGACAGAAATTTAGTTAGGGAATACCGAAATAATCTTAACATTCGTTAATATTGTAACGTCCTCTAAAATTTAACGGAATAGATACAGAATAGACCCCAAATATCAGATATTCTAGCTGATTGTGCGATTTAAGTAACAGCCCTCATATATTCATTCAACCATTCTTTTAAATTTTGACCCTTGTATAAAAAAGAACCTAAAATAAGGACGCTTGAATATTTTTTGTTATCTACCAGTAAATTAAATACCGATCTATTGTTATTCCTTTCTCTAATAGCAGATTGCGAGACAGATTCTCAAATATCTGACTCCTCGCTAGACAGGCTCTCTCTCTATCTTTCTCTCTCACCAGTTAATAAAGATGTTAAGCTGACTTCATCACAATTACGTTTCGACCCTTCTGTTTTCTCTTCTGTCTGCTCGTGCGTGATCCCTTTTCACTTCTCGTCCCTCCCTTCGTACGAATACAATCGGAAATTGTAGAGAAACGTAACTTTTTTAACTTCTCTTGCAAAAAATACCCGTAAATTTTATCCAATGTTACTTTAGTATTTTGAAAGAGAATTTTAGTACAGTTTGTCCATTATTAATATGTTTTAAACCTTAATTGTTTAAAGAGTTATTGACTCATTTCAGGCTTGTATCATTTACATCTACAGCGTGTCCACGGATTGGGTATCTTATAGGTGAAAAATGATTAAATATTAGTTTTAGTGAAAAATGCCATTCTTGATAAAAAGTGCTGCTTGTTCTGAAACCCTATAAAGTATAATAAAATTCAAGTATTTCAAAATCCGTGTCATTTTATAGCCAGTTGTATGAAAACCGTATGAATTTGTGCACTAAGTTCGAAAATAATGTATTAATCTAGTGAGTGACGTTTACGATGCACCCAGTAACTGCCAACTTTTATAAATAATTTTCAAATTGTCATTCTTTTATAAATATTTGAAAACAATGTTAACTATTCAAGAATTATAATCACTATCAAAAATAACAATACAGAATAATAATGTAAGAAACACTAAGTAAACAAAAAAAAATCTATTCAATATGTCCTCCCCCAGCTTCAAAACATCTCTCAATTCTCTTTCTAAATTCTTTGTATTTCTGGGGTAATCTCGTTAACGGCATCAGTTGAATGTATCTTCCAGAAAATACGGTCCGATTATTCGATCCGGTAAAACCGCACACCAAACATTAACTTTTTATCAAATTGACTATTACAGTTAATCCTGTAGCTCGGGTTTTCATTAGCCCAATATCGACAATTTAGGAAAGAAACGACTCCGTTTGTTGTAAACGTTGCTTCATCAGAAAACTAAATATTATTATGAAAGAATCGGTCATGCATAAGTTTTTCACCAATCATCGCACAAAAGTCCAACCTTGTGTCATAATCATAATCTTGTAAGGTATGAATGAATTTCGGTTTGAATGGATAAATTTTGTTTTGCTTAAATATTTTCTGTAAGTGACTCTTGCAAAAACCAACCTCCACTGCTCTTTTTCATAGACTCAAGTTGGGATTTTCCCTCAACGAATGCATAGCTAGAGCTGCATCATCCTCCTCAACGAACGCCTTTTTCAATTTCCGTTTGTCTTGAATAGATCCTGTCTCATGAAACTTCTTTATTAATTTTTTTAATCCACACCGCGTAATGGATACATCTGGATATTTTTCGTGAAATTTTGCAATTGCATACTGGTACGAAACTTCCCCAATACCATAACACTTAATAAGATATACTCTTTGTTGAATAGTTAACATTGTTGTCAAATATTTATTAAAGAATGACAATTTGAAAATTGTTTATAAAAGCTTACATTATTTTCGAACTTAGTGCAAAAATTCATACGGTTTTCATAAATAAAACTGGCTATAAAATCAGACGGATTGTGATAAACTTGAATTTTGTTTTATTTTATGGGGTTTCAGAACAAGTAAAACTTTTTATCAAGAATGACATTTTTCACTAAAACTAATATTTAAACATTTTTCACCTATAGGATACCCCATACTTGGGCACGCTGTATAAAAATAGAATATTTTTTGTATAACTAGAACTAACGATTTTATTTTCTAAATGATGCATAAATGTATGGCTAAAATTGTAACTTATTTTGAATATGTACTTACTTACGTACAGTGTGGAAAAACCAAATGGAATAAATTCATGATTTCGGTTACTGTACATATTTATAAAAAATCCCGAAACACGTCAAATTTAAATTATAAATTGACATTCTTTAAATACAACTCAAACTATCCTTTAATAATAATAATGTGTTTATATGGCTCTATAATATCAAAAACTCTACAAAAAACAAGAAAATCCACAATAAAAAAAACTTCAATGCAAATTAACTACCATAAGGCCTCAGTTTGTTTGGATACAATGCTATGGTAAATGATTTTATTTTTATAAAATTTTGTATAAGTACTTACTAAAGCATAATAAGTAAATGATAAAAATTTCAAAATGATTGCATTGCTTTAAAGCCCTTTTACCTTTAATAATGTGTGGATGCACCCTGATGATGTCCTCCTGTGGTATCTCATTCCAAGCAACCACCAACTCGTTTTGAAGTTCTTCGAGAGTCTGAGGAGGACGTTGCAAATTGAGTAATCTCCCACCCATTATATCCCACACGTGCTCAATTGGGGATAAGTCGGGAGATCTTGGTGGCCAAGGTAACACTGTGACATTAATATGTTCAAAGAAGTCTTTTGTGACTCTTGCGTCATGTGGAACCTTGGATTTGCCAGGGTGTGAAGATAGGGTAAGAGATGGGGTTCTAAAACTTCTTGGATATAACGCTGCGCGTTCATGTTGCCTCTAATGAAGATTAAAGGTGATCTCCAACCATAAGCTAAAGCACCCCAAACCATAACTCTAACAGTTTGATGAACATGCCTTTCAACAAAAAACCGTGGATTTGTCCTTTTACCACGTCGTCTTCTAACCCTCGCTCGACCATCGTGCATACCTAAACAAAATGGAGACTCGTCACTAAAAACAATACTGTTCCATTCCTGATCTCAGAGTGACCGTTCGCTGCACCACTCAAGGCGATTAGGTGGGTGTTCAGGAGTTAAAGGTAGAACCCAGTGTGGTCGGTATGAAAACAGGCCAAAACGTCCTATTCGTCGGTAAACACTTCGCATGCCAATAGGTCTTCTGCGTTCTGCAAACCATTCATTTGCAATGAACCTGGTAGTGGAGAAACGGTCCCCTAAGTCCAATAATCTTAGGCAGCGATCTTCACGGTCTGTTGTTCTACGGAGGCGTCCAGAGCCCCTTGCTCTTTGCATACGGCCTTCTCGAAGCCATGCCTGACAACACTAACCACGGTGTCTACACTTCTTTGCACTCTAACTGCAATTTTCCGAAAAGAAAATCCAGCTTCACGACCCCTATCGAACTCACTAAGTTGACGAAATCGTACAGGTCTCCGGACCCTAGGCATCGTAACCAATCGTAAAGAATGTCAAGAACCAAAATCCGCAAAATTTGGATCTTTACTACGGCTACAATATTCATTTTTGGATTGTTAGTGGATTTCAAAAAAAGCAGTATAAAAACCGGAATCTTCAACTGATAAGGCTGAAAATTTTATCAATTGTAAAATAAATAAATTCACCAAATTTTATTAATTTTATTAAAATAAAATTTTCATGTCACTTAGTATATTATCACTTTTGGAATTCTTTCGAGATCCAATTGAAATTTTTCAAAAAGTTGCTAGAGGTCATTCCGAATCAAATAAGCTCTGGATTTTATCAAACGTTTGTGTCATATCGATATCAAAATCCTTCTCAATTCTGTTAAAAAATCTCAATTAATTATGAGTATTTTAGATAATATGATCCTTTATTTTATTCACGGATATTATAAAATTTTTACTGACCTAAACATACAGTATGGAAAAGCCAAATGGATTAAATTGATTATTATAGAAAATCCCGAAACACGTCAAATTTAAATTATATATCAGGTTTGTTCCAACCAAGCAAAGAACCGTTCTAGAACGGTAATATTACCACTCACGAGACCAAATTAGTGTACTGCGCAACTCAGTACACCACTGCGCACAAAATAGTATATTAAACAACGCATTTCATATGGAATTCTGTTATGACACGAGTTCAAGTTTAAAAAACGAATCGCGAAGCGATGAGTTTTTTAAAGAACGAGTGTCACAGCAGCCATATGAAATAAGTTGTTTATAATATTTTTTATATTTTGCCCTTTTTACCATTTTTTAAATTAATTTTTTATTTTTATGTAATTACGAAAATTTTTATTTTAAGAAGTATGTCGGCAGCACTGTGTAATTTATAAAATTTGACAGTTGTGACATTTAAATTATCAAATGTTAATGTTTTAAAATATTTTAAAATGAATAATATACCAATAATAATATATTATATAAGTAAAATATTATATTCATATTCACAAATACTTTCTTAAAGAACAATATAAAATTAATAAATTGCTATTAGCCACAAATGTCATTGTCAATAGTCTTGTCATTAGATACTTCACTCATGTCGCCAACCATTTAAAACAAAAATTTGCGTGCGTAAAAGTTACATTACGATACGCAAATGCGTTTTATAATGAAGATTTTTATAAGTGCAAAATATAAAAATTACTATTTTAGAACGGTTCTTTGCTTGGTTGGAACCTTAGACTAGGAAAGAGAGAAGACAGCGCATGGCAATGAAAACCTTATGCGTGTGAGTGAAGCCAAGTTTTCAAGTTTGGTGGTAAACAAATTTGGAACGTCGAATTGTATTTTTTTAGTTTTTTTATTAATTTTCACCTTTTTTAATTACCTGAATAGACATTTTAAAATGGTCAATTGTGGAGTTTATAAGTGCAACAGTCAGAGTGCTAAAAAAGAGGAAGGAATTTCATTTCATAGGTAAAAAGTATTTTAAAACTATTTCCTTGAAATTTATTTTTATTAATATTACAGCTTTCAGGTAATAGATGTTTAACTAAATCACATATTATGTTATGTATGATAACTTAAATTAATTGTACATACATTTTGAACATTGTTTTCATTCAGTTTTAAAGATTATTTTTCAATTAATTGTTATTATTTTCTCATAGTTGTAATAGTTTTGCAGTGGCGTGGAACAAAAACATATATTTAAAATAGATAAAATAGATTAAAATTGTAATATTTATTAAATAAATATGTTTTAAAATGATTGTTGTTCTTTTTTTGGAGCTGTACATATTTAAAGACTTTTTTAAATTAGATTTGTAATACGAAATAATGAAAATGATTATTTAATAATCGTATAAGAAAAATCGTATGATACGCCTATGTCAATATTGTCCGCCATTAGTTTGGTGGTAAATGGGTTACATAAATTGATTCCAATGCGCAGTCCTCTCTCTTTCCTTGTCTAAGGTTGGAACAGACCTATTGACATTCTTTAAAGTGAAAATTTAGTCCCTACCTTCAACCGCCTTTGAGTGACAGTGACAGTGACAGTGACAGTGACAGTGACAGTGACAGTGACAGTGACAGTGACAGTGACAGTGACAGTGACAGTGACAGTGACAGTGACAGTGACAGTGACAGTGACAGTGACAGTGACAGTGACAGTGACAGTGACAGTGACAGTGACAGTGACAGTGACAGTGACAGTGACAGTGACAGTGACAGTGACAGTGACAGTGACAGTGACAATTTTTTAAATGGGAAGTATGGGCTTGTGATTTATCCTTTAAAAGATCTTACCTTGGGTCTGTTTTATGATTTTATTTTCTTTATTTTAATTTTTGCAATAAATTTAAAAACAATGACATTTTTAGATAGAGAATGAAGAGACCCTTTAAAAAGGATATATCACAAGGCCATACTTCGCATTTGGAGGTTATAACTGTCACTCAAAGAAGATGAAGGTAGGGATCAACTTTTCACTTTAAAGAATGTATATTACTAATGTAATTTTCACGTGTTTCGGGATTTTCTATAACAATGTACAGTAACCGAAATAGTGAGTTTATTCCATTTAGCTTTTTCACACTGTATGTATCTTTACCAATATAAATTTTTTGATATTCGGTCTAGCTTCTTTTATAAAATTAGCAAAACATACATTGACACGAGATTTGGCAACGCTGTTATCCTATACCCGTACACTGCCATCTGAATGTGAATTCCGCAATAACTATTATTTTTAATCCCATTATATTTCTGGATTATATCTCCCATTTCAGTTTTATCCTATAATTACGCTAACCCAATATGGTATTATAGCTGGTCACTATACCGTAACGAATTTAGTATGCTTTAATATATTCCGGAAGCCTTGTATAGAAGAATATATTATTACCATTAGTATATTCTTTTGATTCTAGAATTTCACAGTTTTTTGTTGTAGCTCTTGCCGTCCTATTTATTGGAATGTCATGTTTATGTTCAATGCTTGAGACATATATATCAACTGGTATTAGATACACATTCCTCCGGTGTGCCATTGGGTTCAGTTTTAAGTCCGCTATTTATTTACGATATATTTTAAACGAAGTAAACCATCCATATATAAAATATGACTGATGGGAATACCCAAACGAAAAACCCAAACTCAATGTTACATAATTTTATTGATGGAAAAAAATTGCTGCTATTTATTTATTCACCCTGTCATCTTCAGCATTGCTTGCCAGTGTTATTCAAGTCAATAGTATCAAATTTATATTTTTAATTTTACACTTAGCCTAGGTCTAGTTTTTTATTTTACAAACAACTATATATACATCCGGTTAATCAGTCCTAATTTATTTATACCACTCTTTTTTAACACTATGTTCAATTCTTTTCCGCGCTCTCTTCACTACTAAGACTGTTAGCTAAAAATTATGTGTCCTATGGGCTCGAATGACGCCGCGAACTTTCTTTTCTGGATTGTTCTATCAACATTATATGCGAATTCGCATTATTTAGGATTTGAATAGAACCGGCATTTGAACGACTTTGTAACATTACCTTGATCATTTTTATATATGAAGTATTTTAAAAGAAGAAAATAAAAAGTAAATAAATCAACTATTCTATCAACAGGCGAATAGAACAGAAATAGCAAAAGCAGCGCCTTTATATCAAATAAATCCATTGAAAATTCCAGTGTTACCTTGCGAATTAATAAGTTTATAAGAAAGTTATTTAAATAACACATCTTTTGCGTAAATTTTTTGTGAATACAGGGAGCTACTAATACTTTTAATCCAATCGACGTATTTCTTTACAGAAATTACGATTTTGTCTTAAAGATCCATTAAATACAACATTGAAAGGTCATACCTACCAAGATAGAAATTCCATTAGACCATTTACCACTGCGTGTTGTATCTATTTATATGTAAATAGGTATCTGACAGTTATTCATCATCCCCTTTCACGTTGATTAAATATAGTGTAAAACCCGTTCGAAAGAGGGTGGCCGGGCACCCTTCTGACAGGTCTCCCTCGTCTCTATGTTCCACACTCATTATTTAAATCATCAAACGGATACGGATATTACTATTAAGATTATTAGGGATATCCCTTTAAATGTTCGGGAGGAGAATCCGTGTGACCCCAAGGAAAGAGATTTCAGTATATTTTAATTCGTTTATGCTACAATCAATTGAATTGCTAGGTTTTCTACACAATCTTTAATGATTTACCTTAGAAAAATTAGCACGCGTCCTAAAGTATTACTGGAATAATAAAAAGAAATAATTGATTAAAAAATTTTCCACGAAGTAAGGGTAAAAACTATTGATTTGGTTAAATAAAAAATAATAAAAACAAACGAAAAACTATTGGTAGTTTTCCAATGTCCTAATTTTCTTATGTTTTTTATTAGGTTTGGTCTTTTGAAATTTTTCATATTCCCATCTGCAGGATCTCTAAATCATTATTTTCATAAAAATACCTTTATTATGATTTGTTCAAATCTGAAAACAATTTAAATATGCATTCTAATGTAAACATATTCATTAATTAATATAATACGTATACATCATATTTAAAAATATGTCTAAATTAACTACACACTTAATGGAAAATAATCGAGAGAGTTACAATCTAAAAATTCCGTTCAGAGAAAATGAACGGGTGGCGACATCTCTCCGCCAACATCATTTTGCAGCACAAAATTACTTACGAAGTTGCGTCTATATTGTTAAATTTCAGTTACAAGGAATGGAAGCGCGATATTTGACGTTTACAGACATAGGCGAAAGAAAAAATTTAAACGGCGAAAAACAATATAAAAAGGTATTTACATTCAGTTTCGTCGTCAAAAGGAAAGTTAGGAATATTCGCATTTTCTTATCGCTGAATTAATTTCTGGAAATGTTCTTTGTTACATAAAAAAACTTTACATCTATACACAAAAATATGCAGTACCTATTTAATAAAAAAAATGGTAATGACGTTATAACTCGACAAGTGACGACGTCATGAAAAATACGAGCAGACCAAAAAATTCGCTGAAAAATAGTATAGATCTGTGATTAATGGATTTTTAATAATAATAATAATAATTTTATCGGCACATTAAAATAATATAGTTACAATGCAATGACATAAAGTAGGAGAAAAACATAATGTGACCAAAAGGCAGAGTTCAGTTTCTATCAGCAATTGCTGACATTACATCCATTTGAAGTGATACGTCCAATAGTCTGTTTTGTTGAAAGAGTCAAGGTCAAGTTTGAACATGTTCAAGTTGTGACTTGTCATCAGTCGGCTTCCAGAGCTAAAAGAGTGATGTCTGTCACGCATTATGGTTTTCCAACAACGCGTCAACATTAAGTTTTGTTACAAAAAAGTGCTAAATAAGCTCGGCACGACCTTCAACTTCAAAAAGAGACGAAAACGTGCAAAAAGTGAAAAAAATGGTTCGCTCTAACAGGCGATTTACTATTGGAGAGCTTTCCGATGAATTGAGCATGCAACTGAGTGAGTGCAAAATTTGTTCCCAGAGTTCCTAATGGAAAACGAGTGGCATTCCTCGCCATAAGAAAACACGTCGCTAAAATTCGAACGTCAAGGTCATGCTAATTGTTTTTTTTTATAGTAAGGGCATAGTGTGATCAGTTTTCGCTCCAAGAGAAACAAGAGTAAAGTCTGAATATTATAAGGGCTTACTGGAACGTTTGCGAGAGGATATACCGAGAACGGGATCAGGAAAATGCGACAATGATTTCCTTCTCCATCACGACAACGCGCCTTGCCACAACTCGCTTCTAATCCGTGGGTTTTTGGACGAAAAGAGGTTCCCGTCTGTCCACATCCGCCTTACTTCCCGGATTTAGGGCCATGCGACTTCTGGATCTTCTCAAAAATTAAAATTGTGTTAAAAGGTGAGCTTTTTTTGACACTATTTTCGACATTGAGAGGGCAACGATAGAGCAACTGAAGGTTTTTCCCAAAGCCTTCCAGAAATTCTTCCAATTCATAGCCAAGAAGAGTACTTTTAAGGAGAATAATTCAAATTTGTTGTAAGCTTGGATGTGCCAATTGGCACATCTAATTAAACAAAAATGAAAAACACATACAACAAAAATGCTGGTTACTTTAGAAATTATTTTTAAATTTAATACACATGTCCAAAAGGCTAGAAATGCAAATTTAGTTTAAACATAAAAATGGACTGCAAGACTAAAATAAAAACTAGAACAAAAATAGTAAACACGTTAAAATATATATAGAGTGTCCCTAAAAGAATGGTCATAAATTATACCACAGATTCTGGGGTCAAAAAAACCCCAGTTACCCATATTATACAATAGTGCACACAAAAAAATACAGGGTGCTAAAGTTTTAACATTACTCTAAAACGGTTTAACATTAATGTATGAAAATTTATAGGAAATACTAGTAGAGAATACCCAATAAATTAGAAACAGTTGCATTCAATCATTTTGATTTATTATGGATTTTCAGAGGGAATCAACACCCCTTTCACCCCCAACTTTTTTTAGGGCTATAATTTAACAAAATATGGACCGCTACTGGAATCAAACGTCTATTCTTAAACTTTTGTATCTCTCTGTATTTCTTCGTAAATAATTTATTATGGAAGATACAGCCACCCTTTAAAATGCTAATTTCAATATTAAATATTTAAACTACATTTTCACAAATACGGCTGCTATGGAATATGGTGCTTTTGACACATTTAACAGAACTACAAAGTGACGTATTGCTATAAACTGTGGGAAAAAATCTACCTCACGGGTGTTTTCCCACACCACATACATTTAAATGGGAATTCAACGGTGAGGTAGATTTTTTCCCACAGTTGATAGCTGCTGTTACGAAAAAATGAAACACCAGGAATCTCATTAAATTGATTGTACTAACCCTTACTTTTTGGAAGTCCATCTTATTAAGGATAATAAAAAACTCTTCGTTTTAACAAAACTTCCAATATTTATTTAAAAATTGCTTTTTTAAAGGACTCAATGACAGCTGTTTCGCTATGAAGCATCGTCAGATTGACATTTAAGTTACATTTTGTTTGTTTGTAGCTAGGTACCTGATGTTTAGGTAGTATTAAGGCTAGACCAAGTATGGAAGTAATAAGACATAACAATATTAAAGCCTAGATGTTATGAGCCCTAAGGGATTATCCTGGATGTATTTCCCTCTAAGATCAGTATAACTGTGCAATGATATAGAAAAACCAGGAAAAAACTATATCATGCTGATCTTTACAATAACTTAATATATTTGTGTTACAATTACGTCTTATCTATGTATAAAATGAAGACTCAATCAAAGCAAACACTTTAAAAGTGGAGAACTTCCCAGATTTATTTGTTCATTAACAACTTTAAATTGTGGATCTGCTAGATGTCTTTTTATTTCAAGTTCTTCAAGGAAATCTAAATTTTGTTTTTTATTACAAATGTGTAGTATTTGGATGTCATTGGTGTGAAAGAGTGAGGTTGGATGTTCAAGTAGGTGTTTTGCATAATTTGACTTATCTGGTTGTTTTAATCTGTATGCTCTTAAATGTTCGTTAAATCTTACTTCAAAATTTCTTTGTGTTTGACCTATATATACAGCATTACATTTTGGACAATTAATTTTGTAAACACCAGATTTTTTTAATTTAGGTAATTTTGTTTTTACATTTAACAATTTTGTACCAACATTATTTTGTGTTTTAAATGATATTATTGCTGATGTTGCCGAAGATATTATTTTTGATATTTTATTGGAAATACTTCCACAATATGTAATATTTTTATAACTTTTAATTTCTTTAGTTTGTTTAGGAAATATTAGTTGTAGTGCCACTTTCTGTTCTTTTTTATTAATTAATGTATTTATCAAATGAATTGGGTAGCCATTAGATGTAGCTATTTGTTTTATGATATAAATTTCTTTATCAAAGTTAATTTTGTCCATTGGAATTGAAAATGCCCTATGTATCATAGAATTATAAGCTGCTAATTTATGTGTTATAGGGTGATTTGAATTATATGGTATGGTTACATCTGTTTGTGTTGGTTTTCTGTATATTGAATAATTTAGTAAATTATTAACTTTTTCAATTTTTAAATCTAGAAAATTAATTGAATTATTTTCTTCAACTTCTAAAGTAAAATTAATTTTAGGATGCAAGGTATTAATATAATTAAAAAATATATCTAATTGTCGTTCGCTACCTACAAATCCTGCTAACACATCATCAACATATCTATACCAAAATACAATATTGTTTTTATAACTAGAATTAAAGATTTTGTTTTCTAAATTATCCATAAAAATATTTGCTAAAATTGGAGAAATGGGACTTCCCATTGGAAGACCCTCATTTTGAATATATACTTTGTTATCAAAAGTAAAATAATTTTGACTAATGCATACATTAAATAAGTCAATTATATCTGATATTATTCCTGGATGGATATTTCTTTCATCTAATATCTTTTTAACTAGAACTATACATTCTTTAGGAGGAATTTTAGAGAACATATTAGTTACATCAAATGATACTAATTTAGTATTATTTTGTAATTTACATTTATTTAATTTATTTATCAAATCTAATGAATTTTGTACTGAATATTTAGATGTGTAACCATAATTATTTAGAATAGTATTTAATTTTTTAGCTACCTTAGTATTAGGAGTGTTAACATACGAAACTACTGGTCTAATTGGTTTTGACTCTTTATGTAATTTAATAGTTCCATATAATTCTGGACATTGAGGATTTTTATTTACTAGATATTTTTTATCATAGTCATTTAATCTCAATACAAAATTGCAGTAATGTAACAATTAATTACAATATTAATTAAATTCGTTTTTTTTTGTATTAAGTATGTGCCGTTTATTTTATAACCAATAATAATAATAAAATATTATGAATTCACTTCTTTATTTTTATTAAATATGCAGCCGTAGAAAAAGTATGGTGTGCAACACGGTGGAAAAGACACTTTTCTCTGTGGTATAATTTATGACAATTCTTTTCGGGACACCCTGTATATTAATGTGGTTTTGAACAACTGAGATAATTCTATTAACACCACAATATCAGAAAATCAGAAGAAATAACCTTAAATAGTTGTTTATAAGAGAACAGTATATCCGATATTTTATTTAGATATTTTTTGTTTGGCAACAGCGCTTTCTTCTAAGACAATACGGCTCTAAAATAACTAAATTTTAAATGAGAGATATTTTTATTTTTTAAATATTGTGTTTTTATCATTCACGAATGACATTGAAATATATGACGTGCAAAGCTTTTTGTTTTAATTTTACTGTATATCAAGATTTCATCGAATTTGTTTCAATAGGTACCTACGTGCTTACTGTATATTTTTAAAACTTTGGTCTAGTACCTACCTAATTGTTTTTGTTTGTTTTTTAATTATATGCTATATTTAAACTCTAAATACAATGACATAAGTGAAAACAGTCCCTACAAGTTTATAGAATAACCCAGGATATTAACATTGTTTTTACAATTCCATATTCCATATTTGCAATTAAATCTTACAAGTCGAGTTTATGTTGTTCCGTGGCTGGTACAACTTTTTTTCGGTAGCAAATAAATGCTTAGTTTTTCCTGTGCTAGCTCGGTCGCTCGGCTACAAAATAATCGGCTTAGACAGTTTGAAAAGATAAATGTAAGCCCTTTAATAGGACGACGAAAGATATTACGTAATAAAGAGGGTTTTCCGAAGGTAACGAGTTTGCAACTTCGTTTCAACTATTTTATGGAGAAAAGTTTAACCGAATGTTGTTGTAAGTAATTATGTGGAAACTAAACTGTCTCTCGAGAGATGACAAACATCTTTAGATGAATCAGCAACTATAAAAAATATTAATAATTAGACTGTCTGCACATATAAGTCATGTGATTTTTAGAATCACAGTATAACTTATGAACAATAATTAAGCATTACATAGGTATCTGATATTTTATTGTTTTATGTTAATTTTTGCAATAGGTAAATTTAAAAACAATAACGTTTTTGGATAGAGATTGAGAAACATTTCAAAGAAGTTTTATTTTGTTCTAAGGTGAGAAAAAATTAAAATAATCTTACTTAACCTCAAAAGCAAACTTTTTTATATAAAAAAATAAAACTTCTTTAAATACTACTCGAAATATTCCTTAACGATAATAATGTGTCTATATAGCGCTATAATAACTCATAAAGAAGAAAATACATGAAAATACATAATATAAAAATCTTCAATGCAAATTAACAACAATAAGGCAAAAGTTTGTTTGGATACAATGGCGACAGGGACGTTTCTAATAATGTAGCGTATTGTTTTGAGCAGAGCGTTTTAAAAGAAATTGTTAAAGTTATAAGTGAACTTATACAATATTGACATTTTTAGTATAATGTTATCTAAATTACAACTAAAAATTAATTGCCAAAATATATTTGATATATAGATGGTAGTTGTAAATTCGTTTGTAAACAATAATAACATTTCGACGTCCCTCTTTTAATTATTTAGAAACTATTTAGAACAAACAAATTATTCGAAAGTACAAACTTAAATATACGAACTTCGACTAATATTTTAAAACCGTAAAATAAAAAAGGCGGCATGCAGAAGGCCTTTATTGCATCTCGCATCCCTAACAAACTCCACATTCAAAGCTCTCTCTACTCCTCTGAGCTTAATATTCCCAAGTTGCTGTGTCATCATCAGTTGCGGCTTGATTGTGTGGGATGTTTCAAACTTTCAGTACCATTTATACGAAACCAGAATATAATCTCTCTTATGATGATAGCTCTCCGTCCCTTTCTTTTGTATAAAATTGTTACCATAGACGGGGCTGTCTGTTGTTGCGACTTATTTAACTGTAATTACTTCTAAATCATATTTCATGGAGGGCTGGATATTCTTATGAGTTAAGTTTTAATTAAGATGTATGCCGTATACGGTATTCGTGTTAATAAGAAAACTTTGTTTTATTGCTCAAATACTTAATTTACAGATGAGAGTAATATACACTATATACCTTTGCCGGTGAAACAGCTTGAATGTTTTTGTTTAGTACTCGCTAGATGGCGCTACGAGTAATAACGGTAAATGGAAATTGTCAATGGACAGGGAAAGTGTGGCGTCAAAATTTGTGTTCTATGCTGTCAAAAATCTTCATCGCTACGCCATGAAAATATCGTAAACAAACAAATATTTTACTTGTGAAAAGAAACATTGGGGCTTAAATAGTCCTGTTTTTTATACACTTGGCAATGATTAACCACTTTTTTCACTAAATTTTACCAACATAACTTCAAAATGTCGTTACAATTGCTTCGGCAACAATGCTTGAAATAATTAAAGAACCTTTGTCAAATTTCATAGTATAACTGCTTCTGCCAAATCAATCTAATATAATTTAAAAAGAACGAGTGCCACAACAGCCATATGAAATAAGTTTTTTATAATATTTTTATATATTTTGCCATTTTATCATTTTTTAAATTAATTTTTTTTATGTAAATTACGAAAATTTTGATTTTAAAGAGTATGTCGGTAGCATTGTGTAATTTATAACATTTGACAGTTTTGACATTTAAATCATGAAATGTTAATGTTTTAAAATATTTTAAAATACCTAGTACACCAATAATAATATATTATATAAGTAAAAGATGATATTCATATTCACAAATACTTTTTTAAAGAACAATATAATATTAATAAATTGCTATTAGCCACAAATGTCATTGTCAATAGTCTTGTCACTAGATACTTCACTCATGTCGCCAACCATTTAAAACAAAAATTTGCGAGCGTAAAAGTTACATTACGATACGCAAATGCGTTTTATAATGAAGATTTTTATAAGTGCAAAATATAAAAAATCGGTTTTTACTGCTTCTTCTGTCTGTTCAACTTCAAACCAGTCTTGCTCTATATCTATATTCAGCTCTATTTTTCCGCATTTTGTATTTATTTTTGTTGTTTCTTTTTTGTCAGTTCTACATCTAGCAAGTTTTGAAAATACTCCTTCCAACGCGTAATATTTTTTCCTCATTTGTTAAGACCTTACCGTAATCTGATGTAATATTGGCGGATATATTTTTTTGTCCTTTCCTGAGTGTCCTTAAAACTTTATAAAATAGTTTTTAGTTTCCATGTTTGTCTTACTACATTTTTTCCTAAAATCTTCCCACGATTTTTTGTTGCTTTTTTACTAATTATTTCGCCTTATTCTTAGATATTTGTAATCAGTAGTAATACGTCAAGGGCATTGATAGTTGAAGGTTTCAGACAACTCCATTTTGCGGCACAGATTAATGATTAGACCAGATACCAATGTCGGCAATGACCTTGGACCTTTAACTCGGTATGATCGCGATGTGGCCAATTTGAAATATTATCAAAATGTCTCACAAAATTGCAATGTTGACTCGGGGATAATAAAAATTTCCAGGGTTTATTTTTTGGTTTATTTTTGAAAAATTTAATAACTTCAACAAAAATAAAATAAAGAAAATTTTTCTGAATTAAATTTATTTGGACAGCCTTGGTATAAACAATACACTCCACTATGTTGTTTATTCATTTTATAGGAATAATAGTTTATAATTTTATACTAAATCACAATTGCTTAGTCAAATATCATTTTGACATGTCCTCTGAGCCAAGCCGTCACAGTTATTGCGCTTGGTTGCCAAAGATATGGTTTGTAAAAAAATTATATACAGGGTGATTGATTAGTGTGAGGAAGCTCAGTAGATCTGTTATAGTAAAATTTCCAAAAAAAAAGTTATAAACAAAAATTGTAGGCAGCTTTAAACTCTACATTTTAAAATTAGTTAAAGTCTTACAGGGTGTTCCATAAGATGGTGGCACACTAAACTTGAGTTTTTTTAAATGGAACACTCTTACCTGCCATTGTAGTCCTCCGGATACGGTATAATAATCCCTTCAGGACTAGGTCTTGGCGAATTTCCTATCCAAAAGAAAGCATCTGGACCGGTTCCATCATAACAAAATCCTTTTATAAAAATAGTACTTTCATCTACAGCGTAAGCAATTCCTTTAATTCCGTGAGCAAACTCCACCAGCCTTCCTATCTCTTTACCATAATAAGGCTCCACCGGTTTGGCACATAGACCTAGAAATCAAAAATCTTGTTAGGTATTAGGTAATTAAACAAATTACTTAAAATATTCCTAATAAATCAATAGTCTAAATATTAATATACCCAAGAATGAGGACAGCTTTTTGAAAAATATTTTTTTCCATAGCTAATGTTAAAATGTTGCTATAACAACTGTTTTGAGCAGATATATAGTATGACTTTAACCGTAAGAGTAGATACAGTGACACCTTAACAGCAAGAGTAGATAAAATGTTTTAACTGTTTTTTATTCAATAAAATTTACAAATTCAAACACATTAAGGATTAAAAACAACTGAAATTTTACAATTAACATTATTAGAAATATCTATTTTTGGAGCATCACAACGTGTAGTCGTTTGCTTAAATACTTGATTCGAGGTACTGGATTGATTTTCAGGCCCGCCAAGTATACACTTGGATACAGTGCTTATTGACTCTTCAATGTAAGATTCTGCTACGGATTACGATTTCCATCCACCTAAACGTTTAAGTTTTACTAGATCAGCTCCAGAATTTGCATAGTAGCTAAAGAACGACGGAAATTATGCCCCGTGTACATTTCTGAATTTTGCAAGTTTCAAAAAATCTGCAATCTTCTTAGGGATATTAGGGATATATAGTATCCCCACCGGTTAAGTAACACACTTTTGCTGTCGGTAATTCACAAAAAAGTTACTGTGTGGTACGTTTTTGGGGCGCAAGGCAATATACTTTCTCACAATTTCCAAGAAACTCACTCCACTTTTCATGTCAGTAATACAATACGACCTATCCTGCTTGGTTTTAGAATCAGATAATGAAACGATTATCACCGATTTTCTGTCGTCCACATTAAACACTTCTAATTTGTACAATTCATCGGACCTAGTCGCTACATACACACCATCCCAGTAAGTCTATCCCAAAATCCCACAATTTTTCAAGCAGAAATCACGGCAATTCACTACTGTGTAGAAGAAATTAAAAGGCTGGATAGGACGTACCGTTCAATAGCCATCTTCACAGACAGTCAGGCGGTGCTAAGGGCACTAGATTCTGTAGAGGTCAATTCTAGGCTAGTATGGGACTGTGTGCATGCTCTGAATACTCTGGGGGAGCAAGGTTACGGTAGCTTGGGAACAAGGCATAGGGGTCTAAAAGGCAACGAAAAGGCAGATGAAATGGCTAAACTAGGCTCATCAATGCCTTTTATTGGACCGGAACCTTTCTGCGGCATTGCAAAAAATATAATAAAAACGGCCATGAAAACATGGGTGGCACAAAAATCACGGGAATGGTGGTGGAATTCACCAGGACAAAGGCAAGCGAAACAGTTCATAATGGAACATTCGCAAAAGTTTACGTCAGACTTATTGAGTAAAGACAGGAAAACGGTCAAAACTGTAGTAAGTCTATTGACGGAGCACTGTAAGCTAAACAGGCATCTTAAGCTGATGGGGTTGACAGAGACGGATCTGTGCAGATTCTGTCACCTAGAAGAGGAAACACCAGAGCACATCTTATGTCAGTGCGACGGACTGGTAAATATGCGGTTCCTGACTTTAGGAGAAGCATATCCATTGGCAAGGGACTACATGAAGGTTACAGTCTCAAAGCTTATAGACTTCGTTAAGAGAGTCGGACTGGGGGATGTAATCTAGTTTTTCGAGGACCACAATAGATCTGAAAAGGTCGCAGTGGAATAGGCTTCTGGTCACCTCTTAAACATCTATCTATCTACATACACACCAAAAATAGCAATAACCTTCATCAACAAATAGACGTATTATATAAACAGATTATTCGGCCAACAATGCTGTACGTTTATCCCGTATTCGACTCGGCTACGAAGCTATCATTCCATCGAATGCAAGTTTTACAGAACAAGTGCCTGAGAATGGCTGTTTGGAAAGGTGGACCTCGTTATCCGAGGAACACATGATTGCATGACAAAACCAATATCCCTTTTGTTAAAGTATACCTGACAGTCTCAACCAAATTCTGAGGAAGCGCGCAGTCTACACCAAGAAGAGATATCTTTTGCTTCATGAAAAGATTTTCGATGCATCCCCTACCCACCAGATAAGGAATTAGTCTCTCATCGTTTCAAATTTTATGCTGGTAGTGAAAAATCTATAGATTAATTATTTACTTTCTTTTATTTATTTTTCAATTATTATAAAAAAGAATTTCCAATTGTAACAAATTATAAGGCCTCTTTACAGCCATGTTGAATGAATGAGGGAATGGAAGTATTTATTTGAATGAAAGGAAGTATGAATGATCACGTCTTAATGTTTTATATTGGATATACATATACATAGTATCGAATCAAAAACTACTTTTAAAGAAACACAGTGTGGAAGCTGTTTTTTTTCTAGCTTTTTTCAGGACAAAACTTGAAAACTCACTGGAAATCATAACTTTAGTGCTCGGCCGGATCTGTTTTGGATCTTGAACTTCTGGGACATCGGATAGTGAATACACGCAAGGAGCCGATGACGGGGCTATCACTAGGAGATGGGGAAAGCAGTTAGGACAATGACGTGAAAACAGTTTCTTTATTTATTGTAAATTGCTATACCCAAATAACTTATTGTATTATTACGAACAAATAAAAACATTTTATCAGGAGCTTCTGCCAGAAATTTATTAATGTCATCTGACTCCAGGATTTTGAACTTTTTAGCTTTGTATCCTCCACTCAAGTTTTAGTAAGGTGGTTATAACTTGCTGAATTTAGAAATGTCACAATTTTCATGGATCAACAATGTACGCTTCAGCATCGAATAATATGACCATAATGACGATGGCATCGCTTCCTTCGACTTTTCAGAAAAATACGCCAGAAGTATTTTTTCACTCACGCCATTGATATTCTTAATGCTTTTCCACTTTTTAAAATACTGGTATTCTTTCTCATCCTAGATTTTTGTGGCAATAATAAACTTTTTGCTTCCAACGCTGTATTTTCTACATTTGATGGCAGGTTTTCCTTTTCTTGTGTTAAATCTTTTCCGTCCATTTCGTATTTATTCACTTTGTACACAAAACGCAACAATATTCTCCGCAAAAACCAAAACGTAACATTTGTTTGACATTTGTTGACAGAGTAATTCATATCCCTAGCAACACAATTACGATTCTTGTGCCCAAAATTACAATTTTCTTTGAAATTCTATTTTTCACCTGAACTTGAAGTCTTGCTATAGAAAAAAATGTTGTATTGCACACGACGATAAAATTGCATTATCTTCTCGAGCATAATTAGCGTCTCGACTGACGTCTCGACGCTAAAAAACGCTTGCGAAGATAAAGTACAATTTTATCGTTTTGTACAATAAATAACTAATAAATGTTTACATTTTAGTACTTTTTAACTAGTTTATAAAACAATGATTTTTTTTATTTAACCATGAAGTTTCGTATTTTTCTCTCCGCATAATTCCAAAATGGGTGTACCGTATAACCGAATCAATTTACCGGTTTCGATAATGATTGCAGCAGACACCACACTACAACTCAATAAAAGCTCATAATATATCGAGTTAGGGACCCCTGCTCTGCAATATATTGTCCCTAATGCTACAGAGCGGTGCGTGAAGTTAAGAAAATGAAGTAACAGGTCGGCTGAAAAGTCCCCGGTCTACCATAGTAAAACACAATATTTTGACAAAATTCATTTTTTTTATTCGACATAGTTGCCTTCAAGGGCGATACAGCGATTATAGCGACCTTCCAACTTTTCGATACAATTTTTGTAGTACTCCTTCGGTTTGTCCTCAAAATAGGCTTCAGTTTCGGCGATTACCTCAGTATCAGAGCCACATTTTTTTCCCGCGAGCATTCTCTTCAGGTCAGAGAAAAGGAAAAAGTCGCTGGGGGCTAAATCTGGAGAATACGGTGGCTGAGGAAGCAATTCGAAGCCCAATTCATGCAATTTTGCCATCGTTTTCATTGATTTGTGACACGGTGCATTGTCTTGATGAAACAACACTTTTTTCTTCTTCATATGGGGCCGTTTTTTCGCGATTTTGGTCTTCAATCGCTCCAATAATGCACAGTAATAGTCGCTGTTGATTGTTTTTCCCTTTTCCAAATAATCGATGAACAATATACCGTGTGTATCCCAAAAAACTGAGGCCATAACTTTGCCAGCTGACTGTTGAGTCTTTCCACGCTTTGGTGGCGGTTCACCGGCCGCAGTCCACTCAGCTGACTGTCGATTGGACTCAGGCGTGTAGTGATGGAGCCAAGTTTTATCCATAGTCACATATCGACGCAAAAAATCGGGTTTATTACGACTTAACAGCTGCAAACACTGCTCAGAATCATCAATTCGTTGCTGTTTTTGGTCGATTGTGAGCACGCGCGGCACCCATTTCGCACAGAGCTTCCGCTTACCCAAATATTCGTGAACGATATGTCCAACACGTTCCTTAGATATCTTTAGAGTGTCAGCTATCTCGATCATATTCACTTTACGGTCACTCAAAATCATTTTGTGGATTTTTTGATATTTTCGTCGGTAACCACCTCTTTTGGGCGTCCACTGCGTTCACCGTCTTCGGTGCTCATTTCACCACGCTTGAATTTTGCGTACCAGTCAATGATTGTTGATTTTCCTGGCGCAGAGTCCGGAAACTCATTATCAAGCCAAGCTTTTGCTTCAACTGTATTTTTTCCTTTCAAATAACAATATTTAATAAGCACACGAAATTCTTTTTTTTCCATCTTTTTGAAAATAACAAAAGTTGCTTCACTAAAAATGCAATATCTCACAAACTAATAGTCCGACAGCTGTCAAATTTTTACACGAATCTTTTGAAGGTTGATACTATCTAAAAATGAAATGGATGAAACGGATTTAATTCTAGTGTCGTCATCTATAGGTCAGACCGGGGACTTTTCAGCCGACCTGTTAAAACTTCAAGAATTGTTTTCTAAATACAGTTAATTGTTGTTTTGTCCCAGTAAAATA
This sequence comes from Ophraella communa, assembly GCA_035357415.1. NCBI lineage: Eukaryota > Metazoa > Arthropoda > Insecta > Coleoptera > Chrysomelidae > Ophraella > Ophraella communa. The sequence goes on along the minus strand of CM068994.1, from coordinate 11,672,530 downwards.
TTATTGTTTTCTAAGTTGTTTTAGAGTTTTCCCAAAGAAAACAATCGTCAGTTGTAATAGTTATTTATGTACGAAGGGTGTACTGAGTATGTTTATATTCGAGGGAAATATTTACATTTATATACATCAAATTACGCCCGCGGTGCATACAACGTTTTATTGTTCAACAAATGCATACTGAAAATAATTTCAGATAAGCTGCAGTCAATAATAAAACTGAAAAATAGAAAATTGTTTCTACCTGCACCCAAGGTAAAGACACCTAATAGTTTCTATACCAAGCTTGACCGTTTTCTATCAAAAAACAACTACTTCCTGGGCTATATGCCGCAACGGACATTGAATTACATTTCAATAGAAAACGCGCTGGCGACCGACTTCGTCGATACTCAAAACCATCTCTGTCGGTTTGCATGTAGAAAGAAAAACTTGGTGAAAACTGTCAATAAGATAGCTCTGATTATTATAATTACTAGATAAAATTTGCGTACTATAAAGAGCAGCCGTTATGATTGCGCCTGCTTTTAATGTCCCGCAGGTGTAAAGACCTTCACTACAAATCTAGTATCATAGGCATAAGTCTGCCAAACAGAAGACTGAAAAGCAATATCCTACTGGTACTGTCCTCGATCAAGGTAACGATGCTAGACACGAAGTTGCCTATTGCTAAGGCCCATTTGGAGTCTTCAACAGTTAAGGATGTGAAAGTCTCCATTTTGGAAGCCTTGCAACAAATTCCAGAGAAAAGGACGTAGTTCCAGGTACCTATTGAACATAGAAAAAATGTCTCCAAGCTAAAGGTGAGAGCGATATTCCAATTTCATACACTTGCACTGTCTACGTACCAGATCAAGAGGGGAAGAGGTTGGAGGATACTTGCTCGATTAAGAGTGTCTGGGGTAAGACCTTTTTAGAAAAGGGGAAAATTTGGGTATCCTTAATGAACAGAGTATCTTTTGAGGGATTCAAATAACAAAACATGTGTTCCTACATTGGCACAGAGAAAATTAAACTTTGCGCCAAAGAGGAGGGACACGCCAAGGAGACGGAGGTTGGGACCTTAGGGACGCAATGCGGAATCGCCAAAGTCCCAGACCAAACGGAGTCGCAAGCCTGGGTCTCAAAACCCAAAGGTAGAACCTGCAAAGGCTCCAAAAACAAACGGTGGAAGAGGGTATGCCTCCTCTACCCCTTCTATGCAAGGGGTAGGGGTCACGGACTAGAACTGAAAAAACCGGCGACATCCTGCAGATCAATAATCAATACGCCAAGGCTTTTTCGTCAAGGTACCTAGTTAGTGCGTTCCGTATATATTAATGCTCGATTTTAGACAAATCATTTTTGTCTAAGTCAAGTCAGTTATCCTCTATATTTTATCTGGCATCATATTCATGATGTCACTTTTTAAAAAACTGAGATTTTTGTGGATCGAATAAAAAAATGGTGTACCAGACAGGAAGCAAGAAATTTATTTGATTGCCTCTGTGAATTGTGAAAATTTTAGGCAGAACAAAAAACTAGTTGGGTATTTTTTGCGTCTTGTTTCTGGAATAGGCCATTTCTTATCAGTTAGTTTTGAATAAACACCAGTACGAAGACGTGCAAATTTAAGGCTGCTAAGCCAGTATGAAAGAGGCCGTATTGTGGGACTACGTGAAGCTGGTCTTTCATTTCGGAAGATAAGCCGTCGTGTTGTTGTGTTGTCGAGCATGATTTCGAGAATATCGAGCAAAAAGATTTGGCTTTATCTGTTAGATGTCACGTAGCTAGAACAGCAATTAGTGAGGGTCCCAGGTTTCCACTAGTCTTTAAAAATAGGTCTATGACTGCAGATCGCTATATGCAGGAACTAGCAGGAGGGTAAGGAGATTACTTAACTCTGCAAGTAAACTAGCTGAGTTAAGGCATTAAGTGCAAATGGCCTGAAATGCCATTCCCAGAGGACATAGACCATCTAATTTTTAGTATACCAGGACATCTACTTGACTGTATAAATTTCAGGGGCAGACCCACACCTTATTAAGGATTTAAGGTTTGATACAAGGCTGAAATGATTATAATTTGTAATATTATATTGACTAACCGTGTATGCTTAATTTTAACAAAATAATCATTTTTGCATACGTTTCCTTAGCCTGCAGTGTCCGGTCAACATTCCCACCATCATCCTCGTCGTTTCTCAACTTTGAGATAGACGTCGCGTGACAATTTGACCGACGGGCCTTTAAGGAATAGTTTAGCTTGCTTTAGTTCTGAGGTTTCATGCCACCAGCGCAACGCCTGATTGTTTATCCATTGGATACTCTCCTTAACGAGGCATTTGGCAATTCCACATGAAGGTTCTGGCCCTATCATGATCTCAGTCGCTCCCTGCCTGGCTAATTCATCAGATTTTTTATTGCCTTTTATTCCTGTATAGCCTGGCACCCTGACCAGGGTCACTCTGTTATGACTATCTAGAATGTTGAGGGTCCTGCGACACTCCCACACCAGACTTGACGATGTCCGAAATGAGCCTATCGCTTTTAGTGCTGCTTGGCTATCGGAGTAGATGACGATTCTCTGGCTTTTAGCCTTCCGTCTCATTAACTCTTCTGCACAACATTGCACCGCCATTACCTCTGCCTGAAAGACAGTGGCATGTCTTCCAAGGCTCAGAGAGATCGTGATCCTCTCTTTTACCCCATATATTCCGGCTCCTACTCCAGAGTCTGTTTTAGAGCCATCAGTGTAACAGTTGAGATTCTCTGTTATAGGAGGCCCTGGTTCCCAGTCCTTTCTCTCTGGAATGACTACTACGTATTTGTTTTTAAAACTATATTGTGGGGCAATTTGATCCATTGGCATTCCCAGTATTGGATCTGCCTTTATTTCTTCATAAAGCTTTTTGTACGCCTTATCCTGTCCTTGACTTATCACGGAGGAGGCCGATTTAGTAATCTGTGGGTGACAGATCTTGCTTTACCCTGTACAAAGATATGCAGTGGTGGTAGGCTTAGTAATACCTCCAGAGCTGCAGTTGGCGTAGGTAATATAAAAGATAACTGCAAAGTTAATCATTTTGATAATTTGAATTAACAGAATGTAAACTTTTTAAAAAATGCGAAATAATCAAAAATGGTGAAAGGAAATTAAAAAGTTTTCATTTGAAAAGACATAAATCATCTTCTTTGGCGGTCACTCTTTTATTAGAATAATATTTAATAAGCTATACGTACAAAAAGTGCCATTAGTACTGTCATTTTCTGGATATCAAAGTCCCATAAAATTAGTACATGAAATAAAACGCAGTTATTACGTAGAAATTTGTCATTATGGCGATATTTTATTATCGATAACTGCCGTAAACGCGACAACAAGAAGTCATAAAAGTCTCCCCCTCAATGAATATCATCCCTCTTTTGGAAATAGAAGCTATACATTAAAAGACCGGTGTTCGGTGCCCGGAGTGTGACTTGGGGGAGTTTGCACCAATGAACTCCGCATACAGAGTGAATCAAGAAGGCGAATACGTTAAAACTAATAATAGAAGTTGCATGGTTTCGTGATGGAATTCAAGTCGGGATCAGGGTAGGTTTGTAAGGGATCAAAAGATTAAGAATAATTGCTATCGAAAAAACGCTAATCTGCATAAGTAAAAGTTTACAATTTAGACACACATTACATGTTTAAAACAAAAATTATTCTCTTAAACAACAATTATTAGTTAATAATGAATTAAAGATGTTAGTAACTTACAGACAAATTCGCGATCACCATTAGCACCAGGTGGCGCTCCAAAACTTCGGGAAAAGAAAGCAAACGTCAATTATCTACATCGACATAACCTTAATTTATTTAGTGTTGAGTTTTACAGTTGAGCTAACAAAATTAGAGCGTTTGGTTCTGAAAACCATCCCGTTGGATGGGTCCTTCCTAACCTAACTATAACAAGCATTCGGGTGTATACGACGTGGCCTCCTCCAACGCCTTTCCAGGCTTTGGTAATAACATCAGCCTTGTCACCTTTTTACTATGCGGAAACCTATTTCATTAGGTTCCAAAGCATTTCCTTTCCAATCAGGTGGACACAACGGGTGTTCCTAAAAGAAACGAAAAGGCAGCGTCGCTGGCTGGCACTACCCACGCCTACGTGGAAAACGAGAATCGTTGATTCCTAGAAGAAATGTCCGAAATGTTGGATTCGGCCTCCGCTGCTATCAGTAGTCGATAATAGAAGGTCTTTATGTTACGTAACAAGGTTACGCCGGTTATTGGGATGGATTGAAGTGAAACCAATTTAATCTTCACGTTCGGCAGATATTCACTCCCTTGTTTTTACGAACAGGTTCCTTGTTTTATGACAGTTTTATAATACTTATTTGTTAAAGTTATTGAAAAATCAAAAATTATAAGTATTTTCTCTTAAAAAACATTGTAATTATTAAATATTATTGTATGTTTTTATTATTCCTGACCGTCAGTGTCAATTTAGTTTAGGAAGTCCTGGGTTTCGGTCAATAATAAATTAAAAAATATAAACAATAATAAAACTGCTTGTTGTGACGTTTCGATTTATTTTATAATCATCATCAGACATTAGTCCTTACATATAAAACAAAAAAAAACATTTCAAAAAACAATTTAAAATTTTTAACACATACTCACTTTTATTTGAACAAGAACAAAGACCTACAAAAATACTTAATAAACCCAGACCAAGTAAACCCAGACCTACAAAACCCCGACAAGACCCTAATTTTATTATTGGTCCATCAAAACCGTTTAAAGAAAGCCCTATGGAACGAAAAAATAATGAAAAATTTTTAGAAGAAAATAGACAGTTGAGGAGAAATAGAGGTACCAAACAATTAGATGATAATTTTGAATGGCCAGAGGGATTCGCTGGTTTGGACAGTACACAGTTGGATAAAACACAAACTTTACGGGTGGGAGAAAATCTTGAAAATAAGGCAAATAGTTTAAAATCATGTAGCATGACCTCGGAAGCGCGACGAAATCTTGAAAATAAGGCAAATAGTTTGAAATCATGTAGCATGACCTCGGAAGCGCGACGACAAAAAGCGTTATTAGCATTAGAAACCGAACAAAAACGACAAAAGCTAGAAAGAGAAGAGAGAACTAAACAAAAAGAGGAAGCCCTAAGAATCTTAGAACTAGAAAAAGAAAGAGAATAGAGAACTAAACAAAAAGAGGAAGCCCTAAGAATCTTAGAACTAGAAAAAGAATTAAAGGAAGCAGAAATTGAGTCACGATGTTCGAAATCTGTAAAAAATAACAACAAAAAAGCAAAAACTAAGGTGAGTGACGACATCCTTTCACAAAACACCGATGAACACTATGCTGAAAACTGGGTACGCGATCACCAAAACAATTTCAAGAAAAACCTGAAGATATTCCAGTGCAACATAAAAATACGACGACGCAACCCCAAACAATGCATCTACAACCTGAGTTTTCCAAATTTTGCGACACAATAGCAAACGTCATTCAGACAGCTACAACCCCAAGAACACATGAGCGACGACAAATAATAGAGAAGGATTTTCCATTCTTTGATGGAAAGCCAGAGGAATGGCCAACTTTTTCTTATCAATTTAAAAGAATCTCTGAACTCTGCCTTTACCAACCAGAAGAACAATTAATCAAGCTTCAAAAATGTTTAAAAGGAGACGCAAGACAAGCAGTAGCAGGATTACTTATGAGTCCAGGTAATCTTGACGAAGTTATTCGCACGTTGGAACGTAGATTTGGTCGTCCTCATCAAATTATCGATGTACTTATAAATAAATCAAAATCTTTCACACAATTCAGAGAGTATGAACTGGATAATCTCGTACATTTTGCCAGCAATATAAATATGATCGTGAACACAATAACCTCTCTAGAATACCATCAACACCTTGAGAACCCTACACTGTTGAGAGATTTGGTACAGAAATTACCGAACTCACTTAAACTGGTATGGGGAGAAGAAGTTTTAAAGAAGAATGTGAAAGTCAATATCCAGGATTTTTCCAAATGGATATCAACAAAAGCCGACTCCGCATGTTATGTAATGCCAAATAAGCATCAAAATTCTCATTCTAATTTTACAAAAACAAACCATTTCTGTAGGAGAAATGAAAAATTCTTAATAATAAATAATGAAGAACCAATTTGCGGCTACTGCCATGACAAGCATTTAGTTAACAAATGTAGAAAAATTCAAGCAGATGATGTTGAAACTAGATGGCAAACTGTAACGAAAAATAAACTATGTTTCTCTTGTCTTAAAAGCTCACATCAAACTAAGGATTGCAAGAAAAAAATAATATGTGGTATAAACGGATGTAGAAGAACCCATAATCAAAATCTCCACAAAGAAAATGACAACAATCGAACTTTCACCCCTACGAACACAAATGAACAACCAAGACAAAATGAACCCGGATTTTTACGTTGTTTTGACATTAAAATTTCTGGAAACCATCCGAATGCTACACAGTATATGATGAGAAATATGAGATCAATCAAAAATTTATCTTTGCCACTTCAAATTGTCTCATCTGAACAATGGAATCATTTTCCACACCTTCATGGCTTACCAATTTCAAACATTAATCAACCACCAATGATTTTAATCGGACAAGACAATGCAAAACTGATAGTGCCCAGAAAAGTCATAGAAGGGCCAGAAGATACACCAATGGCAACAAAAACAAATTTAGGCTGGACTATTCACGGAAAAATTAATAATTCAATGCCAAAAAGCTGTGTAAATTTTCATGTGTTACAAACTGAGATTTCAGATGATGATCTACACAAAATTGTAAAAGACACCTTCACAATTGACGCTTTCAGAATCACGGCTAATACAAAATCAAAAAATGAAGAACGAGCCATGGATATCATGCAAAACACAATAAAGTATGTACAAGATCGATATGAAATAGGCTTACTTTGGAAATCTGACAACTTAGTTCTACCCGAAAGTAAAAATATAGCCATAAAAAGATTGCAAATTGTGGAAAAGCAAATACAGAATGATCCAAATTTCAAGGAAAAGTACTGCGAAAACATCCAGAAATATGTAACCAAAAATTATGCTCGAAAACTTTCACCAAATGAAGCTAAAGTAGAAGGTCCTAGAACATGGTACCTGCCACACTTTGGAGTCACTAATTCAAATAAACCGGAAAAACTGAGACTTGTCTTCGATTGTGCAGCCAAATCCAAAGGTGTCAGTCTAAACGATAATCTTTTAGCTGGACCAGATATGTTAACATCATTAGTTGGAGTTCTCTTGAGATTCAGAGAAAGAAAAGTCGGATTTGCAGCAGACATACGGGAAATGTTTCACCAAGTAAGAATCAGAGAAGAAGACCAAGACTCTCAACGATTTTTGTGGCGGGATGGGAAAATTGATCAACCTTACTCAGTTTACAGAATGGAAGTCATGACTTTTGGAGCCACATGTTCTCCGACATGCGCTCAATTTGTTAAGAATAGTAATGCTCAGACACATGGAAAATCGAAAAGAACCATAGAAGCTATTACAAGAAAACACTATGTTGATGATCTCCTTGATTGCAGCGACAACCCCGAAGATGCTTTAAAAATTATTACTGATGTACGACAACTACAAAAACAAGCTGGTTTTGAATTGGTCGGTTGGACAACATCTTCTGTAGCTTTAAGAAGGATGTTAGAAGTTGACAATGATATTAAAAAAGACCTTAACCTTGACTATGACAAAACTATGCAAAGAGTACTAGGAATGTTTTGGGATGCTAAAACGGATATGCTAGTTTTTCAACTCGCAAATAAACTAAAAGAAAATATTCTGGACAAACCAACTAAACGACAAGTACTCAAAACAGTAATGTCAATTTTCGATCCCCTAGGAATTCTAGTAAATTTTGCAATACGAGGACGAATTTTAATCCAAGACATTTGGCGAACTGGCATAAAATGGGACGATTTTGTCAATGATGAAATCTGGCAGCAATGGAAACTATGGATAGAAGACTTAAAAGCTATAGATAATTTTCAGATACCTAGATGCTATTCTCCAAATATACCATTTTCTGGAAACATTGAACTGCACTGCTTCTGTGACAGTAGCAAAAAGGCATTTTCATCTATTGCATACCTCAGAATAGCCAGTAAAAATAATCAAATTGAAGTTCGCATTATTTTCGCGAAAGCTAGAGTGACCCCAAACAGACCAGTTACCATTCCTCGCCTAGAGTTACAAGCAGCTCTACTAGGAGCCAGAATGACAAAAACTTTAAAATCAGAAATAGATGTAAAAATTAATAAGACATATTATTGGACGGATTCTACTACAGTATACCATTGGATTCAAAATGACGCCAAAAAACTGGGACAGTTTGAAAGCCACAGAGTCGGAGAGATACAAGAGATCACAGAAAGAAATGAATGGAAATGGGTACCAACGAAACAAAATCCTGCAGATATAGCTACAAGAACCTATGACGAAGAAGGAAAAAACCAGACAAGTTTTGAAATGTGGATAAACGGACCAGAATTTTTACGAAACGATGAATCAAAATGGCCAAGTCAAGATATTGTTCAGATAAAATCAAAAACTGAAGTGACACTGTATTTAAAGGAAACGACAACATGTTTAATCGATTGCAAAAAATTTTCGAACTGGACAGATTTATTGATGGCTACAGCAAGACTTTATAAATATTTGAGGATTATGACATCAAAATTCAGAAAAATTACATTTGAACCGTATATGACAATTGAACACTTGGAAAAAGCTAAATTATACTTGATAAAACATTGTCAAAGAAAATCATTTGGAGACGAATATAAAAATTTAAAAAATGGGAAAATTATATGCAGACAAAGCCCTTTGAGAAAGTTATATCCTGTCTTGAACTCTAAAGATCTCATTGTAGTCCCTGGAAGAACAAACCTAGCACCTAGTCTTTCAGAATTTTCAAGAAATCCAATCATTCTACCAAAACGAGATCACCTGACACGTCTTTATCTTATGTACCTGCATGTAAAATTTGGACATCAAGGTATTGAAACTGTTTTAAATGAAGCACGACGAGAGTTCTGGATATTAGATGGTAGATCTGAAGTAAAATCAGTTTTTCGTGAGTGCCAAAGATGTAAAATAGATAAAGCCATGCCGAAAAATCCATTGATGGTACAGTTACCAAAAGAACGGTTAACCCCTTATGTTCCACCGTTTACATACACTGGCATCGATTATTTTGGACCTTTTTTTGTTAATGTTGGACGAAGACGAGAAAAAAGATGGGGAGTTATTTTCACATGTCTCACAGTGAGAGCTGTCCATTTAGAAATTGCCCATTCGATGACAACGGATTCGATGATAATGGCTTTAAACCGAATGATTGCAAGAAGAAATCAACCATCAAAATTTTCTGCGATAATGGGACCAATTTGCGAGGAGCTTGTGAAGAATTGAAAAAAGCTGTTAAAAAATATGGATCAACAGAAACTAAGAAACGATTCAATAAAAAAAGAAATAGAATGGAGTTTTTTACCACCTGCATCACCACACATGGGGGGCGTATGGGAACGACTGATAAGAACAACCAAAAATGCCTTATACATGTTACTGAAAAACCAGAGACTTAACGATGAACTACTATTGACATTATTTACCGAAGTCGAAAATATTCTAAACTCAAGACCGATAACCAAAATTTCAGCTGATTCAGACGACTTTGAGGCTTTAACGCCAAATCATTTTTTGGGAAAAGAAAAACTACGAAATCCTTGTGAAATTTGGAGTGACTTGGGAAATCAAACATACCTCGATTTAAGAAAATGCTGGAGGAGAAATCAAATATTAACAAATCAATTTTGGAAGATATGGATTAAATCATATTTACCCACATTGACAAGAAGGAGCAAATGGAATGACGACCTACAAATGATTAAAATAAATGATATCGTTCTCATTACCGAAGACAATCAACCCAGAAATGTCTGGAGGCTGGGAAGAATACTAGAAGTGTTTCCTGGACCAGACGGGCGAATTAGAGTACCACGAATAAAGACTCAAAATGGTGAAATGACCAGACCTGTTCATAGACTGGCGAAAATAGAGACGGAAAAATAAAAGAATCCCAAGCCACTAATTTTTGCGGGGAAGAATGTTGAGTTTCAACTCAACATGAATTTGTTTTAAAAAATTTGTTTACTTTAATATTAACATAATTTTGATAGATATCAAAAAATATTGTCAAATAATTTTATATAAATATAATAAAAAACCGTCAAAAAAAAAAAAAAAAAACCTGACAAAAATACTTAATAAACCCAGACCAAGTAAACCCAGACCTACAAAACCCCGACAAGACCCTAATTTTTATTACCACTCCTCCTGTAAAATTTTACTAGATACATTTTTGAGGACTCTAAACTTTTAAGTTGCATTTTTAATTCTTTTGGTTAATAATGAACGCCAAAATATCTGTTGCCGTATTCAAAAATGCAATACCTCTCCAGTTGTCAAAATCTTCTAGGTTTCCTGATTTAGGAATCTTACAAACTAGTTCGTTTTCCCATTCCTCTGGTATATACTGTAACGTTTATTTATTTTTACTAGTCTTTAATTTATTTTTATATTATTTAAATCACTAACACTGTTTAATTTATATAACACAATTTATTTACAATACTTTAATTTATATAAGACAATATTTCTAATCGCATTTATCTAACAACATACTAGTAACTAACTAAAATATTCAAATCGGTCCTTAATATATAGGTAAGTATTGTTCCAGCATACTCCAGTCTATTCTCGATCATTCGACCGCTTCACTCATCGGGCGGCGTCGAACAAACGTATATTCTGGAATACGTATCGAGTCTAGATGCTTCGCGTCTGGGTCATAGCGCCAGGGGCGTACTCGCACAACAATACTCTTGTTTCCAGGTTTCTTTTATTAAGGATTCTAGAAGCAGTTATCTAGTTATCTATGATACAACATTTAAAATTAATTTATATATATTTAGATATATAGGGTGTGTTCGGGGAGCACGCTTTCGAGCTATGTAGCGCCAAGCGCCATATAACGCAAACGAAGAATAGTACTAGATAGCGCCAACTTGCGCAAATAGCGTGCTCCCCGAACACACCCATAGTAAAATTAAAACAAAAAGCGTTACACGTCAGATTTCAATGTCCTTATTAGTCAGTGATAACAACACAATATTTAAAAAATAAAAGTATCTCTCATTTAAAATTTAGTTATTTTAGAATGGTTGTAACGAATAAGTTAGAGTTTTATGAAATATTGTTAAACATACTGTATTTATTTTAATTTACATACTGATCATGTTACCCTGTTGCTTACTTTTTGAAAGACTAGGGCTTAAGACTAAACAAAGTAATCTTCAAATTATTAGCTCTTAAAATGTTATTTTATTAAAATTGTTGATAAAATTAGCCTGCTATTATTTATTCATTGGACATTCTCAAATTGGTATTTTAAAGTATTTTTATTTTCAACTGGATTAAAAATAACCAAATAATTAAGGTTTCTAAAATGACACAAGACAACTGATTGAAGTGATACAAATATGTCATCATCACTGCCTGTAATTATGTCTGTTCTATGGTATAATTATGAGTTCTCTGATTTATTAAACTTGATAAATCCGAAATTTTCTTACTAGTTTTGATATATGGCAACATCACAATTATGACGTGCAACGCTTTTTGTTTTAATTATACTATAAAAAGTTTTGGATATTAAATAACGTCTTTAAAGGAAAACTATCTATAAAGTTGCTGAATTTTCTAAATGTCCATACCAATTGCTTCAAATTATAAGTTATGAAACGGATTATGGTTGAACATATTGAATAATCCGATCTAATGTAAGTAGTGTGTACATTTTTTATAAAAACCCACCGTAGACAAGTACAAATAGAAAATTCTTCGGTATAATAATAATATATCCGATTCAAACAGAAGGTTTGCTTTTATTGAACGCCGGATGACAACAGTAATGGAGTAATTCATGTGAAAATATGATAAGGTTCGGAAATGGATCGATAGTCACGGTTTGCCACCACTACTAGTCACGTCGACCTTTTCTCCTTCGTTAATGGTAGAGTGGCATGCCCTTCTTCAGTTTACTCTTCCTGCGATTCTATCGTATTGTTAGTTAATCTCTTTCGATACTTCTTATTGCGTACATTGTATTCGAGGATTCGCTAAAAGCTATAATAGCTGCGACGGGGATTTCCCGAAATAACATTTTATCAATTATAAAGTTAGATTGGGAAATTAACATGCGTTAAGCACGAAACAATAAACTCGTCGAACAAATTTAGTGAAATAGAGATTGATATTGATATTTTAGAACAGCTCTATACAGCTCTATACAAAGAAAAATTCCAGCCTGATATGTAAAAATGAGACCTTAAATATTTTATATTATTATGGTAGGGCATGATTTTGAGAACCATGATTATTGACCTGTATATTTTTATGATTTTAAAAGCTCCTTAACAATACGATCTCAACGAATGTAGGATCTATTATGAATTGTACAGGGTGAAATATTTAAATTATTTATAATTTTGTTCAAGATACTAAATACATAAAATTGTGAAAATAATAATGTTTCACACTTTAAATAATGGTTTTATTTTTAATTAGCTGAAGGCAGACCTCAAATTTCTTCACTTAGTATAAATATTATGGGCTTTGTTAACATTTTTTGTCACGAATAGGTAAAAAAGAAGAATAACTACAGAAACTTTAAACAAAGTTCGGAGCGACTTCTATAGGACACTGTGTTATTGCCAACAACAAGGTGGAGAACATTTTAAGCATTTGTTTTAATGTAAAATTACGTCAAGTATTTTATGTACAGTGGTTTCCACACTGTATTATAAAATCAAATAATGCTAAATTTAATATATTGTATTGTTAGGTTGGAGTCACAATGACTTCTCCAAGGCATTCCCCATTTAGGGAATGCCTTGGATCGTGCGCAGTACCGAAGGCTTATAGACCTAGAAGTCTGACCCTTTCTCCTGAAGACCATGGAGGAAACGATAGATAGGTACCTAAAGGACGTAGTACTAAGAGATCATCCCTAACACGTAAATCAACATGCCTAGCAACCTGGTTAATCCTACAAAACAGCCCTGCAAGATGTGGTTGGTAGGAATGAGAACCCTTTTGGAAATAAAGAAATAGCGTTGGCTGTTTTTCTTGATATACGAGAAGCTTTTGATAACACGAGTAGCTACTTACTCACCAGTGTCAAATTTGGTATCAAGGGGAGTCAAGAGTATCATCGTGAGGTAGTTGTAAAATATGTTCACCAGCAGAAGAGTACAAGCAACCTTAAAGAGGTAAAAATACTGCGTGGATACCCGTAAGGTGGAGTTCTGTAACCGAGTCTGTGGAACCTAGTGGTGGATGAACTTCTTACATAATTAAATTACCAGGGATTCTGTACTCAGGGATATGCTGATGACATAATCATTGTACATGAGCATCTGCTTGGAGCATAGCAATGGAAATTTTGAAAAACTGGTGCAAGAGAGAGGGGTTGACAGTGAATCCTTTTAAAACAGTAATGGTGGTATGATGGATCAAAGTCTAGCAGACCACGGCTGTAAGAACTCTACAAAAGGCACAGCAAGTCGCATTCTTGGGAATAACAAGAGCCATGAAAAAAGCATGAACTGCATCTACTAAACCACATCTACTAAACCTTCCTTCGCTAGAAATCTTCATTAAAAGTGAACATGGCAACCTACAAATTGGGATGCAGTGTGAACTGGCAATATAATATTTCTTGGTTGAGGAGCCTAAGAGAATGGTTCGGATGCAGTTCAAGGCAGCTGTTTAGAGCAGCGGTCTCGAAGGTCAAAGTAGCCATGATGATTGCCAACCTTCGTCGCGGAGATGGCACTTAAAGAAGAAGAAGTGAATACAAAAGAATTGAAGACATACTAGACATACTTACTAGAGATGATGTCGGATAGGATGTCTAAAATCACCGACTTGGAAAAACCATATCAGTGAACCTAAATATATGAAAATATATGAAAAGGGCGATCACCTGGTATACTAATGGCTCTAAAAAGCCAACGAGAACTGGAGCAGGAAATTTTGGGGTCGGACCAAAAGTGCAATTTACCATAAACTTGAGGAAGCTAACCAGAGTGTTTCAGGCAGAAGTTACGATTTTGGCTGAGTGCACAAAAGTAAGTAGATAGAAGCCTACGTAGTCGAACTGATGGCGATGGCAGGGTCCGACTTCATCTCAAAGGGAGTATGGAACTGTCATCAATGTCTTAAAAAATCTGGCGGAAACCAATAGGGGACACTGCTGCGGGTTTTTAATAAATGAAATTGTATTTATAAAATTTCAATAGTATTTCAGTAAATATTTCAACTTTCAATCATGTTTAACAACATTGTTTCTGTTTCATTTATTCATTATTTCTATTTTTAAATATTTTTCATTGTTGAATTTATTCGGGATATTTAATTACAGTTTTCAAATTTACATGGTAAATTATTTTTTGATATAATAAAAATAAAATAAAAAATCCTTTTATATACATATGAAATTCGCTGCTTCATATTTATTTACCATGTAAAATTAAAATATGCGAATATTGACTTTTATTTAATAAAATATTCGTTAATATTTGTACAGTTCATTTGATTAATAAAAACTCTAATATCAACAGTCCAGATTTTGGATAGTATTACACAAATAAAACAGGGTATCGATTTTCCAAAGCTTATCATTTGACTGCAGTCATTGGCTTATTCCCATAAAACACCTACTGTTTTTAAGATACTGCTGTAAACCTTTCTTAGAAATATTTTTTGGTTACAATACGCTATTAGTTTATATTGTTATCCTATTATTTACAGTCCTTATATTTCATAATTTTATGCTGTTTTTGCATGAAAAGAAATACATTAATTATAATATCCAATATAATAACTAATAATAATAAACAACCACTTGTTTAAACTTAAAAAATCGCTTTTAAATTATAATGACAGCTGTTTCGCTAGAATTAGCATCGTCAGATTGACACATTGAAGTTACATTTTGTTTGTTCTACAGCCAGGAACTTTGCCAGATGTTTTGGGTCCCAACTCCTTTTAGGGTTATATTTTTTAAACAAATAATAACATTGTTATATTGTTATAATGGTTGATGCGAATTATCTAATGAAAAAAAAGTAGCACAGAACATAACCAAGTAACTGTTTTTAAGACACAGAATACTCAAAGTATTTTGTGCTTAATTCAAATGTAAAAAAGATTTTTGTAATTTTTGTAAACTATAGTAAACTATAGTAAAACCAATAATGATTGAGAGTAAAGCGCGTTGTCATATTTAAATTTTACGTTACCAGTTTATAGCACAATCAAAATATAGTAAGCAGTAGAGTTGTAGGTTGTGGCAAATTATAGATAATACATAATACTAGTACGATTAAAAGGTATTATTTATGACAAAAATCAGTAATGAGCTTGTAATAAGTAATACTTATACATTTCCTGATTACTGATCAGTTAAAATTTATTATTTTCTGTATAGTGTTAGGTATTTATTACAACTAGTGGCAACGCTGTACGCAACGATATTTCTGTCTTTGTCACTTTACCCTAACTTCCATCACATCGTCTCAGGCTACATTAATCTAAATGCAAGCACGAGCGTATCATTGGTTTGTGAATTATACAGTATGAATTGTACTTTTTACAGGTAAGTTAGTCAGCATCGACTTGTATTAACAATTGGTGAAAGTAATAGTGCTAATTATATTTCTACACCGTTGATGAATATTTGAAATAATTTCATTCTTAACCCTCTCAAAAATTAATAAGCACGCCCCCGATTTGCTGTCAACTGGGCCTACTTCTACTCTCAATAATTATTGGTTTTAGTATTTATGTTTGATAAATAGATAATCTTTTAACTGTTCATAAAAATAAAAGTAATTAAGTATTAATAAACAAAAAAACAGACGGCAATGAAATATTAAAGAAATACAAAAAATTATTACCTGGCGACACTTCTATAAAGTACGTTTGCTCGAAAGTTTATTGTCACCTAGAAGAATGGCAGAAATGGATACACTACAAGAGACTATCTTCATCAATGAGACCAGAGGCTGTCCACAGGGAGGAGTTGTATCCCCACTCATGTAAAGTCTCACTGTGAACAGCTTATTCTGTCAACTAACAGGGAAAGGGATACCATGTCCAGGGTATTCCTTGCAAAAGGAAAGTATGAAAATGTCCTCTATGATATAGTTTAAAGAAGACTGGTTTAAAGAAGAATGGTGTAACTTGATCGGACTCAACATCAACCAAAACCACACCAGTAGCCGTCACAAATAAAAAGAAACCTAATTTAAAAACCACAAAAATAGAGAAAAACATCGTCGAGTGGAAAACAGAGGTCAATCCTAGATAGCAAGTTACTCTGGAATAAACACAAAAACGAAGTAATTCACACCAAGGTCCTGATGGTGTGCAGGAACAGTGCAGGGAAAAAGTGGGGGTGTAACTCACGTATTCTGCAATGGATGTGCACGGCAATAGGGAGATACTCATATATGGGGCAGTTGCTTGGGCACCGGAGCTAACCTGAGTAGTATTAGGAAAATTCTTTCGAAGATTCAGAGACCAGCCTGTGCATGTACCACTGGAGCAATAGGATCTTGTCCTACTGCTGCAATGGCAGTGATTCTAAACTTGACCACACTGCACATTCAACTAGAATGATCAAAGTAATTATTAGTGAAAAACCTTCAAATACTTCAGTTTGATCAAACTTGGTAAATGCCCCAAGATGGTATGCAGAAGAAATTCAACTTTGTTTGAAAATTTATCACAAAATTGACTAATAAATCTGAATAAAATGAACACTCCATGCAGAATTTAAACCAAATTGCAATAAAATGGTATGAGGATGGTTCAAAGCTAGAAGAGGGAACTGGAATAGGAGTTTTTGAAAGTGGAGTGAATGAACTATGCCAGGACACTGTCACCGTACCATGGATCCCAGGACACATAGAAATACAGAGAAGCAGGCAAAAAAGGAGCCGAAACCCCACATCTGGAACAATAACCATCTTAGAAAACCAAACAAAATAGATGAAGAGGAAAAAATCCAAGTACTGGAATCATCTGGAAAGATTAAGACAAGCTTCTGGAAAACTACGATCAGAAGAGATTTCCTCTGCCTCAACCTCTGAATTTTAACGGGAATATTAAAAGAAAGAACCATAATAACAAAGATTTTAACCGTAATGTCATGTCAAGTTGACAACTACTGATAAGTATATCAAATATGATAAATACAATGCGCAACGTTACAGCCCTCTTAATTTAGGTACTGTTTATATTGGCAGATACCGTAATAGTAATAATATGTTAAAAGGTATTGCTTCCGCGGTCACTATATACTGGTAATGGTAACATATTCAATCGTTTGGTATTCCACGCAGTGGAGACAACATATATTATCAATAAAATGAATGCTGTTGTCTATTACACCAGCTGGTATCTGCTATAAACCTGTCAATATGCCTTGTGTTCATCATTTTATTAATTTAAATAAAAGATCTACTGTAACGTATGTCTTCCTATACATAAATTAAATATAGTTAAATACCCCAACGCACAATTTCTAAATAGGACTTTTATTAACTTTTGGAGCATATCAGATTGGCCATGATATTGGAGTTGAGACTTCTACATGGTTAATTAACTCAGATCTTCTGCTTAACAAAACCCTCTTTTTTAAATCACATTTACCAAATTAAAAATAAAATAGTCGTATCCCAAAAAAATTGGCTTGGGTGGTTATAATTCATAAAATATTAATAAAAGATAGTATTATGGCCACAATATTTTTGCAAATACTATAGATGATTGATTTGCATTTGGAATAGCGTCATATATTGCCATCCAGCGTAAAATTAGCTACCACTTTCGTACACGAAAATAACTTTCTAAATTATTTATTTATATTTTATTAACAATAATTAGGTATCTATAGATATATTAAGACGGATAGGTATATTAAATGGATCCGACGAATGGGCGCTATTAAGTAGCCAGCCCGATCACCAGACCTAACACCGTTGGATTTTTTATGGGTTGTCTTAAGAGTAGAGTATATGCAGCACAGCCAACTAATATTGCGAGAAAGTTTAACAACAGATATAGGAAACAGTTTACTGAGACTCTAAATAAAGTTAGGCTTATAATAGACTATGTTATCAACTAAAAATAAAAATAATTCAGTAAACTAAGAGAAGAACTAATTTTATTTCATAAGTGGTTTCCACACTGTATAATTTGAGAACTGTATTAATCATTAAAAAATAAAAACTTCTTTTATATCCGCTGACTTCAAATTAATATTTTCTTATGAGAATTACCAAATCTAATTTACGTTCAAGCTCAAGTAGGCTCTTTATCTAGAGAAGAATAACATTCATGGTATTGCAAAAGGAACTAATTAAATTTTCCTCTGTAGGTAATTTGATCATTACTTTTTGAAGAAGGATGCTTTATATAGCAAGAAGATTTATTTTTATTGGTAATTGCATTACTTACAGAGTATTATATTCTTTTGACAAATATGTATGTAAATTTCTTTCCAATTTCTTTTTAATTAATTTGTCCGTATGCCAATAGCTATTTCTTGGAATTTTTTGTAACTAAATAAATTGGTTTTGAATGCTTATCATGTAGGGAGGTTTTTTTAACGCAGTATGTGATCTCACTAGAATTTAATCTTGATAAAACGCGAGTTTAATCTCCTAATGGAAACAGAATTATTTCAATGGGATATTAACTTGTCACTACAAATAGAATTTTCTTAAATTATTATTGGTATTTATACAAAGCGGAGCCAGTAAACTGTAACTGTACAAAAAAGAAAACTAAATCGATGTTTGGTTCTTAATTCCGATTCTTACTCTGTTAAAATGAAAAAAAAACGAGACATTTTATTATTTAATAATGTTTTTCACTATTACAGAAGAAATAGTTGTAACGAAAAACAGAAATAGTGATAGTAATAAACTTTCAAACTAAATACATTTTCATTAAAATAAAAATACAAATACAAAAATTTAAATACAAAATGTAAACTAACTTTTCTTGAAAAAAGTATGGTATTATACTGAAGTTGTCAGCTATAAATCAAATTAATAACCTCAAACTGTACATGTCTTGTTAAACGTTGAGGTTAGGTCTCTTAAAATAAATGTGCTTCTATAATGCCAAGTTCAGATGAGCTTGCCTTCTCCAAAATATTAAAATCCTTTTCTTGACTTGAGAATGGGTGCATTTATTATTGTTATCGATTTTTAAAGTTCTTAAAAATAAATAAATAGGCACATAACCTGCAAATACACTCACTGACTTAAACTCGATCCATTCAAAATATTGATTTATTTAAAATTGCTCTTACTTCCGAAGGCGGAAAATGATTTCTTTGAATTTTTTTGGAACTTGTAGATAAAAAACTGTACTTTTAAGTTTATTATCCTGACACTTCAAAATAATTTCATACTCCCCTCATATACAAGGGAGAACAGAAAACACTGTTCTCCTCTACTTTTGACTCACCCTGTAAGTTAATTCTGCTAGTAGATCTGCACATATTGAACTTTATCAAGATGTCTGATTTGTTTCCAACACTTCGTTTTTTTATTTACCCAGATATCTTGATTTGTTTGTGAAATGTGACGGTTTAAAGAAAATGAAATCGTTTAGAAGAAGTACGTCAAGTAGCTGTTAACGAAATAACTATCCGAAAGCGATTAAGAGAAAATGGAATAAACTTCAGAAGACTTGCAACTGGTCCGGAGTTACTTAGAAATCACAGAACAGCTTCGATTTGCCAGGGAGCATCAATATTGGAATGTAAAGAAATCAGCCTCCGCGTTCGGAAGTGACAGCATTTTTAAATAAATCAATATTTTGAATGGATCGAATTTTAAATCGTTGAGTGTAATTATCTGCTAGGCTCCTCAGCGTCTTTAGTGCCGCTGAGTAGTATCTTAGCAGCTGGAAAATAGCGCCCAACTATCATAAAGTTGCGCTGGGTCCGCAGCCGCTCACCCCTACTGAATCCAGCTATAGTCATCCTGTGTTGAATTGGTTCCAATAAAAGCCTTTTTGATTTGATTTGTGCTGCAGTAACAATGTCTACGAGTTTAACTTTATCCGGCTAGATTTGGACCATCTTTCTTGGATTTTTAAGCAAAACTCTTTGATTTTTAGCTTGACCATTGTATCTTTCTATTTGAGAAAAGCTAATGTTAGTTAGCAGACGCTAATCATAACCGAATCAGCTACATTTCCCAACGCATGACGTACTGACCGCTTGTTACTAGGTATTAAATCCTATAACATCTAGGGGGTTTCTCCCCGGAGGGTCCATTTCTTTTATCTATCTAGAAAACCTCCACCTCTTATTTATTTTTAGAGGATTCCACCACCAGCGCTTTTATTTGGAGGATCAGATACTGGGAAAACTGAAGCATCCAGAATATTTAGTTGTACCACCAAGCTAACAAGAGGATCACCTTAGACCATATACAAATAGACTGGCTGTGACGTCATTTTTATGAACAACATACTGAAGACAATATTATCTCTCTTTGTCGCATGAAGTTCGTGGAGCTACGGGATGAGATGTGTGTGCGGTACCTACTGTTTACCAATAACAAATATTAGCGGCGCAAATATCTTTTAATAGTTACCTAACAAGGTCTTAATATGATAACACAAGGTTTTAACTGTAATCAAAATTCTTAAATCATAACTTTAACCCAAAATTAATACATCGAAAAAAAATACCACAATTAGTTTATGAACAGGGTAAGATTAATATTTACATATGATTCGCAATGTTCCATGCTATAAGAGACAGTGCAGCCGAAGATATACGAAAACAACCGAAGTTTTATTCAAACGTGGATTTGTTTGTAAACATATAGTTTTAGAACACAACATAAAGTTATTTTGGCTTCACAACAAGGACAGAAAATTGACGTCTATTTGTATATGGTCTAAGAGGATCACAAATTTAACTGTCATATCTATTTAATTTTAATGTGATCACATGCACGTCCGATTTATGTGATCTTTTTTTACTATCAATTATTAACTAATTACTTCATTTTTATTGTTAATAGTAATAGAAAATACATAGAGGCAATTGTTTTCGTTTAGGTTGAAGCTAACAAGTAAAAAAGTGGGAATGTTCGAATGTTGTATGAGGAAAACAATGGGTTGCCGATGGTATAGACTTTTCAGACAATCCCATACTATTATTGTATCGATGACGCTAGTTTCATATATTTTTAAATTAATATATAATTATAAAATTAATAGAATAATTTAAATGAGCAGTAACCGATTTTATTAAACTATTACACACTTAACCTACAGTTTTTTAAAAGTACAAACTTCCTTTTTGTTTTATTATTTTATTAAACGATTTATTATTGACAGCACCCCTGACAAGTTTAAAACATCACTTTATCATAGTGCAATGATGAACAATTTCCTTACAATAATTGTTTGTAGTACAAGTACAAGCAACAAATTTCAGAAATATAAAAATATACCAAATTTTTGTGGCAAGCAGCCTATTTTAAATAAAATATTTCATTTTATAAAAGTTGCCTTATATTGATCTAATAGTGTAAACACATAAAAACTGCAGCTGATCGCTCGCTAATGGAAAGAGTACAGAAAATAATGATAAAAGTCATAAATTATAAATGGAACACAGTCATGGATTAAAAAATATAGTGACATAAAAAAACTATATTGTTACACTTGCATGCAACACACCATTAAATATTTACTCCATGACTATTAAAAAGTAAAATATAAAAGAACCGCAATAATAAAACCTTTAGAAGTAAAAAATGGATCAAAAAAGCAATTTATATAATGATTTATATATATATTTAATAAGTGAAGAATAGAAACAAAAAAAAACAACTAAACTAAAGGTTATTCGTATATGAAACACTCAGTTTATTTATAATAAAGAATTATTATAATTATGCAAAATAAAAATAGTTATGTAAGTAAAACAATAGCAAGATCATATTACTGGTACAGAAAACATGCACACGACCCCTAAATTTGACAGGTCGGCCATTTTCCTTAGGTGGCGCACATGTCTATTATTTAAAATTATTTTATGTATTATACTGCGTTTTCAAAATAATTTTTTCCCTACTAGCCTCTAAGCCTAATTTTATTAACTTTTGTTGAGGTAGTAAAATTGTTCATTTTTAACCAAGGTAGAAAATACGGAGACTCCTTGATAAATAACTAATGCCTGTATGCACCATTGTACAATTTCTCTGATTAAGACTTTAACCGTGATTAAGAATAATGAAAAACTCTTCGTTTTACCAAAACTTCCAATATTTATTTAAAAAATTGCTTAATAAGATGGACTTCCAAAAAGTAAGGGTTAGTACAATCAATTTACTTTAACCGTGATTAAATAACGTTTTTCTTATGCACCAAGCCTTTTTTCTCCTAATCCGCAATTAACTTTTAATCGCCCGGTGGCCTGGGATTGTTGGTTTCGTTAGGCGGAAGCGACAAAAGAAACTAAGGTCATCCAGGGCTTCAAAATAATTTTCTCTCTCATTCTAACGCCTAGGAAACCCATCTAACACTATGTCATTAATGTCTAGATCATCATCAAATAATAGGTCTTCCACTTCCATAATTATTTTTCACTACCACAGTTTATCACTACTCACTATTGACAAAAATACATGTAAGTGAAATCAGAACCAAACAAAACATCCTAACCTCACTTATTAACTAACCGCGGTTATCTAGTCTTAATACCAGGCCATCGGGCGATTAAAAGTTAATTGCGGATTAGGGTTAGGAGAAAAAAGGCTTGGTGCATAAGAAAAACATTATGTAATCACGGTTAAAGTTTTAATCAGAGAAATTGTACAATGGTGCATATAGGCATAAGACTAGATAACCGCGGTTAGTTAATAAGTGAGGTTAGGATGTTTTGTTTGGTTCTGATTTCAATTTTTCATTTTTTATACAAACCCTGGAGCCAGACATACAGTTTAACTTATTTTCAGCTGACGTTTAAGCTAATATAACAAGTTCAATTTGCCAGCTGGCCATAATTATCAAATTACAATTAGCTAATTTGAATGCAAAATTTTTTGGTGCATGGAATCGACTTTTTAACCGTGATTACATACTTAGCTATGGTTAGCTAATTACGTGAAAACGGTGCATACAGGCATAAATCTTAATCCATTTGACAGAATGTGAGGTTAACTGATGCAAAGACAAAATGAAAAGATATTTTTACTTATTTAATAGCCCACCTACCTATTCAAAAATGAAAATCAATTAACTTATCTATGTGTTTTCAGAGCGATTTGATTATCAAATCAAAACAAAAATTATTGAGTATGTAAAATGGACTGGGAAAGTAGTGACGTAAGCGTCAAACCAACTGATTCCAAACAACTTTTTTTATGGTATGTTTTATAAGTGTTATTAACTATTATATTGTATTTTCTTGATTTTTGGGAGTTAATTACTGTTTTTTCATTGGTAAGTATGATTTACATATCACTAAAGTAGATAGACGAACAATTTCCGTAAAAATATTATAACATAACCTTCAAAGTTGTGCATTGTCATAAATTTTAAGAATACTTACAAAAATGGTACCTTAAAAATCGAATTTGGAAAAATTTTGCTTATATGTATTTAATTATGATACTTCCGTTATATTTCAAAGTATAATAATAACAAAATACCTCAAACAAAAGTTATTTCTGGAGATTTATAATGTTGCCGTTTGGAATCATTTCGTTGATATTTCCCAGTTCAACAGCATAGAACACAAATTTTGACGTCACACTTTCATTGTAATGTCATGTGAAACGGGAGTGACTTGTGACACGTCAAAAATTTTTATTAGTGTAGTTCTTTTTAACGGGTATGAGGACAGACATAAAGAAACCAATTAAATTTTGGTCGACGTTTCGTCGATTTATTTCGATATCCTCAGGGCTAAAAAAGAAAGTAGTGGCAACGATACAAAAATACAAACATAAATTTTGCAAAAAGGCAGTAAAACAAAATCTAGGAATCTGATATGTAAATGAAAGTTAATTGTTAGTAGTTGAGGTTCAAACCGCCAAAAACGCTGGTGTGCTGTCATATGTCGTATCTGTCAAAGAATTTTCGTGTTTTGTGAATGTCATTACCATTTTGTGTATATACTACTTAGAACAAAAAGAAACAGGAAGGAGTCTGTCATATTCGCGGAAATTTTTCCGATAGTTGGCGCCACAGTAACTGTCAGTGGAATGGGGAAAATATTAGCCATTTGATTCAATATTAATTCAACCATTTCTATTTTGAAATGTGTGTGGTAAAGATCGTTAGTGAAAGATGGTACGTGTGGTGATTCATTTATTCTAAAACACTGCTCAAAAATAACACGCAAACAAATGGAGAATGTGTTTGTTTTCCCCATTCTACCTTTGCTCGTTTTCGCCAATATTAACTTTAAGAAAAATTTGCGACGGAAGTCGGCCATCTTGATGCTCCTTGTATGACTCATTGTTTATGTTTACAGTATGCTGTCAAAGCAATATTTGCATATAAATGTCAAAAATTAGCGCATAGGCGTATCATTCGGTTTTTATAAACATAAAATGATTTACAATACTAAATGTATTCACATACTTGATTGGTTGAAATTTAATCAAAATAAAGACCTTAATAGAAATTTTATTTTTTTACGGTACGGCATTGGAAATGGAAATTAAAATTGACATTTGGCCGCCATATGCAAGCTCCTTTCTGGACTCAAGGTCATTTTGCATATACTCCTTCCTGTTTCTTTTTAGATATACTAAAAGCGATTGCGAATGGCTTTTTTGGTTGGTTAATGGTTAACCGGTCGGTTCATAAACGATGACGTCAGAACCTTGGTTGGCTCTGACCCATTCGCATTCTTCGTAAACTAATTGGTTGGTTAAGCGGCTGTTAATCACGTCATTTCATAAAAAAATTGTTTACAAGTGTAAGTTTGTTTTTGTTTAAAATGGAAACTAAGTTTCATAAAATGCAGCCCTGTTATTAGTAGATGAATTGGGTGATTCATTGAATTTTAAAAAAATATTTTTAATAAGTACAAATAAAAGTGCTACTATTAATTTAATGACCATAAAAATATTTGTTAAAGAGAAGCACACAAGGATTTCAGATTATTTTGAAAACAGATATCTGGACTATGATTACTTTAACCTCAAAACAGTAATGCTGGTAGAATAGAAAGTGATAAAACAAATAACCAGAAAGCGGACCGTGCTCTAGAGCACGGTTCAAGTTTTGGTTAACCAACCTTGAACCAGACAATTTATGACGTCATCAATTTGTCATTCAAATGCGGTTGGTCCAAATATGACGGATCAATCTATGAACCAACCAAGAACCAACATCATTCGAAATCGCTTTAAGTTAATTTCGGTTATTCTTTACAGTAATTTACAGTGTATAAGAAGTATTTACAATTTGTGAATAATTAGAGGTAAAAATGGGTTTTCAATGTTGTGTTCCTGGATACAATAACTCCGTTAAAACAGGATATCAAATGCATCGAATTCCTGAAGACGAACAAGTAAGTTGAAATAAAATATATAAAATAATAAAAGCCTTAAAATGATAACTTTTTTTACGCTTATTCAATTTTTAATTTAAATAAACCTTGAAAGTTGTATTAAACAGTTCTTTATTTAATGTTTGTGTTGTGTTTGAAATACTTTAACTGTGAGAACTTTGGGATTAAATAATCATTTTAAGAGATAAACATTTTACAAATATTAAATGAACATTTAATTTCAGCTATGCAATCTATGGTTGTCATTAATTGGAAGGTTAGATTTAAAAGAAAAACCATTGTCTAGAATTAATGAATTGCATAGAGTTTGTCATGCATATGTAAATAATTTATTGAATGTAATAAATATTTTATAAAGATATTTGTGTATTATTGAAGAGAACTTGACATTTTCCCAACAAAATATTAATAAAAACCTATTAATTTGATTAATTTAAATACATTTAGTTTCCCGCTAAATCTTATAGTTCTTGATTGCAGACGGGAGGTGGCGCGAATATCGCTTTGGGATCGAGGTTCTAATGGCTGGCAGTTACCGATCTATCTCAGTATAATACATCTCTTATGTATGCCTATAGCGCTTATTGGAGATTGACTTTGCATTAGTCTATGTACTATTGACAAAGCCTCCACTTAAATATAAATATATAAAGGTGAAGGGTAATTAAACTGTTTTTTTTTTGTTTAATATCTATTTAGTAAACCAACTTTATTTTAATATTGGCTTTGTTTATATTCTCATTTACATTGACATTTAATTTTTGAAATGTTCAAGTATTAGTAACTAGTTTAATATGCTTTTTTACAGAATTGTTCTACTGTCGGAAAATTCACGCTGACGCCGACCGGCGTCACGTTGCGATGAAGAGCAAAGGGAGATCCTCTCAGTATACCCTCTGGGGATGTAATCTACATGAAAAGATTGGCAGATATCTTTCGAGAGCAAACACAATCACCCACTGAAATCTCTTTATATTCGAAAACTCTACGTATAAATCGAATACTAAAAAATCCACAGATTTACGAGTTGATATGACGAGGGTGAATACGCGGATGTACAAATCTTTATCGGAGAAAAAAACGTGACGGACTATATTTAGTTTTCAGACAATAAATTCGACAATCTATGAAAAACTATTATTTTCGATTCTCTTAAGTAATTTTCAATTAATCTGTTGGTATTATAAAATTCTATTTAATTGTATTAAACAATATTGTTTGTAGTTGATGTAACTTGATTTCCCAGCTTTTTAGAAGCATTAATTAGTTAATTAATAGCTACAGACGGTGCATACTTCATTGTAACAATCGATTTGAGCCTTTCAGGCGTATTCGAATTATATTTGAACATGCAAGTTAAATTTTCTAGTAATTGAAAGATGTGCAACTCGAGTATCCTTTTTAACTTTTATGTTAGATCAGCTATATCATTGTATAAACAGGCTATATACTTCTTTTGTTACGGACTCTGTCATAATTTTCTTTTTTTGCCCTTGCATATAATAATAATTATCCATAATAATTATATAGGTAGTTATTGGACTGAATGGATATTATAAAAAGTGTAGTTAGTGTTCTATATGTGTAAATAAATATGGCACGAACAGCAGTAAAAACGAAAGTATCCTAGAGGGAATAAAAATATTAACTACTAGAACAAATATATGGGGAATTAAAAAACAGTAGGTATAAAAAATAGATATGAAAGAATAAATAAGTAACGGAGTCCGTTTAAATTACAAAACATACCATTTTCGTCTTTCCAACGCCTGGTCTACTTATTCACTGAATGTGAAATGTGACAACGTAGCCTAATCGTCCACTAATCAAATTGTTCTTAAAAATTCAAATAGTCGCATGCACCTCGTGTAACCTAGTGTAACCTAAAATCAGCGTTGCCGATTGTTGTGACCTTTACTAGTCTACTAAACTTAAAAATAAAGAATGTCACATTAATTTTATATTGTAAAAGATTTTATATATGATATTATTTACATGTATAATAATGAAAATTAAAATAATAAACATAACTATTATGTTATGTTTTGACATAGATTTGTTTTATGCCTTACAATTTTTCTTTTATTAGGAATTTTAGTTTAGATTGATATATCTAGGTTAATTTATCAATACTAACAAATGAAGCAAAGGTTTATTATTGGCATTGTAAAAGATTATCTATATGAATATATAAAATTATTTGCATTTATAAGGTTAGGTTAGGTTAGGTAAGGTTAGGTTAGGTTAGGTTAGGTTAGGTTAGGTTAGGTTAGGTTAGGTTAGGTTAGGTTAGGTTAGGTTAGGTTAGGTTAGGTTAGGTTAGGTTAGGTTAGGTTAGGTTAGGTTAGGTTAGGTTAGGTTAGGTTAGGTTAGGTTAGGTTAGGTTAGGTTAGGTTAGGTTAGGTTAGGTTAGGTTAGGTTAGCTTAGGTTACGTTAGGTTAGGTTAGGTTAGGTTAGGTTAGGTTAGGTTAGGTTAGGTCTGATGGTCGAAAAGGCGTATACATATTCAATATGTACATTTTATTCCTTATAGATTATACTGGCACATTAACAACCAGCTTGAAAGTCATATTTAGAATGCCATTATTTATGAACCATACTCATTATTAAGTTTTATTTTAATAAAGGTTTTGCCCAGGTAATTTGAATTGATTTTCAATCATAAATTCTTGCTTATTTGAAAAAAGTAATTTTTTGGAAAAAGTTCCATCGACAACCATTTTAGTTAAATGGATTATTTAAAATATACTTCTTTGATTATCAGCAATATGTTTATGAAAAGAGGAATACATATATCTTTTTTTAGCATTAATTTTTAATAAAAAAACAGGAAAATGGATATTTTTTTACATTTTCTCTAAGTACATAAAATATATGTAGGTACCAACTAACTTAGTACCTACGGAACATACAAAATACGTTCAAAAAACTACATTTTTCTACGGCTGCTATGGAATGTGGTGCTTTTGACACATTTGACAGAACTACAAAGTGACGTATTGCTATCAACTGTGGGAAAAAATCTACCTCACGGGTACATTTAAATGGGAATTCAGCCGTGAGGTAGATTTTTTCCCACAGTTGATAGCTGCTGTTACGAAAAAATGAAACACCAGGAATGTCAATACAAAATTGCAGTAATGTAACAATTAATTACAATATTAATTAAATTATTTTTTTGTATTAAGTATATATGTGCCGTTTATTTTATAACCAATAATAATAATAAAATGTTATGAATTCATTATATTTTTATTATTAATATGCAGCCGTAGAAAAAGTATGGTGTGCAACACGGTGGAAAAGACACTTTTCCACCTTGTTGCACAATATACTATTCCAATACCTACTTTTTACATTTAAATTGATTTAAATGATGAGAATAGCTTAAATAAAGCTGTCACGAGTTACCGAAATAAGTACTGGCAACATTCTTTTTAAGATTTATGACCATCTTATATCTAGACATAATTGACAGAAATTGTTAAAATTTAAAAAAAAAATGGCGGACTTTAAGTACTTTTAATTGCGATTTTCTATTTTAAATGTGCATCATCCAAGAATTTTTTTCTCTTAAAATGGCTCTATAGCAATAGGGCTTTCCAAATAAAAAAAATCGTCATGAAATTCCGTGGGTCGCAAAGTACAACGGAACCTGTTTATGTATAAATGATTTTTACTTTTTCCAATTTGTTTGACTGTTTTACAAAATTTAATTTCATCATTACATCCACTAACATTTTTGTTGAGCTGGCATCGCTGCCCTAGAAATTTTACCATAACAGCTGATCTAGCATTGACACTTTTTAAAAGATCAAGTTACACAACTACAAAAACACTATTTTTGATTATAATAGTTGTACCAGTTTTATATGACGCACAGTGTGCATCTGATAAAGCTGGATGGGCTATAATACAGCGACTGTACTACTAACTTAATTGGACAACACTCGCAAACACCCAATTTTTAGGTATAGTTTCTCATAAAGTACCAAAATGAAATATATTTTCTTAAAATACTTTAAAAATATTGATTTTTAAAAGAAACATTTAAATTCCCTGTCCTAAATAATATAAATCCATCAAATAGTTTGCTTCTTAATGGCGTATGTACGGGGCTAATCGCTGCTTATCACCACTGTTAGTAGTACAGTCACTGTGGGCTATGATTATTTTTTTGCCTGCCCTTTTTATTGATAAAAATAAACTAATAAATTACGGTATATATGTCTGTAGCTGGAATTTATCTGCGTTCTGTGTTTCACTTTCAAATCTTTGAAGCCAGTCTTTGTGAGATCTCCAGTATTGTACGATTATTATAACATGCAAAAAGTTGTCGATGAATGGCGAAAATATGCTCTGCTTGATCATGAAAGCTTGAACCCGATCTCGAATTAATCTTTCCCTACATAAAAACACGAGTCGAAAACTCAACCCAATCTTTCAATCCTGCATGTAAACGTGACAATAGATCAATCTATTATGATTGAGTAGTATTTATATCTTTAATATCTTTAAGTGAGGATGAATGTTTACCCCGTTAATTATGTATATCTGTTATATTTTAACTTAGAATATAAAAACTAAGGAAGGAGCCTAACACCTTTCCCAAGTTGGTAGTTTACGACGGAATCTCCGTCACAGCGGCCATTTTGACATTTGAGACAGTACTGTTTTAGTGTTACTAGAATTCAGAGACGTACACATATGCAATTTATTTACGTAAGTGATTTACTGAATATGCACAGCTATGTAATAGTTATATACTCGTATGTATTTAAAAAAATTGTATATAGAAATATGGTTTACAAAATGTATTACATTTTAAAACTTTCTTACATCAGTTTTTTTTTATTTTTGAAATTGATACATTTTATCATAAATTAAAATTGATACGCCACTGACAAACCGGAAACTGCTGTAGCCATTTTTAAACACCATCTAGGACTATTGGTGTTTATGTATAACGCTCCTTCCTTCGTTTTTATATTCTAAGTATTTTAATAAAGTTTGTCATGTTTAATCAACCATTTCTGGAGGTTTTTATCACACAATGTATAGCACCAAATTATCCAAAAGGATTAACCTTTGCATAATGACATATGGTATCTCTATAAAAAAAATGTCTGTATTACTTTCTTAGAACATAAAATAGTAAGGAAGGAGTTTGTGTTATATCTACAATGTTAAAATCTGGCGACGGAAGTCGGCCATATTGGATAACCATTTATGACTCATACTTTGTATACAAGTTATAAAAATTTAGTTTTCTGTTAAAAATTTGGATTAATTATTTATTGGTAAGTAGCTATTATTATAATAAATATACATTATATATATGTAAACTATATTTTTATGTTTAAATTAAATTAATACTTTCTATTGATCCCTAACCTATCTACTTAAATTGACATAGGCGTATCAATAATGGAAAGAGGATATTTCATTTTAATTATCATTAATTTAAAATTTTTTGGCTAATCTCTTAACTGTATATGTCAATTATTTTTATGTCTATGGAGTATTCTAAAGCAACGTTGTACAATAAATGTATTTGTGTATTAATTAACACATTATTACATTCACAGTTTCCCACGGGATGAAAATATTAGACGGAAATGGTTAAATATTGTGGATAAAGATAACTGGAGTCCAAGCAAGAATAGCTTTTTAGGCTTTAGAATTTCTTCAGTAATTGTTTTACTAGTACCAAATGCTATACCTACAATTAAAATCGCAAGAATGAAATATGTAAGTAATTATTACATCCACAAAATTGCTTTAATAACATTGACCAAATCTATGTTTTTTTCAAATCTATTTACAGATATTTTACTTAAACATATATTTCACTAATATATACCTTTTCTATGCAGGTAAGTACTAACGACCCTTATGCTGAACAGATGATACCTAACTACTAGCAGTGAAACTATTTCACCAGTTCCTATTCCTGAAACTCTACCATCTACTTCTGAAAGTCCTCGTAGGAAACAACTTATAAAAAGCATCTGTGTAGTATATTTAAAAACAAGAATTTATTATAAGTATATGTAAAAGTAAAATAAATAATGTAGAAAAAATTAGACATGTTTACACAAAATTCAATTTAAGGGCTAATAGTGGTAGAATGAAAAATTTTAATAAAAATTGTATAGTATATAATTGGTTTTATTTCCTTAAATCTAGTACCCCCATTTTAGGCAATTTTATACTATTTTTTTTCCACTTTCCTTATTAAAATCGTTATTTTAATATATAATGATTAGTGTCCATACTGAATAATAATAGGTATGTTTCAATAAGGTCATTATTTTTCTACAAATAAAAATATAGGACGCCACTGTTAAAAAGTAACTTCCGGTAGCCATCTTGGATAACCATCCCGATCACCTGTCCTTGAACGAGCAATACTTCCTTACTATTTTTACTATTTTATGTTCTAAGATTACTTTATTATTATTTTGTTCTTGCTCAACTTCCTTAACTCCCACTTTCAAGCTTATACAGTGATTATAATATCTATAATTGTAATATAAAGTATGAAATTAAGTATAAATAAAGTTAGTTGAAGACTCATTATTATGAACAACTGACAGTTACTTAACCGAAAATTGAGAAACCGGGCCTTGATTTTTATTTATATAATTTATACTCCAAGTTTTATGAACATCAATTCTTGTCAAGTGTATAGAAAAAGAACTCCATACTGAATAATAATAGGTATGTTTCAATAAGGTCATTATTTTTCTACAAATAAAAATATAGGACGCCACTGTTAAAAAGTAACTTCCGGTAGCCATCTTGGATAACCATCCCGATCACCTGTCCTTGAACGAGCAATACTTCCTTACTATTTTTACTATTTTATGTTCTAAGATTACTTTATTATTATTTTGTTCTTGCTCAACTTCCTTAACTACCACTTTCAAGCTTATACAGTGATTATAATATCTATAATTGTAATATAAAGTATGAAATTAAGTATAAATAAAGTTAGTTGAAGACTCATTATTATGAACAACTGACAGTTACTTAACCGAAAATTGAGAAACCGGGCCTTGATTTTTATTTATATAATTTATACTCCAAGTTTTATGAACATCAATTCTTGTCAAGTGTATAGAAAAAGAACTCCATGTAAAGGATACGCCATTTCCTTCAATTTTGGCATTAAATTTCATATGACGGGAATTAACAACATAAAAAAGAAGAATTATAGATCTTGTCAATTAAAGTCCATAGTTGGCTGTTTATCATTCAATACATCAAACGTCGCAAATCGTTCAAAATTCTAGTCATGCATTAATCAGAAAATCTCAATTCAACCTTTCTCATTTAGATTAAATTCAAAATTTTAAGTGAAACTTTTACAAAAAATACACCAATATGGCATTCGTGTGTCCAACAATGGAAACGGCCGAAGAGCGCCTCAACACTCTCCAGAATATTAAACATGTTGTTGAAAAACTGGAACAATCTATGAACATAGGTGTAAAACCAGTATGTATTCCTACGTGTATACCCATAGCGGACTTGGATGATTGTCCTCCAAAGCCCCAACCTGAAATAGCACGATTCCCCAAACAGGAACCCCCCAATGTTATGGTAAGTATATACCCAATAAGAGACTTAAATACGTCGGGTACTATTAATATTCTCGAAATAGCAAACAATAACAAAATGAAAACTGCCATATTGTATTACAAAATTTTCCTTTTGATGATCAATTCTTTTGCATTCGTTCAAACGATTGGTCGTAGCTGTTTTTCAATTCCTCTCGAGAAAAACATGGTTTTTGAACGCTTAAACCGAAAGATTGAGGCAGCTAAGAGATATCTTCTGGTCGTAGTTTCCCAGAAATATCTTGGCTTGTCTCAGTCCTTCAGATTCCAGCACTTGAATGTTTCCCACTCCATTTCTTTTTTTAGTTTTTTTTAAGATTGCGCTACTGCTGATCCCACAAGATGGTTCTGTTCCCCAATTGGGAGCTCCTTTGTTGCCAGCTTATTTGCTGTTTCGTTCCCTTCTATTGCTATGTGTTTGGGACCCATAGGAGGGTGACAGTATCTGGCCTATAGTTCATTTAGCTTACCTAGATATTCTCAAACCATCTTCGAACTTCGAATATCCATCATAAACACACTTTCTTGTCTGTGGTAGTTTCTTTCAATATTTAATGCCGCACATCTTTCGATGGCGGGGGTTTCTGCTTGAAAGATGCTCCTACTTCTACTCGAGTTCCTTCTTCTTGCTTGGAGCCGTCCATATATCACTTTAACGCATTTTTGTTTAAATTCTGTATGGTGTCATCCCATTCAGATTTGCTACTCAGCTACTCACAAAGTTAAATTTCTTTGGCATGTCACCTTGGGGCATTTCCAAAGAGTGATTAAATTGAAGTGATAGAGAAATTATTTTAAAAACTGAATATTTATGCAAAATTGAAGTGGAACTGCTGTGCAAGGGTGCCACTATCTCACAATATGCCGCATGAAGATTTTAAAATAACAATTAACGAAGTTTTGTGGTACTACAACCAACTATATCATTCACTAAACCCTCTTTTCTATGGTTTTTGATGGTTAGGTTAACATTGTGGTTCGGGATGAAACCCACGTAGGCCAGAAGGCCCGTTGTGATGCAACATGGGGTGGTTACCACTCCCACACTACCGTGAGAACCACTGGCTGCTGTTTATGGACAGTATGAGGCTTTTTACGCCAACCGACTGCAGATTGGATAGGTTGTCCAAGTAGGGCTGTATCAGAGCAGAAAATCTTATTCCGGATAGGGCAGCGCAGTGACAGAGTAGGTGGACCATCGTCTCTTCCTCCTCCTCGTCCAGACAGCTTCTACAGAAGTCATTGTGTTGTAAGATTCCCATACGTGCGGCATGGCATCCTCGAAGCCAGTGTCCAGGATGTTGGCAATCGCGTTTCCAATAAAGTTCCTGGATAGGGATAAAATAGCTTTGGTTCGTCGCAGGCCAAGCAACTGGCATACCTGTTTTGATGAGATGCAGGAGGACTCCTCTCGTCACACAATGTTGGTTAGACGGAGAGTTTGTCACTTTGCCTGGGCACCCAGACAACATTGACCCTCGTTTTAGTCGCCAGCTCATTTAAGGTTCTGTTGCATTGTATAGCAACCTGTGAGGTCAGGAAGACTGAGTTTAGGAATTTGATGGCAGCTTGGTTGTCAGTTAGGATAGATATTTCATTGGATTCTGACCCAGTTTGAAGTATCCATTTAGCTGTATTTATAGCTACCAACATTCTTGTTGAGATAATCTATGTGAATACTTGTGAAAAATTATAAAACGAATACCCTCTTCTTGAAATTCCCATTGTTTTACCAAATTGATTTTCTTTAAGTACTGTAAACACAACATAAAACACGGGTAAATCAGAGCGTTGTAAATATCTGATATCTAAAACGTTATGTATGTTCCTGCTACATTTTAGCTATTGCCATTAGAGCTGCTATAGAGCGGGTCACAGTTATTATGCAGCATATCGGCATGTTCTTCGAATTTGGTTCCAACTGGCGCGGGAATATAACTTGCCATTGTGTTACTATTATGATTTAAATGTTGACTAAATTATTTATTTGAAAATCGTTTAGTGAGTAATTAAGAATATTTATAATTATGCTTTTAGATAAATTTTACGCGTTTAAAGGAAAATATTGTAAATCCGCTAAAATATATAAATTTTATACGTTTAATTATCACGTATAAAGAAATAAATAAATACGGCGGCCTTACAAAAGACCTTTTTTAAATTATGAAATAATAATATAATAATATAATTAATAATAAAAATATGTCAATAATAATAATATATACATAAATTACAAGACGAATGGTAAAAAAGTCAGCTGTCATCTACATTTTAAGGGAGAACGATTAACAGAGAAAAGCTAATGAAATCTTGCCGACGTTTCGATGATTTTTCCGAGGATTTTTCTTCTTCTGGCGGGTTGTTATAACAAACAAAATATAGAATAAGTAAATGAATTAATAATTACGTATTTTAACTTGAATTAAAATTAAACTTTAAAAATGACAATGATTAGCAGGTAATAACTAAAATAAATGAATATTGAATGGAACATTTGAGGGTTAAGAAATATATTACTGATCTTTATCGTCATCCAAGTCTTCATCTTCATCGTCTTCATTTAGATTTATTTTTATTGGCTCAATGTCTTCCATTAAATGATCTGTTTGCCACATCTTTTCCTCTGTCTTCTCTACCTTTTTTTCATAATTAGACCACTGCATTGGGGTTACTTGCGAATACGCTGTTTTTATAAGTTTTTCCACATCCTCTTTTTTAAAAGTACTATTATTACGAGCCACATATCCTTTCACTTGGCTCCACACCATTTCAATAGGATTTAATTCGCAATGATAAGGTGGTAATCGTAGGACTGTTATATTATGTTCCGTGGCAATGTCGTCTATTTTTCTTAGGTCGTACTGCTCTCTAAACGCGTTTGCAGTAGCCAATAATCCTGTTTTTAAATAATCATCCTCGAAGTAAATCTCTTTTTCCAGTAGCCAGTACTTTATTTGTTCCTTATTCCAAGTTGTCTTTGGAAAAGGTAACTTCGCCGAATGGTATGACGCATTGTCCAACACTTCAACATTCTTTGATCCGTTTTTCGGCAAATTAGGGATCAATTGATCTTTAAACCAGGCCTCAAAGCCTTCTGCGTCAGTTGTCAGTCCTTTGACAAATGCATCGCGGGCATTTTTTATGGTAGTGTCTTTCCATTCAAAATTTACACTGTGGCCCACATAAATCCATGACTCGTCCAGATATATTACGTTATATCCTTCTTCGCGGAACTTCTTCACTGATCTTAAATATTTGTGCCTCCAGGCGATTATATCAGCTCTTTCTATTAGAATCGAGTCTCTTCCTCTCTTTCCATAAACAAACCCCATATCGTTAAGCAAGCGTCTTAGCGTACTTTTAGAAAAATTTGGTACATTTTCGTCTGAATTTATTTTAGCAAGAAGTTTTGCCAGTGTTGGTGGAATATTTTCGGAGTAGAATTCATGCACAGCTTTTAGTATTTGCGATTGAATACCTTCATCGTAGGTGATCAGTTGATCAGTCTTGAATTCGACTGGCTGCTGTTCCGTCTTCGTTTTTTTGGCGATGTCAAAGGTCCAGTAGCGGCTTCGCTTTTCAGATTATACACTGTTCTCACACTAACGTTAAAATATTCAATAAAAGCCTCTTGGTTTGACGATGAAGATTTTCACCTTGTTTAAATTTTTCAAACGGTGCTGCTAACTGCATGGCTGTTGTTTCAATAATGCCCTTTCGTTTATCAGCAAAAACAGATAGGTACCTGCCTATGTTATTACGTACCTGTACATTTACTTACCTCTACATTCCAAGAATATTACATAACGGTTTACGAAGATCAAGGGATCATACAGGCAAAAATAATTAGCATCTTTGTAATTAAATAATATTTTCACTGGCAATAGGATTAGGATTTGTCTGAAAGATTTAGTAGAGACCTAAATAATCCATCAAGTGATCAGGTATATTATACTGATTACAATCTACATAAATAGATTTGAATTCCATTTTTTAATAATATTTATTATATAGAATACATCTGTTTTGCAAAATTCATAATAAAACGTTTCTACGAAAATAAATTGGCTGAGTTAATTGTGGTTTAAGCCGTAACCAAAGCGGCAACAGTGTTGAATATTCGCCCATAAGATTTACATTGGCCTATGCCGGCCACGCTGCATAATAACTGTGACCCGCTCTTTAGTTCCTAAAATATAAATACCACCCCCCTATTTCATTAGATGAATAATAATGTCAAAAAAAAATATTTAGTACTTACAGACCAGTACTTAAAAAGTGTTAAAGGGACCTTTGTTACATTTATGTTTTCCAACATTCGAACCATTACTTGGTTTTGATCCCTTCTTAATTGTTTATACCAACTTGTATATAATTTTAAAACTATAGAACACAGTTGACATTGTTAAGTTAGTGGTTAAAAGAAGTTACATCATTTTTTTGGACAAGTTAACGGTATGTGATATCTTGAAGATTAATTATAATAACTAATTACCTTTTTTTCAGGTTTGCTATAGGACGCTCGCTAAAAACTTAGAATCAAAACAAGATAGTCCAGTAAAAAAAGCTGATAGTGACCCACTGTATGATAGATCTGCAAAACCATTCGAATTGAGGGCAAGCTTTTTCATACCTTGTGGTTGTAAACGGCGTAATGGTAAGTTACAGGATTGATAATGAAAAGTTTATTTATTTATACTGTCTAATATGTAAGTTATTTATACACCAAAATACATTAACTGATTTATAACACAATTTGTTTACACTTATACTACTTTATATAAACACTTATAATTTATCTGTATAACGTCTGGGGCTCGATTCTTGAATCTCGACCGAAATTTTTCGAATTCGTAATTTCTCATTTTTAATGTCGACCGATTTATACGGGACTTATTCTTCAGTACGAATCGACATTCTAAATTCAATCAACATTTGATGTCGAAAGAAGTGGCAACACCGTATTATTCTGACACGGAACACCATAAACAAGATTCTGTTTACGTCAAGTGTCATTTTTATTTTATTAGAAGAAAAAAATATTGTTTGGCTTACGGAGAATAGAAATAATATAATGAGATTAAAAGACAAAGGAGAGTGTGGATCTTCATCAAGTGAAAACCTCATGATTTCAATTAAAAAAAAATAATGTTTACGCTTCTTTCAATGGATGATGCAGATGCTCGTGTTCGCTATTTCATATAAGATGTAACCATTTCGATTAACTCGTGGGTAGCGGCCGTGCATTCTGAGTAGACCCGTGACGTCGTAAATAGTTGCGCACAACTGAATAACTGCTATAATTAAAATACACCAAACTAAATAATATAATTTAAAAATAAGAAAAATTTACTGCGCTATTCAAAGAGACAATACGACGTAAACGGCGGACTGACCAGAATGAATCAGTAAGGGCTGCAATTATTAGTATAGTTAATAGGACAATTTTCAAACACAAATTTCTGTACTGCGCCGGTTGACATCACAGGTCTACTCAGAATCCACGGCCTCTAACAGCTTTTGTTAATCTGAAATTCTTTTTAAAATTATAATCACTCATGTGAAACGCCTTTGCATAGTTTATAATCTGTCTAGGAGCATTATCTTCCAAGTTCTCTATTGCCACTCCTAATGCTATGTTTGGATTCATTTTGAAACTATAAAAGTAAACAGTAATACCAACGAAAAAAATAATAGACAGTAGATTAGGTGGACAAAAACCAGATTTGTTAAAAATAGTCCCCATCAATCAATTCAGTTTCTAAGTTGATAAAAAATGTTATTTAGTAGGTCAAAGAGAATGGTCCTACTTGGACGGTTATACAATAAACTTAGCGTTTAATTAACAACTTGCGAGTCTCATTTTAGGTTGTTTACGTTGCAAACTGTCAGCCTGCGATGGACCGACTGCTTCGAGAATGAAGAAGTTTCGCGAATATACTCCGGGCGGAATATTTTCGAGACTTCCTGTAACACACGAGAAGCAGTCGCATATGTATAAATACTATTGTGAGGAGACGCAGTTTTTAGTTCAGGGGGTCTATTCTCGAATGTCGAACAAAATATGTCGCATTCGACATTTGTCGATAAAAATTGTCGCACACTTCAAATTGTGGTATTCTCGATTGGATTCGTCTTCCAATTCGCATGAGACATATTTTGTCGAATATCAGGAGCTGGCTACATTGATATAACGATTCTCAAATATGTTCTATGCCAATGTAGGATGTGAGTTTTGGTTTTTTGATAGTTATATTTGTATCAATTTGTATTTGTGTGGTAGATTGGATTGTTTTTTGTTTGAGGCTCGTGTTTAAGGTGGATTCATGCAAGCAAAAATTAAAAAGTTTCATTCAAAACCAGCAAATTACAATTAGGACTTAGAATTAGTAGTAAAAGCTTGGCATATGACTAACAATACTCATAACTTTTAAATTAGTGTTTCCACTTATACTTACAATTACACTTACTTTAGTATTATATTGGTTAGATTAATAATATCTATATACCTATTATGATACAATCGGAAAAATACCTTTCTATTCTATTAAGGGTTCTAGAATAATTATTAGTCTCTACCTAATTCTTTAGTTAATTTGAACGTTTTAATAAACTTTCTATGAGATGAAAATAATGTAAAAACTTTTCTATATATTCTTCGTCTCTCTTGAGGCCGTTAATACATTTCTTGATTTTCTAAATTTTCAATGGCAATTAATAAAACTGCCATTTTCTCTCTACAAAAATATCTGAAAAAGTACCAAACAAAACTATTGATAGCTTCTGTATATTCCTTATGGTGTATTCATTTTATGTTTTTTAACGTTGAAATAAAAACATAAAAAAGGATTGTGGTTTCATTTCCCATATAAATTAACAAAAATTAACATGTATAATGATAAGCTACAAATTTCGCAAGTAATGAAATTCTCGCATTCGACATAAATTGTCGGCTGCCTTTGACCATTCTACAATTTGTCTATCAAAAATTTGCAAAGGTGACTTTTGAGAATAAGGTTATTCAGATTTTCTTCGACAAAGAGGATTTCTCGCATGCGACAAAATATGTCACTGTTTGAGAATAGGGTCCCAGGGGCTTGATTCTTGAATCTCGTATTCGAGATATCAGTGTCGACTTTCGACATAATATGTATGTAGATAGTTTTGTATAAAGGCGATTCTTGAAAGTCGAATTCGAGATAAATTCGACAATTGTTATTCGAGACTGCATGGAATGGGTAAAACCGTTCGACATAATGAATTGTCGAATTTTATTCTCATTCTGTCATGTCTCTGTCACAAACACAGATATAACATATAAAAGTTTTAAAGTTTTCTTGATATTTTATTTAGTTACAATTTACAATTTATTTTTCTTACGTTTTATTAGTATTTAGTTATTTGTTATTGTTATTGTTATTGTTATTGTTATTGTTATTGTTATTATTATTTTTTTCGTTGGTATTAATGTTTACTGTTAGTTTCAAAATGAATCCAAACATAGTAATAGGAGTGGCAATAGAGAACTTGGAAGATAATGCTCCCAGACAAATTATAAACTATGCAAAGGCGTTTCACATGAGTGATTATAATTTTAAAAAGAATTTCAGCTGTTACCCACGAGTTAATCGAAATGGTTACACCTTATATGAAAGAGCGAACACGGGCATCTGCACCATCCATTGAAAGAAGCGTAAACATTATTTTTTTTAATTGAATTGATGAGGTTTTCACTTAATGAAGATCCACACTGTCTTTTGTCTTTTAATTTCGTTATTATTTCTATTCTCCGTAAACCAAACAATAATTTTTTCTTCTAATAAAATAAATGTAACACTTGACGTAAACCGAATCTTGTTTATGGTATTCCATGTCAGAATAATACGGTGTTGCCACTTAATCTTTCGACATCAAATATCGATTGAATTTTGAATGTCGATTTCGTACTGAAGTCCCGTACAAATCGGTCGACATTAAAAATGAGGAATTACGAATTCGACAAATTTCGAATCTAGTTTGTGTTGTATGCTGCTAGTCCTTTGTCAATTTCATAACATAACCTATTATATTAGTGTTCTTTTAATCTTAAAGGTTGTAAATACCGATTTTATGACAGCATAATATTGAAAGAATTAAATTCGTTGTCATGTGTATAGTAGGATGCAATTTTTATTGCCGGAAATAAATTGCGTGCAATATAAATTGCGAAGTGTAGAGTCGCTCTAACATTTTTTTATCCAAAACATAACAAAAATCATTTGTTAACAACCTTTAGTTTAATGGCACAGTCGGTTTTATACTATTTTTTTTGGCAGACCAAATGACCTGTTGCTTGATCTATAGATGAAATGTGAAGGTCTTTGAAAACAAAGGTTTCTGGCAATAGGTTAAGAAAAGCCCTCGGCTATAAGCTACGAGGAGGAATTACTTTTTTGAAATTGATTGTAGTAACCTTTACTTTGTGGAAGTCCATCTTACAAGAACCGTTTAGTTGTTTACTGTTCTTAGTAATTACTCTTTTATTTTGTTTTATTGATTTCTTCATTGATTAAACAATTAAAATTAACTGACTAAATACATTGTAATCTAGCTAAAATATTTCGATCTTGAACGAATTTTTTACTACTTTGTCTTTTAGGTTTGCAAGATTTCTGTATTAGAAAGGAATGTAACGGTTCTCCGGAATGTTTACCGTTCCCACCTCGTTGTGGACCAAGTAAATCAGATCCAACTAACACAGGCGTAACCGAAGAACAAAAAATGCTTGCCATTCAAGCAAGTCGAGAACGTCGAAAAGCTGCAACACCTTCTTTCAAATGTTTTCCGGCTGAAGTGAAAAACTCAGCACTTAATACTCCAGAATGTATACCGTTCCCACGTTGTTGTGGACCATGTAAATCAGATTCAAATAACACAGGCGTAACCGAAGAACAAAACATGCTTGCGATTCAAGCAAGTCGAGACCGTCGAAAATGTGCAGCACCTTGTTTCAAATGTTTTCCAGCCGAAGTGAAAAAATCAGCACTTGATACTTCAGAATGTATACCGTTCCCACGTTGTTGTAGACCATGTAAATCAGAACCAACCAACGCAGGCGTACCCGAAGAACAAAACACGCTTGCGATTCAAGCATGCCGAGACCGTCAAAAATGTGCAGCACCTTGTTTCAAATGTTTTCCAGCCGAAGTGAAAAAATCAGCACTTAATACTTCAGAATGCATACCGTTCCCACGTTGTTGTGGACGACGTAAATCAGATCCAAATGACACAGGCGTAACCGAAGAACAAAAAAGCCTTTCGATTCAAGCAAATCAAGAACGTCGAAAAGCTTTAACGCCTTGTTTAAAATGTCTTCCAGCTGAAGGGGAAAAATCAGCTCTTAATGCTACTGTAGTTGACTTAGCTGTTGTGTAAATGTTTAATTTATGTTGGCACAACCAAAAAAAAATAAGTGCAGGTTTTAAATGTTTTCCAGGAAATGTATATAAACAGCGTTTAATACTGTGGATGAATTGTTAAGTAAATGTCAGTTGCAATTAAATAAAAATCAACCTTTTTAATGTTTACTTATTTATTTATTTATTCTTTTCAATGGTGTATCTAAAGTCTTAAGCACTTGCAGGTTTTTCTGCCTAAGTACTAATAAAAAAAAATATTTCAAGTTAATTTTATCCCACCAAAAATGTTCTGTAAAAAATTAGTGATCACTTACTTACATTCTTTATCTCTTATTTTAAACAGCGGCTGCATTCGTTACTTATCAAGGTAAAGGATCGAAAGGTTTTTTTGGGGCCTTTAAGGTTCCACAAGGATCGAACCTTGGTCCACTCCTATTTCTGATCTTTATAAATGATTTGCCTGTGTATCATCTCACTCACTACTCTATGCGGATGACTTCGAAATATTCAAAAAGATAGATGACCTAAATGACTATCTTACTTTGCAAAATGATTTAGATAAAATAAATAAGTGGTCGATTT
This sequence comes from Ophraella communa, assembly GCA_035357415.1. Lineage (NCBI taxonomy): Eukaryota > Metazoa > Arthropoda > Insecta > Coleoptera > Chrysomelidae > Ophraella > Ophraella communa. The sequence goes on along the minus strand of CM068994.1, from coordinate 11,629,182 downwards.
CTAACAAATTACTGTTTAACACAAGTAAATGCAAAGTCATTACTTATTCAAATAAGGTAAATTTTCAACGGTTTATGTGTGTAAAAGCCAAATGGAATAAATTCATTATTTCGGTTACTGTACATATTTATAAAAAATCCCGAAACACGTCAAATTTAAATTATAACTTGACATTCTTTAACGTGAAAATGCAACCCCTACCTTCAACCCCCTTAGAATGACAGGTACAACCCCCAATTTTTTAAATGGGAAGTATAGGCTTGTGATATATCATTTCAAAGGTCTCTTTATTCTCTATTCAAAAATGTTATTGTTTAAATTTAATGCAAAAATTAACATAAAAAAATTAATATCATGTTGTTACCGAAATTCGCTAAAATATACTCGAAACTTATTACAATATACTTAAAACTTATTTCCCGTTTAGGTCTTGATAATGAGAAAGTAAACAAAAACCATAGCAATGTGGTTTTTAGATGGTAACCATTAAAAAACTTTAAAGAATTTCCGTGGCAACGCTATTTTAACAAGCAGTAGTAAATTGTTTTATTTAAGTTGTCATTGTTGTAATTTAAGTATAAAGTTTGTTCAATTCAATTCTGAAAAATGGTTAGATTAACGGAAATGCATAAAATAACAGTTTTACAAATGATTGGTTACGGAGATTACATCCGAACACAACAGGAAGTAACTCGCCTATTTCATGAGAAATTTCCTAATTTACCGCCTATATCCCAAGGAACAATAAGTAAAATAGAAAAGCAGTTTCGCGAGTTTGGTCATGTAAGGCAGATAAAAAAAGCAGCTGCCAATGCACTGAGTGATGAATTCAAATTAGATGTGTTGCTTGAGTTTCAAGAAAACCCACATACATCGAGTAGACAGGCATCCACTACATTCAATGCTAGCCATACATCGATAGCAAACATATTAAAAGAAAATAAATTGCATCCGTTTAAGATGATACCTACTCAGGAGCTCATGGAAGACGATTTTGATAGAACTTTTATTTGTGAGCAAATGATGGACATGTTGGATAACAATAATATCCAATTAGAAGACGTTATGTTTTCTGATGAGTGTACTTTTTTACTTAACGGTCATGCTAATCGGCAAAATTGCCGCTACTGGTCCACGGAAAATCTTCACTGGATGAGAAAAGAACACACTCAATACCCTCAAAAGGTTAATGTTTGGGCAGGGATTGTAGGGAACAATATCATTGGTCCCTTTTTTATTGAGGGCAACAATTATTTGGCACTACTTCAAAATGATGTCATTCCAACGTTGGCAAATTTATATCCTGATCCAGGTAACCCTCAAGTTCCATCGAATACGATATGGTTTCAGCAGGATGGAGCACCACCACATTACCAACTTAATGTCCGGCAGTACCTCGATACAATATTTCCCAATCGGTGAATAGGGAGGCGAGGATCGATTGAATGGCCAGCGCGATCACCTGATCTTACATTATTAGATTTCTTTTTATGGGGATATGTGAAGAGCCATGTGTACAAAACTAAACCTTCTAATTTAAATGACTTAAAAGAACGAATAACGCTTGCGATTAGGTCGATCACGCCTGATATGTTAAATAATGTTAGAAGACAGTTTTATTTGAGATTAGGATGTTGCCAAGACGTTCGCGGAGAACATTTTGAACATCTACTTCATTAACATTCATAGTTCTTTTTCGTGTTCTACATTTTATTACGTTTTGCATTACATTTTAGTTTTTGATTGTATTGTAGCGAATTTCGGTAACAACATGATATTAATTTTTTTATGTTAATTTTTGCATTAAATTTAAAAACAATAACATTTTTGAATAGAGAATGAAGAGACCTTTCAAATGATATATCACAAGCCTATACCTCCCATTTAAAAAATTGGGGGTTGTACCTGTCATTCTAAGGGGGTTGAAGGTAGGGGTTGCATTTTCACGTTAAAGAATGTCAAGTTATAATTTAAATTTGACGTGTTTCGGGATTTTTTATAAATATGTACAGTAACCGAAATAATGAATTTATTCCATTTGGCTTTTACACACTGTATTATATTATGGGTGATGAGGTTATAGAAAGGGTCACTAGGTTTACTGATCTCGGTATAACATTTCAGACTAATTTCAACTAATTTGTTGAGCATATAACAAAGGTTTTAAGTGAAGCACGTAAATTGTTAGGTTTCATAAAGGGGACTACTTATCACTTATCAGTTTTGGGATATACGTACCATTAGGACGTTATACTTTTCACTAGTTCGTTCTAAGCTAGAATATGCTTGTGTTGTCTGGGATCCTCAAAAAAATAATCTGATTCAAATGTTGGAAACAATATAAAATTATTTCATTAAATATGTTTACTACAAAAAGTATCGTAAAAATCCTGATTTCACTTCTTATTCTCCTCTTAGGCTTGAATTTAAAATCCCACTCTTAGAAAATAGAACAAAAACTTATTGTTTTTACACAAACTAATAAATGGTAGTATTTCGTCTGAATTACTATTAAGTGAAATTTACTTCTACACTTCTTTGCATAGTACAAGATCCAACAAAGTACTTTTCAGAAATAATCAAATAGGACCACTCTTCTTTATATAACACATACAGTCGACAGAAGCAAACATGGTCCGCGGAAAATATGCCAACTAATTTCAAGGTTATCACAATCAGCCAATCACGAGCCAATGTTAACGATAATATCAATTTTAGTGGCTGCATAAGTGAGATGAAAATACAACTACAGCGACAAGGACACGCCCACCCAGGGTTCATGTTTGCTTCTGTCAACTGTACAATAGAGACTTTGAAATTGACGTATTTGATGAACCTCTTCTAAAATTCAAACTCAACTTACAGGTACATTTATATTAGATAGTGCAATTACTTGTTTTGAGTAATGCTGTTATCCTGCTTTTCCTTACAATCCTTACATCTTGTTTTGTTTTATTGTTTTTGTATTTTCATTTTTTACTTAATATAAGTTAATTTTGTATCGAAACATGTAAAAAGGCCTCGATCTGTTTGTTTCTTAAATAAATAAATACCCACTAACATATAAAGAATAGGGACTTAAAGCAGTTCTAAAAATCACTACGTATCCGTATACGTATCGCAATGCGCATGTGCAGAAGTGATACGTGGGTTTCGTTACGTTACGTGAAACGTATCAATCCGTCACACGTACCTAACTTAACGTATCACAATACTGTGTTCCGTGATCGCGTTTTTCAATAATTTAGCGATAAAAGTGATGTTGTATGCTCAAAAATCATAACCTTATTTTCTGTTCATCAATCCACAGCATTTGTGTTCTATGCTGTTAAACTGGGAAATGTCAACGAAATGATTCCAAACGGCAACATTATAAATCACCAGAAATAACTTTTGTTTGAGGTATTTTGTTATTATTATACTTTGAAATATAACGGAAGTATCATAATTAAATACATATATAAGCAAAATTTTCCAAATTCGATTTTTAAGGTACCATTTTTGTAAGTATTCTTAAAATTTATGACAATGCACAACTTTGAAGGTTATGTCATAATATTTTTACGGAAATTGTTCGTCTATCTACTTGAGTGATATGTAAATCATATGAATGAACAATTACCAATGAAAAAACAGTCATTAACTCCCAAAAATCAAGAAAATACAATATAATAGTTAATAACACTTATAAAACATACCATAAAAAAAGTTGTTTGGAATCAGTTGGTTTGACGCTTACGTCACTACTTTCCCAGTCCATTTGTATCCAAGTTATATTATTGCGCCCACCCACTTGAGGGCGTATCTGTAGCGTGACGTTACAGTATCGCCTAATCGGAGGAAACGTGAACTGTCATCACATATTTATGAACTAATCATATTTGTCATTTCATTTTTAATTGTTAACCGTTAACGTTTGAATTTTGAATTGTGTTTCGCCTGTGCTTTTTTCGTTGATTATCGTTAAATTGATTAATTAGTTATTATTTGTGAAAGTTTCTTCCAGTTTATTGAATTTTATATTTTAGTTTATGAACTTTTTAATTGTTTTCTGTATTATAAGAGATTTAGAGCAGTGTAAGTATTGTGTATTGTGTGTTAATATTTAAATGTTAACAATTATTTCATAATTATATAGTGTAGCATACAATATCATACTATAATATTTTTTACTTTTTTTAGTATAATATAAGCATGGCATCTCGTAAAAGAACGTGTTGTGTTCCTAGTTGTACCGATCAAACAAGTAAGAGGCATCGTTTCACCAAGGATCCCAACTTAATTAATATTTGGATGGAGAATATAAACAATCCTGTGTTAAAGGAGAAAACTCCAAAACAATTTTGTGACAATTATAGAGTGTGCCATCAACATTTTGACCAGCAGTTTCATAACGCAGGATTTCAAAAAGAGTTAAAACCAGGTGCATACCCAACTCTACAGGCACACAAATCCTATATAAATAGAATCAACAGAAAAAAGTAAATTTCATTTTTTATATTTCTTATTTATTTATATATTTTTTATGTATATTTATTTAATATAAACTTGATGAACAACGTCGAAGTTTTCTTTAAAACCCAACTTTCCAAAAATATTAATAAAATTTGTATTGTTATGTATAGTTCTGTGTTCTGGGCTGCACGTACACTAGCGCTCGCAACATGAAGCGGGTGGGCCCAGTACTAATATATTAGATCTGATAATTAGTAGAAGAGTTAGCCTGCTAGAGGGTGTGCTGTGCATCAATCATAACAAACATTTCTGTGACATGCGATAATGGATTTAAAAAGAAAAAGATTATTTTACAGTGGCAATGACGACATTATTTTGTTAAGGTAGATATCGGGGCTTATTTTTTACGTTTGAATAATTCCTAAACTGAATCCTATCATCAACATTAAAAAATTAGATTTTCGATTATCCTAGCTTTTATAGTTTTCCCTTTATGTGGCCAATAAACTCTAACACTACACCAAATTTTAGCTCTCTGAGTTTATGGGAAGTACTTGTTCTATTTTGATGATGAGTGCTAGCGTGTCAAACATACTAAACTTTGCTTTCGTTTAACTTCGGAATTAAATGACCTACAGACTTGAAATTTTGGATTTTAATTATGTGATTATAGCTTACTGGATGACGAATATTTAAGCGTTCTGGTCTTATCCAGATGATCTCAAATGGGGGCCTAAAAATGCGTCGAAATGGTTCCAATAAATGATGTTACGGCAGTGATTGCTTCACTACCGTTCCCTTTATCTTAAACTTTATTAATTTGGTCCAATAAAGTTTGAAAAATGAGGATCAAATAATAAAAATTCATTCAAAATCAATCGAACACCATTTGGAGAAAGAAGAAAATAATGACAGCCTTATTGTCATGAAAATCAACAGGAATATAAACATACATTGATTCATTTAGATTTCTATTTTAGGTATGTTACAAAATCTGCAAAAGTTGTCCCAATAGCAAGGAACAATCCAGACCTAAAAGTGGGAAAACTATTAAACTTAAATGTGTAAAATCTACTGAACTTAGAGGTAGTATTTTCTACAAAGGTTGCGACTGTTGCAAATGGTCTGGTAAGTTTTTGAAAAATTCTTGTTTTAAAATCCTTACTTGAGTATAAAAAAGAGGCTTTTTTAGGTTTACAGGATGATTGTCGAAGAACTGGTTGTCAGGGTTCTCCTGAATGCCTAGAGGAGCCTCCTATTTGCGGCCCCAGTCAATTTTGCTATGGCAAACATCTTGGAAAAAAGAATGGAGACAAAAACAAAAAAAATATTTCAGATAAGAATGATGCTGTTGTAAAAACGTGCTATTTTAAATGCTTTCCAGCCGTCATACAAAATCCTGTACCCCTGTAAAAGTGACAGACCTAATTGGGGAGTTTCTACTGATAACAATTTAACGATCCTTTTTACTCATACATTAAAAGAATTTTGACATAATAATTGATACTTTCATTTGTAAAATACCTTACTTTATGTAAACTGATTGCACAAAGTAAAATAATTTATAACTGCTGGCGAAAAAAATTCAAAATAGGTAACAGGAAGGTCTTTGTAAAGGAAGTAAATAATTTATATCTTATTCTTGGCTGAAGGGAAAATCATAGGAAAATCCCAAGGTCAATGTCATAGAATTTTAGTATAAATTAAAAATAGATAGAGACTAAGCTATTCGTTTCGGCATCATTATCTTCTTCTTTAGGTGCCTGCATTACTGAAGGTTAGCGACAATGTCGGCAAAAACCTTCTATTCATTGCCGTTCGTTATTAACTTGATGTCTGCATAGTATAAGCCCTGAGTTTGGAGTAAATATATCAGTGTTTGATGCTTTATTCGATCAAAAACTTTTTCATAATCAATTAATTTATTGTTCTCTACATGTTTCAGGTAACAAATTCAGCCCAAAAAGTGCCTTTCTAGTTCCTAGCCCTAATCTGAATCCGAATTGTTCTGGACTTAAATTTTGTTCACATTTCAGATAGATACGTCGATGTATGATTTTTAGCAGCATCTGAAATCTGAGCATTTTATCGCTTTTTCTTAGGGATCGGTATGATTACCGATTTGAGGGGATCTGGGGGAAAAAATCCTGTTCTATATAAATTAAAAATAAAAATAGTTCTTTCTTCTTTTTTTAACTTATACTCTCTTTAACATACATTTTAAAAAGTACAGCATCCGCAGCAGTACCGAAAATAAAAACAAAAATTAATTTTTAATTTCTGTAATGTAAGTGTTCAAAATGTTCACCATTCCGATGCAAACAAGCTTCATATCGATTTTGTAAGTCAATAAACATATTTATAAAAAGTGGTTGATGGAACTGCCGAAAAATATTTTGTATTCTTTCCCGTAGTTCGGAAATATTCGCCGGCGGATTTTCCGAATGAAATATTTGTTCCTTCATTATGCCCCAAATGTATGCGTCAGGTGGCGTCAGATCAGGTGAATCAGAAGGATATTCGAAGTCTTTTCCCCGAGAAATTATTCTATTATCGAAATGCTGACGGAGTAAGTCTAAGGTGCGCACAGCTGTATGGCTCGTTGCACCGTCTTGTTGGGACCATTGTGTGCGAAACTGTAGATTTCGTGCACGGCAAAAGTTATTTAGATCTCTCACAAAAGGTATAATAATTTTCTCTCTATAACGTTCTTGGTTGACAGTAAGTGGATTCTGAATATCATCTTCAACGAAATAAGGACCAATCATTCCATTACCAGATACCGCGCACCAAACGGTAACTCGAAGACTGTGGAGTGGTTTCTCTACAATGACATCAGGACGTTCAAATCCAAGGAATCTGGTTGCTTGTCGATTAATATAGCCGCTAAGATGAACGTGACTCTCGTCTGAAAACCATATGTTTTTCAAAAATTCGGTATCTTCGTAAATTAAACTCAACATGCGACCACAGTAAATTTCTCTTGCACGTTTGTCCGCAGCATTTAGTCGTTGTCCAACTTGAATACAGTATGGATAACCACCAAGACGTTTCACTAATGTTGAGTTTACATGCAGTTCTTACAAGACTTCTTTGAGGTGATTGCACAACTTGGTTAAAAACACACCCTTCATTTTCGTTAGTGAATACTGTTTTTCGACGACCTGAAGAACCTTTACGTTGACACAATACACTACCAGTGCGAAGAAATTTTTCAACAACAGCTAACATCACACTTTTACTAGGAGCTGCTTTATTAAATTTTTGTTGATATTTGATTGACACCTGTTCTAAGCTTGGACCATCATCACAACCTTTTCCGTATGAACGAAAATAATGCTCTACCACAAACACTTTTTCTTCCGTTGTTAGAAAGTTAATATATGACAGACTCCTTCCTGTTCCTTTTTGTTCTAAGATTTTGGCGGATATCGTACTGGAAAAAGAATAAATAATTTTTGTGGTTTAAATAGTCTCAAAAAGACGCCATCCACTGTAACTATGGCCCTGCCATCTTGGTATAGATTGCGGCAATAAGATTTATGAGATGCATTGGCACGTCCATCTCAAGCAATCTGCCTGGAGTATTCTATAAAACACTTGAACATCCACCTCATATTAAACAGACAGAGCCCTTCAGGCTTTTTAAGAATTTATAATACTGTGAAGTAGTTTGTACAATATTTCGACATAATTTTGGAATTAATATAAAATTGATTAAAGCCAAAATGATGTGTTATCAAATTGAAATTAAAATTCTCGAAATTTAGAAACAATAAAAATAGCCGACTATTTATCAACTTCTTGGTATGTTACCGTTAATTAAATGCTTATCAATTTAAAAATAGGTTATGTATCAACTAGCATTCCACATTTCATTGATATGTATGTTCCAGCAACAGTTTGATGTAGGGCCTGCACACTAATCTCGGAATGAAGTTTTAAAAGTGTATTAAGCTGTTGTCCTACTATCGACCTATCATTTGTCAAAAATTTACTAACCCAATGACGTCCTATTTGAATTATTTTTTGCAATAATAAGCGGCTTTCAAAACAAGAACTTTTCATACTCTCGTACTTCATGCTATAATAATTATAATAAACGCCTTAACGCCTATGTACAAGTAAATAATTTATTCTAAGTAATCAAAATACATTTAAATTCTCCTGATAGACTTACCGATTTGAACTAGTGATACCAATCCAACGATGGCTAGTAATGTAGCACTTCTCATGATTACATTTAAATGGTGTAGAATGATTCCTAAATCCCAGCTTGTTACCTAAAAAGAAATACAGGCATTTATCATCTTCTTTTGATTTATTGAATCTTTCTACAAATAAATATAGATGAGTATTTGTAACAGAAAAACAAAATGATTTTAGTGATAAAGATTTCAGGAAAAAGAACTAAATCTACTTATGGATGTTACAAAATTTACTTCAGAACTTGCCAATCTTTTAGATCTTATATTGATAATATTGTTAGCCTGGTCGCAATCAGCGCACGTAAAATGTTACCAAAATGTAGCAGACGGAAAGTCGTTGTCAAAAGAACGTAATACGTTATTTTAAAATACGGTGAGTTAAAATCAAAAATCGACGTGTTTCAGGATTATTTCTTGAAATGGTCTATTTAATAATAATAATGATAATAATAGCAACAGTTACAACCATTTACAGGACAATTTAATATAAAAGAAAAACAACTAAATAGTGTCTAACTCAGATATCATATTCGAGCAACTATGATAGCTAGACACTTTAAAGTTTTCATGTGTGTCAAGGTCACTCGTAAATAACCTTTGACGCCAACAAATACTCTTTTTGCATGTGCAGTGCTTAAAACGCTCTAGAACGATTCTGCACAATTTCCGCATAAAATGACCTACACATTTGAACTCAGCATGTTGAGTTCTATAAGTATGTGAAGTTTCAGCAAGAAACTTTGACCGGCTGGATACACAAGTTACACCGAATTGTAACACTATGATCACTATTACCTATATAAGTTTGAATCAATGTACCATTTTTTGTATTTAAATTGTTATGTTCTCTGCTCCTATTTTCGTAACCTGAATTTAAACCTACCACTTATTTGTTATTTCTTACCCAACCTAACCTAACCTAACCTTTTTTTGTAAGGTGATTAAAAAATCTGCTTTCAGCTGATGTTAGTTGCCTACTTCAGATTCCTGTCTCACACAAACAGGGTATATGGGGATGGAAATGCCCGACCCACTAAAAACAGTCCACCTTTAAAACTCCTACCAAAGACCAATAAAGAGCAACATGGAACCAAGCTCTTGCTTATAACATCAGGTGCCCTTTAATAGTTACCCCATTAATTCCCTATCCTGCCTTTCCTTCCTCTCCATTATTCCACAAATGAGTGCATAATAAACTTCCCACCGCTTCTTATCTCCCAGCATTTCTGTTATTAACCTTGTGGGTTCAACTAGGGGAATCTCGCCGTTATCCCTCATCTTCCTCCACCTTTGGCAGACCCAAACCGTATGTTCCGGACTGTCCTCAACGTCGCAAACTAAGCATCTATCGTTTTCCTTCTTATCTATCATACTGGTATATGTTACAAACGATCCGTGTGCCGTCACGAACTGCGTAAAGTAGTAACCCGTCCTCCGGTGCGAGCACTGGACCCATGCCGTGATGTCGGGAATTAATTTTCTGGTCCATTCGGCTGTCCCCTCCTACTGTCTCCAGCGATCTTGCCACTTCCTCATCGTGCACTTCCTGGCCATCCTTCTTACCCCAGGTGTTCCTCCCACCGTATAACAGAATGAGGCTTCCGCCACCATCGTCTATAGGAGCAAAGCCGGCAATCACCTGCACCGCCTCCGCCGATACAGCCCTAACCTAACCTAACCTAACCTAACCTAACCTAACCTAACCTAACCTAACCTAACCTAACGTAACCTAACCTAACCTAACCTAACCTAACATAACCTCACTAAACCTAACCTGAATTTAAATCTACCACTTGTTTGTTATTTATAGTAATTTTTTGGTTATATATAGTTATGTTGTTAGTTTAAATATTTATAAGTAAATAAGTGATTATTTGATTTAAATTTCATTAGTATTATTATGGAATATCTAAAATAAGTGTCAGAAAGCCATGGAGTAGGTCCAATGAAGAGAAACTGACATTGTTAGGTAAAACTTTGAAATAGAAAGATATTATAAAAAATAAAAATGTGATTATGGGTCCACCACCCAAAAAAACATGGATAAAAATTCAAAGTGAATTTAATGCTGTTACTTCTGTTACTTCATTAGTACCTAATGCAATTTCTTTAAAAAAATTTATGAAAATAAAAAACCTATAGAAAAAGAAGATTCTTCACAAAGCAAATAAATAAATGCAACTGAAGAAGGGCCATCTGCTACAAAAATGGTAGATACCTACCTCTCATGAATTAGTTGTGTAATGAAAAATCTTTATGATTTTAGGATTTATTTCGCAAAAACTACAGCGTAAATCGACTCATGTCAAGGTTGACATATCCACAACAAACTAGTTACATAATTACTGAAATGAATGGTATCCATCAGATTTATGATTTATATATCAAGTTGCATCACTTATATGAACGATAAAACTTTGTATGATCTCTAAAACTATTTCTATATTGAAATGGTGACGCTATCTTTAATTCCCAATGCACAGGTGCTTGGTAACCTGAATCCAATCATTTTTAAAAAGTCTTGATCATCAAATATATCATCAAATATTATTACAGCTATAATATATAGGTAACTTATAGATGTAGAAAACATTGACAATCTTAGCCATAAAGGAAAAAAAGGGGTTAGAAAAACGCTTTAAAGTTGTAACCCACCAAACTTGAACATTTAAGAATTCCAAATGTTAATGGTGATGACTGTTTTATAAAAATTGATTAGATCATAAATCAAAGTATTAGACTCTCAAAAAGCTTGGTTCCTTTTTAATTTATTATCATTATTTATTAATAAATAAAAAACAATTTAACTTTTGATGTTAATAAACCAGATTGTATTTGACAGAAGTATTAAATAAGTATAACTAATTTTTCCGGGTTTGTTTATTATTAAATTTGGTAGAGAATCAAATTTTTGTATGACGAAACATATCTAGCTTACTTTTTCTTACATTGAAGCACTAGACATCGCACACAACACAAACAAATGTCAAAATCAGTCTTGAACACAAACAACTGAACAAAATTTTACATGACCGCATCTACAAAAACGTTTAAACGAATTCAAATCAAAAGAAAAGAAACTTTTTTACGATAATGAATGCGTTGCGCGTATTCTCGACTAAATGGTTTGTAACGGAAAATTGGCGAGGTTGGTGAAATCGCATTCGTTTACAAAAAGTGAAAACAAAAAAGTTTCTCTTAATTTGATTCGACAAAGTAAATGCTGCTTTTACTTGTTTGATAACGGTCGCAAGACGAGGCGATTCTGCAGCTGCCGTCCCGGGAGCGACTATCCAGGAAGGGGCGGGTGTACGGAGGCGGTGTTTGCGAACTCCCGCCCATTTTCCTGCTTCGTTTGCTAGAATCGCAGGAATATTGTGCGTGTCGAGGGGTGTGGGTAGTAGTTACTCGACGCTGCAGCACCAGAACCGGGAAAATTGTTCAAGGAAAAGATAATTTTCTTCTTAGAATGATTATTTTTTCCAAAGGATAATATTTTCTTTAAGTAGGATCATTCAGATGAGTAAGAAACTAGATTTTCCATTTAAAATTTATGGAAATTTTGTTACTTTCTAGCTCACTTTTTGATTCGTCTTTTGTGCCATTTTTGTTTCAACAAAAATCCAAGTTAGGTTAATATTAATAAATCTAATTATTGGAGATATTAAATTTCTTCAAAAACAACAATAAAATCGCTGAAATGAAATAAATTTTTTTCTCAAAATAACTCAAAATTTCACAGCCTGTTACAGAGGTGGAAAATAAACAATTGTTTGAATGGACATTTCTTTCTTTTCTTATCTTTTTTAAATTTCCATATAGGATACCAATTTATAAGTATTTTTGTTCTATAGTATACTTTGATGACAATATACTTTTTTAAGACTCCTTTTTTTGGGCTGAGATGGGAAACTCCAATAGTGTTGGACTCACCCTCGAGAGGATGCCTACCAACTAAACCCACCCCAAAAACTCGCCGTTCCCCTGTGGGAATCACTACACTAGCAAACTTCAAGACGGGCGGCGGTCCCTCACACACTCTTCACCCATTCATACCACTCACCCTCAGAACATTCCCTTCTCCACCACTTCGCTAACCTCTACCCGTTCTTTCTCCCCTCTCAACATTATCTCCACCATGTTCTCCCAATACGCTCCCACCCCGAGTCTTCTCTCCAACTTCTCTAAATCCTCCTTGTTCTTTCAACATCTAAACACATGACCCTCATTATCCTTCACTTCACGCATATCCCAGTCTCTCTCTTCCCAATCTTGTGTAGATACCCCACTCTTGACCCATGCCCAGTGAGCACTTGGGTCAAGAAGTAGTTTACTTCCTACTCCTAATCGCCATTTTTAATGCACCTTCATATCCCTCCCACCTTCTCACCATTTCCTCCTACAACCAATCCTGAACTTTCTCTTTTGTGGCACCCTTTCACCGTTGCCTCTTTGCTTATCCATCAGATCCAAAGGTTAAGACCTTGACAGCACAAATGCTTCTGTTTCCTATACCTCTGTACCACTCTAAACAAAATCCCCCTCTGCACCTGCAGTAGTGGCTATATCCTAGTATGAATCCTCGCTCTTTCACCCCACACTTCCGCTCCGTACAGCATACTCTCCTCAATTGCCCTACCAATAGCTCTCCTCTTCCATTCTCCCAGCCCTTTCACATGACCCATCAATCTCCCCAACCATGCTGCTCGTACTCTCGCCTTTTCTGCTGCCTTCAATATATGGTGCTTGAAGGATACTTGGCTATCCAACCCACCACCTAGATACTTCACTGACTCCTTCATGCGAATTTTCTTCCCCGTAACCATCACCCTAACTTCCCTCGTCTTGCTTAGTCCATTTAGGAGAAATCCCACCGTCTTATATTCAGCCATTTCCAATCCGCATCGTTCTATCTTCCCCACAATCTTCCTACACATCTTCTCACACCAGGCACACAGTAGTATCATAGCGTTCAGAAAAATAAGAAAAAAGGAGCTATATCCCACTAGTTTGATATTTTTAAAAAACGCACAGAACGTAATAATTTAATAAATAAAAACTTTTAATTTCTGTGGTAAAATAAATGTGTGTACATAACTCGTTGTAAAGTGTATTTCTTGCATTCGTAACGTTTCTGCACTTGCCGCTAAGCGGCGTGCCCGTACTTTCCACACATGTAATATACTATTTCGCACTATCTACTCCATTGGAAAGTATAACTCAGAAGGTTCAAAAACTTTCATAAAAATTCTAATTATATAAGAAGACGTTATATTGGTATTAGTTGCATTACCTATGCAACCAAATATACAAATAGGTATGCTTTTAGTTTCATGATAAATTCGTTCAACCAAAAAATGTAGAATTAAAGGAGTTAAAGGTAAGTGAAAATGATCGTAACACATTACGTTTCTCAAGTTCCAATTTATTTCACTAACTGTTCCAATAGCCATTTTACTTTTAATTTTTATATGGAGCCCACAAAAAAATTAAAATATCATTTAGCTAGTAAAGAATTTTGATGTTAATTCCTAAGAAAGGTGGTTATTTGATTTTAATTAAATATATTTCTAAGCAATATTTACATTCGTTTCAATCCCAATGTTTAGCAATTAAAATAAATTTCATAAAGTTAAAAAATCCATAATTAAAAAATCCAAAATATTGGGGTCGTATACATAACTCGTTGTAAACTGTATTTCTTGCACTCGTTACGTTTCTCCACATATTATGTAATATACTATTTCGCACTATCTACACTATTGGGAAGTATAACTGTGAAGGTTCAAAACCTTCCCTAGAAATTCTAATTGTATAAAAAGTCGTTATATAACATTCTATCAATTTAGACTTAGAGTGTTCAATAACAACTATGCAATGTTTGTTAATACATGGACCGAAAAATCTTGTCCATCGTTTTTTTTGGCCATTTCCATAAGCTAAAACAAGATTTCGACATGTTTTGGGAATTTAAGGCACAGGTTGTACAAGATCTTGCCATTCTTCTATATGACGGTTTATAGAAGGCCACCAAATGTTTGAGCGAGCCAATAATTTCTTTTTAACTATGCCCAAATGAGTAAGATGTAATTCTTATGATAGTATATTAAACAACGCATTTCATATCACTTTCTGTTATGATACGAGTTTTTTAAAGGACAAGTGTCACAACTTCCATATGAAATAAGTTTATAACTTGTATGTAAATTACGAAAATTTTGATTTTATAACATTTGACAGTTGTGAAATTTAAATTATCAAATACAGAGGCAACACAGAGACGGGTAAGTTAATAAAGTTTCTAAATATTTCAAGCTGCTGATTTATAGTAGTGATTAGTATTAGAGATAAAGTTAAAATAAGCTTTTATGTTGTTTAATCATTTTAATATATGCAAGCCCTTAAGAAAAAACATTTTTGCGTTAAAGTTTCTATTTATATTATTGTAGGTATATGTATATATTATGCATGTCTTAAAATTTTGAACAAATAAAACTCCAGTACATTATTAAAAATTGGTAAAATTTACATTTTTGTATAATCAAAATTAAAATGTACTTTTAAAATATTTACAAGAGCAACTTTTAAAGTCTAATAGTAACATTATTAATATAATGAACACCTTTGCTGCTTTTGTAAATTTTTAAAAACATTTTTTGATTTGAACAATATATGGATCCTTTTTTAAATTTTCCCGCCATTCTAGATCCGCTGTGATAAATTACTAGTACAATACAGACTAGTACCAAGAACGATAAACATTTACCAGGATTGCCTAATCGGCCTGATTTGTCCGCCAGCTGTGTGACGTCACTGCAGTCCTTCATTATAACGTTTACCATACAAATGCATGGAAATAATAGGAATTAGACAGTATTTTTATGATTTCTGAAATACTAACGTACGACTATTTGGACTTTTAAGATTAAACACTTATAATTTATAATAAATAATCCCATAAAATCGTTTTAATACTTATATTTAATTAATCTATTGAATATTATTTGGGAAATAGGTAGAGTAAAGAAAACACTATTTAGTTCTATTTTTATTTTAAAAAATACATTCAAATAAATTTATTATTACACAAAATCATGCCTAAAACTAGTGTTTTTTGACAAACAAAGAAACATAATAAACAATTTGCAGCATATTACTAGTACAATCCGTGAATCTTTTATGGAGCGACATAATATGTATTCTATAATAGTATATTAAACAACGCATTTCATATGGAATTCTGTTATGACACGAGTTCAAGTTTAAAAAACGAATCGCGAAGCGATGAGTTTTTTAAAGAACGAGTGTCACAACAGCCATATGAAATAAGTTGTTTATAATATTTTTTATATTTTGCCCTTTTTACCATTTTTTAAATTTATTTTTTATTTTTATGTAATTACGAAAATTTTTATTTTAAAAAGTATGTCGGCAGCACTGTGTAATTTATAAAATTTGACAGTTGTGACATTTAAATTATCAAATGTTAATGTTTTAAAATATTTTAAAATGAATAATATACCAATAATAATATATTATATAAGTAAAATATTATATTCATATTCACAGATACTTTCTTAAAGAACAATATAAAATTAATAAATTGCTATTAGCCACAAATGTCATTGTCAATAGTCTTGCCTTTAGATACTTCACTCATGTCGCCAACCATTTAAAACAAAAATTTGCGTGCGTAAAAGTTACATTACGATACGCAAATGCGTTTTATAATGAAGATTTTTATAAGTGCGAAATATAAAAAGAATTTTTAATTACAAATTTAAAATTAAAAAAAAATACATACTAAAAAAATAGTAAGTAAATAAACTATCTCACTAAAAACATAAAATAAAAAATGTATTCACTATTGAATATTAACGTTGACACTCAACGATACTAACCAAGCAATGTCCAGCCAAGCAGTGTAACACATGAAATTTAAAAGTCCGAACTGGAGTTTAAAAGAACAGTTTTTTAAAAATTTTACACAAAAATGCAACGTACACTAATGTATCCACAATATCTACCAGTCAAAATTTTGAATATTTTTATAATAAATCTAAAAACGACGATTGAAAACGACCTAAAATGCATTGTCAAGATAGGAATAATACGGCCGAGGACTGCAGTGACGTCACAGGCCACCACGTGCGATCGATTTTTTGGCGAACGTACGTCTTATGGGATTAAGCAATCCTGGTAAATGTTTATCGTTCTTGGACTAGTACAGACAAATTTTGCCGAATAACGCATTGAGTTACCCGTCTCGTTGTTTGTCTCTGTCAAGTATATGTTTTTTAGAAAACGGTCAAGCTTGATTTGGAAAAAAAATAAGAGTTTCTGTGCCCCATATAAAAATAATTTTCTATTTTTCAATTTTTAATTTTCAAGCCCAATGTCTTTCTGCGGCAAGTACAGATAAGATTTTTATAGATGATTGTTTTAAATCCGCACTCTTGGATATTTAATTCCTTAGACAATATTATTTCTCCTGGTGAACAAAATCATAATTGTTTTGCCTATGTTAACGTTATAATAAAAATATATAAAAAAAATTTAAAATCAAGAAATTAATATCGAAAAAAGAAATAATAATAAATAAATATTATCAATTATTATTAACAAACACTAATATACATTAAGTTGACTCAATTGTCACTCAAAAAAGTCTGGCTATTCCAAGCCTCTTTCCTTTTGGCATCATATCTTTATAACGTATTAAACGTATAAGGCAAATTGCATTATGGTTACCACAAGGTCATCTACTTAATCTACATAATCTTGAATGAACAGAACCAACTCTTCAAGATGTGCAGTAGAGGGCTTCTCTCCAAAAATCTGGTTTATTTTAAGGCATTAAAAGCACAACGTTATACACTTTTTGATCATCATGAATAGAATCATCTCCCCTCTAACATATTTCTTGTATACACACTATATGAGTACCAAGTTCGACCAAATAGAGCAAATATAGAATATTGCTCTTGTTACTTTGTTGTTATTTCCTAATCATACTTGATCCTGTGTAACATGATATGTTAACTAAAAACGTAGTATTTTTAAATTAATTATATGGCTAACACTAACACCATCTATTGTATAGAGTTCTTAACATGTTAATTATTATAAACGATACCTGTCAATAATTCCAACTTTATACACGATCTTTAATGTGGCTTAGTCCAATACCTTAAACCACGATTCATTCTTTTATTGTCATTGGTGTTATACACAGGTATGTTTTTTGATTTTTATTTTTGGTAAAAGATTTTAAATATAATTTCTATAAATCTTGACAGTACCTACTATATAATCAAATGAGAATTTTCATATTAATAATTATTTCAAGTATATTTTGAGGGCAATTTAAAATTAATAATTGTAAATTTTTTTTTATAAAAAAATACAAAATGGCGAGTTGAGTACTTTTTTTGGAATTCTAATTGTTATATAAATTTATCTTTTGTTACTACTGTATTTTCTGTCATATATCCTAATGATAAATGTAAATTTCGGAATACGCTGTTTTGTACTTTTTGTACGGAAAAAAATAAACGAACACGTGGCTGATGCTGACAATTTTTCACAGCATTGGAATATACAATACCAAAGACGTTACAAATTCCAAGTTAAAAGACGTTACAAAAGTTAAAAGACGTTACAAAAGTTAAAAGACATTACACTGATTGGTTCTACATTGGTGGACGATTCATCAGACCAACCCTTCACTGGACCAGCCCTCTCCTGGATCAACCAACGGATCCTATGTAAAAAAAGATAAGTCGACCAACATAAATGCATTTTTAATATTATACAGCTGTCTCGTTTTTCTTTATTTCTTAAACGTAATATAAAAATCATTTTAGTACCTATCGTCAACTGTATTAGAATAAGTTTTTGTAAAGAACTGTTTGCGGATTATTTTTTGTAACGTATTCTCAATTTCATTCATTTAAGCACCAAGGAAATCTATTTATCTTTTGGTACATTTTCATATCATTTTTTTATCTTCATAGACAGTTTTTTCTGACATCTTTCTGTCATCTTATGATACTTATTTAAATAACAGCTTAAAACAACTTTCTTCAGTAGTATCATAAAAAATAAAAAGATTTCAGTGGCGCCCTTATAATTTCTTAAAGAAACAAATATTGTACTATAGTCAGAGCTAATGAACTTACTCACCCCTAGCCGAGGTATTTAACTATAATAATTTTTGCAGTGATAAACATTTATAAATTTTGTTAATTATTGAAATATCTTTTACAATTAATTAAAGACGAAATTAAGATTAATGTTTGTTTTATTGTAAATTACATTTTTTCTTTTGGTATATTGTTATTTTATCAAAAAAGTTAACTAAATATTTTTATAAATTCACTATCAACAGGTAAATCATATCACAAATTGACGCTAAACGTAATAATTTGGTTACAAATTGACGCCCAACGACCAACTAATATTACACCTGTAGTAATTTTCACACTAATTAAGAATAATAAAGAACACTTCGTTTCAACGTTTTAAATCACAATGACGGCCATGATTTAAAACATATTTTTTCAAATAAACTTGGAAGTTACGTTGAAACGAAGAGTTTTTTATTATTCTTAATAAGATGGACTTTCAAAAAGTAAGAGTTAGTAAAATGAATTTAATTTTCACACTAACCTCAATTTAATGTGCCTTCAAGGCCTAATATTGTTAAGAGCTGTATCATCTCTATCAAAATTGTCAAAAAAGTTAGTTACTTTAGTTTAACTATAAGTTACTTTAAAGTATCTAAGTTAATGTACCTTATTTCCTCTATTTTTGGGGCAAAAGTAACTAGTATCTTAGATTCATTCTTAAAAGGTAATGTTAGTCTTTCCAATATTAATTGCTAAAATCCATTTAAAAGTGTCATACAGAGAGAGTTAGTTTACTAGGCTTCAAAGTAGAAAGAATGGTATGAAAACAACAACAACAACAACAACAAACAAGTGGGGTATGCACGCAACGCAACGGCTTTTAATAGTCCGCTGTATTCTGTTGCGTGCAGGGGTCTCGGGGTTATTTTTTACGGCAGTTTTTTCTCTAGCTCATAAAGTTTCTAGTGCGGAGGCCCAGATTTTTATTTGGGGCTGTTAAGTATTAACTATAGATATATCTTTGTTTCGGTAATTCATTTTTAATAATTGGTTTACGTATTGTACTTAATTTTTGCCCATATTAATTGATAACCTTAAATTAGTTACATATATTATGACAGCGTTTTGTAGACCTTCTGAATCAGAAAATGGAAATCCAGATCAAAATTTAAATTCAGAAGATATGATATCGCCAACAAGTGAGGTTAGCGAATTTTGCAATAAAGATTTACACATTCAGTGTCAGAGGGTTATTTTAAATATGTATCGGTGTTTGAAAAATGAAGATAATAAAAAATCAGATGCGGTTATAATAAAGCGAATTAATGCGTTAACAAAAATTTCTATTTACACTATTTCTCGGGTTATTAAGCGCGGTGACGTTATAGATCATTCGCAGGTGCGGAAAAACAAAAAAAAAATTTGCAAATGTTGACGATGCTACAAAAGATGTTATAAAGCGAACGGTTTATAATTTATATCAAGAAAATATTGTACCGACTTTAGAAATCGTTCAAGAGAAATTACGAGATTATCCTGATTATAATTATAAAGCTTAGAAACTTTGCGCGGTATACTATTCGAATTCGCTTTTAATTATAAGAAATTAGATAAACGAATGGTTATAATGGAATCGGGGCGTATTGTTGTACCTCGTGAAGAGTATTTAGATAAAATAACGTGAATTAAAAAGGCATATAGTTTTCTTAGATGAGACTTGGTTTTACACACATGATACTGTTCAGTATGGCTGGGTACATCAGTCTCAAAAGTGTAGTTTAAATGCGCCATGTTCGAGAGGAAATCGTATAATAATTCTTCACGCCGAAAGTGAAAACGGTTTTGTACCAAATGCGTTACTACTGTCTGCGAAAAATATTAAGCAATGTTCAGCCGACTATCATGAGGATATGACTACAGATTTATTCGAAAAATGGTTTCAAAAGCAGCTTCTTCCTAACCTCCAAATTCAGTAGTCGTTATGGACAATGCTTCCTATCATTCTCGGATATTAAATAAAATTCCAAATTCTAGTTCAAAGAAGGCAGATATTTTAGAATTTATAAAAAATAGGAACATTAGTCCGGAAAAGGTAACGACAAAGAAAGAATGACTACGAAGTATAAAAGCGCTTAATTTAAAAAACGATTATGTGATCGATAATATTTGTAATACACACGGACATACACGCCTATGGAGGCAATGTTCCGACAAAGCAAAATTTACCGCTAGGCGGTACCCTTTGAAGCAACTTATTTTAGTTATACAATAACTAACTTAAAAAAGTACATCTTAAATACCGAAAAGTAACTAAGTTATCGCGAGAAAAGGTCCTTTATTCAAGAGGTGATAAATTTAAACATAAGTCAGTGGACAGGCGAGGAGGTGACTTCACGCTGCTGGTATATGTTCTCGAACAAGAGCTACTGGAATGCTGCTTTCTCGTGCACACCGGATTGCTAGGTTGAATTTTGTACAATAGCGGATTGGAGTAGCCTATTTTTTTAAGAATCGAGATTCTGTCTCACAGGCTCAGATTGACGTGTAAGAGTGCGGCACCGACAAGACGAGAGATATGCTCTAGCGTGTATTGGTGAGCGACTTCCATTAGGTGAGGAATCATGGAGAGGCATATCTTTTGACAATGGCACGGAGTTAGTCTTTATCGAGAATGGGACGTTGACTGCGGATAGGTACCTGGCAGAGGTTCCAGAGGACTATGTTTTATTGTTCATAGTTACTCTTACAGACGACGCAACCTCTGTGCATGATAATACAAGGCCGCACACTGCTCGATTAGTTACTACTTACCTTCAAATAACGATTTGTTTGGCCCTAAATCCAAATTTAAATCCAATAGAACATGTTTGGGATGAAATTGAGAGATATGTCTCGGCCCCCAAAAAATCTTAAGAAATTCGCGATATACTGGTTCTGGAATGGAACAATCTTCCAAAGACTGTGATCCAAAGCATGCCTTGTCGTCGGCAGGCTGCAGAAAATAAACTTCCAAGTGACTTAAAGTGCGCGTTGGATGTGAAAAATGTTGTCAGACTTATTAACTATTTAAAAGCAACTGATTTGTACAAACGTATTTAATAATTTTTATCGCCTACCACTATCGAAAATAGAATTTTATCGTACCCATTCAACGAGAGAAAGTGCCACATTATCTGCCAAGGCAGGTAAAGTATTTTACCTGCCTTACACCTTATAAGACAGATCCATATATAAGCAAAAAATTAAAATTATTTCTTGAATGGTGTACTAAAAAACATGTTACAAAATATAGTGAAAATGTCATCATGGGATATTTTGCGGAGATGGCTGAAAAGTATTCGCCTCCAACTCTGTGGTCTTATTATTCCATGTTGAAGACTACGCTGAATGTAAAAAATAATGTTAACATTGGTATTTTCAAAAAACTTATACCATTTCTGAAACAAAAATCTAAAGGGCATACTCCCAAAAGATCCAAAATATTAGCACAAGAAGAAGTCATTAATTTTTTGTTAAACGCACCAGATGTGACATATTTGATGATGAAGGCAGGTATTTAAAAATAATTCATGACATTCCATTAATTTTTGATAATGTCAGGTCTGTACAATTTTTGGAATCGCAAGAGCCTGTCGTTCAGATGAATTAAATTGACTATAAATGATATAGAGGACAGAGAATCGATTCTTATAATACACATTAGATAATCGAAAACAAATAATCCTAAGACATGCATTGTAACTGCTGATTTTGAAGGGGGAGTTAAACCTATTGATTTATACAGAAAATATCGAGCTCTCCGTCCTTCACATACAGAAAATACACGATTTCTGCTGTCATACAGACAAGGAAAATGTACAGTACAACCAGTAGGTATTCATACCATTGGTGGTATTCCAAGCAAAATTGCTAATTATCTTAACTTACCGGATGCTTCATTATATACTGGTCACTGCTTTCGCAGAACATCCGCAACTTTATTTGCTAACGCTGGTGGCAGTAAAGAGAATCTTAAACGTCACGGCGGGTGGAAAAGTGATTCTGTTGCCGAGTGTTATGTGGAAGAATCGGTTTTGAATAAAACAAAGATTGCTAAGACAAGGAAAAAATCCAAACTCTTATTTAATTACAGAAAGCAATAGTTTTAACAAGAGCATAATCACAAACACTTCGGAAACATTTGCAATAACAGCTCCATCTTTATCAGGTATAAACATTACAAATCCCTCTGGTTGTACATTTACTTCCAATGTTTATAATAAAGAATAATAAATGTTATTTAATATTAAAATATGTATTTCTTTTTTAAGTTCAGCTTCTGGAAATTTTAAATGCAAGTACATTAACTTTGGTGAGTAAAAATGTAGTGGTAGGCGATAAAATATTGTATGTAACACGGCAGCAAAGTGTCTTTATCGAACTTGTTTGGTTGCAAGCCTCGGCTTCGCCTCGGCTTGCAATCTCCAAACTCGTTCGATAAAGTGCCACTTTGCTGCCTTGTTACATAAATAGCTATTTATTCAACTTTTTATCTGGAATATGTATTTATTTATATTTAATATAGTATCAGCGCTAATAACCTGTCATGGTTGATGCGGGTTTCTCTAATTCAAAAAAATAAAAAATTCCTTAGTAAACTGTTTTACAACCGAGGAAAATGCGAATAAAATAAAAATGTCTACAATATCTTTAAATTACTGGGTGGCCCTAATTTTATGCTGTGCAGAATATAAAAGTATCTTATTTAGTATCTAAAAGATACGTATTTCAGTTTTTTTTTCAAGAGTAAATACCCAAAGTAACTTCAGATACTTTTTCAAAAAGTAACTTATCTTGTATCCAGATACTATTCCAAAGTATCTTTTTATTACCTAACCTAACTTCCATTTCTGTCTAACACAAACATAGACATCATTTCATTCGCTTCTGTATCCCTACAAAGTCTAGATTACATTGCCTTCGTGATGCATTTTACACACAAAAATACAAATTAGAAGCAGGTGCAAAGCCATAGATTGAAAAGCGAAGGCACAAATCAGTCCAAAGAAAAACTCTACAACGTCGAGAATTATTATTCGCTTATTGTAACAGTACCTGTTAACATTTTAAGCACCTGGTATCCTAAATATTAAATTCAATTAGTACCGCTAGCTCCATCTATCCTCAAACATTTTTAATAATAAAATAATCAGTGCCGTCCTTAGCCTATGAGAGGCCTGGAGCAAAACTTTTTTGCGAGGCCTTTTTTTAGAAAGTGGTCTTTCCCAAAATTAGTTTGATATTATCACAAAAAAAGTGTGAATATTGACTTTCGACCAACTCAAAACACGCTAATTATCTACGTTATTTTTCACTTTTCATGGTTGAGTCTACTTTTATTTTTGATCCATAAAGTAATTTTATAATTATGTAAATAGTTGAACAAGAAATAATTATAATTTCAGACCATTATCTAAATTCTTTCATTTTTAGTTTAAAATAACTGAACCGTGAGGAAAATTTTTCAATGTATAATAATTAATATATAACATAACAGGAAAAAAATTGAACTACTTCATTCAACTAGAAATCTGTTTATTCAAAACAATTAAACAAACAAACAACACTTAATAATGAATAATTATTGTATTCTCTCAATCTAGTAAAATATGTTAATTTTCCTATAGTAAAAATGATCCCAGCTGACGTCAGACTGACAGACCGTGTGGAGAGTGTTACAGGTAGAGGTAGTCGTGATCAGGCTCTGTGGTCGTCATGTAGTTAGTGTTCACATCTGAAAGTAGAAGCCTTGTAAAATGAGTGTTATATAAATAAATATATCCAACAAAACAGCTATAACACTTCAAATTTGTATAATTACTGTAGTGTATCTTCATACTACAAGTTGAAGTTACCATTTAGGAGTTATTTTATTCAAGTATTACCTAAATACAAAATACAAAACAGCCAAATATTTCAAAAAAAAGGAACATTAGCTGCTATTAAGTTGACAATATTACGACTCAGAAGTTCCTAAAAAAATTATAAACAAATAATAGACACAGTTGAAGTACTTAATTTATTTTAAAGTTACATTAAATGCAAACCGTATTCTTTAACTTAGACTCACCTCATGTGAACTGGACTTTTCTTGCTTTCATTCCAGCGAAGTCGTCAATAATCTCATCAAAATTTATTTTAGCTGTCGTATCTGATTCAATTGATAACGTTGCCAAGGATGATAGCCTGTCTTGGCTCATGGACGATCTCAAATATGTCTTTATAAGTTTCAAGCGAGAAAAACTCCTTTCTGCGCTTGCTACAGTAACAGGTATAGTAAGTAAAATTCTATATGCAATGAATGAGTTGGGAAATGGATTTTGAATTCTGTTCATGAATCTCAAAATCCCTGCAGCTGTGTTCACATCATCCGGGACCAGTTCACGAAGAACCTTGAGTTCGGAAAAAAGTTCACTTCCACAAACATCCTTTTCTTCTTCATAACGTAGGAACGATTCGAGGTCTATACACTTTTCAAACAACTTGTCTTCTTTGATTGATTTCAGTTCATGAACACTATATAAAAATCCAAACATTGTGTCATAACGGTCAATTTGATCAAACCTCCTTTTCAAGGACTCTGCCGCAGTATCTGCAATAACCAAAAAGTACTCTATTTTAAACACTTGTTCGGCAGATTCTGATGCCGGCTCATCTTCACCCTCATACTCAAACAGTCTTCTTTTCTTTCTCTGCCTCAGCTCTTTGAACTTTGGTTCTACGCCCAGAGATTCACTAAGTTCTCTTGCAACCAATGTTGCTTCCACAAAGCCTTCAATTCTAAACTTTTTGAAAAATTGCACTAGCCCCTTTAGCAACTGTGATGCAACTCCAAGGTGCATTTTTTCAGCCTGTAGTTTTTTGCTCACCGCATTTACTGCGAACAACACATCATACCATATGGATAGGGCTAGTAAAAACTCATAACTACTAAGTTCAATCATGAGTGATCTAGCTTCGCTGTTGGCTTTTGGATCCTCGGTGACCTCAACTAGCTCAACTAGTGCAGTATGAACTTCCTTAATCTGATACCGGAGGGCTTTTACGCTTTCTAGTTTACTTTCCCATCGTGTATCACAGCATCTTTTCACAGTAAGATATGGTACATGTTTAATCAAAATTTCCCACCGCATTGTTGACGCTGAAAAAAGCACATATAATCGTTGGACAACGCCAAAAAATGTCATGGCTTTAGGAGAACATTTAGCAGCATCACAAATTAAGAGGTTAAGGCTATGGCTGGCACACGGCATGTAAAAGGCTTTTGGATTTATTTCCAAAATTCGTGCCTGTACGCCAGAGTGGACACCTTTCATGTTAGAGCCATTGTCATAGCCTTGTCCTCTACAGTTTTTTATGTCCAATCCAATTTCATCCAGCTCTTGAAGCAGAACATCAGTTAGATTTTCCCCTGTTGTAGACTTAACGTCTAAGAAACAAAGAAAATGTTCTTCAACGCTTACACCCTCATTTACGCTCTGAAGAGAACTTGCATTGATATCGACCCTTACAAATCTTATCACAAGGGATAACTGCTCCTTGTGGCTCAGGTCAGGTGTGCAGTCTAACATTACTGAAAAATACTTAGACGCTTTTATGTCTGAAACATTTTTTGATTTTACCTTGTCAGATAGCAGCTTTATTAATTCATTCTGAATGTTTGTCCCTAGGTAATGGTCATGAATTTCAGACGTTCGAATTCGCCTAACATGCTCTTGAATGACGGGATCGAACGTAGCTAACATTTCAATAAGTCCCAAAAAATTGCCATTGTTTCGCTCGAATAGTTTGCTGTTTGATCCTCTGAAAGCAATATTGTGTTCTGCTAAGTATTTAATAACATTAACAATTCTTTTGAGTACTTCGCGCCAGTGTTCTTTTTCTTTATTTATCATTTCAGTGTGCGCCTTATCAACTGTCAATGCTTTGTTTAAACGTATTTCACATTCTTTCCACTTTCTAACATTCTCGCCATGCTTTTGTGATGTCTCATGGGTTTCAAGCCCTCTGCCAAGATGTGCCCAATCACTATACCCTTCACAAGCTAATTGAGATCCTGTGTTACTACCAAATAACTTACAGCAAAAACAATACGCCTTGTCACTAGTTTTACTGTACACAAGCCATTGCCTATGCACCTCTTCTCCATTACTCATGGATCTTTTGTAATAATTGGCAGAAAAATGTCTTTTTTCTGAATTTTTAGGAAAATTAAAATTAGTTACTTGTAAAGGACCTTTTTGTATGATTTCATCAAATTTAGCAGCTGTTAATGAAACAGGCCAAACACCTGGATCGTTCGTGTCATAAACTAATTCTTGATCTTCGTTAGAAATTGAAGGGCTTTTAGGAACTTCAGCAGGCTCTGAGGCTGAAGCTGAAGGAGAAGGATTACCAGAGTGGAAAAAATCAATTACTTCATTATTACTTGAACTTGGAATAGATAATATATCGATTTCAGTTTGCTTATCTACGATACTCACGCCTTCTTCAGCTCCATCTTGTTTTAAAAACTTAACTAGTGCACCTTGTTGAGATTTTAGAAACTTTTCACGTTTTTCCTTTTTCTTCTGTTTTTCATAACCACTTTCAAATTTCCTAAACTTATCTCTTTCTCTGGACATGATTGGAAATTTAATGTAAGTTATTACAAGATTTCACAGGGCAAACACAACAATATACGCAACAACACTTGATCACGATGCAACTATTGAGAACGTTGGCACTGAACTGCCGTCGGCTCGGCGGGAGGGGCGGAATCGAGGAGTGGTGCGTTGTCACTGGCGTGTCGGCGCGCATGACTTACATTCAGTTACTCACCAGCAGGTGCGGAGCTTGGGGTACTGTCACTAGTCACTTCACCGCTACTATCAAACGATGTTTTGTTTGGTTGCGGCTATTTCGTTTGTAACTTTGTAATTATGCAATAATTACTGTGCATAAATACATTTCAGACACAAAAACTGCACAATCTATAATATTTCTATCAATAATCCTACAATTTTTTCCTTTTTTTAGCGCGAGTGTTTCTACTTAATTTTTTTAGCGCGAGTAAGGCCTCGCTGCGCGAGGCCTTCCTCAGCGCGAGGCCTGGAGCGGCTGCTCCACTTGCTCCACCCTAAGGACGGCCCTGAAAATAATGAATACGGTCTCAATAATTATAATTGGAAGTTCAAAGTAGCTACGCTACGAGGTGTACTAATGAGTTGGCATTATCGAGTTCAAGAGGTTTTAATAATTATTCCCAGTCTCATTTCTTCTATTGATTTACTGTCATATACAGGTATGTTTTTTTCCAATTTTATAATTCCTTTTTGTTAAGATATTTATAAAATATCGAAAGTTATATTATATTTTATTATATCAGATGAGAATTTCAACATATTTCATTATTATTCAAAGAATCTTTTTATGGTAATTAAAAGTATTAATGATAATTTTTTATAAAAGGCTGGTAAAAGTACATTTCTGGAATTTTGATTAGTGTGTAAGATTATTAAAAAGTAAATTTAATGTAAAAATGTATCTTTTGTAATCTATTAAAATACGTTAGCATCTGATTTGTACTTTTTGTGCCAGAAAAGTAAATGTAACACGTGTTTGACACTGGTAATTTTCAGAAAGTTGGAATATAATACAGTAAACTAGAGGCAACTCTTTAATTGAAGATTCTGTAAACCAGAAGCATCTCTTGAATTTGGAGATTCCGTAAACTTGAACAGCTTGTAAACTTTAAGCTCTCGTATGTACATTCTTAACTGGATTATCTCTACAACTGGGGCAGATCATCCCTCCACTAGTGATCTTCCATAATCATTTGGAACCACCTAGACAGTGCCGTAGCGACCCCAAGGTGCGGCGAAGGATCCTCCACTATTGTAACAGATAAGTTTATTGTGATCTATCAAGTTTATTGTTCCCATATTTTTTCTCTTTTATTTCCGTGTATATCTATCTATATCGTCAACTGTATTAGAATAAGTATTTTTAAAGAACTGTTGTTTGCGGATTATTTTGTTGTAACGTATTCTCTACCTCATTAATTTCAGCACCAAGGAAATCTTATTATCTTTTATATGTTTGTACATTTTCAAATCATTTTTTTATCTTCATAGACAGTTTTTTCTGACATCTTTCTGTCATCTTATGATACTTATTTAAATAACTCAGCTTAAAACAACTTTCTTCAGTAGTATCATAAAAAATAAAAAGATTTCAGTGGCGCCCTTATAATTTCTTAAAGAAACAAATATTGTACAATAGTCAGAGCTAATGAACTTACTCACCCCTAGCCGAGGTATTTAACTATCATAATTTTTGTGTGATAAAAATTTATAAATTCTGTTAATTATTGAAGTATCTTTTACAACTAATTAAAGACGAAATTAAGCTTAATGTTTGTTTTATTGTAAATTACATTTTTTCTTTTGGTATATTGTTATTTTTTCAAAAAAGTTAACTAAATATTTTTATAAATTCACTATCAACAGGTAACTCATATTACAAATTGTCGCCCAACGCACAAATAATACATTATTTAAAATAAAAATGTTACATCAATAGCTTTACTATTACATACTACCTACTCGATTTTTCTTATTTTCTTCGTTTAATCAGGAAAAATTTTATATAAGTTTTGTGTGGAAAGGGGGAGAACAAAGTAGCGTTTCAGATTCGCACCCCATTTAGATACTCTTTGTCGTCTCCTTAGTGCATTAGCGTATTAAAATGGGGGACAACCCTATCTGTCATTTAGTAATCTTGGTAAATCGGACGTGCATTAAACATAACGTTAATAGACGTGTACACCGCCGTAGTTAGCGTACGATGGTTGTTACCCATCATCGATTTTGATTTCGGGTTGTTGATCCTCCCCTTGTTTCTAATGTATATATACTCAGTGTACAATGAGTTTGTCTTTGAGGTTTAGACATTGTTTGATTTTTTTTTGCAAAAAGAACGAGATTTACTTAAGTTGGTTCGTTAACATTTTAAAAAGTACGTACCTACATCGTTAGCCATGTTTTTTTTTAATTTACCTGATACCAATCAATAATAGTACCTAAACCTCCTAGAGTCACACTATTATTATACAAATATCGATAACTGGAATTGGAGAGTAGCTATTTTTTAATAACAAATTTAAAAGAATCCATTTGGAAATAAGCATAGGTACCTATTTATCCAAAGTTATTTTAATTGAAAGGGTTTATTTCTTACTAAAATATTCGAAAGTATTTGGTAGTTCATAAAATTTATTTATTTTTGATCGACAGGCATAATCATCATCAAATCAATCTTCCTTCTTCTTCCTTCAAAATCGTCATGTTTTTCTCATTTCAACTAGGAACGCAGATATGTGATGAGGTGTAGAAATATTTGAAACTGTTCGTATTGAAAGATCGTCTACTAGTAATGTTAGATATGCAACACAAACAACACCACAACACGTACTATCAAAGAGTGAATAAATATGCTGATAATGTTTTGTATATATGTATTTATGAACTATATTAATGCGCCCTAAAACTTATTAAAATGTTTAATCACATTTATTATAGTATAAGGTAAAATATTTTTAAAAAATCTACATAATAAATATGGGTTTCTTCTGGAAGCCATACTATTATTCTCAATAGAAGATTTATTATTTCCATGAATAGGTGGGTATGAAGCTTTTTTTAATTTCAACCTCATTTTATAGGTATATACTGTTACTAGGTTGGCACTAAGTATTTTTACTCTCCTTAATACTTGTGTAACAATCATATACGTATATGGTAACAATAGTAAAAGATAAATTCGTAACAAAATGATGGTCAAAGCAAGTTTACTACTCAATTCCATAAGCACAGTATTTTTCATAATCATAATGCAAATTATGACTAACAACTTTAGTAGTATATAGTGCATTGTAATAAGTACACAATTAGAAATAAAATTATTGTTCATAAAGATAAAAAAGTATGATCTTATCATTGATGAAAAATAAATTACAGGAATTTGAAACACAATTAAAGACACATTAATTCAATAAGCAAGCAATTTTGATGGCTATCAAATCCAAAATTGCTGTTTTTCTCATTTTGTATTAGGATACCAGAAACGTGAAAAGATGTAATAAACTTTTCAAGATATTAGATAGGCAACATACAATACATAAACAAAACAGTTGAACGTTGAACAACAGGGAATCTTTTAAAATCCTAATCTGTGACAAAGGCATCCAACCTACTCCAATTATCAAATTTTTAAATGTCGTTTTCTCAAAAGTAGTTATTTATAACATAGGTACGGTTAGGGTGTTTTTCCGTTGAATTGCCGTATACAGACAGATTCCCATATTTATCTCAAAATGATTATATCCCTAAGTGTTTATACGCGTAATTGTTTCATGACTTAAATAAAAATAGGTATTTCATTACAAACAAATAAAATAAGTTATTAATATTATTTATATTTTTTACTATAATTTTTTAACAATTTTTTTAATAGACTACCTAAGTCGTGACGTCAATGGGTGGAGCTTATTTTTCCAAACAAAACAAAAAATTTAAAGCCCATGCATTTAAAGCAACTTTACTCTTTTTCTTTTCAATTTATTTCTTATTGTGAATTAAATAAGAGAGGTTGTAATTTGTTCTGTTGAGTGTGTGTGTATATTTGTTGAAAACTTCAAGAATTTTTAAAGGTAGGTGTTTTTCTGTTATTTTAACACTAAGAAGCTTTTTTTAGGTTATATTATGGATTAGAATGGTTTTTAATAATAAAGATTTTAATTAAAACATATTATTGGATTGAATTATGTATAAAATTATAATTTATTTCTAGAAAGAGCCTTTTTCGCAATGGTTATGTGTTTTATACCTGACTGTAAGCATTAAAGTGAGCAGAAAATATGCAAATACTTTGCTTTTCCATCCCATCCAAAAGAAAAAGAGTAATGCATCTCTTTGATAAGGTAGGTAACTAATATATTTAAATTTAGTAAAATTTTACTAAAATTAAAAAATATTAATAGGAGACAAGATAGAGAGCCATCAAAATCCTCATTAGTTTGCAGTTGTCAAAAAAAATGGGCCAACTTCAAAACTAAAATGAGGTTAATCTTTGATTCCCCTGAAAAACAGTATGTAGTACATTTATATTTTTACAATAATATAAAGATATAGGTACTCTTTCTACCTTTAATAAGGTAGGTTAGTTTTACAAGTACTTTTTGTTGCAGTTAACGAAATCCACCATTAACTGATAATATGGAACCAGCAGGACCTTCAACTTCAGTGCCAACATTAATTTCAGAACCATCCACTTCTAAACACCCTCCTGAAACTGCAAGTTCATCTACACCTGATGATTTGCGTTCTTTTTCAAGATTATCTGGGGCATCATTGGATGCTGAACATTATTTCTTAAAACAAGAACTGGAAGAAGTTACCAAAAAACTGAATAACTTAAGCACCCATTTCAGTTTTGAACATATAAAAAATAATGATTCACACATACTTATGTATACTGGCATACACAGCAATGGTTTATACACGATTCTATTTGAATTAGTCGACAGTTTGAAAATAATTATGCTGGGTGGCAGGTAAAATTATTGCCAAAAATTGATAAAATACTAATGACGTTAATGATATTATGTTTAAACTTGCCACATGAAGATCTAGCTATATGTGCTTTAATTGCAGTTCATAAAACATTTTTTGTTGTATTATTTCAAATTAATAAAACAGACCTTATGAAAAATATTATATTTTACAAATGTTATAAACAGTATAAATTTTAAACTGAAAAATCATAAAAATAATTGTATACATTGTCAGACCCAATATATATTTATAATAAATAAAAAAATGTTTAATTTATATATACTACAAACTACCTATTATTTCTGTTAGGTACTAAATTTAACCATTTAATAGTTTTAGGAGGTAATGATTTACATAAAATGTTTCCAATAATCATACATTTTCTTCCCAAGAAGCATCATCATCTACTACAACTGTTACAACTTCAAGTGGAGTCCACATGCATAAATAACATTTTAATTTTTTTAAAATATGTAGATTACCTTGAATTTGATGATAATAATTGTGATTTTTATTAATGCATATATCTCCCTCTTCATTATAATATATAATGTATGTTTTATTATTTTTAAGTTTTTCTGACAAAACATCATTTTTAAAGGAATATGGACACTTCACCTCAACAATGGCATCATCACCATCAATCAAGCCATCAGGACTTGCTCCTAATATTCCTGAATTTGTCAGCCAAATACCTGTTGGATTAACATCTAAATTCAAATTTTCTTTTAAATGTTTCAGAGCATGCTTTTCATGACTTCTTCCCCACTGAATAGCCTTAATGCCATCGAGAGAATGAGCACCTACAATAGCAAAATAAAAATTAATATAAAAGGATATTAATGTTTCATGATTGTTTTCAAAAGTTGTGAATATAATTATGTAGCAAATGTATATACTTACCAATTAGAGTTTTATAAAGACTGTCTGGATACTTATTTCTTTTGCATGAAGAAATAACTACTCCAAAATTACTAGCAGTAAGTCTAATTTTTCTGATTAAAATCCAATGTTCATTGGTAACTTGTCCTACTGTTAGAGCAGCAATATTTTTAATGTTTATTTAAGGCCAAATTGAATTCTGCGAGTGAAATGATATCTTCAATAATGGGCAAATTATATTGAGTACCTTGATCTGCAGCATCAACTAGAGCCCACAGTATTACCAAATAAACTTAACTTGTTTTTAATGCAGTCATTTGCTCTTGACTTAAAGGCTCTTCAACAGCAGTATATAGTTTTTGAGGATATAATTCTTCTGTAGTTTTTACTGCTCAATATTTTTGTTTTGGCACATTCCATGTACATTCTCTATCTATTACTAAAATATTATAGTGTCCAAATAGAGCCAATGCAGCTGTATGGTGACATTTTATTCCTCTAGGGCAAGCACAAGTTGCAGAAACAATATCACCCAATTTATTCAATGTAATCTGAAATAAGTTAATATTTAGTAGATATTACCATCATATAAAAAAAATCCAAACCTACCTCAGCTTTTTAAGTTTTTTCTTTCATACTGGCATATATATCCCCTCTGATCATCATCAAATTAGCATCAAACTGCATATTTTTTACATGGTTCGACTCCAATGAATTTTCACCTCTTGTAATTATTTTATTATCATTGTTTAAAAAATCCTTAATATTTGACAGCTTTAAAACATGTTTAAAAGCCATATTTTAATCACAAAATCTAAAATTTTAAAAAATATTTCATAAATTAAACAAAACTTAACCTTAATTTTATGAAAACACTTACCTTTAAAAATTCTTGAAGTTTTCAATAAATATATACACACACACTCAACAGAACAAATTACAACCTCTCTTATTTAACTCACAATAAGAAATAAATTGAAAAGAAAAAGAGTAAAGGTGCTTTAAATGCATGGGCTTTAAATTTTTTGTTTTGTTTGGAAAAATAAGCTCCACCCATTGACGTCAGACTTAGGTAGTCTATTTATTTATTTTTAATAAATCAATCAATACCAATAATCGAATACTTTTTGATGAAACTGACACTTTAATCGATTATTGTGTTTTGTGGAATGACAGGTAGAGCTTAGAGAGAGAGGGATTGAAGCCAACATAAGAGTGAGTTGCAACGAGTCGAAACAGCTGAAAAGGGCAAAATACTTTTCAGAGACAACCTCTAGTACTATTTTATGTTCTAAGGTACTTTTGGATGTTATTTGTATTTTAGTCCAAAAAATGGTATTTCACTTAAAAATGTGGCTTATAGCTATAAAAAGGAAAACTGCTAAACTATGATACATTAACCAGAAAAACCGTTACATAACAAAAATAATGTAGTCTAGCTGAAAATGAGTTTCGAATGGCTGAAAATTATACAGGAAATGTAATCTTACACCATATGTTTCCTATAAAAAAGAATCAAAGTAGTGTTGCTGGGATTTTACCAAATTTAAAGGAATATTTAGATCAATTCTTCGTAATACTCTGTTGATATTATTTTAAGATGTTATTTTATTATCATAAAATTAAATGTGTACTTATAATAATAATGTTTATTCATTTAAATATAGTATAGTAAAATATTTAAGTGTTGGTTGTTTAACCAGATTTGTATATTGACAAAAATTTACAATAATTGCCTATGTTTTAAATTACCAGCAGCAACAAGTAGATTAATAACGGGGTCTGTTGTATTTTGCGACCCATGATTTTCTTTATTATTTTAACCTAATTCTGTTTAATTGATCTAAATTTACATGTGCAAATGCTATTCCTTAAGAAGACTACAGTTCAAGTTCCTGACAAATGTTTTAAAAACTAAAGGCAATTAAAGATAAAATTAGATACAAATATTTAAACTTGCTTTTATTTAAACATCAGTAATACACTTTTTTACATATTATACATTGTCGTTTTATTTACCCTTTCTTCATAATCATAAGAAAAATCACAAATTTTCTGCTGCATACTTGCAATGTATGTATGTAAATGTAATTAATATAATAATCAATCGAACACAATAATTACAGGTTACTCAATATTTACATTCCTGCAATTTGTGAATTATTTTATAAGTTTTCAAATTTTAATTTTTTAAAGAACAAAAGTTTAATTCCAACTAGTTTATAACTGGCATTGGATTACAATTTCAAGCTATTAATCACATTACATAAACAATCCAGTATTTTAAAATTTCACTCTAATTTTTCTCTTGGAGTTTTTAAATAATATCTCTGTATAATTCCTTCCAATTCGAAGTGTTGCCCTATGTCACGTGAATAAAATGTATCAACTTATTTGTGGGCAAGAATACATCCAGCGCCGGATTCCGTTATGAGGTTAAAATAAGCCAATTAAAATGATGCTTGTGGGCGGAGTTCCTACCGTTGATATTTTACGTGACGTTTAAACTAGGTATAACTGAAAGTAATTTTTAAGGTTTTAAGCAGGTATTTATTTTTATTATTTTATGATTGTTTTCCTTTGATCTTGTCTTCATTTCATAGTCTTTAAAAGTAGGTAAACAAAAGGTATTAATTTTTTGTGGAAAATTTTAACTAAGGTAACGTGTACATGGAAAACTTTGTATCTTCCTCGTTAAATGAAAAATTCATTAATGTGAGTATCAAATCAAATATCTATTTTTGGCGTATAGGTAGTAATAAGAACAATTATTAATTATTAAATCTACCAATTTTTTAGTCTGTTTTGCCACCTGGCTGGGGAACAAAAATTATGGAGAAAAAGATAATAGAAGGTGAAGATAAGTTCCCTAACGTTCAGTTGCAATTTTTTGTTAATTGCACGAACAAAAAAGTGTTTGTTAAATGGTTAACAGAGTTTGAAAACTTAACCAATTCATCATACGTTATAAATAATTCGGTTATTAAGGATCGAACGGATTAAACTTATTAAGTGAAATATTTAAATGATATATTGGTACCTATACATAATATATTGAATTTTTGAGATTATTAAAATTATTTAGTAAACATTTAAAAAGTTTTATTTACCATATAAAGTTTAAATTTAATTTTAGATGTCACCACTTTACTCGGTGCTCAAAAACTTACGAACCATCTTCACAAATTAAAACGAGAAATACCAACTGCCCTTCAAAATTAACAGTAAAAATTCATCTTATTACAAAAAAATACATGGGCATACAAGAAAAAATCCACTCTTATTGTAACACACAATCAGGCAATTCAGATTATTTGCGGTTTCGGAAAGTTAGTAATGATGTAAGAGAACAGTTATTACGTCTCTTACAAGAATGGACATACAGCAGGAACAGCATTAGAAATGATTAAGTGCAATATCCAGCTAACTTGTGATAACTACAACACAGCTTTAGCAGATAGGAATAGATGCCCAAGTTATAAATATTTGATAAAAACTGGATTTCATTATGGATTAAAACTACAATAATTTGCCCAAATCTATGAAATATTTCAACTCTCGGAGGTTGGAGGATGGAAATAAAAAATAAGTAATAAAAAATCCTCAGTATTTTTACCCTTAATTTAGTTACTGATAACCAAAACATGTATATTAATTAAATTAAACTTATTTAAAAAAAACTGAAATTATCCCCTGGCATAATAAAAAAATACACCTTTATAATACATTTTTACAGTGCAATTATATATTTTTTTACTTTCTAGCCTAGAAAGCATAAATTGAAAAAGTGCGCCAAATATCCAAGCCGCACCTACTAATATTTCTATTGGCCTATT
This sequence comes from Ophraella communa, assembly GCA_035357415.1. NCBI lineage: Eukaryota > Metazoa > Arthropoda > Insecta > Coleoptera > Chrysomelidae > Ophraella > Ophraella communa. The sequence continues at coordinate 11,592,037 of CM068994.1, read as the reverse complement.
TTAGCCTCATAACGGAATCCGGCGCTGGATGTATTCTCGCTATTTGTGGCGCTTACTCTCTCTAATATTGGAGTCAATGTCAATGCTCAGTATACGACGGATTGTCAAAGGCGCATATACTTCATTATCATTGGGAATGGACTAGTAGAAAGAAAAAGAGATAATTTTAATTTTGTTTGTCGTTTGTCAATGGTAACGAGCAACGTCAATAAGGTGAAGATGGCGAGATATTAAAAATGCTTTAATTTCGGATTGAATAGAATCGGGATTCAAGTTATATGTGTTGATGAACATTAGTGATTTGGCCATGTTCACTGAAGGTAAGATCATTTATATTTGGTTGGAAGATGTATTCATTATATTCTTATATTGACCCAAGAAGTGGGCGGATCTGGCAATTTTAAAGAGTAAAAAGTGATATTAAATACAAACTTTGTACATTATCTGTTATTTATCGTCCAATATTCTTTAATACTCTACTACAACTATTAATTTATTGATTGTATAAACAGAGTTAAAATACCTATATTGACTTAACTCTTAAAAATATAGTAATATCTAAATTATATCATAACATTTTCAGATTAACAATACCACTATGATTGGTGGACTATTTGTGTATAACCACAAGGGTGAGGTACTCATTTCAAGAGTATACCGAGATGATATTGGAAGAAATGCAGTTGATGCTTTTAGGGTTAATGTAATTCATGCTCGCCAACAAGTTAGGTCACCTGTGACCAATATAGCCAGAACATCATTTTTTCATATTAAAGTAAGTATTTTATGATTATGGAATACTTGGTGTCTTCAACTTTTTTGTATATTTTTAATTAGAGAGCAAATATATGGATCGCAGCTGTAACAAAGCAAAATGTCAATGCAGCCATGGTATTTGAATTTCTTTTAAAAATAATTGAAGTTATGCAATCTTATTTTGGAAAAATTTCTGAAGAAAATATTAAAAATAACTTTGTATTGATATATGAATTGTTGGATGGTAAGTTATTTTTATAAATTGCTAAGTATAAAACATTGTTTTTTTTGGCCAATTTATTTGCTAAAATATAACATTTTCCAGAAATATTGGATTTTGGTTATCCTCAAAATACTGATACGGGTGTATTAAAAACATTTATTACCCAACAAGGAATAAAATCAGCAACAAAAGAAGAACAAGCTCAAATAACTTCCCAAGTTACTGGACAGATTGGATGGAGAAGGGAAGGAATCAAATACCGCAGAAATGAACTTTTCTTAGATGTTTTGGAGTATGTTAACTTACTGATGTCTCCTCAAGGTAATAAAAATGCTAAGATTTGTAAGGTATTTATCTTAATAAACTGCATTTTAGGACAAGTTTTGTCTGCCCATGTAGCAGGAAAAGTGGTAATGAAATCTTATCTTTCTGGTATGCCTGAATGTAAATTTGGTATTAATGATAAGATTGTTATGGAAGCCAAAGGAAAAGGTACTCTTGGTAAGTTTTAAAATTTATATACATATATCAATATACACATTAAACATGTTTTTTTATACTTTTTTAATAGTCCAAGCAAAGAAGTCCAAAAAATACCAAATAGCGGAAATAATTCATGTAGAAGCCAATTTTTGCACACTTGTAGAGGTCTAAAGGTCCTATTTTTCAATTTTTTGTCAATAACTGGTAAAATAATGCCTCTAGCAAAAAAATGTTGGTATACTAAATTAATCTAATTGATAAATCAATGCTTGTGTTTTGACAGGTGTGCCTCTCAGTACCACCCTCCTTAAATCAGTGCCAGTTAGTTTTTACGATGACCATTGCTCACCCTTCAACCTTAGTCAGTTTAACATTAACTGTCTTGCGGTCTGTGAGTTCTAAAAATGCGTACCTGTTTTGATTACATGAACATTTCCACATGTTAAGACTATGGCTGAGAAGTGTTTAATTTGTGAAAGTGATTTGTGTAACATTGGTAAAAAAGGCATAATTGGTTTAGTGAAGGCAAGTGTGTTAAGGAAATATGGAAAAGAGGCAGGTTTCAGGGATAAGACAAATGGTGTTGTTCATAGTTCTTGCAGAAAAGAATAAACCAGAAGTGACTCAATAAAGAAGTTTCTGAGAGACACTCTTTCAGATCTTTTTCGGATTTTAAAACAAAGTGTTTTTCTGCACAGAATCGTATGGCGAAGAAACGGAGAGAAATAAACCTCATGCTAGGCGTCGAACAGTTTTTCGTGTTTACCAGTGCGTTTCACAATTCCATTATCGATCAGGGGCAGAAAACAAGGAATGAGTGGGGAAACGACGTAGTAAGACGTATCTGCACTGTTTTTGATCTATATGCAGCAAATGCAATATATCATGAGGACTGTTACAAAAGATTCTTGGTGAAGACACACTAGGACACATCTAAAACTGTCTAAGAATTACTTAGACAGTTTTAACTTTGATTTTATTTATATTTTTAAATCAACTTTTAAATTGTTGTGGATGTCCGTATTTGATGTGTCCTAGTGTGTTTTGATGATCTCTCTTGGGAAATATTTAACTTGACATTTAGCTCTGAAGATGGGCTATTTTATGGTTGAAAGCGCTTAGCTATGAAATTTTAAATTATTAATATACACACTTAAAAATACAAGTTTACCTCTTTTTCTCCACAATTTCTTTTTTTAAACTCTTTAAAATTTTACACCCCCTCCCACCTCCATACCTCCTTGAGCATTGATCCTAGCAAAAAAGTAGATTAATTTAGTAAACCAACATTTTTTTGCTAGGGGCATTATTTTACGAGTTATTGACAAAAAACTGAAAAATAGGACCTTTAGACACCCCCTGCACCCTTAGCTCCACCCTCACCCCCCAGGACTTTTAGTATATTGTTAAGAACACCTTCTCTACAAGTGTGCAAAAATTGGCTTCTACATGAATTATTTCCGCTATTTTACCTTCGTTGCCTGGACTATAAATACTTTTTGGTTAAATAAAATTTTTGTAGGATCTACTTCAGATTCAGACCCTGCACGATCTGGAAAACCAGTTGTAGTAATAGATGATTGCCAATTTCATCAGTGTGTTAAATTGAGTAAATTTGAAACTGAACATTCCATTAGTTTTATACCCCCAGATGGAGAATTTGAACTCATGAGGTAAGATGAAAACTTAATTAAATGAAATGATCAAACAATGTTAACTGTTAAAATTCAGGTACAGAACAACTAAAGACATATCTCTTCCATTCCGTGTAATACCATTGGTACGTGAAGTTGGTAGAACAAAAATGGAAGTGAAAGTAGTCCTTAAAAGTAATTTTAAACCATCTCTATTGGGTCAGAAGATTGAAGTAAAAATACCTACACCTTTGAACACATCTGGGGTCCAACTTATCTGTTTAAAAGGGAAAGCCAAGTATAAAGCTTCTGAAAATGCTATTGTGTGGAAGTAAGTAATCACCAAATCATTCACATTAGTAAAGAAACATTAAATTTTAAACTTTTAGGATCAAACGTATGGCTGGCATGAAAGAAACTCAACTCTCTGCTGAAATAGAACTACTTGAAACTGACACTAAAAAGAAATGGACTCGGCCACCAATATCCATGAACTTTGAGGTACCATTTGCTCCTTCTGGGTTTAAAGTTCGTTATTTAAAAGTATTTGAACCAAAATTAAACTATTCTGATCACGATGTTATAAAGTGGGTTAGATATATAGGAAGGAGTGGATTGTATGAAACCAGATGCTAAATATGATTTTTTGGTAACATTAATGTGAGCTCTGCAAAATTAAAACAAAGCACAACAAATTATTATATGGAACGCCAGCAAAGCAGTTTTATTAAAAATTTTCTGAAGTTGCAGATGTTTCTAATTCCAAATAGAAGTCCTTTGAATTTAACTGTTAGTTGTGTATATCCTAATGTATATTCTTATATTACTTATCAGATTATTGGCAACCATGACATTCAGGAACTTGAAGAATTTAGAACATTTATTTAATGAGAAATAACAATTTGGTTTTAAATTAATTGTGATATTTTTTATTTTTCAATTATTTGATTAATAATAAATATTGTATAAATATGTTCCTTTATTTGACTTGTTCTTCTCAAATACCAAAAAAAGTATTTAAAATAACATATTTTTATGTCATGTCCTAAAAAAAAACTTTTATTCTGAAACCAATAAATAAAAATAATATAGTTATAGTAAGTATAGAAATAATCGTTAGAATAATGAAGATGTCTACAGTACATAATTATTTTTGTTTTTATTGTATATTTGAATTTTAGCAAAATTATAAATTGATTATTATGATATTATTCTATTGTTATATTATTAAAGTAATCATATTAAATTATAAAACAGGAGTCTAGTTTATGTAAAGCATTTTAAATCCACTTTTAAATGATTAAATGTAGATAAGACGCTGTTTAATTTCATTATCGAATAAATGTGTAATGCCATGTTATGTGAAATAAATGCTATTGAAACTGATCATTATTTTTATTCTTTTTATCAGTTCTCATTTTTTAATTTGGTATAATGAAATTTAAGTAAATAATTTGTAAATCTATTAAGATATATATAAAGATTTTGATTGCCTTAACTCGAATCTGCAACTACTAGTCCGGTTTGAAAAGTTCTTTTTGTGTTGATTACTCCATTCTTTGAGAAAGATTCTGTGCTAAACATTGTGCTACCACTAACAGGATGGAGAAGCAATTAAAAATGTTGCAACGTGCGTAAACATTGAAAGGTACATTTTATGTAACACAGCTTAAACATTCAACACTATGTATAATACTTAAAACGCTTCTTTTAAATTTTTTACCACATTTTGCCAAATGAAAATGTTAGCCCCGAATCTGAGTATTTATAGCTCATACTGCTACTTATGCATAAACATTATACATTATGCTTTTAATATTGGCATACTCATACTAACCAAAGAGGATGGCACAAAAACCGCCAACCTGAAGGAAAGCCTGGAACTGCTAATGTCAACACACTTCCCCGACTCCAGATTTCAAAATATGGATACCTGGAGGGACGAGGAACAACACTATCCTACGGACGACGACTGGAGAATAGCAAACCAGATTGTCGACGAAGACAAATTAAGGTGGGCCATTCTGAGCTTCTCCCCCTTTAAATCACCAGGAACTGACGGCATTTATCCAGCCCTACTACAGTGGGGCCTGGAGGTGTTGATGCCGCACCTGGTAGGAATCCTACGGCACTGAGGTAAATTCCTAAAGGTTAGAGAAAAGTCAAGGTAGTCTTTATACCAAAACCAGGAAGATTGGACCATTCCATCCCAAAAGCATACAGACCCATCCGTCTCACATCGTTCACAATGAAGGTACATAAGAGATGTATTGATTACGCGTAATCCACTACATCCAAATCAGTATGCAAACACCCCAAGGAAATCTGATTCGGCCCTCCCATTGTGTCCGGCCGCATCGAAAGATCGCTGGACAAGAAAGAGTCCACCTTGGGCGTATTTATAGATATCGAAGGTGCGTTTGCCAAAACCACCTTCCCCAAAATAACCAATGCTATTACTGAAAGGGGCATTCCCCAGACAGTAAATGGATGGATATACAACATGCTCTCTCGGAGAGCAATAATAATTAGCGTGGAAGATGTCACTATAAGAGGCCTGGTTGTCAAAGGATGTCCACAGGGAGAGGTGCTCTCACCTCTACTGTGGAACTTGCTCTTTGTCACAGGTATATTTACTGGCCATTGTCATTTACAAAAACATCTGAACAGGTTAAGTTTATCTGACAGCCCACTATATAGAGGATGAGACAGTTGAGCACGTCCTTTGTGATTGTCCGGCACTCTCTCTAACGAGACTTTCTATATTCGGCGAGAACTGGCTAACAAATGCCAATTTGAGGGAGCTGCCTACAGGCGACATTATCACCTATTTTAAACAGGTAGGATGGTTAGGATCAATATCAGAAGGACGCACAATGGGCCAAATGTGGCCTAAGTGCAGTGGGGCGACTCACCCTTCCAGAATTACAGATACAGATATGCTTTTAACTGTATTAATAAATGAATTATCAACATTTATTTATACATTTCATCATTTTCCCCAAAGAATCAAAACACTTTTCCATGCTTTAATTATTCACATTTTCAATAAATAAAATAAATAATGTGAAAAGAAGTAAAAGCGCCATTTTGACAATAAACTTATTTTAAGTAATAAAACCAGCCAAGAAATATCTAAAACTTTAATGCTTACATATAGTATAAAAATAGTGAAATATTTTTTATCTTAAGGACACTTTCGGTCTATTTGTGCTTTTCCACACTCCTGATATTCCTGCATAGAAACCCACATTTGTTGGAAAGTTCCAATTGATGCTAGGATAGACCCACCAACCCAAGCTCCAAATCTTCGTTCTACTGTACCATTAGCTGCTATCATCTTCAATCTCATAGAACCTGGAGTCCTTGAAGAAAGGTCTCTGCTCAATCTGTCACTAAAACCCTGCAAAATTGGAAATAAAATGTAATAAATCATACTTAGACTACTGAGACATTGATTAAAATCTTACCTGAACCAAAGAATTACCACCTGTAAGTACCACTGAACTATATAGTGCTGGCCTTATGTCAACATCACACATTCCTGCACTAGTAGCAGCTAAAACCAATAATATAATTAAAATACCTAGATTTAATATTAATTGATTTAATATAAAATTAATCACCTATATATCCAGCTCCAAGCATAGCATGATCAAAAAGACCCTCAGCTAATTTAAAACGTTCAGGTCCAAAATCTTGATGATATCCTGTTGGAAATTCATAATGTACAGCTGGAACATTAGCTGCAGTTCGCTCATCATAAGGATTTTCAGATACCTACATAAATATTTGTTACTAATTATTTGATTAATTTTAATTATTAAAGTACTTTACTTGTAATGCAGTTTGTTGAAAGTCTTGAACAGTTTTTTTAATCATATAAGTCATCCAAGAATTTGAAGGCTGAAATGTTAGTTTCTTCTTGGTAAAATTTGGTTTTTCTTTTTCTCTGACAGCTTCTTTGCTTGCTATAAGTGGTGTGGGTGTTAGATCAATTCCCATGCTTTCTAACATTTCTCTTGCTCTTAAAACTAATAGATCACCACCAAGTGGAGATTTAACAACTGCATTAGTAATAACATATCCATCTAATACTGGAACTGCAGTTGTGTGAGTTGCACCTAAATCAATTTAAAATAATAATACACATTCATGATAGTAATTATAATTTTTGAGTAGCACATTTTGATTATCTTACCACTATCTATAACTAATGCTGTAGCTCTTCCATTAGCAAATGCAGCTAAAGCGGCATTTTTAACTAAAAAGAATGCAGGTACTTTATATTTTTCAAACATTAATTCAGTTAATTTTTCCCTTTTTTGACGTTGATTCCAAGGTGATTCTGAGAAAAGAACTGGATGATACTGAGATTCGGATTGAATAACCTAAAAATAATATTAATAAGGTTATATTTTACAACAATGGTTTATATTACTTTGCTATAAGAATAGTCCATTATTTTTTCAAAAAGATCCCAATCCTCTATCATTCCTTCTTTCATGTAATTGTGTAATTCCATATTTGGCCTGGGGGAATGCAAAAAAGCAGTGTCAATGTAATGTTTGTAAGCTACAAAAAAAACAAATATTGTAAATTCTTAAGAATTTTTCATATATAAATTGATACATTTTGTTAATAACTGGTTATACTTACATGGAGCATTTGAAGAAACATTGCTTTCATCTGGTTTAGTTTCTGGTTCTAATTTTACTTCTTCCGGAGCAACACCAACAATTGCTGGAATTTCGGCTTTGGGAGTATCCTCTTGAGCATATCCTACTCTTAACGAATGATGTCCTGGGTCGAAAACTAAAGCACCTATTTCATCTCCACCATATAACATTCCACTGGACATTATTTAGAATGGTTTAAAAATAATTTAATACTAATTTGTTAAAATTTTTAGGTTAGTTTTGACAGTTAAATCAAAAACACAAGCTATAATTCATGGAACAAAAATTCTTTACATGACGTATGTCATGTCATATGTTAGGCGTATTTTCGAATATTTATATTTATATCTATTTGACACGGTTGATCCTTCGCTGATTTTAGTTTTTAAAAAGAAACCTTTTTTAATAATAAAACATTGATTTACTCTTTATATTTTTATTTATAATTATTACATGTGTAATATTGAGGCACTGACAGTTGTGCTAAATTCACAATAACGATTACCAAACACTGCACTTGTTTTTCGGGTTCATAGGAGCACCTAGTGGACATCCAAAAGCTTCTGCAAAATCTTTGGAATTTGATAACGGTCCTAAAACTCTTATATGCCCCGGCGAATGAACACTCGATCTTATTTTAGTCAAAGCATCTTCCGGTCTCATAGATCCACACCAAATTTGGGCATAGTTTAGAAAAAATAATTGATCATGGGTCATATTTAAACCTGGAAGATCGAACTCTTCGCCGTGTGGAGTCACCCATTTCTTATAAGCCTAAAAATATTAAAATCAATTAAACTATATCTCTCTCAACACATCTCTATGTAGAAGACACCATCCTGATTAATACAGTCCGAAATGTTCAACTTTTTACTAAAACCCAAAATTATGGTGTTATTTAAATTTGTTGTTGGTTAGATTGTTGGGTACAATTCAGGCTTACCACCCGTTTTCAGCTGTCAAACTTTGAACGCCCCTCTTAAAACTATCAACTGGTGCATACCAAGAATGATAAACATTTTATCTGTTTGTTTATCGTTCTTGGGCTTCAGCAAGTAAGTAGATAGATAGGCAATACAAAAATAACACTCTAACTGACGTTTGGGTTTTGCAATGCTGCCAGGTACTCATTGTTATTTTGTAATATCGAGCATAATTTTTTTATTGATAAGTTTAGAAACAAAATGAACGTAAAACCATGCAAAATTAAAATAAATACCGAGATTGCTTATATCTTTCAAAATTAGCTAGTATTATTAATTGATTTTATAGTTTTTATTCATAAATTAAGTAAATATTAAATGCGCTGTCGCTACTTTTGTTGAATCAACTATGACGCACTGAAAGGCCAAAGCCTTACGTTAAAAAAAATGAGTTACTACTGCTTACCCTAAAAGATTGTTTCAATCCACCATTATCTGCTATATTTTCACCTTGTGTCATCCTTCCATTGATATAGAGCCCAACTTCGTCTATTTTGTATCTGGAATATTGATCTATTATACATTGTGTTCTTTCCCTAAACGCTTTTATCGTCGCATTGTTCCACCACTGCATCATATTTCCTTGTTTATCGAACTGTCGTCCTATATAATAAAAATTAAAGATTTATAATTTACTTTCAGCATTATCGGCATACCCTTATCGTCAAATCCGTGTGTAATTTCATGTCCAATAACAACACCGATACCTCCATAATTTAGAGATTTGGGAAAATGCTGGCTATAAAACAAAGGTTGTAAAATCCCAGCAGGAAAAACTAAAAATTAAACAATTAATACACGTTACAATTGAATTGTTTACCAATTTTTAAAGGAGAGTATCGTTTTTAATGGCTGTTTTGGGATAATTCGGAAAAATCGGGAAAAATCGTAAGAAACTTAACAATTTAAGAGGAAAGAACAGAGATTTGCTTTTAAATTCAAATTATGGGCTTAAAATTAATTTATATTATTAAAAAATCTGCTTGACATAAAATTTAACATGTGAGAGAATTATTAAAAAACAATTATTTAATGCAAGAAAGAACTCTTCGACTGTCAAAAAACATACATAACATAGATTACTGATAATTTTAATCCTACTATGTGTGCCTAATACTGAAGAAAGTAAAAATATGAGAAAAAGTTTGATATTTATTTAAATCTAAATTAGTGAAATAAATTTTTGACGTGGCAACTGAGCATGTTTGGATACGTCTCATCAGTCGCATCTCAGACATAAAGCTGGATCACAGATACATAGAATTCTATGGTTACATGGTTAGGGCCCGTATGCCCCAGCGGTCGGTTCAAATTCAACCCACGGTTTTGAACCGTAGGAAACCACAAAATTGATACGGACCACCAAACGTTCACTCACCGGATTGTTATAAAATGTCAAAAAATTGCTATAATATTGGTGCATACGAAGTTTATTGTCATTGATAGATTTTTGATTATTCAACTAATAGTTGGTTGGTACTATCGTTGGTGCATACGGGCCTCAGCAAGTAAGTAGATAGTTAGGCAACACATTTTGCAGTACATAAATAACTTTAATAGTTATATTTATTTATATTGCAATGTTGCCAAGTACTCATTGTGATTTTGTAATATCGAGCAAATAAAAAATTTAAAAAAAGTATGTTTCAAAGTCTAAAATTTTGAGAGGTGTATGTTTATTGACATCGGTCATTAGCCCAAAAACTGATACCCTTCTTGTATGAATAATTCAGCGATTTTATTCACCTATATCGTTTTTATTGGGATTATAAAAAGCGTTTACAACGGCTGGTTCAGTAGACCATCTGTCTTTATCAACTTCTTGTCTAAGTTTCTCTAAATTCTGTCTAGCTTCGAATTTTAGAAGATTTAGTACATTTAGCATGAAATCATGTTTGGTTATGTTAAGCTACAACAAAAAAAAGCATATCTACTATCTAATAGAAATCAGAGTAATAAATATTATACAGGGTTAGTATACAGTATGGAACCCTCTAAGGCTTAATATCCGGTTAAACCGGAAATGAATAACAACTTCATCATTTTAAATAGAACACCCTGTATATTTTTACATTTTTGAATTCCTTATCAAATTATGCATGAGTTAAATCTTTCCATTCATATTTTTAATAATTAATTGAGACTTTAACCAATAATTTACCGTCTTTGACATAGCCATGGATGAAATGTCAAACTTTTAATTGTCAAATAAATGAATTATTGAGTAATCTACCTCTATTAGTGCAGTACGAGATGGTTCTGGCGGTGCAATTTATTAATGCAATTTAGTTGCAGCAACTTCTTGCCGCAATAAATCTCCTTTCAAAGTTGCATGAGCACCATGTTCATACTGTTGCAGCAATTTCTTAGGAAAATACTGTAACGGGTGACAGATGTACTGTTGACTCACCATATTTTTAATATATAATAACCCAACTTTAACTTTATAAATTATTTAATTATTAAATTTATAAGTTTTTAAAACGTCGATTTATCACAATCTGCAATAAACATAATTACAGATCAAGAACAGATAACGAGATAACCTCGTAACCGCCATTTCGGCTAGTCACATCAACAGAAATTTTAGGTTTGCGTCGAAAAAGTCACTCAAAAAGTTACCAAGTATTTTGCATTGATCAGTTGCCCGGTGGGAACAACTAAACTATTATGGTGTATGTAAGTGATATGGATAAATGGAGACAAACAGAGTTCTTATAGAGGAGTTTTAAACCTAATCCAGGTCATCTTACCAAATCACAAAATCAGCTGTTGTGAAAATTGTAAGGCACTATTTACGAACACATCTCGTAGTACAAGGGCCCAAGTAAGGAATACCATAATCCTACACTTGAAGAATATCCACAAACATCATCTACCCACCAACTACCTAACCTAACCTAACCTAACCTAACCTAACATAACCTAAACTAAACCTAACTAACCTAACCTAACCTAACAAACTAAAATAATCAATTTTGCAGATGAAGCAACATTTCGCCAGAAATAATGAATGAAAGGCGATAATATTATTGGGCCTTTCTTCATTGAAGGTAATCTGTCTGGACTTCTGGACATCGGTATTTGGATTTATTAACAAATAATATTATAACCGCTATTGCAAGACTTTATCCTCATCCAAATAACCATGAAGACACGGTTTCAGCAAGACGGTGTACCTGCATATTATTCCAGAATGAATAATAATAATAAGCTTTATTGTCGAAAAAATTTTTAAAATTTGTGGACAAAGTTGTATAAAAAAAAGCAAATTACATAGAACAAAACATATTAAAACAGTAAAACAAGAGTATCTACAAGTAAAAAAAACATAAAACATACAAACAAATAAAACTTCACAATATAAAACATTGCGAAAGGTCAGTTAAAAAAATAAATGAATACTTTATGTATACATTATAAAATGAGAAAAATAAATAATATAAAAAATTTAAAATTTAAGATTTTAATTTAGTCAAAATAACAACAAACAACAAAATAAATAAATATCATAAATTAACCTTCCAGTGCGTGAGATGGTCCTAAATATTTTATGTAAAAAAGTCGTCAATTGCATACAAAGCTCTCTGTACCAAGTATAATTTTAAAGCGTTACGAAATGCGGTTATTGATGAAATGGACTTTATTTCATTGTGCATTTTCTTAGCGTTATAAAAAATACTGCTTTTGATTTTGCACGTGCGTGGTTTTGGTAAATAAAGATCATACTCTGCACTTCTAAGAGGGTAGTTATGAGATGGTCTGACTGAGACTTCAGGTAAATGTTTCCGAATTAAGGAAATGGATTCAAAGTTCAAAGATAAATAGGGCTGGAAGTGATAATATTTTGTTTTTTAAAAAATTCCCTACGGTGAGTTTTACTGCTTAGTTTCAGCGTATACCGAACAGCTATTTATTCGAAAAATTCGCTTTAAAATTCAATAAATAGTGGAAGTTTAGTTTAACCGTTCAGTTTTTTATTGTTCTTAGTAAGATGAACTTCCACAAAGTAAAGATTAACACAATCAATTTCATACGTTCAAATTGAGTCACACAACATATATATGTAACCCAAAAAGGAAATGCATATCGGAGATGTGACTCGAAGAGGGCAAAATAGACTGTTTTGGAAGCTGACAGGTGAAGCTCTCTAGATATTGTTCTCAGCGCGTAACAAGAAGAGCTTAGTTTTTTTGACAAAGCGTCAATATGTAAATCCCATTTTAGAGAGCTGTCAACGACAAGTCCCAAAAATCTCAGAGTCAACGACCTCTATAGTGGAATTATTTAACATAATAGGTTGAATTGCAGATGTGTATGGAAAAACTTTTGTCTTAGAAACGTTCAAACACATATAGCAATATCGAATGACCACCTCGTAGTACTGATCTAACTATTCTCGATTTATTTCTGTGGGGTTATCTAAAAAATAAAGTATACAGAAGTAGACCCACTAAATCTTATACGAAACTTATTGCTGCAAGTTCCTAACCAATTCTTTACGAGAATTTGAAGACCGTTTATGATATTGTCAAATAGCAGAAGGGTGTTCCATACTTTATACTAACACTGTATATTATTTATTAAGCGAATAAGCTAACTTACCGGTTCGTACTCTTTACGAAGAGCTTCTTTATCAACAACCATTTTCGGATATCCTATTCTCTCGTTCATGGCGTCAGCTTTTTCTTTGGCAACTTTTCTAGTTTCGTCGTCCATCCAATGATTTTCCGCGAGTAGTTCATTGAAAGCCTCTCGAATAGTGTGAATCATTTCAAGCGCCGTTTCCTAAAACGCCAAAACTGTAAATTTCAATTATACTCCAAATAAAATCACTTCCGAACTGACCTTACTTAAGTGATCGAAGTTATCTCTAATGTATAAGGCACCAACGGCCATGCCCATTCTTTTATTAGTCCACTCCACGCATTGCGCCCACCGATGTCTTTCTGATAAAACTCCTTGCAGAATTTTTCTAAACTCTACTCGTTCCCTTTGGTAATCGTCTGATAAATGAGTGGATAGTGACATCACAAGGCGCCATAACACGTAATTATGAATTACTCTTTAAACACAAAACTGGTTAAAATTTAATTCATGATTGTTTATTAAGTGTTTTGAGGAGAAGAGTATAATAATATTGTAATAAATGTGTGTGGTGAGCACAGAAACAAGAGTTCACTATGTGTATTGAATAATGGTCTTTAACCTGCTGAGATTTTTGGTGCCTAATTTAATCTACTTATAACTTATAAATATCATATATTATGAGAAAATCAACATTGTCTCTGAGAGACTATATAACATTTTAGTAGTTCACTTCATAATTAATGTTCAAAACATTAATATTTGAGAATCAATTGTGATTATTTCCTGAAACTTAATGAAATTTGCTGATTCATTTTGACAAGTGGCAACCGTGTTGTTCTCTTCCCCTTCTAATTAAATCGTGACGTCACCTGCTATATGCGGCAAAATTTCGACCGTTTGAATATTATTTTGACTTTATTAGTGTTTCGTATGATCAATAAAAAAATATGGTAAAGGTGTATTTTAGGTCACCCCCTAGACGCATGTTGCAATTTGAATTGGTTAACGTGAGCGGTAAACTTTAAAACTTAAGCTACGTTGCCACGTTTTTGTGAAAAAATAAATTGAGTGAAAGACGAAAATTTCATAGACATTTTTTCCTAAATTAGACAAATGGCATTTTGTGATTTAGTAAACTAGATCTGTGAATGAATGACATTTAACGGAATATTGTTAGTAATTTTGATTTTATTAGTTTTAGTGCTGTGAATGAATGACGATTATTTTTTTTTGTGTCAATACATACCTTTTGTCTGTGTGAGATAAAATTTTGCCTAATTCGATAAAATAAGAAAGTCCGTACGCCACGATCGGTTCATCTTCTGTTATACTTATATCGAATATCGCTCTAAAATATTCGAGCCAATTTATTTGTGGTACCAGTTTAGCTAAATCTTTAATGGATAATTTTTTGTAAATGGCGCTTGTATCGTGTCTATCTTGCTCGGGAAGAGAAGCCTGTAAAATTTTATAAATTTAATATTCTAAAAATTTAATTGCTTATTCAGAACTAGCGATTATAGAGTAAATGCAAAACCAAACACGTTGCACGTCATAATTGTGATTTTGTCATATTTGAAAACTAATAAGTCGGTATTTATCAAGCTTTAATGAGAAGAAAGAAATCCGCATTCAAACCATTTACGAGTTCTAATGCCACCTTCCTTTGACTTTTTCGTTCCCCTTACATCAGTAGCCCTGTTTTATATATTGCTACCGAATACCCAATGACTACTGTTGATAATTATTGTCTTCAGACACTTCCAGCAAAAGGTATTTGTAGGTTGGGTGGTGAACACTGAGTAGTATTTTAGTGAAATCATCTTGATAGTGTTTTTCTAAGTAGCAGTTTAAAATGGTTTCCATAATGTCTTTGTTAATATTGGTAGTAACACTAAAATTAAGTAGAGTTGATTCCAAAATTATCGCGACAGCCCCGGTTTTCCCACCTATCTTTACCGTCGACTCGGACGCTAGCGATAACCCAGTTCGAGAAATAGATTCCAGTGGCCCAGCTGCTGCTGGGACTAAGAAACACCGCACACGGAATCCGCTTAGCAATTGTTCTACTAGAATTCTTCGACTGCGCTGCGGCGCGCGCCGATCGGAGATCGTCGGCGAATACCCCCACATTGCCGAATTTTACTGGAGCTGTCGCGTTATTTTTGGAATTGTTTCTACCACATTTACTTAACCTGCTAGTCCTTGAGAACAATTTTAGTAGTATCAATATTTAAATTTCAGCAGAAAATGCAATCTTCATAATTTTTTATTAAAGCTACGGAAAGATCAAAAGATTATAAGTACTTTTACTTAAAAAATAATATACTTATTAAGCATTATTCTGTGTAACCCCACTTCCTTTATTTATTCTTTCTCTTGATTATTATTGTCACAGAGTATATAAGACAAACCAGAGTATCGACTCGCTGTCGGCACCTTTGATGTTTATAAGACAAGAGCGGCCATTTTTTGGGAGTATAAACCACAAAACAGAAAATTGATTAGTCTGTTTTGTGGTAACCAATATTCTGTTTTGTGGTATAAGCTCAGGGTAGTACTAAAAAAATTGTTATTATAAATAAGACCCGTAATTGAAATTTTTCTTTATTGTTGAGATAATTGTTATTTTAGAAACATGGAATAACTAAACGTTGATTTATTTGTTTTTAAAAAAAGTAAAATTGGTTTTTTAGGTTAAATAATTATATAAATATAATGTAACGTTTATTTATTTTTACTAGTCTTTTTAATTTATTTTTATATTATTTAAATCACTAACACTGTTTAATTTATATAACACAATTTATTTACAATACTTTAATTTATATAAGACAATGTTTCTATTCGCATTTATCTAACAACATACTACTAACTAACTAAAATATTCAAATCGGTCCTTAATATATAGGTAAGTATTGTTCCAGCATACTCCGGTCTATTCTCGATCGTATCGAGTCTAGATGCTTCGCTCGTCGGGCGCCGTATATTCTCGAAGACTCTCGCATCATCTGTTTCCTTCGCGTCTGGTCATAGCGCCAGGGGCGTACTCGCACAACATTGCCCCCTCCTTAAGAGATAGTTCCTCCTGGAACTTTTACGGAATTGAGACTGGATGGAGATACTTGCAACTGAATCCTCGTCTACAATTTCCAGTTGCATGGAAATAACATGGAATGGTCTTTGATGTCAGCTGGACACGGGGCGAATGGCTGCATACCAACACTTGGACTTCGGTATCTTGAAAGATTACTTCCACCATATTTCGGATGACCCTCCAATCCAATGAGTTGCACTCTATTTTTGGCATGGCTAGCTTCTGTACGTTGGACTCCAATGTGTGCTCTCTCAAGTTAAGTAATGATTCCCATATATTTCGATAAGTGGGCTGGTCTTGGTAGGTATTCTTGGTAATCAGATAGAAGAGGCAACGGGAGTCATCTCGAAGTATCAAAGCCTTCCCAGTGGCTGGTAACTGATTTCGAAGTTCTGACAATCGACCAAACTTCCTTCGAAAGACAGACGCTAATCCTCGGCCGTCGCTGATAGTGGCGGAAACGCTATGGGCTAATGAGTAGTCATCAGGAAGTGTGAACAGGTCTTGCTGTCTCTCAATAGTCACGCCGTATCTAGCTTTCCCAGTACCTCCATATGCACCCATAAATTCTTCGAAAGCAAGGTCGGGTGTATCTTGGACTTGATTTACGACTTCTTCTTCCTGGTCATGATCTCCTTCAAATTTCGCCAGTCGGTTTCGGTGTACTACCTTAGGTTTTCCATTCGGGGTCTTTATTATACGGTATATGACGTCATTGATTCTTTTCTTGATGATGTATGGACCCTCCCAAGATTGTTGTAACTTTGGTGAGTACCCCTTCCGTCTTTTCGGGTTATGGAGCCAGACTTTGTCACCTTCTTGGAAACATCCTTCTATAGCTTGGGTATCATACCGTTTCTTCATCCTGTCACTGGCAACTTGGAGATGGGAGCGAACCAAATCATGCATGTCGTCCATTTTTCTACGTAACTGGATTACATAGTCTTCTCCAGCTATATCCTCTCCAGGTCGGCATCCAAACTCGAGGTCGCATGGTAACCTCATCTCGCGTCCAAACAAGACTTTTGCTGGTGCTTGACCTGTTGATTCATTGACGGCGGATCGATAAGCCATTGCAAAGAGCGAAATATACTGGTCCCAGTCTCTTTGGTGATTGGATACTACTTTTGATAGATATTTGCCAATGGTTTTATTCATGCGTTCTACCATTCCATCTGATTGTGGGTGCAATGCTGTAGTTCTTGTTTTCTTCATTCCTAAATTGTCGCAAATTCCTTGAAAGAGTTGACTTTCGAAGTTCCTTCCTTGGTCACTGTGAATCTCCAAGGGCACTCCATATCGGCAAATAAACTCCTTCACTAGCACGTCTGCGACAGTTGCTGCCTCTTGATTTGGAATGGCGTAGACTTCAACCCACTTCGTAAAATAATCCATTACAACCAACATGTATTTGTTCTTATTCTCAGTAGTGGGGAACGGTCCAGCAATATCTAAAGCAATTCTCTCAAATGGGCTACCAACGTTATATTGTTTCATGGGAGCCTTTCCTCTTTTCTGAGGTCCATTACTAGCAGCACAGATGGTACACTTCTTACACCAGTCCTTAACATCATCGGAACTATTCATCCAATAAAACCTTTCACGAACTCTCTGCAGGGTTTTCTTGACACCAAGATGACCTCCTGATGGACTGTCGTGTAACTGTCGTAGTACTTCGGCTACTCTACTCTTTGGTATAACTAATTGCTTTCTGTTAACGGAACCGTCATCATTTTCAATTATTCTCTTTAATAAATCGCCTTCCAAAATGAAAGACTCCCACTGAGCCCAATATGATTTAAGGACTGTAGAGAATTTTGACACTTCTTGCCAAGTAGGTCGACGATCTTCTATCTTCCATTCTCTCATTTTCTTTAAAACAGGATCATTATCTTGTTCTTCTTTAATTCTAGTAGGTGCCCAGTCGTCGTTAACTAAAGTTGTTCGTAGTATTGCAGTTTCTTTTAATTCTGTCTTACTGCAGTGAGAACACTCGTCTGGGCACGGCCTTCTGGAAAGGGAGTCTGCATTTCTGTGACTTATCCCAGCTCGATGTTCGATCCTAAAGTCGTACTCTTGGAGTCGTTCGATCCACCTGGCAATTTGACCTTCAGGGTTCTTAAACTGCATTAGCCATTTTAGGGCTGCATGGTCCGTCCGGATTAAGAATTTTCTTCCATAAAGATATTGGTACAAGTGTTCCACCGATTTCACAACTGCCAGAAGTTCTCTTCTCGTAACGCAGTAATTCCGTTCAGGTTTGGAGAGCACTTTACTAAAATAACCCAGGACTCTCTCTTGTCCATCTTGAATCTGTGAAAGGACTCCTCCAATTCCGACATTACTGGCATCTGTATCCAAAATAAATTCTCCTTCCGGTTGTGGGTAGCCTAATATCGGTGCTGCGGTTAAATGCTTCTTCAGAGTTTCAAAAGCGGTTTGACAGTTTTCATCCCAGCAGAACTCTCTCGTTTCCTCTGTAAGGCGTGTTAATGGCTTAGCAATGTCTGAAAACTTTCTGATAAATCTGCGATAGTATGTACATAGACCAAGAAAACTTCTTATTTGATGTTTATCAGTTGGTTGTGGCCATTGTTTGATAGAAGCGACCTTGTCCTTGTCTACAGACACGCCCTCTTTGCTGACAATATGACCCAGATAATTAACTTTGTCTTGGAATAACTGACATTTCTTTGGATTCAGCATCAGTTGGGCAGCTTGAAGTCTTTTAAAAACATCTTCTAAGTTTTTCAGATGTTCTTCAAATGTCTCCCCCAAGACTATGATGTCGTCTAAGTAGACCAGGCACGTTTTCCAAGACAACCCCCTCAATACGTTCTCCATCAGCCTTTCAAATGTCGCAGGAGCATTACATAGTCCAAATGGCATGACATTGAACTGAAATAATCCAGAACCGGTGGTAAAGGCTGTCTTTTCTTTGTCTCTTGGGTCCATTTCTACCTGCCAATAACCAGACTTCAAGTCTAAGGTAGAAAATAATTTGCTTCCAGCTAGAGTGTCCAGGGTATCGTCGATTCGAGGCAGAGGATAACTGTCCTTCTTGGTAACATTGTTCAACTGACGGTAGTCTACACAGAACCTCGTAGTTCCATCCATTCCGTCCTGTCTTACCTCCCTTTGGTACAAAAATGTTGCGATACCGATGAAGAAAATCTTTCATTTTTCTTTTCTTTTCTCGGTTTAAAGATGTACCAGCAACCGCCACCATTTGTTCAAACTTATCGTTGGAATTATCGGGAATAGTTGTCTGTCGAATTATAGATGTTACTGGTACGGAGGTTCCAACTTTGGTCTCTTTCTTGATCGTAATTGGGTGATCATTGACATTTATAACTCGTACTGGAATTTCTTTAGCAGAAGTGACCAATCCTTTTCCTATCAAAACTCCTCGACCGACCTCCTCATCATGGTTCCATGGTTCCATCATCACAGGTATTCCTTCGTCAATAGTTCCTTGCAGTCTGGCCACTATGATCGTTTCGCTTCTACCAGGTACCACAGTATCCTCCTGGACAACGGCTGGCACAGTTTTGTCCTCATATGGATGAAGGAATATTTCTTCAGAACCGACTTTGATAACTCTGTTCTTGAAATCCAGTTGGAAACCATGTAAGTTCATCACATCCATTCCTAATATAACATCTTCCTCAATATCAGCGACAATAACAGTATGCGAGAACTTTTCTGAGCCAATTCCTATTTGAACCTGGACTTCTCCAAGGATGTTAGCTCTATCACCTATGGCAGTTCGCAGTCGTAGCCTTGTTGGTAAAAGCTTCTTACGGCTATTTATAGTTGTTGGCCGTATAATCGTTCTGGTCGCTCCAGTATCCACCAATAGTGTATACTTTTTACCGTTGACTTCACCGTCTACATATACACTGTCGTCGCGGCATTTCAAAGAGGCTATTAATATGAGAGGGTCTTTGGAAACGTTCCGGGTCGAAGCTGCCCCTCTAGGCCGACCCGTTTTAGTTTTCCTGTGGAGTAGTTTCTTGATTCGTAGTGACCCCAGGGCGTTTACATGAATTGCGAACATGTCCTATTTCACCACAATTCCAGCACCTGATGGTCTTCTTCTTTTTCTTATCAGTAAAGTTCTTCATCATGTTTACTAATTGGTCTAACTTATTTTCATCTTCCTCTTCCGTTACGGACCTTACTTTACTGTATCCTCCACAAGCTTTCGAAGCCGCTTCATACTCAAGCGCGGCAGACAAGATGTCCACTAATGTTTTGTGGTGGGCTAAACGGAGTGTCTTTGCCATTTCGTGGTCACGAAGTCCATCAAGAAATGCTTCAACAGCTAAACATTCCATCATTTGTTCTGGAGCTGAAGGGTAAGCAAATCTTACCAATCTGGCAATATCTACTTCGTACTCTTGAAGTGTCTCCTCTCGCTTCTGTTTTCGAGTCTTCAACTGCGATCGGTGCAAGTTCTCCAGGTGTTCGTGACCATATCGCATGTTTAAGCTTTTCTTCAGTTGCTCAAAATCATCTGTGTCCTCCACTGGTATGGTCTGAAGAACATCCAAAGCGTCTCCTCTCAGGGCGATGGTGAGGTTTATTGCCTTCTCTTTTGGGACCATCCGTTCGCTCTTGCAGCTGTTTCGAACTGTTTGAGATAATTTTCCCAAGACATCTTTCCGTCAAAGGTTGGGGCCTTAACACGAACAGAACTTTCGTTGCCTTCCAATTTCGGTTTCCGCTCCACTTTGTAGCTTCTCATTTCGTCCTTGTTTTCCTCTCCTAAATCTTCCATATCTTCTTTACCTCCTTTTTCCATCTCTTCCATTTGCTTTTCCATTTTTTTTATTTTCTCTTCATTTTTTTTCAAATGAAGACATTTTATTTTCCATAGAAGAAATATCCAAAGAAACTTTGTTTTCCAAAGAAGAAATATCATTTTTTAAAGAAGACATATCAGTAGAAACTTTGTTTTCTAAAGAAGAAATATCATTTTTCAAAGAAGACATATCGCAAGAAATATCATTTTTAAGCAAGACATTTCGGAAGAAATATCACTCTTCAAAGAAGACATATCGGAAGAAACTTTGTTTTCCAAAGAAGAAATATCATTTTTTAAACAAGACATTTCGGAAGAAATATCACACTTCAAAGAAGACATATCGGAAGAAACTTTATTTTCCAAAGAAGAAATATCATTTTTCAAAGAGGACATATCGGAAGAAACTTTATTTAAGGAAGAAATAATTGTAGCAGAAGAGTCGTCTACGAAAATATGATTTTCTGGATCTAAACCATCATTTTCCAATGCTTGCTTAAGTCGCTCCAACAACTCAGTCTTCCTTCCCGTTGTTTCCAATTCACGATCCTCCAGCTCTTGACGAAATTCAGTCACTTTCAAGTCACAAAGTTT
Source organism: Ophraella communa (assembly GCA_035357415.1). Lineage (NCBI taxonomy): Eukaryota > Metazoa > Arthropoda > Insecta > Coleoptera > Chrysomelidae > Ophraella > Ophraella communa. Next base: position 11,570,191 of record CM068994.1, on the reverse strand, counting down.
TTTCGACATATTTATTTATTTATTTTTTTTTACCTTATTTATTTACAATATCCCACTTCTGACACCAATGTAACGTTTATTTATTTTTACTAGTCTTTTTAATTTATTTTTATATTATTTAAATCACTAACACTGTTTAATTTATATAACACAATTTATTTACAATACTTTAATTTATATAAGACAATGTTTCTATTCGCATTTATCTAACAACATACTACTAACTAACTAAAATATTCAAATCGGTCCTTAATATATAGGTAAGTATTGTTCCAGCATACTCCGGTCTATTCTCGATCGTATCGAGTCTAGATGCTTCGCTCGTCGGGCGCCGTATATTCTCGAAGACTCTCGCATCATCTGTTTCCTTCGCGTCTGGTCATAGCGCCAGGGGCGTACTCGCACAACAATAATTTCTACGCAAAATAAATGACCGAATATGTATGTCTTGCACACAATTTTCCTCGTTAGTAAGGAAGGATATCAATAATTAAAAAAACACACATCAAGGAGAAGGAGTACATGCATCAGTAGTATTTATTTTAATGTCATTTAAAGTAAGTAACATTTGTTCCGCATCTTCTTCGCAGTTTTTTGTACTTGAATTGAATAGTTTAATTCACTATTCCATACAATACAAAAGCTACCACTGATTTATTCACTAACAACCAACTGCCTACCTTAACCAAAACTAACGGCGACGGCTATGGATACTCCCAAAGTGTCATGGCGATACCTGCAAATGGATGCTTACCCCCTCCATATAGAGTCGATACTCTGGTTTATATTATATACTCTGTGTTATTGTTTTAATAAATTAGATCATAGGTAGACAACACAGAATACAAGTATCTTAGTTCGCTTTAAAATTTTAATTTTAAACTGTTTCAGATGTTGAATCTAATAATAAAAAATGGAGTCTAACAGCAAAAATAGATTTAGTGAAATTAATGAAAAAGAAAACGATGAATTATTAAATAAAGTAGTTTTTGTACAGAATGGTTCAAAAAATAATCTTCTCAAATACCACTCGCCCTGTAAAATTTTACTAGATAAATTTTTATTTTATAGTTTCAAACTTTTTTATTTTAGGGAGAACTACTCAAACAAACTGAATATAATGAAAATCACGTTTTTTTGCGTATTATTGCAAATAAAAAAGTTTTCGTGGAAACCCTAAAATTTTTGGATAAAATTTTAAGGACTCGTGGTATTACCTTTGAATAATTATTTATTGAAAATGGTGAAATCATGTTATTCATGTGATATAAAATCAGCTAAAGCTGATATTTCATTGCAAGGGTAAGTGTCTAATTTTTTTAATTACCATCTTTTTATGCTCATTTAAAAGCTTAAGATATTTGCATATCTTATATTTTTGTAATTGTAAATTTTGAAAAATCTCTCTTTTATTTAATAAATATATACAAAACACATCGTTTCAATTTTTCTGTTTGGCTACATGCGCAAAAGATGGGCAGATGATCACCACGAAGTGGGCGCCATCTACGTTTGAAAATATGTACGTGAAACTCCGGGAAAACAAACATTTTGTCATAAGATCCTGTGTTGATAAAGTGTTGATTAGTTCAGGCATTGTTTTCCCATAAACTAGGTAAACCATAGGGAATTTGACTAAAAATCAATAAGAAAAATTGGGATTTATCAAGTTTAATAATCAGAGAACTCATAATTATACCATAGAACAGAAATAATTACATACGGTTCCGGGATTCGATTGATGCGGCATCAGTGATGATGGCATATTTCAATCAGCTGTCTTGTGTAATTTCAAAAGCCATCATTTTGTTTATTTTTAATACAGTTGAAATTGAAAATAAAAAAAACCAATTCGACGATATCCAATGAATAAATACTATCTAGTCCAGAAGGTGTTATAAACAATGTTAATAAAACAATATATTAAGAACAAATATTTTAAGGATTACTTTGAAAATAAAAGTACTGGAAATGCAAAAGTATTTATTTTAAACATAAATGGATTGATAAAAATCCTTCCTCTCTCAGCTGTTTATATGTTCTTAAAAACTGTATTCGCTTACATACAGGATGAGGAAGTTCCATTAGGCCTCTGCGTGGATTGTCTTTTTGCAATTTAAAGGCAATTTTATGTAGTATTGTACGCAAAGAAGACTTACTACCTTCAAATATTTCTTTGTCCTTAAGCAAGGATTTTACAGCTTTTAAAAGCGTCCAAATAACAATGATAATTCCCTCAAGATATACTCTTTTGTTCTGATAAGAACAGATTTTTTTAATTTTGTTAACACCACAAGAAATAACCTTAAATAATTCTGAAATAGTTGTTTATAACTTGATAATAAAAATTTTCGATACTAATAGTTTTCTTCGTTTAATACTTGAAGAAGACGATGAGAACAATAGGTATATCCGATATTTTTTGTTTGGCAACAGCGCTTTTTTGTACAACAATGCCGCTCTAAAATAACTAAATTTTAAATGAGAGAAATTTTTATTTTTTAAATATTCTTTTGTTATCACTGACGAATGACGTCATTGAATTCTATGACGTGCAACGCTTTGTGTTTTGCGTTTACTTTACTTACGTTTGCGAGTTGTTTTTCGAAATCGATAACTTTTTGTAGTTCTTCCGCAGCCGTAGTTCTATTGGCACCTAATAGTATTGCGATATTAGTCATGTATTTGTGATACGCCAATAGGTCACCTTTGCTGCTAGATTTTAAATAGTAGTCTCTACTCGGTAGAGCCAACACTGACTGATCCATCTGGAAAATCATTGTTTTAACGTTTATTTAACTTTTTCAGTTATTATGCTTACTTGAATGATGTTCACAGAACTATTTTTATCGTCTGGCCCTACCCATTGTTCGATAAGGAAGCCTTCATTGTAGTAAGTTCTTATTAATCCTATTAACAGTTCAACGGAAAAAGTAGGCACGGTCCAATTCTTTTTTAAAACCGGCCAACCTCCCAAGTGATCCAGCACTTCCCTGATGGGTTTGTCTCCGATTTTACGAATACTTTCTATAGAGAAGACATGCCTAATTAAGATGGAACGTTAAAATAGAGCATTTTTACTTACGCAAATCCATGCAGGTACTGTAAAACGTTTTGGCTTTCCTGATAGCTTCGCTATCATTAAGAGTCATGGGTTCTTCCAATACACCTGCGAGTAATGAGAAATAATTACAAAATTATATCAGGAAAAATGATTCATCATCTCACCTTTTAGTATTATTTGTAACTGATCTGCCATAACTTCAAAAGTACTGATAGAGCTTTTATCTTCAGGTATTAAATGAATCTTATTCCAAGTTCCACAAGCGTATTGAAAAAAATCTACACAAGGATCAATGCTGCGATCCATAGCGGCTAACAATGAAGATGCTAAAATTATAAATAAACAAATGTACTTTTTTTTAAATATTATCTTAGTAACGTAAAAGATAGTCAATTTTAAAGAAAGGAGGGTATGCTTTTGTGGGCCATCTGCTCTCTGCACACTTTTATATCTATAAAATAGAAACATTTTCCCAAAATTTTAGCTTCCAAACTATTATGGAACAAAATTTTTTAAGGCAATAAAATAATAAAACATACATTTTGGCAACGCCGCTTATGTGCGTATTCTGGAATGCTTTGATCTTTTTTCTTCCAATTTTTATTACCTTAATCACTGTAAATGCATGTATTTTACTAATTTCTACATATAGGTAGGGTGATCATGATACAAAAATAAAGGTAATCTTACAGTTTAACCATCCGCCTAAATCCGCCTAATTTTGAATTTGAATTTTAAAGAATAATTTTATTGGTCGATAAGATTGGCAAACTTTAAATCTCAAGCTACGTTGCCACATTTGTATGAAAAAATAAACTGAGTGAATAGACATTGGAAAGACGAAAATCATAGAGATTATTTAAAAAATTGCGTAACTTAGGTTATGTGATCTAGTTAACTAGATCTATGAAATAATGCATTTAACGTAATATTGTATATTATTTTTTATTTTATTAGTTTTTTGAGCATTGTAAATGAACGACAAGTTTTCTCTTATAGTTTCTACTGCATTTATTATAGTAGTTTATATTTTTGATTACTTTAAAACCATAGTAAATTAAAATCACAGAATACCATTAAAACAAGGTATGTTAATATAAATACATATTTTATTTGAATTAACTAAAAAATAACACCTGTTTTACTTCAATTTTGTAAACAATTGTTATATAACGTTTGTTCTTTATAGTTGAACTCGTTGCCCCATTGCTCTAAAAATTAAAACCACAGAATACCGTAAAAACATGATTTTTATATTCGTAATATCAATATATTTAGTTCGAAATAACGAAAGAGAAGTACCTACGTTTTTATTTATATTTTTAATTGCTGTTTTTATCATCTAATTTATTAGTTGTGAATCTTAGCAGTTTTAACATGCATCTTTTTTATAATCAAATTTACTAAATAAAACCTTAACTATTCGGTTTCAGGAAAAAATATTTGAACTGACAACACTGCGCGGCTGTCCCGCTCATGTTTATCTATGGTCCCGCTGTCAACTTCGAATAATTTCGTATAAATTTGAAGTGGCGGTGCATGCGCATTAGGCGGATGGTTAAACTGGAAGCTTAGACAAGGAAAGAGAGAGGACTGCGCATGGCAATGAAAACCTTATGCGTGTGAGTGAAGCCAAGTTTCAAACGTTTGGTGGTAAACAAATTTGGAACGTCGAATTGTATTTTTTGTTTTTTTATTAGTTTTCACCTTTTTTAATTACCTGAATAGACATTTTAAAATGGTTAATTGTGCAGTTTATAAGTGCAACAGTCAGAGTGCTAAAAAAGAGGAAGGAATTTCATTTCATAGGTAAAAAGTATTTTAAAACTATTTCCTTGAAATTTATTTTTATTAATATTACAGCTTTCAGGTAATAGATGTTTAACTAAATCACATATGTTATGTATGATAACTTAAAGTAATAGTACATACATTTTGAAAACTGTTTTCATTCAGTTTTAAAGATTATTTTTCAATTAATTGTTATTATTTTCTCATAGATATAATAGTTTTGCAGTGGCGTGGAACAAAAACATATATTTAAAATAGATAAAATAGATTAAAATTGTAATATTTATTAAATAAATATGTTTTAAAATGATTGTTGTTTTTTTTTGGAGCAGTACATATTTAAAGACTTTTTTAAATTAGATTTGTAATACGAAATAATGAAAATGATTATTTAATAATCGTATAAGAAAAATCGTATGATACGCCTATGTCAATATTGTCCGCCATTAGTTTGGTGGTAAATGAGTTACATAAATTGATTCCAATGCACAGTCCTCTCTCTTTCCTTGTCTAAGACTGGAAGATTATAGGATTTTTACGATAAGTTGACAATGACGTCAGAGCATAAAATTTTGCGGTGTTGTCACGCAGAGTTGTTTTTCCTTCATCTAGGTTAACTGGTAGTGCTGTGCTAATTCTAAATGTCAAACGTGTACAATACAATAATGACGCGTGGCAATTGGCTCGTGGCAACAGCGCGAATTGTTATCAATCTGTACACGTTTAATTTTCCTAGCTCTTACAAGTAAATCTCATCTACTGTCAGTTACTTTGTTGGCAATATACTAGGAATGACGTCATGGTCAACTTATCGTAAAAATTCTATACCCAAATAAATTTTTCGTAGACTTCTACAAAAAGTTAGATTTTACGTAGTAATTTCCGGATGAAAAATCGACTATTTTTGTACAATATTAATTGCTAAAATCCATTTTAAAGTGTCATACAGAGTGAGTTAGTTTACTAGGCTTCAAAGTAGAGATAATAGCATGAAAACAACATATTTGTCCACTCTGTATCGTCAGAACCCAGCTCTCTCTAGACTGGTAGTTGTACAGCGCGAAAACAAGTGTGGTACGCACGCGATTTTGTTGCGTGCAGAGGTCTAGTGGTTATTTTTGCGGCAGTTTTTTCTCTAGCTCATAAAGTCGGTGTCTAGTGCGGAGGCGGAGAGTCCAGATTTTTATTTGGGACTGTTAAGTATTTACTTTAGATATGTCTTCGTTTCATTTTTAATAATTGGTTTACGTATTGTACTTATGTTTTGCCCATATTAATTGATAATCTTAAATTAGTTACATATATTATGAAAGCGTTTTGGAGACCTTTTGAATCAGAAAATGGAAATCCAGATCCAAATTTAAATTCAGAAGATATGATATCGCCAACAGGTGAGTAAATAGCGAATTTTGCAATAAAGATTTACACATTCAGTGTCAGAGGGTTATTTTAAATATATATCGGTGCGGTATGTATCAGATGCGGTTATAATAAAGCGAATTAATACCTTAACTAAAATTTCTATTTACACTATTTCTCGGGTTATTAAGCGCGGTGACGTTATAGATCATTCGCAGGTGCAGAAAAACAAAAAAACAAAATTTGCAAATGTTGACGATGCTACAAAAGATGTTATAAAGCGAACGGTTTATAATTTATATCAAGAAAATATTGTACCGACTTTAGAAATCGTTCAAGAGAAATTACGAGATAATCCTGATTATAATTATAAAAGCTTAGAAACTTTACGCGGTATACTATTAGAATGCGCTTTTAATTATAAGAAATTAGATCAACGAATGGTTATAATGGAATCGCGGCGTATTGTTGTACTCCGTGAAGAGTATTTAGATAAAATAACGAAGTATTGTGAGTTAAAAAGGCATAATATAGTATACCTAGATGAGACTTATACATTTACTAGCATAAGCATTGAAAATGTTTTTCACCAAAGGCCAAACTTTGTAACATGATATGTTAACTAAAAACGTAGTATTTTTAAATTAATTATATGGCTAACACTAACACCATCTATTGTATAGAGTTCTTAACATGTTAATTATTATAAACGATTCCTGTCAGTAATTCCAACTTTATACACGATCTTTAATGTGGCTTAGTCCAATACCTTAAACCACGATTCATTCTTTTATTGTCATTGGTGTTATACACAGGTATGTTTTTTGATTTTTATTTTTGGTAAAAGATTTTAAATATAATTTCTATAAATCTTGACAGTACCTACTATATAATCAAATGAGAATTTTCATATAAATAATTATTTTAAGTATATTTTGAGGGTAATTTAAAAGTAATAATTGTAAATTTTTTTATAAAAAAATACAAAATGGCGAGTTGAGTACTTTTTTTGGAATTCTAATATTAATATATCTTTTGTTACTACTGTATTTTCTGTCATATCCTAATGATACATGTAAATTTCGGAATACGCTGTTTTGTACTTTTTGTACGGAAAAAAAATAAACGAACACGTGGCTGATGCTGACAATTTTTCACAGCATTGGAATATACAATACCAAAGACGTTACAAAAGTTAAAAGACGTACAAATTCCAAGTTAAAAGACGTGACAAATTTCACTTCAAAAGACACTACAAATTTCAAAGACATTACACTGATTGGTTCTACATTGGTGGACGGTTCATCAGACCAACCCTTCACTGGACCAGCCCTCTCCTGGATCAACCAACGGATCCTATGTAAAAAAAGATAAGTCGACCAACGTTAATGCATTTATAATATTATACAGCTGTCTCGTTTTTCTTCATTTCTTAAACGTAAAATATAAAAATCATTTTAGTATCGTCAACTGTAAAGTTTTTGTAAAGAACTGTTTGCGGATTATTTCTTTTTTGTAACGTATTCTCAATTTCATTCATTTAAGCACCAAGGAAATCTATTTATCTTTTGGTACATTTTCATATCATTTTTTTTATCTTCATAGACAGTTTTTTCTGACATATTTCTGTCATCTTATTGATACTTATTTAAATAACAGCTTAAAACAACTTTCTTCAGTAGTATCATAAAAAATAAAAAGATTTCAGTGGCGCCCTTATAATTTCTTAAAGAAACAAATATTGTACTATAGTCAGAGCTAATGAACTTACTCACCCCTAGCCGAGGTATTTAACTATCATAATTTTTGCTGTGATAAACATTTATAAATTTTGTTAATTATTGAAGTATCTTTTACAACTAATTAAAGACGAAATTAAGATTAATGTTTGTTTTATTGTAAATTACATTTTTTCTTTTAGTATATAGTTATTTTTTAAAAGTTAACTAAATAATTTTATAAAATCACTCTCAACATTTAAATCATATCACAAATTGACGCACAACGTAATAATAATGATTACAAATTGGCGCCCAACGACCAATTAATATTACAACTTTCCTATCAAAAACATACCCTTCTTTTTCAAAATCCTTTCTCGAGCAACCAGTAATACCTAATGTATTAAGTATTGCCTATTAATGTCCGCTTACCTGTTCGCACGCATTCCTCAGTTAAGCAGATCGTTTTCTTTTTCACTAAAAATTAAAAATATTTTCAAATAATGATAACGCAAAACAAAAGTTGGCGTTTAAAACAATTTTAGAGTCAGCTTACCTGTACACGATTGGTTCCTCCTAGTGAAAACCATAATCATGAGCATTCCGCAAAACGCGAGAAGAGCTATAATCAATATAACTAAAAATTTTTCTCTGTCCGGTCTATTACGAGGCACTACAACGGTTTTGGTTCCTGTCCGAGCAATTTCTACTACGGCGTTTCGAGAATTAATGTTATCAGGCACTTGGTATTTTGAATTGAGAATTCCATTATTACTCGGTACACCCTTCCACGAATTATTTTGATTTATTATATTTCCACTCATTTTTAATGCTATTCACGATGGATTTACACTTATTTTTAAGGTACTTCGATTAGGTACATTTGGTATCGGCTAAGATTTTTTTAAATGTAAAAAATCAATGTATCCTGCAGTCACTGAATTTTTATTTTAGGAAAGTTAAAAAGCAAGGGAAATTTATAGATGAATATTAAAATTGTATAATAACTCTTCACCTTCAATTATTTTTACAATGGGTTTCTGAATTTAAACGAACAAGGTGTAGGACGTACAAAAAATGCCAATATACCAGAAGTCTCTGCGGGCATCTCATTGGGTAGTATAAACAATATTTTGGCTAAATTGTTGAGTTTCAGAAATCTATGTGCACACTAGGTAGATACGGCCATCGCTACCAAGGGAACAAAAAACATTGATTCTGCAAGCACTGTTTGAAGCATTTTCTAAAATTACATGATTTATTTAGGTATTAAATGGATAAACCAATTTAGAATTATTGTAGATGTATTTATAATATAGACCTAATAGAGGAGACGGAACCATTTATTTTTTACTTGCTCAAACATTAACTTGAGGCTCTTGATAAGAAAATGAGTATGCTGCTAGTTTCTTTGGACTTTTCTAAGGCTTTTGACTTAATTGATCATGATTTATTATGTGCCAAACTTAAGTATTATGGTGTGGATGCTGCTGCTTTATCATTTTTTAAGTCGTATTTATGGAATCGTAGCCAACGAGTATGTGTTGATGGCAATTATTCATCTTCTAAGGTTATAGTTTCTGGTGTTCCACAGGGATCGATATTAGGTCCTCTGTTATTTCTAATTTATACTTCTGACTTGCCAAAAGTTGTTAAAAGCAGTGCAGTACAGTTATATGCAGATGATACCCAACTGCTCCATGGTTTTTGTCCTTCTAATGTCCAAAATGCAAATATTTCCGTTAATCAGGATCTAAAGGCAATCTTACAATATTCTAAGGAACATAATTTAACAGTCAACCCATCTAAAACAACTGCTGTTTTATTTTGTAGTAGGGCTAAAAGGGCAGTTGTGGAAAACTCGGTGGAGCTTGAACTTGATGACGTTAGAATACATTTGTCAATTGAAGCAAAAAATTTAGGCTTACTTATAGATCAGTCGCTTAGATTTAAAAGACATGTGAGTAATTTACTTCAGCAGTGTTATATAAGAATGCGTTTACTTTATATTAACAAACATATTTTAAATTAATAAAATGCGTAAAAAGCTCTGCGAGTCTTTAGTTCTTTCTGTTCTAAATTACTGTAATGTCATATATTATCCGTGCCTTGATAGTGTTTCAAAAAATCAATTACAGCGCATACAAAATTCTTGTTGTAGATATATTTTTAACCTTCGGAAATATGATCACATATCATATTACATCAGGGAAATTAAGTGGTTAAATCTTAATAATTTGTTTCAATTAAGCTTTCTAGTGTTTGTGTACCGGTTATTTAAAGCTCAAACTCCAAGATATTTGTTTGAGAAAATTATTTTTCGGAGATCTATTCATGACCGTAACATTCGGCATAATTATTTGTCAATGCCACGACATTCATCGACTATGTTTGAAAGATCGTTTAGCTATAATCTGGTGAAATTGTATAACTCTTATAGTTCATATATGTCATTCCCGTCATTATACAGTTTTAGGTTAAATATAAAGAGAATTCTTCTGGAAAGTCAGTAAATGCTAATAAGTTTCTGTATTATTTTTCGTTTCTTTATTTTATATTATAAGTCTTTTTTCATGTTTGTAAAATACTAATTATTAGTCTGTAAGCCTTGAAGGTTAATAGTTAATGAGTAGCTCTCTAGCTAATATTCGCCTTCTTGGTGCAAGTGTGTATACATTTGTTAAATAAAGGCATTATTATTATTATAACTACTTCTGACCGACTGTGTCATCTTGATATGGCCGATTGGAATTTGTTGTCCTGTGATGATGCCTGCTCTCCGTTTAAGATAAGAGATTTGTGATTGTTATTGAATCTTCTATAGTATTTGTTGATTACATTTGCAAAAATGTTGTCATCAAAGATCTTATTAATATTGTATGGATTATACAACTCATGTTATGGAATGTGTAACCACTGAACTATTTCATTCGGTCAGATCATAGAAATTAGTTGTCGAAGCAATAGGGTAATACACTATTTTTGAAAAGTGTCTCAATTAGATTCTACAATGCTAACAAACCACTAAAAAAATCAAAAAAATTTTATTCAGCCTCTAAGTACGCTAAAAATGGATTTAAAATTTACATTTTCGAATTTCGCGCGTAATTTGACGAAAATTATGTACTCTGTGGTCGTGACGTCAGTTCGCTGCGTAAACAAATGCGCTGATTTTCTGTATCTCAATCATAAATGTTTGTAATTAAAAATTGAGCTATTATTACACTTATCGTTGGCATGTTACTACGGAATGCAAGACCACTAGTCTAAAAACACCGGACAAATTGTGGATTCAAGTGCCAAATAATTTAAATTTGAGAAAAAAGTTAAAAACTGCAAAAAGAGATCTCCAATAATTACATTGAAACCCGTTTGTACTTTTGTGAAGATCATTCATGTAAGAACTTATATGCATTATCCATCTAAAATATCTTTCGCCATATCTACCATAAAAAAAGTAGACATTTTGTGAATAAAAAGTATATTAGGAGGTTATAAAAAGCAAGTAAAATAAGTTAACAACTGTCACTTTCTATATGTATGAAATTACTCTGTGACGCTCACTTTAGTTTACACAGCCGAATGACGTAATAACATGGCGGCTACTATTTTAACGTGATACAGATCAGACAAAAAAGACTGAAAACTTTGAATTGAATTTTAATAATGATGTTATTATTTTGTTAACTAAAACTAACACATACGGATTTCTTATTGCCTGAGCTATCTAAATAATACATTTTTTTATTTTTTCTCATATAGAGTAAAATACCCTATTGTATCGAGGTTTTGAAGTTATATTGGTGTTGTTTGGCGAAATTATAGGTAATGTTAAGTGAAATCTAGTGAAAAAATTGGTTCGTCATTGCCAAGTGTGTAAAAAACAGGAATATTTAGGCCCCAATGTTTCTTTTCACAAATAAGTTAAAATATTTGTTTGTTTACGATATTTTCATCCGATGATGATTTCAATATCAAAATAAACAGGTACGGTAATTAAAATTTAAAATTACAATTACAGCTGTTTCGCCAATTTCTTCAATTAAACTTGGAAGTTGAGTTAAAACAAGAGTTTTTTATTATTCTTCGTAGGAATGCTAATTATCCCGTTAGTTGTCAATCTCGATTTTTTTCAAATCTTATTTGTATTTTGGGTCGTAAAATATGAACAACCAACGGAAAAACTACCACGGATATGATATGTATAAAAAATACTTCTAAACTAAAATAATACCATTAGATTTGCTCATTTTTACCAAGATTACTTTTTTGGTGAAAAAATGAATGATTTTTAAGTCTAACCTTAATACACCTATCCCTTTATTAAATACTCATGCGCAAATATTTTTGAATTTTCTCCTTCCACTGCTAAAATATGACTACTTCTTGCCATAAAACACAACGTATTGCTACCCAAGAATACAACAATTTAAATGAAATGAAAAAAACCCTTTTAGCTGTCAAAAGCTAGCTTCTATTTGCCGTATAGCCCCGGCAGCTCAGGCCATAAACCACAAAGAAGAAGTTCCAATTTTTATTTCGTTTATTTTTATTAGTGCGTATAACAATAAAAATACTGCGATGATCCCAAAAAACAAAATATATAGATCCACTTTAATAAAATAAACAATGAAATAACCTCTTATGGTTTTCTGGTCTTATGCATAATAATATACGCTTGCGTAGGCTTGCCAACACAATTTTATAAGGGGCACGGACATTTAGGTGGAACTACCAGAGTGGGAGTTGGTTCGCGCATGAGTATGAAATTTGGCCCATTAACGAGATGGGTCTATTAAGTTGTTTAAAACTACTTCACCTTTCCTGAATAACCCTGTATATACCTCAACTATTCTATACATCCCCTAAAATTAATTCCAACTCAGAAATCAAGGAGTCACCCCTGAGTATAATATTGAAATCTTTTTCTTTTGGTTATTTAATACCTATTAACAATGAGTTTAAAAAGTAAAATTTAAAATACATTACATTTTATTTGTAAAATTAATATTAACAATAATTATTTAAGTGAAACACTGATATTAACTATTCATAAATATATTTATCGAGCTAAAGCTCTCGGGCTTATGTTTCATCAAATTTATATTAAAATATTCTCCTAATTTAGACGCAACAAAAATAGCCGACTATTTTTCAACGTTTGGTTTATTTTTTTCAACTGTCAAAATATCGTCCTACGGACTCTTATTTTCTAGACTCAAACTTTTTTATTTTAGGTAAAACTACTCAAACAAACTGAAAGGACTCGTGGTATTACCTTTGATAAAACCACGAGTAGTTTTATTGGTATTGATAAATTCATAGATCTGTCAAAGGTTCATAAAACCAAGTTTAATAGTTTTAACTTGTTTGTATAAATTTTGAAATACAAGTTGTTTTAGGAAGTTTTTTACAGTAGTTTTTGTACAGAATATCTCAAAAAATAATATTGTCAAATACCATTCTTCCTGTAAAATTTTACTACATAAATTTTAAGGACTCCTGCTATTATCTTTAATAAAAAAAAATCATACTTGAAAATTTGTTCAATTGAGTATTTTTAAAAACTTTTTTTTATATACTTCCAGAAAACCTACTTTCCATGTAATAATTTTGGGGGTTGATTTGTAACAATTACGTACAGAAAGTTAAATAATAAATTACTTAATATTGGTTCACATTGTAGTTGTATAAATACAAATTATCTACGTCGTGTTTTGAAAGAAATTATCTTTAATAAATAACTGAAATGATATAATGAGAGAAGAAGAGTTAAACAACAAAGACATCCAATTTATCGCTGACTTACCACACTTATGTATAATTTGAACATCAATTTTTATTATACTCTCGATACTTGCTACGCACGTAAACAACTGATACTATTTATACCTCACTGGTGCACATCATTTTATAGGTTATAATGGACAAATTTAATCAACCACCCTTTCACGGTCAACAAAGCAATACAAAGCATCGTTATTGCATGCGTTCCTTGTCACCACTTCACACCACAATGAACATTCCTTCATTTTCTTTAACGGAGTTGTCGGAAATCGGAAAATCCGCTTTTCATCGCACTTCAAAAGACCTCTAGATGTGCGCAAGGAAGATCGATCATCCAGTCAACCCAAATAAACACATAAACTTTGAACCCTTAAACGAAACACTCGGCGCTGAGTGGTTTTGTTGGTTAGCTACAGAGTTAGAAAACTAACATAAAACTAAGAAAGTTATTTTGGAAAATTTGTTGTACCTATTTCAAATGAAAAAAATATTAAATTGCCACCTAACTAATAATTCCTTATTTTTTTGGAGTAACACATGTTACTCTCAAAAGAGGTTCTTGAAAATTCCTCTTACTTTTTTATTAACCTGGCATTCTTTAGTACGTATTTTGTATTAGGATAATAGACAATTTAAAGAAGTAACTAGATTATTTTGAAAACTGGTGCCATCTGTATGTTAAATATACAAAGTAATTCGTCAAAAGCAAATTCAATTTTCCTTTAAACCAACAGAACTTTAAACAAAATTGTAGAAACATAGAAGAGGAATAAATATATTTAATTTCTCGATTATAAGATTTTATATTAGGATCGCAGGAGTGTTAAAAGACTACAGAAATGCAATTCATATTGTAACTGTCTACATTGGCTACTCACACACAGATGGCGTAGTTTTCTTTTATTTAAATAACATTACAAAATAATTTTGTTTTAAGAGGTAGATAATTTAAGTATTAATTAATGGAATATTGGATAAAGAAATAATAACACTCAATAAAACTACATTAACTTTAAGTTGTTGGAGTCTGACGTAAACCGTCAACAATAATATTTTCTTGAATGCCCCCTATACTTCTATCTTCAGTGTTATGTCGCCTTATGAAGTTTTTCATCAAATCTGCTACGCATTCGGGATTGTTTAAATGAAAATGATGTGTGCCCTCCACATGATGAAAATCGCAATCTGCGCTTACTCGTTTCAAGATATCGACGATTTCGTAAAAATTTTCCTTAGGTTCAAAATAGCTTGAGGTTTTCGATTTGACTATAAACACGGGCATTGTAAGGCTTTGTGTTAGTTCGGCAAGATCTTTTTGATTAGTTGGACTCATGTTACCTATTTTAAGTCGTGGATCCCTGGTAAAATAGTATTTCCCTAAAAATAAATTTTTATTTTCAAACTTACATAATCTTTAAATATACTTACCGGGATGTATCTTGGATGGAGCAATATTTCTTTCGTAAATGTACTTTGTATATTCTAGTGCAACTGAGTTGTTATTCGGTTTCGCTACAATTGCTTCTATTTCCTCTATTGTATAACTGGGTGGCTCCGATGAATCATTCAAGAAATTGTTATATTTGAAAAATGCTTCTAGAGATTTTGCCAAATATTTGTACTGATGCGGATTAACTAAGGGTTTGGCTACGTCTATGCACATTAAAAAATCTACTTCTGCAGGAAATAAAACAGAATACAAAAATGACATTACACCACCCAAGGAATGTCCCATCAAGGAAACTTTTGGCCAATCGAAATTCTTAAATATACTTCTAATGACAATTAGATTGTGGATGGCCATATACACCATACCGTCGGGTAAACGTGATGAGTATCCATGTCCAGGAAAATCGACTGCAAGAAAACCTACATCTTTATTCAACATCGGGATTAACCTGTCGAAAGTCTGGCAGCTGTCCTATAACAAAAAAAAATAGATAAATTTACAGTACAAGTTAGCGGTTAATGTGTATTTATAGTTTTCAATATATCCTTAATCCGACCCTGCTTTTTTTTAACAAATTCGCTTCCTTGTAGGAACGCAAACAATGACGCATATACGTATTACTTGTAGAGGTGGGGAATATTATATTAAAACGTTATTTAATAACTGAAAGAAAATATATATGCCTCTACAATAGATTGTATATTAAAAATACTTATAAGGGAAATATTTTGAAAAAAAAATTTAGAGAAGTTTATTCAGTTGATTTCAATACAACCATTATTATTTGAGAACACAGACTTTGTAATAGCAAAATGTTCTCTCCAGGGTTCGTAATGTTTGAATGTGTGCTAATAAATGAATTGTTAAACAGGTGTATTGACCCAGAATGGTTGCTAGTTGTTATTATACTGCTCCATTGTTAAACATAGATAGTGGCAAGTTTAAGGTTTACAAGAAAGCATGTCAACTTTATTGCGGGGCTAATATTTTTTCTGCGGGTACAAAGTTAACAGTGTTCTGTTGGGAACACCTTCCTTATAGATATATAAGGGAGGTTCTTGAGAAAAATGTAGTTCTATTTGTTCCAATAAATGAATCATTCATTCATAATTTTATGGTAATGCAAGACGACGTTCACCAGTATGTTGTGAGGGTTAATTGAATAGCAATTATTCTAGACCTAAACCCAATGGCAGGCTGTCTCATTTTGTATCACTCTAGAGCAGCGGTTCCCAAACTTTTTCACCCGACGACCCACCACCGTGAATTTGAGACGTTTTGCGACCCACTATAAAAAATAGTTAAGCCTATGGGAAATAACATTTTCAAACTGTATTTAAAAAAACATTTAATTAAGGATACATCAATCTTAACAATTAGGTAAAATATGACAGATACAGCAGGTTCACTAAGCCCATTAATGCGATTTATGGCATTGTTTTGCGTTACTGACAATGGCCTAGATATCAGGCCTGAAGGTTGACAATTTTAACCACAAGTCATTCTCAAATAGTCTGTTTCTGTACTTATTTTTAAGGAAAACCAAACTTGAGAAGGCTCGTTCTTATAAGTAAGTTGTTGTGAATCCCATGAGCTCAATTAATACAATTTTAGATAATTCCGAATATTCAGTCTTTACTATGATCCAGAAAGAGATCGGGCTTGAATCTTTAAATACACTCTTTAAAGCCGAATCACACGAAAGTTCCATCAATGCGTCTTCTTGAGCAGGTGTCAATGCTACTTGTTTTAAATTGTCCTCTTCAAATGGGTTACAATATCGGAATATTGTCCTCGAAATAAATTTCGCGACCCACCAAAATTTCCCTCGCGACCCACTGGCGAGTCGCGACTCGCAACCCACAGTTTGGGCACCGCTGCTCTAGAGGGTTCTAGTTGACGAGGAGACCTATTTTCTATTTATTTGTTTATTAAATAATCTGAACAAGTGAGTGAATTAAAATAAAATGTCTGGACAGTTCACCAGTTAAAAACCGAACTTAAAAATAGTGTACAGGCAGAAAAGATATTCTTATACAAAGTTAAATGATATGTTGTAACATGTTCATTGACATGTTCCGAGCGTAAAATTAATTTAATCACATGTATAATTAAATCCTGCACTTAATCATTAAAAAATACCTTTCGGACAACCAATGGACACAACCGTTTTTGAACGTTGAGAACCCGTTAAAAACTAACCAATTAGAAAGCTCGAATTCCTCCCCTAACGAAAATGAACCGTTAATATAATTGTAACGCAGAGAGAACTCTTTCCCCTTTTCGCCTTCTGTCTTCAAAGAATGAACATCATTTTGCATATTAACGAATTCTTACTCTTAGCCGTTATTTATACGGCCCCAAGTTACCGTCAAATGTAACCCCAAGTTACCGTCAAATGTAACTCAAGATTACCTCAAAAATATCGCAAATTATTAATCCCAAGTTACCGTCCAATGTAACTCCAGGTTACCTTAAAAATACCTCCAAGTTACCGTTGAAAATACCGCAAATTATTAACTCCAAGTTACCGTTGAAAATATCGCAAATTAGCAAGTTACCGATAAAGCACCGATCCAGCTGACTACACCTGAAGTTCTAACTCTCCGGAGAAGTCCCCCAGGTCTGCCTTCCTAAGCTAAGTACCTAACCTTTTGTGGCAAAATAAATTTGAATTTCTTACTTGAGTGTTTGTTTTAAACCCACAGATTTGCTGTGTGTGGTTGCCCATCGGTATCAGTATTTTTGTTTTTTATTGTTGTGTTAAAGTAGTCAAAATATTTTCAATATTCATTTTTCCTTTCTAGTTAAACTTTAAAGTAAATAAGGTGTTCTGCTTTACACCTAGTTATTAAATTTTGTCGAATTTAAAGCAGTGGCGCCCTAACCCATCAAACATATCCTATATACAGAGTGTCGCTAAGCTGGAGCGTACCCACTCCTGAGTTAAAAGGTCTCATAAGCCGGGACAGCTCTCGAGGGAGTAATTAGTGTTACAAATTGGCTTCCTGCCTTTTTGGGACATATATGGTTGCAAATTGGCGCCCTAGCTTTTCGTCACGCTGTATATAGTGATATTTGTGGAGTTTCTTTAGTTTTTTTTCAGTTCTATCTAAATTTTAACTTTAACTTTTTTTGATAATTAAATAGTAATTTGACTTCAAATTTTAATTTTTAAATAATTTCCTAGTGAATATTTTTTTTTCCCCCTTTTTGATATCTTGATATTTTGATTAGAATCAATTTAATTCATATTTAATATCTGATAGTGGTGTGTCTTAACGTTTCTTATTAAAAACAATAAGGAAATTTTTATTAAGAAATAATAAAGAGTTTTTTATTTTTAACATTTTGGCCTATGTGCTGAATTAATTGAAAATTTTGCTTTACTTGATATTGTTTAACATTTATTGATAACGTTTATGTTTGCTTATTCTCTTTTAATGTTTAAACTTTTTGAGTAAATATAGCTAAATACCTTTATCTATTTACCGTACGTTTTATGTCTGTTTGGATTTTTACCTTTAATAGTGTGGATTTCTATTGTTAACCTAAATATCTTGGACTTATTTATCTTTACCGTACCTTATCTTATCTTTTTATCGTTCTTCTTAAATATTTTCAAGATGCACATGAACTTTCATATGAAATCCATATAAACAAACATTTTAATATATCTAAAAAAAATAAATAAATCATAAATAAATAACTAGTAAATGATATTAACTTTAGTAAATTTTTTTGTTAGTCATCACTTTAAACACGCTTCACTGTACTGGATATATTGTGTAGGAACCCCTCATTTGTGACTTCTGTGCGATGACCTATGGCTACTGTGGACGCTAACAGGCAACCTCCCAGAATAATCAGTTCGAGTACTCCTTTACAATTTGACCAGTATTGCATTAGTCTTCGTCCACATATTCTTGTTTGTTCAATATAACTTTTAATTTTTTCCTCTTATTTTTTTATTACTTTTTTATTTTTATTCTATTTTTTTGTACCCTTATTTTGCCACACTACAATATATAACCGTTTACGTAATCATACCATATACAACTTGGCTCCCCCATTGACTTTCCCCCGTGTAGAAAATGAAGTAGACCAAGCTACATGGAGTTTATACCGTTCTCCGGACAAAACGGCTCCTTTTCTTATCCCGCATAAATTTCATTCTGTTGAACCACATTAGAATACCGGATAATTTGATAACACAACCGTGAAGCTCTACATTGCTAAAAATGTATTTTACTGTCCCTTCAATTTTTGGTCCCCATTTTTTGTTTTATATATCCCCCCACCGAGTTTTCTTACCGTTTCTCAAACAAAAAACATGGTATTTTGTTAACTTAGAGTCAACGATTGACGTGTCACGAAAGGCGTCAGGCCCCAATTGGATCGGGTTGGCCTCTGCTGGGTGGCGGCTTGCGCCCAGTATATAAACATAATAGGTCCGAAAAAAAAACGACTGCTTAGTCCTTTTTTTTCTTCTTCTTCGCACTTCTCTTATCTAATACCTTTATATTTCTCTTTCCTAAAACTATCTTTTCCTTTCTTACCGTATCTTTAATAATTAACTTTTTTCGCCTTAATCTTTCAGGTTGGCCAAACTTTCATAAAGTTCTGTGCTGACGTACCGTATTCCTTAACAGGGTCATGGGTATAGTGTTAGTTTTACTTCTTATCTTCTTACCGTATATCTAACTATCTTACTTCCGTACTTACAAGCCTTAACTAATATATTACCTACATTTAATTATTTTTTTTTCAAACATTTCTACCGTTACCGCAACAAATAAATAGTATCTTTACCGTTTACACTTTGAATTCAGTACCTATGTACTTTTCTTTTGTTTCAAATCACCTACCTTACCTTTTTTTTTACGCTGTCTATAGTGACACTTTATGTATTTATCATTGTCGTTGTAAGTTCCATATGGAACACTATAGTGCTGTCGTCTTGCCAAATATTTTTGACTTATAAGCTAACAATTCACCCTAGGTGACGTCATTATGACACATTTTTGTTTATTTATTGGTTGGAAATTAGGCTGTTTCATTAAGTAATAATCAGGATTCTATGAGAATTGTACTTTTTGATAAATTATGACTGATAGCACTTTAAATATTTTTATGGGTGTCCCCCTGTTGGGATGCTTTGTTTCGAATTCACTGGAATTACCCCGCTATGCGAATCTGGAAGTCCAGTTATCTTTCGAAACATTTATCTTATCGTATCTACCGTACCGTATCTTACCGTTTTATATGCATTGAGAATGTATCGCATATTTATCTTTTTTCTCAGTGTATACTCTATTATAACGACACAAATATACATTAGTCACAAGACAACAATTACCTTACCTTTACCTAAATTTGGTTGCATTTGAATAAGTACATAGATTCAGGATTGATTTTCAGTTTTACCGCATTAAAATATCCTCACGTTTTGTTTTCATTCTTTATACTATCTTCTATTCTTTCTTCCCTGTTTACACTACTTCAAATAAAAAATAATTCTTCGAATCATTTTTTTTCCCGAGGAGAGGGGGTGTAACATGTTCATTGACATGTTCCGAGCGTAAAATTAATTTAATCACATGTATAATTAAATCCTGCACTTAATCATTAAAAAAGACCTTTCGGACAACCAATAGACACAACCGTTTTTGAACGTTGAGAACCCGTTAAAAACTAACCAATTAGAAAGCTCGAATTCCTCCCCTAACGAAAATGAACCGTTAATATAATTGTAACGCAGAGAGAACTCTTTCCCCTTTTCGCCTTCTGTCTTCAAAGAATGAACATCATTTTGCATATTAACGAATTCTTACTCTTAGCCGTTATTTATACGGCCCCAAGTTACCGTCAAATGTAACCCCAAGTTACCGTCAAATGTAACTCAAGATTACCTCAAAAATATCGCAAATTATTAATCCCAAGTTACCGTCCAATGTAACTCCAGGTTACCTTAAAAATACCTCCAAGTTACCGTTGAAAATACCGCAAATTATTAACTCCAAGTTACCGTTGAAAATACCGCAAATTATTAACTCCAAGTTACCGTTGAAAATATCGCAAATTAGCAAGTTACCGATAAAGCACCGATCCAGCTGATTACACCTGAAGTTCTAACTCTCCGGAGAAGTCCCCCAGGTCTGCCTTCCTATAGAAGTCGTCAACATCTTTAACCAACCGAAGCCATACCCATACCGCTGTGGGAGAAATCCGAAACCCTAAGCTAAGTACCTAACCTTTTGTGGCAAAATAAATCTGAATTTCTTACTTGAGTGTTTGTTTTAAACCCACAGATTTGCTGTGTGTGGTTGCCCATCGGTATCAGTATTTTAGTTTTTTATTGTTGTGTTAAAGTAGTCAAAATATTTTCAATATTCATTTTTCCTTTCTAGTTAAACTTTAAAGTAAATAAGGTGTTCTGCTTTACACCTAGTTATTAAATTTTGTCGAATTTAAAGCAGTGGCGCCCTAACCCATCAAACATATCCTATATACAGAGTGTCGCTAAGCTGGAGCGTACCCACTCCTGAGTTAAAAGGTCTCATAAGCCGGGACAGCTCTCGAGGGAGTAATTAGTGTTACAAATTGGCTTCCTGCCTTTTTGGGACATATATTGCTGCAATGTGATGAACCTAACCTCAAATTATTTTATTAGAAACGAACACGTAGGTACTATATGTTTACAGGCGGAGTTATTATTGTTAGATTCTTTATTTTGGCATATGTTCCAATTTTAATGAAATTTTACATAATTCAAAACTTATTTCCTCTCATTTAAACATTAAATATTCATTCCAAATGCCATGTATCAATTCATTTATTAAAGTCAAAGTAACATTAGTAGGATATCTTTATTGTGGTTTGCTCCCACCTCTATTAATAATAATAAGATCTATTTTAATTTGGCAGTACCTATTATATTATTATTGTGATAGTTAATTATTTTTGTTTCTAAATTTTTAGAAATAAAAATTTACTATTCCAATTAAACATAAAAAATATACTTACTTGCCATCCATGCAATGATAGTATAGGCCTAGTGTCATAAGGCTCCCACCATTTTCCAGCAACATAACCCCATGGAACTTTAATTTCAACTTCCTTACACTGTCTTTTTGATACAGAAGATACTTTTCGTATACTTCCAAAATCTATTTTTGATCTCAAAATAGTTTTTACTATAAATGTATGCTTGAAAGACATTGTGGTAATATAACCTAACTTATCTTACATAAGAAAGTATTACAGGAAGAACCGTTACCAAGAAACTAGAAAAAAAGTAAAATATAAAATTTTATAGAGAATTCTGTTTTATACAAATATATACTGTCATACTTTTACGCAATAACTCAGATATAAATTAATTATGTACTATTTTTACTAAGTTGTTAAAAATGTACTAATATTTAAATGGACAGTAACGTATTCAGCATTTTTTAATAGGGTAAAAAATTTAAAATAAAACCGTTCATATTCCATATATCTTTATTTTAATATTTTGTAGAGGTTTATCAAATTTATTGTTTTCCTTATAAATGAGATTTTATAAATTTTTAGCACACAAATGTTTTAATTTTTCAAATATGCGTAATCTATAAATGAAAACATTTTAATTTTAAAATAGAAATAAATAACATATATATTCAAAATAAATAAATCTTCTATTCTGCTCACTACCCCACTGAAAAGCTATTAAGTTTGTACTTAATATCAAATATATTCATATTTATTGGAATTGTAAATTATGCCACAATATGGAAATACTTATGTTTATTTCTTAAATAAGTATAATTCATAGCTGGTTATCACCTACTTACAATAAACAAATTGTCTTGTCATAAAAGTTAATGTTGTGTACTATATTCTTTGGGTCCATGAAGTATTAATCAAGATTGCTAAATACTGGTATTTAAAATAATAAATTCAAGTAATTTGGACATTTTTATTTAATAAACATATAAGATCATTGAAAAACACAGTGTACAATATAATTAAAACTTATTTTGTTAACTTAACATCAAAACCCACTTTCACATAATTTATAGACATTTCCAAATCTTCTTTGTATTTCTTATATTCAAACTCTATTGTTGCATTTTGATCAACAAACACCCCTTCCCCTTCTTGATTACGCATTTTCTTTGCACCTTTCATTTTATCCTTTACTTCAGACTCTATTCTTTTATTTATATTCTTTAGAAACTGGTCATAACTGCTTTTAAATGGTAAGGCTTCATAACCACACAAGATATCATATACTCGTTGACATTGTTTCTTACCTAATTTTTTTTCTTTGAGTATTTCAAATACTTTCTTTGCAGGAGTACCCAGGACAGTCATTTCTTTCTCCTTTAATAGTGTTTTAACCAAGCAACAATCATGAATGTCTCTAATTTTTTGAAAAGTTGATGTTGGTTCTTCAACAGTAATGTCTGTAACTATGGGATTACCTTGAAAAACTTTAAATACTGTTTTGTACAACTCTGTTCCAATTCCTCTCTTCTGATGTGTGGGTAGAATAAAAAATTGACTAATTCTACTTCTAATGTTTTGAGGATAGGCATAAAATTTGTAAGCTGTACAAAAACCAATTGGTGTGGCATACAGCTGACCAGTTTTAGGATGATTTTTCTCTTCATAAACATAAAAAATTTCCCATCTCTTATCATCAAGATCAATAAAGTTGGCACCATCAATAAACCAAATAACATAAGTCTCAAACCTACTATGAAATGCTTTAAAATTTTCATCTTCAAGATCACATTGAGTAATTTTATATGTAACATTTATTTCAGTTTTTGGTTTTAAGTGAATATTATCTTTTGCAGAAAATTCGTATAAAACTTTACCAAATACAACATCATGAGACTCTTCTTTAATCAATTCTTTAAATTTTTCCTGATCAGTTGAAAAATTTTCTGGTAACCATGGGTTTAAACTTTCCAATATATTATCAGGTTGATGTATATCACTTTTAATTACCCCAGAGGAAGTAATATCAACATAGCATCTAGCAGAATTGTGTAAATAAAATAAGTTTATGGCCAGAGATCGGTACCCAAATATACTTTCATTTTCTCCAAATATTTGATGAGACATTGCAGGCTTAAATGTTAATGTTGGTACAAGTATATCTTGTTCTTCAAACACCAAAGTGAAGGTGACTACAGCATTGGCATCTTTTTTGTACACAATCATTGTATCTTCATTTTCGTGAACGTGATCGTTTAAACTACTATTCTCTGCCATCTAAAAAATAATAAAAACAAAATATAATCAAATTTTACATTCGAATGTTCTTTCTTATTGGTTATATCACTTAACCAATTGTAAGTTGAGTAAAAAACTGACCTTTTGGAATGAATTTAGAAAACCGGTAGTTTTTTTATCTATTTTTCAGAACAAATAAATTAACTATAAATTTGTTAAGCTTAATTTTATGAATTTAACGTTTTTTAACAACCATATTTTTGTTGTCTTGTGTCTGATCCTTTCCTAACCAATAGAAATTTAAAGAACTGGCGGTAATCAGTTTGATCTGATGGCTTCACACATGACATACCCTTAGAACATAAAATATTGTTTAAAGTCATATTTTCGCGAACAATCATGCTTAAAAAATATTAACACCCACTTGCTATGTACCGATTTAGTTTCTAAGGGTCCTTTAAGTAATGGTCCTTAAAGGACCCTAAAAATTTAAGAAACCATTAATCTTGAATCGCATTATAATCCGCACTAGCACTGACTCATTTTCTCGGAGTTAACTGAAAGGGTTTTTATTCTTTATCATCCTTACAATCCGGCAACGTAGCAATGTCAGTGATTTTTGGGTTTTTCTGTTAAAACACTGGTTGCTGATTTTGAATTTAATCTTCTGTGGCTTTGGCTTTTTTAAATATTTTATGCGATTTGAGGGTTTTTTACTCTTTCTTTTTAAACAAAATCATTTTTTTATGATGATTTTTATTTTTCGGTACTGTTTATTTTGGCGGATACTATCTCTTGAACGATCAAATCTTTTAGCGGGATTATTGTAAGTGTATTGATATGATTATTTTTCTCTTCATAACATTTCTTTTTAAATAAATTGTCAAACAGAATATAAAGCATGATATACAGAGTGAGTTTTATGTATGGAACGCCTCAATTATCTCGGAAACGGATTGCACGATTTTTATAAATTTTGATATTTGACGATTTTGTAATACGGCCGAGCTTATGGCTTCGAGCATATATACTAACGTAGAGACAGCAACCAATACTGATTGTTTTGTATCAGAGGGGAAACTGTCAGACACTACAGCCAGTGTCGTATCATTTTTAGGGGGTTTGAAATTAATACCTTTATAATACATTTTGAAACGTAACAAAATATTTTTTAGACTTGAATTTAAGTAGTAATAGTAATTAATTATTTACATGGAAACATAAGATATTTTATAAAATAGAAAGTTGAATTTATGGCATAAATTTCTAGATTTTCAGTATTCTTAATATTATGGCGGTATATTTACTTTATGCATTTTCCTATTTTTAAACAAGTATAAGAGACGCTAATGTATATTTACTTGTAAAACGACCTTGATGATTTATTTTCATATTTATATTTACAAATCACACAAACTCTCACCATATAATATATACTCAAATTAATTTAAAAAATGGCTTTAAAAGTAATATCCAAACACTATTAAATTGTAAAAATAACTTCGAAATGCAAAACAAATTGACAATAATGACATATGTGACAATTCGACTTGACACGCAAATTCAAAACGGACCAATGAGATTGCTGGACACTATATGACATTTATTTTCCCCCCCTGATACAAAACAAAGCTCATTTGGACGTTGTCTCTACGTTAGTATATTATGCTCGAAGGCTTATGGTAGTGTTTACATTGTTGTCGGATTTTCCGTTTTTCTGGAAATCTAATGAACTTTGTTATTTCAAATGGATCACCCTGTTTATTTTTTTGTTATTGAAATCCCTGAAAAATATTGAATATTTTTCATGTAATATTTTCTATACCTAAATGTCATAATTTCGGAGTTATAGCTAACTTTTTATTATATCCGCTCATGATTTGGATAAACCTTTTACTGCACCTGTTTTGTAAAATGTTTTTACTAATGTACTGAAGTTAAATTTTGTTATGGGATTTTGATTAGGATATGAATTATTGAATATTATTAATATTAAACGAGTTTATTGAATCCTAGCCACCTTAATGTATTATTTTAACTTGAGCGGATATAATAAAAAGTTAGCTATAACTCCGAAATTATGACATTTAGGTATAGAAAATATTACATGAAAAATATTCAGTATTTTTCAGGGATTTCAATAACAAAAAAACAGGGTGATCCATTTGAAATAACAAAGTTTATTAGATTTCCAGAAAAACGGAAAATCCGACAACAATGTAAACACTACCATAAGCTCGGCCGTATTACAATATCGTCAAATATCAAAATTTATAAAAATCGTTCAAGCCGTTTCAGAGATAATTGAGGCTCACTCTGTATTAATATCATATTTTCTTTCATCTTTTCAGATAAATATCAAAAGCAAATCCCTCATTTTTTGTTCTTATCCCCTCAACTGCTTTTAAAAATTTTCAGACAAATATGATAAAAGACAAACTTATCTCACATCCATTCTCTATTTGCTTTTTTGTGCCATTTATGTTTATTAATAATTGATGTTTGTATAATTTTATAATTCCATCTTCAATATTTTTTTTTATTTTTAACAAAAAGTACCTTTTCAAATGCTTTTTCTAAATATATAAATACTGTTATTAATTCAATCAAGATGTATTCTAGCGTTAATAATTAGTAAATTGATATATACTCCTAATTGATCTTCCATTTCATTTATCATTCGGCTTTTAGCATATTTAGAAGTTTTTTAGACTTCAGTGAAATCTCCTTTTTTGGGAGTGGTTAGAGACTTGTACGTGGTGAATTCAGATGGAAATTCTCCATTTTTATAATATTGCTTAATTATATAAAATAGCTTTTGATTTGTAATGTAAGGAATAATTTAATAAACGAAATGGATTTTTTTATTAAAAGAAATAAATCAAAATAATAGGCTGGTAATATTTTATTATAACTTTACTATATATAATAAAATATAATTTAGAATGAACATGACAAATTTACAAGTTACTTGAGATGTATAGTTTAACAACTCATCCTTAAAATTAATTACAATTACAGTCAATTCACTGCTGAAGCCAATGTAGTTGGGTTATATCAAGGTTTCATGACATTCACTTAAATATGATAATTATCTCAATCTCATAGTATATATGTATAAAAAAAACTTAACGGTATTTCCTATAATAAAACAAATATTAAATCATAAAGACAAAAATGAAACAACTAAACTTAATTCTAAGAAATAATTGGACCCCTAAAATATTAATAAAAAATCAAAAAGTATATTGTTTGCTGTCAATTCTAATCAGTGCGTAAATAGTTGAGCAAAAACAATATTTTACGTGTGAAAAGCTGAGCAATTGAGACAGAAAATTAGAAAGTATCTCGGGTTATTCAAATGCCAAATTAACGACAAATTTGAGACACGTTCTTTTAAAAATTCCAAAAGAGATAAAAATCAATAATTATTAATATATTAATTGGTTAGTGAACATCAGTGAAACCTAGTTTAAATCGAATCAGTGCTTTGTCACAAATATTAACTGATTATTGTATTGAAACTCTACTATACTGTCGAGAAATCTCTAAAGGAATAATCAGGGAGACCCACATTGACACTATATCATATAAAGATCGAAATAATTTTCCACTAGATTAATATGTATCAACTTTTCTACTTATGTATTAGAATTTCTCGAAAGACATTTAGACGCATTTTCAAAATTTTACATTACATTTTCTACATATTATTAAAAAAAAACACTTATGTTGTTCGCAGTAATAATTCTCAAATAAAATTAAACAATCAGTAAACGAATTTTTCTATTATTATCAACTTACAAGAGAAATCAAGACAGTTTGCAAAAAGTACAAACTGTCATACAATACATTTAGATTATTTCTTTATTAATTCTAAGATCAAGAAGGTTGTAGCAAAATCATTAAAAACTAATACAATTAAATAAATTACGAACAAATTTACTTTCTGAAAAGAAAAAACGACTTAATGGCATATATAGACGCTTTACACTAGCGTTGAGCTTCGATACGGGGAATAACATTAAGTATGTCTTATTAAAGAGTGGTGTAAGTACTACAATTAGGCTAAAGTGTGGAAAAAATCATTACTCAAATTAAATAATTTAACTGAAAGTTATACTTTGAGAAACTCCGTTTACAGTCTTTGATTTTAGAACGTCGTTTTCGAAGGAAAGTATGGTCTCCTTGCCGTTTTCGTATATCCTAAAATGATAAAAAGACTTTTATTTATAAAATGTTTTTATAACACATAAACGACAAATACAACTTTACACTACAACTAACAGAGTTAAAAAAAGGATTTAGACCTGCAGGACTAGATTGGGATAAAGGTTGCTGGTAATTGCTAAGATTTGTTGATAATAAGTAGATTTAGGGTTGTAGAATGCACGTCTTAATTTCATAATAGGTATGAAAACTACACCAACTAAAGCGATGGAGGTGATCCATGGTCCACCCCTCTTAATATGTATACAGGGTGCGGCATTAGTGCGAGGAAGTCCAATTACTCATTTGTGGTAAGATATACGAAAAAAAGTTTTTTAGGTAAAAGTATGGGGATTTATAGAACCACACTTAAAAAATATTTTCAAATATACAGGGCCACGGTTCCGGTGAACAATAGAGAGACACGGATTTCGAAATTTAATAACTTGAAAATTAAAGTAACTTACTTTTTATAATATTTTAACTCAAATTATATGCAAAAAATTGAGTTTTATAAGCTAATTTAATTTATATTGGAATA
The DNA here is from genome assembly GCA_035357415.1 of Ophraella communa. Taxonomy (NCBI): domain Eukaryota; kingdom Metazoa; phylum Arthropoda; class Insecta; order Coleoptera; family Chrysomelidae; genus Ophraella; species Ophraella communa. The sequence goes on along the minus strand of CM068994.1, from coordinate 11,541,041 downwards.
AATTTTAATAAACCATTGATTAACCTCACTTTTAGAATTATTTCTTCCCATGGAACTAAAAATTTACCACGATTTTTATGACAATATACTGTTTCGACGTTGACATTTAATATAAGTTGTCTAACGTTAACATTACAACATTGCCATATTTTTTTCACAATTGTTGGTTAGATTATTAATTACTTGTTTTTATTTATTTTTGAATTTAAAATGGAAATTAAGTGTTGAGTTGCCATATCAACTGGTCCACTGCAGTGACTGGTCGACTGGACTCGTCAAAGGCACCGACGAACACGTGCAGGGCTAGGGACGACGCCGACGTCGGCAAAGAAGTCCGTTGAAAATTTATATTTTTGTATTCATTCGAACATTCGAACGCTGAGCGTTATAAGTGCAAAATGTACCATAAAGAACATGTGCGAATATTATATTTTATTTAGTAAAGTAATTTAAAGTAAATCAAGTGATTTCATTCTACAACGAATTAAGCAAAAACAATCAAAGTATACAGTCCACTGGGGAAACAATCGACCCCACACAACATTAAGAATATTTTAGATGTAGTGAATATACATAACAAAAATGACGCCGGAATGGTGACTTGGTTAAAGAAGAAAAATTTAATAAAATTGATTGTAGTAACCTTTACTTTGTGGAACTCTATCTTACTAAGAACAGTAAACAACTAAATGGCTGAACTAAACTTCCACTATTTATTGGCAAAATACGTTTTTAAATGCAATGACAGCTGTTTCGCTAAAAACTAGCATCGTCAGGTTCTGTTTTTGAAATTTTATTCTATGCGAATCTGTCTCTACACTGACCGGTTTCATTTCGAAGATAGGTTAGGCCTGGTTAGATTAGGTTTGGTTTGGTTAGGTTAAGTTAGGTAAGGTTTGGTTAGGTTGTATTAGGATAGCATTGCCACCCGTCACTTAATTTTGCGTGCTTGTTCATCTTTGTTTTCTTTCAAAATATGCAAAAAGACCGATTAGTTTTGGTTAGTAATATTCTCTATATTTCATATTTTATTATCAATATTTTTTATATATTCATAATGTAAAAAAATATTTTCCTAATATTTAGGTTTTATTTAGAGATGTGACAACGCTGAATTGTGTATTTAACCTACAAAATTTGAGTTTTTGATTCCATTTTTCTAGGAAAATACTGGATAACCCGCAAATTTTTTTAAAAAAATTTACTAAAGAAAGTAGTCCTTTATTAGTGATAATATTTTTTTTGCGAAATTCGTGTCTCCCTATTCTACGCCGGACCCAGGGCCACCCATTGTGACAGGGTGGATTCCTTGCAGTCTTTCCTTTTTGGCAATATAGGGTTTTGTAGTGTTATACAAGGTGATTCAAGAAATAATTACGTTTTCTTAATAATTTCGTCGCGGTAATAACACCCTGTAGAATTGTACAGATTTAACATAAAAAAATCTATTTACCGTTAAATGGTTTTTAATATAATATTAAATTGTACGAAATTATCAACATAGCAAAAAATTTAATTTTTCTATTCAGAATAGGTCGAAACTTGGAATGATTATTTTCTGGGTTTTCTTAAATGGAACACCCTGTATTTTAATGTTGCAATGAAATGGTCTTTTATGATACTTTAATATTTCATAAATATTCCCTATATCTAATTGCCTTAGTTTGTGAGTTATTTATTTATTTACGGGCGAACCCATTTCACAAAAAGTCATTACAGATAAAAAAAAAAAATATACAAAAACACTTAACATATGAGATTATATAAAATACAGAACATACAAAAAATACAATTCGCTATAAATAAAAATTTGTAAAAAAATACGCCTATAAAAGAATACGCAAACCAAAAGGAAGCAAATATCAATAATACAACTTGTTACCTAAGTATACTTGACACTAATCGTTTAAACCTGCAAAAACTCGTGGAAAAATCAAGTTCGGGATATTGATTAGCACTCCTTAGTGTTCGTGGTATAAATGAAAATTGTGCATAATTCGTCCTGCAAAACGGAATATGAAAGGAAGTAACCTGCCTAGTCTGGCGGCTAGGAACTTCTAAGTTAATTCTGGCTAACAAGTCAGGGCACTCGATTAAAAAATTAACTATTTTGAACAACATAATCAGGTCATGCTGATCACGCCGCTGTTTTAAAGTAGCAATATTTAAATTTTGCTGGATGGTTTCATAGTCCATGTATCGACCCATTTTGAATGCTATGTGCCTAAGGAATCTGTGCTGAACGCTTTCGATCTTGTTAATATAGAGCAAATAATATGGAGACCACACCGATGTGCAGTATTCCAAGTGGGGTCTGACTAACGAACAATAGAGCACTTTTAAAGGATGTATATTAGTAAAATCAACGGTAATGCGCTTAATATATCCAAGTAGACTCAGAGATTTATTAACAATGGTTTTAATATGTTCCTGAAAACTTAGTGTGGTATCCAAAAACACTCCAAAGTCCTTAACAATATCTCGAGATTCCAAAACCACATTGTTAATAGTATAGTTATACAATATTGGGGTGTTAGTTCGATGAAACCTCATAATATGACATTTTCCCGTATTCAGATCCATTCCATTACCCAAACACCAATTATGCAGTATATTCAAATCTGATTGTAGATTTTCAGCATCCGTACTTGATTTTATCACTGAAAAAACTTTTAAATCATCGGCAAACATAAGCACGATTCCATAGTGAAAACCGCTAATAATATCATTAATAAATAAGTTAAATAACAAAGGCCCTAAGTGAGAACCTTGAGGTACACCCGAAAGAACGGAGATCTCATTTGACAAACAATTATTAACACGTACTATTTGTTTCCTGTTTGCAAGATAATCCTTAATCCAATTGTCCTACTATACCATAATTTTCTAGTTTGGCTATTAAGAGCTCATGATTAACTCTGTCGAAGGCCTTGGAGAAGTCAGTGTAGATAGCATCTACTTGCCAACCATTTTCCAAGGCCCCCGTTATGTGACTAATGTAATTCAGCAAGTTAACTTCAGTTGATTTGCCCTCGCAGAAGCCATACTGTTGGGGAATTATAGTGTTCCTGAATATGCGGGAGAGATGCTCAGTCAATATACTTTCAAACAGTTATTCGTGATTTTTTGAGCCAAACAATAATTTTATTAGGTTGGCCGTGGAAATATTTAAAATACCTAAGTAGTTAGGATTTAAAAACTGTCTAGGTTGACTTTGACATTAAACTTGCTTAAAAGTTTGACATTGCACTATTTTTGTAGTTCCCATTGTTTTACTAATATTATTAACATGAATTTTTCTCAGGAGGAACTGACTGATACGGTTTTTGTGCCAGGAGAGTGTAACAAAAATGTGCTACTAGGCAACACGAATTTATCATCAGCAATTCCTTGATAGACGACAACCAGGAAAAGAAGCTTTTCAAAGTTTACTAGAGCGGTTTCAACGGACTGGACACGTAGACTACGAGAAAACTGAACGAAAAAAAAATTTTAAATGAAGAAAATGAATTAAATGTAATCCTTAGTGTAACTGAGAATCCGCATATTAGTACGAGGGACATTGCAAATACTTTTGAAATTAGTGGTCGTAGCGTAGGAAGAATTTTAAAAAAGAACAAGTTGCATCCTTATCATCTACAATTGCATCAAGAGCTTCATGAGGATGACTACAATAAAAGAGTAGAATTTTGTCGTTGGGCACAGGAACAAATTCAGAATAATGCATATTTCTTCTAAACGTTTTATTTGGAGATGAAGCTACTTTCCATAAGAATGGTAATGTAAACAGACATAATTTTCACTATTACTCAACTTCTAATCCACACCACATTCTCACCAACAGTCAAACAAGATGGTCGTTGAATGCTTGGGCTGGAACTCTTGGAAATTATGGGATCAGACTCTATTTTTTCGAGGATCACTTAAATGGAGAAATGTATCTACATTTTTTGGACAGCGAATTGCCGGAATTATTAGAAGCACCTTTGAACATACGTCAGAAAATGTGGATATTACATGATGGCGCTCCAGTACATTACAATTTTTTAGTGAATGAGTATTTGAATGATGGAGTCAGAAGGTGGCCCCCACGATCTGCAGGGTTAAACAAATTAAGACTTTTTTTATGGGGCTATTTAAGAGATAAGGTCTATAAAATACCACCTACAACTAAAGAAGATATGAAGGAAAGAATTAGAAATGAATGTGCAAATTTAAACAGAAATGTGTTAACTAGTGTAAGTCGATCTTTTGAAGATCGCTTGCAATTATGTATTGACGTCGACGGAGGCCATTTTGAACATTTATTATAAATTCAACGAGTTTATTGTTATTTTTGTAAATACGTTGTTTTAAATTAAATTTTTTTGTGTATTAAACGTCACATCACTTTATGTTGATTTGTTAACTACTTATGTATTTTGATATCCGATCTAATATTAACAAATTAAGTATCAGTCTACTGTTTTATTTAAAAAATTCTTTTCTGTTGAATATTTCCACGGCCAACCTAATAAACTTATCGTTTGGCAAAAAAATCACAAAGTAAGGCAATTAGATATAGGGAATATTTATGAAATATTAAAGTACCATAAAAGACCATTTCATTGCAACATTAAAATACAGGGTGTTCCATTTAAGAAAGCCCAGAAAATAATCATTCCAAATTTCGACCTATTCTGAATAGAAAAATTCAATTTTTTGCTATGTTGATAATTTTGTACAATGGAAGACTATATTAAAAACCATTTAACGGTAAATAGATTTTTTTATGTCAAATCTGTACAATTCTACAGGGTGTTATTACCGCGACGAAATTATTAAGAAATCGTAATTATTTCTTGAATCACCTTGTATAACACTACAAAACCCTATATTGCCCAAAAGGAAAGACCGTAAGGAATTCAAAAATGTAAAAATATACAGGGTGTTCCATTTAAAAAAGATAAGTTTGGTCCACCCTAATGGGTGGCCCTGTATATTTGAAAATATTTTTAAAGATTCTCGTATATTTTACCACAAATGAGTAATTGGACTTCCTCGCACTAATCGGCTCTGATGATCAAGCTACAGCTCCGCTCTACTGGAATACAACCTGATGTAGAATCTGGTGAATTGAGACGTAACTTGTGCCGAGAAACTATGAAAGAACTTCCACTGCTACAAGCAAACAGAATTCATAGCACCAAGATATGCCTTTCACAAGTCCTTCAAGGTAATCTTATCATTGTATCTACATGAAGAATCTAAATGAAAAGTAAGCTCAGGATATGGACTACTAGTATTAGAATGTCACATGGCCCTGAACGAAGCTTGCAACAAAGTGGATCAAAGATCAGGGAAACTCAAAAGACTACCGCATAGCTGACTCTTTAGCTATGGGTTGGTTGACAAGTTAGTAGACAGGCTCAATCTCAAAAGGATGCACTAAAGACCAAATGTGGTCCGAGTGCCGCGAGGCGAACCATCCTTTAAGAATTAAAAGGTAGATAAAAAATAACTAAATGAAGCAGCAGCAACAGAGGAATGTCTTAGAGAGTGCAATTGCGAGACACACAGTTAGATGGGGTGTTAATAGAAAGACTCTGGAAGAACGTCCTGTTGAAATTGATTTAGAAGTTGGAGGAGGGTAGAAAGCTGTGACTGTATTATTCCCTTTTTATTGACCATAGAAGAAATGTAACCGGATGGAGAGTTTTTCATATCCCTCAATAAGGTCACCAGGTTTGCATAGGGGTATGTATGAAAGAAGATTACGGAACTGAAGGTAGGTGTTATTGCGGAGGTAAGAGGACTTTGGTACTTGCAGACTGAGATCTGTCGCATTAACTTAGGAAGCATGGTGGACCTAATAAGGACTCAGGAAGAAGCACAATGGACCTGATAACGTCTCAGAGCAGATAAAACCCTACAGATACAGCGTAGACAACAATGTTATTTATTATCCAAAATTATAGTTGTTGCTATTTTTATATTTGGGGTTACAAATAAATTTGTTTTTATTTAAGACAATTTATGTTTTATTGGTTTAGCTTATAAATTGTGCTACGGGGGGAAATGGATGCGCATAAGAGTTGTAGAGGTGTTTTATCAGTGATTTCTAATTTAAAGACTAACTTTTTTCATTACTCGAACATTTGTATAAATCCATTTAATACGTTGTTCACATAAAACAGTTAGGAAATGGTGATATCGTTTTTGGACATTTTCCATTTTTGCTGAATCCTCTTTTACTATTTGTGGAAGTGCATATTTGTATAGATAATTTCATCATCGAAATTTGCATTGTGATGCATTTCTGTTGCCACAATACTTGGTTAGTTTTTTATTTGATTTGGAGATAGAAGCTAATGGCAAATGATTCATACTTAGTTTAGGACTTATTTACTATGTAGAAAATGTCTGGTACTTCTTTATCTTTTCAAGTGTTCCTTCTCTCTGTTGGAGATAATATTCTAGAAGCTGCATGCTATTAGTCTCTCATATCCCTATTGGGAAATTACAGCTTCAATCCATTAAGGCCTATAATCTTACAAAGAAATGTCCCAGTGTTTTAATTTTAATGAAGTAAAATTTTTCCACAATAATTTTGCTTGGAATTATGTGGCACCGATTTTTTAGCTCCTTTTTAGCGTGGAATAACATTATGTACTAAGATTATGCTAAAGTGTGGAAATATAATTATTCAAAATAAATTATAATTATTATAACTAAAAGTTATACTTTAAGAAACTCCGTATATAGCCTTTGATTTTAGCACATCGTTTTCGAAGATTAGTACAGTTTCGTGGTCGTTTTCATAAATCCTAAAACGATAAAAGATTTTTATTTACAAAACGTTTATATGTTATATGAAAACCGAATACAATACATTACACTAGAACTACACACTTTCCACAAACAATAAGTTTATTATAATACAAAATAATAATAAATTTCATTTCAGAATGAGTAATTTTTTAATATATCATACACAAATTTAATTACGTCAATATATAAAAACGTTTAAACTAATTATGAGTAATACTTTTATCAGAATACAGATTAATTAAAGGGGTATGGTTCCAAATCAAATAACATTGTTTTAATAAACAGTTTAAAGTTTTGTGGGACATTTGCATTTTATATTTCATTTGAAAAATGATTAAAAAGTTTGAGATACAAATAACATGAATTTATTTTGGTTAAAGTAAGGTGATGAAGTGGATAATTTAGTTTAGTGTTTTTTGTATTGTATTCATGATTAATTTGCGTATTGAATGGATTCCTGTTCTTAAGAAAGAATACCCTCAGCTTTAAAAATTCCCCCTGAAAATTTAGCTTTTCAATAGAATAGAGATTATTTAATTTGCTAATTTACTTGTTTCCCATATTTTATACGGGTTCATAAAACCACAATTTGAATTTTTGTTTGAAGATATTAACCAGTCAAATTATTCATAATTAGTTACTATCAGAACTTATTTATGACTGGTACAGTACATTCATACTTATTCCGTTCTTACTTCTTAAGGCCAATAAACGACCCTTTTGTCCCGTATTGTCGGCCGGCACTTTAGCCAGGTGTGGAATTTACTTTTTTTTATAGATGTTTGCACATTTGTACATATTTTTAGACAATTTATATCTACCTATCAATATTTCAATTGCTTCTCTATGTAAAAGTAAAAAGTCCACTCCGGCCGGTAGGAAGATTTATTGGAGGCAATATAATCGAAGTCCTTAAGTCAGAACGGTATAAGTATGAATGTACTTTATTAGCAGTGCTGTTGGTCTCAAAATCTCCCTGATGGGAAATTACGCTCCAATCCGTTTGTAACTTGCGTTAGATGCAAGTGATATATTTTATAATGACCTATAGTTTTTTTTTAAGTATTGTTGATTTTTTAAGTATTGTTGAAAGTTTTTAACTGAATAAATTGTTCTAATAATATCGTGAGCAACTAATAAACTGTTGTTCAATATGATCATCAATTGTAGAAGCTTTGCAGAGTGCAAATTTAAACTGATAATTCTTCAAGAAAGGAAAAAAACCAATGTCAATGTCACAAATTATTTATTGTTATTAAAGTTTTTCTGTTGTTATAAAGCTACTAGTTTCGGTCTAATTTAAAGACCATCATCAGGCTAAAAAGAATACATAGGTAAATACATTAAACCTAACAGGAGACAGATTCAAATAATCTTACCTGTGAAGTTACATAAAATTCAGCAAAAATATGAGTATATTGTGCTCGCAAAGTTATTAAAAAAAAGGAAAACCTTTAATAACAATAAATAATTTGTGACATTGACATTGGTCTTTTTCCTTTTTTCATTTACGGAGTCACATTTGAGAAATGGATGATTTACTTTGATAATTCTTACTTTATGAAATGGATTCACATCCAAATAGTAACTTTTTAATCCTGTTTTTATCAGATTTACAGGAGCAACTATTCAAATATCCTGGAAATAAAAATTAGATTTTGCACATGGCTTTGTTGTGGATCACTATGGGCAATGCCATGCTGATAAAGAGCAACAAGAGAAGAAACCATCACATAGAAAAAATGGTGCAAAGCATTCCAGAACATCTGTACATATTTATAAATAAATAAATATTGATTTTATTTCTGTTTACCATGAATTGTATGTAATTTATAACAATAAAAGTTTTTAATCCAACCAAATCGTAACCAGATATATTCTTATCTGCGATAGTAAAAACCACAGGTAGAATGCAGTGTAGGCAAGATGGGCAATGTATTTGTTATGGGGTGAACAGACGACCACGTTGCCGGTTTGTCGAACTAAATAATAACATGAAGAAAACTACTAGGAATAAAATAAAATATAGCAAATACTCATTATCAATAGCTTATCTATATCCATCAGTATAAATAAATAAAGATCAATAGGAGAAGCGAATCAGTTTCCCCACGTCAAATCTGGTTGACAAAAACGATGAAATATCAGTTTTATTTCATTTTCCCCAGCGTTTGAAAGTACCATGCCAGTACCTGTTGTGAATTTCAAAGTACGACTCTAGTGTGCAAGTAAAACGTCTGGTGTTAAAATACATTTCATAGGATACTAAATGACATGGGTTTTGAATATGGCAAGAGAGGTGGAGATTCGATAGTGATGGAAAGGAAATATATCTTATCCTGGAGACACAAATACCTCAGACAAATAAAAACACTGAAGAAGAAGGATAATATAAACCTTGTTTATAATGATGTCAAAAAGGGAATGGAGGGATACAACGATCAACAATCCACGAAATGACGTAATAAAAGGGCTATTTACTGGACTGAAAGCTCCAACCCAAAGAGGTCCTCTAATTCTTATTCATGTCAAAGCAAGGCCAAGTTAACTTTCTTGACCAAGAAGGGAACCGCTGGCTACCACGACGAAACAACCTTGAAAAAACAACTGGAACGAGCATCATCAGATTAACTTATTGAAGTTACATTTTGTTTTTTCAAGGTAACTACCTTGATGTCAATTAAGTAGTGTTAAGACTAGACCAAGTATGGAAGTAAATAAGACATAACAGCTGTCATTGTATTCTAAAAGCTAATTTTTTAATTAAACGTTGAAGTTAAGTTCAACAATTACTTTTCTTATTATTCTCAGTAACATGGACTTACCACAGAGTAAGGGTTAGTACAATAAATTTAATTATGTATATATATTTATCGTGTAGTAGGTACAGGGTAAATTACTTGCATTTTTTATAGAGTTATTTTTTTTATTCTTTTATTCAACTCAGTTGATTGATTTCTCAGTCTATCGCCAAACTATCACCGTACCATGTGTCCATGTGCGTCGAAAGACTAACACTGCTGCATTGTAACTGTGGTTTCTACTATAGTTATACAGATTAGAAATTGGACCGACCAGCCACATACACTGCGACCTTTGCAGGTCTATTGTGCTGTGCTTTGTATTTTAAAGCACTTCATCTAGCCCTGTCCTAGACCTGATTGTCCCTAGAGCCGTTAGACTGCCCGAATTTTTATTAAGAGGGACTCGTTCTTCACCTTTTGAGTAATCAGTTCTGTAGCGCAACATTGATATAAACAATAAGCCAAGGACTGTCCTGTGATTTTTTTGGACAGCATCTGGTAAAATATTATACCTAGGTATTTATCCTGACTTACATTTGGAATCTTTAACCCCCGGTGGCATGGAGGTAAGTAACACGCGTTATCGTCGTTCGGGTGTCCGTTCGGATTTTTGAATGTAACACGCGGGATGGCCAAAAGGCTGGCGATCTCGAGTGCTACTTATTTATAACTGATAACTTAAAAAAATGTAGGTAATTTTAAACAATTAATACGGGTATACCTAAGCTAAGGAAAATGTTTAATATATTAATGTTTATTTTTTTTAATAATAAACCTATAATTTGAAGCACTTACTTTTTTAAAACGATTTATATCCGACTTTAAAAAATAAGCAGGTTTTCAATTATTTTTCTATATGTATGTTATTTTTGTTTGCTAGACGATTAGGTACTCACTGGTTTAGAGGTCACTTTCTCCCGTTCAGAAATCCATCACTTCAGAAGATAAAAAAGGGGTTAATCTATCATTTATATGGTTTTTCATATTAATTTTGATAATACCTGACACTCACCTTGCATTGGTTCATCTTAAATGTATACATAATACATAATAATTTACTTTTAAAGCTAACATAAAATTTATTTTTCTTTAAGGATAATAATAAAGAAATATTAATTAAAAAATAATTTAAAAAATATCAGTAGCATATAATAAAGCAAATATTCACTTATTTCGCTATTTTTCTGTCACCTAATCCTAAATTCTTTTCCACACATTTGCTAAGCAAATGGGGCAACTGGCTTTTTCTTTCCTCATTTACTTTTACCTTCTTGAAATCTTCTTTTTCCTAGATATAATAAAAATTAGTTATATATCTTATATCTTTTGGTATATTTATTAGCCATACCTGAATATTTTGAATGTCTTCTTGCTATTGCTGTGGGTTGCACTGATATCTTCTTTCCCTTTCTAGTTGTTTGAGAACGATTTGCTTTATATTCGGTGCATTTAAGAGAAGTATGCAATGAACTTAAAAGTTGGAGGGGTGTTTTAGCATTTGTGTAAAAATTTTTCATTAATGCTTCTACAGCCGGTTGAAAGTGTTGTGGATCGTCTTCTAAATTCTTTAAAAGTATGTTTTTGAATTTGTCAACAAATTCTTCCAATTTTTCGCCTGTTTCCCTTGCATCAAATAACCTAATCTCACAATTAATAAGTATTAGGGGTTTTGCAGTGGGGAAGAATTGAGCGCAAAGTAGCACTCGATATCGCCAGCCTTTTGGCCATCCCGCGTGTTACATTCAAAAATCCGAACGGATACCCGAACGACGATAACGCGTGTTACTTACCTCCATGCCGCCCGGTGACATCAAACCTTATAGTGATATTTTCTTGTGAAAGCCAGATCATCTGCATATCCGAGACAAACCCTTTCCTGGCTGAAATATTGACAAATTACTACTGTGTAGAAGACTGAAAGAACAGAAATTCCCCAGAAGAAAGACAAGCAAAACACATTAAAATAGAATATTCATAAGAGTTTAAAGACAGAAAAAGAGTCAAAATTGTAATAAGTTTACTAATAGGGCATTGTAAGCTCAATAGGTATCTTAAGATAATGGTATTGACGAACACCGACACATAGATTTTGTCAAATGTGCAGTTTTTGGCATTAGGAACATCCACCAGCAAGACACTTTATGAAAGATACAGTCTCTTCATTATGAGAGTCGCAGTGAGAAATGTAATTTAGATTTCAGAAAACCACAATAGAATTAAAAGGTCGCAGTGGAACAGGCTTAAAGTTACCTCATAAAAATCTATCTATATCTTCCACAATTCATTATTTTCATTGCAATACTTAGTACAGGGAATCAAGCATTTCACCTGGCAATTGTTTCGTCCAGCATGGATTGACTTGAAATTTTAACAAAAGGTAGGTGATCCAAATCTATATCGAACCGAAAGGCGATAAAGCATTGGGGGTGGTTGCCACCACATCTCGGAGGTGAAAATTTTTTTTATTACATTTTAACCACAGGAATCGATTGTAAAAGTTATTCTAAGCAAAAAATGTATATATTTTTTTGTAAAATCAATATTATTATTCGCGATTGAAAGTAACGCTTTTTAGAGGAAAAAATCGACGTTTTTGATATGTTTTTCGGGGATAACTCGAAAATTATGCATTTTATCAAAGAGCATAATTAGACCTTTCTTTAAAAAAAAAAAGGTCTGACACAATTTTTTACAGCGGAATTATTGAGCAAATCCCTAGCATTAATCATTTTTCTCTTGGCAAAATTTTTTTTACATATAACACTAATAACAGTTGATTTTTAAGGGTTGAAAAAGTATAAAATTGTATTTTTAAATGTAACAAATTCATCATTTTACTAATTCAAACCAATTTTCACCCATCTTAAGATGTATAATGCTATTTTTTAATTTTTGGCAATTAGGGGTAGTTTTCACCCCTAAGAAACAATCAGGGTTCGTCGGCATGGCATGAAATATAAAGCAGAGGTTGAGTTGAGCCTAATACCAAATTTTTATGCAAATCAATCAGAGGTGAAATCATTTTTTAAGGATTCGTGATTTTTTTTACATTAAGCTGTAACAGGGGCTGCTTTTTAAGGGTTGAAATATGATGGAATTGTATTCCGAAGCTCAAAACAATCATTATTCAACTTATCCAAACCAAATCTTAGCCATTTTCAGGTTTAAAATGTTATTTTATGATTTTTCATAAAGAAGGGTAGTTTTCACCCCTAAAAACCGTTTATCGACCTTCGGCGTCCATGCTGGAGGAAAAAATTGCAAGGTTTCACCTTTTTTCGAGCTTCATTCCCTGTACTAACTCAAGATGTAGATTAATCTAAGTAGGAATGTTGTCATCATAGATTATTTGACTTTTTTTAATACTTGAGGTTAGGTTATTTTAATTTGATTAATTTTTAAATTGCCAATTTTATATTTGAGTAATGAGTTGAATAATTATTTAATATTTATGTTATAACAACTATATATGTCAAGAAAAGATAGGAACATAATATATAAAACAAGCAATTTCTCTTCTGGCTGGAAATCCATAAGAAATTAATTTCTAATTTTCCTAATAGTGATATGTTAATTAAGTTTTGTATTTGAGGAATTAGAGAACTAAATTTTTTGTTTTGTAGATTTGTACAGCATTGGGTGAGTATTATATGAGTAAGAATAAGTTTGTTTTTCAAGACCTTGCAAATAAAAAGTATTCTACTTTCTATTCATCTATTCTGCCAAGGGGATTGAGGTAATTAGATATGGTTTTTGGGTATCATTCAATTGGAAAATAATCAAATTTTGTTTTTATTATGTCGGGAAACTGGGAAGGAATGAAGATAGGTTGATTTGTTAAAGCTGAGGATATATATGCTCAGCCTACCGATTGGTTTATGCATCTCCAATTTTGCTAAAATTTGAGCATCTTTTTGTACCCATCGAAAAATGTTTTTATATATTTTTTTAAAATTTCTTCATTCGTTCATTGAGATATGAATTTTTTAAAATTTTGGGAATTTTTTTGTCAGTAACCATAACTTGGTGAAAAATTGTCCGATTTTTAGTCTTTTTTTTTGATATCTTTTTGAAAAATGTTAATATTCATCATAAATTTGATTGTGTTTTCTATTTAATCAAAGTTAAAACAAGGATTTTAAGATCCCCGAAATTTTCAAAAATTCATTGACGGAATGAAAAAATTTGAATAAATTCATAATAACCTTTTTTGACGGGTAGAAAAACACGCTCAAATTTCAGCAAAATCGGAGATGCAAAACCAATCGGTAGGATGATGATGTATATAGAAAAGATAATGAGGGGTTTAATGGAGCAAAATGATCGGTAAATTGAATATTTACTTACTTCTTTGTTGTTATTTTCTTTCCATTAGCGAATCTCGTCGAAGTGGATGTTCTCTTAACATTAGCGTTGCTGGGAGCACCGTTGAACGAGTTGTTTATTGAGCTAAATGATGTAAATCCACCTGAATGAGGACCTGTATTGAAAAAATCATCCATCAAACCACCGCCGATCTGGAAACCAAACGGACCGAATAGAGAAGTGCTTAGGGCGTTTTGCGGGTGGGAGTGTCTGTGTCTTCTTCTGTCTCTTGATTGTGGATCTAATAAAAAATAATAATTCAAATTATACTTTTTAAAAATTATTTTTAACAAGCTTTTATATTAGCTTGGGTTATAACTTTGTATAATTTTTCGATAACAATGCAATAATTTTATAACAGTTTCCCATTATGCTTATTAGGACCGCCAGGATTGATAAATTTTCAGTTAAAAATTTTCAAATTAAATATTGTCGAATGAAGAACTTGATTGCTCTAAGTTAACAGGAAAAACCCCATGCAACAGTGAAATTATGAGATTGCGAAATGATTTATAAGAAATACCACATGTCCACAATAAAATAATTGATAAATCGAACTAAAAAATGAAAAATAAAAGATAGTTTAAAATAACTAAAAAATTGGCTTTTATTGCTGACCGAACTAAAAAATAGAAAATAATATTTAATTACAAACAGTTTTTCCAGTAGTAGAAGATCGATTATAATTTATCACCCACGCTTTTTATCTGAATTGATTATTTCAATAACTTAAATTTTATTATAATTTTAATTTTGGGGTGATAAATTAAGATTAATTGTTCAACCTTCTACTACTTTATGTAATTAAAACTTATTTTCTTTTTTTAGTTCAGTTAGCTATAAAAACGTGGTTTTTTAGTTATTTTAAACTATTATTTATGAACCTATATAAATGTTCAGGTTAGTTTGGGTTCTGTAAAGGCTGAAACACAATTAAAAACTTAGGGTTTAAGGAATAAGATATATAATTTAAGAGATAGGTTTTAAGGAATGGACCAGTGCTTTCTAATGCGGCAATACACAATCATAATTTATGTTATAAGAAATAAGTTAGGAATAAGAAACTGACTTGTTAGTTTTAAGATTTTAGGAATAAGAATTCAACCAATTGGAGTTGATGTGAATATTAAGGAGATTTTTATTACGATTCACCCTTTGGTAATACTCGTGCTGCACCATTTAATTGATCATTACACATAAATTAAATAATAATAGGGTAGAATAAGTTAGATTAGAAAAACGAAAAATTGCAATAACCCCAGAACGTTTACGCCATGCCTTAGTAAAATATGATTGATTGAATTCTATATTTCAATTTTTTATTCTATCTTGTTACTTTTATTTCTTATTCTTTAAGTCTTAAATCTTATATTCTATTCTATAAATTTTTCAATTGTGTCCCTGCCTTATCTGAGGAAGTTTAAACTTTCTACACATTGAGCTTTTTCTACTGAAGACCACCTTCTTAACTATCCTACTTTCTTAAAGTAGTTGAAACTATAGGTTTAATCTTAATATGGTTATCTTCTTTAAATCCATTGCATAGAAGTAATTTAATCCAATAGAGGTATTTGGGCAGTCTATTTGTGATTCTGTAGCTTATGTATCACTATTACAAATTTTAATTTTGAGATATGGAGTAAAATAAAAAAAGTGTATGTGTAAAAAGTAGGTATATATGATATACATACAATACCTATGTGTTAATCATAATATATATTTCAGAAGGTGTGAGTCTTGCACTCAATTTTAATACTTAGCATGTCAATGTTTAAGCTTCACAATTTAGAGCTCTGTAGTTTTTTTCTTTTTAAAATGAGCAAATTCTTACTTTGAAATTTATTGTACTAACCCAGAATTTGGTGAAATTTATCATATTAAGAAAATGAAAAACAAATAACTTGGCTACAAAAGCTGCGCTATTTTTTAGAAAAATTAACTATTTAGTCAATCAATATTAAAAAAAATATATTAAAACACGATAAACTAAAGGCAATCTTGAATTATCAAAATTCAAACAAAAAATTATTTATGGAAAGATCAATTATTGTGAATAATCTATGGAAGATGTAGTTTTGTTGAGGCAAGAGGATATATTCAAAGTACTCTTCAACCTTATCACTGCTACTGGAAAGGTACAGTATGTTGAGATTGCAGTAATTAGTTGTCCCAAATGTTGTATTTAGAAGAATCCTTCAAAAGCACCAACATACAAGGAGGAAACTGGTACAAATACATTTCAGATATGCTGGCCCATTTATTAGACAATATTTTAAGATACAAGTAAATTTAAGAAAGTTAAAGATTATATGCAACATCAGAAAAAAGACAACGAAAATGGTAATTAATAATAGATAAAAATAAGCAATAAAAAATATGGGTAAGGAAATGGTTACAACAAAATGAAAATGATTAACATATCAAATTAATTTGACAATTGAAAAGCAGCTTATGGATATTTTCTATTAATTTATAATGAAAATGTAGTCTTTCAAAACTCATCACGGTTTCATATTTGATAATTAGATTTAAACACATATGAGTATGAAATAATAATAGAATTTTATTGAACAAAAATTAAGCATAATAAAATATTCCCCATCAGATGTGAATAATGGGATCATATTATACTTCTTGGCATAAATATTTGTTGGAAAACTTACCTAAAAAATCAAAACCTGAAGCTCCGAAAAATTCTCTGAAAACATCTTCAGGATCTCTGAATGTAAAGAATCCAAATCCACTAAAATCGAATTCATCTTCATGTCTACTTCTTCCGCGACTGCCCCCATTTAGTAATCCATCTTTACCATATTCATCGTAAACGCGTCTCTTTTTTTCTAAAATAAATACATCAAAAATTCTTTCAGTTTGTAAAGCAAATAGTTTTATATAAAATAGACTGAAACTTATACAAAAAATGTCAAACTTTGGAAATAGCAAAACATGTTAGTGTTAACTATGTTAGTTATACCTGCAATTAAATATTTAAAAGAGTTGGCTCATATGGGATAAATAAAAGATGAATTGAAAGTAAGAACTATTTTCAGCATAAATAAAACCTTACACCCAAATAAAATTCCCTAAAATACTAATATTTGGAAATGATTACAAATTGTTGAATAATATTAGTAGATGCTGCACAAACCTCATTATATACAAGCAAGAACTATAAATTTATCATTAATAAATTCTTAATGGTACACAGTCTGGAGTTGACTTTCTCAACCATATGATGAGCCAAAAATTAAATTTAGCTGGTTAATAATTAGTTTTGAGGTTAATATTATTATTTAAAATATCCCATAATAAAGCATTAGAAGTATTATTTTAGAAAAGTAGCAATTGCAACAAATATAAATTTCAAATAATAATGAACAACCTAACAGCACAAGGTAAACAGAAAGAGCTTGAAAAGAAAAGTCAACCACACAGACAAAAAAACTTTTAATATACCAAAGTATCTCTGTGAGAAAGGATTGTAATCAAAATGGCTTCTGTAGGACCTTGATTTCGTTGAACCTGATCTGTTGCATCTACTGTCATAAATTTTTCTCTTAGTATCTATAAAACATCAACAAGAACATCTGTGATACATCTACTTTATATTAAGCAAAATATTATGTAAATAAATAACTGCCAAATTGTCTTCTTTAGAGTTTAAAACTACATCGGTTTTTTGGAGCTTTTATTAATCAAATTAGAATATTTTTAATTGGGATTTAATATACATATTATCTTTCTTGGGGCATGATTCAATATGTACAATAAAAATTGATATAATTTTTAAATATACATGTAGGTAGTACAAACAAGGGTATTTTAAAATACACAATTCCTAGATTATTTAGAGATTACACTATCTTGATTTTTTTTAACAAAAGAAAATTAATAAGATTAGATAAATTTTCCTTACAATATTAATGTTATTATATTCATATGCTCATTTCTTTATATTTATTTAGAGAAAGTTGTTGTTATACTCACCATCAGATAGTACTTCATATGCTTCAGAAATCTCTTTGAATTTTTTGGTAGCTTCTTCAAGATTATCTGGATTTTTATCAGGATGCCATTTTAAAGCCAATTTTCTATATCTGCAGAAGGGTACATAATGAAGAATTTTTAAAATGCATTTGAAATATTTACTTACGCTTTTTTAATTTCTGATGTTGAAGCAGTTTTTAGCACCTCAAGGACTCTGTAATAGTCCACCATTTTGGTGCTACTAGTATCTTTAAGCCCCAGTGTTTTAAAACAAGCTAAAACAAAAACATTTAAAAAATGTCTTAAATGCTACAAAAATGATATATTAATAATTCATGTTCTGTTTCAATGCAAAAACAGCTGTGTATATTAAATATCCAGTTTCTATAAAAAAATTAATTGTTTTTGTAATGAAAGACAGCACAGATAAGTATAACTATTATTATCAATAGAAAATTATAAAAATCATGTTAAGTAATAGAATCTAAATAATTGTTTTGTCATTTAAAATTTGTAAGCCTTTGAAGCAAATAGGTGAAGTATAAATAATATGCTGCCCTTACCTAGTGTAATGATTATTATATTAATCAATTAACAACATATAAATTATATATATAGTAATTTCCCTAAAATGTAAACAAATATTTTACTGCAGTAATGTGTCATAAAGATAGAACCTATGAGGTGATTCAAGGTATGAGGTAAGAGGTGGGTTTTGAAAAGAAATGTGGTTATGCCTTAAAAGATTTTAACATTAAACTGATAGATTTCAATTAATCAGACCCCACAGGTTGTTTTGATTGACAATGTACTACAATACTACATAACACAAATGTTAAATAACCCAAAAATGTTGATATTATGCAAGGTTCAATATGTAAAGATATTATTACCTATTCAGTTGCATTCTCCACATTTTTGATATTACAAATTAAAATGTTATATCTAGGTGTACATTATTAAATGATTAACTCCCACTTAGCACACTAAAGTAAGGTAACCCACTCGCAAAGTGTATTTTAATATTGAGTGGGCAGAGACACATCAATGTAGCCAGAATTTTACTTGAATTTTGGTAGATTTCTACCTCATTTTTTCAAGGTCGGGTCATCGATTTTTTGTAAACTGTTTGAAACATGTGGAAAATAAATAAAACATTAAATTGGTGCATATAAATGACATGGATTTACACTAGCTTTCCATAATTCTAGAAGAGAAATTATCAGATATACATACATAATTCTTATACATTTATAGTTAGAGCAGTGGGAGGTAAATATTTTGTTTATTATCCACTTATATGATTGTTAGTAATTGATTTAAGTAAATTGTACTATTCGAACACTTACCTCAAAACGAGAACAATAAAAAATTGATAAAACAATTGATCACTACTGGTTGGTTGACAACCTTTTTAGAAATCCATTGTAAACATATTTAGAGATAATCACTTAAGTTGTGACACAGTTTTCTTTCATATACATATATTATCGTTTAACAAATAAATTACATATATATAATTGATTATTAAAATTTCCACGAATATTAAAAAAAATTACAAAGTATTTTTCTTGGAACGCTCCTCGACAATTGCGAGAAGATTCAGGTGTTCTCTCGAAACTGTCATTTGTTGTTGATATGTTCAAGTTCATTGCATTAGAGTGAACTCAGCTCTATGTTCTATGACAAAACCATAGAGCTAATAACTACATTGTAAAACAGGTTCACTTAGAAAAACTGTTTTGAAATAAAAATATTACGTATAATTCATATTTCTCAATCTTCAGTTTATATATTTGCATTTATAGTTCCCATTTATCTATTATAAAGTAATTTGTTACTTTTTCTTGTGTGTTAAATACTTCCTTTCCATAGAGTATGTATTTTTATACTCTATGTTCCTTTCATATTTATACATTTTATAAAATAAAAAACATACTTTTATTTTACATTTATTAACAAAAGAAATATACAAAATATACATTAAGTAAGTGACATTTGTTATAAAATAATAAATAATAATAATATTTGGCTTAAACTTATAAAAATGGTTGCCCATGTTTAAAAAATTCTGCTTAAGTTTGATTCTCAGTGGTCTGCGGTTAACTTATCAGAAAAAACTTGTTGATATGATATCACTATAATGATTTTGAACGTCTGCTTCAAGTGGTTTGCATGAATTTTTTTAATTATTCACCAACAATGAATACCTATCCAATTTTTTTTATTTCCAAAACTTCTTAGTTCTAAAACCTTTAAAAAGTAATTTTGTTAATGAATTCGATTTGTGTAGGTATAGCCTCTTAGGACTCAAGATCGTACCTTTCTTTATCTGCTAGACTTTTCGAAACGTACCATTTTTCTTTCAAAATTTTCTTCTTGTGAGTAATTGGTATGTGTTCCGAAAATTTCCCTTCTAATTCATGAGAGGGTGATTTGGATCTCTTATTACTTTTATTCTTGTAAGATTTGTATTTCTTCCCATCACTCTTAAAATATTTTTCTTCGGGGTTACTGCTATATTTGCTGTAATAACTTTTTGTCGTTTTATATTTCTTCGGACTTTTGTCTCTTTTCGATACATATTTAGAAGTTTGACGTTTATTATCTTCTTCTACTTCATCGTCATCTTCCGAATTTTCATCATGCCTGAAGCGAGAAATTACCAAATAAAAAGATTAAATATTTCTTAAGTAACTTACCCATATTCGGAACCTTCTTCATCTTCAAAGTACTTTTCAAATGGAGATTCGTACTCGTCTTCTTCTTCCTTATTATTAGATCTTTCTTCGTGTTCTTCCTCATCAGCTTCTTCGTTTTCTACTACTGGTTTTTCAACCTGCTTATGTCTTGGCTTTTGTTCGTATTTAGTACGCGTGGGTTTATCGATGGGTTGATATTGACTCTTAGGGGGTGGTTTAAATCTGTTATTTTGTTGAGCAACGTGAGGAGGTTCCGTTGACGTCATTACAATGTTGTTGTTTCTAGATAGAAAATGTTAAAATAATTACTAATCCGATAGATATTTACGAACATGAATGGCACTATTCACCAGTTACTTTTTCTAACGTATTTATCTAAAACCAAAACTAGTATGGTCTGTTCCAACACAACAGAAAACCGTACGTGTATCGGCCATTTCCATTCGCTTAATTGTTCAATATTAGGTTTGTTTTCACATCAAATCACAAACTTGTTTCTTACAATTTTCAAACCATTCTTGTGCGCAAGTCTCGTTTTAAATAAATCCCGATCTGATCTGTGATTAATGTGAAAACAGTAGACAAAATGTGTATGATTAAATAATTCGTATGATATTACCTAAAAAGAAGATTAAAAAGAAAGAGGTTATTGTTATTGTTTACAAAGCTATGAAAACTGTAAACATGTGTATGAGTAAATTATCCTTAAAGTATTAAAGTATTCTTCCAACATAATTTCTAAATCTGAATCGTCAGTGTTGGGTGACATTAAATAATCAGATTCATCAGAATACATGTCTTTTTAGTTTAAATAGGTTTATAATGATATTAAAAAAAAACAGGAGAAAATAACAACAAAAAATATAGAAACTAATTGACATAAGGTTTAATACGCGCATGTGCCAACAATCTGCTGGAAATTAATTCTCAAACTGCTTGGACTGTCACCAAACTGTCAGGAAACCATGTGAAAACATCCGACTAGTGATTGGAAATTAGTTTCAAACTAATGCGCGAACACAAAATATCGACTGCGCACACTCCAAACGTTAGAAACAAGTTTGAAACCAATGTGAAAACAAACCTAATGTAAACTAATACAGTAGTTAGAATTAAACAATTGGTCGAATGATATACAGTATGATGCAAATGTATGGAATAAATTGGAACAGATCTATGGTCTTACGTAGCTATGTTCGGGTTTCGCCTGTTACCTTTCGCGAACCGTCAGAAGTCTGCGCACTAAGAAATTATGTGTTCGGATTTCCTTGTGCGCATGCTTCTGAACGTTTTGAGGACGGTTCGAGAACGGTATCTGGTGAAACTGGAACACAGCATTCCAGTTTAATAAAATTTGAAACTGTCACCCGTCATTACCTAGGAAAATGGTTGACGTAATTCAAAAGAGGTCTCGCTTGCGATCCTTGCGGTAAAAATGGTTGGTTGGAGTAAAATACGTTAGGTTGGACATGATGATGGAAGTTCTGTTGTTGCGGCAAAGTGGAATCTACAATAATTTTTCCGTAAACGTATTTCTTCGGTTCTAAAAACGTAGGTTGCACACTGTACAGTGGATGTTGTTTGGGATTGAAAGGCTGTTGACCGGAATTCGGTAGAAAGGGTCCATGATGTACTGCCGGTGCTACTGACTCGGAAGTCATTAGATTAGGAGGATTATTTTGTGGCGGAGGTTTTAAATCTTGTTCGAATAGCTGTTTAACGTGCACGTTGGACACTGCATCCGTCGGTGTTTGTTGGAATTCGTATAAAACTTGCTGTGCTGCCACCTATAGATCAAAATAATTGTTACCTAATTGGTTGTTTCGAAGTTTAAGTGTACAAACCTTCGGCTCGATCACTTTGACGGGTTGACTGAGATCTACCAATGCCAACGGTCTCACCTGGTACGCGTTTATCTGCTTAGGCTCATAATAAACTTTGGGATTGTCGTTATATGGCAAAATCAAACCGGACTCTCCATAAGACTGAACATCTCTGGACAAGTTCCTTTTGATTTTTGATAGAGGATTTGTTGCGTTCTGGGCGTGTACAGTCCGTAGTGACAGCCACACTACCCCAATCTATACATAAATTAAAAAGTATTGACATTATTACTGACATAAAATAATATTTTTCTAAGCCCTATCTTTAAAGTACCTTGTATTTCACTAGTTTGTAGCTCTTAAAACGGCTGTTTATGGTGAGAGTGAAAAAAAGTGAAAAAGCGTTAAAAAAAGTGCCATAACGTTAACTTTATTTCACGCTTGCCATAAGCCGATGCAATTGAATAGTGCAATTCATCCACACCTTTACTGGAAAAAATATCAAGTTTGCTTTGACTTTGACAGTACATGAACTATAACTCATTTGACGTTAGTTTTTATAAATAATCCGATTTGTCTAAGAGAATTCAGTAGTTGTTCCTATTATTACAATGGATAGTGAAGATTCCGACTTTGAAATAATATGTACCCCCGAAGAAATTATAGAAAAGGCAAATGTGGCCACATTAAATTTGCTGCCGGAAAAATCCAAAGAAAATTATATAAAAGAGTATGACACTTTTATGAAATGGAGAAACGAGAACAATATTCATAGCTTTACAGAGCGAGTACTGTTAGCTTTTTTTGAAGAAAGGTCTAAAAAATTTAAGTGTTCTACATTATGGTCCAGCTATTCCAAACTGAAGGCAACCTTAATTATTAATGATAACATAGATATAAGTAAATACTCTAAGCTAATAGCATTTTTGAAACGAAAGTCGGTTGGGTACAAACCTAAAAAATCTAATACATTCTCAAGAGAGGAAATGAACAGATTTTTATTGAGTGCTCCAGACGACAAGTATTTAATGTTTAAGGTAAAAGTTTTAAAAAGTTAATTTGTTTTTTGCTTACATTATTTATAAATTTGTAGGTAACATTAATATTAGGAATAGCAGGAGGTTGTCGACGAGAAGAGTTGTATAAAATGAAAATCGATGACATTGAAAATAAGGGGGAATTTCTACTCGTCACGATTCCAGATTCAAAAACTCATACAAGTCGACGTTTTACAGTTATTGGAGAATCCATTACAAACATTAATTTTATACATTTATTCCAAAAGTATGCTAATCTGAGACCGAAAAATGCAACCAGCAACCATTTCTTTTTATCATATAGAAACGGCAAATGTACAAAACAAGTAGTTGGTATAAATACTTTTTCGAAAATTCCATCGCTAATTGCGAGGTATTTAAATTTACCACATCCAGAAGAATATACAGGTCACACGTTTCGACGAACTTCAGCATCGCTTCTAGTCGATTCGGGTGGAGACATTCTTCAATTAAAGCAACATGGAGGATGGAAATCTACTGCTGTTGCCGAAGGGTATGTGAACAATTCTCTCAATGCAAAAATGAACTGTGCTTCACGAATTTTACAAGGATCTAATGTCAGCAGTTTTTTTAACCTACCTTCAACATCCAATGAGAATCAAGCCGACACGAATTTGACTCTTCCAAATATTCACTATTTAAATGAGAATCAAGCAGAGATGAATTTAAATGTTCCAAATATTCACAATTTAAGTGAAGCTTTATCAATGAATCAAACGGAAACAAATGTGACTGGATCAAAAATTCACATTAATCAACCAAACAATTGCGTTTTCAATATTCACATTGCGAAATAATACTAAAATACAATATGTAGTTGTTAATTTTTCTTAATTATTGTGCACTTTTTCCAATTCATTCTGCATTCATTTGTTGTAATTTACTGAAGGAGTAATTAAATTATTTCAAATTTCTATTTTGATTTTATTATTTGTATAGGGCTGTAGAAAAAATATTGTATGCAACATATGCATAAAGTGTCTTTTTTTCACTCATGGAATTTCCGCACTCGCCTGGCGGCTCGTGCGGACAACTTTTCCATTCGTGAAAAAAAGTACCACTTTATGCACTTGTTGCATAAATTACTATTCTAATCACAAGTAACACCAAACTGTTTTATTAGGTACTTCAAGGATGCTTTAAAACTATATTTTAAAACTGATATTAAAACCATTTGATTTTAAAGAACGCTTTAAGATCGCAATAAAACCGCCTTCAGCACAAAAGGGCCTACTCTTAAAAATCTCAATAAAACTATGAATAAAAACCTTAATACTTTTAAATCCATATTAAATATATGTTTAAATGCTTGATTGAACGAATTGGATTTAAAAGTGCTAGCATAAAGTATACTTTAAACAAAAATTATCTTAATATAAACAAAATAATGGTAAACTTTAAAACTACCTATCTATAAATATGCTAAATCAAAATGGTCGGAACTTGTAGAGTGTATTATTATAAATATAAATACATATTGAAAAGGAGTTTGAAACGTGAAAAGAGAAATATGGTTTGAAATTTTAGGTTATGTTGTTTCTACCAAACAGCATTTGCTATAACCATATTAAGGCAAATCAGCTTTAATGAGTCGAAAATGCGAACATTGTATATGACAAAAACATCAGCAAAACCGTGTTTTTTCAAATATTATTTTACATTTTAAACAAAATTTACATACATAATGTTGGGAATCAACATTTATTAATACCAGAAACATAAAAAAATTGTAGAAAGTGATCTTCCAAATTTTTATTTGAGATTTACAGACAGAGACAACAGCCATAATACAATACAATATTTTAATAAAAATTAAGTCCAGAGTAAAAAAAGAGAGAACATTCATACTAACGGATTTTAAATTGTTGTTATTTCTAATAGACGAATATCCTTTAATAACTTCATGAATTTTTAAATTGTAGAGGTTATCCATAACTCAAATGTGGATGGTATGAATAGTAGCAATAAAACTCAAAATCAACCCACAATATGTAATTTAATGATGTTACATCAGCGACATGTTTCGGTCACAAGACCATCTTCAGGCTCTAAGAGAAAACACAATGTGTCAGAACGAAGAATTACAAAAGTCAAATGATATAAGACAAAATATAACATGTAGTTACTCTAACATGGTAGTTACTATATTAGTAAATGATGTATTTTAACATTTACAGAACAAACAGAATCAATGTAAAACATATACCTACCCATTATTATACAGACTCACCTTCATGTACACACTGCAGCGCTTAACAAGTTGTATAATGTGTTCAACAATATAGTGCCTACAATAAAAGGGGACTGATGGTAATAAACCACATTTATTACGATCGTCTGTCACGATTTATTGCTTATGGTTATAATTAGCACACAGGATCGGTTCTTGTATTTGTATAATTTGGGTTGAGTATAATCATTTATATTTGTGTTCCCGTAGTGAGAGTTAGCCTGTGCTGTTTAATAATTTTTGTGAAAATTGTTTCGTCCTTGGGAAACTACATCAGCAGCTGTATCTGTATCTGTAATTCTGGAAGGGTGGGTCGCCCCACAGCACTTAGGCCACATTTGGCCCATTGTGCGTTCTTCTGAGATTGAGCCTAACCTATTGGCTCGTCAACCATCCTACCTGTTTAAAGTAGGTGATGACGTCGCCTGTAGGCAGCTCCCTCAAGTTGGCATGTGTTAGCCAGTTCTCGCCGAATACAGAAAGTCTTGTTAGAGAGAGTGCCGGACAGTCACAAAGGACGTGCTCAACTGTCTCATCCTCTTGTTCACATCCTCTACATAGTGGGCTGTCAGATAAACCCAACCTGTTTAGATGTTTTCGTAAATGACAATGGCCAGTAAATATACCTGTGACCAACCGCAGGTCCTTTCTGGTCATGGCCACGTATTTCTTGGCTGCTTTGCTATTCGGATATTTCAGAAGTTCCTTGGATAGTAATTAACCTTTTTCTTCGTCCCATCTTCCCCTGAATTTGTCAAGGGAGCGTTCCTTTACTAGGTCAACCACCGCTGATGCCGGCAAGCTGACAAGACTACCGGGTCCCAAGAGCCTTTGGGAGGCAGCTTTTCTAGCCAACGAGTCAGCTATGCGGTTGCCTTTAGAAATTCCATGACCTTTTATCCAGCCTAGAGTAACCACATTGTTGTAGCAGGCTTCCGTAAGGGCCATGTGACATTCTAATACTAGTCCTGATGTGATCCGTGGCCTATTCAGGGCTAATAGTACTTGTCTGCTGTCCAGCAGCTGTTCGACGACGAGTTTTATCCCTTGATGCCCAAGAAATCGTCAGACATGTTCATCAGAAGCTGGTCCAAAGAGGTTGGGCTTTTACTCCTGCTGTAAGAGAAACCAGCGATTTGATGCTGATAAGCTTGATGACGGTGATAAAGATTTGATAAGAAGAACTATCTACTCTATGTATGAAGAAAACTTGGTGCCTACTATCAGATCATTGCAAACAAGACTAAGGAGCTCCACTGAGATAAGGATATCAATTGGAAACCTATGGACACTTTTATCCTAACTAGATTTCAATAATTGACAAAAGGCAAAGTTATTATGGAATCCCAACGGATTAGGCAATGGCTTTTGAATATTTGACTGACATAAGTGATTACGGGTCTTTACAAAGACCAATAAATCTTCCACGGCTTATTTTTCCCAGTCGGTAAAATGACGGGTTCACACACAAAACACAGTTTCTTTTCACTCATGGCTCTGAAATTGTGTGCACTATACAATGGTTGTCATAATACTGGCGATTTTGGGCCCGTCGCGTGCGCAGCATCCTAAAATGTCGGAACGCTAACTACGTCAAAAAATGCGCGGTCATATGTTTTTTCATATGAATTTTTCATATGATGAACTTGTCTGCTATAGTTGTTTATTGAAAGTTAATTATCAACCTAATGTAGGTATAGAACAAAAGCATGTATAGAACTAAAGCACGGTAATTTTTTCTATTTTACAATGTTTTTCACGAAATTACACTAGTAAAGCTCGCACAACTTGTCTGCCATTAATTGTTTTGATTTGTTAGGTAATGATTGCATAAACAATGGAATGTCATACTGATTAAATACACAGAGGATTGTCTCTTTATTTTACAAATTGATCTTCATTATTTATTATGTCAAACCTGTTTGAATCGTATGCCATTTTCTGTGTTGACATTTGAGGATACATATATTTTACGGTATCAATTTGGACTTGACTAAAATGGCGGAAACTTATCGTTTTACATTGCAAAATTACTACCATATGAGATATACACGGACATGCACAAAGGGTATGCTATCTTACCTGTAGCAATTGTATATTAACATCAAGTATATTCTACATTGGCAGCCTGTTTCTGAACACGGATAAAGCATATTTTAGAAAGCATATCTACCTGGACATGCCCACCTGCTAGGTTCACACTAACGGTATGCCAATGGTCATTCAAGTAATACTTTTATCGAATTTTATTTTAGCATAAATGGCAGCTTGAGTAAAATCATATAAAAATGATTAATTTCTAAACAAATTTGTTAATTTTTTTATAGATGAAGAACACTCGATGACACTTCCATTAATTGATTATTATCATCGAATTGTCAATAGTATAATGTACTGAAAAAGGCATACTGGCCTAAATCGCGTCTAAAAATCTGTCACTATCTCCCAGTCTATTAAATTTTATTGTGAACATCCTTTAATATGCGTTTCTATTAAAAAATTATTTTTGCAAATTTAATCCTGACCTGCATTCTTTACCCAAACTTGCCAATACCTGAGATAAAAGTACCTGAGAAGTTTATTATCACCATCAGTCCTTTTTTATTGTAGGCACTATTTTTTTGAACACACTTTAACAGCTGATATAATTTAAATAGGGAAATTTTTTTTAAGTAGAAGGGAAAATTATATTGTATGGTGGAAGTTAAATTTCTAAAAAAGTGGTTAAAAAACAAAGTTAAAAAATTGTTTAACTGTTAGACAAAACTAATATGTGAAAATATGAAAATTTGGCATATAGAAGTAAATATTCTAGGATGAACCCATAAATCAATATTATTGAAGCCCTATCGTTTATAAATCAAATAATATTTATGGAATGAATGCGCTAATTTACCTACTGTATGTAAGGGTACCTATAATAAATTAAAAAAAAATATTTACTTACAAAGAAATACTTCATGGTGTTCTTGGGAAGGATTCGTGTGATAACTGAATGTGAAAAGACCGTTTCTAATCTTTTATACTATAAACAGTAATTGTAGCAAAGAGAAAACAATTGTTTTTTTATTCCAACGTTTTACTAGACAAATTTAAGATTGATTAATTTTTTTTTGCTGGTTTTATTAGTGAAAATGTGTAGATTCTATAACAGCAATAAAATTAATAGGTAGATGATTGGAGGTAAAGCTATTTCGAACTTGATTGTTTTGCGGTGACTGGAGCTAAATTTGAATATCGTTATTTAATCTCGTTCGCCAAGAATTTACTTTTTATTAAAAAAATTGCTTCCGTTGACGACTTAACAAACGGCGTGTGACACAAATGAAATGCAGGAAATGCATAATGTTAAGATTTCTGAAATTTATTTTCGTTAGTTGGCTAACATTTCTAAATAAAAATAGCTAATACCTAATAATAATATTTATTCATCCCTTGCAGATCATACAAGCGATATCGGATAAGTCGTGAACAAAAATTAAACAAAATCAATAAAATTGTACCTATATTGTATACCTTGGAGGTAAAGTGGCATTTTTCATAGCGCCGTCAACGGAAGAGATGGGCAAACATGCTCTTTTTAAGAAGCAAATGGCAACAGTTTTAGCTATTTAAAAAAAAACATACAAAAATAGTGTAACGTATCTCCCTATAATGTAACATATTACTTATACTTATTTTATTATGTATTTACATATTTCTAATTATTATGTCGAGTTATTGTTACTGCTATTTTTCATTAATATTTACTTTACTACAAAATATACATACTATTAATTATTTTTACCTTAGTTAAAAAAGTTACCGTAACATTTCAGAAGTGGGATTACCGGGAATAAATCGCCTGTAGTTTAAAATGAGTGGAGAGAACAATGTTGGCATTTGAAATCAGCGAAAGTTCATCTTTTACAAAGGCAAGTACCCAAAAAAAAAATTTAATTTTGATATTTTACTTAATGGTGTCTCTTGTAAAGCATATTTAGATACAGGTAGCGAGTTAAATGTGGCTCGATCTACGGTTTTGAAAAAAAATTGATAATTTTCGGTTGAAAACATCAGACATAGTTGTTAAAGGTTTTGGCGGAGAATTTTTATATATAAAAGGTAAAGCTGAACTGGAATTCACTTTTTCTGATTTTTCTGTAAAATCTGTTGTTCATTTTGTTGATTTTGATTTAGGCCATACAGAAATTATATTTGGACAACCTATTAAAACGAATAAAAATATTTCAATAACTATTCAAGGAAACTCTTTTGAGATAAAAAAGAATAACTCACCAACAATAAAAATTTTAGTCTTCTTGCAAAAGAACGATTAGATCGAACCATATTCGGCATTAGCTCTACCTGTCGACACTCATAAAAATGATTATTTGCTTATATTTTCTGCTGTGACGCATCAAAATAGAAACGAAAATTTTTCCATTTTAAGCAGTTTTATATACAAAAATAATAATTATTTGGTAGTTATTAATAACAGCAATAAAAAACTATGTTGGCAGCAAGAAAAAAATTTTAGGACGTGCTACACCGTTACCCATAAATTTTTCCCAAAATTATGAAAACTTCACAAATAAAATCGTGTTTGTCTCTTAACATTGCTGACATTAAATTTAATAAGCATGTTTTAAAAGGGGAAAGTCAAATTAAATTTCTTGATCTTTTGTCTAACTATCAGAACTGTTTCGCTAAAAACACACCCGAATTAGGTGTAACTGATCTAATAGAGTTTGAAATAAATTTAGAAAAATCAAAACCAATTTTTTATCTTCCTTATCGATATTCAGAGTATGAAAAAGCCATAATTCGGGCAAAAGTTCAAGACTTATTAGATAACAGATAACATCAAATTCTTCTTTTGCGAGTCCAGCAGTGTTAGTTAGAAAGAAAAATGGTGACCACAGACTTTGCGTGGATTATCGAAAATTAAATTCTTGTACTATTAAAGATCGATACCCGTTACCACATATTGAAGATCAAATCAATCGTTTACAAGGAAAAAAAATATTTCACTAGCCTTGATCTTACTCAAGGGTACTATCAAATCCCAGTGTCAGCGGATTCTATAAATAAAACAGCGTTTTTTCACTCAAGACGGACAATGGGAATTTTTGAGAATGCCCTTTGGAGTATCGAATGCACCTTTAACCTTTCAACGGTTACTAAATAATTTGTTTTCTGATCTTCGTGAAAAAATTAGCGTCTATTTAGACGATATTTTAATTTCTTCAAAAACTATTGAAGAAGGTCTAAAAATCTTAAAAACTGTTGGATATCTTGGCACAAGCCGATTTAAAATTAAACATCGAAAAATGTTTCTTCTTTGAAACAAGCCTTGATTACTTAGGGTATGATATTAATGAATCAGGTATTAGACCTGGCCACCGCAAAATTAACGCTGTTGCCAATTTTCCAAAACCTAAAAATTTACACCAGCTTCGACCATTTTTAGGTCTTAGCTCGTATTTTAGAAAATTCATCAAAAATCATGCAATGATAGTGGCTCCATTGATTAATCTTTAAAAAAAAGACGTATCTTGGATTTGGTCTAATGCAGAAGAAAAAGCATTTACGGAAATAAAAGAACGTCTTACTTCTAGGCCTATTCTTAGCATATATGATCCCAGTCTCGATACAGAGCTGCACACCGATGCTAGCTCTTTAGGAATAGCAGGCATACTTTTACAAAAACACAGTGACAATTTAAAGCCAGTCATGTATTTTAGTAGGTCCACTAGTAAAGACGAAAAAGTTTTTCATTCTTACGAACTAGAAACATTAGCCGTTGTTGAATCAATAAAAAGATTTCACGTATATTTAACTGGCATTCATTTTACGGTGATAACAGGCTGTGCTGCAGTTCGTTCCACGTTTACAAAGCGTGACTTGCTTCCTATAATCGCTCGATGGTGGTTAACTATTCAGGATTTTGATTTTGAAGTAAAACATAGGCCTGGAAGCAAGATGCTTCATGTTGATGCGCTTAGTCGCAATATACCAGTTTTAAGTACATTAGTTGTTGGAACAGAAGACTGGTTTCTTAGCATTCAGTTGCAAGATCCTACTATAGCAACAGTTTGTAAAAAAATCCATGCTAACGATTGCGACCAAGAAATTAAAAATAATTATATGATAAAAGATCAACGGCTTTATAGGAAAACTGCAGATGGTTTGGAAAAATTGGTCATTCCTAAATCGGCAAGATATAATATTTAAAAAAAAATATCACGACGAAGGAGGTCATTTAGGACACAAAAAATGTGAGTCATTAATAAAAAGTAAATTTTGGTTCAAAGGAATGATAAGATTTATAAAAAAATATGTATATGCTTGTTTAGATTGTGCTTATAAACGGGGCCAATATGGAAAAAGGGTTTATTTACCCTATTGATAAACCTGATCATTCTTTACATACCTGGCATATAGACCACTTGGGGCCTTATACAGAAAGTTCCGGATACTCTTACATTCTAATGGTGGTTGACTCTTATTCAAAATATCTGTTTGCACGTCCAACAAAAACATTAAAATCAATGGAAGCTATTAATGTTCTTAAAGATCTTTTTAGTCTTTTTCTGTTCCAAAAAGAATTGTTTCAGACTGTGGAACAGCTTTTAAAAGCAAAAGTTTTAAAGAGTTTGCATTAAAATATAAATTTAAACATATAGGTACTTAATGCCGTAGCTTCCCCAAGATCTAATGGTCAGGTGGAACGGTATAACTTAACCTTATAAACTGCCATTAATACAAGTGTATCCGATGAAAATGAATGGTATACAATTTTACCTGATGCAGTTTGGGGTATAAATAAGTCAATTAACTCTAGTACGGGTATGACCCCTCATAAATTAATGTTTGGTTTTAACCAGTTAAAACACTCTGACTTAGATAATGTTACCCCAGAAGTAAATAGATCACGAGATTCACTAATCGCAAAATCAAATATGGACAAACAAGCACGTAAAATGAAAAAAAAAATTGATTCAAAAAGAAAACCTGCAAAGTCCTATAAAGTCTGCGATTTAGTACTTTGGTCTGGATCTGAATGCGCTCAAAAAGAAGTGCGTAGAAAAACTGGGTTAAGATTTGGAGGACCATATAAGATCATAAAGGTCCATAAAAATGACCGCTATGCAATTTCATCTTTGAAAGGTATGAAAGGTTATAAAAAATATAAAGCTGTCGTTCCAGTAGACCAAATCAGAAAATATTCTGGTGGAGTCTTAGAACAATCCGAATCAGATAGCAGCATAAATAGTACTGAGATCCCTTGGAAGGATAAAAACATATATAAAAATAAATCCAGAGCATAAAAAAATAAAAATTAGAAGAGCTCTAATGTGAGCATAAATACCAATAAAATAAGTAGAGCTCTAATGTGAGCATAAAAATAAATAAAATTTAGAAGACTGTAATGTGAGCATAAAAACGAAAATTAAAATGAGTAGAGCTCTAATGTGAGCATAAAAATAAATAAAAATTAGAAGAGCTCTAATGTGAGCATAAAAACGAAAATTATAAATTAGTAGTGCGCTTATGTGAGCATAAAAAAAATATAAAATTTAGCAGAACTCTAATTTGAGCATAAAAACAAAAACTAAAAATTTGTAGAGCCCTAATGGAAAAGAAAATAAAACAAATAAATAAACTATAAAAAATTGACGCAATATTGGAGAATAATTTGTCTTCTTTCAGGAAATCCAAAAAAAAAACCATCGGAAGAAGTCGAGGACGACTGAAAAACAGGATGGCCGAATGTAACGTATCTCCCTATAATGTAACATATTACTTATACCTACTTATTTTATTATGTATTTACATATTTCTAATTATTATGTCGAGTTATTGTTACTGCTATTTTTCATTAATATTTACTTTACTACAAAATATACATACTATTAATTATTTTTACCTTATTTAAAAAAGTTACCGTAACAATAGTTACATTTAGCTCACAGGTTTAACTCTAAGAACCCTATTATTTTATCAATTATTTAGATGCCTAGATCCAATTAAAATTTTTTAACGTACGTTAAACGTTTTCCGATGTTTAATGAAAGAAACTGTTTCAAATAAACAACCCACCTCTACTAGGAGCAACACATAAACAACCAACCAAGCAAGCACATTAAATCGAAACTCATATACAGTGTGGAAACCACTTATGGAATAAAATTATTTATGGGGTTAGTTGAGAAGATTATAAAAAACGCGGGGATCCGCAAACTTTTAAATTCAAATGTGAGCTTTTTAAACATAAATTTATATGTACAGGATGATACACGCAAATCTGGCATCGTCCATGATCTATAAATCTATATCATTCAAAATTATACTGGGTAATCAATGACGAAATAAAACAAGAAGCAATACTTGCTAACAATTTCTTTTTATCTGACGTTTAATAGTGTTGTTTAGCGCCAGCTAGCGTGGAAACATAAAATTACTTTTTTGGGTTAGCCGTGGAAAAGGTAATTTTCTCGCCTCCGTAAAGGTGGTAAAATTTAAATTTCTCATATGTGTAAAATAAAATACACTTGAATCGCTTTGGATGACATCCAGGAAACTTCTACACAATTGGTAATCACAATCCCTTACTCAAAAACGAATCAAAGAAGAGTATTTAAGGTCATTGATAAAATTGACGGCATAAGTATGTTGGAACTGTTCCGAAGTTACGTTGCCTTACGGCCCAAAGCTTTAGGTCACAACAAATTGTTCGTAGGATACCGTAATGGCAAGTGCATTTCCCAGCCCGTTGGAAATCACACAGTCGGTGGAATTCCCAAGAAAATAGCGGAATTTCTAGGATTAGCAAATCCCGAGTTGTACCGGGTGTCCGAATAAGAACGGCTCTCGGTCATATATTAGTAACCATTGATAGTACAGCTTCGGGAAAAAAAATTTTATAATAAAAATGGCCTCGAGAAACACCTGGAAATTATTTACAGACTCGTAGGTCTACCGCTAGAGGGCGTAATTTAATACTAAGAATTAAGAAATCAAAATTTCACAAAAATTGCCTTATTAAAGGGCATTTTTAATGCGATAATCAAATTCTACGAACAATTCTGCGTATTTTTGGTTTCAAAAGTTTTAGTCTATCTTTTCAAATATAAGGTGGGGGAGAGTGGGAACATTATTTTAGAAAAAGGTCTGTAAGTCCGGTCCTGTTTAACCGATATTTGCAAACTTGGTCTTGTTGATAACAGCTTTCTTCCACCAATATTATACATATCATTTCCAAACAACCTAATAAGCGACGTGCCCGCTAGAGGGCGAAACTTTTTTTTTAATCTAGTTCTCTTTGAAAAATATTAAATAGAAGCATGCAACTTTAACCATGAATTATAAAATTAGACCAAATTAGCAACAAAATGGTGAAAACCGCATGTCAATATCTTTTTCCTATCCCGAGATATCAGAAACGTGTAAATTTTAAATATTTTCCTTTGAATATTAGAATACTCTGGTTATACTGAACGGCATTTAATAATTTTACTTTACTTAGCATTTACTTATTATGCTTCATTAAGTACTTGTACAAAATTTTCTAAAAATAAAATCATTTAAACTGGGTGTTCGGATTTTTATGTCACTTAGTATAAATATCATACCATTCCTATCTACGGTTAGCCGTAGTGTGTTTCTATGCCCAATATCAGAAAATCAGAAGAAATAACCTTAAATAGTTGTTTATAACTTGATAAGAACAATTTCCTATACTAAAAGATTTCTTAGTTTAATATTAGAAGTCGACGAAGAGAACAGTATATCCGATATCCGATGTACAGGGTGTTTCAAAAAAAGGTAACACCGTCTCTAGGATAGGTAAAAAACTGAAAAATAATTGGGGTTTGCTTAGTAAAATTTTTTTCTGACGCCATCCGTTTTCAAGATAAATTTTACATGGCAAACTTAGAGAAAAGCGAACTTTATCATTAGTTTATACCAGAAGCGATTATTACTTCATAATTTTCAAATCAAAATATTCCGAAACCGGTACATAATATCGAGTTTTACCAAGAGTACCTTTTTGGTGTAGAATTAAACGATGTTTATGTTCACTTGGAGTTTTGACTAATATATAATTCTACCCTAAAAAAAGTTATGTTGAATAATACGTTGTATGAATCGTGTAACTAGCGCCCTCTATGAGAGTTAGTTATAAAAACAAATTCATGGGATATATCAGCTTCCAAAACATATTCGTATACAATTTCATTGCAATGGTGCCAGTAGTTTCGGCAAAATCGTAAGAAATGTGTAATTTTTCATTTTCTTCAACGCCCTTTATCTTGAAAACGGATGGCGTTAGAAAAAAATTTTACTAAGCAAACCCCAATTGTTTTTCAGTTTTTTACCTATCCTAGAGACGGTGTTACCTTTTTTTGAAACACCCTGTATATTATTATTTTGATATTTTTTGTTTGACAATAGTGCTTTCTCGTAAAACAATATTACTGTAAAATAACTAAATTTTAAATACCTAAGAGATATTTTTATTTTTTAAATATTGTGTTGATATCACTGACGAATGACGACATTGAAATCTATGACGTGCAACGATTTTTGTTTTAATTTTACTGTATATACTATGAGTAAATTTTGGGCTAAATCATTTTTTTTAAACAAATACTGAAAATAATTTCAGATACAAGGTGCAGTCAATGTTAAAAATGAAAAGTAGAAAATTGTTTCTACCTGCACCCAAGGTGAATTACATTTCAATAGAAAACGTGATGGCGACCGACTTTGTCGATACTTAAACCATCTCTATTGATTTGCAAATTAACGGGAAGAACACTACTCGTAGACCAGTTTCGACATTGTTGTGTCTCATCAGTACGAGGCAAGTAGTTCTTCTCATCCCGCAGAGCAGGATGCAGAATGATTCTTTTACGCCAATACATAAACCGTGAACCCACGATTCCATGATAAAGTCGCAAAAGCGCCATCCTACCGTTCATTTGTAAACCAACAGATCTACCTTTGAAGTTTTTTTCTACAAACGTGTTAAAAATGCCATTTTTAGCACTCCATAGAAGCCTTAAAAATGTCACTTTAAGACACTGAGTGCCTTAAAATCACTTTATGGCACTGAGTGCCTTAAAAAAAGTGAATTGTCAGATTTTGAAAGCAAACGTCAAAATATTTAGAATTTATTTATTAACATTAATATTTAATAGTACAATTTGTGCAATTACTTTATTTGAACGTTTGTAGAAAAAATATTGTATGATATACGTGTTAAAAGTACCTTTTAAGGCACTCATGTGAATTGCAGAATGAGCGAAGCGAATTCTGCAAACCTTCACATCCCAATAAAGTAGCACGTAGAAAAAAATTTATTATATTTAAGTTTTCTTATCTTAAAGCATGTATATGTTATGAGTAAAGTGCATGTTATTGTTAAATGTCACAAGGAATGTCGACAGTGTGATTTTTGACTTTTACAGACATAGGCGTAGATAAATAATTAAACAGTTTCTATGTCTGTAGTCAAAGTTTCTCTAAAAATCAATACAAAGTAATTTTTATGTTTATTTATATATTTATATAAATTGTCCGTGGGCTAATAAAATGTCTCTGTGGACCACACGACCTACATAGATCCGTAGCTTATTTTGAACAGTTTATTTAATGATTTAAAAACCTGGCTATAAGCTTGCATTCAAAGTTTTTGCCGTTACATTAACATGAAATGACAATAATCCATCTAACCTTTATCGTTTTCTAACACCAAAGGACCTACGACAAGTTGATTTTCATTATTGTTAATTTCTTCTTTGTCTCTCCCACTTTTATGGTCCTGTGAGACGCGCAAAAGGCATTTCTAACCGAATCGATATCATCTCTTTACAGCAGTAGTGGGGATGATAACAGAATATACGTGATGGGTTGAGCGGATCTCATCTACCCAAAATACGTATTGCCGATTCTAAAATGTTTAAAACAAATTTATATTTTCGTTATTTGTTAATTTGTTGCGTTTCCGTTAAATTGTTATTGGCCAATCAGAGAGATTGGCCGAATCCTACAGTTTTTAATATCGGTGGGGTTCTCAGCAGCAACGAAAGTGAAAAATACTTTCAAGAAACTATTGCGGTAAGTATATTAAAATAATTATTAATGCATATGAAATACATTCATTGAGAATAGAATTGTTTTATAATTGTATTGAAATGTTCTTCTAAGGTTTCACATCAAAAACAAATTTAAATAGAAGAATAAATATAAAACTGCACAAATTATTTGTGATAAATATTTAGTAATAAATTACATGCATAATAGATGTCGCTAAAACAGGCATTGAAAATAGTTTTATTTGAAATTGATTTTATTGATTAGATAATGAAAGTTGAACACAATATTTTTTATACTCCTTTTTATAAGACTTTTTTTTAAACGCACCTACTATTTCTTATTAAATTACCATTACATCGATTAGCTCCTGATTACATCAGGAGGTAATATGTCATTAACGGCATATTTCTGTACCTTCTGGAGGATGGAGAAAAAAAATCTTCATTATCTCTTATTTTATTTTACATTACATTTTAGGTATCGTATTGTTTTATGTAGTTTTTACAAAGTCTACACAAAGCCAAAAACGTTTAGGCTATTGTAAAAAATAAATCTTAAAATTAACCTTACTTTACCACCCTGTATCTTCATTTTCTTTTATGTACCGGGTAATCAGTTAAGGGTATCAATATCTCATAAGATATTGGTCGTATAGATTTAGAAAAATGATAAAAATCGCCAAAAAAAATTGCTAGAAATGATTTTGGAGTTTGTCAAACGTCCGCTAGAGGGCGTAACAACAACAATAAGTAGAAAAATGGAACTTTGTCTGATGAAAGTATCATCTTTACCGACTATTCACCTACACTTTTTGACTAAAATGTTTTTTTGTATCTATCAAAATAACAAAGGAGAACCATCTCCTGACAATAACAAACACAATAGGGATTCGTGGCGGCGATAACTGATTGATAGTTGATCAGTAGTCTACCGGCGAGGGCGGGAGATCAAACTGAATTTAAAAAAAATCAAACTTACAGAAACTTGAAATTATAAACTCCTAATAAGAATTTATCGTACTTAAATTGAGGTGCTCGTTTCCAAAACTTGTTAAATCCATCAGAAGTGATTTTGGGAAAATTCAACTTTTCTTAAGAACGGTAAACAACTAAAAGGTTGAATTAAACTTTCACTATTTATTCGCAAAATATGAAATGCAATGACGGCCGTTTCGCTATAGAAATAGAAATAATAAGATGGACTTTCATGTAGTAAGGGTTAGTATAATAAATTTCTTTAACTTTTCTGATAACTTTAGTAGTTTTAGTGACTGGTTTATTTGTAGGTTGTCCTTTAAAACTAATATACGGTCAGCAAAAAAAATATTAGAGAATGTTTTGCTGAGTTTTTTGAAAAAAAGTAGGATTAAGCGAGTTTTGGAAACATATTGTGGATTTAGACAGCTTTGAAAATTTAGTTGAAAAATACTTATGTGATGCAAAAATAGTGTTTATTCAACTTAACAGATTCTCATTTAGGTAAAAACAGGTTCAAAATGTTAAATGGTTTTAATTTGTAAGTCTTCATATTCTGTCTTCATCACCTTATCCTTTTACTTCCTTTACCAGGCTCTGATAATGTCGGAACTTCCCATAGTTAAAGATATCTTAGCTTTATTTTTAATCCGCAAAAACATTAAATAACAACAAGACTGCTTCACGTTTAAACAATTAAATGACAAAAATCATGTGTACGTAAACATTAAAGAAACCGTGTACATACGAACATGATCTAACAAGTTTTGAAACCGTAGTATGCAATGTATAGGTTTGTTCCAACCAAGCAAAGAACCGTTCTAGAACGGTAATATTACCACTCACGAGACCAAATTAGAGCACTGCGCAACTCACTACACCACTGCGCACAAAAATTACTATTTTAGAACGGTTTTCTGCTTGGTTGGAACATACCTAATAATATAATACTATTGATAGTAATTTAAATGTACAGGGTGATACACGCAAGTCTGGCATCGTCCATGATCTTGTAACATGTTCATTGACATGTTCCGAGCGTAAAATTAATTTAATCACACGTATAATTAAATCCTGCACTTAATCATAAATGATAAACATTTTTCACCATCTCACGACTTCAAACCATTAAAAATATACCTTTCGGACGACCAATAGACACTACCGTTTTTGAACGTTGAGAACCCGTTAAAAACTAACCAATCAGAACGCTCGAATTCCTCCCCTAACGAAAATGAACCGTTAATATAATTGTAACGCAGAGAGAACTCTTCCCTTTAGCATTCTGCCTTCAAAGAATGAACATCATTTTGCGTATTAACGAATTCTTACCTTAGCCGTTATTTATACGGCCCCAAGTTACCGTCAAATGTAACTCCA
The DNA here is from genome assembly GCA_035357415.1 of Ophraella communa. Taxonomy (NCBI): domain Eukaryota; kingdom Metazoa; phylum Arthropoda; class Insecta; order Coleoptera; family Chrysomelidae; genus Ophraella; species Ophraella communa. The sequence goes on along the minus strand of CM068994.1, from coordinate 11,500,821 downwards.
GATTACCTCAAAAATAATTCCAAGTTACCGTTGAAACTATCGCAAACTATTAGCTCCAAGTTACCGTTGAAACTATCGCAAACTATTAGCTCCAAGTTACCGTTGAAACTATCGCAAATTATTAGCAAGTTACCGATAAAGCACCGATCCAGCTGACTACACCTGAAGTTCTAACTCTCCGGAGAAGTCCCCCAGGTCTGCCTTCCTATAGAAGTCGCCAACATCTGTAACCAACCGAATCCGTACACATACCGCTGTGGGAGAAATCCGAAACCCTAAGCTAAGTACCTAACCTTTTGTGGCAAAATAAATTTGAATTTCTTACTTGAGTGTTTGTTTTAAACCCACAGATTTGCTGTGTGTGGTTGCCTATCGGTATCAGTATTTTAGTTTTTTATTGTTGTGTTAAAGTAGTCAAAATATTTTTAATATTCGTTTTTTCTTTCTAGTTAAACTCTAAATTAAATAAGGTGTTCTGCTTTACACCTAGTTATTAAATTTTGTCGAATTTAAAGCAGTGGCGCCCTCACCCATCAATCATATCCTATATACAGAGTGTCGCTAAGCTGGAGCGTACCCACTCCTGAGTTAAAAGGTCTCATAAGCCGGGACAGCTCTCAAGGGAGTAATTAGTGTTACAAATTGGCTTCCTGCCTTTTTGGGACCAATTATGGTTACAATCTATATTTTTAATGAAACACCCTGTATGTTTTTATGATTTTAAAAGCTCCTTAACAATACTTTTAGGGTCTATTATGAATTGTACAGGGTGAAATTTTGAAATTATATATAATTTTGTTCAAGATTGTAAATACATAAAATTGTGAAAATAATAATGTGTCACACTTTAAATAATAGTTTTATATTTAATTAGCTAAATGCAGAGTTCAAATTCCTTCACTAAGTATCAATATTTTGGGTATTGTTAACATGTTTTGTAACGGATAGGTAAAAACTGTATAGATAACTCTGCCAATATAATTAAACTAAATCGGTAAATAATAGCTTTGTTCGGGTTTACTTGATTACTGTTTTCAAACTGTCAGGATTCTGCGCACTAAAAAATCCTATGTTCGTGTTTTTCTTGTACGGTTTTCGAACCGTTCTATAATTTTAGTTTGGTGTTCGGGTTTTATTTCTGACTGTCAAATCAGTCCAAGGTTAAATGTAAGAATTTTTCGTGGACTAATTGGCGCATGCGCTTGGTGATTTGTAAGTCATTGTTTGTAGTGTGCATATTAAATTCAAATTATTCTTGGTATTTTAATTTATTGAGTATATTATTATGGATTTATTGGCAGAATTCTCGTCAGATTCATCCTCATCTTTTTCATCATCAAGTGATGATGGATTGGAGATGGTAGCAAATCTTTTTTTACCTGAATTATTACAGAAAAAAGTAAAAAATGAGAATTATGCCGAAGAAACAGTACCCCTATATAGTGATGAACAGTTTATCCAGCATTTTACAAAATTACACATTTTATAAAATTACAAAATAATTTACTTTTTGTATCAGATATTAAAAAATAAGGCTTTCGGGTTTTTTCATTTGTTGATAGTTTTCAAACCGTACATAAATAGTCCTTGGATTTAGTCTACTGCACATCCAGTTCTGCGCAGTCAACAAATCGCTCTCAAACCGTCCGAAAAACGAAACCCGAATAAAGCTAATGTCTGTCAGTTGTTGATGTGTTGACATTCAAATATCGTAGTTGTCAATTCTTAATCAAAAACTAATATCTCGCGAAGTAATAATGAAATATTTAACTGAGACTCACCGGATTGAAATTTTAATGATAATTGGTTACGGCGATAATTGCAGAAGTCAAGTTGAAATGGCAAACTTATTTAATCAGATGTATCCTCAGTTGCCTAATATTTCACAAGGTACTGTGTCTAAAATTCATGCACAATTCAGAGAGCTTGGACATGTTAAACCATTAAAGAGAAAACTGCACTTCGTTGAAGATGATGTGAAAGTGGATATTATGTTGTGTCGTGGAGAATCCAACGTCACGTTCACGTCAAATTTCTCGTCAAAATAATTTGTCACACAACTGTCCTAATGTGTTTCCAAGCTTAATCTATATATATTGACTTTTGTGCAAGAACTAATAGAAGACGATCCAGATCGTAGAATGGATTTCTGTAAAAGAATTATAAATAAATTGAACAGAAATGAAATAGCTGTTGGTACAATTCTTTTTTCCAATGAATCAACATTCACACTGAACGGGGAAGTAAACAGACAAAACTGTAGATATTGGTCAGAGGAGAATCCTCATTGGATGCGTGAGACACATATACTCAGTATCCTTAAAAGTTGAACGTTTGGGCAGGTATCATAGGTGATGATATTATTGGTCCTATTTTTGTAAATGGAAATTTGACAGCCGAAAAATATATAATAGATCCGAACCTACCGGATGAAAATATCTGGTTCCAGCAGGAACCAGATATTTTCTCTCAAGAACAAAGTATATGCAACACAGCCAACTAGCATTGCAGACCTCAAAGAAAGGATAACTACAGAAATACGGGCTATTTCACCTATATATTATGTCGTGCTTATCAATGTATGAACAATTTTTAAGTAATACATCATTCAAAATTATACTGGGTAATCAATGACAAAATAGTGGTTTCCACACTGTATATTAGATATACTTCTTGTATTATATATTTTTACAGAAAAGTTGGTTATTCAAAGTTTGTAAATATTTGTTGGTTAACAACACAACGACACAAATATTAAAAACCTAAACTAACCTAACCTAACCAAAGTTAATAAAATCCCTACTTCTCTTTTGTCGCGGACATAGATTTTGGTTGGAATCACTTCTGAAAGAAAAATATTCTAAAAATATCTAATAGTGGTTGAAAAATAGTCTATCTTTATGCACAAGTGAGGAATCTTTACATAATTTAATCAACAAAGGTTTATTCTTGCATTTTTAAAAAATTTTATTTTTTTTGCAGCATTTGAATTTCGATTCTCAGTATGTCCCTAAAGGCGTTACGTATTACCATACCGCCATACTTATGGATCCGAATCCGATTCGCACAGCGTTAAATGTTTGCAAATATTTAATTTCTCGAAAGGTAAGACGGAATTATTACAAAAATATTTTTTTATATTTTGCACTTATAAAAATCTTCATTATAAAACGCATTTGCGTATCGTAATGTAACTTTTACGCACGCAAATTTTTGTTTTAAATGGTTGGCGACATGAGTGAAGTATCTAAAGGCAAGACTATTGACAATGACGTTTGAGGCTAATAGCAATTTATTAATTTTATATTGTTCTTTAAGAAAATATTTGTGAATATGAATATCATATTTTACTTATATAATTTATTATTATTGGTGTAAAATATTTTAAAACATTAACATTTGATAACTTAAATGTCAAAACTGTCAAATGTTATAAATTACACAGTGCTACCGACATACTTTTTACAATTAAAATTTTCGTAATTTACATACAAATAATAAATTAATTTAAAAAATGATAAAATGGCGAAATATAAAAAATATTATAAACAACTTATTTCATATGGCTGTTGTGACACTCGTTCTTTAAAAAACTCATCGCTTCGCGATTCGTTTTTTAACCCATTAGTGCTCAGATTAGTTTTTTTTAGTTTTCAATGCAAAACTGATATCATAGCCTTGAAACAACCTAATATGTCACAGAATAGCGAACATTTGTAAGTTAAGATTTGTGGGACACTCAGTATAATGTGTTACATATATGTAACGCTAAGCAGTAATGTATGCAAAAATTACCAAGTATTAGCTTAGCACGGTTTTATTGAAAATCTTATAAATCATACATTAAAACATTTTTAAAAATTGTGTTCATTTATTTTTTGTGTGATAAGAAACAAAACAATCAAGACACAGACCTACATCACATTTCTTGCATTGTGTTCGTGTGGAACTTTTACACAAGCTTCCGGCACACCGCCTTCTCTTGTCACTTGGAATTTTTTCCACTAGGTGATCCATCCTATCATATCTTATTTAGTCAGCTACTCCTTGAGTATGAGACAAAGGAGATGGCGTTCTGCCCGTACCTTTGGGAGCTGATGAATATTTTTTTAGGTAGGTTTGCACAATTGCTCTTCTAAAGTCTATTTGGGAAATTTGGGAGTCGTTAGATTTTCTATACAAACACCATGCATTGTTGATTGAGATATCAAGAAGCCATGTAAACAATGCCCAGTACCATTTTCTGTTTCTTATTTGTATTCTGTACTGTCCAACATTCTGATCCATTCGATCAGTACCACCCATGTTTTTGTTGTACTCTGCAAGTAGAGCTGGACGACTAACTTGTATATGTTTTTTTTCCTTTTGTGAATATCGCTTAACCTTTGTAACAGGATTGACACCATATTTATTTGTAGCTATGCAGACTACAGAGTTATCGACCCACTTAGCTACTAGGACAGCATCCGTTTTGCTAATAATATTTTCAAAGTATCCTCTTTCTTTCTTTTGAAGAACTTTTTTATCTAATAAAGGACAGCCTCTAGGTAAACGATTTTCTCTTATGGTCCCTGTACCTCCAAAGCCTTTTAACCGCAAATAAGATAATAAACTAAAGGTGGTAAATAAATTGTCGAAGTAAAATGAAAATGGATAGGATTTTATATTTGTAGGTAGCTGCTCTATCATTTTCACCAATGGTGCTGCAGCCTTTCCGAAATTTCTTTCTATGGCCACATCAGGGATTACCGATTTTCCTTGATATATCTCAAAGTCAATCAAGTAGCCCATAACGGTATTTAGGCACCAAACCTTATATCCGAATCTAATTGGCTTTGCTCTTAAAAACTGTTTACAGCTGTGCTTGCCATAATATTTGATCATGCTTTCATCAAAGGCTAGATCTTTTTCGGGCACAAAAAAGTTTCTGCACCTATCCTTTATTTTATTTACGAATGGCCTTATTTTCCAGAGCTTATCATTCTGATCAATATTTTCATTTGAAGCCAAATGCAAAAACCTCAGAATTTGTTCAAATCTGCTACGCCTCATAGAATTATAGACAAGTTCGTTCCTGGTGTCCAGATTCTGCTCCCAATACATCCTTTTGGTAGGGAGTTCATTGTAACCGCTAAGGATCAATATTGCAATGAAACATTTCATTTCATCTGGCGACACTCCTGGATTGGGTTGGTTCTTGAAAAGCGCATATTTGTTTGTTTCCTGTACTAAAAATTGTACTAATTCCTCGTCCAAAAACATCTCAAATAAATCAACAATTGATTTGTTTTTGAACAATGAATAGTCTGCTTCGGGGAACTCCTTCTCATTATATGTAAAATCTCCCGAAATCCAGTCTCGAGCATCAGAAGTTCTTGGATATAACGTATGAGCCGGGGACTCGTTATTTTCATTCAATTCCGATTGTTCCGAAGAAATGATATCTTCCATTAGTGAAGTGCCTTCAGCAGTCCTAATTTCTGCATCTGCAAGTAACTGCCGTCTGGTCAAGTTCTCAAAATTTCCGCCCTCATCTTCATCCCCGGAATCTTCATCTGTGAGGGTTGCTGGATCCGGTGGTGCTATATATATCGCATCAACGGAATCATTTATACCATCGACTTCACCAAAGGCAATATCAATTGCTTCTTGAACTGTCACGCCCCTTTGAAGTATATAAGCAAGAGCTCTGAAATAAAAAAATTATAATAATTCCGGGACAGCTTGTATAGCAATTTAAAAATAATATTTCATCTGCATTACAACAAAAACAAACCTGAAACAAAAATGCGGAAATATGCTAACATTACTGCTTAGCGTTACGTATATGTAACAGTGATATTCCTACCGATACAACTGTGTTATAAAAAAAAATATGGCGTCTACCGAGACCACCAAATATTTATTTGTGTATACTTATACCACTTATGTACAAATTTCTATTTTATACTAAAAAATAAAATAACTGTACTTACCGTTTATCTATAAAGTCCATAACTTCTTGAATTTTTTCTTTTCTTCAATTTTATTCAGTCACAACTTCAACACATTCGCAAATTAAAACCTCAAAACAACATAAGTCTGCTCGCTTTGTGTAACACTAAGCACTAATGGGTTAAACTTGAACTCGTGTCATACCAGAAATCCATATGAAATGCGTTGTTTAATATACTATTAAAGTGAAAACTTCTTTAGAGGCGTTGTGCACTTTTTTGCGATAAGTAAAAAAATGTTAAACTCGTGTCAGGTGTCAGGCCACGTGAACTTGATCTAAAATTCGTAAGACAGACGGAGAATAGACCGCCACACAAAAAAACTATGATATAGAATGTCCCTTTTTTAATAACGCGTCACAAAAATTATTAAGAATGTTTAAAGAGTGTCCCAAAGAAAGTTAAAGTTATTAAAACATATGTTTATATGTAGGGTGTCCCAAAGGATTTGAAACTACTAAAAATATTTACTCGGAATGTGCCAAAAAATGGAATTGATTTCAAGGTAAAATAGAGTGTCCCATTAAAAAAATATTTGTACGGTTTGACTCAGTAACTTTTCAATGTTTAAAAATGTATCCAAACTGTTTTATAGGTACTTCAAAGATGCTTTAAAACTGTATTTTAAAACTAATATTTTTTGCACATACAAATAGAAAAATATAAAATATTAAGGCAAACAAAAACTAAGCAGATATTCTAAACTTCTGAAATTAAGGACTTCATTTTAAAATGTTATGTTCGTAATTACTGAACAACTAGGGGTGGATATTAATCACGAATCACGAATACCACCGTGTTATAAAAAGTCTCCAAACTAGTACAAATCCTGATGGATGTCATCTCTAACTCCGTATGAGCAGAAATAATGTTCTACAAAAAAAAAACTTTTCTTGAGTAGAAACAGCCATAATGACAAATACCGGGTGTCCCAGAAGCTTCTGACTCATTTTAACTGCAAATATATCGGAACTTAAAAACCATAGAGAGGTGCGGCTTTCGAGGAACAATTTCTTTTTATATAAAGTTTTTTTCAGTATACATGTTTAATTAGCAAAATCTTATACAGGGTATTTAAAAAAAAAAGGGATTTTTAAATGCAAATAAATTTTACAGTCCCCTTAATTTTGGCGGATATCGTATCTTGTTTATACTGCAAAATGTTTTAGTAACCATTTCAAAATATTAAAAATGCACAACGTTAATATCCAAGTTTTCACTTCTGTCGGCATTTCCGAAGTTTGCAACTCTTTGTTTTTCTCCGATAGTACGGTTATTTGATTTAATAAGTCATATTAATTAATAGGTGTATGCGGTTGTTGTTTCGCATCCCTTAACGGGAGACTTGTCTCCAGCAGCTGTTTCGTACACCAGTGGATTTTATCACATCCCCGTTATTGGCATATCATCCAGGGATTCTGCATTTTCCGATAAAGTAAAAAAAACAAGTACATGGAAGTATTATGTAAAACTAACCTTACATTTTTTAGAACATTCATGTCTCTTTTTTGAGAACTGTACCTCCTTATTCTCACCAAGCAGACGTTTGGGTGGACATGCTGAAACATTTTAAATACAAAAAAGTTATTTTCATTCATAGTTCTGATACAGACGGGCGAGCTTTGTTGGGACGCTTCCAGACAACTTCTCAAAGCTTAGAAGACGACGTAGACATAAAAGTGCAGGTAAGACTTTATTTAATAAAAAAATATACCTACATTTGTGTGGAGATTTTTACGTGATTGGCATGTTTTAGGTGGAATCAGTAATCGAGTTTGAATCTGGATTGGAAAGTTTTAAAGATCAACTACTAGAATTAAAAAATGCTCAATCCAGGGTCTACTTAGTATACGCCAGGTAAAGATGCACAATACTTTGTCGCTTGAGATAAACATTTATCGAAACGGACAAAGATCTTTCCGCTCGAATTACACACTGGATTTTTTCTACGATCACACGATAATCAAATAGATAGTTTTTGTTATACATTTTATTAGAACCAGTTTACATTAACATTTTAGTGAACTAATTGGAAGTATTTTTATTAGGTATTAACAATATTAAAACTGAAAGTACAATTTTGACAAATTTAAATATATACTCCAGAAGTTGATGTTTCAGAACAATTATTAGTAGAGTTAGAAGGATTTGACGTAATTTCAAAATTTTCTTGGACTTGGGAGGTTGGCTGACCGGATATTTTTTGAAGAGTCTGTCTTTTATTTTTAATTGAATCATCAATATAAGCTTTCGCTACATTACTGCTTTCTTAAATCTATGTACTTTTTACAGTATCTAACGTAATCAATTTTCATTTTGACTAACTCATCTCTTCTGCATGCTCCAGCAATACCTATAATCAATACAACCGATATAAACAAATTTAGATTAAATTGGATATATTTTAAATCACATTAAAATCTGACCTACCTTTCTAAATAAATATTCTTCATCAGGCGCACTTTGAATAAATTCCTCTATATTCTCCCTAGACAAAGTTAAAGACTTTTTTGCCTTGTACCCCACTGACTGTTTCTTTAAAAAAGCAATCAGTTTTTTATATTTACTAATATCAATATCATTTTTGATTTTTAATGTTTATCTTAACATAGAATATTTGTGGATGACTTTAGACTTTTTTTGTCTCCAAAATAAGTTAATCAAACATTTTCTGAATATTTTTTGAGATTTTTCAATTAACACCAATGTATAAAATATTCGTATTCCTTTCCATATTTATTTTTTGATTTTTCTGGAAGCAGATTTAAGGTTATATTTCTTGCAGCCTCCGTAATATCTGGAGGTGTAGTGGAATATTCACTATCACTATCCATTTTTTAGCTTTTATAACCAAAAATACAGTTATGAAATAAGTAGACAATCAATAACTAAATTCAAAAACCCTTTACACAGTTTTTTGCAATCTTAATTTAAATGTTTGACAAGCCCGGCTGGCCCGGCCAACTTGCCTTAAACTTCTAATTTGTAAGGGTTGGTGTATGTTGTGTTGCCTATTTATATTTAAATTGATATTTATATCCAGAAAGTATGTAATATTACTTGATCATTATTTCTATAAGATTTAATTTTTTTAAATATTACATATTCATCTAAAGTATTCAGGTTAGTCTAGAAACTTTTAAAATAACTATTAGTTTATATTTAGGGAAGTATTTTGTGTTGCCTACTTCAAAGCGCAAACCTAACCAAAGTTTCTCTGTCAACATTCATTATTATTTTTTTATTGAGTGTTGGATTTTGCGATTATTATAATATGTTTTAGAGTTTGTTTATTTATTAAAGTTGTTTTTATATTTTTATATAAATCAGAATGGCGTTAAGTAGATATGTTGTTGTTTATGCCCCACAGTGACATGTTATAATATGTTTATCGTTTATAAAAAGAAAATGGGTTTTAGTGTTTTAAAATATATCAGATATTGAACTAAAATATTCAGGTAGGTCTACAATGTTTTAAAAAACCGCTGATCTCTATTCATGACTGTCATTCTTTTATTTATTTCAAATAAAATAAGCAAGCGACAAAGTAAACTTTGACAGATTGCGTAAAACATCAACTTTGTAGTTAGATTTGAACGTGCAAAAGCCTACTTTGGATAGTGATCGTAGAAAAAATATTTTTTGTTAGTGTTATCTGTTTTTTTATACTTCTAGTAAACATGATGCTAAAGTTATATTTAGAGACGCCGCTCTCTTTAATATGACCGATGCAGGATACGCATGGATAGTAACAGAACAAGCTTTAGAAGCTGATAATATACCAGAAGGGATTCTTGGTTTGAAACTAGTGAATGCAACAAATGAAAAAGCCCACATTAGGGACAGTATGTAAGTAAATTAGTAGCAAACGGTAACGTCAGAAGTGCAAAGATGTGTACCATATTTTCAGATATGTGTTGGCGTCTGCTCTACGGGACATGAACCAAACAAAAGAGATAACTGAAGCTCCAGAAGACTGTGACAACTCCGGATCTATATGGGAAACTGGACGAGAACTTTTCAATTTCATTCGAAAACAAGTTTTGTTAACAGGTGAAACCGGAAAAGTAGCTTTTGACGATCAAGGCGACAGAATCAATGCCGAATATAACGTTGTTAACATCCAGAGAAAAAAGAAGAAAGTAGTTGTAGGAAAATACTTTTTCAATAAGGTATCTCATTTAGGTATTAATCTAAATTTAAAAGAAGCTGAGACAAATTTGTTTGTAGGAACTAGACAAAATGAACTTAAAAGTGGATGAAAATAGTATTGTATGGCCCGGACGACAAACCGAAAAACCAGAAGGCATCGAAATTCCTACGCATCTAAAAGTTTTAACCATAGAAGAAAAACCTTTCGTGTACGTGAGGAAATTGACCGATCCTCAAGAAACTTGCACCGCGGACGAGATTGAATGCCCTCATTTCAATACCACAGATGACAGTAAGTCCTGAAAAAACAGTCTATCTTTGTTCTAGCGCTATAATCTTTCAGTTTCCAATATATATTGCTGCAAGGGATACTGCATGGATCTTTTGAAAGAACTTTCGAAAAAGATTAACTTCACTTACAGTCTGGCGTTGTCACCGGACGGACAATTCGGCAGCTACGTCATTCGAAATGTTTCAGGAACGGGAAAGAAGGAATGGACTGGATTAATAGGCGAGTTGGTTGCAGATCGAGCTGCCATGATCGTAGCTCCGCTTACCATTAATCCAGAACGAGCTGAATTCATCGAGTTTAGCAAACCTTTCAAGTACCAAGGAATAACCATTTTGGAGAAAAAAGTAAGAAACTAATGTCTGTAATTAACAAAAATAGCACTGTCGACATTCCTTGTAAGTGACATTTAACAATAAAATGCACGTAATGAGGTCGCATAACATACACTTGAGTTTAGATAAGAAAACTTAAGTTTCTTTGTTTAATCAAATTGAAATAAAATTTTTATCTTCATACTACTTTATTTGATCTATTTACATACTTTTAGTGAATAGAAAAACATAACAATTAAAATAACACAATAATTTAAATAATTACGATTTTCTTTATTTCGTAGAAGAAAATAGATGGGCGTAGAAAAAATATAGTGCGTTACACGAGTTGTAATCCCATTACTTTTTTACTTCGTGCGTAATGGGTTAGGTACTTACAACTCTTACCTAATATGCTATTAAATATTGTTGTAGATCTTTTAAAAATCTTTACATCTACGACCACCCCTGTAAGCTGTCAATAACACACAGTCCTCAGTCAATATAAGATATCTTATAATGCAAGGTAATAAAAACGTACAGCTGTAAAGTAAATCGCGCGGCTTTCCTAGCAACCACTTAGCAACTGTCAATAGACGTCGCCATTTTATTCAAAATTTCAATCAAAATGGCAGATAATATTTATTAGATATAAGATTACATTTTATATTCAGAGTTATTTCGAATTAAAACTGTTTCAACTTGTAGATACAATCGTAACGTATAAGAAGACACTTATTTTACTTGTTTTGTAACTTTAATTTTACCTACTTTACGGAACCGTTTTAAATGTTTAGAATTCACTAAATGTTAATATTACGCGAGAAACCGATCACTAATACTAAATTAATCACTAAAATTCTACGAAAATGTGTCTTACTACACAAAGGCGTACGACATATTTGAAATTTCTTTTGGACATTTGAGCATGCGTCTGACCGCATGCGCACAATTTTTTATTCGCCAAGTTAACGATTATATTTGAAATAAATGTTTCTTATGCTGTACTGTTACTATAAACAATTATTATAATACCTACTATTAAGTAATTAAATGTTATACAATAAAATTGTTAAAAATTCTATTGTTTTTGTTCAAGTATTTATTAATTTGACTAATTAATACAAGAAAAAGTAGGTAGGAGGTAAAGTATTGTAACCTGTACTGTAAATCAGCATTTTACTATTACCACATACGTTGTGTATTAGGTTTATTTATTTAGAATGCAAAATAAAACACTGTATGAACAATGATTTTATCATACGATGGGCAGACAATGATAGAAAATGGATTCCTGGGCTATATGCCCCTATGGACATTGAATTTCAAAAGAAAACGTGACCAACCTGCGTCGATGCGTAAGACCATCATCATATTATTGTTTTGCAAATGAAAGGGAAGTCATACTACTCGCAGACTGGTTTCCACATTATAGTGTCGTTATCAGTACATTTTCTTTTAAAATATAATTCTATATCCATTAGGACATATAGCCCAGGAAGTATTTTGTTTTTCATCAAAAAAAAGACAAATCTAACTTGGAAATTAGCAAAGATTTTATTAAAAATTTGTTTTTTTTTACTTAATGATAGCTGTTTCGCTAAAAACTAGCATCATTCAATTTCGCTAAATATTTACATATTTTTATAATTGAATCTAGAATGATGATAATAATTTGCTGGATTTTCTTATATTTCAGCCATCCAGATCATCTACGTTGGTGTCATTCTTACAACCGTTCAGTAACACTTTGTGGATTCTGGTGATGATCTCTGTGCATGTAGTCGCTTTGGTACTGTATCTCCTAGACAGATTTTCTCCATTTGGAAGGTTTAAATTAGCCAATACGGATGGAACAGAGGAAGACGCTTTAAATCTTTCCAGTGCTATCTGGTTTGCTTGGGGAGTACTTTTAAACAGTGGCATAGGAGAAGGTACCCCGCGAAGTTTCTCAGCTAGAGTGCTAGGAATGGTTTGGGCAGGATTTGCAATGATTATAGTAGCTTCATACACAGCTAACTTAGCTGCTTTCCTCGTTTTGGAAAGACCGAAGACCAAGTTGACTGGTATTAACGATGCGAGGGTATGTTGGAGAATTAATAATTTTTTAATACTTAAGTAAAGTACCTACCATAAAAATTTTGTTTGTAGTTGAGAAATACCATGGAGAATTTAACTTGTGCGACCGTTAAAGGATCAGCTGTTGACATGTACTTCAAGAGGCAAGTGGAATTGTCTAATATGTACAGAACAATGGAAGCTAACAATTACGATACCGCTGAAAGTGCCATTAAAGATGTCAAAAATGGGTAAATAATAAGTTTTTTGAATAAAGCAATATATTAATAACGAATTTTGTTGTTGTTTTAGAAAACTGATGGCTTTTATCTGGGATAGTTCTCGTTTAGAATTTGAGGCTGGGCAAGATTGCGAGTTAGTGACCGCTGGTGAATTATTCGGTCGATCTGGATACGGAATTGGGCTACAAAAAGGTTCTCCTTGGTCAGATGATGTAACTTTGGCCATATTAGATTTCCATGAGAGTAAGTTTAGTACAATACAATTATACAACAAATGGTTAGATTAGATATTTTAGGTCTTACAAGCCACTTAGGTTTCTCTACACTTTGGCATAATGATACTACTGTTTCCTTGCCAGTTGTGTATCTAATTTTCCTATGTTTTTAAGATGATACCTAACAGGTAGTACTCAAGTCTTCTGCTGGTTAAGGTGATACCTTTACAAACTTTTTTGCTGACCCTAATCCTGGCTCATTGAGATGGTAAATGATCCAGTATCTATGAAGGGATTTCTTTTTAAGTGTGGCTCTTTTTGTGGTCAAACGTTCTGGTACTAACTTTGACTTTAAGTAAAAGAACTCTTTTGAGCTACCTATTATATTATCTATTAAAATTTTTGCCTCAATGGCGAATAATGTTGCCTAAATAATGTTTTAGGTGGTTTCATGGAAAGTCTGGATAACAAATGGATTTTCCAAGGTAATTTTCAGCAATGCGAACAGTTTGAAAAGACGCCCAACACTTTGGGTCTCAAAAACATGGCAGGAGTGTTCATTTTGGTAGGAGCTGGTATAGTGGGTGGAATTGGATTAATTATAATCGAAATGGCGTACAAGAAGCATCAGATTAAAAAACAGAAAAGAATGGAACTTGCTAGACACGCTGCAGACAAATGGAGAGGAGCAGTCGAGGTAAAGGTAGTCTTCAAATATATTTATTCTGTTTCCTGTTAAGAATTTATGATATTTGATAACATGTATATTTTTTAGAAACGCAAAACGCTTCGCACTTCATCAACTATAGTTCAAAGACGTATAAAATCTAACGGAGTCAATGAAGCGGTAACAATTTCACATGTCTTCGATAAATTTCAACGCAATCCACCGTTTTATGGCACTGAAAGAAATTGGCCAGGGGAATCTGACATAAGACAAAGAAGAATTGACGATGGAGGGGGTGGAGTACAACCTGTACCTCGTTACTTACCGTCTTATACCCCAGATGTTTCTCATTTAATTGTGTAGGATAGTGTCATTAGTTTGGTTCTAAATTAACCACTACTAATGAGTCATAACTCAAATTACTACATTACTGAATAGATCACAACATCCAATCATTGATTAATTAACAAACAATGTATATACCTAAACTTCTTATTGTGGCTCAACTTGATCATCAAAGTCGCTATAAAAAAAGAGGAGTAAAGAGGCAGCAACCATTTTTATAAATTGCTAATAGAATAAAGATAATTAATATTATATAATAATTGTTATTTAAACACACCATTTGATCTAGGCAAATTAAAAGATTAATGCCTGCTGTTGTAATAAAAATATTTGTCTTGGTAGTCAGTTAAATTGTATCTCAGTAATATATTGATGTTAAAAATATTTGTCTTTTATTTAACTCTAGTACGAAAAATCCAGCACAAAGATTTAAAATAATCCTATAGGTAGGTGACCAATATAACATTTTCTACTTAGATCATTGTTTCACAAAAATCAATGACTTTTTTATATAAAGAGTAGGTAACCTGTAAATTATGATTTAAGAATAATCTTCACTAATAAAAGAAAGCGTTTAGAGCAAAAATAAAAAAAATAAGGATTGAAACGTCATTAGCAAGTTTATTTTAGGATTAATGAAGATGTAACAATTTCCATATATTTAATTTTAGTACAACGACCATTCAATGACACATCTTTATATACGTAATTTTGCAAACATGTTTTGGGTCAAAAAAACAACATTGTTTTATACGCCGGATGATGACACTGCGTTTTGTTTGTCTAGAAAATTCGTTCGTTGGCTGCTAATTTGTCATTGACGTCTATCACTTGTTCCGAAAATACATTCTTTAGCAATCAGTGAGTTGACAGTATTTCATTGACTTAAGCGTAAAACGTTTCGACAAGTGACAGTTGGTCATCACATTAGATCTGATTATCGGTACTAAATTATTCAGTGACAAGTAAACGAACAACAGTCAGTAGTGAGTAGTAGAAAAATATGGCTGGTGCTATGCTTTTTGAAAGAGCCCAATCCGTTCCTTCTAAACATGATAAATTGTTGAAATTAGATAGAGATCAAGAAGATGAAGAGCAGAATATCGTCAACAAGGAGCAAGACATTCTCAATTTGGGTGAAAAGTATAAAAAAGAGGGCAAGGCGAAAGAATTGGCCGAACTTATAAAGGCTACCAGACCTTTTTTAAGTTTAATAAGCAAGGCAAAAGCTGCTAAATTGGTAAGATCTTTAGTCGATTATTTTTTGGATTTAGAAGCTGGTATTGGGATTGAAGTACAATTGTGTAAAGAATGTATAGAATGGGCAAAAGAAGAAAGAAGAACTTTCCTACGCCAATCACTAGAAGCAAGACTTATTGCACTGTATTTTGATACTGGAATGTACACTGACGCTCTGCAACTGGAATCCACTTTACTTAAGGAACTAAAAAAATTGGATGATAAAAACCTATTAGTAGAAGTGCAGCTACTTGAAAGTAAAACATATCATGCTTTGAGTAATTTACCAAAAGCTAGAGCTGCTCTAACTTCAGCAAGAACAACAGCCAATGCTATTTATTGCCCTCCCAAATTGCAAGCTGCTTTAGATTTACAATCTGGTGTATTACATGCTGCTGACGAGAAAGATTTTAAAACAGCTTACTCATATTTCTATGAAGCTTTTGAAGGTTTTGATAGTGTTGATTCACCTAAAGCTCTTACAGCCCTTAAGTACATGCTCTTATCAAAAATAATGGTTAGCAGTCCTGAAGACGTTCAACACATTGTTAGTGGTAAATTGGCTTTTAAATATGCAGGTCAAGATATAGATGCTATGAAAGCAGTGGCGCAGGCAGCACATAAACGTTCACTTGCTGATTTTCAAAAAGCTGTAAAGCAGTTTAAACATGAACTAGAAGATGATGTTATCGTGAGAGCACATTTAGGTACATTGTATGACAATATGTTGGAACAAAATCTTTGCAGAATTATTGAGCCATATTCTAGGGTCCAGGTGGAATATGTAGCCAAAACAATAAAACTTCCTGTTCTACAAGTGGAGAAAAAATTGTCCCAGATGATTTTAGATGCAAAGTTCCATGGAATTTTGGACCAAGGAGAAGGTATTTATACAACTTTTTTGTTATATTCTAATTTATAAATATTTAAAAACGAAAATTTGTTTACATGAAGTGAATTGTTATGTAAATCAATATCTCATTGTACTTAGGAGATTACAAAATAATAATTGTAGTTATTTAATCTTATCTTTTTTTGTTGCAGGTGTCCTAATTGTTTTTGAGGAGAGTGCAGTAGACAAAACTTATGAAATGGCCCTAGAAACCATCCAGAGTATGAGCAAAGTAGTAGACACCCTTTATCAAAAGGCAAAGAAATTGTCATAGGTGTAATGTAGAAAAGAAAATGTGAAAATAAATGACTGTAAATTTTTTTCAAAACTAGTTTTTTGTAGACATTGTGTTTAAATATTAACAATAATTTAATATTTGCTTTTGAACCATTCTTACATTAGTCTTACATTCAAAATTGAGGTTATCTATTTTTGTGATTTTTGTTATCTGAAAAAAGTAATTATATTTTAGTACACTTGAATTGCTCATAAAATAGTTACAAATGATTTTTAAAGTGGTTTTTCTTTTAATTTTCTTTAAAATTTAGTTTAACTCTAGTCTCTACATTCTGTACCAGTTATATTTCTTACCTATAATTCAGTGCTAAATATTTTCAAAGTTTATAAATTTTTACCAAAAAAACAAGATTGTTCTGATACCTTCAATAACAATTTTTTTTCTAAGATAAAAGTTTAAAAACTTGATAGTTTCTTTTTTATAACTTCTATTGGTTCTTATTATTTGTATTATCTAAATTGATTAAGGATTTTTTTAAAACATCAAAATAAGGATGTCCGTTATTAATATATGATCCTGTGTGTATTTATTTAGTTAAAATAAAGCTTTCTTTTTATACCATTTTTTATAACCTAAGATTTATTTATTTAGATTATTTTGCTATGATGGTGGAATATTATTCAATCAGTATTCAAACCACCTTCATTTGGTATAGAGTTTTATTTTATGTTAATTGACTTAGATAACTGAAAAACTTACATTTTTCTTTGTAACAATATTTAAAGTTAAGTTAATCAAATAGCCAATATGGGAATTTCATACTAATACAAATCTAATTAATCTATAATTGAAAACTATGATATTTTTACATGATTTTTAAATCCTTATTTAAAAAAATCAGATGTTTTCTTAATGGATCTGTTGTATTTTTGAACTATGTAATTAATATAAATAATTATTAAGTTTCAATAATTACTTGTCTTAAGAATATTATTTGACGTGTTTTTGTTGTTTTACTTATTCCTTTTTGACATTAACTAGATGGGAGAACAAAAAACTTCTTGGATGACATTTTTCCTGTTAGATACGTAGTACTTAAAGAAATAGGACTAAATTAGAGTTGTCTTTGACTATATGAAATATTTAACAATTTATACATAATAAAAGATAGTTCATCGGTGGTAATAAATTAGATAATGCAGATATGGTAATTTAACCAAATGGGTAGTTTGGTCAATGAACTCAGTTTTTGTGATCAAAATGAAGAAGAAAAAAATATGGTAAGTTAAAGTTATTTAAATGATAGGCAACTCATTCTACAATATGAGTAATGTGTGTTGCCTATGTGTTATTACTGTTTAAGAATATTTTTATATAAAAAATATGCAAGA
The DNA here is from genome assembly GCA_035357415.1 of Ophraella communa. Classification (NCBI taxonomy): domain Eukaryota; kingdom Metazoa; phylum Arthropoda; class Insecta; order Coleoptera; family Chrysomelidae; genus Ophraella; species Ophraella communa. The sequence continues at coordinate 11,482,786 of CM068994.1, read as the reverse complement.
AAATATAAATATGTACTCGATATCTACATTTTTTATAAATTGTTTAAATAATTTCCAAAGGTTTAAGAATATAAAATCTTGCAATAATTCCCATAGAAGTCAATTACAAGATTATATCTCAAAAATCTACAATGATCCCAATTTTGTTTTTATTTTTTTATCACAAGCGGTAAATGTCTGGGCAAAATTAGGTGAAATAAAAGCTGTAATTCATAAAATTTTCTAAGAACATTAAAAATAGAACTTTCTAAATAAAACTTACACTATTTATTTAAAAAATTGCTTTTTTTACTCATGGCTGTTGTTTCGGTAAACTAGCATCGTAACTTCAATATGTCAATTACTTATTTATGTATTGTACGTTGTATTTTCTTTTTAATGCTTTTACTTCTTTTAATCGTGTAGGTAGGTACTTTTTTTAGTAACCAAAATTTGATTTCAGGCAAATTTTGTTTTTTATTAGATTTTCTTGAAGAACGTAACATAAAAATAGATCTAGCAGATCAACAATTTAAAGCAGTTAATGAACAAGTAAATTTTGGAAGTTCTCCACTATTAAATTATTTACTTTTATTATACATAGATAAGACGTAATTGTAAAACAAATATATTAAGTTATTGTAAAGATCAGCATGATATAGTTTTTTCCTGGTTATACTGATCTTAGAGGAAATACATCTAATAACAACTATAGGCTTTAATATTTTTATGTCTTATTACTTTTATTACTTCCTTACTTGGTCTAGCCCACAGATGATATAACTACTAGCCTTAATCAACATCAGGTACGTAAGTAGCTATAAACAAACAAAATGTAACTTCAATATTCAATACCTATATCAATCTGACGATGCTAGTTTTTAGCGAAACAGCTGTCATTGATTTTAAAGAGTAATTTTTTAAATAAATAGTGGAACTTTTGTTTAAATAGTTCTATTTTTAATGTTCTTAGTAAGATGGACAAAGTAAAGGTTACTTCAATCAATTTAATTATTTTTATGATCCTGTTTTTCGATTAGTTTTTAATAACAATCTTAGGAGAACACAAATGAGTACAAAAAGTATAAAATTGAAAAGTTGTTTATCTAAAACTGGCAACTAATAACTTACAAATCCAAAACATTAGGTATATAACGACTTGATGCAAAAGGTTTAAAATGAATATTTGACAAAGAACTTATTCAGTGTTTTTTTGTCCATTATTCATGTTTCTTATTTTTGCTTTTTTGAGTATTTAATTCAAAAAGTCATAGATTTAAGTAATAATGTGTCATTAAAAAGTAAAATCCTTTTCTAATAAGTGAGATTTAAAAAAATTAATTTCTAAATTAACATATTATTATTCCATAATTTCAGTGGCGTAGGAATCCACCGGGGCAGTGCCCCAGGCCCCCCGAAGTAAGGGCCCCCGCGTGCGGCCTATTTAATCTCATATGATCTGTGTATAGTTGGTAAATAGTTTTAATAAATTGAGTATGAAGCGAAATTATGAAAGTGGGTCTCAGAAACGCAAAGAGAAAAAACGAAAAGACGGTGAATAGGTAGTTAGATATTTTAAAATAAAAAAAAATAAAATCAATTAAAAAATTTGTATTCACCCAAAATCAAGCTGAAATTTTTTTGTAGTAGGGGTCCCGTGAGTGGACTTGCCCCAGGGCCTCCGGATTTATCGCTACGCCACTGCATAATTTAACCTCTTACTGTATAAACACTTTACAAATTTTGATAATAGAGTTTAAAGAAGGGACCGATGCAAATGAAATGAATACATTATAATATAATTTTGTATTTATATTTTATTAACAAATATATTTAAAAACATAAGAAAATAAATATTAAATATGAAAGTAATTCTTTTTTAAAAAACTTACATTTTCATTCTTTCTATAAAAATTTCAACTGTAGATACCTAATTGTCAAAAAACAAAAATTTAAAAATCACTGCTCGGACCAACAGAAATAATAGGTTACCTATGTCTAATTTTTTTTTAAACGACTTAATATTTTGGTGATATAGTGTTATTGGCATGCACTAACAAACATTGTGTAAACAATTATGTTAAGTATAGACATAAATACGAGTATGAATGTACTTTAGATGAATATCAATGTTATATTACTGTAATTTACCTTCACACGCTGGGTCGTAATTCCATCGTAGTACATTTGAAATCTTGCAATAGCGTTTTAACATCAACCCCACTTGGATTCTTCGTTTTTGACCTTATTTTCTTTTTTTGTATAAATAAACAATATTTTTTTTAAATGTTATCAGTTGCTCAAAGTACTTTAAACAGTTACAAAAAATCAAACAAACAATTTAAAAATGTTCGCCAAATTGGTAAGTACCTACAAATGTGAATATAGTGTGAATAATGAATGTTGATTGTGTGGGTTGTTTGTAAGATTTCATTTTTGTTTATTGTTTAAACGTTAAAACTTTTATTTAATTGGGGTTGGTACAATAAGTGATAATAGTTGCAAAAGTGTTAAAATTGCAACGAAGAGTTACGGGAGAGATTATAGTTGGTAGAAATACTATACAGTATGGAACAAAAGAAAGGAATAAATTCATTATAATGGAATTATAATGAACAAAAACAACATAAATCCAATGTTTTTAGAAAATGTGCGTTTTTCCGATGAAGCCAGATTTCTCGGTATTGGGCTACCAAAAATCCACACTGGATGCAAGAGTAGGTACCTTAATTAATATCCTGATATTCAGAATTTCTGCAAAACTTCTTGACCCCAAATTGAACCGATTGTTCCCAAACAGAAATGATTTGTGGCTACAGCAAGATGGTGCGCCTTCACATTAGGCTGCCCTGGTGCGAAACTACTTGGGCAATATCTTCCCAAATCGGTGGATATATAGGTCGAAGCGGATTAATCGAATGGCCTCCTAGATCACCCGATTTTACTCCTCTTGACTTATTTTTATGGGGATACTTAAAAAGTAAAGTGTATTAAAATAGAACATAAAATATCAATGACCTCAAAGAACGGATACGTATTGCAAGCATAAGTCCTAAAATTTTGTACTATAGCTGAGGGTCAACAATTTGAGCACTCGATGTAGATTTTGTGGATTTTTTTAAATTACTTTGCTGTGAAATTGTACTTAATTTCTTTTTAATTACTAGGTTTAATTCATGAAACTTTCAAATTATTTATAATTTTCGAAATATTCCTTCATAAACTAGTGGTTTAAAGCGTTGTGTTCTTGGTGATAAATGTGACAACAGCGAAGTGAAAAAAGGAGAATAGACATTCAACACGCTAATATTATTTAAATGAAGTAATACATTAAAAGCTTTTATATTTGAATATACTGTCTAAATTAATAAAATCACTAATAAAATATAAAAAAGCTCAAAACTAAAAACCGGAAGAAAACAAAAGTACCTAAGCAAACTCTTATCCAATCGGATTTTCTTCTTTTTCTTTTGTACAATTTGTGGCCTGGCTATTGGGCCAAGTTTCTGATATTATCAAAGCAAAAAATAATAAATTTAAAGTAATATTGCAGCATATTATAATAAAAATGCAATATTAGTAAGACCATGAATCGATCTTATAGTTATAGTCCATAAATAAAGTAAATATTGAATGCGCTGTTGCCACATTTATTACAAATAACACAATGCTTAAAAAATTAATACCCCAGTTTATAATTTTTTTATAGAAAATTAGCAAATCAAGAGCTAAAATTTGGTAATAGGGTTTTTTTGGTACTTTCTTTTCATAACGACAATTAATTTATTGATATTCGATAGGAGGGGACTTTCCCATTATCTTCTTCTAATAGATGCTGTTTTATACAACCCTGTTTTACACCTTTCTAATGAGCATGAGCATGTGTTGTCTTTTCCTTATATACCTATGTCTTTTCCTTATGTAGAAGACGTTCTTAATAAGAATTCATCCTCTTTTCGTTATTAAAGGAGACTTAGCGGTTCTTTTATCGATGAAAATCTATGAAACATTCATACATATTGTGATTGATAACATATTTGAATAATTACGTTCCAAATAGTTCCTCTCTAGTGCCTTGATTCGAAAGAAAATCTAAATGTGTATACTTAATAAAACAAAGGAAATAATATTCCACAAAAAAAGCTTCATTATAATGAGACGCGCAAAATGAAATACCATTGAACCAACTTTTCCTCTAAGGTTATATTTATTTCCATTTGAATAAATTTTACTAAACAATTGATGATATTAATTCTATCAAACTAGAGTAAAAGTCTCAATATAAATTAGACTGGGCCAAAAAAATTGACTATTTTTTTTTTGAAAAATATATCGAGAATGTCATTCAGAATGACAAAAAAAAATTTCGTGAAAATTTAAGCCCTTAATATCAATTTTAAGAGGTCTATCATCGCTATTTTTGATTTTTAGTCATACTTTGATGTTTTACGTTAGAACTGTCAAAAAATTGAAATGCAAAAAATTCTTTATCACTTATTTTGATACAAAATTAAATTCTCTACAAAAAAGGTCTGATTGAAAATTTTTGTCAGACGAGCCGTTTCCGAGTAATTGAGCTTAATAAATCGATGTATTTTTTCGATTTGCCCTTTTTATTTTGAAATTTTGTAACTAATGAACCAATGAATGTTTAAAAAAGCTCATGTCGGATTCTTAACGGGAATTTCATGTTCTACAAAAAATGTCTCTTAACATTTTTGCCTAAATGCAATTTTTCAAAAGTTATCCACGATTGAAATCGAAGAAAAAATTGAAATTTTAAATTTTCCGTTCTTAACTCAATTTTTTCCACTTAACGGAAAAAATTCACTTTTTCGATTTATATTATAAATGTTAAACTATAAATTTCTATGGACTTTTTCTAAAATATGAGTTAAAATTGTGTTTAAAATAAATTTTTTACCATTTGTCACTGTTGTTATTAATTAAATAGCAATAATCTGTTTTTTTTCATATAATTTTGTAAAATATGATAAATAAATCAATTTCAATAATGAAACTAAATAATTGTTTACCCAAAAATTACTTAAAGATAAGAAATCTACGCTTTTGTTGAAAAATAATTGATATTTATCTTGAAATTTACATATTTTCGTAATAATTTGGCTGAAATCATGATAGACATTGAGAGATTTGTGATGAAAAATATTTAATAATGATCGAAAAAGTGAATTTTTTCCGTTAAGTGGAAAAAATTGAGTTAAGAACGGAAAATTTAAAATTTCAATTTTTTCTTCGATTTCAATCGTGAATAACTTTTGAAAAATTGCATTTAGGCAAAAATGTTAAGAGACCTTTTTTGTAGAACATGAAATTCCCGTTAAGAATCCGACATGAGCTTTTTTAAATATTCATTGGTTCATTAGTTACAAAATTTCAAAATAAAAAGGGCAAATCGAAAAAATACATCGATTTATTAAGCTCAATTACTCGGAAACGGCTCGTCTGACAAAAATTTTCAATCAGACCTTTTTTGTAGAGAATTTAATTTTGTATCAAAATAAGTGATAAAGAATTTTTTGCATTTCAATTTTTTGACAGTTCTAACGTAAAACATCAAATTATGACTAAAAATCAAAAATAGCGATGATAGACCTCTTAAAATTGATATTAAGGGCTTAAATTTTCACGAAATTTTTTTTTGTCATTCTGAATGACATTCTCGATATATTTTTCAAAAAAAAATAGTCAATTTTTTTGGTCCAGTCTAATATAAATGCTTACATATAAGTCTTCTCAATAAAGAACACTTCTTAGATGTCAACAATGTCCTTTTTTAACAAGGCACTACGCTGTTAGTAATTTACTAACTGTATTAAGAGTATACTTTTAACATTAATGTTGTTTTCATTTGAAGATTGAAAGATAAACAAAATATTTGTCAAATCTTAACTAATTTATTTATTTTTATTTCAGTTAACCTTTGTCGCCTTATTGGCTTTGGCTTTTGCTTCTCCCGTAGCTGAGCCAAAAGCAGATCCAAAACCGAGCTTTGTAGCAGCCGCCTATACTGCACCTGTTGTAGCAGCTCCTATTAGTGCTTATACTTACCCATACGCTTATGCCAGTTATGTAGCCCCATCAGTGTACAGTGGCTATACTGCATACTCTCCTTATACTGCTTCTTACGTTGTTGTGTAAGATGATTTGTTAACACTTGGATTTATTTATTATTAAAGACTTACCTGCAATTTCAACTGTTATTTTAATTATACCTTATAGCTATGTTCACTCTACTGATAAAACAGGATAAAATCAATGATTTACAGTGGATAAGGGCAGGTTGCATAAACGCTTGTCAAATATCTGTTAGTTAACAACGTGTTAAGTCTATGTTAAATTGGTAAAGGTTACATCTTCCTGAGGCGCATGCGCCTATTTAAATTTTTAAGAATAATTTGGTTAGTCGACTAGAGTTGTAAAAATTTATTCTTAGGCTACGTTGTCACATTTCTTAGAGTGAATAGACTATGGAAAGACGAAAATTGTATATGTTTCAAATTTAAACGGACTTCGTTGCTTATGTTTTGTTACTGAATCAACTAGACATTTGACATAATGATATTTAAAGAGATATTTTTAATTATTTTATCGGTTTATTGGTTTTGATTTTATGAGTAAATGATAGTTCATCAAAATTACAGATTACCATTAAAACAAAAGATTTTAATATTTAATAACTATATAATTTGAATAGCAAAGACAAACCTCTTTCATTTCTTTTTTTAATACTGTTTTTTTAATTCCCTATCTATTTACTCGAGTAGTTTATATATTTTTTTTCATTTGAAACTAAATTAAAATCACAGATTACCATCAAAACAAGAAAATCATTTATTATTTATAGATTTTGGTAGTAAAAGTTCATAAATTTATACTTCCTCTCCGATTTATTATAATGACATAAACATATTGCTTCATTCTCACCCTACTTTTTTTTACAATAATTTTCAGGCCTTTTCTCATACCTATGGAATGTTTGATCTTTTAATTAACTTTTAATGTAACAATATAAATTTCCATTTAGTCTATAGTTTTCCATTATCTTATATAGCTTACCTTTTAGATATTATTCATATAATTATAATTTTGATGTCACATCTTTTCGTTTTTCACCAATATTTCATTATTAATTTATCATGTAAACAATTTTGTTACGACTCAAGCATGTTGGTTCTTTAAACTTACTTTGACACATAACTCAGTTTAAGGTATGTTTCTTATTTAAGTTTTGGTGTAATTTGTAATGTTGACCTCATCCCCTGTTTTTTCTAGTCTGATGATGGCCTCCTAAAAGGCCGAAACTAGTCGCTGTTAAATAAAAATCTGTAACATTGATTTTGTATTTTTTCTTCATTCACTTTTGAGTCATATTTGAACTATGGATGATTTACTTCGTTTAATAATTTATTAATTGAATCCACTAGATTTGCCATATAATGAACTTTTATTCTAATTTCAACTAATCATTAAATTGATGGTTACAGTTGTTTTATAAAATAATCAATCGATTGATTAGGTTAATAAGTTTTAGACTAGACCAAGTTTTTATTGTTTTAGTTTTTACCGTAATTTCAGGAATCAGGTACTCGTTATGGCCGCATTTAGGGCGTGGTAAAGGTGGCAGTGGCCACGGGCCCAAGATCTAAAGCCACAACAATAATAACAATTTTACTGTGCCGCAGGTGAAAAGCATTAAAAGATAATACGTTACATGCATATTTTTTCTTTCTTTCGTGTCATAGACAAAAGTCATTCTGTCAGTTGTTTGCTTGAACGGAATAATAACAGTCTGGTGAATAAATCAGTACAGTTTTATCTTTTTTTACTACAACGTTCTTCAAAAACCTAATCAATCAACTATTTTTTAAATAAAAATCTAAAAAACAATCCATGGAAACAAAATGATGTGCATAACTATTATATGTCTGGTGCCCAACGTGGGGACAAATGCAGTATTAAAGAATGTTTTATTGACTTCTTAATCACAAAAAAAGCAAACTGGTGGTAATAGTACCTAGATGCGGCTCTGATAAGAGAGGCTGCAGATGGTGCCTGACGACTGCAAAAAACATAAAACTTACGGTTGGAGAAGTCGAACAAGAGCTGGTAGAGGATTCATTCGTGTGGTATAAACATAGATGAAAGATGAAAGGGCTGAAGTAGGAGTGATGGGACTGAATTGTTGGACATCCAAATGCCTTGGTAATGCTGCAACTATCTTTCAGGTGGAGACGCTATAGGCGTGAGTATCCAGGATAGTCTTCGTAGAGACACGTAGCGGATAAATATCCATATTCTTACAGATAACCGTGCAACTTTAAAGGCTCTGAGTTTTTTTTACTTATGAGTCAGGGCTAGACTGGGAATATAAGCAATCCCTTAAGAAACTGACAAATAGCAACAAGGTATCCAGATTATTTTGTAGTAACAGAAAAGTATAACTGGCCTATATGACCTAAGAGAATCTAATTTAATCTAATATTTTTATTTGGCCTATCATTTAAATTATTAAACTGCGAGGGTATAAAAATTTAGTATTAAACATTTTATTTTTGTATTTAAAGTTGTTATTTGTCTGACAACACCTTATCTTTGGGTATTATGTAAAATTTAATTATTTTAAGTAATTAATACTAAAACACCAGTTCTGAATGAAAAGTTTTAATTTAAATGTCTAAGGAATCTCTTATTTTGTACCACTTTTTACTTTCCTTTTTAATTTAACTTCCATAATGTCAATCTGAGGATGCTAATTTTAGTGAAACAGCTGTAATTGTATTTTAAAAACCTATTTTTCGAATAAAAAGTGGAATTTTCGTTCAAACGTTTAGTTGTTTATTGTTCTTAATAAGATGGACTTTCACAGAGTAAGGGTTAGTATCGTAAATTTCATTAAGTCATCTTCAAGAGAAGAATTAACCCGATTGTATAAGAAGTTACATGAGAAAAGGTGTAAGGCATCCCAAAACATCTGGTTTAACCAAGAATATCTCAATATGTAAATTTAAAGTGAAAAACTCAATCAAGGGAACCACAAAAAGTAATTAAAAAGGCCCAACAAATGTGAATTAAAGAGGAAAGTAGTTTTTTTACGATGAATGGTGTTTGGAATGCTTTAACAAGAGGGTGAAAGAATCCTATCTCAATCTAACCTAACCAAACATAACCCAATAGAAACGTAATGGTAAATGAAACTACTTACAGAAAAATTGGTACAGTTTTGAAGGGATAATTCCTGGAAAGCAAAATAAAACAAATAAAATTAGCTGTTGCTCCAAGAAAGAATCAAATAGTGGAATAGGTTTCCTCCAAGAGTTGTACACTACACTTTTTCTACGATCAAATAAAAAATAACCACATATTTTACAACTTAATGCCGAATTCTAACTCAAAAAATTTATATTAACAGTACAATATTAATTTCAGCAACATTTTTACCGACTACGGTATAACAAATCAACTAGGAGACTTCTGTAATATTAAAAACTTATTATTGCGATATTAATCTTTTTAAAAAAACTTTTATGCAATTCTTTTAGTTTTAAATTAATTGTTCCAATTTATAAAGTTTCGCAAATTACAGTATTCGTTGGAAAAATTTGCATAAATATTTCTTTTAATAAAAAAAGAAGTAGCTTAAGATCCGCTGTCCATGTGTAGATCACGCACTCTGAGTGTCGTTGACAAGAAGCATTTTTCAAAAAACCTGTCCTTCAAGGTTCTATTAAATGGAGGTTTGGTTATGAGCAATTAATTAAATAAATGGTTCTGAATTTTGTAAATTTTAAGAACTATTAAAAAAGAAACAAAACAAATGTGTAATAAAAACATTTACTTTTCGGTTATATACAACATAGATTACAAGACAAACTAAAAAACTACTTATTTATAAAATGAACACAGAATAATTAATTACTTTAAGCATTGATTGATCAGGTATTTAAACGATAATAGCACGGTTCCATGCATTTACGCCATTCCAGCCGTTCCAACCGTTCCAGGCATTTCTTCCGTACCAACCATTCCAACCATTCCAGCCTATGACAGGAGATGAATAAACAGAGGGTACCACCACTGAAGAAGAGCCTACCCAAGTTGAATGAGGCGCTGCTACAGCGAAAGCAACTACAGCAGCGAATACAAGAACGATCTGAAAAAAAAGACAACTGCATTAAAAAATACACACAACAAAATAATCTAGAGGACACCTATTTTAATAGCTTTAAATCAATGTTAGCTGCAAACACATAAACAAATTTATGTTTTTAATATTTTATCATGTATTGTCGATTATTGTACTAACAATGATAAGAATGGCTATGAAAAATGCAACAAAACGTTTTTTGTCTATAATGTAGAGTGTTATACTTTCAGTTTGAATTTCGCGCGTATACAACATTGTCGTGTCCCGTGCCAAGGAAGAGAGAGTGACAGTTGACACCTTTCGTGTGTGGCGCGAGACACGCGCGGAAATAGGGAAACTGATCATTAGTTTTATGTTTTATGATTATGTTCACGACACATTATACTGGTGTGCAATAAATGTTATTGTAAATGATTGTTTCCTTTATGGTGGAACCCAAAGTACAGTATAATTACTACAAAAAGATAAAAATGAATGATTCTTTATTGTTACTTGATTTTCGATATCTAGTTTTGTAATTATTGCCAATAATGAATAGACACCTTTAAATCAGTAAACGCAATGGCGTGCTATCGGGATGCTTCAAGCTGGCAGAAGTCAAAGAGACTTTGCTGAGGTCCTCCACAAGAACAAAAGTATGATTAATCGTTTGTAGTTAAGGTGTCACAAAACAGGTGATGTTGTTGAAAGTTATACAAGCCGAACAAGGACCATCAATCAAATTCAAGACCGTTTTATTAGGTTGCAAGCTTTGCGAGATTGCACTGTAACGACATTACAGGCCAATTTATAAACTTGCAGTTGCAGTTGCCGTTCGTAGTGTCAATTTATAAACCAGATGTTTGATGATGACTGAATTTCGGCCAATACTTCGAAAAAGAAAAACAAGAGAGTTGAGCGATTTTTGTTTATTGTTTTTGTTATGAAATTTGAATTTTTGTGAAATTTTATTAAGGATTTTTGTTACTATAATGTTAGTAACTTGTTGATATAATGGATGACGATATATATTTAGGTTATCGGGGAATACTTCTACAAGTGCTATAAGTTAAATTAAGCAAAGATGTATAATGCACGCACATTCACAGCGATGAATAAATAAAACATCTTCTTGGGTTTTGATTGGTTAATACGCGAACGGCGAACTGCAAAAGTTATAACTTCGTTATGTCTGAACGTCAGGTAACGTCATGCTCTGCGATGAACGGTTACAGTAGCGGTGAATATAAATGTGCAAATGAGAAAGCAGCTTTTTAACTTTCAACGGGAACGGCAACTGCAAGCGGCAACGGGAACGGAATTGCAAGCGGCAACGGCACCTGCAAGTTTATAAATAGACCTTACAATTGCAAATGATGCTGCAACAGACCCATCTGGTGTTTCTAAGTGGCTAAACCATTAGAAATAGAGTTAAATGCTAGGAGACCTGTGAGAGTGGGCATATGGGAATAGATAGATCACCGTGAAGGTCATACTTTATAGTACCTAATAATTTATTTTTGATTAATTAAGAACGTTTTTTGTACCGTTTAAAAAAAGGAAATTGTACCCATAGTACAGGCATTATAGTATTTTTGAAATCCTAATAAATTTTGTTCAATATTAAATAGAAGAATCTATGAAATACGATTAGGGTCCAACATTGTTTTGTAGAATAATGATATCACTAACTTGTCACTGTTAGAACTAGAAGCATTACCTACTGTTAAATTCATCCGTCCCTACTGCGTAATCCCGATTTAAAAAATTGTTATATGATTGGTACTTACCAATTTGAACATTTTGCAAGTGGTTTATTTGATTGTACGGATCAAACTATACTAAAAACTTATAATTTGCAGGTTTTTATAGCTAATAATTTACATTTTTCGAGGTTAATATTTGCAATTTGAATTAAAGAAACTTTTTTAATAGAAGCGAAAGAATTTCAATAATATCAGTTACTGCGAAATGTTTGTCGTTTTCATTAATTTTAATAATTACATTTTATTAATAATATTGTAGTAATATAAAAAAATTTGAAAAGGATTGTGGTTTAACACCCCCATAAAATTAACAAAAGAAAATGAATATACCACAAGGAACATACAGAAGATATAAAAAAAATAATTTATTGTACCAACCTTTACTTTGTAGAAGCTAAACAATTAGCTTTGTAAAAAAATTTCCACTATTTTATTCACATTCAAAAACTTCGGCCAATGTCATCAAGCTACGTAGACCAGGGGTCTTCAACCTTTTTTAGTGCAAAGGCCAAACATCGATGTCACATCGTCCGGAGGGCCACAGTGTTCCACGTCCCTTTACTTAGTATACTATCAAATCAATAAAACAAAAGACAATTTAAAGGTTCAATAATCTTTATTTGTTAATTAAAGTTAATCAATGTAATTTTTGACACTGTTTATTTTTTACGAGTCTATCAATAATTGTGTTTAATTTTGTGGTTGCAACCCGTAGTCTTCCCTACAGATGTGCATCTGTAATTCTCGACCTTGTTTTCGGCTTGACATAATTCATACGAGAAAACAGCTGTTCACACACATAGATGCTCCCAAATAGAGACATCATTTTCTGGGTATGTCTTCGTATTTCAGGAAATGAGTTACGATCGACATATTTAGCATAGAAATAAAAAAGACCCACGTCGAACTTGTCTTTCAGTTCCGAATTACACTGCAAATCTGAAAATTTACCGGCATGTCTTCAACGGATACACTGAATGGTCGTGCAAAGAGACTGATGCAATTTTCACTATCTCTGAAGTCAGAAAACCTCGATTGGAACTCATTTTTGTAACAGTACCTGTTAACATTTTAAGCACCTGGTATCCTAAATATTAAATTCAATTAGTACCGCTAGCTCCATCTATCCTCAAACATTTTTAATAATAAAATAATGAATACGGTCTCTATAATTATAATTGGAAGTTCAAAGTAGCTACACTACGAGGTGTACTAATGAGTTGGCATTATCGAGTTCAATAGGTTTTAATAATTATTCCCAGTCTCATTTCTTCTATTGATTTACTGTCATATACAGTTGGAATATAATACAGTAAACTAGAGGCAACTCTTTAATTGAAGATTCTGTAAACCAGAAGCATCTCTTAAATTTGGAGATTCCGTAAACTTGAACAGCTTGTAAACTTTAAGCTCTCGTATGTACATTCTTAACTGGATTATCTCTACAACTGGGGCAGATCATCCCTCCACTAGTGATCTTTCATAATCATTTGGAACCACCTAGACAGTGCCGTAGCGACCCCAAGGTGCGGCGAAGGATCATCCACTATTGTAACAGATAAGTTTATTGTGATCTATCAAGTTTACTGTTCCCATATTTTTTCTCTTTTATTTCCGTGTATATCTATCTATATCGTCAACTGTATTAGAATAAGTATTTTTAAAGAACTGTTTGCGGATTATTTTGTTGTAACGTATTCTCTACCTCATTAATTTCAGCACCAAGGAAATCTTATTATCTTTTATATGTTTGTACATTTTCAAATCATTTTTTTATCTTCACAGACAGTTTTTTCTGACATCTTTCTGTCATCTTATGATACTTATTTAAATAACTCAGCTTAAACCAACTTTCTTCAGTAGTATCATAAAAAATAAAAAGATTTCAGTGGCGCCCTTATAATTTATAAAGAAACAAATATTGTACAATAGTCAGAGCTAATGAACTTACTCACCCCTGGCCGAGGTATTTAACTATCATAATTTTTGTGTGATAAACATTTATAAATTCTGTTAATTATTGAAGTATCTTTTACAACTAATTAAAGACGAAATTAAGCTTAATGTTTGTTTTATTGTAAATTACATTTTTTCTTTTGGTATATTGTTATTTTTTCAAAAAAGTTAACTAAATATTTTTATAAATTCACTATCAACAGGTAACTCATATTACAAATTGGCGCCCAACGCACAATTAATATTACATTTTTTAGTAAATCTATTGCCACGACATATTTATGCTTAACTGTACATTCGCAGCTCTTCAGTTTAGAAAAGTGCGTAAACTCTTTTTTCAACAACTGATTTTTCTTTAGCCCTGAGGGTCTTGGGCCACAAGAAATTAATTGGAGGGCCGCAGGTTGAAGACCTACGACGTAGACGATACTTACGGTACCTATACATTAATATATAGGTAGTTATTTACAAAAGCTACTTGTCTCCAATCTTCAAAACTTTTATAAAAATAGTTTATTTATGATTTATAAACAACGAATTGACTATTCATTTAGTGCGCTTATTCATATTTTTCTCAAAATTAATTTTTAAACTTGGAACTATTTTTCGATCACCTGTCACTTTTAACAGTATGGCGTCTGCAAATATGAATACGCGACCAATAATAAAGGAAATGCATGAAATTGACATAAAATATAAAGGACAAACTTTTAAATTTTACCGTGAAAAATATTAAAAAAGCATTATACTAATTGGACATATTTTGACTTACTTTATTTAAAATTCATATTTAAATTCCAGATTATCAGAAAGCCTGTACTTACTACATATATAGTGCTCTGTTTAATAATCCCATGTTTTGACAAAAACTGCACATCAAAGATTTTCGGATACCGAAACATAGAAACTGCACATCAGATTTGTTTAAATGAAGACTTTCTAAAAACTGAAATGATCACAATCCGTTTTCAAAAGTTTTGAATTAAGGAATCGATGTATCAAATTTATTCGATTTATACGATATATCGGATTGATTAGATGTTTTGACCACATGTATATAGTTCTGTGGTTTTGACAAATATTCATTTTAGTCCATATATATTATAGTCGTTCCCCGACCAACTGACACTGCTCAAAATGTATTTTACGTTAATATCGCTCATCTTGATATCGAATAAAAAATAGGAGTATGTATAAATAAACACAAGATATTGAGGTTAGCGATATTAACCTAAAATACACTTTGATTTGTGTCAGAAGTTATAGTAGAAGAGAACATGTTAATTGGGATAAATTAAGATTTTCACTTTTTGGATTCGATAGACGTATTCCAGTTTATAGACGCGCAGGTTAGCGATTTGCTCAGTGTAACATAACAGCAGCCAGAAATTATGGAGGTGGTTCGATTATGATATACAGTTGACAGAAGCAAACATGAACTCTGGGTGGGCGTGTCCTTGTCGCTGTAGTTGTATTTTCATCTCACTTATGCAGCCACTAAAATTGATATTATCGTTAACATTGGCTCGTGATTGGCTGATTGTGATAACCTTGAAATTAGTTGGCATATTTTCCGCGGACCATGTTTGCTTCTGTCGACTGTAGGGAGGCATATGTTTTGAAGGCCACACGGAGTTAATTGTGTTTCGTAGGGGATCACTGACAGCATTTTTTCGTGCTTTGCGTAAACTTCACTAGTCTTTGTGACACCCGTTTTACAATATACTATAGTTTCATTCCTGGGGGGTTAGTTTTGAAATATTTCACAAGTGAAATTGCTCATATTTCGATAAACCCAAGTTTTGAACTAATTTCATGAGTGAAATAAAATTCGAATTCGAAAATATTTCACAAATATAATTCGAATACTATTTAGCTGTCGAAATATATATTTCACTTGCGAATAACTAGTTTATGTGGTTAGAATCGTCGAATTTTAGAAATTTTGTGTTGTGGTTTTCTGCTTGTATTTTCTTGTTTTGTTTTTTGAATCTAGTTTATAGTTAGTTAGCAAAAAATATTAGATATTAGTATATTTTTATTAGTTAGTGGATGAGAGTGAAGCGAGAACGTTTATTTTTGACAAAATGGCCATTTTGGACCTTTTAGAGGATGATTTATTTACGCCAAGAACGTTGCTGCATTATTTTAGGCAATGTAGTTTATTGTTAAGTATTGGTGGATATTTTAAAATTGGATGGTTTATTCCACCAACGTTTTTGTTATTTATTAACAAAACTTTTTTATTTTTAAAATTAGCCATCACTAAAACAGTAGGTATTAACTTCAAAATATTGTAACTAAATCAGAGATTTTGCTAGATTTATAATTTACTGAAACCTATGTGAATTTTTCGTATACTATTTGCATTTCCTATCAAATTTCAAATTTTTCAAAATATATTACCAACTACTAAAAGTAGAATTATCTTAAATTTTGACGACTTGGGCGAAGATTCGAAGAACAAAATAAGAAATAATGGTATTTTTAACCTTAATTAATCTTATGTTTTTCTCGCACGTTAATAATTTGAACTAATTCGACTGATTTCCATTGTTGTCAAATTGTGTCGATCGAATTAAATTAATTTAACTGAATTTATAAATATTTCATTTCACTACAATTGAAAACTAGGTATAGCATTTCGATGGTGAATTAAAAATCGAAATATTTCACTTGTGAATTCAATTTCACTGATATTCAAAACTAGACCCCCTGGTGTTTTGTACTGATGTTTCTGGAATTACAACATTAGACGTGTTTTTTGGATTTATTTTTGTATTTGTCTTCTGTCTTAATTTTTCTTTTGTTTGTTAGTTGTATTGCCTTTTGAAACATTTTCTGTAGACATACAATTGTAGGCAACCTGTTCAATTATACATAAAGTGACTCAATTAAATTTTAATTTATGCTGCAATAGTCGTTAGACTGGTTAACTTGTTAAAGCAGCCACTAATTTAAAATATTCAGCGGTAATTTTTATCAATTTAAGAGCATTCACCACGATTTTTATTACCCATTTATAAAAAAAAAACAATAATATTGTTTACTTATACCTGAAATGTAACAAAAAATTTATAGTTCTTCCGTGTTAATAAGAAAAATGTTTATTCATGGCCGGTCAACTTTACTAAATTAATAAAACTTTACTTAACGTATCCTTCAACAAGTTGAATGATAAAAAAATGAACGACATAATTAGTATAAAAGATAGAGGAGTTAAGAGGATCAGTATAGTGTGATCTGACTTCGAGCAAGTTACATTTACAAACATCGCCAAGATGAAATTCGTAAGTAGACAACTTTAAATTAACTTTTCTAATATTGAGATACAAAAAAATTATATGAATTGTGGCACCACGTCAAAGATTTCTTTGAAAAAACTAGGATATTAGCTATTCGTAGTTACATCGTTAAGTAATTTAAGATTGGAATATACAGGGATAATACTTCTTCTTCATTGGGTATTTTCTATAAAATAAAACATTTAGAGTTAAGGCTAACAACGCAGTATTTGATTTTAGTATACCTCACAGCTTCGTACTTAGCCCTATCTAATTTATAAACATATCCATCTTTATATCCATCTGGTTTTCAAAGAAGAAAGTTCCAGAGCAAACTAATGTACGCCAGTATGAAAAAACTTGCATGAAAAAATGAGAAATTTCTTAGTGGGAAGCCTACCTATCAATATCTTTATTGCCCACGTTAATCTATTCAAGGGATTCTAGAAAACCAATACTTCTAGCGAATTTAAGCACCTTTCTAGAGGACATATTACCAATGTCCCAGAAAAACTCTCCTAGAAACTTAAGCTGTTTGCAGAACAATGTTGACTGGCATGGTGTTCAACGGTTGATTTAAGGATACTAGGGGAATTTTATCCAGGATTCTTAGATAACCAAAAAAATCACCAAGTTTTAAGTCTTGTGACTGTTGAGGTCGTAAGACACCATTTGCAGCTCCTCTCATTATGCAATATTGCAGCGAATGGAGATCCAGCATTGCCTCTAGGATTCTTGTGGGGTACGTTGCCATTGCTTCGTTATTCCCATACAAATCAGTCTTTGCACTTTCTGCAGTATAGCACATGCTGTTGATTTTTTGACCACCATACAAGTGAAGAACAGGTGACCATGAGCTTGGTAATCCTTTGGTATGACCAGAAGATCATTTTGATTGATTATGACTACGTCAAGCCCAGCACATTCTTTTTTCCAAATAATTTACAACAAAATCAATTTTAGAAATACCATTTTGTTCTAATATAATTTTATACTATATTATATACTAATTCCCAATCTTAAAAAGATTCATAATTGTTTCGTTTCTTGTATTAGTGCCTAAATATTAATTTTAATTTGATTTCTAGCCTAACTAACATACCTTAGACTAAGTTTTTATATCCTTTTCCGTTCTCTAATGACTAATTTATAATATCCAGTTCAGTAGTGAGCAATAGTTAGATTAGATTAGATGAGAAAAGGGTGAAACTGCACTATGATCTACCTGTATCTGTAAATTGACGAGGGCGAAGCTCAAAATCTTTATTAGCTTAGACCTCATTAGGCCCTTAGTTAATAAAATCGAGCAGTCACACTGGATGTCTTCGATGGTTACTTACTTTCATCCTGGTTAGATGTTTCTGGATACTCCAGTGACCGATTAAAATCCCCATTACTAGTCTGAGTTGATTTCTGGGCATTTACAGGAATCTTCTGGCTGCATATTCATTTGAGTAGCTAAGTAAGTTGTCTTATATCTCTTTAAATAATAGATGGAACCGTAACTTAATTGGTTCGAGTCCAAAGATCATGGATCGAGCAGCCTCGTGCTACATCTATTGGACCCCTACTAATTAATACGAGTATTAATACTGCTCTCAAATCAGTAAGTGGTACCTGTGATGGTTCAAAGTATGGTTAGATTATCCTCTACAACTTCATGGTGTTTCTGTGTCCCACAGAATCTTCATTCCTCCTATTGTTTGTGTCAGTTTCTGACTGTGTTCTTGGAGGTGAAAATGCCCTGTTGGAAAACTGAAAGACTGTAATTAATTTTTTTTTCATACTTTACAGTACTCTTCAATTCTCTCAATGTTGTTTGAAATAATAAGTGAATCACCATAAACTAAGTTTTTATTCTAGTTTTTGAAGATTGACATTAATTGTACAACTGCTGTTGCCAGCAATATGTATTAATGGAGTTGTTGATGGATTTAAAGTGTTTTCTGTAATCGCGAAAGACGTGTGGCTGTGATGTAACACTTCAACAGAAGTTTCGACCCTATGGATCATTTTTGTAATCTTGTTTTTGCCTTCTATCGATTCTTCTATATACTTTTCTCCAACTGAAGAACTCTTCCATCCACCGTGCTGTTTTAGAACTTTAGGGTCAGCTCCAGCATTGGCCAACAACGTTGAGGATGTCCTCCTGAAGCAATGACCCGTATACTTTTTTGGTTGGTATAGTTTTAAGAACTCAGCTAGTAATAGTAATAATAATGAAGAAGGGTTTAATGTTTTTGACTGAAAATTTAAACTGTTGAAAAGAATATTCTTCAAAAAAATTTCTTCGCAGATATTTAGTGTGTGCAGAAAAATTTAATATGTCTGCCTTTATTTAAGTTGTTACATATAGTACGATACACGTTCGTAAAGTGATTATTACGGTACTCGATTAGATATTCTTATAAACATATATCGCGTACACTTCCCGGATTTGTAACGTAAATAACTATAGATTTACTAGGGCCTTAGACCTTTTGGGGTTAATGATCCAGGGGATTTCTTGGCTTGTCTCTTCCTCCAGGAGATTTCCCCAGATTTGTTATCTGAGTTTATGGCTTCTTCATTGTCTGGAATACCTAAATATCCTGGCACCCATAATATTCCAAGTTCAGGTGGATAAAGTCGCTAGAACAAGTTATTTTATTAATAAATAGTTTAATTGTTTGTATAATATAATCATATAATTTGTGGTATTCTTAATTGTTTCAGGTAATCTTCTTCTTCGTCGCTCTGTTAGCTTTCGTCAGCGCTGCTCCCCAGCCCGAACCAAAAGCCCAACCAAAACCATGGTTGTATAACTCACCTTTGTCCTACAGCGCATACGCTGCATATCCTTACAGTGCCTATTCTTACGCTTCTCCTTACGGCTACGGATACTCACCACTCGCTTATGGATACGGCTACAACGCATGGAACGGATGGAACGGTTACAACGGATGGAATGGAGCAGTAGTAGTCTAAGAAGAACACCATATTTATTTTTCACTTCATTCTTATAAATCTGTCTAAATTTTCTTTTTGCTAACTATGCTGTGCGATCTAAAGTCAATAAAAATCACATAAAATCAATGCGTTTATTTTTTTTTTATGTGAAATTGTCACTTTTTTATCACCTTTGCTATTTTACATATTTAAGTTTTCATGAGCAATAGAGAGAGAGAGAAAGAGAAAGAATATTTAATAGAATTTTGGCGAAGATTTGAATTTTTACTGAATGAATGAATGTAGCGGTACTTTATGCCTGGCAAGTAGCCCATTTTGCCACACCTCAGGTTCTCCGCCCTCTGTATTTCACTCGTTCGGTGCCCTTCGGTTGACCTTCGTATGAAAGCCATGACGTCCCTTGGAAGGAGGGTGTGCAAGTCTTCTTTCGCGACTCTTCGCACCCAAAGATGTGCTGGTTCTGCAGCTACAAATCGCCTTTAGAGCGACCTAGCAATCTGAGCAACTGCTGACGGGGCTTCCTGAGTTGTCCCGTTCTTCTATTAGTTCGGCTGCTTTGAGGATGGCAAATATGTCTGAATGGAAGACCTTGGAGTATTTACAGCATAGCATAGCTCTTCAATTTCCTACGTCCTCTATCAGAACACCTGCTCCTGACGTCTCTTCCATGCGAGAGCCATCTGTATAACATACTATGCTCATAATGGCATAGGCGGCAATCCCAGATGGACATCAAGCGATGGTGTGGTTGTTGTCCTTAGCGCTCCTGTGACTCCTATGCCTCCAACCCTCTGTACATGTGCCAGCTTGCGGGTCACCCATTGCCTCTCCACCACTGGCCACCACACCACAGACCCGTATTGGATCCTAGCTCTAACGATTCCAGTGTAGAACCAATGGAGAACCTTGGGATTTACTCCACAATTCTTTCCTACAGCTTGGCGCAGTGTGATTATTCACTTGCTTATTGCCTTGTCAATATGTGGTTTCTGATGAATACTCAGCAAAGAAGTTAAATAAGTGTCATACAAAGATGCGACTTTTTATTAATCAGAATTGACAACATATATATTTACAATATTTTAGATACCCTTGAATCTAAAACCTAAACTATAAACACTACTTCTAACACCCCCTCGCAATTCTGTAATTATAAATAAACTTATTCTTCAACAATACTTAACAAATTTCTAAATTTCTTAAATTTTGGAGCAGGAAGAGATTTGGTGAATATGTCCGCAACTTGTTCTGTCGAAGGCAAATAGATCAAATTTATTTTACCTTTACTAACTAAATCTTTTATGAAGTGATGTTTAACATCTATATGTTTGCTGCGTTTTGTCTCGAGAGTACTAGACATTTTTATGCATGACTGATTATCCTCAAAAATATCAATAGGAAAAACGTCTATGTTTAAAATGTCTTGTATCAGCTGAGCAATAAATAAACACTCTGTTACGCAGTGTGACAAAGCAATGTATTCAGATTCTGCACTCGAAAGTGATACAGTGCTTTGCTTTTTAGTTTTCCAAAATACAACTTTATCATACACTTTAATGACAAAACCACTAATACTCTTTCTATCTTCACTATTAGCAAAATCTGCATCAACATAAGCAGTAAGTATACTTTTGGAATTTTTAGTTGACTTTGTGTATTTTAGACCAAAATTTGTAGAATGTTTGAGATATCTTAAAACTGTCTTCAAGTATGTCCAATGTAAGGTAGTAAAAGAGTTTTGAAATTGACTAAAATAGGATACAGCAAAGCTAATTTCAGGTCTACTACCCAGCATTATATACATTAAATAACCAACAAGCTCTCTGTAAGGCAGATTTTGCAAATCTGTTGGAGATTTTGAATTAACAGATAATTTTGAACTTTCAGTCAATTGCAAGTTCGGTTGCATTGGTATCTCTTTACCTATACAATTTTCCATTTTAAAAACTTTAAGAACTTTTAATATTAAATCATGTTGACTGATAAATATTTCAACTCCAGATCTTAAAATATTCAAACCTAAGAATTTTAGTTTTGATGAATCAGATAAGTTTTTCATTTCAAAATTTGTCATTAAATTAGTTTTAACCTCATGCAATTGACTCAAACTTTTCGAAAATAAAATCAGATCATCTACGTACACTAATAAAAATATACCTATTCTAACATACAAACAAGGATCTGCTCCTGATCTAGTAAAACCACATTTTACCAAATATTCATGTAGTCTATCATTCCAGCATTTAGGTGCTTGTTAGCAAAAAATGAACTTTGACTTTGACATCGGTTATCAACAATTTCCTCTTCTTCATTTTCTTGCACAATAAAGGTTACTTCATCATTTTTTTCTTCTACATGATTCTGAATATTGTCTGCTAAATTCATTTTTTCTTTTCTTCGTGGGCACTGATTACGTTTGTGTCCTCTACTGCCACAATGAAAACATTTTCCTTTAAATGTATAATTTTCGCTAGGAAAACCATTTCTTTTAGGATACGTCTTTCTTGATTTCCATCCAGTAAAAGCATGTGATTGTGACTCTTCTACTTCTGTTTGTGACTGTCTCTTCTGTTTTTGTCTTTCTTCTTCCAAGAGAAATTTACTTTTTACGTAGTCTAATGAAAGTTTGTTTTCATCTTGGCAAAACAAGATATCTAATGCAGTCACTACCGCCTGATAACTTTCTGGCATAGCTGATAAAAGCTGTGTAATAATCTCACCATTTTCCATTTTACCACCTGCAGCTTTCAGCTCCGAGACCGTTTTTTCATAATCGATCAGAAAATCTTTAAGAGGCTTACTGTTGTTATATTGCATTGCTCTTAATTTTCTTTGAAGTTGCACTTGACATACGATTCCAGTTTTCTTATACATCGTACTCAAAGTATTTATTATTTCTTTTGCGGTTGAATTACCTTTCACCATTTCCAGCATGTTATTTGATAGACACTGCACAATGATGTTTCTTGCTTTGACATCTTTCTTTTTGAACTGTGCTAACTGTGAGTCTCCTACTGGAGGATCAATGGACAAGACATCTAACAGCTCATGTTTTTCTAAAAGCAATCGAATACGAAATTCCCAGTTTGCATATCCGCTTCCATCGAAAGCTTTAACATAATTAGATTGCTCACTTTCCATTTCAGCTTCACCTCAAAGCTATTTCTTTTTAATTTACTACTTCTTTACACTCAAAAGCCCATAACCTGATGAATACTCAGCAAAGAAGTTAAATAAGTGTCATACAAAGATGCGACTTTTTATTAATCAGAATTGACAACATATATATTTACAATATTTTAGATACCCTTGAATCTAAAACCTAAACTATAAACACTACTTCTAACAGTTTCTAGGTCATCTTTTTATCCAGCACCACCCCAAGGTATAAGCGTGCCGAACATGTTCGGTAGCTTGGCGTCTTTAATATTTCTCCTTTTTGTGAACAAAACCATTTCGGGTTTCTTCGCATTAACTGAAAGGTCTACCTCGTTGCACCATCGTTCAATGATGTTGCAGGCTATTTGTATGCGCTCGCATACCGTTAAGTATGCTTGTGCATAGAACCCTTCTTTAGTAAGCTGTTCCAGTAGGCCATCCATGATAAGGTTCCACAGACGCGGCGAAAGGCAGCTGCCCTGGGGGCAGCCACCCTCCGCGCGGACCTCCTGTGAGTAGCCTTTTAGTGTTGCTATAATCTTCCTGCTTTTGAGACCGGATGTTATCTAGGAAACCAGTGTTCAAGAGGTTCCTCTAGACAGCAATTCAGTCTCAATGAGGCTTGCTCTCGCCTTGTTAAAGGCGTCTTCTACATCGAAAATGACAGCTACGGCTACTTCCTTGAATTCCAGCGTTGTTTCCACCCTCTACACTATCTCTGTCTGAATTTTTACTAATAAAAAAAATAAAAGATAGATGTGCCCAGTTTTAGGTTTTAAGATCCTCTACAGGGCTGGGGTGGCGTTCTTTGTTGAATGGGAATCGTATTGTTCTAGGTGAAATATTGAGAGGTTGTGACTGGGAGATAATGGCTCAATGCGATAAAAGAGTGTCTGTTAGGGGTAGCAAGGTCTGTTGGTCGGGAAGTAGTAGAATTCGCATGCAACGGACTTTGCAATTTGCAGTAATTCCGTTTTCAGCATGGTGTCAAAAGAAATATTCTTGCTATGGAGCCACTCTTTAATATCTCCTTTTTTCCATGACGTTGGTAATTTTTCTACCAGTTTTGAATGATAACTGGCGTTATCTAAGACAACCACTGCATTACTTGGCAAAAAGTCCAATAGCTGGGAAAAAATATCTTCAAAAACATCGGGGAGGTCATTTTCTCGTGGTAATCTTTGGTTGACTTTGATACAAAACCATGTTCACTGCCAATGTGTGCGATTATTAGTCTGCGACCTTTTCCTCGAGGAGCATTTGATCCTGTTAAATATCCCTCCAAAATTTCTGATAGGAATTTGAAATATTGGTGTCCACCCATGCTTTAGAAACAGTGTATCCTTCATTCAACCATGTTTCATCTAAACAAAAGATAGTTCTTCCTTGTGTTCTCCAGCAAATAATTTCTTCTGTCTCATTCAAAAATTTTCTTGATATATTAATGCATCATGAACATTTTTTTTATTTGAGTTTTTTTTATAGTTTTTCCCTTTGAGAAAATGCACTTTGTTATAAGTGAGCCACTTGTACTGGAACAAAACTCGAACTTGACACCATTTTTACTATCGAAAATGTTCTTGGAGTAAAATAATAAAAATACACTACACTAACGAGTACCTATTCTTATGTATTAGGATATAAATAAATCCTCAATTTATAGACTAATAACGTACCTGTTTTTGCAATTATACACATAGGGTTACCTTAATTCCTTAACACCCCTAACGACCACAATTATTCTCGTTAAAATCGAAAAAAAAATATTCTAAATATCGTATTATGACTACTTATCCCTTACCAAAGAAGATTAAAATATGAGGATTAAAAGAAATTTCTTACCGATATTAATAAGTATGTAATAAGTATATAATGTAATATTTAGATATTCTATAATAATATAATATCAACAGAAGTTGTTTAATTAACTTAATCAAATAATTTTAATTATATTGTATTATTTTATTGTATATTTTGTGTATTTGTAAGAGAAATTTAAGTTAGAAATTATTTTAATGTAACAATATTATATTTAGTACATAAATATGTTATTTAGAATTTAGTAGAAACTTGATTATATAATGTGTAAAAAAAGGACAGATAATGTGTAAAAAGGAGACAAATATATTTTACTATATTCTTATTCTGGAATGATCGATGATAGACGAAGTGAGTATGTCTAGTCATAAATATGAAAGAAAGAGATACACATATTTTTTCCCAGAAATGACTAATCTCTAGAACAAAAAAACAAAGCTTCTAGAAGTTTGAAACCTATAAAAGACTGAACAGAGGTCGTTAAAGGGAGGTATATAATTGGTAGTCAAACATTGAAGATCTGAGTGTGAATAGTCAATTTGAACAAACAGTTTTTTAAAAGGAAGTTTATTATTGGAAGTCAAAGAGAGAAGTGAGTGTGAACAGTCAGTTAAAAAGTGAACAAACAGTTTTTAAAGTAGTTATAATATAGTGACGTTAAAAATACAAAGTAAAACAATTATAAAGTTGATGTAAAAAAGAAGAGTACTTACTATTATTAATACAACTAAAGGAACTATAATCCATCAACACTAAAATTTGAGGAACAAACAAAGAACAATAATTACACAAGAAACTAATCGTCTAACAACACTTCAGTTTACCAAAATCGCAAATACCACGTATCACTTCGTTCGTCTCCGTTTTTCATAGATCACCTACAGATTTTTCCACCAATCAGGAAACAGGACTTTACATATCAAGGTCAGATAAAATTGTAATTTTTTAAAAAAATTTTGTAGTAGTTAGTTGAATTTTATAATTTAAAAAAAATACAAAGGAATTTACTTGATATTTAATAATTAGTGTATTTGATAATCTTACTTACCATTACATAAACAACATTGGTTAGTTTAACTTAATTCACATCAAGTAAGTTCTTTTATAATAACTAAAGGCCTTTCTTTTTAATATGTTTTCTAATTAGTTTCATTATTAAACTTTCAACATTACTGTTTTAATTTAACTATTTTATAATAAATTTATAATTATAATTTAATCAAATTTTTCATTCACATATACCTAATAATCCAATAGAAACTTGCATAACCAAACACCCCTGAGAAAAAGATCTTGTTGCTACATTACATTTAAATAATATCAAATATTCAATCAAATCAATAAATAAATAATCTCTAGAATCATAATATTCTTTACAATAAATAAGTATGTGCGCTACTGATTTAGGGCCTTGTTTACAACATTTTACGATTTAATGACTTTTCTTAGCTGCCAACTCCAAACAAATAAATATTAACAAAAATATACAATATAAGAAGAATAGTACAATAGAGTAAAATAGATAGATAAAAAAGAAGGTATAGAGTAAGATCTTAGTATGAGCGAACTTAAAACGGGGATTTGCAGAAAACACTCATTTGCATTCACGATATGTCGTTCAACGAATTAGACTGAGTCCTATAGTTTGCAAGAAAATCTACTTTAGGTTTTAAGTGCCTACAGAATACGGCAGTGAAATAAAATATGCTTTAAAGTTTAATCATGATGTGTATTACATAATGAGCAGATTTCAGTTCATTCAACCTTATAGTAAATGTCTTTATGATGAATCTTAAATATATTTTATATTGGCAAAATACGGATTAAACGTATTATGCTGATCTTTTACGTCAAGTAGGTAAAAGTGCATGGAAACTTTTGAAAGTTTAATGGAAACACAGGGTCATTTCGGTGACACAAAATTATAAATTTCTCAACAAGTAGCTCTTTGTTATTGACAACAACGTGGACATCAAACTGTTTGAAAGATGGGGAGACATGTCTATGGAAGAAAAAAAAAGAATGTTGTAAAATCCAATTACATCTTATGATTAGTGTTGTCATGTTCGATTTGTTTTAAATCGGTACATGAGGTCAGAAAAATTGGGATTTAGGATTGCAGATCACGACAAAAGAAACAAGGTGCTTTTAAATCAGTGTTCAATATATTGTGTTTGTATGGTATTATACATATTACCTAAATTAAATATGTATTTAATCTTACATAACAAGTATTCAGTTTTACTGGACCAGTACAAATTATAAAATAAAATCCTGCTTTAAGTGTAATTATAATGGTGTAACTACACACAAAAGATGCAAAAAACTTATAACTTATACTGGCGAAAAATATACTATACCTTGTCCAGTATAAATGTAGGTGCACGTCACAGCTGTCGGAACGGGACTATGTTGCCAAGCATTTAAAATAGTATTAGAAACTCGTAAATGTCAACTAATATCTTTCTTTTTATTTGACTACAATACTACGCAATGTTTGAACGCGCATTTATTTATCTTTTGTAATAACTTCGGCCTACGAATTTCAATATTTAGAGGCCGTGGATTCTGAGTAGACCCGTGACGTCGTAAATAGTTGCGCACAACTGAATGGCAGCGGTGCATTAAAGAGAGACACTACGACGTAAACGGCGGACTGACCAGAATGAATCAGTAAGGGCTGCAATTATTAGTATAGTTAATAGGACAATTTTCAAACACAAATTTGTATACTGCGCCGGTTGACGTCACAGGTCTACTCAGAATCCACGGCCTCTACCAAATTTACAGTAAAAAAAGATACTGATTGACAGTAGCAAACGAACGAAGGAAGTCAAACGGACAGAGCGATTCGTTCACTTTGATGACGTGCACCTATATTTATACTGAACAAGGTATATTGAGATAGTTCAGACAAAAAACACACGGTGTTAGTTTTAGTTCAATTATGGTTCAAGATGAATAGTATGAGGAAAAAGTAAACTATCATAAAATTTTCCCATTCTCCCACTGTTTGTA
This sequence comes from Ophraella communa, assembly GCA_035357415.1. Classification (NCBI taxonomy): domain Eukaryota; kingdom Metazoa; phylum Arthropoda; class Insecta; order Coleoptera; family Chrysomelidae; genus Ophraella; species Ophraella communa. The sequence goes on along the minus strand of CM068994.1, from coordinate 11,454,710 downwards.
GTAATATTTCCAAAGTTTATTAGATTTTTTCTTTAGAGATTAAACGTAATATTTTCAAGAAAAAATAATGGTAGGTATTAAACATCTTAATAATTCGTAATGAATGCCAAATAAAAATCAAGGCTTTTGCAGCAAGAACAGCCCTTAAAAAATAATATAAGGTATCGCGCTTCCACGTGTAAATGATAAAATATGTCGTGATCTAGATTTAACATAATCGAGGACTCGTTTAAAATTATAGTAGAAAAAAATAAGGTCATCTTTACAAAAGTAAATAAGCTACCCAAGGTGAAAATGAAAGTCTTGGGATTATTATTATTTTTAATAATGAAAAAGTTAGTTTATGTAATGTCTACAGTTTAAGTACCTATATATTGCATGACATTGATTAGATCTCCTCTTGGTTTATTTTATCATTTTAAATCATTAATATGAAAATAAATAAAAAAGAGATGTCAATTACAATTTTTAATTATTTTTTTAGTTCTGCTTTACAAAAAAAACTAGTTATTGACATAATACATAGAAGTAATTTTAGAAGTCGTTTTGGTAGGTAGGTACTAATTATGATTTTAAGACATTTTACTCGTGAAATGCAGTAAGAAAGAATAAAATCAGGACAGTTGGTGATTAAGTATTTATAGTACTCACCAAAATAAATGAAGATTATTTTTCTTAATTTTGTTAATTATTTTCTACCATCTTTTTTAAAACTTGCACATATAAGAGTAACATTGATTTTTAAGAAATATACAATTAAAAAGATAATATATAAAAATCATACTATAAATATATACTTTTTTCACAAACTATATCTTTGGCAACCAAGCGCAATAACAGTGACTGCTTGGCTCAAACGACTTGTCAAAATGACATTTGACTAATCAATTGTGATTATACAGGGTGTGTTCGGGGAGCAAGCTTTCGAGCTATGTAGCGCCAAGAGCTATATAACACAAACGAGGAATAGTACTAGATAGCGCCAAATGGCCAAATGGCCGAACACAGCCTTATACGATAATTCTTATAAACAACATGGTGGAGTGTTTTGTTCATACACAGACTTGTCCAAATAAGTTTTATTGGGTAATAAAAATAAAGATCTTTATTTATTTCTGCATTTTATGTTTTTTTCAAAAAACTAGATACGGTACTGAAAATTGTTATTGTTCCCAATTCAACATTGCAATTTAGTAAGAAATTTTGATAATATTTTAAATTGGCAACATCGCGGCCATCCCGAGTTAAAGGTCCAAGGTCATTGACGACGGATTTTGAAATCCTTTGATTTTTTGCCATTCTAAATAGATGTTTTCCTCTAGAATTCTAAGTCAGTGTTAACCCCTAATCCTAACCTAACTTTTATGCGTTTACAAAGTATTAATTTAAAAAATATATGTTATAAATATACAAATAGTAGGCACGCATTTGCGCACATATAGGTATTTAGTACATTTTTGGGCAGATATAATTTCAATACTATCTACTACAATATCCGCCAAAATAAACAGTACCGAAAATAAAAATAAAAATTAATTTTTTATTTCCGTAATGTAAGTGTTCAAAATGTTCACCATTTCGACGCAAACAAGCTTCATATCGATTTTGTAAGTCAATAAACATATTTATAAAAAGTGGTTGATGGAACTGCCGAAAAATATTTTGTATTCTTTCCCGTAGTTGGGCAATATTCGCCGGCGGATTTTCCGAATGAAATATTTTTTCCTTCATTAGGTATGCCCCAAATGTATGCGTCAGGTGGCGTCAGAGCAGGTGAATGAGAAGGATATTCGAAGTCTGTTCCCCGAGAAATTATTCTATTATCGAAATGCTGACGGAGTGAGTCTAAGATGCGCACAGCTGTATGGCTCGTTGCACCATTTTGTTGGAATCATTGTGTGCGAAACTGTAGATTTCGTGCGCGGCAAAAGTTATTTAGATCTCTCACAAAAGGTATAAAAATTTTCTCTCTATAACGTTCTTCGTTGACAGTAAGTGGATTCTGATTATCATCTTCAACGAAATAAGGACCAATCATTCCATTACTAGATACCGCGCACCAAACGGTAACTCGAAGACTGTGGAGTGGTTTCTCTATAAGGACGTTGAAATCCAAGGAATCTGGTTGTTTGTCGATTAATATAGCCACTAAGATGAACGTGACTCTCGTCTGAAAACCATATGTTTTTCAAAAATTCGGGATCTTCGTAAATTAAACTCAACATGCGACCACAGTAAATTTTTTTGCACGTTTGTCCGCAGCATTTAGTCGTTGTCCAACTTGAATACGGTATGGATAACCACCAATTGATTTGAACATGCGACCTAAAGACGATTCACTAATGTTGAGTTTACATGTAGTTCTTACAAGACTTCTTTAAGGTGATTGCACAACTTGGTTAAAAACATGTCCTTCATTTTCGTTAGTGCATACTGTTTTTCGACGACCTGAAGAACCTTTACGTTAACACAATACACTACCATTGCGACGAAATTTTTCAACAACAACATCACACTTTTACTAGGAGCTGCTTTATTAATTTTTTGTTGATATTTTATTGACACCTGTTCTAAGCTTGGACCATGATTACGACCTTTTTCATATGAACGAAAATAATGCTCTACCAAAAACACTTTTTCTTCCGTTGTTAAAACAATTTTTAATTCAAATTTAACTGCAGCGTACTATAAATATATCAACTAATGACAATTAAGTAAAATATGAAAAATCCATATTATATAAACAACTCCACAGCACTCTCTCTTTCGGTACTGTTTATTTTGGCGGATACCGTATAAGCAAAATGGCGAATTGAAGTTAGCAAACGTGTCCTGTCAACAAGGAGTTAGTTTGTTTAACAGCGTTAGCCAAAAATTCCTCAGCGTAACATACATTTGTTAATGAAAAAAAAAAAATTAATTCTTTAGTTTATAGGGATATCAAGTACAAATCGGGACGCGTCGCCAGACCCATGAAAATCAGAACGTCCTGCATAAATCCAGAAAGCGCAGTCTTGCCAGACCTTCACAGTAGCATAAGGAGGGGATATACGGTTTCCTCCTCTTTCTGACAGAACTTGCATAGGTCTCTCTATCTGGCCTATAATACTTTTATGTTTTACCTATTTATTATTGATTTATAATACTTTAGAAACGGAATATGTTATGGTAGCAATAATACCTGCTATCACACCTAGGGCATTATGATAATGCCCGGAAATTTTATTGCTTATCCAATTTTATTTCTCTCATAATAAAGAATAAAGATCCATTTTATACCAAAAATAATAATAAAGAATTTGTTAAACATATGTACCTATTAAAACTTACCAGTTCCTGAAAATATGCCATTAGAACGGTTTCGGTTATTTGAACAATTGCGTTGGCATCTTTCCAAATACCAAATATGCCATACTCCCGATCATACTGTTGCCTTGATTTAACTGGCAAAAGATTTTCGGTCGCTTTTATGGCCTTTTCTCTTATATTTTGTGGAATTTCTTCCATTTTAAGCAAATATTTAAACAAAAAATGCCAACTGACTAACTGACAGAAACATCAGTCAAACTTAAATAATCACTGCAAGTCACTTGATAAATTTCTGTAGAATTATTTTTGTTCATAAAAATCAATTTTTAGGTAAAACATAGAGCATTGTATGCACCATGGGCATTGTTAGACTCTAATACCCATCAGGCCGAAACCTACTACTACTACTATTTCCACATTCCGGGCATTATCGTCCTTACAATGCCCTTGATACATAAATAGCTATATTATCTATCTGTTGAGATGGCATTCCTGTAGTAAGTATTGACATATTTTTCTTTGTTAACTAGAGATGTTTAGGTTACCAAGATCTTCGTATATTTGTGTTATTAATTGTTTTTAGAAATAAAACCAGAATATGTAAGAAATTTTAGATTGTATTTTTTATCAGAAAATTAGGTCAAAAACAAAATAAAACATTACGACAGGCTTGAAATGAGGGATGTTTATGTTCTTAAACAGCTACTACTCCATTCCATGCTCCTACAACTGGTGCAGTGTATCCGTATGGGTATGCGCCGTATGCGGTGTGGTATGGGTAGGCACCATATGCGGTGTGGTATGGGTAAGCACCGTATGCGGTGTGGTATGGGTATGCACCATATGTGCTGGCGTATGGGTATGCACCATATGTGCTGGCGTAGGTCAATGGTGAGTTATACAACCATGGTTTTGCCTTAGGTTCTGGGGCAGCGCTAACGAAAGCCAACAAAGCGGCGAAGAAGAAAAGTACCTGAAATTACAAACATTTAGATAGTACTAAAAATATATTTCGAATTTGATTTTATGAGGTTTAATCTCATACACATTACATATGCAATTATTCTATTATTTTTGAAAGCTGTAGACTTTTGTTTGTAAGTTGATTAAAAATAAACAATTGTTTAATTTCTTTGGTTCATTTTTATAAAAATTTCCAAGAATTAACTATAATTATTATACAGTTTTCTCGTACAAAACATTTCAAAATATGGAAAATGGGGTTTTTAAAGAGGCTGAACCGACTGATGCAGTCTGTTGTTTGATAGCAAGTGTATAAAAAAGATAAATCTGGGTGGGAAAGTATTGAGGTTGAAGTACTACAGCGAAACTCAAAACAAGTCAATTTTGTTGGGAATTACACAAAATTTTGGAATTTTAATATATTTTCGTATTCAACAATGTCGATTTAGTGGCTCTAGACTATTTTTATCAAGCATAACCTAATTAAGAATTTTAGCAAAAGTTGAAGGCAGCAAATTCAACGTTATTTGCTTTGTCACCTTCTTAAGTAAAAAAATTTGTCGAACAAAACACTTGAAAATATGGAAAATAGGGTTTTTAAAGACGCTGAATCGACTGATGCAGTCTGTTGTTTGATAGCAAGTGTATAAAAAAGATAAATCTGGTTGGCAAAGTAATGACGTTGAAGTATTACAGCGAAACTCAAATCAAGTCAATTTTGTTGGGAATTATACACAATTTGGGATTTTTACGTATTCAACAGGTTGAAGCATAACCTAATTAAGAATTTTAGCAAAATTTGAAAGCAGCAAATTCAAAAGTATTTGCTTTGTCACTTTGCTACAAAGCCAAATTGAATAAATTCATTATTTCGATTACTGTACATATTTAAAGAATATTCCGAAACACGTCAGCTTTAAATTATAAATTGACATTCTTTAAAGTGAAAATGTGATCCTCTTCCTTCAATCCCTTTGAGTGATTTAAATGACTCAAGAGGCATAATGATGGAAAAAGGCCGATGTGGCCACTTTTGTTATGAACGGAAACGTAAATCCGGTAAATCGCCATGTAGATACTAGTCACGTAACACGTGGATGCGTGAATACCACACCCAGTATCCAGAAAAACTTAATGTATGGGCTGGAATAGTAGGCAACAAAATAATTGGACCTTTCTTCATTGAAGGAAACAACGTAAAACTCTGAAATTATGACATTTAGGAAATATTACTAGAATCATATTTAGTATTTTTCAAGGATTTAAAATACAAAAAAATATACAGGGTGATCCGTTTGAAATAACAAAGTTCATTAGATTTCCAGAAAAACTGAAAATCCGACAACAATGTAAACTCTACTATAAGATCTGTCGAAGTACAAAAAGGTGAAATGTCTAAATTTATAAAAATAGTGTAATCCGTTTCCGAGATAATTGAGCCGTTCCATACATAAAACTCACTCTGTATTGTAGAAATACTGTGCATATAGAGTTATGCAGAACATCTACTTGAAGCAAAAGATTCACTCACACAAACCAAATAAATTAAAATATTACATATTTATGGACAAGATAAAATTTAAATTTTTTTGAGGAACTTAAAATAAAAAGACATCCAGCAGGTCCGCATTTACAGGTACATATATCCAGGATAATCCCTTAGGGCTAATGCTACCTAAGCTTTATTGCTGTTATGTCTTTTACTTGAATACTTCTAGCCTTAGCTGACAAAAAATTATGTTTTTTCATAAATGGTGGTTTATTACAATGTTCTTATATCACAATAAATAAAATGCATTATTTAGAGAAGTTTCACCCTGTATCTAAAATAAAAATGTGTCTTAAAAAAGGAATAATAAAATATGATTACTTACGAATTTCATTTTGGAGTTTGGGATATTATTTGACTTGGCACAGATCAAATGTATCGATTCCCAATATCCTTCAACTTTTATACCAAACCAAATCAGCAAAGCCATTAATCTACCCCACTTAATTATTGATTTAATTTAAATATTTAACGTTCGAAGGACGAATTATTAAAATTATACTATTATAGTTTTTATTATAGGTTATGAATAAACATTATTTAAAAAATCCGGAGATTAATTTTTTACGGCCAATTTACTTGAAAGAAAATTCTAATACACTTTTATGAGCCAAAAATTGTATTATTATCACCCTTCAACTTGTTTTAGCAGAGCCCTATTGTATTCAGCTTGAAATTTTATTTTAATGTATAAAAATTTAGTTTTTTTGCATATCAACAATACAGTTTCTTGAGTTAATATTAGGACTTATTTTAAGGCGGATCTTTTTTTTGGTAGAAAGGGTTAAATTTAGGATTCTGTATTACTATAGTGAGAACAAAGTTATTTGCAAGTATTCAATGTTGTTATCAAATGTAATGTACTATTTAGGGAGCTGTACCACTATTGTGTCCTCTTAGACAATGCATAGGCGTCGACTATTCACTTTTACCAGGAGGGCAAGCAACAAAAAGTATTTTCAGGTAAAATATTTATTCCAAAAAAGCAACTTTAATAAAAATTTTTTTTTCAAAAATAATGACAAATTTTTTAATCATAAAAAACAAATATTTTGAACAGAAACTCTAAGATTATCAAAATAATTACAAAAAAGTCGTTACGTAAATAAATAATACACAAAGTAATGGAAAAACATCTTACATCTTAATACTAATGTAACCTTTTTATTATAACAATTTGTTTGGGAAAGTAAACCATTATCCTTCTTTATGTTTTTATTTTTTTCAACATTTCGGTAGCTTTCCAGCTACCATTATAATATTACCGGGTGTCCCAGAAGTTTTTGACCTATTTTACTTAAAAACCATAGAGACGTGCGGTTTTCGAGGGACAATTTCTTTTTATGAAATTGATTGTGTTAACCTCTACTTTTTGGAAGTTCATCTTATTAAGAACAATAAATAACTGCACAGTTAAACTAAACTTCCACTATTTATTTGAAAAATTCGCTTTAAAATCAGTTACAGCTGTTTCGCTATAACTAGCATCGTCAGATTGACATATTGAAATTACATGTTGTTTGTTTGTAACTAGGTGCTTGATGTTGATAAGGAGTTAAGGCTAGACCAAGTAAGGAAGTAATAAGACATAACAATATTAAAGCATAGATGTTATTAGCCCTAAGGGATTATCCTGGATGTATTTCCCTCTAAGATCAGTATAACTGTGCAATGATATAGAAAAACCAGGAAAAAACTATATCATGCTGATCTTTACAATAACTTAATATATTTATGTTACAATAATGTCTTATCTATGTATAAAATGAAGACTCAATCAAAGTAAACAGTTTAATAGTGGAGAACTTCCAAGATTTATTTGTTCATTAACTACTTTAAACTGTTGATCTGCTAGATGTCTTTTAATTTCAAGTTCTTCTAGAAAATCTAAATTTTGTTTTTTATCACAAATGTGTAGTATATGAATGTCATTGGTGTGTATAAGTGAGTTTGGATGTTCCAGTAGGTGTTTTGCATAGTTCGACTTATCTGATTGTTGTAATCTATATGCTCTTAAGTGTTCATTAAATCTTACTTCAAAATTTCTTTGTGTTTGACCTATATATACTGCATTACATTTTGGACAATTAATTTTGTAAACACCAGATTTTTTTAATTTTGGTAGTTTTGTTTTTACATTTAACAATTTTGTTCCAATACTATTTTGTGTTTTAAATGATATTAGTGCTGATGTTGCCGAAGATATTATTTTTGAAATTGCATTGGAAATATTTCCACAATATGTAATACTTTTATAGCTTTTAATTTCTTTAGTTTGTTTTGGAAATATGAGTTCTAGTGACATTTTTTGTTCTTTCTTATTAATTAATTTATTTATCAAATGTATTGGATAGCCATTAGATGTAGCTATTTGTTTTATGATCTCAATTTCTTTATTAAAATTACTTTTGTTCATTGGAATTGAAAATGCTCTATGTATCATGGAATTATAAGCTGCTAATTTATGTGATAGTGGATGATTTGAATTATATGGTATGGTTACATCTGTTTGTGTAGGTTTTCTGTATATTGAATAATTTAATGAATTATTAACTTTTTCAATTCTTAAATCTAGAAAATTAATTGAATTATTTTCTTCAACTTCTAAAGTAAAATTAATTTTAGGATGCAAGGTATTAATATAATTAAAAAATATATCTAACTGCCGTTCGCTACCTACAAAACCTGCTAACACATCATCAACATATCTATACCAAAATACAATATTGTTTTTATAACTAGAATTAAAGATTTTGTTTTCTAAATTATCCATAAATATATTTGCCAAAATTGGAGAAATAGGACTTCCCATGGGAAGACCCTCATTTTGAATATAAACTTTGTTATCAAAAGTAAAATAATTTTGACTAATGCATACATCAAATAGATCAATTATGTCTGATATTATACCTGGATGGATATTTCTTTCATCTAGTAGCTTTTTAACTAGAACTATACATTCTTTAGGTGGTATTTTTGAGAACATATTAGTTACGTCAAACGATACTAATTTAGTATTATTTTGTAAATTACATTTATTCAATTTTTTGATCACATCTAATGAATTTTGTACTGAATATTTAGATGTGTAACCATAATTGTTTAGGATACTATTTAATTTTTTAGCTACTTTAGTATTAGGAGTGTTAACATACGAAACTACCGGTCTAATTGGTTTTGAATCTTTATGTAATTTAATTGTTCCATATAATTCTGGACATTGAGGATTTTTATTTACTAGGTATTTTTTATCGAAGTCATTAAATAGGTAATTTGAATGATTTACATGTTCTCTTATTTGGTTAGAAAATTTCTGTGTAGGATCGTTTTTTAGAATTTTGACATTACTTGACATTATGAAATCATTCACTTTAGATTTATAATCTTCTCTTTTTAAAATTACTGTTAAGTTACCCTTATCTGATTTTGTTATAATTAGGTTATTTTCATCTACTTTATTTTTGATTGATTTTAAAGCTAAAATGTCAATGCAAAATGTAATGCAGTATATATAGGTCAAACACAAAGAAATTTTGAAGTAAGATTTAATGAACACTTAAGAGCATATAGATTACAACAACCAGATAAGTCGAACTATGCAAAACACCTACTGGAACATCCAAACTCACTTATACACACCAATGGCATTCATATACTACACATTTGTGATAAAAAACAAAATTTAGATTTTCTAGAAGAACTTGAAATTAAAAGACATCTAGCAGATCAACAGTTTAAAGTAGTTAATGAACAAATAAATCTTGGAAGTTCTCCACTATTAAACTGTTTACTTTGATTGAGTCTTCATTTTATACATAGATAAGACATTATTGTAACATAAATATATTAAGTTATTGTAAAGATCAGCATGATATAGTTTTTTCCTGGTTTTTCTATATCATTGCACAGTTATACTGATCTTAGAGGGAAATACATCCAGGATAATCCCTTAGGGCTAATAACATCTAGGCTTTAATATTGTTATGTCTTATTACTTCTTTACTTGGTCTAGCCTTAACTCCTTATCAACATCAAGCACCTAGTTACAAACAAACAACATGTAATTTCAATATGTCAATCTGACGATGCTAGTGATAGCGAAACAGCTGTAACTGATTTTAAAGCGAATTTTTCAAATAAATAGTGGAAGTTTAGTGTAACTGTGCAGTTATTTATTGTTCTTTATTTCTTTTTATATAAAGTTTTTTTTCAGTATACATGTTTAATTAGTAAAATCTTTGTTTTTTAAATGCAAATATCGTCGATTTTTTTAATGGCACACCCTATATATTTTTATTCTATCTAAAAGAAGAACTCTTTCCCTTTGAGAAAGTATGTAATTGGTTAAAGTTTAGATGAAAAATAAGTGAGTTATTTGGATTTTACTGATAATTGTTTATTAGATAGATATGTCTACACAAAAAATTACAAAAGAAATAAACAACACACACTTGAAAGATATATGTACCAAATTTTATTAAAAATTAACTTTATAAATTATCTAATTTAATAAAAATGCTTAAGATGTTCTAAGTGTTGTTCATTTTGGTCTATACATTTTTGTAACCTGAATAAAAAGTTCTGAAAATAATTTCTCAACATTTCTGGGGTAATTTCTTGGAATGCTCGGACAATGTTACATCTCAGTTGTTCTAGAGTCTCTGGAATAGAATTATAACACCTATCTTTTATAAACGACCATATAAAAAAGTCTGGAATCGTCAAGTCAGGTGAGTGAGCAGGCAACTCAATTGGTTCATCTCTCCCAATTCACCCAATCTCCAAATGTTTCTGATAAAGAGTTTCTAGCCACAAGTGAATAGTGTGGTTAGGTTAGGAATTTATGATGCCATCTTGTTCCAGTTGTGTATATAGGTAATTTTGTAACATGTCTGTGTAGACATTACCAGTAATTGTAGTTTCTTGAAAGAAGAACGGTCCATATATTTTTTTTTAGACACGCCACACCAAACGTTCAACTTTGGTGAATCTCTTTCGCATTACTTAATTACCCTTGGATTTTCAGACCCTCATATGCGACAATTAGGTTTGTTTATTACATCTCCCGTTTAAATGAAATCCAGCCTCATCTGACATTATAAGTAAAACATCAGAAACCTCTAAATAAATCTAGTAATGTCTCAGAAAAAACAAAGGGTTAATAAAACGACATTACATATATAAAATAGTCTATTACTGATGTAAGAATAATAAAAAACTCTTCGTTTTAACACAGCATCCACGTTTAATTAAAAATATTAGGTTTTAAATGCACTGACAACTGACAGCACTAGAATTAGCATCGTCAGATTCTAGCGAAACAGCTATCATTGCGTTTAAAGCCTAATATTAAAATATAGTGCATTCTAAATTTCAAAAGGGTTCTGTAAATTGACTGGTGAAATTAAAGTTAGAGAACAAGTAAAAAGTATCTTCTTATACGTTACGATTGAATCTGCATTGCGCAGACATGTTCTCTTAATTCAATTTGGATGAATTTTTACAGTAACAGAAATATGACCATTGGGCTTTCCAACGACCTGTCAAAAATGGCGGCTGTAGGCAAACAATAGTATTGTTTTGTATTTTTGTCATAGTGCTTTCTTTATTTAAGTTGGTGTAGAAGTTTTTATTGTTTTGAGAAAATAGTTTTTGTGACTCTATAAAATAGATTTTATATATTATTTGGACTTGTTAACGTTATAAGTTGAAAAAATGTCTGTTACATGCCTTGTGATTGGTTGTGCAAGTAGATCAAACAGGGATGATGTAAAATTATTTTGTGTGCCTGCGGTTCTGAGCCACAGTTTTATGTTCTAAGGTTTGCCCACAGACGACATCTTTATGTCACGTGATTTGGAAAGCCTTATTAGGAATCTAGTTTAAGGTTATGTCCATCATACAGACATAGAGTAATAACTTTATACCTACATTGTATCGATAATAATTTTTGTATAAATATGTTTTAATAATAAACAATAGATGCAGAATTGATTAAAGATGAATAAGCAAGATATTAGACAGCAGTATAAGTGGGATAAGTTAAATCAGATATTGAAGATACTGGAGATTTGTAAATAGGTAATAGTTGAGAGAGGATCTGACTTTGGTGCAGACAAAGCTGTGGCCAACAACACAAAGAAAATAAAGGTTATCTGTAACAAATAAATATGCATTCATCATTGAAGATAATAATCTTAATGAAAATAACAATGTTAAAGCTATTTTAAAGCTTATTTTTATGTGTTAATTTTTATTTATTATTGCTAACTTTTAGTTTTAATTAAATATTAAATTTATTGTACCAACACTTACTTTTTGGAAGTCAACTTCCACGTTTAATTAAAATAACAATATACAGAAAACCAACACAAACAGATGTAACCATACCGTATAATTCAAATCATCCTATAAAACATAATTTAGCAGCTTATAATTCTATGATAGATAGGGCATTTTGAATTCCAATGGACAAAAGAGACTAATATCTTAAAACAAATAGCTACATCTAATTGCTTCCCAATTCATTTGATAAATACATTAATTAAAAAAAAAGAACAGAAAGTGCCACTACAACTATTTCCTAAATAAATTAAAAGTTATAAAATTATTACATATTGTGGAAGTATTTCCAATACAATTTCAAAAATAATATCTTTGGCAACATCAGCATTAATATCATTTAAAACACAAAATAATGTTGGTACAAAATTGTTAATTGTAAAAACAAAATTACCCAAATTAAAAAAAATCTGATGTTTACAAAATTAATTGCCCAAAATGTAATCCTGTATATATAGGTCAAACACAAAGAAATTTTGAAGTAAGATTCAATGAACACTTAAGAGCATATAGATTAAAACAACCAGATAAGTCAAGTTATGCAAAACACCTACTTGAACATCCAACATACCAATGACATCCAAATACTACACACTTGTAACAAAGTTTAGATTTCCTCAAAGAACTTTAAATAAAAAGACATCTAGCAGATCCACAATTTAAAGTTGTTAATGAACATTGTTATGTCTTATTACTTCCATACTTGATCTAGCCTTAATACTACCTAATCAACATCAGGTACCTAGCTACAAACAAACAAAATGTAACTTCAATATGTCAATCTGACGATGCTTTCTAGGAAAACAGCTGTCATTCTGATTAAAAATCTAATTTTTTAATTAAACCTAGGAGTTGCGTTAAAACGAAGAGTTTTTTATTATTCTTAATTATATATACTTACATATTATTTGATTCGAACTGATTGAATTGATAAAAGAAATAATATACTCCTATTGATGAAGCTCCCTTTTATACAAAAATTAGCGTGGTGTTATGTAAATGTTTACGTGTATTGTAGTTGATCCAATTGTAATTTTTTTGCTTTCATGTTGATATGAAACGACAACAAGGACATAATTTGAATAATATGATTGACGGGTAACACGAACCGAAGTAGCAAACAAATTAATCAGTAATATTTTTCTGTTCCGTGTTGGTTTGTGAACACATTTTAATTTTTTTTACTACTTATATTCGGTGAAATATATGGATTTCGGTTCTAATGCCTTATAGTTATAGACCGATAAAAGAATACTTAGCATTCTTAAGGAGAATTGGGTATTATGAAAAAATAAAAGCATTGTGTAGGTAAATATTGTTTTAAGTTTTAACCAAATTTAGTTAGCTTTTCTCTCCGCATTTTTTTTTTAATTGGAACTGTCAGTATAATAAAAATCTTGTTTTGTATCATAACTGTACGAACACAACAGTTAGAACGCCTCAGAAAATTTGTAACCGTGCCTGCAGTAGAAGATAGACGAATTTTAAAATAGAAGACGAAAGAATTGCTGTCGACTCTAATGTAGCTAACTTTACTTTGGGTTATCTACGTCACAGCACAAATGGCGAACTATTTAAATCATCCAAAAGTTAAATCTTCAAATCTACAGATAAACCGTGTGAGAATAAATAAATTAAAAATAATTGATTCTTTAGTATGATTTTGATCACCACTTACTATTAATATTGAGAAAACATTATATTTTTGTTAAGTTTAACACCCCATTGTATAGTATTTTTATTTAATCGAGTCCAAATTAAAATTTAATGCCATTTTCTAGATTGGTTATTTTGGTTATAGAATATCTGGTCACCTTGACATTTTTAAAAGAATGTTTTTCCTCTTTAATCGAATCAACTGCTTTGAACTACTTTTTGTTGTTTTTTTTTATTTATTAACAGGTTTGTTAATACATGAATGTTTTTTATTTAGAATAACGGGTTATTTGTTACTTTAAATTGTGTGGGAGATTGCATTTTATCTATCTTGGATATCATTACAAATGTAAAAACAGCAAGATGGCCGACACGTATTCCACGTATTCCAGAAAAAAATAATGCATAATGAACTCTTAATACGTCTATTCGCTGGACCTCAATAGTACCCATTAATCACGGCAGTGATTAATGACTAACTAATCATGGCTACCTTGATTTAGCTTTAATACAAGTATTACATTGTTTTGATACAAACAATCTTTTTTAACATTTTTTTCATGTAATCCACTAAATAATTTCAATTCAGTTCTGTAAACACTAGGCCATCAACACTTTTAAATAAATATGTTAGTCTGAAACATTTTAGAAACCGAAGTAGCTTATGAAACAATCAAATTTAACTTAAACCTGTCAACATTATTGTACGTGCCCGTAGATTTATGAGTGTTTTAATATTATTTGTTAAATTGTGTTAAAAAACAAACGAATCAGTGTAAATGTTCACGGAGTGTATCTTGCTCAATGTTGCCTCGGCTGTCAACTGAGCAGCGTGAACCATTTTTATTTCTTTGAATCTACTGAATTATGAGGTAGAATCTACTAAAATCTACTAGACAATTTTATAGTTCTTTGGTATCTCGCTAATAGGTAACGTAATTCATATATTATGGAAAACACCCTAGAGGGCGAAGTGTTTTACAAATTTAAATAATAAATGTTGGTTGCCTGGTGGTTTCAAGATATTTATAAACGATTTCAATATGGATGATCATAGATAAAATGCATAAAAAATAATAAATGTTTATTAACAACAAAATAAAACAGTAATAAAAAGAAAAATATACTACCTTTTCACGAGATCTGAGTAGGTATGAAAACGAAAATCTAGACTAGTGTACAGTCGGCTTTAGAATAGCATATACATGTTAAATGTGAATTTCATTTACCTACCGAAGTTATAAAAACACCCTGCTTCAACAAGATAGGAGTGGCAATTTTTAAAACGCCTACAATTACTTACTTCACTAAGGAATAAAAAATAATGACAAGAAAAAAGATTTGGAAGAGGTGGTGGCGTAACCAGTTCTGTGGTGTTGTTCCAAAATAAATGTTTTTAAAAAAAGAAATAGATATCAGATTTAAATAAAAATTGTCAAAAACATTTATTTTTTAATATATTAAACTTATTGGCTTATGTTAAGGGGGTGTTTAAGGGTTTTAAAAAATTATTAAAATTAAAGGAATAAACTAATTGTAATAAAATTTTATATACAGGGTGTCCCACTAAGGTATGCGAGGTAGTTGATTATAACATAAAGAAAAAAAATTTATAACAAAATCGATCATGAAAAATTTGCTGGAAATATTTGTCAAGTTTGAAAGTCGTGCACTACGGGGTACAACGAACACTTAAAAACATAATATTGTGATTGTCTCCGAAAGAGATATACTATAAAGGTATACTAAAAATACAATTTTTGAAATCTTGATGAGATTATGAAAAATGTTGGTTGGGGACTTTTTGTCAATACTCTTCAAATAGGGGGGTGGGGGAAGGTTCAAACTTGTTATAAACAAATGTCATATAACTTTTTTTTGTTTTTTAACCGATTTCAATGATTTTGGCGTCATTTAAAAGAGTTTCTTCTGTTTAATCAGATGCATAACAAAAATACCAAAATTAAACAATTTTATCTCCGCTAGGTAGTTCTACGTAAAAAAGTCGTTTATTTTTTTATTTTTCTCGGAAATTTAAAATGTAATAATGCTTTCTTTTTTAATTTAGGTTATTAAGTGATTAGTGAAAAGCGCAAGTCTAAATCTTAATATTTTATTTGATATCTTAGAATTAAAATATCACAATAGTTAAATAGAAAACTAAAATCCGTGCCAATGTAGAATAAGAAAATCCAGTAAATAGTCACAATTAAAAAACAAAATTCTAAATCCGTGTCAATAGCCAAAGTTCGTCGTAATTAAAAAAATTACTAAACAAAATTCAAAATCCGTGTAAATAACCAAAGTTGTCACAAAAAAGGAATCAGTAAAGAGGTTGTAATAAAAAACAAATAAAACCGTACTGTATAATACACAGGCAATTTTTCAATAGAATACCTTATGCTGCAATCTTCCCTCACTTAATATCATCCCTATATGTGTAACATTAAAGATGAGGGCGTGAACAACTGTTTGATTTCAAATTTATTATTATTTAAACCGTGATGGGGTATACACAATAAATAGGTCATCCTTAAAATGAATTCAATGCAAACCATTTGAGTTTGAAAGTGTATATGCTATTCTGATGCCGATAGTACAGAAAAATGTTCATCGAAAAGTCATAAATTGTGATGAAGATGAAAAATTATACCTAGTACCTATTTTTTCGACTAAAAAATTATTAATATTTGGTGCATAATCACAGCATGCATTAATTTTTACTATTTTATATTATAATATAATTTCTTATCAGTCACTGGTTTAAGCATTTCAGGGTATAGACTTATATGTCTGTGGGGTATAGTGGATGAATGCTGTACAGTTACAAGGTTATTGGCATTTATTATCGACGAATTATTTTATTTAGAAATGTGTTCCTGTCTTTCTGATTGAAATTAGAAAAAAAACTTTCACATTTTACCTATGAAAATGGAAACCAAAGCACTCGTAGATTTCTATTAAAATCTACTAAAGATTTTCATACCAAATTTTTTGAGTTTTTGTCAGAAATCTAGTAAAAAAGTAGATATCTACCAAAAGTGGTCACGATGCTACTGAAGATTCAACACAAAATGTAGGTTTTACTCTTAGTGATCTACTATATTTAATTTCAAAGTATATATTTTACAACTTAATGGCTTATTATGACTAAAAAATGTATATTTACGGCTCTCCGTTATAATGAACTAATTTTATTTCTCATTTTAAAATAGAGCGATTTGGTTCAATTAAATGTTATATATAAATAGAGGGTGGTATATATTAAATTTTATAATTTATTTTTTATAATAGCCTTAACGTTTTTGAACACGTGGTATCTAAAACGATATCTACTTCGATGTAACTTGTAGAGGGCGCCATATAGGCCATTTTTCTAATAAATAAAACATTGTTACTGTATAAGGTAATTAAAAATACCATGGCGGGTAATTTCAACCCCTACAGGGTAAATTAGGACGTTAGGTGGTAGTTAAGAAGTAGTAGGGAGTAGTAAAGAGGGGATGTATGTTCCTGCTCCTTTAATTTGGGGTCCTTGCATAGTGTAGTGTTTTTTAAATATCAACTTTTTTTACGTGTTGAAAATACCAGTATTGATTAATATACATAAAAACTCTTTGTTATATCCTAAGTTGAACATGTTTTGATATATTATCCTTGAGATGTTATTTAAAAAAATATGTATATCAATTGTCACAAACTGCAATGAGATTCATTAGAAACACTCCCAAAATTTTAATGTAAGATGTGGGATTTCACACTATAAAAGACATTCTTTCTTGGCAAAGTTATCATTTGTTCTCGAGACAAATATCAGCACATTTTTCAAAGATGTTTAAAATCGTAAGTATTTTATACAAAATATATATTTGTATTTTATATTTAGAAATAAAATTAAAATAAATATATAAAATTAAAGTGGCAAACTATCATCACCAAATGAACTGTCATTTCATCCTTTATGTATATTTTCACCATTTGCAGTATTTACCACCTAAAAATCATTTTGTGCAAATAAAATAAAAGAATAGTCATAATAACGGATAAAATAATAGTTTTTTATGATGATTCTAATAAATATGTTGTTTCAGTTCGTTTTCTTCTTCGCCGTTTTGGCCGTAGCTTTTGCTGCACCTAAAGCTCAACCAGAACCTCAAGTACTGACATACAACTCGCCTGCAGTACTCAGCAGTTATTCTACATATCCTTATGCTAGTTACGCTGCTCCTATCGCCTACACCGGATATCCTGCTCAACTGGCTCCACTGGCTTACTATTAATCTGACAATAATTACAAAATGTATTAAATGGCTACAAATAGGATCTGACTTCTGACTTTGGAATACTGCATTCATTTTTATAGTATTAATTAGTAAAAAATAATAAAAAATGTTTGGATTATAATTCAGAGTATTTATTCCTTGAAACTCCTTTAGATTCTCTTCGTTCTAATTCAAAGAATCCTTTTTTTTGCAGGAGCCACAGCATCCGAAACATTTCAAAGGTAATTAGTAATAAGTTGATTATTATTAGTTCTGTACATTTTGTATATCACTAAACAAAATTGAATGTGACAGTGGTGTAGTCGATAAAAAGTATATAGAAAACTGTACAAAATTTAGAACTTAACAAAGGAGTGTAGTAGATGAAAACAATATGGATATTTAAATGTAGAACTTTTGATAAAATGGTGTTGTTAATAAAAAACTTAGTTTAGTACAATAGATATAATATGTATTTATTTTGTTGCAGCGAACCTCGCTGCGCTCGGCACGCAGTGATCTAAAAAAAGTATTTCAATTTTGTATATTACAGAAAATTAAAATAATTAAACGATAGTGGTGTAGTCGATAAAAGGAATATAAAAATTAAGAGTGTTAGGAAATTTGGAATTGAAAGAGTAATAGATAACATGGGGAAATATAGGAAATAAAACAATAAAGAAATATTTATAGAACTTTGTTGTATTGTCTAAAAACAGTTACGTAGATTTTTTTAACAAGTATTTATTTTTTATAATTTTGGTCATAAATTGTGTTTACAGTTTAAAAATAACAAGCAATATTATGGATATTTACTTATTTTTATTACCAACATTTCATATAATAAAACATTTTTTTTGTCAGTTAACCAGAAAATAACGTAAAGTGTTTAAAATTATTGATTTTACTTTGGCAAACATATCAACCAATTCGGAGTAATTTAAGGTAGATGCTACTTATTTTTCGAGGATTTGTTAATCCCTCTTATCCCAAGGAGGAAGGAGGATACGACTAGTATTTTCCAGTCATATTAGCACCAATATCATAAGACTGCCTCATATTCTTAATATCCAAGCAAACGGTTACTAATTTCTTCACGATTTCTTTTGCGAGTCTTTCACCTGTTTTTTTCACGAGGCAAAAAAACATTCCTTAATACTGCATTTACCCACGTTAGGCGCCAAATGTGCGACACTGTATAATAGGTATGCACATAGTTTAGTTTCCAAAGATTGTTTTTCAGTTTTTGATTTGAAAAATACTTTAAGTTGAAGATATTCGTAATAAAAAAAGACAAAACGACAATAAATATTTAAAGGCGAAATAGCATACTAATTTAAGGTATGTATCCACTAGGCAACATTTGCCGCGTGTTGAACAACATCCTCTTGTGACATATTGTCGATGAC
The DNA here is from genome assembly GCA_035357415.1 of Ophraella communa. Classification (NCBI taxonomy): domain Eukaryota; kingdom Metazoa; phylum Arthropoda; class Insecta; order Coleoptera; family Chrysomelidae; genus Ophraella; species Ophraella communa. The sequence goes on along the minus strand of CM068994.1, from coordinate 11,435,220 downwards.
AGACAGCGTTGTTAAACAAAAGCTCCGCGCTACTTTCAACATCTTGGGCAACATGTTGTTCAACATGTCACGCGACAAATGTTGCCTAGTGGATACACGCCTTTAATGACTAGACTGTTATTCTAATCAAGGAAACGAGGTAGAATTCCTGGTATATCGCACCTCCGGAGAAACAATGTCGTAAGTGCAAATCTATAAAATGTTGAGGAGAGTCTTTTAAAGTTTTTCAAATATTGAATACATGATAAAACACAATTTCAACCTCTTTGCAATGCTTCCAGGGGTTTTGTAGCTCTTACTTCATAATGTTAGCATTGTTATTTTAAAGCGTTTTGTGTTTTGCGATTGCTAGTGGCATTTAGGGGTCTAGATTACCACAAATGTGGGGAATGAAACAGCAGATAAGCTAGCAAAAAAAGGAGCTGAAACCCCACATTTGGGACCAGAACCATCTTGTGGGATCAGCAGTAGAGTAATCTTAGGAAAACTAAGGGAAGAAATGGAGAAGGAAAAATCCAAGTACTGGAATCAGCTGGAAGGACTGAGGCAATCTAAGATACTACTGGGGAACTATGACCAGAAGAGATCTCTTAGCTGCCTCAACCTCAGTAAAAAAAGGCTCCGAATTCTAACGGGAATATTAACCGGGCATTGCCGGTTAAGAAGCCACATGAAGAAACTAGGGTTAGCAGATGAAGCAAAGTGCAGATTCTGTGAGGAAGAGGATGAAACCTCAATACACATACTCTCAGAATGCCCTGCCTTGAAAAATTCTAGGGCTAGATACCTAGGAGCACATGAAATAGAGGAAGGGGATCTACCGGATTTGAAGCCCGACGATGTCCTAAACTTCCTCAGGAAAATAGGACTCGAAGAGCTGCTCTTGATGCTCTTAATCTGCGGTACACAGAAACATTATTGAAAAATAGGAGAGTTAGCTTTTGTTGTGCATACTGTTTTTTGGCGCCCTTAGGGATTCTGCGCTCGTGGCCAATGCCACCTTTGCCCACCCTTAAATACGGCCATGCGCATCGGTTTTCTTTCGCGGCAATGTCATCAGTTTGTAGAAAATGTAGAAAATAAAACCTTGTAGCACATAGATTAAAAGTTGGTTGCTTAAACGCAGTACAGTGTAGCATACACATTTGTTGGAAGAGTTGAGGTGGTCAAATTACCAGACGTGTGGCCTACATATAAATCTTCAATCCCAGAACCAGATTTCAAAGAACCTTAAACTTTTTTTAGTTTCTTACTGAATTTACCTCGTAAAAAAATCTATTTTTTTTTGCTTTTATTGTTGTACCAGCTTCCACTTCTTGATACTTCTTCAAATGTTTTATTTCTCTTAATACTGCCACGATATTCCATAGAGGAGACCTTATAAAGCTCTATAAATTTCAGCAAGCTGTTCTTGTTCCTCTGTCTAATATCAAACATGATGTATAATACAGACAACTTCAAAAATACCGATACTGTTTAACACACACACGATTTATCATTAATGGTTAATAATTATCCAAATTGTAATAAAAGAATTATAATAAATAATTGTTGGTTAAATATTCTATGTCGTCCATTTGCAGCACGATCGATACAAATGTCAAAAAGAGCAAGATGGCCGACGACTTCCAGAATTATCTGAATGTGCATATAGCTCAAAAACTATATTATGCTGATCTATACAATAACCTTAATGTATTTGTGGTACATTTTTGCCTTATCTTTATGTAAAATTAAGATTCAATCAAAGCAAATAGTTTAATAGTGCATAAAATAAGATATTTCAAGGAATAAATACTCTAAATTATCATTTTTTTATTATTTCAGTACGTAAGTATTATTATCACCCAACAGTCTTTAAATTAGAACCAAGAGAATATAATAGGCTTTATAGGCATAAATACTCTGAATTTAAAACAAAATAAATTTTGTTGTTTTACTTTTTTTGGATCACTGCGTGCCGAGCGCAGCGAGGTTCGCAGCAACAAAATAAATACATATTATATGGATTGTACTAAATTAAGTTTTTTATCAACTACACCATTTTATCAAAAGTTTAGTGATATACAAAATATACAGAACAAAAAATAATTAAATAATTACTAATTACGTTTGAAATGTTTCGGATGCTGTGGCTGCTGTAAAAAAGTATTATTAAGGAAATAAACGTTGAATAATTAAATTGGTACTTGTAATTATTAATATTAGTCTTTGGAAATTTAGGACGAAGAGAATCTAAAGGGGTTTTAACGAATAAATACTCTAAATTATAATGAAAACACTTTTTATTATTTTTTACTTATTTCCACTTATTAATATAATAAAAATTAATGCAGAATTTCAAAGTCAGATCCTATATGTAGCCATTTAATACATTATGTAATTGTCAGATTAATAGTAAGCTATTGGAGCCAGTTGAGCAGGATATCCGGTGTAGGCGATTGGAGCAGCGTAACTAGCATAAGGATATGTAGAATAACTGCTGAGTACTGCAGGCGAGTTGTAAGTTGTTAGTACTTGAGGTACTGGTTGAGCTTTTGGTGCAGCAAAAGCTACAGCCAAAACGGCGAAGAAGAAAGCGAACTGAAACAACATATTTATTAGAATCAGCATAAAAAACTATTATTTTATCCGTTATTATGACTATTGGTTTATTTTATTTGCACAAAATGATTTTTAGGTGGTGCAAATGATGAAAATATACATAAAGGATGAAATGACCGTTCATTTGGTGCTGATTATTTACCATTTTATTTTCATTTAATTTTCAAATATAAAATACAAATATATAAATACTTACGATTTTAAACATCTTTGAAAAATTTGCTGGTATTTGTCTTTAGAACAAATGATAACTTTGCCTAGTTACAATGTCTTTTATAGTGTGAAATCCCACATTCTACATTGAAATTTTGGGCGTGTTTCTAATGAATCTCATTGTAGTTTGAGACAATTGATATGCATATTTTTTTTTAAATCACATCTCAAGGATAATAATATATCTCAAAACATGTTTAACTAAGGATATAACAAAGAGTATTTTCTGTATCAATCAATACTAGCATTTTAAATTACTAAAAAAAAAATAATATTTTTTCAACAAATCTTGCTTACGAATCCCAGTTATAGTATAAAAAAAATACAAAGTATTAATATAAAATATAATTTCATTCAAGTAAATTCTTACAATTAAAACATAATGGGGTGTTGCTCCGTCCTGCTGGAAGCAGATATTTTCATCCAGTAGGTTCGAATCTATTGCGTTGGGATATAAGTTGGCCAACTCAGGAACAACTTCGTCTTTAATCATGAATGTATGAATGTATGAATGAATGAATGAGTTAGGGGTGATGATTACACTGCGACCCACAGGATCTATTGTGTCCCCCCTTACTTGCCATGTTCTGATGTTTTCTCAGATTTACAGCAGCTCTTCGAGTCCTATTTTCCTGAGGAAGTTTAGGACATCGTCGGGCTTCAAATCAGGTAGATCCCCTTCCTCTATTTCATGTGCTCCTAGGTATCTAGCCCTAGAATTTTGCAAGGCAGGACATTCTGAGAGTATATGTATTGAGGTTTCATCCTCTTCCTCACAGAATCTGAACTTTGCTTCATCTGCTAACCCTAGTTTCTTCATGTGGCTTCTTAACCGGCAATGCCCGGTTAATATTCCCGTTAGAATAATACGGAGCCTTTTTTACTGAGGTTGAGGCAGCTAAGAGATCTCTTCTGGTCATAGTTCCCCAGTAGTATCTTAGATTGCCTCAGTCCTTCCAGCTGATTTCAGTACTCGGATTTTTCTTTCTCCATTTCCTCCCTTAGTTTTCCTAAGATTACTCTACTGCTGATCCCACAAGATGGTTCTGGTCCCAAATGTGGGGTTTCAGCTCCTTTTTTTGCCAGCTTATCTGCTGTTTCATTCCCCTCTATTCCTATGTGTCCCGGGACCCATAGGAGGGTGACAGTGTTCTTCTGGCCTAGTTCATTTAGTTTGCCTAGGCATTCCCAAACCATCTTCGAACTGATTATATTTGAACTCAGCGCTTTGATGGCTGCTTGACTATCCGACATGATCACAATCTCTTGTCTGCGATAGTTTCTTCCAATATTGAATTCCACACATCTTTCGATGGCGCGGACTTCTGCTTGAAAGATGCTCGGGTATGTGCCCAAGCTTTCTGAGTATTTGGCTCTCGGTCCAAAAACTCCTATCCCAGTTCCTTCGTCTAGCTTGGAACCGTCCGTATACCACTTTATGGTATTCTGGTTTAAATTCTGTATGGTGTCTTCATCCCATTCAGATTTATTACTCAACTTTGTGATGAATTTTCTCACAAAGTTGAGTCTTTAATCATGCTAAAATATTTTTCGGCTGTCAAATTTCCATCTACAAAAATAGAACCAATAATATGATCTCCTATGATACCTGCCCAAACGTTGAACTTTTGTGGATACTCAGTATGTGTCTCACGCATCCAATGAAGATTCCTCTCTGACCAATATCTACAGTTTTGTCTGTTTACTTCCCCGTTCAATGTGAATGTTAATTCATCGAAAAAATAAATGTACCTATAGTTATTTCATTTCTGTTCAATTTATTCATAATTCTTTCACAGAAATCCATTCTACGATCTGGATCGTCTTCTATTAGTTCTTGCCCAAAAGTCAATTTATATGAATGAAGTTTTTCTTTATGGAAATAACCTAGAACAGTTGTGTGACTCACATTATTTTGACGAGACATTTGACGTGAGCTTAACGTTGGATTCTCCACGACACTTAACATAATATCCACTTTCACATCATCTTCAACGAAGTGCGGTTTTCTCTTTAATGGTTTGACATGTCCAAGTTCTCTGAATTGTGCATGAAGTACCTTGTGAAATATTAGGAAACTGAGGATAGCTCTGATGAGATAAGTTTGCCACTTCAACTTGACTTCTGCAATTATCGCCATAACCCTACAAATAATTTTATTCCATAAGTGGTTTCCACACTGTATATATTATTGTGGTGAACGGCAACGTTTTAAAGAAAACTATAACTCTCTCTCTTGCGACAAGTGAAAAATTTATTAATTAAATAAAAAATATATAAGAAAAACAACTATTTATTGATGATAAACAAAATATTTACAAAAAAATTACAATTTATTAGTTTACAATAGGTTTTTTATTTAAAGGATTAAATGACGGTTCCATGGGTTCCATGCATTTACACCGTTCCAACCGTTCCAGGCGTTTCTTCCGTACCAACCGTTCCAGCTATTCCAGCCATGTACACCGTCCCAACCGTTCCACCCAATAGGAGATGAGTAAACTGAGGGAACAACAACTGGAGCACCTACTAAAGGTGAATGAGGAGCAGCTACCAAAGGTGCATGCGGAGCAGCTACAGTAAAAGCTACTACAGCAGCGAAAACCAAAACGATCTGAAATAAGAAAATTCAGTTAATTTTCTTAACAAGTTTAATTTTTTAGGTTAAAGTGATTTTCAACTTTGTGAGTTCCTTGGATGTTACAGAAAACTTGCTAGAATTAAGATTTTTTCGAAATGTAACAACAAAAATATTATTGTTTATTATTCTATTGTTTAAAACTCAAAAGAACGAATTTCTTATATTAGAAAAAAAAAATAGAAACATGTTCACATGATTAAGGATAATAAAAAACTCTTCGTTTTAACAAAACTTCCAATATTTATTTAAAAACTGCTTTTTTAAAAGACTCAATGACAGCCGTTAAAACGAAGAGTTTTTTATTATCCTTAATAAGATGGACTTCCAAAAAGTAAGGGTTAGTACAATCAATGTTCACATGAGTTCACCGATTTCAATGTAAAAAATATTTTATTAATTATACTTACCAATTTAAACATGTTGCAAGTGGTTTATTTGACTGAACGAATCAAACTATGCTTCGTCATCAAAATTTTTTGGTTTTTATATGTAAAAAATAATTGATTTGTTAATAATTAACATTTTTCCGCAATCTTTCCGAGGTTACCCTTTACCAACTGATGCAACTGATTTAAAAGAAGAGTAAGAATTTCAATATCACTATTCATGAATATTTTATTAATTTTAAGTATAAATTATACATAAAAAATATAACAATTTTGAAAAACGATGACTCCTAATTTTAGATTTTTTAATTGTTATTAACAATTCTAATTACCTACAAATCAACAGTTCTAGTCTCCTCAGCTTTCACTCATCTATTCAAACTTCAATTTTCTTCACATACTAAGCATATTATACTACCTATAATATTAATATTGTCGTTATTATTTCAACAATGAATGTCTACAATAATTAACTAATCAGTATTGATTATTGATGTTGATATTAATATTACATTGAAATTACAATCGCTTGCAACGTTTGTCGAAAATCACCAGCAAACATGACAATAGTGCCAAACATAATTTGGTTAGAGGATTGTACAAAAAATAAAAGATTTTAAAATATTAATTAGATTGGGAAAATTGCTCACAAATATAAATTTACAATCCCAAATCTTTATCAGAAACCTTCGAAGTAAAGGAAGAATTAACTCATGTAGACTTCATATCAGCAATTCTGAGGCTTACCTGATTTAAAAATTTATAAGAGATATAACACAAATTTAACTTGATGTAGCTACTCTTGACAGTAAATGCTCCTACTAACTAAAAAACGTATTATATTCCACTGACCTGAGCTGAAAAACGGAAAAACTGTGGAATTCTGTGGGGAAAATTTCATGAAAATCTCTACTTTAATTGTGTAGGCAACTTCGATTTAAACTCTGTTTACCCCCTTCTTGAAAATGAAGCGATGGCCGTCTTTGTCCAGAGAGTGAAAGCATTTCCTTGGGAATCGATAGATTAACAAATTCTAAGCACTTTTGTTTTATGAGGTATTCAGAGCTTAAATCGAAATGACACAAAGATTTAAAACAAACGAAAATGTTCAGTAAAGGAAAATCCACAATTTATATTTGAAACATTTTCTCATATCCTTAATAGTTTGTAGTTTATTTAAGAAAAATACATTTTTTTAAATTGTGAAAATCAAATTTTTAAATAATCATTTACTTTTTCTAGAAAAAGCTTTCAAAAATAGTTCAAACAACATGCATGATATGAGTTACGCATAAACAAGTTAATTTACGATTGCATTACGACTGATTACAATAAGGGTGAAAATGAGGGTGTAAATGCTACAATTTAAAAAAAATTGCTTTTTACTACAAGTCAGCCAATTTTCAAGTAAAATACTTCTACCAGTGCTCATTTAAAAGGAATTTTCATGTACTTTAAGAAAGGTCGTATAAATTTTTTTTACCCACATATTATTAAAGGTTAGGTTAGGTTAGGTTAGGTTAGGTTAGGTTAGGTTAGGTTAGGTTAGGTTAGGTTAGGTTGAAGACTTTCAATTGCTTGATTTTCGAAAAATAACCACCCTTCAATAAGCGATAACTCAGTAATTTATTGGTAATTTACTAGTAAATTTTATATAAGTTATTTTATTATTATTATACATTAAAATATAACGCAAGTATAGTTTTTTCAATATTAATTGCTAAAAACCATTTAAAAGTGTTATACAGAGTGAGTTAGTTTACTAAGCTTCAATGTAGAAAGAATGACATGAAAACAACATTTTTGTCCCGTTAAACATCCACTCTGTATCGTCGGAACCCAAGTTCTCTCTAGACTGGTAGTTGTACATCGCGAAAACAAGTGGGGTACGCACGCGACTTGTTGACGACTTTTAATGGTCCGCTGTATTCTATTGCGTGCAGGGGTCTGGGGGATATTTTTTGTGGCAGTTTTTATATAACTCAGAAAGTCGGTATCTATTGCAGAGGCAGAGAGTCCAGATTTGTATTTGGGGCAGTTTAGTATTAACTTTAGATATATCTTTGTTTCGGTAATTTATTTTTAATAATTGTTTTACGTATTTTAATTTTTGCCCATATTAATTGATAATCTTAAATTAGTTACATATATTATGTCAGCGTTTTGAAGACCTTTGAATCAGAAAATGGAAATCCAGATAAAAATTAAAATTCAGAAGATATGATATCGCCAACAGGTGAGGTTAGTAGCGAATTTTCCAGTAACTAATACATTCCGTGTCAGAGGGTAATTTTAAATATGTATCAGTGTTTGAAAAATGAAGATAATAAAAAATCAGATGCGGTTATAATAAAGCGAATTAATACCTTAACTAATATTTCTATTTACACTATTGCTCGGGATATTAAGTGACGTTATATATAATTCGCAGGAGCGGAAAAACAAAAATTCAAAATTTGCAAATATTGGCGATGCTACAAAAGATGTTATAAAGCGAACGATTTATAATTTATATTAAGAAAATATTGTACTGACTTTAGAAATCGTTTAAATGAAAATTACGAGATTATTCTGATTATAATTATAAAAACTTAGAAACTTTACGCGGTATACTATTAGAATGCGCTTTTAATTATAAGTAATTAGATAAACGAATGGTTATAATGGAATCGCGGCGTATTGTTGTACTCCGTGAAGAGTATTTAGATAAAATAACGAAGTATTGTGAGTTAAAAAGGCATATAGTTTACCTAGATGAGACTTGGTTTGACACACATGATACTGTACAGTATGATTGGGTAGCTCAGTCTCAAAAGTGTAGTTTAAATGCGCCATGTTCGAGAGGAAAGCATATAATAATTATTCAAGCCGGAAGTGAAAACGGTTTTATACCAAATGCGTTACTAGTGTCTGCGAAAAATATTAAGCAATGTACAGCCGAACATCATGAGGATATGACTGCAGATCTATATGACAAATGGTTTCAAGAACAGCTTCTTCCTAACATTCCTCCAAATTAAATATTTGTTATGTAAAATCCTTTTATCATTAACGGACATTAATTAAAATTCCAAATTCTAGTTCAAAGAAGGTAGATATTTTAGAATTTATGAAAAATAGGAACATTAGTCCGGAAAAGGTAACGACAAATAAAGAATTACTACGAAGTATAAAAACGCTTAATTTAAAAAACGATTATGTGATTGACAATATTTTGTAATACACACAATATCACAATCACGCCTATGGAGACATGTTCCGACAAAGCAAAATTTGCCGCTAGGCGGTACCCTTTGTAGCAACTTATTTTAGTTATACTATTCATTCATATGAATAAATACTTACTAATGTAAAAACAGTAATTAACTCCCAAAAATCAAGAAACGACAATAAAATTGTCATTAAGATTTAAAACACACCATCAACAAAAGTTGTTTGGAATCATTTGGTTTGATACTTACATCACTTTCTCAGTCGATTTCATTACAATCAATACGCCACATTTTTAGAAACGTCACTGTTGCCATTATATCCAAACAAACTTTTGCCTTATTTTAGTTAATTTGCAATAAAGATTTTTATATTATGTATTTTCATGTATTTTCTCGTTTATGATTTATTATAGTGCTAAATAGACACATTATTATCGTTAAGGAATATTTTGAGTTGTATTTAAAGAAGTTTTATTTTGTTTTATATGAAAAAGTTTGCTTTTGAGGTTAAGTAATATTATTTTAATTTTTTCTCACCTTAGAACAAAATAAAACTTCTTTAAATATAACTCAAACTATTCCTTTATGATAATAATGTGTTTATGTAGCACAATAATGTCAAAAACTCTACAAAAAACAAGAAAATCCACAATACAAAAAACAAACCACAGTTTGTTTGAATATAATGCTATGACTTATGTCAAGCAATGGTGACAGTGACGTCACAATAATGTGGCGTATTTATTTCTTTCATGTGTTCCATACTGTATAATATTGTAACGTTTATTTATTTTTACTAGTCTTTTAATTTATTTTTATACTATTTAAATCACTAACACTGTTTAATTTATATAACACAATTTATTTACAATACTTTAATTTATATAATACAATATTTCTATTCACATTTATCTAGCAACATACTACTAACTAACTAACTAACTAACTAACTAAAATATTCAAATCGGTCCTTAATATATAGGTAAGTATTGTTCCAGCATACTCCAGAACTCCAGTCTATTCTCGATCGTGTCGAGTCTAGATGCTTCGCTCATCGGGCGCCGTATATTCTCGAAGACTCTCGTATCATTTGTTTCCTTCGCGTCTGATCATAGCGCCAGGGGCGTACTCGCACAACATTGCCCCCTCCTTAAGAGATAGTTCCTCCTGGAACTTTTACGGAATTGAGACTGGATGGAGATACTTGCAACTGAATCCTCGTCTACAATTTCCAGTTGCATGGAAATAACATGGAATGGTCTTTGATGTCAGCTGGACACGGGGCGAATGGCTGCATACCAACACTTGGACTTCGGTATCTTGAAAGATTACTTCCACCATATTTCGGATGACCCTCCAATCCAATGAGTTGCACTCTATTTTCGGCATGGCTAGCTTCTGTATGTTGGACTCTAATACGTGCTCTCTCAAGTTAAGTAATGATTCCCATATATTTCGATAAGTGGGCTGGTCTTGGTAGGTATTCTTGGTAATCAGATAGAAGAGGCAACGGGAGTCATCTCGAAGTATCAAAGCCTTCCCAGTGGCTGGTAGCTGATTTCGAAGTTCTGACAGTCGACCAAACTTCCTTCGAAAGACAGACGCTAATCCTCGGCCGTCGCTGATAGTGGCGGAAACGCTATGGGCTAATGAGTAGTCATCAGGAAGTGTGAACAGGTCTTGCTGTCTCTCAATAGTCACGCCGTATCTAGCTTTCCCAGTACCTCCATATGCACCCATAAATTCTTCGAAAGCAAGGTCGGGTGTATCTTGGACTTGATTTACGACTTCTTCTTCCTGGTCATGATCTCCTTCAAATTTCGCCAGTCGGTTTCGGTGTACTACCTTAGGTTTTCCATTCGGGGTCTTTATTATACGGTATATGACGTCATTGATTCTTTTCTTGATGATGTATGGACCCTCCCAAGATTGTTGTAACTTTGGTGAGTACCCCTTCCGTCTTTTCGGGTTATGGAGCCAGACTTTGTCACCTTCTTGGAAACATCCTTCTATAGCTTGGGTATCATACCGTTTCTTCATCCTGTCACTGGCAACTTGGAGATGGGAGCGAACCAAATCATGCATGTCGTCCATTTTTCTACGTAACTGGATTACATAGTCTTCTCCAGCTATATCCTCTCCAGGTCGGCATCCAAACTCGAGGTCGCATGGTAACCTCATCTCGCGTCCAAACAAGACTTTTGCTGGTGTTTGACCTGTTGATTCATTGACGGCGGATCGATAAGCCATTGCAAAGAGCGAAATATACTGGTCCCAGTCTCTTTGGTGATTGGATACTACTTTTGATAGATATTTGCCAATGGTTTTATTCATGCGTTCTACCATTCCATCTGATTGTGGGTGCAATGCTGTAGTTCTTGTTTTCTTCATTCCTAAATGGTCGCAAATTCCTTGAAAGAGTTGACTTTCGAAATTCCTTCCTTGGTCACTGTGAATCTCCAAGGGCACTCCATATCGGCAAATAAACTCCTTCACTACCACGTCTGCGACAGTTGCTGCCTCTTGATTTGGAATGGCGTAGACTTCAACCCACTTCGTAAAATAATCCATTACCACCAACATGTATTTATTCTTATTCTCAGTAGTGGGGAACGGTCCAGCAATATCTAAAGCAATTCTCTCAAATGGGCTACCAACGTTATATTGTTTCATGGGAGCCTTTCCTCTTTTCTGGGGTCCATTACTAGCAGCACAGATGGTACACTTCTTACACCAGTCCTTAACATCATCGGAACTATTCATCCAATAAAACCTTTCCCGAACTCTCTGCAAGGTTTTCTTGACACCAAGATGACCTCCTGATGGACTGTCGTGTAACTGTCGTAGTACTTCGGCTACTCTACTCTTTGGTATAACCAATTGCTTTCTGTTAACGGAACCGTCATCGTTTTCAATTATTCTCTTTAATAAATCGCCTTCCAAAATGAAAGACTCCCACTGAGCCCAATATGATTTAAGGACTGTAGAGAATTTTGACACTTCTTGCCAAGTAGGTCGACGATCTTCTATCTTCCATTCTCTCATTTTCTTTAAGACAGGATCATTATCTTGTTCTTCTTTAATTTTAGTAGGTGCCCAGTCGTCGTTAACTACAGTTGTTCGTAGTATTGCAGTTTCTTTTAATTCTGTCTTACTGCAGTGAGAACACTCTTCTGGGCACGGTCTTCTGGAAAGGGAGTCTGCATTTCTGTGACTTATCCCAGCTCGATGTTCGATCCTAAAGTCGTACTCTTGGAGTCGTTCGATCCACCTGGCAATTTGACCTTCAGGGTTCTTAAACTGCATTAGCCATTTTAGGGCTGCATGGTCCGTCCGGATTAAGAATTTTCTTCCATAAAGATATTGGTAGAAGTGTTCCACCGATTTCACAACTGCCAGAAGTTCTCTTCTCGTAACGCAGTAATTCCGCTCAGGTTTGGAGAGTACTTTACTAAAATAACCCAGGACTCTCTCTTGTCCATCTTGAATCTGTGAAAGGACTCCTCCAATTCCGACATTACTGGCATCTGTATCCAAAATAAATTCTCCTTCCGGTTGTGGGTAGCCTAATATCGGTGCTGCGGTTAAATGCTTCTTCAGAGTTTCAAAAGCGGTTTGACAGTTTTCATCCCAGCAGAACTCTCTCGTTTCCTCTGTAAGGCGTGTTAATGGCTTAGCAATGTCTGAAAACTTTCTGATAAATCTGCGATAGTATGTACATAGACCAAGAAAACTTCTTATTTGATGTTTATCAGTTGGTTGTGGCCATTGTTTGATAGAAGCGACCTTGTCCTTATCTACAGACACGCCCTCTTTGCTGACAATATGACCCAGATAATTAACTTTGTCTTGGAATAACTGACATTTCTTTGGATTCAGCATCAGTTGGGCAGCTTGAAGTCTTTTAAAAACATCTTCTAAGTTTTTCAGATGTTCTTCAAATGTCTCCCCAAGACTATGATGTCGTCTAAGTAGACCAGGCACGTTTTCCAAGACAACCCCTCAATACGTTCTCCATCAGCCTTTCAAATGTCGCAGGAGCATTACATAGTCCAAATGGCATGACATTGAACTGAAATAATCCAGAACCGGTGGTAAAGGCTGTCTTTTCTTTGTCTCTTGGGTCCATTTCTACCTGCCAATAACCAGACTTCAAGTCTAAGGTAGAAAATAATTTGCTTCCAGCTAGAGTGTCCAGGGTATCGTCGATTCGAGGCAGAGGATAACTGTCCTTCTTGGTAACATTGTTCAACTGACGGTAGTCTACACAGAACCTCGTAGTTCCATCCTTTTTCTTGACCAAGACTACCGGAGAGACCCATGGACTGGTAGAGGGTTCTATCACTCCATCTTCTTCCATTTCTCGGACAATCCTTTCAGCTTCTTGCCTCTTTGCCTGTGGTAATCTTCTAGCTGATTGACGAATTGGCTTGGCATCACCCGTGTCGATTTTATGTTTTACAGCAGAGGTACGTCCTGTCTTACCCCCCTTTGGTACAAAAATGTTGCGATACCGATGAAGAAAATCTTTCATTTTTCTTTTCTCTTCTCGGTTTAAAGATGTACCAGCAACCGCCACCATTTGTTCAAACTTATCGTTGGAATTATCGGGAATAGCTGTCTGTCGAATTATAGATGTTACTGGTACGGAGGTTCCAACTTTGGTCTCTTTCTTTATCGTAATTGGGTGATCATTGACATTTATAACTCGTACTGGAATTTCTTTAGCAGAAGTGACCAATCCTTTTCCTATCAAAATTCCTCGACCGACCTCCTCATCATGGTTCCATGGTTCCATCATCACAGGTATTCCTTCGTCAATAGTTCCTTGCAGTCTGGCCACTATGATCGTTTCGCTTCTACCAGGTACCACAGTATCCTCCAGGACAACGGCTGGCACGGTTTTGTCCTCATATGGATGAAGGAATATTTCTTCAGAACCAACTTTGATAACTCTGTTCTTGAAATCCAGTTGGAAACCATGTAAGTTCATCACGTCCATTCCTAATATAACATCTTCCTCAATATCAGCGACAATAACAGTATGCGTGAACTTTTCTGAGCCAATTCCTATTTGAACCTGGACTTCTCCAAGGATGTTAGCTCTATCACCTGTGGCAGTTCGCAGTCGTAGCCTTGTTGGTAAAAGCTTCTTACGGCTATTTATAGTTGTTGGCCGTATAATCGTTCTGGTCGCTCCAGTATCCACCAATAGTGTATACTTTTTACCGTTGACTTCACCATCTACATATACACTGTCTTCGCGGCATTTCAAAGAGGCTATTAATATGAGAGGGTCTTTGGAAACGTTCTGGGTCGAAGCTGCCCCCTCTAGGCCGGCCCGTTTTAGTTTTTCCTGTGGAGTAGTTTCTTGATTCGTAGTGACCCCAGGACGTTTACATGAATTGCGAGCATGTCCTATTTCACCACAATTCCAGCGCCTGATAGTCTTCTTCTTTTTCTTATCAGTAAAGTTCTTTATCATATTTACTAATTGGTCTAACTTATTTTCATCTTCCTCTTCCGTTACGGACCTTACTTTACTGTATCCTCCACAAGCTTTCGAAGCCGCTTCATACTCAAGCGCGGCAGACAAGATGTCAACTAATGTTTTGTGGTGAGCTAAACGGAGTGTCTTTGCCATTTCGTGGTCACGAAGTCCATCAAGAAATGCTTCAACAGCTAAACATTCCATCATTTGTTCTGGAGCTGAAGGGTAAGCAAATCTTACCAATCTGGCAATATCTACTTCGTACTCTTGAAGTGTCTCCTCTCGCTTCCGCTTTCGAGCCTCCAACCGCGATCGGTACAAGTTCTCCAAGTGTTCGTGACCATATCGCATGTTCAAGCTTTTCTTTAGTTGCTCAAAATTATCTGTGTCCTCCATTGGTATGGTCTGAAGAACATCCAAAGCGTCTCCTCTCAGAGCGATGGTGAGGTTTATTGCCTTCTCTTTTTGGGACCATCCGTTCGCTCTTGCAGCTGTTTCGAACTGTTTGAGATAATTTTCCCAAGACATCTTTCCGTCAAAGGTTGGGGCCTTAACACGAACAGAACTTTCGTTGCCTTCCAATTTCGGTTTCCGCTCCACTTTGAAGCTTCTCATTTCGTCCTCATTTTCCTCTTCTAAATCTTCCATATCTTCTTTACCTCCTTTTTCCATCTCTTCCATTTGCTTTTCCATTTCTCTTATTTTCTCTTCAATTTTTTTTTCAAATGAAGACATTTTATTTTCCATAGAAGAAATATCCAAAGAAACTTTGTTTTCCAAACAAGAAATGTCAGCAGAAACTTTATTTTCCAAAGACGAAATATCATTTTTAAAGAAGACATATCAGTGGAAACTTTGTTTTCCAAAGAAGAAATATCATTTTTCAAAGAAGACATATCGCAAGAAATATCATTTTTTAAACAAGACATTTCGGAAGAAATATCACTCTTCAAAGAAGACATGTCGGAAGAAACTTTATTTTCCAAAGAAGAAATATCAGAAGAAACTTTATTTTCCAAAGAAGAAATATCAGAAGAAACTTTATTTTCCAAAGAAGAAATATCACTCTTTAAAGAAGACATATCGGAAGAGATATCACTCTTCAAGGAAGACATATCGGAAGAAACTTTATTTAATGAAGAAATAATTGTAGCAGAAGAGTCGTCTACAAAAATATGATTTTCTGGATCTAAACCATCATTTTCCAATGCTTGCTTAAGTCGCTCCAACAACTCAGTCTTCCTTCCTGTTGTTTCCAATTCACGATCCTCCAGCTCTTGACGTAATTCTGTCACTTTCAAGTCACAAAGTTTTTTCGACATATTTATTTATTATTTTTTTTTTTACCTTATTTATTTACAATATCCCACTTCTGACACCAATGTAACGTTTATTTATTTTTACTAGTCTTTTAATTTATTTTTATACTATTTAAATCACTAACACTGTTTAATTTATATAACACAATTTATTTACAATACTTTAATTTATATAATACAATATTTCTATTCACATTTATCTAGCAACATACTACTAACTAACTAACTAACTAACTAACTAAAATATTCAAATCGGTCCTTAATATATAGGTAAGTATTGTTCCAGCATACTCCAGAACTCCAGTCTATTCTCGATCGTGTCGAGTCTAGATGCTTCGCTCATCGGGCGCCGTATATTCTCGAAGACTCTCGTATCATTTGTTTCCTTCGCGTCTGATCATAGCGCCAGGGGCGTACTCGCACAACAATATCAACAATAACAACAAAATTTGCATTTAAAGTAGTAAAAGGAACATATACGAAAAAGGATCTAATCAATATTTTATTTACGTTAAATTACAATAACTTTAGAATATTCCAATGTGAGGTCCTATTTGTAGCCTTTTAATATATTCTGTAATTGTCAGATTAATAGTAAGCTATTGGAGCCAGTTGAGCAGGATATCCAGTGTAGGCGATTGGAGCTGCGTAACTAGCATAAGGATATGCAGAATAGCTGCTGAGTACTGTAGGCGAGTTGTACGTCAGTATTTGAGGTTCTGGTAGAGCTTTAGGTGCAGCAAAAGCTACAGCCAAAACGGCGAAAAGGAAAGTAAACTGTAAAATAAATTTCAGGATTAACAAAAATCAAAAATTTAATATTATTTTACTTTTTACATTTAAAGATTTACATGATTTTCACCAAAATATAATAGAATGCTAAGCATGCTGTTAGGATTCTTGGGAGTTAATCCTGTAGACGTTGAAAAAAGGCGTGAAGGATGAAATGAGAATAAATTTTGAGGACGACTACTATTAAAAACTTTGTTTTAATTATATTAAAAAGTAATACTCACGAGTTTGAACATCTTAGTAAAGTTTGCTGGTATTTGTATCGAAAACAAATAATAACTTTGCCAAGAAAAAATGTCTTTTATACTGTAAAATCCCACGTGCTACTTTAAAATTTTAGGCGTGATTTTAATCAATCCTATTGTAGTTTGTGACAATTGATATACATATTTTTTTAAATTATACCTCAAGGATAATAAAACATGTTTACCTAGGATGTAACAAAGTGGATTTATATCAATCAACCAATACTGGTATTTTTAACATTTAAAAAAATTATAATTACATAATAAGATAATCTTGTAACTATCTCCTAAAAAAGCTGTTAACCCGACATGGCACCTGTCATTTCTCCATCCGTTTACTATATTTAACTTTGGTGTTGTCTTAATTAGTTCACCTATAGTGAGATATTGAAGATTAATAATAGTAACCAAATAAAAAACCCAAAGTCAATGTCACAGATTTTTATTGTTGGATAAAATTTCGAAGGGTTGTCGAAGGGTTGCAATGGTTGTTCGGCGTTTTAAGTCAAAAATATCAAATTGATATTTATAACTTTAAAGTAAGGTATGTTTTTATTTCTTTCTTTATTAATTTACACCATTAACATAACTGTTTTTATAGCCTGATGATGGCCTCTATGTTGGGCCGAAACTAGTAGCTAAGAAATGTTATCCAACAATAAAAATCTGTGACATTGGTTATTCTCATAAGTCACATTTTTGAGCTATGGTTGGTTTACTTTGTTTGATTAATAAACGTTGTAAACAGTAACATAATGAGGAAGAATTAGCTTTACATTTCTGTTTTAAGTTCATTTAGGATATTAGATTATTTGAAAGGCATAAAATAGTATTAGGGAGTTAAGGCTGCACATCACATACATACGTAAACGTATCTAATGACAGCTACGCATGCGCCGTTTAAATTTTCGTTACGATACGAGATGCGTTCGACGTAAAGATACGGATTCCTACGTGGACCCAAGAACGCGGTAGTATCGACCCGATACACGCCGACGATATCCGAAACGCTGCTAGATATCCCGAACTGCAAAATAAAGAAACGAAAACGAAGAAAAATATGACCATCATAATATGTTCTTATCTATATGATCACAATGCAAGTGAATATAATTCAAAGTTACTTAATGAAAATCATGGGGAAATTCATATTAAGTAGAACCTTGAAAGATAGGGTGAAAAATTTAGTTAAGAAATATATAGACAAGCATAGAACACTACAATTTCATTACAAATTTAATCTAGTGTACACATTTAATCTTTCTGGGCTTGTTTTAATTCAAAAACACAAATTATTCTAACCAAAAAACCAAACAAATATTTGTCAGCTGACAAAAACAAAACATGACGTTTGGATACGTTGCGTTACCTTTTGATCTGTGCCTTAACTGTTATATTTCTCATCCTGGTAAAGACGACGTAAAGTGGAATTGGTACGTTTACGCGAAAAAGATACGTTTACGTACCCTGTGTGCCTTAACTCCCTATTGTTAATATAGTAAACGTACTAGTAAAATCAATTAGAAACTCAACGAGAATGAACTGCAACGACGACATTGAACATTGTGGAAAATTTTTGAAGTTAGATTTTTAATTTCCAGTCTAGTTTGTACCTGTTAACATTTTAAGCACCTGGTATCCTAAATATTAAATTCAATTAGTACCGCTAGCTCCATCTATCCTAAAACATTTTTAATAATAAAATAATGAATACGGTCTCTATAATTATAATTGGAAGTTCAAAGTAGCTACGCTACGAGGTGTACTAATGAGTTGGCATTATCGAGTTCAAGAGGTTTTAATAATTATTCCCAGTCTCATTTTCTTCTATTGATTTACTGTCATATACAGAAAGTTGGAATATAATACAGTAAACTAGAGGCAACTCTTTAATTGAAGATTCTGTAAACCAGAAGCATCTCTTGAATTTGGAGATTCCGTAAACTTGAACAGCTTGTAAACTTTAAGCTCTCGTATGTACATTCTTAACTGGATTATCTCTACAACTGGGGCAGATCATCCCTCCACTAGTGATCTTCCATAATCATGTGGAACCACCTAGACAGTGCCGTAGCGACCCCAAGGTGCGGCGAAGGATCGTCCACTATTGTAACAGATAAGTTTATTGTGATCTATCAAGTTTACTGTTCCCATATTTTTTCTCTTTTATTTCCGTGCATATCTATCTATATCGTCAACTGTATTAGAATAAGTATTTTTAAAGTACTGTTTGCGGATTATTTTGTTGTAACGTATTCTCTATCTCATTAATTTCAGCACCAAGGAAATCTTATTATCTTTTATATGTTTGTACATTTTCAAATCATTTTTTTATCTTCATAGACAGTTTTTTCTGACATCTTTCTGTCATCTTATGATACTTATTTAAATAACTCAGCTTAAAACAACTTTATTCAGTAGTATCATAAAAAATAAAAAGATTTCAGTGGCGCCCTTATAATTTCTTAAAGAAACAAATATTGTACAATAGTCAGAGCTAATGAACTTACTCACCCCTAGCCGAGGTATTTAACTATCATAATTTTTGTGTGATAAACATTTATAAATTCTGTTAATTATTGAAGTATCTTTTACAACTAATTAAAGACGAAATTAAGCTTAATGTTTGTTTTATTGTAAATTACATTTTTTCTTTTGGTATATTGTTATTTTTTCAAAAAAGTTAACTAAATATTTTTATAAATTCACTATCAACAGGTAACTCATATTACAAATTGTCGCCCAACGCACAAATAATATTACAAGTTCTATTTTTTTTTTATTTTCAAAGATTGTGATTTATCTATGTAAACTTTTGATTTTAAGTAACTCCATAGGAAAAAATGAAGTGGTGTAAGGTCTGGGAATTTTGAAGGCCACTTTATTATTTCTCGCCTACCAATCCATCTACTGGTAAAACATTTAAAAATCACGAACAGGCATTGCAAAGTGCAGAGGTAGGTAAACCGTTTTCTTGAATATAAGGGGAATATAAGTTCATTTTGTAAAAGTTCGAGATACCTTTGACCTGTAAGAGGCTAACAAAAGAAATAGTTGTTTACGTTACAAGTCCGGGAAGTGACTTATTACGGTACGAGATAGATGTTTATGGACTAGGCGACGATGGAGCCGAGTCAAGAATATCTAATCGAGTACCGTAATAATCACTTCACGGACGTGTATCGTACTATATTTTTTTCATACTGCCTTTGGATTTAAACGCAATAAAATATGAAACTGTAATGATATATTTGATCATATTATTAGGAAGTCATGTAGACTGCTGTGAAAAAATTACGTTACTTGAATTATTCTTAACATGGTTGATTTGCTTTATAATTAAAAAGTGAACAGCGGTTACCAAGTAACAATGAAAATAAAGGCAGACATATTGAATTTTTCTGCACACCCGAAATATCTGCGGAGAAAATGGATCTAAAATTATATAAAATTGCTGAGAAAACTGCGGAAGCGATAGGGCAAATAATTCCAGTTGTCTGCGAAAAGATATGAAAAAGAATATGGCTTGAACACAATTTGAAAAGTAGTGCTGCTGAAAATGTGATGTTGGCTTGCTTTTTGGATGTGGTAAGAACAGTTTTTTTAAAGAATATTCTTTTCAACAGTTTAAATTTTCAGTCAAAAACATTCAACCCTTTTTCATTATGGTCCAAATACTCGATGGTAAAATCAATGATTATGGTTAATGATATTAACATATCAAGTTTCCCAAAGCTGATTTTTTTTTTTTTTTTTGATAAAATAAAATGTAGACCATCAGCGAAACCAGTCGAAGGTGCTGACAAAGGAACAAATTGAAAGCTTCATGAGGGACGCTCCAGATAAAGAATATCTATTACTCTATAATTTAAAAGTTAGTGATGTGGAGGATACGGGTACTCAGCTAGTAGTTAAGATTACCCAGACAAAAACGCATATTCGACGAGCTTTCACTGTGATTAACAGTGATGAGGTTTACTATTTGGATATGTTTAGAAAATACACGAATTTACGCAACACGTCTCCCTGAAAGCTCTTTTGGTAGGTTATAGACAAGGAAAATGTCTGTCTCAAAGAGCTGGTATAGTTACTGTTGGCCGAGCATCTAAGAAAATAGCTGAGTTCTTAAAACTAGACCAATCAGAAAAGCGTTTTTGGCCAATGCTGGACTTGACCTTAAAGTTCTAAAACAGCACGGTGGATGGAAGAATTCTTCAGTTGCAGAAAAGTATACAGAAGAATCGATTGAAGGCAAAAACAAGATTGCAAGAATGATCTAAAGGGGTGAAACTTTTGTTGAAGTGTTACATTACAGCCACACGTGTTCCGCGATTACAGATAACACTGTAAGTCCATCAACAACTCCATTAATACATATTGCTGGCAACAGTAGTTGTGCGATTAATGTCAATCTTCAAAAACTAGAATAAAAGCTGTTGATTCACTTATTATTTCAAACAACATTGGGAGAATTGAAGAGTACTGTAAGGTACAAGTGTACCGTAAAGTGCCATATCCCGTACAGTATGAAAAAAAATCCATTCCCCACTAAAACTGCTAATACATTCACTTTTACATTCACTTTTTGAGTATACCGAGTATATGGCTCAGTCAACCCAATGGGAGTTTTCTATGTAGACCAAGCAAATTCATATTTTGAAAACGAGAAAATACTCGGTGGTTATTATTGAAATATGTAGGAGTAACTATAGAGGGCGACTCTCCTGCAAAAGATGGACTTGATCGGTCGAATAGCTCTTTTATAAATGAAGACAATTTTCAAATGTCTCTACAGCTGGCTAATTAATGAATACAATTCTATTTTGGGCTAATTTTCGTCAATAAGCCTCTAGCTCCCATATTAAAAAATGTATATTTATACTCAGATACAAAAAATTGTTAATTAGGATAATACACTTTTTGAGGTTATAAACACTTTTTTTAGTTTACAAAAAAACAAAATACGTCATACGAAATCTAGTTAAAAAGGACCCCAATTAGAACGAAGCTAGAAAATGTCTTAAACCACAAAGGGCTGAAATTTTCACAGTGCTCTATTATTCTCATGTAAAAAATTTTCGACCAACTAGATATATGTATGATATGTATTTCCAAATTTATATTTTAAATCCAAAAATTGACCTGTTTTAGTATTATTCCCTAAAGTTCTTGAAAAAATAATTAGATCCTTTCTGTATCTTGTTGATAGGATGTTTGTTAATTAATATACTAAGTATTTTATTATCCTTTTATTTTAATAGTACCCAAAGGTATGTTGATAAACGTGTTATTTTAAAATGTCATATTAATATTAATATTTTATAAATGCTCGAATAACCTGCGCAACACTGCCAGTTTTCTAATAAACATATTTGCTATCCAGCTGCTTATAATAAAATATTTTTGCTTAAAGTTTTTTAATAAAGTTAAAATAACTCCAAATCAATGTTAAAAAAAAACAAGTTTATAAAAAAAACAATTATTTATTGATAATATACAACAAAATTTACAAAATATTACAATTTATTAGTTTATAAGAATGATTTTATATTTAAAGAATTACAGCACGGTTCCATGGGTTCCATGCATTGACACCGTTCCAGCCGTTCCAGGCGTTCCTTCCGTACCAACCGTTCCAGCTATTCCAGCCATGTACACCGTCCCAACCGTTCCACCCAATAGGAGATGAGTAAACTGAGGGAACAACAACTGGAGCACCTACTAAAGGTGAATGATGAGCAGCTACCAAAGGTGCATGGGGAGCAGCTACAGTAAAAGCTACTACAGCAGCGAAAACCAAAACGATCTGAAATAAGAAAATTCAGTTAAATTTCTTAAAAGGTTTCATTTTGAAGGTTAAAGTGATTTTCAACTTTGTGAGCTACATGGATGTTACAGAAAAATTGCTAGAATTGAGAATTTTTCGAAATGTAACAACATAAATATTATTTATTTATTTAACATTTTTTTGAATCCATGATTCTGTACTACCACCGATTTCAATGTAAAAAAATATTTCATTGATTTTACTTACCAATTTAAACATGTTGCAAGTGGTTTATTTGACTGAACGAATCAAACTATGCTTCAACATCAACATTTTCTGGTTTTTATAGTTAAAAAGAAATGATTTTTCGATAATTTACATTTTTCTGCGGCTTTTTCGAGGTAAACATTTACCAATCGATGCAACCTTTAAAAAAACGGAAGAATTTCAAGAATATTTTTTTGCATAACTTTTAATCTAATTAATTAATTTTAAATAATCATGATACATATTTATACATACTTTTATTATTTCCATGTTATGGTATTCATAAAGTTAAAGTTGAATCAGTTCAGAGAAAGTTTTTAGCATTCAAAGTAGATGGAACTTATCTCTAAATAAGTACTAACTATCAGTTTCTTTTAGAAGAACACTGCACAAATAACTTTGTAACAAAACTTCCACTATTTTATTCAAAAACTTAATATTTTAAGATGTCAGATGATGGACTTCCAAAAAGTAAGGGTTAGTACAATGTATTTCTGTTCTAGACAATTTTGAATTTGATAGCTTAACTTTTCTTTGTCTATTTTATATAATTCATAATGAAGTCTATACACTCTAGGCAGGATGTATTTTAATGTGCCAATACATAGCAATAGGAAGGTAGCATGCGTTACTATTCAGCAAGTTAACGATTATATTTCTAAAATAAATGTTTCTTATGCTTCAACAAGCCAAATAACCGAAGTACCATTAATATTTAATAAATGTAATGTTACTATAAACAATAATTACGATAACTAATATGAAGTAAATAAATATTATAGAATAAAATTATTAAAATTATCTTTTGTTGCTGTTGTTTAAGTATTAAAAATAACATTAATAATACAAGTACAAGAAGGTCGTAGGTAAGTACCTATAGTACGTTACTCATGCTGTAAATCATTTTATGTACTCACTTTTCCATTCGTGAGTAAGATGCTTCTTACCACACACGTTACGTAATATACTATTAATCTTGAATTGGGTATTATATTGGTGTGTAATAGGATTTTATATCTATCGGACAATAAAGCTATTATTATTATTTCTTTATCGCACAGACTGACAAATAAACCAATCTGGGTTGTTATTTTGAATGGGGTGGACCCAAGGATAACCCATATCCCTAAAAAAAGGTTCAAACGGACAGGAACTGATGAGTCAATAAAAAACTAGTTAAGTCCTAAGAAAATACAAACTACATTCATCCAAAAAGCAAACAGTATCACCATACGGATGTTTATAAAATACCTGATTACAAGAAACAAACTTACACAAATTCACAAACCCCTTTCTCTATGCTTTGCGGTTTTCACAAAAGCATTCGACAGGGTCCAACTAAAATAAACGTAATTAGGAAGCTCAGAAAATCAAAAATAAAAACAAAACATGGATTTTCTTCAATATATTGTGATGATTATGCTCACCTACTTAATTTAATTTATGAAACTTAACTTTTAATTTTAAAATTTTACAAATTAAGGTAGGGTTCTATCAAAATTTATCTTTAATTTTTTTTGATATATTTTTTTTATAAATACCCAAATAAAATTTATTCTTTCTAACTAATTCCTATCTAACCTATCTAACTTATCTATTGCCCTAACAAACTTATCTAATCTTAACTACCTAAACTAACCTTATCTACCGCAATGTTCTTTTTATTATCTTTATCTCCTTGTTTCACCTTATATTTCTTCACTTCTATAGAACCAAATCTCTTGTCTAAACTTGTCTGTAGGTACAACGACTATGCTTTTATTTTTGTTTTTTTTTTATTATTTTATTATCCTTTTTAATTCGTTTCTTCTTTAAAAATTCCGTAAATCTCCTTCACTTTTTATATAGGTACTCACACACTGTTGAACCTTATTTTATCAAATTGATGGAAGCTTTTCTATTCTTATGCTCCTTTTACTTTTACTTTCAACTATTACTTATTTAAATTATATTCTTCTCAATATTTATGACTTCTTTTAAAATTTCAAATTAAATTTCTTTCTGTCTGACTTTTTTCAAAACTCCTTGTCAAACTTCTCTCCCCTCTGGCAACTAAACTTCTCACTCTCTCACTATAACTTACTCTCACTATAACACTACTTAACTATCCTTAACCTAATACACGTTTTGTTTACATTACATCAAATTTTTTTAATCTAAACTAATAAAAATTAACTTTGACATTTCCTTCAAATTTTGACATTTCTTCGAAAGTAATAATTAAACCAAAATAAATTTTGATTTCACCCTGAAACATACCTTAACAATATATAAAACCAGTATCGGCTACAAAATAGGAAATCAATACTTTGTTATGGTTTCAGGAGGTATCACTTCAGAAGTAGGTACGTAAAGAGTTGGTTTTCATACAGAATGGTTCTCTAACAGCTCATAGTTATATAGCAGAGGTCCTGGAAGATCATGTTGTACCTATTATTATCACTATGGACGTGCAAGGCATTTTTATGTGTCACTATGTATGCACTAAGAAACACTGAAAGGATTGTCAGTAAAAATCTAGATGAATTGGGTGGAGATATGAACCCCATCTAACATGTTTCGGATGAGTATTGCAGGAATATCATGGATCAGAATATAATCCTTAAGTTAATCTAGAGTATGCTTGAAATGTATTCCGATGTCCAGTGGAGCATATAGCCAAGGAGGTAGTTGTTTTTTCTTTAGAAAACGGTCAAGCTTGGTTTGAAAACTACTAAGAGTTTCTGTACCTCAGAGAGTGCATGTAGAAATAGTTTTCTATTTTTCAATTTTTGATCATAGTTATTAATTATTAATTAATTTCATGTTAAGTTCTATTGGGAAATTCCAATTGCGGAAAAGGGTTCTCCGACGTCAACAAAAATGGCGTAGAAGACGTGATGGGTAAGTAAGTTAAAATATTTGTTTGTTTACAATAATTTCATCCAGTGTCATAGCGATGACGAATATCAAAATAAACAGGTATGGTAATTATTTCGTTGATTGGCAATCTGGAATCTTCTGATTGTTCGTAGGTATTTTGAGTGGTAATACACGAACAACCAACGCAAAAATTACCACGGATATGTGTGATTTTACCACGCTACCCTCTTGTCTATAAGAACATGAGTTATTTAGGGGTTCTTGATTACAAGACTCGCTAAGAGGTAATAATTTCGCGTAATAATTTCAACGGCGTAAAAAAATTTCTGTTTAATAATATTAAATATTTATTTTTATTATTGCCATTTCTTCAACAATATTTTTATAATTACGCAGTAAACTTTATGTTTAGACACAATGATTAATTAATTTAATACTATATTTCTTTTCTCTTTAGGTTCTATAATTACCCATTTTAATTGTATCCTAATATTTTTATTTATTAACCTTTATTAATATTTTGGTAAATATCACGTACTAATTATTATATGAAGGAAAGAATATTGTCTGTGCTTTTAAGTTTTAGTTCTGATGATAAGTTACAAGTTCTGAAGTTATAGGTAGTTTTGATTTTAAGTTTCTTTGTAATTTCTGTGTTAAATAACTAAATTAGTTAGTTCAGTAGAAATATTTGTTTTTAAAAAACAAGTTTCTATTACCTTGAACGTAACTTTTATACTTGTAGTTTTTTAATTATTTCTAAGTGATAAGAACAAAGTTTGTACAAGTGACAATGGCCAGTAAGTATACCTGTTACTAAACGCAGGTGCTTTCTGGTCATGGCCACGTATTTCTTGGCTGCTCTGCTATTCGGATACTTCAGAAGTTCCATGGATAGTCTGCAACCTTTTGCTTCGACCCATCTTCCCCTGAATTTGTCAAGGGAGCGTGCCTTTACTAGGTCAACCACCACTGATGCCGGCAAGCTGACAAGATTGCCAGGTCCCAAGATCTTTTGGGAGGCAGCTTTCCTAACCAACGAGACAGCTATGTGGTTGCCTTTTGAAATCCAGTCTAGGGCAGGCTTCTGTAAGGGCCATGTGACATTCTAATACTAGACCTGATGTGATCCGTGGCTTATTCAGGGCTAATAGTACTTGTCTGCTATCCGTAAGGATACGGATGTTTTTACCAGTGATTTCTCTTTTGCGGCTATGGAGACGGCAGTTAGCTCTGTCTGAGCTACACTAGCATTACAACCCATTGCCCATTTTATATTTAAGTTTAGGGATCTGGAGTAAATTCCACATCCTGAACCTTCTTTTGTTTTAGATCCATCGGTGAAGATACAGATAACCTGTCGCCAATGCAGTGGAAACTCGTTTATAGCTACGCGCCACAAACCACACCTCGACTCCCCAGATTCTACATCAAGTTGTGTTCCAATAGATAATGATATCAATGATATATCAAGAGGGGTGAGACCGAGAATCACCTCCATCGCTCTAATTGGTGTAGTCCTCATGCCTCCTGTTATGTTATGACATGCTGTTCTTTGTAAATGGTTCAGTTTGCGGACGACTGTCAGCTGGTTTGTTTTGACTCCCCAGGTAATCGCGCCATAGGTTAGCGTAGGTCTCATGATTGCAGTGTAGATCCACTCCGTAACCCTTGGTAACAATCCCCAGGTACGCCCGATAGTTCTTCTACGCGGTTCATAGGCAATATATGTTTTTTTAACTTTATTTTCCAGATGAGAGTTCCATGTTAACTTGCTGTCAAAGGTGATTCCTAGATACTTCACCTCTGCAGAGAAGTGTAATTCAGTTTTTAGGAGTTTCGGAGTCCGAAGGTTCATAAGCCTCATTTGTCTTGTGAAAAGAACCATCTTTGTCTTATTTGGGTTTAATGACAGTGAGTGATCCTTGCACCAGCGTTCTATGATATTGAGGGCCTCTTGCATTCTAGCTCATAGTGTTTCCTCAAACAGAGTGTGATAGAAATTTAGGTCTAGGATTTTGAACAACTAAGGAAAACATTTTTGATAGGTTCAAGGAGAAGCAAACATGTTTTTTCAAATTTTTTATTTCCGCCAAAAATTTATTTTTTCTACAATTTTTTACCGAAATGGAAAAATTTGCTTAAAATCTATCAGTCGCGATCCATATTCACTTGAGGGTTCTTCACTTATTAATAGAGTTTCCTGTAACCATATGGATATGAGGTGTAGGGGTAGTAGTAACCGGATGCGTATGGGTAGTAGTTGTAGTCCAAACTAGAGTAAGCCAATGGTTGGATTGGTTGGTAGCCGGTGTACAATCCAGGCGATAGAAGACTGTATAATGGGTTGGCTTTTGGGTTGGGGTTCGGTTCAGGAGCTGGCACGGCGAATGCTGCAGCCAAGATGGCAAAGAAAGCAATCTATAAAAAATAAAGCATCATTTTATTACCAGTATAGTGTAAAAAGGAAGTTTTTCACAGACCAATAAATAATTCTAAAGTGTAGATTATTAGTGTGTATTATTAGTGTGTCTACTAGAAAATTATTTGGAGAGTTTTCTCTTTTATTTTAAAGTTATTACATTACTTAGACGTAAAGTATATAAATTTATTGTACCAACCCTTACTTTTTGGAAGTCCATCTTATTTAGAATAATAAAAAACTCTTCAATTGAACGTAACTTCCAAGTTTATTTAAAAAATGATGTTTTAAATTACAGTGACGGCCGTTTCGCTGATTAGCATCGTCAGATTGATATTTAAATTAACAAATGATAGTAAGGTTGCTCGCTTGAATTGGTGCCATGAGCACCAAAACTGGGGTCCCATTTCAAGGTGGAAGTGCAATGTTTTGGGAAGGTATAATGTGGAATGGTCGGACAGCTCTTACTTTGATTCCTGGTAACATGACTGGTCAAGTATACATCGATTCCATGTTAAACCCAGTAACATGTAGCAAATGTGTTTACAAGAAGACCGTTGTATGTCTCCAAACTCTCGTTGGAACACAATAAAATTCGTCTGGAATGGGCTATGGAACATTTGGAATGGAATGAAGACAGATGGCTTTTGTCAGACAAGACAGAACTGTTATAGTGTCTGATATTCACCGGATAAGAGTTTGGAGAGATCCAAATCGAGAAGATAGACTTTACCAAGCAGTCCAAAGAATTCTATACCGAGGTGTCAGCATAATGATTTGGGGTAGCATAATGACAAATAATAAAATTTCCCTATTTCCCATCGTCGCCTGTGGCGAGGAGCTGTTAGTCTAGAATTCATTTTCATGAACAATAACACTCCTCCTCATCGAACAAGACATGCAGAAGATTTCCTGGAAACCGAAGATATCATCAGAATGCATTGGCCATCCAACTCTCCGGACCTTAATCCTATAGAACATGGATGGGATATGCTAAAGATAAAAAATTGAGACTCGGCAACAACCTCCACTAACCTTACAAGACCTCAGAGTAGTAGTGGTAGAAGAATGGAAAGGACTACGCCAGTGGGAAGCATGAGATATCGAATTCAGACCTGCATTGACGCAAGGGGCAGAAATACTACCTATTAATGATTCATTTTTGAATATTTAAATTATTTTGAATAATTTTTTAGTTCCTTTCCTTTTTAATTTTGCAATATTTTTCAGTATTCCTAATGTCTTTGTTTGTACCATGATACCAGTCAGTAATTAGAGGTACTAAATTTAAAATTATTATCCAATGCAAATCCAATTATGCAAAACATTTTTGAGTATATGTATAGATAGACAATTCCTTTTTTTCTCTTAATAATTGTGATATATCCACATTCTGAGAATTTAGATGACCGATAATTAAATTATTCCGTCATTTGCGTCATCTAGATGTTTCATAATGAGACAATGGAGATGGTAGCAATTAAAAAGGTATTTCACGTCATATCTGTTCCGATATGCAATTATGCAACCAAAACAAACACAATGCATTCATTCGGTTGAGTAACACACATAGAAAAATTATACTGACAATCGAGTTTTATTTTAAAAGTTTCTGTTGATTAGTAAAAAAGAACTTCGACATGCTTTGTCGTTAAAAAAATATCTTCTTTAAAAAACATCTCTTTAGGAAAGGCGAGACGAGATAAATATTGTAAGAATGGTTATTTGTTGCTGAACCGAAAAAAGTTTTTGAAGTATTTTTGGAAATATGATAATAAACAGCACGTGTGAAGTATAAATTGATTCAATCGACAGAACTAAATGTATTACTATGTCATTAGTTTGGAGACTTGTTTAATAAATACTTTTGTAGGTATTAATGGACCAACGGCAACTTAATTAGCTTCTCTGAGCGAATTTCTGTGGTGAGAATGTACTGCAAAGACACTACTTGGATTTTTTGACTGTGTAATATTTATAAGGGAGGTAAGACGATTTTGGCAGGTTAAATTAAAAACAAAAAAAGAAATTAGATACTGATGAACATTGCATAAGAGCTAGGTAGGAAAGGGAAAAAGAAAATGGAGGTTGTCACAGTGTGAGAATGTACTGCAAAGACACTACTTGGATTGTTTGACTGTGTAATAAGGGAGGTAAGAGGATTTTGGCAAATAAATTAAAAGCAACAAAAGAGATTAGATACTGATGAACATTGCATAAGAGGTAGGTAGGGAAGGGAAAAAGAAAATGGAAGTTAACGTAGTATGTTTCCCACATGGTAGAATAAAATTGATGAATGCCGGATTGGGGAGGTTTCAGAGGGTATTGGAGACGACGAAATCAGAGAAAGGGGGAGAGAAAGCAGTACGGTAGCTGGACCAGAAGGATTGCCACGAGAATGCGTGAGCAAGTGGATCTGTTAAAGGTTATATCTAATGACCTGTTAAGGAGAAACGAGTTTCTGAAAAGTGCGGAAGGGTAGCCAAACTGGTTCTGATCCAGAAGGATGCCTCACGAATATTGTGACCAAGCTGTTTGAATATGTCGTAAAGAAAAAGTTGGTTAAGAAGATTAGGATTGGGAGGATAGATGATGTGCAGTGGCGTTGTAACGGATTGGTCTTAGAAACAATTGTCATGTACTTTAACTGAAATTTTGTTATTTAAAAAACAATGCAAATATAATCAACCAATGTTTAGAGATATAAAGTAATACGCTAATGTTGGTATGGAAACACATATTTGCCTATTCAACTATCAAGAAATAATGACAACATTTTAAAAATACTAGAGAAGAGATCAGCAACCTGCAACCTGGTGCAGGATGTAGTATGTGTGAAAAGTCTGATTAGAAAAAATTATTAAGAAATTTCTGAAGATAGTTTGGGTATAGTAAATTATATCTAGTAACAACAAAGTTTGTAAATAATTGGTTACTTCCTCCCCCTTGTAAGAGGACGCAAAAAAATGGTAATAACTTTCTGGTGGTGTTATAACAATACCCCTTGTTTATGAGATTTACAATGTACACTGTACATCAATGAAAACCTGTATAATGAAACTATTATTTTGCAATAAAAAAAAGGGTTCTCTTGCGAATTGTCATTTAGTTACAACTTTCTTACTTTGAAATACCAAGCTTCAGTGTATCTCTATCCTAAGCTTCATTATAATTTTCTTTTTATTTAGTAGTAAATTTTATAACCTGTATTATTTACTAGTTTCTACTCAATTTAATTATTATTATCATCCCCTTACAATTAGTATACTTTTTTTTGTTTTTCAATGACACAAACTCCTAACTTCATGCAAGCATGGTGGAAGTAGTAGTTGTCAATTTTCACCAGTTTTTAAGGTAGGTTTTAGAATTATTGTTAGATTGTATTGCTTATTCTTCAATAACTTTTTAGCCTGAGGATAGCCTTCAGATAGGCCGAAACTAGTAGCTGTCAATAAATAAATTGCGTGACATTGAATAATACTCAAACCTTATAATAATAATGTTATAAAGATGATACATAAACAATAATAGGCATAATGTTCAGTGGCAAGAAAACAAATTATAGCTAATTTGGACGGTGAAGCAAACAAGAAAGCAATCAATTAAATGTACTTAATGAATGTATGACAAATTTTTAAGATTTGTCTTATATTTGTTATTTCCCAGAAACCCTTCGTCGATATATCGGCAACATGTACTGTACCTTCTTTGTTTCTATTTTGTAAATCCTGAATCATCAAATTTTTATCCAGCAAACCACCCACTGGTTACATTTGGCAACTTACCCTCATGAAGCTAGATACTAAACACCCTTGATACCACTTAATACTGGAGAAATTCAAGGGGGGAAGTCAATTCAAGATTGGTGGGGGATGTACGCGCTAAAACTGACAGTTAACCTGCCCTTATTGCAGATTCTCTAAGGAAAAAGAGGAAACCTCTAAACACATTCTTTTCGAATATGAAGGTATTCTATGACAGATATTTCTAAAGAATAAAAAGGACTACTACAATAGATATAGAGGTCAAGGTGGGAAAAACATTTAGCTACACTGTTCTTATATAATTTAAGTGGTCAAGTGAAATGGAAACAATAAAAAAATGAAGCAGGCTTATTAGAAATATCAACAAAAAAAACTTTGGTAAATTTCAATACTATCCACCCGACTATTGTCAATAAATTACACGTGCTGTATGTGCTAAATATTTTGGTGATAATCTAACAATGAGTTGTTGTTGAGTGTGTTTTTTTTTTAATTTATTTAATATTAACCAAAGGGATTCCAACTAAAACTTATCAAAAGTTTTCCATTACAATTAGTATAGTTTTTAAAAAATCGTTAAATGAACATACTATAATATTATTTCACTTAGTGTTTCTTAAAATAGAACAATTATAACTGTATATGAAAATGATTAAAAAAATAATTTAAAAAGCAGAAAAATGGTGAAAATTATTTGGCTGTTTAATGTAAATAATATATTTGTATTTAAATGAAATCTGTCGACCTCTATATCAAATTTATTAACGATAAAATTATACAAATACCGATATAAATGTTTTTATGGACTTTAAATGGATGGTCCTTTAAATAAATAAATTTGTAAAAATGCATAATTTGGCTATTAAGATGCCATAGATCACGGTTCCATAAGTCAAACATATGTTACTTTAAAACAACTAGATGAATTTATTATAAATTACTTGGAAAAAAGAATGAAAACAAACTAGAATATTAAAAAGGTTATGTTATGGAAAATTTATGAATAAAACAACAAACAATCCTTAAACAATAAAGAGTTTTCTTACCAATTTGAACATGGTGACGGTTGGTGTAGCTTGGTAAGACTTGTCAAAGCAGACAACTTCTTAACTTATGCATCAACTAGCGAAAATCATCGTTTATATACTAACAGTGCCTCTTTGTTCATCCTGATTACCTTAAGATCAACTTTATTTAAAAATAAGAATAAAACAAACTTGAATTGAAATAAAAATAAAGTTCAATGCTGTACAAGATAACGTCGGTGGGTAATTTAACCTGAGATGAGTTTCTGGTCAGTCTAGTTGTCAGTTTTTTATGTACATGTAATGAGACTAAATTGCCAGCGAATGCAGCTTAAGAATGCAGCTAAATGTATACTTCTTAAAAGAATTTATAATATTTTACATTCGTTTTCAATTGAAAAAGTAAACAAATATTAGAAGTGTCTAAAGAATGATTAAAATTAAAATTTTTTGTTACTGTAATATTAGCAGTTGATCTATGTTAGTAAATTTACATAAATTATTACTTGCAAAGTTGCAAAAACTATAACAGGTTGGTTTTATAAAATATTTTTTTGTTCCACTAGTTATGACTCACACTATATACAATCGAATTAGTGATTTACTAAATAGGATATTTTAAAACGAATAATTTCGGATGAAATATGTTTTATTTATAATCTATTAGGTGTTTAATGAAAACATTTTAATATTAAAAAAATTAATGGTTTCATATTTTTTTATACAATCTGAAGGACGATATGTTTTAATAATGAATTAGTTTAACATATTTAACAATAACTTTCTTGTTCTACTAAGTCTGAATCCAGTTTGTGTCAATGCATTTTTAACTAGGCTCGAAAGTGTTTCTAGAAATTTGAAAATTCTCTGAATGTTTTGGATTAGTAAAAGTTTAAAAAATTAGGTTCCTTGGATGAAATGTATACTATAGAAAATGTAGAACATATCAATGACAATAAGTATTCCCAGCGCACCTGGCTGGAATCTGTTTTAAATCTTTCTCTTCTTGGGCTTTTTCCCTTTACCAATTAGAGTTTTCCAAGTAGCTATAATAGTTTCAACACTTTTTCCTCATCATGTCTAATGTAATTACTAAGAAGTGCAGTAAAAAATATGGTTCTATGATGTTTATAGTATCAACCCTTACCATGTGGAACTCCATCATACTAATACCATTAAAAAATAAAACATTTTAACATAGCTTCCACTTTTATTTAAACAATTGCTTTTTAAAACTCAATGACAGCTGTTTCGCTACAACAAACATCGTCAGACCAGTCTAAAATGGTGACACCTTCCGTTTCAAGAAATTCTCGAGCCACTCTGTTAGTATGGGGAGGTGCATTATCTTGAACACCAAATCAACACGGATTTAACACCAAATCAACATACCTCCGAACGGTTACATTTTGTTGGAAAGGTACCAAAGGAATTTTTTCCCTTCAAAATACCTCCCCAAAACATTACGATTCCTCCTTTATATTTTGGGATAGATCTGGCAGTCTGGAATCTAGTTTTTTTTCCTGGAGCTCTGAGAGCCCGAATTCGAAGATCATCTGATCTAAAGCCAATTCTGGTCTCATCTGAAAAGAGAACTTTTTCCCAATTTTCAATTGATCAGTTTTGGTGTTAAAGGCACCAATTTAGCAGGTCAGTTTTGTTTTGCCCTCGAGCACGAAGTCTTTTTCGTATGGTTTCAACTGAAACATTTACACTTTTATAAGTTGGAATTAGCATCGTAAGATTGACATATTATCATAAATAAAGTCCATATATAAATAGGTGATGAGAAATTTTGAGGTGAAGAGCTCAAAGTTAGAAGACTTCCACTATTAAAATATTTAATAATGATAAAATATTTACTGTAATTAATTCTATATTATTCTATATTCGTTTCTTGGTCTAGTTTAAAAAATAGTTATTCAAAGTCAAAAACAGTAATTATTTACAAACATAGAAAATTTATAATAATAAAGGTTTTCAAGAAAAATATATTTATGCTGTAATTTTTGCTGGAGATACTATAAGAACTAGGTTTCGAATACTCGAAATTGATAATTCAATGCGTAAAAACACGTTTTTAAGCACTTTAGGGGCAAAATTTTACATCTTGATTACCGCAAAATCGCTGCAATATTCGCGACCACCATTGACACCAGGTGGCTCTCCAAAATTCCGGGAAAACAAATTAAACATCATTTATCTAAATTAACATAACCTTAATTTATCGTGTTGAGTGTTAAAAAGGTGCGTTCGGGTGGTTTACTCTGTGCACTCCCAGTCACTCCATGCGCCCTCTAACCGTTTGGATATGGCAGCCCAACTAGCAAAATAGATCTGAACGAAATTATTTCATAATTATCGTATAGCGCTGCTTGAAAGAATAAATTAATTTTTAAATACGTCTCAATACGACAATTTTATTATAAAATAGAGGGATTTCTATAATACTATTGTATAGACGTACTTACAGCTCATATCATACGACAAAAAGCATACAAATTTTATAACAGTTGCACAACGTACTATAAAATTCCTATAAAATAATTTTAAAACTGTGTTATACGCATTATAATACGGTTGCATAGCTATTGTATTACTTATAATAGCGACGTTAAAAGATGGTTGTAAAGGAAGCTGTATAAATAATTGTACTAAAGTTCCTTAATAAAAGTAATATGGTTGTTGTTTTACGCTGAAGTAAAACATTATACAATAAATATAAAAGTATTTTATAATCATCTTATAACTACAATAGTATTCTCTCTTATAAAGAGCTTTTAGAATAAAAATGTAGTTCCTAGGAATAAATTTATCCCAAGTTCTGCGTTATAAAATCTATTTGAAATCTATACGAATATAAATACCCGCCATATAGTAATATAAAAATTACAAAAGTGTTTTCTAGACGGTTTTGTTAACAAAATGAATTCGGCAAGAAATCAGTGGAAACAAATAAAAAAGAGTGGTCATTTTAAAAGATTAGCTAAAAAGAAATATGAAAGATTACTTCAGTCCTGCAGTTCGTTTGATCAACCTGCTATAGTTGAAGTGGCATGTAACAACAAGGCTAATCTAGAAGACACAACAATTTTGGCTTCAGCTAGCAGTGGTAATATTGAAGAAGAATTAGGAGAAAATTATGACAATGATGATATGTTAAAAGAAAGCTGCGAAATTAATAGTGCTGATGAAGGTTATTTCACACTTGGAAAGAAACTGTATACACAAGTTATTCGAAACACAATATAACTAAATAATTGTTTACTGTCGTACCGCATGTATGTTAAGGGATATTTCTGTTCTATTATGTAGTTTACCAACGCACTAAAGGATAATACGTAAATCTTACGTTCAGTGTTGCCAGCTTGGACAGTTAGTAGTTATAACAATATACGTAAAATTGGCAGATCCCTTTATTTTTTAATAAGAAAACAAAATTTTTGTATTTATTTTATGTTGTTTACCTACACTTTATGGAAAACAACGACATATATTTTTTGAACACGCAAAGTGTTTGACCACACACTTTACTCGTTGTCCAATCCTCATCATTTATATAAATACCTACCTATTTTTTCTTTAGAAAACAAAATGCTACTAAAACATATTTTATAGGTATTTTTAAATCCGGCAACATTCAAAAGTGGTCAAGAATCAAACAGCACCTCTAACTTCTTAGACTGTCAAATACAATGCTATGGCGCTGCATTAAACAACATAATAAAACTTTAATATCGTATACAGCTCAGAAAAAAACAGAATCATTGTATAAGGTATCTAATTTGTATTCTACCATACGCCATATTTATTAAACGTTCAGCTGTACAGAAATCGCCGCCATTGTGAAAAAATCATATATAGAAATGTAAAAAGGTGAAATAAAAATAGATTTTTTAAAAAAATATAGTTTTTTTCCACTTTCACAACAGCTACTATATGCATGTTTTGTTTTGACTTGAAAATTTAACAAATTAGATATAATTTTTCATTTTTTTATTTTTAATAATATCAATAAAATGTTGCTAAACTGAGGCGCTTTAATTTTTATCAACAAAATATATATTATATTGTCAGAAAAGTTAGCTGCGCCAATAAATTTGGCCCCCTGGAGTAGTGATATATGTCTTTAAAATATTCAATATGAGTAACAACAGATACAAGATAATATAACCCACCATCATAATAAATGCCTTATACGTCTCTGTCATGACACAATGCAAACATATGCAATAAAATAATATTGTCAGAATTATATTCCAAATTTCAACAGTAGAAAACAAATTTATTGTATTAGCGGTTCTGTCTGCATTATAAAATACTGTTTTAGTAGTTCTATAAATGTTCGATAAATACTCTAAAACCGTAGAATAAGAGTGCTTATTCAACAGTTTTATAGCAGTTCCCAAATAGTTTTGTAAGGATATTGTATA
This sequence comes from Ophraella communa, assembly GCA_035357415.1. Taxonomy (NCBI): domain Eukaryota; kingdom Metazoa; phylum Arthropoda; class Insecta; order Coleoptera; family Chrysomelidae; genus Ophraella; species Ophraella communa. Next base: position 11,397,777 of record CM068994.1, on the reverse strand, counting down.
AGTAATATCTTGAAGACATACTTATAGTACAATTATATAATCATCATATTGAGTATTCTATAACAGTTGTATAGTTTACTAAAGGATGTTCTATAAGAACTGAACTGTTGTATAAACTGGGGCCCTTTTTGGTTGTAAAGACATTGTATAGTGGTTTATAGCTACATTATAAGATTTTTACAGTTATATAAGATTTGCTGTATAGCAGTACTTACAACCTTTATAAAATAAGTTTTGCTAGTTGGGAGATTGGTATAAACGAAATTACTCCGCCTTCGTTCGGGTATACGGAAAAGAGTAAATGGAACTTACTCCAATAGTTCTAGTACTTTTATAGGAATTTTAGTCATGAACTGTCATACTCAATCTTGTCAAAAACATTTTAAATTGAACGTTAAAAAATCTATGATTAAGAAATGGATATAGACACGTCTAATTTGGATGTTAGGGATAAGCATGACAAATGTGTCACAGTAAATGGATTGCTACTGCTGTGCAACAAAACTGGTAAGTTTTGTCATGTTTCTAAATAAATTACAAGTAAGGTAAAGTGCCCTTTTACCCACCTGAGTCTATATCTCTAACAAACTGTAATTTAAGACATTATCTCTAAGTTCTAAGAGATATTAAAAACAGCGTCCATACCCAGCTACTTTCTTTTCTTAAAAAATCTCCAATGAGAAGCTGGCAATAAGACAGAAAATATTTGGGTTGGTTTTAATTATTCAACTTTCAGCTTAAAATATATGTTACATTTAAGGCACATAAGCTAATAGATAAAGAAAAGTTGTTAATAGATACGCTGTTCATTGATCTTTGTTAATAAAAATTTAAACCTTTTTCACTAATTAGTGCTAAGTCGTTCGAGTATTCATTTCACACTCTCTTTACTCCAAGATCACGTGACAAAAATCTACTCTCATTCCACTCCGACTCCGTATCAAATAGCCGAACGTACCAAGTGTGAACTCCCCCAAAGTAAATTCACTGTAAACTTAAATATATTTAGTGATAGATTTCTTGAATTTCAGTCGAATTCTCCATTCTAGTAAAACAATGCAAGGCTACATTTGCAGATGAATAATTCTTGCATCGTGGCACTGAACAAAATTTTTTTGACTTACTTCTCATATCAAAGCTATGCTTTTGGCATTAAATCTAAAAAATCCAATCAAATATACAACAAAGATATAATTAACATTTTATCAACACAAGATCTTATGGCAAAATGTTTTTTTCCCGGAGTTTTACGTACAAATTTCCAAATGGCGCCCACTCCGTGGTGATTCCGAAATCTATTTTTACCTGCATTTTTCTCAAGTGGTACAAACTTATGTCTCAATATATTTTGTAAATTACTTCCCATTACAACTTATCGAGAATAAATTTTTTTTCCAAATATAAAACAAAGAAAAAATTGAAGCGAAACTTGCTCGATATAATAGCAAGAATCTCGAACAAGCGCTAAATAATTAAGCTAAAAAAAATTCTCTAGCCTTTTATAATTATGTTCCATCGCTTGTCACTTGGCTTAAACATTCAACCAACCAACGTCACTAACAGAAGGAACGATCAAATGTATCATTATTTACTTATGCAATATTTATTAATGTTGAAAAAAATATTTTACGCGTGACAAATTTTGCGGTTTCTGGATAATTACATTTTACTTGTAACCTTGAAACGACATAGCTGTCAAAACTTTAATTTGCTAAAATGGATCAATAGAAACATTAAAAATATAAACACAGGTTCAAAAATGTATCGGAGTCACTAATAAATATCCTATTACAGGGCGGCACACTCTAAGATTATTGCAAATTACCGTTGAGCAAGCTCTTTGCATTTTTTGAGTTTACTACCAATTTCCAGTGTCTCTAGTGGCTAAGGCTTCTTTGCGCGTTTATTAAGAGTATTGTGCCGGTCCCATACAAATTACAAAGTAATTGACTTTACAGTTCAGAAGGCAACAATAATGTTGGTACAAAATTGTTAAATGTAGAAATAAAATTACCTAAATTAAAAAAAATCTGGTGTTTACAAATTAATTGTCCAAAATGCAATGCTGTATATGTAGGTCAAACACAAAGAAATTTTGAAATAAGATTCAATGAACACTTAAGAGCATTACAACAACCAGATAAGTCAAACTATGCAAAACACGTTCTTGAACATCCACACCAATTACATCCAAATACTATCTACATATTTGTGATAAAAAACAAAATTTAGATTTCCTCGAAGAACTTGAAATAAAAAGACATCTAGCAGATCAACAATTTAAAGTAGTGAATGAACAAATAAATCTTGGAAGTTCTCCACTATTAAACTGTTTACTTTGAGTGAGTCTTCATTTTATACATAGACATTATTGTAACATAAATATATTAAGTTATTGTAAAGATCAGCATAATAAAGTTTTTTCCTGGTTTTTCTATATCATTGCACAGTTATACTGATCTTAGAGGGAAATAATCCAGGATAATCCCTTAGGGCTAATAACATCTAGACTTTAATACTGTTATGTCTTATTACTTCCATACTTGGTTTAGCCTTACTTAATCAACATCAGGTACCTAGCTACAAACAAACAAAAAATTTAATTTCAATATGTCAATCTGGCGATGCTAGTTTTATAGCGAAACAGCTGAAATTGTGATTTTAAACCGAATTTTTCAATTAAACTTGGAAGTTGAGTTAAAGCGAAGAGTTTTTTATTATTCTTAGTACCATACAGCTAGGAACGCTGTGACTTTAATTATTTATGTATAATGTGTTATTAAAAACTAAATCATTGCTAGCATTAAGTTATTATTAAGATTTAGGTAGTAATATGTAATCTATTTTTTTCATACAGTACATTCCCGGACTTGTTTGAGTCCGGAAAATGGCACTTTACAGTACACTTGTACTTTACAGTACTCTTCAATTCTATCAATGTTGTTTTGAAATAATAAGTGAATCAACATAAACTAAGCTTTTATTCTAGTTTTCGAAGATTGGCATTAATTGTACAACTGCTGTTACCAGCAATATGTATTAATGGAGTTGATGGATTTACAGTGTTTTCTGTAATCGCAGAAGACGTGTGGCTGTGTTGCACTTCAACAAAAGTTTTGCCCCTTTGGATCATTCTTCAGCTCCAGCATTGGCCAACAACGTTGAGGATGTCCTCCTGAAGCAATGACCTGTATACTTTTCTGGTTGGTCTAGCTTTAAGAACTCAGCTATTTTCTTAGGTGCTCTGCCAACAGTATGTATACCAGCTCTTTGAGACGGACATTTTCCTTGTCTATAACCCACCAAAAGACCTCATCACTGTTAATCACAGTGAAAGCTCGTCAAATATGCGTTTTTGTCTGGTTAATCTTAACGACTAGCTGAGTACCAGTATCCTCCACATCACTAACTTCTAAATTATAGATCTCTTCTCTTCGGCAACCTCCAGCAACTCCAAGTAATGTTATCACTTTGAGTAATAGATATTCTTTATCTGGAGCGTCCCTCATGAAGCTTTCAATTTGTTCCTTTGTCAGCACCTTCGACTGGTTTGGTCTACATTTTTTTTTTTTTTTTAAAAGCTATCAACTTTGGGAAAATTGATATGTTGACATTCTCATTAACCATAATAATTGATTTTACCATCGAGTATTTGGACCGTAATGAAGAAGGGTTGAATGTTTTTGACTGAAAATTTAAACTGTTCAAGAGAATATTCTTCAAAAAAACTGTTCTTACCACATCCAAAAACTAAGCCAACATCACATTTTCATCAGCACTACTTTTCAAGTTGTGTTATTCACGCCAGTTGCAAAACATCGCATATTATTTTTCATATCTTTTCGAAGAATGATTTGCCCTATCACTTCCGCAGTTTTCTCAGCAATTTCATCTAATTTCACATCCATTGTCTCCGCAGATATTTCTTGTGTGCAGAATTGTTTTGACTTCTGACAAATTATAATATAAGATTTTTTAAGATGTTGAGTCTTAAGTGTCAAGCTGCTTTAAGTTGAGTGATGTGGGGATGCCATGATAAGATAGTAACTCCTAAAATGTGTTGTGAGTTGACCTTTGGAATTTCAACAAAATCGTGTATTTAATGCGTTCCAAAATTGAGTATATAAAGAACTAATTTTCACCTTTTTGACACTCCCTTGCCATTATTATGCATTTGTTTCTTTTTTTAATATAACGGTGGATGCACTCCTATGAAAGTAAAAGTAAATATTATTCTTGAAGAAATTATTTTGGTAAAACGAGCCATCCTATAAAGATTTTAATATTAAAATGAAATACTGGTTCTGATTTGAATTTAATTTAAGACTAACCGTAATAGGGAACGCCTTAAACTTGGCCTTCATTTTAGCCGATACAACATTCCCATCAGCCACCATCGTCAATGTCATTAACAATGTTGAAAAATCGATGATAGCGCTAATGAGAACGAAAATTAAATAACACGTTTTTGTTGGTTAATGAAATATAGTATAATGGTTCCGTTAAAAATATTTTGTAGCTTTTAAAATACTTATTAATGATTCTGTTATAATACTAATTGAGACCCAAAGGTTTCATTTACGTTAAAAAATAGGTACCTTTGTAAGATATTACGGTAATTACAGTTTTAAACTTTAATGTTTGTTTTTCGTCTGTTTTATATTCGTTTATATTTTTTTATGCACCGAGGAAAATGATTCAATAAGAATGTGCTACCACTAAAAAGTTTAATATGACTGAAAATCTTTTTTATTTCATCCTGTCCAGTAAATACCCTTAATTAATTTGGCGCCGGTAAGTAGAACATTACGGTATCAGGTATGTTGCCTAGCAACCCTGCTCTGATTGCTTAAGGGAAGACAATTAGTGTGTTCTTTTTACGGCATTTGCTCGAGCAGATCAGCTGCTCTGTTCATTTAAATATTTTTGCGTATTCTTTTTAAGCGCTCGCTTTGATCAGAACTGAACTATCGCTTCCCCCCTTGCCCCTAACTGCACTACCTCTAGAGGGGGCTCGGTTCGGATTACTTGCTCCGTTCAGTTGATCATAACCTCAATACATAACGAAAACAATCACAATTTGGATTTATTTTGAAGTGAATACAAAATATGTGAGCACTTATATACCAATACTAATAACTTATCTTCTACTTGCATCTTTTTTAATATTTTTATAATAAAATAAATAATAAACAATATGCTAACCTAAAATTTTATGATGCACTTTCCTGTCGATTATTTTTGTGCATTCTTTTTAGGATCTCCTGCTCACTTTGGTCACCCGCTCAATTTGAAAATTATTTCAACAGAGCTGAACAGAATGATGTAAAAAGAACACTCTAAATATCTTTTCATTTTTGACATTTAAAAATAGGTACTATAAAAAAATAAAATAATGAATTACTTACTTTAACTGCCATATTTAAAAAGAAGTCAATTTTATATTTTTATATTAACAATTAATAGTATATTTTAAAATTTTAAATGATTTGACAGTAACTGACAGTTCAGGTAATTTGACGTAGGTATCTAACTAGTCAAGTTCCGAACTATTTTAAAAATTTTTATGAATTTATTAATTTATAAAAACAGGATGAAATAAAATAACTCGTACTGTAATAAGTCACCTACCGACCTTGTAAGGTATAATAGTATACTGCCATTATTAGATTGTCTAACAACAACTGTTGCCGTAGGCCGTAGGGGAATCCAGGGCAATACGGGATACCTAATTTTATAAGCCTGATTTTTTCGCAAAACGAATTAATTTAGCTTTGCAATTTTAAATTTAGCTAATTAAATATATTATCTTTAGACTTTAACCAATAGAAAAGAAATACTTGTTTCAGAATGTTCAATTATATCAAAAATTACTAACCAAAATTGAAACACCTCCACTGGCAATGTTTTGATTTTGTCTGATTTTATTATAGCATCTGTAGTTTTTAAAAATATTAATTTTGTCCGTTTTAAAATTAGTCTCTTGTTGTAATGTCTGGACTCTGTTCCGATAACGTAATTTGTAACATATATTATGCAGATTGTTATAGTAACCATTTATATTCCATTGCAGTATTTTTTTTAAGTCCATTTTGTAGAAATATGTTTTTTTTATTATTTTTAAGATTTGTCGGATATTTGTTCGTTTTCAGTATCGGTAGTTTCAGTAGATATTTGTAGGTATTTCAATAAAGTTTTCTTTAATCTTGTGCTTCTATTTTTAATAGATTTATCAGGCAAAAATGGATGTAATTTTGTTAACATGTCAATCAGGGCTGCATGATTTTCAGTGTAGCTATTTACAATCGACAGTTGATCTGTTGAACCTTTCATATAGCACATGTACGACCTACGGACGTACTGGGGACGTACGAAACGGACGTATCGTTCGTCCTGGGGACGTACGGATTAGGGACAGTGTACGTCCTATGGACGTACCGGGTACGTCCTGATTCCGCGTAAATGGACGTCCCAGGTACGTACACTTTTGGTCTAAACTGTGCCTAATGTGGACAAATCTGGGACGTACCTGGTACGTCCAAATTTTTCGCAAATGGACGTCCTTGGTACGTACTCTTTTGGCTCAAACTGTGGACAGTTCTGGGACGTATCCAGGAAATAGGTGAAAAATAATCTCAATATTTTAATTAAATAAAACAATTTTTAATAACCATTTTTATTTCACAATGATTTATAAAATTTAAAATAAAACTAGGTAATAGGTAATAACAAAATAAAATAAAAATCATAAAATCAAAAGTAAGAAAGAATTCTGTTAAAAAATACCTAAATAATACTTCCTTGATCTTCAATTAAATAAAATAAAATCTTTAATGCTTGTTTCATGGACTTTTCCTTCGCCCTCTTTAGCCATGATTTGAGAGCTAGTTCTGTCTCTCTGAACGAACCAGACGACTTTCCTTCATCAGCAGCATCTTTAATCAAATTGCATAAATCCATCAACGCCAGGGGCGGATGGGCAATATTGAATCGGCCCGGGACGGTTTTTTTTCTGCGGCCCCATTTTTGCTGAAATTCTGCAAAATTGTATAAATGGTTGTGCTACATATTTTTGTAAGTAAAAGAATTAAAGAAACATATTTTTACGTACTTTGTATTCATATATTTCTAAAATAAACAAAACACAAAAACAAACAAAATAAATTATAAAGTAAAAAACAAATCAAAACATAACTAAAAATTTGCTCCAAACTATTTTATACATAAATATAATATGTATGTACAAATTGTACTAATAGTTATACAAACTAAAACAAACATTAATTGTATAATAGAAAAAAAATCAAAGTATTTTATATTCTTGCTTATAGTAGATGTTTAATACAGTTAATAAATTAGAGACCTGGAAAGAAGTGGACTAGTTGCAGCCAATTTATTTATCTCTTCTTCATTAGCTACTTTTAATAACAAACTTTTTTCTGTGTTCATTAGCATTGCATTCAAGCCTTTCGTCGCTCATCGTATTTCGTAGGCTTTTTTTTTAAATTAACGTGGGGACAATTTAGGCTACAATATAAGTAAGTTCAAATACAAAATACAGGTTAAATTTTATGGAAAATCGAGATAGTCTTTAAGTAGTTCAGCACGATTTGGATTTGTTGTGTGTCACTGAGTATGTCTCTGAGGTTGGTCTTGCTGCCTTGTTGCACTATATGGTATATAGTTGGCATTCTGTGAGAATGTGCTTGATTGTTAGGCGGCACTGGCAGGTTTGGCAGGTAGGTCTAGGCTCTGATGTCATCAAGTAGCTGTGGGTGAGCTTGGTGTGGGCGATGCGAATCCTTCGTACTACTGCTAGTTCATGTCTGGGTAGATTTGTTGGGCCGGGGTAGAGCGGTTTGTTTATTGAAGGTTGGAGTGCTACAGAGATGTGTTAGTGGTGTTCCAGTGTCTTTGCGATTTTTAATACACTTTAAAATCGAAAATGATCTTTCACATGCAACTTGTGATATTGGCAGTGTAAGTATATATTGGTATGCCGTAGCTAATGCTTGAAAAGCTCCTTGAAACATGTTGTATTTTATTATACATAAATAACAGCACACAACACATTTTTTGCAACTCTTACAATTAGAATTTTTAAATATTTCGGTGTCAGTCGCTCCATCTTCTCTTGTAGTGCCCTCTTCATCGACTACGCTGACGTCGGCATCTCCCAAATAAGAAAGAGCATAGAAATCATGTATTGATAATTGAAATTGTTCCCAATTACTTACAAAGCTATGTAATTCTTCATGAAGTCGATCTGGCGTTGCTTCTGAATTAAATTGTATTATTTTTTGAGAAAGGGCATTTACAGCATTTTCTGGTATACCACAAGTTTTAATATTTTCAAAATGCTGGGAAGATAGAATTGCAAGATCTCTGCAAATAGTCATGTTTTTTTCATATCTATTTTTTATCGATTGTACAGCTGGGTCCATTACAACATTAAAAATTGATACTGTAAATAATTGAAGTGGGTTTTTTGGCTTTTGATCTTTTGATTTTTCATCAAAAAATTTTTTTAAAGTGGGTATTCGTTTTTCTGGAAAACTATCTTCAATTACCACATCTATGTTTCTGGCAGAAAACTCATTTTTTGCCCAAGTAATAAATTTATTTGATGTCTCTAAAATATGGCTTATATTCCTTTGGTCAGTCTCTAATTTTTTAAGGGATTTTTTTACCATGGACATGCATTTTAGTAAGTCAAATCCTAACGTTTGCAAATAACGCGACAAAGGTCCCGTAATTGAAAACAAATTTATGAATATATGTGCAATTAAAATATTTTCATACTTTAGCACACTCTCTTTGTAATTGTTTGCCGTCAGCCTCACATCATTGGCAATTTTATGGTTGACTTCAATTGTTTCTAGAGCTTCTATAACATCGATATATAAACAAGATTCAAAATTTTCAGAATTATATATCAAAATATCGCGGAGCTGCTCTGCCGGAGCGCTGTTGTTAAAAATCGTATACGTATCGTATGCTACATAAGTAGCAATATTTTGGCATGCAATTTTTCTTTTCTTTTGCAATTTTTTGCCAAAAAGTTTACTTTATTTTACCGGCCTAACCGGCCCATTTGACTACCGGCCCACCGGGATTTATCCCGGTGTCCCGCCGGAGCCCATCCGCCCCTGATCAACGCTATCCCTGTCACTATTATGTGAATCGTCAACTACTAGCAATCGCTCGAATAATGGAACTCTTTGCCGGGCATACTTTAGATGTTTACTTATATTTGATCGATTCATTATAATATTAAAAGATAGCTTACCTTCTACAATTTCACTATTAACAGTTCACTATCAATCACAAATATGGTATGGTAATCTGTATTGTCTGTGTAGGTATGTATTATTTTAGTGCCAAAGCAAATATTCCTCCTTTTACATATCACACACACACACTCATAGAATATAGGTTAGAATAACATATTGTCAAAACCCAACCCAAACTTTGGCGCGTAATTTAAAAACATTATAGGCGCTTTTTCTCTAGCTAAACAGTTAGGTCTGCTGATTAACACGGTTATGATTGGATTTTCTTTTGTACTGTTTAGTATTTACACTTTTTCTGTAACAAACATGTTTACAAACATTGAAATCATTGTAATAACTACGTCTATTTAGGTGCGTACTGAATACGTCCAGAAACGTACGTACTAGGTACGTACATTTTAGTACGAACTAGGTACGTCCAGAAATGTACGTACTCAGAACGTATCCGATTGGCTTTAGGAATAAATATCTGAAATGGACCCAATATGTACGTACTGAAAACGTCCATTTGCGGACGTACCAAGTAAGTCCAGATATGTACGTACTCAGAACGTCCCCTCTGGTCCGGGGACGTAAAGACCCAAATCGGACCTAATATGTACGTCCCCAGTACGTCGTGTGCTATATGGGTTATGTTATCCAATAAGTCTGTTATTTGATTGTAGTTTAATATCATTGGGGAAGATTGTTTATTAATAAAGTCCTTAAGTGTAGTGCTACGATTATCTAGATTAGGTGTACTGGAAATGTTTTTTGGTTTTTTTTATGTATGTGGAGTTTTCTCAGGTTTTGGAAATTGGATAACAGATTCCTCAGTAGGAGTTGGAGTGGTTAATATTTCTTTAATACTTTTTTTGGGGCGTGTTTCTAATTGATTCCATTCCGTTGGCATATCTTTTTGGGGTTGACAGGTAGTTGTTTCCTGTGTTAGCTCAATTGATAGTCTGAGATGTATTATTGGTGGGAGTGGGTAATAAGGTGGATGGTGCAGGTATTTGATTAGACTGTATATATATATATATATAACTTTATTTCATTACAAAATCAAGTACAGTTTAACTATAATATAATAAGCAGTTTAAAATAAAGTAAAAGATCGATAAGCGCCGATACACTTGTTTCGATTTTAAATTTTTACATTTTAAAATACATAATAATATACAATAATAACATATAATCTGTTGGTTGTTGTCCTCTTGATTCCTGCTGGCAATTGGCTGCTAGATGTCCTGTTTGCTTACAATTATAACAAGCTGGGGTGTCACGTGCTAGGAAAACTCTACATGAGGTATCATCGTTGTTGATTATAATTGAATCTGGGATTTGAACAGTTGTGGGGATGTAAATACTTGTCTGCGAAAACTTAATACATGTCTTAATTATGGTAGTGATCTATTGATTCTCATTGGAGTTATTGGAGAAACCAAAGTAAGCCCAATTTTTTGCATTAATTAATTAAGATGTCACAAGGTATTGTTGGACAAACATTGGACAGTATAAGTCGTTCTGATGGGGTTACATAACGGCGAGCTTGTACTGTTGCATTTTGTATTTCTATATTTCCTCCATGTTCTGTCATAAATCTTTCTACTGCGATTTTTGATGATAGGTATATACATATTCTATTATTTGAGAGCTTTGATGCATTAAGAATATTTTGTGGTTGCACAATTTCTGCTAACGGAACTAAATATTCTTCTAATTTTGTGTTTTCAATATAAGGAAAAATGATTGCTTGGTGTTTGGAATGGTATTTTAGTTGGTTTAATACGGTAGAGTAGGTTTTAGTAGTTAAAGATTGTGATTGGGTGCCCCCATCCAGAGATGCACCCTGACTTGATTGTAACATTTTGTTAATAATTTGTATTCCTAATTACTGTCCTGTCTAAAACTAGACTGACCATAGAAACTGGTTGGTATCAGTTTTTAGAACTAGAGGTAGTTTTGTTAAAATATTTGATATTGATGTTTCAATATAACAGAAATTTGAAATATTATAGTTTGTTTTTGTACTTACAACTCGCACAATTCACTTATTACACTGTGATATGCACTTAGGCAATATAGCACAAAAAACTTATTTTTTTAACCGCATATATTTACAACTTTATGAAGAGCTAAAAATATATCGACTTACTCACAAATTACCAGGACTAGCCTCAACTTTTAATTTCTTTAGTTTGTTGAGGGAATATTAGTTGTAGTGACACTTTCTATTCTTTCCTATTAATTAATTTATTTAACAAATTATTACTAAGTACATGCTAGATTTTGATATTTATTAATGTCTATTTCATGATTCAATTGAATATCATTTGTCCCATTATATGGTTATATATTTGGATAGGAAGTTGCTGTTTTTATGATACTTTTATCAAAGCTCGTTCCGTAATGCACAAATTGCTTCAACTCATTATAAGCTACGAAAATATGTTTTAGATTAACTTTAACAAACTTGCAAAACAGAAATAGTATTTTTACTATGTAAAATCTATAACAATAATTTCCATAATCACTTATTTTCATTCATTCATAAAACTGGGAGTATTTTTATTTTTGCACACAATTTTGCAAAAAAAAATAATTTTTCCCCTGCGTGTGTACTTTGATACACGTTCTTACTATTCAATAGTAAAATTATTGTAATATGTAACATCCCTTTTGCAGTATAATCTCGTCTCCACGTGGAAATAATATTGCCATATATGTAAATCATCTCAACCGACATTTGCATGATGAATTATTTTAGTATGAACCTTATATCGCGATCTCCTAAAACAATTTTACACGTGTCAGTGTTGTATAAACGTATGCATATAAATAAACTGCATGTCATTGCCAGATCTTAAGAGCTGCATATTTAGAATTCTTATTCAAAGAAGCTGTATTTTCTCATAATAAACACATACATAACTACTGACTGTAGATATACTAAAAGATACAGATGCCAAATGACTATAATTAATATTAGTAAATATTTGTATCAAAGGTTTATTGTTAAAACATAATTTACAATAAATATGTTTTTCTAGTCTTTTTATAAACTGTAAATTACTAATTGTAACCTTTAATTGTAATCTGATACAAAAATAATGCTTAAAAATCTTAATCTAACCTCACATTTTTGTTCGAATAGTTATCCTGGTGAAGAAACTTAAGTGCCACAGCGTGGCGAATTACGTCTTTTGTGGTTTGCTGGCACAATCAAGGCGAAAATAAAATATTGATAAATGGATAAAATATTAATAAATGGACATCAGTAGCTATAGTTTTTTATTTTTAGATTGCAGCGCCACGGCTTTGAAAGCTCTAACTAAGAGACATTCTTTACAATAAAGTATAGGTACTGCAGTTTGCGGCATTTGAGAATATTAAGCAGTGCTAGTACAGCAATATTTCGAAGAGTTGAAATTTTTTTCTATTTCCCCCTTCATGGTCCAGGTCTGCAGAATCGAATCTACATAACTGGCTTTTGAATATTCTGCTATCATTTGATTAAATATACTTCTGACTTTTCCAATGCATTGTTGTCCCAGTTATTATTATTAAATTTTGAAATCTAGCTGCTACAATTATTACTTTATTTACTCGCTGCTGAACATAGCAGATAATTATTACACCCTGTATGCTAAAGTTATAAATAAGTTGATAATACACAAAACAAGTCTTTTTATTTATGCATTGTTTAAATAGAACTCGTTATTAAATATTTAAATGATCAACCGATATGTGTCAAAATAACTTCCTCCTAAATCACATTGTTTGGTTGAAGCTTGACCTTGAATATCTAAATATTATACAGTGTGTACAATTAGGACGGAACTATATGGAAAACTTTTTCATTCTTATTTGTTTTCTTAAAACGCAACAATATGAATTTTACTCTAGTAACATTAGTAAAGTAGCTTTATTTTTGAAAATGGCCACACTTGCTGTCTAGAAAAGTAGATCATAAATAGATTTTGTTACTTTTATAAAACCCTTGTTAGAATTTGTAATTAAGTCTACAGATGATGCAATTTAGGATGCCTTGACAAATTTTACACCATGCCTGTAAAGCAATTAATGTTGAATTACCTAAAAAAATACAGCCTAATAAAAAGTACAGCATAAGTACGTACCTAAAATGTTCTAAGGGTGTTTTTTATCAGTCCCTTAGTCATCCTCAGGACGTCCTGAGTAGACATATTTTGTTACGTTCCTTGGAAGTCCTAATTAGAACATCCCAAGTACGTTAATGTTGGTAATGGACTTCCCAAGTACGTCCTCTTAATGTTTTTTTAATAGAATCTTTTTAATGGATACAGAAAAAATAGTTGAAAATAAATACCTACCTACTATAATATCTCTATATACATTTATTCAAATATTTATCTAATTAGTTTTACATTTTCTTATTTACTTTTGCTTCAATTCTATAGCTACTCCTTTGTATGAAATTCCACGTTCTTCTGATTGAAATTATACTTATTTGCAACACCTGACAACAATTTAATTAAAGATTATCACTAATTGAAAAAATATATGTGTGATATATGTAAATGTAGTTAGGATTCGGAACACACTCTCAGAGTGACATGACACTTGACAATCCTGTAAAAGGAAATAAACTTAATGCTGAATGTTGAAATAATACTTAATGTTGAATACAACATAACAATATGGACATATGAAAGTTGTCAAACTATATACAGTCGCCGCAACATACACGTTTCCAGTGAGAACGATATTTTATTAATATTATTACAGCTTAAATGCTTGTCTAAATGCAGTCCACAATCTTTTTATTATATCTAATTATTGAGAGCTATAATTGTTCAAAACTCTACTTAATAATCCAGATACTCATCTCAACCGTTACTTTAAAACTGTAATTTTTTTTCAAGAAGTATAATTCAATACAATATTTTGCTGGTACATCCCATATAATACTTACAAATAAAGAGTTTTGCGATGGAAGATTTTCCAAAGGGTTCTTCCCTTTCTCCCTAACCAATTGCATGATTTCAATATCTCATCTTTTACGGTAGCTGACAGTGTCCTCTTAATAAAATTAGGATTTGAACCCGTATATCTTGCAAATTCATTTACCTAAAATCAATAAAATAGTTGAGAGCTGATTCTTTCATGTGAAATATTATGTTTTAGTGTCCAATTAAAATGAATAAATGCATATCATGTGCTTCTGTGATACTTGTCTGAGTATAGTTAAAAATCGGATTTGAGGTTATGCCAAAAAATACACCAACTAACAAGAAGCGAAAGCCGGCGAAAATCCTTTGATGTTTTTAGGGCCAAAATGTATGACTTTGAAAAACTGAAATTGGCAGATATCTACGTTTTTACACTGAGAGAAATACAATAAATGTTTACGTATTTAATGGTTACAAGGAGAAAAATAATATACTATTATGAATAATAAAAACTCTTCGTTTTAACAAAACTTCCACTATTTATTTAAAAAAACTGCTTTTTTAAACTCAACGACAGCCGTTTCGCTAGACAACGAGCATCGTCAGATTGACATATTGAAGTAACTTCAATATGTCAAGAAAAAAGTTATTCTTTATAAAAAGATCTATCCCAGACAGCACAGGACATCTTTAGGACGTCTAAATTGTCAGATTGTCTATATGTAACTTCAATATGTCAATCTGACATATAGACAATCTGACAATTTAGACGTCCTAAAGATGTCCTGTGCTGTCTGGGATAGATCTTTTTATAAAGAATAACTTTTTTCTTAGAACTAGGTATAAAAAAGTTTTTATATGAAAATTGGACACACTGTATGTAGTTTTTAAACTGGAATCATTGTAAGGCCTGAGTTGTCTGTTTTTCTTTTTTTATTATTCAACAACCACGCAACTCCACTTCGTACGTATGTCGTTCTCAAACTGATTTTAGTTGCCCGCCATGGTCATCTAGTTTTTACTATACAAGCAATCTACTGTTGATATTTGCAAAAAATGATAAATAAAACCACAACTGGATAGTTTATCTTTATTTATCATCTTAAAGAGAAAAAATGAATTAATTTCGTTGGTATCTAAGGTTGTTTGGATAGTTTAATTTTTAAATTATGCTAATTATTAAAAAAAATGTATTTTATTATTTCTTTTTAATCGGGTCACTGTTTCATAAATCTGGGTCACACTCTGAACTATTTTAATTCTAACTGTTGGAAACATTCATATCTTGAATAATTCTTCTATTCTAAATCTTGAATTATTTCCAGATATTCAAGAAATCTAAACTTCTACTTTGTTTACTTTATTGTTTTTAACTTTTGCAATTTTTTCGGCTCTTTTTGGAACCTTTCCTTAAATAATCTACATAATATTCCGGATCAAATGACCCTTTGGTCGTAATTTTCGGTGAATATTCAAAATATTTATGAAACATCGTACATGTTAATCTGACTAACAGTTCAAAAGGGATATGTATTTGTGCAAAATAAAGTGCATACTTCAAAGTTGTATGTGTGACCACTAAGTAAATCATATTGGATATTGTGGTCTTTATAGTCAAACGACTAATAGGAAACTAAAACATTTATTTTTCCATTCGCAGTCGATGGCCAAGTTTTTATAAAATACAAAATAAGTTTTTCTAAAATATAAAATTGTTATAGTCCAGTATAAAAGTATAAAATAACTAACCACTATGACATTGGATAATATGTCCAACCATTTATCTTACAGACTTTTTAATGTGAAAAATCACTTTAGCTTTTATTAGTGATCCAAGCCCCTGGACTATAAAAATCTTTTTGTTTGGCATTATTTTTTACCATTCTTTTTATTTGAAGCGCAGTTTCGTATTGTTAACGCTTTAGAGAAGGTATGTTCGTGAACTTTTTTTACAAAATGCCTTTAACCGAAAGTGACAGGATTGAAATATTAATGATGATTGGTATTGGCGATAAAAAGCGGATGCAACAAGAGGTATGCCGATTACTCCATGAAATGGTATCGTGCACCTATTTCACAATCTACGGTAAGTAGAATAAAGCGAAAATACAGAGAATTAGGACCTGTGAGAGATGCAGCAAAGCAAGGTAGACCAAAACTTGATGAAAATATTCAACAAGACATAATTTTGTCGGCTGTAGAAAATCCTCACTGTACAGTGCGAGGATTATCTAGGGATTTTGGAAAGTCTTCAGTATCAAACATTTTCAAAAAGGTAAAATACCATCCTTATAAAGTACGTCTCATCCATGAATTGGCTGAAGACGACTTTGACCGAAGAACTGAATTATGCGAGTATATGATGAACCAAAATAACAATTTCATTGATAACGTTTTATTTTCGGACGAGGCAACGGTTTATTTAAACGGTTATGTTAACCGGCAACACACCCGTTATTGGTATGATGATAATGATAATCCACACTGGATGCAAGAGTACCATACGCAAAGATCACAAAAAACTAACGTATGGGCTGGTATTAAGAGAAATACAATTATTGGTCCATATTGTATTGATGAAAACTTAACAGGAACATTATATCTGGATTTCCTACAAAATACATTAATTCCAGATCTGATCCAGATTTTTCCTGATATTCAAATATCCACTAATGTAGATCGCAGAATCTGGTTTCAACAGGATGGCGCACCGCCACATTTTCCAGTAGATGTGCGCGATTTTTTAAACTTTTCCACAAAGTTGGATAGGAAGAAGGGGACCAGTGGAATGGCCTGCTAGATCACTTGATCTGAGCCCATTAGACTTCTTTTCACGGGGTTATTTTAAATCTAAAGTCTACTTAAACAGACCTAGAAATATCCCTCAACTACAAGACCGAATCAGACAAGAAATGCAGAGCATAACACCCTCTATGCTATAGAATGTTAGAGACGAAAGTAATGCCCGGTTCAGTCATTGTCTAACGGTCAATGGAGAACAATTTGACCATTTATTGTAAATTTTCGTTTTTTTTGTTTTTTTTTTTTGAAAGTGTATCACATTAATTGCATAACTACATATTTCTATTTAATGTGTTTATTACATTCAGTAACGTTTTACTTTCCATGAACAATTTTCATATTTTTTTTTACATTTTGGCCCACCCTGTAAAAAGAAGGGGGTCATTAGAGGAAAGTGGTTCACCCTGTATATTAGATTATGATTTGAAACAATAGTAAATTGAAATCAGAAAACGACCTGTTTCGGGAATTAATAATTTTATTGTTCATTCAGCCAATGATGAATTTATGCCTTACTTTATGGACGCACTGTATAAGCCACAATTACCAATTTCTATGGATGATGCGATATATTTTTGACGGAGTACATAAATATTATAAAAGTATTTACAGTTTAATATTGTTAATTATTTTTTTAAATGACTACAATTATTGTAAGAAATTCATCATAACGGTTACTGGAACACATAATTGATAAATAATGTCTTGCATCTAACTATATAAACTATTTCGCTTTCGTTAAAAATTCACTTTTAGTTAATACTAAAATAAAACTGTAGGTACAATGATCAAAACTGTAAGTAACATTTTTGAAATAGTCTTCTCTTTTTAATGTTGTACTTTATTTCAATTATTTTAAAGAAATCAGAGAATTTTCAAGTTTTCTTTTTAAGAATATTTCTACAGTGTCTTGTAGCTTTACAAAGAATAGTTCATTAATATTTTACAGAGATTATTTTTGTTTTGGTCAACATCTTCACGGTGGAGTAACTTTTTTTTTCATTGTGTAAAAATAATTTTGTAAAACAATAATTAAATGTTTCTTTGTTTATTGTGGACTTCGAGAGAGTAAGGGATAGACAATACATTTAATATTTGTTCAATTTTTTTTACAGATTATCTTCGTTACTTTGCTAGCTCTAGCCTTAGCGGCACCACAACCAAACCCTCAACTAGGACTATATGGAAATCCTTTTGGATTCGGTAGATATGGTGGATACAGAGGATTATTTGGAGGTTATGGGGGATACGGTGGATACGGTGGATATGGTGGATACCGTGGTTTCGGTTCTCCCTTTGGTTACGGATTCGGAAGGGGATACTATTATTAATAGCGTTGAAATGTATTAGTTTGTTCTGTGATTTTTTTAAATGATTTTATTAATAAACCTCTGATAAAAGTAAGAATTTGTTTTTAACAATTACATTAATAGAACAAAATGATAAAGTTGTAATGTTGTAAAATGGGTAGGCAAGTGCCAAAGCGCCCCTTTTTACTCCTTGCAAAAGTAACCAACTCCAAAGGATTTAATGGAAGGAGCAATATCGAGTAATATCTCATTTTAAAGGTCGTTTTAACATGACTTTTAAAAGCTTTTATGTGAAATTTTTAATTTAAATATTGTACAATGAAGAACTGGATTATTTTAAGCACAAACCTACTACATATCTAATATAAAAGTTGTTTTAGGTATTATAAGAACTTATTTCTTAAAAAAAAATATTATTACTAATATTACTAATTTAACTATAGCTAATTATAGCTACTTATAAATTAAAGAAACTAATGTTTCAAAACTGAAGAAAATAATAAAACCCAACTTCAATATTTTTTTTAAAATAAAAAGATTATTGCAAAAGTATAAATTTGTTTATTCGTTATTACATTAATTGGACGCTCAAAAACTGCCGAAAAAATCCCGCATACCACTTTAAAGTACATGAACTAGATTAGCATTTACTCCAAAATGTATGAAGTTAAATAAATTTATTTTGGAGTAAATACTTTTTATCAAATTATCGTTGTTACATAATTATTATAATCTTGTATATTACATCGATAGTAATTATATTTTTTATGAAATTACTCTTGATTCATGTTTCTTTACATACATAATACAGTTCAGTATAGAATACTGTTTTAGAGGTGAATTGCAATAGTTTCTATCATGGAGAATAGACTATACAGTCTCCATGCTTTCTAGGTATACTTCTATGTATATGCATTACTTTTCTCTAGCTCAGGTAAGGTTGTCTTTGGGCATTTTTGAAGGTAAAAACTAATCTGTCCCTTCAGTCTGCTGTCCCTTCAAGTGTCGAATATTTCGTCATTTCGTTTTCTATTTTGGAAAGAAGTGTGGCATCTTTGTATTTTTGAATATTATCAACTAATAATATTATTTTGTTTTATATTGTTTCGTAGTAACAATAAATTCATTTTTTGGAAAGAAGTGTGGCATCTTTATATTTTTAAAGATTATCAACTAATATATTTGTTTTTTTGTACTGTGTCGTAGTGACAATATCTTCAGTGTTTTGTAGCTTGTAGTGAATATTTATATAACTGTGTCAAATTACTCTACTTTCTTATTGAATTTCAAAATGAAGTGTTTTATTTGCAATACATCTACTAAAGAAAAGATTACTCCGATTTCCTTGAAAAAAGAATCTTTTAAAAAATGTCAAATGAAAAACTTGAAATATGCGGAGTTAAGTTTAAATTTAAGTGATTTGAATAATAACGAGCATTTGATTCGAGCATTTGACGGATACGGAAGACATTACCAACGAAATGTATAATTTAGACAAAAATAACGTTGATAGTGCAAGTTTTGAATTATTCTTAAAATTTTTTGCAAGCACCAGTGACAAAGAAGAATTTTACAAAGGCCTTATAAATTTTAATTCTAGTAATATTTCTCCATGCTGGAAACTCTGTTACAAAAAGTTTTACGCACAATATTTATAAATGCAATGTGGCAAAATGCCACTGAACCAATTTGTATTTTATTTGAACCAACTGAATGTGGATGGCAATTGAATGAAGAGAATAAGTTGGAACCATTGTGGTATAAAGGCCCAGCTGCACCTTCAAAAGTTGAAGAGATTGTTAGTGGCCAATTAAATGAAGAAGAAGAAAGTGAAGAATCAGATATTGAAAGTCGTTGTAATATAGATGAAATTGATTTTGATGATTATTAATAAATATACTAAGTTTGAAGTCAAACTCCTGTAAATTATTTCAACTTTATTTTATTGTTTCAATTATCAAATAGAAAAATTTTCCTATTATTCCTTTACTCATATTAATCCTCATATCATTTTAAATCTAAGAAGGAAAAAAGACATCTTATTTCACAAAAAGCATTTACTCCAAAATAAATTTATTTAACATCATACATTTTGGAGTAAATGCTAATCTAGTTCATGTACTTCAAAGTGGTATGCGGGATTTTTCCGGCAGTTTTTGAGCGCGCATACCAAGATATTTTTAAAAATTATAGAAAAATAAATAAAATAAAAAAAATTGATTTCCGGCATGATGGAGAAATTTTATCCCTCATCACACACTTCAGATAGGTATGCCAGATCCTCCCGGCAAAAAAAAGTGGTTTGCGTCATTTTTTTCTAAAAGCGGATAAAAATTACTGTCGAATACATTAAAAATAATCCATATCCGCGATGACGGAAAAGCATTTTTTTATTTTTTTAACAATTTTTTTTAACATTGTTTCGGCTATAGGAATCCACGCATACCGAGCTTAATTTATTCCTATAGTTATGTTCTATTTATTCAAATCAAAAATTTTTGATTCCGCTCTGACAGGGGGTTCAGTATCACCGGCTCTCCGACTATTATCTTGTGCTGACTTCATTCACAAAGCCAAATTGATTTGGGGCTATTTTTTCTTAGTAGAATCTCAAAATTCCGTAGTAAATTATCTTAAGAAATAGTTTTAAAATGTAGTTCATCAGGCTAATTATCCTGTAAAATCCTCACAGGCTTTTGCAATATGTTTCTTTAGATTGGGTATCATTCCAATTTAATAGTCTAATTTAAAATAAATAAACAAAGTACAAATTAAAAAAATGACAAAATTAACATTCTCATTTGGATAAACTTGTGTAAAAATGTGAAAATAATGGCAATTTACTGTTGTGACACAAAGCTTTTAACAAGGATTGCTAAATATGTATTTGTTATTGGTATACATTACAAGCTTAATTGGAAAATAATGTCAATACTTATAAATTTATTGTACTAACCCTTACTTTTTGGAAGTTCATCTTACGAAGAATAATAAAAAAACCCTTGTTTTAACTCAACTTCCAACTTTAATTGAAAAAATTAGGTTTAAAGTTACAATTACAGCTGTTTCGCTAAATAACTAGCATCGTCAGATTGACATATTGAAGTTACATTTTGTTTATTTGTAGCTAGGTACCTGATGTTGATTAAGTAGGTAAGGTTAAACCAAGTATGGGAGTAATAAGACATAACAATATTAAAGCCTAGATGTAATTAGCCCTAAGGGATTATCGTGGATGTATTTCCCTCCAAGAGGGAAAAAACTATATCATGCTGACCTTTACAATAACTTAATATATTTCTTTTGCAATTAGGTACGTACGTCTTATCTATGTATAAAATGAAGACTCAATCAAAGTAAACAGTTTAATAGTGGAGAACATTCCAGATTTATTTGTTCATTCACTACTTTAAATTGTTGATCTGCTAGATGTCTTTTTATTTCAAGTTCTTCGAGGAAATCTAAATTTTGTTTTTTATCACAAATATGTAGGTAGTATTTGAATGTCTTTGGTGTGTATGTGTGAGTGTGGATGTTCAAGAATGTGTTTGACTTATCTGGTTGTTGTAATCTATATGCTCTTAAGTGTTCATTGAATCTTATTTCAAAATTTCTTTGTGTTTGACCTACATATACAGCATTGTATTTTGGACAATATTTTATAAACACCAGATTTTTTTAATTTAGGTAATTTTTTTTTTACATTTTACAATTTTGTACCAACATTATTGTGTGATTTGAATGACATTAATGCAGATGTTGCCGAAGCTATTATTTTTGAAATTGTATTAGAAATATTTCCACAATATGTAATACTTTGATAACTTTTAATTTCTTTAGTTTGTTGAGGGAATATTAGTTTTAATGACATTAGTGCAGTCGAATTACGTGAAAAAGTGACCAATTTATGACTAAAGTCCGAATTGAGGTAGCTAAGTGGAAAGGGGTAGGTTGATAATTACAAATCGAAAGGCGACCATCCAAGATCTTAGATGCGTGCGAGGGGTGCGTGGTAGGGGTGGAAAGGGGGTGAAAACGGTTTTTTGCAATTTGCAGCATAAATACGCATTTTATTGAAAAAAGTTAAATGGAAAAGTTGTAGATAATAAAAAAATCGACAACTTTTGTCAGAAACATTTTTTCACATAACCTGAAAATAAAGGCTAAAAAAGCGAAAAACCATAATTTTCGTTTTTTATTTTTTACTCAGCGAAAAATCAATATTTTGTTATGAAATTCAGTATAGTGATAGCTTTTTGTATCCCAAAAAAGTAGAATTTTTTTTATTTACGATAACTCAATTTTTTTCCGACATATTAACGATTTTCGGAAAAAAGATCTCATTTTGTAACGGCTCCCAAGGTCCGAATTTTTATTGTAGACGCTTCTTGAAGGTCTCATTTTTTTCGTAATGACTTTAATTTTCATATACAATAATAAAAAATACTACTCCTAGCAAAAAAAATCGTTTAAAATCGAAAAAACTGAAAAATTCATAATTTTTCACGCGTATCTTTTTCCTACCCTTCTACACGTTATATTACTCTCAAAAATATTTCAGTTAATTCCAGACAGTCTGCTAAAAAAAATTTCCTGCAGTTGCAAAAAAGGTTGCAGTTCTTCAAGATGCAGTTGTCAAAAACACGGTTTAAAGTGTACGAATTTATGCTCGAATTGCTACGGCGTTAATGATTGTATTAATATCGAGCAATCAATCACAAAAATTGCCGATGTACATCCTTCAGAACACGTTGACCAAAACGATGCATTTCATGATGAGAATCGCATGCTAGAAGAGGAAGAAAATGTCGAATCTGACGAAGAAGAATCAGAAAATGATAATGAAGATGAAGACGAACATGATAAAGATGAAGACGGAGATGATGAAAATGAAGACGAAAATGATGAAGATGACGATGAAGTAGAAGTACAAGAGGAAGAAGAATGTAATTCGCAAGTCAAAAGGGCGAGATATAATTAAAAATAAGAAACAGTAAAATTGTACTTACTTTGTATAATTCATCGTAAGCACGTATAAAATATTTTTTTTATTTTTTTAATCAATATAGACGTCCATAATTTCCTTTATTTTAATCCTACAAACTGCAATAAGGTGTGATAAATTAAATGCATGTACATGAAATATTTTTGAGAGTAATATAACGTGTAGAAATAATAAAATAATAATAAGATACGCGTGAAAAATTATGAATTTTTCAGTTTTTTCGATTTTAAACGATTTTTTTTGCTAGGAGTAGTATTTTTTTATTATTGTATATGAAAATTAAAGTCATTACGAAAAAAATGAGACCTTCAAGAGGCGTCTACAATAAAAATTCGGACCTTGGGAGCCGTTGCAAAATGAGATCTTTTTTCCGAAAATCGTTAATATGTCGGAAAAAAATTGAGTTATCGTAAATAAAAAAAAATCTACTTTTTTGGGATACAAAAAGCTATCACTATACTGAATTTCATAACAAAATATTGATTTTTCGCTCAGTAAAAAATAATAAACGAAAATTATGGTTTTTCGCTTTTTTAGCCTTTATTTTTAGGTTATGTGAAAAATGTTTCAGACGAAAGTTGTCGATTTTTTTATTATCTACAACTTTTCCATTTAACTTTTTTCAATAAAATGCGTATTTACGCTGCAAATTGCAAAAAAACCGTTTTCATCCCCTTTCCACCCCTACCACGCACACCTTGCACCCATCTAAGATCTTGGATGGTCGCCTTTCGATTTGTAATTATCAAACCTACCCCTTTCCACTTAGCTACCTCAATTCGGACTTAAGTCATGAAAAAAAGGTAATTCGACTGCACTACATTTTCTGTTCTTTCTTATTAATTAATTTATTTATCAAATGTATTGGATAGCCATTAGATGTAGCTATTTGTTTTATAATCTCAATTTCTTTATTAAAATTATTTTAAAATTAAATTGAAAATTCTCTATGTATCATAGAATTATAAGCTGTTAATTTATGTAATATAGGATGATTTGAATGATATGGTATGATTACATCTGTTTGTGTTGGTTTTCTGTGTATTAAATAATTTAATGAATTATTAACTTTTTCAATTCTCAAATCTAGAAAATTAACTGAATTATTTTCTTCTAAGGGAAAATTAATTTTAGGATGTAATGTATTAATATAATAAAAAAATATATCTAATTGTCGTTCACTACCTACAAAACCTGCTTAGACATCATCAACATATCTATACCAAAACACAATATTGTTTTTATAACTAGAATTAAAGATTTGGTTTTCTAAACTATCCATAAAGATATTTGCTAAAATTGGAGAAATAGGCCTTCCCATTGGAAGACCTTCATTTTGAATTTATATTTTGTTATCAAAAGTATAGATGTATAGATTAAATAGGTCAATTATATCTGATATTATACCTGGATGGATGTTTCTTTCATCTAATAGATTTTTAACTAGAACTATACATTCTTTAGGAGGTATTTTAGAGAACATATTAGTGACAACAAACGATACTAATTTAGTATTATTTTGTAAATTACATTTATTTAATTTATTTATCAAATCTAATGAATTTTGTGCTGAATATTTAGATATGTAACCATAATTATTTAGAATGGTATTTAATGTTTTAGCTACTTTAGTATTAGGTGTTAACATACGAAACTACAGGTCTAATTGGTTTTGAATCTTTATGTAATTTAATTGTTCCATATAATTCTGGACGTTGAGGATTTTTATTAATTAGGTAAGTTAAAATTATTTGTATTAAAATTGTGTTTCTAGTCGCCATTTTTAAATTTTTGTTGATGTTGAAACCTGCATTAAATCTCTAAAGTTCGATAATTTGTCTGCCGAGGAATTCGACAACGTTTGGAAAGGGTGATCGAATGCCAGGCTGCTGTTAATAAAACAAGCTAATTCAGTAGAAGAAATTTTAAAGGAGTGGCCGTTTTACACCAAACCATCTGGCTATAGATTTGTAAATGATTGATTTTTTCACGCATCATATTTTTCCTCAAAGTTCTTTTTAGATACTCTTCGAATTCGATGTTGCATTTAAAAGCGAAGACTTAATCGATAAGTGGAGTATAAACTTTAATGTTTTTCATCAATTTCTTTCAACCCACGTGAAAGACAAACAGACCAGGGAAATTCTTCGTGTGATAAATAATGAAGAAATATCAGAAAGTGAGTTCTATATATATTTTTTTTATAAGGAAATGTAATGGAATTTGTTGCAATTTATTTATAGATGGAAAAAATGCCGCTTTGCTATGGGCATTTCATGGATATTTTGTCCCAACTAAGAAGATCGTTAGGAAAATAAATTGTTACGAAATTCACAATTAGAGACTCGCAAGAGTCAGTTCTGTACCTCGGGGCCAATTTGCAGCAGGTAGAAGACTATATCGCGCATTTGGGCAAAACCAGTGTAAATTTGCAGCCATTTGTACCTGTTACTGGCAAAGATATATATATATATATATAATATAGAACAAATTGGAATTTATTTTAATTCGTATCGATACGTGTGCCCTTATGTGATAAGGGGGTAAATCCATAATTGGTGATCATTATGTACTTTTTTGGTTCAGTGCATTTGTAGATCTCTCTAAAAAGAGGTCTCAAGAGCTGCTGAATATGAGCGAACAGGACCTACGAATAATGATAGGACTACTGACTGGGCACAGTTGCCTTAATAGGCATATATGAAAACAATTGGACTGGCAGAGAGGGCGGACTGCAGATTCTATCAGGCTGAGGATGAAACCCCGGAGCATACCTTGTGTAATTGTCAAGAGACTAAGAATCAATACATTTGGACTCCACCTACTCGAGCTCAAGGACTGCTAGGAAGTGTCGCCAACGACCCTGATGATCTTCATCAGGGGATAGGGCTGATAGAACGACTATAACCTAAGGGTGAGTGACAATAGAACTTTCAGGTTGCAATGGAATGTACATTGAACCCAACCTAAGATAAAGAGTATTTAAAAGGTAAATTTTATATAAGATAGTCTATCTGTAGAGTAGGAAGGGTGAGTATAGACCCACAGCACTTAGGCCACAATATGGCCCATTGTACATCCTTCCAAGGAGTCCTCCTAGGAAATTGTCCATCCTGCCTTATCCAGGAAGAAAGACAGGTCATCAGGGGACATCTCCTTAATGTCGGCAGGTGTAGGCCAAGACTCACCGAACACACACTCTCTTATCGACGATAGCTCCGGACATTCACATAAGACATGCCTGACAGTTTCATCTTCCTGTTCACACCTCCTGCATAGAGGTATGTCCACTAGCCCCATAATATGGAGGTGTTTCCTTATTTGATAGTGTCCAGTCAGAAATCCCACTGTTAAATGTAGGTTCTTTCTGGTCATCGCCAAATATTTATTCGTATCCAGCTTCTCAGGGTCGCCCAGGGTAATCCTGGCAAAACTGTATCCTTTGGTTTCATCCCATCTCTTAAGGGATTGAGTACGGGTGTAACGTTTGGCTAGTTCCACAATTGTCGAAGTCGTCAAACCATGGGTGTCGCCTGGTCCCAAAATTTTCAGTCCAGCCGCCATCCTGGCCAGAGAGTCAGCAATACGGTTACCTTTGCTCCTGTCGTGCCCTTTCACCCACTGTTGGAAATTATGTTTCACCAATCATATTCCCTTTTTTCAATTTATATTTTATTTATGTTGCCATAGATAATTTTATCCTTTATATAAAAAAGTGACATATTGTAAAAAATATATAGTCTTGTCAATTAATTAAAAAATACAAGTTTACTTTTGTAATCATAAAGCCGTATTTTATTCAGTAAGTTTTCTGAAAGATAGAACCAACAGTAAATAGGGTTCAAGTTGGGTAGACTGGAGCACTATTAATAAGATTTGGCGACCGTGACAGGACTATATATTTTATATTATATATTGTTGCAGAAGTGATTAGTAAAGGTACCACTACACTAATACAAAAATCTTGCAACTTTTTATGGTATTTTAGTAATCGTTTTTCAAGTTACCAGAAAATATTAAGAATAATTGCATGGACAAAAAGATTCGTTTTTAACTGCAGACAGAAAAAAGATGAAAGACAGCAGAATGAACTGTCATCAGATGAAATTAGTAACGCAGAGCTATATTTGGTCAAATGCATTCAAGAAGAATGTTTTGGAGGATTAAAAGATAAAAGAATTTCAACATTGATGCCATTTTTTGACCAAAATAATTTGTTAAGAGTTACAACTAAGATTTCCGAAAGAAAAGATCTAGAACAGTTTTGTTATCCTATGCTGTTACCTGCGAAACACGTTGTAGTTTCCCGTCTTATTCTACATTATCACAACAAAGCATTTCATGTTGGGGTACAAACCTTGATGAAAATGTTGAGGGAAAGGTTTTGGATTATTGGAGGCAGAAAAGCTATTAAATCTGTGATTTCCAAATGCATAATATGCAGAAAGTTCAATACACGAAGAATAGAAACTCCCGTAGTTCCTTTACCAGAAGATCGTGTCAGAGATGCTATGGTATTTGAAATCACAGGAATGGATTTTGCAGGCCCTCTCTATCTCAGAAACAACGAAAAAGTCTGGATATCAATTTTCACTTGCGCAGTGTATAGAGCGGTGCATTTAGAATTAGTAGGATCATTATCATCAGAAAGTTTTCTACAAGCATTCAGAAGATTTATCGCCAGAAGAGGTAGACCGTCAGTCATCTACAGTGATAATGCCACTAACTATAGAGGAGTTGAAAATGCTTTTACCCAAATAAATTGGAATGATATTGAAAAGTACAGTTCCATTCAGAAAATTAAGTGGAAATTCTTACCTCCCACTGCAGCATGGTGGGGTGGATGGTGGGAGAGGTTAATCAGAACGCTAAAGCAGATGTTACGCAAAGTTTTGGGAAAAGCATGTCTTACTTACAGCGAACTTACCAGTGTATTGTGCGAATGTGAAGCAGTCATGAATTCAAGGCCTTTAACTTACGTTTCCGAAGTTGGAACAGTTGATCTAGATGCCATAGAAAGTGGAAAACTTATTAAAAGGTATAATTATCGAAAAAAAGTGATAGGAGACCTTAAAAAGAGATTGCGAAGTGAATATTTGGGCAGCTTAAGAATGGATAGTAAAAAGAATGTTACATATGAAAACATAAAAGTTGGAAGTTTAGTTTTGATAGAAAACGACTTACTAAAAAGATCAGAATGGCCACTGGGAAGAATAGAAAAGATTTTTCCTGGTAAAGACAATCATGTTAGACTAGTTCAAGTTAAAACAGCATCTGGAACATTCTTACGTCCAATACAAAGAATATATTTACTAGAAATGAATGAAGATGATGAAATTAGAAGGAAACATCAGCAAAAGGAAAACACTATTAATCAACAAATGAGTTCAGAAAAACAAAACTTTAGTAAGCTAAGTGATGCAGAAGAAGAGATTGCAAGAGATCATAAGTTGACACGATACGGAAGAAGAGTTCGCTGTCCCAATAAGTTAAATTTGTAGTCAGCAATTTGAAAGATCTACATTTACCAATGATGTCTTTCAAGGTGGGAGAATGTTGGAAATTATGTTTCACCAATCATATTCCCTTTTTTCAATTTATATTTTATTTATGTTGCCATAGATAATTTTATCCTTTATATAAAAAAGTGACATATTGTAAAAAATATATAGTCTTGTCAATTAATTAAAAAATACAAGTTTACTTTTGTAATCATAAAGCCGTATTTTATTCAGTAAGTTTTCTGAAAGATAGAACCAACAGTAAATAGGGTTCAAGTTGGGTAGACTGGAGCACTATTAATAAGAACCCACCTTAGTACGATATTATTATCTACCTAGGCGTTAGCTAAATCTTGGTGGCACTTGTCTATTCAAGGTTAGTAGGGCTTGTCTATCAGTGTATCTATCTATCAGTGTATCTTGTATCAGTGCAGATTATTATGTTTTTGCCAGAAATTTCTTTTCTGGTTAGGTCTTTTGCGGCGATTGAGATACCAGTTCTGTTTGAACCACGCTGGTTTTTTTTCCCATTCCCCATTTAATCCTTAGGCTAAGTGATCTGGAGTAGACTCCACATCCTGATCCTTCCTTGGTTTTTGAGCCGTCTGTGTATAAGCGTATTGCATTGGCAGCATCCGCCTCAGTGTTCTGTTTTATTTGTATTTTGTAGGGTTTATTAAACACAAATTTGGGTTCAATTGCATCACCTGCCGCCTGTAGCAGAGGCACCGCAGTGAGTGCCTCCCTCCACAGGCCCAGCCTCAGTTGCCCATTCCTACCTCGGGGTTTACACCAGCCGTGCGCAATCGTAGCATGGCCATTAGCGCAACCTCCTTGACGTACAGGTCGAGAGATGTCAGACCAGTAACCAATTCCATTTCCGCGGTTGGTGTTGTTCTCATGGCTCCTGTGATGTTTAGACAAGCCATTTGTTGTATTTGATACAGTTTTTGGATGGCCGTTGCTTGTAGATTTTTAGGTCCCCATGCAATAGCTCCGTACGTTATCATAGGTCTTATTATTGCTGTGTAGATCCAGGTGACTACACGGGGCGAGAGTGTGTGTGTGTTATGTTTTATGGCACTGGAACTAAGCCAATTAGCCAGAGCAAGAGACCCCATGTGCGTCCCACTGTCCTCCGACACTGCTCATAGGCCACATATGCTCTTTTTGCTCGGTTCTGAATGTGCGAGTTCCATGTTAACTTCCTGTCGAGGGTAATACCGAGGTATTTCACCTCTTCAGCGAAGTTTAGTTTGCTTTTGAAGATTTCGGGGGGTTTCAAGCCCGATAAGCTTCTTTTCGACAGTGAGTATATAAGATAGTATAAATGCACAAAATAAAAACAAAATGATTGTTGTTAATAAAAAATTGCTTATGTGAAAATAATGACAATATAGTTTTGTGGCAACAGCTTTTAATGAAGATTGCCAAATATTTATTTGTCAATGTTATACATTTCAACCGTAATTGCAAAATAATGGCACCTAAATATATAAGCGATTCGGATTTTCACACTCACCATTATTCCAAAAATTTAACCAAAAGATCAGTTTGAAAATCCTTCACAATGTTCAAAAGTGTAAGTAAGATTTTTATAGTTTGTATCCAAATAATTGCAATTATAAAAATTATAATTCTATTTTTTTATGTCTTTTTTTTTTCTTCTATGCCTACTGTTTTTAAAATTAACTTTAATTGAAATAAGCTTTTTGTATATCTATAGCTATGTAGCTATATTAGCTAAAAATTACTTTGATTTTTTACAGATGATTCTTCTCTTAGCTTTAATCGCCTTAGCGTCAGCACGACCAAATCCTCAGCCAGGGTTAGTTGATGGACTACTTAACGTGGCATTTGGACATCCCTATGGATACGGTGGTTATGGTGGATATGGTGGCTACGGTTTTCCATTTTTTGGAGGTGGATTTCCCTTCGGAGGAGGACTATTCTTTTAATTAATTTTATACTTTTTATAAAAAAATTTAAAATAAACTATTGTATATTTGAAAGTATTATTCAATAAATGTATAATTATTAATAAAAAATTATATTATTTATTTAAAAGATTTTTATACATACAGTGAATTAAATTTATATTGACAACTATAAAAAACTAAAATAACTTAATTATAAAAATATAAATTTAAATAACGAATCTTTGAGGTAAGGTTCCACATTCCAACATAAACAAAAATTGAATAAATGTGAAATATATTGTACTAACCCTTGAGGTTGTGGTATTCCTATGTATTTAGATAACGGAATACAAAACAAATTATTAATTTACACTACACCAAGTATTGAACGAATAAAACATAACAATATTAGAGCCTAAATATTATTACCCCTAAGGGAGTATGCTGGATTTATTTTCCTCTAAGATCAATATAACTATATAATGATACAGAAAACCCAGAAAAAATATTGTTTTGAGGTCTTCCAAGTTTTATCTGGTCACTGACAGCTTCGCGTTGCTGATCTGCTAGATTTTTTCCTTTTATTGATTGATTTACCAGTTTCTAACAAAATACCTGCATATATAAATATAAAAAGGTTAAATAAAACAATTAATATGGGTGTTTCAATTCCGGGGTCAAAATTAACTTGATTGAACACAACTTATCTTAGTACAAAAGTGTACACAAAAAAGGTACAGTTCTTTGAAGTTACAAAATAAAAATTGTTTTTTGCATTATCTCCTAAACTATTTTACATTTTGTAATAAAAATGGACACGTTACTTTCTTGCTCTGAAAACATTTTTTATAAAAAAAAAAAATCGTAGCAATTTTAAATTTAAATCCCCCCCAAATGTTGTGTACGTTCAAACCAAATGAATTTTGTGGAACCATTAGTTTAACACATTATTTTTAAAACTTTTTTGTGTCTATAACTTTTTTATGAATTATTTGCAACTACAAATAATGTCTATACCCTTTGTAAATATGATAAGTGTAGTAATATAAATGTTCGAAATTACCTCCATTTTTCTTCAATACACATTTTGTATCGTTTTAACATGGAAAACTGAATGAGCTGAAAAATTGTATCTTTCTGATGAAATTGATTTTCAGCTTCAATTATTCTAACCCTCAATTGTTGTTCATCCTCTATTGGTACCGAATACATTTTTTCTTTCATAAACCTCCAAAAGCAAAAGGCCATAGGGTTAAGATCTGGACTAACTGGCCAAGACATAGGTGCAACACGACCCCTAACATACCGCCCACCCAGGATTCTACCTTCAAAGGTGTTCTCGGACTTCATTATGGTAATGCGCTGGAGCACCATCCTGTAAAAACCACATATTTTTCCTTATTGCAATATTCTTGTCTTATTATGACCATTTAAATTGTTTGGAAAAAATACTGTACCTATTAGGTTCTATCCACAATTCCTACCAACTTTCCCAACATGGAACCCCAACAACCAAGTTGGCAGGCACAGACTCAAGAGGACTGGGATCTGGCTGACAGGGTGGTTACAGAAAGCTCCATAAAATAGGCAGTTAGGCAGTAGGAGAGTTCTATCCCTACAAAGCCGTGGGAACATTCTCCTTCCTTATCTAGGGAGAATATTTCGGGCCAGCATCGCGCTTGGATGGGTCCCCAAAAAATTGAAAAGAGCTGAGATTGTCTTCATTCTCAAAGCTGGGAAGAAAGACTACACAATAGCCAAATTCTTTTGATCTCACATCATTTCTTTTGAAAAAAATGAAAAAAATGGTAGGTATATATTTATTAGAAGGAAGCTTAAAGCAGGCAAGGTAGGTTGACAGAGTCAGCTCTCCGTTCTATAGCACAGAAGATGGATAAAGCGCTGGAATTTAAGGAAGTAGCCTTAGCTGTCTTTGTCAACGTAGAAACCGCCTTTGACAATGCGAGAGAAGTCTTATTGAGACAGAATTGCTGTCTAGGGGAACCTCTCGCACACTGGTTTCCTGCATAACATCCAGTCTCAAAAGAAGGAAGATTATAGCAACACTAGAAGGCTACTCACAGAAGATCCGCGCGGAGGGAGGCAATGGGTGTCCCGCAAGCTGTCTCATGTAAAGAGGGTTGCAGGCATAGAGGTCACAGGAGCGCTAAGGACAACACCCACACCAGCGCTTGATGTTCTCCTGGGATTGCCGCCTTTGCCCATATGGATCATTATGAGCGCAATGGCGGCTTTCATAAGGCTTAGACACAATGGGCACTGGAAAGGGCGTTCCGAAGGCCACACAAGAATAGAACAAAGGACAGAAACAGAGCTTCCGCTCCTGGCTCACAAAGCTGTTCCAAAAGCAGATAAAGCAAGAACGGAAAACAGGTATAAGGTAATCCTGCCAAGGGGGCAGTGGAGCCACGAACAAATAGAAGTTCCTCCAGAAAATATAGTATGTTATACAGATGGCTCTCGCATTGAAGAGACGTCAGCAGCAGGTGTTCTGATAGAGGACGTAGGGGTTCGAAAGAGCTAAGCTCTTGGTAAATACTCCAAGGTCTTCCAGTCAGAAATCAGTGCTATCCTCAAAGCAGCAGAACTAATAGAAGAACTCGGGAAGCCTCGTCATCATTTGCTCAGATAACCAGGCCCCTCTAAAGGCGATGTGTAGCTCCAAGACTAGCACAGCACTAGTCCAGGAATGCGCAAATAACCTA
This sequence comes from Ophraella communa, assembly GCA_035357415.1. Classification (NCBI taxonomy): domain Eukaryota; kingdom Metazoa; phylum Arthropoda; class Insecta; order Coleoptera; family Chrysomelidae; genus Ophraella; species Ophraella communa. The sequence goes on along the minus strand of CM068994.1, from coordinate 11,364,308 downwards.
GACAGACTGGCATTAAGACGTGATATAACCCTATTATGGGTACCGGGACATAGCGGTATAGTAGGCAAAGAGCGGGCAGACAAACTTGCCATGTAGTGAGCCAACAAATCTTGCTACGGACCGAGCCAATAATAGGGCTAAGCAGAGCACAAACCTCAACTCTACTCAAAGAATGGGCGGAGAGAGGATTAGGAGAACAATAGATCAACTGCAGTGACTTTAGGCAGGCGAAACAAACCATCGCCTAAACTGACAAAGCTAGGACAAAGTGGTTACTAGATAAATCCAGATCACAGCTGCGCCCGCTTGTCGGAGTTCTTACTGGCCACTGTGGACTTACAAGACATCTACACCTTTTGGGTCTAGTCGAAGACCCAGACTTCCCAAACTGTTGGGAAGAGAACTTCTTACCACTTTCTGGGCACCTGTGAGGTTTACAACGCTAGAAGGGGTAGATATTTAATAAGACTAGAGATGCTGTTGGCGTCTCGATGACGAAATTTATCTTAGTGCGAAAAAGTTATTTTTTTATCTGCGCCCCGTTCTACTTTTGTGTTAACATCTTCAAAATAATTTTTGACCAAATTAAAATTAAACAAGATTGTGACACAAAACTAATGTTGTCATTAAAAACTTGCTTGTGTGGAAATAATACAATATAGTTTTGTGACAACAGCTTTTGATGAAAATTGCTAAATATTTGTTTGTTACTGGTATGCATTTCAAGTATAATTGGAAAATAATGTCACTACTTTTAAATATATAAGCGACTCTGCTTTTGGTATTGAGCATTATTACAAAAAGTTAGTGTGAAAAGCTTTTACAATGTTCAAAAGTGTAAGTAAGAATTTGTAAAATAGAATATTTATTATTATGTGTTTAACAAAAATAATTTATTTAAATTTGATTTATATATTTTAAAACAAGAGAGTTCTGGAGCTATAAAAAAATATTTGTTTTGTATTGTAAATTCCAATATCCAACCTTATAATTAACTTATCAAAACTATCTAAAATCTCCCGTACAGTCTTTGTAATATATTATTCTTTTAACTCATACTTCTACCACTTCTACGACATTTTATGGTTTTGATAAATGTTTTTAAATTATAACCCTCTCTTCTTCTAAATTTTATCTTTATTCCCATATTCTTTGAACTAAACCAATTTCCACTCATCAAACTTTCTTTTTATACTCCTTAGCGACCTGTGCTTTACTTCTTTATCCAATTTTTGTATAAATCATTGCTCTTTTCTTTTTTAATCAAAGGAGTTCAACTTTTTATCCTTAAACTTCAATTTATTATAATTCTTTAAACATTTTAATAATCTAATAAATTAGTTTTGAATTTAAACTTTAAAATTAGACTTATTGCAATTAATTTTTAATAACAATAATAATAATATTTCTATAAAATGTGCTGTATAATTTTTATTATTGTATTTTTAATTGCAACAAATTATATTTTGATTACTTTTATTTTTTACAGATGATTCTTCTCTTAGCTTTAATCGCCTTAGCCTCAGCACGACCAAACCCTCAGCCAGGGTTAGTTGATGGACTTCTTAATGTGGCATTTGGACATCCCTATGGATACGGTGGATATGGTGGATATGGTGGCTATGGTTTTCCATTTTTTGGAGGTGGATTTCCCTTCGGAGGAGGACTATTCTTTTAAATAAATGTGTGATTATTTATATCTTTATATTTTTATTGATACATTTTCTATAAGAAGAAACGTTGAATTTGTTTAAAAATGATTATACTAATTCTTACTTTGTGGAAGTCGCACATATTTAAATTATATCTTAAAAAATAGTTTATTGTCTTTCAAGTATGTTATATTAACTGAATAAATTGTTAAATTTTAATAAATTTACCTTAATAAGATCCTTATTTTAATAATCAATCCAATCAGAATACACACAAGGATAAAACCATTTAAGCAAAAATTCTATCAGCTTAAACATTTTTATGATGTCATTAATGATATTCATGCTTATTAAAAAAATATATTTTCAAATTATCTGAAACAGCTCTTCCTTCATAGTTTTGAAGACACTGGATTAAAAAATCCATCAAGTTTCTAACAATCTATACCTACATACAAACCTATTTATTATGTAACGTAATACCTACTTTAAACAAAAACATGTCTTGGTAAAACTGCGGAGACAGTGCCGTATCCAGAGGGGGGGCACCAGGGGCCCGTGCCCCAACCCCGAAACAAATTGTAGAATTTTAAAATTAAACAAGTTTCATTTTTTATACAGGTTGAGGAACACATGGAAACCAAGCTCTATATACATAATATATAAATTTGAAGTGAAGAAATTTGGAATAAAATTACGTAAATTTAATTTATCATGGCTAGAACGTTGGAACTGGTTGGCATATTCCGACATTGAAAAAGGAACATTTTGTAAATTCTGTGAATTATTTTACATTTACTAACAGAAAGGAGCTGGAAAGGGTTTACATTCACAGCCTACATCTTTGGTTATAAGTGGAAGGATGCAAATGAAATAATGGATATCATAAATTTTGTATGATGAAAGCTATTGAATTTTTGAAATTGTATGATCAAATGCAAAATGATGTTTTTGTCCAGCTGCATAAAAAGAATGACACTGAAATAAGAAGAAACGGAAATACTAAAAATAATAATTAAAACAGCTGAACTATGTGAACGCCAAGGAATAGCTCTTAGAGGTGGCCATGACTCTGGTGATCTGGAATTAGATACTCCTCTTTAAAATGACGGTAATTTTAAAAGTCTGTTGCGCTACGGGATACTAAATGATGACGATTTATTTTTAAATCGTATAATGAATGATACATATTATAAGTGCTGATATAAAAAATGAGGTTATTTCCTCTATCGCCAAGCATATTCAGCAACAAATATGTAGTCGAATGAAAAAAGTAAATTATTACAAAATATTGGCCAACGAGACGACAGATATAAGCCGTATTGAGTAGTTCTCTTTGTGTATTTGATACATAGATGAGGATATTTCCAGAACCGAAAATTGTAAAAAACATCAATTTAAGAGAAGATTTCGTTCAGTTTGTTCCAGTCCACAGTACCACAGGAATTGCTCTGGCAAACACGATTCTCAGTACTTTGATATCTCTGGGATTAAACATGCACGGCGACAAGGGTATGAACGACAGTTATGAATTCTGTAGAGTCGACTATTCAACAACTACAAGCTATAAGAAATGAAGAGACGTTTGCTGTGATTTTCAATCGAGTATGTGAAATGGCACATCAGATTGGAGTGTCACCTGCTGTACCAAGAATAGTTGGTACCCAAAAGCATCGAAACAATTACGATTGTACTTCTTACTATAGGCAATCTATTTTTTATCCCTATCTGGATGACCTGCTTTCATCATTTAATGAGAGATACGATATCCGCCAAAATAAACAGTACCGAAACAGAGAGTGCTTTGGAGTTGTTTATGTAATATGGATTTGTCATATTTGACTTAATTGTCATTAGCTGATATATTAATAGTACGCTGCAGTTAAATTTGATTTAAAAATGGTTCTAACAACGGAAAAAAAAGTGCTTTTGGTAGAGCATTATTTTCGTTCATTCGGAAAAGGTCGTAATGATGGTCCAAGCTAAGAACAGGTGTCAATAAAATATCAACAAAAATTTAATAAAAAGGTTCAAAGGAAACTCAAAGTCTATCCCACAACTATTTATTAATCGTTGCAACTAGTTTCGGTCCTATAGGACCATCATCAAGCTGAAAGAATTACAAGAAAATAGAAAGAGGATCTTAAAAGTACAATATCAAATTACAATTCAATACAAATCCTTACAAATTGATAAAAATGACAAGCTGATAATACAGAGAATAGAAAAATTTTTACAGTCAGATGTCAAACCATATTAAAAGAATGAACATTAATAATAATACTATGAAACTGCAAATATATTGTCTAAATAAATAATAAATCGAAAAATATAATAAAATTAACATTGTTACAGTTGAGTTTACATTAAATCATATTATAAGAAATAGAAATTCATAAATTTTAAAAATATCTATGGAAATTATAACTAATACTGACAGGATGAAAGAAAGCCAAGAGTTTCCTTTGAACCTTTTTGTGTTTCAACCCACATTTGAGTTATGGATAGCTTACAAGATTTTTAAAAATTTAATAAAGCAGCTCCTAGTAAAAGTGTGATGTTAGCTGTTGTTGAAAAATTTCGTCGCACTGGTAAGATTGAGAGTAACAAAAATAGTTCAAAAAATTTATGGGATGTGGTAAAAGAAATAAGTAAAACAAAAAAATGTAAAAGAAACATCGATAAAATTAGAAGCAACAGCGGTAAGGTGCTAACTGACAAATTGCAAATGAATTCAACAAGAATTTCATTAAAATGGGAACTGATTTAGCGAAAAAAAGTAGATGCCAATTTTAGACAAAAAGAACCATCTATCCCCATCTCCGGTCGATGGAAGAGAAATAACCAGTACAATTCAGAACTAAAAAATAAAAAGGCAGTAGGTATTGACGACATTAAAGCCGAAACTATAAAATTAATCTCTTCTTACATTTCTGACCCTATAAATTACGTAATAAACCAGTGTGTCAATCAAGGAATATACCCTTCTGCTTTTAAAAATTCCATTATTGTCCCACTGTATAAAAAAGGCGATGTATGTGGAATAACGAACTACCGACCTATTTCTTTAATAACTCACCTCTCAAAAGTTTTTGAAAATATATTTAAAAATAGACTGCAATGTTATTTGAATAAATATGGTATAATTTCGAGGCGACAGTTTGGGTTCCAAGAAATAATATCAACAGAAGATGCTATCTTAACTTTAACAGAAAAAATAACAGTCTGTCTAAATAATAGCATTCTATGTGTAACTGTATTTATCGACTTATCAAAGGCCTTTGATACTGTTAGCCATATTTTACTTTTGCAATCTCTGGAGAAAATTGGAATTCGGGGCAGTTGTCTTGAATTGTTTAGTAGTAATTTAAGTAACAGAAATCAGATTAAGAGAATTGACGATGTTAAAAGCAGAACTGAAGAAATTGAATACGGCATTCCTCAAGGCTCCATACTTGGGCCTATATTATTCAATATTTATATATCAATGGTTTGTTTTCATTAGGGGTTGAAGGTGTTGTAATAGGATTTGAGATGACACGGCCATATTTTACCGAACTGTTGAAGTTGAAAGGGATTTTCTGTAATTAAAAAGTATTTAGATAGTAAATTGTTAACAATTAATTTAAACAAAACTAATTACTTACCAATTAGTTGTAACTCCTTTGGGGCTCCTACCTTCACTCAATTAAATATTATTACAGATACAGAAACCATTACCATCTTCCCCGAAACAAAAATAAAATATCTGGGAGTTATTATCGATTGCCATTTAAAATGGAATTTGCATATATCTTATACCTTCAACAAACTAAGAAGTATTTTGTATAAAGTAGAATCCCTCAGAACAATATACTTCTCGTTATTGGAAAGTCATCTCCGTTGCGGGATAGTTGCCTGGGGCGCAGCTTTAAAAACCCACTTGCATCCATTAGAAGTCACTCAGAGACGATTTATAAAAATAATCTATTCCAAAAAAATAAGATACCCTAGTGACGCTTTATATATGGAAGCAAAGATATGGGACTTGCAACAACTTTATTACCTATGCTCTTGTATTAAATATCATACAAACAAACGATGCTCTCAACTTCCAACTCACAATTAGGAAACTCGCCAAAGATATTATTACATTCCTCCGTTAATGACAAAAACAGTTTCCTAAAGATCACACTCGTTTTTGGCACCCAAGTTCTACAATACCGTCCTTGAAAATATAAAAATTATATAAAATCTTGATCATTTAAACCAAATTTAGGCAACACATAATATCCTCATCATCTATGGTTCATAGGTTCTTAAATTATTCGTAGTTTTTGGTCACCACTTTATTCATGTTTGTTTTATTTATTAGTTGAAGTCCGGGATTCGTTATACAGTGGACGGCTAATTTATGGAATATTGTCATTATTTCGAGAACCGTCGAGTTTTGAGGGTAATCCCGAAACAGGTCGATTTTTGTTATAAAATACCCATAACGTACATGGAGTAAGGATGACGTCACCGGTGTGGGTGTAGTGACGTAATCGTTAATTTTTGTAAATAGAAATCGGTATAATGCGACACCTCATTTGAAGGAGAATTTAATTCTCTATTTAACGACATTACATTTGTAACTAAAATATTTTTTTAAGGGTACAAAAACATTTCTTTTTTATTTAAATTTAATCAAATTACAACTAATGATTTAATACATAACGTCCTTTAAAGTAACCAAATTATGCATAATAATTATTTTAAATTAAATGTTCCAAATGCCATCCATCGGTTCCTGCCATGACTTCCTGAAATAAATACTTAAAAAAGCAAAAATAAGTAAAAATAATAATGGACACAAAAAGTTATCTCATACACATTGAAACTTTTTGTCAAATGTTAAATCAAGCAAGTGATATTGGCATAGTTACTGTAATATTTATTGTCGTAAATATTTTTTGATTTTGTGAATTGTCATCAGTTGTCAATTGTAATTTTTACTTTTGAATACAAAATTAAAATTATGGCTCACCTAAATGAAACACAAGGCATAGAAATATTAATTCTTAGCGGATGTGAAGATAAAAAAAGAACACAGAACGAGGTATGCAATTTATTCAACGCAAAATATCCAGACAGACCCATCAGCCAATCAACAGTAAGTAAAATAGTCCGAAAATTTGGAGAAACTGGGCACGTTAAACATATTCCAAACGCTGGGCGTCCTAAAATTGAAGACAATGTGCAACTTGATGTTTTATTAAATGTCCATGACAATCCTCACAGTAGTTCAACACAAATGGGTGAATATGCTGGAGTTTCCCAACGATCGGTATTACGTATTTTAAAAAAAGAAAAATACCATCCCTACAAAATTCAACTACACCAGGAATTAAACGACGACGATCCCGATCACCGGCTTCAATTTTCTGAAATTATGCAGGATTTATGTATCGGCAATCCACGTTTCATCAATCAAATCCTCTTTTCCGATGAAACCACATTTTTTTTACATGGTACCGTGAATCGTCAAAATTGCAGGTATTGGAGTCAAGAAAACCCACATTGGATGACTGGGGCACACACGCAATATCCTCAGAAAGTGAATGTATGGGCAGGAATCATCAATGACAGAATGATTGGCCCTTTTTTCTTTGAAGAAAATCTAACAGGAGAACGTTGTTTAACTTTTTTGAGAAATCAACTTATACCTGTCCTTGCTAACATGTATCCAAATGCCAATAATGCAAATTTACCTAGTGACAATATCTGGTTTCAACAAGATGGAGCCCCTCCACATTACGCACGTGAAGTACGTCAATTTTTAAATAATTGCTTTCCCAGGAGATGGATCGGAAGACGAGGTTTTATAGAGTGGCCAGCAAGGTGGCCAGATCTAACACCTCTAGACTTTTTCCTGTGGGGTTACATAAAATCAAAAGTTTATGTCAATAGACCCCAAAATTTACAGAACTTAAAAGATAGAATTAGGCATGAAATGAGTCTCATTACTCCAGAAGTCATCCGCAATGTACTTGATGAATGTGTCCGTAGATTCGCATATTGTCAAGAAACCGATGGAGGGCATTTCGAACATTTAATTTAAAATATTTATTATGCATAATTTGGTTACTTTAAGGTACGTTATGAATTAAATCATTAGTTGTAATTTGGTTGAATTTAAATAAAAAAAAATGTTTTTGTACCCTTAAAAAATATTTTAGTTACAAATGTAATGTCGTTAAATAGAGAATTAAATTCTCCTTCAAATGAGGTGTCGCATTATACCGATTTCTATTTAAAAAAATTAACGATTACGTCACTACACCCACACCGGTGACGTCATCCTTACTTCATGTACGTTATAAGATGGGTATTTTATAACAAAAATCGATCTGTTTCGGGATTACCCTCAAAACTCGACGGTTCTCGAAATAATGATAATATTTCATAAATTAGCCGTCCACTGTATATTTACCTATAAATAAGTGGAAAAAATATAAGTTCTTTCATAGTTGAATCTTGGTTATATTTATCTAAACTATATTAATACAGTAATAACTTAATATATTAATTTTAAGGAAGTAGGTATAGTGTACAAATTTTTTTTATCATTCGCTTATCGATTTATTTTTACATTCACTAACATACATTTTTATAATTTTATACTTTGTATATCAATTAAGTGAATAAAATTATTATGATAGTTCTTGGTCTAATCTAATCTTAATACTACTTAATCAACATCAGGTAGCGACCTTGAGAAAACATGTAACTTCAATATGTTAATCTTATGATGATGCTAATATTAGCGAAACAGCTGTCATTAAGTTTAAAAATCTATTTTTAAATAAAATGTAGAAATTTTGTTAAAAAGTTTAATTTTTTATTGCTAAGATATACTTCCACAGAGTAAGAGTTCGTAGTTTAGTTTAGTTAGTCCGTAGAAAGAAGTTTTCATTTAACGATATTTTAATATTATAGAATTCAAAGTATATCCCTTTGACGTCATATAAGGGACAGTCGAACGTAACATGCTTGACGGAATATTACACTCTGTACAAATTGGTGAAATTTGACCTAATATAAGGTGTTTATAAGTAAAAGAAACGTGACTCATACGTAATAAATGTACCTTTTACGCTGCAGTGTTTTATTCGGCCCTTAAATTTAATCTGATAGCTTTAAGGACTAATAAGGCCACATTTGATTTTCCCACTTAGTTTACCAACAATACTTCTGATTTTAGCGTTATTTTTGCCACTATAATAATCTACAGTTTTTAAAGTAAGCCACAGATTTTCTACAGCTATAAAATCTAACTAAATACTACTATACAGCGTACGTTTACAGTGTGTCCGATATATCTTAAATAAAAAGCGTTTTTTAAAAAATATCTAAAATACGTTTTTATCAAACCAAAGAAAAAAACCCAAAGTCAATTTTATTATAAAGTAATGATGGACAAAGAAAAAGCTACTTGTTTAACATCAATCCATCATCAGACTTAAACATTAAAATGAACATAATGGGTTCAATAACTCCAATATCACTTGCAAGCATTGCTAAAAGTGTAAAACTAATGGGCTTATTCTGTACTAAAATGTTAGCGGTAACAGCGCTGTAAACTTTCAAGGTCGAAAATGCTATTCTGTACGCTCTTACTGTAATTTACATCGATGTATTTTAACATTTTCGCTGTTAAAATACCTAACGCCGAACAAAACATTCGACGTTAGGGGTGTTGAAACTGTCAAACTGTGTTTGTGATAGAATTGTAAATGTTCAAGAATTAAATCAAAATGAACAATATCATTCCATAATATTACTAATAAAAATAAATATATAAAACTAATAATAATAAATATCTTTCAATAAATATAACGATAATCTAAAAAGTCGGCAATTTATATTAACCAACACAATAAAAGTAAAGTTAGCTGCAATATAATATTGTTCAGGATACGATTTTTAACCGCGCTGTTAAATTTGATTTAACATCGCGATTTTAGTAACATCGATGTTAAATTTAAAGCTGTTACGAATATTTGTACAGAATAACCCTATAAATAAAATAACTTCACTCGTAACAAGAAACAAG